>JAREYC010000003.1:8600000-11390000 GCA_030015325.1 Cryptoblepharus egeriae | reverse complement strand
ATAAAAACTCATAACATCACTTTCTAATATTCTCATTTTTAAAAAAAACACCAATTGGCAGAGAGTGTCTCAAACATGCTCACTAATGCTGCATCCAACCTGATGGCCATGAGTAAGATATGGCTTTGTAGTCAAGTCAAGCCAACCTTTATTGGCACAACACAAGTACAAATACAAAAACATACACATACATACCATATAGCAGCTTTGTAATCTCTAGGCTCAACTACGGTCATGCATTACCTTGTGGGACAACCTTGAGAAAAAAAATTCAAAACTTCAGCTGGTATTTCATCATCTGGCTAAGGATGCAAGGCACGACGTCTATTCTTCAACCTGTTTTGCAGAAGTTCAGTTGACTCTCAGTAAGCTGCCGGACAGCACAACTTAAGGTGCTGGTAGTAACCTTTAAAGCTCTACATAGACTGGGACCTACATCTGTCAGAGATTACTTGACTCCATATAAGCACCCAAGCCAAGCACCCAAGTATGGTGGTGCACCACCTCACACTGGTGTCAACGCACAGTACAGAAGATTTGAATTGAATTGAATAAACAAATGCATAAATAAGGAGTTTAGATATGTGTCCTTGCATCTCTTTAAAGGAGATTGTACATCTTCCATAAATAAGAGAAAGACAAGAATAAGAAGCATACATTTTCTGAAGTCTACCAATAAAGATCATTCTGCAGATGAAGAGATGTAAATGCTGTGTACATGCTGTTCCCCTCTTCTCAGCCCATATCAAGCTGACCTTTTCAAAATTAAATCCTGCTAGCCCAACGCTTTAGTCCCACAAAGAGCTCCTGACCTTTATAACCCCTGTCAAAAATTGTTTATTGCACTGTGATGTTGGGCATTTCCCCTGGTGGACTCAGACCTGAGATTTATTACTTCAGAGCCTGCCTGAGCTTCCTGACAAGCAGAGGAAAACACCATTTATTTCTTTTAAAATAGACTTCTTCCTCAATTAAATGTGTAGATATTCCCTTCCCCCACCACACTACTTTTTCCATTCATGGAAAGAGAAAAATAAGACGTTTCCAGTGTCGGCTTTACGAGAAGTGTCATCGTGCTCCAATTATTTTAAGTCACAAGAATATGAACAACCGAAGACCATGCAACAAGTCCCACTTGAGTGCTCAGAGGCAGAGCTAAGTTATACCACCCGTGTAATTGTCAAGCTGTGCTTCCGATTGTGTACGAGGCACAACATGGCCATGACAACAACTGAGCACCATTCCTTCCCCAGCTCAGAAGGTCAAGTTACCTTTGGGAAATGATGCACACATTAGGCAGTCCATCAAGCGCACACTCCGATGAGAAGGAGCCTGATTCAGAATATCTCACTATCTGCATCTCTCCCCAGACTGCAGAGTTCCAAATTATGCAGACCTGTTGCCAAAGTGAAGCTTTATCATTTGGTGTTTTTATTATTCTGTGTTTTTTTATTTCTAAGGCTACAATACTAATTCCGACATCGGCCAGCACAAGCTCTATGCTGGCCTGACAGTGTCTCGAAAGTGCCATAAGGTACTTCTGTGCCACTCTTCTGGGGGGGGGGGGGGGTTAGGCCAGTGCACAGACATGCACCAGTCTCCTCATGCCACCAAGGGAGTAGGGAGACAAATGAGTTGTGTAGGCCTACATTGGTTTCGGATTGCACCCTTGAATGTTGTTGAGAGTGATGGATGCATTGTACATGCAAGTTAATGACAGTTTTAGGGTGTGATGCTAGTTCGCCTCCTCAAGGTGCACCCCACATAGCATGAAAGTTTGAAATAAACAAGTAGCAATTGACAGCCAGAATACATTAATGAATTAGCAACTGGCAACAGTTGGCAGCCTTACATCAATGCGGAATTCCTGGCTCTCAAAATACATGGCAATGGAACATTAACATCTGATTTGCCATAAGTCCATATATTTGCCATACACTAAATAAGTGACAGTTTTGAGTTATTTCCCTCCTGCTACATTGACAATATGCACATGTGTATCAATAGTGCTGTAAGGTACACCGTTCATGGGATACTGGCCATACCTCTTGGGCTGCTCCAGTATCCTAGTTGCACAGTGAGATAAGTTTATAGGAACCCTGAAAGACAGTGCTTATTCCCAGAAGACAGTTTTAAAACCATCAGCATAGCAGGTAAAACAAACGTCTGTATCCATCACATCGCTACTCAGAGTGCCAAACATCCAGTCCAATCCAGGATGAAAAAAATCATTTCTTTAAGGTGAGATGCATCCCAGATTATCCAGGTTGGTAGGAGGCAGAGTCTCCTGTAGCAGAGATTTTCTATGAATAAGGATAAGGAAGGAGCCTGGAAGCTGATTTGTCCTTATAAGGCCATTGCATAGTTAATCACTGTACCTCCATACAACACAGTGGGCATGCATCCCAGTATTGGTACTGGTATTTATGTGTAGCTTTTCAAGAACAACAAAAACTTACAACAGTTTACAGAACCACATGCCTAAAATATTTCCCTTTTCCCTCCTGCTTCCCCATTTCTGACCACAAAAGTAACATATCCTGATCTGTCACAGCAAATCAATTACTAAATAATCACACCAGATTGTGTCTGAATTGAAAAGTGAAATGTGAAATGGGACTTTTTACATATATCATTTTAAATGCCTCCTTTCTTCTCAACTTCCAAACCAGCCAGCAGGAGTGTGGCCAGACCACCCCAGTAGTCTAGCCAGGAAGAATAGGACCTGTCAGGTTTCAGATGTACATTGGACTGAGTTGGGCACAGGGATCTTTGCCAGGCATTTTTTTCCTCAGTGGCCTTGGTTTTTCCAGTAGGCACAGTTGGTGAACTCTCTCCAATATTAGGATGGTTGCCTGAAGAATCTGGCCAAAACTACAACACTATATGGATGTGATATAGATAATGCAGAATCTGAAATTCAGATCTGGCCAAAAAGTAACTGCTGAGAAGTGCAAGATTGACAGGTTGCTGCAATTCCAAATGTGTTTGGATGAAAAATAAAATGTCCCTTTCCAGGAACTACATAAACTGTGTTAGTTGCTCAAAGATGTGTTGTTCCTAATTGAATTACAGGGTTTCATTACTGGTGCAGATATATAAGAACTCTGTGTGTGTGTGTGTGTGTGTGTGTGTGTGTGTGTGTGTGTGTGCAACACATATGCACATAAAACAAGGAATATATAGGAAGCTTTTTATTTATAGATTAAAAATATTTTCACCCTGTCTTTCCAATTAAGCAAACTCTCAAAAGCAGGAAACATTATTATTATTATTATTATTATTATTATTATTATTATTATTATTATTATTATTATTATTAATAATAATAACAACAACAACAACAACAACAACAACAACAACAACAACAACAACAATAAATACACAGCGAAGAATTTTGTGCTGATTTCATTCACATCACCAGTCGTACCCGTCCCAAGAGTCCAGGACTGTGTGATGTAGCGGCATATAATTCGTGCTGATCCCAGAAGAGCGGCTTTCTGCAGTTGGCAGAGTGATATTTTGTCAATGTCAATAGTTTTCAGGTGCCTGCCAAAGTCTTTGGGCACTGCACCCAGTGTGCCAATTACCACTGGAACCACCTGCACTGGCTTACACTAGATATGCTGTAATTTGATTCTTAGGTCTAGGTAGCGGGAGATCTTTTCCAGTTGTTTCTCCTCAATTCTGCTGTCACCTGGTATGGGGATGTCAACAAGCCACACCTTACTGCTTTCCATGATGGTGATATCTGGAGTATTGTGTTGCAAGACCTTGTCTGTCTGTATCCTGAAGTCCCACAGAAGCTTGACCTGCTCATTTGCAACCATTTTTTCAGGTTTGTGGTCCCACCAGTTTTTTCCCACTGGCAGATGATACTTTTGGCATAGATTCCAGTGGATCATCTGGGCAACAGATTGTGCCTCAGTTTGTAGTCAGTCAGCGCGATCTTCTTGCAGCCACTCAGAATGTGGTCGATGGTTTCATCCACTTCTTTGCAGAGCCAGCATTTTGGGTCATCAGCTGACTTTTGAATTCTGACCTTGATGGCATTTGTCCTGATTGCCTGTTCTTGGGCAGCAAGTATCAGGCCTTCCGTCTCCTTCTTCAGTATTCCACTCATGAGCCACAACCAGGTCTTATCCTGATCAACCTTTCCTTCCATCTTGGCAAGGAATTGGCCATGCAATTATTATTATTATTATTATTATTATTATTATTATTATTATTATTATTATTATTAAAATAGACATTTTGGAAGCTTGGGGCATTTTGCAATCAGTTTTGCTCCCAAGTTCTGTGTTACTACAGCAAATCTTGCAGCCTTGAATGTAACACATTTGTCTCAGTTAGATGGAAGGTAAATCAATTTAATAAAGTATCCAGCAATGATTCAGTGAATGTCTTCACTACATAAATTACGACTGATTGGTGCAAGAAACCCTCTGCCAAACTCTGTCTGTAAAAGAACATTTTAATGTTTCTGGAACCATTTGGCAAGTGACCAGTTCATGCATGCATCTATAGCTATTGAAAAAGAAAAGCCAACCAAGCCTATGGGTCTGAAGAGGTTTTGTTTCAACCAATAGCTGCATCATGAAAAAATCTCTGCAGATTCTTGTAATACTTTGAAAAATCAAAAAGAAGAAATCAGATGCACACACACACCAGGGTGACCATATGACCAGAAAAACCTGGATTTGTCCGGATTTTTAGGCTCCTGTCCAGGTGTCCTACATTTTGGCCTCATTGTCCTACATTTTGGCTTCATTTTGACACTTCACAATAGTGCACAGTACTATTGCCATATGTCGTACTATTGCCACAGTATATCATGCCATATGTCGTTAGATTCGTATTGAGGAGCAGAATCTAATGCAAAAATCAGTTTGGAGGTATCTCCTTCCTATCAAAAGTTATGGTCAAAAAACTAAAAACAAAAAACAAAAAATACACTTTTTGGCAATTTTTTTAAGCGGGTAGGAATTTTGGCCTTGGGGTTCAGGAATTTTGGCCCTGGGGTTCAGGAATAATCTGGTCACCCTGATACACACACAATCTTGATCAACATAATGGAACTTATGACCCACTATGATTAGACCAATGATTTTCATCCACTGTGCTGTGGCACACTGGTGGGCCACAGATGATCCTCAGATGCAGAAGTTTGGGGAAGTTCATTTATAGACAATTGTAGGATTTGAACTCCCTACAAGCATGGTGTGCCTTGTCAATGGTAAAACAAATGATGGTGTGCCTTGACAATTTCAGTGCTTTGTTAGTGTACCATGAGATGAAAAAAAAGGTTGAAAAATCACTGGATTTGTCTCAGAAAAAATCAAGCAGATCTGGGCTAAGGGAACTCACATTTTCTGCTAAAGAGCATGCGACTGAAGATGTTTTGCAGTTTGGCATAACTTAATTCCAAGATTCGGGTTCCCAAGAATTCGGAATTTTTGGCAAGCCCAATGGAGATAGGATTATTACTGCTAAAATATGCAGAAGATTAGTCATGGGAAAAGCAATGAAAGCTATGCAAGTTTCTCTCATCTGCACCCCCTGATCATTAGGACCCCTTCCTACAAACGGTCCAATTTGTAAACATTCACACAAGTCGTCCAACTGCTTCTTAGTTTTGTCCATGGCCATATGGATGAGAAACTTTTTTTTAATTCTAAAACCTGCAAACCAGTTTTATTTTAAATCTGCAAATCAGTTCTTATTTTAAGCCTGCCAGACAGCAGATTTCATCCTTTCAATGATGTAATAGTGTAGTGTCGGGGCTGAAAAAAACAAAAATACAATCCTACACATATTTACTCGAGATGCTATGTCAAGTGCTTTCTGCCCTCACTCTTTCTCAATTTGTGGGTCAGGAACTACTTGGTGGATCATAATCCAATTTCTGGTGGTTTCCACAGAGCCTCCAATAAAATGACAGATTATGGAAAGATCAGATAACTAATTGCCTCAAGCCTGAGGCTATTCAAAATCAGATAACTGCTAACCACACTGCAAGAGCTGAGCTCCTGCAGTTTGCAAGATAGCTGCAAATTGCCCTGCAAATTGTTGGATTCCTGTAGTTTGTAAGAGTAAATATTATAAGGAAATAAATTTTTAACAGCTTAATTGTAATCTACTCTGGCCTACATCCAGGTTGGGCCTAAAAGGCGCTAAACCTGGAGCAAAAGGAATCATGTCCCCTACATAAAGCTGCAGAAGTTCCAGTATGGTTACTCAAATATGATTGAAATATTAAGATGTGGTCTCAGTGTGGTTACACTTCAACTGATGGCACAGATCCAAGCAGCTCTGGGGACCAGAGATAGGATCCAGAGTAACTGCCAAATCCTGTCCCCAATCCCCTTTCACCACTGCCTGCCCATAGGCCCACTCACTGGCCGCCCTCTTCTATCCAGGAATGCCTCCTTCCCACCCTCTGCAATCTCCCCAGAACTTTGCACCAGCTGAGGTAGGCCAGCAGGGCATACCTGATCCACTAGCCCACCAAGACTTGGGCATGTAGAGGCCTCCATACACCGACCTACCTCCTCCAGTAGCAGAGCTAAAACAATTTACAGCACTTTTGAGACACTCATTGGTTGGCACAAGAGAATTGTTCCAGCCAACGGTTCAGTCTGGATTGTGCCCTGAGTGTCTGGTGTGCGCCATTGCATCCTGATGTGTTTTTCCCAGGTCAGTCATTGGCAATGGTGAAGCTAGGGGGTCCAGGGGGTGCAGTTGCACCAGTGGTGTAGCTAGGGGATGTAGGGGGTGCAGTTGCACCAAACTATAGGGGGGCTACAAATGAGCTTGACACTAGTGGCTAAAATTATGAAAAACTGGGTATGTATGAATGATAATACCATCATGTTATATATCATTGGAAAGGTAATTTAATGCAGAATGCAGTGAATCAAGCTGCACTGAAATATCTATATTCTATCAAAGGTTATGGCCAATTAACCAGAAAATGAAAACACAAAAGCCTATGGAACAAAAAGTGGAGTTTCTTAACTCAAAACGTCCCCATGATACTGATTGCTCTGAGAGCCAATTGGATGTACCTCGTAATTCTGATAATGCATGGAACTAAAAAGGTGTTGATATGAACCAGCTCTCATTTCCATATACTGTAAATATAGGGTTGCCATAATTCACTTTCACAAAATTGGGACAGGATTCTCTGTCCCATTTGCCAGTATGTGAACACAATCCGCCAAAATCAGGATTGTCCCCGTTCTTGGGACATATGACAACCCTATTTACATATATCCAGTGGTGGGCTTCAGGGGGTTCTCACAGGTTCTATAGAACCCTTTGCTAATGAGCGCCTTGTTCTGAGAACCAGTTGCTAATGGGACATAGAACCTGTTGTTAATTTATTTGAATCCCATCACTGCATATATCATAACACTGCTAACTGGGTATAAAGACACTTCTAAGAGGTGCTCCTCTTACATTTAGCAGGGAAAGAATAACCATTCCTCTTTGCCCCAGGAGTTTCCCAAAACAATAAGGGAAGACCAATGAGTTGTGCCTGCCTAGCTTAGGATTGCACCTAGATCACCTTTATGAAGTCTAATGAAACCAGTTGGATCATGATAGAGTGTCCTTTTAAAACATGGGACAGGTGCACAAAAATTTGAAAACCACTGCTCCATGAGATCAAATGGATGAAAGAAATTGTCACTTTCTGGAGCACTTTAACAAGTGGTTAATGGCATTAACATGCCATAAGCAGCTGGCTGTTGCTTGTTAAATCAGAAATCATATGAACCATTCACTCTCATCTCATCCAAATAGAAACTATGTTTCGGCGACCCCGATGCAGAATTGATGCGCACTGCCAAGGCGCTCAGTTGCTGTTTACAAAATAGCACATTCCATTACATTTGCGAGTTAATAGGAAAGTGTTTGTTTGTGGGGTGGGAGCAGCCCATAAACTGTCCTGCTTTTTAATTTTTTTAAGTCTTATAATTCTGTAAGAAAAAATTAATGGCTCAAGATGAGTAATTCACTGCTTGGAGAAGGGCATGCTGACAGCTCTGAATGAATCTTTCTTCCTCTTGTAGATACTTCTGCAGTCAGACCAATTGCATATAAAGATTAGTCTCCAGCAGGAATCCCAAAACAGCAAATGACTTCCAAGGAACTCTGCTGGAAGTGATTAAGGGGGGGGTGGGAAGAGACAAAGAGTGGAGGAACTGGGGGAGGGATGAAGCCTTTCAACCGTTTACATGGGGAACAGATTTGTTAAGAAAAGGGATTATGTCTTTTGGCTCCAGGTTTTAATAAGTGTCTAATTTCTCATCCAACAATGGTCTCCTGTTACTACATTAAGTTCAGAATGAAGGGCCGCTGTATTGTTAGGTACCCCAAAATGTTTTGAGGGGAAAAAAATCTACTCAATTTGATTTTCTTTCAATAATAAATGTAAACATATAGCATGGATATTCCACTTCATATATGTGGTCTCAGTAATCCTTAAAACAACTCTGGAAAAAATCCATCAAATCTATTATTCCCAGCCTTTGGTTAGAGGAGGGAGGTGGAAAGCTGCTCCGCAAGGGCCTCCTGATGAGCTCTCAACCCAGGTGAAATGTGAACTGGGGACAGTATAACTATATGTCATAACCAGAAGAGAGTATAAGTCCCCCCCCCCCCAAAAAAAAATGTACAACACCCAGAAAAATGTAGGACATGACAGAATAAAAGCTAAAAACACTGATGTGTATTGTTTTCATGTGGTTAATCTGAACAGTACACTACTTATTATTCAATTTAAAACTATTACAAAAATTCTTATGTATAATTTATTAATTTACAAGAGGGCTACATGCCTCCTGCTTACAAGAAAAAGGAGGACTCTGAAATTTTTTCCAGGACACAAGGCTAAAATCAAGGACATGTCCTGGAAAAAGGGACTTATATTCACCTTGACAGGGGACACCATTGCTCTCATCTTCCCCTGAGAGTGCCAGAATACATGTCTGTGCCACTCCTGGAGAGCAGGTTAGTTATGTTGAACTAAATTGGTTAGGATTGTGCCGACTGCTGCTCCGCCTCCGAAACAAGCCCGGATGGCTGGGCAGAGGCACGGACTGTGCACATCCAGGCTTGGGGACATGTGCAGACAATTCCTCTGCTCTAAGGAGGAGCAGACTGCTCCTCCATAGAGCGGAAGAAGTCTCCTCTGAAGCTGGTTGGCCTCTGAAGCTGGTTGGTTTCAGAGGAGACTGCGTGGGTGTCATGCTTGGTGCCTGTGCAATCCCAGGAGAGGTGCATGTGTCCCAGGGAAGACATGCTCCCCCTGCACCAGGTGGCGCGCACTATCGTGTCGCCCCTGCTGCTGCTGCTGCTACTACTACTACTACTACTACTACTAAATGTAACAGAAAACACAAAACACAATTGTAACAGAAAACACAAAAAATGTAGCACAAAACACAATTCTCACAAAAGATAAACAAGTCTCACAAATCACAAATAGACCCTGTTTCAACAGTTGTGAACAACGGATCTACTAATTATCTTCACTGAGCTGAATAGATCTGAGTGCTTTTTCTACCTACTCTCCCAATTATTAATGGTAATAGATCATTAAAACCTACTGTGTAGATGTAATAATTTCACCACTTAGCATCCTGGTGAATAAGCCACATCACCACTTCATTAAGTTTCCCAGTCTTCCAGGCCTACACTCTTCACCTATTCCACAATAACACACAGCCCCATCTGAAAACTTTTCTTTTCCTGTGGGCCTGGTCTCATTAGATTTATGACCATCTGGCCTGTGTAACAAACTCATGCACAAAGGTAGCGCTGTATTTTTGAACTCATGCTGTACCTAACACTGTTCCATCAATAGTTGCTATAACAGATTTTAGATTACGCTTTTCTTTGTTTCTTTTTAACCTCAGCCTGTATTGTTTTTCAGTTAAAAGTGAGATCTTGTTGCAACTTATTATCAAAGACTTGTTATCACTGAACATCTGGGCCAAACACTAAAACATCTGGTGTTGTATGTGAGTTTTTTTTAAAAAAGAATTCTTTTTCAGTGGACTCATTTATTCAAGTGCTCTTTTTCATTAAAAAAAAAACATGAGTCCCACTCTTCAGGCAAAAGGCCTATCTAGTCCCACTTCCTTTATCTCACAGAGGCCCATCAGATATTTCAAGGAGCACACAGCAATATAGCTGCATCCTGATGCCCATGCTTGTTCCTGGCATTCAGACGTAGCATTGGGATGCACCGTTGCAGGCATGGGGAGTAATTGGGCATTTTGGGGACGACCTGGGAATAATGGGGAAGATAGAAAGATCCAGCAGCAGCACTGCACCCCAGATCTTATTCCCAGTTTTTACATACCTCTGATCATTGCCCCACCATGCAGCACAGTCTCTATAAGCATAGCAACATGCTATAACAGTGATTTCAACCAGTGTGCCATGGCACGTGGTGTTCCAGGGACAGTCCTCAAGTGTGCCATGGAAATTTGGTGACTGACATTCATTAATAGGAAAATTGGGGGCTTTGAACAGTCTGGTGTGCTTCGTCAATGGTAAAAATAACTGATGGTGTGCCTTGACAATTTCAGTGCCTTGTTAGTGTGCCAGGAAATGAAAAAGGTTGAAAATCACTGGATTTAACATGGAGGGACATAGGATTGGGCTGTTAGCCCTACTTGGAGATGTCAGGGTTTAAACCTGTGATCTGACAAGCAAAAATGGCACAGAAACTAGCACAGAATGCTTCTACCCAGCTGCTCAAAACTAGCAGTCTCATACTGGCAATGGTCCAGATTCACTGGTTATGCATCAGTTTATGGAAGGTGCAGGCTTTAACTTGCAGGCCCTAAATGGATGGGGTCCCAGTTACGAATTAACTGCCCAGCATTTATTCTGCAATGTACACTTGCAGCTGTGTGTTCCTCTTCACTTCTCCAATACAGGTGTGCAGTAGTTTCCAAACTGTCCTTGGAACCAAAGTTTCTTTGGATGTGTCTCAGGACCTTGACCATTATCAGTAATTGCAGACGAGCTTCTGTGGAAGACTGCTAAACATAACCATTACTGACCATCCTACTCTAGGTGTAGCTATGGAATAGGATTGAGGAATCCTACCTTCAATGGGTTTGGAGCAATGGCAAGGCAATGGCATGCAAAAGCAGAATGTACCTTAGAATGGGGTCAGGATCCTCAGCAGCCCACCAGGGTTCCTCAACAAATGGGGTTCCTCAACCAACCAAAAGGGGGTTCCTCAGCCAACAAATCAATGTGGAAAGGACTCCCTAAGGGCAGGAAGTTTGATCTAGCCCAAGAGTTTATACAGATCTTTGAAAACAGTGACTTCATGTAACCAACATATGCTTAACCCTGAACCGCTTATTCAGACAAACCCCCAGTTGAAAGACCCGGCTTTCGTCGTCCTTGTTGTTCCTTAAATTAAACATATCAAATGAATTTTAAAACAATAAGCATATTGAAAATATACACTAACATCTGTGTTTGGGGTGCAAGCTGGAGCTACAACGGCTGGTTTGCATTACCATAAGCAATCAAAGCGTTCAGTGAAGCAGACAAACGAGAGCTGGGAAAAAAAATTAATAGTCTTCCAGCAGAAATTTTCACTCTGCCTTTCTAGCTCCAGATTTCTAATGTCAGCAAGGTTTTGGAGCTTTAATAAATAAATAAACAAGAAAACAAATAAAGAAAAGCCTCAACTTCCAGATCACACAATCCTGAATTACACATCTAAGGTGGGAGGTACAACTTGGATAGATGAACATTTATTTGCTCCTAATAGGGTTTCAAGAAACAATCAGGATTTTTTCAGTTGACTAATCAGTCAAAATGACATTATTGAATTTTTTTTTAAAATGTTTAAATAAATTCCATCTGGCTTTCAAAAAGGCTTTAGTCAAATTCACGCATGAAAACCATGTTGCACAGAGTCTTCCTTTAAAAATGTGGCTTCTCAAATGTTACATAGGCACACCAGGCAGTGCTGTGCCTACAGAGGGTGGTGTGGTGTGTACTGCAGGTGCCTCTCAGTATTGTGTAAGTACCCCTTCCCACTGCTGACATTCTGGGCAGCAAATGCAATGTGCAGGAACATGACAGGCAAGGGGGGTGGCCCTTCTGCACCTTGCACAACCTTGGCAGCCCGCACAACCTCGTGTGCGTATCCTGTGATTATTCTTCTCTGCAATCATGTGTATGACAATTTTGCCAGTAAGATCTTGAATTTACACTCCTGCCTAGTGGGTTACATTTCATTGAATCCCAATAATAATCATTTGGATCAGAGGTGGGCAAGCTGGGCCACTTTAGTGCTCCTGGATCTTCAACAATGTATGAAAGAGGGAATTTTGTTTTATAGATGACAACCTGCACCTACTAAAATTCTCTCCCCTTCATGACTGGTAAAGGTCCAGGAGCCCAAAAGTGGCCCAGACAGCCTACCCCTGATTTGGATTATATTAGATACCTTTAAACTTATAGCTGGCTACAGGCTGCAACTGCCAGTTGCCAGGATTGATCCCATCTAGCGACTGCACCACCTATGTGGAATCCTGCATTGATATGATGGCCTTCATTTTATTTATTTATTTTAAAAATTTATATCTTGCCTTTCTCCGGTTGTAGACTGACTCAAGGTGGCTCACATTAAAACATAATTAAAAACATTAAATAGAATATTCAATTAAAACAATTAAAAACACAGAAGCTAAAAACAATTAAAACAATAACCCCCCCCCAACCCCTGCCTGACTAAAATGCTATTTTAATAAAAAACTGAAGCTCTGTATTGAGGGAGCTTTCTTAAGTTCTAAGGGGAGGGAGTTCCAAAGCCAGGGTGCCACCACAGAGAAGGTCCTATCTCTGGCCACCACACCTCTCACATCCCTTAGTGGCGGCACAGTCAGTAGGGCGCCCTTAGATGACCTTAGGTGATGGGTTAGATTGTACAGAAGAAGGCAGTCCCTCAGATACCCTGGACCCGAGTTGTTTAGGGCTTTAAAGGTCAGGACCAGCACTTTGAAGTCAGCCCGGAAACAAATGGGCAGCCAGCATAGTTGCTGAAGCAGTGGCCCAACAGAATCGAACTGACGAGCCCAAGCAACCACACGGGCCGCCACATTCTGGACTACTTGAAGCTTCCGGACCATCTTCAGAGGTAGCCCTACATAAAGCACATTATAAAGTGCTATGAAAAAAATACAAAGTATTGCTTTCCTTTCTGTGTTGTCACTATTGCCATCACATTCCATTTTCAATCCCAGATGAGGAGAGACTAAAATCATCTTCCAGAATCCAATTAAAGAAGTTCTGGAGTGAGGTTTGGAAATCTGCATTCCATGCTGGAGATGATGAAGAACCTCTGCCAAGCAAAAGATACAGTATAGGATCCTTAATGTGATTACTCTGGTGGGATAGTACCCATCCAACAAAGAGAGCCTCCGTGGGAGAAGGCTCTAAGGACACAAAAACACCATAGTGAGAATTCCCTCCTCGGGGAATAAAGTATAGTCTAACATGGCTCTGGGCTTATCTGTATGATTGTCCCTACCCAGACTGTTCAGAGTCCTGGGCAGAAGCCACAGACAAGCAATATCCACCAAGACCCTTACTAATCTCAGGAGGCAACCCTAACCAATTTAGACAAGCACAACTCACCTGCTCCCAGTTTCTTTGGTAGTGTGGGGAGGCCAGCGCATGTCTGTGCACTTGCCTATCCCACCCAGGAGTGACGCGGAAGTGCCTTATGACACATTTGTGGAAGCCCCAGGCCATCATGGGACTTATGCCAGCTCATATGCCAGCCTAACTGGAGATTAGGATTTGCTGTCAGTCCAATTTCTTCTGTAAAGTCCATTAAAGACTTTACCAAAAGCAACTAAAGCAACTAAACCAAAGGCTATAGCAAATAAAGCCAGCCATATTGTAAGTGGTTTTAAATCCCGTCAACTGCAATAGGAGAGGCTTTGGAACATTCTTAATTCTTGCACTGAGATGTCAAAATGCTTTAAAGTTTGGGTGGCTGGTGCCCAGAATGAATGTTTGCAGCAACAACACTGTCTTCAGCCAAGTGAGGTTTGAACAATTCTCCGATGGCGCAAATGACATATGTGTAAAGCATCCCCATATACCCCTGGTATATGTGCCTGTCAGTAAGCATTACAATGCTCTGTCTCAGCGCCTGTTCCAAATCACATGACTAACAGGCTGGCTTGTTACTTTTGGATGAGATCTCCCGTGCGCAGCAGTAAACCTCTCCATTTCCAAGGGCTTTTGATTGGAATCAAGTGCTCCGATTTGAAAAGGGTTGAATTTTACAATGCTGGGTTTCTGGACGGCTGCAGATGATGCGTAATTAAAGTGCAGATGGATTTTTGTCAAATAATTCCAGATGTTAAGCTAAGAATGATTTCCCTCTCGCCTCGGCCCAGCTCCACCCCCTACTGTGAGGAAACTTCACATTGCACAACTATTGACTATTCTTTTGTGGATAATGTTAAAGTTGGACACAGCTGAATTAATCTTCAGAGTCCGGAAATGTGTGATGGAGAAACCTTGTTTTGTTACCATGTTCTTTCTCTCACACACACACACATGCGCATACACAAACACACATGCATGCACATGTACAACCCTAGAAAATTAAGTGTGACACCAAAAATCCACAAAAGAAGACAATCACCTCTGAGAAATTGGCCTTAGAGTGTTTTACAAGCTACCGATCCCCTCCTTCATGCGTGGCACATACTATACAGCCACATCATCTCTCAAGCCTATTTATACACAAGGATGTTCTGGGCAGTTGTCCAGTGTCCCAGCAGTCTGATGTCTACACAGACATGGCTGCCCAGAGTATCCCTGTGAAACAGTTTGGCTTGAAAAGATAAATGGCAACATGGTGGAACAATAAGCATCACCCATGGGGGAAGGGTTATTTTTCCAGAATCTGGATCTGCCCTACAGTTTGGAGAGCCCTTAAAAATCCCACCTTAAAAATTACCCTATTAAATTGCAATAGTTATTATAGAATATCACAATGGGATAATTTCTGTCTCATTTATGCCTACCAAGTAACATACCTGTTGGAGGGCTATCATATTTCTTTGCTGATTCTAAAACTAAAAATGGCATGGAAAATCCAATCCTAATTGGGCACCCCGCTCGCAACACAGATTCTGATAGCCTAAGTACTGGCCCACTGGTGGAAGCAAAATTCCACCAACACACTAAGCATTTTCACTGACGAGTGCAAAGACATAGCTGTGCACACTGATGGTGAGGATCCCATCACCCAGAGTGGGTAAGGAAGTGGCAGGGGTGGGGTGAACAGATTACAGAAGGGATTGAGGCCTTTAGAGAGCATGATAGGGATGGGGATGGGCAGAGTGCAGTATCTGCACTATTATTCTACTAATGTTCTCTACTCTGTTTTGTTTTTAACACAATTCTTTGCTCTAATCAGATTTGCACCAGGTGTAGATCCAAACAGATCTACTTGTACATGGTCTCTGGCTGTCAACAGTAAGATTAGAGTACAGCTTGACAGCACAATCCTCTCCAGCTGGAATTGGCTGGCTGGCTTGCCTGCACTGCATCCAGCACAAGGGTTAGGGAAGCTCAAGTGCAGTCCCAAGGAGTACTCAGATCTAAGCCATCTCTGGGGGTGGTGCAGATCTGAATAGATGGAAACAGCCAGAGGCTGCTTCCAACTTCTCGGGTTCAAAGCTTTAGGATTGTGCTCTGAATTCTACTGAACATAGAATCATAGATTTGGAACTGTGTAACCCCAAGTACAACCCCATAATTTACTAACTTAGGACACAATCCAGAAGTTCACTTGGGTTACCCTATCTTATTCTGGAAAAGGTTTAGGACAGCCAAGACAACATAGGCTGCCCCAAGACAGGTGGACCTGTGCTGCCCTAGCTGGACCAGCCTAGGCAGTTCAGGAGAGGTATGCTGAGGGCATATTTAGCATTGCCTAGGGCAGAGCAGTTACTCTGTATCCAGAGCCTGTTTCTAGGGCAGAAATGCCCTCTTCCAGCTCCTGTTATACCACCTCTGGAGCAGGTATAGTAATGAATAGACCCATAGGGGTCCATGATAAGGCAGAGTAAGAATGGCAGTTTTGACCACAAATCTGAGTTCTTGTCCAGCGTAGCTGCAACCCCTGCCTCTCAACCTCAGGATATGTCACAATTACAGCAGCCCACTAAACCTGGGGATACAGCAGGCCACTCCAAGAAGCCCCTTGTATTCACTGTAAACTGCACCGGCAGTCTCATCATGTATTCCTTATAAGGCAGGCACCACAAGTGTTCGGTGTGATCTGAGGGGGGGTCTCCTCAGGAGCAAGCTCTTCCCAGGTGTCACTGACAGTGCCTACTGTGCATGCTGTGGAACAGCTAGGGCAGCCCAGGCTTCCTGACTCTCTGGATGCAGGATAATGTCCTGCTCTGGATTCAGAATAGTTGGGGCAGCCCAGCTAGAGCACTCTTCACTGCCCTAACTTTGGATTGTGTACTCACTCACTCACAGGCATCCCCCACTTATTGGACAGGTTAGGGACCAGAGCACTGTCCAAATGTGAAAACCATAGAAAAGCGAAACCCATTCGTTTTAGTCTATAAAGCTTCCAATGCTTTTTTGGCTAGCAAATTGCTTTTATTTTCCAAATTCCTGCTGTCACACAAAGATTTCTGCAAATGCTTTTTTCTTAATTCCTTCAGGAACGGGATTAGACCAGGAGCTACAACATGGGCGGGAGGCAATTTTTGGTCATGAAGACTTCTTCAAGGTAATGGAATGTTTTTTCTCTTACATCAGGGCTGCATTACACCGCATTGGTGTTGGACAGTTGGTTAGGATCGGGCCCTGAAGGACATTACTGAAGCACAGTAGGTACGGCGGATATAACTTGGAAGAGGACCCAACAGACCCTTCACACTCTGCTTGTCATCTTCCCAAGGAGAAACCCTACCAATAGGAAATAGCTATTCAGGGAATTAATTGTTGCTATTATTTTTACTGCCTGTTAACCAGCAAGCCAGGGTTCGATTCCCAGGTCGGCCCCACAAAACAGGGTGAGCTCCTGTCCTTAGCCCAGCTCTACAACGCCAGCTGGATCCAATCGTATTGGTTCTGCCTTTCCATTGGACTAATTCAGTGGCATGGAGAGGGGGGATTTGCTGCTTGGGTAACAGCCAATCCTCCATAACAATCCAACCCAGGCTTTCATGCTTCGCATGCAGCATATGCAGCGCTGAGCATGATACCATAGTCTTTCAAGACTGACAGAGGCCTGCTTAATCCATTTATCCCCATACTCCCAAATCCAGAGTAACTATGGGAGCATATAAGAGACTTTACATGCTCCCGTAGTTACTGCACCACCTAGTGAAAACCTATGGGAAATTCATATTGCAATCCAGAGTAAGTTGTTCTTACACCAGAGCAAGGACTCCCCATGGTTACTCTGGATTTTGGGCTAAATTTCCAACTGGCATCAGTGGGGTTCCTAGATGACTGCACCATATGCTGTCAGATCATGTTCTGGGAATAGAAATGGAAGATCATTCAAGGACAACTTCTCTGGTTTTTGTGTCTAAGGCTGGCATCCATCCATAATTGCCTGGTAGCCATGTTCCCTCCTGAACTCAAAAAGCAGCACCAATTCCCAGAACACATCGTGTACACTTATTACACATCTCTGTATGCAACATGTCTCCAATTCCAACACAGCTTTTTCAGCAATATCTCCCTCCCTACCTCCAAATCCCTTAAGGCTCTATTCGGAGTCCCACATCATAGTTGGATGCGGTTCTTTGTTATTCAGACTTTCCTTGGCAGTTTCCTCTCACATTATCCCCAGTTATACCTTTTAGTCCATCCAAGACAAAAGCTTAACTGAGAATGTATAGATTATTCACAATACAACATTATGGAAGAGTCTCGGCCAGTATTGACACCCGCGTCGTTGACCTTTCGAGATTATTGTTTCAAAACATGACTGCAAAAATATCAGTCTTTGTCAGAAGCCACAGGAGACCACAGAGCTTTAACTTCTGGTAAGTTGCTCTGACAGTAAGCACTGCAGCCAGAGAACTGGCTTAACAGCCATGTGGCCCCCTTCTTTGGCTGCACTAGGTTGGCTGTACTACCCACCACACTTCTGATTGGCCAGATAGCTTCTCAGAAACTGTTAATTCAAATTCAGATTGTCTAGACATGCAGCTATCTCCATTTCGAGAGGCATGCTTAATCCCAGCAGTGCCACTTCCTTAACTAAATGCAGCTGTGAAGGGGAAGGACTATGCAGATCAGCACTAAGATGTGCAAGTAGGATTGCCATAATTCTCTTCCGCAAAATCAGGATAGGAACGTCTGTCCCATTTGCCAGTATGTGAACAGAATCCCCCAAAATCGGGATTGTGCCTGTTTTTTGGAACATATGGCAATCGTAGCAAGGAGGGAAATGCAGAGTTAACACTTTTCCCCAACACCATTTGCTCATAGAAAATTCCCCCTTCCGAATTGTGCCACCCCCAAGGGCCAGTTTGGATTGCATCTTAAACCACCTACACTGTCACCAGCTGTGACTGAAGCTTGCAGATGCCTTTACTTTGGTTTAAAAGCAAAATTCATTCCGGAAGCATGTTTGTAATCCGAAACACTTGTATATCAAAGCAAATTTTCCCATAAGAAATAATGGAAACTCAGACAATTTGTTTCACAGTCCAAAAATATTCATATAAAAATGATTATGATACCGTCGTATAATGCAAAATAATAAATAAAATACAAAATATAAAGAAAAATGAAAAATTAACCTACACTTAGGCTGCAGTCCTAACCACACTTTCCTGAAAGTAAGTACTATTGAACACAATGCAACTTACTTCTGAGTAGACATGTTTAGAATTGAACTGTTTGTCTCTCAGGTCTTTCAGGCTGCATCAAGTCTCTCAGGTCTCTCAGGCTTTGTAACCCCTCCTTACAAAGGAGTTAGCCCCACTGATTATAATAGAGCTTACTTTAGAGAAGAAATGCAAAACTTGGTCTCTTAAGCTGCTTTCCATTTCCCCCCTTACATAGGAGTGAGACCTATTGACTGTAATAGGCTTACTTCACATAACACCAGAACTTTGGGACATTCGCTAAAATTGAATGTTGGGAGAGTCGGGACAGACAAAAGAAAATATTTCTTTACCAAGCATGTAGTTGGTCTGTGGAACTCCCTGCCACAGGATATAGTGATGGCATCTAGCCTCAATGCCTTTAAGAAGGGATTGGACAAATTCCTAGAGGAAAGGACCATCGCAGGTTACAAGCCATGGGGGCCTGTGTATGTGCATAGATAGTTGTAGATGTGGGCAACCTCAAAATCCCAGATGCAGGGGAGAGCACCTGGATGCAGGTGGCTTATGTGCTCCCTGATGCATCTAGTGGACTGTTGTGGACTAGACAGACATTTGGCCTGATCCAGTGGAGTCTGTTCTTATGTTTTTATAGGCTAGGTCTCTCAGGAGCATGAACTGGTGGTGTGCCAAAACCAGCTGTATCCTGGCTGGGATTAGTTTTCACTTGTTTATCAAGACATCATTTGTATATCAAGTTAAAATTTATTATAAATATTTGGTCGTCTTGAAAAACACTCACAATCCAAGTTACTCTCTATCCAAGGATTTGCCAGACCCACTTAAGAGTAAACAACTTTGTTGGGACATTTCTGGGATCAAGCGAGTCTCTTTGTAACTTGCTACACAACTATTTTGTCCCTGAGAACCGATGTTCATGTTATAAGGCCATCACATGGAGATTATACTCAGAACAAGTCATTTGTAGTTACTTGTCAGTAACTTGACCAACATCTATGTGGAGCCAGAATGAATTATTAAGGTGCAACAGAAATAGACCACTCACAGCTGGTTATTATAGACATCAAACAATTTTCTCTATGTCACAGTCAAGATTTTTTTAAAAATGTATTTCAAGTGCCATGGGGGAAAAACCCCAGTTCACACCAGTAAGAAATTGTGAAACAACCTGGCAAGAGTTCCAAACGAAATAATTGAAAATGGCATATGTGTGACAACAGGAATACGTGCATATATAAATATGAAGGATCAAGGCAATCCTCCCCAAAAGAAACAGGAGTGAATCAATAGAGAAGTGGTACCACTAGGATGTGTCACCTGGTGCATAACCCCCATGATTGACCTACCTCTCTTTCAGTATGTATATATATATATAAACATGTATGTTTTCAGTATATATATATATAAACATGAAGGATCAAGGCAGTCCTCCCCAAAAGAAACAGGAGTGAATCAATAGAGAAGTGGTACCACTAGGATGTGTCACCTGGTGCATAACCCCCATGATTGACCTACCTTTCTTTCAGTATGTGTATATATATATATATATATATATATATATATATATATATATATATATATATATATATATATATAAACATGTATGTTTTCAGTATGTTTATACATATATATATATATATATAAACATGAAGGATCAAGGCAGTCCTCCCCAAAAGAAACAGAAGTGAATCAATAGAAAAGTGGTACCACTAGGATGTGTCACCTGGTGCATAACCCCCATGATTGACCTACCCCTCTTTCAGTATGTGGGCAATGCTCCCAGGTGATGAGGTGATGCGCCATTGTTCACTGGTTTCTTGGCTATAACATTTTTTTAGAATGTAGTTCAACAAAGTTTTTTTTACTGCATTCTGACTGAAATTATACATGAGACAATATATAACATGATGGTATTATTCACAAATACAGTACCGAGATTTTTAAAATGTGATGTCACATTTAGTGATGTCACCTTCCCCCTCTATGCATGACACCTGGTGAGGCCCACACATCTCTCATAGCCCCTGGAAATGACACTGCATTCAGGTCAGCAATTAAAAAAATGTGATGTGTGAATAACATTTCAATAATGCAATTATTGGAATTATTTGGACTTGGATTCCAAAAAGCAAAAATAATTTCGCACTTCCAAGGAAGACATATATGAACTTACTCCAAAGTAACCATGCAGAGGATTCTGCCACAGGTATTAGGGCCAACATAAGATACGAAGCTGATACCAACAGGTTTTCCCCTACCAGGGCAAACAGTGGCTTGAGAGTGGAGCTAGAATTAACATCATGAAAACAGAACAGACATATGCTGCAATCCTAAAGACACTTTCCTGGGAGTAAGACCCACTGAACACAATGGGGCTTACTTTTGAGTGGTCATGATTAAGATTGTGCTCATAAAGAGTCTCTTGTGCTCCTTCCCAGCAATGTGGTCCTACCACAGTTGTCTTTCACATTTCAAGAGACACAGGATCTTATCATATATCTGCATCAGCTTGCCGAAATTGGCTCTTACAGACCCCTAAGAGCCACAGAACTCCTCTTCCTCAAGGAAATATAACTTCTGCAAGATTTTTAATAAGGCTCTGATTTTAAAATGTGTAATCACAGACTCTGTGGGCTATCCCACACCCTAGGGAAATTCCACCTATAGACCAAAGCATCCACAACTATACTATGCCATAATTTCCCGGGAAACAAATCAAAGTGGGACATAATGAATCTATTCAAGCCCTAAGATTAACAAAAAAAAAATTAAATGTGATGAACATTGTACACAAGCTGTTTTTTTTAAAAGTTGCAGCTTGTCTGAGCTCTGTCTGACATGCTGTGATCGTTGCAAATGAACTGGCAAATAGGCAACCACAGTTCAAGTGAACAATTATAGGATGCAGGAATCTGAGTTTGTGCTTGCTAATTCAATGAGACGCTAACTTTTGGCAGCAGAGGGGAGGGAAATGGACTGTAATTAACCACTATACAGAACAAAAGGCTTCCCGCCAGTTTGAGTTACTTTTAAAGGAGTTGCACACCTGAACTATAAACAGCTCTTGGAGCCACCCTTTGTATGAATCAGAAAACTTTTTTTTAATGAAGGGAAAAAGATGTTTGATCTCCTTTCCAAATTGTCTACTTCTAGAACTCAGATCGAGTTCAAAGATTATTGAAGGAATGGGAATAACAAGAGAGTAATACAAGCACCATCGAGGGCTGATTCCACAATATGACCCTTCACTACTGCTACTTCTAATAGGATTAAAAGTGGCATTTAAAAGATGCATTAAAATTCATTTAATGCTGGACTTAAATGTGGGTAAACATTATAGAAGGAGTGTGGCCATGAAAATATATGCTGAAAATATATTTAAATCCCATCTAGCAAAAGGAATCCAGCACCATTAACTAAGCGCTTCCTCCTTAATAAAGGTTCAACCTGTTTATTGCTTCCTCTTCAGCATGATTGGGGATTTCTGAAGTTTTTCCTCAAACAGCCCAATCCTATGCATGACTACTCAGACATAGGTCCCAGTATAGTCAATAGATAAGTGTGATAAGTATGTATAAGACTGCTGTCATAGGGCACAATCCAGAAGTGTACTTGGGTTACCCTATCTATCACTGGGCTGACCCTAGTTACTCTGGAAAAGGCTTGGAGAAGCCTAAGGCAACATAGGCTGTCCCAAGACAGGTGGACCTGGGCTGTCCTAGCTGGGCCAGCCTAGGCCATTCAGGAGAGGCATGTGGAGGGCATATTTAGCATTGCCTAGGGCAGAGCAGTTACTCATAGACTTGGTGCTTACGGAGCATGCTCTGGAGCAGCTATGGCAGCCCAGGTTTCCTGACTCTCTGGATGCAGAATAACTTTCTCGGAGTTCTACATAGATGTTGAGAATCTGGTAAGTCTTTGCAGGACAGGCACCGCAGCAATTGTGGCGCACCACAAAGAAGGAACTTATAAACAAACCAAAGGGGATAGCACCACACATCAGGTGTGTGGGGGGAGCTTGCAGTCTCCTCTCTAGGCTTGCCTGCTGTTTAGAAAGGCCCTTATCACCATTCTCAACCCAGTTCCAAATTCATGATCACAAAACCAGAAGTGGGTGACCATCCAGGATAACACCCTTTTTAAGCAGCGATCCTTTCTAAGCAGCCCTTCTAGGCTGTGGTCCCCCCAATGCCCTCCTGATGTCTGGTGCTACTCGCTTCTCTGTGGTGGTTACACAATCACTGTGGGGCCATTGCCTCAGTAATTAAGGAGGAAATGGTCATCTTCTGGTTCTCCTGATGGGTTACAAACCACTATTTTGAGAGCCACTGTACTAACAGGCATACAGTGCGGATCAGGAAGTGTCCAACTCCGAAAAGATAAGGAGCAAGTCATCATTTATTTCCCAACCATCCCAAACAATAAGCAGTCATGGACTGAGCATGACAAAATGGGCTGAATATGACAGATGAAGCTTTCTGTTAAAAGCACAATAATCCCTTAAAAGTACTCAATAACACTTTGCCTGTCTGTTGCACTGGACAGGCTGGCACTGCAATTGTGTTCTATTACCAACCAAAATCTCCTTACATCACACATGAAAAACTGCTTTCTTCTGTACAATTTGATTCTGCTAATTGCCCAAAACTCCAAAATTGAATGGATAGATTTGTAAGATCCAAGTGGTCCACAGCTGATAATTCCCTTTCTAGGGAGAAGGAAAGGCATCCTGTGTAGTAGCTCTCATTAAAAGCCAGTATATCTTCCAGTATTTTGTGTCAACATTGTCAAACTGTTGAAAACTTGAAAAGTTATATTTCAGTTTATTGGGGAAATGTTGGGCCTTGTCCCATTATAATCCCTTTTGCAGGCAGCGCTATAATAAACACCTGAAAATATGCAATAAGCAGCATAACCTCTCCAAGCAGAGAGGTTAGTGCTGTTACAAGAGAAACAGGAAGCAAATAATCTAAACAAAACTCTATTTAATTTTATAACTCCCAAGCGATCCGTATACTTGGGG
The DNA here is from genome assembly GCA_030015325.1 of Cryptoblepharus egeriae. NCBI lineage: Eukaryota > Metazoa > Chordata > Lepidosauria > Squamata > Scincidae > Cryptoblepharus > Cryptoblepharus egeriae. The sequence continues at coordinate 11,366,075 of JAREYC010000003.1, read as the reverse complement.
GGCTCCAAATTCACTTTCCATCCAGGTGCATTCTGTCTCCCAACTCCAGTCACAGCTCGTACCTTTTTGGGTGTCTTTCTTCCCACCGCCCCTTCAATTCTGTCTGTTAAATATTAGCCCATGACCTTTTACTGATTGGCTTCAATTAAGTCTCTGGATTTCCTCTTCCTGACCCTAAGTCAGGTTACAGTGGAAGAATAATAAAGGCAAAGTGAACGTGTTGCAGTCGTCCAAATAATGGCCTCCGAATGTCAGCGATGGAAAGTGAGCATGACTCTAGTCTCCCACCCACTGGGAACCTTGATGGCATAATTTACAGGCAGCCTTTTGAAATGGCCAGTAGCTCAAGCCCTCTCCCGCAGTCTGCTTCTTCTCACGCTCAAAAAAAGGCCCCAAGTCTCAAGAGGAGGTAAAACGGGATGGTGGAATTTAAAATAAAATAATTCAATGAAGGCTAAGAACTTTGGTCAAACTGGGAAGTTAGGTCAAGAGGGAAAGGCATGCAGGTCCCACTGTGAAGCAAAGCAGCAGTGTTGGGGGGGGGGGTGGCTGTAGAAATCAGGGACTTTTTTACATGTTACCACTCTGTGGAATTAAATGGCATTCTCCGGTACAACTATCCACCCCAAAAGCAGGAGGTTCAGATGTGCAGAGTCTTATGTATCTGTTGCATCCTTGACCAGAAATGTTTCCTATTCTTTTTCTCTGAAAGTGCTGATGTACATATTAATGCCTATAATTCTTTTAGATTGTGAATCCTTTTGGGATGGGGACCTATTAGCTATTAATTATTTCATTTCCTCTGTAAACCACTTTATGAATTTTATTGAAAAGCAGTGTATAAATACAGTTGATTGATTGATTGATTGATTGATTTTTGCATTTTAATGGGTGGGCATTCTGCTCATGTAGGAGCTAGATTTGTGCATCAAAATCACATAAATTATTGTTGTCAAACCAAATTTGAAACCAACCTACCAAAACAGGATCTTTTTTCAGTGAATCAGGTTTATACCTCCCATAGGATTGTGCATTCTGACTTAGAATGGATCCAAATGTCGATAACTGTTAAATAGGTCTTCGAAAAATATTTTATTGAGGATGCAAACCTAATCAAATTTCTGAAGTAAGATCAAGCAACTACAATGTAAGGGAATAAACATCACCTTAACTTGAGGAGGCCTCCAGGTCTCTCCATCACCACCAATTGCAGGGTGCAGCACATGTTCCACTGGCTTAGTTATGCCAGTTCTGGAAAGTTGGTTAAGATTGTGCCCTAAAGTAGAATGTGGTCACCCTGATCTTTTTTTCCAAGACACAAGGCTAGAAAAGAGGACATGTTTGTGAAAATGAGTGAATGGTCTTCAAACATTTCATTAGGAGGGCTACACTGTTTATTTTATACATTTTCTTAGGTAAAAAATGAGTTTTATATAGTGTGGAAAGGTGAGCAACATACAGTGCACTGCCTTGGGTACCCAGTTTGTTATAATTTGTTTACATATGTCTATTTATCCATAATAAATGGATACCGCTTTAAACTATGTCTTCCCCCCCCAAAAAAAAATTCCTCACTGTTATTTGTTTTACAGCATTGTTGAAAAGTCAACATGTGAAATAAAAGATTTGTTTTATCGGCAGGGATGAAGTTAATACTGAATAATTATGGTTTGAGGATCTTAAAGTATATGGGCTGGGTGACTGAAAATGAGCCAGGCTGACACCTCTCTTACCGTATTGAAAGGAATGTTGCAGACAGAACTGCATGTGTTGAAAGTGTAGTTAGGATAAAACTATTTTAAGTTATAGAAGTTCAAATACAATCTTACAGGTCAGATATGGCCCCCAGAAAATTGTTTGGAGACCCTGATGTAGACTGTCCTTCCTTCCTTCCTTCCTTCCTTCCCTCCGTCCTACCTACCTAGCGCTTTTCAATTAAAAAGTTCACAAAGTGGTTTACAAAGAAAATGAAAAAAAAATTAATAGGTAATTAATAGCTAATGGGTCCCAGTCCCAAATCTAATGGGACCCTGTCCCTGTTACAATCTAAAATGCAAAAAAGAACACCAGGAGAAGCCACTTGAACAGACATTGCTGGGGTGAGGATGGCCAGTTACTCTCCCCTTGATAAATAAAAGAGGAACACCCACTTAAATGCCATATGAAAACCCATAGATGGGAGAAGCCTTATAAATGTCAGAAATGTGGAAAGAGCTTCAGTCAGACTGGTCATTTTATGATCCACCAGAGAACCCACACCAGGGAGAAACCCTTTCAGTGCCAGATGTTTGGAAACAGCTCTGGGTATGGTGGTTATCTTATGATCCACCAGAGAATCCACATGGAAGAAACCCTATACAGTATGGGTCAGCAGTGTAGAAAGACCTTTTTTGTTAGAGTGGAAATCATACATACTATCAGAGAACATGCGAAAGAAAGAAAGAAAGAAAGAAAGAAAGAAAGAAAGAAAGAAAGAAAGAAAGAAAGAAAGAAAGAAAGAAAGAAAGAAAGAAAGAAAGTAAGTTTGTTTTTGTTCAGTCTGGCAACAAATGTTAAGTCTGTTATTACCTGAAATAATTGATGTTAAAAATTCCTGATATTTCTGCAGTATTTCTGCAGACCACCTTCTTCTGTACAAGCCGACCCGTCACCTAAGATCATCTGAGGGGGCTCTACTGACTGTGCCGCCACTAAGAGATGTGAGAGGTGTGGCGGCCAGAGATAGGGCCTTCTCCGTGGTGGCACCCCGGCTTTGGAACTGCCTCCCCATAGAACTGAGGAAAGCTCCCTCAAAACAGAGCTTCAGGCGGAGCCTTAAAACCTTTTATTTTAAAAAAGCTTTTTAGGGGGCAGAGATTGGGGGGCTCTTGTTTTATTGTTTTTAATCTATGTTGTTTTTAGTTTGTATGTTTTAATTGTTTTTATCAAATCGTTCTATTTATGTTTTTAATTATGTTTTATATCAGCCGCCTTGAGTCGGGCTAATTTGCCTGAGAAAGGCGGGATATAAATTTTTAAAATAAATAAAATAAATATTTATTTGAAATGGAAATTATCTTGCTTATTCTTGTTTTTCAAAAATAAACTTGCCAAAGTTGCCTTCTCATTATTTTCTAGCGTTCAAGATCTGGGCCTTACAGTTACTTTTCCTGATTAGAAGATCTCCTATAGGTCAAAGGGATTTTACTCGGGCCTAACGGGACCCTTATCTACTCATTGTGAGGAGGGAATTAATGAGGAAGGGAGGTGGGAAGGGTGTGACTTCCTTGTCCAGGTTTCCAGCTGAACCAGAACATCTCTCTGCTTCTTCTCTGATCTTATACTGTATTTTAAAACTGCTGGATGTTGGTATCACAGCCATTGTCCCCAGTTTGTTTCCAGTATCAGTCATGACAATGGAGTGAATCCTGGGTGCAAGATGTTGGTGCCATCTGTTCTGCCAGACGATCCTTATCAGATACATTGATTGCTTAGGGATTTGAGGAAAATGTTCACACAAATAATACCCTTTATGCATCCCCATAAATAAATCCCAATCCCAGAAACACATCTGGTTAGGAGACCCCAGCTTGCCATTCATACTCACTGGCATCCTTCAGTCTCGAAAGACTATGGTATTGTGCTCTGATTGGAGGTCCTAAAACAGCATCTGGTGTGGCTAAAAAGGCCAGTTCAAGAGTGGCCATCCCTTCCACACTGAGGACAGATAAAGTCCGTCCCCTGCCCAGGCCCCAGATTTCAATGGTTCCGGGTCTGTCTCTTTGCTTCAGCCTGCCGAACAAGTGTCTCTTTGAATTGGAGAAGGCCATGCTGCGTCCTTTCCCTCCAAGCTGAACAGTCAGAGGTGAAGGTTTCCCAGCTGTTGATGTCCATTCCCAAGGCCTTTAAATCCCTCTTGCAGATGTCCTTATATCACAGCTGTGGTCTCCCTCTAGAGCGCTTTCCCTGCACTAATTCTCCATACAGGAGATCTTTGGGAATCCAACCATCAGCCATTCTCTCGACATGCCCCAGCCAGCGTAACCGTCGATGTTTCAGAAGTATGTACATGCTAGAGATTCCAATCCCAGTCCCAGTACATGCTAAATCCCAATCTGAGACTGTGTCATTTGAGACTTTGTCATGCCAGGTGATGCCAAGAATATGGAAGGTGTTCAGCTTTGGTACATAGATGCTGTAGATACATAGTTTTTTAATCCATTTTGTCTTCAAAACAACCCTGTGAGGTAGGTAGTTGAATTATTTGCTTTCAGGTGGACTCTGTCACTGTGTGCTCATCACATCTGGCATTTGAGGGAGGGCAGTTACTGAAGGGCTGAGAGAGTTGAGACTGAGAGAGTTCAGGAGATCCATTCAGGGAGGGATCCATTCAGTTGCTGAAGGGAAGATCAGAGAGGGAGAGTTGATGAAAGCTATTGAGAGTAGACAAATGCTGTAGGCAGATGAGAGAGGGAGAGCTGTTGAGGGAGGGCAGTTGCTGAAGGGCAGTTGAGGTGAAACCTGAAGGTGGTTCAGATGGACATTTGAAGAGAGTCATTGAGGGAGGGCAATTGCTGAAGGGAAGTTGAGACTGAGAGAGTACAGGAGAGCCATTGAGGGAGGACAGTTGCTGAAAGGAAGTTGAGACTGAGAGTGTTCAGGATTGTCATTGAGGGAGGGCAGTTGCTGAAGGGTTGAGACTGAGAAAGTACAGGAGAGTCATTGAGGGAGTGCAGTTGCTGAAGTGAAGTTGATACTGATTGAGTTCTGGAGAGCCATTGAGGGAGGGCAGTTGCTGAAGGGAAGTTGATACTGAGAGAGTTCTGGAGAGCCACTGAGGGAGGGCAATTGCTGAAGGGAAGTTTTGAGAGGTGGAAAAGGGCAGTTGAGGAGAGCTGAGGTGAGTGGATGAAGACGATGATTAGTTACCTCAGGAAGAGAATTGAAAGATTCAGGAAAGGCAGTTATAGTGTTGGAAGTGGCTATTCAGTTTACATTCCTCATAAAATACCTCCCTGGAGGTAAAAACTCTGGAGGTCCCATCTGGGTCACCCAAATGTAATGTATGGGCCTGGACAAGGGGACTGAATAGAAACCAGAGACCATGCAAGTGGTTCAAATATAATTTATTTCTATGTGACTTAGGCTGCAATCCTAACCACACTTTCCTGGGAGTAAGTACTATTGAATACAGTGGGACTTACTTCAGAATAGACATGCTTAGGACTGAAAAACAGATAAAGTAAGCACACTCCTAGGTATGGTGTGATAGGATTGCAGCCTGAGGTGGACGAAGTGATGGTCTGGAGTTACTTTAGTCCTTCTTTGATAAAAGTGGGAGGGGAGAGGCCTGGAGAGAAGGTGTCAGGGGAGACCTGAGTCCAGAGAAGGGAGATGCCTTGGGACTGGGAGTGTGAGGAAAGGGGCCTGTGCCAGGGAAAGAAATGTAGGGAGAGGTGGTGAGGGAGGGGAGACCTGAGCCTAGTGTAAGGGGGGAGGCCTGGAGCAGGGGAGGCAGGCCTTGAGGGAGGGGGCCTGGAAGCAGGAAAGTGAAGGCCAAGCGAGGAAAGGGAGTGAGGATGAGAGGAATGAAGAGATGGAGCTGAGATCTGGGGCTGCACTAGGAAGGCCTGGGATAAGGGCCTGCTGGACTCTCCTCCTGCCCCTGTGAAGCTGGGCCATGTTGGACTTGCACCCACAGGTAGCTGATTCAGGACCTCCTGCAGCCCCTTTTGGAGAACGTGATCTTATCTCCTCCCCAGGCCAACCATCTCTGGTGTTCAGAGTCCAACCATCTCTTCTCATGACCCAGATATTGGGGGGTGCTGGAAACTCCCCCAGAGTCAGTGTCCAGAGGCAAAGCTCCTCTCCCAGCCTCTCCCTTGCGAGTTAGTTCACTTCTAGGTGTCATGACTAAGAGCATGACTAAGAACAGGCTCCTCCATGTATCTGCCCATCTCCCCTGGAGGCATCCCCTCAACCATTGGAGAGGAATTCAGACATATTTCAGAATTCAGACATCAGTACAAGGTTAAAATAAATTCATACATTCTCCTTTCTCTCCTGACAGGCAGCTGAGGAGATTCTGAAGCAAGGGAACACTTTGGAGGAACAGGAGTGGCTGCCCATCGTCTGGACTACTACATTTCCATTAGGACTGTACTAGGTATGCAATAAAAGGTGATACTATTTGCAGATGAAGCCGCAATATTATTTCTAACTGAAAAAGTAATATATTGAAATTTCTAGAAAATACTTTAAACACCAAAATGTGGTGTGTTGTCCATTTTCAAATACAGAATTTTAAACTCATAACAATAACAACAAATTCCTGTATAAAAATGAGTTCTGTTTCTGGTCAGACAAAAACTGCTTTTTGAGATTTTCCCAACTAGCTGCAGTTTCTTCTTCAGTCTCTCACTACATTTCTTAATTCAACAGAATTGTTTTGGAACCAGATTAGAAGAAAGAGAAAGCAGACGCATTGTTCACATCAACGTGCCCACTTAAGATCCACCTGAGAACCCACCGAGGCAAGAAGTCCTATAAATGCCAGGAGTGCAGAAAGAGCTTCAAGGACAGCAGCAATCATGTGAGCCAAGAGAGAACTGACACAGGGGAGAAACCATATACTGTTAGTGCAAGGAGTGTGAAAACAGATTTAGTATCAAGAAGAATCTTAGATTCCACCACAGAACCCATACAGAGGTGAAGCAATACAAGAGCCAGGAATAGGAACGAGTTTCACTCACAGTTGTTATGATCCACCAGAGCACACACACAGAGGAGAAACCCTATAAATGCCAGGAATATAGAAAAAGCTTCAGTAGAAATGGTCAACTTATGATCCACCAGAGAATCCACACAGGGGAGAAACCCTATCACTGCCTGGATTTTGGAAAGAGTTTCAGTGGGAGTGGAAATCTTATAAGGTACCAGAGAACCCACACGGGGGAGAAATCCTATAACTGCCTGGAATGTGGAAAGAGTTTCAGCAGGAGTGGAAATCTTATGAGACACCAGAGAACCCATACAGGGGAGAAACCCTATCAGTGCCGAGAGTGTGGAAAGAGTTTCTGCATGAGTGGATAAGAAGCACGAGAGGACCCACACAGGGGAGAAACCCTATCAGTGCCAGGAATTAAGAAGGAGCTTCAGCAAGAGTCACCAGAGTACACACACAGAGGAGAAACCCTATAAATGCCAGGAATGTAGAAAAAGCTTCAGTAGAAATGGTCAACTTATGATCCACCAGAGAATCCACACAGGGGAGAAACCCTACCAGTGCCTGGATTGTGGAAAGAATTTCAGTGGGAGTGGAAATCTTAAGTGGCACCAGAAAACCCACACAGGGCAGAAACCTTATCAGTGTCTAGAGTGTGGGAATAGTTTCAGCAGGAGTGGAGATCTTATGAGACACCGGAGAACCCACACAGGGGAGAAACCCTATAAATGCCAGGAATGTAGAAAAAGCTTCTGTAGGAATGGTCAATGTATAATCCACCAGAGAACCCACTCCGGGGAGAAACCCTATCAGTGCCAGGAGTGTGGGAAGAGTTTCAGCAGGAGTGGAGATCTTATGAGACACCAGAAAACCCACACTGGGGAGAAACCCTATAAGTGCCAGGAGTGTGGAAAGAGCTTCAGTCAGAGTGGAGATCTTATGAGCCACCAGAGAGCACACACAGGGGAGAAACCCTATAAGTGCCTAGAATGTGGAAGGAGCTTCAGGTATAATACTACTCTCGTGAGCCACCAGAGAACCCACACAGGGGAGAAACCCTATAAGTGCTGAGAGTGTGGAAAGAGCTTCAGAGAGAGTAGTCATCTTAAGAGGCACAAGAGAACCCACACAGGGGAGAAACCCTTTCAATGCCTAGAGTGTGGAAAGAGTTTCAGCGGGAGTAGAAATCTTATGAGACACCAAAGAACCCACACAGGGAGAACCTATCAGTGCCTAGAGTGTGGAAAGAGTTTAAGCATGAGTGGAAATCTTAAGAGGCACCGGAAAACCCACACAGGGGAGAAACGTTATCAGTGTCAGGAGAGTGGGAATAGTTTCAGCAGGAGTGGAGTTCTTAGGAGCCACCAGAGAACCCACTGCAGGGAGAAACCCTATCAGTGCCTGGATTGTGGAAAGAGTTTCAGTGGCAGTGGAAATTTTATGCTCCACCAGAGAACTCACACAGGGCAAAAACCCTATCAGTGCCAGGAGTGTGGGAAAAATTTCAGCGGGAGTGGAGATCTTATGAGACATCAGAGAACCCACACAGGGGAGAAACCTTATAAATGCCAGGAATGTAGAAAAAGCTTCTGTAGAAATGATCAGCTTATGATCCACCAGAGAATCCACACAGGAGAGAAACCCTATCAGTGCCTGGATTGTAGAAATAGTTTCAGTGGGAGTGGAAATCTTAAGAGGCACCAGAGAACCCACACAGGGCAGAAACCCTATCAGTGCCAGGAGTGTGGGAAAAGTTTCAGCGGGAGTGGAGATCTTATGAGGCACCAGAGAACCCACACAGGGGAGAAACCCTACAATTGCCAGGAATGTAGAAAAAGCTTTTGTAGGAATGGTCAACTTATGATCCACCAGAGAGCACACACAGGGAAGAAACCCTATAAGTGCCTGGAATGTGGAAAGAGCTTCAGAGAGAGTGGTCATCTTAAGAGGCACCAGAGAACCCACACAAGGGAGAAACCCTTTCAGTGCTTAGAGTGTGGAAAGAGTTTCAGCAGGAGTGGAAATCTTATAAGACACCAGAGAACCCACACAGGGGAGAAACCCTATAAGTGCCAGGAGTGTGAAAAGAGCTTTAGAGAGAGAGGTCATCTTAAGAGGCACCAGAGAACCCACACAAGGAAGAATCCCTATCCGTTCCAGGTATGTGGAAAGAACTTCAGGAATGGTGGTACTCTCATGATCCATCAGAGTAAAGGAATGTGGAAAGAGTTTCAGTCAGAGTGGGGATCTTATGATCCTCTTGAGAACCCACACAGGGGAAAAACCCTATCAGTGTCAGGAGTGTGGAAAGAGCTTCAGCAGGAGTAGAGTTCTTATGAGCCACCAGAGAACCCACACAGGGGAAAAACCCTTTCAGTGCCAGGAGTGTGGAAAGAGCTTTATTTGAAGTAGTGAACTTAAGGTACATGAGAGAACCCACACATGGGAGAAACCCTATAAATGCCAGCAGTGTGGAAAGAGCTTCAATCAGAGTGGTGGACCTATGAGTCACCAGAGAACCCACACTGGACAGAAACCCTATAATTGCCTGGAGTGTGGAAAGTGTGAAAAAACTTCAGGCAGCGTTGTTATTTTAAGAGCCACCAAAAAACCCACACTGAGGACAAAACTCTATAAGTGCCAGAAATGTGCAAAGTCAGAGTGTTATGAGCCACCAGAGAACACACAAAGTGGAGAAACGTTTTAAGTGTTAAGAATGTGGAAAGAGTTTCACTAGCAATGTTCATTTTATGTTACAACAGAGAATATGCTGAGGAAAGAAAGCTAATGTATCTTATGTGTGTTGGCAGTTTGTTGATTATTTTCTTTTGCTCAATAAGGCAACAAAAGTTAAATTTATTATTGTTAAAATATTGAACAAGTTTAATGTTTACTCCTGTTTAAATATTATTATTAAAAGTGAAGTCTGTTATATTTCAATTATTATAAATAATGAAAGTTTGAAAAATTCATGATATTTCTGCAGTGTTTGAAATGGAAATTATTTTGCTTATTCTTGTTTTTAAAAATAAACTTAGCCTTAGGCTTCAGTGCTAAAGACACTTTCCTGAGAGTAGGGTTGAACACAATGGAGCTTACTTTTGAATAGCCATGGTTAGGATTGTAAAAGTTGCCCTCTCATTATTTTCTAGAGTTCATGGTGTGGGCCTCACACTTACTTTCCCCAACTGGAAGATCTTCTGGAGGCCAAAGGAGTTTCATTCAGGCCTAACAGGACTGTTGGCTTCTCATTGCGAGGAGGGAATTAATGAGGAAGGGAGGTGGGAAAGGTGAGACTTCCTTGTCCAGGTCTCCAAATGAACAAGAAAGTATCTATCTACCTACCTAAAACAGTATTTATGAGTATATACTGCTTTTCTACTAAAAAGTTCACAAAGCAATTTCCAAAGAAAATTTAAAATTTAATAGGTAATTAGTAGCTGATGGATCCCTGTCCCAAAAGAGCTCACAATCTACCAGCAGGAGCCACTAGAACAGACATTGCTGGGGTGTGAGAGCCAGTTACTCTCCCCCTGTTAAATAAAAGAGGAACATCCACTTAAAAGAGTGCCTCTTGCCCAGTTAGCAGGAGTTCGGAGACCATCTGGTTAGGAGGCCCCAGCTTGCCTTAAGAACAAAAGGCCCAACAAGTCCATCTTCCTGTATCTCAAAAAGGCCCACCACATGCTTCAGGGAGCACATAAGACAACAAAACACTCGTATCATGGTGCTCTCCTTTCCATTTGGCACTCTGAGGTAGCCTACATCTAAAATAAGGATGCTGAATCCTTTATTGTTTTAAGGGAACCATTTACCATATTTATTTCAGGGCCAGTAACGTTTTATTTATTTAAGGGATTTATACCCTGCCTTACCCATACTAATGCAAATGTCCAAGGCAGATTACATAGTTTTTTATCCTTACATAGCTTTATGCCTACCCTGTAAGGTAGGTAATTGTTCCGTGGGCAGCTCCCAGAAATGGAATCCTTCATGGTATGATCATCACATCTGGCATCAGCAGGAGCAGTCTCAGGTCAGCCAAGCTATAAACAGTGACACCTCCTGGTTCTGTTGACTCATGATAGTTTTTGCAGCTTTCAGTCTCCCATTCAAGAGTTATCCAGGTCTTTTCCTGCTTAGCTTTCTTCAGCAGGTGGTTACTCAACCACCAGACCATGCATGTGACCCCATGATAGACTTTTCTTTCTGAAATTTATCCAATTTATCATCCTCTCTTGAAGACATCTAGGATGGATGCCGTCAGTACATCCTCTCTGTTCCACAGACTGATCACATCCTATGTAAAGAGATATTTTCATTTGTATGTCCTAACTCTCCCGGAACTCTCTGGTGTTGTGTGAGAGGGAAAAGAGCATTTCTCTGTCCGTCCTTTTCATGATTTTATATGTTCAATCATGTTCTTTTTTTAGGCTGAAGAGCCACAAACCCAGTAGCCTTTCACTGGACTGGAGGTGACCCAGTCCAGTAATCCTTTTGGTACCTTTCTTCCACACCTTTTCCTTTTCCACCATATCCTTTTTGAGTTATGGTAATCAGAATTAAATGCAATACTGCAGATGATGCCTTACCATTGATTTGTCCATTATATTAGCCATTATATTCTCAATAACTTTTCTAATTATCCCCAGCACAGAACTGCCTTCTTTATTGCCATGCCTTGATTAATATGCAAGCACTCCCGCAGAGTCCACTAAATATTGGGGGGCCAGACTTTATGATGTCAGGAGTAACTTTGTGAAGGAGACTTTGTGAAGCAGAGCCTTCTGCTTCATTCTTGGGTCTCCAAAGCACCATAGAACTCTGTATCGAGTTCTGTCTTCAGGACAGCATGCTTCAGCAAAGCATTTGAGAAGATCCTGCACAACATCTTGACCGGGAAGTTGGAGGAATATGGACTAGACGAGGCAATCGTTACATGGATCTGCAATTGGCTCGACAGCTGCACTCAGAGGGTTTTAGTAAATGGTTCTGTCTCAACCTGGAGGTTGGTTTCAAGAGGGGTGCCCCCAGGCTCTGTCTTGGGCCCGGTTTCCTTTAATATCTTCATCAATGACTCAGAGGAAGGGATCCAGGGAAGCCTGATCAAATTTGCGGACGACACCAAGCTGGGAGGAGTAGCAAACACAACAAATGACAGGAGAAACCTCCAGGAGGATGTGGATAAACTGGAATACTGGGCTGTAACAAATAGAATGAATTTTAACATGGAGAAGTGCAAGGTTCTGCACTTAGGCAATAAAAACAAAAAGCACAGGGATAAAATGGGAGATACTTGCCTTGGCAGCACATCATGTGAGCACCATGGATCACAAGCTGAACATGAATCAGCAATGTTATGCGTCTGCAAAGAAGGCAAATGCCATTTTAGGCTGCATTAAGAGGACTATAGCTTCCAAGTCGCAAGAAGTTATAGTTCCTCTTTATTTTGCATTGGTTAGACCTCACCTTGAGTAATGTGTTCAGTTCTGGGCACCTCAGTTTAAAAAAGATGCAGAGGAGAGCGACAAGAATGATCAGTGAGATGGAAGGGAAGCCCTACGAGGAAAGGTTGGGGGAACTTTGGATGTTCAGCCTGGAGAAGAAAGTCTGAGAGGAGATATGATTGCCCTCTTCAGATACCTGAAGGACAGTCATAGGGAGGAAAGGGCTCATTGAACTAGAACCAATGGGTACAAATTGCAAGAAAGGAGATTCCTGCTGGATATCCGGAAAAAATTCCTGACGGTGAGGGCAGTTCGACAGTGGAACAGATTGCCAGTGAGGTGAGGAGTGCTCAGCAAGCACTTGTTGGAGATGCTCTAGGAGGTGTTCCTGCTACAGGCAGGGGGATGGACTAGTTGGACCTACTGTGTCCCTTCCAACTCTATGATTCTATGACCCTTGCCTGCTTTGACCTTCTCTTGCAACTTATCTCCTCCCTTCTCAGCACCATGGGGAAAGAGAAGAGCACCCAAACCCTTCTTTCCCCCAAATCCATTCCCTTTTGTGTTCATATCACTATCTCCAAATGTAATTTCCCTATGTAATCGGGCATGAAGGCCAGATTTTGGCAAAATCTGTCATCCCCTAAATGGTATTCCCACTTCACCACTATAGCAGAGAAGACTTCAGCTCATCCAATCATAGGTCAGTCTTGAAGCCAGCTCTCGCAGGATTATACTGATAGGAAAAACAGTCTCCTCTTCACCCTTCATCTTCACCCTTGATCCCTTTTCTTCCCGATAGACTTTATTTGTCACCATTGCTCCACTTCCCAGTATGAGAAAACCTGGTCTATGGCCTGAGTTCCTTTGAAAATGTTGTAAAAGTAAAATTTCCTTTTGCTTTTTTTTTAAAAACTGTTCCTTCTTGAGCACTTTACAGGGCAAATCTAATCAGCCTCAATTATGTAAAGACCATCCTGATTTTATGAGACCATTTGTTGCTTCTTAAAACACAAAAAGTAGACAGAAATCTGTTGTTCCTAGCCTTGCTGGTAAGCCACACATAAAAAATACGAGTATAGTGTACGGACAGTCTGATTATTATTTACCGGTTGCCACAACAGATCCCCTGGATGGGCCTTCCTGGTGGAAGTGTATTAAGTCAAAAAGCTTATAGTTTGACTCTTGTTTTCTAAGGACACAATCAAACCTCATGTTGCCCTCTTCAGTAATGTTTCCAGGCGGTATTGTTTCCAGATCCCTAATTCACAGTAGAGAAAGAAGCATTGCAATCATATCATTAAACACACACACACCCCAAGATGGGAATACAAAGCCAAATGGCCAACGTAGGCAATAAAAAGGAACTACAGGAAAACACTAGGAGGTGAGGAAAAAATTTAAAGCTTCTAAGTTGGCAAAGGATGTGAAAATTAGGCAGAGGTAAAAGGAATATAGATCAACACAAGAGGACACCATCCAAGATGGAGCAGAAGTCCGCAGCCAACTGCTGATGTTCACAACAGGAAATTAAAATTTATGAGTGTATTGTATTTTTACACCAATAAAACAATTTCAGGCATTATCTCATGTTTTCTTACTAGCCCCAGCAAAGGCAAGAAAACTTAAAAGATTTCTAACTCTTCCAGTTTACAAAGAATGATCATTGTTTTTGGTGAAAATAAATCACTCTCCTTATTGGGCTTTTAGGATAAATCTTGTCGCTCTGTACATGAGGTTACATGAGGCTACTCTCTTTCTAAAGCCAGCTTTAAACCAGTTGGACCAAATTCACCCAAAAAACCCTGTACCTAAAGGATCCATGCATTAGAGAGCCAGGATGGTGTAGTGGTTAGGGAGTTGGACTGAGACCTGGAAGACTCACCTACCTCACAAGGTTGTGAGGAAAGCAGGAGGAGAAGAACTAAAGGTTTGTAAGCCACCTTGGGTATTTGCATAGGTATGGGAAAGGAAGATTATAAATCTCTTAAATAAATAGATAAATAGAGTAATCCATGCAATCTCCTCTTCAAATGTCATCCATTAACTCACATTCACTTTCTAAGCACACATTTTGATTGCTTTCCATTCTACCATAGAGTTATAAAGTCCATACAAATTTTATATCTGTAAAATTCTATGAACCTTGTTTGTGAACCTGGGCCGTTTCCCCCCCCCCCCCCGCCCAAAAAAGACTGTTTCCCATTAGGCCCCCCAGTTCCTAAGATTAGCCCTGATCCCTTCTATGATCACTACCAAAGTGATCTGGTAGTGGTATAAACGGATATAAACATTGCAGAATGTTTTTGAGTCACCTCCATTCTGTAAGCATCACCAGATCCTTTGTGAAACTAATCCTTTAGTAAATGTTTTATCATCAAAGAAAACTTGTGGCCAGTGACCACACACTTCTTCAGGAGCCAATGTAGGAGTCACTCCTTGCAGAGTACACATAATTTTTCAGCATTTTGAACATGAAATTGCCCTCAAACCTTTGAGATTATCAACTCAGGCTGGCAATGGTTTTGAGGCCTCAGTGGGGGGTCTTCCTCACATTGCTAACTGATCTTTTCGGTCAGAGAAACTAGGGAATTGAACCTGGCACGTTCTGCACATGTGGCATAGATTCAACTACTGAGCTACAACCTTCCCAAGAGCAAGTGGGTATGCACTTAAAAAGCTACTCTTGATGTGAGGACAGAAGTATTTGATTTTCCTAATGGATTGTTTGATGGAACTTCATAGACTCCAACTGCATACAGGCAACAGTAGACATACACATGTATTTTTTGTTAAATGTTGAAGGGTACGGAGTCCCATCAAGCAAGCCATTAGGAAAATTAAGTTGAAATAAATATCTACAAATGTCTGAAAGGAGTAAAAGAGCAATTATAAGAATGTATAATCTGCAAGAGGTAAGATACATAGTTAATTTGTGCTAACAGCAATATAAGGTACTTTTGAAAGATGCAGACAGCCACAGTTTCAGTGATCTACAGGTTAGAGCTAGATATGAGGAAGAGATTAAAAGAGAGTTTCCTCCCATGATACAGAAATTAGAACAGCCTTTCTCAATGTCTTGTAGACTTGAATCACATGGAATCAAAGCAATAGACCATAAGATCCATTTTATTGGGGTTTTTTACATGTTTTATTCTATGAAAGAAACTCATAAGATCATCCATTTCTCCAGATGTTTCCCTTTGTGGTGCAATCATCCTGGGTGCATAGCTCTTGTACTTTCCAAGCTTCCACAGTTGCAAAACCTGCCTTGGGCTGGTTCACTGGCTATTAATTTCTTGCCAGACCACATACCTTCCTCTCTAGCTAGAATATGGTGGACAGGAGAGAGATGGCAGATGGCAGGGATTGGACAAGAAATTATGCCAGATCCAAGCCTCCATTTGGAGGCAGTATCATGGGTGGTGTAAGTGGATTAAATGGTCTGGTGGTGGTGATACAGGATTTTTTCCCCAAGCTTTTTCATCATCCAATCAGAGTAACCCTTAGATGACCAACCGGATTTATTTTCCGGCAATCATAACTTACGCAAATTAGGCTATTTTTAGATGGTCATCTAAGAGTGACCGTCTGATCTAAGGGTCATCTAAATGTTCTTAGGGTTATATATTTTTAGATGGTCATTACAAAATTTCCCAAACACATTGAAAAGAGCATTTGTGAAAAATTTAGCCATTTTCTGGGACACCGTGGCGGAAAATGGGGAGTGGAACCCTGTAGAGTTTGGAAATGGACACCAAACAAATTTGACAAATGCCGTTTCAGTTGTAACTCTGTTATAAGTTATGAACCGTAGATCAGCCTACAACAAATGGCCCACTGCCATATTTTAACATTTCCAATAATGAAATGTTGTAGGAAAAAAATGAAAATGATTATTTTATAACTAGTGAAAGACGTTACCGCGTTGCGGGAGTAAAATTCCCCCGTATGCCATCCCCACATATGCATCAACCCCCCATGCGCAACTTCCCCCATGCAAAACTTTCCCCCATGCACAACTTCTTCCCATGCGCAACTTTCCCCATACACAATTTTCCCCATGCGCAACTTCCCCCATACGCAACTTCCCCATGCACAACTTCCCCATGCACAACTTCCCCCATGCACAACATTCCTCCGTATGCAACTTTCCCCATGTGCAACTTTCCTCCATGTGCATCATCCCCCCATGCGCGACTTCCCCATGCGCAACTTCCCTCCCATGCGCAACTTCCCTCCCATGCGCAACTTTCCCCATGCGCAACTTTTCTCCATGTGCATCATCCCCCCATGCGCAACTTCCCTCCCATGTGCAACTTCCCTCCCATGCGCAACTTCCCCCGTGCGCAACTTCCCCTGTGCGCAACTTGCCCCATGCGCAACTTTGCCCCGTGCGTATCATCACCCCATGCACATCATCACCCCATGCACATCATCATCCCATGCGCATCATCACCCCATGCGCAACTTCCCCCATGCACAACTTCCCCCATGCGCAACTTCCCCCATGCGCAACTTTCCTCCCATGTGCAGTTTTCCCCATGCGCAACTTCCCCCCATGCGCAACTTCCCCAAATGCGCAAGCTTCGGCATGCACAACTTTCCCCGTGCGCAACTTTCCTCCATGTGCATCATCCTCCCATGTGCAACTTTCCTCCCATGTGCAATTTTCCCCATGCGCAACTTCCCCCATGCGCAACTTCCCCCATGCGCAACTTTCCTCCCATGTGCAATTTTCCCCATGCGCAACTTCCCCCATGCGCAACTTCCCTCCCGTGCGCAACTTTCTCCCATGTGCAACTTCCCCCCTGCGCAACTTTCCTACATGCGCAACTTCCCCTCATGCAACTTCCTCCTGTGCGCATCGACCCCCCGTGTGCAACTTCCCCCGTGCGCAACTTTCCCCCATGCGCAACTTTCCCCGTGCGCAACTTTCTCCCATGCGCGACTTTCTCCCATGTGCAACTTCCCCCCTGCACAACTTTCCTACATGCGCAACTTCCCCTCATGCGCAATTTCCCCTCATGTGCAGCATCCTCGCTGGCGCAACCTCTTCCTCTGAACAACTTCCCCCTTTGCACCAGGGTCTGAGCACCAAACTGGCTGGATGTTGGTCAGTCTCCCATGTTAAGTATAGGACAGAAACAGGTTGCCCCCTTTTCAGCCCCTGAAGGGTTAAAGTTCTCCAGATGGTTCTTGGTGGGTGTTCAGGTGACAGAAGGAACTCCCAGAATTCCATGCTTCAGGCCCAGCAGTTGGGGCAGAATGTTGATGAGTCAGCAATTCTCAATGCAAAGTATAGGGAGGAAAACGCGTTGCGCCCCTTTTCACCCCCTTCCCTTTGGAATTTCCGAAAATCGGTTCTTAGTGCACCCCTCCTTCACGGAAGGAACACCCACCCCAATTTTCACGCTTCTAGGCCCACCGGTTTTGGCAGGGCGGTGATGAGTCAGTCAGTGAGTCAGTGAGTCAGTGAGTGACTTTTCTCTTTTATATATATAGAAAATGATTTGTAAGTGATAATTGAAGATAATATTGCCTAATTCTTGTTTTGGCATGCAGTAATTTTTAAATACCAGTGCTAAAATTTAACAAAGATTTCACCTAAGAGTTCCAATTACCTTAACAACAGTCCCTCAATAAATGTATACAGGTTGACAAAGGTGTTTTCTCTTAACATTGTGAACTTGAGATGTCCTCGGTACTACATTTTCCATTTGACCTTTTCTTATGTTTAAATAAAAAGGTAAAGAAAATATAATCTCCAAGAAATGGGAGGCACCGTGAGAATAATCTTTTGGATCCAGAATACCATATTTGGCAGAGAAGAACCAGTCAAGGTCAGTGACATATGACTAGCCTCATAAGAGTAGTGGCAGGAAACCATGGAGCACCATTTCAAGGTGGCCTAAATCACCTTCAGTGTGGATTGAAGGGATGGAGGCAAGGATTACTACTCAGAAAAGACCTGATTAGAGATATAGCAATTCCTTGTATTTTCATCTGGTTCGGGATGGGAGCACTGATGAAAATCAAAAATGGATAAAAATGCATAGCCTTATTGAGCTTGCAAGTTTATTTTGGCCAGCAGTAAAACATAAAAAATGAAGGGTGTAATCCTAACTTACACTGAAAAAGGCAAACTGGTGTACCTGTTCCATATTCAGTCTTGGCTTGCCCCAAGAGAAGATTGGGCAATGCAGTTCCAAAGACACTACTCCGATCTGTGCCACCTCAACCTGCAATGCAAATCCAAGCAGCCTGGGACTACCCCAGTCTGCCTGGGAACAGGCTTAAGGGCTAGTAAAAGTATCCTTCCTCCAACTTGCCAACTGTCTGCCCCAGTAATACCTGCCACTCACCCCCCATCCACCCACCCCAGAATAAGGGTTGCCATAATTTTCTTCCATCAAATCGGGACAGGACCTCTATCCCATTTGCTAGTATGTGAACACAATTCTGTTTTTTCAGGACACATGGCAACCCTACCCAGAATGCTTCCCTTCCAACTCCTCCCTGGCCTCCCCCAGCACAAACCTACCTAACTGGGGCCTTATTCCAGCACAAGGAGGCCAGAGCATGTGGATGAAATTGCACATGGATGAAATATGAAATGTGGTTATAATCTATATATATAAAAGAGAAAAGTCACTCACTGACTCACTGACTGACTCATCACCGCCCTGCCAAAACCGGTGGGCCTAGAAGCGTGAAAATTGGGGTGGGTGTTCCTTCCATGACGGAGAGGTGCACTAAGAACCGATTTTCGGAAATTCCAAAGGGAAGGGGGTGAAAAGGGGCGCAACGCGTTTTCCTCCCTATACTTTGCATTGAGAACTGCTGACTCAGCAACATTCCGCCCCAACTGCTGGGCCTGAAGCATGGAATTCTGGGAGTTCCTTCTGTCCCCTGAACACCCACCAAGAACCACCTGGAGACATTTAACCCTTCAGGGGCTGAAAAGGGGGCAACGTGTTTCTGTCCTATACTTAACATGGGAGACTGAACAACATCCAGCCAGTTTGGTGCTCAGACCCTGGTGCAAAGGGGGAAGTTGTTCAGAGGAAGAGGTTGCGCCGGCGAGGATGCTGCGCATGAAGGGAAATTGCGCATGAGGGGAAGTTGCGCATGTAGGAAAGTTGTGCAGGGGGGAAGTTGCACATGGGAGAAAGTCACACATGGGAGAAAGTTGCGCATGGGGGGAAAGTTGCGCATGGGGGGAAAGTTGCGCACAGTGGAAAGTTGCGCACAGGGGAAAGTTGCGCACAGGGGAAAGTGGCGCACGGGGCAAAGTGGCGCACGGGGGGAAGTTGCGCACGGGGGGTCGATGTGCATGGGGGGTCGATGCGCATGGGGGTCGATGCGCACGGGGGGTCGGTGCACACGGGAGGAAGTTGCATGAGGGGAAGTTGCGCATGTAGGAAAGTTGCGCAGGGGGGAAGTTGCGCATGGGAGAAAGTGGCGCATGGGAGGGAAGTTGCGCATATGGAAAGTTGCGCATGGGAGGGAAGTTGCGCATGGGGGGATGATGCATATGGAGGAAAGTTGCGCATGGGGGGAAGTTGCGCACGGGGGAAAGTTGCGCACAGGGCAAAGTTGCGCATGGGGCAAAGTGGCGCACGGGAGGAAGTTGCGCACGGGGGGAAGTTGTGCACAGGGGGTCGATGCGCACGGGGGGTCGATGCCAGTGGTGGGCAGCAGCAGGTTCACACCTACGCTATAGAACTGGTTCTTAACAAGAGATAGTACATATAAAGTTTAAAAATAGCCATTTAAAAGTGGCTGCCAGATGAATAGAGAACCGGTTCTTAATTTCTTTGAAGCCCATCACTGGTCGATGCGCACGGGGGGGTCGGTGCACACGGGAGGAAGTTGCATGAGGGGAAGTTGCGCATGTAGGAAAGTTGCGCAGGGGGGAAGTTGCGCATGGGAGAAAGTTGCGCACGGGAGGGAAGTTGCGCATATGGAAAGTTGGGCATGGGGGGAAGTTGCACATGGGGAAAATTGCACATGGGAGGAAAGTTGCGCATGGGGGAAGTTGCGCATGGGAGGAAGTTGCGCATGGGAAAATTGCACATGGGAGGAAAGTTGCGCATGGGAGGATGATGCACATGGAGGAAAGTTGCACACGGGGAAAGTTGTGCACGGGGAAGGTTGCACATTTGTGGAAGTTGCGCATGGGGGGAAGTTGCGCATGGGGAAAACTGCGCATGGGGAAAACTGCACATGGGAGGAAAGTTGCGCATGGGGGGAAGTTGCGCATGGGGAGATGATGTGTATGGGGTGATGATACGCACGGGGCAAAGTTGCGCACGGGGCAAGTTGCGCACGGGGGAAGTTGCGCATGGGAGGGAAGTTGCACATGGGAGGGAAGTTGCGCATGGGGGGATGATGCACATGGAGAAAAGTTGCGCATGGGGAAAGCTGCGCATGGGAGGGAAGTTGCGCATGGGAGGGAAGTTGCGCATGGGGGGATGATGCATATGGAGGAAAGTTGCGCACGGGGAAAGTTGCGCATGGGAGGAAGTTGCATATGGAGGAATGTTGTGCATGGGGGAAGTTGTGCATGGGGGAAGTTGCGCATGGGGGAAGTTGCGCCTGGGGGAAGTTGCGCATGGGGAAAATTGTGTATGGGGAAAGTTGCGCATGGGAGGAAGTTGCGCATGGGGGGAAGTTGCGCATGGGGGAAGTTGCGCATGGGGGGTTGATGCATATGTGGGGATGGCATACGGGGGAATTTTACTCCCGCAACACGGGTACGTCTTTCGCTAGTTGAAAATAAATGAAAGAGCAAAGTGATGAAAGTCAAGTGGATGAATGTCAATGTAAAGTAATCCCAGTAGCATTGTTACATGGTGTGAAGGATGCAGGCTGCACCAGATGATGCACACGAGGGGGGTTACACTCAGTGGTGGGCCCAGCATGGCCCAAGAACCGGTTTCCCAGAAGTGGGCGGGGCCAGGCAGGGTCAGGGGGTGGGGCCAGGGTCAGGGGGCAGGGCCAGGGAGAATTTAAAGGGGAATTTTCTTTAAAAATGTAAAAATTTAATTTAAAAAAAAAATCTAAGTTTTTGTTAGTGGGACTTACTGTCATGGGACTTACTTCAGAGTAGGCATGCATAGGATAGGTTGCAGTTCTAGCCACACTTGCTTGGGAGTAAGCCCCATTGACTGTCATGGGACTTACCTCTGAGTATGCATGCTTAGGATAGGGTTCTCAGGCTGCAGTTCCAGCCACATGTGCCTGGGAGTAAGCCCCATTGACTGTCATGGGACTTACCTCTGAGTAGTCATGCATAGGATTGGGCTCTCAGGCTGCACCCTGTCCACACTTTCCTGGAAGTAAGACCCACTGACTGTAATGGGACCTACTTCTGAGTAGACCTGCCTAGCCTAGCTCCCTGAGGATGCACCCTTTCCACACTTTCCTGGGAGTAAGACCCATTGAGCACAATACGGCTTACTTTTGAGTAGACATGGTTAGGATTGTAATCACCAGGCTGAGAAAAGAAGATCTATCCTGGAAAGAAGGGAGGAATACTAGAGACAGTTTCCTGGGAGTAAGATCCATTGAGCATAATAGGGCTTACTTCTGAGTAGACATGGTCAGGATTGTAGTCACCAGGCTGAGAAAAGAAGATCTATCCTGGAAAGAAGGGAGGAATGCTAGAGATAGTTTCCTGGGAGTAAGACCCATTGAGCACAATAGGGCTTACTTTTGAGTAGACATGGTTAGTATTGTAGTCACCAGGCTAAGGAAAGAGGCTCTATCATGGAAAGGAGGCAGGCAAGAGTTAAAAAGAAAAAGGGGCTGGGGTGGCTGTGTTCTCCTCCAGCCAGCTGCTGCTCCATGCTGGAAGAAAGAGCTGCTGGAGTGTTTAACTGCTGGCGTACCGGTCCCCTGGGTTGAGCCCCATGCTGCTGCTACAGGCTCTCCAGCAGCTGGGGATTTGGAAGATCCTATTCCCGGGGACTGGAGCGAATAGGCCTCTGCCCACCTGTGGTTACACTATTACTGACCAAAATCTTTAAAATCTTAGTATTTCCAAATATCACCATGTTCT
The DNA here is from genome assembly GCA_030015325.1 of Cryptoblepharus egeriae. Lineage (NCBI taxonomy): Eukaryota > Metazoa > Chordata > Lepidosauria > Squamata > Scincidae > Cryptoblepharus > Cryptoblepharus egeriae. The sequence continues at coordinate 11,343,859 of JAREYC010000003.1, read as the reverse complement.
ATATAAATTAATGTGTAATTTCATGTCGAATGCAATGAAACAAACAATCTCAAAATATTTCTACTCTATCAAATGTTATAGCCAATAACTTGCAGGATGGGACAATGGTGCATCATCATGCTCACTGCCCAGGGCATTGTCCAGCACACTGCATGGAAGGAGTTTCATCATGGGGTCATGTACCATGGGGTACATGCCAACCATAGTGATGCCACAGATCAGGGAGAAGGTTTTTTTTTTAACTAAGGAGTTCCACATTTTGAATTATGTTCCCAAGGAAGGCTGGTATCAACCTTCAAGTCTTTCTGGTACCAAATGATAACTTTTTTATTTGTCCAGGCACAAGGGTTATCCTGGTCTTTGGTTTTTCTAGTGGTCCAGAATGGCTGGTATTTACTACTGTCTACATACATGCATATGAATGCTTTCTTTGGAAATTTATCACTTGAATATGAAAAACAGAGCTGTCTTTGAATACAGGGACTAAGTATGTGGTTTTAGTGTCTACCACTCCATGCTATTTGAGAACCAGCCTATATTTTCATCACACGGCTCCTTTCCCGTGGAAAGTTCTAAGATGTCATTACCACGTCCAAACATTTTTGTGTCTTTCTATCATCTTCAGTAAAATCTGTAAGACTATCTCGTGCCAGACTATAAATCAAACTTCATTTGGCTTAAATTTGGTTTTATTGTATTCCTTCCTTGGCGGGGGGGGGGGGGGGAGAGAGAGAGAGAGAGAGAGAGAGAGAGAGAGAGAGCATGTTCTTCTATCCCAACTCCAAGAAGAATGAAATCCTGAGCACTGGAAAGGTTGTCTGAAAGTCTTGGACTCACTCAAAAATGAGAGGGCTCATTATAAAAGGAAGCCCAGAGAACCCTGTGGGAATATGGAGAGATTGATGGTTCCCAAGCTCAACTTTTGCTGTAATCATGAGTGAGGAAACCATGGTCACCATATATTCTCTTTTTCATGACATGCCCTCTTTTCTAGCCCTGTGTCCTGGGAAAAAATCTTCCTTTTGTCCTTCTTTTCCTTGTGAGCAGGCAGCATGTAGGCTTTATAATTTAAATATAGTGTTTAAATTAACCACATGAAAGCAATATATATGAGTTTTTTTTAATTTTTATTTCATCATGTCCTACATTTTTCATGAATGTCCTTTTATTTTGTCATGTCCTATGGTGGGAAGGAGGCATGGTGGGAGAGGTAGTGTGGTGACAGGAGGTAGGACTTGGACAACCAACTTACCAGAAGGCAGAGCAAAGGGTTGAAAAGAAACAGCCACATTGACTTGAATAAGAAGTTCTTGAATGGAGGATGTGCTACCTCAAAGCAACATCATGTGTCGGATGGGGTTAGAAGCAGCCCCAGTGTAATGGGATTTTATTATTTGATGTATACCACTCTGGGGCTCCTTCTGGATTGAAAGGTAGAATCAAACTCAAATCAATAATATAACAAACAAACATGCATCAGAACATGAATTGCAGGGAAGCACTGCATTTTGAGACTGTTGTGGTTAGTGTGAATAGCTCATAATAGCTAGGGACATAGGAACTCTTGAGGAGTAATCACATGAAGTCTTTAACATGGGGAGAGGGGATCCCCCTGATTAGTAGGAAAGCCATGTCTTGAGACTGTAGGATAAAAGATCAAAAGAGTTTTCTGAATGGCACCAGAAACAGGGCGACCAAGGAGTAAGATCTGAACAAAGGTTGGAAGATGTCCTGCAAATGACCCTGTGTTCTGTAGCTTTCTATTGTGATGTTAACAGTGGATATAGGAAAAGTCTGTCATTGTCTCCATGGGGCTTCTCAAGTCTGTGCCAGCTATTTTGCCAGCAAAGACCTGATAACCCCGACTTGGATTTTTCAACACTTCACTCCTTTAATCTTTCATCAGATGATGTCCTTCTGGCACTGGTTATAGCAACAACCAGGAGAAGGAGACCAGTGCATGTCTGTGCACTGGCCTAACCCCACCAGGAGTGGCACAGAAGTGGCTTATGGCACACTTGTGACATCCTCAGGTCAGAACAGGACTTGTGTCAGCTTAATCAGGGGTTAGGATTGCATTGCCAGTGACATTGCAGGGGGAGATAAGGCATGGAGTTACTGAACAAAGCTTAAAAAAGCAGGACTCTGTCAGTCTTGAAAGACTATGGTATTGTGCTCGGCACTGCATACGCTGCATGCAAAGCACGAAAGCCTGGGTTGGATTGTTATGGAGGATAGGCTGTTACCCAAGCAGCAAATCCCCCTCTCCACGCCTTACAACAAAGCTTACAATCAAACTAACCACAACAAAGAGTCTCAGAATGCAGTGCTTCTCTGCAATTCATGTTCTGATGCATGTTTGTTCGTTATATTATTGATTTGAGTTTGATCATGCCTTTCAGTCCAGAATGAGCGCCAGGGTTGTATACATCAAATAATAAAATCCCATTATACTGGGGCTATACCCCATCTGACATATGTTGTTGCTTTGAGGTAGCACATCATCCATCCAAGAACTTCTTATTCAAGTCAATGTGGCTGTTTGCATTTATTTTCAACCCTTTGCTCTTCCTTCTGGTAAGTTGGTGGTCCTAACTTTTTCCCAGTGTACACTCCTTACTATTTCAGCCTTTTTTCACTGCCCAAGAGCAGAGTGGGAGAAGCCAGGTGATAGCAGAATATTCCCTTTTCTAGACTCTAGATCAGAGGTACTAGGGCATTTCAGCCCAGGACTCCCTTGCAAACTTAAAAATCTGTCCTGGACCCCATGTCAAACTTGATGGGATGTGACATCACTGTGATGCCAGTGTTCCTCCATGTCTACTTGAAAATAATTCCCATTGAGTTCAATGAGACTTACTCCCAGGAAAGCCCAGTGCCAGATCCCAAGATGGCAGGTCCCATTCTCTTGTGACTCCCTGACCCCAGTTTGTGCCCCTCCCAAGGGGGTTCTGACCCCCACTTTGAGTACCACTGCTCTAGATGTTTTATTGCAAAGCTTCATTCTCCTTTGAGTGCAATCCTAATCAATTTTCCCACACTGAGGTAAGGGCAATGCAACTCCGAGCATTGTCTTACCTTAAGGAGACTTCCTTGACTGCCCCCCACCTGCAGGATGCAGTATATGCTTCACTGGCACACCACAAAGTTGGTTAGGATTGCATCAGTCTCACTAGAACCATATAACTTTTAACTGTTCAAGGGGCAGAAAGATGCATGAGGTGCAACAGTTGTGCCTTGAAAAATAAATTTACTTGGAAAAGAAATTGCACAATATTTTAGTAAGTGTTAGGATTACACAGTACCGTCACTAAGGTTTGTGTTGTCTGGTATGGAAGGTTAGTACAACACCCCTGCAATGGACCTCTCTCTGGACAGTGGATGGCAATGCCCTGGTATGGTAATGTATCATTGCCCCACTCAGCAGAATTTTTTTGCTATAACACTTGAGATATTCTCAGTGTGGTTTGCTTCACTGCATTCTGCATGAGATCAAACCCCTGTGCAGTTCACCTGGTAAGGCCTGCACTGCCTGCACCTCATAGAATGATAGAATCCTAGAATTGGAAGGTACCTAGTAGGTCATCTAGTCCATCCCCCTGCTTGTAGCAGGAAATCCTCCTAGAGCAACTCTGACAGATGTTCATCGAGCCTCCTTAGTGATACCACTATCTGTGGTCTCCATTCAGTTAATCTCAAGGAGTGGCTGAACTTGGACAGTGCCAAGTTCCATAAATCATGAGTTCCATCAATAGAAAGAATCTAGAGGATCAGGTTAATAGGTGCAGATTTCTTTGCTGGGACTCTCTGCAGATACTCACCTTTGTCTTTGGTGGATGCAGAAACTCTTCCAAACACTACTTACAATTGTCCTCTTAATCAGACCAAATTCCATCACATCTAGTATTCCATTTCCAACAGTGGTCAGCCAAAGTGCTTAGTCACAAGAAGCGTCATGGACATGATGTGCAGGCATATTTGAAATACAGTGTACAGAAGAATAGAGTTTTTTCTTCTAGCCCCACATCAAAACGTTTATCATAGAGGTGAAGAGCATTCAGAAAGGGGCAACCCAAGCAGCTGAGAAATATCACAATCAGCTGGGAAATATCAGGAGTTATTCAAATGTTGTCTATGTTCTTATCAAAGCAAAATGTCTTTGTATAGATTTTCCAGAATCTGCACCTAGTTTGTAAACACTGGGGGGAAAATGTCAGGAAGTGATTGCCGTACTTTAATGTTTTACATCATGATATGACATGAGTCTACCATCTGTTTAAAAAAACTCCTTGATAAATTGAAATTCTGTTCCACTATTGTGGCTAATAACAAGATAGACCACCCTGTAATCACATCTTGTAAACAAATGGATCTTAAAACCTGAATGATGTGATGATGTTGTCACCTAATGATGGATTCCCCCCCAACGTATGACATCCATTCCCCACACTCTTTGTTAATTATGAAGTTATATGCACTTAAGTTATTAGTTTAGGCTTCTGACCCACACAGAACCCCATCATAATGTCACTTAAATTTCAATGATAACTCAAACTCAGAAGATGCTGTCATAATTATTGTGAAATACAACTCCCTTGTCTGCAGCAAGTCTATTCATCAAAGCAAGATCAAAGCAGGGCTACAATTAAGTTGTGGTCAGAAAAGCTTGGTCGTGAGACCAAAAGCAAGGAACTCCTGATAATTCACAGAGGAGATATAAGCTACAGTACATTTAACTAGATGCTGGATCCATCAAGTGACAATGTAAACAATCAGAAGTCTGTGTGTAATGTGTTAGCACAACCAGAAGCATCTGCTATGCTTCACAATGCAACATCAAGCAAGATACAGTATAGCTAATAGGATCAAAACCTTCCAAGCAGTGCACAGGCCAAAAAAAAGCTATTAATGCTACTCATAGAGATAAGTAATAACAGATCTTCAAGAGGTGGAAACAGATCTTCAGTGTCTGGATCTTCAAGCAGCATTCTTGGAAACAATGGGACTGGCTTCCCCCTGTAAACTTAAGGAACTTGCCTCATTCTGCAGGTCACACCCCACTGCACTTCTGTGGACACTTCCTCATGCTGTCCCAGGAACACAGAGATGTGCAAGATCATATAGGAGGGGAAGGCATAGGTACAGTAGATATAGGGTGACGATATGTTTCCTCTGGTGTCCTGTATTCCAAGGGGTCATAAAGAGTCAGACATAACTTAACAACAACTTAACAACAACATGGCCAACAACAACAACATGGCCAATTGGGGCAGCAGGGCTCAACATGGCCTTAACATGTTACGACTTAACAACAACATGGCCAATTGGGGCAGCAGGGCTCCCCCTCCCCCCCCCCCATGCAAGTTACAGGTTGTTTAACCCTTGATGTACATATTTTGACAACAGATCAAAAATTGGGTCACAACCCACTGGTGGATCCTAGACTCATAGCTTGATCTAAGCCATTGATCAGTTCCTTTTAACCCAGGTCTGGCTGTATTGGCTGGTAATGGATTTCAAGATCAGTGTGGTCTTTCCTGGAACTACTCAAGACATGCTGTACTATCTGCAGAGCAAAGCGTATATTCTACCACTGAGCTGCGGCCAACAGTGGTAGTTTTCTTTTATAGAATCACAGTTTCTACTCTTTTGTTCATTTTTCATTGTAACATAAAATTAAATTTAAAAAAAACTATGCAACCCTTAAACTTAAGTGCCAAAAGAAAGTAGGATTAGTAAAGAACATTTGCCATCAAGATTGTTTGGGCAAGCTTTGTTGTAAATGAAATGCAGGAGATGAACAGATGGAGCACAAAGTTCACACAGCATTGCATGGATTTTATATCTTGCCTTGCTTTTCTCTCAAGAGATGGAACGGGAAACAGTTTGAATGGAATCCAAAAGGTCCCTTTCTCTTCTTAATGGAAAGAAAAGTGGTGTAGATAGAGGGTGCAGAGCAGTCACTCTTGGAGGAAGCCTCTCCTTAGAAGGAGCCTATCTCTTCTCCAGGGAAAGAGCCCCTGCAGGGTCAGCAAGATGCCTCCATGGCCACATGTCCATGGAGGCATCTTCGGACAATGCTGGCTCTAAGGATTAAGAAACGGGAATGAGAACCTAACTCTAAAGCTGGTCACGACTAATTGCAGAGGCCACCTTATCTTTATCATTCCTTTAGGAAGAAAGGCAGTATATAAATCAAATAAATAAATTGAATAAATAAATGCCATTCAGGTTACAGCTAAAGCTTTTACATCCACAACCGACCTCGGAGACCCTGGAATACAGATTACACACCAGAAAGCCTGGAATTGTATATAAATATCCATGGTTGTGGCCTTCATTTTTCCCCACTGAAATATTCCAGAAAGAAATGAACAAGAAGGAATGAATGAACAAGAAGGAGGTTGTGGTGTCTCTACCATCATGTCTCTGACAAGAGCATCACACACACACACACACCGATTATCCATACCAAGAGATCAAGCAAAAACAAGAACAGCAATCTCAAGTACTTGAGATACAAGGTACATTGAGGGGGAGGCTACATGGTTTGCTTACTTAACTTGGCGTTATCTGCAACACCAAAGTGGCGGGAAGTGCCGCAGGATAAGCTCTAAACTAAAGCGTCATCCACTCACAGGACGGATGGATGGAAGTAGTTTGGCTTAAACTGTTCTGAGGTTGTGACACAGACACTCTGCCCAAAGCTGGGGGATTATGTGATAAGGCCTTAACCTCAACTCCCAAACCAAAAGAAAAGAGGCACAACTGAAGTCAGAGATGAGATGTCAACCTTATCTAGGAAATATTTATCATTTGTGTCAGCTTTACGTTGGAGTAATTGAAGCCATGTGGCTCCAAAAGACATACTGAGGCAAGAACCAATCCTGATTACAAAAGAAATACTACAGATTGTAAAACTGCATCTTAATTTTAAATCTGCTGTTGCAAAATTGAAGGTCCAACAAGGCATGACTGGACATCAAGGGCTCTGCAGCTGCTTTTGGGAGGAGAGGGGGAAATATCTGCTGTTCTACTCACACACCTCCCACATCACATCCAGCATTTTCCTCATTTAACAGTTCATCAAAGCACTGAGGGCCCAGCAATGCATCTTCTTCTAGTTAGGTGCTTGCTTTGACGTCAGTAGATGTGTGTGGCCCCAATCTGGATTGGGGCCATGGTACAGAGAGAGGGGTTCAACATATTTCTTCTTTACTCCCTTATCACCTCCCAAAGCAGTTACTCAAATGCAAGTGTAGTGTCCTCAAAACTGGCCAGAAAGGCAGAAGAACTGCCAAGGTCTTCCCACCCTGGCCAGTGAAAGTGCAAAAGAAGTTAGCAGGGTTAAGCAGTTTGGTAGACACGTTCGCAGATGACACAAAACTAGGGGGGTGAAGACCAGAAGAGTCTGTGCTCCGGAAGGGCTCTCCATACTGGAAGAATGAGCAACAAAATGGAAGATGTGTTTTAATGTGAGTAAATGTTATGCACTTGGGGGATAGAATCCAGACTTTACATATAGGTTAATGGACTCAGAGCTATCTGTGACAGAGCATGAGAGAGATCTAGGGGTGGAAATGGATAGCTCAATGAAAGTGTTTTCCCAGAAGGCAAATTCAGTGCTTGGGGTCATTAGAAAAGGAATTGAGAATAAAACGACAAAAGTTATGATGTCATTGTACAAATGGAAGGTGAGGCCACGTTTAGAGTACTGTGCCCAGTTCTGGTTGCCACATCTCAAAAAGGAGATAAAGGAAATGAAGAAGGTTCAGAGGAGACTGAACAAAACGACTGATGGTCTGGGACACCTTCTGTATGAGGAAAGGCTGCAGCATTTGCAGCTCTTCAGTCTAGAAAAGATACACTGGAGGGGAAACATGAATGAGAAGTACAAAATTATGCAAGGAATGGAAAGAGTGGATAGAGAGATGCTCTTTTCCCTTTCACATAACCTCAGAACTAGGGGACATTCACTGAAATTTAATGTTGGGATGGTTAGGACAGACAAAAGAAAATATTTCTTTACCCAGAGTGTAATTAGCCAGTGGAACTCCTTGCCACAGGATGTGGTGATGGCATCTAGCCTCAACGCCTTTAGGAAGGGATTGGTCAAATTCCTGGAGGAAAGGACCATCACAGGTTGCAAGCCACGAGGGGTGTGCGTGGAGTGTGTGTGCAAGAGCCCCACCATGTCTACTTGGAAGTAGGTCTCATTGTGTTCAATGAGGCTTATTCCCAGGAAAGTGTGGGTTGCAGCCTGAGTGCCCCATTTTAACATGATGGTGCTCATTGCCAGATTCCGAGATGGTGGCGCTTAGCTTTTCTGGTTCCATGAAATGAAGTCACAACCACCACCACCCCGACCCAAACTTTGAGAACCACTGATCTAGGGTATGGCAGGTAGGATACTTCCCTGGGGTACTACTGAGCAGTTCCAAGAAGTGACCACTTTTTCAAGCTGTTGCAACCTGTTCTGGAGAGCACTTTCCAAAGCAGGAAGCTAAGACTTGGGAGCGCTTAAAGGGGTTGGCTGTATCACCCCAGCTGCTGTGAGTTTGCTCAGTCAGGAAGTGCATGCTCACTCAGAGTGTTACCTGCAGTGATTCTGAATCTTTGTGTGATTTTTGTGTTTTCCACAAAATTGCTTTGCCCGGCCATGCCTCTTATTCAATCAGCCTTCAGGAGGGAAGCCTTTCAACTTCAAAAGTAGAAGTCCCGCAATTTGGAAGGCTCTCTTTCATTTCTGGAGTTACAGTATTTCACAGCAGATCCGCTTTCAAAGCAAACACGCATCCCCTTCATCTATTGTGCTGAGATACACAAGATTTGGACAATGGGGGACAGCTGACAAATCTGCAAATACTTTCTTCTGTGAATGACCAAGCCTGAACAATGCATCCTTATTTAATCCACAACCAGAGCTCATCTGTTGCCACATCTGTTTTCTTTCCTCTGGTTCCACAAATGAGCAGCGCTTTTATGACGACATTACTGTCTTCACATTTCAGTTCCTTGTTTGCTTTCATAAGCACTTGATTATTATGGTGTCAATATCAGACTGCAGAATTTTGCTGCTTTTGTGCTGATTCTTTTTCTACAGAACCAAATTTAAAGCCTCCGAAATTGGGTAAATCCACCTTTTTGTCTAACCTTTTCCAGCTAAATTTAGTCTCCAAAATTGGGGTGCACATTAGATTCGATGGTGCACTATATTTGAGTAAATATGGTACTTTTTAAAGGAAATGAACTATAGCTATCTATTGCATGCAATGTCTCCAGTTCTATCTCTGGGATCTCCAATTAAAGGATGTTGAGTAGCATAAAAAGGACAAACTTTAGCATATGATCTCTTCTGCTGCCTCTCAAAGTGGACCATTATATGCTATATGAATTAATGATCTGGCTGAAAGTTCCTTCATTTTTACTATTGAAAAAGGGTCCATTTATCAAGAAAAAAAATTGGCATGACAAAATGAGGTTTGAGAAGATTCTTGCTAACTTTGGACCTGTAGTAAAGAAGCTATTGGATTGATTCACATTGCACCAAGAGCCAAATTCTAGACTGATGATCTTCACCGTTTTTGTGCCATAAAAAAAAGCAGGCCTCCGTCAGTCTTGAAAGACTATGGTATTGTGCTCGGCGCTGCATACGCTGCATGCGAAGCACAAAAGCCTGGGTTGGATTGTTATGGAGGATAGGCTGTTACCCAAGCAGCAAATCCCCCCTCTCCATGCCTCTGAATTAGTCCAGTGGAAAGGCAGAGCCAATACGATTGGATCCAGCTGGCGTTGCAGAGCTGGGCTAAGGACAGGAGCTCACCCTGTCTTGTGGGCCGACCCGGGCCTCAAACCCTGGCCTGCTGGTTAACAGGCACAGCGTCTTAACCGCTTGCGCCACCTTCGGTCCCACTATTGATTCTGCCTGCCCTCCTGAGACCCTACCTGCTCCATCTCCACCCGCTCCTCAACACAATAACATTCTCCAAGCCTTTTTACTGTAACCAAATATTCTTATTAGAAGAGCAGAAAAAGTAATGAAACCTGGCACTAGTGAAAGTGATTCTAGCACAATGGCTAAGAACCTGAGCAGAACTGAGTCACAATATCCTGGTACCTGAAGGGGTACACAAGAGGCCTCCTTCTTTACCTTATGGTGCTCAAGTCCAGTGGTCTTCAGTTTCTCTCCTTCCCGTAAGTAGTTACAACCCCACAATAGGCTTCAAAAGTTCATTGGGGTCCTGAACCCAAGGTTAAAGGAAACACTGTTCTAGATTAAGCACATTCTAAAATGCACCAATGGCAAGGACTGTGAATAGTGAAGATCCTCCACTCCCAAATCATGTTCTGTGTCAACAGAAGTGAGTTCTGATGGCACAGTGGCTTATTAGAATTGGGCCTTCCTCTGTTATCATCTGATCTGTGAAAAAAACAAGCAGCAGGTTAACTGTGCAAGCAAAAGGAGCATATCATCCATGACAATGTTCCAGACTGGAATAGTTCTGAATACCCTATTATGGTCTGTGCTTTTGAATGAGGGATATGATAAATTAGTTGCACAATCATGTGAAACAAATGATTTATGGCCCAATCCTGAACTTGGTGTGCCAGCGTGCATCTTCGCAAATGTTCCATAAAGCACATTTGCAAGGGTTAGTATCAGCTGAGTCCTCAACAATAATCTGTATCTAGTTTGTATCCAGTTTGTGGAAATTGCAGGCTTGCTTTTGCAGATATAGGTTGAACATACCTAACCAAAAATCCAAAATTCTACAAAATACAAAAACTTGAGCACCAACATAATACCACAAGTGGAATATTCCATATCAGAGCTTGTGTGACAGGTTGCAGTCAAAATGCAGGCATTCAATATCCCTAATGGAAAAAGACTTTCCCAGCCCACTTCATCTGTTATCTTTTCTGCACATGCCCAGACTGTTCCATGGAAGGACAAATACAAGGGTAATAAAATTGCTTTATGATAGTTCAATGTACATAAAGTTTGTTTCATGCACAAATTATTGTATAAATTTACCTTCAGTCCATGTCTATAAGACATAAATGAATTTCGTATGTAGACTTGGAGCTCATCCCCAACTCATTGTCTGTAAAGCAATAAATGTTACATGGGGCTGACCTTTTAGTTGGGATGTGAGGGCGATCTGGCTGCGACATCTGTTGATCACCAGGGTTGATTCGGCTAATCTGGCTGGCTAGGCGGGTGTCCCCTTCCTGCCTCACCGCTCCTTGTGCGTCCCTCCCGAAGCTGTGCGCTTGGTGGAGGATGATCATCCCAGATAGAAGGAGTGTCCGTTCTTCGGTCAAGGGTATATCTTTTAGTTGGTTCAGAAACTGCATTTAGTATAGAATGTGGCACCCATGAAGTCATGGAGGTAGGCGGTTCAATTGTTTTTGCAAGGTGCATTGGATTCATTTGATGAGAAAGGCAGGACAGAAAGGTTGTAATGACATACATTCATACATACATACATACATACATACATACATACATACATACATACATACATACATACATACATATTCTCATAAGCTTCTCCAAGCTTACAAAGAGAGTATGGCTTAATAAGAAGCTGACGGAACATACAAAGATCCAGGTCTATAGAGCTTGCGTCCTGAGCACACTCTTGTACTGCAGCGAGTCTTGGACCCTTTATGCATGGCAGGAGAGAAAGCTGAACACCTTCCATATGCGCTGTCTCCGACGTACTCTTGACATCACCTGGCGTGACAAAGTTTCAAATGACGCAGTCTTGGAACGTGCTGGAATCTCTAGCATGTTCACACTTCTGAAACAGTGACATCTACGCTGGTTTGGGCATGTCTTGAGAATGGCTGATGGCCGGATTCCAAAAGATCTCCTATATGGAGAATTAGCGCAGGGAAAGCGCCCTAGAGGGAGACCACAGTTGCGATACAAAGACATCTGCAGGAGGGATCTAAAGGCCTTGGGAATGGACATCAACAGCTGGGAAACCTTGACCTCTGATCGTTCAGCGTGGAGGCAAAAGACCTAGCATGGCCTTCTCCAACTGGAAGAGACACTTGTTTGGCAGGCTGAAGCAAAGAGACAGACCCGGAAGCAGCAAAACCTGGAGCCTGGGCAGGGGACGGAATTTATCTGTCCTCAGTGTGGAAGGGATGGACACTCTCAAATTGGCCTTTTTAGCCACACTAGATGCTGTTTCAGGGCCTCCAATCAGAGCACGATACCAGAGTCTTTCAAGATTGAAGGATGCCAATGATTATGATTACATACGTACATACATACATACATACATACATACATACATACCATTAAATATAAGCAAACATTCCAAAATCTGAAACATTTCTGGTCCCAAGAATTGTAAGAATTCAATTGGTAAGTGCCCCAAATGCATAGTCCCAACATATACAAAGTGACCATATGTCCTATTTTTCCAGGAGTTGTCCTCTCTTTTAGCCTCGTGTCCTGGGAAAAATCTTCACTGTCCTCCTCTTCCTTGTGAGAAGGCAGCATGTAGCTTTCTTGTAATTAATAAATTTTACAATGCAATACAATAGCTTTAAATTTAATAATATGTACTATAGTGTTTAAGTTAACCACATGAAAGCAATGTATATGACTGTTTTTAGCTTTTATTTTGTCATGTGCTACACTTTTCTTGGGTGTTCTACATTTTAGGGAGGCTTGTCCTCTTTTTCGGTAATGACATGGTCACCCTGAATACTACTACTAAAGAATGTATAGGAAGGAGTAAATATCTCAAAATAGTTATATAATTTGCCTTTCCATAATGAATGCTCTGTGTGTCATTATATTCAGTCCTTTTCAAAATATTCAGATGGGAAATTTGTGTCAGATGTAGTATTTAAATATTTGTCATTACAAATCTATGTCTTCTGTTTTTGTACAATCGCTGTGACCTTCTTTATTATATATAATGCCACGTTCGTCATCTCATGCGCACATGAAGTTATATAAGTCAGCTCTTCAAAGAAATGTCCTTCAATGTACAGGATGAGTCCAGGTAACATTAGATCCTCATTTGAGGGCCCAAGACATTTACTTTAGGAATGGGATTAACTCAAAAAAATTTCCCACATATATCGTATAGAGAAGTGTCCTTGCTCATTACTGAAGTCCATTTTTCAAGCCCTGTAATAGATCCTCATCAAACAATCATAGATTAAATTCATAAATAGGATTTCAGCCACATTAATAATGTGTATTATTCTTTTGCATTGTGTCCTAAAATGTCAGACCTGAAAATATGTCATTGGAAAGATCACTAAGAGAGGAAAAAGTTACTGAGAAGTGAAAAGGAATCCCTTTTGACATGCCCTTTCCAAACCTCCTGCTCTGTGGGTCATTGGGTAGAAGAAAAGGAAGTTTAGGTACAGTTTCTTGTGGAGCAAGCCACGTGTTTCCTTTTCAGAGGACGGATTGACAGCTTTATACAGCACATTCAAACCAGCCTATTATGCTTCTAAAGCGAAATAACCTTCACAGAATCAAGCAGAACATAAACAAGATATAGGGGCTACTCTGCACAAAACAACGTTGACCCGAACAACAAAATCTACACTTTGCTTGATGACACTTGCACTACTTTGTTAAATGATTCCAGCAGAGAAGTATCTATATGGACAGATTTATATGCTGAGAATTAAAAACAGAAACCAGTTGCATGGCTTCCTGCCATTCTGTCACTTGTATCAAGTACTCAAGACATAGCAAAATCACAAGGATTGTAGAATTGCTCAAATGCAGGGTGACCATACATCCTCTTTTTCCAGGACATGCCCTTGTTTTCAGCCTCCTGTCCAGGGAAAAAAATCCGCATTGTCCTCCTTTTCCTTGTGAGCAGGCTCCATGTAGCCTTCTTGTAGTTCATAAATTCTATGTAACCGTTTTAAATTTTATAATAAGCAATACAGTGTTTAAATTAACCACGTGAAAGAAATATATAGGAGTGTCTTCAGCTTTTATTTTGCCATGCCCTACATTTTTCTTGGATATTCCACATGGTGGGAGGCCTCGTCCTCTTACGATTATATGTAGTCACTCTTGTCAAATGAAAGTTTTATACGTTGGTAGAGAAAGTACAATCCTAACCTACAATCCTAATCCTACAATCCTACACAAAAGTAAGTTGCATTGTGTTCAATGGGTCTTACTCCCAGGAAAGTGTCTTTAGGATTGCATCCAAAGTCTCCAAAGGCACGGTTTACAGCCAGGTTGACATGATGGGTTGTCCAGGTTGGGCACTGACTTCCACAAGAAGGTTTACCTGGCTGTACCAACAGACCGAAATGGAGTTGCCTACGAGGAGTACTAGTCTCAGCACTGGTTGGAGCTTGCTTCATCTTACCTCAACCATAAGCTTATTAGGTGGTTCTCAGTTTTTCAGAGGAACATTTTGACATGTTCTTAGAACAACTCTCTATTCTTGTCCTGCCTCTTTGGGGGCAGCTATGGTGACCCACTCTGGTTGAAGCTATTCCTCAAGGGTTTCTGCCAACTGGAGGTAACATTGGAAATTCCTGAAGACCTTGTTCACATCTCCAGGATTACTTTCAGTAGTCACTTGAAGAATGTTGCTGATTTCTGAAATGTCAGCAACACTGAAAATACCGTTTTACCCTACAATCCAGAGTAACTACGGGAGCACGTAAGAGACATTTACGTTGACGTAGGTTACGGCACCACCTAGTGAAAACCTATGGAAAATTCATATGGCAATCCAGAGCAAATTGTTCTTTCATTGGAGCAAGGACTCCCTGTAGTTACTCTGGATTGCACTCTTAGGCTGCACAAAAGAAAATTAAAGAAGGAATTACAAACATTTACACTTTTTCGAATATTGTCACATCAAACACCTCCCCTGAGATTTGTAAATGCCAACAGAACCAGACATGTAAAGAGACAATAACAAGCTTATACAAAAAGAAAATAGCAAACATTCTTAAATAAGTGTTGTCTAGACTTAATGAACCTAATAAATGTCATCTCCAAGAAATTGAATCATGATTTAGAGGTAAAAGAACAAGAAACCAAATATCAAGAGGCTTTGTGAAATGGAAGACCTCCCAACTAGATACCAACCTGAAGGAATTTCCAATGATAAATGAATGAGCTAAATTTTAAGACATTTTGTCAGGATAAAGCAGATTGTCACAGGGATAAGAATCTATCTTGGCCTACAAAAGGCAATAAGTGTCCTTTAAAAAGATTTATTTTTGCTAATCAGAGAGATTCTTTTCTGTGGTTCGTTTGAGTCTTTTACATTTTGGAGACCAACAGCCCAATCCTATCCAATTTTCCAGTGCTATGCAATTGTGGCAATGGGGAGTGCGCTGCATCCTGTGGTGGAGGGACAGACACTGGCACCTTCTGAAGGTATTGGCTCATGTGTTCCATTACTACATGGCTACACTCTGAACTAGAGCTGTAAAGTTTCACTCAGAGCTGAAAAGTTGGATGGGATTGGGCCCTTCAAGTGCAATCCTATACACACAGGCAGCGCAATTCTAAAGTAATGTTGTGTCAGCACAGGCTCTGTGCGCCAACTGTCAATTGTGCCAACTCAAGAGCCAGCTGTGCTGGCATAAGGATGTACACCAGCCTGACAGTGCCACATCATATCCCCACACTCGCTGGAGCAGGTGCACTTGTGCCAGGTTGGTGGGAAGATATTCCAGGTGTGGGGAGAAGGCATTTCTGGATGGGGGAAAGTGGAACAGAGGGAAGATCAGATAGGATGGGCTGCCATAGCACACACCATATCCTATCCCCCACTCCTGGATCACAGTGCCCTATGCTGGCTTCTAGGACAAGGTGAGCAGATGCCTGAACCTAAAAAGGAGGACAAAGTCTTGGATTCCTTTCAGCCTGGCCTTTCTTGCGGACAATGGCATGTTTGCCTACTCACAAGTAAAGCCGCGATATTGGGCACTTTCACTTTTCCATAGAGCTCAATGATTTTTTTATTTTTTGGCCATAACTTTTGACAGGAATGAGATATTTCAAAACCAATTTTTGCATAGGATTCTGCTCTTCAGTACAAATCCAACTACATATGACATTATGGGGTACTGCAGACTATTGCAAAGTTCCAAAATGAAGCCAATGTGGAGGACAATGAAGCCCTTTTGGAGAACACCCAGACAAAAGGCTAAGAAAGAGGACAAATTCGGAAATTTCTGGTCATATGATCACCCAGATTTTCACAAGTTGTGTCCAACGTTTTATGGGGGAACAATGCTGCTAAGGAGTTGGTCATTCATGCAGTAGATTGAAATCATATCATGCATGATCTGGTGCATGTAGGTTGTCTCTCCAGTGTGTATTTTGAATTGCCATTTTAAAGTGTGTTCCCCACCTGAAACCAGTTTCTGCATGCGGATTGCACTTGTTGGGCTGAAGCATAAGCGGTGGCTTTTATTCAAGCAATAAAGTGACATTTTAAAAAGCCAGTCTGTAATTCTTTTTTGACAAAATGTTCCTTTTCGTAATTATTTCGCTGAACAAAATGTGTGCATAAAAGCTTTTAGCCTCCCTTGGACTGATGTAAAGCAGTAAGCTCCACAGTATACCATCTGCCAAAATATTAGCATCTTTGGCCTTGAAAAAGTATTTTCATTACAATTTGCACATATTTGTAAACTTATTTTATTTACATTACCCCACACACATATATTGGCGGCACAAGGCCTTATATAAAACATTAAAGCTTTGTATCAATTAACAAATTAAATTCCAGTTACAAGAACTGAAATGTCCTGCAACGCCAAACCACTGACTGTTTCAAGAGCCATCCCAAATGGAAAGATCTTGCATCACCTTTTAAAGATGCTCAAGGCAGAATTACATGTTACATGATATTTGATTATTCTTTTTTTTATAACCGGGGAGGCGGGGGCTTTTTTACAGTCTGGAGTCACTAAAGCTGCAATTTAAAGTGAAAGAGTCACATAATATGAAGGACTCAGAGAAGGATTCAGAAAGAACTTTCTCAATATGCTGTTTTCTACTGGGTATTAGAAAATCTTTTTTAGCTTATAAATGTTTTCTTTTAAATCTTTTTTAAAGAGATTCTTATAAATTAAAAACAGTCTTATAAATCTTTTCAGTTTATAAATGTTGCTAGCAAATTGCAAATCGATAGCAAATTGCAAATGCCCCTTTTATCTTGCAAATTCCTGTTGCCGCACAAAGATTTCTGAAAATTGATTCTCATTAATTCCAGGAATGGGATTAGACCAGGAGCTACAACATGGGGGGAGGCACTTTTGGCCTTTCAAACAGCGGAGAGAAAGTGAAAGTGCAGAATGTGTTTTGAATGAGTGAGTTCTGGGTAAGACTGAAAG
The DNA here is from genome assembly GCA_030015325.1 of Cryptoblepharus egeriae. NCBI lineage: Eukaryota > Metazoa > Chordata > Lepidosauria > Squamata > Scincidae > Cryptoblepharus > Cryptoblepharus egeriae. Next base: position 11,326,486 of record JAREYC010000003.1, on the reverse strand, counting down.
GTGTTGAAAAAAGAGATCATTAGAAAATGAACTGTCAGAAAGTGGGGGATACATATAGTTTATTCAAGTATATTCCCGTATATGGAACATTCTTTTAAAATGATAACAGATTGGGATTGGGCAGTGCACTTCTTTAAGCTACCAGGCAAGAAGAGGAAAATCAAGCTCAGGCCAGGTCAAAAAGAAATCAGGGTTATGACAACCACCACACCTTCAGACTGCACCAAGTGAGCAGATCTCTCTTGAAAGCTTTTATAGGGATCAGAGAGAGAGCCATCAGATCTGCTCCGTCTAATGCTTGCTAACCAGCCTGTTGGTTTGTCTGATTATTGAGAAGTCCCTTCCTTTGTCCAGAATCTTCTGTGAGCTTCAGTCTTAATGTTTTCCATGGTGCCTTAAAAATCCCATCCTCCCACGCACATCAGAACGAGGGAACATTCATGAAAAAGAAAATATTACATTGCCTTGTGCACAATTAATCTGTGGAACTTCTTGCTGCAGGACATGGTGATGGCAAATGGCCTGGATACATTTAAGAGGGGATTAAAAGTTATGGAGCAAAAGTCCATCACAGGCTACAAGCCACAGCAGAAATAGGTAACCTCCTGTTTTTAAATGTAGGCTTAGGGTGCAATCCTATGCATGTCTACTCAGAAGTAAGTCCATTATATTAAATGGGGCTTACTTACAGGAAAGTGTGCAGCCTTAGTTTTAAAAGTAGGTACTCTCAGAAAGCCAGGGAGTTGCAAGAACAATGTCATGTGGGCTTCCTAAGGCATCTGGTGGGCCACTGCGAAATACAACAGTTAGACTAAGAGCACAATCCTAACCACGTCTACTCAAAAGTAAGCCCCATTGTGTTCAATGGATGTTACTCCCAAGAAAGTGTTTTAAGGCTGCAATCCTAAAGACACTTTCCTGGGAGCAAGAACCATTGAACACAATGGGGCTTACTTTTGAGTAGACATGGTTAGGATTGTGCTCCATAAGGGTCTTTGGCTTGATCCAGCGGGATTCTTTTATGTTCTTAATTTTTCTTATTCTTAACAAGGCAGCCTGGATAGAAATGGTACTGTACCACCAGGATGGAAGAAGAGAGGGCCTCTTAACCAAATAAAGAACTGTACAACTTGATGGATTAAATCTGCTTTGTCAATTACAATAAAGTGGGGTGGGGGAAGACATAGGATCTGGAAAACAAATTTATAACTACAGTGCCGTTTAACAAGTCTTTAGGTTAATATCATATTCCCTTCTGTTAGTACAGACTCTGTGATCTTTTTGAAAGGGGGATAAATGTGCCTAAGACATTCCTTAGGAAAATAAATATTGTCCGTAAACCACATGACAAACACAGGGCAGCTCCTTCTCTGAAACCCATCTTGTTTGTAATGTGATTCCATATCCTCCTTTTAAACCCCAAAAGAACAGACCAGTGTGTATATTGAGAAAACTTTGTATTTTTCCCTATAGTAATAAGAGTGCCACATGTTGTTGATGGTGAGAACAGGCCTGAACCTATCAATAAGAAAAGCAAGGAACAGTTATTTGGAAAGTGGCAAGTAACGAAGAGGAAGGGATCTGGCCCATCATAATTTACACTTATAACAATGATATGTTTTTGAATTTGATGTTTATGCTGTTCGATCTTGGATCATAAATAAATAACTAACACTTATAACAAATTTAGGGCGCAATCCAGAGTAACTACGGGGGGTACTTGCTCCGGTGTAAGAACAATTTGCTCTGGATTGCAATATGAATTTCCCATAGGTTTCCACTAAGTGGTGCAGCAACTATGGCTGCATGTAATGTCTCTTAGGTGCTCCCATAGTTACTCTGGATTATGCCCTAAGACCCCCAAATCAGATGCCAGTAATTTGCCCTAAACTCAAGGTCATCATTCTGCACCATAATACAAATTCTGCCCCAGCAATATGCAAATTCTCCAGCTGTTGCAAATTACGCAAAACAAGAATAATTGTACGTAATTTATCGCACTACTGTTGTTCCCAAAAAAAAAACTGTTCTATTATTTTTGTTTCTGCTAATTGTGGGGACTGCTACACTAGATACTTTAATCTCTGCAGATCACATTCAGCTATTCCTTCAGCTTTTACCAGGCATAAATTACAAACTGTCAAGTATATCTTCATGTCATAACAAAAGTAGCCGGCAACTATTTTTTTTATTTTAAATGAAAGCTAAACCTAACCTGAATTCATGGTTTGTTTCTGCAAATCTCAAATACACTGAATCAAAAATACACAGAAACCTGGGGAAAACCCTTTGTATCTCATTGTACCAGAAATTCATATTTTCAGATATCTCTTTTAAAGGCATTGAACTGGATTTAAGTTACTGCTCTGCATACCCAATTTTTTAAAACGCAAACTCAATCAAACATTGTTTACACTGCGTTTCCCTGGATTCTTAGGGCGTAATTGCCACTTTCCAAGAAGAAAATGTTCTACTGGAGGGAACAAGAAACTGCACACGCTCCAAGGAGTCCTTATGAGGACAACGTATTGTTCAGTAGTATTAAAATGTGCAATGCTCTGCTTGCACTTAAGCTGAAGTTCTAGATGAAGGCTAGATTAGTCCAGCCTGCATGCAAAAATTAAAAGGTTGCTTGGAAACTAAATCCAGCCTCAAGGAAAGATATTCCTGAGTCAGTTGCTCTGAATCATTAAGTAAAAACAAGCCATTTGCCATCTGGTAATTACCTTTGGGGCTGAGGTGTAAATCCCTGTTCCTTAATCTGGCCGCCTTAAAGAAAACACTTCCTCATAGGTGGTCCAGATGGCGAAGAAGCCTTTACACAATGAATAGAAGGCACCAGAGATACACTTCCCCAGTAGCAAAGGCACTCGAGGATTGTTTTGCAAACGCCTCATTCAACAGCTGCCATGTGATGCAGTGAAAGTTTTATAGCCGATCATACACCTAAGCGTGCATATGGGGCCCCCCACACTAGTAAGGCCAGGATAAAAAAGTAGAATTTTGAACAAGGCTTAAAACCCACATAAGAACATAAAAAGAGCCTCCGCTGGATCAGGCCAAAAACCCATCTAGATCAGCTTCCTGTAATTAACAGCGGCCCATCAGATGACTCTGGTAGCACATAAGACAGCAAGAGACCTGTATCCAGGTGTCATCCCCCACATTGCCATTTTGAGGTTGTCTACAATATACACATACACACCTATATCCATCATGGCTTGTAACCGTTGTAACTCTTGGATGGATTCAAGATGGAACTGCTACTAAGCAGTCTGGTTTTAATAGCACCAAGTGTGCTATCAATCAGTGATGTGCCAAAGACCTGGCACCAAGTTATGAGTCAAGTCGCGAGTCTCCAACCACCTGACTCAAGACAACTTACAAGTAAGTCCCCTACTTAGGAACATTCAAGATGCAAACTTTCATACATACAAATGTACCTTTAAGATACGAACTTTTAAACATACAGACACAACTCTCTTCTTGTCTGCTGCATTTAAGGTACAATAACTGTACTTTAACAGCAAACTTTTTGTAAAAAAAAAATTTTTTTTACAGTAAACAGTATTAAAATGCTCTTTAACAGTAACAATATTTAATTTACACTATTTTTTACATAGGTTCAAACTGGGTCAAACATGAATTAACATCAACGTATTGGACTTACGAACAGATCAACTTACAAACAAGCTTCCAGAATGGAAGCGCTGGAGAATCATTATTTAGTTGAGTCTGTCATTACAAGAAACAAGTTGCTGTGCGAGTTTGTAGCAATAGTCAGTACTGAAGAGCTGACCAGAAATATTGATTTCTTGAGAAACTGCTTAAGAAATAAGCACATGTGGATTAACATATGGCTTCTATTCCTACTCTTCTTCACAAATTCTTCCCTTATTTGTTTTTGTAATGAGATTTTTACAAAATAATTACGGAAAATATCTTGCCCAACAAAGAGCCAATAAAGACCTTGTAAACAGTTCACAATTCAGGGCACAATTTGTTTACAACTGGGGGGATCAGGAGGGCCTGATTAAGGACCCCCTTTCCTCTTTCCCTATCTATCAAGCACTGCTTATGTTCATTGATGGAGGTTCTCTGTCCCCTTCCATCTACAGACCTGAGATGTCCAGCAAGACTGTTTTCTGTACTGATGTTTCATATCTGAAATGCCCTCCCAGAGAAATTTTCCTACAGCAAAATGATAACCATGTCTATGCAAAAGTAAGTCCCATTGTGTTCAGTGGGTCTTACTCCCAAGACAGTGTCTTTAGGATTGCAGCCCTAGGGCGCAGTCCAGAGTAACTATGGGGAGTCCTTGCTCCAGTGTCAGAACAATTTGCTCTGGATTGCAATATGAATTTCCCATAGGTTTTCACTAGGTGGTGCAGTAACTACGAGTGCACGTGATGTCTCTTATGTGCTCCCGTAGTTACTCTGGATTGTAGGGCTAGTGTCAATTTTAATGTATTTTAGTATCTGATGAAAAAAAAATTTTATCTCCGCAGATCTGTGGATTAGATAGGGTTTTCATTTTAGGGTTATGTTCATTTTATCATCTGATGATAGTTTCTGCTTCTGTGGTTTTTTTTTAGTTTTGATGTTGTTTTTGTTTGGTTGAGAACCTTCAGAAAGAGGACCATCAGAAAACCCATCAGAAAAACTGGCTCTGCCTAAACATGCTTATAATCTAATATCAACAACACAACTAGAAAACAATTACTATCTGGACTAGAGCTTACTATCTACAGTCCAAAACATTTTGGCAAGAAGGCCACATCCTCTATCTGACAACATCATCTCTATGTTGGGGGCCAAAAAATGATTTATATTTCAAATTTGAATACATTTATGTAGAAGAGTAGGGCTGCAGTGGCTTAGTGGTTAAAAACACTGTGCCTGTTGATCTGAAGATTGGCAGGTCAGTGGTTCGAGACTTGGGTGTTGCAAGACAGGGTGCAAGACAGCTCCCATCCTTAGCCCAGCTCCTGCCAACCTAGCAGTTCAAAAACATACAAATGCAAGTAGATAAATAGATACCACCTCAGAGAAAAGGTAACAGCGTTCCATGTGCACGCGGGCCACATGTCCTTCAGATAACTCTGGTTCTATGGCTTAAGAAACAGGGATGAACACTGGTCCCTGGAGTCAATCATGACTAGCAAGGGAACCTGCGGGTGACACCTTTACCTTTACATATAAGAGAGTGTATGAAAGACATCTAGAGGATTACAAGTCTTGCCCAAAGGCCAGATGGAAGAGTCTTGCTGCAGGCTGCATTGAGGCTCATCATGGGCCAAGGTTTGGACACCCCTGATCTAGAGACAGAACAAGAGAATGCCTAAAATTAAAACCATCACAATTAAGTCACCACTGGTTACTGCATTTTTCAAATCATAAAAATGAGCTCACAAAAAGGGTCACATCAGCCCTCCGTAGAACAAAGTAGACTCGCCTGTGCCACAGGCATAAACATTCTACACTTACTGGCTACTGGACCTCACAAAGGATTTTCCAGCAGTTGCAATTGCCATCCGCTAAGCAGGCTTCCATCAGTCTTGAAAGACTATAGTATCGTGCTCGGCGCTGCATACGCTGCATGCAAAACACGAAAGCCTGGGTTGGATTGTTATGGAGGATAGGCTGTTACCCAAGCAGCAAATCCCCCCTCTCCATGCCACTGAATTAGTCCAATGGAAAGGCAGAGCCAATACGATTGGATCCAGCTGGCGTTGCATATATTAATAAATTAGCCACTAGGCCAAAATCTCCAGATATCAACTAGCCCTTGGGCTAGCCTTGTAATCCACTCCAATAGATTCTTATATGTACATTTATGTAAATTCAAATTTGAAGTGTAAATTCTGGCCCCCAACACAGTGTCAGGGAGATGATGTGGCCTTCCTGCCAAAACGTTTGGAGACCCCTGCACTAGACAAACATGATCTACAAACCCTTAGAGCCAGCTATTTAGGGAAAATTAATAGGTGAGCCATCTACACTGCTTCTGGCAAACCCTTGCAATTAATCTGCAACATACATTGCTGTCTGTCCTTCCTCTGAATTTAGCCAATGAAGTCAAGGGTGATACTCCTACAGGGGGTAACCTTCAAATTGCTATCTGCAGTTCTGCAGCAATTGATGCAGAGGATACATATTGGTTGTGCTATGAATCCGTTACTGGGGCCAACAACTGACAGTCACACTGCACATATCCCAGCCAGCCATGTCCGACAGTAACTTCCCAGCTTGTGCAACCATTGATGACCCACAATGTGCACTCGGAAGCAGTTCCTACCAGCATTTGAAGCATCTCAATGCTAAGCCAACCAATGTCATGAAGGGTTGTTTAAAAACAGCCTCCTGTCCAGTAACGGGAAACATTCACAAATGTGTAGCTCGATCTTTGATGAAACACAGTGCCCCCGTTGTCTGTAGTCCTGCTCCAGCTCCTTCTTTTCAAGGCACTCTTTTATCAAAGTTGCATATGTTTTCAATAAAAGTCACATGTGGCCACAGTTAGACCAGGAAACTGATTCACAAGTACTTTTTGAGGCTCTCCTATCTTTCAAGCCCACCTAATGTTTCCTTCGCTAAGAGTACGGCGGGAAATAATCAGTAAGGTTTGCTCATAATGTAGCTGCCATTATCTGAATCATAAGTGTGTTCAAAGGAACAGCTGGTACCCAACGGAAAGTCTCCCCTCTGACTACGGGGCGGGAAAGGGAGATCCGTGAAATCTGTTAGTCATCATGTCCCCCAGGTACTGATTTAATGCTCTGGTTCTGTCTATTCCTGCCCCAGCTAAAAAGATTAGCTGTTAAGGTTTTCGGAAGGGAACATTTCCACACACGAGGAAATGCACAAATGCTCCTTTCTTGTCTTCTAATCTTCATGGTTATTGTGCATTTCTTTCTTCCTTTTTTAACCACACATGGGCAATCACACTTCAAACAGCAACAATGAAGCATTTTAGAACCACTTTTAGCCACAGTCAATTTACAAAGCTGCCTTTTGACCCCAAGGGCTTGAACTACACCAAGAGCTCTGACTGTAAAATCGCCTCCAATTCATCGGACTTTTTTTCCCCGCTTGCAACCAGAGACATATGTACTCCGTGGGCTCTATTTATAGGGTATTTTGGGACAGCAGGAAGCGGAGACCAGATTTATAAAGCTAGCTCAATATGAATTTGACTTTTAATTTCCATGCTTCCAATTATATTGCCCTTAAGACAACCTCTTAACAAGCTCCAGGAAGAAGTCAGGAACAGTGAGACCCTGTCAAGCGAGGACTTTAGAGAGGGTTGCCATATGTACCAGAAAACTGGGACTGTCCTGGTTTTGGGGGGTTCACATACTTGCAAGTTTGACAGGGGATCATGTCCCAGTTTTGTGGAAGAGAATGACGCCAACCCTAGTTTTAGAAAAAGAAGTTCATGACTGATCACAAACCCCAAGCCATTGTTTCAAGGAACATGTGGCTACCGCCAATACATGTCCCCCACCATAGTAACCTCTAGTAAAGAAACATGCTACATGCTAGTAAAGTAACATGCTGCATGATATAATCATGCTCAGTCATCCACATCTCCACCCCTTGCAAGCAGCAGACAGGGGAGAAAGTGATCAGGTAGAGTGTGTTTTGATTTCAATATGGCTAAGTTTCTATTGCCCTTCACATTCACAGTTTCTCAGGACAGTTGACAAACATAAAGAACAATCTTTAAAAAGAAAGGTTTTTTGAGGTTTTTTGCATTAAAAAAGAAAAAACCTATTTAAAACAAACTCAACTCTTAAAATGCAATCAAAATATCAGAGAAATGATGTGGCCCTCCTGCCAAAGAGTCTGGAGACCCCTGTTCTAGACAATCTCACATACCCGTATTTACTCAAATCTAATGTGACATCGAATCTAATGCGTACCCAGATTTTAAAAGGCTTGAGATTTTAAAAAATGTTCACTGGCGATTTTAATGCACAGGTGCAAAGCAGGTGCAAAATTTAATTTTACTGCATACAACGAGTTATATGACAGTAATAACCTGACAATGGGTTTGTTGTAATTTTTACCTAATTGCACTACTTTATACAACAATGGGTTTATGTTACATTTTATTACAATATAAAATTTTAAACTAAATACTGACCTATATTTAAAATCAAAATACCATATTTACTCAAATTTAATGCGCCACACAATCTAATGTGCACCCTGATTTTGGAGTCTAAATTTGGCTGGAAAAGGTGTGTACCATATTCTATGGTATGGTAATTTGGTATAATATTGTCATACATACAAAGACTCAGTGAGGTGCCCTACAAAACCTAGTGCTTTGCACCCCTCTAGCTACACCACTAAACAGAGAGCCTGTGATAATCAAAAGACACAACTGAGTCCATGACAACAATGCAGCAATGAATAGTTATTACTTTCCTTGCCTACTAGATGTCTACACGGAAATGTCCATCTCTAACTTATGTAGCCTAAAGAGGCTTTGTTGCTGACTTCCCAATAGTACCTGCATTTTATCAAAACTGGGTGGTGCTACATAAACTAAAGCCTTGCCTTATATTCCTTGGGGTCAGATAAGGCAACGCTCCAAGTATGCATTATGTGGCTGACTTTTATTCTGTGTAAAACAGTGCATGTTGGAGCCATCCAGATGACAGAGAGAAGGACTAACCATTGTCCCAGTCTAAATTGGGCTCTCACAATTGCTATTTAAACTGAGGTTTTTCTGTTGTTTTTTGCTGTTGCTACCTGAAAGGTGAGGAGTAGAGCAGGGTGATCATATGACCAGAATTTTCCTGATTTGTCCTCTTTTTTAGTCTCCTGTTTAGGTGTCCTACAAAAGGGTTTCATTGTCCTCCGTTTTGGCTTCATTTTGGAACTTTGCAATGGTGTGCAGTACCCCATTCATGTCATACGTCATTGGATTCGTATTAAAGAGCAGAATCCAATGCAACAATTGGTTTTGAAATATCTCCTTCCTATCAGAAGTTACGGCCAAGAAACTAAAAATAAAAAATATGCAATGAGCTCTATGGGAAAGTGAAAGTGCCCAATATCACAGCTTTACTTGTGAGTATGCAAACATGCCATTTTCTGCCGAAAAGGCCAGGCTGAGAGAAACCCAAGACCTTGTCCTCCTTTTGAGGTTTGGGCATCTGATAACCCTGAGTAGAGTAGGGCTCATATTCAGGAGCCTGCCCTAGTTACCAGTAGCTATTTCCAGTCCCAACCCACAGCTAAACAGCCCACTGTCTAACTCCATAGAAGGCAGCTTCAGAAGCTTCGGCTGAGCAGATTGCCGCAGAAATTAATTCACCAAAACCAGAGGATCATATCTTATCTCTCCAAAGGATCTGCTTTGCTGGCTTTAAACATCTTCAGAAGTCCCTGTTCTAGAACTACATCTTGACTTTAAGGCCTCTGTCCGACTCTGACTGGCTTTCCTATTTCTAAAAAAAGTTCTGACATCCTGTTTGGCATCGTCCGCTGCTGTGAAACCTTTCAGGAGTTCTCCCTCTGCTAAAACAAATAAAGCAACTGGCTCGTGCTCCAGGCTCTTGGTGGTACCCGGTCGACAGGGAGAGGAGGAATCATGAATCAGCCCCGCATCTGGCGCAGAGTGTTTATATGCTCAACGAACACATGCTACATTTCTATAAAACAGATTGCCTGAACAAGTCCTGGTGGAAGCAGAAACCATTCATATGGACTGGAAGGACCTGTGCTATTCTCCCAGGGAACTTGGCCAGTGAACTCCCAGCTTGAGTGGCTTTTCAAATACACACAAACATGGTTCTGATTTGGTTGTTCTTATCTGCGGCGGGTATGCCTTCTGAAGTTTGTGGAGGTAAAAGCATCGGCGCAAAACCTGAGAACTGTGTGCTTTGCTTCTTGTGCCCAATATCAACATGTGCCATTTCTTGAGAGTATGGGCATAAACCAGAGTAACTACGGGCAGTCCTTGCTCAGGTGTAAGAACAATTTGCTCTGGATTGCAATATGAATTTCCCATAGGTTTTCACTAGGTGGTACAGTAACCACGGGTACACGTAATGTCTCTTATGTGGTCCCGTAGTTACTCTGGATTGTAGGGTTAGTCTCCCTCTTCAAACTTCCCATCATGTTTTTTTAATAGAACCCCCGATCAGAATAAAATATGCCATTTTAACAATAATTGAACTCCATAAATATTATTAGTTATATCAACCAAATATATAAAATAAAAACCCCAAAAGGAGTAAGAATGACAAGTTAATGATTAGCACAAAGTTTTTAGAATAAAATTAAAGTCAATTAAAGTTGGCAGATTTTATACTATTAGGGCTGTCATATGTCCCAAAAAACAGGGACAGTTCTGACTTTGGGGACTGTGTTCACATCCTGGCAAATGGGAGAGTCCTATCTCAATTTTGTGGAAGATAATTATGGCAACCCTATATACTAAACTAGCGGAATTTAACCACTATTGGGTAAATTCAAGGATATTTATGGGCTCCAGGCAAGGCTGGTCACTTGGCTGGTCACTTGGTTACTGGCAGGCACTAGTGGGCATCTCTATGCATTGGGCACTGACAGCAGGCTGTGGGCACTGGGTAGAGGATAGAAGCAGACACTGGGCACCAACAGGCAGTGGAGGCTACAAGAGAGCAGTGGGGGACAGCAGCAGGCACCAGGAGACCAAGCATCCCTACCAGGCACCATTGGGTAGTGGTCACCACTGGGGACCACCAAGCAGCAGGCACCAGTGGACACCAGGCATCTCTAAAGAGCAGTGGGCACCACTGGACCATGGGCACCAGCATGCAGTAGTGGGCACTGGGCATGACCAGGCACCACCCAGCAGTGGGCACCACTGAGAACAAGTGGGCAGCAGGGCACAACCAGTGGGCAGCGGGCACAACCAGGCACCAGTGGGAAGTGAGCACTGGGCATCCCTACTGAGCACCACCAGGCATTGAGCATCACCATGCACCAATGGGCATCCCTACCAGGCACCAATGGGCAGCACTGAGTAGGGGTGGGCAGAGGGCACCACCCTGTGCCTTCAGCCTAACACATACAGCACAGTCACTGAATACTGCTGGTAGTAAAAGAGACAACTGAATAGGGTAGCATACATTGGATAGGCGCAACCAAGAGATTTCCCATTATGCTTTCTAAACAAGAACACTCTAAGCACTGAAAATGTTTAATGTCATCTACAATACACTTTATGGATCATAACAATTCTTAATTTGCTCTGGTGCTGGTGCCCAGAATAATTCTAAAGGAATTCTACCCTTATAGAAGTGGTGGCAGGACTGGACTGAAGCTGTCCTGAGGTTGCCATCCTATACACAATTCCCTGGGAGTAAATTGAATTGAATTAAATGTGATTTACTTCTGAACAGTTATGCAGAGGATTCTGCTGTAAGGCTCTTAGAACTAAGTTTACACAGATGATGATTCTTAGTACTACGGTTATTGGTAAGTACAAAATTACCAAGGAGTAAGTTCCATGGGAAATTCCACCCAATGAAATGTTTTTTATCATCACAGACAAAAAATAAATAGTAATATGTCATTTTGTTACATACAAATATGCCACAAAAGATGATTAATTTACAAGTTTCTCCTGTATAAGACAATCAAGGATATGTTATTTTTAAAAGCCTGAGATGTGTTTGGGCCTGATTGCATTGCAACTTAATCATTATGAAGGACTGGGAGGCAGGCAGGGAAACATCTCAATAAAATAGGGAGATCTAACTGAGAATAAACGTCTCGGAAATTCTCAGCTAACAGTGATTTATTTGCTGTTTGCTTCAAAAGACAATAAAGAGTTCTCAGAATGAAGAACACAATGAGGCAGCCAAACCTCATATAAAAGACACATCCTGAGTGTTCTGCGGAAGTTCAGTCTAGTATTTTGCTTACTTATTTGCTAACCGGTTAGCAAATTCTGCCTATCCAGATTATCCCCAAATTTATCTGGTCATGAAATCCCTGCAGCCAGCCTGGGTTAGGCCACAGGTAGGGTTGCCATAATTCCCTTCCACAAAACCAGGACAGGATCTCCTGTCAAACTTGCCAGTATGTGAACAAAATCCCCCATATCCAGAATTGCCCCAGTTTTCCAGGACATACGGCAACCCTAGCCACAGGGGAAAGCGTCAGGTTCAAATGACTTTCCCAAGCATAAAATGACTTTTCTTGTGAACAGTGGCATAGCTAGAGGGGGTCCAAGTACTACGTTTTGCAGGGACCCTCACCAAAGCTTGCCTTCAGAAATGTAACATAAACCCATTGTATAAAGTGGTGCATTGAGGTAAAAATCATAACATATACATATTGCCATATTATTTTTGTCATATAATTCGTTGTATGCAGTAACATTTAATTTTGCACTTGCACATTGCAATCGCCAGTAAACATTTTTTTAAATCTCAAGCCTTTTAAAATCAGAGTGTGCATTAGATTCAATTGTGCATCAGATTTGAGTAAATACTGGGATTTTTGTGTTTCCTTTCAAAGTAAATGACTGGAGAATTGTATCTATTGCCAGGATCGACATCACAAAGGTGTACATGAATCTTAGCAGGCACCTGGGGGCTTCCCCCTTTCCCCTCTTCCTGACACTGTCCTTGCCATATAAGAAGTCATTCACAAAGGTCTCCTATTTTGTCAGATGTTAGGAAGCAGTGATGTGAAAGAGGACAGAGAGTCAGAAGACTTCCAGTTTAAGTGCTCTATGTTCCTTGGGTCTAACTCTTAATCCAGGAGGAAACCTGGGCATATAGTTAAGAACAAACCCCGGGAAGTAGTGATAGGAAGTTTCCACAAAATTGAAAACTGATTTCTCCAAAACCACACTGAAGTCAGCAGGAAAAAGTTTTGCCAAAACTGACCCACTTTAGCCATTCCACACCCAGCACAAGTGCTTTCCATTCATGCCATATCCAGACTGTTTTGAGAATCTGAATTTTTTCAGGGTGCCACTTACATAGGTTACCATAACTCTAAACATATAGTTTGGCAGTGTCCACATGTAACTCTATTTGCATATGTTCAATACATGCACATGTCGTCACTTGCACATGTCATCCCTTCTATCCTTGTCCTCTCCTCATTATCACACTTTAACCAGTGATTTTTAACCAGTGTGCCATGGCACACTGGCAGAAATGGGAACTCAAGTCAGTGACTCAGACTAGAGTTGCCAAACTGTGAGTTTTTCACTAGTTGACTCACAAGTTGCATGTGAGGAATTCAGCAAAATCTTCAAGTAAAAGATTTTTATTTGCAAGAGCCTAACACATATTTATTAAAACACAGCCAAAATATATAACCGTAAAATGAATAAAGGCATGTGTGGATTGTGAATATTTTATGTAATTGAATGATGGTTATTTACTGAAGACAGTCATAAGAAAATGCCACAAATTGATCACCATGTCACATGCAAAGCAACATCAGGGAAGACAATTTTAGTCTTTAGACCAGCAGAGAGAGGTTGAAAGAGTGAAGTATGAATGAAGGAGTCCTGGTTTTAATTGAAAGGTTTTGAAAGAGCGGAACCATCAGAAAACGAACCATCAGAATGTGGGGGAAGCCTGTATTTCGCTAAGTGAGGACAGAAAGAGGAGCCCACAGGGGTTGTTGCCTTACAATTGGTAGGAGAAGCCCAGGGGTTTAAGGAGGCAGTGAAGAGAAGAGGTTCATGGCAATCACACTTTCCACCCGCATGCACTCTGGCCTACAGTGGTGGGCATCAGGGGGTTCTCATAGGTTCTATAGAACCCTTTGCTAATGAGCACCTGGTTCTGAGAACTGATTACTAATGGAACATAGAACCTGTTGTTAATTTATTTGAATCCCACCACTGCCTCAGAAAGCAGGATCTTTTCTTGGGAGGGGGAGGCATCTGCCCATCTTTCCCCAGCAGCACTCTGAGCAGCACAAACTTGATCCCATGTGCAGTCCTTCTCCGAAGCCAGCCACCCTAAGTGATTCAAGGCAGCTGGCTTCAGAGGTGCATGTGCTAAAGTTTGCACATGTACAAGGCAGGGGACGATGTTCTGGGGTCCCATACCAGGTGACACAGACCCTGGCAATGTCCCTGAGTATACCTCCTCCCTCTTGGAGCTTCTGTCCCCCCCCCCTTTTTTTGGAGTCTGTCCCACTTCCTTCCAAACTATTGATAGTGCAGATGGGACAGCAGAAAGGTTAAAATGAACTCACTTTAATGGTTAAAGTGGCATCCACATACAGCAGCAGTCTTGGGTTGACTCAACCCGAGTCTCATAGACGTTCCAAAGGAACAACTTGGTGACTCAGAAAGTGTAACTTTCTTATTATGAGTTATTTTCAAGTTAGGTGGCAGATGTGTGGCGATTCTGGACTCAACTTGAGTCCTTCTGGATTTGGCCACCCTTGTAAACTGGAAAACATCAGTTTTGTAAACTGGAAAAGAAAACATCACCCTTGTAAACTGGAAAAGATCTGCAGGAGTGTTGTGGAAATTTGGATCATGGTGGTTGAAAATTGCTTTTAAAAAACTCTTCTGGGTTCTGTGGCTGTTTCTAGAGCAACTTTCTGTAGTAACAAATTGTCCCTGGCAGAAACAGCAAAGAACATTCAATGTTTTAGTGTTTTAAACTGGTTAATATAGAAATAAACATGTAAATAAATAATTTTAGAGTCTACAGTTGTAGAGCGTAGAGTCTTTGAGGCAGAAACCTTTCCTTCTTTGTTCCCAAAAAGCTAAGTACCATATTTACTTGAATCTAATGCACCATCAAATCTAACGTGCTTTATGATAATCCAAATATCACTTTTTCTCAAATCTAATTAACAATTGACTTTAATGCGCACCCTGATTTTGGAGACTAAATTTGGCTGGAAAAGGTAAGTGAAATTTATTTGAGTAAATACAGTACAGTATATTAAAGGTGGCATGAAAAGAGGAAGGACAGACGTGCAGGTCAATAGGAAACAGGCCGTGAATTTGGATGATCAAAAGGTTCCAGATCAAGGAAGCTTCATGAAAGGAACTCCGAAGACTTGCTTCTCCCCCACTTTTTCACATGGGGTGCTCCAAACCACTGTGGCAACAACCTGCATATCCGACAAGCATAAATTTAGTCAATAAAACAGGAAGAGAGAGTTATAGAAGCATCTATGCCTTTCCCCAATAAACACCAAGACAACCCCCTACTGGCAAACCAATCCTTCTCCCAGTTTTGCTGCTCTACAGATTTATAATGAATAAAATTTCCTATTCAGGCTGATCCAGTGTTTTCTATTATAGTTAATATTTTCTGGCAAGGCGGTCAGCTGTGCTCAAGCATTCCAAAACAGGAACAGATGTCCAGAGCTTCATTACAGCCCCAGCATTGAGTCTCTCTGGCCATTCCCACAGAGGGAAGTCAGCGGAGCACAGGACTTCTTAAGGACCTGAGGGGGTTTTCTTTAAATTAGTGGGGTGGGGGGAATATGTTAACTTTGTTTCAAATTACCCTGAATCATCTGGATGGGTGAAAAGCATCTCTTCATTTCATCCTTACATCCTCTCTTCATGATGGATAAATAGGTCTACTGTGCTCAAGAACCTGCTGGGTGCTTCTGAATTTAAATCCAGCAAGGTGCCATGTTGTTGTAGGTTTTGCTGTTCCTCTGCACATAACAAGGACCTCTGTAAGTGGAGAAGCAGGGTGGCCATATATCCTCTTTTTCTCTTTTTTAGCCTTGTGTCCTGGAAAAAATGTCCTCCTTTTCCTAGTAAGCAGTAAGCTTGGAGCCTTCTTGTAATTAATAAATTTCATGTACTAAATTATATTGAATAGTATTAAACTTAAGAATAAGTAATCCATATATATATGTATATAACTGTAACATCACTGACTCACTCACTCATCAATGGTAAGCCAAAACCGCTGGGCCTAGAACCATGAAATTTTTTTGGGGGGTGTTCTTTCCTTGATGGAGGCACCCACTAAGAACTGGTTTTCAGATATTCCAACCAGAAGGGGGTGAAATGGGGCACAACGTGTTTTCCACCCTATACTTTATATTGAAGAATCCCTGACTAAGGGACGTTCTGCCCCAACCCCCAAACGCAGAAGCATGACATTTTGGGAGGGTGTTCCTTCTGTGACATGAACACCCACCAAGGACTGAGGTGAAGAAATTTAACCCTTAAGTAGCTGAAAAGGGGTGCAACGTGTTTTTGTCCTATACTTAACATTGAAGACTTATCAACATTATGCACAGGGGGTGATGGTGGGCATGGGGGGGATGATACACATGGGAGGATGATGTGAATGGGGAGATGGTGCACATGGGGAGATGGTGTGCGGGGATGTTGTACAGGGGTGTTGCACATGGAGGGATGTGAGATGGGGGACGGTGCACATATGGGGACGGTGCACATAGGGGGTATTGCACATGGGGGATGATGTGCATGGGTGCACTGTGGGGCGATGGCATATGGGGTAATTTAACTCTTGCAACGTGTCTACATTTTTGCTAGTATAGATTATAATTTAACCTCATTAAAGCAACATAATTGCTGCCTGGGATTCCACTCACCAAGGATATCAAGAGTGTATCACAGAAGTAGCCAACACTCCAGCAGAGAACTAGCTGTGTCTCAAAGACTGACCTGAAGGCTGACAATCTGGTCAGTACAGGCATTCCCCACTTATTGGATGGGTTAGGGACCAGAGGACCGTCCAAAAGTGAAAACCATTGCAAAGCAGACTCCAGGTTTTTTTCATTTATAAATGTTGCTTCCAATGCTTTTTTAGCTAGTAAACTGCAAATTCCTCTTTTAGCTTGCAAATTCCTCCTACCACACAAGGATTTCTGCAAATGGATTCTTATTAACTGCTTTGGGAATGGGATTAGACCAGGAACTACAAGATAGGAGAGGGCAACTTTGGCCTTTAGAACAGCAGAGAGAGGTTGAAAGAGCAAAACATGCATTGAATGAATAAATTCTGGGTATAACTGAAAGGTGTTGAAATAGTGGATAATTGGAAAATGAACTGTCAGAAAGCAGGGGATACCTATATGTGTGTAGAGCCAGCTTTAGGCCAGTTTGGTCTCCAAAGTGGGTCCTACATGGGTCCCACACCAGACCCTTGCATGAGTCTGAGAGATCATTTACAGTACCAGACCAAGATCATTTCCAGCAACAAAACATTTACAACACCAGATCACACTGATGGGAGAGTCACAGCATGGACCTAGCAAGTACTTGCAAAGCTTCCCAAGCAAATGCAAAGCAAAGGTTGTCCCACCTGGTCCCAGAGCAAGGCCAACAGTAGGGTGATTTGACCAATTGGCTGAATTATACTACCAAATACTACATGGTAGGGCGGTCAATGAAGCACCCACAGCTGGCACCATTCAACACTGGCTTGCCAAGACATCATAGGGAGAGTACGGCAAGATCTTGCAGGACTGCAGTTGGACATCTCTCTTAGCTTCCTGTGGGTCTGATTGGATTGCCCACCAATCAGTTGACAGTGATGTTATAATGTCTCCCGCACAAACACGTGGGGTGCCACCGGCCCTAGGCTTGCTGGTGCTGCTCGTTCTGGTGCAAAGGGTGCTCCAAATATTTTGCATTGGGTCCTGCAGTAAAGGCAGTCAAGCCTCAAGGCAATCCAGGTAGCCACATCACATGTCTTGCAAGATGTCCAAGGATGAAGTGGATTTGGGTACTTTGACACTTTTGCAATTGGGAGCACAATCCTAAGTATGTATAGGTCTACCATCTTTCCTCCCGTCTCTTTTGGCTATTCCCACCACCACCACAGGATGATCCCCTTTGGCATGGCAGCCTCAGCACTGGAGAGCTAGTTTGGATTGGACTAATAACCCTAATTTGCTCCTAAAACTTCAGTATATTAGGGTTTCTTGTGATCTGTGGTTTGTAGGACAGGATCGCCCTCTACTGTTCACCTTAAGAAAATTAATAATAACTTGGAAAGCTACTTTATACAGAGCAAAACATTTGGACTATCTCAATGTTTACCAACCAGTGCTACAGATACCACTAGTGGTACTTTAAGTGGTGTCTGATGGTACTCATAGGACTTCTGGACACCTGGCCTCTGGCAATGAGACCAGTAATGTAATAAAACAAACAGCAATAGGAGTCCCCAAAACATGATTTTTTTACTCCTGTGTAAACATTCTGTCCCAGGGTGGCCATATATTCTTTTTCCAGAACATGTCTTCTTTTTCAGTCTTCAGTCTTCTTCTTCTTCACCATCATCATCATCATCATCATGGCATTATTCCTCCTTTTCATCCTTGTGTCCTGGAAAAAACATTTTCATTGTCCTTTTCCTTGTGAGCAAGTAGCATGTAGCCTTTTAGTAATAAATAAATTACAAAAATAAATTACAATTTATTAAATAAATATTTAATAAATTAAGGCTGCAATCAATTAAATCAATCAAAACCATCATTTGAAAAATCAACAGAAAGAGCTGTCAACCCAACAACCAATAATTAAGTAGTGTCCCAAGAACAATCATGGAAAAGACTGTAGGTATCGGCAAGCCATGAGTAGAAAAATATTGAAAATTGCTGCTTTAAATCCAGTTTCATTAAAAAAATACCAAAAAAGAACCTCAATAATAAAGAGAGAATAATAATCAAGAGAGAGACAGCCTCTGCTGCAGGTCAAGTGGCATTCAAATGCTTGGCCATCAGGGATCTTTTCTACAATGAGAATAATTTTCTATGTGAAATTTGGAGATCCTCAGGGAGGATGCCTAGATTCACCTGCAGTTCATGCAGGGCACTGGTTGGACGTGGCAGGTCACACTACAAGCTCTGTTGTACAGACCAGTACTCCCCAATGGTTTGTTACTGGTAATGGTGAGCAATCTGTCTTTCGAGGAAGTTGGATCATGAAAAAATCCCAGAACACCCCAAAACACAGCTTGAAAACCACCGCCATAGCACATATACTTAGCATGGCTGTCATTTAAAGGAGAACCAACTATAATATTTTATTCGAACTCTTCCCCCTCCTGCCGCGCGGCAGAATTATGCCCCCAGACTAGCATTCTAGGATAAAATGTAAAAACACACCGAGAAAGCTGAGAAAATCCCAAATAGTATTTTGCTTGGCTGGAGGCCCAACCTTTGTAGTCCAAGTGAGTGTTCCATGGATGTGTTTCCCATTAACATATTTTGCCGGTTAAACTTCATTCATCCACAACCCACCAAGAGACAATTCAACGGCTTTATCAGTTTGAGCCGAACATTGTTCAGTTCTTTGGCTCAATTTGCACTCGAATTACAGTTTTGCGGAGAGTAGTCATAACAACCTGACTTCAAGGTTAGCCAGATATTTCCCTTCCTTGTCTGTGTTCTTGCAGGAACGGTGGGAAGCCAGGAGCCGACTTGGCCACCAGAAAAGGATATAATTGCTCAGTAGCATAGCTAAAGGGGGTGTAAAGCAATAAGGCTGCAATCCTAAACTCCAGTAATAGCGGCCTAAGCCCCTGTGCTGACCTGGGGATGTCATAAAAGTGCTGTAAAACACTTCTGCACCACTTCTGGGAAAGGGTTAGGCCAGTGCCCAGACATGCGCTTGCCTCCCTATTTCACTACGAGAATGGGAAAACCAATGAGTTGTGCCACAATGAGTTGGACAAGGATTGCACCCTAAATTGTGCAGGCACTTTACTGTGCAAGCTGCCCCTTCCTAGTTTAGAGCAACAGTCTTCCAACCCCCATCTGTGGCTCACTGCCAATCCACGGTGCCTTGGCAGTTGGGCCAGTCTGGGATCAGTCTGGACTGGAGGCAAGAGCCCTGTTCGCCCCAGCCCCAAACCAAACTGACATGTGTGGCCCAGTCTATGGACTGCACATTCCCAGCTCACTCCAGAGCAAACTGGGCATGCACGGCCCAGTTGCTGGAGTGGTTCGCTCCAGAGCTGGGGTGAGCTGGGCGTGTGGGCGTGGGTTGCACGTGCCCAGTTTGCTCTGGCCCCAGAGTGAACTGAGCACTCGCAGCCCAGTCGCTGGACTATGCATGCCCAGCTTGCCCTGGAGCGGACGGGGCATGCATGGCCCAGTTGCTGGACTGCATGTGCCCAGTAGCTGGACTGCGCATACTTGGCTTGCCTCAGGGCCAGAGCAAACTGAGCACACACAGCCCAGCCACTGGTCTGTGCATGTGCAGTTTGGACCTGACTAGTCTGGTTTTTCTACAGTCCCAGGCCATAGTCATCAAAAGGTTGGAGACCACTGCTTTAGAGCCATTCTAGGCTGCTCAAACAGAATGCTTCCAACTGAAGAGCAACCAGTCAAGCTCACCACTGGAGAATAACTTCACAAGCTTATGTAGTTCTACGCAGAAGTAAATCCCATTCAATTTAAGGGCTTTGTCCTTCTATTCTTTCAGTAAGAGGTGAATGCTGCTGGTTTGTGCAATGGCATAACTAAAACGGGTGCAAAGCACCAGGTTTTGCAGGTGCCTGAATGCATGGCCCTTTCCTCTTGAGGTAGAGAGAGCAAAACAGTGGGCTCCCTTGCACGCTGCAGTGAGGTTTCTGAAAAAACTTAAATATTTTTACCCACCCACCCTCTAGCTACACCACTGGGCTAGCAGCTATCAGCCAAATGAATAGTAAATCAAAGGAACTTTGGAAATCCATAGTCCAGGAATTATGTTGGCAGAGGTGAAGGCAGGATTGTTAAACCCACTGACAAGAGCTACAGGAGACGAATCACATATACGAAAACAGAAAAGGAGAAGCACACATCATTGGAGACCCAGGACACAATCCTAACCTATTTAGGTCAACATACCTCACCTGTTCCCATGGTGTTGTGGGGAGAGGCCAGTATATGTCTGTACACTGGCCTAGCCCCCCACAACCACCCTAGGATTGGCACAGCACAGGATTCACGCTGACCTAATCGGGGATTAGGATTGCAGCTCCAGACAGTCATTCACTTTAGCAGGAACCCAAAAGGAGAGACAGAATTAATCTCATCTGTTATGCCCTTAATCACCATTGCTAGACCTATCCTTTGTGAATTTGTCTCATGTCCTTTTAAAAGGCATCCAAGCCTTACCAATTACCAGAAATGTTGATAGAGTAGCCAAAAAATTGATCTAGCTGCCAAAATGCTTTTGAGTGAAACCAGACATGTTTTAAGCAATGTCATTTTCACTTAATCTGCATTCTTGTAGTCAGTGTGTGCAACGTGCCAAGATTTTGAGTTGAGTCCCAGGGTACTATTTCACATGTTGCTACATGTGAAATGGCAAGGCTAGACTGTGGTTCATGCACACCAGGCACATTGAGTTGAGTGAGACTGGACGGGTGGTGGAAGAGCAGACAGGTATCAGAATAGCTATGGGTCCACAACCAGTGGTGGGCACCAACAGGTTCGCACCTACTCTATAGTACCGGTTCTTAACAAGAGATAGTACATATAAAGTTTAAAAATAGCCATTTAAAAGTGGCTGCCAGATGGACAGAGAACCGGTTCTTAATTTCTTTGAAGCCCATCACTGTCCACAACCACTTCTTGTGTGGCCTCATCCATGTTCTAAGATTTTTTTCCAAATCAAGAGTCATCATGTCGAAATGTTGGAGACAGAAATGGGTATCATGAATCACTGGTGTAACCTGGCATGCCTTTGTATCATTAAAATTCTTCCTTTTTGTGGCATTTATGTGCACAACTGTCGTAAGCATTCTCAAGCAAAGGTGTTTTCTTGCAAATACCAATAATTTTCCCATCGCTTTCAAATATTTCTGGAAAGCTTTCTCAAAGGTCACAACTCATTGTTCTCAAGGCCCTATAACCTTATTACACATGTGAATGATTTGGTGCAGTTCTTCAAAGCAGCATCAGCCAGACTCCAAACCAAGCCGCTGGAAACCTTTTCTGGCAGCAGGTTACCAACAGCTATCATTGCTCCCCGCTAGGGAAATAGCACAATTAAAGAGCCATGATATGCAAAGTCAACAAACCACAGACTTCCTTTAGCAGACAATGAAACGCACAATCAAGCACCCACTTATCATGTTCCAGAGCCTGACTATTATGAGAAATATCATGGGACATACAACACAAGTTATACATGTCTATCCAGATGTCTACAACATTGTCTTCAGCAGAGCTTACTCCCAAGAAAATGAGTATAAGAAAGCAACCCAAAACAAAATCCCACAAAACTGAAGGTCAGAAAAACATTTTTTTAATTTATGATGGTTTTGTATGGGTTTTTTCTGGAGGTATTCACCAGTAGTCAGAACTGACACCTTTATCCACCTTCCCCCAGCAGCCCATTAATAATTAGTCATATGAGGGGGACCTGTGATGAGTATCAGCAACTTTTTTCCCCAGAAAAAAGCACATGTTTGGTATGAATCTAGGCTATTAATTCCAAAAATTGTAACAGTTTTGCCATATAATGTCTAGATTCAGAGATATGGCATAGCTTGCTCGTGTATAGTTCAAGCAGGGTTACCATATACAATGGAGAACAGAGGTGCCTCTACCTTTAACCTTTGCATAGAAGAGGGAACTGAGGCAGGTTTAACTCAATGTACAAGGGTTTAAAAAGCAGCACCTGCCTAAATTTCCTATTCTATGTAAAGGTTAAAGTTAGAGGCACTGTCTCCATTCTATATGGTCACCCTGAGTTCAAGCAGCTTCCATATGAGGAAGCCATGGCATACGTTTCCAACTGACGAAGTCACTTGAACAGTTCACTAAAGAGGCAAAGGCTACAATCCAGAGTCCCTTCGGGACCTTTTACACCGACATAGTAATGGTGCCACCTATGGGAAACCTATGGGAAATGCATAGAGCAATCCAGAGTAAGTGCCTCTTATGTCTTCCCGTAGTTACTCTGGATTGTAGGGTCAGCCATATTTCCAAAAGAAGGCATGATTTGATACGGCATAACTGATGAGACCCAAATCAGAACTCCAAATATTCTCAGGAAAATGTGTAAGTTTTCAGATAGCAAAACATGTTTTGGCCTACATAATCTAAGAAATTCAGGCATGGTTGAGGCTACCTTGCTGTAAATTTTTCCAGTGTTTAAAAGTGTTGATCCTTCCTTATAGGGAATGCCACCATTTTTGCTCACCCCACTCAACCAGAATGGCTCCAAAATCTAGTTGGGGAGATGCTTGCACAGAGCAGCAAGGCTTCCTGCGAAACATAGTGCTTTGCACCCCCTCTAGCTACGCCGTTGGGTTGCCATCGAACACACCAGTCCAAAAGCAACCTCCTGCATGACCCAGGGACACTTGTTCAAATGGCAAATTGCAGGATCTCAAGTTGCCACTTAGCAATTTCCCTGGCACCAGGTTGTCCTAACTTGTTAGAAACACTAGTCCATTGATTGTCTTGTTCCTCTTCACTGCCGGATAAGTGGGATCAGATAACTGGGATCAGTCAGGAAGAACAACTTAATCTCTTCCCTCCACTGTGTCCCTTATCAGTTCCAAGAGGGGAAGGGGCAAGTGGCTCTCTGAAATAGTTCAGAAGATGATGTCTGGAGGAGTTTGTCAGCACATCCTCAACATTCAAAGGTGCTTTCTGTATGCTGCCTTTTGGCCTGTTCCAATGATATGCTTTCTGTTCCCAGTGGAAAAATACATCTAAGGCAAATTTGGGGTCACCAGGCTTATTTGGTTTTGACCTTGATCATAGTTGCAGTCAGCCACAGGTGTAATGCTCAGGTGTAATGGACTGCTCTGGCACCCAGGGCATCCACAGGTGTAATGCAGTCAGCCACAGGTATAATGCACCAACCCAGCACTCCATTGCATGTATTCTAATGTAATACCCACAGTACAAATATAGATGGACCTATCCTCCATGTATCGGTCCAATCTCCTTTTAAAGTTACATTGACATTTAAATCTTCGTGTTGAATATTCTGGTTTATTTATTCTTTGTTTTTTCTTTATAGCTAACGTAAGTGATGATGCTTTAAAAAGATTTGTCTTTTTAATTTTTTCTGAGAAATAAATTTTAATGTTGTTCTGTAATTACCAGTATATATGGTCATTAAAATACAGTAAAAAATAAAATTTAAGAATTCAGAAGAAAATTTAAATTGTTGCTGTTCTCTATAAAACTGGCAACATTGGGTGTCAATGTTTGGGGCTAGAGATCAGTTGCAATGTGTTGTTGTGTACACCTGACAAAACTAGAGTAGATTATCCTAGTGTGGGGAGGGTCTTAGACACGAGACCAACCAGGAGCAATTTATCTCGTTGGCTTTGTCAGCCCTGATAAAACTGATGTATCTTCCGGTAGCAATCACTTTCATTCCCCATAAGTATATCAGGCCAGGAACCTCCTACACTAGCTGCCTACTCTAAAGACAAGAAAAAGACAATCCTATGGCACAATCCTAACCAACTTTCCAACACTGACATAGTGGGGCGCATTCTGCACCCTGCAGTTGGGGGCAGTCATGGAAGCCACCTCAAGATATGGCCATATTTGTTTCCTAAGAGTTGCATTACCGTTACCCCAAACCCAGAAAATAGGTTAGAATTGCACCATGAAAGCTCAATCCTATTCATGTCTACTCAGAATTGAGATCCATTATAGTCAGTAGGGCTTACTTCATGATAAGTGTGGACAGGATTGCAGCTTGACATTGCAATCCTAAACCTCAGTTAGGCTGACATAAGTCCTGGACACAAGTCCCAAGCTGGATTAGGGGTGTCACAAAAGTGACACTCCTGGGGGAGTTTAGGCCAGTGTGCAGACATGCGCTGGCCTCTCCACACCACCGTGGAACAGGGAGAGCCCAGATTAAATTGGTTAGGATTGCACCGTAAGCCTATTAGAATTCTAATTCTGACTCAATCATGTTAGTTTTTCTTAAGTCACACGTGGATGTCCCAACCCCAAAACCCTGGATTTCAATATATTTTTATGAAACATTTTGTCTGCTAGATGAGCACTAGCCTACCTGCCCCACACGGTTCCTATAGCTGGTTCCCTTTGACACATCATTTCCTGGCTCTCCCACATACAAAGTAGAGACTTTCATCATGATTAATATGGCACTGTTAAACTGCGCTCTTGAGACACTTGGAAAGGAAAACATAAAAACTGAATGGTCTTGGCAAGGAAAAAAAAGCCATTAAAACAATTCCATTCTGGAAGAAGTACTTAAAACTTCACCCAGCCTGTGCCAAATTGTCATGGTGGTGGCCCAAAGACTTTTCAGTACTCAGGAATGAGCCATTGCTGATTTGCAACCCACTTGGCCAAAAGAGTTCAAGCTCCAGAAGAAACTACAAAACCAAGGTTTGCACAGAGAAAATCTGTTGTTGCAATTGCTCCGTCAGCCGTTTCAGTGTCCACCTTATCTAGGGGCACCAAACTGATTTCACAAAGTGGTTCCAGTAGAATTTATGGCCCCTGAACATTCATGCATGATAATTGGACACTCCCAGCAATCAGAACCACAGCTCTACAATATTTCTGGTAGCAATGAATTTCTGATGTGTTTTAATGATGGTTATTTATGGAAGATTATCAGAAGCAAATGCCAAAAAGAGTTGGATACCCATTCACATGCAAATCAAGCTCAAGGAAGGCAATTTTAGCCTTCAGACCAGCACAGAGAGGTCGAAAGAGTGAAGCATGTGTTGAATGAATGTTTGCTGGGCATAACTGGAAGGTGCTGAAAGAGTGGAACCATCAAAAAACAAATTGTCAGAAAGTGAGAAATGCCTGTAAATAGTTTATAAAGCGGCTTCTAGTCCATTTGAATTGATACCTGTTGAATTGACACCTGTTATATTGAAACCTGTTACAAATGCTAAAGACCTGCCCAAATGTTATGCAAGTGCACAAACTCATGGGTATGAAAGAACAAAAATGTCCTTCCTGGTACATAAATTGCTAGTTTGGGAGTGATGCAGAGTGAATGGGTGTCCAGGAATAAACTGGACAGGAGTGCTGAATTCGGACCACATGTTTTTGCAATGCATTTGGCTCCACCTAGTGGACAAAGAAATCACAGCCATGTTTACTCTACAGTACAGTCAGTATTTGTGTTTTTTTTTTACTACAACCCTTAAGGAGACAAAGGGCATAATCCTAAGAAATTTAGGCCAGCCTAACTTACCTGGCCTATCTTTCCATGATGGTGTGAGAAAGTCGGTGTATGGCTGTGCAGTGGCCTAACCTCCCCAAGAGTGGGACAGAAGTGTCTTGCTCAGGGTGCCCAGAACCTCCAGGGTCCCCTGGAGGTCCCTGGAAATTTCGCCTTGCTCCAGGGGTTAGGGAAGGGGCCCTGCTCCTCCGGAAAATGGAGGCTCTCTGTGGGGTTCGGGGCTGACCGGCAAGGCTTGGTAATAGCCCCCAGGCAGCCTCTGACTTCCATCGCTTCTAATCAGGAAGCAGTGCTTCTAATCAGGAACCCTGGCTGCACTCGGGCTGCATGCGCCACTGCACACCACTTTCACTCTCTGAGCGCAGCCTGGGGATGGATGCTCTGCCCATGCCTGGGTTGCCCTTCAAGGAAGCACTGCTTCCTTATAGCAAATGTATAGCAAATAGTATTTCAGAGAATAGTTTTTTGAAAAACTCCCCTTCATCCAAGTTGAAAACATCTAACTAAATAAAAACAAATATCATAAAAATAACAAAATTATTTATTGTGACTAAAGGTAGCATTAAAACTAAAGCCATAATTTAACTGATCAGATAGCCAAAATTTTTCAAAACAAGACTAAAAGCATCTGCCATCTCTAAAAACACAGAAAGGGAGAAAGAGATTTGGATTTTTCTGGGGCCACCATTCTAAAGTTGCAACGTTCACTGAGATAGAAAATCACTCCTTCATCCTTTTTAAATCCTACAGTGGGGACAGGAAAGTGGGGTGGAATCATCAATAGACCTGCTCTGCCTCCTTAGGGGTAGGTAGATCAGGGGTGTTAAGCAAAATGCAGCTCTGGAAGCAGTTGATCCAGCCCCTGTCACAGCATAATAACTGGGCTCTCCCATATCTTGAAATTAGGAACAATATTCGCAGATGCTCTTTTCTGTTGTTTGCAGCTATTAAATTTCTATCTGGAAACAAAGTGCATTTTTCTGGCCATTGTCTGCTCAATGACAATGAAGAGAAGAACCTAACCATGTCTGCTAAAAGGTAAGCCCCATTGTGTTCAATGGGTCTTATTGCCAGGAAAGTGACTTTAGGATTGCAGCCAAAGTTATTTCTGCCTCTCATCATGTGCCATGAATGCTGCTTGGCCTGTTTTGTAAAATGAGTTTGACACCATGCACTAGATGGTGACCATCTGTCCTCTTTTTCCAGGACATGTCCTCTTTTTTAGCCTTATGTCCTGGAAAAAAAGTGTACATTTTCCTCTTTTTCCTTGTAGCAGGCAGCATGTACCCTTCTTGTAATTAATATATTTAATTTAATAAGTAACATCATTTTAAATATTCATATTATCTGTGTGTTTATTTTGTCATGTCTTACTACATTTTTCTTGGATGTTCTACCCCAAAATGCAAACCATATGATATATATAGTCACCCTGGGTCACAGAGAAACACAGACATCCATGGAGACATCATAGTTTGGCGGCATAGCATGTATTTTACATTGGTTACATTCTAGATTCAGAATCTGTCATTCCCCTCAATCCAGAGTAGCTACAACTGCTTGTGTTGACGCAAGAGACATTTACGTCGACGCAGTTACAGCACCACCTAGTGGAAACCTATGGGAAATTCATAGAGCAAACCAGACAAATTAGATCCATTCTATCTTAAGAGACCTGCACTCTGGTCTAAATGGTTTTTCTCTTTGCCATCAAGTTCTGATGCTATTTTAATTGATATTTTAATTAATAAATTAAGGATGCAATCCTAACCACACTTTACTGGGAGTAAGTACTATTGAACTCAGTGGGACTTACTTCTGAGTAGACATGCTTAGGGTTGTACTGTAAAATCAGTGAATTTTGCTCTACCCTGCTGTGCAAACCAAAAAAGTGAACAGCAAATCATAATCTCCCATGTGAGTTACAACAGAAGCAGCCTCAGATGTGGTCCAAACCAGTTGGATTGAACTGGAACTAAATTAAAAAAAACTTTAGATTGCCCCTTAACCTGAATGGAAATCAGTGGTCAGACTCAATTTTTTAGTGGGTCTTAATAACATGATACAAGATTTTAAAAAACAGTAAAGGAAACCACTTTTTCACTCTTTGATCAACGCGGGTCTCCCACACTCCATCTGAAGATGGGGAGAAGTCCAAACAAAGAACAAACATGACATTTTATAACATTTCTATTGCTACTCACACTCTTTTGTCCAAATATTTGCTTAACTATCATGTTTTATTATTATGCTTAGATAGGTGTGTTCTTCGTTAATTAAAACGGTGACCAACATAATTGGGACTGAGGGCTTGCCTTCCCATTGGTGTAAAGGTTGTTACGGAAATTTGTTACAATAGATAGCTATGTATGTACAGTATCAAAGTTTGACATTCCCAGACTAGGTTGGCCAAGGAAAGGAAAGTGGTCATCTTGTTTACTGCTTTCAGCTACACACCTCCTTTGTTCCCAAATTAGACTCACACATGTCACTTGTCATCCCAGACAGTGAGTGGCAGAAGTGTCTTATGGCACATTTGTGACACCCCTAGGTCAAGACAGGACTTATGCCAGGGTTTAGGCCAGCCTAACTGGAAGTTAGGATTGCAGCCAGATTGAGGCAAACAGCACACTTGTGTGTGTGTGTGTGGTTATATCTATATATATAAAACTGAAAAGTCACTGACGGACAGACAGATGGACTCACTCATTCACTCACCAACGTCCAGCCAAAAAAACTGGACCAAGAAGCGTGAAATTTGGGGAAATCTGCCCCAATCCACCCCGTCTACCCCACTAACTGCTCTGGTGAGGCTCACCCTGCAACTGCTGGCATATGCCCTGGACCTCCAAATGTTTCTGCTGATAGCCCCAGCCCATGAACCATCACAGTGACAGAGTGTGATGCTGCACTGACAGAGAGCACAGGGCCCAAATAGGACTTGGTCATAAGCCATCCTATATGGGATTTTGTACATCTGGAAAGAAGGTGTTTCTTTGAACTAATTTACAAAATTTCTTGAGCTACTTTATACACACACTTGCACACACACAAACAAACAAGAAAGCAAATCAGGAACACTTTCCCTTTTAAGAAAAGCTGAAAAGGGGGTCAGTGCAAACAAACCAGAAAGATCAAGGATTCCAGTAAATAAAGATTCTGGTTTGCTTGTTTTTCAAATAATACAGCCTTGGAGACTATTTTTTAATAGCTATTAAGACTGTCAAAGCACAGATTTCTCCTCTTAGCCCCTTAACAGCAGTCACTACAACTTATTTTGCAAACAAGAAAATTGCATCAGTAAAGATCACAGGCTAACCCTACAATCCAGAGTAACTATGGGAGTATGTAAGAGACATTTACATCGACGTAGTTATGGCACTGCCTAGTGAAAACCTATGGGAAATTCATATTGCAATCCAGAGTAAATTGTTCTTATGTCGGAGCAAGGATTCCCCATAGTTACTCTGGATTGCACCCAAAGCAGACCAAGGTACGTAGCCAAAGAAAGATGTTGGCTTATGTTAAGAAAGGACCCTTTGCTGCATGGCAAATAGGAGCTTGCCAGGCAAATACAGGTGTCCCTCATTATCCATGACTAGGGTTTGTTCTGGAACCTCCCATGGATAAAAAATACCTATGAATGTTTTTTAAAAAATAGAAAAATAGACCCAGTATTTCAAGACCCACTTCCAGGTTCTTGTTCCTCCATTGCACCTAACAGAATAAGGTAGCGTATCGATATCTGCAGGGGTTTGATATTGGGACTGAAAAATGGAATGATTTGCTTCCATGACTATCTGAAGAATGTAATAATTGTTTGCTTGACTGCATTTCTACAACAGTAGAAAAGCAGTTTTTAAAACTGTGATTTGCAGTGCCCATTCATGTTGGGTCAAACCCGTGTATAAAAAATCCGTGTATAACAAAGTTGGACCTGTATAGGAGCTTCCGGGGCAAATAGGAGCCTGCGGGTGGAGAATGCAGTTATGGCAAGAAACCAGCTGGGAGAAAAGGGTAAAAATCTGCCTCCTGCGGGTCACATTCCCAATCAGGATTCTTCCTCACCTATAGCTGCCATTGCTAACAAAACAGAAGCAGAAAGGAGATTATTGCTTCGTTGTAAATGTTTAGCAGGGTTCATAGTGCAGTTTCCAGGCTTCTCCCACCACTTCCAAAAGAACAGTAGGATGACTTGGGAGCCAACAGATTTTAAAACCCCTCCTGAAAAACTTAACTATTGAAAGCTCCTCTGTGCCCCTGACCCCCAAAATTTTTGACACATAGAAAACTAAAAAGTCAAGTACTTACACATTACTGATCTGGGTAAGGAACAAACTTAATCACTGTAGCCCTGAATCCTTTGATAACATGGAGGATTGTTTGGTATCCTTGGGCTCCCTTCATCTTTCATCATGAGTAGTAGGGGGCAGGGGGCAAGCCATCCTGGAAAGCAGGCCACAAGGCTTGCCATGAGAGGCCCTCAGATTGGTGGGCCTGTCTATAAATTATTATAGATCTCCATCACATGAGACGTATGGTGCAATCCTAAGCATGTCTACTCAGAAGTAAGTTCCATACTTACTCTGGGACATTCTCTCAGGAAAGTTTGTATAGGATTGCAGCCAAATTCAGATGGTGGCAAAGATGGTGCCCTTTTCTGACGGTTTCCCAAAGACTGGATACATTATATAACAGCCTTTTACTCTTCACAAAGACATGTGAACAGGAACAGTGAAGACACACAATATGAATCTTTTGCTTATGATGATGAGGTTTTAGGATGCAGACCCTCTCGTATATGAGATTTTTTTTATCTTTTATTTTGTCGTGTCCTACATTTTTCTTCTGTGCCCTACACATGTCACATTTTGTGGTTATGATATCTGGTCATCCTTTGTGGAACAGGATAGGATCAGAGCCCATTTTGGGGGACAGTAGTGAGCAAGCCATTAGCAGTTAAGACCACATGTAACTCAGCATATAAAATGAATGATTGTGTTACACGTTTATTTTTAATCATATTATCAACACATTGTAATGTTTGGGCATAGGAACTTCCAAGACCATATGAAGTTGGCAGCACCTAACATTTCATCTGAATACTCTATGACAAGTATATAAATTAGTTATCCAGTGTAATTAATTACACTGTGATGCTACTTTGCCTCTTCATAGTGCACCATCCATGTATTTGCCATACGCTAAATTATTAAATAATTACAATTTTTGATTGGCATCAAAGAATGCTGTCACACAGGACACTCCAACCGTCCCACTCCCTAGTGGGATCCAATTTCCATCTCTGAGAATCGCCCATGTTTGTGCTATGAGAACTGGATCTCCTGGTCCTCACAGCGGGGTGTGAAACTCCCCTCTACATTCATGCCAGCCACAGCCGTGCGCAAAGAGCAGAATGAAGCAAAGGTTAGCTTGGGAGATGAGCTAAAGAATGAGCAGCTCGCAAGTTAGCAGGAGCTCTTTATCGCCATTATTGATGTGCAAAGCTCTTCCCGCATATTATCTGGTTGGAATTTTTATAACAAACCTGTAAAGAAAGTATTATAGGTGGTCCTCATTATCCATTAGTGTTCCGTTCCTGAAATTCCCGTGGATTTGTGAATTAAAAAACAGATTTATGACTCACTTCCAGGTTTCTTACTTCTCCACTGCACTTAATAGAATAAGGAATAGAATAGAATAATCTACAACAGTAAATAAGTAGAAAAATGTAACCCCACAAAGGTTAAGTTTCATCCTTAAGTGAATTTTCTGACCAGTAGGCAATGCCAATGCACTCTGGTTCAGTTAGTGCATCACCTACATTTATCTCCTGAATGAACCGCTCCCAAGTTCCTACATACAGCCAACATAGTTACTACTTGGAAGGCTACCACATTTAAGATCAATTAATCATAGATCCCCTGGGCAATGGTTTTATGAGGCTTTTAAAAACAGACAACACAGGTTAATTATAATCAAAAGGATTGGATTCTCTTGAACAGAGGTTCAGACCAGAACAGCTCAGCAGCACCCCTTTAAACGGTTTGTTTGTAACTACATCAGACCATTATCTTCAGGTTGCTGGTGAATAAAATTTGAAATAAAAATCCACACATTTATAAATTCTTCCTGCAGTTTAAAAAATGCTAGTACACCTGGAATGAAAGTCCTTGCCCAAATTACTCCATCCCTGCTAAGCTGGTTTTCTACTTGCAGGGATTTGCCTCCCATGTGAGCCTGAGGGGTGCAAACCATACCTGGTGATACCATCAGACAGGTAACATCAAATTAACTTGCTGGGACTGTACTGGCCAGTGGAGAGCATTGGTGCCAACCATTCTGGTACCAGCAGCATGAGTACCAAATCCACCATGTGGGCCTCCAGGCCACATGAGATCACTCTGGAGTCTGCAAAAGAGTTGGAAAGCACTAGAAGTGATTGATGCAGCCTAGAGGGAGTGTGATCAGCCCACGGGGATGACACCATGCCAATCCACGGGGTCGACACAATACCTATTACTCAGAATAAACTATATCCTGCACCCTTTTTGCATGCAATCCTAACAAATTTGGGCCGGCCTAACTCACCTGGCATATCTTCCTGTGATGGTGTGGGAAGGTCGGTGCATGCCTGTACAGTGGCCTAACCTCTGCAGGCGTGGGGCAGAAGTGCCTATTGGCACCCCCCGGTCAGCACAGGACTTATACCAGGGCTTATGCCAGCCTAAGTATAAGCCCTAAGCCCTATCCTATGCATGTCTTATCAAAAATTAGTCTCATTCTGCTCAATAAGAAGGTATGGATAGGCTTGCAGCCACTCTACTGGTTCTCTGCTGTGTCAAACAACACCTCATTGGTTCTGAGAACAAACATTGGTCAGTTCCAAGAGAGAAATTCACTTTTTATTACATAAAACAGTTGCATTCTCTTTTACTGGTTAATTGGCTATAACATTTCATAGAATACCTATATTTATATGCAGTTTATTTCATTACATCCTGCGAGAAATTACCTATCCAAAAATATATAACATGATAACATCATGCACAAGTACAAATTTTACAAAGGTTTTCCAAAATCCCACTTGAGGGTGTCCAATCTGCATGCACACTCTGCACCCTCCTAGTGACACCACTAATCTCATGAACTGCTGGATCAAGCCTTGGACATATGTGGCTGCTTTATATAGAGATCAGCTGCTCTGGCTCTCCAGGGTCTTGGGAGGAAATTTCTTCCAAGCACTTTTAGCTGAAGCCTGAGCTTAGGATCTTCTGTATACAAAGCATGACCTCTTCCATGGAACTATGAAGAATGATATAAAAGGCAGGCACCAGCCTGTCCTTCCCCGATCAAGATGGGAAGCATGTGACAATCTAGCAATGCTGGAGCTGTCACCATGATCTT
Source organism: Cryptoblepharus egeriae (assembly GCA_030015325.1). Classification (NCBI taxonomy): domain Eukaryota; kingdom Metazoa; phylum Chordata; class Lepidosauria; order Squamata; family Scincidae; genus Cryptoblepharus; species Cryptoblepharus egeriae. The sequence continues at coordinate 11,292,936 of JAREYC010000003.1, read as the reverse complement.
CCATATTTTAAATAATTGCATACTGTGTTTGTATCGTAATGTTTTATTGTCTTTAGATCTGTACTTACAAGTTTTGAAACTAGTTCTTTGCTTCTGGCAAAGAACATGGTCTATAAACACTATACATAAATAATTTTGTAAATAAACTCATCTTTTTCTTTAGCGTTTATCCCGCACAGTGACGAAGTCCACTATTCTGGATCTCTTGTGCCATTTCTCCATGTTGCTGGCTTGGTCTGGGTGCAGGTGGGTGTTTCTCAGGTTGCCATGCAGTGTATCAAGCCAGCACTGTTTTGTAAATAAACTCATTCATTGGCATCCTTCAGTCTCGAAAGACTATGGTATCGTGCTCAGAAGTAGAGGTCCTAAAACAGTGTCTTTTATGACTAAACAGGCCAATTCGAGAGTGGCAATCCCTTCCACACTGAAGGCAGATACAGTCAGTCCCCTGCCCAGCCCCAGATTTTGCTGTTTCCGAGACTGCCTCTTTGTCTCAGCCTGCCGAATGAGTGTCTCTTCGAATTGATGCGACAATAAAAAATACTGTATTTACTCTAATGCTCAACTTTTTCAGCCAAATTCAGTCTCCAAAGTCAGGGTGTGCATTATGTTCTATGGTTATGTTGAGTAAATACAGTATTTTGATTATAAATATAGGGTGCGCATTTGATTCGAGTAAATACAGTACTATGTTCCCCCAAAAATTTTCTCTAAGCATGAATGGGGCAGAGAATGGAGAATGCAAATCAACCGGTTTGTCTTCAGATGGTAGGTCTTTGGGAACCTATTAATGAAATGGATTCCATCAAGGAATACAGTTTTGCACTGACTTACCTTCTTTGTTATTCTAATGACCTGATCTTGCAAAATGCTTAATGGCCATTAAAATACAGAGCACTTTGGCTGTTTCTCTCTCTCTCACACACACACACACACCCAAATACATCCTGTTCTGCCTAAACAAATTTTATTTGAACATTTTTCCCAAAACAAACCCTAAGTTGCTATCAACACCATAATTTTACTCTCCATAGCGCATAGCTGGTGGTGCACCATTTAGAAAATTGTGGAAAAAAATGTTCAATAAAATTGCACAATCCATGCAAGGGAAGGTTGAAAACTTTCACAAGATGTTTCACAAAATGTTACACAAGGTTCTAGACCTCGAAGGGCTGCCAATCCGATGCTGCCTTATCACTTGGTACTGGATGTCACCGTAAGACATATTTGCCTACTCCAGGAAGTAGCTTTACTGGCAGGGAGGCCTGTGCTACCCCATTGCCAGGGAGAACTCTGGACACCAGTGGAGAATAGATAAACTTATCAGATCTTCATGATGTTCCCATTGAGTAAACTTATCTGATCCTGATGTTTCTTTACACATGAAACATGACAAACTATATAGTAAAAATTTACCCCAAAAAAATCAGGTTCCTCCCATCTCAGCGGATCCAGGCCTTTATTTCCATGATGGCATTAACCCACATTCAACACACTACTGTTCTCCAATACACTCTGGTTAGGGTTGCCATAACTCTCTTGGGACAGGACCCTCTGTCACACTTGTAAACACAATCCTCAAAAATTGAGACGGTCCTGTTTTAAAGTTGTTAAGGGTAGCTCTCATCACTTTCAGGTTGCTTAACAAATAGCAGCTACCCACACATACACACACTCCCAGAATGCACTGGGGTAATGGAGGTACATTGAAAATGGATTAAAGCACCAGTTTTCTCCATAAGCACCTGGTTAAAAAGTGGGTCTCCCTGCAGGAACAGTGATTTTCAACCTTTTTATCCCTTTTCGTACCTTTATGACAAGGTACTAAAATTCAGAAGGCACATCAATCTTTTGACAATTGGCAAGGCACACCCTACTACTGGTGGGTGTTTCACATTCCTTAATGGCCCTATTAATAAATGATATTTATTTAACTCTCATAACATACTTGTGGATGTCTTGCTGCAAGACATCCACAAGTATGCCATGGGAGTTAAATACATCACTGAGCTGGATAGGATGGTCCAAGCCAGGGATCTTCAAAACCCAGCCCACAGGTGGGATATGGCCCACAATGAGCCTCTGGTTCTATATTTCCATGATGGTGTGGGGAGGTCGGCATAACCCCTCCAGGAGTGGGGCAGAAGTGTCTTACTGTACTTTTGTGACACCCATAAGTCAGCACAGGACTTACGCTGGATCCTGGACCAGCCTAAGTGGAGGCTAAGATTGCAACCTAAATGTATATATTTATTTAAATTTTGTATTTTAAAAAATTTCTGACCTGTTTAACCGTGCCATATATTTGATATGGCCCTCAGGCCAAAACATCTGGAGACCCCTGCTCTAAGTATTCAAAAGTGGTTCAGAAATGTATCTGCAAATCTCAAAATTATTTGAGTTATTACCATATATTTATTATACATATAGTTTTTAAAGTTATTATAACATTAAAAAGAAGGGGATCAAACTAGAAGCAGATGAATTCTGGAGGACTGACACACCATTGTTTCAAGGATTCTGTTGTACAGTTTTGGGAGTTTTATTTTAACATATTAAATATTGAATTGTTCCCGTAGTGCAGCATACATGGTCTTCCCCACACACAACTTCTCAACCCAAGGTTTATCTGCTAGGTCCGGGACTTTCGTTATTCTGTTATTATTACTTCACAGCGTGTTATGGAAATACATACTTCATATCCCATATTCAGATTTCATAACACAAAAAGAGACCAATGGAAAAGAAACAAAAAAACATAAGATTAATTAAAACAGTTACAACCATATACACATGATTTCATCTAGGCCTATTTTATATAGATGTGTGACTGCTCACACCACACTCTTAGACCCTGACTATATGTTCAGTGGGGTTTCTCTTCAGATCCTCTTAGGTCCATGGCTAAAGGGTGAAATCTTGGGTAGACATCTGGCTGCCTGGACATAAGAGGCAATCCTATGTCCATATTCTTGGGACAGGGTTGCCACAAGTCCCAAAAAACAGGGACAGTCTCTGTTTGGGGGATTGTGTTCACATACTGGCAAATAGGACAGAGGGTCCTGTCCCAATTTTGTGGAAGAGAATTATGGCAACCCTATCCTGGAAGTACGTCCCACTGGATATAACAGGACTTACTTCTGAGTAGACATGCATAGGATTGTACTGTAAGTTATATAGGGCACCAAAAATTGTCCAATAATCCACCCAAGCCCAAACAGTTGACTTTCTGCCTGTTGGGCTGCTGTGAAAGGCCCCAACGAACCCTGGCAGAATTAAAGAGAAGAGGGGAGACAGACAGACAGACCCACAGTCTGACACGCATGAAATGTTGTTACATGTTGTCAAATGGAGTCACATGTTGATTTAAAGCAACATCCTGATAGTACAGTACAGGTAGAGAATATATTTTTTGTTCCACCATCCACAGTTCAAACACGATCTGCAGGTAGGGTGACCATATGTCATAACGAAAAAAGAGGACAAGACTCCCAAAAGGTAGGACATCCAAGAATGTAGGACATGACAAAATAAAATGCCTTAAGATAAAATGTAGGACACGACAAAATAAAAGCGAAAAACTCATATATATTGCTTTCAGGCAATACATTTAAGCACTAAACTGCTTATTATTAAATTAAAAATTATTACATATATATAATTTATGAATTCCAAAAAGGTTACATGCTGCCTGCTCACAAGGAAAAGGAGGACAATGAAGATTTTTTTTCCCCAGGACACAAGGCTTAAAAAAAGAGGACATGTCCTGGAAAAACAGAACATATGATCCCCGTTTGCAGGGAATGGTGTGTCCTCCACCTGGCAGCTCTGCTCTCCTCCTGGTTCCCAAGACAGCCTGGAGTTTGCATGCTTACAAATGGATAAGGAGCATGTTGCTCTTTCCTGCCATCATCATCTTCATGCACAGCAGCTCCACATGGTCAGGATCAACAAGTCTGCAGAGCTCATCAGTAACATCTGGAACTTTTTCCCCTGCAGAAAAATAGGTATGGGGGTTCAGCTTGCAATCTGATTTCAATCTCCCCCCCCCCCATTTCAAACCAAGCCTGAGTATAAATGAAATGGCAAAGCTGGTGATGCAGAGATGATGGGGGCATCATCAGAGATGATGGGGGCTTTTAGTTTGGTGATGCAGAGATGATGGGGGCTTTTAGTCTGGAAGGTTCTACATTCCCAATCCTGAGTGTGGCTATAGAGAGCCTATACATTTATGTGGTTCCAAAGTCCATACCTAGAGACTGGGGTGTGGGTGAAGCATTGAAACATTGATTGCATTGAGAAAATAGACCCCAAAGTGGTCCTGATCCACTCACCAAGATGTAAGATGTTATTTGATGCAGTCAACGTATGGTAAAATTAAACCCCTGGCTCTATTGAGGTCAAAGAGCCCAATCCTATGCACTTCTCAGATGCACTTTACTCAGGTGTAAAGTCTCACTATAGTCAAAGAGACTTACTCCCAGGTAAGTGTGGATAGGATTCTCACCTGAGAGCCTAAGCTTGTGCATGACTACTCAGAAGTAAGAGCACAATCCTAACCATGTATACTCAAAAGTAAGCCCCATTGTGTTCAGTGGGTCTTACTCCCAGGAAAGTGTCTTTAGGATTGCAGCCTAACTCTCTCTTTAGTGGATGGGGCTAGTCCCAATAAGTCTCAGTAACTGTGAACAGGATTGCAGGCTCAGAGCCTATTGCTATGCACGTCTTCTCAAAAGTAAATCCAATTATAGTCAATGGGGCTTACTCCCAGGTAAGTAGGGATAGGATTTTCAGCTGAGAGCCCAAGCTTATGCATGTCTATTCAGAAGCAAGTCCCATTATTGTCAATGGGGCTTACTCCCAAATAAATGTGGACAGGATTGCAGGCTCAGAACTCCATCCTATGCAGGTCTTCTCAAAAGTAAGTCCCATTATGGCCAATGGGGCTTACTCCCAGGAAAGTATGGATAGGCTCTAGAAAGCGTTCATGAGCGATGATCAGCTTCCCCAGCAAATTTAAACGCCCGTTTCGTTACATTAGTATTAAAAGATAGGGTGGAAATGCAACACACCCACAAACAAACAAGCAAACAGACATGCAAGAAACCACAAACAAACAAACAGACAAACAAAAACAAACACAAAGGCTAGTGTGGAAGCAGAGACAATTAATTTCAAACCAAGATAAGAAGGGATGACTTAAAAAAATTAAGATTTAAAGCACTGGAGGGGGGGAGAAAGGATCAGTGGCTGCATTTTGGAGTCCAAACTTTCTCTCTTCTCCCCCCCCCCCCAATCTCAGGGTCCCTGGGAAACAAGCCTTTGGGTTGTGTCGTATGCAAATACGCAAGCCGACGTCAGAGATCATGTGGGTTTTGGCGTAGATCGCCACCACCGATGGGAAAGATTTTTATTTTTTTATATTTAAATTTTTTTAAAAAAAAATATTGCTCCTGGGGTGTTTTGGGGGGGACTGGAAGCCGATCGGGGCAGAGCCCTGCAGCAGGATCCTCAACGTTCTAAAAGGCTCCGCCGGGATTCTATTGGGGGAAAGTTGGTGTCTCAACGTTCCAAAGGGTTCGAGGTAAGAAAACTTCGCCTCGCCTTTACCTCGCACCCTTTATTCTTTAGGGAGGGAAAATTTATTATTTTTTTATACTTTAAAAAAACCCCAAAGATCATCAGATGGGGAAAAAGGAAGTGTAGCTCCCTTGCAAAACACTAGATACTGTGTATCCTTGGAGTGCCACATGGACTTCTAAGCTCTCCTTTACCGCAGCTTGGATGCAACTTTTGATCTCCCCCCTAGAAGCTCCCTATGGCTGAGAGTAGGGGGGAGGGATTGCAAGAAAAAGGGGGCAATCCAAGGGGGCACCCACTTTTAATTGCAAAAAAAGTCTGCTTTCCTGATCTTTTGCAATGCTGATCTGATCTATTGCAAGGGTGGTTTTATTTTTTTGTTGTAAAGGGGGATCTCGTCCATGCAAGGGGGGATTGAAGGAAGGGCTTTTTCAAAAATAAATAAATAGGTCTACGTTTCTCTGTGTCGACATCCAGCCCCACAAAAATATGGCGTCCGCTTTGGAGAGGGCGTTACTTTGGAGAGGCGAGGAAAGCTGAGCTTGCAACCAGGATCAACGCCTGGACCTGCAAGGATCTGGGGGAAAGAGGTGGCTTTGGAAAGCAGAGGGGACCCTGCACCCCTCATCCCAGATCCCTGGAAGGAGTGCAGAAAAAAGGCATTTTTTTAAAAAAAATTACCCCCAAAATATACCCCCCTTCCCTGCAAGGCTTGGACAGATTTGGGCTTGGATCCCACCATTCATGATGCAGGCAAGCAATGGGACAGTTCTGGGATGGGAGCCTCTTTCCTTCCCCCTTCTGGATCTGCTGGGGGGGGGGGGGAGAGATGAAGCCAGGCAGGGCCATGGTTGCATTTCAGTATGATCAGTGGATCTGGATACCCCAATCCCCTTCCCAGCCACCCCCAATCGAGGGGAAAAGAGGGGATCTAGTGCCACTCTAGGGCATCCCTGTGAAATCCTCTTCCTCTTCTTGCCTGGTACAGGGAGAAAAGGTCAGTCCCAACCTGGATGGCTTCAGCCCCAAGAAGATCCACGCTCAGGATCTTTGTGCTGGTCCATGTCATCCCTGTGGGAAGGTCCTTTGATCTTCTTACAGAGCATCTTTTATTTTTTTTTTCCTGCAATAGGTTTTTAGGGGTCCCTCCTCTGCCTGGTGTACTCTGGGGAGATGGAGAAATCCAGATGCCCCTGATCAGGGAGGGAGAATCCCAAGAAAAGTGGCTGATTTCTGGAGGAAGTGAAGTTGTGATTTGCTGAGCAGTTCCACCTGATTGATCCACTTCAAAGCCATGTGAGGGTCTCTGCCCTCCACTATTTCCTCATTGCTTTTGTTTGCTGGCTGTGGGAATTCAAGCCTGCTCCACAGCTGGGCTTTTTTTATTAAAGGCACATTGCACCTTTCATTTTTCAGATCTGGCTGATCTCATGATAACCTGTGCTCCAGTTAGGCAGTCTATTAAAAACAAAAACAGATCTTCATATAAGTTCATGTCCTCTTCATAAAATGAGTTTTGCAAATAGATTATTAAATATAACACTCACTTTAGTCTCCAAAATTGGGGTGCGCATTAGTTCCAGTGGCACTTTAGATTTGAGTAAATACAGCTCCAATGCTATTACTGATCATTTATACATGGATTTGACTCAATTAATGGCCACAGCAAATCAGTTTTTAAAACTGCTTTTCTATTGTTGTGGTTAGGTAGTCATTAGGGTTGCCATATGTCCCCCCCAAAACAGGGACAATCCCAATTTGGGGGGATTGTGTTCACATACTGGCAAATGGGACAGAGGATCCTGTCCCAATTTTGTGAAGGAGAATTATGGCAACCCGAGTAGTTATGCAAGCAATCATCCCATTTTTCAATCCCAAAATCAAACCCCTGCAGATATCTTATTCAATTAGGCTCAATAGAGGAGCAACAAACCTGAAAGTGGGTATTTAAACCTATTTTTCTATTGTTTTCTTTATACACTTATTTTTTTAACCACAGGAGGTTCCAGAACAGAACCCTCATGGATAAAAAGGGATACATGTACAGTGTTGTGATTATAAGTATAGGTCAGTATTTAGTTTATTATATTAATGTATATATGTAGCATAAACTCATTGTTTATGTATAAAGTAGTGCAATTTGATAAAAGTAGTGCAGTTTAGTCGTGCATTGTCATATTATTGTCATATATTTTGTTGTATGCTGTAAAATTAAATTTTGCAGCTGTGCATTACTATCACCAGTAAACATTTTTTATTTCAAATCTTTTAAAATTTGGGGTATGTATTAGATTCAATGACACAATACATTTGAGTAAATCCGGGTAATTTTCTCGCAAGATTTGCAATTGCTTTCAGCTGCAACCCAATCCACACTTGTGTGGGAGTAAATCCAAATGTGAGTCAGTAAGTTTTTATTAGTAAGGAAATCCATTCATTCATTTAAGGGAACTGCCTTTCCCATGCCAAAGCATATGTCCATAGAGGCTTAAAGTTTTAGTTCCCTCCAGCTGTCTTCACGACAACCCAGTGAGGTCGGTGAGGCTGAGAGTGAGTCACTGATCGTACATCACCCAGAAAGTTTCATGCAATAAACAGGTATTTTTGTTTTATTCCACTTGTAGCCCTTGTATTGGGGCACCTGTCTTGGCTAAATAGGTGAATGGGCTGGTTAGAATGATACCGGTTCACCTGAATCAGTTCCAGGTGATGTTATATGTACTCAGTCACTGTCTCTGCCCTTGCATCTGAGAAACCCATGAAATCACAGGTAAAACCTTGAATTTTCCTAGGTGTACTGTGTGTACTCAGATATTGCAGGAATCCAGTTCAGGTAATCAACTGGTATTTTCTAAACCAGTCTAATGATATTGTAAGCTTGCAGGCAGGGAGTTGTCAATTATTTTCACACATGTACAGCACTATTTTTTTAAAGTACTTATGAAGTAATGATTATAGATGCTGTATTATTAAACCACTATTCCTATGTTGGCCTCCTGGGGATGCTTTATTAACTGTGGCTGTTTTTCTGGCGTAACATTTTAACCACAGAGGAAAGATTGCCATGATGACTTGAGTGGACAGGTAGGATCATGCAGGAAGAGATCACTGTTGAGGGGGGCAGGGAAGTGCAGGACTGGACAATTGCATTTGGGAGGTTACTACAGGAGAGCAAAAATTGTCTATCAATATTTAACTGGGTCTGTTTTGGCTTAAACACTAACTCCTCTGGAAGTGGTGTTGTATAGAACATTTAGGTTCACACTTTCCAATTGATTTCAAGGATTGTGGCAATTTAATTAGCACTTGAGGAGACAGTGAACACTGTGCTCCTACATTTGGCACTTGCTCTCTGTGTTTCCCCCATCCATCATACATAATTTTCCATCATACTTAATTTTGGAGATATGAAACAATTGAGAAGAAGTTGCAAATTTGCACATGATGAGGAATAGTTATTAATAAAACAGGTTTTATCTCATAAGGCTGAGGTGTTATGTAAAATCAGGTCTTTCTTAATAATACGTTTTATTATTACCCTTGGGCAAGAGACACGCTTTCAAATGAGTGTTCCTCTTTTATTTAGCAGGGTGAGAGTAACTGGCTCTACATACTCCAGCAATGTCTGTACTACTGGCTGCTGGTGTTATTTTTGCATTTTAGATTGTGAGCTCTTTTGGGACAGGGACATACGGTATTACCTATTAATTAGCTATTAATTTTTTCATTTTTTTGTAAACCACTATGTGAACATTTCAGTTGGAAAGTGGTATATAAATATTGTAAATTGATAGATATTATATGTGCATCCCATAATCCATAGCTGAGTCCATATTTATTTATTTATTTATAAATGTTTACTTTTTAAAAAATTCATGTCAAAAGAGGTTTACAAACTGAACAGGGAAAAGCTTTCATAAAATAATATAATCTAAACTAGCCACCTTGCATCACTCAAGATTAAAAAACCAGCACAGCAATACATTAAAAGAGAAAGAATGAAAGAAAGAATGAATTTTCAAAATCTATCCCAACTTTAGTTTGCCTTTTTTAGGAAAGTTGGATGGGAAACTGTTCTGTGCAGTTCTGTCTTAGAGTTTTCCATGTACTGTATATGTTTTCCTACACAAAAGACCTTGCTTCTAATGTCGGCCACTTAGGATGGAGATCAGAAGACCATAAAGCGTTGTGATGAGGATTCTTATGGGAAACAACATTTCCTGAAATTGTAGAAGATTGGGAACTTAAACATCTGAACTAGTACCATTGAACTGGGCCAGGATGTGCACTGACAACCAGTGCAGAGGAATCAAAATAGGTGATGTATAGGAGTATCAGTTCAGACATACTAACAGGTAGGCTTCCATATTCTTCAAGAGCTGACATTTTTAAGATGTTTCCAGCAACAGGCCTACATAGTGCACATTAAGGTAGTCAAATTTGGAGGTCACCAAAGTAGTGATTTGGCTTCTTCATGCAAAAGTAGGAGACCATGCAAAACCTGAACTGTACCAATTTAAACTGGTATAAGACTATATATGTTAGGGTGTAATGGCACACCACTGTGTTGTTAACCATCAGGCCAGGGTTTGAGACATGGTTCTTACAAGACGGGGTAAGCTCCCAATCCTTAGCCCGGCTCCTGCCAACCTAGCAGTTCAAAAGCATGTAAATGCAAGTAGAGAAATAGGTACCACGTTGGTGGGAAGGTAAAACAATGTTCCATGTGCCTTGGCATGTAGTCATCCCCGACCCCCTGACCCTGGAAGCATATTTGGACAACATTGGCTCTAAAGGCTTTGAATTGGTCTACTCTTTTAAATTGCCACCGAGGCTAGTGGCCATTACTATTATCTTGTGGCTATTATTTATTTACCCACACTGTGAAGAATTAGCACAATTAAATTCCCCCATGTATTTTTAGTTTTAACTTTTTGCAGATGGAAAATTAGACATCATCAGAAAGCCCAAACCTCTGATGTGCTACTTTTCACACTAATTTGTCTTGTTGCTTCCACTTACAGTGTTGTCTTGCTGTTTACCATGAATTTTTATCTCCATCCTGCAGTCAAAATTGGACCTTTCTTGTTTACGAAATACATGTGTGTTGTAATTTGGGTAAATTAAGAGAGAGCTAAATTGGCTTTAAAATATTCATTCTTATTGTTATGTCCTTAAGAACAGCTGTATCTTAACGGGTAAGCTGTGATTTTATTTTATTTTTTCTTATAACTCAAAAGAGAAAAACGTTCTCTTTCGCTAATTCACTTGCTAATTTTCTTTATGGGGCTTTTTTAACATGGGAAAGCATTATAAAAACAGTTTTGCCATAAGGTCACCCAAACTCTGACTTAGGTCAGAACTAACCTTGAACCCAATCCTAGCCAGCATTCCAGTACTGGTTCAGCCACAATGCATGCCCAATATTTGAGAACAAATATTCCCTTATATTCATAAGTTGCATTTATTTCAATAGAATTTACTTTATTTAGAATTCAAAGGTGCTTACAACTATGGTGCTTTTTTGACATTTGAAATCCTACATACTTTCGTAACTGGTTATCTGAAAGACTACTTACTCCAGTGGTGGGCTTCAGGGCATTCTCTCGGGTTCTATAGAACCCTTTGCTAATGAGCGCCTGGTTCCAAGAACCGGTTACTTATGGGACATAGAACCTGTTATTAATTTATTTGAATCCCACCACTGACTTACTCCCAATACACCTGCTTGTTAACGAGTCTTTTTCAGTACTATAGTGCTGCCCCTCTTGAGGGGTATGTGATCACTGCCAACCTTAAAGGCCACCCTGATTTTTTTCAACTGATATTTTAATGGTGTCCCCTCATTTTTCACTTTTTTTGGCTTGTCTCCATTTCTTTGCTGTTGCTATTTTGTATTTTAAGTAGCATTAGATTTTGACAAACTGTTGTAACCTGCCTCGATGGAACCTGCTTATATCAGCAATTTTTAACCAGTGTGCCACGTTGGTATGCCACGAATGGTCTGCTGATGTGCTGTACATGAGCCTCCTATCAGCTGTGTAGTGTGCCTTGTTGATTGTTAAATAAAAAGTGATGGTGTGTCCTGAAAATTTCAGTGCATTGTCAGTGTGCCCAAATTTAAAAAGTAAATACATTGAGGCTGTAAGGTAAAGGTGTCCTCCCATGGGATGTCCTTCTAGTCATGACCAACCTTAAGTCTGGTGCTCATCCCCCTTACAATGCCAAAGAGTCAGCATTGTCTGAAGGTATCAGCATGATCATGTGGTCAGCATGATTAAATGTCAAAGTCATATGGGATGCTGTTACCTTTCTACCACAGTGGTAACTATTTAACTATTTGCATGGACCTGCTTTCAAACTGCTAGGTTGGCAGGAGCTGGACAAGTAACAGCATCTTTAAACTACTGAGCCACCTCAGTAACTAAGGCTCACCATTACATGGTTGTTCTGGATGTGAAATAGAAAGTTCCTCTGAAATCCATAGGGCTTACTCTTGAGTAAAAGCACCTTGTAGATCGGGCTGTGTGTTTATATTAAACCAGGCTGCACTGCAATCCTAAAGACACTTTCCTGGAAGTAAGACCAATTGAACACATTGGGGCTTACTGGTACTTCCGAGTCAACATGGTTAGGACTGTACTCTCAGTGGACATCAGAGCACTCATATTAGAAAAAGAGATGACTTATACTTCTTATACTTGATATTTGCAGTCCTCGTGAGCTGGCCTAATTTGCTGCATTATTATTCAGCGTCATTAGCAATTCATTGCCATTTTCAACTTTAGGATGTTATTGTACCCAGTCTTGTTTTGTAGGAAACTATTCCTGCAAAAATAACATTGCTTCCAGAAATGAATTAACACACTGCCTCAGATGAAGGGAAAATATAATTTAGGTCAGCTACAGACTATAAGAAAAAAATATCAAAATCCTGTTAGTTTTTGTTTGTCAGATGACTTAACTTTATAAATGACTACCATCAAATGCATGTGACTAACATCCTAACATCCTCCTTCCCAAACTGTTTTGAAGAAGCAGCAGATATTGGGGATGGTTGGATGGGGAACAGAACATGGATGCTCAGAGTTCACATGTGGTGAAGCAGAGCTGGAAACTCGAGTCAGATGACTCGTACTCGAATCCTGAAAATGCAGCATGTTTTTAGCGGACTTGGTGACTTGTGAGTCATGTGTGTGGAAGATTCTGAAAAAAAATATTCAAGCCATTAATTAATTAATTAATTAATGTATTCATTCATTCTATTTCCCACCTGTGGCACTTGTCTCCATGTCTGAAGAATTGAGCCTGCCTGTGATTTGGGCTGCTTGCTTATTGTTCTGCAACACGCAAATCCCATGGTGTCATCATTCAGACTGAGTGAGCCGCAGGGGTCACCCAGCAGAATATTGGGGCTAGGTTCTTCCCTCCACAAGTTTTTCCAAAGAGGACTTCCATCCAGCCCCATTGCTATTGCCACTACTCCTTCCAGCCACCACACTTGCTTCTACGTAGGCAGCCACTGGATTCCTCAAGGAAGACTTCCCCCACCCCCAGGTCTGTCTTCTGCAGACTTCAGCAATTAATGTCTCTTTCCTTCTTCAGGGCACTCCGGTCCTACCCAAATTGCAAAGCTTGTTTTGAAGGGAAACATGTTCCTAATCAGTTTCCTGAGTAGCTTTAAATTCTCTTGATGCTGGATCGCTGGCAAAAATATGCAAGCGCATCTCCTGAAGTTCAAGGAAATGCAGCTTGGAAAAACACTTGAGAATTAGTTCATTAGTTCTTTGCATTCAGCGGTTGAGTTAATTAGATTGCTTTTCCTTTCCTGAATCCCTTCCTTTTTTTGTAACCCTGAAGCTGCCAACCTGAATTTTCAGGTTTTATTTTTTTAAGTTGCTGCTATCTTCAGACGCAATGTCCTTGCAACTGCATCTTATCCATTAACATCATTAGTGTCCAAAGTCGGAAATTGGTCTTGTGCAAAGGTCACTTTCCATATGGTTGTAAGGTCCGACTATGGATGGACATCCGTATGACTTCCCTCTGTACTCAAATCGAACGCTCACGTTTTTCCAGCTGAATATACAATGCAAGCCTGTGAATGTCTACTCAGAAGTCACATTGAGTTCAATAGTATTTACAAACAAGAAAGTGTTGTTAGGATTGTAGCCTTCGTTTCCAAAATCAGGGTGCACATTAAATACTCCATTAGATTCAAGTAAATACAGTATTTTGATTATAAAAATAGGTCAGTATTTTACTATAACAGTTTACTATAGCAGTTTACTATCTTTCTATATATATATATATATATATAAAAAGGAAAAGTCACTCACTGACTGACTCACTCACTGACGCATTACCACCCTGCCAAAGCCGCTGGGCCTAGAAGCGTGAAATTTGGGGTGGGTGTTCCTTCCGTGACGGAGGGGTGCACTAAGAACCGGTTTTTGGAAATTCCAACCGGAAGGGGGTGAAAAGGGGCGCAACATGTTTTCCTCCCTATACTTTGCATTGAGAATTGCTGACTCAGCAACATTCCGCCCCAACTGCTGGGCCTGAAGCATGGAATTCTGGGAGTTCCTTCTGTCACCTGAACACCCACCAAGAACCATCTGGAGAAATTAACCCTTCAGGGGCTGAAAAGGGGGCAACCTGTTTTTGTCCTATACTTAACATGGGAGACTGACCAACATACAGCCAATTTGGTGCTCTGTGCCTGGTGCACTGGGGGGATGTTGTTCCGAGAAAAAAGGTTGCACTGGTGAGGATGCTGCACATGGGGGGACTGATGCACATGGGGGAAAGTTACGCTTGGGGGAATTAGCGCATGGGGATGATGTGCATAGAGGAAAGTTGCGCATGGAAGAAAATTGCGCGTGGGGAAAGTTGCATGTGGATGGAAGTTGCGCATGGAGGGATGATGCGCATGGGGAAAGGTCCACATGGAGAAAAGCTGCGCATGGGGGGATGATGTGCATGGGAGGATGATACGCATGGGGGACTGATGCAAATGGTTAATGTTGCATATGAAGAGTTCAGGCACATGGGGGGATGATGCGCATGGGGGACTGATGCGCATGGGGGACTAATGCGCTTGGGGGGAAGTTGCGCTTGGGGGGAAATTGCGCATGGGGGACTGATGCAGATGGGTGATGTTGTATATGAGGAGTTCAGGCACATGGGGGACTGATGTGCATGGGGGGATGATGCGCATGGGGGATGATGCACATGGGGGAATGTTGTGCATGGGGGAATGTTGTGCATGAGGTGTTAATGCGCATGGGTTGTTGATGCGCCGTGGGGGAATGTTGAATGGGGAAATGTTACTCCCGCAACGCGGGTATGCTTTTTGTTATTACAGTACTAAAATGTAACATAAATCCATTGTTGTATGGGTTTTATTAACTAGTGTGATTAGGTAAAAATCATATGTCATATTATTGATGTCATATAACTCATATGTAGTAAAATTAAATTTTGCACCTGCTTTGCAGCTGCACATTACAAATGCCAATGAACATTTTTTAATCTTAGGATTTTAAATAGTGGGGGTGCGCATTAGATTTGATGGTGCATTAGATTCTCGTAAATGGGGTATTTTTCATGTCCACACTTTGTTTAAACATTTCTCTTATCCCTAGCTTTCCCTAGGGTGGTAAAACTGCAGTAGACTGCTAGTCACTGGCAATCTGGTCCCTGTGCCAACTGGGGTCAGGACCAAAGAATGCATCCCTTATCTTATGAGGGCTGGAGAAAGGGTGGCCAGTTTTGAACCTGAAATGTCACTTGTGGTTTTCATCAGAAAACAAGAATTCGGATTTAAATAAAGACCTTCTAGAGGC
The DNA here is from genome assembly GCA_030015325.1 of Cryptoblepharus egeriae. Lineage (NCBI taxonomy): Eukaryota > Metazoa > Chordata > Lepidosauria > Squamata > Scincidae > Cryptoblepharus > Cryptoblepharus egeriae. The sequence goes on along the minus strand of JAREYC010000003.1, from coordinate 11,277,508 downwards.
CCGTAAAAGTCATTGGAAGGCTGAGGATAAGTTTTATTAGTAGTGAGTTTGCTGTGCAGTCTGAATTACCACAGGCCTTGCAAAACTTACTACATCCCTGGGCTGGATCAGATCATACTTTTATCACCCGACTGGTCCCATAGCAGACTGGTCCCAATAGGAGACACATGACAATGTGGTGCAAGTAAATCCTGGTCCCTTTCCTAGAGTCTGGGAAAATCAGGGCTAGACCCCCCATCAGAGTGAGGTTTGCACCCTGCAAGTACTACTAAGCCTACTCACTCGTCTCTTATGAGATGGGCTTGTGGTCGGCTGATAAAATATCATCTGAACCTGCCCAAGGAGAGTTAAAAGCAGTTCCCCAGATAAACAGAAGGGATTTATTAAAAGAAGAAGAAGCTACCTATAGACCACTCATTAGAAATGCTGACCCAGTTTCTGAAAAATCAGCTTTGTGTGCTGGAAAATTGCCTGTCATTTTTAATATAATAGAGCCGATCCTTTAAAAAAAATAAAATAAAGGTGCTTTCTCAGCAGCTTTTAGTAATAGTAATTCCAGAATAAAATGATACAGAGTACAGGATGTAAGGAATACACTGTAGGCTACTCTCTTTAGTTTACTTTTTCAGGTCCATTATTATTGAAAGTTGCTGAAATGCCACCTGAGGACATGGTGCGTGTGTGTTTTCTGCCCCATTTCCCATGGCATAGAAAAGACAGGCTTTGAGATGTGAGGTTTGTAGACTGAAAATGTAAGGTCTGATTCATTTATTTCCTTTGCAGTGTGGGAGGAATCAGTACAATACTAGTTGTGCCCTCAAGACAGCTAATTCCCATTTAGCAAGCATGATCAGCCTGTCTCCCATATACACATTCTACATAGGGCAGGGCAGGTGAACTGGGTGTTCTGCAAGCAATTGTGAATTAAGATGAATGCCAAACTAGCGACAGTCACTGAATGCTTTTTGCCACAGTACTGTGTGTCGACCAGCCAATTTCAATCATTGTTCTATGGTGCACTGATGTCCTGTGGATGGTCTGCGGGTGTATTGTGGGAGTTGTGGCAGGGGCATTTTTAGTAGGGCATAACACTGTGTGCCTTATCAACAGTCAACGGATGGCCTGTTTTGACAATTTTACTACTTTGTCAGTGTGCCATAAAACAAAAAAGATTGAAAAACACTTGTCATAAAAATACTTGGGGCAAAATCCAGAGCAGTTACGGGTCCACACAGTTACGTCACCCTCCAGTGTTATCTTATGGAAAGTCATCTTAACTGTTCCAGAGCAAGGGGCTTAATTTCACTTTAGGATATAGGCCTTGGAGAGTAAGAGTTACTATATTCAGTGGGTCTTCTTGCTCCCAGGAAAGTATGTATAGGATTGCAGTGTTAATAAAGACGGGCAGCAGCGTTCCAGGGATTTGTCTTTATTCAATGTGGATGTTCAACACTTGGGCCATTCTGTCTGTGACACTGTTCCACTGATCAGCTGTGCTTAAATTGTCACCACCTGTGCTGAAGAAGTGAGGAAATAGGCATTTGCTCACACTGGTCTAAGTTTGGTGCTGGACACATCGTAAGCATGTGGCAACAGTGCACGCTGGTGGTGAGCTGGCATGCAGGGCTCAGGATTCGGCTCAAGTCCTGTTGAATTCAGTGGAATTCAGGCTGCCAATTAGGCCAGCCTAATGCCCAGTATAAGGCCTGTGCTGACCTGCAGGTGTCACAAAAGTGCTGTAAGATACTCCTGAGCCCCTCCTGGGGGACTGTTAGGCCAGTGTACAGACATGCACTTGCCTCGCAACATCACCACACCTCTGTTCCCATGAAGCTTGGGGAGGCCAACACATGTCTGTGCACTGGCCTAACCCTCCCAGGAGTGGCCAGCACAGGACATGTGCGAGATTTGTGCCAGCTTACGATTGCAGCCTATATCTGCTATAAATGCAACCCTAGTTACTAACAGATATATTTTCTTCTGCATCTGTGTTTTTCCCCCCTGTAATATAGCAGATAATGTTTTGAGTTCTGTCACCTTTGGAGAAAAAAAGGAATTTCTGCACAAAAATGTTATGTCATTCTTTTGGTTCAGTATTTAAAGGAGTGTTGACAGCTACGATGTTAGCAGTATTCCTTGTTCCGTTTCTGTTCACATTTATTGCCTTAACATGAGCTATAAATCACAAGGATGATCTCAAAGGAGTTCTCGTTGTCAGGCTCTTAGAATCTGGTTATTTACTGTCATTGGCGCTATACTGTATGTTATTTGCATCTCACTGCCTTTGTGCTTTAACTGAGCTGTCAATCAAGACCTCTTGGCAGTCTAGACTCTTCTCTAGTGTGTATCTGCAGAATATTTGTTTCTTTCATTCATTTATTTTACGCATTTATCTACTACCTTACCTATGCCCAAGGTAGTATTGTATGTGCAGTTAGACATTCCACAATTCTGTAACGTCTAGGCTATGAAACCGTACTCCTGGGTTTGGCTTTCTTTGGAGGAGAGGTCATTGGAGAATTGTGTATCTAATTATATTTTGGTTGATTTACAAATTTATAAGTTAAGCTTCAAGTTGGCAACAGATCAGATCAGATTCCCAGACAGACGTCTCATCCTGCTCACATTAAAGATCCTATCCTATCCTTCTCCCCACTGGATGCAGCTGTATCAAAAACAGTGAGTACATTGTACAGCAGGTCAATGAGCAGACTTCAGGGGACTTCAGAGGGGCAGTGATAAAAGCTGGAGAACCACTGTGGTATTCCATTAGATTCCATTATTCATCCCAGCCAGTGGCAGAATACAGTATAGTGTCTATGCCAGTGGTCTTCAAAGTGGGGGTCAGGACCCCGTTGGGGGTAGCAACCTTGAGTCAGGGGGGTCGCAAGAGGGTGGGATCCACCATATTGGAATCTGGCCCTGGTCTTTCCTGGGAGTAAATCTCATTGAACATAATTGGACTTACTTCCAAGTAGATATGGAAGAACATCCCAGTAATTTAGATGGGGGGCCCGGACATATTTTTAAATTTGAAAGGGGGTCCTGGGCTGAAATGCCTGAATACTACTGGTCTATACCAATGCCTTCTGCAGGGAGAGTGGAAGAGCAAAAATTTGAAAATGGGTCTTTAAAAGTTATTGAAAAATTTATAATTATTTGAAAAATAATTTGAAAAATTTGAAAAGTTATCTTTATCCTGAGAACTTGCAACCAGTGCTGTTTAATAGTGATAAGATAAGAAATCGGATTTCCTTGTTACAAAGAATTTAAAGGTGGACCTCAGTATCTGTGGTGAGTCAAATCAGTGGATACCGAGGTCCCATCTGTATTCACATTAAATATACATTCTTTGTTTCCCCCTCTTAGTTTTCCAACTCTGTATTGAATTGTGTGCTGGACACTCCAAGGGCCTAGTAGTTTAGAAAGAACTCTGTACATGTAACAAAGTATAATAAGGTTGTTAAATGCCAATTAAAAGAGACTCTGTTCCAAGCTTGTTGGGGTGAACTCTCTTGAACCTTGTAAGGCCTTGAGCTGCAAAAAAATGATGGACAGTAGTCATCCAAGTAATAAAACTTAAGAAAATTATCTTTACAGTGGCTGTGGCTACTGTCCGTTCCATGCTTTGCAATCTATGGAACAAAAATGGTGTACTTGATTCTACAAGTACATAATACTTTTAGTAGTACCGTATTTTAACCTATCGTGTGGGTGGTTTCGGTGATGCCTGTGCAATTCAGGTGATCGCTTTAGTTATAACTGACAATGATTGTGCATGGAAAAGGGATGCACATTCTTCCCTGAGCATGAACTCTGAAAAGGGAGAAACATTCCCCCTTTTTTACAGAGGGCACAATCCAGGGTAAGGTGAGGAGTGCCCCAGCTGGGCTACCCCAACAATTCTGAATCCAGAGCAGAGAGTTATGCTGGATCCAGAGTCAGGAAGCCTGGGCTGCCCTAACCGCTCCAGAGCATGCTCAGAAGGCACCAAGTCAGTGACACCTGGGGAGACCCTGAGGAGTCCCTCCTGAGGAGACCCTCCCTCAGATCACACTGAACAAGGAACAGCTGTGGTGCCTTCATTATAAGGAGTCCCTGATGAGATGCCAGTACAGCCTACAGTGAGTACAAGAGGCTTCTTGGAGTGGCCTGCTGTATCCCCAAGTTAATGGGCTGCCCTAGTTGTTCCATAACCTGCACTTGAGAGGTAGGGGTTGCAGCAAGGCTGGCCAAGAACTCAGATTTTTGGTCAACGCTAACATTCTTACTCTGACTTATCATGGACCCCTATGGGTCTACTCATTACTATGTACCTCCTGAGGTGGTATAATTCTGAGGTGCTGGAAGAGGGCATTTCTGCCCTGGAAACAGGCTCTGGATACAGAGTAACTGCTTTGCCCTCGGCAATGCTCAACATGCCCTCAACATGCCTCTCCTGAATGGCTTACACTGGCCCAGCTAGGGCAGCCCAGGTCCACCTGTCTTGGGCCTTTTCTTGAATAACTAGTGTGGAGCATCTTGCAGTTAGGTCAGCCCAGTGATAGATAGGGTAACCCAAGTACACTTCTGGATTGTGCCCCAAGTCCTGTACACTCCTGGATTGTGCCCTAACCTAAAGACACTTCCCTGGGAGTAAGACCCATTGAACACAGTAGGACTTGCTTCTGAGTAGTTAGGCTTGTGCTCTAAGTGTATTAACAAATAATTCTGCTTTGTTAAGGATTTCTGCACACTGAGACAGATGTCAATGCATTGCATCACTACAAACATTGCATGTTGTCATAGCCACACCAGCTGAAACACCAAAGCAAAGCAGCAAGGAAGGCTTAACTAATAACTGAAATACTTGTGAATATTAACTCAATATTTCCTTGACTGACTCCTAGGCATGCAGCTTTGATTTTTTTAAGTCTTAAAATATATCATTTGCTTGACTTCTTGAGCACAATCTGGATTTTATTTGCAAAGCATGATTCCCTTATAATTAAAATGCTTAGCTGTCATTAATAAGGGTTTAACCAGTGGCATAGCTAGAGGGTGGAGGGGGTGCAGTTGAACCGGGCTACAAGCTGAGCTTGACACTAGTGGCTAAAATTGTGAAAAACGGGGTATGTATGAAAGATACCATCATATTATATATCGCTGGAAAGATAATTTTGTGCAGAATGAAATGAAACAAAATACATGAGAATATCTATATTATATCCAAAGATATGACCAATTAACCAGAAAATGAAAATACAAAAACCTATGGATTTTTTTAAATCAAACATTCCTGTGATACTGAGAGCCAATGAGATATAATTCTGATACTGTATGGAACCAAAAAGATGTTAATATGAATCAGCTCTCATTTCCATATACATATACCATTACTCATGCTAACTGGGTCTTCAGGTACTTCTACGCGGTGCTCCTCTTATATTTAGCAGGGAAAGAAGAACAATATCTCTTTCCCACAACACAGTTTAATGATATAATTTCAATACAAATGGAGTCTCCCCAGCTACTTAAGTGAGATAAGGTTGGTGGAAAGAGTGGAAGGTCCTTAGTAGCAACACCCAGATTATGAAAATCTCTTCCTGTGGTAGCTTGAATGTGTTAAGCTTAGACTTACTAGTTTTGAGTGAGCTACTCTCGACTCTGTTATTTCTTATCATTGCTGACAGTTTTATATGGGGTTGTTTTCAATTTATTGATTTACTGACTTGTAATAATTGCTTTAAACACCCTGATGACATCTATAGGATTGGAAGGTTGGACTATAAAGTATTTTTAATAACTGCCCATTTTGGATGATGGGCAATCAAATGTTTTGTAGTGATTTTAATATGCCATGAGTCAGCTGTGATAATGTCGTTGGCTCATGGTCAAAGGTTACTACTGTAGATATTACTATAATAATAAATAGTCTTTTCATTTTTAATGGAAACCATCCCTCTGGCAAGGCTAAGCAAAACGGCTAGATTGCTGCTACAAAGAGTTAGCAGTGAAAAGGCATTTTGGAGCCAAGATTTTTGGCATCAGACATGAGCTCCCCTGACAAATCACTGTAATTCATTAGTTGTACGAAGATCTATGTCTGTTCCCCAGCCAGCAGCCAGCATAGCACAAACTCTCAATTTGAAGGTTGTAACTTCTTTAATGCATTAATATCAACATAGTTATGATACAGCTTATTAAGTGCTATTGAAGCTTTCTATCTGCTTCCTTATTTCCTAAGCTTTTAAAGTCAGGTCAAATAAATTCAGGCACATGTGCTTCATTTTCTGTGCTCCAGTGGCATAGCTAGTGGGGGTGCAAAGCACTATGTTTTACAGGAAACCTCACCGCAGTATACAAACTGCCCTTCCCCCATTCCGGGCACTGGGTGCAAAATGCAAAATTTGCATTTTTGGTATATCTCTTTTGCTCCCCCCGCCTAGAATGGTTCCTAAACTTAGTGCATTGCACCCCTTCTAGCTACATCACCAAATGGTTCAGATTGGGATGACTTTGTCCTCTGAACAGAAGGATCTGTATACAATTGGAAAGAGATAAGGTTCTTGACAGATTAAATGAATCAGATCTGCTGCAGGAGGGCATACACAGCAAAGGACTTTGTTGCTAAAGTTTAAATTGGGTATTATATTTTTATCCCAACTCTTCCATGTAGAGTTCAAAGTGGAACTATGGGTGCTCTAGGTAACCCTTGGCCCAGGCACTGTCCTTTATAGCTTACTGCCTTAAGCCATATTTTTCTAGAGGCTCTACACACACACACACACACACACACACACACACACACACACACACACTGTATTTTCTCGAATCTAATGCACCATCAAATCTAATGCACACACTATACTTATCATCAAAACACCCCATTTACTCGAATCTAATTAAACATCAAATCTAATATGCATCCTGATTTTGGAGACTAAGGGTGCAATCCAGAGTAACTACGGGGAGTCCTTGCTCCGGTGTAAGAACAACTTGCTCTGGATTGCAATATGAATTTCCCATAGGTTTTCACTAGGGGGTGCAGTAACTACGGGTGCACATAAAGTCTCTTACGTGCTCACGTAGTTCCTCTGGATTGTAAGGACAGGCTGCAATCCTAACCATGTCTACTCAAAAGTAAGACCCATTGTGTTCAATGGGTCTTACTTTCAGGAAAGTGTCTTTAGGATTTCAGCCTAAATTCGGCTGAAAAAGTTGAGCATTAGATTCAAGTAAATAGAGTTTGTGTGTGTATATTATTTATATATATATATATATATATATATATATATATATATATATATATATATATATATATACAGATAGATAATGTAATGCGCGCACACACACAAACTCTCTCTCTCTTTCTCTCTCTCTCTCTATATATATATATATAGAGAGAGAGAGAGTTGCATTTTCAACTGCAGACTACTTTCTGGGCATGCATACTTTCTGGGCATGCTAGGACTTTCTGGGCATGCTAGGACCTGAGAAGTAGGACTTGCTCAAATCAAGACAGCATATGCTGGGGTCCAAGGGTTAGCGTGGATTTGGAGCTTGCAGAAAGGTTTCTGGCAGGCAGACCAGACAGCTGGTATCAGATAAGCAGGTGATCAGGTAGTCTGGCAGAAAAGAGGGATACCCTGTGGTCTGAGTTACATTGATCTGCAGTCATCTGATCTATGTGGCTGATTTGGAAGCCTCAAAAGAAGCAGTAACATAGGATCTGATATCACCTGATCTTTTGAACAAGAACGAATCTCTTAAGTGCAGCAGTGGTACAGCCCTATAAGCTGTGGCAACAACCCTACAAATCTGATTTCCATTTTTTAAAAATCTGATTTTTAAGTAATCTGTGTCTTTCCACCTTTTTGCCACTTGACTTGTTTGTTTCTTGTGAGGAAGATAGGATTTCAGGCTGATGCTCCAATCCTATGCATACTTTCCTGGGGAGTATTTCCCACTGAATACGGTGGAATTTACCTTTGAATAGACAAGCATAGGATTGCATAGCAGGTCTTATTGAAAATAATGGACTTACTTCTGAGAAAAGTAAATAACACTGTTTTCCAATACCTGTCGTGACGCAGGGGCACACATAAAAATAGCATTTGTAAGAATGCAAGCATACCATTTAAATGTTTGCCAAGTAGGTGATGCTATCATGCAATCAATAATTAGGTAGCAGTACTTAGTTTTCTTCCTCTAGTTTGGCTTTTTTGGTATGGAAGGGTGATCAGGTAGGACCTGCAGGCAACTGACTCCTATAAGTACATGGGTCAACACACTAGTGAACTGTCAGGGTTGGCTGGAGGGGGCTAGGAACAGCAAGGACTCAACTGGCGGCAGAGACGTTTCCACTCTTGTCAGTGTTTATCAGCTGCACTTCAAGTCACCGGTTCAGACTGTGACCTAGATTGGTGATCCATTCTGCCTCATTACCTATTGCAGCTGCAGTGGTACAAACCGATTCCTGGAGTTCCTCCTTGTGCTTGTTCCTGAAAGGTTTTATTACTTCACTAGCAAAAAGCGTATCCGCATTGCGGGAGTAACATTTCCCCAACATCCCCCCACAGCGCATCAACATCCCACGCGCAACATTCCTCCCGTGCGCAACATTCCCCCCGTGCGCAACTTTCCTACATGCACATCATCCCCCCATGAGCAGCATCCACGCCAATGCAACCTCTTCCACCAAACAACATCCTCCCAGTGCACCAGGTACTGAGCACCAAATTGGCTGGATGTTATTCAGTCTCCCATGTTAAGTATAGGACAAAAACACGTTGACCCCTTTTCAGCCCCTTAAGGGTTAAATTTCTGCGCATGGTTTCTTGGTGGATGTTCAGGTGACAGAAGCAACTCCCTCCCAGAACAGGGTGACCAGATGCCAAACGCAAAATCCCTGAACGGCAAGGTCAGAATTCCTGCCCAAAGGCAAAAATTCCTAGCCCCCAAGCCAAAATTCCTGCATAAATTCCTGCAATTAAAAAAATTGTAGAACACCCCAAAAATGTAAGACAAGGAAAAATAATCTAAAAACACTTGTGTTTCTCTCCTGTATTTAATTTCAGTACTATATTACCCCTTTTAAAATTGAAAAATGATGGAACTCTCTACTCACTGTGGCTGTGAGAGAGACAAAAACTCCATTATACTGGCACAATTATCTGGGAGGAAGTCCCATTGTATAATGGAGTTTCCTTCTGGGTAGACACAACACAATTAGCATGGGGCTCACACATTTTCCAATTCCTCCACCTCACTTGGGGCAGCCGGGAGGTTGAAGCTGCGGTGATGGAGCGAGGCAGCAGTAGGCAGACTATCAAGGAATAGCAGGCAAACAATGCCAGGAGGCCAGCGATGGAGCATGGAGGCAGAAATAGACTGGCAGCAGACTCATGGGGTGGGTGGCTGCGTTGAAGGTGGCGCGCAACTGCGATTGCAGCCCCGTGAGGAGAGCGTGCCAGAGGCCGTTGCCAGCTTGCTGGCTGAGAGTGATCTGAGCCACAATGAAGTGGTGAGGTGGCGGAGCTTCCTTCTCCCGCTCACTCTTTCTCCCACATGATGGTCCACCCAATGATCAGGACCAAAGATAACTCATGCCCCAGACACAGCCAAACAAGCGTGCACAGCTGCAGCACACCAAATTTAAATGGCGGCCATTTTCCCGGAGGCTGGCGAAATTTTCCCTGAGGAGGGGCTTGTTTTCCGGAGGTCTCCTGGAAATTCCGGAGGTCTGCCACCCCTGTCCCAGAATTCCATGCTTCTAGGCCCAGCAGTTGGGGCGGAATGTTGATGAGTCAGCAATTCTCAATGCAAAGTATAGGGAGGAAAACGCGTTGCGCCCCTTTTCCTCCCCCCTTCTGGTTTGAATTTCTGAAAACCGGTTCTTAGTGCACCCCTCCGTCACGGAAGGAACACCCACCCCATATTTCACACTTCTAGGCCCAGCAGTTTTGGCAGGGCGGTGATGAGTCAGTCAGTGAGTCAGTGAGTGACTTTTCTCTTTTATATATATAGATATATCTCCTTCAGCTTACCCTCTTTTTCAGGCAAGTCCTCTTTTTTAGCCTTATGTCCTGGAAAAAAACTTTATTGTCCTCCTTTTCCTTGTGAGCAGGCAGCATGTGGCCTTCTTATAATTAATAAATTGCATTTGATGGTTTTTAATTAAATAAAAAGGAAATACATTAACCAAACAAAAGCAACACATTTAGTGTGTTTAACTTTTATTTTGTCACAAATGGAATGAACCCATCATTTTGGGGGTAAAATTACACAAATATTTTTGGGACATGGCTGGGCACCAGTGGGCACTAGGCATCACCAGCACCACGAGACATTGGATACCAGTGGGCAGGCAGCACCCAGCAGTGGGTAACACTGGACACTGAGCACCTTGACTGAGCACTATCTGACAGTGGGCACCAGTGGGCACTACTGGGCAGCAGGGATAACCGGGCAGCTGTGGGCACACCCTCCCCCGATACCACTGAGCACCACCGGGCACCAATACCAGGCATCAGCATTGCCAGGCACTGTACATCCCTTCTGCACACCAGACACCACTGGGCAGCAAGCACCACCAGGCATTCCTACCAAGCACCAGGCATCCCTGCTAGCACAAGGCACTGAGCACTGCCAGGCACCTGGCACCAGGGGGCAACACCTGGCAACACCGAGCACCAAATTAGTTCTTATTGGGTCCTTATATCACAAAAGGAATACTCTCCCCAAATTTCATGTTTTTTTGGTACAGATGTTGGGGCTGGGTGTTGATCAGGCAGTAATTCTTCAGCGTTAAGTATAGGGGAAAAACTTGTTGCACCCCTTTACATTCCCTTCCAGTTTGGATTTCCCAAAATCGGTTTTTAGTGGTGCCTAAATCATTGAAGGAACACATCCCCCCCCCAAATTTCACACTTCTGGATCAGCAGTTTTGGCTGGGCACTGATGAGTCAGTCAGTGATTTTTCATATAGATAAGACCTTTATTATTAGGTTTTCCCAACCCGTGTCCATCACTGTAACCAGTGCATCACCTTGGCTCTCCATGCTGGAGATGGGGGGCTACATTTGAGGGTGGGCTACATCTCACCATTTCATAAATAGGCCCAGTTGATAAATGAGCTAGTGAAATGCCTGAAACATGCAGCTGTCTATATAATGGAGTCAATCTTAGATACTACTTGATTTAAAAAAAAATTGGGGTCCAAATCTACTAAATACTGAAGCACCTATGAAAGAACGGCATCAATATTTGTCTGTCTTAACCAACTGTATTAGGGGCAAAATACAGTCAAAATAATGAAATACATTCTGTTTTATATAATGTCTTTGTTCCTCCTTTTAAGTTAAAGCAAAATGTTCAGCCCGTGGTACAGACAGATCCAAGAACCTTTCATCTCTGCCTTTGCCCTCTTTCTTTCCTTTCTCCGCAAAACCTCAATTACAAGCCATTGATTTTCAGCTGGCATGCCCACTGAGAAAGATTGACCTTTCTCCAGTCCTTTTGTGTTGCTTTGAGGTTGGCAACACTCACAGAGAGAGCTGACTTGAAAGATTTCACACCCCACCCCTGTAGCCTTTGCCATTCTTTGCTGGGCTTCACCCCTGGAAAGTAATGATCACAGTCACAATTATTAAGAGCCGTTCACTTCAATTGCCTTTGAAAATGCTTGTCATGATGGGGAGGAGGAACAAAGTTCTTTTGTTAAAAATTCTTTTGATTTTCCAACTCTGAGCCAAAAAGAATGTCTTTTTTTTAAGGGGGAAAAGTCTTTCCTGTGTTTACCTATTAGCCACAAGCTAGTTTTTTTTTTCTTATTTGATTAGGACAGAATCACCCCAAGTTTATTTCCAAGTAGGTTGTCCTAACTGGTGAACCCCTTTCAAGCATTGATTCAATGTTTTGTACTCTTTGGATTGAGGGCAAAAGCCAACTGCAGCCACAGGAGATCGAACATCATGGCCTGTTGGAAATTGTCAAGCCATGGTCCTCTTAATTCTGAAAAGAGTTGTGAATATATTATGGGCACTTAATTCCTAACCATAAGGAAACTCAGGATCTCCACAGCAAACATGGTGATCCTCCACAGATAACAAGCTCCAAGACTTAGGAATATCGAGCCAGGACTGGTGAGACCCAGTTTCCAGATGCCATTTGGCATCAAAGTTCCTTGGGAAATCTCAAGCCAGCAGAAAGAAAGAAAGAAAAAAATAAAAAAAAGAAACTCTTTAAAAACCACTGAAATTAGTCTTTTTTATTACACGGTCAGTGACTCTTGGCCAAATGCATGAACTTGGTTTAACTGAAAAGCACTGTTTTAGTTGAGCATGGATAATAGGATAGTTTTCTATGATGTTGGCTGTAATGATTCATTCAAATATTGTTGGTACTCAGCGAGTTTTGTACATACGGTATGTACATGAACAGGCCTGATGGTTGCATGTCTCTCAAGGACAGTTAAATATTTCTCCATAAGAATGGCTGCCTATTGTGTGCCTTGGCCCATTAAAACCAGCTATTCCCAGTGCCATATACCTTCCACCCTTATATATATATATATATATATATATACCTTCCACCCTGTTCTTTTCTTGATTCTTGTTGTTGGTAGAGAAAAACACCCTAGAAAAACACCTGCAAGAGAGGAGATTCCGGTTGGATATCCGGAAAAAATTCCTGACGGTGAGGGCGGTTCGGCAGTGGAACAGATTGCCAAGGGAGGTGGTGGACTCTCCCTCACTGGGGATCTTCAAGCAGAGGCTCGACGAGCACCTGTTGGGGATGCTCTAGGGGGATTTCCTGCTGCAGGCAGGGGGTTGGACTAGATGACCTACTAGGTCCCTTCCAATTCTATGATTCTATGATTCTAGTGTGTTGCCATGGAAAGATCTATAACATTTTGACTGTGGCAATAGTTCTAAGTTGTGTGTCTGTGTTTTAGCACTTCTGTCACTCACAGGGAGAGACGGGTTGTGCGGAAGGCTATGCTAGTATCTTTTCACCTTGATCTTTATTTTTATCAAAATAAACTTACCTTTAGTGGCATAGAAACAGATAAAACAGTATAATAGGGATCATAAAATAAAAACATTAAAAGAAAGTTAATTTATATGTAGAAGTATTGTGTATGTGTTGAAGGGAATCACGTCAGTGAATGTTCTACCTGTAGCCCACAGTGGGTACGGCTTGGACATACGTCTATTATGTTGATGAGACATGGATCAGTTTCTAGAATTTTGATATAATAAATAGGTCCAGTAACAATAAATTTAAGTAAAGATCTGTGCATGGAAGGCAAAAAAATGTGCTTCATAGTGCCTTAAAAGCCCTCTGTTTAAGGGGACAAAAACATGAGATCTTTGCCACTATATCTTCAATATGCATATAAATCTTTGTCAAGAGAGAACAAACAAGTATTGTGTGTGTTGCTGGAAGATGCATTATACAGGTATTTTCCATTGGCGCAATACAAAAACAGCAGCAGCTGTTGCATCCATTGGCTAAGGCATAGGTGTGGTTTCTGGTGCAGAGCTAACAAGGTCTTCTGTCCACCGCTGATGATCTCAGTGAAGCATTTCCAGATTTTGGTCAACAAGCTGGGACTATTGGATGAAAACAGGAGTATTACCTTTGGTGGAAATATTGGATAGGTTAGTGTGGTCCAGAAGGACCTAGAACACAAACAATACAAAAAGACACCAAGCAATATGGATTGTGGGCGGGCCCGGCCTGGCCCAAGATCTGGCTCGCCAGAAGTGGGAGGGGCCAGGCTGGGGTCAGGGGGTGGGGGAGGGTCAGGGGCAGGGCTGGGGAGGGTCAGGGGCGGGGCAAGCCAAGATTGGCACCTGTGCAGTGCCTATACTGAAGCTGGCAGGCCAGCTTCAGGGCAGGCACTGCGCTTGCGCCAATGTTGCCGGCTGCCGGCGCAAACCGGTCCGCCCTCTTTTTGACTTGCCACAGGCAGTTCGCCAGCGGCAGGGAAATGGGAAGATGCGGTTTGGGTGAGTAGGCCCGAACCAGCATCCGCTCACCAATGATTGTGACAAAACCTATACTTATTCTGGAGTGCCTGCTGACCTTTTACTTAACCACCTCCAACTCTCAGAGGTCTTTAGATGACATGTTTTCTTGCAGGGCTTTCTAGCAGATCATTAATTTCTCAATCCACTCAAAGCAAGATTCAGCACAGCCTGCAAAAACAAGACCATTTCTATTTTCTTAAGGTGCATGCTAGACTCTCAGGGCAATTTCCATTCCAAACCATTTAAATTCTTCTTATGAAAGGCATTCTGGAGCAAGAATTCTGATCTCACCTTCCCTGAGATCCAGATGAAAGAGGAATCTTTAAAAACAGGAAGATGTTCTTTACCTTTTTCAGGCTGCCCTTTCAACGAATCTCATTGCTGATATTTTCAAAATTCAGTGGTACCTCGGTGTATGAACAAAATGTGTTCCATAACTCTGATAGTTAAGTGAACTGGTTGTAAAGCAAATAAATTTCCCCATAGGGTTCAATGAAAATTTGGTTAATCCGTTCTGAACCATTGGGGAGAGGAGTTAAACACAAAAATAAAGCACAGTGCAGTACAAAGAGAGTGAACACTAACCTTGCTTGAAGAAACTTCTGGTGTGGAGGACAAGGTGGTGTTTGGGGAGAAGGTTTAGCGGGGGAGTCTCTTTTGTGCACAGGTCACAAAAAAAGCTTTGCAGCAAATGTGCACAGGTCACCCAAAAACCTTACAAGTGTGCACAGGCCTAGAGGATGCCCAACCACATAACAGAGGCGTAGAGGAAGCCATGAGGATACGACGGAGCTCGTCACCCAAGGCAGAGTTCATGCACAGAGGCAAAATTTTAATGAAATCCTGTTCATGAACTGAAGCATTCATGAACAGAAGCATTCATGAACCGAGGCACCACTGTGGGTGATGTGATAGGAGAAGTGGATATAAAAATCAATTATTTTACATCTATTTTTCACCCTAGCAAAATCATGGAACCTGGGATTGACCTGATGTACACTGTTGTATGGAAAGATGTTTTAAATAGGGGTCTCCAAACTCTGGCCTGGGGGCCCAGATTTGGCCCTCAGTGAGCCACAATGTTGCTCCTGGCAAGACCAGCTCTTGGGCAAACCTTGTAATCCACTTCAATACATTCTTATATGTAAGTTTATGTAAATGTATTCAGATTTGAAATGGCTCCCATCACAGTGTCAGAGATGATGTGGCCCTCCTGCCAAAAGGTTTGGAGGCCCCTGTTTTAAATATATCAACCCTTAGATTACAAATAAGGCTTTCCTAAAATTAGGGAGATTGGTTTGCAAAACTCTTGCAAGGCAAGGAGTCTATACAATGAAAAGATAAGGTAACTATACCCAAACTCTGAGGGATTCTTCTAGGATTTGACATATTTGGCCTTTGTTGGCTATAGGAGTGAACTGTTAGCTTCAGAGCATATCGGGTAGAGATTGTTTGCCATATTGATATGCTTTCATCCTAGATACGTTGTGACTGTCATTGTCCCAAAGCTTGACATGGTGAACATCAGGACACCTCAGCTACCTGTGAGGATGTGGTCAAACATGAGAAGGCCAGAAGGCCTGGACTGGTTTTGCTTTCTGTTTGAAATGGTTTCAAAGGGACTGGTTTCAACTGCTTTGAAATGCTTTTATTCTATTTATTTGGAATGGGACTGTAGCTCACTTGCTTCACATGCAGTAGCTCCCTGCACAGACATGTGCCTGCCTGCCTACGTCACCGTAAGAATGGGAAGACCGATGAGTTGTGCCGGCCTAGGTTGGGACTGCACCCTTAGCAATGTTCCAATGAACTAAGAGCCACGTGCCATACATAATTAACTTTACTGTAGCTTAAAATGCATAACAATATATCATTATGAGGGGCCCTTCTGGGTTAAACTGACATCAGAATGGACTCCTGAAGCTACTTCCAGTTTGCTGATGAAGAGCAGTCCGTACCTGCACACTTCTGCAGATCAGAAGTCACCCCCCACTGCACATCAACCCCCCCCATGTGCAACGTCCTTCCGTGCATACCCTCCCTCATGTGCAACACCCCCACATGCATCATTCCCCCCTGGGCTACATCCCATGTGCAACACCCCATGCGCATCATCCTCCCATGCACAATACCCCCTGTACAACATCTCCCCATGCACACCATCCCCCCCTGCGCACCATCACTCCCTGTGCATCATCCCTCCCAGTGCATCAACTGGATGTTGATCAGTCAGTCTTCCATGTTAAGTATAGGACAAAAACATGTTACACCCCTTTTTAGCCCCTTAAGGGTTAAATTTTTCAACAGTGTGCCATCTGTCCTGTGCGCCAGTTCCTCTTGCATCACAATCCCCAAGCAGGCCCAACACCCCCCACTAGGCCCAACCACCCCACTCCCCCCCCCCCCCGCCTGTTGAACATTCCCCCACAAGTGTGGATACCCCTATCAGGCAGGTTCAAAATTTAGGTCTGGGTGTTGATCAGGCTTCAGTGTTAAGAATAGGCCGAAAATGCATTGCACCGCTTTTCAGACTCTTAGGGATTAAATTTCTAGAAATTGATTATTGGTGGGTGCTCCTGTCATGGAAGGAATATGCTCCCTGAATTTCATGCTTCTAGGTCAAGGGGTTTGGGCAGGGTGGTGATCATTCAGCAATTCTTCAATGTAAAGTGTAGGGACAAAAACGTGTTGCGCCCCTTTTCACCCCCTTCTGGTTGGAATTTCCAAAAGCCAGTTCTTATTGGGTGCCTCCATCATAGAAGGAACACCCTCCCCAAATTTCATGCTTCTAGGTTTGGCTGTTTTGGCTGGGTGTTAATGAGTCAAGTGAGTCAGTGATTTTTCAATTGTATATAGATAGATAATTCATGAATTACAGAAAGGCTACCTGGTGCCTTTTCCTCACAAGGAAAAAGAGATTTTTTTTCCCTAGGACATAAGGTTAAAATCCAGAACATGTCCTAGAAAAAGAGGACATAGCAAAGGCCCCAGAATCCCTTGTTTTGTGTCAAGCAATTAGAGAATTTTTTTTCTTGTTACAAGGATGAACCAAGATGGAATAGTAGAAGAATACAAAGGACAGGAATGAAGTAGTTTGCAGCTGAAAGTAATTGGTGGAAGACAACTGAAGTAGAGCAAAAAAAAAAGGCATGTGGATGTGTTTGACTTTGTGTATTTTCTTTTTCCAGATATAATGCAGCCCTGTTCGTTTGATGGCCAGACCTGAAGGCCATGGCTGTTTCTAGAATTCTTTAAGATCTGTCATCAACAATTTCACTCCAGGAGAGTAAAAACCACCTGAGAGTATCTTTGGAACACTTTAAAGAGGAGAAGAAGAGGGTGCTGCTTCTGAAACCAATTGCACATCTACTATGGCTAGCAAGAGGAAATCATCGACTCCATGTATGGTGCGAGCGCCTGAAGTCATGGAACAGGAAGGGTCCAAGGACTGCACTGCAGGGAGGATGCCTGACAGCCCAGAGCAGGAATTGGGAGACAGTTTGGTTTCTGGGAATGAAAACTGTGAGAACGACTGCGAGGTGATAGAAGGTAAATCTTCTCCAGCCAACCCAACAAAGAAACCTCTTGGCGGCTATGAATGTAAGTATTGTCCATATTCCACACAGAACCTGAGCGATTTCACTGAGCACATAGACAACCAACACCCCAACGTGATCCTCAACCCCCTTTATGTGTGTGCCGAATGTAACTTTACTACCAAAAAGTATGATTCTTTATCCGAACACAACACAAAAGTCCACCCAGGAGAGACTAACTTTAGGCTTAAGTTAATCAAGTTGAACAATCAGACTGTGCTAGAGCAGTCCATTGAGGTGACAAACCTCCCAGCTGCTGCGGACTCTGAATATGAGCTTCCTCTTGGAGAAAGTAGTAACAATAAAGCAGCAACAGGTATGAACACTGGGAAGTCCAAAGGGGAGGCCAAGAAAATTTTGATAGACTCCAATCTGGATGGGATCCCTCATCTTGTGACGGAAACCACTGAGCCTATCACATGTATCAATGGCACTGACTTTCTGCAGGATGTTCTGGCCCACGTGATGCCCTCTGTGCAGCTCCCACCAAATATCAACCTGGTTCCTAAAGTCCCCGTACCGCTCAATAGCACCAAATACAACACTGCACTGGACACTAATGCAACAATGATCAATTCCTTCAACAAGTTTCCATACCCAACACAGGCCGAGTTGTCGTGGCTGACAGCAGCATCCAAACACCCAGAGGAACAAATCCGAATCTGGTTCGCTACTCAGCGCCTGAAACATGGCATTAGTTGGTCGCCAGAAGAGGTGGAAGAGGCAAGGAAGAAGATGTTCAATGGCACCATCCAACCAGCACCCCAGACCATCACTGTTCTGCCAGCTCAAGTCACTGCCACAAAGATGTCACAACCCCTTATCCAGACAGCTGTGCCTTGCCAGATACTCAGTCAGACAGGCCTGGTTTTGACCCAAGTATCGAATGGATCAACTGTTTCACCAATTGCTCTTGCCGTCAGTTCAAATCAAGGGCAAAAGCGTGTGTCACAAACCCATTTGGCTTCCTCAGAAGCCAAGCGTCCACATGTGGTCTCTGCAGAAGTCTTGCCCAAACAGAATATTCCAGCTATCCGTATGAGTGCAGGTACGACGCCATTGCCTGCTATGGCACTGACGCCATCAAATGACCGCAAGAAAACCAAGGAACAGATTGCAGCCCTGAAAGAGAGTTTCGTAGCCAGCCAGTTTCCTGATAATGCAGAAATTTACAGGCTGATAGAAGTCACAGGTCTCTCCAGAAGTGAGATCAAAAAGTGGTTCAGTGACCACCGATATAGAAGTCAAAGGGGAATTGTCCACATCACAAGCGAATCCATAGCCAAGGACCAGATTGCTCTTGGGACATCACGGCAGGGTCGAACCTTCAGCCCAGACCTCACTTTTCAGAAGTTCAGAGGAAAAACCCAAGAGCAACTTGGAATTCTTGAGGAAAGCTTCCATAAGAGTTCTTTTCCCACCCAAAGTGAGTTAGAAAGACTCAGGACTGAAGCCAAGATGAGCAGAAGAGAGGTTGATTCCTGGTTTGCTGAGCGAAGAAAGCTCCGGGATAGCATGGAACAAGCCATTCTAGATTCAATGGGGTCAAGCATGCACAATAAGGATCTGGGAGCTTCCAATGGTGCAATAAGTCAAACAGAGCCATACAACATCTCTCAGGCACCAACATCTTTTTCCACATGCTCCACAGCATTTGCCACAAGTAGCCAAGAGCAGGTCCATCTCTTGAAAAGCACCTTTGCGAGAACTCAGTGGCCGTCACCCCAGGAGTATGATGAACTGGCGGCACAAACAGGACTGACTAGGACTGAAATAGTTCGCTGGTTCAAGGAGAATAGGAGCTCTCTAAGAACTGGGTCATTAAAATGGTTAGACCAATACCAGCAGCTGAGTATCACAGATAGCTATAATGTTGCGCCTGAGCCAAAACCCATTGTGAGTCTCAAGAACAGTAATGAGGCAGTTAATCTGCCTAACAAGGACCATCAACAATTAGGGAAGCAGGACGTAGAGGGTATAGAGCGGTCAGAAAACAGCCAAGACAATGATGAGAAACAGAATGCTGGACATGTGAGTTGGGTGGACATTGCCATGGAGGATGATGAAGATGATGATGATGCTTCGGACTGTCTAGATAGCTGGAGTCAAACGGTGCCAGAAGGCAAAGCAGACTTTGATTCTGAGAGTATATCCGGTGACAATTCTCACACCTAAACAGGTAATAATGCCGGCATTTTCACCGTAGCTGCTATTTTATATATGTCAGACTGCAAACCTATACATGCTTACCTAGGAGTAGGTTCCCTTGAACTCAGTGGGACTTCCTTAGAGCCCTGTCTTATGCCTATCCACTCAGAAGCAAGTCCCATTATAATCAATGGAACTTATTCCCAGGAAAGTGGGAGACTAGGATAGCAGCTTTAGGTACACAAAAGATTGTGCTGCAAGTAGCTTTTTGCCAAAGGTATCCAAAATGATGAATATTTGGATACCACCTTGAGTAAGTCATGATACAAATAAAGCAATAATAATTCAAAACTATGACAAAACAGGCATCAAATGCAGAAATCTAGACTGCAACATAAATAAAACCACAAAAAGCAAGCTAGCAGCAATTCTATTTGTTGGTTCAGAGCTTCATCTAAACCAGTGCTATCCAAAGTGATGCTGGTCTGCAAGACATTGGCTGTTGGCCTCTGGCAGATTTCCAGGAAAGAAACAGTTGTAATAAAATGGCACAGATGCGGTATCGAGCCCTGGCACACTGGGCAGAAAAAAATGCTGGTCCACAACAAATGTTTTGAGAAGCACTGATTTAAACTGAAGATTAAAAATGGGGCTGGCAGATTCAGTTGGTTATCTGCCCCCCTCTCCAACTTTTGGCACTTTCACTTTTTATTTGATTTGAATATTCATGAATTAATGGTTCTCAAACCTTTTAACACCAAGACCCACTTATTAGAATAATAACTGTTGTGTCCCACCAGAAATGATGTCATCCTGTAAGTGATGTCACGGCTGGAGTGACTTCATCAATTTAGGGTGCAATCCTATCCATGTCTACTCAGAAGTAAGCCCCACTGTGTGCAGTGGGTCTTACTTCTAGGAAAGTGTGCTTAGGATTGCAGCATTACGCATCAAACCTAAGCCACAATCAATCAAATATCCCATTACAAAGCACACTTGTGCTGTTGTTTTCCATAGCTTGGAATTAAAACATTCCAGCTCAGAATTCAAATCAGAATTCGGATTTGGATCCCGCTGTAGCCATGAAACTCCTACCCCGTTTTTGGTGTCCAGTTTTCCCACCTATTTAGGGCAGAGCACCGTGTCTCTATCCCACTGTGACTCTGCCCAGCTTCACTGTACTGTGTTTTTACCTCTGCATTTTCAATAGTGCTACATGATCCACCTGAAAATGGTTTGCGACCCCCTCAGTGTGTGGGAAACATTCAATGAGTGGGACCCACAGTTTGAGAAACACTTATTTAGCTCAAGATTTCTTGGAATGTGAAATGCTTGTTAAGCGAGGTATCACTGTAGTAAGAGGAAATTACAGTAGTCCTACTCAAGAGCACAATGAAACAAGACAGTTGCAGCCAACTTTAGACAAAAGTTCATATATACAGAGACTTTTATATAGTTGTATTAACATAATCCCAATTATTTTCTGCAGTGCTTTCAAGACAGTGACTTCCCATATTTTTTTTCCTTACAAGCATTTTTGTAGTCTATTATAGAGGCTGATAATAAGCAGCTTCCCAAACCACTGAAAAGTCTTGGCCATGCTGGAACTTGAATTGAGTTTCATCATATAACCTTCCCCAGATTGAGTTTGCACTGGAGAAAAATTTATAAGAAAAAAAATCTTTTGTCTTTTTAGGTATTCTGGTATTCATACTGTACATCTCACTGCTGGAAATACAGTCACACACCCTCGAGTGGTACAACAGTTTCAGCATCTTGACATTATGTTGGGCAGTTGGGACATTACTTATCTTGGACCCTCTAGGGGAAAAACAGAAATATGGTTGTTGTTTTTTCACAGTTGCATGTAGAATTGTATGAACAGTACTCCTTCCATTTTTCTTTTCCATAGGCATATCCAACAAACTTTTCAGCCTCTGTCTCTCAACTCTGATCTTGGGCATACGCTTGCACTGACTCCAGGATCAACCCTGGCCATCAGCAACTGGACATTCAATGAGTTTTGGCTCAAGAATCAAATAAGGTGGCACCACCACAGTAAAGAAGAGACAATCCTGTGGAGCAGGGCAGCAGGTTTCACAGTGCCATAGTCCTATTACAATGGTTTTTTAAAGGGCCCATGTATGTAGATTCTAGTGTCCTACTTGCTTGACTCTTCTATGCACACTGCAGAGTTCAACATACACATCATTGTGTGTATTTGCATTGGCACCTTGGAAACCTTTCGTGGTTGATCATAAGATCCAAAGCATTGCCGACTCAAGGTTGTGGTTAGGTTTTCTTCGATCTTGTAATCACTATTTCTGAACTTTTTTAGCCTGCTGAATTCCTTTCCAGTGATGGGCTTTGGTTCCAAAGGAGAGATTCTACTCAATACCCTTCACCAAATTCTGGGTTGATTCTTTATTTGGCTCTCGTAATAGACATTGTGTTGGCAGTTCACTACGTTGTGTTCTTCTACACTAAGAAGACCCATCCTCTCCATAACAGAAGGAGAGCAGTGTCTGTAAGACATCCTGTATTTCACCTTTTGCCAAAATGTCTGGACTAAAGACGTTGTTAGGGCACCTTTCCCCTAACAGAGATTATTGTTAGGGCACCTTTGCTTGTTCCAAGCACCTTTTTCTACCCCTGCAATTCTTTTGGGGGAAAAAAGAGTTTACAAGGAGGATTTAAGCATCTTTATAACTGAACTTGTTCATAATTCTTTACTGTTACAGAGACACTATCTCAGTTTTTGAACTTAGAGGCTGTAGTGTGCAACAGGAGAGGTCATGTGAATCCTTGCCACTAGGTTTCTACCTTGTTTCTAGGTCCCTGCGTGCACTTTTGTTCTTCAAAATAACTGCTGGGGGAAAAGGAAAGAGCCAACTCTGTCTTATACAAACTTTAAAAGGCAATTTGTACAGTTGGAGAGACTTATCCATTTTCCTTTTCCATATATACTGCACCAGTGAATGCTAGAGAGTTTGAATTTAAAAAATTTCTAATTTTTGCTTGTTTGTAACTCAATAAAACAAGGCTTAATGTTTTTGGCAAGGTTTTCTTGTGGTTTTATAAAATTGATTTTTTTTTTGGCAATGGAACCATTGTAATTTTATTGCTCACCAACCTTAAGTGCAATTAAGATTTCCTCTTCCATGTAAGTGATGACGGAAAAGAAAAATTGTATTGAGGAAGCAAACTCTATTTCTGTTCCCCAGATTTCCCAGACTACTTCATGGAAACTGAAAGCCTGCCACAGTCAAGACATATATCTGTTCTACATGTATATGTTCAGAAGGTATCAGTTTGAAAAGAAAAGAAACACTTAGAACGAACACATGTCAATATAACAAACCAGCAATAAAAAGCTAAAAGCCACAAAATTAGTGCATGTTCAACTTAAAATACTGAGCAAACAGTATGACTTTGCTAGGACTAAAACTGTATAATATGTGCAATGTGACAATAATAGTAGTAAAATAAATTTAATTTCCCCCCAAAGTTTTCCAGTGTCTAAACCATACAGTGGACGTTCCAGGACAGCTTGTGTGTGGCCCTTCTGCCAAAATGTTTGGAGATCCCTGTAATAAATTCAAGAGTTTGTTGGGCTGAAGTGCAACTGAACAATACCAAATACCTTTATAGAGTTTTACAACTTTAATTTAAAAGTCTGCCCATGGGGGGGGGGGAACATTGGTTACAAAAAGAGATCTATACAAAATAATGTGAGTGCTCCGTTCACAGCAGGATCTTCCTATGACAGTGTCAACTTGAGGACTGAGAGTGCTTGAGATGAACCAGTTGAAGCTGTGCTAAACATCCAGAATAAAGAGCAAAATGGTTACAGGCCTGAAACGCATCATTTGTCAGTTTGCCCATGGTTAGAAATCTAGCATATCTAGAAGGTAGCCAGAAGCTAACTCCTTGACATGCAAGCTTTCTATGCACAAACAGATTTTAATGTGGGGGTGCAATGGACAACCCCAACTTTGAGAAGAGCACGAGCAGCAGTTTTCCTTACAATCACTTAAATGTGCCCTATTGTCCCCCAAATGCATTCTGCAATGTTAGACCCAAGGATTGTGCCTCAAGTTCTTCCTCAACATTTAAACTGGTTTAAAATTGTAGACAGACCCCATCAGCCTCCTCTTCTGAGCACCCCATCTCCTTCCCAATGTCTTATGCAACATAAAGTTGGAACATGGTTCCTTAGAGGAACAGGGGAACATGGTCAAGGGGAACAGATGTTTATGACATTAATTCCCTCTGCTGAAATGACAGGATGCAATTCAGTTTTGCTTCTTTGGTCACAGGAACTGTGAAGAAAAATATCATTTTATATTTTGATAAACATGTGTTCCAATAGAGGAGCTATTCAGGCATGCCAGTCAGGGGACTCAAATTCATTAGAAAGCTCTACCATAAGTATGAACAGATCATCAGAACCCTTAAAATCAGTATCAAGCTACACATTCAGAAAAAGTACATGGGATTATATTCAGACAGATGTGGAAAAGGCTATTCTACACCCTTTGCACAGACCAAAATTTTACTGCTGGCAAAACTAGCATGCCAGGAAAAACAATTTTTTTTTCTATGATGTAAGTTTTCCATATGGGTATTGGGGATAGGAGAACCTCAACCCAGCAATTCCCTGCCTACTTTATGCAACATATCACGTTTTAATCAGAGATGGGATTCAAAGAAATTAACAACTGGTTCTCTGCCCATCTGGCAGCCACTTTTAAATGGCTATTTTTAAACTTTATATGCCCTATCTCTTGCTAACAACCAGTTCTATAGAGTAGGTGCAAACCTGCTGGAGCCCACCACTGGTTTTAATTCTGAAAGTACAAATCAGCTTTCAGAGCTTTGTCGTCACGGTCTTCATGCAAAACCCAGTTTTGTTCACATGGACCAATAACAACTCACAACATCCAGTAATGAATTTCTCCTAGAGGGCACTGCAAGCAGAATTCACATCCAAGTGTCCAAGTTTTTAAAAGTACAATTTAAAAATTTTTTTAAAAATCAATATTTAACCAGCAAGGTTTATTTCTACATTATTGCTTAGGACAAGATCCAAAGAAGAGACATACATTGTGTGTGCTCATGGGGAAGAACTGTGCACAGCTGTTCAAGGGCCAAGTTGAAGTTCATTTTTAAGAACTACTGTCTTCAGCAACAGGAACTTCTGTGAGAGAAAGGCAGCAAAGTTCCAGGTATACTGGATTTTCCTATGTACATGGGTCCTACTTTGGATGTCAGCCCTTGAAATTTAGCAACAATTGTTATATAGGACTCTTTCTCATTTTCTGCCAGCTAGAGTCAGTGGCAAGAAGCATAACTATTTAGTGGAGGACAGCTCTGCCATTATATTAGCTATAAAAATAAAAACCAATTGCCTTTCAAAAGGTTCATGAATAAGAAAGTGTAAGAAGTCTTAATCACCTCTGCACAACTCAAGATATAACTGCACTGCTTCTATGTTTCTCAAAATCATAAGACAACACTTTGGGTTTGGGTCCATGTACTTCTCTTGCACACAGCCCTACTGTTGGACTAGCTACCTACTGAAATCCCATGAGCATATCCATGGCCTTTTCCCATCTCAGCCCCACCCACAGAAGTTGCAAAAAGCCTTTTGAGTACCAAGTGGAGCAAACCCAGAAGATAAAAGCATTCCTAATCACTTCTGTTGCACCTTCCATTGCTGCAGTACTATTGAACCTCTGTGGTCAGCCAGCTCCATTTCACAAAGAGGAAAACTAAGATCAGAGACTTCCTGATGCAGTTCAGTAGTAGGGGAGAAACCAGAATTGCCGTCATGTTTCTTGGGGCTGCCTGGTGGGCCATCATTACATGGGCTGGATGTTATAAAAACATGGGCATTTCCAGAAGAAGGGAGAAAAAGAGCTACAGGTTAAGACAAAAGAGTCATGCCTTTTCCTTCCACCCATAATTTGAGTGCAATAGCCTACAATCGCCAATGGTACCACAAATCATAAACACCATGTGAGTTGTAAATGATATTGTATCTGCTTCTTTTAGGAAAGTATCTTAACTTATAACAAAGGTATCCAAACTTTTTTTTCAAAATAAGAAGTGCCAAGGTGAGGATAAAGGCATTTATTTATTGAACCCGCCGCTTGGTTCCGGTTATTATTCCCTATTTCTAAACAGGAATTATTGTCCCAACCGTTTAACATACTAACTACCATCAAGTCATCAACTGGCAGCTGCAGCACTTTTTAAAAAATAAAGCTAGCCATTTCCCACCCATATATTTGGCTTCAGTGAATCAATTCAGCATGTCTTCCAAGCAAACCAATCTAAGATGGTGAATCAGCACTAGTTACCCAAGATGGAACCTGGACATGATCTTTTTCTGCTATATAAAATGGTAATGTAGTTTCAGCAACATTAATTTTTTTTAATTAGAGGTGATTTTTAAAGTAACTCTTTATTAATTACACTAGAAGGAGAGCTCTTTTTGTCAAAGTCTTGTCAAAATGGTTCTCACTGTAGATGTCTTACATGAGGTCAGGCCTCCAAGACAGATGGCGAGGTTGGCAACAAACTGTACGCCACACTAGACAATTAAAAAAAATTGGGTGCGATGCATTTTTTGATGGCAGCACTTTGTTGAGCATTATTCAGTGTCCTGGTGTAAAGTAGATCTTGTGCCTTCAAGAAGCTTCATCTTCTACCAGGACCAAGCAAAAGTTCCCATATGGGTCAGACCCAATAGCACTAGAACAAACCCAGTCCTTGAGTACTTGCCACAGGTAGGGATCATTCCCCATGTGTGGCTGAAGATGTTCATTACCAAAATGAAGAGATAGAGAAATAGAGACAGAGAAAAGCAGCACGTTTTGTTTACTGATCACCCAGCCGAAAGCCTTGGCCCCAGTTGTGTCTCCCACCATCATTACGATCTTCTGCTAGTCTGCGCATGCTGGCAGGTGGGATGCCAAATCCAGACACTCCTCCTCTTCTGTTTGGCATCAACTTGTACCTGGAAGACAAGAAAAAGAATTATTCAATAGTCTGCCTATGTACAATCAACTAAAGAAAGACTTGTGCACATATTAAGAGTTAATGCAGATTGTGCCTCATTATCCACTGATAGTTCTGTTCCAAATTAGTGGAAAAATAGCTTTAAAAACCCACTTCCAAGTTTCTTGCACCTTTGCTGTTACCCTTTCATTTAGCCAATATAAAGGGTGAATAATGGAATCAAATGGAATGGAAGTATTCCCTTATTCACCGCATCTAGCAGCTGAATGTGGTATAGTATTCTGGGACAATAACAGGAGCAAGAAACCCAGAAGTGGGTTTTTAAAGATATTTTTAAACCATATAGTTCAACAGCAAATAGTAGGAAATTTGATTTTTTTGCCCCTTAACACATTTTAACCAATATCAGTGGTGAGTCAAATCAAGATCCCACCTGAAATGAAAAATGAATAGCTACTGGTCCTTAAGATAGAATTTAAGACGGCATGTTCAAATGTTCTCATGTTCAAATGAGCCCCTGAAAGACAAGACTATTACAACACTGTAGGGGGGGGGAATACAAGCTACCTTGGGCTCCTTCCAATTGAGAAAGGAAAGGCAAGATACAAATATTATGGACAAAACACAACAATTCTAGTTCAAAGGTTAAAAATATTAAGAGAATATTTAACCAACTTACAGAAATTGAGGTGTTGACAAGAAATTTCTTCCTCCCAAATCCATAGGATATTTAAACATTAAGAAAAAGTACAGATGACCAACCAAGTTGCCAATCAGCTCATTGACGATACTAGGGGCAAAAAGGAACATTCACATGTTCAACAGCAACAAAAAAGTAAACTTTCTGCTTCTAGTTTCCTAGAATCATAACTTACCTAGCACAATCCTAACCATGTCTACTCAAAAGTAACCCCCATTGTAGCCGGTAGGTCTTACTCTCAGGAAAGTGTCTTTAGAACTGCATTCCTAATCAGGCCTCTCTCTAGGGTTCTACACACCATCCCCAACACAGGGAAGTATGGATAGAGAGGACAGTGGAAACGAGAAGTCTTTACTAAGCCACTTAGGCTGAAATCCTATCCACACTTTGCCAAGAGTAGGTACTATTGAACACAATGGGATTTATGTTTGAGTAGACATGCTTAGGAGTGTAAGACCTTTGTATTCAGCTTCCTATGTCAGAGGTTAATAGGGTTAACATTCTATGCTATGTTTATATCATATTAGCAACTTTAACCACCCTGCTGGGAAGCAATGAGGATTGGGTCAGGTAATCAAGAGGCAGTCTACTAATGGAAGAAATGAATGTTTTCATTTCCAGCAGAGGAAATGAATGTCTTCATCTTCACAAAAACCCTAAAAGTAAGTAATTTATTTATTTGAGTAACAATAGGTCATTGCAAAGTGAAGAGTCAAACAATATCATAAAACTAAATAAGATGTTATACAACTAAGTACAAACACACAAAGCATCAATATAGAAGCAGAGTGAATTAACAGAATTATAAAACGATATGAGATGTAATACAACTGCTTTAGCAGTGCAAATAAAACAATAATATTAAAAATGTATCAGATTAGTAAAAATAACAAGGCTAAACAGCAAATAGACTAATGTAAGAAAAAAGCGGCTAGTGTTTAAGACTCAGCTTGTGGTTTAGAAATAGCAGAGCTACAGACCTGTGCTGTAACCCTATTAGAGTTCTGACTCCCAGCAACCAAGTCTAGTGTACGAGAGCCAAGAACATCTACAAAAGGCATGTAGCGGTCAGCATGTTAGCTGAAGGTGGTTTCTCTGTCTTCCCATGACCACCACTGCTTTGAAAGAGAAGGGCAAAGAAACCTATTGTTTTTGTGGATGCAAGTCTTAACTGAAACCAGGAATTTTCCGATATTCACAGATTTGGCCCTGCACCAGTACCCACTGGAGTCCCCTGGACATGTTCCCTGTAGAGGCTGCTTTCCAAAGGAATCCACCAGATCTAAAGCTGAACTTATTGAAAGAATGAGCAAAGTATGTAAAAGAGCGTCTTCTCCTTCCTCCAGCCTCAGCTCTTTACTCACCAACATTCAATCATAGGGACTTGCTTCTTAGGATAAACAACTAATTTTGGTTATCCTATTTTTCTGAATGCCCTTCCAAATACAGAAATAGAGAATTGCAATTTATTTTGTTCTTTAAAAAATGGAAGCAGAGATTTACACAAGACGGCAGCGAAGATTCGGAACATAATAAAAGAATATATGAATACTTACGAGCCTCCAATGATATAATTGAATCCTAGGATAACCCATGGTAAGTAGCAAGCCTAAAAAACATACAATTTATTTATTGTATGGCACCTTCACATTTCAATATGAAAACATATAGATTAAAATGCTATATACAAGATACAAAATTAAAATATAGACAAAAAAATTTCAGACATATCTAAGCCACAAATATAATTTTGCACTTTGTCACAATCAGAAAATCTGTGAAATATTTTATAAGTTCTGTTTGGCACTCTGTCACTATAGGTTGGATAGTTTTTCAGCCTAATATTGTATCCCAATTATAGAAGAGATCTACACATCTGCCGTGTACAATGCAAATTCAGTTTAGTGTTGTCCATATCTCAAGAAGGTGGTCAGATCCAGGGGGTTTTCGAAAATACAGAGTGGACTTCAACACTGTGGGAGAGTTTACTGACCAATGTTATTTCCATATATGGTATAATAAATATTAATGTCCTCTACAAGTGCTTTAGCAGCAACAATGGCAGAATGTCTACATAGCCTATTTTGCTCCAAGAAAGCTAAAAAACAATATGCAAACATTAATAACAAGATTTCAGAATGCACAGATTTTTCTTCACCTACTAAAAATACTTCTTTCACACTATAGGGCATTTTTTTAAAAATAAGTAAAATAGCTTTTTGGAATAGAAGCTTTTTGAAAAATGCTTTAATTAAAGAAATTTATCTGGGATGCCAAGCACTATTAGTATTTTTTTAAGTACCTCACCCTTCAGATGTAGAACCCAAAGTATTTGAAGTCAGTGCCCCACCCCAAAATTCCAGTTAAATTTCCTTAAAATCACTTCAATTTTTTTGTCCTACTTCCCTTCACCAACACTAAAGCTCCATTGTTCCTTAGGAACTTTATTCCCAATTACCCTCTGTCCTCTCCAAAAAGACTTCCTCAATCCTTCCCTTGTCCCTCCTTTTTATACCTTGAACCACTACAAATCTGAATCCCATATCCCAAACTTCAAGCAAAAATAATAATGGTTCTCACAGCCAGTAATGTCATTAGGAGGGAGAGAGTTGCACTGGGACCCTTCAAGTCCTCAGGAGCAGCTTCCTGCCATCACTCCAGCATGCATGTATAGTGAAGAATAAAGTTTAGCCACCCACGTTTCTCTAACTACTACTGCAATAAACTCAAGTTGTATTTTGCAAGCATTAATTGTGGCAACAGAAATATTTTCTCTGATTAGCAATCCTCCGAAGAAATTGACAGGGTCTATTTGGTTCAGGATTCAGCAAAATTATGGTATCACAGAAGGTCACAGGAAAAGCAAACTCTCTTCTTCGGTAGAAGGGGACAGGTCCCTTGATTATAAAAAAATGAAGCCACATCGCCAGGCCTTACCTTAAACCGTGTCCCAAACCAGAATGACACAATCATGTCTCTATTCAGCTGAGCCCAAACGTAAAGCACAGACATGATCAGGGGGATCATCAGCAACTACAAAAGAAACATAATCAAGATGCTAACATGAATCAAAAATGTAAGCAAATTGCACAGAACAGTCATGCCAAAAAGAACACACAAGAACTCTTGTCAGATCTGGCAGTCAGGATCAAACATGGATGAAAATGGGAGCATCTGTAAAAGCCCAGATGAGGGTGATTAGCCACAGGCAACCTTCCCCACCGCACCCTCTGCTGTCAACAACACAAGTTTATCCTTTAAAGAATAAGAAACATAGCCTCTTGTGCATGCTACTTTATGCTTCGGGACCTATTCCCATTGCCAGACATACAGAGGACATGCATGCTTCAACTCCTTTCCCCCTTTACAACACTAACAAGCAGGAACCAACTTTTTTCAGTCAACACATGCAGCAGGGAGGATGAAGCAGGCAACACGGTTGTGCATGCCACACTATTTTAATAACTATATTATTTTAGTAACTCAACATGATCCACGCATATCTGGTACTTAACAAGAAGTAATCTAATTCCAGATCAAAGACCATCAGCACTGTCTACTGGGACTGACTTTGGGGTTCTTTAGGTGGAGACTGAACCTGGGGTATGAACTCTTTCCCCATTTGTTAGAGAGTCCAAGTAGTGGCCCTTCAGCAGATGAACTGTTCTAAGAACACAATCTTACCTGCATATTCATGGCCAAGCCAGTTATCTTTCAACGCAAGATAAGGAAAATCTACCATACTTATAGCATTATCCAAAATCAACACTGTTGCACAGCAGATTTAACAGTTTAGCTAGAACAGGGGTGTCCAAACTTTTTGGAAAGAGTGCCTCATCATCTTTCTGACACTGTATTAGGTGGCAGAAGAATTATTTACTTTTTAAATTTGAATAAATGTATTTATAAAGAGGGTATTAGAGACAGATCCAGAGGATTATAAAGCTTGCCTGAGGGCCAGATGAAGGGGTCTTCTTGCATCTGGCCTGTTCCGAGTAAAGCTCTTATTTTATTAATTTATCTCTATGAATTATGAACTATGGATAAAACCTGATTTTCAGCTGGTTTCCAATAGGTCTGCTGGTTGTTACACTCTGA
The DNA here is from genome assembly GCA_030015325.1 of Cryptoblepharus egeriae. NCBI lineage: Eukaryota > Metazoa > Chordata > Lepidosauria > Squamata > Scincidae > Cryptoblepharus > Cryptoblepharus egeriae. Next base: position 11,245,922 of record JAREYC010000003.1, on the reverse strand, counting down.
TTGTCTCCACCCTTTCTCTTGCCACAAAACATCCCATCTGAATTCCTTTTATCCTGCATTTCATTGTCACCTTCTCCCCAACAAACCAATTCTTTCCTGAATCCTGAATATCTCAATATTCATCAACTAATATAGATTGGCATCTGAGGACACCATTTGGCTAGGGCATCTCACCTCCCACATCCTGCATTCCAACCTCCTATTCATGTGTAAGGCTGTGGGTGGCGCAAGCGGTTAAGACGCTGTGCCTGTTAACCAGCAGGCCAGGGTTCAAGACCCGGGTCGGCCCCACAAGACAGGGTGAGCTCCTGTCCTTAGCCCAGTTCTGGCATGCCAGCTGGATCCAATTGTATCAGCTCTGCCCTTCCATTGGACTAATTCAGTGGCATGGAGAGGGGGGATCTGCTGCTTGGGTAACAGCCTATCCTCCATAACAATCCAACCCAGGCTTTCGTGCTTCACATGCACCGTATGCAGTGCTGAGCACAATACCATAGTCTTTCAAGACTGATGAAGGCCTGTTATTCATGTGTATATCACCAAGTCATTTGGATTTGCTCCTCTCTGGCTTGGTCCTGATTGGATGATGGTCTTCAGTTTGTCTCTACTTTGTGAGATAACAGTTATAAAATAGGTTATAAAAGTTCCTACAACTTACTGTTGTCTCTCTTTTGGAGTCCTGGACCAGAACACATAAGGAGGTAGGATTTCCCCCACCTTCTCCCCCACCCACCTTTCCTTCCCAGCTATTCTTCTCTCCCTCATTTCCCTTTACCTTCAGTTATACTTATTCCTCCACTTTTTCCTTTAGTACATGCACAATATTCTAGCAATAGATGCATTTCATCTTATGGTACTGAATGTATGTAATTTTACTTTATGCCTTGTAACAATAAATTCTGTTTTTTGTGATAAGTTTAATCTCTAAGTTTCTCTCTTTCTAATGAGGGTCTCCCCTCTGCATGATGCTGTTTGATTTAAGAGTCTGGCCTGTAGTCCTTATAAATCCAAGAGTGCAATTGCTAAATTCCCCGAACTAAGTTTAAAGCCCTTCTGGTAACAGGCCCCAGGGCCAGGTTTTGGACACCTCTGGGCTAGAAGAACCTGCTTACAGATCTGGTAAAGACAGTGCTGAAATTATTCACATTTACCCAAAGCACAGGTTCTAGAAGTGAGAATGGTCAGCAAATTGTATTTATAGTATTTTGTGCTCCTGAGTTTTTCCATATACATTTGCTACAAACCTCAGGTTTCCTACCCCACTCCCCAAAGTAGGCGAATATTATCCTGTGGCAGGGATGTTATTATCCAGGAATATTATCCTGTGGGTGGGATTATGGAATGACACACGTCAGTGGGTTCAAGGCTATTCAGTGAATTCATTACTCAGCCAAGATTTGAACTGGGTATACACAGGTGAATCTGTGAGTCACAACTTCACTGTGTCTCTTCTTCCAGGATTTGAATTTACCAAACCCTGGCAGCAAACTGAGAAGGATACAACTATGCAGATCCAGTTAAATAGAAGCATAAACACATAGTCAGCCGGCCGTCCATCAAATGCACCTGCGAACAAAGAACAGTGTTATCATGAGCTGCAAGCTTGGCGGTTGTTTTGCTACCTTCTCCCAAGGGGCAGTTGATTCTTTAAGGCTATGATTATCATACAGGACACAACTGTGGCTTTTGTTCAGAAGAAGAAACAAGAAGCTTCTCTGTTTCTAGGAATCTGCAGAACCAGCAAAGAGATCTTTTTTCAGACAAAGCAGTCCTTAAAAAATTGGTGTGGCATTTGCAGGGTGTGGAGGAAAGGTTGGATTTATTCAATATGAAAACTAAGCTGTGGCTTTCTTGCTATTTTACTGCAAACCACATTTAACAAGCATGCCAGAGATTTTCCTTTCCTCCCCACCTCCCCTACTGAATGAAGCAGGGGATGTAACATTCAGCTTGGCCCCAAGTAAAACCATAATTAAGTATTAGGGCCAAAACCTTAACTGGTTTAATCAGTAGAGCAGTTCAAGCCACAATTCTGTGGTCTCGCTTCCAAGCAAGCAAACATACCTCCAGGCAGGTTGTTCAGCTTGAGTTGTAAAGGCAACTTTTAACTGGGGGGGGGGGGTTAAGGGCACATTTCTTCACTTTTGATGGCTGTTTTGATTTTGCTGCATGACTTAACATAGAACGATCACGGTGTGGAGTGCCCTGCGGAGGCTTGTGTGAGGCTCCCTGCACCCCTGGGAGGCAACTGCAGGATCTAGTGATTGATACCAAGCCTCTGCACCCCTCCAAAGCAGCAAGATCTAAGGGATCAGGTCACTACCTTCCTTCTCTACCCCCCACCCTGTCAATCATGGCAAAGCTCCAAGCCCCAGGAAGTTTAAGATCCTCAACTTTAGGGCACAATCCTAACCAATTTAGGCCAGTCTAACTCGGCTGGCACATCTTCCCATGGTGGTGTGGGGAGGTCAGAGTATGCCTGTGTGCACTGGCCTGTCCTCCTCAGGAGTGGAGCAGAAGTGCCTTACAACACTTTTGTGACACCCCCAGGTCAGCACAAGATTTATAACAGAGCATATGACAGCCCAACTGGAGATTAGGATTGCAATCTTAGGCTTGCAATCTTAGGCTGTAATCCTAACCACACTTTCCTGGAAGTAAGTACTATTGAACACACTGTGACCTTCCTTTGAGTAGACATGCTTAGGACTGCACTGTCAATAATTTAAACTGGACAATAAACTAATGAAGTAAGGCAGAGAGCTACTTGCTAGTTACAGATCCTGACATGAACCTTGTCGGGCCATTCAAGCTTCCCTCCTGCAGGAAGGCTGGGCAGAGGCTTCTTTTGTACTTACCTATACAACCGTAAGAAGCTAAAAAGACATCAATCTATTACATTCTGCACCCAAGGGGAGCTGTTAGGAAGGCAATACAGTTGGCATACCTCTCTTCGGAGATCACTGTGGCATTTTTTTCAGTACCATGCTATGGGGCAGTGGAGAGTATTCTTAGCCTAATAACAAACATTATTTGTTAACAAAGCTTCTATTTCCATCTCTCTCTTCCCCAAACTGATCTCCAGAGCCAAAGACACTAGGCAAAAACTCAATGTTTTTCTTGCTTCTCTACTTCAGGATGGCATAAAACTGTTGCCAATTATCATGAATTACCAGAGGTGTCAAGTCATGATGTGGCAGTTTGCTCCTTAGCAAGTAGAATTAAGAGCTCTATAGTTGGGAGTTGTGACCTCTCCCCAGCCAACATAAAATGGCTTTTAATTGTTTTTATCGAATTGTTCTATTTATGTTTTTAATTATGTTTTATGGCAGCTGCCTTGAGTCGGGCTAATTTGGCCGAGAAAGGCGGGATGTAAATTTTTAAAATAAATAAAAAATAAATAAAATAAACCCACTGGCCATTTAACATGCAAGTATTCAGCTTGGATAGGGTTGTCATTTTCTTCCACAAAACTGGGACAGGACTCCCCTGTCAAACTTGCCAGTATGTGAACACAATCCCTGAAAACAGGGAATAGACTTCAAATTGTGGTCTAGACTCTGCCGATAGGATCCCAAGGAAGAACAGAGTGGAATTCAGCCTGCAATCACAGTTAGGCTGGCATAAGACCTGGCATAAGTCCTGAACTGACCTAGGGATGTCATAAAAGTGCTTTTAGGTACTTCTGCCTCACTCCAGTGCACAGGCATTTGCCGACCTCTTCACTCTACCACAGGAAAATGTATCAGGTAAGTTATGGCAGCCTAAATTGGTTAGAATTGCACCCTCAGTTACCAAACCCAAACATTAATGGTGCTGAGGAAGAACTGTGCGTGTTCACACGTCACATCAGCCAGTGCATTTAGAAATTTGAGGCTACTGGTGTTCAAGAGGCCTCTGCTTGCCCAAACAATTGTATTTAATCAGTTACCTGTTTCTAGTCGTGATGAATACTGATACAAAAAATACAAGTTCACCAGATAAAGAAAGCCAGTTCCTTGGCCGACTGGAAAATACAGGGTTGCAGTTAATGGCCTCCAGATCTGTTAAAAGAAAATGTGAATTCACAACTTTATTTTGGAGCATTACGAAGGAGCTTATCTAAGCATCACATCATGCAATATTAATTTGCAAGATGCTAACACATCAGATACCTAGTACAGAGAAAGGCAGTATATGCAGTCTAATAAATTTTACAGTACCAGATTTGGTACATATTCTGGCGACATTTAATGGGGAGGAGGTGAAAAGAGGAGAATTATTTTCAAGAAAAACATCTGGACTTATCAGTCTTATGCCCGACAAAGTCCAGTAGGGCTTTCGGTGGTCAGGAGGGAAGGCCACAATATTATGCACTTCTTGCCCCAACATTGCACCACTACTAAAAAATGTGAAGGGCACGTATGCCTGCCTCACCTCCAAAACTTTTGTAGCAGTGGGAAGGGCACCTGCTCAGATGGAAAGCAGCCCAAGTACATCAGAGGACCAGATTTACCCAGCCGGTGGATCTGGGCTCCAGTTCTGGGCAAGAGCCCAGGTCTACTAGCCCATGTGGCCAGCAAACCTTGATCACTGAATCTGGAAGATCTGCGCTCCAAGTCCAAGTAGAAAACTTAGCATACCTTGGCCACTAAGTTCAAATTTCTCCCTGGAGCCCAGATCTAGAGTGTTCATGTTCCCAAAACATGCAAATACTAGATCCATTTCTGGGTATAGGTGACTCTCCAGAGTGTGGCATCTGGTAGTCCAAGGGAAAAGTTAGTTTGTACCCCTAAGCAGTGATAGTCTACAGAAAACACATCCTTTTGCAGAGATTCCTCTGAAGGTATAGAACTGAATATTACTATTCCACCCAAATTTATGGCATTAGGTCGTCTAAGTGTAAAGTGCTTTACATCTATGAGACCATCGTTGCTAGCTGACAATAAAGTTATTATAGAACAAAATTGTCTATTCTAGCCCTAGAATCAGTTCTTGTAGATTAGTGGTTCTCAATCTTCCTAACGCCGTGACCCCTTTATAAGTTCCTCATATTATGGGGACCCCCAACCATAAAATTATATTCGTTGCTACTTTATAACTGTAATTTTGCTACTATAATGAATCGTAACGTAAATATCCGATACGCAGGATGTATTTTCATTGTTACAAATGAAATGTGTGTTCTATGCACACATTGAACACAATGGAATTTATTTCAGAGTAGGCATGCATAGGATTGGGCCCTGAGGCTGTCAGTCAGCCCCAGTGCGTGCGCAGCTACAGCCAGAGGTCTGGCAAGCCTGACCTTGCTCCCTGCACCAGGGGTCTTTAGGCAACCCCCAGGAAACCTCTAGGCGACCCCCAAAGGGGTCCCGATCCCCACTTCGAGAAACACTATTGTAGATGTACATTTTTTTGTGCACAAAAGAGAAAACATTTAGTCTTACTGAGAGCACTTCTGACATTCTCAGCACACTGTTTCTGTGTGGGGCAATACACAGTCAATTTTGCTGGAAAGAAATGGAGTTGTGTCTTTTTGGCCTAAACTTCACTCAAAGGAGTACAATTGTGAGCCACTTTACAAGATGTATTGAACCAAAGTGTTGCTGGCTTGATCATAATTATTACTATTATCATTGTACAACCATTATAATATTGTAAGCAATAAGGCTGGTGTGGGATTGTTTTGATGACTACTTTTCCTTCTTCTGCTTACAGGTCTGTTGATAGTTCAGTTGGCCCCTAGAAGGCCATAAAGGGTCCTAGTCCTAATGGAGAAGCAGCAGGTGGTGGTGGTAACCATCTCACTGGCTTTCACGGTCAGCTCAATGTAGCAGGCTATTTATGGGCTGATCTTCAGATAGCAAAGCTAGTCCTCAACTATGATAAATGGGCATGCCCATAAAACAGGTGGAAATGTGCTCAAGTGGCATATGGAAAACAAATGACCTTATGGCTTTTTCATCTTTATATCTTGTTAGTAACATGGATAAAGTTGAATTCTCCAGAGGAAAATTGTTTGTGCTGTTGTTTGTGTAATTATACAAGCAGACTTTTTAAATGGGCTGAGTGCAGGTATCATTCACATCACAACAAAATATTATATTTTGTATGACAAATGTCCAGTGCATGTGAGATTATGTTGGCCATCTTTTGAAACCAAAAGCCTGAAATTTGAATAATCTGGTTTGTACATTCTGTGCTCAAGGCCATGCTTGGGATGTTCCCTATCCTGCAGTTTGGGGGCACATCCCCATTCCCCCCTTGGAACCACTCCCACCTTTATTACCCGGGGAGTGATTCCTGTCACAACAGGGAGAATACTGAACAGAAGCTCCTTATATGCACCTACAGGTGATTCCACCCCAGCCACCCACAGAGAGAGCTTTGAGTTGGAGAATCAGTTGCCTCCCTTCATTTCCCCACCATGTGACCCAGCCTTCCCTGGAGGACTACCAAAAAAACTGGGGGAGGTGACAGTTGGCTCCGTTCATCTCCCCACCATGTGACCCAGGATGACAGTTGGCTCCGTTCACCTCCCCACCATGTAACCAAGGATGACAGTTGGCTCCCTTCACCTCCCCACCATGTGAACCTACCTTCCTTAGAGAACTACCAAAAAAATAGGGAGGGTGACAGTTGGCTCCCTTCACCTCCCCACCACGTGACCCAGGATGACAGTTGGCTCCCTTCACCTCCCCACCACGTAACTCAGGATGACAGTTGGCTCCCTTCACCTTCCCACCATGTGACCCAGGATGACAGTTGGCTCCCTTCACCTTCCCACCATGTGACCCAGGATGACAGTTGGCTCCCTTCACCTTCCCACCATGTGACCCAGGATGACAGTTGGCTCCCTTCACCTCCCCACCATGTGACCCAGGATGACAGTTGGCTCCCTTCACCTCCCCACCATGTGATCCAGCCTTCCTTAGAGAACTACCAAAAAAAAACTAGGGAGGGTGACAGTAGGCTCCCTTCAGCTCCCCACCATGTGACCCAGCACTCCCAAATTAACTACGATTCCCAGCATGCCCCACCAGCAGGGCCCATGACAGTTTCAATGCCTACAACTCCCAGCATGCACAGCGTGGCGCTACCCGTTTGTTCTACGGCCCGCGGCAGCGCTAAGCACGCTGGGAGTCGTAGTCCAAACAAGCCCCCTACCTGGAAGCGGTAGATGAAGGCGTCGGGCCACAGGAAGAGGTAGACGGGGCTGATGAGGCCCAGTTTGCCGATCAGGGGAACGGCGATGGAGCCCGCGAACCAGTACCGCGTGATGAGCGGGATGCTCCGGAACCAGTCCCCGAGGTCCGACATCTTGCCTCTGCCGCTGCTGCGGGGCCGGAGGGGGGCAGGCCCAGCGCTGCGAGGCCTCGCACTTCCCACTGCCGGAGCTGACCGTGAGGCGGAGGGGCGAGGCGAGGCGAGAGCCCGCCCTCCGACGGCGACGTGGCCGAGCAACAGCCGCTTCCGGTCACACCCACGCCTCAGGAGAGCCGGAGGGGGAGGGGAGGCCCTCGTTCGCTCTCGGAACGTCAGCACAAGCACCGCACTCTGAACAGCCCCAATAAAGAATTCTCCAACCCCACTCTCCATGGTCGTCTCTGTGTCCTTCTCTTTCTCCACAGCCCGGGCCTATGGTCACAGGCCCGGTCTACTCTGAAGTAAGTCCCATTGGGTTCAATGGGGCTTACTTCCAGGAAAGCACGCATAGGTTGGTCCAGAAAGCACGCACCTCAAGATGGAGGCTCAAAACACTCCTGTGTGGGTGAATTTAAACAGTACCTTCCTCAGGGCCAAGTGTATGCAGGTCTACTCTGAAGTAAGTCCCATTGGGTTCAATGGGGGTTACTCCCAGGAAAGCACGCATAGGTTGGCAGCCTCAGTCAGGGCACCTCAAGATGGAGGCTCAAAACACTCCTGTGTGGGTGAATTTAAACAGTACCTTCCTCAGGGCCAAGTGTATGCAGGTCTACTCTGAAGTAAGTCCCATTGGGTTCAATGGGGGTTACTCCCAGGAAAGCACGCATAGGTTGGCAGCCTCAGTCAGGGCACCTCAAGATGGAGGCTCAAAACACTCCTGTGTGGGGGTTCCCTGAAGTGAATTTAAACACTACCTTCCTCAGGGCCAAGCGTATGCAGGTCTGCTCAGAAGTAAGTCCCCATTGGGTTCAATGGGGCTTACTCCCAGAAAGCACGCATAGGTTGGCAGCCTCAGGGCACCTCAAGATGGAGGCTCAAAACACTTCTATGTGGGGGTTCCCTGAGGTGAATGTAAACACTACTTTCCTCGGGGCCAAGCCTTTGCATGTCAACTTAGAAGTAATCCCCACTGGGTTCAATGGAGCTTACTTCCAGGAAAGTGTGTGTAGGTTAGCAGCCACAGTCAGGGCACCTTAAGATGGAGGCTCAAAACACTCCTGTGCATGGGATTCATGTGGTTAATCGAAACACTACCTTCCTCAGAGCACAATCCTTTGCATGTCTACTCAGAAATGAGTCCCATCGGGTTCAATGAGGCTTACTCCCAGGAAAACATGCATGGGTTACAACCCATGCAGGTGTTGGTCACCCCAAGATGGAGGACATGACAAAATAAAGGCTCAAAACACTCCTGTGTAGGGGTTTCATGTCTTTAAACACTCTGTTGCTTTTTATGGAACTTAAAACCATATTCCATATAATTTATGAATTACAAGAAGTTAATGTGCTGCCCACATTCACAAAGGAAAAATTTCCCCTGTGAAATTTCCAAACCTGTGAAACAGCCAAAATCTATGCTGCCTGCATTGCCAGGACTACTATGCGCCAAAATGCATACTATGCGCCGTATCCTAAGTGTTGCAGGTTATCACTGGTTATCACAGGCTAACTGGGGGTTAGGACTGCAGTCTTTGTGTGATATTCAGAATTTCTAAATTAAAATAGCAACATGTAAAGGGTGCTTTGTAATCTATATACAGGATGGTTGAAAAGTCACTCCCTATATTGTAATTTATAAGTATTTTTAAATAGGGAGTGACTTTTCAATCATCACCTTGTATGCAGGCCTCCGTCAGTCTTGAAAGACTATGGTATCGTGCTTGGCGCTGCATATGCTGCATGCAAAGCATGAAAGCCTGGGTTGGATTGTTATGGAGGATAGGCTATTACCCAAGCAGCAAATCCCCCCTCTTCACGCCACTGAATTAGTCCAATGGAAAGGCAGAGCCAATACAATTGGATCCAGCTGGCGTGCCAGAACTGGGCTAAGGACAGGAGCTCACCCTGTCTTGTGGAGCCGATCTGGATCTCGAACCCTGGCCTGCTGGTTAACAGGCACAGCATCTTAACCGCTTGCCCACATCACCTTGTATATAAAACTGAAAATTCACAAACTGACTCATTCACTCACTCATCAACGCCCAGCCAAAACCACCAGGCTTAGAAGTGTGAAATTTGGGGTGGGTGTTCCTTCCATGACAGAGGGGTGCACTAAGAACCGATTTTTGGAAATTCCAACCGGAAGGGGTGAAATGGGGCTCAATGCATTTTCCTCCCTATGCTTTACATTGAAGAATCCCTGACTGTTCCAAGCCCAGCCCCAAAACCTGGACCTAGAAATCTTTGCACAACTGCAGGAATTTGCAAGTTAAAAAAGAATTCGCAATTTGCTAGCTAAAAAAGCACTGGAAACAGCTAAAAAAAATGTCTGGTTTTGGTTTGCAACTGTTACTGTGTCAGTTTTTCCCTAACCTGTGCAATGAGTGAGGGATGTCCATATAAAAAGTTGGTAAAGTAGCCTCTCCACCATGCAAAAGTAGAAAGTCTGACTTATTTCTTTATGTTGCCAGATACATCAGTGAGAAGCAAAGCCTGATAAGTCAGCAACAGCAATCAACTGTGCCTTTCCACCATGGGAAATGGAGCTGCACCTGTTGAGTTTCTGCCTGTGCCTTGCTTCCTAAGGTCAGCCAGGGGGGAATCAAGCACAGAAACAGCATCTTTAGGATGCAACTCTTCCTCCTGCTTGCTGCAAGCCTGCATCCTCAAGCCCATCTTTACCTGGGATGGTAAAGCTGAACTACAACTCCCAGCATGCATTTGAGCTGAATTGAAAAGGTTGTACCACTAGGAGAAGGGGGAGCTTGTATTCCCCCCTATTCTGGGTGGTAGCTTCCAAAAAGGGCGGGGCTTGGGGAGGCAGCCGTTGGGGAGGGAGGGGCTGTTCAGTTGGAACCTGGTGGTGGAGGAGGTTGCTGTGGCTGCTCTGCAGGGATGCTGAGCTCAGACCTGGGCAACAGGGAGGCGGGCAAGATCTGGCACCGCAAGCCCACTCCAGCAACACAGCAGGGGTAACAATGCAGGGGAGGAAGGGGTTAATGTGCTTGGTTCTCAGCTTCAGCCCTGCTTTGGGACCCAGAACTAGCAGCAGTAGAGCCTCCATGTTCAGGAGCAGTCTATCTTGGGCTCCAGCTGCTGCAGGGAGACCCTCAAAAGGAATAGTTGGCCCCATCATGCTCTTGTCTTAGTCAGGTTTGCCCACAACCAGTGGCACAATTGCACTAAAATTGAGTGATGGGACAATTAGGGCCCACAAAAAGAAAATATTGGTTTCCCCAATGTCTGTGGAACCCCTTGCCACAAGATATTGTAATGGGTTCCAGCCGAGATTCCTTTAAAAGGAGACTGGATAGATTAAAAAGATGTGAAATGCAATTCGCTTGTGCATGTAATTAATCTGTGGAACTCTTTGCCACAGGACAAGGTGATGGCATTTAATGACTGTAGAAAAAAAGTTGGTTAAGTAGGCTCTCCCTCCTTTAAAAGGAGACTAGATAGATTGCATAAAAAAGATGAGTAATGTAATTAGCCTGTGCATGAAATTAATCTGTGGAACTCCTTGCCACAGGACGTGGTGATGGTTTTTAGACTAGATTACTTTGAAAGGAAACTGGATAGATTTCTTGAGGAGAAGTCCATCATGAGTTACAAGCCATTATAGTTCATCATATGTTACAAGCCATGATGAGTATGTTCATGTAGTTAGTCTGTGGAACTCCTTGCCACAGAACGTGGTGATTAAAAAGGAACCAGATAGATTACTTGAGGAAAAGTCCATCACGCAGTCCAAGCCATGGTGGATCAATCAGTAAATCAACAATATTTATATATCACTTTTCAACAAAAGTTCTCAAAGCAATATGTGCATGTAATTAGTCCGTGGAACTCCTTGCCACAGGATGTGGTGATGGTATCCAGCCTAGATGCCTTTAAAAGGGGACCAACTGGTTAGATTTCTGGAGGAAAAGTTCATCATGCATTACAAGACATGTAATATTTTTAGTCTGTGCATGTAATTAGTATGTGGTACGCTTTGCCACAAAATCTGCCCTAAATGCTTTTAAAAAGAGACTGGACAGATGTTTGAAAAATCCATCACACGTTACCAGTCATGATAGGTCTGTGTAACCTTCTGGTTTTAGGAATAGGTTACCTTAGAATACCAGGTGCAAGGTTGGGCACCAGGATGCAGGCATCTTGATGTCTTGATGCTCCCTTAGGTATCTGGTGCACCACTGTGAGATGAAGGAAGCTGAAATAGATGGGCCTTTGGTCTGATCCAGGGGGCTCTTCTTATGTTCTTATTCGAGATGGTACCTGGTGGTACTTGCTACACTCTTGCAGCCGGATACCAGAAACGGGGCACAACAATGGTAGGAGGCTCAGCTTGGCAGGCAGAGCTCCAAAATATGTTTTTCTGCACTCAAAAAAGCCCTCCCATCCACCCTAGACTCTTAAGAACATAAGAAGAGGCTCCACTGGATCAGGCCAAAGGCCCATTTAGTCTAGTTTCTTGTATCACACAGAGGCCCACCAGATGTTTCAGGGAGCACACAAGACACCTGCATCCAGGTGCCCCCCCCCCCCCCCGCCCTGCATCTGGCATTTTGAGTTTGTCCACCTCTACATACACCTCACATGGCTTGTAACCTGTGATGGTTACAAAAAAGTCATAAAATGGTTTACATCGTTTATAAAATGGTTTGCAAAAATGAATAAAAATGGCTTCATATGTTCACAAAATGAATTTAGGGATTCTAAAATAAATTATGCCTAAAACCCAGTCCTAAACCATTTCCCTTCGCTGATTCATCTGTACCAATCAAACATGTATCCTGTCCTGTGGTGTGGAACAAGTCAAAGAAACCTCCTCAAAGTATGGGAATGTTTGTTTCCTTACCTCTGGTCTGCATTGTGGCTCTCTTTGTCCTGGAAAGTTGGATAGGATTGTGGCCTAAATTCCCTACGTATGTTCAGAAGTACGTATGTACATAAGGTCCTGAGGTCTGTAGGTAGGTCAAAACAGCCAGTTCTTGCTAGGTCAGTGTTGTCAAACCTGTGCAAAAGCACCAACAGATGTCACACTGTGCAGAAGCGCTAAGGCTGCAATCCTAAGCTCCAGTTAAGCCAGCCTAAACCCTGGCATAAGTCTTGCGCTGACCTGGGGCTGTCACAAAACTGCCATAAGGCACTTCTGCCCCACTCCTGGGTGGGGGGGTTAGGCTAGTGCACAGGCATAGGCCTGCCTCCCCATACCACCATGAGAACGTATGCCAGCTGAGTTATACCCATATGCACCCTTACAGCACAATCCAGAGTAACTACGGGAGGTTTTGCATCAACACAAGAAAAATTTACTCTGGATTGCTCTATGCATTCCCCATAGGTGGCGCTGTAACTATGTCAACGTTAAGTGTCTCTTACGTCGACGCAAGAACTCCCATAGTAACTCTGGATTGTGCTGTTAGTTAACTACCTATACTTAGGAACCTGCTGTACTTAATATAATTGCTGCTTAAAGTTTTGAATAATTTCTAACTATGGTACAAAGTATTTTTTCCTGAGGCTTCAAAGCTTTCAATTATCTGGAAAGTTAGGTGCATTGTATGTGGAAGAGATGTTGAAGTTTGTTGTTTAGCTACATTTTAGCAGTAAATATAGGGGATTGGTGTTATCTGTGGGTTCAGCATCTACAAATTTCTTGGTCTGTGGACACCAAACCAGCTCTCCCAATCCTCTTAGCCCAATTTACCCAATGTTTCTGCTTTGGAAAGGGAAAGCGGGCCAAAATCCATGGATCTTAACATCCTCAGATTTCCATGTCTTTTGAGGTTCTGGAAATTGAACCCCTATGGATGATGCAGGCCTACATGTATAATGTTTGAACATTAATGTTTGAACCTTTTCTACTAAGTTGTGATACACTGACTTGTGTAAAGCAGTCAAAGACATGTTGATAAGTCCCACTATGTTCAATGGGACATGCTTACCTGTGTTCAGTGGGATACGCTTACCTGAGTCCTGCTGAACACAGTGTGCTTATTTTAGAGTAGACATGAATAGGATTGTTTTGTAAATCAATCATATAAATTTTAGAATTCATTGCATGGTTTCTCATAAGTAAATCTGACTAAGTGGGACTTACTCCAAGGTCATGGTGTATAGTATCATAGCCTCTGTTGCTTAATGAATTTAATTGATACATTTGCACATTAAAATCATATTTCTCAAAATAATACTGAAATGATATAGCTAATAAATGGTAGCATATTAAGAATATTTGAACTATGTGGAAAAGTTGAACATGGTTTTGTAATTAATATTTTGACTACATAGACCTTTTTTCCACGCAAAGGTAGGCAAACCTGTGAAATGGTTTAAGCACGCTTAGAGCACTCAAATGTAAGCCCTACTGTGTTCAATTGGCCTTACTCCCAGGAAAGTGTCTTTAGGATTACAGCCTTAATGCTCCAGAATACCAAACTGTTAATTTGTCTTTCATTTCTCCTCAGAGTCATTGTAAATGTTATTCATAGTACATCGGGATGCCTCTCCAAGACAGTACGTTTTCTCAATGTAGCTTTCAGCAATTCTGGAGATTCACTACTTGCTGGAGATCATCAAGGGAATATCTATGTGTTGGAGTTGACCGGCAACAGGTGGGTGCTACTATCTCTATATTTTTGGTCTGCTCTTATTTAAAAGGTAGAGACCACACTTAGATGTGACAGGAAACTATGGTTTTCCACATAAGAGCCTCAGGTCACACGCTCACTCCTACCTTCTTTTGCACACAAGAGGAGAAAAGAGAAAACTTTGTTTGAGTGAAACTACAGTTCTGCATTGTGTAAAAACTCAAGGAACAGTGGCGTTGGTCAAACTAGGAACAAACTGGTTTCAGATCCTGGTTTATTGCCTAATTATAGTTTAAATACTGGTTTTGGACACAACTGGGAACTGTGGTTTATTTCATGCTAAAAGTGAAAGCTTTAATTTTTTCTCTTTGTGAGGTGAGAAACTTATAAGCCTTGCTCTACCACAGCACAGTTCTAACCCTGGTTAGGCCAGCACAGGTTCCAGCATAAGTCCTGTGCTAGCCTGGGGGTGTCGCAAAAGTGCAATAAGGCACTTCTGCGCTCCTCCTTAGGGGTTAGGCCACACTGGTCTCTCCATGCCACCACAGGAAAGGAAGAGATAGGTGAGTTGGGGAAAGGAAGAGATAGGTTTAAACTGGTCAGGATTGTGCACCAAGCTTATTTCTATAGTGAGAAAGAGAGTGATCTGTTATTTCTGAACCTTGTTTCAGGTTGCTCCTTTGTCTTGTTAGGCTCTTGTCTGTCTATTCTGTTCCATATCCTCACAATATCTGCAAATAGCATTCTATTTACTTGCAAGCCTGTACTGAATGCAAGAGGATCAAAAAGAATGAAAGAGAATCTGGAAATTCTCTGAGCCATTTAAAATAAATGAGACTATTTCATTTCATGCGTTTGGCTTTTGGCTAGTCTGAAGGGTAAGTGAAATGTTACAAAGGATGTGGGACTTTGTCAGCTTTCTGGTTTATGTATGTTAACTGTCCACGTTAACATAACAAAGTATATTAACTTTGCAGGACTAATTTTTATTTGTACAAATAGGTTTAAACTGGTTCAGCGAACAATGCAAGCTTGCACGGCTCTGGCATTTAACCTTCGGAGGAAAACAGAATTCCTTGTGGCACTGGCTGATTATTCGATTAAATGCTTTGATACAGGTAATAGGCACAGTTTACAAAACCTTTGCTCCTTATATATATGAAGACAGTTTTGTCTTCAGTATTTATAGTGTGCATAAAATATATTTTACTTAGTGGCCAGATGGTCTTTCATTCTTTCCACTAGTCAATACATAGGCATCTTGCCTTTTTGCAAAATGAGCTGCCTTCCCATCTGCTGAAAATTAAAAGTCCAGTTAGAAAGATAAATGTAAAATAAACTATTTATTTAACCTAAATGAGGACCTTGTCAATCAGGAGATTTTGGTGTGAAGATTTCTTCTTGAAAGAAGCAAAAATAGGGGGGGAATCTTAATTTTCATGTTTAGAAATACTAAGGACACAACTGAATCCAATTAAATATTTTGAAGTAACATCCTTTATGATGAAAGAAAAGGACATATATGTTTAGCTTTTGTTGGGTCACCCCCTAAGTTTCCAACTCTCATAATTTTGGGTGAAGGCTGGAAATCATCTAAGCAAGCTGAATTAAAGTTTCAGAAAACATTGGCATCTGAGAGCCATCAACTTAAAAAAATATATAGAATATTAAAATATTTCAATTTTATTTTAAAAAGTATATATTCATGGTTTTATTATTGTAAAGAGTTATAGCTTTCTTTTCAAATGATCAACAAAGTGGCTCACAACAGGCACAGCCTTTGATCCTGTCTGATTTTAGAACTAACAGTAGCTACTTTTGTTTCTCTCTCCCCCCTTTTACTTGTTGAAGCTAGTATTTATTTATTCTCGCTGTCTAAATCTTGCCTCTTTTTTCTGGTTCTCATCATAAGTTACCAAGGAACTTGTTAGTTGGATGAGAGGACATGACTCCTCAGTATCCTCGATCTCGGTTCATTGTTCTGGTAGATACGCAATCACAACATCAGTGGACACAGCTCAGCTTTGGGATCTGGATACTTTTCAGCGAAAAAGAAAGCTGAACATTCGCCAGTCTGTGGATATCCAGAAGGTCAGTTTACTCTTTCATTTATTTGGTTCATCTCTCTTCATCCTCTTAAATGTCTCAGGTGGTTTATGAGCAGGGACCTGCAAAAGGCGAGGTTATTTTGGGATAACACCCCTTTGTCAGGAAAAACAACCTCGCCTTTTGCAGGTCCCTACCATGAGTAAATATAAAAAACAGAAAATATATACAAAAACTATTTTCCCGAAAACTGGAACATCACAGCAGCACTAGGAACAAAAATCTTGGGAAGACTCCAATAAAAATCCAGGAGTAAAAATGGTTGTAATAAAGCATATGATTATACAGCGGTCCTCCTTATCTGCAGACTCAATATTTTTGGATTTGAGGGCCTCAGAAGATCTCCTGGACGTGACCAAAAGTGGTTTCCATCACATCCAGATGTTCAGAAGCGTGCTTCGATTACGTGCAACGTCCCTGTGTGTCAGAAGGCCTACTAGACAGGATGCCTCCTTTGCCATGGTTGGCAGTAACAATTTGTCATGGATTTTTGGATTTTTATCATGCCTGATGGTGGGAACTTTGTAGTGTTTCTCAGGTTCAGACTTGACATCTCTCAGATACCCAGCTCAAGACCTCTGTGTGTTTAAGGACGCAATCCAGAGTAACTATGGGGAGTCCTTGCTCCGGAGTAAGAACAACTTACTCTGGATTGCAATATGAATTTCCCATAGGTTTTCACTAGGTGGTGCAGTAACTATGGATGCACGTAATGTCTCTTACGTGCTCCCATAGTTACTCTGGATTGTAGGGTTTGTCTCAAAACTTAGATCACTTGCAACTTTTGTGATTCTGGTTGCAATCCTAAAGACACTTTCCTGGGAGTAAGACCCATTAAACACAATGGGCTTACTTTTGAGTAAACATGGTTAGGATTGTTCTTTCTGTTAGGTTACAACAACTTCTGAGGTGATATGGTAATGTAGTATTTTAATAGTTAAAATATAATATTTTTAATGCATTGGTAGCTTAGGTTTTCTTTACTGTGTTTCAGGTGTTTTTTCTTCCTCTGAGCAACACCATAATGAGCTGCTTTAAGGATAACTCCATCTTTGCCTGGGATTTTTATACTCTTCACTGCAAGTATCAATTGCCATCTCCCATAGAGGGTTCTTCATTGCGCTATAAAGTGTTTTCTGCTACGCGGTATGTTCTGATCTTCAAACATGCAAAAGTCCCATTAAGCAATATTGAGTTGTAAACATTTATTGTAGAGGGAGTTTTATCCTCTCATTTGCTCATTGGACCCATTTGGATGATGAATCAGAATGAGCTCCTTCCACACATAATTAAAGATGGGAACATGCACTTGCTGTTCTCTCTCCCAGTGTCATGCTGCAACCATGGAATTGTGATAAATCTTGAGCCCCTCCATAACATGATTGAAATACTACCAGAGCAAATTATCTCCTTTGTGGCAAATGTGTCCCATAAATAAATGTGTTCTTATAGCCTGAATCACACGCAAATGGAGCAGGCATGGATGCATCCAAATCAGCTGTTGACTTTGCTGCCAGCAAAAGTGGCTACATTCATGTTAAGTGTATCTTGTTTTGCGGTGCAGGGATGGTCGTGTCCTTGCAGCTGGAGGCAAATCGAACCATCTTCACATGTGGTGTTTGGAGTCTAAGCAGCTGTTAAGAATAATCCAGATGCCAACCAAAGTGCGATCAGTTCGACACCTGGAGTTCCTTCCAGATAGTTTTGATGGTGGTGCTAACCAGGTGGGCAGCAGAGTTTGAAGCAGAGGAGAAAGATAGTATTTCCAAAGCATCTGATAATTAATATGTGCTATTTTTCTGAACTGCAATTGAAGTTACCTGCTTCTATCTATAGAGCGGAGGAGGTGACAGATCAGTTGTAGAGCCTCCTACCTTGCACACTTGACCAGTGGTGAGCCAAACATTTATTACCCTCCAGTAGCAACTGGAACAAAAATGTGTCTGATACACACTTAAGGAGCTAGCCCAAGGGAGAAATTACAAAGTTGGAGGATCACAAATGAGAAAATCCTGTTATATGTTGGTTCACCATCCAGGGCAGGGCTGTAGTTCTGTGGTTTCCCTTCCATCAGAGGTTCCATTTGGGATAAAATGTGGAAGAGGGCCTTTTTGATTGCAGCCTGCAGGTTGTGGAATTCCCTGTGCTTGGAAGTTTCTTTATCCTACTTGTGTAGCTAGAGAGAGTATCAAGCAATGAGTTTTTCTGGGAGCTTCACCATGGTATGCAACCAGCCCCTGCCCACCCCTTTGGAACCATTCTGGGCAGAGGAAGCAAGTAGTTTTATACTGTCAATAGTTAATCATGCAGGTTCTTGGAACCAAATGTTGCAAATGGGGAGGTTCAACCTGCATACTGATTTTCCTTCTGGTGAAGCAATTTTGTATTTTCCTCAAGTTCCTATCTTTAAAAAATATCTTTAAAGATAATGTAATAATTTTAATTGTTTCTTGGCAGTTAATTTTTTTCCATATTTAGCTAACAGTGAAAATTGTTCTGCTTTGTTATTTTTGTTTTGGCATGAGGCCCTCTGTGGGCTAAAAAGCAGAATAAAAATCTCTAAATCAGTGGTGTCTAACCTTTTAACGTCATGACTCCTGGACCTTTAACAAGCTTGTAAAAGAGGAATTTCAGGAGGTGTTACTTGTGATCTATGGGATGAAAAGCTGCCCTGCTGAAATTTCCTCCTCTGCATACTTGTTAAAGGTCCTGGAGCCCTGAAGTTGAAGGCTCTAAATAAACAAATAAATGATTGCAGTATATGTAAGTTACATGTATTCATTATGATTTCCTTCTAAGTATCACTGCAGTTCAAGGTGCTATAACTAGAATTGTATATAATGTGCCCCACTTGGCCCTGAAAAGGCTTCTAGCTTTGACATTCGTTCTCTAGGTCCTTGGAGTGCTGAGTCAAGATAACATCATGAGATTTATCAACATACAGACATGTAAGCTACTCTTTGAAGTTGGCAGCTATGAGGAGGGCCTGGGCACAGTCACCATCAGCCCGAATGGAAGGTACATGGCTGCCACAATGGAGAACGGTAGCTTGAATATATATAGTGTCCAGGATCTGACCCAAGAAGTAAACAAGGTAGAGTATGAATAAATAGCACATGACTTGAGTTACAGTGGCATTCCTTGTCCTAGTATTTGCAAGGCTGCTGATGAATTGCCTCAATCTCTTCCTTTTCAGCCTCCTCCACCTCTGTTCAAAGTAATAGATGAGTCATCCAGGTCCAAGCCAGATATACAGAAACTTACAAAAAGAGTGATAAGTTCAGAGAGGCTTGGGAAATCACAAGGGACCCAACTCCAAACCAAGGTGCTAAGACCACAGCCAAATGGGTCACAGCCAAGTGTGCTACATGAAGATAAGGAGGTAAGAACATGCAGGGCTGCTCCAGCATGGGATGCCAGAAGTGCCAAGTCTACGTAGACATAGCTGCCATTTTCAGTGGCTTTTGCTAAAAATTTGAACATGTTTGTGTCAGGGATCCATCTTTGATTTTGCAACGTGAATGTTGCGTTGAAAGGCAGTATATATCTATTTATAACAGTGATAATGTTGTGTGTGTGTCTATCTATCTATATATCTATATCTATCTATATATATATAAAGTGAGGCAGTATATATATGCACTCATTCTCTTTCTGTGATGCACTAGTAGTGCATCTCCCATCAGTTTCAGCAAATGTTGTACAGGAGCTGTGACTGCCTCACTATGCACTTGGTGCTGTTTCTGGCATGTAATGCAGTAATAAAGAAAAGAATTTTACTGGGGGTGGATGGGAAATACTGCTTGCATGATTCAATATATACTTTCCCTCTTTAAAGACATGACATGTGGCTTCAAATCCCTGATCCAGCTATTAATATCCTTTCCCCATTTCATAGAAGGAACAAAAGCTGAAACAATGTCTTGCCTCAGGCCAACATAGCTCTCCCAATACAATTGTGATATGCAATTGCTTCCTTTTTTCCTTAAGTTAATCTTGGTTTCTCCTGTCTATCTGGGGAATACAATTAAGGTTGGGAAACTATTTTTGAATAGACCAGAAATGTGCCTCCAATTAATTTTTTAAAAAATTTCCATGTAACAAAAATTGAGATGGTAATTTTTTTAGTGATGGTCCTGCACTGTTGCATAGGTGGGAGACCTCTTGTACTGTTGTACCTGCTATAATGCATCCATTTAAGAAACAAATATGTTTTTTCCTTCCAAACTGATTAATCCATTTAACTTTATTTCTTTTAATCAACCAACATTTTTTAATTGGATGGCTACAGATATTGTAGCGCTACAGATATTGTAGATAATCTGGATTTGTTAGAAATATCTGCATAGAGAGGTTGAGCTAAATGTTGAACCCTTTCTAGTCTGACACGCCTGAGGCTTGATCTCAGAGGAACGCTTGCCTCTTTGATCAGCCATGGGGAACTGAAGACAATAAAGCCATGCCTAGCAGAGGGGCCATTTGGAGTTAGTGCCAAACTGGAAGGACTTTGAAAGTTAGTGGAAGTGGTGAGAAGACTGCTCCAAAGAGTCTCACAGCAAGCAGTGACAGTAGTGACCTCATTTGTCTTGTCGTAGAATGAGCTGCCAGATGGCCTGAACAAGAAACGGCTGCAAGTCTTGCTGAAAGCATTTGGGGAATATCCAGCAAAATACAGGTGTGTTGGTGCATGTGTCAGACCCAATCTGGTGCGTTCTGCCCCATTAAGTCAACCCGGCCTGCCTCTGCAAATCTGTTGTGTCATTGCAGGATGTTTGTTTGGCGCTCCTTACTGCAGCTTCCAGAAAATCACCTGGCCTTTAGCAGCCTCTTAAATAAGGGAACACATTTGGCATTTGTGCACCTGCAGAACGAATACCCAATAAAAAGCAGGAAACTCTTGCGAGTTTTACAGAGGTAAATGTGGGGTTCTCTTGGGGAAATATGCATAAGAGTAAAGCATAGAAAACACCAGTGTGCAGTGGAGTTTGCAGGTTTACATGGAGTAAAAGGGCAAATAAAATTAATTCCCTAATTACTTCTAGCTAGAAATTCAGTCTCAATTGCTAGGTTCTTACATGGGCTCAGGATTCCTGGTCCTTGCTGTTACTGGAGAGTAAGTACCTTCTGAGAATCAGGAGCTTGCTGCTGCAGCAGATCTAACAAGAAAACATCCAGCGTGTGTGCTGGATTAACTAGGATTGCTAAGTTAGCCAGTCACGTTACCCCCTTGGATGAGCGGAATTCTCACCTCCATTCTATCTTGCCCCTTTATCTAAACTAGTGGTACTCAAACTTAGGAAGAGATTTAGGGGCCAGCACATAAACATCTGGGGAAGTACAGGTGTCCAAAAATGGAGAGGAAACATGGCTTTCGTCCTCTTTGTCCTGAATATCTTGTCAAGTGGTCAAACCAATTTCCCCTCACAATTTATCTATGGTAGTACAATATTTCAAACATTTCCAACCATGTAACCTGGAGAGCTCAGTTGATAAATCATCAAACTTTTAATCTGAGGGTCCAGGATTCAAGTTCCCTGATCAGGTGAATTCCTCCTTTTATCCCAGAATGCCAGATGTCAGGGAGGGGCACCAGGATATGGGTCTGTTGTTGTCTTGAGTGCTCCCTGAGGCAACTGGTGGGACTCTGAGCTACAGAAATCTGGACTAGACAGTCTGATCTTAAACAGTTTTTCCCAAAATGGAAGGCAAATCTTTCATATGGATTATATATTCCAGGGTATCATTTATGGTTCAGCTCTGGGGTACTCAGTATTCTTCTTGTTCAATCTTTTCTAAGCAGTTTCTTCTGCCTATGTACAGGACACTATCCGTTCTAGCTCATTGGTCCTCTATCTTTGGTGAGATGCCCTACATCCCTCTGCTGACCTTCCCTTTCGTCAAGCTTTTCCAGAACAATCAACTGATCTGCTTTGAGGTGGTTGCAACTGTAATTGGTAAGGATGTTTAAAATAATGACCATCGCATAATGACTCTGTACACCACAGAGTAGTGGGTCTCAACCTGAGGACCACAACCCAGGACTGTGGGGAAAAAATTACCCACGGACTAGGCTGCGTATGCGTACTTCTGCCCAGTATGGTCCTTTATGGTCCAAACTCCCCATGCGTACCCCAGCGTCTCCTTAATTGTTAATTAGCATTGAATTAGTTGCTCTTTAATTAATTGAATTAGTAGTTCCTTAATTAGCATTGAATTCCTGATTTTAGTTTGCAGTGAAGTTGGTGATGGAAGCCAAGGCTGAAGGCACTTCTTTTGTGTCATTGACACATTTGTTTACTCCGGATTAAGGAAGTGGGGGAGGGCTTGAGTTGTGTGAACATTTTATAGAGATATTGCTGACTTGTCACAAACTGTATTGGCAATGAGTGGAACACAATCACATGATGAGAACTTTGCTCCTGGGCTGCTAATAGACAATGAACTGAACCATTTGGTTTCTTCTTTAGTTAATTGGTGCCAGCACTGGTTTGAGTTTTTCCCCAACCCACCCATCAATGTCCTCAGCATCATAGAAAACCTCCTGGCCCATCATGACAAAGAACTGCTTCAGCATCTGATGAATTACAATATAACATCACAGGTAAAACTTAAACCTGGGTTTGCATAAGGCAGTAGCAGGATGAGATTGATCAACAGACTTACTGCCTGGAGTTATAGGATTTCAGTCAGTTTCACTGAACTCAGTCTGTGCTCAAAATGGCCTAGATAGCTTTTTTTAACATCCTTGGCTAGAGCAGTTCTCAGGAGATACTTCAGGCTAGAAATTAGCCGCCTGCCATTTACAGTACTCCTGTGAACCTGATTTAACAGCCTCATTGGAAAAAAGGCATTTTCCCAATTTTGGAGGTTTCATTTATTTTAGCTTTTCATGTGAATCCCTTGCCCTTAATAACATTTTCTGATGGATCAGTAGATTTAAGCTTTCCTACTTCACGCTGGTCTTTGTCAGCAGGTGGCCTGATAACGTTGTTCTTCTTTACAAATGTTATTTTATTTTTGTTCAGCTGAAATTGTTTGCAAAATGGTTCACAGTAATACATGAGATTAATTGGTGGGTGGTATTGCACTTACAGCAACAGGTTCAGAACACCTGTCAAACATGGTATCAGATGCCTCCAGGCTCGGCCATCATTACCACAGTTCAGGGAAACAAAGGAGGGTGTGTGTGTAGAGCATTAGATGTTCCTATTGGTGTTCTGAGCTGATAATGCCAACAGATCCACTGCTTTGTCCTCTCTGAAATAAATGTGGCTGAGGTATTGGAAGGACAGCATGTCCAAACCTGTTCCCAGTCCTGCTTGTGTTGGTGCTTCACTAGCCTTGTAGTTGTGGCTATAGGGGTTCATGTCCTTCCACACTGTGAAATAGGCTGGCCAGTTTATGCTCCTCAGTCAGATATTTTTTCTTATCTATGGCAGGTGAGGGTTCCTCACCTAAACAAATGTCCAACTACTTTGACTCCCCATTCTGCACTCCTAAAGGGGGGATGATATCAAAGACAAGGCCACCCTCCAACTGCTGTTCACTTACCAGAGAGGCTAAATTTATTCTGTTGCTCCTTCTCAAACCTTTTTAGTTTCTTCAGCAGGACTACTCTGGAAGAAAATGGCCACTGTTTCTTCAGGGTAAACTACCCTATATTGTAGTTACAGGTCAATTTAGGGTGCAGTCCTTGCCAGCTTTCCAGCACTGGCATAGCTGTGCCAGTGAGGCTTGTGCTGCATCCTGCAGTTGTGGGGCAGTCACAGAAGCCTCTTCAAGGTAAGACAATGTTTGTTCCCTTACCTCAGTCTTGGTATGTACCATAACTCTTATGCCAGTACTGGAATGTTGGTTAGGATTGTGCTTTCAGGCTGGTTCCTAAACTCACACTGAATAGTAAGAAATTTGTCCCAGTCTGAGGGATTAAATGGGGAGTTGCCAATTGAAACCAATGAATCTGGGTTGGTGGTACTGGAAATGGGCTGAATTCTCCATGAGGAAAGCAATATGTATTTTAAGCTTTGTATTTAGGCCTGACTGATTTTGCCAATCCCAGGGTGCTAGAGCGGCTAACTGACCTTTCCATGTCCCTCTAGATATACGCTTGGCCTCTTCTAGAAACCATGTTCTCAGAAGTGCTGACCAGGGAGGAATGGCTGAAGCTGTTTGATAATATCTTCACCAATCATCCTTCATTCTTTCTGATGGTGGTGGCGGCTTATGTGTTATGTTCCAGAAAACCTTTGCTTCGCTGTGATCAGAAGAAAGACTTTGAGGTAAGCATCTTGTCCTTACAGCCAGGACGTCTGTACCCTCCAGGGATACCATCTTCTTTACCCAGGTCCCCATAGTCAGCCCAAGCTATAAAATTAGTGCTCCTGCAGCTACTTAACATCATCATTAAAGCACCTGAAATGCTATAGATAACTTGTGAAATGAAACAGTCCTTTCTCACAGATTCACAATATAACAAACACTGTTGAAACCATGTTAGGGCCTTTATCTGTTAACCTGCTAGGAAATTCAGCTTGCATTTCTTTCCTGCTGGATAGTCCAGGGCAGCATCTTTCTAACCACACTTTTCTCATCCTGGTTCAATTCCTTGCCCAGCTATGAAGGTCATTATGAGACTCGGAGCAAGTACTCTCTTGCTCCCCCCCCCTCCTGTTTAAACCACTCTCAGGCTTAGTTCAACTAAAAAACTAGGAAAATGTTATGATGCACACATAGCACACAAATAAATAAAAATACCAGTGTCATGAGTACTCCACATTTGCAATATTTATGAAATGTAAAACCTGAATGGTTCTGAGGAGGCTTGGATATGAATCCTTCTCATTCACCAACCCTCCCAATGGCTCTTTTTTCTCTTGCCATAAATCCAAGCAGTGATGATGAAATTTGATGACTTTGTTGTATACATAAAGAATCTGATATTCTTTACCACCCTGCTCCCCCTCTGGCTACACTACTGCTGTGAGTCAAGAAATCGTAGCTGCAGTGTTCACCAGCCTCATTCTTTGGGTGCCAAATTAATCAATTTACCGGGAAAACTTAGCTACTCAGAATAAGTTTCTGCTTGTGCTTACTTTTCTTTCCCTGTATGTCAACCTGGTTGCAGTATTTCTTCCATCACCGGAACAACTTGGACATCGGTGTTGTGATTAAAGAGGCCTACCGGTTAATGGATTGTACTCCAGCAGACCTCCATCCACGTCGAATGCTAGAGGACTTTGTGCCATTGACCAAGGGACAGTATCCGGTATTTAATAAGTACCCCGAGTTCATCGTGGATTACCAGTCTAAAGAACGAAAGCGAATTAGGGAGGATGAAATAGAATACCTAAGAGAGAGGTATTGATGGGAATAAGGAATTGGGGGTGGGAGGTTGTCTCTTGGAAAAAAGGCATGTTGGGAGAGGAAGAAGTAGAAACTGAAAAATCAGAATTACAGTCTGGATTTTACTTGGAAGATATTCTAGCCCAACCTCAATCATTTGAGGTCTTCTGCAGAATGTGAAGCATAAACAGCCACGGGGCGGGGGGGGGGGGGGAGCAAATTTGATGCATCCTGACATGTGTTGTCTAATTTTGATCTGACTTTCTGAATCAGGTTGTTTGAGCAAAAGAGTATAATTTTTTCCTATGAAAAGATGCTGTTGCAACAAATAACAACTTTGGGGTCCTAGCAGCTTGTCAGTAGGGTGTAGGGAGATGATTTTCAGTGGGAAAACAGCCCTGAGCATCCTACAAGAAAATCATCTTGGGCCCGCTTAACCATATCAAGTAGATACATACTGTATTGTTTGAAGTGGACAAAATTGTTTAACAGAAAACCCTAACCTTCAATCTGCTTTCTGTTACAAATTTATTTTTATTTATTTTCCTTATTTATACCTTTCCTTACTCATAAGGACTCAAGGTGGATCACATTGTGGTAAAATCAATTAAAAATTCAATAAAATACACTTCCTAACATCCAGTGATGCCCTCTTTCTTTGCAATATATCAAACCAAATACCCAACACTTAACCAGCATGTTCAATTTCTGTTACACCTTCTTACATTTCAAGTAATTCCATGTAAATCAGAGCATAGCTGATCAGTTTGTGAGCCACGATATATTATTGTAACTAGAAACTAGGATTAGTTGCAATTTTTCAACTGTTTTTTGGAACAAAGCTCGATTGTTTGAAATCCACTTCAGGTAGTAAAGTATGAATTGATTCTATGCAGGCAGCTGGTTCATGAGATAGAAGCTAAAGCCCTTGAGCGCAAAGTGGAGGATGAAATGTGGTATAGGAAACAAAAGCTGCTTAAAGAGGCTGAAGAGCAAAGGAGGAAGATCCTGATTAAGGAAGAGGAAAAACTTGCAGAGCAAAGAAAGAGGTATTTTGTACTTGTACCCCCATTTGCTGGCCACAAACATTATTGTGGCTTTACCCAAAAGGAGCCCCCTTTTCCAGATTTAGATTTGTCTTGAAGAGTGGAATGTGGCTTTTCAGATTACATCTATAAGGAATGATCCTTATAGTCAGAAGGACCACAGTAGGTAACAGGTACCTGTTGTTGTCCTCACAATATCACTTTCTCACTTCCATTTAATAAAAAGGTTTTTCATATGTTCCTATCTTTTTTCTGGGCTTTTAAAGGCTTGCTGCTGTGAAGAGAGAGCTGAAAATGAAGGAGATGCAGTTATTGGAAACTGCCAGAAGGCGATTCCTGAAATACCAGCAAGATCAGCATGAAATGGAACTCAAGCGGCTTGATGATGAAATTGCAAGAATGGTAACCAAGTTTTCATATGTTGGGAAAATAAGAGCAAAAAAATCCCTCAGGGTGCGGGGGCGGGAAGGGAAGAATAACTATTTCCCTGTTAGTTTGACATATGTTCTGCTTACCTAACAGTGCGATTATATGTTCCTATACTCTGAAGTAAGTTCCATTTTGTTCAGTGTGAATTGCTCACTGGACATTGTGTTTATGATTGCAGCCTGAGGATTGGGGCTTCTACCGCTTGGAAGGAGAACCTTTTCTCCTTCCCCTAGGTGAGGCAACACCAACCCCAATGGGTCTATTAAGATCTAAGCTACCTCTGGAGGTAGCACAGATCCAAATAGATGGGATCAGCCTGAGGCTACTTCCTGCTGCCCAGGGATCAAGGCTTGGATCTGGCATGAACATTTGTTTAAAAAATGGTATATAAATATTATGGATTGATGGATCTGAGCCCCACCTCCTCTGCCCACCCCTGGGAATGCCCTCCCCTGCATCTTTCTAGCCCCTGCACTGACCAAGCTCAGCCAGCGCAACTCACCTGGTTGCCCTGGTTGCGTGGTGGAGGGAGGCTCACACAACTCCTTGCATCAGCTTCCCCTCCTGTTTGGGTGGCGCACATGTGCCTTATAGCATGTTTGCAACACCAAGGGCCAACATAATCGCTTGCATCTTCCCAACAGAGCACTCACAATTGCTCTCTGAAAGAATGCTATTATGTCACCTCCATCACATGTAACTGTGTCTAGAGGAATAGGAATAGGCACAACAGCAGTGCCGCCATGCACTGTAAAAAGTGGCAGCTTCAATAGCAATGGTTCTGCCAGTCCAAAGCTGTCACAGATTCACAGATCAAGATGTCAACAGCTCTTGCTAGGAAAAGGAGAACCAAAATCTACAACTGTTCAATTATGTTTTTGCTGCCAGGTTAGTTCTAGAACATGAGAGACAAAGTGAAGGAAGGAAAAAAATCCCATTTTATTCAAGAACATAGTACTTTTGAGAATACAGTCTTTACCATTTCTGAAAATATGTTGCCAAGAAGGAACCTGGGTGAACTAACCTTTAAAGACACCTTTCTCTTTCTCTACCTCTGACCAGTCCAAAAGTGGAAGGCAACAGCCACCATCCCTCTTCTGGGGGAAGCTGTCATTTCTTGATGGGTACAGAACCTACCAGTTGCTTGATTTTTAAAGGTGGGAATCAACGTGTAACAGTAAATAACAAAATACATATTTGCTATTTGAACATTCCTGTGTATGTCTTATCAAAGGCATCAATGAGAGATGAAGAAACAGTCACTGCAGTTCAAGACGTAGAGATGCGGCAGATGGAGCTGGAGACGCACAGGAAGCTTTTTGAACAGGTATGCTCACCTTTTTCTTGTACCTAGGAGGGCTGCAGTGTATTAGTGATTTAAGCAGTCTGAAGATCGGCAGGTCAGCAGTTCGAGACCCAAGTACTGCAAGATGGAGTGAGCTCTTGTCCTTAGTCCAGCTCCTGCCAACCTAGCAGTTTGAAAGCATGCAAATGCAAGTAAATAAATAGGTACCACCTTGGAGGGAAAGGCAACAGTGTTCTGTACACATGTGGGTCACATGTCCACAGAGGTGTCTTTAGACAACACTGGCTCTATGGCACTAGAAATGGGGATGAGCACTGCTCCCTAGAGTTGGTCATGACTAGCAGACCTGTGGGGGACACTTTCACCTTTATGCTCACCTTACATAATTTACTTTGGTGAGCTGGTGTATGGCACAGTGGAAAAGACACAGCTGCAAATCAGGACTTCTCTAGTTTGAATCTTGTCCCCGCAACAAACTCTCCCAATAACCACCTCCCTCTCCACCCTGCTACAATATAGAGATAATAATTCTCACTCATTTTACAGGATTGTTGTCAGGAGTGCATCAAATTAATACCTGTGGTGTCCTTTGCGTTTTCAAAAAGCACAATATATATAATAACACTTAACATGAGATATATCTTGCCCTCTCTCCTACTGGGATCAGGAAGAGATTAATTAAAGGGTAACTGATCAGTAATTCTAGACTTGAGGAATTTCCTAATCAAAGGCACAATAGCTCTTTGCCTGTCTACTCTGGATAGGGTGGCACTTTGAAAAAAATACCATAAAACTGGAAGACAGGAAACAAACACAGTCACAGAAAACACTGAAATACAACAGTTGCCTACACCATTTATCCAAAATTCTGAGTATTTCAAAATATATAGCTAGAACTATGAGATGGGAAATGAGACAGAAGACCACTTAAGACTCATCCCTGAAAAAAGCACTATGTGTGGCAGAGCTTTTTTGTTAAGAAACAAGTGGAGTAAAAGTCTAGAAAGAATGTAAAATAGAAAACACCAGAGCCATGCACTCCTGTAGCTAGCTCAAGGGTAGCTCAGCTATATTCAGATGTATTGGGAACCTGGAAAAGCAGGCAACTAGCCAACCAACATACCTTTGAAACAAGCTTAATGTGATGACCCACAATGATTTCCAATGACAACATGCAATCTGTGCTACAGGCATTCCTGTAGGAGACAATCCTGGTTAGGTCCATTTGAAAGAGCTTCTCTATACAATCGTTTTAACTCTGGGAATGTGTCGCTGGGACTGTTGTTTTCTACTTGTCTTTCACAAAGACCATTTGATTCTGCCTTTACAGAAGCTTGCCAAGGAACAGGAAACTGTGGTACAGAAAGTGAAAGGAGAAATGGAAACCAACCGGCAAAAGGCAGATATTGAAAATCTCCAGCTTCAGAGATTAATTGAACTTCAGGAGGCTGGGGACCATAAAGCTCAGAGGGTAAGGAGGACTGACGGTCTGGGCTTCAAGAATCAATGTCTCAATTTAAGCTATGTTTATATGTGTTTCTCTCTCTCTCCCTCTCCTTCAAAGTTCAGTGAAAGGAGATTATCATTTAAGTATCCCAAACTTACTAGTATATTGAGCAAAATTATAGCTCCCCCTATAATAAACAATAAATGTTAATTGACTACCTACTTGAACATACCAGTGTTAGTTACTAGGTAGCTAGAACAGGACCAGTTTTTGTAAAACTTCTCTATGTCTTTATTTTTAAAAATGTACACACCATCTTATCCTCTTAAATATGCCCACAGTATCTCGGTTGTCAGGAGGGTGATATTTACTTGTCAGAGGTGACTAGGCAGATTGCTATTTCAAGCCTGCTACTTTCTTGCATGTTTGAGTCCTCGGGAGTTCCATTTTTCCCATATATTTGTGTTTTCTTAGCTGGTTGAAGAAGGTTTGGTCAAGGCTGATCAAGAGCAGATTGAAATGGACTTGCAAACTCACATTCTGCACAAGAAAAAGCAGGAGGATCTGGATCGTGAGGCGTATTATCGTGAACTGACAGAGCTCCTTTGTGACCACAAGGCAGCAGAAGAAGAACTGCTTGAAACAATGAAAAGGGGGGAGGCCAGAAAGGTGAGTGCCCGAAGGCCTCTCAGCAATGGGATTTCTTCTGTGCTAGTATGCTGAACTGGATTAAAGAAGGTGGGGCCAATAAGCCACCTCCCCACCCTTTAGTACCATTGTCCTGGTTGGTTGTCTTATACCAAGTTCATTTGTAGATGTTCCTTAGACCTGGCTTTTAAATGTACAATTAGCCCTTCTCATCAGGTTTGGCTTCCATGGATTTGACACTTTGTGGACCCTATATGGTCCCTGCAAAGAAAAGGGCTCAAGGATCTTCTGGATCTGCCTTTCAGAGACCTTCTGTATGTGGCTTCCCTGGGTGTGATCAGAATGTACATGTTCAGAAGGTGCTTTGAGGGCTTGCCACATCCACAGATATCAATATCCAAGGAGAGGTTTGGAGAAAAATTTCCTATAGATATAAAGGGTCCATTTGTATCCCAGAAGTCGCAAATACTTTTAAAAGTCCAGAGGTTTGCTTAAAATACTCAAAAATGTTGTGAACAAACTCAGGCTCCTTTTTGTATGTCCTGAATTGTTTTCCAATGGCTTTCACTATGCAGTCTTTCTCCCCTTTGCCGCCCCACCACCACTGCTCTTTTCAAAGCAAAAATTCTGTTTTGTGTGTTCAGTGGGAGGAAGTTGAAGAAAAGAGAGAGCAGCTGGTGGCAGAGCAAGCACTCAGCAGTGCTCTGGAGGCCAACAGGAGACAGTTTCTGGAGCGTGAAATGGAAGATGCACTAGACCTGGCTGTTAATCTCCAGGATGAAGATGGCTATTTTGGTGAGTTCTTTGGGTCTCCTGCATGCAGCAAGTCTCAAGTAGGGACCTTGAGGTGAAGCAGCTGTCATATTTGTGGTCCAGCTGAGAATATTTGATGCATTGTCCTTAACCTGAGAAATCCAGGTTGGCATCATTTTCTCACTATGGCTGCAATTCTAATCTTCATTTAGTCTGGCCTAAGCCCTGGCATATGTTGTATGCTGACCTGGGGGTGTCAAAAAAGTGTAGTAAGACACTTCTGCCCCAGTTAGGTCAATGCACAGGCATACATCAACCTCCCCACACCATCATAGGAAATGCTAGGTGAATTAGGCCAGCCTAAATTTGTGCTCCATATCTTATAAATAGGTATCGGCAAAAATGGTTTTGATATTTTGGATTTTAGTGTTTTCCATAGAGCAGAAAAGTGTTTTTATTCCAAGGATTCATTTTTATAAATTATAACCTGAAAGGTGTGCTTTAGTGTAGATGGCATAGTGTCAGAAGATGCAGCCACATGCATGTAGAAGGCTAGAGAATGTTTTTTATTTCAGATTCCAGTTTTTAGTTGTTTTTTAAACAAACTGAGAAGTGCACATGTTTTCATTTCATTTTCACAAAATTGAATTGTGCTAATAGTTGAGCAAGCAATTTGTCTGCTTTTGCAGAGCGGCTGCGTGATTTGAGGGTTTCCCAGTCTGAGCCAGGGTTAGAATTCCATCCCAGCAAGACCCAAACACAGCCTGGTAACGTCTGCCTGAATGATGTATCAGCAGCGGATTCATCTGCGCCTTGTAAGTTGCTAAACCAAAAATAGTCTTTTAAACTTGCTTCTGGAGAAACAAACATCCCCCTTCCCTTTCAATGGGTACAGCAGACTTTTTCAGTCTTTCTTCTGCCCCCACCAGGTGATGGTTCAGAGTGTTTTAACAGCACTGCAACACACTTGTGACATTCAGGCATTTCAGCCAGTGGTGGCCTTCAGAGGGTTCTCTCAGGTTCTATAGAACCCTTTACTAATGATCGCCTGGTTCTGAGAACCGGTTACTAATGAGACATAGAACCTGTTGTTAATTTAGGCTATTAGGACATAGAACCTGTTGTTAATTTATCTGAATCACTAATTTCAGCCCAGGACTCCCTTTCAGACATTAAAATCTGAGGACCCTTTGTCAAACATATCTCCGTTCCTATTTGGAAGTAAGTTCATTATTTTCAATGAGATTTACTCCCAGAAAAGTCTGGTGCCAGATTCCAAGATGGTGGATCCTACTCTCTCGTGACCCCCCCATCCAAAGTCATGACTCCTGAAGGGAGTCCCGACCCCCACTTTGCAGTCTTACACATGGTTGCAAAACTCCTGGTGATCCTGGGAAAGCTTCTTCTGCGTTGCTCCAGGCTGACAACCCATTCTACTAGTCCACTAGTCTCTGTGACAAACCAAAGGTGGCTTCAGAGACTTGTGTGGGTCATTCTTAAGCATATGGACATCAATAGAGCAGGTTGCACAACACAGAAGAAAGTTCAGAAGCTGCCCATTGCTTCCAGATTTGCTCCAGTTTGTGCCATTTGGACCCCATAAACCACCTCTCATGGGCTCATGACCCACACTTTGGGAAAGGCCGAGCTAGACCAATGAATGTTCCAATTTTTATTATCCCTGCTAGATTCAGCACATTTTTTCTTAATTGATCCCAGACCAGAAGTGGGCAATGGATTCTAGCAGTTAGAACCACACCAGGAATGTTTGCTGCCTCAACCTGAAATGTCTGTGTCTATAAGAGACCTGTTATCTCAAGACTACCTACTATTATTTCTATAGAGTCATCTGTGTGGTGCTTTAACTCTTATACAGTACACACTTATCTTGGACACAGGGCACAATCCAGAGTAACTACGAGGAGTCCTTGCTCCAGAGAAAGAGTAGTTTACTCTGGAATGCAATATTAATTTCCCATAGGTTTTCACGAGGTGGTGCAGTAACTACGGGTGCACGTAATGTCTCTTACGTGCTCCCGTAGTTACTCTGGATTGTAGGGACAGTTTAGTTCAACTCAGAGGGATTTACTTCTGAGTAGACATGCCTAGAAATTGCACTGTTACCTTAGTAGGCTTTGGTAAAGAATTCTGAAAATGCAGGTTGTTAGGTAGAACTTCTCTTTTCAGAAGCTGTGCTTCTCTAAACAGTCAGCATCACATTTGCCACTGTTTTTCAGAAAGTCTTTCTTGTTGCTACTTTAATACACTATTCCATACTTGGAGTTGTAATCTTTGCAATTTTTAATGCTTCTCTTTTTTTGTCAAGTTTCTTTAGACAGAGAACGGCAAGATCTGGATTCTAAAGAGAGAGAACTGATGGCAGACGTGAGACAGCTCAGGATCAAGTTGACATCCCAGGCTCGGACAAAGGAAATGCCACAACTGGTAGCCCAGTGGTGCAACTGAATCCATCTTCAGGCGGACCTTATTAAAGTTCTGAATGGCAAAATTAATGGAATCACAGAAACTGATTTTATATAATATGTTCTAGATAACCTTTTGAGATATTTTTGTATATAAAAATATTTAAATAAAAGTTCCAGGTTGAACTGTATTTATTAATCAGTATGGAGGTATTGGAACATAAACTATTTTTAGTTTAGGACTAGGGGCAAAATCCAGAGTAACTACAGGGAATCCTTGCTCCGGTGTAAGAACAACTTACTCTGGATTCCGGTATGAATTTCCCATAGGTTTTCACTAGGTGGTGCAGTAACTATGGGTGCACATAAAGTCCCTTTCGTGCTCCCGTAGTTACTCTGGATTTGGAGGTAAGTCTACACTAACTTCAGTAATCTATTTTAAGTGTTATACAAGTGACCTCTTGGCTTTCTCATTTTGACAGTAGGCTTTCTCTAAAAGGTCTCTACACTTGAACACAAACCTGACCTCTCAAGTCCTGTTGGATCAAAGTGTTAGAGCCACTTGTAAAGAATGAGAGCCGAGTTTTAACTGGATGTGCTTTCTTGCCAATGTTCAATTTGCATCTGAATTATTAGCACAGAGAAAAGCAGCAATAAAAACATTTCAGTGTCGTTTTTGGAAGTAATGGCAGCCTTTCCCTCTCAAACCTATTCGATAGTCCGACCTTTTCTTACATGGAGTTTGAAATGTATTTTAAACCCCTGTGTAGAAACCACTTCCATTTAGGAATCCAAAGTGAGAGAGAATAGAGTTGAGGGCCCCAGGCTAAGAGGGCGTTCTCTTGACTCAGCTTTTCAATGCTGATCCTTTGGGTCTGAAATGGGTGGATTTGGAACTGCTGCAGTTTATATAAAGAAGAAAATGGTTGCTGGGGTGCACCAACTGAACTGAAAGCAACAGGCCAAGCGTTCTCCAAGAAACGGCTGCAAAATAATGCAGAAAAAAACCACAGTGGTGTGAGAACGGGGACATGGCGGGGCAAGGCACACAGAATGTCCCAGCTGAATGGCCGGTAGCATCTCCAGGGGTGGCTCAGTGGGAAAGACTAGAAAGGGGGGACTATTTTTTAGAAAGGACAAATGCCTTTTCAAGCTCTGGAATGCAGTGGAAGCCAGGCAGGGAGTTGGGTATGATTTGGCTGTAAAGTCAACAGAAAGACCATGGTCTTCGTACATTATTTGAGAGTCCCCTTGAGCTGAATAGGACCTATTTTGAATAAGTAGGCTTGGTATTGGGTTGTATTACTCTTGTCATATTAATGAATCAAACTGGAATGAAACCTCTCGACCTGTGAAATCGGGGCAGTGTAAAAGCTGTAATAAATGAAATGGATGCAAGTTAAAAAAAAACCAGGATATGGTAGAGATCTTAAGAATAATGTTTCAGACATGAAATCATTCCCATAGCATGCCTTTCATAGAGAAACAAGAAAAACCTACCAATTTGGGAATTTTTTCCCCCAAGGGCAACTGGGGGTTAATCTTTCCCCAACCAAAGTAAAACTTAAGGTACACAAGAAGCCGAAATGGACATTTTTTTCTCACTCATGCAAAGCACAGTGGCAGTCATTTGGGCACAATCCTATCCATGTCTACTCAGAAGTAAGCCCATTGTGTTCAATGGGTCTTACTCCCAAGAAAGTGTGCTTAGGATTGCAGTATTAGAGAGGCATGAAAACAGTATTTTGGAAAAGTCACCCATTAAAAGTCAAAACGGTATTAACCCCTTTTCAGCCAAGATCCATTTTTCAAACAACGACGAATGATGTCTAAAGACATCAAAAGAGATAAAAATGTAACAATTTCATCAAATCCATATTTTTTCATTAAAAATCCATTTTTCATGCAGAAATTCCACAAATGGTTTCCAATTGTTGATAAAAGTTTTTACTGAATTTTATGGGGTTTTTTCTTGCAAATTTTTGCAAAACTTTTAATCAGAATTTATCAAATTTAGGGAGCAATCCTAACCAACTAATCATTTTTCATCCAACTTTAATAAATTTAATCATAATGCAAAAATTTTAATCCAAATTTTATTCAAAATTTATCTAATTTGGGCTGCAATCCGAAACACACTCTCCTGTAAGACCTACTGGAAATAATGGGGCTTACTTTTGAGTAGACATGGTTAGGATTGTGCTCTTGATTTACTAAATTTAATTAAAATTCGATGTAAAAAATATAATCTTTTTTACAATCCAATTTTAGGCTGCAATCTTAAAGACACTTTCCTGGGAGTATGACCCATTGAACACAATGGGGCTTACTTTTGAGTAGACATTTAAATACATACGCCAAAATGGGCATTTTTTTTCCCACTCATGCAAAGCACAGTGGCATCTATTAGGGCACAATCCTAACCATGTCTACTCAAAAGTAAGCCCCATTCAATGGGTCTTACTCCAAGGAAAGTGTCTTTAGAATGGCAGCCTTAATTAAATGTAATCACAATTTTGCAAACAAAAAACCTAAAAATTTATTGTTTTTAACAAAATGCCTTTAACAGTTTTGGATGGTTTTGTTTGTTGTTGTTTTGCTTACAAGGTGTTAATAAATGAATTATCAGAATGATTTTTTGCTTTAATAAAATATTGTTTGCAGCTGCTAGACCTTCCCCCACCGGAAGCCAACCTGCCTAATATTACTAATATTATTGTTATTATTATTTTAATGCCTCCTAAATGGTGCTGAGAAGGTGGTTCTTCCTTGCAGCAAACAGCCCTGCTACTGAAGGGGTCTCAGCCCTTTCCTTGCAAAAATCCAGGCAGCTGCCCCGTGTGAGGCTCGAACTCACGACCTTCAGATTATGAGACTGACGCGCTGCCTACTGCGCTAACGAGGCGCTCGCTGAACAGTCCTCTCTGGAACCCGTCCTGATCCTCCTCGCCATTCCACGCCTGCAGTTGCTGCTGCTTGCACTGGACCTGCCAGAGTGGGGGGCTTTTATTCCACCTTCCTGCATTGCAAAGGGATTGTCAATCAAGGTTGATCCAGGGATTGCATTGCAAAGGGATTGCAAGTAAAAATAAAATTAAAAATAAAAAATATTTGCAAATCTAATTCAAAATCTTAAATATAATAAATATAATCTTAAATATAATAAAAGCACAGTAAATATAATTTAATCTTGCTGGGAGGAAGAACTGCATGGAAACTGATACATGTCCTTTTTGGTGTCTTGCAAAAAAAAAAATATTTTCCTTGTAAGCAGGCAACATTTTTGGAATAAGACTGCAATCCTAAAGACACTTTTCCTGGGAGTAAAAGCCATTGCACACAATAAGGTTTACTTTTGAGTAGACATGGTTAGGATTGTGCTCTTAGACTGAAATCTTAAGAGTACTTTCTTGGAAGTAAGCCCCAATGAAATCAATGCAACTTACTTCTAAGGAAACAGAATTAGGATTGCACTGAAAATGTAATAAATTATATGTAACAGTTTTAAATTTAATAGTAACAAATTTAAAAGCAATAGTAAAATTTAAAAGTAAATTTAATAGTAATAAAAATGTAATAGTAATAGTAATAAAATTTAATAGCAATAATTTAAATTTAATAGTAAAGTGTCTACTCAAAAGTAAGGTGGGTCTTGCTTGTAAGAAAGTGTACTTAGGATTGCAACCATAGTGTTTAAATTAACCACATGAAAGCAATATACATGTTTAGCTTATGATTTGTCATGTCCTACATTTTCCTTGGATGTCCTACATTTTGGTGGACCTTGTCCTCTTTTGTGGTTATGACATCTGATCATTTTTGTGAGAGTTCCTTGATATCCTACTTGGCCCTACGCAAAAGGGACCAGAGTTCAAATTATGACAAAGCCAGTCAATTTGATACATTGTAAGAAGAGTGATATGGCTAAGACCACAAATCAATCAATCAATCAATCAATCAGTCTATCTATCTATCTATCTATCTATCTATCTATCTATCTATCTATCTATCTATCTATCTACAGTATTTATATACTGCTTTTCAACTAAAAAGTTCACAAAGCGGTTTACACGAAAATGAAAAATTAATAGCTAATGGGAAGCAGCAAATGGGTAGCTAATTCATAGCTAAATCTGAATGCACTTTTCTGGTAGTAAGCACCAGTGAACACAGTAGGGATTACTTCTGAGAAGGATTTTGTTACCCAAGATAACTGAAACCTGCAGAGATCCATCATTCATTCAACACATTTGTCATTCTTTCAACCTTTCTCTGCTGTTCTAAAGGCTAAAATTGTCTTCCCCGTTGTTGATTTGCATGCAACATGGTGATCAAATTGTAGCATTTCCTTATGACTTTCTTCAGTAAATAACCATCATTCAAATACATAATATATCCATCGCCTACATGTGTCTTTGGCTTATTTTTACCGTAATTTGTTCTGTATTTTAGTGATGTATTATTTAGGATTTTGCAAGTGATATTTATGTATTTCTGGTGGTTATTTTGCATTTGCAAGCTGAAAAAGAGTGGGTTCCACTTTTCAACAGTTTTCACTTTTGGACAGTCCCAAACCCATCCAATAAGTGGGGGATGGCTGAACCAAGATCAGAGCCCTCTTGACTGAATGGTTTGACTTTGGACCTAACCCTTGGTTGACTTTGGGGAGAAGGTGGAACCAACCTGACTCTCCTCTTGAGCATAATTGTTAACGAAGTAAATTGGCTAAGCTTGTTTAATTCTGCGGTGTTTGGTCTACACCCAAAAAGACGGTTGGGACAATTAGCCGTAGGGACTGAGAGTATGATGTGTGTTCATGAACCAGTTATGTTCTTGGCAAAAAAAACGGATTTGCAACACTGCACATCCAGGTGCTAGACATTGGTCCTTTGACAGCTTGGAAGTGGGATTTTTTTCCCCTCGAACAAGAGACACGACAGAACCATCCTTCCACCAGTCTTGGGAATAACCATGAACAGATCAAGACATGTGGGCAAGATCCAGCAGCGCCTGGAAGAGGTCAAGAACTGGTCCATCCGACTGACCAAAACGGATTTTAGTCACAATGAGAGCGTGCGGCTTGCCATGGATGCCCTCTTGGATGGTGGGGTCCAATCCTATCCAAGGCATTGGAGGAAGAGGGAGAAGTGGATTTCCTGTCCCCTGTGGAAGCTCAGTACATCAAGAGGAACGCAAGGGAACCTTACTACTCCTGCGATGATTATTCTGAGGGCAATGTTGGGATAACATTGCAGATACAAATTTTATGGCAAGGATGGTTGACATGAGCAGAATAATGATGCCCGTTCCCTACAGTCAGGAACCTACTTCCCTCTTGTCTCTGAAAATAGTGAACCAGCCCTTCTCCACACCTGGACTTCAGCAGAGAAGCCCTATCTGAAAGAGAAGTCAAGCGCTACAGTCTATTTCCAAATGGACAAAAACAGTAATATCCGAGACATCATAAGACGTTGCATCAACAAGACTGGCCAGGTATGGGGTTTGAATCTATACACACAAAGCCAGCTCTACCTTACAGAGGGGATAGGTCTAGGGTGGCAAAACCAATGATCAGGACTTGATCATTGCAACAGTGTGCGTAGCATGCTTGCATAGTTGTGAATATGGTCTATGTCATAAAATAGGGTCCACAATGACACAAGTTGTGGAGGGAATGGGGTTGCCATATGCCCCAGAAAACCAGGACTGTCCCAGTATTTGGGGATTGCATTGACAGGGGATCCTGTTCTGGTTTTGTGGAAGAGAATTACGGCAAACCTAAGAAGGAAGGGAGATGCCTCAATCCACTGAACACCAGGAGAAAAACTTCTCAGGAAAATCCATGCTAAAACAAAGCATCTACAGGAATACCCCACTTTCTGATGGTTCGTTTTCTGATGATTCCACTCTTTCAACATGTTTCAATTGTACCCAGGACTCATTTTTTCAACACCTGATTCATTCTTTTAACCAAATGCTAAAGTTGTCTCCCCTGATGTGAGATGGTGATCAAACTGTTTTTGGCATTTCCTTATGACTTTCTTCAGTAAATAACCATCATTCAAATACTTAAGATATTCTTTGCCCACACATACCATACATTTTACTGTAATTTATTATTTATTTTGGCTATGTGTTAATAAACATGTTATTTAGTCTCTTGCAAGTTAAATTTATGTCTTTTTTGGTGGCCTTTTTGCATTTGCAAGGTGAAAATTTTTCCACTTTTCAATG
This sequence comes from Cryptoblepharus egeriae, assembly GCA_030015325.1. Classification (NCBI taxonomy): domain Eukaryota; kingdom Metazoa; phylum Chordata; class Lepidosauria; order Squamata; family Scincidae; genus Cryptoblepharus; species Cryptoblepharus egeriae. The sequence continues at coordinate 11,206,245 of JAREYC010000003.1, read as the reverse complement.
GTTTTCACTTTTGGATGCTGCTCCAGTCCCTAACTCGTCCTATAGAGGCGGTCAATCAACATTCATCTACCTTATGGAGAAAATTATATCTACCTTACAGAAAAGGCAGATACAAATTTTATGGCAAGGATGGTTGACATGAGCCTGAAGCATTTGGGATGCTGTCAAAGTTCCCCAGGGATATTATTATTGATAGTGCCGTTGATCAGCACGGCCATATGACATCTGCCAGTCCTTCTTCCCCAGGTACTGGCCATTTTGATGGACGTATTCACAGATGCCGAGATCTTCTGTGATATCCTGGAAGCAGCTAACAAGCAGAGGGTCTTTGTCTATCTGTTGCTTGACCACAGCAACCTGAAACTTTTCACCGAGATGTGCGACAAGCTGCATGTTGCTGAGGATTATTTCAAGGTATTGCTGACTGATGCAAATATCTACAGCTTTCTGTTTGGCCTCCTTGATGCATATGGGTGTCCCTCATTATCCACTAGGGTTCCGTTCCAGAACCTTCTGTGGATAAAAAAATCAGCGTATAAAGAAAACAATGGAAAAAAAGGTTTTAAGACCCAATATATTGTAAACTTGGGTTGTAGGTTGATGTTAGAGTACGTAGATCAGGTCATTCCACAGATTTCGGCTAGAGCTACTGGCATGATGGGTTTGTTTTCACACTATGAGTTATGAGGTAGACATGTGCCTTCCGTGTTATCTCACAGAAACAGCTCTTTGGGAAGCAGGAATCAATCCTATGCAAGTGATAACATTTTTTCCTCTGAGAGATGTTAGATTGTAGGATTGGGTAGGGTTGCAGTGATGGCCAAGTCCAAAATCCACACTTATAAAGTTCTTCACATACTTTCAGAAAAGAAAGATTACTAGTGAAAGTAACAGCAAGGAGGTGGTACTATTTTACAAGTTGTTATAAGGACTTAAACTGAACTATGGTTCTTTCATAACATGCCAGAACATTTCCGTAAGAAGAATTACTGGAGAAGTTTATTGTGCCAAATCTGGCCGAAAGTTCTCAGGACAAATCCAAGAAAAATTCATCATCTCAGACTGGAGATACGTCCTTTCTGGATCATACAGGTAAGCTCAGCTTTTGTACTCATATTTCATTCAAGATTGACTTGGGGACTAAACCTTTCAAGGAAGGAAAAGTTTGGCACTGAATTTGATGGACACCCCAAGGTGAGCAACAATTGCTCCGAGCTCAGCATGTACGTGGCAAAGTTGTAAATGTAAACTTACACCCAAGAATAGGTAAGAGTTAATTCAGATAAAAGGATGAACTACTGTCAAAAACCAAAATCAGGACCCATAATCAGGCTAATGAATAAATGGTTGAGAATGCAATCTTAATCCCCACTTAGGCCAGCCTAAGCCCCAGCATAAGTCCTGTGCTGACCTGGGAGTGTCACAAAAGTGATATAAGGCATTTCTGTGCCACTCCTGGTGTAGGGTTAAGCCAGTGCACAGACATGTAGTTGCCTCCCTACATCACCACGGGAAAGGGAAGTCTGGTGAGTTGTGCTGGTGTATGTTAGGATTGCACCCTAGGTGACTGACATCCAGATCCTAAGTACATTATCTTTAAAAAGGTAGTCATGGTATCAATAGGATAGCCTTCTGGGTACTGGATGCAATCCAGAGAGTTTAATGAAGAGGCTCTAGTTCACCAATGGACAGCCCAGCCTTTGTATAACCAACATCTTGTCTGGATCATACAGGTACACATGCTCTGTCCACTTGTGTGTTTGAAACAGAAAAGACACAAGAAGTACTGTCCATATATAAAGCTGTCCTATATGGAATCAGTTTTTGGGTCTATCTGTCTCAGTGCTGTATACCTAGACAGGCAACAGCTGTGAGGACTGAACCATTGACAGGGATTGAACCAGGGGTCTGTCCTGCATGTGCCCTATCACTGATCAACAGCCCCTCCCTGTATTTTAATATCTGAACTGATATTTCAGTTCCCTCGCTTCAGGAAGAGAAGATAAGCTATTGTGTGGATCTCTCTGAATGCAGAAGCTGTGTTACTGCGAGGCATCATATAGATACCAGGAAACGCGTGTAGTACAGTATTTTAATACTGGGAATGAGGAATGTGATTCAAAACACTGTGCTGTGTGTTCTCCCTCAAAGAAAATCCTGGACTTATTCCAAACAGGTTTTCTGCGGAAATGGACTTTCACAAAACGGTGTTTGCTTTGGGCTAGAGAGGTCTTTTCCACACCTTTTATTTAAAAAATGAACACGTGTCTCATCTTGAAAATGATATATAGGTATTAAGCAACTGTTGGCAGCCGTTCTAGGGCTCAGTTGTTCAGAAACCACAAATATCCTCCCTACATCCCCTAAATCCCCTAAAAAATGGAAACTGAAAAAGTCAGGAGTAAAAAAAGTCTGAATCCTATGAAAGCAGCAGTCCTGGTTAAGGCAACTCTGAAAACTTTCTTGGGAGATCAGGGAGCCTCCAAGCTCAGCACTGGTCTTCTTATGGCACACTGATCACACTGGGTACATGCACACTGACCATGGTTTTTTCTGTGGTATTTGCCCCTTGTGATGACCCCTGAACAGTTTTTTCAGTGATTTCCCAACAGTTGTGCTCCAAAGTCCTGCAGCACACATGTGGACCTTTGGCGGCACACCATTGTAAATTGTGGCTTCGAGTGAACTGAATTCAGACAAACGAGCAAAAACAAGGAACGTTATTAAAAAGCATATAAAAATTTGAAGAATGATGGGATGAGAAAACAGCATAGGCAACAGTATGGCAATCAAGGAGAAGGGTTTTAACCAAGGAGGGTAGAGAGGTTAAAAGTCAAGAGAAAAAACACGTTTCCTTAACTACTTGGGCTAGTTCAGGATCTTGATTCTTAGCCTCAACTGGACAGGCAGGAAAGCCTAGTTGTGGGATCTACTTTAGAGTCTAGATGCCCGATACTGTTCTTTATGACTATAGGGCTTGATTACACCATGGCATTTGCTTTGGCATGAGACAGGCGGGATATAAATCAAATGAATGAATGCTGGAGCAGGTCACCTGTACCCTTGATTTTCCTGCTTTTGGGGATCATTTGGGCTTCATGATCCAACATGCTGACTCAAATCCAAGTTTTTTCTTATCAGTAAGTTTTGGGAGGAAGGAAAAAGCAATAAGGCAGTCCCTGTTGCTCTCTCTTATCTACCTTTCTCCCTTTTCTTCCACAACCCCCAGTTTCACCTGGTTGTGCGGCCAGGTGCATCGGAATTTCCTCTCCAAGTACACAGGCCAAGTGGTGGAGCTGTTTGACGAAGAGTTCCGGCATCTTTACGCTCTCTCCAAGCCCGTCGCAGGCCTGAGACCTCCACTGCACACATCGTTCTTGTTGCTTAACAAAAGCACCGCAGCGACACAGGGCAGCCTCACAAACAGCACTAACCAAGGCAGCATCCACACATCGGATCCATTCAGCTGCCTGTCAAACGATAGCATCCCACCAAAACCTACCAGGACTCCTGTTTATAGCAGCCAAACGGCGTCACCGCTGCCTCTCAACAGAGTCCACTCCTTTCATGATTACACCACATGCTACACCCAGCCACCGAACGGCATCCAGGTCAACTACTACCAGAGACAGTATATCATGGATTCTCCAGCAGTCCTATACAACAATGTCCATATCTACAGGCCTGTGAGAATGAAACAAGAGGATGTTAATAGGGCACAGATGAATCCAGTCTGGAGATGTCTTCATAGAGCCAAACTGACTTGATGAGTAGGGTGAGGGATCTGTATATTTTATAGCAGTGGGAACTAGTGGCAAGGAGCAATATATTACAAAGGACATTTCTAGGTGGCCCAGTTAATCTTGTTAGCAGCTCAAGAACCTTTGTGGCCTTTATTTTTTTAAGTTTCTGATCTCAAGGTCGTTGAGAAATACCGTGATACCAACAATAGTTTGTATCAACCCTGAACAACTGATGGGTATTTTCCATACCAGAGCTCTGTTGATCCAATTAGCAGGAAACCCTATTTAATGGAACACTTTCTCACGTCATATAGCCCAGAGGTGGCCCAAAAGCTATCATGAGGAGACCTCATCCTTGTCAGATGAAACACAGTATTGCAGCGTTTCTCCAACTGTAGGTCCCGAGCCAATTTCAGGTGGGTCCTGTAGGGCCTCGCTAAGTTACAATGGAAAATATACAGTTGAAAATACCTGGCTGACCTATTCCATTCCATCTGATGAATATAGGGATTATTGGTGTAAGAATGATGTACAGTTTAACAATGGAGGATCAAGTACAGATGTGGATCTGATTCCAGCGCTACAAATTGGACTAGGTAATCCACCTGTTGAATTAGGAATTGAGCTTGCAGATGAAATCGCTGTGGCTTTGGAAAGACCGCTTATAAAGTTGTATGCAAATAACCAGTGGGACTGTGAGCAAAAAGGATGGATCCGTAAGTAAGTCCATAAGGTCATAGCTATTGCGGAGAAGTGGGAAGATGACTTGTATTGGGCTAAAAGGAAAAAACCAGTTAAAGACTTTGTTAAGAAGCCTGCTAAGGCTGTGAAGGAGGTGGTGAGTCACAGCAGTAAAAAGAAGTTGGACGTCCCTTCCGAGCATGGCGTTTCTCAGGCCAAAACCTCTTCACAGAAAGGAAAAGAGGAAAGAGTCTTTGTGCAGTGTGGTGAAGATCCAGAGCCTGTTGTGTGGCAAAGTGTGCAAACTAAACAAGACTTGGTTGGAGGTGGTGAGTGGGCTGATGGGGGAGACCCAGGTGGAGGAACAAAAGAACAAAGTGTCTCCTTTAAGGGTCTGGATCCCCAAGCCGAGTGTGTTGCAGAGCCAGCAAAGAGCCAAGTAAGCTCTGGTACCAAGAAGTCCAACCAAAGAGTTATTCCATTTTGTATTTCTGGGAAGAAGTCAACTTCTTTGTCATTCGGACCTTGAGAAAAAGTTCCAAGAGTTGCCAAAGCAAAGTGCCAAGCGTCTGAAAAGAAAGCAGTTAGCCCTTGTGTACCAGCAGCTGATTCTGTGGAACTGGAACAGTTTTCTCTGCAAGTGAAAGTAAACCATGAGTCAACTAGAAAGAAGAGAGGGGGAGTGTTGGGAAGCCTTGTGAGACTTGGTGTGAATTGGGCTCCCAGATGCCAAAGAAGAAAGTCAGCATGGTGCACCCCTAAAAAAGCTTCTAGTGACTTTGTGAAGTGGGTTGTTCAAAAGGATTGTAAAATCAAAATGCAAAGAATGGACAATGTGCAAAAGTATGTTGCTAACTTTTGTGATCTTAAAGGGCCAGAAGCAGTTGGAGTGCCAGGAGAGGAAGAGAATCACGTGGAACTTTAGAGTTTGTTGCAAACCCTGCCTGCAAAGAAGGCTGACCAACTCAAGGTAACAAAAGCAAAGAGCAAAGTGCCAAAGATACCAGTTCTGTTGTACTTCCTAAAAAAAGTGTTGAGGCTGACACTATAGTGGACTTATCTGAATGTTGGTTTCTGAGCCATGACCCAGTGTTGGCAAGTGAGAATGTTTTGTCTGGGGTGGCAAAGAAGGGATGGAGGGCAAAGAGACTGAGTAAAATCAAAGTCCCTCAAAAGAAAAGTTTTGTTGCAATGTTTGAGGCCAGTTCAAAGAAGATGAAGTCAAAGAAGCAACTAAAGCTGGTGTGGAGAAATAAAGGAGTGGCGTTGCCAGGCCAAAAGCAGCAAGCAAAACGGGTTCAGCTTGCACCCCGAAGAGAGCTGAAACCTAAAAGCTTACTGAGAGCCTCAGTTTGTGTTGCAACCCCTGCCGGTTGGCTAGCTTGGAAGAATGCTTGGACTTTCAAAAGTCTGCAAACAGAAACATCAAGGATGGAGATGTGAGTCAGCTCAAAGAACAATGCTAAATGTACGGTTCCTTGAAGGAGCGAGAGGCCAGGAGCAGACAAGCCTCTTCAGATTGATCCCGAAGTGTGTACAGAATTTTCTTATTGACCCTGGTTGAAAGCGTTCTTTTCAGTAGTTTTGGTGGGCTAATTGGAATTACTAACCCAGGGCTAAACTGATGTGCTGTATGTTTTATGGTATAAAAGTTTTGAGTTTGTATTAAAATGTTTTACATGTATTATTTTTTTTATTGGTTAAGTTACCATGTATATATTAAGTTCAGTGTTATGTTTGTTGTGTTTAAGTATTTTGCAACTGTTTAGTCCAGGATGAGTTTTGAATGGTTTTTCTTCTTGTAATTGTATAGTCCTCTCTACTGTTTGTTAGAATTAATTAATGTATTAGTGTTTGTTGCATGCAAATTTTGAAGTGTAATCTTCACAGTATTTTTTTAATTTACTGCATGTAATTTTGTTAGTTATATGATAGGTTATCTTTATGGGTAGTGAAATTGAAAGTTATAGTAACCAAGAGGTACATGATTATAGATCAGAAATTCATGAAACTTACAGTTACCAAATTAAAGATCTGGTACCCGTGTTTAAGGGGCAGCATGTAAGAATGATGTACAGTTATGAATTTTTGTTGGACCAAAGATTCTACAGAAGATGTGTATTTGGGTAGGTGGATGATATTTGCTATTACTCCCGTGGGACTAAAGCTTGTTACCAATACAGCAAGATATGCTTTATACCCATAGAGCATAAAAGGGAGATATCCACACGGGAAGAATCAACTCACTTCATGACTATTTTTAAGTGCTAGTTTTAAAAAAACCATGAAAACTGCCTGAAGGAGGAATAAAAAATTAAAACCACCCACCTGCCTGCCTTGATTTTCCAAAATATTTTACTATTTTGAGATAATAAAGATATGGCTTTTCAACATGAAGTATTTCACTATGTGTTTGACACAGCAAAACAAATTAATAAATGTTCCCTTGTCCTCAAAGGGCTCACACTCTAAAAAGAGATGGAGAAGAAATTCCAATAACACTCACTGGAAAAGACACCATGCTGCAGTGAGGAGGGTAGCTGCTCTCCCCCTGCTAAGAGGGGACCCCTCTTTTAAAAGTGTCTCTTTGCCCAATTAGCAGGGGTAACTGGTCCTACCCTGGCCAGAGGAAAAATAGGGCAACAGGTTTACCAGGTTATAGATATTTAGCCACATTTCTTTTGGACTGAGGATGAAATTCAGTAAAACAAGAGTCTTTGGGCGCAATCCTAACCTACGCTGGTACAACTCACAGGTCTTCCCATGGTGATATAGGGAGGCAAGTGCACTGCGTACTGGTTTAACCCTCTCCAAGGAGTGATGCACAAGTGTATTACGGTGCTTTTGTGACACCCTCAGGCCAGCATGGGATTTGTGCTGGGGCTTAGGCTGGTTTAACTGGGAGTCAGGATTGCAGTCTTAGGGAAGCTGACTTGGGTGACGTGGAACACTGCAAAAGAGACAAATCATCTCTGAGCTTCTGGAACCATTTTTGTTCAAATTCTGTGGCAGATGCTGTCATTAAGGCGGTCAGGGATGAAGCACTGAGACATTTCACCTCTTCTTGAGCATCCTCCTTTAGGTTTTCAGAAACAAGGTCCTTTCTCATTGCCTGCAGGGAAATGGGGGTGGGGAGAGGAGGGAGTAAACATGTTTTAGATTCAACAAGTAAATGATCAGCCCAGATCCTACAAAAAAATTGGCTTTGCCCCAAAGCAGAAGTTTAGCCCATGGGGAAGGTGGTGCAGTCAGCATGGCAGGCACCACAATGTGCCATATAAACGGCCCGTTACTCTCATCATCAGAGCCATTTGGGGCAGCTATTGCAATGACTTCAATGCTCTGCATGGGTAAAAGGGTAAAAGTTAAGCAGAATGATGCAAGCTTGCTTACCCTGAATACTGTATGCAGATCCCATAATTAACCCCATCCAGGGGTCTTTTTCAGGGATTACACACCCGTATGGAGGACCAATACCTCTGTGGTGAGTACCAGAATACACACACATAGACACAAACACATACAAACAGGTGAGTACCAGCACCTGTTTTCCAGAAAAATAGCACTGACCCCATCTAAACCCCAGAACCTCCACTTACTTCAGTCATAAGGAACAAGACGTTTCCTTTCAATCCAAAGGTTGCCACTATATCTTCAATTTCTTGCTGTGTCTTTAAGCTACACTCTAAAGCAAAAGAGGATTGCTGTGACTGTACAAGCTGAAGCAAGAGCCTGAGGGCAAAAGAAAAAAATAAGTTTTAATATACACAATGAGGTTTGAAAGATTTGGGCAGCGCAATCCTAACACAATCCTGGTTGTTCTTTCACTCCTTGCCACAGGATGTGATGATGGCATCTAGCCTCAATGCCTTTAAGAAGAGATTGGACAAATCTCTAAAGTAAAAGTAAAATTTCTAATGGTTACAAGCCATGATTGGTATGTGAAGGTAAACTCAAAATGCCAGATGCAGGGGAGAGCAACGGGATGCAGGTCTCCTGTTGTCTTGTGTGCGTCAAGGTGTCTGGTGGGCCACTGTGAGATACAGGAAGCTGGACTAGTCAGGCCTTTGGCCTGAACCAGGAGAAGCTAGTCTTATGTTCTTAACATTACAGGGTCTCCAAGCCCAGGCCTGGGGGCCAGTGAGCCATAATGTGGCCCCCGGCAAGACCCCTCTATCCCGCCCTTGTAATCCACTCCAATACATTCTTGTATGTACATTTATGCAAATGTATTCAAATTTGAAATGTAAATTAGTTTTCCAGCCCCCAACACAGTGTCAGAGATGTTGTGAGATGATGTGTCCCTCCTGCCCAAAACTTTGGAGGCCCCTGCATAAAAAAAATCAGATTATTTAATTATTCATTCATTCACTGGCTTTCTATCCTGCCTTTCCCTGCAAGTGGACCCAAAGTGGAAAGCAACATAATAAAAGCACATACACCAATCAACAAATCAATCAATTTCGATTTCACAAGTTTTAGTTCCAAAATGAGAACTGTGGAATATTCTTTATGCCCCCGCAGACTATAAAGTTATAAATGTTGTTATTTAGTGCAATACCTGGCTCTAATGAAGGAAGCACAAGCGTATATCAAACTGTTCTCTGACTCTTCCTGTACTTCCAATTCCTCTATCGTGCTGGTGGTTCTTGCTACGGTTTGGCATTCCTCACAAGTCCCCAAACCAGAAGAATGGTACATATTGTTTGTCCAGTTGTGATTTTTCTGATGCTGAAAGCCAACTGATAAAACCCGGACGTGATTATTTACGTTTAAGCTTTCGCGCTGTAGGAAATCAGGTGCCGGCGCAGAGAATGACGAAGGACGCCGTAAACGGCTCGTGTACATCTCCGCAAGCAGCTTCCAGCTCTCCGGATGAAAGGGGTGCAGCAAAATCAGTTTCTGCAAGCACTCAATCGTTTTCTCAATGTGCTCCAGGGTGCGGTAAATGGCGAGCTGCAGACCCAGTACTACTGTTAGATGGTCGGAGTTTGTTGCTCCGCTTCTCTAGTGAAATAAAAACCCATAAGATAAGGAAGGCAGTCCTGAGTTTGGAGGAAAAAATATGGAAAAATCAAAATGATCAATGATATGTGATCCAAGATCTAATGATATAAGCAGTGGATATAATGATATAAGCTGTACGGCTCTGTTTTGCTCCCCCCACCTGGAATGGCTCCCAAGGGGTGAGACTCCCTCCAAGACTTGACTGCTCTGCCCGCCTCTAGCTACACCACTGGATATAAAATATAAGATATTTATGATTATAAAATATAATTTAAAGCAAAAATCATTGGAAAGCTACCAACCAACATTTCTGCAATCTCCAAGGCTTCCTGGTGTCGTCCCAGACGAGCCAAACAGCGAGCCCGGCTTTCCTGCACATCTCTTCTCATGGCAACGTTGCTGGGAGCCAACAGCGCAAGGCAGTCGGAATACTCCAAGAGAGCCTTCTATAAGGAACATACAAGGACTGAACTTAAAATCTAATTTTTAAAGAGTTGGGCAAGAAAAGAGGATTTTTTTTTCAAAAAAGCTGCCCTTTTAAATACTATTAAAAATGAATAAATTGGATGCGCAATTTAATAGGTTAAGCGTTTTAAATGATGCACTGAAGGGCTGTGGGTGGCGCAAGTGGCTAAGACACTGTGCCTGTTAACCAGCAGGCCAGGGTTCAAGATCCGGGTCGGCCCCACAAGACAGGGTGAGCTCCTGTCCTTAGTCCAACTCTGCGATGCGAGCTGGATCCAATCGTATTGGCTCTGCCTTTCCATTGGACTAATTCAGTGGCGTGGAGAGGGGGGATTTGCTGCTTGGGTAACGGCCTATCCTCCATAACAATCTAATCCAGGCTTTTGTGCTTCACATGCAGCGTATGAAGCCGAGCACAATACTATAGTCTTCCAAGACTGACGGAGGCCTGCTTTTTTTACCAATCAATCAAATGTTGCACCCCCAATTGTAGCACGTGCCCCAAAAGCATATCAAGAAGATTCAAGGGAGCGTATCCAGAAGTTGTGTTTACATGAAAAAAAGAACACATAGGTGTCATGAAATACAGTGGCGCCTCACGTAAAGAACGCCTCATGTAAAGTATGTTTCATGTAACAAACAAAAATTTCTCTAGGATTCTGCTTCACATAAAGAACATGCTTCATGTAAAGAACACATTCGTTGGCAGGTGGGGCAGATGTGTTGGCCGGCAGCCTGTTTAAAAAGCGTCAGTGCTGCCTAGCGCACCTGCCCATAGTGAAAGCAACACTTCCATGGTGTTCCTCCTGTGGCTGGGCGTCCGCTGGGCAGAGGGAGAGAAGAGCAGTGGAGAAGAGGGAAGCAGCTCAGCGCTAACCAGAAGGGAGCAGGGGAGAGAGAGGCTCAGGATGGAGAGAAGGAGAAAGTGGGGAGACACTTTGAAGTTATCTTGGATTGCAGCCTCCTAACCATGTCCACCCAGAAGTAAGTGTTAAATGGGTCTTACTCCCAGGAAAGTGTCTTTAGGACTGCAGCCTAAGTAGACGTCATAGGATCATGCACATTGAATGCATGTTTTGAATTCAATTCTAGTGTTTTGTCATCATTTTTACATCCAGTTAATATTTTTATATGAATATTTTTGGGGTTGTGGAACCAATCGTCTGAGTTCCCATTATTTCCTATGGGAAAATCCGCTTCACATAAAGAACATTTCACGTAACAAACATGCCTCCAGAACAAATTTGTTACGTGAGGCATCACTGTACCTTAAATTCTTGTTGCTTGTATGCCATGTCTCCTCGGAATTTTTTTATATTGACACTTTCAGCATCATCTTCGCTGACAGCTTCCTCCGAAAACCACTATGGAATAAAATAAGGTAGATTATTAAGAGCACAATCCTAACCATGTCTACTCAAAAGTAAGCACCACTGTGTTCAATAGTTCTTACTCCTAGGAAAATGTCTTTAGGATTGCAGCTAAGAGATGCAAAGTTTGGAGATGGACAATAGTTTTGAGACTTGAAAGTGTTTCTAAAGAGGCATCATGCCCTAAATGTACATCATTTTACAAAAATGAATGTATTAAAGGTGGAACTTATGAATTTAATTTCATTGAAGTGCCCCCCAAATACTCTGCATTTTTCCTCTGACCGTGTGCACTGGTTTTGCCCTGCCCCTGAGCATGTGCAGAGTGGTTTTTTGTCTTGCCCATTCGCATGTGTAGAGTGATTTCAAAGCTTTGCCCCTGAGCATGTGCTGAGTGTTTTTTTGTCTTGGCCATGCGCAAGTATAGAGTGACTATAGAATAATCCTTTATGATCATTGTTTTGTACATTGTACATTACACAGGGAACTTAGATGCAATCCATTCGTACTTAGAAAACATTGATATTAAACATTAAAACATGAATGTTCAGGATGAGATAAATCTTTAAGGATTTAATGGGCTTTCTTGACACAATGGGAGCTATCAAGTTCTTCCAGGAGGTGAAGAGGTAATCCTCTGGGCCTATGGGAAATTCATATTGCAATCCAGAGTAAATTGTTCTTACGGTGGAGCAAGGCATCCCTGTAGTTACTCTGGATTGTGCCCTAAGAAACATTGAACACAATGGGGCTTACTTCTGAGTAGACATGGTTAGGATTGTGCTCACAGTGATGACCCTCTGGAGCGTTTTCCAGTCTGCCACTGCAATTTCTGAACCATACACAGATGCAGTAGGTTAACTTGCGCTCTACAGAGTAGCGGTAGAAGGTCTCCAGCAGTTTTCCTTTTAGGATGCAATCCTAAAGACACTTTCCTGGGACCAAGACCCACTGAACGCAATGGGGCTTACTTCTGAGTAGACATGGTTAGGATTGTGCTCACAGTGATGACCCTCTGGAGCATTTTCCAGTCTGCCACTGCAATTTCTGAACCATACACAGATGCAGTAGGTTAACACGCGCTCTACAGAGTAGCGGCAGAAGGTCTCCAGCAGTTTTCCATTTAGGCTGCAATCCTAAAGACACTTTCCTGGACCAAGACCCATTGGGGCTTACTTCTGAGTATACATGGTTAGGATTGTGTGCACAGTTGTTGTTTCCCGAGAAGTCTCATGACATATAATCTTTGCTGTGCCCTCTTAACCAATGCTGCAATATGAGTGCTCCAGGTCAGGTCCTCCTTTATAGTAAAACTTAGAAACTTAAAGCAGGCCATCCACTATTCCTCCTGTAGTCCATTATAAGCGCCTTAGGGCACAATCCAGAGTAACTATGGGGAGTCCTTGCTCCTGTGTAAGATCAATTTCCTCTGGACTGCAGTATGAATTTCCCATAGGTTTTCACTAGGTGGTACAGTAACTATGGGTGCACATTTCAAAGCCGTGGCCCCTGAGCATGTGCAGAGTGACTTCAAAGCCCCTGCGCCTGAGCATGTGCAGAGCGACTTCAAAGCCCCTGCCCCTGAGCATGTGCAGAGTGACTTCTAAGCCCCGGCCCCTGAGCATGTGCGGAGTGACTTCAAAGCCCCGGCCCCTGAGCATGTGCGGAGTGACTTCTAAGCCCCAGCCCCTGAGCATGTGCGGTGTGACTTCTAAGCCACGGCCCCTGAGCATGTGCGGAGTGACTTCTAAGGTCCAGCCCCTGAGCATGTGCGGAGTGACTTCTAAGCCCCGGCCCCTGAGCATGTGCGGAGTGACTTCTAAGCCACGGCCCCTGAGCATGTGCGGAGTGACTTCTAAGGTCCAGCCCCCTGAGCATGTGCGGAGTGACTTCAAAGCCCCGGCCCCTGAGCATGTGCGGAGTGACTTCAAAGCCCCGGCCCCTGAGCATGTGCGGAGTGACTTCTAAGCCTCGGCCCCTAAGCATGTGCAGAGTGACTTCAAAGCCCCGGCCCCTGAGCATGTGCAGAGTGACTTCAAAGCCCCAGCCCCTGAGCATGTGCAGAGTGACTTCTAAGGCACGGCCCCTGAGCATGTGCAGAGTGACTTCTAAGCCACAGCCCCTGAGCATGTGCGGAGTGACTTCTAAGGTCCAGACCCTGAGCTTGTGCGGAGTGACTTCTAAGGTCCAGCCCCTGAGCATGTGCGGAGTGACTTCTAAGCCCCGGCCCCTGAGCATGTGCGGAGTGACTTCTAAGCCCCGGCCCCTAAGCATGTGCGGAGTGACTTCAAAGCCCCGGCCCCTGAGCATGTGCGGAGTGACTTCAAAGCCCCGGCCCCTGAGCATGTGCGGAGTGACTTCTAAGCCCCGGCCCCTGAGCATGTGCGGAGTGATTTCTAAGGTCCAGCCCCTGAGCATGTGCGGAGTGACTTCTAAGCCCCGGCCCCTGAGCATGTGCGGAGTGACTTCTAAGCCACGGTCCCTGAGCATGTGCGGAGTGACTTCTAAGGTCCAGCCCCCTGAGCATGTGCGGAGTGACTTCAAAGCCCCGGCCCCTGAGCATGTGCGGAGTGACATCTAAGCCCCGGCCCCTAAGCATGTGCGGAGTGACTTCTAAGCCCCGGCCCCTGAGCATGTGCGGAGTGACTTCAAAGCCCCGGCCCCTGAGCATGTGCGGAGTGACTTCAAAGCCCCGGCCCCTGAGCATGTGTGGAGTGACTTCTAAGGTCCAGCCCCTGAGCATGTGCAGAGTGACTTCTAAGGTCCAGCCCCTGAGCATGTGCGGAGTGACTTCTAAGCCCTGGCCCCTGAGCATGTGCAGAGTGACTTCTAAGGTCCAGACCCTGAGCATGTGCGGAGTGACTTCTAAGGTCCAGCCCCTGAGCATGTGCGGAGTGACTTCTAAGCCCCGGCCCCTGAGCATGTGCTGAGTGACTTCTAAGCCCCGGCCCCTGAGCATGTGCGGAGTGACTTCTAAGCCCCGGCGCCTGAGCATGTGCGGAGTGACTTCAAAGCCCCAGCCCCTGAGCATGTGCGGAGTGACTTCTAAGCCCTGGCCCCTGAGCATGTGCGGAGTGACTTCTAAGGTCCAGCCCCTGAGCATGTGCGGAGTGACTTCTAAGCCCCGGCCCCTGAGCATGTGCGGAGTGACTTCTAAGCCACGGTCCCTGAGCATGTGCGGAGTGACTTCTAAGCCCCGGCCCCTGAGCATGTGCGGAGTGACTTCAAAGCCCCGGCCCCTGATCATGTGCGGAGTGACTTCTAAGGCACGGCCCCTGAGCATGTGCGGAGTGACTTCTAAGGTCCAGCCCCTGAGCATGTGCGGAGTGACTTCTAAGGTCCAGCCCCTGAGCATGTGCGGAGTGACTTCTAAGGTCCAGCCCCTGAGCATGTGCGGAGTGACTTCTAAGCCACAGCCCCTGAGCATGTGCGGAGTGACTTCTAAGCCACAGCCCCTGAGCAGGTGCGGAGTGACTTCTAAGGTCCAGCCCCTGAGCATGTGCGGAGTGACTTCTAAGGTCCAGCCCCTGAGCATGTGCGGAGTGACTTCTAAGCCCTGGCCCCTGAGCATGTGCGGAGTGACTTCTAAGGTCCAGCCCCTGAGCATGTGCGGAATGACTTCTAAGCCCTGGCCCCTGAGCATGTGCGGAGTGACTTCCAAGGTCCAGCCCCTGAGCATGTGCGGAGTGACTTCTAAGGTCCAGCCCCTGAGCATGTGCGGAATGACTTCTAAGCCCTGGCCCCTGAGCATGTGCGGAGTGACTTCTAAGGTCCAGCCCCTGAGCATGTGCGGAGTGACTTCTAAGGTCCAGCCCCTGAGCATGTGCGGAATGACTTCTAAGCCCTGGCCCCTGAGCATGTGCGGAATGACTTCTAAGCCCTGGCCCCTGAGCATGTGCAGAGTGACTTCTAAGGTCCAGCCCCTGAGCATGTGCGGAATGACTTCTAAGCCCTGGCCCCTGAGCATGTGCAGAGTGACTTCTAAGGTCCAGCTCCTGAGCATGTGCGGAGGGACTTCTAAGGTCCAGCCCCTGAGCAGGTGCGGAATGACTTCTAAGCCCTGGCCCCTGAGCATGTGCGGAGTGACTTCTAAAGTCCAGCCCCTGAGCATGCGCGGAGTGACTTCTAAGCCCTGGCCCCTGAGCATGTGCAGAGTGACTTCTAAGGTCCAGCCCCTGAGCATGTGCGGAGTGACTTCTAAGCCCAGGCCCCTGAGCATGTGCAGAGTGACTTCTAAGGTCCAGCCCCTGAGCATGTGCAGAGTGACTTCTAAGGTCCAGCCCCTGAGCATGTGCAGAGTGACTTCTAAGGTCCAGCCCCTGAGCATGTGCGGAGTGACTTCTAAGCCCTGGCCCCTGAGCATGTGCAGAGTGACTTCTAAGCCCTGGCCCCTGAGCATGTGCGGAGTGACTTCTAAGCCCTGGCCCCTGAGCATGTGCGGAGTGACTTCTAAGGTCCAGCCCCTGAGCATGTGCGGAATGACTTCTAAGCCCTGGCCCCTGAGCATGTGCAGAGTGACTTCTAAGCCCTGGCCCCTGAGCATGTGCGGAGTGACTTCTAAGGTCCAGCCCCTGAGCAGGTGCGGAGTGACTTCTAAGGTCCAGCCCCTGAGCATGTGCGGAATGACTTCTAAGCCCTGGCCCCTGAGCATGTGTGGAGTGACTTCTAAGGTCCAGCCCCTGAGCATGTGCGGAGTGACTTCTAAGGTCCAGCCCCTGAGCATGTGCAGAGTGACTTCTAAGGTCCAGACCCTGAGCATGTGCGGAGTGACTTCTAAGCCCTGGCCCCTGAGCATGTGCGGAGTGACTTCTAAGGTCCAGCCCCTGAGCATGTGCGGAGTGACTTCTAAGCCCTGGCCCCTGAGCATGTGTGGAGTGACTTCTAAGGTCGAGCCCCTGAGCGTGTGCAGAGTGACTTCTAAGGTCCAGCCCCTGAGCATGTGCGGAGTGACTTCTAAGCCCTGGCCCCTGAGCATGTGTGGAGTGACTTCTAAGGTCCAGCCCCTGAGCATGTGCGGAGTGACTTCTAAGCCCTGGCCCCTGAGCATGTGCGGAGTGACTTCTAAGCCCTGGCCCCTGAGCATGTGTAGAGTGACTTCTAAGCCCTGGCCCCTGAGCATGTGCGGAGTGACTTCTAAGCCCTGGCCCCTGAGCATGTGTGGAGTGACTTCTAAGGTCCAGCCCCTGAGCATGTGCGGAGTGACTTCTAAGCCCCGGCCCCTGAGCATGTGCAGAGTGACTTCTAAGGTCCAGCCCCTGAGCATGTGTAGAGTGACTTCTAAGCCCTGGCCCCTGAGCATGTGTAGAGTGACTTCTAAGCCCTGGCCCCTGAGCATGTGTAGAGTGACTTCTAAGCCCCGGCCCCTGAGCATGTGTGGAGTGACTTCTAAGGTCCAGCCCCTGAGCATGTGCGGAGTGACTTCTAAGCCCCGGCCCCTGAGCATGTGTAGAGTGACTTCTAAGCCCTGGCCCCTGAGCATGTGTGGAGTGACTTCTAAGGTCCAGCCCCTGAGCATGTGCGGAGTGACTTCTAAGCCCCGGCCCCTGAGCATGTGCAGAGTGACTTCTAAGCCCTGGCCCCTGAGCATGTGTAGAGTGACTTCTAAGCCCTGGCCCCTGAGCATGTGTGGAGTGACTTCTAAGGTCCAGCCCCTGAGCATGTGCGGAGTGACTTCTAAGCCCTGGCCCCTGAGCATGTGTGGAGTGACTTCTAAGGTCCAGCCCCTGAGCATGTGCGGAGTGACTTCTAAGCCCCGGCCCCTGAGCATGTGCAGAGTGACTTCTAAGGTCCAGCCCCTGAGCATGTGCGGAATGACTTCTAAGCCCTGGCCCCTGAGCATGTGTAGAGTGACTTCTAAGCCCTGGCCCCTGAGCATGTGTGGAGTGACTTCTAAGATCCAGCCCCTGAGCATGTGCGGAGTGACTTCTAAGCCCTGGCCCCTGAGCATGTGCGGAGTGACTTCTAAGGTCCAGCCCCTGAGCATGTGCAGAGTGACTTCTAAGGTCCAGCCCCTGAGCATGTGCGGAATGACTTCTAAGCCCTGGCCCCTGAGCATGTGCGGAGTGACTTCTAAGGTCCAGCCCCTGAGCATGTGCAGAGTGACTTCTAAGGTCCAGCCCCTGAGCATGTGCGGAATGACTTCTAAGCCCTGGCCCCTGAGCATGTGCGGAGTGACTTCTAAGGTCCAGCCCCTGAGCATGTGCAGAGTGACTTCTAAGGTCCAGCCCCTGAGCATGTGCGGAGTGACTTCTAAGCCCTGGCCCCTGAGCATGTGCGGAGTGACTTCTAAGGTCCAGCCCCTGAGCATGTGCAGAGTGACTTCTAAGGTCCAGCCCCTGAGCATGTGCGGAATGACTTCTAAGCCCTGGCCCCTGAGCATGTGTAGAGTGACTTCTAAGCCCTGGCCCCTGAGCATGTGTGGAGTGACTTCTAAGGTCCAGCCCCTGAGCATGTGCGGAGTGACTTCTAAGCCCTGGCCCCTGAGTATGTGTGGAGTGACTTCTAAGGTCCAGCCCCTGAGCATGTGTGGAATGACTTCTAAGCCCTGGCCCCTGAGCATGTGTAGAGTGACTTCTAAGCCCTGGCCCCTGAGCATGTGTGGAGTGACTTCTAAGGTCCAGCCCCTGAGCATGTGCGGAGTGACTTCAAAGCCCCGGCCCCTGAGCATGTGCGGAGTGACTTCTAAGGTCCAGCCCCTGAGCATGTGCAGAGTGACTTCTAAGGTCCAGCCCCTGAGCATGTGCGGAGTGACTTCTAAGGTCCAGCCCCTGAGCATGTGCAGAGTGACTTCTAAGGTCCAGCCCCTGAGCATGTGCGGAGTGACTTCTAAGGTCCAGCCCCTGAGCATGTGCGGAGTGACTTCTAAGGTCCAGCCCCTGAGCATGTGCGGAGTGACTTCTAAGCCCTGGCCCCTGAGCATGTGCGGAGTGACTTCTAAGGTCCAGCCCCTGAGCATGTGCAGAGTGACTTCTAAGGTCCAGCCCCTGAGCATGTGCGGAATGACTTCTAA
This sequence comes from Cryptoblepharus egeriae, assembly GCA_030015325.1. NCBI lineage: Eukaryota > Metazoa > Chordata > Lepidosauria > Squamata > Scincidae > Cryptoblepharus > Cryptoblepharus egeriae. The sequence continues at coordinate 11,187,970 of JAREYC010000003.1, read as the reverse complement.
GCCCTGGCCCCTGAGCATGTGTAGAGTGACTTCTAAGCCCTGGCCCCTGAGCATGTGTGGAGTGACTTCTAAGGTCCAGCCCCTGAGCATGTGCGGAGTGACTTCTAAGCCCTGGCCCCTGAGTATGTGTGGAGTGACTTCTAAGGTCCAGCCCCTGAGCATGTGTGGAATGACTTCTAAGCCCTGGCCCCTGAGCATGTGTAGAGTGACTTCTAAGCCCTGGCCCCTGAGCATGTGTGGAGTGACTTCTAAGGTCCAGCCCCTGAGCATGTGCGGAGTGACTTCAAAGCCCCGGCCCCTGAGCATGTGCGGAGTGACTTCTAAGGTCCAGCCCCTGAGCATGTGCGGAGTGACTTCTAAGGTCCAGCCCCTGAGCATGTGCAGAGTGACTTCTAAGGTCCAGCCCCTGAGCATGTGCGGAGTGACTTCTAAGGTCCAGCCCCTGAGCATGTGCGGAGTGACTTCTAAGGTCCAGCCCCTGAGCATGTGCAGAGTGACTTCTAAGGTCCAGCCCCTGAGCATGTGCGGAGTGACTTCTAAGGTCCAGCCCCTGAGCATGTGCGGAGTGACTTCTAAGGTCCAGCCCCTGAGCATGTGCGGAGTGACTTCTAAGGTCCAGCCCCTGAGCATGTGCAGAGTGACTTCTAAGCCCTGCTCCTCTGAGGGCCTGTCCTCCCCCCTCACCTGGGGTTCGCAGCGGCGTGCGCAGTAGTGCTTCGTGGCCAGTGAAGGGCGCCCTTCCGACTCCCCCCTCGACCCTCCCTCGAAGACGGACTCCTCGAAGTGGCTCCCGAAGGGCGGCTCCATTCCTCCTGCCAGGAGCCTGGTAAGGCAGGACAGCGAGTGCGCTGGAGGTCTCGCTGCTAGAGCGGTTCGCCAGGGTCATAGAGAGCTGCTAGAGCGCCCCAACCCCACGCGCCATAGAGGTACGCACCCACTAGAGTTACACCTCTCAGGGTCTGCTTGGGGGAGTAAGGCCCATTGACTCCAGGGTGACTTCCTCCTGAGTAGACCTGCAGAGGAGTGGGCTCCAAGGCTGCCACCCTGGCCACCCCTACCTGGGAGTAAGGCCCATTGACTCCAGGGGAACTTCCTCCTGAGTAGACCTGCAGAGGAGTGGGCTCCAAGGCTGCCACCTTGGCCACCCTGACCTGGGAGTGTCAATCCCATTACACTTTATGGGACTTACTTTTGAGTAGTCACAGACAGGTAGAGCAGCCTTTCTCCCTCCCTGATCCACGTTGTGTGGGCCAAGTATGGGCTGCGCACCAAAAAACTGGTGTTGGTTTCATTGGCAGTGACTTATGGGACTTTTGGGAGGCCAGAACTCCAGCGACGCCCCCAACACCAGTAAGAGTCTCAGGTGGGCCAGGGGGCCTTTCCAAGTCCTCCAGGAAGCATAATCTCATGTTCCATGCGCACTGCCAAGTCTCCGACTACTGCCTGTCATGTCCCATTGCTGGCCTCACTGCCAGGCCTGGGATTCCACAAGTATCCTGTCACCACTTTAGTACCACTGGTGGTACCCATACCACTGGCGGAGAAACCCTGACAGGAAGTTCCATCTCTGTGATGCCAGAGCCCCTTTGTGTCTACTCGGTTCTGTCCCATTGTGTTCAATGAGACTTACATGAGGAACGCAAGACCAAGTGCTCCGATGTAAGATGGCAGCACCCAGCTTTTCATGACCTTGAAATAAAGTTAGGACTCCACAAGGGGGTCTCGACCCCCACTTTGAAAACCACTGCCCTAGAACACAAAGCTGGTGCAGGATGCAATTCATAGTAATTAAACTGTACACACAAATTAATTAAATGTAGGTCTTTTAATTAAATATTTAAATTAAAATGTACATCTTCTTTTCCTATTGCCTTTGTTCCTGGTAGACATGATGGTCCACAATCACAGCTATCTTAAAATCCCAAATTTTGCCATTAATTTCTACCACTAGAATTTGCGTCTCCACCATAACGGAGCTCACCCCATGTAATGTGAGTGTGGGTGGTGGGTGTGGTGATGCACCATCAGTCTGCCCCTACTGGTTTTGGGGTTTGTTTTTTGCTATAACTTTTGATAGAGATCTTTAAACATAGTTTGTTGCGTGAAATTACACATCAAACGGAAATGATGCAGCTGAAAGATGCAGCTCATGATGCGCCACTGGCACAGCTATGGCACGAGGGACTAGTGGGAAAGTTGGTTAGGACTGTACCCAGAAGTGGGATTCAGCAGGTTCTCACCCACTCTATAGAACCTGTTGTTGTAGAACATAGAAACTGTTAATTTATTTGAATCCCACCACTGAGTGCACCTACATTTAGACCCACAGAAAAACCAGACAAGGAAGAGCATTTGACAAAGTGTACAGCAGTTCACACATCTTACCTATATATATAAAAGAGAAAAGTCACTGACTGACTGGCTGACTCACTCACTCATCACCGCCCTGCCAAAACCGCTGGGCCTAGAAGCGTGAAATTTGGGGTAGGTGTTCTAAGGGGTGCACTAAGAACCGGTTTTCGGAAATTCCAAGCGGAAGGGGGTGAAAAGGGGCGCAACGCGTTTTCCTCCCTATACATTGCATTGAGAATTGCTGACTCAGCAACATTCCTCCCCAACTGCTGGGCCTGAAGCATGGAATTCTGGGAGTTCCTTCTGTCACCTGAACTCCCACCAAGAACCCATCTGGAGAAATTTAACCCTTCAGGGCAGAGATGGGCTGGCCCCATCCCAAGATCCGGTACGCTGGAAGTGGGAGGGGCCAGCCGGGGTCAGGGGTGTGTGGGCGGGGCAAGGGGCGGGACTGGGGAGGGGCGAGGTGACATTGGCGCCTGCACAGTGCCTGCTTAGAAGCCGGCCTGCCAGGCCAGCCTGGCAGGACGGCTTCTAAGCAGGCTCTGCGCAAGCGCCGACACCGGCGCTGACACAGAGCCTGCCCAGAGGTGGGCAGGCCGCTTCTAGGCAGGCTCTGCACGCGCACCGACGTCGGCGCTCGCACAGAGCCTGCCTGAAAGCGGGCAGGACACCTCTAGGCAGGCTCTGCGCGAGCGCCAATGTCGGTGCTTGTGCAGAGCCTGCTTAGAAGCGGCCTGCCGGCTTTTAGGCAGAGCGCGGTGGGCGCAAAACATGGCGGACCGTACCGGTCCGCTATGTTTTGCATTTCCCTGTCGCTGGCGGTTTGCTAGCGGCAGGGAAACGGCAAGACCCGGTACGGGTGCGTAGGCCCGTACCGGTAAGTGCCCACCACTGCTTCAGGGGCTGAAAAGGGGGCAACGTGTTTCTGTCCAACACTTTACATGGGAGACTGAACAACATCCAGACAATTTGGTGCTCAGTGCCTGGTGCAGTGGGAATGTTGTTCGGAGGAAGAGGTTGCACTGGTGAGGATGCTGCGCATGGGGGGAAGTTGTGCATGGGGGACTGATGCGCATGGGGGACTGATGCGCATGGGGAAAGTTGCACATGGGGGATGATGAGCATGGGGGGAAGTTGCGCATAGGAAAAGTTGTGCATAGGGGGGAAGTTGCACATGGGGTGTTGATGCGCCATGGGGGGATGTCGTATGGGAAAATGTTACTCCCGCAACGTGGGTACGTTTTTTGCTAGTGCAGAAATAAATGTATTAGTCCCAACTTGTTGCTGTTTTCAATGCTAATGACTAATATAGTTGACCATCCTCTATATCCATCACAGTCCATGCAATAGTAGCTTTTGATTTTGGGGGGCTGATTTTTACTGTCTCACCTTTATTTTACTTTAATCTGATTTATTACTTGTGGGCTGTTGTGGATCAGTGTTTCAAGATGCTGTCACTTTCAACTGCTTTTCCAGAAGCTCGAAAATACATCAATGCAAGTAGATAAAAAGGTACTATTTCGGTGGGAAGGTAACAGCATTCCATGAGCCTTTGGCATTTACCCTACAATCTGAGTAACTACGGGAGCATGTAAGAGACATTAAATGTACCTGTAGATACTGCACTACCTAGTGAAAGCTTATGGGAAATTCATATTCCAATCCAGAGCAAATTGTTCTTATACTGGAGCAAGGACTTCCCTTAGTTACTCCGGATTGCGCTGTTAGTCATCCTGGCAGCATAACCACGTAGATGTCTTCAGACAATGACCTTGTAACCGAGAGTTACAAGAGTTGGTCACGGCTTGCAGAATCTTTACTTAAGAATTGTAACCTTGCCTGAACCATAGGCAGGCAGTGAGCTGGAAACAAGCGGCAAATATAGTTGTGGATCTTCTCAGTTGTTTCGGTGAGGATTGTGCAACGCAGCAGTTTCTACTCACAAGCCAGCTTGAAAGTTTCTCCAGTGCATGTGCACCAAATGCTTTGAACATACTGTACCAGCCTGTGTTCCTGATGCCTTTAATAGTGTTATCACCCGTAAAGGTGTCCCAACACCACTATGACTCCTAAACTGTGATGAAATAAAGTGTGAAAACCTGGCCTGAAATTAAAAAAAATATCAGCTAAGGCATATCAAACACCTCCTGTTTGAATCTGGGTTCAAGATGTGGATTGGTGAGAATATTAACTATTTTGAGGTTTTGTTTGTCCTGTATCCTACCTATAGTCAAAGTCCCCAGCATTATTTTAATATTCTTTCTAAGCATTACTTTACTATTCTTAACTAACCCATAGCAATAACTCTAAAAGTTAGTATCATGTGCTCCTTTTCTGATAAATATCCCAATTTTGTCAGTCTGTTCAGACATTCATTATTGTAATTCTATTTGATTTCCATGTAAAAGAATGGAAAATCAGTGGAAGAGAATTGCTATGGAATGCTGACCTTTATTATGAGATGACACAAATAAAATATGGGCAATTCCCCCTCCTCACCCCTTCCTCTCCAGACATTTTAAACTAGTAACCATCAATCCTGAAAAAGAAATGCAGGCAGGCAAGAAAGTTTACAATGACAGGCAGCTGCGGTAACAGTGGAAATGGGTGATATAAATATATCCAAAGGCTTCATTTTACACTACATGAATTATGACAAATCTGTAAAAGACATTATAGACCAGGGGTATCCAAACTTTTAACTTCAGGGCTCCTGGACCTTTAACAAGTGTGTACAAGAATTTCAGCTTGTGATCTGTGGGATGAGAGGCTGCACCTGCTGAAATTCCCTCCATTAAAGGTCCAGGAGTCCTGAAGTTAAAAGTTTGGAGACCTGTTACAGACAAACCAAAGATCAGTCGGCTAAAACATAATAAATTACAGAAGATAGTAAATTTGCCATATGTCACTGGGCCAAGAGGCTTCCCCCAAATCCAGAGTAACTATGGGAGCACATAAGAGACTTTACGTGTACCCACTTACTGCACCACCTAGTGAAAACCTATGGGAAATTCATATTGTAATCCAGAGTAAGTTGTTCTTACGCCGGAGCAAGGACACCCCATAGTTACTCTGGATTTTGCCCATAGTTGCTTTATGTGCAGTCAGAAGATCCACCATGTTCCTTGGCACGTGAAAGGGGTAAAGCCCCTCCATTTATCCCTTGCCATCTATAAATTGACCTTTGACTACTGTCTGTTCACTTCCCCAGCAAGTGTTGGGGAAATAAGGTTATTTCTTATTTCTAAACTGTGCACTTTAAAAGCAGAATCCTGAACAAAAAAAGTTGAATCTTGTGTTATAAATTATGCAAAACTCTATATAAGCGCTTTCAGGCAATTGCTTACTCTGCAATTCTTTACACATTTTCCTGGAGTAACCCTACAATCCAGAGTAACTATGGAGAGCACGTAAGAGACATTATGTGTACCTGTAGTTACTGCAAAACCTAGTGAAAACCTATGGGAAATTCATATTGCAATCCAGAGCAAATTGTTCTTACACCGGAGCAAGAACTCCCTGTAGTTACTCTGGATTGCGCCCTAAGCCTGCAATCGTAACCACACTTTCCTGGAAGTACTATTGAACATAATGGGACTTACTTCTGAATAGATATGCTTAGGATTGCACTGTAAGTCCCTGAATGAGATTGTGACTGTAAGTGCACTGAATATAATGAGATTTTCTTCGTAGCAGAAATGTTTAGGATTGTGTTTTATTACATTCCTATGTCCTAACCACAAGAACAATAGCTTTTGAATTTCAACCAGTTATTCATAATTTTTCAATCTTTAGGACCAAAAATGTACCTTGAGGACTAGAAGTTTGATTCTTGTTGACAACAAAATGCAAATGTACAAATTCTCTAATTGCTAAACCATGCTGATTTTCTTAGGAAAGGCATAGTAGTGAATGAACGCTTGAAAACATCTATGTTAATGTTATGGCTAAGTGTGAAAATGCTATAAAAAGGCAATACTTTGGGCTTTAAAATCATATACCGGTACCTCACCAAGGATGCAATCCAGTCCTTTTTTACTAGGATCAAGATAAGTAAGCTGTGTGGATCACTGTAGGATTAACTTCTGCATAAAGATGTATATGCTTGTGCTATTGATTATGGTATCCTTAATTAATGGCAACTGAATATATATAAATGGGTGGGATTGCACTGACAAGCACTGCATCTGAAATGGTTTGAAAGTTGTCTTCTGTGGCATTCCAGTCATACCTGCCTTTATATGCTGATGAACATACAGGTGTGAAAGAAGATGTCTGCACACATCTTTTAGAATAAGGAATTGAAGTTGTAGGACAGGAAAAAGGTTTTAAGTGGCCCTATCCATTGTTAGTTACCATAACAGATTACCTACATACAACCACAGTTAAGACATACAATCCAGTGTAACTACAGGAAGATGTAAGAGGCACTTACTCTGGATTGCTCTATGCATTTCCCATAGGTTTCCAATAGGTGGCACCGTAATTACATCTGTGTAAAAGGTCCTGTAGTTACTTTGGATTGTAGCCATAGCCTTTCTCCCAATAGTGAACCCTGACAATTGACAAGCTGAGCCAAGGATGACCACACATTAAAAACAAACAAAAATAGCACAACTCTTGTTTTTAAAACATTGACTAATCTGAAAAATTATGATGCACAGAAAACTCCCCATTCATGTCAGCTCACCTGCTAAACAAATGTCACAATCTGGCCCTATTCTTAAAAGTGCATGGCTGAATATGTGTTTCCATTCAAGTGAATGGGGCCAACACCTGGTGAACTAAGCCATTTAGAGACTTAACTTGCATAACTTACATACATTACTTACATAGCTTCTGTATATTGTGAAATCACTGGTGGCTTAACTGAAATTATAAAAGGTAACAGTTTACAAAAAAGAAAACAATATATATATTCCAGATTGTTCAAAAACATTCTTAATAAACAAATGTTTTCATTTTGTTTCTTAAAGGCAAAAAAGATGAGTGCATTTATAATGATCGTTGTACAGCAGGTTGTGTAAAACAGACTGATGGTAGAATACAATGTGCCAGTACCGTCTACCTTTATTCAGGTATAGGCAGGGATCAGTGTACTCTGTAAAAAAAATTAAGATAATTTTTATTATCTTAAAATATATCCAAATTAACATAATCCAAAATATTATCTCAGCATAATCAAAATTCTGCATAAAGAAAAAAGATGAATTCTGAAAACACTATAACATATGAATATTTGCAGTTTATCTGCAGTCTCTCTCCCATTTCATGTGTTTCAAGCTAAGAAGGGTTGAGGAGACACAAGCAACTTCAAACACTGAAATCTGATGTTAAGATTTCACTGCTATTATGTGTAGTTTTTCAAGTACAAATTTACAATCATAAAAAGGGACATGTAATTACATCTTGTGATTTTGGGTAAATGACTCTGTATCTAGTATTACTTGATGGGTCTCTTTTGCAGAAGTGTAACATGCACACACCGTCCTGTGTAGAGGTCTCATAAAAATTCACCAGAAGCTACTTCTTTGCCCAATCCACAAGTTTGTTGAGATGGTAAAAATCAAGAGGGAAGAGAACCTTGTGTGTTATTCTGAGGTCCATGGAGAAAAGGCAAGATAAAATAGAAAGGTAAAGGTAAATGGGCAGGAGGGGGAAGAGTCCTTTGCAAAAGAGCAGAGGTGTGAGGCAAGGTCAGGCATTCTTCCAACAGTTTCTCAATTAAAAATTAGTCACCTGCAAGGCTTATACTTTGTGCAATAGCACACTAAGGTGCTGAGGAAAAGTGAGAACTTTTGCAAACACAATTGTCTCATTTTTCCTTCCTTCCATCAGGAAAAAACAACATACAACTAACAAGAAAATATTTATTATTTGTCAACACTTTTTGGTACAGACTTTTATTTCTGCATTCTCATTTCTTACCTTATCCCCAATCCCAAGTGGGTTTTTTCAGCTGAATGCTCAAAAGGGAACTTACTCATTCTGAAATATTACAAACATACTAAAGCAGTAGAATCAGCTTTTTTTTTTTAAAAAAAAATCTATATCTATAGCATCTATTGCGCCACAGACATTTGCATGATATTTAGAAGTACACTGAATTTCCAGGTGTGTTTTTCCAAACAGTTGTACCAAAACATGTACAACATGTCGTACAAACCCTGATAAATAAGACACAGAAACATCAGTCAGCTTTATTTGTTTCTAAGAACTTTTACTCTGTAAAATGTTTGGTCACTCAAAGCTATAAGCTTAAATCACATATCAAAGATCACAGGCAATAAAGCCCATCTTTATGCTAGGAACATAGTTATCAGTACAAGCCAGACAAAACTCTAGTGGTCATTGAATCCCCTTTCAAATAAAAATAACAGACAGTTCCCATCATGTAGCAGAATAAAAAAATGTTCTGTATTAAATTGCTTTTCTTCTTCTTTTTTACAAGGTATCATTTAACCATTCTTTATTTACAGTGCAGAACTTCTACCAGCTGCAGTAGTTTTTAAGCTTTGGCACAAGATGGATGATCCAATCCTTGGGACATATTCCAATCTTGGGGTTGTGTGCGTCCAATTCTTTTCTTGTTTTCATTACAGGAACCCCTTCCCCCCTTCACAGTAATTCAGAGCTCTTGGACTCGTATATTTTCCCCCTCCCTTTCCCTTTGCCACACTTGGCAACTAGAAAAGAAATCAACTGTAAGCTGTTGTGCGCCACTCCAGCAATTAAAAAAAATCTTCATTTCTAAGGAGCCTAATAGCACCAGTCACCTGCAAATACAATACACCAGGAACAGATTTAGTAACTTGCTACATGCTGATCTCAAATCTGGACTGGCAAATACAGAAACACCAGTCACGTGGTTCATATTCAGGACAAATAAGATGTTTACTGAACAAAGCTGCAGGAGTTTCACTAAAGTAAATTCAGGATTTTCCATCCTTTGTGGCATTCAGTGCAATTCTTTCACCCTGTATTATACACAAATATTTCATACTATGGAGTAATGTGCCTTGTACTGATGACTTTCCAGAAGCTGGGGGAAGGAGGGAGCTGCTTGGAACAGTGTATCACAATAGGAGGTCCTGCTGCTTGTTTCGTCATGGTGCTGGTCATGGCCTTGAAATTGTGCTTTTAATGCTTTTTAGCAGAGTTAGGAAAATTGGGCTGTAAACAAAGATGTGATGAAACAATATCCCAATCAACTATCAGGCCAAGAATGCTTTGCAAACTCATATTCCAACAGAAAACCCATCGCTAGGCATGCAGGCTTCATTTAATTGATGCTCAAATGCCTCCACTCCTGGAAACAGAAGTTGCTTGGGTCCTACAAAGAAACCTAAACAAAATTAAACATCCAATCCACTGTGTTCAGTGTGTGGAATAGGATCTTCTAGAGTTGATGGTCTAAGGTCCCCCTTGACCTTCAAACACGGTTTGACTGACGTGGTCAGAATGTGGTGCACGAACCCTGTGTTTTTCCATTTGGCAGTAAACCAATGGCGCTCTTCCTCTCTCACTTTTCACTGGTGTTACAAACTGTTTGTAGTTTCTACACTTTTTCTTTAAAAAGACTGCCTGTGATACGGCTGGCAATCAAGAAATCCTGAGCTGACCACACCACTGTCTTCTATTTCAAAATTTCAAATAGTATTTACTTGTCACCAACATTTTAACAGCTTTACCTGTTATTGAGATACTGATGTGAAATAGCTTGCAACATAAGAATGTGGGGGATTAACTTCAACATGCTGCTTCATTCCTTGCAATGAACGTAAACAAAAATAGCTTTCCCCCCCCCCCAAAAAAAATAAAAAATAAAAAGAAAAAGCATTATCTTAACCCTGGGAGGAACTTGTAAACTCATGCTACTAAGGCTCCATCTTACTGAGAAAGTACTGTTTTTGAAAATTGGGAAAATTCTCACAAGATGACACCTGTGTCATCAGGATGTGTCCAGCTAAATAGCAGGACCTGCTAATTAAAAATTACCTCGTTACTCAGTAGGGTTCTGTTGTGGAACCTCCCTTGGATACAGTAAATCAGTGTATAAAGAAAACAATGGTAAAATAGATTTAAAGACACACTTCCAGGTTTCTTGCTCCTCTGTTGCACCTAATAAGGTAGTGCCTCAATATCTGCAGGGGGTTGATTCTAGGATTGAAGAATGGAATGATTGCGTGCAAGACTCCCTGTCTACAACAGGAGAAAAGCAGTTTTATAACTGTGATTTGCAGTGACCGTTCATGTTGAGTTAAATCCATGTATGAAAAAAATCTATGTATAATAAGGTTGGTCCTGTAGATTTGCTCCTATATAGTTTCTTTAGGCACAGAGTCATCTACATGGGTCTGTGATTGATTAAACCTGATGCAACCTAACTGGAGATGCTACATCATTCTAACTTGACTGAGTGTTTGGAATCTCTGATTAAAACAGTGGTTTTCAACTACTGGTCAGCAGGTGTGCAATAAAAGTTTGGGGGAGAATTAATAATTAGTAGGTGTACTATATTAGTATTCAGTGACCTTTGCTAGACTAAAACATGCAAGTTTTAACCTGTGCGACTTTTTTGCTTTATCATGTTATTTCCAAGCTGAGTGAAAAATCCGGGTGGCTCAACAGTGCCAAACTTCTACTAACAGGAGACTGGACTATTTAATATACACCAACCAAAATCGGAATTCATTACAATGGAAAACTGGATACAAATCTTGTTGCTTTAGTTCTAAATTCATTACGGTTGAGTAAAATCATGGAAAAGAATTTTCAGTTTTGAAAATAGTAATTTCAACCACCTGTATCTTCCTTGGACTGGGTGACGGATGAGTTCATGTTAAGTGCTAAGTTCATGTTAGGGTTGAACATGTTAGGGTTCATGTTCCTGTTCATGTTAGGGTTAAGTTCCTGTTAAATTCATGTTTTGTTAGCAGAATTAGCTGTTGTAGAAGATGCAGTACTATTGTGGTTAGATGATTTGAATTAAATGTCATTAGTGTGTGTAGAATATCCAAAGTGGGATAGTTCTAGTAAAGTTTATTAGACTCTTTATATATTACAGATCAGCGGTTCTTGGATGAAAATGTGAGTTATTTGCTCACAAGACCCTTTTTCCTAGTTTATTTCCCTGTGAAGGGGACATTCTCAATGAATGGACAGTTTCCAAAACAATGGGTTACAGAAAGTGTGAAAACATAAGGACTGTGGGCTGGATACGTACCCCTCTTGAAGCTCTTTATTCCTCCATAAACTGGGCTCTCTCCAACTAGGGGTTAGGATTGAAGCCTTATTGCCCTGTCAGCAGCACCCCCTCTGCCAAAGTGACACTTCACAGACCACCGTTTTCCTTGCTGAGCTGGGGAGCCACACTGATGAAAGTATGGCTTACATTATAATTGGGAGCTCCCATGTCTTGAAAACATATTTGCACATTTTCTGTTCTGTCATTTGTAACTAATGAGGTCCTACATTAATAATTATAACAATATATTATATTATTATAATTAATAATATTACAATATTTATATACCACTTTTCAACAAGAAAAAGTTTATGGAGTGGTTTACAAAAAAAAATCAAATAATTAAATGGCTTCTTATTCCAAAAGGGTTCACAATCTAAAATGATGCAGAAGAACACCATTAAACAGCCACTATAGGATGTGATGGATAAAGCTCTCCCCTGCTAAATGTAAGAGGAGCACTACTGGAGAAGTGCTACTTTGCCTAATAATGAAGTGCTAATTTCTGGCAATCAACTGCTTAATGACATCATTTCCTGCTTAATGATGTCACTTTCAGCCTGATGTCAGGACTCTTGTCTAAAGCCCAGAGGGCAAAAGGGGTCAAAATTCTTATCTGGGAGTAATTAATGGGAATTAATTCTGAGTAGACATGCATAGGATTGACATCACATGCATCACAATAACATCCTGATTGCTTTCCCATAACAAACACAAGAATCATGCCTAACTTCATCTGCACTATTTAAAGCTGTACTTTAAAATTTGATAGGACAGCGTCTTTAATTAAGCATGTTCAAACAACAACCAGCTAGTGTGTGCAGGGCTGAGGACAAGGTTGTATAGCAGAATGAAAGGGGTGAAGCCAAGCATCAGCTTCGGAACGAGTCTTCTCTCATTGTCTCATCTCTGGAGCAAATTCCCCCTTCCCTTTCATAGTGGCATTAACTATGGTTTAACATTTCATGTGCATGAACACCAGCAACAGTTACTTCATAAACCACAATTTGATGTTAGCTTTCAGGCTATGGTTTTGAGAGCATGGTTTGCATGAAATCACGTTTGTTGAGAATTCAGTACTACACCATGACTCATATCAACAAGGAAAATTCACTGGAAGAGTGAAATTAATTCACTCTGTTTTTCCCAGTTTGCAAACCATGATTTACTGGGAGTCAGCAATTTCACCAGCACAGGTCAAAAGAGGAGAAGCTCCAAACCTGTATCGTTTGATTGCACTGCATTTCAATTAATATAACAAAGTCTGGTTCGACTAGCTGCATAATCACACTCATTTTGGCTACTATGGCCAAGGCAGAAAAATGAGGCATTTATGAGCTGCACAAGTTATTCAGCAACGCCTAAAACCAGAAAGGCAACAAAGGTCATTATTCAAATATTTTACAAATTCAAGCACTAAGGGTTACTGGCAAAAATACTTTTAATAAGTTATTTAGACAAATCTATAAGTGCCAATTGGAAGGCAAAACTTAACCAAGCTTCTGACTGACACAAAATGAAGCCTTATTAATAGGGCAGAAAATGTTTTTATTTTACTCTTAAAAAATACAAGTACTTATAGAAATTGCAGGTGGCAGAGGACAGGGACACTCTAGGCAATCGTGACAGCCCAGACATCATGCAACCTTCTGGGACATTGAGCAGACTATGCAACTGCACAGAGTTAAAAGGACTGTCCCTGTCCTCTGAAAGAGGAAGATGTTGCATAGTGTCCCAGCACCATAAAACTTAGGTACGGTCTGGATGGGGACCACATTCTGAATGGACAATGGGTGCAACTTTGAGTGCTGCTCTTCTAAGGTAATGCCCCCTTAACATACACACACATGCACTACCAAAAACCAAAAGTTATACTTTGGCTCAGAACTGTTCTGTTAACTCACATGAACAGTTAACAAGTCAGCCAGGCAAGATAATAGGATACTCTGCTCTTCCCTTTCTGTTTAAACATCCACTACAAATCCACATTCCAAAGGCAGGAGGTAGCCTTAGGCTGTGGCAACCTGTGGCAACCAGTAGCACCTTTTTGGCTACTGAAAGCCCAGATTGGGCCACTGCCACCCACTCAGAGCACAACTTCAGAGACATATAAAAAAGGACTGTCTGGAGTTACTATTCACAGTGTGACACATCCAGAGCACCTACGGCCAGCAAGCCCCCCTTGCTTATCTTTGTGAAATTTCTTGATACAAGTCTTGACTTGGTTTTAGAATTCTGACTCTTCTAAACCAATGACAGCAAAATCTGGCAACTTGTGGCCCCATCCAAAGCCCATCATAATTCTTATCAACACATGTGCCAAATCAAATCCGTCCCATTCAGTTCAATCCATTCAGATTGGCTACTGGGCTTCAGAAAGAGGTATTTTCTAGATTTAACTTGTAATTTTCTGCATTGATAATAAGTGCTCTAACACTAAGCTATGGACACATTTCCGAGGGACCCACCAATCCTGAAGCCATGGTGGAACTACAGCCACCCCCTGTAATCTGACATGGACCCTTCCATCAAAAAAATGAAATATCAAGCTGGAGATTGGCAGATAAGAAACATGCTACACAGAATTCTGAGAAACCTGATGCACAGAAGCAACCCTTATCCTGCAATTTTCAAATGAATGCAAAATGAAAAATTCTGCTGTTTGTGGCATTACATGTGAAATAGGATATGCACCAATTAGGTTTTATATAAAAACATACTTCAGCCTCAAACTTAACTCCTTGAAGTCAGAGACATTCAACTGTAAACCTAGCACACAAGCTCCATATGTAACAGATATTTCTTTCTTCTATTGTCCTTAAAACCAAAAAACCCTCAAGTGATCCCCACCCAATTGTTCCTTCTTCACATTTGTCCCCTTTATTCCCAGCCTATCTTGTTTTCCTCTTATGCTGGGAAGGGATAAAACTGAAACAGTTTTGCAGTGTTTCCCCATTTTTCAGATAATTTTTCTCCAGCACTAAAAAAAATTCTGTGTCCTTAAAAGATTTTGGAATCAAACATAAGGCAATTAAATACAAACCTCCTCTTCAGCCCAAAGTGAAAGAGAGCTGAAATTGGGGCAGGCTTTGTAATTCCCAAACTTTGGAGTTGTTCTTTCATGGATTTTAAAACAGACATTTGCTATACAAGCTAGCTATCATTTTCTCCTTCCTGTGGAGTGAATTCTAAGCAGGTGATTACTAGAACTGAATGGCCAGCAACAACCACCGGACGCTGCACAGCAAAAGATTATGTTCCCACAAGCCCAAAACTTACATGTCAGTCTGATTTTGAGAATTTACGCCTAACATGTCGAGGAGGTTCCCAATTGTCACTGTCATCTGTTTCTTCTTCATTATCATTGTCGTCGTCGTCATCATCATCCTGGAAATCCAGCAGCTCCTCTTCCTCCTCCTCCTCATCGAACAACTCAAGGCCCAAGTCGGCTCTTCTCTGCCGATCCCCAAACCACTCCCTGACTTGTTCATACCCCATGTGCGATTTGGCAACCAGCTCATCGAGGTCCTGCTCGTTAAGAAATTTGTGTTTCAGGTAATAATCCTTAAGAATTGCTTTTCCAGTTTTAAATTTGATGACTGGTGCTCTGTCCCAGTGTTTGATCCTTTTGTTGGCCCTTGGACGTCCACGTGGCCTTCCTCTTCCTCTGCCCCTTGATCTTCCTCTTCCCCTCCTTCTGGAATGGCCTTGACCATTCATACTATTGGCCCCTTGGTAGTAGTAGTACCATTTCAAGCCACCATTTTTCCAGGCATAACGTGTATCTCCAAACCAACCAACAATCTCTGGTCGAGGAAGCCCAGTTTCCTCAGCCAACTTATCGTACTCTTCTGATGATGGCCACTGAGTCCGAACAAATGACATTTTAAGCATATGTAACTGTTCTGGTGTCTTTTTAGTCAGTTTGCCTGGTTTCTGTGCTCCTTCACCCCCAGATGTCTCTGCTGATGCTTCCTTTGAGCTGTTTTCGTTCAATTCTTCACCATCATCCTGTATGACGCCAGCTTTCTTTTGTTCTGCAAACCAAATATCAATCTCTCGCCTGGTTAGTTTAGTTTCTGATCTTAACCGATTCAGTTCGTCATCTGTGAGGACAGAATTATTGCAGAAACTATCTTGGAGAACCTGAAGTTGCTCGGCTGTTTTTTCCTTGACTTTCTGAGGACTAAGATCGGAGGCATTCCATGACATTTTCTGCTGTAGCGGGACCATCGTTGGAGGCTCGTTGGTTTCATCGCTTGAATCTATAATGATAGTGCAGGAGTCATTGTTGAGATTATTGTAATGGTTATTCTTTGAGTTTCTCTGGTTGTACCTGGTGTCGCTGAACCACTTTTTAATCTCCCCTTTAGTCAACCCTGTTGCTTTCATGAGCCTGACTATCTCCAGATCATGAGGAAAGTGATTTTTAAGATAGCTGATCTTTAATTCCGTCAGCTGCTCCTTGGTCTTTTTTGCACGGACCCCAACTGTATCAGCAGCTGCGACCACCACTTCTGATTTGGTAAGCTGAGGGGTTGGGACAGCAGCCACTTGCTTTGTTTCGGTCACGGGATGAGTAGCCTGGACCTGTCCTTTCTGCAGCTGAGTTTGATTTGGGACTCCTGCTACAGTCAATGCTATTGGGGTTGTCACTGGAAGTGCGCCAGCACCTGCAACCTGTGTAAGAACGAGTCCTGGCTGGCCAACTATTTGACACGTCTGCAGAATGGAAGGCAAACCATTGGTAGCTGTTGAAATGTGTGCTGGAATAACCGTAATGGTCTGAGGGACGGTATGCACAGTGCCGTTGAACTGTTTCCTCCTGGCTTCTTCTACTTCCTCTGGTGTCCAGCTGACGCCATGTTTCAGACGCTGGGCAGAGAACCAGATTTTGATCTGCTCCTCAGTATATTTAGCTTGAGTAGCAAGAAGTGCAATTTCTGACACAGTTGGATAAGGAAACTTGTTGTAAGTATTAAGTAAGAGGGAATTATTATCCAAAGCTGTATTGTAGGTCGGAATGCTACTGATAGGGATCAAGACCTTAGAGATCAAGTTGGGGTTTTGCGGAGAAGCTATGGTAGTTATCACTTGTGTAGGCTGAATCACTGCTGTCGAATTCACAGCTGTGCTACCTGTTTCTGCAGGGAATGCAGTGGTTGTGTTGGAGTCTGTGGGGGCTGGTTTTTCAATTATTTCCTCACAGTCAGGGTCAGCTTCAGCATTCTTCTCTTCTGCAGGGCCATCCTCTGCTGTGCTGTGGAAAACGGCAATTCGTTTTGTTTCACTCTTGTTTTTAATCATTTTCATAATAGGGGTTTTGCTAATTGAGATGCCACCTGACATCTCAGAAACCTCCGATTCTTTGGCCTTCTCTTGCGTAAAACTCCCATCAAAAGTAAGATCATTCACCGTTTGCTCAAAGATTGTCTGGTTATTACGCTTCACCATGGTCAACTTAAAGTTGTCCTCCCCAGGGTGGTATTTTGTATTATGCTCCGAAAGAGCATCATATCTTTTGGTAACAAACTTGCATTCTAGGCAGACGTAGGAAGAACTTAACACGACAGTGGGGTGTTCAGAATCCACATGAAAAGTAAACATATTGAGATCCGGAGTCTGAAATGTGCAGTATTTGCATTCATAGCCACCTTCAACTTTTTTATTCTGCTGATTGTCCAAGTCCACATATTCGTGAGAGTCATCGTCGCTTGAAACGCTGCCTGCTGGTGAAATCACAGGTGGTCCCTCTTCAACATCAGATACCACTTCTAGATCTGGATCAGGTTCACTTGTTAGGACCATGCAGGGAGTGGTAGATTTTCGTTTACTTGCCATTCTGTTGCAGTGAAAAAAACCCCTATAAAATGACCCCAATACTACCACTTTGGGTTTTTCTGGATGCTTGTTTTACTATAATGGCTTTGGGTCCAATTGTCAATGCATGGTAATTTATCAACCTTTATTGTATTAGCAACATTTTCATAGTGCAACTAAACAGTAACTTGCAGCCAGAAGGATAAAAGAATGAGCAGCAGTTTCTGAACATCTGCATCCGCCACCTGTAATAAGTAAAAAAAAAAACAAGAAACATTTAGATATTTTAGGGAGTTACTACTATAGAATTAAACTGAATGGTTAAACTGAATGACTACCTCTTAAGTAGTATTGTATTTACTTGAATATAATATGCACCTTTTCCAGCCAAATTTAGTCTCTAAAATCTGAGTGCCCATCAGGTTCAATGGCACATTAATATTTGAGTATTTACATACTCAAATAAATATGGTAGCTGCTACCATATTTACTAGAATACAATGCGCTGCTACCATTCTTTTTAGGATATTAGTAAAATTTACCCACCAGCGTGGGAGTAAAATTTTAAGAATATTTGTGGGCCTGGGTATGGCTGAGCACTGCTGGGCATTGACAGGCAATGGGCATGGGAGGGTAATGGAGTGGTGGCAGGCAGCTGAAGCACCAGGCATTCCTACTGGGATGCATCACCACCCCCCTGTGCACCTTTCCCCCATGCAACATCCCCCCGGTGCAACCACCCTGTGCACCACACACACCCCAACCATGGGCACCTATACCGAGTAGATGCAAGATTTGGGGCTGGATTTTGTCAGTCTTCAATGTTAAGTATAGGATGAAAATATGTTGCACTCCTCCTCAGTCCCTTAGGGATTAAATTAAGGATTAAATTTCTCAACATTGGTTCTTGGTGGACGTTCGTGACGTGTAAGGAACTCAGGCTGAATTTTTAGCGCCCGGATCTCGCATCCTAGCCTGTGCGATGTCTTAACCTCTAAAATACTACAGCCCTACATGGGAACAACTACCTCTCAAATACAACATGGGTGCTACAACATGACATCACCCCAAAGATCATTCAGAAACTTCAACTGCTACAAGAGGCTGCTGTCTGGTGCAAGACTTTATGACGTTGCTTCACTAGTTACCAGATTTTTTGGGACATGGTGTTGTTTAACAACTGACATCACTGGGGTGTACGGGTGTCACTATTCTACAGGGTAAAATTTTGAAAACATGCACAAGTTCAGACCAAGATAATTAAGGACCACCTTCTTCCACTTGTTACCATCATGTCAGATCTTGGCTCTCTTATATATTCTTGCTGAATTTTGAAGTGGACAGTTAATAGACAGTGATACATAAGAGTCTTCTAACTGGTGGTCCCTATCACATGGAGCTCCCCCATCCCGCTGTTATTTTTCTGGAAATTGTTTACAGGTCATAGCTTTAAGAATTGACATCTCAACTATTTTCTATGACCTGTACACAATTTTCATTTATGTTGATGAAGCTTACATCAGGAAAAAACTTTATTATACCTTACATCAGTGGTCTCCAAACTGACCAATGGGAAATATGTCTCCCACTGTTCTGACGAGGAGCTGTCATTCCCTGCTGCTGATCTCCCCCAAACTGAGCTTCTGTCCACTGAACCTACTTGGAAATCTAGAAAATGGATTGCAGTTCTAATATTTTGAGTCCCCAACTGATGAGTGTTTTTTTAGAATGGGGGTGTTCTTAAACCTGTGCTCCAGGGACTGGCATGGTCTTTTTTTATCTGCAGTGGCCATCAGTGTCAAACCCAAACCATGGATTAAAAGATATCAGTGTATAGAAAAGATGGATCTGTAAAATAGTGTTGCACCGCTATGTCTTTAAAACACAGAATAATAACCTATCCTTCAGTTTAACAGAGCACTGTACAATTAACCCAGCCAATTTTAATAAAAAGTTTATTGAAAACAGCTGAGTGGTTACAAATGTCCCACAAACAGAGAGCGACACTGAGTATAAATTTAATATATATAATATAAAGATATATAAAGATATTATGAAAGGCCTAGGCAAATAAGATCTGTCTGGCACCAAAAGACATAAAAGTGTGATGCTAAACAACAGGTTTCAATGCAGAGCGCTTTTCTCAAACAGGATGGCACAACAACAACAGAAAGACACTTTCTGTCAGCACCCACCTACCCGCAAAGGGGGCAGAAACCAGCATAAGGAATTTAGAACATTACCATAATTTGGGCAGATTCATGTAGGAGTAGATGGTCCTTTAGATACCAGAGTCCCAATCTGGAAAAAAAAAAAAACAGGCGGGAATTATGTTAATTGGAGGCAGCCAACACAAATAATCTTGCAGCATCTTAAAACCAAATTTAGTTCAGCATTAATTTTTAGACCTTTTCAGATCTTTCTTTATTCATGTTAGAAGCACAAAACATGGGCAAAAATTTACTAAAAACATTAAAATTGAATTAGATGTCATGTCGAGCAGAGGCTCGACGAGCACCTGTCGGGGATGCTCTTGGGGGATTTCCTGCTGCAGGCAGGGGGTTGGACTAGATGACCTACTAGGTCCCTTCCAACTCTATGATTCTATGTGCCCCCCCCCCCAACTGGGCTCTTCAACAGCATTTTCCCTTGCCAACATAAGAACTTCCTCTGTGCATGTGGAAGGGCACTGTATGCACTGCAACATAGGTGGGGTGGTTTGTCATTCTCCACATTCACACATGGAGAACATGTGTGAATGTCTTTCATGGTGTTTCCCCATTTCCTCAGGTTGTCCTTAGATCTTCCTACCCCAGCGTGCAGTCTACGTGTTTAAGAATTTCCATGCAGGCCATGGTTGTTCTTGGTCAGGCGCTGGTTATACATATGATTGGACCCATCACTTGTCATCTCTCCACTCTTTCCAAATGACAGTTAAGAAAGGCCACAGTTCTAAGGAGGCTATTCCTTGATTCATGCAAACAAATAACAAGCAACACAGAGAAGACTTTTCTCCACCATCACTCTTTATATTTCCCACTGAGAAAAAATAGGAGCATGGCCTTTTTAAATGACACAAGTGTTCAGGAAGGAACAAATGAGAGAAGGTAGTTCTTGGAAATTTGGGGTCATAGACCGTTAAAAATACAGTGGTACCTTGAAAGACAAATAACTTGTAAGACAAATGCTTTGTAAGACAAACGAAAATTTCTAAGGAATTCTGCCTTGTAAGACAAACTTGTTAGTGCCTTGTTAATAGTTAAAAAAAGAACAAATTGATGGATCTGCATCGCGAGCAACAGCAAGAGGCTGTGATGATCTCATCTGCAGAGGAGGAAGAGAATAAGGAGGAGGAATCCCTCACATTAAATGAGATTAAGGACATCTGTAAACATCAGGAAATGGTGCAAAATTTTATAGAAAAGCACCACCCAAATAAGGCTGTAGCAGTGCAAGCGATTAATCTGTTGAATGACAATGCAATGTCACATTTCCGTGAAATAGGAAGACAAAAGCAAGTGTCATTAGAAGATTCCTTGTAAGAGTTGCCCAAAAAGACACCAGTGACTCTTTTAGTGAAAATTAATCATCCCTGGCTATAAAGGTTTTTCTAACTAATCTGTGCCACAAATGGTTAAAGAAAGAGGACAAGCAGGTCAATACACTGGTGTGTGTTTGAATCAACACACTGGTACTTATTTGCAAAGCTAAATTATTAACTCTTAACATTCAGCATATTGTTTCCCCATAAACAAATGTTATTAAAGGAATAATTCATTGTCCCCGCTACTGAAACTATCAATGACTTTGTTCCACCCACTGTTTCAGTTCTTTGCTTCTTATTACAACCCCTTGGGGTTCCAGTCCTCCTACTCAGCCAACCACAAATCCACAAATCTATTAGTAATTTGATTTTCTCTCTAAATGCTTTGAAAACTTTTTGTTGAAAAATGTTATATAAATACTGTTGATTGATTGATCTCCAACTCCTCCCCCCAACACATGGAACTCCATCTCTAAAATGTATATAATTCCACTTCTCTCGCTCCCTTTTCAAATTCCTCCCGAGAACTTTTCCGCATGATCTTTGGCTTATTCTCTCATTCATAATTGAATCCAAGTTTTTAATACAAAACTGCATTCACTCCCTTCCTTGGCAACACTGGAAACTCCATCAGTGGCTTCCTTCCATCAGCAGATCCTGTGGACTCAATAAATAAATAAAATACTCTGATCCTTGTCTCTCACTCCCTGTTTCCCCTTTGTCTGTTTTGAGGACAACTACAGTACATAATTTGAGACATTATGCTCCGACTCTCCAATACCAGGCAAGACCAGTGCATAAAATCCATCAGGATTTCTATGAATTTAATACTGGATTTAATTTGATATAGGTTTGATAAAGGTGTATGTTCAAACTTCATCTTTATGAGATCGGATGTTGGGAGCCCGTCTTGGGACTAAACCAGTTTAAGCAGTTTTGACTCCAAAGACGTCCATCCAACTCTTGGATTCTTGCACAGGATCAAATGCCTCTCAGGATCAACACAGTTTATGTAACTCCAATTGAGAAGACATGTGCTGGACCTTAGTGGTATGTCAAGATAAACAAAAATTAATTTCCTTTTCTGAAGCACTGTTCATTTGATTTGAGAAAGCTACCAAGGATGCCAGAGGTGAAAAAACAATCAAGAACTGGGACCAGCGGACAGGTGAGCACCAATTCCCATAGAGCAGGCACCAGAAAAAGTTGATGGTTCTTTCTGATCTATTACATATAATAGGCACACATGTCTTGATGTGGGTTCCCATAAGTCATGTCCCCTTTAGGGAAGGGTTTAGCCCACAGTGCAGACATTATCTCCCCTTTTTCTTTATCTCCTCAAAGGTTCAACTGCCTTCATTACAGAGCAAGGAAGAAAGACAAATCAGAAGTGTTTCTCATGATACTGCTTCAAGCAGTACTTGATATGGAACTGAAGGATTAGATGTTTTAGCCACACTTAAGGCAAGTTGTGTGCACAAGCTTCCCGCACCTTAACACAGGGGCAGACCACGACAACATTCTGGACATTTCTGGGGTATGCATAGAATCCCACAATGCGCGACTGCATATAGCCAGAAGAATGGCGGAAGTTCTCCAATGAGGATGCTTTTTCAGCTATCAGCAGTGTCAAATGCTCATTAAAACCTAAATCAATGTTCTCAACAAGTGGTATGGTACCACTACTGGTACCAGTACCAGAACTAATGGTAGTCACTGGATCTCTGGACATCTACTACTTGGCAATGCAACCAGGAACATGACACAACATACAGCAGTAAGAGGCAGCCTCAGTGGACAGATCTAAAGCATGTTTCTCCACACTTGGAATAGCCCTCCTATCCATCTTGAGTATCTTACTGTGCTAACTGTGTCAGATCTGGTCTCCCAAACCAGAAGTAACTGGTGATATTTCCAAGTAAATTCTCAGCACCATGTCCAATGATGTATTTCACTTAAAGAGGTTTTCCCAAAGTTTTTATCTGCTATATATGTGTTCTTACACTTAGGCTACAATCTTAGGCAAATTTATCCAGGAGTAAGTCCTGTTGAACGCAGCAGGATTTACTTCCAAACTTTTAAAAAATAAAAATATTTCTAAAAAATAAGCACACATAGAAATATAAATTTAAATCAAAAGCAGGTTGCCTACATGATAAAATCTCTTCACAACCCATCCTCACATTTTTTTCTCGCAGGCATGTGACCAAGATACCTTTTGCCCCACTCTTACTATTCTTTACATAGCGCACAATCCTAACCATGTCTACTCAAAAGTAAGCCCATTGTGTTCAATGGGTCTTACTCCCAGGAAAGTGTCTTTAGGATTGCAGCCATAGTCTCATTAATAAGCATTACAACAACACAAACAAAAAAAGTAAGAGTTTTGCCACTAAAGAAACTGCAAGATAAAGTTTGACCATATGGAGAAAACAGATGGAAGAGAAGAATGGCAAGGCCAGGGATCAACGTGAGCCTATGCATACAGATACTTTTTCTGAGTTGGGGATTAAGCATCTACTCTTTGAAAAAGGTGGGACGTGAAGAGAAGGGGTATGCATGTATATGTACAGGTGGGGCCTTGGTATCCATTCTAGGGCACCCCGCTGATATAGGATTTTGCTGAAAAACAAATCTGCAATTTTTAGCCCATTTAAACATTTTTTTTAGCATTTCTAGAATGCCTAATATGGCAAAAAAATTACTTCTGATGTCACTTGGAAAACCAGAAGTGGCTTTTTTGGCCATTCTGAAGCTTGGAGAGGCTGAGTACCGCTCAGGTAGAGCCCATCTAGCTCAACACAATCTGGGGGCCCACACTGAGCCAGATCCACAGATGAAAATTATATGGATATAGAAGCTCCACCTATATGATTATAGAATGAGTTATCCAAACTCTGGCCTTTGGGCCAGATGCAGCCCACAGCAAGCCCTCCCATCCCAGGCAAGACTTGTAATCCTCTGAAGGAGGGGGAAGCTCTGTCTTAAAATACCCCAGAGGGTAATTTGAGGACTGGGGAAGCTGCACACATCTCCCCTCTCTGTGTATGAAAGTGCTTACAAACTGGTTTGAAGATCACTATGTGTGTGTTAGAAAGTGTTTATGAACAGATTTGAATTCATAAGTTCCATCTCTAATATATTCATTTATGTAAATTTATTCAAATCTGAAATGGAAAAACAATTCGTTTTTCAGCCCTCAACGTAGTGCCCTCCTGCCAAAAGGTTTGGACAACCCTGATCTAGACGGTTCAACTTATAATGGGTAACTAGGAAGAAAGGGAAGAACAGAATGGGAATAACAACTGAAAGCGGGAGGTGTTTGAGATGGAGAACGAAGGGTTGTAACAGGCAATACAATGGGAAATGGGGGAAAGAGTAGATGTGGCAAGACCATGGAGCACATGGGGCTGTGTTGGTAACAGAAGGATGTGAAGGAAATGTGCCATAGAGTAAGACAGGTGAATAATTTGGCAGCAAAGTTCTGGTTAAAAAAATGGGATTGCCATACAACATGGGAAGGCTAGAGAATATAATCACTCTACTCGAGATGATCAGAGCATGGACAACATTTAGTCCTCAGGAACAAACAATGACACACTCACCCCAGGAAAAGAAAGAGCAGGTAAGTACCTACCAATGAAGTCAAGTATGCTTTTGCAGGACCTTCTGCAATTCTACACTTAGTTTTTGACTCTCCTCAGAGATTCCAGTGTTTTACAACCATCCTGCTCGTGGGGGGCATCAACCCCACTGCAACCAGGGCAGAGATCAACACTCTAGGTGGAAAAAAAATATCAACATTGCTTAAACACCATTTCATTTCAGAGACACCTTTGAGCACAATCCTAACCATGTCTACTCAAAAGTAAGCCTCAAAAGTAAGCCATGTCTACATTATGTTCAATGGCTTTAGGATTGCAACCGTTAAGTCCTATTTAAGTCAAAGTCTGCCACTGACTTATCCAAAAAAAGGAATATTTTTGTACACATCACATAAGCTTATGGATGTAGTCTAAAATAGTGCTCCCCAAATTTTTTACCACCAGGACCCACTTTTTAAAATAGCAATCTATTGGTGACCCCCACAGCTTTACTAAACCAAAAAAAGATATAGAAATATTTTTAAATTGTTTAAAAATCAGGCTGATGGAGATCTTCTATATAGTATGCACACGTAGACATCTGCTAGATTCTCTCTAGAAATGAAGTCGCCCAAACCTTTACATTCATTCAGGGTACCCAGAAAGCAAGATGTGCAGTTAGGAACTTCCAGGCCAGATAAAAGGCTGAAACTGGGTTCACACATGATCAGTAGCACCCCAATTACTGGCCAGAGGGATTTGGAACAGGGAAGGGTTTGCACCAAGTAGATGCTTTGCAGAGCTTGAGGGGAAGCTAGCCACATTTTAATTTGGGAGTAAGATGAGCACCTCATACCACAGATTAGAAAGCAAGCCACAAAAGTGGTCTCCAAATTCAGTAAGTTTCTTCTGCAAATAGGACAAGAGTCCATGCAAAAAAAATAAAATTCAGTATTTCAGAAACTTTTAAAACTGGCTTGTGTCCCACTGGCTTATAACCCACTGGCTGGCCCTGACCCACAATTTTGGAAACACTGGTTTATAAGCATGCAGCATAATGTATTGCTGTGCTGTGACTAGATGGTTTGATTTAGTACTGGAAGTTGAAATCCCAGTCATAAACCTAAGAAGGACCTTGAAAAGTTAGGCTCTCTTTAAGTTTATCTCTCCTTTCAGGGATGTGAGAATTAACTGAGATAACCCCATATAAGCCACTTTTAATGATAACCATGTACATACAACAAATTTAATTTCCTTGTAATCTTCTGATTAAACCCAAACTGCAAAATAGAAACACACAAGCCACTCCCTCCCCAGCTACCATTTTTTTTGGGTGGTGGTGGGGACACGACTCAGTGCATACGTAAGATAAAAAAAGGCACCCATATTCCTGATCAGCAGCAACTATTTATAATCGCATTTCAACAAACCTGGTGCCAGATGGAGAATTTTACAGCATGCTTTTGCAGACAGGGTCTAAAACAAAAAAAGAACTGCATGGATTATTCTGGAGTTTTATGTTTTTTTTAGTTAAGTAGTTCTCTGCCCATCACTGGACCCAAATTTTGAGTGCTCCCCCATTCTTCCACTACACATTTTTAAATTCCCTCTTAATCAGTACAAGGAAAGACCATAGTACAGTTAGCAAACAATGGAAATGCAAAAGAGCTGGACCAGAAAGCCCTGGAATAGTGAACTGAAATCTCTTCTCCCATCCTTTAAACATGCATTTTTAAAATAAGCTGATCACTTGGATGTGAGTTTTTGAGGTTCATTTAATCTCCCCCTCCCTTTGCAAAATCCCTCCTTACCCAAACAGCACAAAGAAATTTGGGGGGGGGGGGGCTGGGAGAAGAAACAGAGTGTCCTCAGCCACCACCTCCTTCCTCTCCAACTCAAAAATGTTTGAAGATCTGAAGGAGGGGGAATAGGAGGGAAATCTGCAAGGGGGGTTTTCTTGCAAGCCTAAAGCACCTCCCAAATTTCAGATTCTAAAAAAGGAAAAAGCTTTGGAAGGTTCCCACATTTTTCTGCAAAGCTTGGTGATGTATCCACACCTCCAGCAGCCCCCTGCACCTTGCAGCACCCAACATGAAAGTCTGGGAAGGCCCCCCTACCTTGCAGTGCTTTGCTGGCTGAATGCCTCCCTCTGTTTTCCTGCCTCCTCTTCAGTGCAGAGCAGCCATCTTGCATTTTAAAACATCTACAGCACTTTTGGAGGGGAGGAGGAGGAGGGATGGTGATGCTTTGTGAACTTTGAACTGCCAAGCAGCACTTTTTTGTTGCAAACCCACCTCCCCTGATGCACCTTTAGGATGCAGCCTGCAAAGGGCAGGTTTTGATCCCCCAGGAGATCAGGGGAGGTTTGCAAAATCCAGGGAGGGAGGATAGTGGCTGCAACAAGCAGAGCCTTCTCCAGGATGAGTGTGCATCAGACACACTCATACACAACAGAGCTGGAGAAAGCAGGAACAACAGGGGGAGGGAGGAGCCAACCTCAGTCCTGGCAGAGCCCCTCCCCTGAATGTGGGAACCTAGGGAGTGGGTGGGGTCAGGCCCAATGGAGCAAAGCAGCCCCAACAGAAAGTAACCAGCTGATTGGACCAAAAGGGATGTGGCTCTGGCCACAGGGGTTTGTAGCAGGGAGAGTAGCAAGTAGCAAGTAGATGCTTTGCAAAACTAGGGGGAGCTGGATAACCCCTGGGTTTTTTTGTTTTTTTTAAAAAGAGGGTGGCATCTGCATTATAGCCTGGCTGCAAATTTGTCCCCTTAAATGCCAAATGCTGCTCCATCACTGGAAAAGAAAGCAATCAGCATATGCTCAAAAACATATGCTCAAAAAAAAAAATGACATAACTGAAAAAAGGACAAGCCCCCCCCCCCAAGGAAAATCTAGAACATAACAAAAAACTAAACACTCATATATACAGTGGTACCTTGGCTTACAAGCAGAATTCATTCCAGAATCCAAAACATATACATCAATGCGAATTTTCCCACAAGAAATAATGTTCAACAACCCAAAAATATTCATATAAAAACAATTATAAGACTGTCATATAATACAAAATAATAAGAAAAATAAATAAATAACTTTCAGTTAGGACACAATCCTAAACAATTTAGGCAGGCCTAACTCACATGGCATTTCTTTCCATAGTAGTATGAGGAGATTGGCATATGCCTGTGCACTGGCTTAACCCCCCCCCCCCACGAGTAGGGCAGTAGGGCAGTAGGCTTAACTACTTACAGCACTTTTGTAACACCCCCAGGTCAACACTGGACTTAAGGCAGGGCTAATGCTGGACTCAGTGGAGGTTAGGATTTCAGCCTTACAGTGCAATCCTAAGCATGTCTACTCAGAAGTAAATCCCATTATGTTCTATAGTAGTTACTCCCAGGAAAGCGTGGTTAAAATTGTAACCTTAGTCTCAGGCTGAAATCTGCTCCCCTTACACAGGAGCGAGCCCCACTAATTATAATAGGGCTTTACAGTAGACAAGCAAGGCTAACAGCACAATCCTAAACCTGTCTACTAAAATGTAAGACCCATTGTATTCATTTGGGTCTTACTCTCAGGAAAGTGTTTTTAGGATTGCATCCTAAGTCACTTAGGCTCCTATACATCACCCCCCCTACACAGGATTGAGCCCCATTGACTGTAATAGGATTGCTTCCGAGTAGACATGCATAGGCTGGTCTCTCAGGAGAGGTTGAGATTTTGTTGGCGAGATGTATCCTGGGCAGGACTATTTTTTCCACTTGTATTGCAAGACAAAATTTATTATAAATGTTTGCTTATCTTGCAAAATGCTCTCACTCCAAGATTTACTGTATTGGTTTCATGTGGGTCAATACTATATAGCTTATTAAATTTAAAACTAATACAAATTGGCATCCATCAGTCTCAAAAGAATATGGTGCATGCGAATCACAAAGGCCTGGGTAGATTGATATGGAGGATGGGTTGTTACCCAAGCAGCAAATCCCCCCTCTCCACACCACTGAAATAGTCCAATGGAACAGCAGAGCCGATACAATTGGTCCCAGCTGTGTCACAGAGCTGGGCTAAGGACAGGAGCTCACCCTGTCTTGTGGGGACCCGGGTCTCGAACCCTGGCCTACTGGTTAACAGGTACAGTGTCTTAACCACTTGCGCCACCCAACTAATACATATAATTTATTACATAAAGGGTGCAATCCTAACCTAGTCTGGCAAAACTGTTTCCCTGGTGATTTAAGAAGGCAAGCACATGTCTATGCACCGGCCTAAACCTCCTGCAGGATTGGTTCAAAAGGGTCTTTAGGCTGGCCTAACTGGAGCTTAGGATTGCAACCATTATTTATTAGCAAGGCTACATTCCACCTGCTCACAAGGAAAAGGAGGACAATGTTTTTTTCCAGGACACAAGGTAAAAAAGAGGAAGTCCTGGAAAAATGGGACATATGGACATGCTTGGACATGCTATTCTCCTTATCCTGCAGAGGTTGACAGCTGCAAAACTCAAGAGGAACTTTTAACCTGCTTTGCAAAGGGGGCAAATGCGAAAATAATTTTTAAAAATCATTCCATCTACATCCAGATCATACAATACTTACTACTTCACTGGCACCAATAGGTAAATTATTCAATTGAGAAGCATAATGGCTGAGGCACTATTTATCTAATACTCATAAGCACACTTGAACACACTACCTGATGAACATGCTCATTTATTTTAATCAAATGGCAAAGACGACGGCAAAATACAGCATCACATAAATTCTCACATACAAAATAAAATATACTCATATAACATGCTCATGAACTATAGCATTCTGGCACAGGCAAAGCAAGGCATTACTGTACTCTTGCAATTGGTTGAGCAATAGACCTAGCTCCAAATTGTGCTTCTGTTGTCCATAAGTGGGCTACAACCTTATTTTTGGTGGGTTGTGAAACTGACAAGGGAGATTAAGTTTTGTGCATCAAGGATTAAACAACCTACTTGGAGGAAGCACTGTTGCTCAGTCACCATTATAGACACACAGGTTTGAATGGCTGGTAAAATGAATTTTTTTAGGTGGGTCCTGATGCTAAAAGGTTTGGGGACCACTGCATCATATATTTACCAAACATAAATGTTTCTGCATACTGTCATGTATTCTGAAGTAGGCCACCAGACGCACTGGGGAGCACTCAGGTCAAGAATATACTACTGTATTAATTTATTAACAACTGTATGTTTACTGTAGTGAGTGGTGCCTCACATAACAAGTTTAATTCGTTCCTGAAGCATGCTTGTTATGTGAAACACTCTTTATGTGAAGCGGATTTTCTCATAGGAAATAATGGAAACTCAGACAATTTGGTTCCACAACCCAAAAAATATTCATATAAAAATATTAACTGTATGTAAAAATGATGACAAAACACTGAGATTGAATTCAAAGCATGCATTCAATGTGCATGATCCTATGAAGTCTATTTAGGCTGCAATCCTAAAGACACTTTCCTGGGAGTAGGACCCATTTAACACAATAGGGCTTACTTCTGAGTAGGCATGCTTAGGAGGCTGCAATCCTAAAGACACTTTCCTGGGTGTAAGCCCCTTTGAACACACTGGGGCTTCTGAGTAGACATGGTTAGGAGGCTGCAGGGAGGATAGGGGGCTACCTGGACTGCTGCTGGAGGCCAGTAGGAGCACTTGGGGGCAGCTGCCTCTGGCGCCCACAGGCAACTGCCCCCAAGTTGGGGGCAGAGGCTGCAGTGTGCTGGCCAGCAGCCCTATAAAACAGGCTTTGCATGGACCGTTAGCACAGAGCAACTTGGGGGCAGTTGCCTGGGGCTTGTTAAGTGAAGCAGGCTTGTTAAGTGGAGCTCTCTCCCAATGGGAATTTGTGCTTGTTATGTGAATCACTCTTTATGTGGGGCACTTGTTATGCAAGGTACCACTGTATTTACTTAAAATGTAACACTCACCTTTTCCAGCCAAATTCGGTCTTCAAAATCAGGGTGCGATTTAAATTCGATGTTAATTAGAACTGAGTAAATACCGCATTTTGATTTTAAGTATGGGGTGCGCATTAGATTTGATGATGCATTAGATTCGAGTAAATATGGTATATCCTGACTTTCTCACCAGAGACCCAAGGCTGGTTACAATAAAATAGACATAAAATCAATATTAAAAACCACCAAAAATCCATCAATTTAAACACTATTAAAAACAGTAATAAAATGTTATAAAAATACAATTGAAGGGTCACCGATTGTCTCTGACTCAACATCCAGCCCAGGCCCATGGAACCAGAAGCATGAAATTTGGCATGTAGGCACCTACTGAGAACTGATTTTTAGAAATTCAAACCAGAATGGGGTGAAAGTATAGTGAGCTTTCGTTCCAATGCATAACATTGAAGAATTGCTGGCTGACACATCAATGCCCAGCCCCAACCCCCAGCCCTAGAAGCATGAAATTTGGAAGTATATTCCTTCAGTGATGTAAGGACACTTAAGAATCAATTTGGTGGACCATATAAGTATTGACAAATCTTAGCCCACATAAATTTTGACAAGTACTATCAGACAGATGGTACATGTTACTGTCTCATTTTTCATTGGCCTGATTTGTGTTGCCCGAGTCTAGAAAATCCTTGGGCCTACTGTTTAAGCACTTAGGACCTTCAGAACATATGGTAGCTAACCCAACAAAACTGCTAACCAGTGACTTACTTGACACCTGTTGCTTAGATGGGAATAGCATTTGCTAATGCCCTAACCCATCCCTTTCCAAAGAATTTGTGTATTTGTTATATAAGTTGGGATATACAAGCTGCCTTACTTGAAGTGAAAAGAAGCATTATGGCCTACCTAGTAGTTCACTCCATACCTGAATGTTTTGGACTGTGGTGACCCTCCAGCTTAAGCCAACTCAGGATTTAATGTGTAGGTGGGACAGTACTATTAATCTCCCGCTTTAAGTACAATTGATACTTAGGCTGCAATCCTAAAGACATTTTCCTGGGAGTAAGACCCATTGAACACAATGCTTACTTTTAAGTAATGCTTAGAATTGTGCTATTATTCTCTTTTATCTTCTTGCTCACTAACCCGCTCAGTACCACACAAATCCCAGTTCCTTAGCTGTTGGCTCACCTCCTCCATCTTCCTATACACATATCTCCCTGAATATCCTGCCTTCTCATCTTTATCAGTACCAATTTGTTGGAAGTTTGTCACCCACTGCTCCCGAGACCATGTGCCAATGCAGTCCCTTTGTGTATATGTTCCATGGGTTTCCAAGTTCACCTGGTAACAAGAGATTTATGTTTATGAGCAAGTTACTAATAAATGCAAAACAGACAATATCAGCCCTTTCATGTGGCATTACTATATCAAGATTATTCAAGAGTGTTCTTGATACTGAAAGAACTTTTCCAGAGAGATGCAGTTTTGATAGAAAAGACTGAAAAAACATGGCCCTTCATATTTCATCCTGAGCATCAGTTGGACACTTTTAGGTAGTTAACCAGTATGAAAGTTCAGTGCATCCAAACTGTAACTGATCTAAATACCCACTGTGTACTGAATTGCAATAAATTAGTTAGCAATACAAAACTATGTAAAGAGGCAAAAACACAGGCAAAGATTTCACTACTCACGTGTACATTTTCCAAAAAGTTGAACTATAAACTGCTACAAGTAGCAATGCATCTGTTCAGGCAACTTACATAAAAGACTTTATGGGCGCAATTCAGAGTAACTACGGGGAGTCCTTTCTCCAGCGTAAGAACAATTTACTCTGGATTGCAAAATGAATTTCCCATAGGTTTTCCGTAGGTGGTGCCGTAACTACGTCAATGTAAAATGTCCTTTGCGTTCTTCTGTAGTTACTCTGGATTGTAGGGTATGTGTGGATAGGGCTGTTATCATTAATCCGCAACAAGTAACTGACATAAGCAAAAAATGTCACTCAACACATCAACTGAGTATATAAATTTATTTGGCTCCTTAACATATTTACATATTCCATTAACAGTCACAGCACTACAAAACTCCTAGGAACTGTATTAACACTAGAAGAATTAGAGCAATGATAAAAAATCCAGATATGGTTGGAATCTATAATACTTTATGTTCTGGTACTTATAAAAACCATGCAAGATGCTAAGATCTCAGTTATTAAAATGGAAGGGATCAACATATATACATGATTTGATTGAAAAAGATAAATTAATATGCATTTAAATTTACAGAGGAAAAATTGGAGCATGTGCAAATACTAATTTTGAAAACTTCAGTGAATATACCAATAAGGGATTTTTAAAAATAAAAAATTGCACCTGATAGTTATGAGAGAAAATTTTTGAAAATAAAAAGATCACACTTTATTGAGACTGCTAGACACACATTGGTTAGGCCCCTTGCCCTCTTAAAGCTTCCAACTTGCTATATTCGTAACAAACGATGACTTTCTGTGCTCCAGTTGAGCAGAATGAAGTGTATTCAAAGTTGAGTGAATTGCACACATTAGAAGAGTTCAATTTCTTTCATCATTTCCTGAAAATGAAAAAAAACTAGTGACAAAGAATCAAATACTATTTTAGTAAATATTTTTGTGAAACACCTTTATTATGTTCTCCAGGTGTAGCTGCAATGTAGAATAACTGCACTTTTTTGTATTTCCATCTGATGTAGAAAAACAAGGTTACTGGAAATACATTTCATGTCTGCACACTGTGGCAAGATTAACAAACAGACTAGCTGGATGCAAAGCAAAATGAATCTGAGTATTGCCAATTGTCTACATTCATTTGTTAAATATCTAAGAATTTGAGTACTTTTTCCAATGATTGTGAAATCACAACTAAACAGTTGTGAAATGTATCACATTTACAAAGGGTTCTAATCATAGTTTCATCTAAGCTGTGCATATGCGCGCATGCACACACAACTCGCCAAACTAACTCACACTAGTTTCTACAAAGAGCACTAAGACTTTGGCAGCTCCAGGCAGCACTGACTCGAGGAGCAGGGGCTGATGCAAGAGGAGGCTGTGCACCCAACAGGGAAGGGAGGAGAATTCATGGAGGCACTGCATCTCCTACTCCAGCAATGCGCAGATGTGGTACATCCCTTTCCCTCCACTATCCTGCTCTAGGAAAGCCTCAGGCTACGCTCCACTGGGCTGTTGAGGCTTCCTTGTCCTTCTTTCTTGTGAATAGGAAGAATGTTGCCTTCTTGTCATTCATAAACTCTTATGTTATTTTAAATTTAATAATAAGCAATATAGGTTTTAGATTAAGTACTTGAAAATAATCTATATGGAGGTTGTCAGCTTTTATACTGTCGTCCTACATTTTCCTTGGGTGTGTCCAACATTTTGAGAGATGACAACCTTGACTTCTTTTTTTTGGTCATCATGACATATGCTTACCAGGGCATCCAATCCTGGCTCAACTCTGGCCCAGATTCATATTGTTTTCTGACACGTAGTCAAAAATATACAACCCCAACTATCAGAGTTATTTGTGTGGTGAACAAAAATTTAACCTTCCTTCAAAAGCTGAACAGCTAATTTTTTTTGCACACAGCCTACTGAAAATTAGAGGGAAAATTGGTTACAGTCATGGCTTTTACATACAATTTTAGATGAGCCACTCACAGCAATAGCAAAACAAATCCGCAACAATGCATAGCTAGCTGTGGGTTCAGAAAACCATATTTGGGAGAAGGAAACATATCAGTAAGATTTCAGAAAGATCTCTCATCAATAAATTCCAGGAACTGCCAGCTGGAACTGTGCTAAATAGGGCAGTGGTGGTGAACCTTTTTGGCACCAAGTGCTGACTGACGGCACCAGTGCCCAGAACTTCAAGCATGTGCAGTGGGGCAGGACTGCCCTGAACCCAGGGCATGTGAAATGGACATTCGCCCCCCTCAGTAAAGCTCCTCTGGTATCTTTAAGGGGTGTAGGGCAAGAGCAGTGACATGACCCCCCAGGAATGTGCTGCTAACAGGAATTTAAGGGGGGCACTTTTACTTGGTTGCAATATAATGCAGGACCTACAGGGAGAACCACGCAGTACTCTGTAGGGCTCTCCAATGGCAAAGAGTAAGTGCTTTGTGATAGCTTATTTTCAGTGTTCTAAGACTCGGGGAGCCCTGTGGAGGTCTGTGCAAGGATCTCTGCACCTCCTGCAATGTATTACAGCCACCTGTAAGTGCTCACCCTGTTAGCAATGTAATCCTGGGAATCACCACCTTTGCCCCTCCTCACAAAGGCTTACCTCAGGAGTAAAACTCTGGTTGAATCCACACCATGAAGACACAGGACATGACTCTAGTGAATGAGACTAAAGCAGCAAGAGGCAACATGGGAATTGCTGTTTTCACATGCCTAGCTCCAGGAGAATTTAGTAGTTAATTTTAGCAGTGTTAATACAGACAGGTGTAGGTGGAGAAGGCAGACAGATTTGTAAATAAACGAAATGTCTTCAACAAGTGTCCATGTGGATTCAAATTAACCATTATTTATATTATTTACAGTTGACCAGTCTGCATTTTAAGAACTTGGATAGGTAGGCTACTAGCACAGCAGGAAACAAACTCAAAACTGGATCAAATCAGCAGGACAAAGGGATGCACAGATCAAAACATTCACAAGATCATATCTGTGGATACAGTACTATACCTGAGTCAGTTTAGTTTTGTCATAGTCTTTGCGATGCCGATATATACACTGGCTAAGCAAAGCATATCGTTTTTCCAACTGGAATATTGTGTAGTTCCTACTTTTCTCAATAATGATTTTCAGTAATGTCTGTGGGGGAAAAATTATTTTTAATCCTTCTCCATATGTACTTAGTAGAACATAAATTATACAAAACAAAAATAAAACCACAACAGCCTAGTGCAGGGGCCTCCAAAGTTTTTGGCAGGGGGGCAATATCATCTCTGACATTGTGGGATTCGAAAAACTAATTTACATTTCAAATTTGAATACATTTACACATTAGAATTTATTGGAGAGGATTACAGGGCCTGCCCACGGGCTGGATAGAGTCTTGCCGGGGGCAGGTCGAGGCCTGCTGAGGGCCACATCTGACCCCTGAGTTGGGCTTTGGAGAGCCCTGACCTAGTTCAAGAGTATCAAACTTAATTACCACAATGGGCAAAAATCTAAAACACTGTCTTAAGTTGCAGGCCAAATTGTAATAAGCAACTTCAGAACCCATACATACGGGAGGGACATACTTCTGAGTATGTGTGCCTACTCAAAAGCAAAACTCATTTAGTCCATGGATGAGCACATAAAATGAGGTGAGGACCACATAAAGTGGTGAGGCAGGCCAAATTCAGCCCATGGTCCTTGAGTCGGACACCCGTGCATGCACCAAAAATATTTCCAGATGTGTCCATTCTATACCCTTCCTCAGACATTCTAACCTCGAGTTGACAATTTGGAGGTTTGATTGGACACCAGAAACCTTTTTCAGAGACTAGCACCATAATGTCACATTATTTATATTCTAGCTATGAGATAGATCTTACACCTGGATTTCCTAAGAAAAAGAGCTTATAGCAAGATAGTACAACTAGGAGAATGCTGTGATGCATTTACTTTTTTCTTTTCTTGCCAAATATAGCTGTGTTGTTTGTCAATCAGTAAACGTTCAAATCAACTAACATGCAGTCGTAACATCAGTAATCACAGCTTTCCTAAACTGGTAGTATTTGTTTCCCAATTTCATCTCATTTTCTTATTACTTCTGTATACAGTAGAAAGCAACATACATTAAACTTCTCATAGTCCACGATAAGTTGTGGTGTTTGCTCTGAAAGAATCTCCATTGCTTTTTCAACAGGGATGAGATGCTGCTGTTCCACCTGGGATCGCCTTGCTCGTGTCATGCGAAGCATGCACAAATCTGGAGTTGGAAAACATACAAAAATATGACAAAACAAGAACACGTTATACTACAGTACTGGCGGATAAGACTCAACTCAACAAGCCAAGCATCAAGGTACAGGCAGTCAGGAATTAATGGTCTCAGAATTCAGTGCAAATAAATCAGTGACAGGGACCCAAGAGTTCCAATGATTTCCTCCTCAAAATGACAAGTATCAGGAGGAAAAAAGCCTTTGTTGCGAGAAATGTTGATTTGATTTATCTTCTAATTTAATAGTCTGAGATAAGTGGTATTCTCAAAGAAAAAGGATTATAAGAATCTTGTTGCTGCTTCTTGTTGAACAACAAGGTGCGAAAATACATGGTTTCTTATAATTAGCAACAAAACAAATGATGCAATGGCAGGCTCAGTGGGAATTTTAACTTGCAACTAGCAAAGAGAAATGCACTGCTCTTTAAATATACTAAAATTAGCATGTTAATAGTTCAGTCACATATAAAGCTATGTAATAGAAGCCTGCAATATTGTATTATTCTACCTTAAATAATGACAAAGTATTCCAAGCTTTACATGGATATTATCTTTGTTTGGAATTTAACATTCATTAGTGTGTGCTATTGATTCTTTTCCTCTCAAGGCAAAATATCAGTAAAAATATGTTCTTTTACCCTATGGAAGAGTATTCTACAGCATGTAAAAGACTGGGAATTGTATGAATAGAAGTCAAATACATGTTAAATTTGATTTCCAAATGACACCTGGATCCATAGCACCTGGATCTACCTTACAAAAAGACAAGTCTTTTTGTCAAAGAACTGGTTCATTTACAGTTTAAGGTTCAACCCATAAACTATGGCTGCAATTCTAACTTCCAGTTAGGCCGACCTAAGCCCTTCCATAAGTCCTGTGCTGGGTGTCAGAAAAGTGCCATAAGACACTTGTGCACCACTCCTGGGGAACTGTTAGGCCAGTGCACAAACTTCCACTTGCCTCCCTATATCATTATGGAACAGGATGACTGATGAGTTGTGCTGGCCTAGGTTAGGATTGCACTCTATAAGTAGGAAATCAAATGTGTCTTCACCACAAGCAATAAGATCAGTAGATGAGTTTTCCCACTTACTATTTGTATCCTTATCTGATGAATGTTCCATGTCTCCA
The DNA here is from genome assembly GCA_030015325.1 of Cryptoblepharus egeriae. Classification (NCBI taxonomy): domain Eukaryota; kingdom Metazoa; phylum Chordata; class Lepidosauria; order Squamata; family Scincidae; genus Cryptoblepharus; species Cryptoblepharus egeriae. The sequence continues at coordinate 11,150,364 of JAREYC010000003.1, read as the reverse complement.
TTACATCCACTGTTCTCTTCTGAACATTTAGTTTCTTTGTTGCCCTTCTCAGATCGACGCTTGGCAATGTTACCCACAGCTTGCTCATACTCATTTTCTGCATCAGATTTATTTTCACAGCCAATTGTTTCCTGATCTGGAAGCACAATTTCAGCTTCTCCCAGTGAAGTTTGAATTATTTCAGCTTCAGTGTGTTCCATGCTGGAGTCACGATTTTCTAGACACTCCTCTCCATCGCTCACCACTTCATCTTGCTCATCCCCAGGAGCTTTATTCTCTTTATTGAAGTGGCAAGTCTTCTTCCGCTTTGCTAGATTACCCAAGCACCACCTGCTCTTTCTTCGATATTTTCTCTTTGATAAAGCTATGGAAAGGTGTGTAACAAATAGATGTTACATCTTGAGTCTTTGTATCTGTGAGGGTTCTGTTTCTTAAAAGATTAGGCAGCTGCTTAAAAATAGTCTGTTTACCATGGTAATGCAGCAGGTGGGGAACCTCTTTCTCCCTGTCTGAGGCTTTAGAAGAACTTCCTTTTAGCTGGGAGGCAGAAAGAACGCAAAGTGATAATCACTTTCCAATTGCTTTGCATTTTCTCACTGCTCCAGGAGGAAGGGAACAGTCTGCCTTTGAGCTAAAACTCAAGGGAAGAAGCAGGCCATTTCCCAGGAGCAATAAGCTTTTGTTTGCCTAAGGCTGGGGTGTCCAAACTTTTTGGCAGGAGGGCCACATCATCTCTCTGACACTGTGTCAGTGAATAAATCCTGCACCTACTCATTTGGGTTGCCCACTGTTGTGGTGGCATGTTGCACCGGGTGGACCTAAACACAATGGGAGTATTTTACTCCCACAACACCAGTATATTTCAATAGTTTAAATATAAAAATGTATTAGATACATTACAAGGCTTGTCCATGGGACAGATGGAAAGGTCTTGCCAAGGGCTGCATCTGGCCCCTGGCTGGGGTTTGGACACCTCTGGGAGGGATGTTTCAAGTTAGTCATACAATTCACCGAACTAGTGCACACAAGTTTCTACAAAGCGAACAAAGCCTGCTGCCTGACTATGGCACCTACGGGCAGTGCTGACCAGTGATGGGCCCGGCCTGGCCAAACAAGCAGATAACCGGAAGTGGGTGGGCCAGGCCGGGGTCAGGGGCGGGGCTGGGGAGGGCCGGGGCCTGTCAGGGTAGGACACGCCACCCACCCCAGCATGCTGCGTGTGGGCGGGGCGAGCCCCAACCCCAGGGTACTGCACGTGTGCCAAGCCTGGCGCACACGCAGTGTAGGGCTTCCCTGGGCACACCAAACTGATGCGCCCGGTTTTGTGTCCCCCTGTAGCTACTGGATCGTAGCGGGGGGGGGGGACAAACAACAACCGGGTCGGGCAATCCGGCCTGAACCGGCTTTGGCCCACCACTGGTGCTGACACGGGAGAAGAATGCATACCTACCAGGGGAGGGAGAGGGGCATGCAGGGGCACTGTGTCTCCCCCTCTAGGGATGTGTGGATTTGGTGCATCCCTTTCCCTCCACTGTTCTGCTCTACAGAAGCCTCAGGCTACGCTCCAGGCAGCGCAGGCAGAAGTTCAACAGCAGCAGAGCCCTGGCAGATAAAGGAGCCATGCACTGCACACCCATGTTTTCTGACATGTAGTCAAAAGTTTTTAACTCTAACCGTCATTATGTGGCACACAAAACTTGATCTTCCTTCAAAAGCTACACAGAGCCTACCGAAGATTAGAGGAAACGCTGGTGAAGGGTACAGCTATCTACAACCTTTACAGGTCATAGAATGACTGTTTAGGCCAAAATTCTGCTTCGTTTACTGGAAGAGATTTTTTAATACCTTTTAATGCATTCAGAGAGCAGGGTGAGTTTCCCCAGGCCTCAGAATGTCTTTATGAGGCATAAAAACATTACTTCAAGTCTTTTCATACAACCAGAAGCAGAGTTTTTTCAGCCTAAACAGCCATTTTGAGACACTGAGAAGCCATGGACAGTCACATGCTGCCTCTCCAGCTGCAAGTTCTTGCCTGTGGAGACTTCCCAGGGTCCCTGAAACTCACACATTTGAACATCTGTGGATTTCCTTATCCAGAAATGTTACAAGAATGTAACTCCCACAGATAACATGGGTCGCCTGTTTTCACCTTTCCCAGAGCAATATTACTTATCAGCTGGCACATACTGTTCTGTTAGGGAGCCCCCTTACACAGCCACCAATCTCATCCAAACTGTGCCCTGGCCAGATGGATCTGCCCAGAACCCCCAGCAGCATTGGGCTCCTGGGGTGGCAGACCCAGAGGCAGCAGGTAGAGACTGTAAGCAGAAAAAAGCTCTCCAGCGAAATGGAAAAAAAAACTAACACAGGAGGGAATAGCCACATCCACATCCAGCCTATGGATATCTGGAGTCTTGAGCGAGACAACATTTTGTAAGTTCAGCTATTGGATACCAAATGTCATGTCCAATGGTAGAAGATCTCAGTGCTGCTGAGAGAACCAAGACTTGCTCAAGAAAATATTTATTTTAAAAACCTTACCATTAGAGAGAGAAGGAGAGCTGGAATCCAGGGGTACTGGAACCATTTTCAGTTTCTCATCACATTCAGAATCCAATTTTTTACTTGCCATGGTTCGCTTTGGCATTACGTAGTAGTAAGATGGAGCATATTTTGAGGTACCACAACCTTTAAAAGAAATACATCTTTTTACCACCTGTATTATTATGGATGAATCCAAGAGGAATTCAGAAGGCCTTTTCAAATCATCCTTTCCTTTCTATGCATGTTTGCATGCATATATCCCAAACAGCTTCTGAAAACTGGGTCTTTGATGATACTCATAGTGCCCAAGCTGAAAAGGGCAACTGGCAACTGCTTTATGCATACACACTTGATCTCAGCCATAATTTTTATATAAATAAGCTTGTTCTGGGTACAATGGTGCCTTGCATAACAAGTTTAATTCGTTCTGAAAGCATGCTTGTTATGTTAAACGCTCTTTATGCGAAGCAGATTTTCTCATAGGAAATAATGGAAACTCAGATTGGTTCCACAACCCCAAAAATATTCATATAAAAATATTAACTGGATGTAAAAATGATGACAAAACACTAGAATTGAATTCAAAACATGCATTCAATGTGCATGATCCTATGACTTCTACTTAGGCTGCAATCCTAAATACACTTTCCTGGGAGTAAGACCCATTTAACACAATGGGGCTTACTTCTGGGTAGACATGGTTAGGAGACTGCAATGAAATACACTTTTAAAGCTCCCCACTTTCTCCTTCTCTTCATCCTGAGCCTCTTTCTCCCCTGCTCCCTTCTGGCTAGCCCCGAGCTGCTTCCCTCTTCTCCACTGCTGTTCTCTCCCTTTGCCAGCGGACGCCTGTCCACAGAAGGAACAGCGTGGAAGTGTTGCTTTCGCTATGGGCAGGCACGCTAGGCAGCCCTGACACTTTTTCAAAGGCTTGCCAGCCAGCGTGTCTGCCCCAACTGCCGAGTGTGCTTGTTAAGTGAAGCAACACTTGTGTTGTGAGGCAGACTCCTAGAGAAATTTTTGCTTGTTATGTGGATCACTTGTTAAGTGAGGCACTTGTTAAGTGAGGAACCAGTGTACTTCATAAATAGTGAATATACAAACCTCTTCTTTTTCGAGACTCTTGAATTTCTTCACAAAGTTGTTCAAAGTCTTCATCCATTTCTGCCTTAATAATTGCATATGCTGTATCTCTGAGAGAACAGGCTCGGTGCCTAATGAGGCGATCTAAAAAACATACAAATAGTGCCTTATAGCAGCAAAATCAGTGGTTCAATAGGAAGTTTCTGTTGTGTTTAAATCACAGCGGGACAGTAAAACAAAAACCTGGAAGTTGTGCTGGCGCCTACAGAGGTTGCACTGGCTTCCCAAACTCCTAAGAAGACAATCAAAATTTGCTGATGCAAACCAAAAATCATTCTTATTCTGTATCAGTGACTTTGTTCATGTCTGGGAGTCAAATAAGGGAGGCCCACTGTATTGTAAAAGTAATGGGTACATGCTGTAGTATAGTAGATTCTTACCTCCAGGATCTCTGTCTGGATTATACTCCAATGCATTGCTACAGATCAAATCAATATCTTTCAGATAGTCTTTAGCAGACAGATATTGGTGAAGGTCAATTTTTGAAATAACAGTTGAAAGATCCATTGGCTGCTTGATAACTGCAACATAGTCAGGTACCTGTAAGTTTAAAGGCAACGTAAGTTTCAAGACATTTCTTACTTAATCTAACTTGTATCCAAAGAAGGGTGTTTTTGCAAGAGTTGAAAATGAAACAGGGACAATTTTTTCATTTTAAAAAATTGTGCATTATGAGGCATGTAGTTAGCCACTTATCTAGTTGCCTGCTGCAAGTTAGGATACTGAGCAGCAACAAGGACACATATGGGAGAGACAACAAAAGTGCAGAGATGAACGGGTAAGAGCTGGAGATGGATGGAATATGTTAAGAATGCAGCAAACAACAAAGACAAGCATTCATTACTTATGTACCAACACTAGGATAATTTTTCCAGCTTATTTCTTGGGCTAGCAATCTCAAACGTCACTGATATTCAAGGACTCTATGCATTATCTAAAAAGAGTAGGGACTATACTTTTGCTCTGGATGGAATTTGGAATGGGTAGGATTCAATGGACATAATTATTTTCCAACTTGTCATATCCATATTAGATATAAGGTAGTTAATATTACTTAGCAATGTCACCGAACTTGTGTTCCCAGCAATGTGCCAGAGGTGTTTTTAATCTATATAGCTTGAAATGCATAAGAGATAATTTTACCTCATGCAAATCAACTGGTTTTGTAAAGACTCTGAAACGTTTGTCAATGGCAAGCCTGTGGGTTACATTCCTTAAGAAAATCCTAAGTTCACGTAAAGTATCTTCTTCTTGTTCCTCAAGATGTTTGACTTCCTCTTCTGTCAGCTGTCTTGGTTCAGGTGTTGCTGCTACTGGTAATACTTCTAAAGCCTGCAACACTTAAAAAATATTTTGGAAACATTTAAGAGGTCCTTTTGATTATAGCAGTATATAACATTCTTATTGCAATTTAATCCCTTCCTGTTAGCTCCCCAAATGTAGCACAAACATTTTTGTCCTTTTCATTTTATCCTCACAAGTACCTCGTGAAATAGGATGGCCTGTGAGACAGAATTGACCAAAGTCACCTAGGTCAGTGGCCGAGTGAGGATTTAAATCAAACTGCGCTTGTTCAAACATTCTTACCACTACACCAGATTGGCTTTACATGGAACTATCTTTAATTTATAGGTATTTGCTGTATATCCTAACCTGCCTTCTTTTTCGATGCAGGAGGTTTGACAGCCTGGTGAAGAACTAAATCCTCAAAGAATTTTCTTCTGTCTTCATCACTTGGCAAGCCAACATGAAAAACTTCTCCATAATCCTTAGCAAACAGTTCTTGTACCTAAAAGTTAATAAGTCTATTAAAAAGTATAATATGATGTAAATAAAGAAGTACACGTTACAGACAACTTTCCATATTTATTATGTTCACAAGAGGCAAAATAAGAAATACAGGTAGTCTCAGCATCCAGGAGGGTTGTTCCAAGAACCTTGTGGATGCTGATTTTCATTTTAAACAAAAGCAATCGGTAGATTAGATTAATCGATTTAATAGATTAGATTTAATAGATTAGATTAATCAAATTTATAGATTAGATTTAATCGGTAGATTAAAAACAGTTTACTTACCATGGTAATGTGGCAGGCAGGCAATTAGCCTCTCTCTCTGGGACTTAGAAGATCTTCATTTCAGCTGGAAAAAGATCTCTCCTTTCTCACTGGAATAATAAATAGCTTTGCTCCAGAGGAAAGGGGAGGTTCACTGATTGCCTACCTGCTACATTACCAGGGAAAGCAGGCTGTTTTTAAACCAAAAGAGATATTTATCTTTTAATTTAATGGGCTGATCTCATTTGTATTTAAAAACTGTGGGTGAAAAATCCGCTGATAATTAGGTTATTATTCCTGTATCAGAAATCTTCATATGCATTATTCTAATTTCAACTGAATGTCTCAATGCTTTAAGAGTAAGAAAATAATTCAGTTCTTTTGTCAATTAAGCAGTGAACTCCTTGGTTTTTATATGTCAAAAGTTATTTAAAAAGCCACAAATTTCTAGAAAACAAAGTGTAAAAATGTCTCTTGAAATGCTTATAATTTCCAGCAGATTAAATAAAGCACTGAAAATTTTAGAAGTTACTGTATAAATTCACTAACAGTTAAGTACCTCATTAGGCAAAGCTGAATAATTCACATCAGATGTTGCAAGTAGCAAAACTGGAGCAAAAGATGGAATGTTCTGTAACAATGTAGTAAAGGTAGCTTGCAATGTGTGTCCAACTGTCTCCCACCATAAGTGAACATTTGGAACATATAGTATACTTGGTGCTGTTCGTTTGGCTTCACAGATCAACTAGTAAAATAAAAAGAGAGTTTAGACATGGGGAAAGGGAGAAAATCTGCATCTGCAGATCTGAAAATTCCTCATCTGCAAGGGAATAGAAACAAAACAGTCTTCAGAGATGCAAATTTATTTTGAGATATTGAGAATTAAAAAAGTTTCTCACAATATTGTTAGGGAAACTGCCTTTTGGGGAGTCCTCTAATACAGCATTTCTCAAAGTGGGGGTCAGGACCCCTTTGGGGGGTCGCCTGGTGCAGGGGGCCAGGTCAGTCTTGCCAGACCTCCAGCTGTAGCTACACGTGCACTGGGGCTGACTGACAGCCTCAGGGCCCAATCCTATGCATGCCTACTCTGAAATAAATCCCATTATAGTCTGGGGGGCCTTTACTCCCATGTAAATATGGATAGGATTTCAGCCTCAAGGCCCAATCCTATGCATGCCTACTCTGAAATAAATCCCATTGTGTTCAATGTGTGCATAGAACATACATTTCTTTTGTAACAATGAAAATACATCCTGCATATCGGATATTTACATTACGATTCATAACAGTAGCAAAATTAGTTATAAAGTAGCAATGAAAATAATTTTATGGTTGGGGGTCCCCACAACATGAGGAACTTATAAAGGGGTCATGGCGTTAGAAAAATTGAGAACCGCTGCTCTAATAGCAGACTCTAATAGCAAACTCTTGCTAACTGTGGCGAGCTTGGCAAGAACATGCCCCAAATTGTTCTAAACTGGTCCTATAAATAATATCTTTGGGAGATCATGGTTTGGCTTATTTTGTTCCCAAAGAAAGCCATGATTCTGGGACAGAAGCGTCCAGTGACTGGCAAGTTAATACTCTTGTAGTTTCTATATTTTGGCTTTAAAAAAAGCTGATTTTAATATATACTATAATGCAACATGTTAACATTTAACAACAGTAAATATCCGTATCTTTCTGAAAGTAATAATCAAAACTATATGAAATCTAACTGAATCTAAAATGAATCTAAATCATCTTTCACCACCTTCTGGAAGCAACTGCATCGGAATTAAATCCAAAACCTGATCCAAACAGTTCATCAGCTTACTATCAGACAAACTGGAAAACAGCACAAGTAGTTGCTTGATTGAATTGAAGAAATAAACATTTTCATTTGTCTTTGGAATTTAACCATAACTACAGGTATATCTCAGGCTCACACCAGAGTCAAAGGAAACGTTTTATTTCTCTTAGATAAATGGCTGCACAAAATATAAAAGCTGATTTGAAATATGCATATTTACTTCACACAATCAAGTATTCTTACAACCAGTGGTGGGCACTTACCAGTACGGGCCAACGCGCCCGTACCGCTTCTCCCAGTTTCCCTGCCGCTAGCGTACCGCCAGCGAAAGGGAAACGCAAAACATAGCAGACCGGTACGGTCCGCCATGTTTTGCGCCCACCGCGCCTGCCTAGAAGCGGTCAGGCTGCTTCTAGGCAGGCTCTGCACAAGCGCCGACATCGGCGCTTGCGCAGAGCCTTCCTAGAGGCCGGTGCCAGCTTCTAGGAAGGCTCTGTGTGAGCGCCGGTGGCGGCGCTTGCGCAGAGCCTGCTTAGAAGCTGGCAGGCTGGCTTCTAAGCAGGCACTGCGCAGGCGCCAACGTCGCCCCGCCCACACCCCCTGACCCCGGCTGGCCCCTCCCACTTCCGGCGTACTGGATCTTGGGATGGGGCCAGCCCATCTCTGCTTACAACCCTATTTCAGAATCAATACTCTCACAGCATAAGTACCTGTGCACACATTTCTTCAGGTGTTTTGGCACTAACTCCAAAGAGAATGGAAAGATCCAGTGTATATACTGTGAATTTTTCCAAGGCATGTATGACTGCTGGTGCCAAATGAGAGGCCTGTCCAAATCCTGGTTCTCCTGCTATTAAGAGTCTTGGCCGGTAAGAAGTGGGTTGGTAATAAGCACTTCTAAAAAAGTAAAAATATTTGTTAAACCCAACTTAAGTATTTAAATATAATATAATCTGCAGATTCAGACAATTCAAAACATCACCAGCCATACCAATTTCCATGATCCCATCCCATATCACACTACACACATAAGCATATCAAAGAAATCCTTCACAACAGATTTATACAAATCATAGAAGACTATACATTATGTTGACAATTCTTTAAATACGTAAATTCTTCCAGACCTGCATACAGAAACTACACAAATCAATTTAAGAACAGATTATTTCCAGCAAAGTAACAAGGCAGCCGGGGAAGAATAAGGGTGCTTAACTCTTTCCCAACCAGTTATTCAGCTTCATGCCCTTTAGCAGGCTGTATAGCTCTCTCTTGGCATTGGAAGTTACATTTCTCCAAGGAGCAACTATAAGGAATATATGTATGCATACATTTGTATGCACTATGTAGCTAGGCCTAAAGACTAAAATACTACCAATTGTTTGACTATTTTCAAAGAACTTACTTAGAGGGAGGTAAGTAAACCACATTGCGAGCATGAAAATTAAAATTAATTTAACAGCAATACATTTACCTGTTAAAATTAAATATTTCTTTTTGTTTATCACATGTTTTCAAAGCATCTCCAGTTTCAAACACAAATGAAAATTCTTCATCACTATACAGCAAATCATTGTTTAACACATGACAAAGAAAATCTGAAAAACAAAAACCAGAACATGCTATTTTCTATAAAATACTGCCTATTTCTAAGAATTGATACATTTCAAACATGAGTTTGAATTTATAGTAGGTGGGAGGGGCTGAAGTAAGGACGTAGTGTCCATCCTCTTGTTCCTCCTTCCTGAATTCTCTGCCCCATGCTTTGTGGGGAGTAATTAGAATTTCAATGTCTTCACATGCTTTTAACTTCCCCTGCCCAAAGATTAGAAGCAGTTAGGAGCTCAAGCAGATTGCTACACACCTAGGTGTTTTCTTGAACAAAAATCTAAAACAGATTTATAGCCAAAGTCTTACTGAACACATTCTCAAAATGCCTCTACTCAAAATCCTGGGACGTGTTGAGAAGTCCTGTTCCTCTCTGTGCATTAAAACTTCTAAAATATTCATTAACCTGATGTGGTGATTTTGGGACTCTATACAAGTAAGAACATCCAAAGTGATCTTTCCAAAGTGCTACAGCAAATTGTTTATCTATGGCTACAATTCAGAGTAACTACGTGAGCACATAAGAGACATTACGTGCAACCGTAGTTACGGCACCACCTACTGAAAACCTATGGGAAATTCATATTGCAATCCAGAATAAATTGTTCTTACACTGGAGCAAAGATTCCCCATAGTTATTCTGGATTGCAGTCTGTCTGCTACAATGTATTCCTGGCAGCATGGTGGTTCAACACACTGATGATCTCATTGTTACATCAGTTATCAACAACAAGTTTTATACTCTTGTGCTTTGACATCTCTGGTTTATACCCAATATATCTGTATGCGAAACTATCTGTGAGTTTCTAGATACAATCAGTAAACATAGCGCATGAGATAAACTTGTGTGAATTCACCTTTCATTTGGCTGCCAAACAAAAAACTAGCAGTATAAATACTGCAAGCTATTTCACCCACCATTCTCCTTCCTTTCCTCTGGAGAAAGCAGAGACCATAAAATGAAGTCTCTTCTGTCTCCTGTATCTCTTTTTAAAGAGAAAGTATACATTTTTCGGATGTTATGCATTTTCTAGGTCACTTTGAGTGACTTTATGCTCCAACCTCAGAACATTATTCTCACATAAGATGTGGTTTGACTGTATGCTCTTTCAGTTCCTCACAAGATAACACCTCTAGACAAGCAGGTAAAAGAAAGCTTACAAACGTCTGAATGAAGGACAGTCTCCTTTTTCAGATGTTAAAGAACCAAACTGGAACTCCAGTAGTGAATCTTGTGAACAGGCAGCAAAGTTATGAAATGTAAAATCAGAGTTATGGGAAAGAACCAATAACCCACAAAGAGGGGAGAACAGTTGTTTAAGATCTATGTGGTACAGAGTATTTTGTTGAGCTTATTAGCTTATATTTGTTGTACTTTTTTGGTGAATATTTGCCATTTTTTCTCAAATCAACTTGAAATCCATATACAAATACCTGACTTCTCTCCTCCTTTTTGGGCAAGTTCTGAATGTGGAAACACAGTCTGTAGCACTTCCAAGATTCTCTGAAGGGTGCTTTCAAGCAGAGGTTTTGAAATGGTGGACAGTGCTTGGCCAGGTGAAGTAACTGCCCTCTGAGAAGCAGGTATGGTCTTCTGCATAGCTACCACAAAATCCTTAGCAGTTATATTAATAGAAGAAATATCCAACTGCAGCTTGGCACTGCTGGTGTAAATTTGAGGATAACGGCGACGTAAAGCACTCAAAGCTGCTTCAGTACATATGGATTTGATATCAGCACCACAATATCCTACAAAATAACACATTTACCATATTAATTATATGGATGCATAGTTGAATCACAATAGTTGTCCCCAATCTGAATCTACCTGACCAAAATCTACAACCGAACCACCTTTTTTTATCCCATCTCAAACTCAAGAATGCTGCACAGAAAAAGTGGCCCCTTTTTGGAATGGAGCTTATCATGCCATCTCCATGCCACATTCATGCCCAGTCTATCTGGGTACCAGGACAATGGACAGTTGCATCTGTTGCTGTTACTGGGCCTGAATGTGGTGTGGAGGTGGAACAGAAACTCCACTTGCAAAGCAGAGGGCTCCCCCCAAATTCCCAGATTCAGCATACTTTCCCTCCATCCACAATTTAATTCATGTTCAAGATCACCAGTGAAATATTTTGACAGATAGTCTGAAGTTATTGTTCTTCCTTCACCCAAGAAATTCAGGAAAATTCAATTCTACTTAGTTTTTAGATTAAACTAGGTCCAGCTCTTTCAAGCTAGATAACAAGAGGTACAAGATAAATATCCTTTTATTAGTAATGTTTAGGCAAGTAGATGTGTTGATTAATGACAAAAATGTTATATTTTTAAATATAAAAGTTATTAAACTGGATCAAAGAGTTTTGAAACTAGTCTTCGAGGTGTTCTTACCAACACATTTTTCAGCCAACTCTTCAAGAAGCATCTCCGATGGTTTAGGAGACCACTCTCTTGTGTGAATTTTAAAAATTTCTCTCCTCGCCTGGAACACAATCATCATTATTAATTGTTTATATCTTGCTTTTCTTCCTAAAGGAAGGATACCCACAGTGGCTAACAGCATTAAAAACAACTAAATAAATGCAATTAAAACCTAGATAAAAGCAATAAAAAAATTAAAATTATACATACCAGGTTAAAAACAGGCAGAAAGCAGTAAAAAAAACAAACCTTTATTTAGCATATAAAATTATATTTACACACAGAAGTAAAGGAAATCATAGGATTTAAAATTGTTGATAAATATTATTCAAACAACAATAATAAAAACAGGTGCTTTTTCTGACATGGGTTAATTTTATGGTAGTTCACTGTATTTCCCGGCTTATTATACGCACCGGACCATGAGACGCACCAAAGTTTAGAGGAGCAAAACAAGAAAAAAAATATTCTGAACCAAATGTGTACTAATATATTAAATAAAATACAGCAGAATAATATTTCAAACATGTAAAGTCAACAGTGGTATTAAGAACCATTATCACTGTCATTAACAAATGAGGAAAGACATTAAGCTTCAAGCACTCTTCCAATTTTCTGGTAACCCCAAAAACTCAATCATCTCTAGTGTCAGTGATTTGTGACTTTTGCACAAATCTCATTGCAAATGATCAGACAACAACATTTTACACAAATCTCATTGCAAATGGTCCAGGAAGGCAGGTAAGTTGTGGGGGAGGTTTTGATGGGTAGGTGGGGAAAGGTGAGGGGATCTAGATAGGTAGGGAAGAGTGAGGGAGGCATAGGCATGGAGGAGGAGGGACCAGGACTTGTGCATGTCTACACTGGAGCAAGTGTCCAAGCCAGGGAAGGCTGGTTAGGATTGCAACTGTGCCGGGGTAACCAGATGCCAAACCCAAAATTCCTGAACCACAAGGCCAAAATTCCACCCCCAGGGCACAATTCCTACCCTCCCAAGCCAAAATTCCTACCCACTTTAAAAAATTGCCAAAAATGTATTTTTTTGTTTTTATATTTTTGATTTTTACTTTTTTGGCCATAACTTTTGATAGGAAGGAGATATCTCAAAACTGATTGTTGCGTTGGATTCTGCTCTTCAATACGAATCCAACAACATATGACATGATGGGGTAAGGTGCTCCAGGATTGGCCCTATCACTCTATCAGATGCACAGACATTTCCTTCCCCCTTTGGGGAGAAAAAAGTGCGTCTTATAAGCCGGGAAATACGGTATATGAGAAGCATACTAGACCATAGTTCTGAATTATAGCAATAAAATCATTTTATCTGAGAACATCCATCATAAGTCTGTCTGAATAAGAGCACAATCCTAACCATGTCTACTCACAAGTAAGCCCCATTGTGTTCAAAGGGTCTTACTCCCAGGAAAGTGTCTTTCGGATTGCAACCTAAGTGTCTTCAATGAAATAAAACAATCATTCCATTGTTTAAAACCCCTTCAGAATAAAAACCCATCTATAGGATTTTTCCCCCCTCAAATATTTCCAGTGATGCTGTTTATAATTCTTACCATTGCTATTGAGAAGCATTATGATCTGTGCAAATTGCGCTCTGTTGATTACAAATAAAAACTTGAATTTACCAGAATTTAACATAACTGGACAAGAGGCACTTGTTCAAGTGAGTGTTCATCCTTTATTTAGCAGGGGGACAGTAACTGTGCCTACACACCCCACAATGTCTGTTTAAGTGGCTTGTCCTGGTGTTCTTTTTGCATTTTAGATTGTGAGTCCTTTGGGGACAGGGACCCGTTAGCTATTAATACAGATTACAATTACTGAAATATTCATTAAAAACACTGCAATATACAGTACAGTAAAACAGAAAAGAAAAACCTTTAGGGCCAAGGATAACTAATTTTCACTAAAAGATTCACTGATGTCTTTCTGAGCAACTTTAAAAAGGAACCTATCTAGTGACACTTGCTTTTGATTCCTTTTGAGGGTTTCACGGAAAAGTGACATTGCACTGTCAATCGACAGATTCATCGCTCATACTGCTACAGCCTTATTTGGGTGGTGCTTTTCTACAAAATTTTGCATAATTTCCCAATGTTTACAAATGTCGTTAATCTCATTTGATGTGAGGGATTTCTCTTCCTTATTCTCCTCCTCCTCTGTAGATGAGGTCTCTTCCATAAACTCTTGCTGTTGCTCATGATGCAGATCCATCAATTCATTTGTTACAATGAATTTTCTCTACAAACCCTGCTCTAAAGCAGCAGTCTCAAAAATGGAAACCACAGCAAACCAGTAAACAGGTTCCAAGAGCTTCTCTTTGGTTTTGCAGATTATCACAACCCTCATTGCAGTGGTTGGATTCAAATAAATTAACAGGTTCTATGTCCCATTAGTAACCGGCTCTCAGGTGCTCCCAGGTACTCATTAGCAAAGGGTTCTATAGAACCTGTGAGAATCCCCTCAAGCCCACCACTGCCTCATTGCTAGCCAGCATCACATGTCTGGAAATCTAGGTGAAGCCTAGAAGCGCAAAACTAAGTACACAACTCAGGGATGTATGTGGTGTGAAAAAGAGGCTCCCTTGAAGAACTGCACAGATTGTAGCAGCACTAAACACAATGTTTTCGAGACTGTGAGCAGGAGTTTAGAGCTCCCTGCTCTATATGCTATGGCAGTTTTCCTAAAGAGAGCAGAGACTAGCCAGGGGAACTATGTATATAAAACTGAAAAGTCACTGACTGATCAAAACCGCTGGACCTACAAGATTGAGATTAGGGGAGGGTGTTCCTTCCATAATGGAGACATCCACTAAGAATCGGTTTTTGGAAATTCCAACCAGAAGCGAGTGAAAAGGGGCACAACGCATTTTCCTCCCTATACTTTCCACTGAGAATCCCTGACTGAGGGACACTCTGCCCCAACCCCCAGACACAGAAGAATGAAATTCTGGCAGTGTTCCTTCTGTGACATGAACATCCACCAAGAATCGATGTGGAGAAATTTAAGCCTTAGGGTGCTGAAAGGGGGTGCAACATGTTTTTGTTCTATACTTAACATTGAAGACTGATCACCATCCAGTCAATTTGGTGCCTGGTGCATTGGAGGGATGGTGCAGGGGGGGAGGGAGTTGCACATGGGCCGGATGATGCTCATGGAGGAATGATGCGGATGGTATGCATGGGGGGTTTGATGCACAATGGGGAACGTGTATGGGGACTATTTTACTAGTACTTTAAACTGCAACCCATGAACCCCAGCATGTTACAGCCAATTATTTATAAAGAAAATGAAGTTTCTTACGTCTTTATCTGGTAAGGTGAAAAGGAATTCTCTGTCAAAACGTCCAGGTCTTCGTAAAGCAGGATCTATAGAATCCAATCTATTGGTAGCTCCAATCACTACTATTTCGCCTCTATTATCCAAGCCATCCATCAGCGCAAGTAGAGTGGATACAATGGAACTTTTAAACAAAAAGATAAGATTATCCAAGTTAAAAGTAGTTCTGATTGTGCAATGCTCCCTGCAATTTGAAAGAACAGAACAGCTTTTAAGAAGAAACTGTAATTTTAGTTTATACACAAGTTTTATACACAAGATTTCATGGATTATGGATTTTAAGAGTACCATAAACATAAACTGGTAATTCTTATATAACTTTTATCTCCTTTTTCCTATTTTTGTTGGAATTTTAAAGTAGATTTTGGAAAGATTTTTAGGTTGTGAGAATTGGTCTGAAATTGAAGATAGATTGGATTTTGAGGTCTGCTCTTGGTTTAGTTTTTCAATTCAATCTTTATAATGTATGTTTTAAGTTATTTTCTATTCTTTTTGTTTTTTCTCTTTTTAATACCTTTATTAAACTGATACCAGCTGTATCCCAACTGGAACTATTTTTTCACTTGTTTATCAAGACATTTGTATATCAAGTTAAAATGTATTAGAAATGCTTGTCTTGCAAAACACCCTCAATCCAAGGTTTCACTGTATTTGTAAAACACTCTACTTTGTCACCTATTTTCAAAGTAATAAAAGTTCAATGACTTTTAAAGACACGCCTTCAATTTAGCTTCAGATTCATGGAGATTCATTCTCCAATCCATGTTGTTAAGCAATTCCACCATTATGGAAACAGCCTATTATAGTCCAAACTAGCCAATTTCTCTCTCTGACATTACAGACACTAAATGTGACACTGCATTCTGCATCTCAGTGGGTCTGAATATAATGGTTTGCAATTGATTCAGCTTGTAATAGAATAGGCAATTGGGTGACTGCCATCGTAAAATAAGTCTTCCTTAAATGGAATGGGTGGGTGCACACCTATAATTGTCTCAATGAGTAAGAATTCTTAAAATTTATCGTTTAGAGTTTACAATTTATTTACCATTTTACTCCAAAGATAATAGCTACCAGATAGGTCTATCCATTTTGCTCCAAAGATAATAGCTACCAGATAGGTCTATCCAGATGGGACATCTTTATCACTAGTATCTGTACCATAAACATTAAAACTCAAAAGTATTCACCTCTAAATCCCAAGAAATACAGCTTGTAAACATGAAAACTCATACCTGTGAATTTGATCTTGTCTACTGGACCGTACAGGAGCAAGACCATCAATCTCATCAAAGAATATAATTGAAGGACGCATCTGATAGGCCTACAAAGAAAGCTCAGCTGTGTAAGTATTGACATAGCAACACAGAACACAATGTAAAATACAGGAAGAAAAATTACCTGATCAAACAATAGACGAAGTTGCCGTTCAGATTCTCCCACCCATTTACTGAGGCAATCGGCACCTTTCCTCATGAAAAATGCTATTCTTTTTTCACCTTGACTGCACTCATTTGCAAGTGCCCTGGCAACAAGAGTTTTTCCAGTACCTGGTGGACCATAGAAAAGGCAGCCCCTGTTAAGAATGGAAATGTAAAATTAATGGGAAAAGGAATTGCTTGGAGCAAAAAAAAAAAAACTTCCATCATATCCTAGAAATAAGACACAGCATTCACATACTACCTTGGAGGCTGAATTTTGAATCTCTCGAACACTTCTGGATAAAGCAGTGGAAAAACCACCATTTCCTTTAGAGCTGAAATATGGCTACCATGTCCACCCACGCTATTAAATCGTACCTAAGGAGTAGATATAGACATTGATGGAAAATCCAGCAAATTATTAAATAAAGTTATAGTGCTCTCAAGATTGTTCATATTGCTATGTATGCTATTAAGTGTATGCTGTTAAGTATATTGTTAGCCAGCTACTTAGATCCCATTCAGATAATAATCCAACTCTTTCCGTGGTTTATTTTAAGAGGTCAGTAACATCACATTTATATAAGAACTTGAGACATAAAATACTTACTGATGTATCAATCAGCATTGGATCAACATCTGCCAAGCTTGCCCCAATTTTCATCTGATCCTTGTGGATTCCCTTCAGTTCATCTTTCCTAAAGTTTAGTGGAAGGCACCTAGTTTGAGAAGCAAGAGTCAAAGAACGCTAGTTATAATGTAACTATGTTACGTGATGTGCAGGTTTCTAAAAACAGTTTAGTAGCAACAGATGCACATTCAGATGAGAATCCTCTCTACTCTAGCAATGTTAGCACAAAATAGAATCCACATTAGATGAACATGTATTAGAGCACAATCCTAACCATGTCTACTCAAAAGCCCCATTGTGTTTAATGGGTCTTGCTCCCAGGAAGGTACCTTTAGGATTGCAGCCTTAGACAATTCATGAACGTGCTTTATATACCCCAGCAATATCAATCAATTGGTTCTCAGATTTTGTTCCAACCCACCAGATTGTGAAATTGACAAGACAACCAATAAGGCAACATATTGAGCTTTATGGAAACTGAGCTCTATGGGGCAGCATAGGCAGTTACCAATGACTATGGTTTGGTCCACTAAATCAAGGGCAACACAATGCCACCATAATAGTCTGGATCTGATGAATGCAGGCTTCAATACTTTTGAAAAGTGTACTGAGCCCTATGAAAAGTGAAACTGAGCCACATGTGCTCATTACTCATGAGTAATGTAGACAATCAGATACAGCCTCTTATCAAAAGCCAGATGGAGTGGAACACAAGGCCACTGAGCTGGTCCCAGTCTGAACATGGGAGCTCAATGAAAGTTCCTGAAGGTAGTCATTCCTCCCACCATAGTAAAAAGAATAAAAACAGAAGCTTGAATGGCTGGTAAAGTGAAACTTTTGAGTCTCAAAGTTAGGTAGGTGCTGACGAATTATCTTTTTAAAGTGGGTCCTTGATTATTAAACATGCATATGAAGCTCAGTTTTGGTTTCCATAGGGCTCAATACATTTTCCTTGTCAGCTTGGGGTGAGAGGCCTTTGTTCTAGAGAGTTTGTTGGGGCCTGAACTCAGATACGAACCATTCTGGTCAGATTGTGTTCCCCTCAGTCTGCCCTTCAAAGTGGACTAAGACATGTTTGCCTACTCATGAGTAAATGCACACATGCTGCTCCGTTTCCATTTCCATAGGGCTCCTTTGTCAGCTATCAGCTTGTCAGTTTTGAGACCTATCAAAACTGGCTGCAATTCACTGATGGGTTCCAATCCACAGTTTGGGAACCATAGCCATAAATCATATTTCTGGATACAACATCAAACTTCTAAAAAAGACCAACCACTTCCAATACTAAACACTGAAATAAATATAAGCTTTTGGGGCAACAGAAAACCCATACAGACATTTGGAGAATGTCCAAATGCCGAAGGCAGTAGTCCCAAACAAAATAATTTTTTTCTCATCAATGTTATAATAAAATAACTTCAGTGTATACTACGTGTATTGCTGTGTGAAGCACAGCTTCAGAAAAATACCTGGTTAATGCTTTGTTTCGACTTCGTTTCCTCCGCCTCTCAAAATGTTGTTCATCATCAGATGAAGATGATGATGTAGAATCACTGTTATGAATTGCATGCTTTCGTCTGTTTTCCATTTAAAAAGACAAACGTAATTATCTTTTTAAGCGATTTTCCTACACAGGGGCAGGGACCACATTAAAACATAACTATATACTGTATCTAAATTTTGTTCTCCAAGGGGTACTCAAGGAAATATGAAAATACATATTTACATACTGTACCTAATATGTATTTAAGTATTTCTTTGAGCATCCCTTCTTTTAGAAAGATGCAGATGAAACTGGTTAAGACATTCTGTGAAAAGCATGATTATTTGCACTTCAGAATGAGGAATCTATAAGATCACCACAAAGACTACAGGATTATATCAAGAACAAAGTTTTGATACGGCAGGACTGTTATTGGATTGGATCCAAGCCCTCTCTTGCACAAGCTTTGAAAGGTTGCTAAACTCCTCACCCCCAAATTATGCCTTGGGACTCCACTAAGGAAGAAAATGTTTATTCCTATAAGGAAGAAATTCACCATCTTGTACAATTTGTTGCAGGCTAGCCTCATAAGACAACAGATAGTAATTTACATCTATTTTCTTCACCACTCAGCTAGAATTATCTCTAGGCCACATGGTGATTAACCCCTTTGAACGATGTAGTGACAAAGCCTGAATAAATAAAACTAAGGACATGTAGAGATGATCTATGTGTAGATCATCTCTACAGCTGGCTTGCAATCACAAAGGATTACCACCTCAATAATTCAAATGAAAAGGCAATTCAAACACTCATAATATAGGAGCCCTATCACAAATAGTAACAAACCTGTTCATCTTTTTACAGTATGGGCTTCTTGGTCCTGTAGAGCTGAAGGGAAATCTTCGTCTTACTGGAGATGTTGACTCAGGATAAAATAATTTGGGCTTCCTTTGGTGCCTGGGCTCTATTAAACGATAAGAAAACTCTTTCAGAACATATACGAGGGTCGTCCAGAAAGTAATGCACCACATTTTTTTTCTCAGCCTACAGTAAAGGTACGAATGCTAAACTTTAGATATACATTATATGAATTTTCAGGAGTGCGCACACAAATTTTTAGTTTCTTCAGACAGTGTAGCTGCAGCAGTATTTTGAAATAGCGTATGTAAGTGATGTACATTACAAGCAGTGTGTTGTCACTGAATTTCTCACTGCGGAGAAAGAATGTTGGGAACATTCACAAATGTTTGTGTACAGTTTATGGAGAATCTGCAGTTGACAGAAATACGGTTAGTCGCTGGGCATAGATGGTGAGGCCATTAGAAGGCAGTTCAGCAGAGCTCTAAGATTTGCAGCGTTAGGGGCGGCCATCCACGGTTTTCACACCTGACAAGACGCAGCTTGCTGATGTGCTCATTTGTGAGGACCGACACATAACGACTCGGCAGTTGGTGCTGAAGCTGTCAATCAGCAAAGGAAGTGTGGGTGCCATCATCCGTGCTCTTGTTTACTCAAAAGTGTGTACACGATGAGTTCTGCGCTGTCTTACGGTGGACCACAAATATCTCTTAATATTTCTTCTGAGTTGCTGAAACGTTTTGAAGCTGAGGGGGAAGTGTTCTTGTCCAGGATTGTGAAACCCAGATGAAACCTGGGTTCACCATTTTGAGCCCGAAACAAAATGACAGTCGATGGAATGACGTCACCCTCAATCTCCACAGAAGAAAAAATTCAAAGCAACTGCTTCTGCCGGTAAGGTCATGATCACTGTGTTTTGGGACTGTGAGGGCGTCATACTCATTGATGTGATGCCAAGAGGGAGCACCATTAATTCTGAAGCTTATGTGAAGACTTCGGAGCCATAAAAACCCAGGTGAATGTTTGATTCAACATGACAACGCTCGGCCTCACACAAGTTTGAGGATTTTGGAACACATCACTAAACATGGTTGTACATTCACCCTATAGCCCTTCCACTTGTTTGGGCCATTAAAGGATGCCATACGCGGAAGACATTTTGCGGATGACAAAAAGGTGATTAGCACAGTGCAGAAATGGCTTCGTGACCAGAACAAGGAGTGGTACCAACAGGGCATACACACCCTTGTGTCTCGCTGGAGGAAGGCCATAGAACTGGACGGAGATTATGTGGAAAAATAGGGAGTGTAGAAAAAACATTCTTTTTTGTGTGTAAGTATCATTGTGTTCAATAAATAATTGTTGAAGAAAAAATGTGGTGCATTACTTTCTGGACGACCCTCGTATGTCTATTTTGCCTACACATTAAATAAAAAATGCTTATATCAATTTCAATATTCTTAAAGACTCAAAATTTAGAAAAAGCATTATGGAAGCCCAAGGTCAAATTAGCACTACACCGATTTCATTTGTTAATTGCAAACACAAATTCATTCAGAACCATCTGAAAAGTCACTTGCTGAAAAAATGCATAATCGCATGGCAAAGAATAACACTGCAGAACAATTTAGAATTTGTTCTAAACAAATTGGTTTACAATTTTATGAAAGTTTTCTAAATGCAACATTTTAAATAGCCACAGATTAAGGTTAGGTTTCTAGAGAAAGATGGCATAGAGGCAAACCTACTCTCTGGTGAGGCTTGATAGCGTACGACTGTTTTTCGCTGTCTAAGGTCATAACGCTTTTGATTGTCTTCTGCATCTTCATCTTGATCTTCACCTTCTTCTGAGGAATCTAATGAATGGAGAATTTTTTTAGGTTTAAAATAAAAGATTTGTTGAAAGTAAGTCTATGGCTGCAATTCTAAACACACTTTCCTGGGAGTAAAACCCATTGAACATAATGGGACTTCTGAGTAGACATGGTTAGGATTGCATTGTAAGAATGTTAAAGTGTTCTTTATAGTGTTTAAGTGTCTTTAAAGTGTTAAAGAACAACGCTAAAGTGTTCCAACAGACATGGCCAGGAATAAATGAACAGCAGGCCCTTAATATTATGACTTTAAAAGGCTTTCTTAATTTGCACACAAATCAAAGGGAAAAGTCACAAGACAGAAAAAATTATGCTACATTATAATTAAATCACTTGCAATTAAATTAGAATAGTTTTAAAAATTCAGAGCAGGACAATAACCTGCACTTCCATCTGGGTTATCTGTAGTTTCTTCGTCTATCCTTTGGATTCCTCTTTTTTGTTTCCCTCGTGAGTACACATCAAGGTTTTCCTAGAAATGATAAAAAAATTGTGCTTTTTACCAACTAACTGACCATATACACTAGAAAACGAGCAGCATAACCTTATGAATACAATGAACATTAGCTTGGTCACAATAAAAGTAGTATAAATTTCACCTCTTTAGTATCCACCTAGACTGGTCAGGTTAAGAGCAAAAACAGCCAATCTACCAACTGTATATTTTAACAAAGCAAAACACCATTTTTGTTCAGTTCGAAAACATACTTCTTCTCCATCATTGAATACTCCAAGGTCTTCTAAATCCATCATTCGTCGTCTACGCATCTTCTTCATATCATCCATTTTCTGTAGTACAGCTTCTGCAGTGCTGATAAAGTGTTCAAGGATACACAAGAATATTTGAAACAGACACAATACTATGTTGCAATCTTTTATTATTCCAATTAACTTTTTAAAAAATGCAACAAACATTTTACAGTCATCTTGTCCATGATTGTCCAAGCACTTATACCAATTCTTAACCTTATTCCCGGGCAGCCTGGGGCTACTTGGATTTGCACTGCCAATTGATGAGGAGCAGATCCGAGTAATACCCCCTTTGCGACTGCAGTGGCTCTCCCTGGGGTAAAGGCAGAACTTGCAACTGGGTGTCTGAAACTTGCGTTGGATGCAGTGAAGGGATGTTGGCATACCTGTACCAGTGCCAAATTAGGACTGCGCTGTTCGACCATTAGTCCTTACAGGCCAGGATTGCCTACACTGGCAGCAGCTCTGCAGAATTTCAGACCAGCATCTTTCCCAGAATATCTCAGAACTATCAAGCATTGAGCCTGGGACTTTCTTGACAACTAATTTTCTACCACTGACCCACAGCTCCTTCATCTATAACCCTCTGAATTTTAAAATTTACTGTACATTGTGATTAAATGTAAAATTAATTATGCCTGTTGTATTGCAGCTGTTCCAAACACCAGATCAGACTGAAAATTTGGTTCAGATTATAAACAACTCTTTTTATAAATGGCAAAGACCAGGATTTGTTCAGAATGCCATCGGTATAGATTGTCATGTCTGTGGTATTTATTGGTAGTCATCAAAGCTGCTGTGGGTGGCGCAAGTGGTTACGACACTGTGCCTGTTAACCAGCAGGTTGGCCCCACAAGACAGAGTGAGCTCATGTCCTTAGTCCAGCTCTGCAATGCAACTGGAACCAATCTTATTGGCTCTGCCGTTCCATTGGACTATTTCAGTGGTGTGGAGAGGTGGGATTTGCTGCTTAGGTAACAGCCTATCCTCCATATCAATCTAACCAGGCCTTCGTGTTTCGCATGCAGTATCAAGCACGATACTATAGTCTTTCGAGACTGATGGATGCCAAGTTTCATGACCTGATATGCAATGTATGATGGTTTGTTCTGTATAGTGCTGCAGTGGCTTATTGAAAGCTCCCAGAGGCCTCTTCTGGGTGGTGCCATGAAGTCAACCTACTCCTTTAGCCTTTGAGGCCCCAGAATGCCTTGTGGAAGCAAGTTCTGCTCCATGGACACAACATCCTGTTTGAAAGAAGCTGCTCGTGTTTGCTTCTCGAGGGCATTCTGAGGTCTGAGGAGGCCAAAGGAGTATGTCAGTGTTTCTCAACATTTGTCCTTCAGCATACCACTTCACATGCTCCATCTATTGAAAGCACTACCGAAGTAACGGTGATAATATCATCCCCAGATAGTTGGGAAACAAGATGCATTGTTACAAACAGTAACAGATTCAGGGTGGAAGGAGGGCTTTCCAGAGGGATATGGAAAAGCATGCTTTGAGCTCGCCCAGTGAGCTAAGCCTCCTACTGCTGTTTTGTTGATTCAAGTCCAGGTCTCAGTACTGGGTGGCTAGTATCCAACAAGTACCACCAGACACACTTCAAGCACCACAGTTGC
The DNA here is from genome assembly GCA_030015325.1 of Cryptoblepharus egeriae. Lineage (NCBI taxonomy): Eukaryota > Metazoa > Chordata > Lepidosauria > Squamata > Scincidae > Cryptoblepharus > Cryptoblepharus egeriae. Next base: position 11,126,799 of record JAREYC010000003.1, on the reverse strand, counting down.
TACTCATAGCACTGGTTGAGAAACTCTGGAGTAAATCACCAGACAAACACAATCCAGTAAGTCCACCAGGGGCTTTCAGTAAGGCACTAGGGCACTACAAGGAGCACTAACTACATCATGACTCATTGCAGAAGATGAGGTATGATATGCCACTAAAATGTTTGGGAATAGCCATACCAATATTTTTTGGAAGATGTTATCTTGTATATTATGCAGAGATGGCAAGATGGGAGTTCTCTCAAGTCATTTGTGGAATCCAAGCAACTTTAAACTAGCAGCCCAAGTTTTCACAGGACTGATTCACACACACACTTTTCTCAACTTATGCTGCACTTTGTGCCCCCTTCTCTAGCCCAGTTTCCAGTCCTCTAAAAACCTTTTTGCAGCCCCTTCCTTAGTTAAGTGTTCCCTCACATATACAGCACAATAGGAACACATCTGGTGCTGTTGTATCTTGGTGTAATTTGTTCAAGAAAAGGCTTTCCCATTTTTCATGGGCTTCAATAAAATACACAAAACACCTACTTTGTAATAAGCTTGTCAAACAAAACAGACTGATTCATAGTACTGTAGCGACTTCGTCTAATTCTGCAACTGCGACGGACTTCAACATCTCCATTTTCTTCTGCTACATGTTCAGCAGGCTGTCCATTTATTCCCACCTTCATTGACCTGGTGACTGAAATTACAGTACATGCATTTTATAAGGTTATCTTCATTAGTCAATTAGTTAATATAAAGATCCTACTTACAGCCTGATCCAATGCTGCCCAGTGAGTGTCCCACAGTGCCCTTAGATGTTTGTGCCTCTAGAGTTAACTGGTGCTAGTGGGCAAGCCGGCAGAACCCATTCAATGCTGTAGTTAAGAGCTGCAGCCACCAGCAGAGCATAGTAAGAGCCATGGGTTTGGGGGAGGGCAGAACAGCATGGGTGAGACAGGACCAGGACAGGATGGGAGCTGCAGAAGCCCCATACTGAGTCTTCCAATTACTCTGGACTTCTCTGTTGAATCCTATCCTCTGACCTTGAAAGTGACGGATTCTTGAGTCTGCCCCAGCTAAATAGCTGTCCATTTCTGAGACGCTCCATTGAGAAGGCTGGGGCTTGACTCAGGGTAAGAGAACAAATATCCCCTTACTCTGAGACTTCTGGCCTGCTCAACTCCAGCACGGAATACAAGGGGAGTGGATTGGTTCTGCTGCTCCTGTGCTGGGTGAGATGGGGATCATAAGTAATATTAAATGAAGAGGGGTTGTTTTATTCCTGCAATGCAGATACATTTCGCTAGTATTTTACATATGAAGAACATATGTTTGCAAAGGGCAAAAACACTCAACCCAAAAACACACTTGCAAAAGCTAAGTTTGACATTTCCTCATAATAAAGATAAGGAAAAATTGACTATCCATCACAGATATTTTACAAAGTAAGCATCCTTCTTCCCCAGTATAGAAGGCTGAACGAACAGTGATCTACCAGGTCCTTTACAACTCACAAAATGTATACTTTATTAATTACCTTCTTCACAATCTTCATTCTTTTTATCAGCCTGTAATCTAGCCAGTTGCCTGCAAAGAAGTAAAAACACTGGTTAACAGTACAAACTGTTGCTCCTACTCTCCCATGTAAATGGCTTTCTCTGGAATCAGAGAAACTATGGTTTTGTGACAAACCATTGATCCAATATTTTTTTAAGTCCAAAATGTATCTATTCAAGCTTCATTTATAAAAAGATAAATTTCTTAAAATGATACAGTATCAGAGAAGGAAACAAAAGTATCAGATTTTAAAACCATAATTTTTATAGTCTTTAAATCATTTTGTTGCTTGCCAATACATCCCTAAATCTTTCCAACAACTATCAAGCTTCCATGCAATTGTGAGGATTATCCTTAACATGCTACAATCCTATTCAATGGATAAACAAAATTGCTATGTAAAAATGCTAGTTTTTAGTTCACTAAAGTTGTATCACATGAAAACCCAATTACAGTTTGGTTCATGTTGTAAAGAGTCAATTTTATTGGCACAATCTACTCCTGGAGTTCCTCCATGTAGTCTTGTCACCTTATCTTAATCTCATCTGCTTCAATTAGATCAGGGGTCCTCAACCCCTGATCCACGGGTCTGGTGCTGGTCTGTGATGCCTTGGCCACCAGTCTGTACCAACACTGAGCCCCGGACCACAGGCAGGAAGGAGCCTTGGTGGTGCTCATCCTTGGCCTGGTAGGCATGGCCGAACACAGGACTGCACCTTCATCAGTCATCCTGGAGTGCAGGTCATCCTGGAGTCCCTGCCAGGCTGCGGGAAATTTTTTCCCCATGGACCCGGGTCAGTGGTCCTCACAGGGCTCAGAACCACTGCATTCAGTCCTTACCATTCTTGTCATATATCATACCCATCTTTACATAAAATGTTCCTTCGACATTTCCAGATTTCTTGAAGAGATCTCTAGTCCTTCCTCTTCTGTTTTCTTCAATTTATCTGTGTTGCTTGCTTTAAAAAGCCTTCCTACCTCTCCTTGCTGTTTTCTGAAACTCTGGGCCAATTTAATGTACTCTGGGCTACAATCCAGAGTAACTATGGGCCCTTTACACCAACATAGTTATGGTGCCACCTATGGGAAATGTATAGAGCAATCCAGAGTAAGTGCCTCTTACGTCTTTCCGTAGTTACTCTGGATTATAGGGTAGGGTCCTAATAATTTTGCCCAATATTTGCAAGAAGGAAAAACTATTACCTTGTAAAATGTTTCCTATTAACACCATTTTCAGTCAGCATTGGCATGGTTTTGTCAAAGCTAGAATCTGAGTAATGTTGATTATTTTTCCTCATAGATCTTAAAGAATGCCTTGAGAAATGCTCACACTCCTTGCCTGAAGAAAATTCCTGAATTGGAAATACAAAGAAAAATTTCTGAATATATGTATTTTACATAAATTGGGGTTATATCCCAAACTGGATTCAACCATTTAATTATTATGAAAAGTAAAGACAATAATGAAGGCTAATGTTTTGCTGAACCAATCTTAATTTTCTCACAATTGATTCAGGCTCTTTGAAAAAATTCTTATGAACAGAACTGAGGACCAATTTGATACTGCACCTTGATTAAAGGTTTCCTGATTTCTCCTTTGATTTTATTCAAGGCAGTTTACATGGGAGGCTACTCTAATCCCCAAGGGGACATTACAATAAACAAAGTGGTTCTGTCTTTATTAACACTACAGCTGACGTGGTTATTTTATTGTCTAGAATAGATCTTCATTCTGGCCATGTTGCCTCAACTCAGAGACACAGCTTCAGCTGGCTTCTTATCTTCCCACTCAGCTAAACTCTCTAGAACAGACCTTCTGCCCAGGTCTGATATGGAGGGAACATAGGGCTCCCTAGTCCTAGGTCCAACCTACTAGCTAATCTCTCTGGCTCTGATGCTCACCATTATTTATAAATAAGTGCGTGAAACAGAGGTGAGCATTAGATTCAGTATGAGATTAGTGTGTTTGACCTGGGACCAGGGAGGTCTGGGCTGAATTCTTTAACTATCAAATAATTTTCTTTGCACACTATATAGAATTATATAATTAAGTATCCTTTACTATCAAATAGTGGATACTATAGCCTAGAAACAATTCCAACCTTTGGATCTGTGGCCCACCAGTGGAAAACGGCCAATTTATGGTGGGCTGCAAAACTGACAAAGCAATTGATGAGATTAGGGAACATGCATCAACCCATTAAAAAACCCGCTAGTTGGGAGTGGGAGTCCACTATTGCCCAATTACCATTATAGCCACGAATGTTTGAGCTACAAGCTAAACTTTATTTAGGTGGGTCCTATTCACTGGTCTAAATGTATAAAATTTCCTTACTCCAGGTTTGACCATTGGTTCATCTAGTCTGGTACTGGCAACATTGTTTAAGACAGACATTTCGCTGCTTTGATGTGCTGGGGACTAAACTTAGGAACATCTGCATGTATCCTAAGTAGATCTCTACACCTAAGCCTTCTGGTAGCCTGCACTGAATATAATGGAACTTATTTTTATGCATGGACTTAGGCTCTGGGGCTGCAACCCTATGCAACTTACTTGGATAACGTCCCTTACCAGGGAGTTAGTCCCACTGACTACAATGGGCCTTACTTCCAAGTAGACAGGCACAGCCGATGGCTCTTGCCCCCTCCTACCAGAGAGTAAGTTGCACCAACTACAATGGACCTTACGTCTGAGTAGACAAGCATAGTCCACAAACTTACTAGGAAGTAAGTCCCACCAACTATAATGGGCCTTACTTCTGAGTAGACAGGCACTGTCTGGGGTTCCAGCCCCCTCTGATCAGGGAGTAAGTCGCAGACTACAATGGGCCCTACTTCTGAGTAGACAGGCACTGGCTGGGGCTCCAGCCCCCTCTGACCAGGGGGTAGACAGGCACTGGCTGGGGCTCCAGCCCCCTCTGTCCCAGCAACTAGCATGGCCCTGATTTCCGAGTAGAGAGGCAGGGGCTGGGCTCCTCTTCGCCCCCTCCTCTTACCTGCGTGGCGCTGCCCCTGGCGAGTGGGGCTCCGTGCCCAGCCGCTGTCCGTGTCCTCGCGAGCCTCCTGCTGCGTGCCGAAGGAGGAGTGGAGACGTCGAGAGTGAGGAACTCGGAGCTCGAATCCATCGCGTCGTAGGGGGAAGACTCTCTTGTCTCCCGGCCTCGGCGGCGACTACAGTTCCGGGGAGTGGCGGCGGCAGCACCGCCATGGTCGGGAAGGTCGGGACGGCCGGAGCCGCTCCGGAGCATCACCATGGCCGCCGCCGAAGAAGGACGACGCACTCCTCTCAGCCGCCTCCGAATTCTGGCGCCACGGACCGAACGGGCCGCATCACCAACGGCGCCTCGAATCCCTCCGCACCTCCTCTCAGCCGCTCCTCCTTAAAAAAGTACGCTTCACGGGCTCTGACTCACCTCAGGGAGCCTCCTCGGCAGGAAAACGCTCTTCTTTTAGTCCTTCTCCCCCTAAAAAACCCCTTGCCTGACTTAAACCAGGGACTATTTTTCTTCTCCGTAAAAAGTCCCGGCTGGCTCAAGCACCTGCGGAGGAACACGTGACTGCACACTTCGACGGTTGGAATTTTTGGCGCGTGAGGTGTTTGAGGGAGTTTGTTTTGGAGCGTTCTGATTGGCTGAGCCTATTTTTGGAGCGTTCTGATTGGCTGAGGAGGAGAAGGCTGTGGTGAGGGCCGTTTGCCCAACGGTTTTCGAATAGGGAGAGGCTCCCGCGCGCGGGCACGCGCATGAGGGAGGAAGGGAGGGAGGAGCAGCAGCAGTTGGCTGGAGCTGTCAAGAGAGACACACATAGTGCAGTCATTCATTGACTAGGGCAGTGCTCCACCATTTTAGCACTAGGGGACCCACTTTTTTAAACTATACTCCATCAGGACCCACTTTTTTAAAAAAATTATAGAAATAAATATGTTATTTATTTATAACAAGTAACAACCAAACAAAACAAACTCAAACATTTCATGTATTCGTTGGCATCCTTCAGCCTCGAAAGACTATGGTATGGCATGGTATCCTCCCTATATTTACACCACCTTGCAAACTGCAGGAGCTTAATATGCAGCTGTACAATATGTACTCAGTCAACAGTACTACAGTACTGGACAACTCATTTGGCAAGCCATATACTAGTTTAATATGACTCTTATTTGAATCTTATTCGAAGTCTTCCACTAGACCCATCAGGGTTGGTACCGAAGTAATCAATGTCATCTAACAGCTGACCTGGTGCCATTGGCTGATTGCCCAGTCCTGGGCAAGCTCTAGGTCCTGGAGCAGCTCCTCCCATGCCATTAGGAGGTGGATTTTGCGCCTGGGCTTGTCTAGGTTGGTTTTCTGCCCCAATTTGTATACCAGCTTGACTGAGTCCGGGAGGTGGCCCAGGAGGTGCTGGAGGATTTACAAAGCACATCAAGGTAGGAAATATAAAGTCCTGAAACACGGTTGCATACATTGAAAGTATCTGGATTGTCATAAGCACAAAATACATAGCATCGTATGAGAGTCCGTTTGAGGAGTAACAGGTGGTGGGTTAAGAGTCCATGAGTCATTAGGTTCAAGGGCATGCCCGATCTCGCCTTGCACATGGCCAGCTATGCCAGGCCAGTCTTCATCTGCCGATGACAGCCACCGGTCGTGGGTCCTGAGTCCAGGAGGTCCTCCGTGGGTGTCTCTGCAGACGCATCTGGTGTCTGGCTTCTGGATAGTTGTGTTACAGGCGGCACTATCAGAGAGTAAGGTGACATGCAAAACAAGTCCATGGTAGGGGTAAAAGGGGAGAGAATAAACAAGGTAGCAATCAGTCCTTCTCCGACGTCACGTGCGCAGGTGCGTTCACAGAGTCCAGGGTTGAAGGCGAGCAGGGCCCACTTCCATATGGTGTGGGACTGATGACGCACCCCCTGGTGCCCCCGAGCAAACTGGAGGGCTTTCAAGGTGGGGACATCTGTCACGTAGGATGCCACCAGCACTCATGGTTGGTGGGAGGCTGGCGGCCTCTTGGTCACCCCTTGAGCTCACTGGGTCTTGCTCACTGGGTCAGGATGGCAGGTCGTGGGTGGCTCTCCTCCACTGGGGTAGGAGGGCAGGCCCGGAGTGTGCACGCTCAGTGGCCCCTCCCCCCTGGGCTGGGGGAGTAGGCTGGGAGGTACACGTAGCTCCTGAGTTTGCAAGGTGGTGTAAATATAGGGAGGATAAATGTTTGAGGATGTTTGTTTGGTTGTTACTTGTTATAAATATATAACATATTTATTTCTATATTTTAACAGGATTATTAGCATTAGATTATTTACAGTATTATTAGCAAAATAATCAGATTTCTTTTTTAATAGCACACATATTCATTCATAGCTTGCAGCATATGTTTTCCTATATCCAGATACAGCATGCGTTTTGGACTTTTCCTCTAGAAATTTGTCCAAATCCCTTTTCAAAGGCATCCAGGCTGAATATCATCTTTAAATCTTGTGGCAAGGAGTTCCACAGACTACCGGTAATCACAATCCGTCCAACTCCCTTTTCAAAGGCTGAATGTCGTCATCACGTCTTGTGGCAAGGAGTTTCACAGACTAACTACAATCCATCCAACTCCCTTTTCAAAGGCTGAACACCATCACATCTTGTGGCAAGGAGTTCCACACACTAATCACAATCCGTCCGACTCCCTTTTCAAAGGCTGAATATCATCACCACATCTTGTGTCAAGGAGTTCCACAGACTAATCACAATCCGTCCGACTCCCTTTTCAAAGGCTGAATATCATCACCACATCTTGTGGCAAGGAGTTCCACAGACTAATCACAATCCGTCCGACTCCCTTTTCAAAGGCTGAATATCATCACCACATGTTGTGGCAAGGAGTTCCACAGACAGATCACAAGCCATCGAACTCTTCACAAAGCTCATGTACATACCATCCATTTTCTTGATGTAATTGATCAACTTTGTTTTAGCACTCAACCTTCTTAGGGTCAGATACAGAGTCTGGTATTCGCAGGGTGACCAGATGCCCAAACCCCAAAAAGAGAACAAAGTCCCCCCAAATTCCTGACATCCAAGCAAAATTTTTGTCATGTTTAATAAAAATGCAGGAAACCCAATAAAATGTAGGACAAATATAGGACATATTAAAATAAAGGCTAAAAACACTCGTACTGCTTTCTTGTACTTAATTTCAACACTATGTTGCTTCTTTTTAAACTGAAAACCTCTTTGCAAGACCTGTTTTCACCAACAATGTACATGTAAGTGGCTCAAAGCAAACATGATCCTCCCAGGGTGACCATATGCCATAACCAAAAAAAGAGGAAAAGGCCCCCGCAAAAAATGTAGGACATCCAAGCAAAAAGTAGGACGTGACAAAATAAAAACTGAAAACACTCAAATGCTGCCTGGTGGAGCATTTGCTGAGCTTGTGTGCACAGGATCAGGACCATTCTGGAAGCCTTGCACTCTCTGACCTTCCATGCTTGCTTACTCATGAGTAAAAGCAGCTGTGCAGTCTCGCTTTGAAAAGGGTTTAATGCAGTGGAGCTTGGAGGAAGGGTTTTCTTGTGAGGTGCCTTAATTAGATCAGGGGCTTCCTTAATTGGATCAGGAACAGATTTCTCTCAACCTGCTCAAAATATCTAAGGCATGTTTGCCTATTTGCAAGTAATGGTGCAATATGGCTTCCTTTCAGTTCCCACTGAGATTAATGCAATTATCAGGAGCTTCTTTTTGGCGTGATTTTGAAAGCTCCGTTCATTGGATCAGGATGGGATTCCACTCAGCCTGGCCTTTCTGGCAGACTATGGCATATTCGCCTACTCATGAGTAAAGCCATGATATGGGGAATTTTCTTTCCCATGGAGCTTAACGCATATTTTTTGTTTTTCAGTTTTTTGGCCATAATGTTCGATAGGAAGAAGATATCTCAAAACCAATTTTTTCATTGGTTTCTGCTCTTCAATATGAATCCAACAACATATGACATGATGTGGTACAGCACACCATTGCGAAGTTCCAAAATGAAACCAAAATAGAGGACAATGAAGCCAAAATGGAGGACACCCGGACAGGAGGCTAAAAATCCGGACAAATCCGGGAATTTACGGTCATATGATCACGCTGGGTCCCTTGTGCCTAGATGCTGCTTCTTCCAAGTTGGCTGCAACACTACTCCAATAGGCTTCTCCTTCCACCTTCTTCTTCTGTCTGACCTCCTTATTCAGTACTGTTCAAAGTCAATATGCTTGGCTTGTTTCTGTTTGGATCCACCAGATCTAGGCACTCATCTGAGGTCCATGACAGTGTCCGACATGAGCAGGTGAACATGGAGAGGCAGCACATTCAAAGATGGACACCCAGTAGCTGCTTTTCTTCTGCATCAACATCATTCGATGGTTCAAGTATTGCAAATCTGCTGGATAGCAATATTTGGAATTTTTGTCTGAGTCAGAAACATCCAATTCAGTCTGGTTGGTGGTGGTGCCTTGTGCTTGCCCGTTGCAATCTCAGCTGTACTTTGGCATGGACAAGGCAGTGGTCAGATCCACAGCCTGGTCCCCTCGTTGAATGCACATCTTTGAGCAAATAGGGTACTGATCAGGATATAATCCAGGATTGTTGAATCTTTGCCAGATGGGTTGTGCCGTGTAAACTGGTGTGTGTGCGGGTGTGTTGGAAGAGGCTGTTGTCTATTACCAGGTTGTTCATCATAGCAAAGGATCAATCCTCAGTCAAAGAACTAATCCAAAAACTGAGATGAATTGGCCACGTCTGCAGAATGAACACCAATCGGCTGCCACAAGCTCTTCTGGACAGAGTGACCTAAACATTGGAGAGTTCAAGGAGCAGCACCGAAGAAGACATGGCTCAAACTGGTTGAGGAAGACCTAAAGAACCAGTGACTTACCACTGAGGACCAGTGACTTACCACTGAGGAGGCGAAAGACATCACCATCTATTGCAAAAAATGGATGTGTATTGTGAATGAGGCATGGAATGCACCAGCACCTACAGCAGCATATCGGTTGAGAGGACGACCCTCTCCCCAATCACCAGCTAAGGACAAAAAGAAGAAGGCTGGATATCATCACATCTTGTGGCAAGGAGTTCCACAGACTGATCACAAGCCACCCAACTCCTTTTTAAAGGCATCCAGGCATCACTTCTTGTGGCAAGGAGTTCCACAGTATATCCAACCTGTTCAACCCCCTTTCAAAGGCATCTAAGCCATGTTCCACCACCACACACATCTTGTGGCAAGGAGTTCCGTCGACCAATCACACTCTGAGCAAAGGTATGTTCTAACTATGCTTGCACTACTCAGAAGTAAGCCCCATGAAGCCCAATTCAAGGGATGCAGCCTGGCAGAACTTGCAGGAAGAGGCTGCCGGGTTTCCTGGGGGAAGGAGTTCCCTGCAACTCACCCCCCCACACGTTGGCTTCCTGGTCCTTCCCTTGCGCCTCTCCCCGAGGGATGAGCCCCTCAGGCCGGCCACCGAGCCTGGATCCACATGGAGCAGCCGGAGCCCCCCCTCGCTGTCCCTGCCCGCCCAGTCTGCTCCTACACCAGCTGCTACTGGTAAGACCTGCCAGGCTGGGTGGGAGGATGATGAGGGTGAGGATGATGAAGGGCACCTGTGCAGGTTGGTGCCAGGCAGTCAGTGTCCCCCTATCAGCACACCAGCCCTTCCATGCCAAGGCATCACAATAGGCACCACCTGTTCCAGAACACCCAAGGGTGACTAGCGGGGGGGGGGGGTTTGAGGTGGTCCTCTGCCCATGGCATGGGCTTACCTGTTGAGCTGCAGCTGCCCATCCCCTCCTCTGTACAAGAGTTAAAGGTAAAGGAACTCTGCCCACCTCCTCTCCTTTGGATATGATCACCCTCTGTCTATGTGAGGGGTCTTAAGTACATTAAGTACTTATACGTACAAGAAGTACTTGGTTGGAAGCTTCAAGACTAAGGCTGCAATCCTAATGACACTTTCTCAGAAGTAAGACCCATTGAATACATTGTGGCTTACTTTTGAGTAAACATGGTTAGGATTGTGCTCTTAAGCCTTTTCAATGGACTCTTCCTCAGTGAGGAGCAAAGCTTCTGTGTGGGGTAACCAGATACAGTGAGGAGCACACAAAGTGACTGTGTTAGCCCTTGTACAGAAGAAGGAGTGGGGGCAGGTGCAGCTTTTCAAACTCTCCCTTGTTGAGCTGCACCTGCCACTCACCCTCTCCTCTGTACAAGGGTTAAAGGGCACTCTGCACCCCCTTCTTTGGATCTGGTCACCTTGTTGGGGGGGGCGGGTGAGTCCTTTTCAGTGTTGTAGGAGAGCAAGGGGTGCTAATGTTGGAGGTTTCAGGACTTTTGCCTTCTCAATTTACTAGTCCTCAAAGAGAAGCCAAGCCTCTGTCTGATGACCAGATACATGGGAGGGAAGAAACACAATGCTTATTTAGCCTAGTGATGTGCCACGGAACCCTGGAGAGTGTCATTTATTCATAGAACAGTTGAGGGATTTGAGTCCCGTCACTGCCTTCCAGTTTCAATTTCTAAAAATCTGTTTTTACTGGGTGCCTACGTCACAGAAGGAATACCCTCCCCAAATTTCATGCTTCTAGGTCCAGCGGTTTTGGCTGGGTGCTGATCAGTCAGTTGGTGACTCTTCAATTTTATATATATAGAAGACAAGAGGGATACATGCTGCCTGCTTACAAGGAAAAGGAGGACAACTGGAGCTGTGACTGGAGTGGTGGGATCCATGTAATTGTGTTAGTTATTTCTGTGCTGTGTGCGTTGGTGCTTGCAGAAATTCTAGAGATCTGAGCTCATTTATTCATTAATCTAAGTTCCATCTCTATTTATTGAAATTTTACACTTAAAATTTTTCTAGTTTTTCTCACTGTCACAATATATGACATGTCCCTTTGACTAAATAGTTTGGAGCAATGCTTTTTTTCTGGGAAAAAGGTGCCGGTACTCACAAAAGTGGTGTAGCTAGGTCATCCTCATATGAATAACCATTAATTGGTGGGAAAAGGTGCCGATACTAAGTACTGGTGAGTATGAGTACCCTCAGAAAAAAAGCCCTTTGGAGACTATTTGGAATAGTTCCAAGATTTAGTTTAAGTACTGTACCTTAAAAATGCAAACAACATCAGCTGCCTAGAGTAGTACCTGACTGAGAAAGTGATTTTTCTATAGCAGTAGCATGCATAAACTAGGCCTAAAATCCTGTTGAATGATTAGGACTGGATTGCAGAACCATAAGCTTGCAATTCAAAGTATTTTTATTAGACAGATTCACTTTACCTGAAACAAAATCGCACTGTGCTTAAGTGAGCATACTCATTAGAAAGCCACTTTAAGATGGTAGTTAGCTCCACTTAGTTGAACTTAATTTTAAGTAAATATATTTAGGCTTGGGCTATTTAAAGATAAAGAATTGGGCTATTTAAAGACAAAAGGGAGAATTCTCATTTGAAGCTTCTGCCGCATCCTGTGGCAGTGAGTTCCACAGATCAGCTACAGGCTGAGTAAAGAAATATTTTCTTTTGTCTGTGTCCTGACTTTCCCAACATTCAACATCATCTGAACTGTCTCAATTTTCTTCCTTTTTGGGATTTGGTGACCAGAACAGAACAGGCCTCACCATCGATTTGTACAATTGCATCATAATTTTTGCTATTTTATTCTAAATGCCTTTTCTAATGATCCCAAGCATGGAATTTGCCTTCTTCACTCCAGCCGCACATTGGGTTGACACTTTCAATCCATACTGAATGGTTAAACCTATTGAAGAACCATAACATTCCTGTAAAATAATAAATATTGTTTAAATTATTAAATAATACTTTCTTGTAATGCTGTAAGTGGATACTGTACATCTGTTCCTCTACTTCCATGTTTCCATGTCTGGTGTGCCACAAAGGGAATAATATCATGGGAAGATTATGTGTCCATCAAGTGTCCATCAGGGCATCTGGTGTCAATGATACATGTATATTGTGGGCATGGATCTGGGATGAATTAAATCCTAGCTTCAGGTCACTGCACACAAAGCATTTTAAATAGAAGTGCTTAACTTTTTACCTTACCTTGAAGAGGCTCTGTAATTGTCTCCTCACTACAGGATGCTGTGCACGACCTGTTGGCTTGGCTGCATCATCACTGGAAAATCAGATAGGATTTGGCTCTGTATGTTATTCATTCTTCATATGGTTTTTATGGGTGAAGAATGTGAAATTCTGAGGGTTTTTGTTTTACAGTGAGGAAAATGTGTGGAAGCTTTGTGAATACATCCAAAGCCAGAATCGACACCCTTTAGAAGAATTTTATGCTGTATTCATTTCCAATGACAGAAGAATGGTGAGTCGTGATATGGGAGGCTGAAACACAAAACCATGTTTTGTGACATGCGGATGAAAAGCTGGATCCTTGAATGCACGTGACACACAAGTGTTCTATATTAATAAATAATAATAGGCAATGATCATGATTTCCATAAATGGTTTATGTAATTGACAGTGCAATCCAAACTGCCCACTTGGGCTGATACAAATCTCTTTCATTGGCTCAGCATGTCGAAAAGTCCTGTAAAGTATACCCATGACACCCAAAGTGGAGGGGAGGTTGTTGTACTGTACATCAAGATAAAGTTTGCTTTTATATTAGCCCTGGTCCTTAACAATACAGGTTGTGTCTTGTTAACTACTGGGATTCTATTCTGGAAGTCCTTATGGATTAAAAAAAATTGGGGATACCAGATCAGTGGAGAAATCGCTTTAACAACCCACTTTTTCCCTTGTTACACATCACTAAAGGGTGGATCTTTATATCAGTGGTGAGTCAAATCATTGGATACTGAGGTAATCTGGTGGACCTCAATTAAGGTCGCTAAACTTTTCCATAACTTTATATCCATGCTTGGAAAAGCTTCATCTGCCTTTATATAGGACTTAGGGCAAAATCCAGAGCAGTTACAGGTCCACGCAGTTATGTCACCCTCTAGTCACCTTAACTGCTCCATCTTAACTGGAAAGTCACCTTAACTGCTCCATCGCAAAGAGCTTAATTTGACTTTAGGATATGGGCCTAACTGACTAGACAGGCTGAGTAGACAGGCTACGTTTTGAGTAGACAGGCTTAGGATTGCACTGTTTATTGAATTGCCACTATAATTTGCCTGGTCTGGTTTTAAAGTATGTTTCAGATTTTAAATTTCTTGTTTGAAATTGTATATTTTAAATTTATACTTTATGTTTTAATTTTATTGTGTAACATAAGCTTCCCTGATCTTCTGGAAAGGCAGGAGTTAAGTGTTTAAAATTAAAAAAAAATAAAAAACTATAGGATTTGTTTTGTCCCTTGTTTTTTACTTGGGGTTTTTTTCCTCGTAAATAATAAGTTGATGTTTTGAATGTTCTAGCTTTAGAGATTTAGGGTGGAAAATGAGCCTAAAAATATAAACATGCAAGTCCAATTGATTTGTCTTATTTAACTGTAGTTGCCTGTTCCTTGTAATTCTCAGGTTCCACTTTGGAAGCAAAAGGCAGGATCTGGAGATCAACCAGTAATTTGGGTGAGGAAATTCACTTCTCCTTCTCTCTCTTTTATTTCCTTCTACTTTCTCAGCATCTATGGCTCAGAGAAAAGGCTTTCAAAGGGGGAACAGGGGATTGCAATGGCGAAAGAGGGTTTGAAAAATCTTTTGCAAGCTTCCTTCTGCTCATGTGAATTTGGATACAACCTTTGTCAACCTTGTCAAATAGGCCAGAATTATTGTTCCCATGTTGCTGTTGGGAATGAGGGCATAATTTTACCTTATGATATTAGAACTGCAATATTTGATCAGTTTGTTATATTGCTTTATTAGTGCTAGTGTATCATTGTGGTTAAGAGACTGAGGGCACAATCCTAACCCATTTAGGCCAGCCCAATTCAACTGTCTCTCCATTTCTGTGGTGGTGTGGAGAATCCATGCATGTCTGTGCACTGGCCTAACTCTCTTGGGGGGTGGGAGGTTTGCAACAGTCCCAAAGTTTGCGACTGCCCCAAAAGTTTGCGATACCCCCAAGAGAGTTGTGCTGGGACTTGTGCCAGCTTAACCATGAGTTAGGATTGCACTGTGAGGGCCCAATTTTATCCAAGTTTCAGCACATGCAACTGCAACGCAACCCTGAGTTATGGGAACAAATGTTCTTTTACTTTGGGGAGGCCTACATGACAGCCCCCCTCCACTGCAAGATGCAGTGCACGCTCTGTTTATTGGCTGCATTGGCACAGACAAGTTGTATAAGACTGGGTCCTGAGTTGCAAATCACAACTTTCCCAGTTGGAATCTTGCCTCTGCTGTTAACTTAATAGATGGCCTTTGGCAAGCTATCGCTCTCAGCTTCTGAGGCTGCAATATGAGTGCATATTTCGTACAGGATTATTTATTTACAAAATTTCTACCTACCTTGCTTTCTTTACCTGCCAGGCAAAGTAGTTATTGTAAGGGTTGCATCTGGATAACATATGTGAAGTTTTTCGTGCATTCAAAAAGGCCTATATAAGTGATTAAGAAAACAGAACTTCTCCTAGGTTTAAAAGGTTTTCTGATTAATCAGGCAGCAGCTTTTTCAACCATGTATTTAATACAAGGGCTTCTAAAAACTGATTGCAATGCATCATTTGCAATTCCATCTTCTGGCTCAAGCAGGAGGAAATGGCTTGTCCAAGATAATGCAGGTAGTAAATGTATCAACTTACATCTTAGGGTAAGGGGAAATATGTCCCTGTGTCTCAGGGTAAGTCCTAGCAGCCGCTGTGGGGCAACTTGAATCTGCACCACCTCAATCACTGACTAGTCTAGGTGGATCAGAGCCAGGAAGAATCTTGTGTTGATCCCACTCCTCCTCCTAGGCTTGCTATGCCTTCCTCCCCACCCAATCACTTCTCCATTCTGACCACCCTCATATTCTGTCCTCTTTCATCCCTGTTCACTCTTTCCCTCCTTCTGCATGGGTTTACCTACTGTGCTCTGGTAGTTATAGGAATCATAATCTTTTTATTGTAGGATTATCACGTTATTTTACTTCATGTGACAAGTGGGGACCAGAACTTCATTTATGATCTTGACACTGTGCTTCCTTTCCCATGCCCTTTTGACACCTTTGCTGAAGAAACGTTCAAATCGGACAATATTCTTAATCCAGAATATCGAAGGTGAGGTTGCAAAGCTCAAATGTTGCCTGCATGACTTGTATAAGAGCCAAGATTTGGATCATAATTCACATTATCATTTAGTGATAGTTTAAATATAAACTTTTTTTGAAGCTTTGTTTTTCTTTTTTTATTCATCCTTTGAATCATCCCCAATGGCTCTTCTCAAAACTACTTCAGAGTTGGTGGCGTAACTCTGAGGAGACTGGTGGAGTGTGTTGGGCCTGGGACAAAGGTTCAGGATATGACAGTCACCTACACTGCAGTGACACACTCACCCCCCTCCGCCCTGCCTGCCCCCCCCCCCCCCACAATGGGAAGACGTGCTGTGACAGTGGAACCTTCATAGTGCTGGCATAATTTGTGGTACTAACAGATAGGATTGGAACATTACACTGTCACACCAGTATCATTTACACAGTTTTTAAAGTGGATTGTTACCATTTGGATTAGGTTCATTTGTGGAGTCTGATGCTTGCAATTAATTTTGGGTATATCTGTCATGGAAAACTCTAGGGCAGGGATTTTCATCCTATTTCAACTGAAAGCACACCTCCCAAATCACTAAAAATCCCAAGGCACACCACTAGATTTTTACATACAGTATACATACATACATACATACATACATATATATATATATATATATATACACACACACACACACACATGCAGTGTATATATACAGTATGTATATATACAGTATATATATAATATATACAGTGTGTGTGTGTAATATTTTGTTATAGAATTTTATATATATATATGTCTGCAATCCTATTGCCTATGTCTGCAATCCTAAAGACACTTTCCTGGGAGTAAGGCCCATTGAACACAATGGGCTTACTTTTGAGTAGACATGCTTAGGATTGTACTCCATGTGTAATAAAATGTATTACACAAACACAGAGAGCTTTAATTTTGTCAGGTCCTACATTTTTATTAGGTGTCCTATTTTTGGGGTGCCTTGTCCTCCTTTTCGGTTATGGAATGGAGGGGAGGGAAGAAAGTTTTCAGAGAGAGGGAATAAATTGTTTATATGGCAGGGAGTGGGAAGGAGGAGAGAAATGTGCAGCCTGAGGTTGCAGTCCTACCCACCCTTACTGGAGAGTAAGGGTAGAGCCCATTGGCTCTACTGGGGCTTATTTCTGAATAGGCATGCCTGGGACTGGGGTTATTCATGGACCCCTTGCTTTAGTTCTGCAGGTTCCCCATTGGTGATGCAGTGCAGGTGGCTTTGCCTTGGGGTGCTGCAGCAGAAAGGAAAGGGGCTCTCACCCCCTTTTCCAGGAGCTGGTCCTCTGTGGCTGGCCCAGGCTCCATACCTCTCTGCTTCCCTCTTACCTCCTTCTGGACCATCAAGAAGCTCCCTCCTGCTGGGAACTCCTCCAGGCTTCTGCTGCCAAATCAGCTTTCCAGGCAGGCTCAGGGTCAGGCACCCCCTCTAAGCATGAGGCAGCTGCTCCTTCCATGAGCAGCTCTGCAAGTTCTCTGCAGCTCATGGCACACCTGGGGCTCTTTCACGGCACACCAGTGTGCTGTGGCACACTGGTTGAAAACCACTGTGCTAGGGGTAGCTTCACTTCTGCTATTCTTTCTGTGGACTATGCAAACCTTATTACATAAGTGTTTGACTTGGCTTATTTAGAAAAGTCAGAGTGGTTCGAGGAGATTTGTATTTGAAGACCTTTGCTTCCGACCGGTCCCATATGAAAGATGCCAGTGGGAACTGGCTGAAGCCTCCTCCCCTTTACTCATGCATTGAAACCTCAGGTAAGTGCTTGCTTTCATATCTTATCTAAGCTCAGTCCAGTTGTACAACTCCTGTTTTAACATTAAGAGGTTGACAGCACAGTCCTAATCTCTGGTTAGACCGGCACAAGTCCCATGCTGGCCTGGAGGTGTCAGCATGGTGCATAGATGTGCACCAGTCTCTCCACGTCACTGGAAATGGGGAGATGGGCAAGTTGTACTGGCCTAAATTGGTTAGGATTGTGCACTGTCTTCCTCATCATCTATTTTGTACTTTATTAAAAACTGTTTTGTACTATATAGCCCTCACCTTGAAATGTGCCAGCCATCTCTTCCCATTTCCAAGACTGGAACAGGAATACGAGATGGAGTAGAGGTATGGGAATTGGAATGATGGACTAGAATATGAGAGGCAATGAAATGGGCAGTGGTTGCAGCCCATCTCCTCCTGAGAAGACCTTTTCAATCAGTCTAATGGATGTATCACTCTCACTGATCCAGAAAAAGAATGCCTACATGGAGTGTTCCTTATGCACTGCGGCTGCACAGCTCAAACTGGAACCTGCTTGGCTCCTGTCATAGTGCTCCTGAGCTTGGTGGTGATGTCATTGTTGAGAACTCCAGACTGCTCTGTATCAGTAGAGCTCTGTGCAAACTCTGCAAAAAAAAAAAAAATGCAGGGAACTTTACCCACATGTGTATTTTATTGTGGGATCAGAAACTGCTTGCCCAGGGAGGGAGTTTGCATTGTGGTGAGTGCCCAGATGTACAGCATCCCATGTAATTCCCACTTTCTATCCAGAGTGTGCAGGGATGTGTGTTTCGTTCAATCTGGTGTACAGCTGGACCAAGAACAACTGGGAAATCTAGTTTCAAATCCCTCCTGAGCCCTGAAGCTGTCTGCATGATATTGGCTCAGTTGCTCTCTTAACCTAACTTCCGTTAAAATGAAAAGAGGGGAGGGAAGATCCACTGATTAGTTGGGATAGAAGTATCTGTGCTGTCCTGAGCCTCTTGGATGAGAAGGGTAAGATACAAATGCAGTTGTAAATCCATCACTGTTGCTGTGTATGATATCTTTGTTTACTCTCTGTGTGCAACATCACAGTTGTGTGATGTTTCCTGTGGATTGAGGCTTAGGTGTGCAGAGAGGATGAGCACAGTGTTCTCCACTTTTCAACAGCCCCGCAGTCCCTCTCCCATCCCTCCTAGTTCACCTAGAAAAAAACAGAAGATGTGTACAGACAACTAGATTACTAAAGAGCACTAAAATTGTTGACTATTAAGGATCCATGTTTTAAAGAACATCAATTCTTTTTTCTTTTTATTTAGATTCAAAGATGAATTTGGATGACTTCATCAGTATGAATCCGGAAGTAGGATGGGGGTTTGTGCTCTCACTGCCTGAATTTGTTCAGAGGTTTGGTAGTCAGAGCTGATTTCATCCTACATTGAATGACAGTGAAGTAATTAAGGCAGAGATGTCAGTCTCTTGCCATTCTATTTATTACGTTTTGTTGCAATATGTATAATTTGATGTATTTTGCAAAATATAAAGATGTACTGAGCTAAATAAAACTTCATTTTTTAAAACTGTGTTGCAAGTCACTGTTAAAAGTTTTCATGAGGATCAGACCAAATGCTGGCTCTGTGGTGTCTGAGGTGCATCAGAAACCAAGTCTGAACAAAGATCTCTACCACTGGAGGGCTGTTTGCAGGCCCCTGGTGTATTAATATTAAGAATATGTATACCGTATACTGTTTTCAAACAAAAAGTTTGCTAACTGTTAGTTATTTTAGTAAGTGGTTTGCATATGTAGAACTGTTTTCACAAAAAATATAAAACTCTCTTGCATAAGGAAAGCTTTGCTGGATCAGATCAAACACCTTTGAGTCCAGTGTCTTGTTTCCCAGCATGGCCCACAAGGTGCCTCTGCCATGACTCCCCTATAACTGGTATTCAGAGGTTAATATAGCGGTAGTTCATAACCATCATGGTAAGAAGCTATTGATAGATCCACCTTCCATTAATTTGTCCAGTCCCATTTGAAACCCATCTACTGGCCATTACTACACCTTAATGGTCATTACTTTACATTTGTGGAATTCTGTAAAATGAATATAATTGTTTAATAAACTGAGAGGAAAATGCATTTATAAAACTGAGGGTAGGTTGGGGGAGGTTTTGAAGGTTTTAGTGATCAAATTAATGACTCGTACCGCTCATACCACAAGCTGAGTACCACTTCAGCTCTCCTCCATTATTTTTCTAGTCCAGGGAGTAGGAGGAATCATTGTATAAGAGGGAGGGGTAGAAAGTACTTAGCCAGGCAGTCTTGTGCTGGCTTTGTAGAAAATTTGTTTTTTTCTAGCCTGGAAAGGAAAAAGATCTCTTGGTCTGACACACACAAAAAATACTTGATAAAATTATGTGCTGTATCGGATTCTTATTAAGTTCTGAACAGGTGTTTGGCTCTGTGAGGTAAATTGGGATAACCCAGATGATCAGCCTGCCTTTATTGGAACGGGTTACTTGCCTGTCACTTTAGCATCTAAAAACAGGCAACAGTCAGTACAGATTGACAAAGGCCAAATGGCATTTTCATTTATAGTCAAATGTTCTCTAGCAGATTGCTAGCAAGGTTGCCCAGACACATTTATTCCCTGTGGGCATTTCCATTCCTGTGGAGCAAGACCAGAATAGAAGCAAGTGGCAAAGTAACGACAGTCATATCAGAACTACATCACGGAACCGGATAGTTGCCAGTAATAAAAATAACTTAATTTAAAACTGTAATATATTTTATTTTGCATAAAAAGTTTGGCCTTTTAAAGTGCAATTTTCATTTTAACCAGGAGATAGAGCTGTTAGCATTTTGAAAACAAGAGGGAGTGAAATCTGCTGCTTCACTGAATGTTAAGGACTGATGGATGGCCAGCTTTTCAGAGTTGAAGAGAGTATGAATTCCAATGGAAGCTCCCCCACCCCCAGCCAAATAGCAATTGTGAAGTCTTTCTTCACAAGCATCCCCTACTTATTGGACAAATTGGGGACAAGAGCACCGTCCAAAAATGAAAATTATTGAAAAGTGGAACCCAATCTTTTTTAGTTTATAAACGTTGCTTCTAATGCCTTTTTAGCTGGCAAACTGAAAATGCCCCTTTGCTCTTACAAATTCCTGCTGCCACATAAAGATTTCTGCAAATAGATTCTCAATAATTCCTTTGGAAATGGGATTAGACCAGGGGTCCTCAAACTTTTTAAACAGGGGGCCGGTTCATTGTCCCTCAGATACTGTCGGGGGCCGGACAATAGGGGGGTTTCTGGGGGGTGGTGGGTACTGGCAGGGCTAATGGAGGGTTTCTGGGGGGTGGAGGGTTTCTGGGGGTGGTGGGTACTGGCAGGGCTGGTGGGGGGATTCTGGGGGGTGGTGGGTACAGTCAGGGTTAGTGGGGGATTTTTGGGGGGTGAAGGCCTGTCAGGGATGGTGGGGGGTTTCTGGGGGGTGGAGGGGTACTGTCAGGGCTGGTGGGGGTTCTGGGGTGTGGGGGTTACTGGCATGGCTGGTGGGGGTTCTGGGGGTGGTGGGTACTGGCAGGGCTAGTGGGGGGGCTTCTGGGGGGTGGAGGTTACTGGCAGGGCTAATGGGGGAGTTCTGGGGGGTGGGGTTACTGGAAGTCTGGTGTGGATCGGGGGAAGAAAGGGAGGCACTTACCTGGGGAGCCCTGTGGCCACCATCCAAGCCCCCTGGCTGGCCAGGGTAGCTGTGGATTAGGCGCTGCAGCTGCGCGGTCCCCCATCAAAGCCCCCTGGCCGGGCAAGGAAGCTGTGGATGGGGCACATGTGGATGGGCCGTATCCGGCCCCTGGGCCGTAGTTTGAGGACCCCTGGATTAGACTATGGCATAGCTAATGATCATGTAGCCCTGTGCAAAGCTCAAAATGTTGCCCAGCAGGTGATGTCACAACCAGAAGTGATCTCATTCCCAGGCTTTTTAAAAAAGAGAATATTGGGGAAATATTCTGTCCTCACATCCTCAGCAGTGCACCACCCATTTGCTCCTCTAGTGGCATAACTAAAGCAAATATTTGCTGTCAAGTCAAAGAAGATTTTGTCCCTCCCCCCACGACAACAAAATAAAAGTTTATAAATTTTTAAAATGTAAAAAATGAAAGTAGAAAAAATGTGTAAAAAATGAAAATTGTGTCCCTTATTGGTTAGTGAAACAATGCTGGGGCAAGGAGGATTGGTTATTCTTTCCCTGCTAAATATAAGAGGAGCACTACTTAGAAGTGCCTATATACACAGAATGTTTTATGGCATGTGTACTGTATATGGAAATGAGAGCTGATTCATATTAACATCTTATTTGTTCGATACAATATCAGAATTACATCTCGTTGACTTTCATGGGAAAGTTTGAGTTTTAAAAATCCACTTTTTGTTCCATAGGCTTTTGTGTTTTTGTTTTCTGGTTAATTGGCCATAACAGTTGATAGAATATAGATATTCCAATCCAGTTTATTGTATTGGATTCAGCATTAAATTTCCTTTCCAACAATATATAAAATGATGGTATTATCATTCATACATATCACGTTTTTCACAATTTTAGCCACTAGTGTCAAGCTCAGCATGTAGCCCCCCTGAAGCTTATAGCTTAGTGCATCTGCACCCCCTACCAGCGCCACTGCTGCAATCCTATATGCCCTTATCTTGAAGTAAGCCCCATTGTACACAATGGTACTTTCTTCTGAGTAGACATGCTTAGGATTATGCTCAACATGTTTAAATTAAATGAAAGCAATATACATGAGTTTGTTTTTGTTTTTTAGTTTTTGTCATGCCCTACATTTTGCTTGGTGTCCTTCTTTTGGGGTGGGGGGGTCCTTGTCTAGTTTTATGATTATGACATATGATGATCACCCTGTCCTTGCATGCTGTTACATTTTATGTAATCATATGGCAAAGGATGGTTAAGCTGAACTGCTGTACCGCACAGCTCTTTTCATTCTTACCCATCTGGGTATCTGCTGGCCTCTTAACAAGTCTTGGACAAAAATGTTGGGATTCTAGAATAGTCCAGATTTTGGATATCAGATAAGGGGTCGCCTACCTATAGTATTTAAATTGCACGTGAGAGTGTGGTTTGAATCAGCAAAGTAGAAAGCCACACGAATCTGGACTGGGATGTGTGTGTTCCCCATTCCATGTTGCATGGTTAAATATATCATCTGAACATGTCATACATACACTACAAATGTACATCAGCTTCATGCCAGTTTAGCTGTCATGGTGTCCCTGAAATTTTAAATATGCTGGAGTACTAAGAATTTTCCTAAGGCTGGTTCCCTTCATAGAACCACACCTGATACTGAGGTGAGAATTATTGCTGAGGAATGGGGATAGAATTAGATATAAATGAAAGGCACCTTTGTTTTGGATATCAAACTGGTGGCAAATCTCAATCATGTTCCCCTCAAACTCCTCTTTTAGACTGAAGTGCCCCAAAAGCCTTTCCTCAATGGAAGATGTTCCAGACCACCAATCATTTTGGTGGCTCACCTCTGAACCTTCTCCATTTCCTCCATATCCTTTTTGAGATGTGGTGACCAGAACTGGTCACAGGACTCCAAATGTGGCCTCAACATCAATTTGTACAATAGCAGGCCTCCGTCAGTCTTGAAAGATTATGGTATCGTGCTCGGTGCTGCATACGTTGCATGTGAAGCATGAAAGGCTGGGTTAGATTGTTATGGAGGATAGGCTGTTACCCAAGCAGCAAATCCCCCCTCTCCACAAAGACAGTGCCAATATGATTGGATCCAGCTGTGTCGCAGAGCTGGGCTAAGGACAGGAGCTCACCCTATCTTGTGGGGCTGACCCGGGTCTCGAACCCTGGCTTGCTGGTTAACAGGCACAGTGTCTTAACCACTTGCGCCACCCACAGCCCCACAATTGCATCATAATTTTTGCCATTTTGGTCTCAATCAATTTCCTAATGATCCCAAGCATGGAATTTGCCTTCTTCACTGCTGCACATGTTGGGGCAACACTTCCACCTGTACTCCTAGATCTCTCTCCTGTCACAGATAGCTCAGAGCCAAGTAACCTGTATATAAAGTTATGATTCTTTGCTTCAATGTGCATAATTTTACATTTACTCACATTAAAATGCCTCTGCCATTTTGTTGCTAATTCTTCCAATATGGAGAGATCCCTCTGGAGCTCTTCACAATCTCTTCTGCTCTTCACCACTCAGAATAGTTTGGTGTCCTCTGCAAACTTGACTACCTTGTTACTTAACCCTGTCTTTAGATCATTTATGAACATATTAATACAACAATTTATGAACAGGTTGATTTATGATACACGTTGATACTGGTTGAACAGTTGTGGAATAGATTGGTAGACTCTCCTTCACTGGGATCTTCAAACAGAAGTTTGACCACCTGTTTGAGATGCTATAGGAGGATTTCCTACTACAGGCAGAGGGTTCGACTAGATGACCTTTTAAGTCCCTTCCAATTCTATGATTCTAAGTTCATTCAAATTAAATATTACTGCAGGCACAATGTGCCTCAGCCTGGCCCTAGTCCTGGCTGTCACAAACATGCTGGAAAACACAACAGGACAGCAGAAGAGTTGGGGGTGCTGGCAGAAAGGACTGCTGATGTCCACAGAAGACCAGCATGTACTGGAATAGGTAAGCTTTCTGTAGGCTGATGGAGGACCAGGGGAGGGTGCAATGGGGTGGGGAATGGCAACAATGGAACAAGGTAGGGGGTTCCAGCCTGGGAGGGTGTGGGAATGGTGACAGCAGCTAAATTTTTAATGGTCCTCTGTAAGAGGGGGGTGTTTGTTTATGAATAATATGTGTTTTATAAGTAGATGGCTATACCCATCTATGGTAGTAGTAGATGGCTATATCCATTTGTGGGAAAGGCTTCAGGAGTAAACCTTGAGGAAAAATCCAGAGCTGGAGTCCCAAAAGCAGTTTGTGACTGTGCTACAACCATGTTCTGGTAACTCCTGCAACGCAGCTGGAACTAATTGTATCATCCTTGCTGTTCCATTGGACTATTTCAGTGGCATGGAGAGGGGGGATTTGCTGCTTGGGTAACAGCCTATCCTCCATATCCATCTACCTAGGCCTTTGTGCCCTGGAGGGGGCATTTTTCCCATTTTCAGCATGATACCATGGTCTTTTGAGACTGACGGATGCCAATGATGGGTGGCAAACCTGGGGACTATTTCACAGATCTTCACAGAAAAAGTATTGAAAACAGACTCAGCTGCTACTTCAAGAATGTTGACTGGGTAATTCCCAGAACATCATATAAATGAACAAATTACATTTTTTTAACCCATGGAAAGAAAAATCAATCAATCAATCAATCAATCAATCAATCAATCAATCAATCAATCAATCTATCTATCTATCTATCTATCTATCTATCTATCTATCTATCTATCTATCTATCTATCTAGTTTTCTCACCCTCCATGGGTGGTGTATGTATGTTATCCTCAATCTCGGGTCCTGTACCAGAGTCCTGGGAGTTTGAGGGTTCTGCGCAGTATCTTAGCTGTTCCTAGCAATGCGCTTTTCTGGATCGAGTGTTCTGCTGTCCCTCCTGGAATCTGTTGGAGCCATTCTTCCAGCTTGGGTGTCACAGCCCCTAGTGCTCCAATCACTATTGGGATCACAGATATATATCACTCACATCATATAGTGATATATATAAATGAAAAGTCACTCACTGACTCACTCATCCATCAATGCCCAGCCAAAACCACTGAGCCTAGAAGCGTAAAATTTGTGGTGGGTGTTCCTTCTGTGATGGAGGCACCCACTAAGAACTGGTTTTTGGAAATTCCAACTGGAAGGAAGTGAAATGGGGCGCAACATTTTTTCCTCCCTATACTTTACATTGAAGAATCCCTGATTGAGGGATGCTCTGCTCCAACCCCTGGACCTACAAGCATGAAATTTGAGGAGGGTGTTCCTTCTGTGACATCAACACCCACCAAGAATCAATTTTGAGAAATTTAACCTGATTTTGAGAAATTTAACCCTGGCTGAAAAGGGGGCAACGTGTTTTTGTCCTTCCATGTTTTGTACTTAACATGGAAGACTGACCAACATCTAACAATTTGGTGCCTGGTGCCTGATGCACTGGGAAGGAGGGTGCACTGGGGGGATGGTCCACATGTGGGGATGGTGCATATGATAGGATGTTGCGCATGGAGGCTTGATGTGCATGGGGATGATGAGCATAAGGGTGCATGTGCATGGGGGTTTGTACACATGAGGGATGTTGCACATGGGGGGATGTTGTGCATCAGGGATAATGAGCATGAGGAATGTTGCACATGAGATTTTGTGCATGACCGGTTGATGTGCATCGGCGAGTTGATGTGCATCAGGAGGTTGTCGCGCATGGGGGGATGTTGCGCATGGGGGGTTTTATGCGCATATGGGATGTTGCGCATATGGGATGTTGCGCATATGGGATGTTGTTGGTGTAGATGCACATGGTGGTTTGTTGCGCATGAGAGGATGTTGCACATGGGGGATGATGAGCATGAGTGATCTTGCGCATGGGGGAAATGATGCACATTGGGGGGTTGACGTGCATGGGGGTGTTGCGCCTGGGTGTTGATGCACATTGCAGGATGTTGCATATGGGGTGGTTCATGCGCATGGGGGTATGTTGCATGTGGGTGTTGGTGCGCAAGGGGGTGTTGTGCATGGGGGTGGTGTTGAGTATGAGGGGTGTTGCACATGAGAGTGGTGTTGAGTATGAGGGGATGTTGCGTATGGAGAAATTGGATGTGGGGGAATGCTGCGCATGGGGAGTTTGATGCACATGGAGGTTGATAATAATAATAATTAGGCATTTATATACCACTTTTCTGGACATTTTGGATTGCTCCTCTGTCTTTAATCAAAGCGGTTTACATAGGCAGGCGAATTCTAAATCCCCGAAGGGATTTTTAGAAACACAGATTGTCTCTATCTTTCAAGAGACACTAAATTCAAGATGTTACATTCACAGTCTGGTTACAACACTGGCCCCCATGTCTGAAATGCTGGCTGACAAAGTTCTCTTTCAGTTCTCACAAAGGGCAGCTGAGAAGGCTCCTTCACTCCCACTGAAAAGCAGATGGAAAATCTCAGCTACTGCAGCCGCTTTTCAAGGTCTTGCTTCAGATCTGACTTCCGGTTATCTCGATCCAGCAACCTTTGGTTCTTATCTTCAGGCAAACGGAGGCTCTACCCTCTAGACCAGACCTCCTGCCCATGGGATGCGCATGGGAGGGTTTTTTTTTCAATGGGGGATGGTGTACAGAGGTATATTTCAATGCAGGTATATTTTGCTAGTAATTGGATAAATTTGTGGAAGAAAAGTTGATCATGGGGTCACATGTATGGTCTGGTTGTTGAATGAAAGGCTGTTGAAGAAAGTTAAGCAGGGAAAATACTTGGATAATTTTTGGATGGGAGACTGAAAACTTCTAAAGCTGTCATGAGACAGAGCCAGGAGGTGTCACTGTTTACAGCTTGGCTGACCTGAATCTGCTGCTGCTGGAAGCTTGGAAAGGATTCCCTGATGCCAGATATGATGACCATATCATGAAGGATTCCATCTGGAAAAATAGATTTCTGGGAGCTGCCCATAGAACAATTACCTACCTCACAGGGTTGTTGTGAGGATAAAAGATATTTTAAAAAACTGTGTGAACTGCTTTGGGCATTTGCATTACTATGGGTAAGGCAGGGTATAAATCCCATAAATAAATAAAGGATTTCCTTAAATAAATAAGGGTTCTGCCTCCTTATATTATATACAGGCTACCTCAGAATGCAAAATGCAAGGGAGAGCACCATGTTATGGGTCTCTTTTCTCATGTGCTCCCTGATGCATATGTTGTGCCATTGTGAGATACAGGAAGATGAACTCAATGGGCCTTGGGCCATATGGGCCTTCTGTTCTTATGGCAAGCTGGGGGCTACTAACCAGATGTGTTTCTGGGATTGGGATTTATTTTGGGGGGATACATAAAGGGTGTTCTTTGTTTCTTTATTTTCCCAACCCTTAAGTCAACAATGTCTCAGATAAGGGTGGTCTGGCAGACCAGGTGGCACCAGCATCTTGCACCCAGAATTCACAGTATCATTGTGATTGATACTGGAGACTAGCTTTGGACAATGACTCATATTCTAATGTCCAGCAGTTTTAGAATATAAACTCTGTGGAAGATGCAGAGAGTTGTTATTATTCAGTTGCAACCCTGGACAAGGAAGCCAACAAAAACCACCTCCCTCCCTCCCTCCCTATATCCCTCCTCACATTCAAGAGACAAGGATCCTGTTAGGCCCCTGAATGAAATCCCTTTGGACTTCAGATCTTCCAGTTGGGGAAAGTAAGTGTGAGGCCCACACCATGAAGTCTAGAAAATAACGAGAGAGAAAAATAAATAAGTTTATTTTTAAAAAGAAAAACAAGGAAGATAAATTTCATTTCAAACAAACACTGCATAAATACCAGGAATTTTTCAAACATCATTTGGGGTAATATTAGACTTAACTTTTGTTGCCTAACTGAGCAAAAAAACAAAAAAGCACCAAACTTTCAGTACTCCTAAGATACATTAACTTGAGCGTGATCTCTGGTGATACATAAGATGGCCCTTGTTAGTTAAACTCTTTCCACACTCTTGACACTTAAAAGGTTTCTCTCCTTTGTGGGTTATCTGGAGGATCATAAGATCCCCACTCTGACTGAAACTCTTTGCACATTTCTGGCACTTACAGAGTTTTGTCCTCAGTGTGGGTTTTCTGGTGGCTCTTAAGATGACTACTCTGACTGAAGCTCTCTTCACACTCCTAGCACTTATAGGTTTTCTGCCCTGTGTGAGTTCTCCAGACACTCATAAGATGAGTACTCTGAAGCTTTTTCTACACTCCTGGCAATTATAGGGTTTCTCCCCTGTGTGGGTTCTCTGGTGTCTCGTAAGTTCACCATTCTGATTGAGGCTCTTTCCACATTCCTGGCACTTAGCGGGATCTGGTCGATTCTCCGGTGGATCATAAGAGTACCACCATTCCTGAAGCTCTTTTCACACTCCTGACACTGATAGGGTTTCTCCCCTGAGTGGGTTCTCTGGTGCCTCTTAAGATTTCCACTCCAGCTAAAACTCTTTCCACACTCCTGGCACTTAGAGGGTTTCTCCCCTGTGTGGGTTCTCTGGTGGCTCATAAGCTGTTCTTTCCAAACAAAGCTCTTTCCACATTCCTGGCACTTATAGAGTTTCTCCCGTGTGGGTTCTCTGGTGCCTCTTAAGATCTCCATTCTGACTGAAGCTCTTTCCACACTCCTGGCACCTATAGGGTTTCTCACCTGAATGGGTTCTCTGGTGCCTCTTAAGATTTCCACTCCAGATGAAACTCTTTCCACACTCCAGGCACTGATAGGGTTTCTCCCCTGTGTGGGTTCTCTGGTGCCTCTTAAGATCTCCACTCTGATTGAAGCGCTTTCCACACTCCTGGCACTTATAGGGTTTCTCCCCTGTGTGGGTTCTGTGGTGGCTCATAAGATAAGTACTATACCTGAAGCTCTTTCCACATCCCTGACACTTATAGCATTTCTCCCCTGTGTGGGTTCTCTGGTGCCTCTTAAGATCTCCACTCTGATTGAAGCGCTTTCCACACTCCTGGCACTGATAGGGTTTCTCCCCTGTGTGGGTTCTCTGGTGAATCGTAAGATGACAACTCTCTCTGAAGCTCTTTCCACACTCCTGGCACTGATAGGGTTTCTCCCCTGTGTGGGTTCTCTGGTGAATCGTAAGATGACAACTCTCTCTGAAGCTCTTTCCACAATCTTGGCACTGATAGGGTTTCTCCCCTGAGTGCGTTCTCTGGTGACTCACAAGATTAGCACTATACCTGAAGTTCTCTCCACATTCCTGGCATTTATAGGGTTTCTCCCTTGTGCGTGTTCTTTGGTGGCTCATAATAATTGTGAGTAAAGCTCGTTCCGTATTCCTGGCACTTGTATTGCTTCACCTCTGTATGGGTTCTGAGGTGGAATCTAAGGTTCTTCTTGATACTAAATCTGTTTTCACACTCCTGGCACTTACAGTATGTGGTTTCTCCCCTGTGTCAGTTTTCTCTTGGCTCACACAATTGCTACTGTCCCTGAAGCTCTTTCTGCACTCCTGGCATTTATAGGACTTCTTGCCTGGGTGGGTTCTCTGTAGATCTTAAGTACCCTACGGTGATTCAAAGTCCTCTCTGCAATTGGCACTTGCAATTTCCCCCCTAAGTGAACTCTTTGATGTGAACAATGTATCTGCTTCCTCTTTCTTCAATTTTGTTTCCAAAAAACACTGTTGAAATAAAAGAAATGTTGTAAGAGACCAAAGGAAGAAACTGCAGCTAGTTTGAGGAAATCTCAAAAAAGCAGTTTTTGTCTGACCAGAACCAGAACTCATTTTTATACTGGAATTTGTTGTTCTTGTTTTGAGTTTAAAATTCTATATCTGAAAATGGACAAAACACCACATTTTGGTGTTTAAAGTATTTTCTAGAAATTTCAATATATTACTTTTTCAGTTAGAAATAATACTGTGGCTTCATCTGCAAATACTATCACCTTTTATTGCATACCTAGTACAGTTCTAATGGAAAATAAAGTAGTCCAGACGATGGGCAGCCACTCCTGTTCCTCCAAAGGTTTCCCTTGCTCCAGATTCTCCTTCTCAGCTACCTGTCAGGAGAGAAAGGAGAACATATGTGTTTCTTTTAACCTTGTACTGATGTCTGAATTCTGAAATATGTCTGAATTCCTCTCCAGTAGTTGAGGGGATGCCTCCAGGGGAGATGGGCAGATACCTGGAGGAGCTTCTCAGTTGCTCTTAGTCATGACACCTAGAAGTGAACTAACTTGCAAGGGAGAGGCTGGGAGAGGAGCCTTGCCTCTGGACACTGACTCTGGGGGAGTTTCCAGCAAACCCCCCCCCCCCCAATATCCGGGTCATGAGAAGAGATGGTTGGACAGGATAGACAGGGCCTGGGGAGGAGACAAGATTATGTTCTCCAAAAGGGTCTGCAGGAGGTCCTGAAACAACATTCTGCAAGTCCAACATGGCCCAGCTTCACAGGGGCAGGAGGAGAGTCCAGCAGGCCCTTATCCCAGGCCTTCCCCAGTGTAGCCCCAGAGCCTCAGCTCCGTCTCTTCCTTCCTCTCACTCCCTTTCCTCGCTTGGCCATCACCCTCCTGCTTCCAGGCCCCCTCCCTCAAGACCTGGCTTTCCCCTCACTAATCAGGCCTCCCCCCTCACACTGGACTCAGGCCTTCCCCCACCCCTTCTCCCTACACCTCTTTCCCTGGCGCAGGTCCCCTTCCTCACACACCCAGTCCCCTTCTCTGGACTCAGGTCTCCCCTCTCAGACACATTCTCTCCAGGCCTCTCCCTTCTCACTTTTATCAAAGAAGGAATAAAGTCATTCCATACCGTCACTCCGTCCACCTCAGGCTGCAATCCTATCACACCATACCATGGGGGGGGTGCTTATTTTATCAGTTTTTCAGTCCTAAGTATGTCTACTCCAAAGTAAGTCCTACTGTGTTCAATAGTACTTACTCCCAGGAAAGTGTGGTTAGGATTGCAGCCTAAATTACATAGAAATAAATTATATTTGAATGGTCTCTTGCATGGTCTCTGGTTTCTATTCAGTCCCCTTGTCAAGGTCCCTAAATTACATTTGGATGACCCAGATGGGATCAACAGAGTTTTTACTTCCAGGGAGGTATTTTATGAGGAAAATAAACTGAACAGCCACTTCCAACACTAGAACTGCCTTTCCTAAATCTTCGTAAAGTCTCTTCCTGAGGTAAATAATCCTCCTTTTCATCCACTCACCTCAGCTCTCCTCAACTGCCCTTTTCCATCTCTCAAAACTTCCCTTCAGCAACTGCCCTCCCTCAATGGCTCTCCTGAACTCTCTCAGTCTCAACTTCCCTTCAGCAACTGCCCTCCCTCAATGACTCTCTTGTACTCTCTCAGTCTCAACTGCCCTTCAGCAACTGCCCTCCCTAAGTGGCTCTCCTGAACTCTCTCAGTCTCAACTTCCCTTCAGCAACTGCCCTCCCTCAGTGGCTCTCCTGAACTCTCTCAGTCTCAACTTCCCTTCAGCAACTGCCCTCCCTCAGTGGCTCTCCTGAACTCTCTCAGTCTCAATTTCCCTTCAGCAACTGCCCTCCCTCAATGGCTCTCCTGAACTCTCTCAGTCTCAATTTCCCTTCAGCAACTGCCCTCCCTCAATGGCTCTCCTGAACTCTCTCAGTCTCAACTTCCCTTCAGGAACTGCCCTCCCTCAATGGCTCTCCTGAACTCTCTCAGTCTCAACTTCCCTTCAGCAACTGCCCTCCCTCAATGGCTCTCCTGAACTCTCTCTGTCTCAACTGCCCTTCAGCAACTGCCCTCCCTCAATGGTTCTCCAGAACTCTCTCAGTCTCAACTTCCCTTCAGCAACTGCCCTCCCTCAAGGACTCTCCTGAACTCTCTCAGTCTTAACTTCCTTTCAGCAACTGCCCTCCCCCAATGGCTCTCCCTCTCTCATCTGCCTACAGCATTTCCCTCTTTACTTGCGAGTACGCAAACATGCCATAGTTCATTGGAAAGGGCAGGCTGAGAGGAAAATAAGGACACCAGAATTGTCCTGATCTAAGGAACACACTTTCCACTGTAGTGCGTTGTGTTCAATAAGACAGGCAACCAGATATCAGAATTAGGATCTTTTATTCGACAATTATCGGGCCTAAGAGCTGTGACTCAGGGCTGGCCCATCCAGTAAGGTGAAGGGAGAATATAGAGGCTGGTACATTATCGGATAAGAGGGTGACATCTGGCATGCAACCTTGGGCCGCAGGAGATCTGGGGGTGGACCTGCTGTAACCCCTTGAAAACAGTGCCACTCAGTGTCAGATTTCTCCAATAGATATTTCATGCCAGGGTCATCACATTCCTTGGTGCCCACTCCAAATGCAGGCATCATAGCAGGCAGGAATTAACAGAGGATGAATGGAGTGATTGGCTCCAGGATGCTTTAAGGCTTTCCACTTCTCGGTGCATGGAGCCTAAAAGAAACTCGCCTGCAATCCTAAAGACACTTTCCTGGGAGTAAGACCCATTGAATACAATGGGGCTTACTTTTGAGTAGACATGGTTAGGATTGTGCGCTAGGGCTCTTTTGGAACAAGTCCAAGTCTTCTGCTCCCTCAAACTTCTCCAAGGTTTTGAAGGACCTGCCTAAGCACCCTTGCTTCCAGATCAGGAACTGGACCCCTTCTGTCTTCTCTGTCTGCTCAGATCACTTGCCAGATCTTCATTCTCCTAGCTCAATGTTGCCAGAACTAGACAGAAAAATTTGTGTTGTCCCTGAAACTGGGACAGAAGGTTGGAGGGACAATCTTTGGACTGCATTAAGCGAGGAATGCTTGAGCCAACTGAAGCAATGGAAATAGCCATGCTGAATAATTTCTGAACATTTTATTTGTAATTCAGTGTCAAAAACAGTTTACAAAATAAAAATCCATCATCTTTTGTAGCAAACAGCTGTAAAAGTCAGAGGGCTGAACGTGCAAAAAAATGTACAAAAATATATGGAAGGATTTTTTAAATCACACAGTACTACATATTACACGTAGATCCAATCCTATGCCTGTCTACTCCCATACCTGTTCCATTATAGTTGATGGAGCTTCCCCCCAGTAAAGTGAGGATAGGATTGCAGTCATAAGAAGTGTCCCCCACAGGTTATACAGCTAGTTGTGACTAACTGTAGGGTACTGTGCTCATCCCCATTTCTAAGCTGAAGAGCCCGCATTGTCCAAAGATACTTCTGTGCCCAAAATGACTTAACACTAAGGTGCAAGGAATGCTATTACCTTCCACTGAGGTGGTATCTATTTATCTACTTGCACTTACATGCTTTCAAACTGCTAGGCTGGCAGGAGCTGGGCAAGGAATGGGATCTCACTCAGTTATGGGATTCAGAGAAATTAACAACCGGTTCTATGCCCATCTGGCAGCCACTTTTAAATGGCTATTTTTAAACTTTATATGTCCTATCTCTTGTTAACAACCGGTTCTACAGAGTAGGTGCGAACCTGTTGGAGCCCACCACTGATCTCACTCCATCTTATGGCACCCAGGTCCTGAACTCTGGCCTGCTAACAGGCACGGTGAACCATTTAACAGCTGAGCCACTACAGCTCAAGGTGGCCCAGGCCCCCGGTATGACTTTCAGAGGGGTGACACAAAAATAGTTCAAACCACTAAAATGATTTAGAATAACCTCATCAAGTCACATACTGTTGGATGTATATTTTCCAGCAGAATTCAATGCTTTGAAATATTCCTTTCCTATCAAAATTTATAGCCAAAAAACAAATAGCACAATCCTAACCATGTCTACTCCAACATAAACCCCATTATGTTCAATTGGTCTTACTTCCAGGAAAGTGTCTTTTGCAGCCTAAAAAAAGAAAAATCCATGGAAAGTGAAACTGAGTTATATCATGAGTAGGCATGAGTTTATGAATTTACTTACAAGTAACATGCCTTAGTCCATTGGAAAGGGCAGACTGAGATGAATCCAATGCCTCTAGAATGGTCCTGATCCAAGAAACGCAGCCCCCAATCGACCTAGAACAGGGGTCCTCAGACTTTTTAAACAGGGGCCTGGTTCACTGTCCCTCAGACACTGTCGGGGGCTGGACTATAGTTAATTATTTAATTAATTAAATTAAGTAATAAGGAACAAATTATTTTGCAAACAATGTGTTAGTTTCATGTAAAAATGCTACTCAACATAACATATACTGAAGTTGATGGAAAGATGAAAACAGTTTATGAATTATGCCACAAAATCCCCCAAAAGTGAGGCTAGGATTGCAGTCTCAGAGCCCCATCCTAAGCATTCCTACAAAGCATTCCTACACAGAAGTAATGGGTTTACTCATAGGAAAGTATGGCAGGATTGCAGCATCAGAGCCCCATCCTAAGCGTCAGAGCCCCATCCATCCTAGGAAAGTGTGGCAGGCTTGCAGCATCAGAGCCCCATCCTAAGCATACCTACACAGAAGTAATGGGCTTACTCATTAAGCAAGTGGGAAGCAGGAAGCCGGAGACTGAGGGACTGAGGGAAGGGCACACGAGGGCCTGAACGGAAAGCGCGCACGCCTGTTGCTGCTTCTCTGCAGCGCCAGAGGTTGCCAGGCTGGTGCGTGCACTGGCCAGGAAGCGGGAAGCAGCAACTGAACGGGAAGGGCGTGTACGCCAGCCAGGAAAATCCTCAAGCTGCAGAGAAGCGGCAACAGGCGTGCGCTCTTCCCGCTCAGTTGCTCGTGTGACTGGCGTTGAGACCCCTAGGGTTTCCCACAACCCCGGCAGGGGGATGCAGCGGTACTGAAAATGCCTGTGTTCTGGATTGAGGGGCCTGGTGGGCCATATCCAGCCCGCGGGCCTTAGTTTGAGGACCCCTGACCTAGAAGGAAGTCCCTGATAATTGCATTATGCCCTATGGAAAGCAGAATACAGCTGTGTTTACTCACGAGTAAGCAAATGGGCTTTGGCTTGTATTCAGGTCAGGCACAGAGAAATGCAAGACCACTGAATGGTGTTTTGTTTCTCTTCTTCTGTTCCACTCCAATCCAGTGAAAGTGGAGCTCAGCAAGTACAGTGGTGCCTCGCTTAACAAATGCCTCGCTTAACAAGTGATCCACATAACAAGAAAAAATTTATCTAGGCTTCTGCCTCACATAACAAGTATTACTTCACTTAACAAGCACACTTGTTGGCAGTTGGGGCAGAGATACTGGCTGGCAGCCCTTTTAAAAAGCATCAGGACCGCCTAGGGTGCCTGCCCATAGTGAAAGCAACGCTTCCGCGCTGTTCCTCCTGTGGCTGGGCGTCCACTGGGCAGAGGGAGAGAACAGCAGCGGTGAAAAGGGAAACAGGTCAGGGCTAGCTGGAAGGGAGCGGGGGGAGAGAGGCTCACGATAAAGAGAAGGAGAAAGTGGGAAGACACTTTGATTACAGAAGAAAGTGTCTATCATTGCAGCCTCCTAACCAAGTCTACCCAGAAGCAAGCCCCATTGTGTTAAATGGGTCTTACTCCCAGGAAAGTGTCTTTGATTGCAGCCTTCTAACTGTGTCTACCCACAAATAAGCCCCATTGTGTTAAATGGGTCTTACTCCCAGGAAAGTGTGTTTAGGATTGCAGCCTAAGTAGACTTCACAGGATCATGCACATTGAATGCATGTTTTGAATTCAATTCCAGTGTTTTGTCATCATTTTTACATCCAGTTAATATTTTTATATGAATATTTTGGGGGTTATGGAACCAATCGTCTGAGTTTCCATTATTTCCTATGGGAAAATCCGCTTCACATAAAGAGTGTTTCACATAACAAGCATGCTTCTGGAATGAATTAAACTTGTTATGTGAGGCACCACTGTACTCTAGAAGGCAGCCTCATCCCACCTCCCCCAAAAAGAATAAAACAGAAGCTTAATTGGTAAGGTATTTTTTAAAAAAATATGAAAATACTAATATCTAATTAATTGTATTAATAATGACAACAATTAAATAATTTTGACATTTGGGGTGGCAAAAAATTCGTTGGCCCTGGTGCCAAATGACCTAGTTACACCAGTGTTATTAATATATGCTTGTCAACTTAAAACAATACCACTGATCTATATCAATTAAAATAAGCTTCTTCTTTATGCATACATAGGGCAAGTATACTATTACAACTTTTTTTTAAAGAAGCATTTATGACTTTAAGAGGAGAACAGAAACAAAATATTCATTCTGGAGCTGGTCACTGGCATTGTGTAGAATAAAATAGGGCTTTTTTCTGTCCGAAAGAATGTGAGAGGAAAGGACAAAGCCTGCTCTAAGGCAAAACGGATGCCTCTCCCTTCCACCACAGTTCCTGGATGACACGCATGTCACAATTTAAACACTGATTTTTATTCCTGTAAGGCAAGATACCAAGAGGACCTCTATCATGCTCTATCTATCAAATTTGGGAAATGGTCATCAAAGCTGCAATTCTAGTCGGTGGGTTGTCCACAAACAGGAGAATATTTGGGTCTCTCTGTCACCATCAGACATGAATTACTCCAAGACTTTCCTCATACCACATTATTCTATAGTTTGCAGAGATGCTCCTCTGTGGACTACTGAGTAACCCCAGAGTAAAAATCTATGGAAATGGAGAAAATCTAGAAATAGGAAAATACAGATGGAACCTCGGTATCCAGTAATTTTATTCACCATGATTCCAAGATCCATTTTTAAATGTATTAACAAGGAAAAAAGCATCAATTCTCAATCAAGCTGTCGTTAGGTGATTTGGCTGCAATCCTAAGCCCCAGTTAGGCTGGCATATATACAGTTCTGTGCTGGCCAGGGGGGTATCACAAAAGTGCCATAAGGCACATCTGTGCAACTCCTAGGGGGCTTATGCCAGCGCATAGACATGCGCTAGCCTCCCCACAGGAATGGGGAGACAGGTTAGTTATGCTGGCTTAAATTGCTTAGGATTGCACCTTAAATTGCAAATCACCAGCCTAGTCTAGTGCATTTATTGAATAGACAGAACCAGACACTTGCTGCAAAGGCTACCTGATTGCCTCTTTTTTGCATTAAGGGCCTCTTTGTTGTACAGACAACTCTGCTGGCTATGGAAGACTTGATTGCCTCATCACAAATCATTGTGATTTGACCACTGTTGTACATGTGGTTGGTTGTTGTTAGTCAGTTGTTAAGTGACACATGCCTGAAATTATAAATTCATTCCATTATCCCCCACAGGAGCGGAATATAGTAAAGTGTCTATATCAACGCATTTTGGGGCAACAGTGGAGGAGTAAGTGGATCTTAAAAGCTATTTCTCCACTGATTTGGAATAATTTTTTTTTAATCTACTAGATGTTCTAGAACAGAATCCCAGTGGACGACAAGGCACAACTTTTATTGCTAAGCTTATGGGAAATCAAGTTGGGTCCCAATTAGGGAGTACAATGGATTTGCTTTCCCGACACTGCAGATCCAGAGAGTCAGCACGTTCTTCCTGTCACTTCTTGTTGAAAAGGGGCTTGTGTAAAATGGACTGAAGAATAACAACCAGTTTGTCGGTACCTTTGCACTGCGTATGTCACAGGCAACAGGCCAAAATGTGATGTCTCAAAAAGAGCCAAGTTTCTCCAACAGCTGAGAATGATGAGAAGTCATAAAGGCATCACAGTTAAGTACGCTATTGTTTTTGCCAACAAATCATCTAGCACAAAGAGTAGATTTAATTAAATACATTTCTCTTCTTGTTTTGGCAGTGTGTTGGACTCTTCAAAAATGAGCCATGAAACAGGTTCTTAAGAAACTTCTCTCTGCATAACTCTCCCCTATATAGTGAATGGATGATTTCAAGCCCAAGAACATCCTGACAGATTTATTAGATAAGCTGGTGTCTTGGAAGGGTTCTGGTCTATCCTGGCTGAGGCCATCTGGGGTCAAGAATTTGGTCAGTGGAAAACCTTAACTCCTTAGGTACATTCAAGAATATAGTTCATTGTGCTAAAGTCATTACTATTGTGCAGATATGGAATCTTGACAAGCTGCAACCCCCTAAAAATTATCTTAAAAGTTCAATGCTAAGCGTTCCAACGGAAAAGTAGTACCATTGTGTTCAATAGTACTTAATCCCAGGAGAGTGTGGTTAGGATTGCAGGCTTAGTATTAAATCCTATTCTAGGCAGGCAAGGAGGCATACAGATAGCCAGTGACATAACTTGAGGGGGGTGCAAAGTGCTACGTTTTGCAGGGAGCCTCACTGCAGCATGCAAGGGGTCCCTCACCTTTTCATTCAGAGCCAGGTGTATTCCTCAATTTTTCTCCTACTGTAAGGGGAGGGTGAGGAGCTCCTTGCACACTGCAATGAAGCTCCCTGAAAAACTCAGTGCTTTGACCCCTCCTCTAGTTATGCCATTGTAGATATCTCTGCTACTCCAAAGTGAGCTCTTTCACCCTGGGTAACACGATCATCTTCATTATTTTGCCATGCAGGAAAGATTTTAACCACTTATTAGATGGAGATATGTATTAGAACATGTAGTACAACTGCTGGGCCTTGTAAGACATACGTGTTGTGAGCTGGATTAATAACGAACAAGATACAGATTCAAAAGCTTAAAAATCATAGTCTTTATTTGTACAAAGTGCAGACAAAACTTTTATTTTTTGCTTTAAAACAACGTCGGGAACAAAGTATTCCAATAGTAAAAAGCTCACACATTGTATAAAATGAAAACATTATAAAGTAATACGGCAGAACAGCAGTCCTCATGAGGAATTTCCCCTTCCCCAAGGGAAGGTTTGAATATAAGAAATGTTTAACAGGGTCAAAAGAACAACAAAGAGTAGTGTGCCAACACCACAAGAGTAGTTTGATTACTATTTCAGAGTTTTTGAAATTTAGTTTAATATATGGCTGGGTCCAGGCTTGGAAAGGGGTATAGGATCCTTTGCGTGCCGCTGCTGAAATCCACTTCTGCCCCTTAATGTGTCTAATTCTTCCCACTATGAACCTCCTATGACTTGACTTGGCATCTTATCTGCTCAAACATGAACTAGATATTTATGTGGCAGGCACATGGAATCACTGGCATTTTGCATTGGTTGCTCTGCATTACTTCAACAGATCATTTATGGCATCCCACAAGTGTCTACCAGTGTGGAATACTTATTCCGCAGTTGTAAATGGCCAGTAGAATTGGGCAGTAGACCTGTTCTGCAATTAGATCCAAATTCTCTGCCTTGTTGCCTTCTGAAACAAAAAGTAACCTTCTTTCTCTTCATAACCCCTTCAAGTATTAATGCCAAAGCACACTATAAGCCACTGTAGTGGTAAAACAACTCCATGAATTTTTATACCAACTTTTAATTCATCACAACAAGATCTTCCACTATGTTAACATAGTAAATCTCTGTCTCTTGTATCCACCTTTGAAAAATCCTATTTCTCACTTGGCCGTACACTAACTTTACTTGTACCTTCACAAACCATCTGGCTGCAGCATAATTATACAACTTTTATTTTGGGGATGGGTCCTATGTCACTGGTAGAGCAGATAGGATAAAGGCAGACCTGGTTTCTTGAGAACCACCAACAGTCAACATAAATGATATGCAAGATGGACCAATTCTCAGACTAACTGAAGTCTGCTTCATGTTGTGCTATATAGGTCACGCGTAAATGAAATATTTCTCACATTGGGGCAAATTAGCACCAAAATAGATAAAATGGACAATTTATGGCCCCTATATGCTGAGGGAATCAAGATTTTCTCATTCAGTACCAGTGGCCATCATAGGGCTGCAGGGAAAAAAACCTATCTATAAAAGTGGAGATCTCCTGCTAGTTTAGTAGACAGTACTGACCTAGACCTAGAAGGGCCATTGGTGTAATTCAGTACTAAGCATGCTATGATTCTGTGAGATTGCCTGAGAAGAGTCTTTGATAGGGAGGTGTTACACACTCCAAAAGGATGTCAGATCACTTTGTTTTCAACAAATCAAAATACCTGAAAATTACAGCTAACCTATAAAAGAAAATGTTTTGTACTACAATTATCTACAGTATTTGTATACCGCTTTTCAACTAAAAAGTTCACAAAGTGGTTTACAAAGAAAATGAAAGTGGTTTACAAAGAAAATGAAATATATCATCCTTCCTGCCAGACCACATTCTAAATTTGGCCTTTGCAAGGCACCTGAGCTTTATATAAACAGTTATCACAACAAGAGAAAGGGCAAACAAGAATTTCATCCATATGTACAACTGCCAAATTCTAGAGTTACAAGCGGTGCTCGTGTTAGTAGCATTGGAAAGCCAACTCTTGTATATTTGCAATTCTCTTTATTTTTAAAAAGACAATTATTTATAAAACTTGATCTGGGAATTAATGGGGCGAGGTGGGCTCCTGTATAATTCACATGTATGTGTATGTGCATGCTTGTGCATGTAAGAGCTAATGGTAGAACAGAAGGCATACATCTTTTTATGAAGTCGTGACATGGCTTTTGCCACGTGAACTGCGGCACATTTATATTTTCCTATAATTAACCTGTTGCTCTTGCATCTGAGAAAGGAGACAAAAAAACATGCATTAAGGACTGAGGTGACATAGTCACCAAAGCTTCTATCATCAGCTTCAGTGGCGTAGCTAGAGGGGATGCAAACTTTTGCTGGTGGCTCACTGTGCCATGCAAGGAGCCTCTCTCCTTTGGAGACCCCTCTAGCTTCCCTTTTCAAGCAAAATTTGTTTCAGTGACCCGTCAAATGAAGGCCAAAAATTGTGCTAGTTTTCTACATTTTCTAAAGCCTGGATACTCAAAATACCACAAAAAAGGACGCCAGCTAGAATACAAATCAAGCATGTACAAAAATGGAAATATTTCCTGTTTCCAATGACATTTTCCCTTTAAATCAATGACATTTTCCCTTTAAATCTTTGAATATAAAGTACAAACTCTTCACATTGCATATTGGGTTGGCTGGAAAGCTTTTCAGAGGTAGAAAATGGTGCGGTGTGTACACGTTGTATGTTTGTTTTTAACAGGATAGAGGGTGCTTTAGAAACTTACCCTCATAAGCTGAATTTCTAAAAATGTCTTAGGTATAAATATCTAGTGTAAACAAAACCCAGACTGGGAAGTAGTTCAACAGCTTTTACCTAATCATATGGTTTAATTCTCCATGCTTTGAAGCCCAAGAGACATTTTAAACAGACAAAGCAACTTCGAATAGAGTTTCCTAAGCAGAATTAGGGCTCCCCTTCTGCCCCAAAGCTTGCACTTCAATTCTTTAAAAAAAATTCTATTTACAATGTCTTGCCTTTACATCAGTCCAATTGGACAGCTGTTAGTTTTGTTGAGTTCAATACAACTGAATGACACCTTATGCCTCCTAATATCCTAGTGTCCCATGATCTCAGCAGACCCATACAGAAATATCTACACATTATATACAAATTGAGCAAGTCTGCTCAGCAGTATAAAGTGTCCCATAAAGATAATGAAATATACAGTGAAATTACTCAGAAGTTCAAAATCGGAACAAGTTGATGAAGTCCTGGGGTGAAAGTGAAATGGAGCAGCTCTCTGGATTGTTCGCTGTACAAGGATGTTCAGTGCCCTAAAAAGAAAAAAAAATTGATTTACAAAGGTAACCCAATTGGGGACATATGTTCAGGCTGTTTAGTTCTGCCAAATGGACAAATGTCTGATGAAGCTGGGCAAATAACAGGAGCTCACTCCATCTTGTGGTACTTGGGACTCACACTGACAATCTGTCAACCTCACAAGCACAGTATATTTAACCACTGTAATATTGTTGTTGAGTCATGTCCAACTCCTTGTGACCCCATGGATTGCAGATCCCAGACCACACTATCCTCCATTGCTTTCTGAAGTTTTTTCAAATTCATGTTCATTGCCTGGGTGACATCCTAATGATATTTGCAATTCTATATTTCATGCACAACTTTTTGGCCACTTTGGCTGAACACCAAAAAAAAGCAACATGCGATTTCACACCTAGAGAATTTTAGGCTACAAATTAAGGTCCAACATCTACCTTCCAGGACAGGATATGACAGTGTCTGCAAAGCTGCAGAGTATCTCCATACTGCTCCTTCCTTGGGTAGCATTTCACAAGCTTGAAATACATCTTCTTCCAATCCAAATGGCCTTTATCTGATAAGATGAGCCGTTTGCGAATCTGAAATATGAAGATACCATGAACTGTAAACCTAGAGCAAATTCCAAGGGATTGTTCGTGTAATCTGCTCTACACTACAATGAAACCAGAGTCCTCTTTGAGGGAAAAAAAACCCCAAAATTAGGTCTGGTTAAAAGAAGATGTGGTACAGACAGTATTAAGGAATGTGAACCATTGGATACTAGAAATATGGGATAAACTTTTAAACAAACTGGAATTAGAAATATGGGATAAAATTTTAAACAAACTGGAATTTTAAACAAACTGGCATAGCTAAAGGGTGCAAAACACTAAATTTTAGGGAACCTCACTGCAACTTGCAAGCAACCTCTTCCCTTCAGAGCCAGGTGCCCACCACTGTTTTGCTCCAAATGCCTGGAATGGCTCTAAAGGGAAGGGGCAGCTTGTATGCCATGAAAAGGCTCCCTGCAAAACTTAGTGCTTTGCACTCATCCACTAAGTACACTACTGGCTATACTGGCTGTTAAACTGGACTGTATGACCCATAAATTGTATGTCCCATAAAAGGAGATCCAAAGGAGGATGAAAACTTAAACAGGAAAAAACCATACAGAGATAATGCTTTCCATATTTGGGAAATGAGCATTTGGGGGAAGGGACTTTTCTGAAGCACATCTGGCTACTAAAGAAGCAAAAAATTTTAAATGCAGAATGGTGGTTTAGAATAATAAGAGTTGGACTTACAAGGTCATCTAGTCAAACCTCCTGCCTGTAACAGGAAATCTCCTAAAACAGTGGTTCCCAAACTGTGGGTTGCAACTTGATTTTGGGTGGGTCTCAAAACCCTGAGCACAGCGAGCCTCCAATGAAAACATTGGTGATGGAAAGAGCAGATAACTAA
The DNA here is from genome assembly GCA_030015325.1 of Cryptoblepharus egeriae. Classification (NCBI taxonomy): domain Eukaryota; kingdom Metazoa; phylum Chordata; class Lepidosauria; order Squamata; family Scincidae; genus Cryptoblepharus; species Cryptoblepharus egeriae. The sequence goes on along the minus strand of JAREYC010000003.1, from coordinate 11,083,583 downwards.
TTAAACTACTTGAAGCCCTGAATCTATTCTGTAATCAGATAGATGCTAAATACCCTGCAAAGAGCCTACAGTTTGCAAGAAACTCTGTTCCCAAAATCTGCAAGCTTACGTAAAGCTTATGAAGCTTTATAGGTAGATGAAAATGTTTGAGCATCTTTTTTCTGGTTATTATTATTGGTAAATTAAAATATTATTTCTTTTTAGATATCCTTTTAAAGTCTTGTACTGTACTTTGTGCCATAAGGCATAAGGATATTACAAGTTACTCTTGTGAGCTTGCCAGATAACTGGCATCCTGCTTAGGATTTTTGGAGTATCTTCAGAGCCATAAGCTATTTTGAGGCGAAACTAAGCGGGAACCTGACCTCCCTTTCAGTATGTCTGTTGCCTCCTTGGTTAGCAGTTTCACCACTTCACTTCCTATGTCTGTTACCTGTCTGTCTGTGAAGTGGTAGTGGCAAAGTTTCTTCCACAGCAGTCGGTCCTCACTGAGCACCTGAAGACTGGGTGCCACTTGCCCAATGCTCACGAGGTCTCTTCCATCTGTTAGTCGTTGCATGATGTTCAGTTGTAAACATAAGGGCAAGTCTGTGAAGGTGAGCCCTTTAAAGGCAGGCTGGAAATTTAAAGAAAATTAAATTAAAATTTTTAAAATTAAATTTAAAGAAAAAAGTCAACAAGACAAGGCAAAAAACAATAAAGTGATTCTGTCCACATCTATTGCACCTTGCCCAGATGATGGCATCTCCTTAAAGGAACAGAGACCAACTTCTCATGCAAAAGCTGCTGGAGCTCAAACATGCCCTGAAGTACTGACCTCTGCTCTGAACACCCTGCCCAGCCACGAGTAAGGTGTTTATGATAAGGCTGCAGTTAACTCAGCCATATCAGAAAAGCACATAGTGAATGCTCAGAGTATTCTCGTTTTTATTATCTGTCCACAGTGCCATGGCTGAGCCAGGCACCAAAGAACTGGCATGGATTATAAGCCACTAAAACCTTTTCCAGAAGGCCATGGGAAAGATTGAGAGCGCAATCCTAACCAATATAGATCACAAACCTAATCATGTCTACTCAAAAGTAAACCCCATTGTGTTCAATGGGTCTCACTCCCAGGAAAGTGACTTTAGGACTGCAGCCATTGGCTGGCATTACCCGTTCCTGTGGTGGTAAAGGAGGTTGGCACATATCTGTGCACTGCCCTAACCCCTAGGAGTAGTACAGAAGTACCTTTTGGCACTTTTGCGACACCTACAGGACATGTGCTGGGACTTATGCCAGCCTAATTGGGCATTAGGAATGCAGCCTGAGACATGTTTCTATTCCTTTTGGGAATAAATGTTATTTTTCCATTGTTCTCATGACATTCATTTAGCTTCCCAAGGTAGCTAAAAGCTTAAATGCTAATTAACAGTCTCTCACCCTCCACAGCAAAACAAGGGCATACTAAGACTTTCTTAAAAATTAAGAAGGACATCTTATACCTCTAACGGAGACTGCATAGCATGCCTGGAAGGAAATGTGTACTAGATGGAAATCTATTTCCCCTCCATAAAGAATTTGGATCAAATTCTCAGTTGAATACATTAAAACTGCGTAGACAACCATGAGCGTCCTCGAACTCAATTCATTGTAAGCCAGTTGTAATGTAATCCTTGGCCATCTCTTCCCTCTTAGAGACGGTAAAATTAACAGAGCACAGATGTCACCACTTTCCTCATGTAAGCACAGATGTAATTTGTTGGTGTGTTCACTTGCACAGAAGCCTAAATTCCTCTCCTTTTTTTATCTCCCATCCCCATCACGGAGTGTTCTGAAGCAATGAAGTCCTAGTTCTCAGTGAGGAAGTAAATAAATCCTTATCTGGAGTTTACCACTCAAGTGAAATGTTCCCCCATAACCAACCCTCCCCCAATATACACTCAAAAATCCCTTCATAATCCCTTATAGTGGGAGCATCCTATTACAAACATCCTCTTTCGCAGCCTGGGATGGTACAATCAAGAGACATATTTACCACCTCAGTGAGATCTGGCCTACCACTTCATGGCCTTAAAACAGGAGTGTCAACATAAACAGCCTATCCTCCATAACAATCTAACCCAGGCTTTCATGCTTCGCTTGCAGCGTATGCAGCGCCGAACATGATACCATAGTCTTTCAAGACTGACGGAGGCCTGCTGATTCGATTTTACCGAAAGCACAATCCTAACTCATGTCTACTCAAAAGTAAGCTCCATTGTGTTCAATGGGTCTTACTCCCAGGAAAGTATCTTTAGGACTGCACTGCTAATGGAACTTTATTCCAGTGCATTGCTCAAAATGAGTCCAGAGCCTACTCTCTCCGATATCAAACTTTTGCTTTTTTCCTGGGTTTTCAAACATTGCTTTTTTAGGAGAAACAAGTCGGGATAGATTGGAAGAAAGCATTAGTTTTGTTTTCCCTAACAGGATTTTTGAATTTTTTACAGAAAGTCACTGAAGCACATTTCTTGGTAAATATTTTTTCAAAGTAGTCTGTTCGAGTTGGGACATTTCTTGGCTGTTCCCAAGCATGATTTGCCTATATGATTGAAGCTCTTCAGTCTGTGTTTACTGCAAATGGCCAAGAGCCTGCAAAAGGGTTTGTTTCTCTCTCCAACTCTCACCCCTCCCATTTTCTTCTATGACTTTAGCCAAGTTTTGGCAAGAATCCCTGTTTAATGGTGACAAATCAAGGGTGCGCTCAGACATCCTGTTTACTTCATGGCCAAACAGCCCCCCGGGCCTCTTTTACCCTTCCATTTATTACTGACAGGTGCTTACAACTGCTATTTAAAATTAGATGCTAGAATCATGCGAGTTCTCCACATAAGAGACACTGATGCTCAAAACTGAATTCCAAGTTGATATCCCAAAATGCGCTAGGATTAGGTATATTTTTAAAATGTGCAGCTGAGATAATATAATTGTGACTTATGATTTAGGAATGGGGAGCAAACATAATTTGACAAACAACTGTCAAGAAATCAGATGTTTGTATGGATCAGAAGGAAAAACAATTTTAACAAAATCATTATTTTCTGAAGTGGGTTTGACATCCCAAAAGGGATCTCAGTATATAGATGTCAAATTAAGTCTTCCTCCACAGGATTCACTAATAGAAGGTGCAATACGTAATTTTTCCCCGTAGCTTAGTCTTGTTAATTAAAAGTAATCAGACACAAGAGCAAGGACACACTTCTTACCCTGGTGATTTGAATATTATTCAGTTGCTGTTGCCAGTGAAGAATTGTCTCCATTCTGTGGACCCACATGTTGATATTTCCAACCAGAACAGACTTGCCAACACTCTGGACCAGGGTGCACAGAGATGTATAAAGTGTCTGCAGCAATTCCCTTATTAATCGGATGCTCTGTTGATCCTCCAAGACTTTTTTGGAGGAAGAAAAGAAAGAATAGAGTAAAATTAGGGGCAAACAAATCAAAATACTATGAGCAACATTTATAAAGCGGAATCTTTGCCTAAATGATTGTCACCAGTGTTTATGCACCCCAAAAGGGGTGCCTTTATTCATAGGTTTAAGATCCGCAATCTTGCCTCCTAAACTTGAAGATCTCCGCACCTGTTGACCTCCAAACACCACTAAACTGAGGTGGCTTTAGATACAAAGATAGGCCCTGATCCACAAAAGTTATCGGCTCTTGTCACATTTAATGACTAGGGCAGAAGTTAGTTGTGATTAATGTGACCCATTAATTTTAACAGGACTTGCTTCTGAGCAAACTTGCATAGGATTTGGCTATTCCTTGTGGGGTTGGCTAACCCTGATCTTACACTTCATTGTTATTTTTATTACCTTTCTGCACTACTTTTTCCAAGATGTTCATGTAGTTTTTCTGCGCAATTCCGCTCAGTGACGTTAGCTGGGATTTTGCTATCAACTCCAACAGCTGTGGATAAAAATAAGATGTTCAGCCTTAAGAGTACAAAGACACTTTTCTAATTTTGGCTTTCTGGTCACATGACACAGAGACACAGTTCAGATGCTTGTGCTTGTTGCTTGACTTCTTCGGAAAAATAGGCAGGCAGAAAAAACAGATGCAGGAGCTTAAGTGATAGCAATCTCTTGTCTTCCCTAGTTGGTTTAATTATAAAGCCAAGTCATTAAACCCAGCAACAGAGGAAAAAAAATAGATTATGGTCATCTAAGCTGCTTTGCTGGAAGTGGAAACGTCAGGACCAAGTGAAATGGAGTCACAAACCCCCTGGCAGACTGGCAACCACAGTCACATTACATATATGTGTATGTTTACTGTTTCATGGCTCAAGTTCACATGCATTACGTCACTTTGAGAACAAGCCCACATGACGCTTTGGGATGTGTGTTCTCTCCTCCTTTTCTTCCACTGCATGCAACAGGAGGAGACTGAACACTTTACAGTTTCATTTTGTAACTAATCGCAGTTCTCCGTTATGTCAGAGAAGGCTGACATTTAGCGGCTTGCTGGGTTGTGTGTTGGCAGAGAAAGAGGAAAGAGAACAAACAAACTGGCTGTGCTGACTCTGAACCCTTGGTAGTGCCCTATGTGCATGTGCTGATGGATTGGTGCACAATGCCCCCTCCCACAATCTAGCACCAAAGCTGAACTCAGAACTCCATGGTTAAGAGCACAATCCTAACCATGTCAACTTAAAAGTAAGCCCCATTATGTTTAATGAGACTTACTCTCAAGAAAATGTCTATAGGATTGCAGCCTAAAACAATAACATACAGTATTTTGTTCAAATCATGAGTTGCCGCTTTGCTCAGTTAGAACAACAATAGGAAATAATCTGCAGTTATCAGCATCGCTGCATTGGGCACGGAGGAAGCCTGGAAGTGGGAAAGATATTTGGTTTCAACCACTTGCCCAATTTTATTCAGCGCTGTCACCACCTTGCAACTGTCAGTTCCAGGCAGCTAAGTGGCTGAGGCTGACTGATCGACTATTTGGCTTATCTTTCTGTCCAGCTCTGAACATCAACAGATGGCTCTTGTACGTGGGCTTTCTATTAATACCTTGCCCACCACATGACTGATATAAATGAAGGGAGATGGAACAAGTCTCAAAGCTAATTTGCTAAGCCAACTAACAACAGTTAATCAGCTTTCCTTCTGTGACTCACCATACTGGGGAATACATGCACAGGTGTGCGCGCGTTTCCAAACAGACTTTGGCTTTGATGTTCAGGGAAATTATGACACAGGGATAACTTCACACATACATCCCCACATATATACCTGAAGTGGTACATTCTCCCAAACCTGTGCCACTTGTCTTGCTCAACATTTGAAACTTACACTGAGAATGTTATCAAGCTTCTAGCATTTAAGTATGTGAATAAAAAAGTATTTATTTAAGTATGTGAATAAAAAAAGTATTTATTTGATTGTAATACACCCCAGTGGCATAGCTAGCGAGGGTGCAAAAGAACTAAGTATGATGTTGAGACCAAGAAATTCTGGGGGAAAGTTTAGAGTCGCTTCTGGATTATGATGACTGACCAGCCCAGCTGGACTGGTCATATGGCCCACACTACAATTCCTCTGGTCTCAGTTTCCTTTGGATTTTCCCCCATGTCAATAAACACCTTTGGCCTCATGCATTTGTAGTGAGAGCGAGTCATCACTTGCAAAACATTGCCAAGAGCGCATCACATGATGGATTCCTGCAGAAAAAGGAATGCGTCACTGTCATCTGCTGATACAGAACACCTCAGCAAGTGAGCAAGGCTGGCTCAGATATGAACAGCTAACTGAATGAGGGAAGGAAGGACAGGATCTGGGTTGTACCCTAAAGTAGTCCGACAAAGTAATTCACTTTACTTCTACGGCTCACCATTTTGGGAATTAAAAGCTCATACCACATCAGCACAGCATATACACAGGTGTGTATAGTATTTTTCAAATAGGATTTTATACATCTTGTCTTGCCTTTTCTTGATGGGCTAGATATACAGATGACCCTTGCATTCTGTCCTGGAACCTTCCATGGATTAAGAAAAATCCACAGATAAAAACCAGTGGAAAAATAGATTTAAAGACCCATTTTCAGGTTTCTGCTCCTACATTGCTCCTAAAGGAAGAAAGTTGTGTCTCAATATTTGCAGGAGTTTGAGTCTGAGAATCCCTGCTGATACAAAAAAAAGTTTTTAAAAAAATATAGAGGCAAGGCATCGTTTTCTTCTACAACAGTAAGAAGTAGCTTGTAAACAATTGTAATATTTTAATTTTTAAATGAAAAATACTTTTAATTTTAATTGCTTTTATTTAACACTTTTTTGTACCAGCAGGGAGTCCCAGAATCAAACTCTTGCAGACAATGAGGTTTCAGAATCATCCAGCAACTTGTTACCATTGAAAACAGATTGCTTCTCTTTCCCCCCTCCCCATTGATTCCTTCACTCATATACCACACACCATGGACATCGGGGCTGCCAGCCACCACTTTCCTACAACAGAAGGTTGGGGGCTCAGGAGCTCTCAAACACATTTACAACCTCACTCTTTGCCCCCTGATCAGCCACCTGTTCCATGATTGGATTTGGCTCTGGAAAAGTTACTTTCAATGCAATGTTTCCACATTCCACCTACTTATGGTGTTATGGCCGTAAGCATTTTGGAAAAAAATCACCTTTAAGTTTTCAAGGTATTTTTCTTTGTTTCCAAAACATGAGAGCTAAATTTGTTTTATATAACTCTAAACCAAATGTCTCAGAATTCTGCCCAAATGACTTTCAGGACTTTCTAGCTTCCAGAACTGAAATAAGAACAGATCTCATGCGATCCAGTATGAAGCAGAACCAGAGGGAGCTCTGAAACCATAACAGCAGAGAGTAAATCTTGCCAGACAAATCTGATCTCCTTTTTTGATCGGGTTACAAGCTTACTGGACAGCGGCAATGCTGTGGATGTCATTTATCTTGACTTCAGCAAAGCATTTGACAAGGTCCCACATGACATTTTAATTGGGAAGTTGGAAAAATATAGGCTAGACGAGGCAATCGTTAGGTGGATCCGCAACTGGCTTGACGACCGCACCCAGAGGGTTTTATAGTAAATGGTTCTGTGTCAACCTGGAGGTCAGTTTCAAGTGGGGTACCCCAAGGCTCTGTCCTGGGCCCGGTTCTCTTTAACATTTTCCTTAATGACTTAGAGGAAGGGATACAGGGGAGCCTGATCAAATTTGCGGATGACACCAAGCTGGGAGGAGTAGCAAACACATCAGAAGACAGGAGAAACCTCCAGGAGGATCTGGATAAACTAGAATACTGGACTGTAACCAATAGAATGAATTTCAACAGGGAGAAGTGCAAGGTTCTGCACTTAGGCAATAAAAACCAAAAACACAGGTATAAAATGGGGGATACTTGGCTTGGCAGCACAACATGTGAGCGGGATCTTGGAGTCGCCGTGGATCACAAGCTGAACATGAGTCAGCAGTGTGATGCTTCTGCAAAGAAGGCAAATGCCATTTTAGGCTGCATTAAGAGGACTGGAGCTTCCAAGTTGCGAGAAGTTCTAGTTCCTCTTTATTCTGCATTGGTGAGACCTCACCTTGAGTACTGTGTTCAGTTCTGGGCACCTCACTTTAAGAAAGATGCAGCCAAACTGGAGCAAGTCCAGAGGAGAGCGACAAGAATGATCAGTGGAATGGTAGGGAAACCCTACGAGGACAGGTTGGGGGAACTTGGGATGTTCAGCCTGGAGAAGAGGAGGCTGAGGGGAGACATGATTGCCCTCTTCAGATACCTGAAGGGCTGTCATAGGGAGGAAGGGGCTCATTTGTTCATAGCTGCTTCTGAAAGCAGAACTAGAACCAATGGGTACAAACTGCAAGAGAGGAGATTCCGGTTGGATATCTGGAAAAAATTCCTGACAGTGAGGGCGGTTCGGCAGTGGAAGAGATTGCCAAGGGAGGTGGTGGACTCTCCCTCACTGGGGATCTTCAAGCAGAGGCTCGACGAGCACCTGTTGGGGATGCTCTAGGGGGATTTCCTGCTGCAGGCAGGGGGTTGGACTAGATGACCTACTAGGTCCCTTCCAACTCTAGGATTCTAATGTGCTCCCCCATCTAGACTCACCCCCTAATTCTGAATCATCCACAATCACCCCTACACCCTCAGGAATGGACCTCCTGCTAGATGGACAGAAAGCTTGGATAGATAGCAACAAATGCTCCTGATAGCATGATGTATCTCACTCTAGGGAGAGTGGACCTTTGGAAAACCAGGAAAATATAGGCAGTTTCACTGCTGCCCCATAAGTTTGAGTTGCAACCTGGAAGTTTCTTATGTGCCCACATCAGTCCTAAAAAGGGGGGGGGATTTGTTTATTCCTTTGCTCACTGTGGCTGATGAATCCCGATGACACTGCTTGACTGGGCATGGAATACTATTGGATTTTGTGCCAGTCACCATAATCAAAGCTATGATGATTGAGATTCCTGTTGATTCCCCTCATTCTTTTGCTGGCATCACAGAGCCAAATGGCACCAAAGTATTGTATTTATGAAGTGCCAGAACTTTTGCTGTAGCTCTTACACAATTGCTGAAGCCAGCACGGTAGTTTTGTGGACGTGGCATTTGCCAAAATAGGGTTTTGGCCATCAACAATTCCTCATTTGTCTTTGATTCTCCTCCTGCTGGGTCAAGAAGGACCAACTCCAAAAAGGTAATTCCATGTACAGCTGGATTTCTTCCTGGAGAAAAATCTACTTGCGTGTGCATGTGGTATTTTATGATGCAAGCTACAACTCACTAGAGACTTGACTGATATGATCAATTTATTTAAAACATCAGGTTTTTATTTGAGCTATGGTAGTTATATGGACAAGTTCCCCCCAATCCGCCAAACCACCAGCCAGTTTGAATTAGAGAGTTTAGGATTTTTAACTGACACTCAATTTCCAGAGACACCAGAAAACAAAATTGGTTGGAGAAAACTATGGTTATTACTTCACAAAAGCTTTAAACGTCTGCAGGACGTTTTAAATGTTAGCAGGATGGAGATGGTACAAGTTTTAAAATGGACTAAGAACGGGTTCCACAAGTTATGAAGAATGAAGTGATAAGAATGCAAGCTAAGGTTTTTATTTTTTTTAAAGGATCTCCTACGTAAGACCAGACCTCTCAGCAGTGCTACCCTCTCAAGTTATACCGCTTGCATTATTTCTCCCTTCTAAAAACTTCGGAGGCTCCTGCTATAAATATCTGAACAGGTTCCAAAATGGGAACAGAAAATAGAAATTTTACCACCCTAAAACCTAAACATGGAAGATTTTTGCATTATTGGTTTCCTAGTAAAACTCCCAAGCTCTGAAGAGAGCTGTGCATGTTCTGTATTTCTGAAAAAGACATATGTATGCACAAAATAAGATGTCATTGTGATCTGTGCATATAATGTATCATAACATGGGCATAGTGGTTGGCACTTGGTTCTAGGTTCAAATTTCCACTCAGCCACAAAGCTCACAGGAGCTACAATCATATACACAACTTCCAGGGAGCAAGTCCCACTGAACACAATGGGACATTTCAGGGTACACATGATTCACACATAAGGCAAGTCACAACCACAGGGTTGTGGTAAGACCGTCTCATAGAAGCGTGCATGTTTCTCCCAAGAAAGGTTGTATGATGGAAAGGCATTGGAAACATTTATTTAACAAAACATTGGATAGCCATCAAAACCAAATTATGTTCTTGTGGAACTGGAAGAAGAGTTGCCCACATACTATAGGTTTTAGGGTGGTAAAATTTCTATTTTCTGTTCCCATTTTGGATCCTGTTCTCCAGATATTTATAGCAGGAGCCTCCAAAGTTTTTGGAAGGAGGGCCACATCATCTCTGACACTGTGTTAGAGGCCAGAAAACTAATTTACATTTCAAATTTGAATACATTTACAAATATTTACATATAAGAATGTATTTGAGTGGATTACAAGGCTTGTCCAAGGGCTAAATAGTCTTGCTGGGGGCCATGTTGAGGCTTACCAAGGGCGTAATCTGGCTCTAATCAGGGCCTAAACCCTAATCAGGGCCTAAAACCCTGATTTATAAGATAACATATCCTACTTTTCCACTGAAGCAAGTGCTGAAGGCCATTTACAAAAAAAAGAATTAAATCAAATATAAACAAAAAGTTTGCAAGAACAGAGATGGCTCACATAAAAAGCCTCAGTGAAATATTCTGAATTTGGAAACCCATAGCATGAGTGGGGAAGTCGTTTCCCAAGTGCTATGCTCCGTCTGTCAACGCAAAAAAAAAATAAGCCCATAAAAATAATAATCTCAAAGACATTGTATCCAATCCAATTTCAGAAATAAGAACGTTCTAATTAAGAATTTAGATGCCAAAAGTGACAATGCAAGAGATGTGGCAAGTTTCCAGGATGTGACTCAGGCTAGCAAAGAACCAAATTTTCTTTCTGCTATACCGTACAGCTCTCAGCTCAGAGAGACTTTGTGATGTTCACTTACACATGTAAAGTTACGCAGCCATGGTAGTGTTGAAAAGGACAGATCAAGTCAATGAAAATGTATGGTCTCCTTGTGCCTGACTCTTATCTTCCCTATCCTTTTTGTTTAAGTCTTGTACTTTCCTCCCAATAAACCATATGTAAAGTTATTCAGAAACAATATTGGAGGACACTGCCAAGCTCTTGCTTGGAGGACATTGCCTTCCTAGCTCTTCCCTAGTTCAGTAAGCTATAGTAACCTCACCCAGTAGCATAGCTGGGGGTGCCAAGCCCTACCTGAACACACTGTATCAACAGACGGTGCAATCCAGAGTAACTACGGGAAGTCCTTGCTCCGGTGTAAGAACAATTTGCTCTGGATTGCAATATGAATTTTCCATAGGTTTTCACTGGGTGGTGCAGTAACTACGGGTACACGTAATGTCTCTTACGTCCTCCTGTAGTTACTCTGGATTGTAGGGAGACTCTCTTTGTCCCCTTTGGAGACATTCTGGGCAGAGCATGCAAAATACAAGCACAAGAGTTGTGTTCCTCTGATGGAACATTAACAGAAGTCAGTGAAACTCTTTTAGAATAATAAATGGTTGAAGGGATATAATAAGGAATTGCATGCTCAGCTTTGCTTTCCACTCCTCTGAATTTCCCAAGAACTTCATTAAGTTTTAATGTGTCAGTGGATTACTGCCCTTCACACTTACCCGAACAACATAGTTGAATCGTCTTGAGTCCAGAATAGCACTTGAGAAATCAAGTCTGTTGAAAGCTTCTCCAAGGGTACAGTATCCATGACGCTGGGAACAGGGAGAAGAAACAATACGTGATCTACTTGTATTTCGTTTGTCTATCAACAGCAAGTTCACAGTGGTTGTTTCCCACTTAAGGGTTCCAAGATAATATGCAGCTATGTCTGGAGAACATCTCTGGTCCCATTTGAGAGCTCAGGTGAAGCCTCCAGTGATAGCAATTGATGGATAAAATAACAGAAGGAGAGGAATTTGGTATTCCTGTACAAGGTGGAAACCATTTTTAGGAATGCAAATTAATTTGAAGAGTATCTAGCTATGGATTTGAAGGACTCCCCTATTCAAACCAAGCTGGAATATTGATTAAGGAGTTGCTTGAAAACTTTCAATCCCAGCCATATGGCCATCTGTCAACCATGTGACCTGATCAAACCAGAACAGTATATTATGGGGGGATTCAGAGCTATTGTTGAAAGCTCTAGCTAGGTATTGCCTGTAGTTCTTTGTAATGATTGAGTATCCCTTATTTGAAATGTTTGGGATGAAAGGTGTTTTGGAATATTTGTGCATATATAAAATGAATGATCCTGGGGATAGGAGCCAAGTGAAAAACAGGAAATTCAAGTGTGGGCTTCAGAAAGGTGTTTTCAAAACACTTCTGGTATTTGCCAGGCTTGTGGACATGCCTGGAGAACTTCTCCAGTCATGTTTTGAGCTCAGGTAAGGCCTCCAATGATAGCGACAATGACATGGGAAACCATTTAAACATGCTCTCCCATCATCAACATTTCATGGTGATACAGAACAAGAGGGCACTACTAGATAATTCTAGTAGATTCTCAACATTTTATGATGAGAAGGAAAAATGAGGATTTAATAGTGATGGCCAGCATTTAGTACTAGCCTACAGCCATCACCAAACAGTTGTCACATATAAACCAAGCTGGGGTTGGCAAATAGAAGCAGAGTGTATTTTTAGGCAAATTTTTAGGGGAATAACAAATACTCACTTCTTTTGTGCTTCCTTTATGTACATAAATCCACTTTTCTTGGTGAAAATCTGTTCAAAACAAGAAGTTCACCTTTTAAAAATGAGCAGTTGTTAATCTCATTCCACTTTTGTAACATCCTCATCAACATTAACAAAAGGCAAAATAAAATGGATTTGCATAGTTACTAAATTCTTAAACTTAAAAGGACAATAGTTCTCAGAGATGTTAACTAGTTTTCCAAAAGGGTAAAAATTTAATTAATTTTGGTTAAATTAAGCAAAATAATTTGAGACAGATTCAAACCACCACCAACCATTCAATACCACAATGCTCAAGAAAAATTTTGATAAGCATGAATGTGATATATAGTATTTAGAGCCACTTTGTCATCATTTACCTTTGGAAATCTGATCCTTTTGCAACAAGGAATTTGATTTTAGTAATCTGAACTAGGGTGATGGACTTGGCTATTTCTATACTTGATTAGAGTCTTTGCTTGATTGTGATTGGAGTCAAAATCTTTTTAAAATATAATTTTAGATCTTTTTCTGAATTTTTTTTACTTCAGTTAGGTTTTAAAAAAAGCAGGCCTCCGTCAGTCTTGAAAGACTATGGTATCGTGCTCAGTGCTGCATACGCTGCATGCGAAGCACGAAAGCCTGGGTTGGACTGTTATGGAGGATAGGCTGTTACCCAAGCAGCAAATCCTCCCTCTCCACGCCACTGAATTAGTCCAATGGAAAAGCAGAAACAATATCATTGGATACAGCTGGTGTCGCAGAGTGGGGCTAAGGACAGGAGCTCACCCTGTCTTGTGGGGCTGACCCGGGTCTTGAACCCTGGCCTGCTGGTTAACAGGCACAGCGTCTTAACCACTTGCGCCACCCACAGCCCATAGTTAGGTTTAATAATCTCTAGTTGCTACATCTAAATTATAATGATTCTGAAAGACTTGTTTTGGATAAAAGCAAAGCAATAGATCTTGTTGCATTTTTTTTTAAATGCCCCACCACTGGCTGACTGGATTATATTTTTAATAGTGCTCATGTTAAAATAATTATAAGTTGCTCTGTGAGTGATCAAAACAGCACAGACCCTACAATCCAGAGTAACCATAGGAAGACGTAAGAGAGACTTACTATGGATTGCTCTATGCAATTCCCATAGGTGGCACCGTAACTACGTCATTGTAAAAGGTCCTGTAGCTACTCTGGATTGTAGTCATATTCTCTTTTTGTAATGTCAAAGAATTACTTTTCTAGCATTTGCAAGTAGTTCCCTCTTCTCTCTTAACCATCCATTTTCATGTCTAAGGGGACATTTGGAGGCCATGGACAAACAATTAAGGGATTTTTAAAAACTGCTTTATTTTTCTATCTGCTTTTAGACATCAGTAGTCTTGAGTTTTTGGCAGACATGCTTAAAGCAACAACCACAGGCAGGAGAGCCAATTCCAAATTCTTGCATGTAGGGATATGTACATGCAAGGGGGGGAATAAAAAAGGAGCTGGAATTCTCTCATGTGACTGTACCACTGGAAAAAGTTATTCTTCCTCTGCCAAACACAAATGACAAAGATGTGAACTAAACAAGCTCAAAGGCATGGAGCAAAGATTAATATCCCAGCCACAAGCCCATTAGATCCAAGGTCTCTGACTAAGGTCAACTCTGGGGTGCAAAGTCTCTCCAGAGATTTTTGGATGGGAGTTGCAGGGATCATTACGTTGTGTGAGAAGTGTGGGGTTTTTCCCCTTCCAAACAACATTGTTTATTGTTTCAGTCTTGAGAACCCTCCCCAGCCAGCGCCTTACACTGAATCCTTGTCTTAGTGTTCATCTGGTCCTTCTTTCTCTTCTTTGCAGCTATGTCACAGTTCAGGGTGTTGAAAAGGTTCTCCTTATTATAATCCTCCTTTCTGCAATAACTGGGGATGACACCAGCAAAAGAAAGTAGGGAGGAAAGAGAAAAATATTAATTTCTTTTGCAATCTAATTTTTGCTTCAGAATAATTTAGAATTAAATTACACATTACTTTTTAATTGCCTTAATAAAAAGGGAGAATTTTTGGTTCAAGCTTCATTGTTGTGTTTCTAGACTCTCCAGACAAAAAGAAGCAGATGAGTAAGCAAGACCTGGTGCCCATTAATGCAACCACAGCCATAATTAAAGAGCATTTACGCAATCGCTTTAGCTCAACCCTTTGCCCTTCCTTTAACCTCCTGCAGCTCACCTGAGATCATCATAGCTTCCTGCTTGTGTCATGTCTAGGTTATGACCACAGACATCTTCAGGAAGCAGCAAACTCAAGTTTCCTTCATCTGTAAATTGCTATTTGCACTTTGGAATAGCCTATAAGTTATACAACGCTAGGAACAGAGCTGGATCAGCTGAGTTTAAGGACGATTGCGGAAAACAATATGGAAGAAAGATCCGTACCATTCATGCTAATAAGGATTGCAGTATGGAGTTCCAACAGGGACAACAACTTGCCTGGATAGGGCAGGGAGGGGAACACTCATGTATCTCCCACTAGGACAGGGGTCTCCAAATCCCAGCCCTGGGCCAGATGTGACCCTCAGCAAGCATCAAGATCCCTCTATCCAGCCCCTGGGAAAGCCCTGTAATCCACTCCCAATACATTCTTATAAATTTATTCAAATTTGAAATGTAGATTAGTTTTTGGGGGGCTCTTGACAGTGTCAGAGAGATGATGTGGCCCTTCTGCCAAAATGTTTGGAGACCCCTGCACTAGGAGAATGAGCTCCCTACTCATATAAAATGTAAGGAAAAATGTTCCAGCAGAGTTTTCCCTGGTATGCTAACATTAAGAACATACAAGCCCTGCAGGATCAGGCCACATTCATGTACTTTATATCTACTCTTTAAATACATGGGCTCAAAAATTCTGTATCATGCCACATGCAGAACACTTCTAAGCACTCGAACCAAAAGAAAGTGTCTCAATGACATCTATATGACTTGGCCACAAAGGCAGTTCAGAACATTGCTATTCTTCCAAGTGTTCTTCCAAGTGTTCTGCAGTTCACAAATCAGCTGGGGATCCAACTGCATTTTTGGGACCATTCATAAGAGCAAGTGATACCAGGCTATGTTAGTACATCATCCTACCAAGTCACACAAACACGCTGAATAATCCATAGTGTAACATGTGGTAAAATTGTAACCCACCTAATTCACAAAAGCATTAGCATGCATTTAACAATGGATCTTACACAGGATGAGGTGGTTACCTTCTATCTTAAAGGCTGCAATCCTAACCTCCAATTAGGCCGGCCTAAATCCCAGCATAAGTCCTGTGCTGACCTGGGAATGTCACAAAAGTGCTATAAGACACTTAATGCAGAACTCCTTAGGAAGACATGGGCTTGCCTCCCTACATCACCAGAGAAATGGGAAGACCAATGAACTGTGCTGGCCTAGGTTAGGATTACACGAAGTAAGACACCTCCAATCTTAAAGTAGAAGAATGATCTTCATTCTGAAGATGCCCATGTAGACTCATGCTATCCATGGCCTTCCTCACTGCGTTGACTGAGATACTATATTGACTGAAGTGCCTGGGCAGACTGTCTGGGTTTGGGGAAGAAGCAAATGGTTATCCAAAATGTCACTTCAAGGCATAATGGCTTCCTTGGAGCTATATGTAAGGAGGCTTAGAGACAGCAAATGCTACCCTTCCTTACCCAATGTGCCCATCTCTGCTGATCCCACCTCCCTTTTGGCTTTATTCCTCCCTGCTTCGCAATATCTCTCTCAGCCCTGAGGTCCTCACCAACACCTTTGGTGATCATCCAAATTTGGTGGCATCTAGCCAGTGCTGGGCTCAGCATTGACTGGTCCTGGATTTGTGACAACTTGGTATTGGTTGTTGTGGGTGTGCAGTCCAGGTTGGTTGGGCCCTCAGTCACCAAGGATGGTGAACCAGTTCTGTCAGTTCCCAATTATCATGAATTTTCTATTGCCTTGGCACTCTTTTTCCCAACACAGAAGTTGCAGTCAACCATGAAAGCGTTGGGACCCATCACAACCTTGTCTGGTGTCCCTTCTAAAGATTTCACAAACAGTAACCTTCAAAATGCCCTCACAGCGGTATAAATTACATTCAAGAAGATGTAAGAGTTCACTCGTAGAATTGCATCAAGCTAACTACATTGCATTTGGATTACGGAATAATTTTACAGCCACACGTCAAGTTGTTCCTATTTGACTTTCAGCTCTTCCTTGCCATTTCCCAGCATAACACTTTGGTCAATCTATTTTAAAAGCTTGTTTAAAAGGAAGAAAAGAAAAACACAGTAAAACCTTTTTGCTTCAGAAAGATATCACGTTCCCCTTTCATTTGTAATAAGATCCTGTTTGTTCCGAGTCATTGTGAGACAGCTGACTCCATCACTGAATCTCCTGGCCGGGTCATGGATTTATTTAATCTATTATTCTTGATTCTCAAAAAACAACCCGAAAAAATAACCTGGCAAGTGGCCATTATATAACATCTCTAATCTGGACAGCACAACAGAGGTGAGTGGTCCATCACGCTGAATCTGTTTTACAAGTGCAACAACTCCATGCAAATGCAACGTTTTGCATATTCAAGGTGACTGGTTCAACCACTGGTATCACCAGTTGAGAGTTCTTAGGTAGCTTGGTAAGGCAACCTAAATATCTGGAGAGATGCAGATATTTTTGGAACATCTAGCAATATTCTGATACAAGCCAGATGAAACCTATGGATGTAAGACACTCAGCACTGTGGTGTTGGGAGGAACAACCACCATACTACTCAAAGCCCAAAGGACCATTAAAACTGGTCTGTGTTATCGAAGGTGGCATCACCAGCCACCCCCTTCATTGCCCTGTGTTTACCCCCAAGCCAAAGATCACTTTGTATCCTCAATAGAAACTGTATCGTTGTTTACATGGCTAAGTTACGAGGCCATAGAAATGTCACTGGATCAGGTGATTCAACAGTGCTTAGTTGTCCATGTGCTCTGGAACGTGTTCGAAATACCATCTTGAGATGTCAGTGACAAGTTTAAGCTGCAGAGATAAAACTTTAGGAAGGGGAAGGGGTAGTGGAGACAAAATGCCCAGAACAGCCTCAAAGACAGGGAAGTGGTACTTGCACTCTGCAAAACTTAGATAGAAATCCTAATCAGCAGTTAGGTCAGCTTAAGCCCCGGCATAAGTCCTGTCCTGATGTGGGGGTGTCTCAAAGGTGTTGCAAGACACTTCTGCGCCACACCTGGGTAGGGTTAGGCCAGTGCACAGATATACCCTTGTCTCTCTGCATCGCCACAGAAATGGTAAGACCAATGAGTTGTGCCAGCCTAAGTTAAGATTGCACCCCAAATGCTTAAGTTCAACCCATCTTATTACGCTACTGGTTGTACAGGAATGGCAAGAGTATCACACAGTACTGATAAGCTATTATGGCATGCTTTCACCAATTGCATGTGACAAACTAACATTGCATGTGAATGAGTGACAAAGAAATAGGAGGGCAGAAAAAAGTTTTAGGGCCAGTTTACTCGCAGGGTAGATCCAGGAGAATGCATTTCATTTCACTTTCTCTTTGGTTCCGATAAACGCAGCCTAAAAGACTTTGAAACAACTAGTTTGCCTGACCAAAGCTACCATTCACTTGTTCCAGGTTGGCTTTCATTTTGCCAGACCAGCCTAAATTCAAACACCATCTAATGTTCATATGATCTGCAAGCTCATATGTCCATATGACTAGTCACTGCTTAATAATCCTCTGCCCTTTTGCATGGAAGCTTTTAATCAGCAAAACCAATTTCTGCACAACAGCCTAACATTCAGGTTTATTTTCTTTGGCTTCTAACAGAGCGGCCTGCCATACCGGGGACTTTTATTGTTATCTAAACACACTTAAACCAGCAGAGGTCTCAGCGTTTAAAAATAGACGGGCCATTTTGTTTGGTTTCACATCTCTTAACAATTATGCAGCGCCTTGAACTGTCTATATTGATCACTTGGAATTAAACAGTGGATCGCACAAAGAAGCTCTTTAGCACATCTTCACTAATGAGGACATTGTGTTCCTGTTGTCACCGAGTGTATACTTTACCAAATAACTACCCACTGATTATTATGCAACGCTAACCCTTAGATTATTTAAACCAGCGCTCTCCTCGAAAGCATAAACAGAAGGAAATACAGAATTTAAGCCTTCAAAAACTAATCCACATAAAAATTTCACTGTGTCACACCATTACAGATAAAGTGCTTCCTTTTAAGGATGTTTTAAACATATTTATTCAGAATTAAAACCCACTCAATTCAACAAAACTCACTTCCAAGTAACAGTGTAATTGTAAATTCAGTGTGCCTAGAACTTCAATCTTGAGTCCCATAACTTATATGAGATACACAGAGTATTAAATCCAAATATTTTGCCTTAACAAGACCAGGTTCTGTTTCCCTTTATTTTTTTTTTTGCCTACTCAACGAGATAATCCAAGGAGCTTTAAGAAGCCAATAAATAGATGGGTTGGCTTTCATACAAAAACCATCCATTTTAAGCATCTCCCAGCTTTCTGCAACTTTTAGCCAGACAGAGGAAAATATTTACTGCACCAAATTAGTCCCCTGTTGCTGGCCTATGCGTTTTGGTTTTAAGGAAGTAAACCGATTTTTGGGGGGTGTTACTTTCCTGATCTTATCTCACACATAAATTCCTATTTTTTTAAAAAAATCTGTATTGTTTGATATTCCAGGTCACTCATTCTTTGGTGCTTTAAAGGTTGAGTTCAAATGCAACAGAGATGCTCCACTCCTTGAACTCATGTTGTCCAAGTGCTGGCTCATTAAAGTCTGGGGCATCTTTCCCAGCTATGTGCCGTGATTAAAGTATTTCAGGAAAAGGAGAAGGAGGTGGCAGTGGCCACACAAATGTGTGGCAACTTGCTACAGAGGGTCTCTAAGGTCAATGCTCCAAAGCAGCCACTTGATTGAGGACAAGTTTGGACACCAAGCTGACTGCTTTGTCTGCCCAGAAGCAGAGAGAAAGACCCACCACCATCTTCCATCATCCTCTTGTTGTACAGTGTGCAAGAATTTGCATCCACACATCATCACTAGTGATATTCAGTAAAAATGCCATGCCAGCCCCATGTGCTGTGGCATAGCTACAGGGGGTGCACATCACTAAGTTCTGTACATGCCAGAAGTGCTCTGCAAGCAGCCCTTCCCCTTTGAAGACATTCTGTGCAGGTTGGATCAAAACACAAAGGCATTGGCACCCCCTCTAGCTATGCCACTGCCCTGTTGACACATAAATGAGCAGAACTAACAGCACGCATTAGTCAGGAGGGGGTTTGAGTATCACTTCTGGCCACTGGCCAAAAGGACAACATTCCAGTTTGCCCAGTAAAGTTTGGGTGGCAGCCCCAGGGAAAAGGGAGGGACAACATCAAGGCACATATAGCTGTCTAAAGAAGGGTGGCAGCCAGGATAGGATCCCCTGGTCTCTCTTGCAAACATCTGAAGATGTTAGGAGGCAGCTCTGAAGCTTGGGAATTCATACCATCCATGCTATAGTTCCTGACACCCCCCCTCCCGAAGCCTGCATATGCTCCACACCCTGATGTGCTGCAGAAACATCATCATCTCTGCCAACAGCACACTGACAATTCAGATCAAGAGAACTGCTGCTCTGGTTCAGTGACTAGAGATATATTTTCCCCATTCTCCCCCACCTTAGCTACAGAGAGAGGCTCCCATCACATGCAGACCAAAACAGAACTTGGAAGTCACAGTTGGAAGCTGGGGGGGTCCTCAGGGCAGGGGGGGGGGGTCTGCGCTCCCTCCCTCTAGACTCCCTTTACCCCTGGCTCCTGGAGAGAGGTTCTGGCTTTGTAGATATCCTCCTGCTTCCCACAATGAAGCTCCAACCCAAAAAGCATCATAAACAAAATAGATGTGTACTTGTGGGGGGGTGGGGGGTGGACTCAGCCATTTCTATCATCATTATCATGGGGAGGGGACAGACATAGCCATTGCTATCATCATCATCATCACCATCAGGGGGACACCGCCATCGCTATCATTACCAGGATTGTAAATATGCAGGTGGGGTAGGGCTGATGGAGGTGGAGGGTCCCTCTGTCTACAGCTCCATGTTCATCCCCAGGGTCACCATCACCACCCTTCTGGAGCATCATCTCACCTGTTCAGGTCTCCCCCCAGGTTGCTTTCTTGGTCCTTCTCATTCAGGAACCTGGTCCAGCCATCTGCTGTCTTCACCCAGTTCTGCCCTGGGGATCTCCAGTCCTGCCCTAGGAAAGGCATCTTTGCCAGTGGAGGGATGCAGATGCAGCAACCAAGGGGTACTTTTGGGAGTCTCCAAAGAACAAGGGTGGGATGCTTGAAGGAAGATCCTGGTGCCTTGGCTTGCAATCCAAGGAAATGCCTTTGATCCTGTACTCCTCCTGACCAGCTTCCTCTGCCTGGCACTAGATCTGGCTCTATTTATGCCCAGCCTTTTCTTTGTTGCCGGAAGACCAGCTGTAGCTCCTCCTGCACTCAGGGAGGAGACACGTGGCTTTGTTTATTGCAGATCTTGGGTGTCTGCTGGAGCCAGAGAAGGAGGGAGGGAAGCAGGCAGATGATGGGAGGTTGTTGTGATTGCTGAAGCTCAAGCTTGTTGCACAATCCCTGGAAATGGAAACTTTTGCCCTGGCAGCACTGGAGTCCTTTGGCTCAGCTGGCCAGCAAAAGCAACAGCATCAATATTTTTATATATCTTTTGGGGGCCCCTCCCCAAAGCAAAGCAGGACACACTCATGAAACAACATGAAATATCAGAAATCATGTTCAACATCACATCATAACGTTCAACATACTTATTAATCATTAGCATCAATAATTCCCAACATCAGAAATAATATTCAGATAAGAATTCCAGGCATCCCCCACTTCCTGATGGTTTGTTTTTTGACAGTTCCGCTCTTTCAAGTTACACCCATGACTCGTTCATTCAACACATGCTGCACTCTTTCAACCTCTCTCTGCTGGTCTAACAGCTAAAATTGTCTTCCCTGAGGTTGATTTGCATGTGACATGGTGATCGTACTCTTTTGGCATTTTTTTATGACTTTCTTCAGTAAATAATCATTTAAAAACACACGATATTCATTGCCGACACGTGCTTTTGCTCATTTTACTGTAATTTGTTATGTATTTTGGCTCTGTGTTAATAAATGTATATAATACATAACCTCTGTGAGGTTGATTTGTATGTAACATGGTGATCATACTGTTTTGGCATTTTTATGACTTTCTTCAGTAAATAACCATCATTTAAAAACACAAGATATTCATTGCCTACACATGCTTTTGTTCATTTTACTATAATTTGTTTTGTATTTTGGCTCTGTCTTAATAAATATGTTATTTATGCTTTTGCAAGTGATATTTATGTCTTTTTTGGTGGCCATTTTGGATTTGCAAGCTGAAAAAGACTTTTTCCTGTCCCAATTTTGTGGAAGATAATTATGGCAACCCTAGGTTAGACATATTTCTGGAGGAAAACATGGGTTATAGGCCACAACATGTATGTGGAACCTCCTGGTTTTAGGCTATATCAGAATGCCAGATGTAAAATAGGGCACCAGGATGCAGTTCATCTTGTGTGCTCCATAAAGCATCTGTTGGGCCACTGTCTGTGAAATCCTAACCCCTGGTTAGGCTGCAAAAGTTCCATGCTAGCCTGGGGGTGTCAGAAAATCATAGACATGTTGCCAGCCTCCTCACACCACCAAAGGAAGATATGCTAAGAGCACAATCCTAACCAGGTCTACTCAAAAGTAAGCCCCATTGTGTTCAATGGGTCTTACTCCCAGGAAAGTGTCTTTAGGATTGCAGTGTAGGTGAGTTAAACAGTTAAACCTAAATTGACCATGCCCTAAATTGGTTAGGACTGTGCCCTGTGAGCAGTGATGTACTGTTCATACAGCATGAGATGTCTTGTGCTATGGGTGCATATGCAATGGTGAGTGCAAGAGGACCCATCCACCCACGCACTCCCCCAACTTCCCCAATGCCACTGCCTGAGACAGTCAGAGGAACACTTCCCCAGCTGGCTCAGAAGGGCACATGCACAGCTCAGCTGCTGAACCATGCACATGCACTTTATAGCCATGTGGAGAAACCCTCCAGCAGGCTGCAATGGGTTGCATGCATGGCTGCTGCTGAACCACACATGTGCTCTTCACAGCTGGCTGGACAGTGCTTTAACCCAGTTGGCTGCAAAGTGTGTGTACATGGCTCAGCTGCTGAGTCACACATGTGCCTTTTGCAGCCAGCCAGAGGGTTTCACTAGCTGGCTGTGAAGTCCATGCACACGATGACATCATGACACAACATGGCGTCATGATGTCATATGTGCCATGGGCATCCAGCACTGTTCACAGACCCCCTGCCTGTGATATATAGGAGGGGTTTTAAAACTAGATGGGGTTAAACTAGATGGGGTTAAAACTAGATGTGATAAAACTAGATGGGGTTTTGGCCCAATCCAGTGGGGTACTACTTTTCTTCTTATATTCTTAGTATAAATACCTAGCCACTTAAAATCCTAAGAAAGATTTTAGTCCATAAACAGATCATCATGGAGTCTTGATTCTGATAACCAGGTGAGGTTCACTGGATGACCTACAGGTTTGTCATGAGGAACTGCCTTACACAATTCACAATCAGATGTTTTCCGGATGTGTCTGTTATCACAGTATACATTTACATAGAGATGTTTCAAGTGCTCTTTAGGTGTTCTTCCAGCCCTGTTAAATCGCCTATGTGGGGAGGACTCTGAGCAAAATTCTTCCCCCCCAAGTGGTACAGTTTATTTGACCGCTGTTGGACTCTGCAACTTCCATCTACAGAACAGCATCTACACTAGAGCCAGCATTTGTCACATCCTGTTGCTGGTGGTCCTGGATAAGTCATTGGCTGCTGTAGTCCTCTAGAACCTTAAACTCTACCCAGCAAGGATGGTAACCCTGTTGTAATTCATCCTGAGATGAAAGAGAGGTGAACCAAGAGCCCTGATCTTGCCAGAGGTTGTTGACTCTTCTGGCTCATTTTGTTCTGATTCAGAGGTTCATCAGCTCACACTTTTTTTAATACTCAGGTATACTCAAAGCAAGGATCTGTTGGTGTTGAATGAGAAATGGGGCAGGAAAAAATGGTTAAGAAACCTCACCCCAGCCTACCCTGTTGTGGCTTCTCTGCTGTGCCTTCTGAAGGTTTACCATAATAACAGCTTCGGGGCTTTTGTGAAATGGTGATGTGTATAATAATAATATTGTTAAGCTCAAATGCTATCCAGATGAGGGACCATTGGAAGCCTGATGTTTATGCTTTGAATTTCAGTTTGTATAAGACTCTAGAGCCAGTAAATAGAAAAGAGCAGGAAGGAATTATTAGGTGAAAACATATGCCACATTTTCAGAGCCGTGATGCTTGAAGCACTCTCTCTGCATCCAGGCCCAGTGGCATTAATTAGGTTTGCGTCACTCAGTGGGGGATGTCAGCACATTATCCCTGTTATGGACCTTGTCCCACTGAATGGATGTGGCAGCACCCCGGTTGGTGGGCATAGCAATGCAATCATCACACCATCACACTGGTTTTTTTTTTGCTACAACATTTGATGGAATAAAGATATATCAATGTGGTTTGTTTCATTGCATTCTGCTGTAAATTACACATCCAATGACATATAACATGTGGTATTATTCCTAATAGTAGTGATACCACTACTGGTCAAAATTCTTAAACTGGATATTAACAATTGTGGTGTCACTACTCTGCATGTCACCTGGTGCAGCCCATTTCCCCAGTCCCCTAATGACACCACTGTCCAGGATGAATGTACCTTTCTTTTTCATGGTCGAGCAGTAGGGAAAACCCAAAGACATTCTGCAAGTTTGAAGCAAAAGCCAGCTGTGCACAGAGAAGTCCCACTCTACAGACCTATGTTACATTTTCAATTTTTCTTTAACATTTTTCTTTAAATCCTCTTTTAAATAATATCAATTAATAATATGGCAATAATAGTAATTATTATTAAATTAAATTAATTAAATTAATGTAACAGCCACTCTGGATCAGGGCGAAGGTCCACTTAATCCTATACTTTACAATGGTTCACAGGTGTCTCAGGAAGTACACAAGACAGCAAGAGGTAGCCTACATCTTAAATTAGGAGGTTGCACACATCAATTTATGTGTGGCTTATAACTTTTAATGGACTTTCCCTCCAGAAATTTTTCCAATCCTCTTTTAAAGGAAGCAAGGCCAGATGCCACCACCACATCCTGTGGCCAGGAGTTCCATAGATTAATCACACGCTGGGTAAAGAAATATTTTCTTTTGTCTGTCCTAACTCAACACTCAGTTTGAGTGGAAGTTCCCTGGTTCTGGTGTTGTGTGAGAGGGGAAATAACATCTCTCTATTCACTCTTTCCACCCTCTGTATAGATTTGAATTGCAACTAAAACTTGGATGTGGTGCATTTAAACCATTTATTTTAAAGTGTAACAAGCTCATGGAAATACAAGACTGAGAGCTGAGCCAGAATTTGATTATTGATGTGCACATCCATCATTTTAGTGGCGCAACCAGGACTGCTTGTCCCATAGCTAAGGGAAACACCGTGGGCTCTTTTCATATGTCTATCTTCACTCATTGTTGCATTGCACACTACCATTTACTTATTCATGTGTCCCTTGAGAATCACTTGTTAAAGATAATGTATACATGATTTGCACAAGCTTTTTTCCTATGTATGAAAAGAGGGTGGCCTGGATTTGCTTCATATAAGAGCAAATCAACAATCAAGAGAAATCAAGATATAAGATCAACACTCCCAGAGAGGTCTGCCTGCCACAATCTGAGTCATGCTGTCACCCTTTCTCCCCATGGCACTGTTGGATCAGCTGACTTGGGGGAGATGCAACAACAGCTGGCCCCTGTTCTACAAGGTATTATGTGTGTGATCTAAAACAAAGTCTCAGAAGCCAACTCTAAAGGTTGGAGATGTAAATCATAGTATTTTATCACGCCTCGAAGTGGCACAAGGTAGTGCAACAGAATTGCAGTAGAGGATCACCATGATATGGTCCTGGGGGCTCTCTCTGGATATGATCCAGTAAAGCAGGCATGTCCAACTTTGAAAAGGTCGTGATCTACTTTTTCCGACCAAAAGTGCTGGTGATATACCACCAAGAAAATTAAATTTCAAATTAGTTTCAAATGAAATTTTAACCAATAAAGTTAGAGGTTCCCCCCATTTTTAATGAAACTTCTGTCATTTACTTGGATGTGATCAGCTGTTAATGTATTATTAATTGATATCGCTTAGTATATAACACGCTTCTAAGGGTTGTTGGGGTGGGGGCAGGAATGGGTGACTATGAGAGGCAGAAGACCAGGTATGTTGCTGGGCCTGTGGTGTCTTGTTGCAGGGCACGGGTGGCAGCCCCCTGTGGTACCCTACAAACTACTGGCACAAAAACAACAAGTGCCCCCAATACACCCACAAGCAAGGCAGGGAAAAAACAGGCAAAGGATCAGCAGTGACAGCAGGCCTTTGGCAGAAGACCTGCCAGCATGAGCAGCGCGACAGGCGAGCTGCTGGAAAGATGGAGCCAAGTGGGCTGGCAATCTACCTCTGACCCCTCCGTGATCTACAGATAGATCTCAGTCTACCTGTTGGAAATGCCTGCAGTAAAAGGATCACTGTGATAATATTGGTAAATGCCTTGGGTTAAATCGGTGTGGACTTTTACAATACAGTAGCTTTCGTACAATGATAGTTTCTTTCAAGAAACAGGGGTATTTGGAAAGAAAGAGCTGTTTATGACATACACACTCTGTTGCCACTGTTGAAGATTATGTTATGAGCATCTGTGCAGTTTCAGCAGTCTGCCTGATGATCTCAGATGAGAGTGAATATACCAGGAGAACTGAAACTACCCTCCGGCCACTTTCAGCTGTCTTCAAACTGGTGTGTGTGCATGTGTTTGTGTGTATCTGAAATCATAATCCTTGAGATTCCACCTTGGGTGAAATCAAATCAATCAATCAATCAATCAATCAATCAATAATCCCCAGTTAGGCCTTGGTATGTCATGAAAGTGCTGCATCATTTTTCGGGGGTGGAGAGATTCCCCTTCCCACACCACCACAAAAACGGAGAGACAGATGGAGTTGTGATAGCCTAAATTGGTTAGGAATCCACCATAAGCCATAACCTGGCTGGTATTCTGATATTATCCTCATTTTCTGAATGTAATTTCTAACAACCATGACACCTGACAGCTCAAACCAAAAACTTTCTTATGGGGTTTGCAGCTTCAGCTGGCATCATAAATGGTCTGGACTTGATTTCTGCCTTGTGTAATAGTTCTGATCCAGGTGAAGAAGGACTATTCAGATCAGAAGGACTGATATTGGACCCAGACTTTGACAATGACCTGGTCTGGAGTCTGAGCCTGTCAAGAGATCCTGGAACAGGACTCTCCAGGGTCTGCACTTCTTGAATGACTGAGTGGGGAGCAATCAGATAATGAGGATGACTCTTCTCATTTTTATGGACTGTTGCCCACATCAGTTGACCCTGCAAGAAGTTTGTGCCTCCATGGATAGGAAATGCATAAGCGCATCTGCAAGCCTGACACTATTGTTAATGTGTTTTGTAGCCCAATCTGCATTCTTCCGCAGATAAGATTTGTCTTCAGAGAGAGTGGAGGGTGGGCTATGATCGGTGGCTGGAAGGGATTCCCTAGCACATTATGGCATTTTATGGGCACTCCCATTCTGACAGAACATCATGAAGGGTTCTAGAAACTCAGTTGCTTATCACCTTCTTTGTCACGTGGTTAATTAATGCAACAACAATGTCATTTATAATTAGTAAATACAACCTGATTTACCTTTTTAGTTTTAAGGAAAAATTGTTAACTAAACCCTCACCAAAAGAATGCCCCTAGAATCATAGAGATGGAAGGGACTGAGTAGGTCATCTAGTCCAACCCCCTGCCTGTAGCAGGAACACCTCCTAGAGCATCTCTGACAGGTGCTTGTCAAGCCTCTGCTTGAAGATCCCCAGTAAGGGAGAATCCACCACCTCCCTTGGCAATCTGTTTCACTGCCAAACTTCCCGAACCATCAGGAATTTTTTCCGGATATCCATCTGGAATCTCCTTTCTTGAAGTTTGTACCCATTGGTTCTAGTCCTGCTTTCAGAGGCAGCTAAGAACAAATGAGCCCCTTTCTTCCTCTGAAACCCCTTCAGGTATCTGAAGAGGGCGATCAGATCTCCTCTTAACCTTCTCTTCTCCAGGCTGAACATCCCAAATTCCCCCAACCTTTCCTTATAGGGCTTCCCTTCCATCCCACTGATCATTCCTGTCGCTCTCCTCTGGACTTGCTCCAGTTTGGCTGCATCTTTCTTAAAGTGAGGTGCCCAGAACTGAACACAGTACTCAAGGTGAGGTCTGACCAATGCTGAATAAAGAGGAACTAGAACTTCTCATGACTTGGAAGCTCCAGTCCTCTTTATGCAGCCTAAAATGGCATTTGCCTTCTTTGCAGACACATCACACTGCTGACTCATGTTCAGCTTGTGATCCACGGCAACTCCAAGATCCTGTTGTGCTGCTAAATCAAGTATCCCCCATTTTATACCAGTGTTTTTGGTTTTATTGCCTAAGAGCAGAACCTTGCACTTCTCCTTGTTGAAATTCATTCTACCCTTAGGCTGAGCTTCTCCAGTGTTGGTTAATTTCATTTGGGCTGTCACTAGATAACCTATAGCCAGATGGTATCATCATCCTTGGGTTGAGTCACCAAGATTACTACACTCCTAGTGTGTGATTTTAGACAACCTTCCCAATAGCTTATCCACAAGTTGACAATCTCATCACATGATAGCTTTCTTCCCCTTTGATGACTCTTATTTTTAGGAGAGTAAAAAAACTCCCTTGCAATGAGTCACTATGTGATCAAGCTTCAGGCAACTTGGCTATCGACAAGCCCCATCATGCCAATTGAATCCACCTGCTACCACAGGGAGCTATCAGCAATTGGAACCACAAGGTGGAGATTATAAAAGGTAAAGATCAAGGTCACAGTTGTTCCATAGCATTTTAAGACTAACCTAACTAGACAAGATCATAGAGATTATAACAGACATCTGTGATATGGTGGGATATGAATCGTGATGAACCACTATTGTTACCAAATGGGATATGAACCAATGTAAATCGGGATGATGGTGCTGACAAAAAGGCCAATTCTTCTCCCCATCTTCTTCACCACCATTTTCCCAATCTAAACTAGATCCTAATTCATGAAAACCTTGGGTACCAAGTAGCAACTTGGGGTGATTTAAACTGGGGAAATGGTGTGAGGAAGCATTAAAAAAACTTGCTATCGGTTGCCCATATGATTCCTCCACATTCAATTTTTTTAAAAAAACTAATGGGAATTTTAATTACAGTTCTTCCCATGTCATGCATAATTTGGCTCTTTTTTAGTTTAAACAGGGAACTTCTGTTTAACAGGGCTTTCCTCCCCTCCCAAGGGCTGTGGGTGGCGCAAGTGGCTAAAACACTGTGCCTGTTAACCAGCAGGCCAGGGTTCGAGATCCGGGTCGGCCCCACAAGACAGGGTGAGCTCCTGTCCTTAGCCCAACTCTGCGACGCCAGCTGGATCCAATCATATTGGCTCTGCCTTTCCATTGGACTAATTCAGTGGTGTGGAGGGGGGGGGATTTGCTGCTTGGGCAACAGCCTATCCTCCATAACAATCCAACCCAGGCTTTTGTGCTTCGCATGCAGCGTATGCAGCGCCCAGCACAATACCATAGACTTCCAAGACTGACGGAGGCCTGCCTCTCCTCCCACCTCAAAATTGGATGCTATCAATTACACTCATTGCCTATTAAGCAAGAAGTTGATTCCTGGGATTGCAGCACTTAGAGCCACTACTGTTGCAAAACAAGGCACTACCTTATCATTACTTTGATCTTTCTTGATGAGAAAAAGGCTGTTTAACTCATCTTTTGAATGCATCAGCATGGAATCTCAGAAAGAAACAGAAAACTCTCATTTGTAGCCTCCTGGAGTATGGAAGTACATTTGAAAAGCTGGAGGCAGAGTTGAAGCATCTGTAGTTTGCTTGGGCTAGCCTATATTGACTTACACTGGCCCATGCTTTTCTAGTGTAACTGGGCTGCCCCATCTTGGAATTGGGTCACCCAAGTGATAGATAGGGCAGCCCAAGTGCACTTCTGGATTGCAGGCAAGGTCTTATTGGAGGGTTTCAGGGTTTTTAAATTTGTACCATGTCTATAAGGCGGGCTGTTAACCATTAAATCAAAAGGAGTTTTGATTCCTTTTGTGTCACCTTCATCCACACACAAAACATCTTTTGCAGGCTCCTTGTGGTACATTTTGTAATAATGCTTTTTTGTGGCACATTTTACTTGCAGATTTATTTTGATCAAGCATGTCAGGCAAAGAAGCAAACTGGCCCTGGACCTGGACCTGTTTCGGTTACAAGGCAAGGCTGATTACCGTAATTCTTTGGCTATACTCTTTCTCTATTCCAAGGCCCTCAGTTCCTAGATGAATTTGAATAATTGCTACCTACTACTTTTTAGAAGGACATTTGCTACTTGATCTTTTTAGGTAAACAAAATAGTCTCAGATGACAACTTTTATATCTCAGGGGTATGGGTTGGTGCCTCCACAAGGTGTGGTAGCTGGGGCAATATAACCCCTTACCCCTTGGCTATTCCAATGCTCTCCTGAAAGTTCTTTGCCTGTTGTTAGTAAAGGACAGTATTGGGATTCAAATAAATTAACAACAGGTACTATGTCCTGATAACCTAAATTAACAACAGATTCTATGTCCCATTAGTAACTGGTTCTCAGAAGCAGGCGCTCATTAGCAAAGGGTTCTATAGAACCTGTGAGAACCCCTTGAAGCCTATCACTGGTAAAGGACATAGGCTGCAATCCTAAAGACACTTTCCTGGGAGTAAGACCTATTGAACACAATGGGGCTTACATTTGAGTAGACATGGTTAGGATTGTGCTCATAGTTACATTTTACATTTTAGGTATACCCCATGTTCCATATTAAAACTGTGGGATCTTCAGTTAAAAAATACCATAACCAGCTAGTAAGTGGTGAGAAAGACCTCCATGAGACCTTTACGAGTCACTACCAGCTTGTAGATCCACAATACTCAACATTTCTCTTCTTATAGCAAACTGATGTCTATGATCTTTTGCCTCTTGTGATGTCACTTTTGGCTTCTGGGAGACTCATCAGGTTTTGGGGCTCTATTTTTAGGGCAACTATTGGTAATAACAAGGAGGCAGTAACATCTGCTGGCATAGCTGGTTGAAAATCACTGCTGTTAGACAGTGCTTTTAAGAACAATGTATAAAGCATCTCCATTATTTTGAACTAGCCTGTCCTGCAGCAGCTTCTGAAGCAACCAGATGTGTTGATGAGCTGAATATAACAGCTTCCTTTAAAAAAAAGTTAAGAATATTTAATCTCACATGGGATGTGGCTGAACAGATCAACACACAGAGTGAGATTTTGCAACTCCTGATTAGATTTAAATTTCATAATAGATTATTCTGCTTATTACTCACGTAGGATCTGGACAGATAACTGGTGGAGGAAAAATGTTGCTGATTGCCTGACATCTCATGTTTGAGTTTGTTAGACAATAGTATCAGTCTAACCAGGTCCCCAACAACAGGAGACTGTTTAGGCTTTGAAATAATGATTGATTGATTTACATGAAGTCAGTCATCAAGCTTCTAGTAGAGATTTGAACCTGTTTCCAGCAACCTGGCTCCTTGCTTTAGCATCACTAAATATATCTATCACTAGATATAAAAAGAGATAGAAAATGTAATTGTAAGAAGTAAATGTAAATGTAAAAGACACAGAGCAAAATCCAGAGCAGTTACGGGTCTACGCAGTTACGTCACGCTCTAGGGTTATCATATGGAAAATCACCTTACCTGCTTCAGAGCAAAGGGCTTAATTTGACTTTAGGATATGGGCCATAGAAATTGTATGTGACAATGGATACATTTGCATAGACCATGGTGAAGTTACTCAAAAGTTACTCAAAACCACTAATGTAGTTGCATAACCACATTCTTAGTTAACTGTATCACTTGACTAACATACATTTACAATGAATCTTTGCCAACAACAAACATCCATCTCCTCAAAACAGCTTGGCAGTAGGATGAGTTCACCATCACCTTCTCATCCAGGTGCTTGTAGGGTTATGCAATCATCATGACAACTGCCTCAAGGTATGTAGGCAAACCTGTCTACACAACGTACAGATCACAATGTACAGTATACAGTTGCCTGTTGAAATAACGTAGCCATTAAGGTGGATTAAGGGTGAATTAAAATTTGATGAAAGGTATAATGAGACTGAGGCTGCAATCTTATGCACACTTTCTTGGATGTAAAATCCACAGCTTATTTATTGAGCATATATACATTTCTGAGTATATATGCATAGGATTGTACTGTCACTGAGTTATCCGCAGGCTTGGCCTATCTACTAGACTTGTACTTTCACCATGCAAAGGAAAATAGTGATTATTATATCCACAGATAGGATTTCCTCTTTCCTTACTATGGAGAAGAGTTACAGCAGGTGCTGGAAGAGATGTCACCAGAGGTACGTGGCCTTGATCCAATAAATCCTCTTTCCTCTAGTGTTTGGCTAAGACACAAACATTAGTGAGAACTGGTTTAGTTTGGCTAGTATGTTAACTTTGTCCTCGTAACCCTACAATCCAGAGTAACTATGGGAGCACATAAGAGACATTACATGTACCCGTAAAAGTGAAAACCTATGGGAAATTCATTTTGCAATCCAGAGCAAATTGTTCTTACACTGGAGCAAGGACTCCACATAGTTACTCTGGATTGCGCCCTGAGTCCAACTATCATGTTCACTGGGTGATCTTAGATCATCATGTCTTTCCAGGGCAGACATGCCCCCTCATACCTCTTCAGAGTTAGGCCACCTAAGAAGCAGGAATAAATCTGAGTAGACCCATAGGGGCCCATGATAAGCCAGAGTAATAATTGAAGTGATGGCAAAAAATTCTCAGTCATAGATCAACTCCTGCCTCTTAACCTCAGGATACGGCACAACTACACCAGCCCACCTCAGGATACATCACAACTCCCACAGCCTAGTGAGCATGCTACCCTTGTGCTGCTGCCTCTTCAGCAGCAGTTTGCTAAGCCAGACGCCTCCTAACCCTGTGGATTTGGCCTAACTTGTCAGCTCAGGATATGGCCTACTTAGCCAGGACATTTTCCTGGCCTAAAGTCAGGATTGCATTGTATGCTGCCTAGTTTTGGGTGCAACCCTGAGAGAATGGCCCAGCTAAGCTGGCCTAAATAGGTCATATTCTGAGCTGACTGTTAGACTAAATCCAGAGGGCTAGGAGGCCTCTAGGCTGGCCTTACTGCTGCAGCAGAAGGGCTGTATGATCACTGGGCTGGTGTAGTTGTGCCATATCCTGAGGTGGGCTGGTGTAGTTGTGCTGTATCCTGAGTTGACAGGTTGTGCCGTATCCTGAGGTACGGTAATTAGGCTAGCCTAAAACTTATAACTTTTAATTTTGCTTCCATTTTTATCCTGGCTTATCATGGACCCCTATGGGTCTACTCAGATTTATGCCTGCTCCTGAGGTGGCCTAACTCTGAGAAGCTGGGAGGAGGCATGTCTGCCCTGGAAACAGGCTCTGGATATGGCCTAACTGTTCTGTTCCAAGCCATGCCCCACATGCACTCAACACACCACTGCTGAACTGTCTAGGCTAGCCCTGCTAGGCCAGCCCAGATCCATCTGTCTTGGACCAGCCTAAGAAGACTATAGGCACAATCCAGAGTAACTACGGGGAGTCCTTGCTCCGGTGTAAGAACAATTTGCTCTGGATTGCAAAATGAATTTCCCATAGGTTTTCACTTGGTGGTGCAGTAACTACAGGTGCAACTGGTGCATGTAATGTCTCTTACATGCTCCGGTAGTTACTCTGGATTGTAGGGTTATGCCAGCCCAAGCCTTCTCTGGTGTAGGAAGGCTGGCCTATCTTTGAATTAGCAAAGATAGGCTAGCCTAACAGCACTTCAGGATTGCAGCCTATGTTGTGCTAATTGTGTTTTGAATGCCTACTTGCAGTTATACAGCACAGAGACTGTACCTAATGGTTTCCCCTTTTGATGTAACACATTGCAACTAATAATTTGTGCCTATTAATGAATCTGCCCACAACTCACATCAGGGAGGTGAGGAAAAACCAATCATTTCTTTCTGCAGAGGGAAAGAATAAGGCTGCAATCCTAAACACACTTTCCTGTGAGTAAGACCCACTGAACACAAAGGGGCTCACTTCTGAGTAGATATAGAGCACAATCCTAACCATGTCTACTCAAAAGTCAGCCCCATTGGGTTCAATAGGTCTTACTCCCATGAAAGTGTCTGGATTGCAGCCATGGTTAGGATTCTGCTCTAAGACTGCCCAATTCATGAGGTGAATAGTTACAATCCAGAGTAACTATGGTGAGTCCTTGCTCCGGTGTAAGAACAATTTGCTCTGGATTGCAATATGAATTTCCCATAGTTTTCACTAGGTGGAGAAGTAACTACTGGTTAAGAGACTTTACGTACACCCGTAGTTATTGCATCACCTAGTGAAAACCTATGGAAAATTCATATTGCAATCCAGAGTAAGTTGTTCTTACACTAGAGCAAGGACTCCCTGTAAGTATTCTGGATTTTGCCCATAATGTCTCTTACGTGCTCCCGTAGTTACTCTGGATTGTAGGGTTAATCCCTGATGCAATGAAGACTCTCAGGGTCAAGACAATAAAAGCATTCTGATGTGCGGTGACGGATAGAGGGAGAAGCAGGCCTCCGTCAGTCTTGGAAGACTATGGTATCGTGCTCGGCGCTGCATACACTGCATGCGAAGCACGAAAGCCTGGGTTGGATTTTTATGGAGGATATGCTGTTACCCAAGCAGCAGATCCCCCCTCTCCACACCACTGAATTAGTCCAATGGAAAGGCAGAGCCCATACGATTGGATCCAGCTGGTGTCGCAGAGTTGGACTAAGGACAGGAGCTTACCCTGTCTTGTGGGGCCGACCTGGGTCTCGAACCCTGGCCTGCTGGTTAACAGGCACAGCGCCTTAACCGCTTGCGCCACCCACAGCCCAGAAGGAGAAGAGAGGCTGGCATATTGGTATGCCTTCTCAGGTGCCACAAGGTTTTTGGCCAACTCTCCACCTGCCACTTGCACTATTTCTCCTAAAGGTTCAGTTTGTGCAGAATACTTTGTACAGAGCTAAACCAAAACATATTCAAAACCCAAAAAACCCTACAATGTTTAATATTGAGTAAGATGAATCAAGAACAAAAGAATGTACCCCATAATGATAGGGAAAGGATTGATTGGCTTGTATTTTGTTGGCTACCAAGACAGGTTTGCACATTCTTCTCCCAACTAAATAGTTTCAAAACATAATAAGATTGCAATCCTAAAGACACTTTCCTGGGAGTAAGACCGATTGAATACATTGGGGCTTACTTTTGAGTAGACATGGTTAGGATTGTGCTCTAAATGTATATTATCCAGCATGCATTCCTTAGTCTTTGGTATGTCCATACTATACACTGAAACCAGTTTCATGCTTGTTTAACCATTATTGTGTCTAACCAAATGACCTGGGAATTGTTGTTCCAGGAAAAGGCTCAGACTTGGAGTCTTAAACAACAAATAATTCCAATATACAAAATTACATTTTACAGAGTTTATGGGGAACCGCTATACCAGTTAAGCTGTTTTGAAGAGGGTTTACATTTGTGGCACGGCATGGACATTTTCACCCTTTCACATCTGACATTGTCCAGGTGTCAAACATTCCACAACTGTTGACTAATTATTATTAGTGGGTTCCGATTTGCCATGTGGTGAGAATACTTGGGCTTTTGCAAATGTTTTCCAGCCAGTCTGCATTCCTAAATATACATTCTTTGCTTGCATAGCTGACAAAATTCTGGGCCAGGAATGTGACATCAAAGTGAAGTTATAAGGCTCTTCTTCAACTTACCACAAATAGCAAAGTTTGCAACTGAGTAAAAGAAAAAGAAACTTTAGTCAAGTTTGACACCAGTGGCATTCTAGAGTTTCCAGCAATTTCCTCTTGTAGGAAAACCAACAAAGATTCTTGCAGCCCCTTAAAGACTAACACATTTGTTTCATCAGAAATGTTTATCTACTACTTTTACGTACTGAACCCACTTCTGATTTGTGTGAAGTGACGCTGTGCCTGTTAACCAGCAGGCCAGGGTTCAAAACCCGGGTCGGCCCCACAAGACAGGGTGAGCTCCTGTCCTTAGCCCAGCTCTGCAACACCAGCTGGATCCAATCATATCGACTCTGCCTTTCCATTGGACTAATTCAGTGGCGTGGAGAGGGGGGATTTGCTGCTTGGGTAACAGCCTATCCTCCATAACAATCCAACCCAGGCTTTTGTGCTTCGCATAAAGCGTATGCAGCACCAAGGACGATACCATAGTCTTTCAAGACTGACGGAGGCCTGCTTGTTGTCAATGTACATACATACCCAGGGTACATACCCCATATCTCATAACTCCAAAAGAGGACAAGTCCAAGAAAAATGTAGGACACAACAAAATAAAATCTAAAATGACTCATATATATCACTTTCATGTGGTTAATTTAAACACTGTATTACTTATTATTAAATTTAAAACTATCACCTATAATTGATTACATATAATTTATTGATAACAAAAGGCTACATGCTTCCTTCTCACAAGGAAAAGGAAGACACTGAAGATTTTTTTCCCAGGACTCAAGGCTAAAAAAGAGGACATGTCACCATGTATCTGTGGGAGTTCCTTTGACGAGATGGTTGGATAGTTCTGTTCTGCAACAGGCATACCCCGCAGATACTAAAACCTGCTTATATGAGATGGTTGGATAGTTTCACCAAAGCAATAAACATGAATTTGGACAAATTTCAGGAGCTAGTGAAAGATAGAGGGAATAAGTGTGTTGTAGTACCTGGGGTAATGAAAAGTCGAACTTGACTTGGGTGCAATCCTATCCATGTTTACTCAGAAGTAAGCCCCACTGTGTTCAATGGGTCTTCCTCCCAGGAAAGTCAGTTTAGGATT
The DNA here is from genome assembly GCA_030015325.1 of Cryptoblepharus egeriae. Lineage (NCBI taxonomy): Eukaryota > Metazoa > Chordata > Lepidosauria > Squamata > Scincidae > Cryptoblepharus > Cryptoblepharus egeriae. Next base: position 11,047,022 of record JAREYC010000003.1, on the reverse strand, counting down.
GCAGCTTTAATGACTGAGCAAAATGGAGGGCAAGGAGGCAATGATCACATAGCAATTGTTTGTATGGGTACACAAGCATGGTATAGTACGTAGTACACAAGCATCCTTATTTTCATCTATTGTATGAAATTGTGCTTCTAACTTCAGCCTAGAGCTGCTAAACATCAAATCGGGTGGAATCATAAGAAATTTAGGCCAGCCAAACTCACTTGTCCTATCTTTCCATGATGGTGTATGGAGGTTGGTGTATGCCTGTGCATTCGCCTAACTGGCGCAGGAGTGGGGAAGAAGTGTCGTACTGCATTTTTGTGACACCTCTAGGTAAGCGCCGGACTTTTGCTGGGCCTTAGGCTAAGTAGAGGTTAGAAATGTAGCTGACGTGTCATAAAACATACAGCTACCTTGACTGTCCTTCCATTTAGGAAGAAGGGGAAGATATAAATGGAATAAATAAATAAATAAATCAGTACAAGACACTGGTGCTCTTCTTCTTCAATAGCAACTGCAAGTCTTGTGTGTTGTCTCACAAGGTAATTCATTCTAGATTGACCCCTGCTCATCTGTGTCCCTGTAGAGTTAAGGAGGAAAAAATCTATTCCAGGAAATTCAAACCAAAGCTTTAGTTGGGATTGATAGTGTCAGTCAGAGGAGGCCAAAACCTTGATGCCCCAGCACATATGTTTGTGGAAAATAACTTTTGACCAAGGTAACACATGAGAATTATGAAGCCATAAATAGATCACAGCTGAGCGAACAGCTGAATTGTTAAGCTCCAAGGTCTTGGTAACAGCAAGGAGGTATCACAACATAACAGTGTGACTTGCAATCAGCTTGCACTGCCTCACCCCCTCTATCTTGATTCTTTTCCTGAAAGTTTTGAGTTGAGCTTGTGTAATCCCTCTACCGTTTTAGCTACATTCAGCAACAAGATAGTTACAGTCTTTGTGCAAGAAAGTCAGTGCTGTGATTCCCGGCCGGAAGCATTACTGCACTCTCAAGGCATTTTCCATCACAGGCTTCTAAAGAGCTAGGTCTTAATATCTACCCTTTTCTTCCCCAAACTGATTGAGAACGATAATGACTGTTCCTTAATCTTGCTGCGATTCACAAACTCATCTCTGGGACAAGCCTATGCCTATACAAGTCCCATTATAGTCAGTGGTGCTTACATGTGTCCCTGGTTATCCACCAGGGTTCTGTTCTGTAATCTCCCATGGATAAAAAAAACCAGAGGCTAAAAAAATCAACAGAAAATAAGATTTAAAGACCCACTTCCAGATTTTTTGTTCTTCACTGAGCATAATGGAATAAGGTTGTGCCTCAGTATCCACAGGAATTTGATTCTATGATTCCTTGGTAATACAGTTAAAAAAATTGTTTTTTTGTTTAAAAAACAGCTTTTCTTACCGTTGTAGTTATAAATGCAAAGGACCTCCTTTCTCAGCCTGGCTTAGCTGAAGAATAGAATGATTGCTTTCTTGACTGCCTCCCTACAAAAGTTGTTGTTAAAACGAAAGTTAAAACTCAAGTTGTTGTTAACAATAAGTTGTTAAAACTGATTTGCCGTGGCCATTGCATGTTGAATCAAATCTGTGTATAAAAAATCCATGTATACAAGATTGGAACTGTAGTTCCAGGGAAGCGTGGATAGGACTGTGGCCTAATTTTGCACACGATGGATGCTTAACCCAAGCAGTTTTCCTAGGTGGCAATGTCCTGTCAGTACATTGGAAAATAATAGCATTTGTTTATGAAAAAATAATAAAATTGAGATTCTGCCAATATCCACCCATAATCATCTGTTTCTAGCCAGGCTCCACCTCCAATCTGTCATATCCTGTTGAGACCCCCACCATGTCACAAATTTCCCTTGGCTTTTCCATTGTTGGCCATTGTTTTCCATTGTTGGAAATGGCTTTTCCATTATTGGCCATCCCATTGAATGACGTGGCTACATTCCTGAACACCAAGTACTGATTTGGTCCACCTGTCCTGATTAGTTCCCCACCCTAACCTGGCTGAGAAGTGAAATATGTGTTACACTGTAGTTAGTAGCCAGCATTTCCTCCTTTAAGGCTGATCTGAGTTTTCAACTGATCAGGCAAGGGAAAGCGTGGTGTGGGTCTGTCTGGGATGATGTTCAATGAGTGGAGGATAAAATACATTAAGATTAGTAGGGAATGCAGTAAGAGTACAAACTGGGCTATAGATTTATGCAGTATTGTTCTCCATTCAAGAGTACAGTCAGCAGCATAATTCGAAACCAAATCATTATTGCTCATCACACATGGCTCAAACTGTGGGCCGCGGTTCAAAGCCAGGTGGGTCTTGAATTTAGGCCCACCCATCCTCCCTAGCTCCAAATTGGAGCCGATGGGACACAACCAACTTCCACAATTGGAGCTCGATGGGACACAACTTCCACAATTGGAATTGGAAACACAACTTCCAGTTGTGTGTAAAAGCATTTCTTAGGGACGTTTTTGTGTCACAAGGCGGGTTGTGGCTCTGCTAAGTAATGACATGCACAGATAAGCTCAGCATGCGGTTAAGCTGCTGCTGTATATGAATGCAGAACATAAATGTTTGTTCTTTGCATTTTTTTCCACTTGCCCATCAAGCCCACACAACTTGTAAGGTGGCCTGGCCTTGTCACAGAGCTGGATCACACGGGTGACAGTAAAGAATCCAAATGTTGGGACACCCCATGCTAACTTACAGCAGCTGCTCTCTTTTGTGCTCCTCAAGAGTTGTGCAAGAACACTGTGTTCCAGACCCCGGAAAGGCACCTGGCAATTCTTTCTTGGAGGAGGATAAGACAAGTCTATTACAATTAGCAATAGGGCCAGACATCAAAGCTCACATCCAAATTGAACTGCCCCCAAATGTCAAGGGTATTTGGATGTAGGTTTGTGATTCTAAATGCCATTGATTTCTTCTAGCTAGCATTTTCAGTGATTGGAATACCACACACAGGATGAGCGTCTGAAGGCAAATGCTTGATCTTGACTCTAAAACAATATCTGTGTGGAGGAGAGGGGACCAACTGTCTACATTGCCATTTCCTAAAACTGTGCTACTCTTTTTTGAGGTGGCGAGGAATGGTGTGAAAACACATTTTTAAACAGAATATCTCCTTTGAAAATTAAGATATAATAAAGTCATATGCAGACCCAGGATAAAAGATGTCCCCAAGCTGAACATGAGTCAGCAGTGTGATGTGTCTGCAAAGAAAGCAAATGCCATTTGAGGCTGCATTAAGAAGACTGTAGCTTCCAAATTGCGAGAAGTTCTAGTTCCTCTTTATTCAGCATTGGTCAGACCTCACCTTGAGTACTGTGTTCAGTTCTGGGCACCTCACTTGAAGAAAGATGCAGCCAAACTGGAGCAAGTCCAGAGGAGAGCGACAAGAATGATCAGTGGGATGGAAGGGAAACCCTACGAGGAAAGGTTGGGGGAACTTGGGATGTTCAGCCTGGAGAAGAGGAGGCTGAGAGGAGACATGTTTGCCCTCTTCAGATACCTGAAGGGCTGTCATAGGGAGGAAGGGGCCAATTTGTTCATAGCTGCTTCTGAAAGCAGAACTAGAACCAATGGGTACAAACTGCAAGAAAGGTGATTCCGGTTGGATATCTGAAAAAAATTCCTGACGGTGAGGGCGGTTCGGCAGTGAAACAGATTGCCAAGGGAGGTGGTGGACTCTCCCTCACTGGGGATCTTCAAGCAGAGGCTCGACGAGCACCTGTCGGGGATGCTCTAGGGGGATTTCCTGCTGCAGGCAGGGGGTTGGACTAGATGACCTACTAGGTCCCTTCCAACTCTATGATTCTATGATATAGAGGTTGGAGCAAAAAAGAAATAAAATGGATTTTATGGATTTGCACCTGTTATAGTTACAGAGGGCAACTCAAAGACAAAGGGTAATAAGAACATCCTGTAGGGAGGACAAATAGAAAGACAAGTCTGATGTTACCCTTGATTTAAGACTTCTTGAAACTTAAAACTACGAGAAGATAATGAAGAGTACCTTGACTGGTAGCAGATGATCTCCTGTGGGTGCCTCACCCAATCCTTTTTGAGAGCCTTTATCTGGAGATGCCACATGATGTATCACTGAGGGATATCCCGTCCCTTGTACAGTCAACAGTATTTATACCGCTTTCTAAGAAAAAGATCACAAACTAGTTCACAGAGAAAATGAAGTATCTGACAGCTAATGGCTAATGTACAGACCCCACAAGGGTTAAATTCTGCATCCAAGAGGTAACTTGTAATTGGGCACTGACAAAATCCAATTTCTTGCAGCCAAACCACAGTATTATCCCAAGCATCTAACTGATGTGAATCAGTTAGAAAAACAACATTTGCCATATGTGAAAAAGATGGGGGGAAGCAAAACTTGCAGGTTGGTCAATTGTACATCTCAGCCATAGAAAAATAAAAATCTCCTACAGCTGAAGTGATTTTTGGGGATCAGCCTTACTGATCTCATAGAGGAGTCCATCTCTGAACACAGCAAAGCTTTGTAAGTTGTGCCAAAGGTGATTTCCCAAAATAGAAAGCAAAATGAGAAATCAGAGACTTGTTTTGCTTGTCTCTCCTTCAAGCCATCTGTGTGAAAAACTACACCAAACCCCTTTCTTCCACTCATATTTAATATTTTTTAAATATATATATGCTAGGATCAAGCAGCATACCAATGCTTGTATTTCCAGGATACAAATAATTAATTATTAAGCTTAAGGCTGCAATCTTAAAGACACTTTCCTGGGAGTAAGACCCATTGAACACAATGGGGCTTACTTTGGAGTAGATATGGTTAGGATTACTGTGCTTATCATTAATCTACAATGAATCTACACTGAGTTCAATGGGACAAACTTCTAGGTAAGTATATATAGCAAGGAAGGGTGATCAAACTTATTTCATACAGCAGGTCAAACAGCATTTGTAGTGTCAGCTGATGGCTAGAAGAGATGTCCAGCCAAGAAAGGATGTCACTCATTAAGATCATGGCCAAAAACCAAAAAATTTAAATAAACACTTTGTTCTCAAGATGTTGCAAATGACCAAAATTAGTAATAAATGATCAAAGAGAAAAATATACAAATGTTGATCATGTTTTCAAGACATGTGGGAGGGACAAATTATCATGCTAGGGAAGCATGATAGAGCAATTATCATGCAGGCCATCCTGTCAGTTGTATGCGGCTGAAATAATTGAACAATCCCACAACTTTAGCAACTTCTCCATTTCTCACCCTTCATGATTTATTCCTTTCATGGTGTTCCTTGCCTTCTGAGGCTTCCTTCCATCTCTTCCTCTGCTCAGCACCTCTCAAAGGGTGGTTTTGGGATGGCCCAATTAATAATGTGGCTAGATAAAGATCTCCGGCGTATCTGGATCTTATGTTATCTGGATCTTATGCCTCACAGATCTTATGTTTGACAACGCTGGTGTAGATGATTGCAGGCAAAGTGTGTGTACAGGCACCCCACATTATCCTGGAAACCTCCATGGATGCCAAAACCCACAGGTAATGAAATCCACAGATCTTTGCATCCCAGGTGTGTGTTACCTTTGGGAGGAGAAGGTCTATCTAGTTTTTGAGGGAAACCAAAAGTTATTTTTACACCTTTATACAAGGGGGTGCTAATAAGTATTGAGCCTTACCCAGAAAAAATTGAGCTAGGAAGATATAAATTGAAGGATGTACAGGTCAGTTTGTCTGTATGCAATGATGGCTTTCACATTTGCAGGCACAGAGACAGAAACAGTCCTTCCACTGAGTTTCAACACAGAAATGGCCAGTTTTAAAACTGACAACCCAACGTTTCACTGTTGCAAGTGAAGTGGTACAGTGGAGGACAATGCTGAAAAATGCAGACTTGGACAAATTGTTCTTAATAAACAATCTCCTTTGTCTTCTAAGAATGGGCTGAACAAAGATATTTTGTTCCGAAGGGCCTGGATTGGCAGTTGTTTGAAACTCAGATCTATAAACTCTCATCTGTGCGGGTGATGAGGCATTGAGGATTTAATTCCAGCCCATATATGAAATTGACTTTCTCCGATAGTTATATCCTCGCAGGCTCTCCATCCCCAACTGTTGAGCCTTCTGCAGGCAGCTGCTGGATGGCTTCCATGTGCACTGGCCTCTGCGCACTCCAGTCTCAAAAGTCACATGGTCCCGTCATGTTCTGTACTCTGGCACTGTTTGTGTACAACCAGATTGCTTTGGCTGCCTTTTGTTTTCAGAGACAGATGCAGAGCAGAAGACCCTGGTATCGCGGCAGAGGCGAAAGGTTTTTCTTATCCTCTCTGACACTAGATTGTCTCTTAAGTTTACCCTTTAGTGGCTGATTCCAGAGGTTTATATCTGACACCAAATGTGTGGTACCCCCAAATCCAGAGTAAGAGACTTTACGTGCACCTGTAGTTACTGCACCACCTAGTGAAAACCTATGGGAAATTCATATTGGAATCCAGAGAAAGTTGTTCTTAAACCAAAGCAAGGACTCCCCCTGACTCTGGATTTTGCCCTTAGGTATTAAACTGAGAACATTAAATTGAGACAAATACACCATCAGTGAGTGATGTACCGATGTGTAGCAGAGACAATGCTCAGGTTATGACTTTACAGGTTGATGAGAATTACTTGGGGGTGAGTCTCACTGAAGTCAATCACAAATTCTGAATAGATATACACAGAATTTTGCTTTCATACATGTTTGACCTAGAAAGTCAACACCAATTGTGAAAATCTCATTTTGTGTGGTAAGAGAGCAGAAGTAACTTCCTTCCCAACCTTGTCCACCAACAAACTTGATATGAAAGGAGTTTCACCACTGAAACTATGGGAGTCTGGCCCAGTTAGGCCAGTATAAGTCCTGTGCTAGACTGGGAGTATCACAAAAGTACCACAAGGCACATCTGCACCACTCCTTGTGGGTTAGCCACTGCACAGACATGCCCTGGCTTCATAACAGGAGACAGGTGAATGTACATTGGCTTGAATTATTAGCATTGATTAGAGTGTACTTTTCATCCCATATTAAAAAAAATATTTCTTGCTTTGGTTTCTCTATTGGATTTTGAGGAATGTTTTGTTTTAATCTATATAGATATTAATTCTAATGATCTTTTGTAATAGAGGCCACCCCTTTCTCTTTTGCGTATCATACTTTTCCATTATTAGAAATAGCTCCAAAGTATGTAGTCATATTATGTTTATCCCGTTTTTGATTTCTCTAAAGACCTAATTATCCAATTTCAGTCAGATTTATTTTTATAAACTTCATATGTGAACTTAATTTTTTTTTATATTGCATGGAAAGCAAATCTGTCCTGATTTGAAAATGGTTAAAATACAGCTGAACTTCAAATCAAAAGCTGAAACATAAACTAAAAATAACCAACTCTGTCCAATATAAATTAAGGCTCTAATCTTCTGCATGCTTATTTGGGAACAAACCTCATTAATTACAGCAAGACTTCCAAGTGAACGTGGACCAAACTGAGCTTTGAGCACAATCTTAACCATGCCTACTCAAAAGTAAGCCCCATTGTGTTCAATGGGTCTTACTCCCAGGAAAGTGTTTTTAGGATTGCAGCCTTATTATTTCTTTTTATATAATATTTTCATCTATTTTCTTATATTATAATTTTTCTTTCTTTCTTATTCTTTGCTGTATAATATTTAATTTTTTATTGGATATTTAATTTTTTCTATTGATGTAAAGATCTTACATTTTTGTATTCAGATTCTCTTCATCAAACTGTGGTCCTAATAAAAATTGCTACTGAAACTACTGTTTCTCCAAATGTGAATGCGTCGATGCTTACCCTCTTCTTTGCCCAAATTTCTATACTTTTCTTCTTCTTATCTTTTAATTGAATTTTTAAAGGTGATTTTGGCCGCAATCCTATACTGCAGTTAGGCCAGCCTAAGCCCCTGCACAAGTCCTGTGTTGACCTGGGTGTGTCACAAAAGTGCCATAAGATATTTTTGCATCACACCTGAGGGAGGGATAGGCCAGTGCACAGACATGTGCCTGCATGTGTGCAGACATGTGCTACATCATCATGGGAACAGGAAGACCAATGTGTTAGATCTGAACACATCTTGAGGGTCCTTCCCTTGTCAATAGGGCCCAGCTCCCAGTTTCTCTCTAGTTTCCCTTTTTGTGTCCACATATAGGAGGTGCACTTAATTAAAAGAGAACTAATAATAATTTCTAATTTTCCTGTTTTACATACCCTACAATCCAGAGTAACTATGGGAGCACATAAGAGATATTACGTGCACCCGTAGTTACTAGTGAAAACCTATGGGAAATTCATATTGCAATCCAGAGTAACTTGTTCTTACACCAGAGCAAGGACTCCCCATAGTTACTCTGGATTGTGCCCTATGTCAGCTAACATCTGAAGGTGTCTTAATGGGCTGATGTGAAAAACAACAGATCTTCCCTTTTTCACTGGGCACAAAAACAAGATTATACATATTGTTCTTCAAGCAGTCAAATATCTCCTGCCAACATGCGCAGAATTAAACACCAATGATGTTATGCAGCATTTTAAAAACGATTTATGACTTTTTTCTTTTTAAAAGCTTAATAGGAGAGGAAATACCCTAGCATCAGGAACACTACATCTTCAAAGCAAATGGGGAAAGTTGAACAAACTCACAAGCCAAATACATAATGTACTCTAAACAGTCAAGATCCCAGAGGGTGTAAATCAGCAATAGCATACCTACACCATTGGATTACGATGATGTTTCCACATGAAAGAGTTTCATTCTTTATGTGAGTGCACTGAAAATGTTGCTTAAATTCAAGAATTGCAGCACACCTGAAGAGGCCCTACTCCAACACTAGACCACGCCAAGTGGTGCCAACACAAAGGTTGTATCTAGTTGGTCCTAGATGGGTCCCAGATTCAGTAGGTCCGGTAGTAGGCAGCAGGTATGGCCTGGGATATAAAAGCAGGCCTCCGTCAGTCTTGGAAGACTATGGTATTGTGCTCTGCGCTGCATACGCTGCATGTGAAGCACAAAAGCCTGGGTTGGATTGTTATGGAGGTTAGGCTGTTACCCAAGCAGCAAATCCCCCCTCTCCATGCCACTGAATTAGTCCAATGGAAAGGCAGAGCCAATACGATTGGATCCAACTGGCGTCGCAGAGCCAGGCTAAGGACAGGAGCTCACCCTGTCTTGTGGGGCCGACCTGGGTCTCGAACCCTGGCCTGCTGGTTAACAGGCACAGCGTCTTATCCACTCACGCCACCCACAGCCCACAGCCTGGGATATAAATCCCATAAATAAATAAATAAATTTTTCCCAAAAGCAATCACAATGGGTGCAATCCAGATAAGAACCTTTATAAGACCCTATCAAGGTCTTCCTCTCTTCCAAAAAAGAACTATCCCTTTTTCAGGTGAGAGCAGCACATTTCCTTTTTCAAAAAAGAGGAGTAAGTGGATGCTTCGTCCCACTAGGGACTTCTGCCCCTTGGATGCTGGCATTTTTGAGATATTGTAGCAGAGCTGTGAGCACTCAACTTCTTTTTGAACTGCCAGAATAAAAGGGTGATGATGTGATTTGTGTCAAAGTTGCTTCCAAAGAATGGATCAGTTCCTGAACTGTTTACATTCCCAGTTGGAACATGCATCCCATGAACCGCCATGGATCATCCCAACCCAAGATGCCTCTGAGACGGTTTTGTGGGTTTGATCGGGGACGAAGGTAATAAAGCCACCGGTTATATGCCTGGCTCTGTTTGATAACATTTCCCCGTCCTCTCCGCTATCACTTTCTGTGTCTGAGCAATCTGTCACTTTTTTTCTAGGTCTGGAGAAGCCTGGACAGTCACATGAGGGGCATACAGTGTTGCGCCTGGACTTCCCTGACCCTAGAAATATAAACAGATCTGTTTAATTCCAGAAAGTGTGGATTACATAAGTAACAGTTACCATTAATTGTTATTGACTGCAGATACCCTTCAGTCAGACAGGTGCAAACTAAAAATAGGGCAGCATTGAGCAAGCTGGTAGAATAATTCAACAACTAGGTTAGAAAAAGTTAGGAAAAGGGGTGATCAGAATTGTTGGCAGATGATGGACTAGATTTTTCAGTCTGTATATGGGTCTGTATATGGAATAACCTGGGGAGCAAGTCCTGCTTGCTCCCCCTTGACTAACTTCCTACTGAGATGTTCACAACAGGTCCTGTTCTACTAGTGAGCCATGGTTCACAAATGTTTTCAGCTAGCAACTTCCTTGACTATTGGGCCATTGGCCACAGATCCCCATTAAGGCTACAATCCTATACATTGTATAGGACAGCAGGTTTTTCTTAGGATTCTGTGTCTCCCAAGCTGCCATCAGAAACTATAGTTTGGGAATCATGCTGCATATAGAGACTTTGGTAGTGAGAACATGGAGGGGTAGACCTTCTGAGCCATGCTCAGGATCTGAAACTTCCCACTTTGGGATGCTTCCCACTTTGGGATGCTTCTCAGCCATGCTCAGGATCTGAAACTTCCCACTTTGGGAGGTTCAGAATTTCTTTTGGCCCGCCTTCATATGTTGGACAAGTCACAGATTGGACAAGCATCTCTCCAGATTGGAATTGGATATGGCTGGGATGGAGGAAATTGTGGTTTTCTACAGTCTCTGATGAATGCATTTTAAATATTTTTACCTGTTTATATTTTCTTTTGTCTTAACATGATGCACACTACCTTGGAGGTCCAAGCAAAAACTAATGATTAAATAGGAGAACAAAGTGTCTGTTGTATGTGAGGCTAGTCCATAAATGTCAGTACATAGTTGCTATAAATCTATATTTCAGGGCCATATTTAGGTTTGATGATGCCCTACGCTATTGAAGGTAATGGGGCCCTTTATATGTCCAGCTGTCCTTTGTCAACAACAGTCACTGTTTTTTGTGTTGAATATATGCTATATGGCAATTTATGAATCCAATTAGGTATCTAAAGCCATTTGCACATAACAAAATTATTTCTACATTCAGGTTTTTTTCCTTTAAATTTTTTTGGGGCTCCCAAAAGAATGGGGCCCTAAGTTATAGCTTATTTACCTTATCCGGCACTGTCTATATTGGTAGCTGCATTGAAGATCACATCTATGAAAAGTCCTACCTTGCTTTTCACATCATGCAACTTTCAAAAACAGGATCATGGACTGAAGACATTTCCTAGATAGACATAGTCACAGGGACGTGTAGCCCCATGAGAAAAACCTTTGCTTTAATAGAACCAGTTCTTTGGCTGGCATGCTCTGGACACCCATTAGATAAACAGTAACTTCTATCATAATTTATATTTTCTTGTTAATCTGTTTTTACAAGCTTTATTGTTATGTAATAATCCCATTACTAGTTATGTGGAGACTGCCAATGTAGGACTTTATTTTTTTCCATATAAATAATAGCAGCAATGAACACAGGGATCTCAAGGATGTTATTGGATTGGATAATGACCGACACAAAACACTTCCTTGCAATGGGAAGACCTAATCACCGATCTCCCCAACCCTGTGTCCTATATCCTGTTTACCTTATGACATGATCTAGTGGTAGCTACTATCATATATCTTTGCATGGTCCTGATATTAATATGCAGAGTTACACTATTAATTCTGTTTATTGGTCATACTAGAAAGTGAAAAAGGGATGGAATCTAAGAATCGGTGCATATCTTATATCTAAACACACACATTTCTGATTCAGTGAAAACATTCTTGCTGAATGTTATCTATTGTCTATACATGGATCTGCTTCTTGTGTAGTGGAGAAAGAATGTATTTTCTGGGTACAAAACAGCTTCACATGATCAACCTCAGCTTACAGTGGACTATATCCCATGATGATGTTTACTTTATTGCTTGGAATATGAGCCCTGGCTGAGAAATATTCACAAACTCAATGGCTTAGCACCCTCTCTGCTTTTAGATGTTTTCGTGGAACTATATACATATGTCATAACAACACAAAGCAGGCACATTCCCTCCTTTCCTTGCTGTTTCATACCACCTAGTAAAGATGGCTAGCAAAGTCTTGTGGTCAACTTCAGTGTCACTGCTGACCTGGTTGATCCCTCTTTAACATCAGTTCACAGCACTATTGTGATGTGTAAAGTCCATAGTCATCTGGATAGAGCTGACCATTTACTTGTAATATAAAGAATTCAGTGCACAAGCTTCTTCATATATTCTCCCTTTGTTCAGGGAACCTGAGTGAAGGACAATGGGATCATCTCAGCTAGCCATATTTAACCCACCACACTCCCTTTTCCTTATACTTTGCACAACACACCTTCAGTACATGTAGAGCACTGGTTCCCACCTGTGAAAAGTGGTCCACAAGGTCTTGGGAAATTACCTTTGATCCCTTCCAGTGCCTCACTGCCTCTTTCCCTCCTTTACACCATTAAGAGCCCTGAAGTTGAAAGTTTGGACACCCCTGTCCTACAGAGTCCCAAAGAAGGCAGACTGTCCAGAGTCACTGAAGTGTCAGTTGTGGTTCTTGGTGGTCCACTATTTATCCCTTTTTAATAGCCCATAAGGAAGTGCTTGGGAGATGGACTACCAGAGATGGTGGAGACCAGACCACCTACAGCTTCATGTGGTCCATGACAATTCTGGTTTTTGCCTCTGTGATCGGTGAGCTCCTAAAAGTTGTGAACCACTGCTGGTAGAGGCATGTGCTGAACATGAACACTGCTGGTAGAGGCATGTGCTGAACATGGGGAAGTTTCTTCACATGTTCTAAAGCCAAGGCCACCTAGTATTCTAAATGGTAGGAGGTGTTCCCTGTGTTCACCACTTGCTTCTATGGAGGAGTTTGAATTTGTAGAAGGCCATGGTCAATGTGAATGATGTTACTAGGGGTGGGATCATATTTCTGTTCTCTTTCTCCATGCGCAATGGGAGAAAATTATATATGAAGGAGACTTAAGAATGAGAAATCAGGTCACTATTATATGTTTATTTGCTTCAAAAATGATGCCAACATGTTGCCAGATGCAATAATTGCTTTTTGTTGATCCTGCTGAGCAAGGACAAGAGAGGCAAAGATTGTAATGTTCATTTATCTGTACATCAATGTCTTTCCTAATTTTTCAGGCATGTTTATTCAAAAAGGAATGGAGAAGGCATTAAAATGATAAACATACTACAGCACAAGGAGGACGCTGTCCTTGGAACCAACTTCACCCTTTGATAAATGCCTGGAGCGAAATAAGACAGGCATAACCTCCCAAAGCTCCTGGAGTAGATCAAAGTGAAAACCTTTAACAGCATAAAGTCTTTGTGTAACTGGGTGGAAAGAGGTGGAAGCATAAAGAAAGAAGGCTAAAGGGCTGGTTTTGTCCTTCTTGTGGAGATGGGGCTCATCTTAGCACATGCCTCTTTGGAACCTCCAAATGGTTCAAACACAGGCTTCAGACATCACTTGAAGCAGCCACAGTTGAATATATTGAACATATATATCCAGCATCAGGCCAACTTTCTGTGTAGTCCAGTGTTGTCTACTCTGTGGCCTTAAGCACAAGTTTTTCTTCACCATCTGCTATCTGATCCTTGTAACTGGATATGCCATAGATTGAGCCTGGGACTGTACAAGCCTGGTAAGTTTGCGCTCTCTCCCACTATGCTCTGACTCTCCTTCTCATCAGGAACCTGCACAAGAGACCAGCAGTATGAGCAGGTGAAACATTCCATTATGGATACCAAGCATACCTTGTATACAAGATGGACAGAGAAGGCATTCAAGAATGCACACCCTACAATCTAAAACCACATTGTATTTGTCCACATTTGAACTGGCACATAAAAGCAAATTGAGGCGACCTTGCAGCATGTGCCTACTCTTCAAAGGACTGTATTTACTCGAATATAATGCGCCATTGAATCTAACGGGCACCCCGATTTTAAAAGACTTGAGATTATAAAAATGTATACTGGTAATTCTAATGCACAGCAGCAAAGAAGGTGCAAAATTTTATTTTACAGCATACAGCGAGTTATAACTTGTATGACAACAATAATATGACAATAGGTTTATTTTATGATTTTTACCTATTTGCACTCTTTTATACAACAATTTTATGTTACATTTTTATTACAATATAGTAAACTGTTGAACTAAATACTGACCTATACTTATAATCAAAATACCATATTTAGGATCTAACCCGCTTCCTGATTTTGGAGACTTGGGGCGCAATCCAGAGTAACTACGGGGAGTCCTTGCTCCGACGTAAGAACAATTTATTCTGGATTGCAATATAAATTTCCCATAGATTTTCACTAGATGATGTTGTAACTTCATCAACGTAAATGTCTCTTACATGCTCCCGTAGTTACTCTGGATTGTAGGGTAAATTTGGCTGAAAAGGGGTGTATTAGATTTGAGTATACACAGTAACTCTTATTGGTTGCTCATGGAACAAAGAAGTCTTTTTTGTTGTACTTGATGAGTTGGGGTAACAACACCTTTTTATAAAATGTGATTGATGACTTGGTGGTGGCTCTTTAGCTCCAAATAAGCCAGCCAAAGAGGGAGGCATGCTGTGGAATCTCTTTTTTTGGATATTCAGATGTAAGTACAATTACAAAAAGTCAGTGGATTGGAGAGGGCATTACTATGATTCAGTGTCAGAGTTTCTCTTGTGGTTTCCAAGAAGGTTCTTGAGGTTCATCCATATTCCTGCAAGGAAAGGAATTGTGCCAATCCTGATAGACCTAACAGAGAAAGCAACTCTTAGGAGAAAGCAACTCCTGTGAAACTGCATGCATGTCCTCTTCTTACATCTCCATGTTCAGCTGACTTTCTGTTATTTTCAGAGTCAGTCTGAAAACCACACACCAACTCCCAACAATAACATCTCGCTGCCACTGATTGCACCAGGCAGGTTACTCCATGGTGCGCATCCCTGATGTGGAATAGCACTTTTCTTGTCACATGATCTAATTCTGCTTCTGCAAAGCACCATATAAGAATAGCTAATCCTTTAATTGTCAGGTAGCGGGACCTTCTATGAACACTGCACTTGTATTTAAAATTACACTTGTACTTATTAAAGTAATGCACAGAGAGACCAATAAAAAGAATTAACGAGCACCAATTGTTAGGAAGACTTATTCTTTTCCCCTGGATTTTTATATTATCCTTCCCCCCAAAGAGCTCAAGAGTATTGTCCATGATTCCTTCCCTCCTTTTGTCCGCACAACAACCCTGCAAGGCAGCTTAGGCTGCATCAGGAATCCAGTATCAATTGTTCTGCATCGTGCTCTTCCAGGAGGCTAGCATAAGGCACACACTGGAGCGCAAGGCATCCATGATCAAACAGCTTATGCGGCAGTTGTCCCTTTGAAGTCCAGGTGTCTGTTTTGGGGTCATAGCACTCTAGAGAATCAGAGTCTTCAATGGCATTGTCAGTGGTAAGGCAGCGTCCTCCTGTCAGATACAGTTTCTCATTGATG
Source organism: Cryptoblepharus egeriae (assembly GCA_030015325.1). Classification (NCBI taxonomy): domain Eukaryota; kingdom Metazoa; phylum Chordata; class Lepidosauria; order Squamata; family Scincidae; genus Cryptoblepharus; species Cryptoblepharus egeriae. The sequence goes on along the minus strand of JAREYC010000003.1, from coordinate 11,031,511 downwards.
ACTGCAGCGCCATGATGCATCCGTCTGTCCTTCATGTCTGCACACTTCACAAATGAATTGGTCTTGGTATCATAAGCAATGACTCGCCTGGTATACCCTAGTTAAAAAAAATGCTTTCTCGTTATACTGAAAACTAACAATACAATCCTAACTAAATCCCACTGAATCTTGTGAGGGAATATTCAGTTGCTGGAGGTATCTTCAGAGTAAGGGGATATTTTTCCCCTTGTCTTGGGCAAAGCCCCATCAGCTGCTACAGGTCATATTGGATCTTCACCAACACTATTGCTGGTGTAAATCTGAGTTGATCAGTGCAGGGAGACCAGGTTCGCAAAAGAGGGTTAGGGTACTGTGTGCCAAAACCATAATCCTGCCCCACTTCCAGCTCTTATTTGCCCATCCTCTCCATCTCCTCCTTGTTCCATCCCATCCTTGCTCTTCCCCATCGTCCTCTTGCTCTTGTGCTGAATCTCTCTGGTCTGGAAGATGTCCTGATGACCACCAGTATGCTGGTTACTATATCATAAAGTGCTTTGCTGTGCTTTTGTAACAGTGTGTGCTGGCTGAACATGTGATCCACCAGCACAGACCCTGTATAGGACTGGGCTAAAAATTCCTCAAATGTCCCAGAGATGAGCCTCAAAGTGCCTATGCAATTGAGGCTGGTTATACGAAGTGAGAATAACAGTAATTTGAAATTAGAACCTTGTATTTACTAATTACTAATTTGTGCCTTGTTTACACGCAGTCAGGCAGTTAGGGGCATGTCAGATGCTTGGACATAGACCTACACAGAAGATGCTCCATGTGGCCAAGCATTAATCTGAATGACTATCTATTTTGACCATTGCATAATTTTGACAATTTGACTATTCTGATAATTGCAACTTGCCAGATCTGTCATGACATTTAAATTCTTCACCACTGGCAACAGTCTCAACATTTTCAAGAGTCTGACATTCTGACTGTGCATATGATTTGAATCTCTTAAGGTCACCTTTCACAGCCCTTTCTAATTCACACCACAATCCAGAGTAACTATGGGAGCTCTTATGTCGAAGTAAGAAAAATTTACTCTGGATTGATCTATGAATTTCCCATAGGTTTCCACTTGGTGGCAATGTAACTACATTGACGTAAGAGCTCCCATAGTTACTCTGGATTGTGTTATCAGTCTAATTCATCAGACATCTCCACCCCCAAGATTCAGGGAACATCTGTGGCAATGTGGCTCTGAGCCAAGTCAGTGTTTTCACTACATGGTGGGGCTGGTGACAGCAGTATGGATAGATCTGCTGATCACATTCATGCATTGTAAGCCAAACACAAAAAAGATATGCTGCTGTTGATACTGTGAGGCCACTATACCACTACATCCTGGGATCAAGTGGTTATCATCCAAGTAGTAAGTGACCTTGCATATGCACAACAGACCACATGGTCTTTCTGTCTATATATTCCATAGACTTGGCTGATAGATGGATCACAGTGGAAAGTAAGTTTGTTTTTCTTTCTTTCTCTACTCCAGCCCTCCATCGACCCTTAAGTGGTACCCTTAACAAGTCATGATTAGAAAAGCCTTTGCCATACTTGAACTGGTAGATACATCAGTTCTATCAGATTGCAAGCTGTCCTTCCAAATTTATTTTTTGTCTCATCATCTCTTTGAACATTTATTATTATTATCATTCAATACGTAAATTCAGAACACAGCACACATTTCTTAAATTCAGAAAAGTTCAGGCACAATTTTTATTGCAACAGGTGACAACAACAACCACAAAAAAGAGGCACAATCTAATTAAAACAAAAGAATCTCATGACTAAGGCTAATAAATGCTGGATTGTTTTGATGTGAATTGTTCAAGGACAACTTAAGATCTATTGGGTTTTTTTTAAAAAAAACAAGAAACTGTGCTTGTTTTTATTGTGAATTTTAGTTTTAGTTGCTGATAAGCCAAGAACAAGTGGGTGATGTTATGGCATACGCAGTGGTAAATGAAAACGTAGCAGCAGTAAATCTCTTCACTTTAAAAGAGGATGAATTATGCTTCAAATGAGCTGAAACATTTGTGTACTTCATTAAATAAATCAGAAAGCCAAGGTTTTGGCTGGTCAGCTGAATTATTGGCACAAACATGCAAAATGAATGTTTGAAGGCTTTATTTATGTAAATCATTTCTTTTTGTCTTTTCCTTACTCATGTTTGGGGCTTTCTGTGTTTTTTTATTTTATTTTTTGGCAGGCTCAGATAGCCCACACATGATACTGACTCACAACCCAGTCCTAACCAGTGCTGGTGCAGTAGGGTCGAGAAGCCCATGCGTATCCTGTGCTGGTTAGGAGCAGACTGGAAGTCTACTCAGGATAAGGAGACATACCATGAGTTCCCTTGTCCCATGTAAAACCCAGCTTGCCCACTCTTGTTTCTTTGTGACTAGTTTTCCTCAGTGGTTCTCTTTCTAATGAAAGCATCCCCTCTGCATGACGCTGTTTTGAGTCCTTGCCCAGAATCCAACAGAGGGCACTTGATTCTCCAAAGTTTAAAGCCCTGTTGGTAACAGTCCCTTCCCAGGCCTGATCCATCATCTGTTCCACTTTTCCCTGCCCATTATACCTCCTCTCTACTTCCATTCTGCCTTTCCTTTGCCCCTACACTGCTCTGCACTCACCAGAACCAGCAGCCACCGGGCTGGATACAGTGCATTTCTTCCTATTTATGAGTCATCACAAACATGCTGAAGCTCTCACACATCAAGGATGAAATAAGTGTAACGGAATATTTGCATTGTGAAAATGATCTAGTAGTTAAAGAAATGTTACCTCCAACAATAAAAATCCGGTCTCCGATCACAGCTGCAGGTGCACAAATGTTCTTCACCATCCTGGTCTCCATTCGGAACCACATGTTCCTAGACACATGGTATACCTGAGGAACATATATGGCATGAGATGATTCCCTATATTTGGGATAAAATAGCATCCCTTATTGCATATCCCAATTTTCTTCCCAAAAGATGACTTTTTTTATAATTGCACTACTACAATTGCACCTACTTATCTAAATAGGAAAAAAGATTTGGTTGTCACTACCAATGCACAAGGTGTCAGTAGGCATTAGCAGATTTAGAGCACAATCCTAACCATGTCTACACAGAAGTAAACCCCATTGTGCTCAATGGGTCTTACTACCAGGGAAGTGTGTTTAAGACTGCAGACTTAGGGCACAATCCAGTGCAAGTTCAACCTGCTCTGCCCTAACTGCTCTCTCCTGACTATTCTGTATCCAGAGCAGAAAGTTATGCTGCATCCAGAGAGTCAGGAAGCCTGGGCTGCCCTAACTGCTCCAGAGCATGCTAAGTCAGTGACAGCTGGGGAGGGCTTGCTCCTGAGTAGACCCCCCTCAGATCACACTGAAGAAGGAACAGCTGTGGTGCCTACATTATAAGGAAGCCCAGCAGTTCCTGACAACCAGTTACAGCTGCAGTTCTTCTAGTGCAAGATGGATGCTTGGAGTGGCCTGCTGTATCCTGAGGTTAGTGGGCTGCCATAGTTGTGCCATATCCTGAGGTTGAGAGGCAGGGATTGCAGCTAGGCTGGCCAAGAACTCAGAATTTTGGTCAACACTACCATTCTTACTCAGGCCTTATCATGGACCCCTTATGGGTCTACTCATTTATTATACCTGCTCCTGAGGTGGTATATTTCTGAGGAACTGGAAGAGGGCATTTCTGCCTTGAAACAGGCTCTGGATACAGAGTAACTGCTCTGCCCTAGGCAATGCTAAACATGCCCTCCACATGCCTCTCCTGAAGTGCCTAGGGCAGAGCAGCTAGGGCAGAGCAGGTCCACCTCTCTTAGGGCACCTCTTCCAGAGTAACTGGGCTGGAGCATCTTGCAGTTGCTCCACCCTAGTGATAGATAGGGCAACCCAAGGGCTCTTATGTGGACAGATTAGTTGCTCTGTATTGTGCTGCCAGGCATTTACATACCGGTAATTTGTTAGATTTGGACATTCAGGAATAAATGAGACAACCTTTCATCTGAATGTTCATCCAGAAGAAGATGCAGTCTCTCCATATCATATTGCTTTTATTGCCCAATCCTATCCCTTCCCTTCCACCAAAGCAGTCATGCCACTGATATCTTATGTGTAAAGAAACATTTGTTCCCTAGCCTGGGTGTAAATCTCCAAGACTTGAACCTGCACCAGCAATTTTACTGGTGTAAGGCCATGTGGACGTGGGTCAGGTTTGGGTCCAGGGATGGGTTTTTGTTCTTGCAGACACCACTGTTACTAAACCCACCAGAGATCTAATCTGCCCTCCACCTTGCCCAAAATGCTGCTTCACTCTGCTCACCCCTGTTTCTGTTCCACCTTTTCCCAATGCGGGAGAACTGTGGACTTTATTTATCTGGACTTTCAGATGATGTGTGACATGATCCCTCACTAATGACTTCTGAGAAAATGCAGTCAGGGAATTAGAGAAACCACATTCATGGACTAGGTGCTGGTTGAGGGGGAGGAGAAAGAGAGTGGGTGTCAAAGGGCAATTTTCACATTGGAGAGAGATGAAAAGTGGGGTGCATATACTGCGAGGCACAGGAAGCTGGACTAGATGGCCCTTCGGCCTGATCCAGTGGAGGTTCTCCTTATGTTTTTATTTTCTTGTATATGTGATCTGGCAGGCCTTCCCCAATCTACCACCATACAAAGGGAAGCTCCAACTGCTGGTGTTCTGGCAGTGTGCAGCTTTGCATGTTCCAGAAAGGTTTTTATGACTGCTATAAGGCAGTATCTGTCAATTAACCCAATAGAATTATTTGCTAATGCAATGTGCATTCTCAACTATTCAAATATTCATCTCCATCCAATGTTCTTGCTCTGTTAGTTGCACACTATCTCTGATTTATGCATCACTTATTTATGCAGTTTCTTGACCACTGAGCTGTGGGCCATCCTCCACAAGAGATAGCAAGCAATCACTTGCTTTCTATCCTAGGCTCAGATCATCAGCAGTTGTCCCACTGACCACAGTTATTCTATTCGGAAACAATTTTGACCCTGATATTATTCCGCTTAAAAATCCTGTGACTGCATTACAGAATGTTGGCTTTTCTTATTGCCTGTCCACAGTCCACTATTTATTTATTTATTTATTTATTTATTTATTTATTTATTTATTTATTTATTTATTTATTTATTTATTTATTTATTTAATATCCTGCTTTCTTCCCTCCTTGAAACTTTTTTTTCTGTCTTCCTGGGAACTGGCATCTTTGACTGTATTGAGGTTTGTCAGGTGTTAATATAAAAAAGCACTAAAAGCAAGCAAGCCAATAGATGCAGCCAACCCCTTAATGCCTGATCCTCTCATTGGCTGTTGGCCTGACCTGGCCAGAGGGCTTCAGCATTTCCTTCTCCTGCCAGTACATATCCAACCTGTATTTCAAACTTCAGCCACCTCTTTATAAACACTGAGCAGAATGTCAATGTAGCAATTTATTAAACTCTTAATAATTTAATAATTGCACTGCAAACAGAAATTGTTTTAGATATGGTTTTCCGGAGAGGATCGTTCCAGCTTAGCAAGTGTTCTTGGCTAACTTCCCTATAACTGCCCGTGAGAAATCATCAAAGCAAAACACTGAATGTTATGAAGTTTACTGATACCAGTTATTCTGTTCTTTGGGGAATAGCCAAATGTAGTCACGGATGATGGTCTTACAGTCCTGGAATCATGTTTTCATGTTTGCCCAACACTGTCTCCAACAGAGAACAAGTAAAACAGTCAGGATTCATAGTTACCTGTACTAACCGAACTGGGTTCTGCATTACGTCTTCCCCTCCAAAGAGGTAGATTCTTTGGTCTTTGGCAGCTACGGCAGGATAAAGAACAGCAACAGGCATATTTGCCATGTACTCCCAAATGTTGTAGATGCTGTCGTATCTTTCCATGGAATTTAAGATTTCCTGGTTCTCCCCGATGCCTCCAATGGCGAAAATATAGTTTTTATAGGTGATACTTCTGTGGGAGTAGCGTGGAACCAGCATGGACTCTACCATCCTCCACTGATTAAGTCTGAGTGAGAAGATATAAACACTGTCAGCAACATGGCTCTTTGCACTGCTGATGGGAATGCCTCCAAGGAGGTAGACATTACTGTGCAAACTCACAGATGAAGGCTTATAGAGCCGTGTTGGGCATTTGGCAAGGCTGAACCATTTGCTGGTCTTCTCATCATGAAGCAAGACATCCCTTGTTGTTTGTTGGTTGTCTTTCCGACCACCAACCAGGAGGAGGAATTCTTGGTAGGAATATCGTCGAGGAACATGCCACATAGGTTTGACGTCAGGAGCACTGTTACTATACAAGGAAAACATCTGCCTGTTTGCCAGTTCCAGGATGTTTCGACATGCAGGAGATGATTGAATGAGCGAGTCATTGGCAATGAAATGGAAGAAGAAGGTTGGGTGGACATACTGAAGCCTCACCTTCTTGAACAAGTCTTGGATATAGCCTTGCCGGGCCTGGAGATCATGCCTAATCCAAGTTATTAGAGCATCAAAAACTTGTTCCTCTTCTCCGCAGAGTTCATCATTTCCAAGGTAGTCTATTAGCTCCAAAGGACAAAGTTCTTTCAAGTCCTCAGAAGTGGCTACCTCCGGAAAACATTTCAAAGCCATTGCTTTGGCTTTCTTGTTGAGAGTCTCACAGTGCAAGATCTCAGAGAGCCTAATCAGGCTTAGGCAGTTGTCTGGAGTTAGGTGATCCTGGAGGTAGGCTGAACAGGCTTCAAACAGTCTCACATACTGGAGCATGGAAGCTGTCTCCATGAGACACAAAATGTTTTCTGCTGTTATGAGAATCTCACCTGTGTAGACATAAATGATAATGCAATAAAGAATATCCGAGTCGATGCCTTGGAGACTGATTTTTTCCAGACAGCTCTCTTTAAAATTGTTGCAAAACATTGCCTTGAAGTAAGGGCTGCTTGAAGCAAGTACATTCCTATGGCAAGGGATTTCAATGTCACTGGTGCATAAAATGACATCAGTTAGGATTCCACATTGTCGTAAACCATTAAGCTGCCTTAATAACTCAGAAGAGAAGTTCTGGTCTCTGTAGAGCAGGTCTGCTGGGGGCTTCTTTTCCATGGTAGAATCACAGTCACCAAACATTTATTTCATTAAAATTCTTGAAGGATCAAAATGCAATGGCCCCTCATTGTCTATCTAGAGCAGATATGGGAAAACAAACTACATAAAGAACAAGGTCAAGAAAAACTGAATTGCAAATCATCTTCTGGTTTATTTTTGTGTAAGAAGATGATTGAAATGGATCAAGCTGAAGGCCTTTAATAACAGGATGACCATATAGAACAGAAGACACAGTGCATCTACCTTTAACCATTGCATAGAAGAAGTAACTGAGGCAGGTAGAGGTCATCATAGAAGGGTTTAAAAAGCAGTACCTGCCTCAATTCTATGCAGTGCTTAAAGGTAGAGGCACTCTATCCTCCATACTATATGGTCAGCCTGGTTAATAATAATTAATAGATCATCTTCTTACACAAAAACAAATAAGGTACTACATTATTCTGGTGTTGCCCATTCATGGCAGCCTGGTTAATAAATCACAAAATTAAAAAACAAGACAAACCTTTATTGTCACATTTACTGTGCACCCATGGTATACGCCCGTTGGTACACACAAAACGAAATGTTGCTTGCTCACAGTGGTAAACTCATACAATCCCTAAAAAAACCTTCAATCAAGTTAATATATGTGTAACAAAAGAGCCATGTACATATTTATCAAATTAACTTTGTCCATTTTGAGAAACATGGTGGAAAAAGGCAGCTTGAGAGTTTACTAATTTGATGCATTATGGAACAAAAACTGTGTCCAGATCTGGATGTTCTACAGTGAATGCTCTGGAGCCTCCTCCTCAAGAGTAACAAGGAGAACAGGTAATGAAGGGGATAAGTAGCATCCTGAGCAATACTGCAAACCCTACTTGAGCATTGCTTTTGTGCAATGTCTTCCAATGGAAGAGTGGACTTCCAATGATCTTTTCTCCTTTCCTCATCCCTCTCTGCACTGCTTTCCAATCAGAAGCAGTAATACTCCCAGTCCATACTGTGGTGCCATATGACAGGATGCTGTCAGTTGTCCCTGTATAGAAGGAGATCAGAACAGAGATGGGGGAGGAAGATGTGCTTTCCTGATACAGCGTAGAAAGTGCAAATGCTGCTGAATCCGCTTCACCAGCGACTTGGTATTTAATGTCACAAATTATCACATTTGGTGAAGCCACAGATGCAAAGCCCAAAGCGTATCTGTCACCATTTGTTTATGGTAAATATTTCTGACATGCATAGTAGACTATCATTCTTTTGAAGCAGTGCTTAGGATTTTTGTCTCTTCCATCTTGCTACACTCCTTCCCCCTCCCCCCCCCCCCATTTAGTCATTCCTAAAGAATGCAACTTTGGCAAGACAGCGGAGCAAACTAAACTCTGCGTCTCGAGGAATCCGTATGAAAAATGTTATATTTACACATGATTGCTTTTGCTTTCCTATCACTCAAGCACAAGAGACATATAATTTCTCCTGACTTTATGCAAAACTCCATGACACTGTTGCCCCCACACCACTTTGCAGCACATTAAATTCATACCACGTGCCTTGATACACCACAATCCACAATTTAAAAAAAAACACACAACCAAAAACAGAATAAGAGTTTAGAGTTCATCACTGCAGGAGGATAATATTAATTTCAATTCTGTACAACCCTTGAGAGAAAGAAGTCACAGACCCCCTTGTACAACCCTTGGCCACCTCTGCAGATCCCCCCGTTAAACAAAAATACATTATTTTGTACTTTGTATGGCTAGTTATTACTCACTCTATTGCACCAGCTAAACTTTGGCAGCAAACATTATGGCAGCGATGTTTACCTTATTCCTTCCCTCCCTTCGATCGCTTTGGATTGTTTATTCTCTGTTGAAACTTTCCATGCCTAGGTCATGAATATAAAGAATAATTTTTTTAAAGAGAAGACTCTGAAACCTCTCAAGGTTGTTCTTTTGCTGGTGAAAGATTCATAGGGGGAGATTTCTGGGTTTGTTTAGTATCAAGCACTGCCACCGCTCTCCGAAGGTTGGTTAATGAGGTACCACAACGAGGCACTGTATACATTCCTGAACTAAGAATAGATACCCATGTACTTTTCTCAGTGTTGTCACATGTGACTTTCCAGTTGCCTGCCACAACCACGGGGTGAAGGAAACACTGCGCTACTGAGTATGCCCAAGGGGTGTTTTTCTGGCAAGTGTTTACGAACCAAAATAGACACAAAAATGAAGGATGGTGGCTTACAAGAGGCCTGGTTGGAAAGAGCTGCAGAGCCCTGAGATAAACTACTAATTCTAGAAGCCTGTAAACAGCCTCAAACTTCTAGAAGCTCCTTCCATGTTCATTCAGTACTTTGGTTTGGCTTTCATGCTGTCTGGTGGGCAAGATGTGGCACCATGTTCTTCTGAAATGGTGGATTTTCTTTCATTAAAACTGGAGTTAAATGCAAAGTTACACTAGAATGTGTTACAATATAATAATCATTCCCATTTTTTATTCCATTCCAATTTATGGGATACTAAATTCCTAAAAATAAATAATATATTTTTAATTTTTAAAATTTTTTAATTATTCCAGGTCCATATCTAACATGGTGTCTGCCAGGTGGGTCTTGTATCTACCCCGCAGTGTGACGGTGGTGCTCCTCGACAAAATATTCATCACATTGTGTCCGAGTGTCCATCCATTTATTTGCCATATGCTAAACAAACAAACAAATAAATATTATTCCAGGGTCTGTTCTACCCTTTATATGCACAAGGTTTCATGTGAATTGGTCAAGTTTAGCTAGGTCCAAGAGCAATTCCTGTGAATGAAGCATATTATGGCCTTCTTTGTTCCTGCATGTTCATCTCTGAATTTCTTTGCACCAGGATAGCAAACAGCTAAACTAACTCCATTCTTGCATCCTAAGTGGTGTGGTGATGCATGCACTAGTTCCCATCTCCTTTTCCTGCAGCTCTCCTGCCCCCTTTCGCTCCTTGGACTTGTATTCCCTTGCCTGTTTTCGGCATGGCTCCACCAGTGGGGACTGGGAGAAAGATAGGATTGGGCTGAATGGCAGCACTGTGGAAAAGGATCATCTTCATGTTGTGTTCCCCCTAATCTGAGCACTTGTGGGAGAGCCCCCTTTGGATGACTGAAGAAAGTGGACTGGAGAAGGTGGTCCCACAATGTATGCATTTTATGTAAAACTAGCAAAAACATGCCCGCGTTGCGGGAGTAAAATTCCCCCATATGCCATCACCCCATTGCACATCAACCCTCCATGCACATCAAACCCCCATGTGCATCATCCCCCATACACATCATCCCACTAGCTCATCGGTCCCCATGAGCATCAACCCCATGCGCATCATCCCCCATGCGCATCAGTCCCCCATACACATAATCTCCCCATATGCATAAACCCCCAATGAACATCAATCCCCCATGTGCATCAAACCCCTATGTGCATCAACTCCTTGTGCATCAGTGCCCCATGCGCAACATTGCCCATGTGCATCAATCCCCATGTGCATCAACCCCTCATGCGCATCAACCACCCATACATATCAACCACCCAAATGCATCAAAACCCCCACGCGCATCAAACCTCCATGTGCATTAAACCTTCATGTGCATTAAACCCCCATGCACATCAACCCCCAGGCGTATCAAACCTCCATTTGCATCGAACGCCAATGTGCATTGAACCTCCATGTGCAACATCCCACATGCACATCAACCCCCATGCACATCAACCCCCATGCGCATCAACCACCCATGCACATCAACCACCCATGAGCCTCAAATCACCCATGTGCAAACCCCCATGCGAATCAAATCCCATGCGCATCATTCCCCCATGCACAACATCCCCTGTGTGTAACATCCCCATGAGTAACATCCCCCATGCGCATCAATCCCCCATGATCATCAACCCCCCACCCATGTCCTCCATTTTTCTTGGGTACCCTACATTTTGGGGGGCCGTGTCCTCTTTTGCGGCTAAGTGCTCATCTGCGGTTGCGTCAGTCTGTGTATCTGACTCAAGAGCAGCCAGTGAGAGGCAGAACATCCCCTTTAGAATCTCCTGGCAGTGAAATGGTTAAACAGTGCTGGAATTCACTGTGGGAGATGGGGTGGGATTATGCAAATCATTGACCAATCACAAGCTTCTTCTTAAAGGGAACGCAACAAAACTGACCAGACAAACAAAATCCAGTCAGGTGGGGGGAAACTGACCATTGGGGAGGGGGTATCCCCAGGGGACAGACTCTGGAGCACTGGTGGGATTCACTCTGCCCAGTGGTGGTGCGTGCAGATTTTCACATGGGATTCAATGTCTTGCAGCCCAGCCTTGCTCACCCTTGCCTTGGAAGCTGTGATGAAAGGAGTAGAAAGCTGGTTTCAGAGCATCCTCTATCATTTCATTTTGCTGTGTATTGTATGTGCTCTTTTTACAGACGTTGCTTGAAATGCACTTTAGTGAATTTAGTAACTGGTTCTCTGCCCATCTGGCAGCCACTTTTAAATGGCTATTTTTAAACTTCATATGTCCTACCTCTTGTTAAGAACCGGTTCTATAGAGTAGGTGCGAACCTGCTGGAACCCAACACTGGACATTACAATACCTACAAAAGTTTATTTCTAACTTTTTATTACTGAGTTTGATGATTGCATTGATTAAACTGATAAAAACAGCTCATTTTTATCTAAAAATAGGTGGTTTACCTATAGGATTCTGAAGAGATCCAGCATCCCCCTGGAGAGAGTCCCCTCACATTTCTAAGTCTTGTTAAATAGGAGGTTTCATCGTTACATAATCAACACCCAATGTGCAACTTTCCCCTAGGTGCATCATCCCTCCATGTGCAACTTCTCCCCATGTGTAACAACACCCCGTGTGCAACTTCCCCCATGCATAACATCCCCATGCGCATTAACACCCCATGTGCATCAGTCCCCTATGCACATCAGTCTCCCATGCACAACTTCCCCATGCGCATCATCCCCCCATGTGCAACTTTCCCCATGTGGATCAACACCCCATGCACACCAACACCCCATGTACAACTTCCCCCATGCGCAACTTCCCCCATGAGTAACATCCCCCATGCACATCAATTCCCCATGCTCATCAACCCCCTGCACAATATCCCCCATGCACATCAACCCCCCATGTGCTTCAGCCCCCAATGCTCATCAACCCTCATGCACATCAACCCCCCACGTGCTTCAGCCCCCAATGCTCATCAACCCTCATGCGCATCAACCCCCCATGTGCATCACCTCCCCAATATGCATTGCCTCCCCATGTGCATCAACTCCCCATGCACAACACATCTCATGTGCAACAGCCCCCCATGCGTAACCCCTCCATGTGTAGCATCCTCTCCAGTGCAACCTCTTCTTCCGAACAACATCCCCCCAGCGCACCAGGCACCGAGCACCAAATTGGCCGGAGGTTGTTCAGTCTTCCATGTTAAGTATAGGACCAAAACAGGTTGCACCCCTTTTCAGCCCCTTAAGGGTTAAATTTCTCCACATTGGTTTGTGGTGATGACCTTCTTTTGTGTGTGGTCTTTCTTTGAACATTACAATTTCTAAAAAATTGTTATGGTTCTTATTTGAAACTTTTGATCCTTTGACTGCATTTATTAAACTGATAAACTGATATCATTTATTAAATGATAAACACCTCATTTTTGTGTCTCGCGATAGGATTCTGAAGAGATCCAGCATCTCCCTGGAGAGAGAGTCGCCTTTTATTTCTAAACCTTGTAAAACATGAGGTTTCATCATTACAAAATCAATCTCTTATTATTGTCATATAAAAATGTAATGTATGAGCAAGGATTTGTTTTTCCCATAAGCCACAGTTATACAGGCCAAACTGAAGGCCTTGTCAAGGCAATTGTGTAATGTAGCTATGAAGATCTGGTCTAGGAAAGCCCCATTATCTTGCTAATAGAATCAGACAATGCTCTTTTCCTACCTGGTCATCAAGGTAAATTGTTTACCAATTTAAATTTAACACAGTGGGGCTTACTTCTGGGTAGACATGGTTAAGAGGCTGCAATCAAAGACACGTTCCTGGGAGTAAGCCCCATTTAACACAATGGGGCTTACTTCTGAGTAGACATGGTTAGGAGATTGCAAAGACACTTTCCTAGGAGGCTTACCTGGGCTGCTGCTGGAGGTTCAAGATGGTTGGTGGGGACACTTGGGGGCAGTTAGGGGCAGCTAACTGTCTTGTCTTGTCTCCCCCCCCAAGTTGGGGGCAGTTAGAGGCAGCAGCGCTGGCCGGCAGCCCTTTAAAGAGCCTCCCTGCGGAGCGTCAGGGCTGCTTAGCACACGTGCCTATAGCGCACCTGCTTGTTAAGTGAAGCGGAACTTGTTATGTGAAGCAAGATTTCTTGGAAATTTTTGCTTGTTATGTGAAACGCTTGTTAAGCGAGGCGCTAGTTAAGCAAGCTACCACGGTATAAAAGAGAAAAGTCACTGACTCACTCACTGACTGACTCATCAACACTCAAAGAATATTTGAGATGAGTTTATGATTTTCAACAGTTTCAATGATACAAATTGTAAATTTTAACTGAGTGCTGTTCAAAGAATCTATAATTCAGCTCATTATTTTGCTTTAACCTAACACCGATTTTATTACTGTAATTTAAACAAAATTCAACTTCCAACATCAGTAATTTAAAGGGGCAGCAAGTCTATTTAAATAGTCAGAGATCTAAAAATACTGTGGTGAGTACCACCATCACCACCTCTAGACGTTGGCTGGAAATCCCTTGGATTTGGTTTGCAAATTTGACCTCAAATGATCTCCCATTTGGAGAGGGGGTGTCACAATTCTCAATCATCAGCATGTCACATCTCAAAAGTTATGCTAGGATAGATGCTCAAACTGATGGAGCAGGGAAACCAACCCACCATGCACTGGTAGGGAGGGTACACATGGGGATGATGCACATGGGGGGTTGATGCGTATGGGATGATGACTGCATGGGGGCTTGATGTGCATGGGAGATGATATGCATGGGGATGATTGACATGGTGGTGTGTTTCACATAGGTTGATGTGCATGGAGGATGATGTGCATGGGGCGTTGAAGTGCATGGGAGGGGTTTGATGGACATGAAGTTCTGTTGCTCTGCATTCAAGCCCAACTTCAAAAATAATACAGACTTCTATTTCCCGGTCAAATAACTGTTTAACACTACAATCCAGAGTAACTACGGGAAGATGTAAGAGGGACTTATTCTGGATTGTTCTATGCATATCCCATAGGTTTCCCATAGGTGGCACCTTAACAACGTTGGTACAAAAGGTCCCATAATTACTCTGGATTGTAGCCTAAGTCAGTGAGTTTCAACCTTTTTCATCCCACGGCACACTTAACAAGACACTGAAATTGTCAATGCACATCATCAATTGTGTTTACCATTGACAAGGTACACCAGTATGTTCAAATCCCCCAATTTTCCTATTAATGAACGTCAGTCCCCAGATTCCCGTCACACACTTGAGGACTATCCACAGCATACCATTAACCCACTGCACACTGGTTGAAAATCACTGGTTTAAGTGATGTATGGTCCTGGAGCTGCTTTCACAGGACTCTCAGGGGGCTGCAGAGGGCCTATGAGGCAACAGCTCAAATACTTTTGCAATCCTGTTGACAACTTCATGATGCAAGTTCCTCACTCAGGACACTGTGAGGTTCATAGCTCTGCAGTTGTGCATCTGTCCAGTGCAGGGCATGAAACGTGCTTCATGGAGCAGGGTAAATACCAGTCCCAATGCCTGCTGTGGGCCTGGCAGTGACATCATAAAGCTGGCAGTGACATCATAAATCTGGAAGTGACATCATAATGCAGGAAGGGATGTTATTAAGCAGGTGATGATAAGAAGTAAGCCCCTTTTCTAGGACAGGTTGTTACCAAAGAAGCAGAATACAATATTTTTAAGGGGAATTAAGCACTGCCTTTTTGGTCAAAGGATCTAAGGCTGGACTATTAAATCAAACAGCATCACTTCAGAAAACCTTTGTAGAAAGATGAGCTTTAGAAGGTATATTTTAGCAAAGTTTATTAAGAATAATCACAGCAAGATTAAACAAAATAATGAAATACAATCAATCGAGTTCTTATGCTTAGCTAGCTAACCTATTACAAACATTAGG
This sequence comes from Cryptoblepharus egeriae, assembly GCA_030015325.1. Classification (NCBI taxonomy): domain Eukaryota; kingdom Metazoa; phylum Chordata; class Lepidosauria; order Squamata; family Scincidae; genus Cryptoblepharus; species Cryptoblepharus egeriae. Next base: position 11,016,188 of record JAREYC010000003.1, on the reverse strand, counting down.
GAGAGAGTAGGAAAGTAGAAAAGGGGGGGGGTCAAGATGCCAAGGTATCTATCCAGAGAGCACATCGGGTCTGGTCTGGCCATCATTTGGGGTGTGTATGAGAGAGAGATTCTCTCTTCCTTGGTGGGGGAACCAACACCACACACATTAACTCCACACTCCAACTCCACACACACTGAGCCAAAACCATAACTATTTACAGTGGTACCTCGCTTAACAAGCGTTTCACGTAACAAGCAAAAATTTCCAAGAAATCTTGCTTCACATAATAAGTTCCGCTTCACTTAACAAGCAAGTGTGCCATGGGCACACGTGCTATGCAACCCTGATGCTCCACACAGAGGCTCTTTCAAAGGGCTGCTGCCTCTAACTGCCCCCCACTTGGGGGAAGTTGCCTGGAGATGCCAGAAGCAACTGCCCCCAAGTTCTCCCACCGACTACCTTGAACCTCCAGGAGCAGCCCAGGTAAACCTCCCAGGAAAGTGTCTTTGATTGCAGTCTTAACCATGTCTACCCAGAAGTAAGCCCCATTGTGTTAAATGGGGCTTACTCCCAGGAAAGTGTCATTAGTATTCCAGCCTAAGTAGACTTCATAGGATCATGCACATTGAATGCATGTTTTGAATTCAATTCCAGTATTTTGTCATCATTTTTACATACAGTTAATGTTTTTATATGAATATTTTGGGGGTTGTGGAACCAATCATCTGAGTTTCCATTGTTTCCTATCGGAAAATCTGCTTCACTTAAAGAGCGTTTCACTTAAACAGCATGCCTCTGGAATGAATTAAGCTCTTTATGTGAGGCACCACTGTATATATAGATGTGTGTAGCCTATTTTATGTAATGATTGTTACATAAAATACATAAAAGGGCCTTGGGTGCCCTTCAGGGAAAAAGGCAGAGTACAAACCTGATGAACACACAAACAAACAAACAAATAAAATAAAATAAAACGTGGAGGAAGGCTTTAAAGGTCAATCTCAGCATCTTGAATTAGGTGGTAATATTATTAACATCATAATTGAATGGGTACCCAGTGTCCCACCAGTGACATGTAGTTATATGAAATGTTGAATTCTGCACCAGTTGAAACTTAGAACCTACTCATAGCATCATAGAGTTGGAAGGGACCCAGTGGATCTAGTCCAACCCTATGCCTGTAGCAGGAAATCCTCGTCTTGTGGGGAACCCGGGTCTCTTGCGCCAGCTTCTGGTCCATATTCAAGAGTAGCTCCATGTAGAGCCTATTATAGTACTGTAATCATAATGTCACTAAGGCAAGGACCACTGTGGTGCAAATGCTTTGTAAATGGGCAAGCAAGCTAAAACACTGTGGTTAGCAACTTTGTTCAACTTATTGCGAGGTTGTATATATGGGTATATGTGCAATGCATGTGCTCACAAAATGCAATGTGCAGTACATATCCTAAAGAAATTAGGCAGTTATTACACCATGTGAATTAGTTTGAAGAAACCAATAGGGCACTTGCAAATTGCAACATTATATATTTGTATTCAATATTCTCTATAGGAACTTCAGGTATGAGTTTTCCTGGGGCTGATTCTGGGATGTTTGTAAGGTTCCCAGGACTACTGTAGCGGCCCTAGTTGAACTATGAATTTGACCCATATGTAGCCTTGTGGACGTGTTCCAAGACTTCTATGCCCCCTATCAATGTCCCTGAAAAGGTTCCTTCTAATTTTGGATCTGCCTCTAATGGAATGAAGGTGTTGTTGGACTCTGATGATTCTTTCTCTTATGCAAAAGCACCTTCACCCCGTTAGAAGCAGTTCTATACTCTGACTGTCAGTATAGATTACCTGCTAATCATATACTGCAGGCCTGACTTCTCGAAAGGCCAGTGTGGTAGCAGTTAAAGTATTGTTGGAGGGACTGATCTTGCAATCACCTCAACTATGAAGTTCATTGAGTAACCAGGGCTGTTCTGAAAAAACAAGGGGTATAAATATGGAGTAATATGTATGTTAACCTGAACTCTTTGGAGAAGGGTAGCAGGGGTAAACTTGCATTAGAAATTATTCTTCCCGGACTACTAATGTAAATACTAACAGGAAGAAATTTTTATGTAGGGTGAAATCCAGAGTAACTATGGGGAGTCCTTGCTCTGGAGTAAGAACAAGTTATTCTGGATTTCAATATGAATTTCACATAGGTTTTCACTAGGTGGTGCAGTAAGTACAGGTGCACGTAATGTCTCTTACATGCTCCTGTAGTTGCTCTGGATTGTCCCCATAGCCAAGTAAGGAAAATTTGGAACTTTTGGGAAAGAATGGACAAGAAAGTTATAAACATTAAATACCCTTTGAGAAATAAGATCTCACAACATTTTATGAGCTCACAACATCTCACAACAGTTTGGGACTGCAGGATAGGAAAAAGGTTTTATTCAGTCCTTTACCACCATGCCATATAACCACCAAAAATCTTAACCTACTAGGCAGTGGCTTTTTGGTATCATGACAATTTCAGGGTTAAATGGCCACTTTTTGGGGTGTGTGTAAAATTTTCAGTAACATTAATGTAGTGTAAATGTCAGGGTTGTGACAACCTTCTTTTTAGTTATACATATGTGCATTATCCTTATTGATATAGTTAGTGGGCTGTTTTTATATCTTGTTATAGTATTTTTATATCTTGTTAGCTACATTTGGCTTCGGGAAGACAGAACGCAAATGCAATAATAATGACTTGAGAGTGTTTGCAAAGCATGAGGAATGTGAAAAGAACCAGAACCTTTACCTTTTGCAGGCAGTGAGTAACAATACAAGGAAAAACATAGGAACAACTTGCCTTTTCCAAGCTGCAGTTCTTAGTACTATTGGTTCTTTTTCTCTACAGTAATTACGATTATAGATATAATCTGGAAAAAAAATTGCTGGTATTTTCATAGTATTTGGGATGCAATCCTGGCTCCTTGGGTGGTCATGAGCACATCATTCCTGGCCAAGGAACGTTGATAAAATGAAATAAATCTGTATTGTGGTCCTTAAGATCAGGGTAGGAAAAGAAAGTCTAAATAAATGACCAAAATAAATAAATACACCTGGCTATAATCATAAGAACATATGAACAGCCCTGCTACATCAAGCCAAAGGTCCATCTGGTCCAGCTTCCTGTACTTCAGAGTGTCCCACCAGATGCCTCAAGCACAAAATGTAACAAGAGATCAGCATCCTAGTGCGTTGGTCGGTGGAACTCCCTGCCACAGAATGTAGTGTTGCCATCTCGTCTCAATGCCTTTAAGAAAAGATTGGACAAATTCCTAGAGGAAAGAACCATCACTGGTTACAAGCCATGAGGTTTGTGTGTAGAGGTGGACAACCTCAAAATGCCAGATGCAGGGGGGCACCTGGATTCAGGTGTCTTGTGTGCTCCCTGAAACATCTGGTGGGCCGCTGTGTGTTACAGAAAGCTGGACTAGATAGGCCTTTGGCCTGATTCAGTGGAGGCTCTTCTTAATGTTCTTATATGGCATTCTGAAGTAGCCTACTTCTTAAAGCAGGAGGTTGCACATTCCCTTGTAATGCTGATGGACTTTTCCTCCATAAATCTGTAAGGCTGCAATCCTAACCTCCACTTAGGCCAGCATAAGTCTTGGCATACGTCCTGTGCTCACCTGGGGGTATCACAAAAGGCATGAGGTACTTCTGCCCCTCTCCTGAGCGGGAGGACAGTGGTAGTTAGGACAGTGCACAGACATTCACTGACCTCCCCAATCCACCATGCAAAAATATACCAGGTGAGAAAGGCCAGCCTAAATTAGTTAGAATTGCGCCTTCAGGCATCTAAATGCCATCCTGTGTCATCTTCTGTGTCTGGTTAATGTATATAGATTGAAGTAATAATTTATCAAGTGCCTTAGAATCAGCCTTTTTGCATCACACTTGAAGTAGACCACTGTTATTCCATTTTAGAGAACTGAGGTCAAAAAACATTTTATAGAACTGATGTAATAATTAGTTGCAGTATTTCATAAATGTCTTAGTGTGCAGAATTTATTGCCAGAAGATGTATAGATGTGCATTAGATCATTAAAAAAATAATCACATCAAGTACATAATGTTATACATGGCTAAAAATGGGGTCTTCAGGCAAACTAGAAATTGAGGACAATTACTAGGGGAGAAGAGCTACACACTCTTCTTGTGAGCTTCCAGAGGAATCTTGCTAAGTACTGTTGGACTCGAATGACCTTGAAATCCTTATGCTCATGTGATTTTGCAGTGACCATAAGAGAAGTGGGACTTGAACCCAAATACCCCATTGCTGGACCTGCAGAAATGAGCGTCAACATAAGGACAAGCATTCTGGTTCCTGGCCAAACTGAGTCACATTCTCAGACTGGCTTAGTAGAGAGTCCAAGTTTTTGGCTGCTGTCCATCATACTGTTGGGAAGTTGTCCTCTATTCTGAGAACTGCTGCATGTCGTAAGAATTCAGTTTCTTAAAAAAACACCTTCACAATTAAAGTAGCAGTCAGCTTTCGTTGTTGTTTAGTCGTTCAGTCATGTCCAACCAGGGTGTTAATGTGACCGGAAATTTCCGGATTTATCCTCTTTTTTTGCCTCCTGTCTGCATGTTCTCCAAAAGGGCTTTATCGCTTTCCATTTTGGCTTCATTTTGGAACTTTGTAATGGTGTGCAGTACCCCATCATGTCATATGTCTTTGGATTTGTATTAAAGACCAAAATCCAATGCAAAAATCGGTTTTGAAATATCTCTCTCCTATTAAAAGTTATGGCCAAAAAACTAAAACTAAAAATATGTATTGAGCTCCATGGGAAAGTGAAAGTGCCCAATATTGTGGCTTTACGCATGAGTAGCAGGGATGGGCCTGGCCCAACCTAACAACTGGTTCGCCGGAAGTAGGTGGGCCAGGCGGGGTCAGGGGGCGGGGCTGGGGCGGAGAGAGGAGCAGGGAGAGGGGCGGCCCCAACCTTGGCGTACTGCAAGGCTGGCGTACTGCAATCTTGGCTTACTGCAAGGTTGGCATACTGCAAGGTTGGCGTACTGCAAGGCTGGCGTACTGCTGGCATACTGCAAGGCTGGCGCATGCGCAGACACATCCTGTTCAGGACGCAACTCCGCCTGCATCAAGATTGATGCAAGCGCAGCGGTGGGCCCCGCTAGCAACTGGATCGCTAGCGGTGGGCCAAAATTAACAACCGGTTCTGTAGAACTGGTGCGAACCGGCCTGGGCCCACCTGTGATGAGTAGGCAAATGTGCCATTGTCTTCCAGAAAGGCCAGGCTGAGAGGAATCCTAGACCTTGTCCTCCTTTTGAGGGTTGGGCATCTGGTCACCCTGTGACCAACTCTTCATGACCCTATGGACTGCAGCATGCCAGGCCCCCTTATCCTCCACAAGCTTCCTAAGTATGTCCAAATTCACGTTCACTGTTTCGGTGACACTGCCTCTGTAACAGTCCTGTGTCTCTCCTTCCATTCCTTTCTTCCAGTACTGCCTGCTCTCTCATTCTTCTAACCCAGCTTTTCTTACCAAGTCCCTTTGTTATAAATGACCACCTTCTGTCACCTGCCCAGCTTGCTTGTCTGTGTCTCACACTCTGCTATTTGATGCTCATTCCCATTCCCGTTCACATCCTTCATTAGTATTTGATGTTGCTCTGTGCCACTTCATACGTGCACCCATGTTTTGGGGTCCCCTTAGCTGCAACATACACACACCTGCAGGGTTCCCCAAGAATCCTTTTAGGAGTTTTAAAGTCTCTGGAGATTGGAGTGTTTGAAAGTATGAAAAAGGAAGGCTGGGATTGAAATGTAAGGAAAACCATAATATATATTTTTGTTCCTTTAACAAAAGTGGCCAGGAAAGGTCTGTGGCCACAAGTCAGTTGTTTGAAGTTGAGACTTAAAGGTCCCTGCTGAACTCAGTGGTGCTTATTTCGAAGTAGACCTGCCCCTGATTGTGCTGTCAAAATTATTTTCTTTTGTTTTCATATAGGTGGCAACAGGGAATGGAACTGCAGCAGGAGTGATTAACCCTCTTTCCCAACCTCTTTCCCTTTGCACAGTCATCAAATAATTTGCAAAGTTTACAAATTTATGTATTTATTTAAAAGCTCTATATCTCACCTTTCAGATGCCAACAGATACCCAAGGCAGTTTACAATGGTCAAATAGAAACAATGATATAAAAGCAAAATTTATCAGAATAAAAACTATTTGGAGAAGCGCAAAAACTGACTGACTGACTGACTGGATGGATGGAATGTACAGGCAGAACAGGTAAAAACGTAGGAGATATATGAAGCAGCAACCCATCAACCAAACGCCAGATGCAACAAAAAAGTTTTGAGCCCTTGCTGAACACCATAAGGAGCAGGGGGTTGATCACCAGTGGGTAGAAACACCAGGGGGTAGATATTACCTCTCCCTGGTAGGGAGTTCCATAATAGTGGCACCACTACTGAGAATGCTCATCTCTGTGCTGCCACCCCCCTGACTTGGAAAAAAGTTGGAACTTGCAGGAAACCCCCTTCAGATGACCTAAGAGAAGGTAGTCCCTCAGATAACCATGGTCCCAAACCGTGAACTTGTCTGCCTAGTCTTGCTGAACTGAAATATGGAAAACTATGGTAACTGGGCACCTGGATTTTTAAATTCCTGGCCCACAGGAACAGTTTGAATGTCTCATATATTTATTCATTTTGATGCCTTTTTATGATTTACATTTTTATACTAAATTTTGTTTTGCTTATATGCCTTTTAAGTACTGTATTTTCAGTTGACAAACATATATAAATACCTTGGCATATATACACTACCAATCTTAAATGACTCACACACTTCCTTTTATTTTAATGCAGCAAGACCCTGACATAGAATTTCAGTGACACCACATGGAATTTGCATAATGGGCATATACACCAAGAAAAACAACAGTTTAAAAAATGTTTTTACTATATAAGGACATGCGAAGTGATGCCGTCACAAATCTGAGGCTTGGTCCTGGTCTTTAGTGTTTTCCTGACAGGGCAGCTATTTATTTATTTGTTGATCTATTTATTTATAAAATAATCCACTCGTTTAGAGGATTAGGAAGGAAGCCTTCCTTGCACCAGAGACTTAATGCAGCAGAGCCACCAGCAGCTTCTTAAAATCTCCTGATGTGTCAGATTGGATAGCCTCAGCCAGGGTCTTGCTATACATTTGCTGAAACTTCTCCTTGATTGTTTGAAGGTCAATCTTAGAAGATGGAAGAAGAGATTAGGAACCACCATTTTCCCAGTTTGGAGCACCACATAAATTGGTTTCCTTTGGTTAGCACAAATAGCACAAGAAAAAGAATACTCGTATGGCTTTCACTTACAATTTTCCAGCTGTTATTGTGCACCCCAACTCCTGTCCTTATATAGGCAGTACTCACAACCAGCCCAAGACCTCCTGGCACCTGAGGCAGTGTGCTTAATGCTCCCTCCACCTGGTTATGTGCCAGCTTCAGCTTCTCTCACTCCCAAGAACAGGAAAAAGGAGGAGAGGGAACAGCAGTGGAATTTTGGAGAGAAGGATAGTGGTGGCCTGGAGTTGCAGATGCTCTCCACAATTTCTTTCCTACTTCATCCCCCTATTTCACTTCCATTTAAGGGGTGGGAGGAGGAGAAACCATGGGGCTGAGTGGGTGGACAGATGTCAACAGCCACTGCTAATCTACCTGATGTGACTGCTTCAATCTGACTCCCTAAACAGGTGCTCAGTTTGACTTCTTAAACAGGTGCACAAGCAAGTGCTTGTGATGGTTATGATGGTTCTTTTAGCCCTCCTAAGCTTATATTTTAAGTTAATATTTATTGTAAACTTTAAATTTACTTAATTTGAGTTTGTCATATTGAGGTGTTAATAATGTTCCTGCTTGATGATGCACAATCCTAATCATGCCTACTCAAAAGTAAGTCCCACTGTGTTCAATGGGTCTTACTCCCAGGGTCTTACTCAATGTCTTACTCAGGGTCTTACTCAATGGGTCTTACTCCCAGGAAAGTATCTTCAGGATTGCAGCCTAAGCTACTCTAGTTGGCATTAGAATGCCTGTTTCTAATCATGGATGCTCATGCACTCAATGTGGAGAGACAGCTTAGGGTTTGCTAATGCGACTATTTATAATTCAAATGATGGTTCCATAGTTGGAAGAACCATAGTAAAGGCTTTTTATTGTAATACACTGTTACGTGTAACAATCCTCAACTGTCACTAGCATTCATCAGTAAAAAACCATATCCCGTTTCCAGCATCTCATCTTCCCAAATTTTCAGTGTAGTTGGAATGTTGACAGTTCCCTCTCCTCAGTCTGCTTGATTGACATGGAATGTTGGCCAGAAGATGTGGACACCTCCACATATAGGTTAAGGCATTTGTGTAGATAGAAGTACCTCCGAAGTCTTTCAGGAATGGCTAAAAATGTATTTTTTCTCCCCCATTTCCTAAAGGAAATTCTTTCATATGTGGTTACTATTCTCTCATACTTGCTCTGTTTCAGTCACTGTGTCACGGTACACTGGTGTGCTGCAGATGGTCTGCTGATGTGCTGCCGAATTTTGGGAAAGATGATTTATTTGGGGGATTTGAGCCCTCTTCCTGTAGCATGGTCAAACAGACCCTTTGGTGGTGGGCAAGTGGTTAAGACACTGCACCTGTTAACCAGCAGGGTTCGAGACCCCACATGACGAGGATTTCCTTCTACAGGCAGGGGGTTGGACTAGATGACCCACTGGGTCCCTTCTAACTTCATGATTCTATGATTTCTAAGTGATTTTGTGCTTTGACAATTTTAGCAACTTGTCAGTGTGATGTGAGATGAAAAACTTTGAAAATCACTGCTCTAACATTTGCAAATGCCTTTCAAAATCTGTTCCTGTATGTCTAGATCTCCACATAGCTTACCTCCGCTCTAGTCACCAGGATTTGAATTAAAGTCTCTTCATCAGTCCCTGCTCCTTTCATGGAATTGTAGAGGCAAGTTGCAAAGTAAGCTTGGCGGTCCCTGGCGCATCTCACTATAGGAGAATAGAGAACCTTCCATCAGAAGGATGGCTCCCCGAATCTCAACCACAGCATGAAAAAGGGCTGTTAGTAATCAGGTCAAATTACAACATGGTGGTGGTGCCCCGTGGCAATTGCCAGTCCCCTCCCCAACAATATTCTGGAATCAAGCCTTTTTTGGGAGCACTCTGGAGGGCAAAAGTGGTACCCACCAGCAATTGGGTCCATCTTCTCCAGACTGAATTGAGGGGAGGTATGAGAAAGCATCAGCAGTGCGCACTGCTGAGACATTAGAAACGACCCAAGGTTGCCAAGGACTAACATCAGGCCTGCTACCATCTATGAATGCACACACATGCTACAATGTTCACCTCCACTTAGGCCATCCTAAGCCTTGGCATAAGTCCTGTGCTGACCTGGGGTTGTCAGAAAAGTTCAATAAGACACTTCTGCCCTACTCCTAGGGAGGTTGGGTCAATGCACAGTCACATGCCAACCTCCCCACATTATTACGGAAACTTAGGCGAGGCGAGTTAGGCCAGCCTAAATATCTTGGGATTGTGCTCACAGTCAGCCATTCAGTAGGGCTTGGAATGAGTGTCATAATGCCGATGGAGACAGCTGAATCTATACCTCAGCTACATTCAAATGAAGAAATTTAAATATAAAATGAAGGCCAAAATTAACCTCAGTAAATTAATCTCAGCACATAGGTTTGTTCATGTGCTGTTATATAGTAAAAGATCACACTGTTCATAGAGAATAGATCTACTAATAGCTAGTAGCTATGGCGGTCAACATAAAACATTCATTCAGAGGCAATAAAAAAAAAAAGCAGGCCTCCGTCAGTCTTGAAAGACTATGGTATCGTGCTCGGCGCTGCATACGCTGCATACGAAGCACGAAAGCCTGGGTTGGATTGTTATGGAGGATAGGCTGTTACCCAAGCAGCAAATCTCCCCTCTCCACGCCACTGAATTAATCCAATGGAAAGGCAGAGCCAATACGATTGGATCCAGTTGGCGTCGCAGAGCTGGGCTAAGGACAGGAGCTCACCCTGTCTTGTGGGGCCGACCCGGGAATCGAACTCTGGCCTGCTGGTTAAGAGGCACAGCATCTTTACCACTTGTGCCACCCACAGCCCACTCAGAGGCAATATAAGTACCATTACACACAAGTACCATTCTCTACAGTACTTGTGACCGTCCTGTGGGCAGCAGGGATGGAGTACTGGACCAGATGAAATGCTGCTGAATCCAGAAAGACAGTTTTATGTTCTTAGTAGGGAGATATGCCTGGAGGGTTTAAAGGCTCTACAATATGATCCCATTTCCCATGTGTGTTTGTGTGTGTATAAATATGCCATAGATATTTACCAAGAGTTAGATATGCCTTTTCAAGATCTCCAGAAGTTTCGCTCTTAATAGCATCTTCAATGTCTTTACCAGTTAGCTACAATAATAACACAGTAATAAACTAGTTATGATATGATTGCAGAAATGCCACTTTTTCTTTCTGCTCCTGCACCTTTAGCAGCAGCTTGAGATGCTGACACCTAGTGTGAAAAGCCACACAAAGTCTTTACTTGCTAGACTTGCGTTACTTGCTAGACTTCGTGGTGTTGGAATAAGGTCGGAAAGAAGGTAGTAATGTTATTTTTTACAAATCCTCCTAATTATAACACTTTCAAAACAAAAATGAGAGGAAAGCTGTAAGTCTCCTTACTCTCTCTAGCAAAAGAAATGGTCAAGTGGAGCAATACAGAGAGGTTATTCATAGGGTAACTACTCATTGAATCCATCATATAGCATCAGTGAGGAAGCAACGAAATGGGCTGGACTTGCAAAGGTGAAATATTCAATTTAAAGGCTGAACACACTTTATTGTGTGTTTTTGCTTCATGCTCTGGTTGGGATGAATCTGCAATTGTGTTTTATTAAAATAAAAAAGAACAATTTTTAAAATGAAGATTTTAAAAATGTCAGAAAAATAGAAAACATTGGACTGCAATGCTCTGACAATGACATTTGACACAACTGCACAAAGAATAGGAAAAGGGCTAGTGTGGGACACTAGCAACCAGGAATAAAGATTAATACATTCCAGTGATTGCCTTTTCCTTAACTGTATGTAACTTCAGCTGCTAGGGCTTAGAAGCAAAAAATTAGGATTCTGTGAAAATGCAGCTGATCCAAGCCTTCCTTGAAGCAATGCATATTTGAGACATCCAGATAGTTAAATTTAGGGGATGGATACACATTGCAGTAAATGATGTGCTCTGATTTGGACTCCAATATTCTTATACCTGTGCAGGACCAGAAGGCTGAGTCAAACCCTATTCAAGAGGTGTTGTGTCCAGTGGGATTGTGCTTCAGAAATGGTCAGCTTATATGGAGAAGGTGTTGAGCAAGTAAGCAGATGTGAGAGCAATTCCTGCTCCTGAAAGTTTACCACATTGCCCCATCACCATCACATTGTGGGCACAGTCCTAACCAATTTAGGCCAGTGCAACTCACCTGTCTCCCCATTCCCATGGTGGAGTGGGGAGGCAGGTGCATGCCTGAGCACTGACCTATCCCCCCAAGAGTGGTGCAGAAATGCTTTATATGGCACTTTTGTGACACTCTCTCAGGTCAGCATGGGACTTGGTCGTGACAGCAGCTTTGGTATGGTTGAGGGAGGACATAGTCTGAAGAAAAGCTTGCCACTGGGCAAGAGTACTTACATGCTTATAAGCTTCAAAGGTAGCCCTCAGCTGCATATAGTTTCTCTTTGCTAAGACATCATTGAAAGCCAGTTCATCTGTTCCCCAGCGGCCTTCTCCTGCCTAAGAGAGATTGAACACCACTGTCATTACCGGTTTATGGCCTTAGCCACTGAGGCGAGAGCAAGGAAATATGTTTCAAACTATAAGAGTAAAGGTGTACATGTACAAAGAGTGGCGTAGTCAGAGCGGTGCTGCAAAACACTAGGTTTTGCAAGGGGCCTCTTTGGAGCAAAATAGAGGTACAGTATTTAGGTAGCTCCAAAGGAGAGGGAGATGGGCTGCTTGTATACCTCGATGAGGGCTCCTGCAAAATTTAGGATGCAATCCTTACCTAGGCCGGCACAACTCATTGGTCTTCCCAGTCCTGTGGTGCTGTAGGGAGGCAAGCACGTTTCTGTGCACTGGCTTAACCTTCTCCCAGAAGTGGCACAGAGTGTCTTACAGCACTTTTGTGACACCCCCCAGGTCAGCACAGGACTTATGCAGGGGCTTAGGCTGTCCTAAGTGGAGAATAGGATTGCAAACTTAATGCTTAGTTTACACCCTCTCTAGCTACACCACTATTTATGAGAGAGAAAAAGCGAGAGAGAGCGTATAAGATATGGGGGAGATTCCTGATTTAGAAAGGTACTTTAGCAATGATCGGGCTGTGGGTGGTGCAAGTGGTTAAGACGCTGTGCCTGTTAACCAGCAGGCCAGGGTTCGAGACCCGGGTCGGCCCCACAAGACAGGGTGAGCTCCTGTCCTTAGCCCAGCTCTGTGACGCCAGCTGGATCCAATCGTATTGGCTCTGCCTTTCCATTGGACTAATTCAGTGGCGTGGAGAGTGGGGATTTGCTGCTTAGGTAACAGCCTATCCTCCATAACAATCTAACCCAGGCTTTCGTGCTTTACATGCAGCGTATGCAGCGCTGAGTATGAAACCATAGTCTTTCAAGACTGACGGAGGCCTGCCTTTTTTTTTTAGCAATAGATGAAGCTGCCAGGGACACTCTTATCTGATGGTGGACATGAAGTGTTCACTTAATGAGAACGAATGGGCAGGTGGCTGTGCCAAGTGTCTGGAATGCATGTGTCCTACTGGAAGGAGGAACGTTTGTCTTGTTTTGAGAATGACCCAGAAAGGTAGGCAAAGCATGGGGTTTGGGATTCGGCTGGCAACCTGGCTTTGGGACACAGGGTGCTTTGGCAAGAGCACCTTCCTGCCTGCTTATTCCTGTAACTTCAGCACATGTGCTCAGTCTTTCCATGTGTATTTGCAACCTTATCATGCTTACTTCATAAAGATTTTTGGCATCAGTCTCGGCCAAATTTTGGTTGATTTCCATTCCTTGATCTCGGCTGGCCTGAAAGAAATTTTATAGTAATGAAAAAACATTGTTCTACAAGAAAGTAAGATTTTGGGGGACTATTCTTGCAAATGGCATATCAGCTGAATTCAGCAGAATATATAGACAGAAGACAGATGATAGATATTATCATTGTCATTATCATTATTAACGTTATATCCTGCCTTATTCATAAAAGACACAAGGCGGCTCAAGACTCAAGGTGTACAAATACCTCCGTAGATACCCGTACACACAAAGAAACCCCCGTACACACAAAGGAAGTCCTGCCTACCCATGGGAATTTCAGAATAACCAAAGAAGTCAGTGGTTCTAAACCTGGTGAAAAGTCTAGTGGGAAAGCAGTGGCATAGCTAGATGGGGTCAAAGCACTATGTTTTGCAGCAAGTCACCTTGTGACATGCAAGCAGCCCCTTCCCCGGAAGCTCTCCTGCCCTGCCCAGAATGGCTTGAGAGGGAGAGGCCACTTGCGTAACTTATTACTTTGCCCCCCTCTAGTTACACCACTGTGGGGAAGCATCCGTTCTTCTGCATACAACCATTTTGCCGCCCTCTAGTGGGGAACTTGTCAAATAGCAGTAGATGATAAATAGCTGTGTGTTTCTCCTGCTGTTGACACCCTTTTTGTGCCAAAAATATCATATATACTTGCATTTAAAGTGCACCTTTTCGAGTTGCATTTAGGGCGCAATCCAGAGTAACTATGGGGAGTCCTTGCTCTGGTTTAAGAACAATTTGCTCTGGATTGCAATATGAATTTCCCATAGGTTTTCACTATGGTCCTGTAGCTACGGGTACACATAATGCCTCTTACGTTCTCCTGTAGTTACTCTGGATTGTAGGGTAAGTCTCTAAAATTAGGGTGCACATTAGATTGAATGGCATATTAGATATATGAATAAATACTGTGTTTTGATTACAAGTATAGCCCTTCAATCCAGAGTAACTATGGGAAGATGCAAGAGGCACTTACTCTGGATTGCTCAATGCATTTCCCATAGGTGGCACCATAACTACATCGGTGAATCAGGACCAGATTCCTCTCAGCCTGCCAATTATCCAAGTCAAATTGTCTACTCACGAGTAAAAGTGTGATATGGATCCATTTCACTTCACTTCATTGCAATGCTCAGGGGCTTCCCTCTGGGTTGATTCTGGGGGCTGCATTCTTTAGACATGATGATTGTTGTGTCCTTGGATTCCTCTCAGCCTGCCTTTTCTTTCAGTCTACAGCACATTTGCCTACTCGCAAGTAAAGCCACGATATGGGGTACTTTAACTTTCCATAAAGCTCTGTGCATATTCTTTTTTTTAGTTTTTTGACCACAACTTTTGATAGGAAGGAGATATTTCAAAAAGGAGTTTTGCATTGAATTCTACTCTTCAATATAAATCCAATGACATATGACATGATGGGGTAATGCGCACCATTGTGAAGTTGCATTTTTGGGGTGCCACAGTTGCACTTCTGGGTGCACGTCATTCCCCCTGGGGAATGCCCCTCCCACCTTCTGCCCCTCCCCAGTGATGCCCCTGCTGCTTGGGTAGGTCTCACTGGTCATCATGATGGAAAGTAACCCAGTCCTTACTTTCAACATGGAAAGAAGTATCTTCCTTAGGGAACCGCTTGTCTCACTCTTCAGGTCAGATTCCAGATCCCTTTCAAACACTATGAAGACAGGAAAGACCATGTGTTCAGCACGTGTGGTTTTCGGACCTTTCCTTTCAAGGAGGGGCTCTTTAAACATGTCACTTACTCTTTTTGTAGGCATCTTTTATGGCTGTGAGTTGCTGGGATAGAGAAAGCAAAAACACACAGGAGATCAATGAGAAGCCACCACTGTCTGTTCATAACTAAGCAAAAGTAATTTAACTGAAACAATGGCTAATTTTTTTATTCACCCTTTTACCACCCTCACTCCCACTCCCTGCATTATATGTTTAACATATATTGGAATATATAGCAATGCACCTATTCGAGGTTAAATAGATAGTGATAGCAGGACAAGCTGTAATCTCTGTCCTCAAGATAAACTCATGCTCCTTAGTTACCCAGAAGTGCAGTTTTTAGGTCCTTTCATCTTTCTTGTTCTTTCTTTCCTTTCCATGTAGCCCTACAGAATAGCTGTATGATCACACCTATCTTAACCTACAGAGTTGTATTTCCTTTAAAGTTACCCTGACTTTTATCGAAAGCCTCACGCAGAGCAGACAACCTTAAACAATTTTTTTCTGATTCTGGTTTGCTGATTGCAAAACATGGTTTCATCCATTCATATACCTGGCACGAAACCATAGTTAAGCTTGCTTAAGGCTCCAATCCTAAAGACACTTTCCTGGGAGTAAGACCCATTGGACACGATGGGGCTTACATCTGAGTAGACACGGTTAGGATTGTGCTCTAAGTCTGATGGTTGAGAGCCCAAACTGTTTATGGAGTCTGAGTGAAACACGCATGGAGCTGAAACTTCTATCAGAGCAGGTGATGCACTGCACTGCAATCAATCAATCAATCAATCAATCAATCAATCAAACAAACAAACAAACAAACAAACAAACAAACAAACAAACAAACACACAGTAGTTATATACTGTTTTTCAACAAAAAGTGCAGGTATGGTCCATGCGGCAAAGCTAAAAATTCAGACTTCTAAGTTTTATATCAAGTCTGGCCAATTCAGAGGAACTAGCAACAGGCTTGGTGTTCCTTTTGTGCCTTGGCAAATGCAGTCCCTCTTTGGTCCAGCTCCCAGGTAATGAGGTTTCTGGTACAAACCCTGGTGTCCCTGCTGCTTTTTTCCAGCAGTTTTTCAAAAGGCACAAAAAAGAGTTTCAGAAACCAAACACCCCTACCTGGTTGTCCCGCGTACAAAGGATCTCAATCAATACAGTTTCATCTGTTCCTACTCCTTTCATTGCTTTCCGAAGCTGTCTGGCATCAAATTCCCAGGGCTGGTCCAGGAGAGCCAAGGCTGTCTTCTCAAAATTCCCACTCAATTCTCCCTTAAGCACTTCTGGCAAGTCCTACCAAATAATGCACAGAGTCTTATATATTGCATCAGTCTTATATATTCATACAAATGTGTAATTTGAAGACAGAGAGCTCACAAGACACCTGCGTCCTGATGCCCTCCCTTGCATCTGCCCTTCTGATATAGCCTGATTCTAGAATAAGAAGGTTGCACTACCGTCATGGATTTTAACCTGTGATGGACTTTAACTTCAGAAATATATCTGAAGATTAATTAGATTAGATGCATCACTGTATTCTGTGGTGAGATGTCTCCTCATCAACACGTCAGGGGATACCAGAAATACCTCCTCTAAAAGAAGAGGAATACAAACACACATGCCAAGTTATCACATATAAGGTACCTTGCTGTACATGGCTTTGTATTTCTGTTTTATCTGTTGCCTCTGGTCTGATGAACGGTTGGCCAAGATCTCAATAATGACTTTCTCATCAGTCCCTGTAACATATTTATGGAAAGAAAAAGTCACACTGAAGCAGATTCCAGAAGTCAACCCGGTGAAGTCAATGAGAAGCTGTACACCACTGTTTGCGAGTCTGCTTCTGCCATTGCATGCATATTAATATCTCAACAAGCTTGAAAATGCAATAAATTAATTTCTGCCTTTGGATAAATAACATTTCAACCAGTATCTTTCCTCCCCAACCACATTCCTCTGTTTCACAGTTGCATGACCGTTATGCAACTATTGTTAACCAGCAAACTAATAATTGGCAATGACAGGCTGTTGCCCATTAGATGGTCAAAATCAAACTCATCCTTTGGTCACAATGCCCCATTCACCCCATTAGTGTCTTCTGATGCAGAATATGCAAGAGCATCCTTACCCATCCCTTTGCAAGCTTTATGTAATTTCTTGGCATCTCGCTTTGCATCAAAATCATGGTGGTGCCGGATCGTTGGCTAAGAAAGCAAATAAAATACTTCAGCAATGTTGGTGCCCATCCTGTTGTCCCCCAACTACAACTTGTTCTCTTTGCTCCTTCCTTTTCACTTCAAAGATGCAACATTGTGATGCTGAGGAAGTATCCCAAAGTTGCCAAAACCATATCACCGTACTGTACATCAACGTGATGTGGGATCAAATAAACCACTATATCTCAATAACTATTCCACATATGAAGCTATAAATTTACAAGTTTGTTTGAGACATGTGGGACTCTGCATACAAAACGTCATCAAAATCCATGATGGTCGTGCAGGGAGCCCTAGACCACTTGACATGGAAAGACCCCTATATGTCTTTCAGCCTACACACACCCTACACACAGCCAAATACAGACATTTCAGTTGCTATCCATGTTCTCTTGGAAGATATCAATGAGTTAAGCAGGAGGTTCCAAGACAGGAATGACAGGTTCCTCTCTCAACTTCATTTATAACTTTTCAACATATACTCTCCGATAACAGGAGAAGATTAGCTCTGGCAAATCAAGCTTTGCATGATTAATTATTTACCAGCCAGTTAAAATATTCATGGCAATTGTGGCTTCTGGTGAGTAAAGCTAACCAGAGGCTATGTGGCTCTGAAGAGTGTTCGTGGATGTGAAAGCATCAGTCTCTTGAAACTGAAGTCTATCCTACTCAAGCACACAAGTAGCCAATGGTTAGATGAAAAGATATATATGTTTGGGACAAGGTGCTCTTCTCCTGTCCCCAGATTTCCTGCTGGTAGTCTGACCCTGGTCCCATTGCCTTCCTTCTAATGCACACCCTGATTTTGGAGACTGAATTTGGCTGGGAAAGTGAGTGTTAGATTTGAGTAAATCTATATTGAGTCTCATAAATATATAAATCTAAATCTGGTATTATTAATCTATAAATTCCATCAGTTGATTAATCAAGTGGTGACAGTACAGCTTCAGACATAATAGGACTTCTATCACATTGTGATGATAGGTTTGTTTGCTGGGTTGCAACCTGGACATCATGCATATAGTATATCTTCATAGCCCCGATGATGATGATGATGATGATGATGATTTATTGTCATTGTATAGACATACAACGAAACTCATAAGACATCCAGAGACCAGTCCCAACAAACCCTCCCAACAACACCCCCACCCAAGACCCTCTTTAAACACACACCACTGCACAGCACACCAAGTAATAGCATTCACAACAGAACAGATGCAGCCAAGAGTTCTGTCGGGTGCTGAAGACCCTTGCAGTTTTGCTCATTAGGAGGAAGAGGAAACCAAGACGTAACTGGGTTTGAGTAAATGTGGTGTTTTTATAAATAGGGTGCACATTAGATTCAATGGCACATTAGATTCGAGTGAATACGGATACATGTGCATTTTACCAAGACATTTAAGAATATTTAAATCCTTATAAAAGGCAACCCACATTTTTGATTGTAAATTTTTATGCTGTATTGCAATAGTCCAAAGGAGCCAAAACAGCGCTGCATACGCTGCATTTTTCAGTGTCAGCCACATTGAAATTGATCTGTGGTTAACCACTGAAATTATCAGTGGTTTCTGCAGATATTACACATGGATATATTTAAGCCATCAAAATTAAAGTGGATGGTAAACAGAAGACAAGTACTTACATGAAAGTTGCCCATTTCCCTGTTAGAACTGGAGAGTTTTGCTCTTCACCTGGATAAGCACTTTATGTTCCTGGAGTTCCGGGTTTAATAAATAACCACCGGCATTACTCACGTCATGTAATCCATACAGATTGTCCATGAAGACATCATCCCTCTATTAAAAATTATGGACTTGAGACTTTATGGATAATTTGCTAATGGTTGCAACAGTAAATTTATTCCGGTCTAAAGACAGGGTGGAGTGAAAATATACTCTCCAGAAAATTGTTGAATGTTCCGTACAATATGGAACATAAGAATAGGACAGCTGGATCAGGGAGTAAGGCTGCAATCTTAAAGATACTTTCCTGGGAGTAAGACCCATTAAACACAATGGGACTTACTTTTGAGTAGACTAACCATGTCTTCATGGCTTCAGTGGTGGGCCCCAGCAGGCTCGCACCTACTCTATAGAACCGGTTGTTAATGAGAGATAGGACATATAAAGTTTAAAAATAGCCATTTAAAAGTGGCTTTCTAATGCTGATCTAGAATCTTGTTTCCTCTCCACAGTGGAGGAAAACCCACAAGCAAGAGATGGACAACCCAGTCCTAACTAAATCCCCTCTGCTGGTGCAAGGAGCATGTGGGATCCTGTTTGTGTCGGGACAGGCATTCCTGGAGGTATTCTCAATGCAAGGAAACATTTGTACTTTACCCAAAAGATAAATCTCCGTGGCCTGCAAGCTGTTTAGATTTTTATAAACCTTAATAAGGTTTTATGATGTGTGCCTTGCGGAGACAGGTAGTGCAAGGCTAGGTCCTTAGTCCAGGTTCCCTCCCTACCCTGCAGTTACGTTACTTTCCATCACTGACTTTCAGTTAGGTTGTAGTTTGCAATTGATTCTATGTGGCACTTGCAGACTCCGCCAGTCTTGAAAGACTATGATATCGTGCTCGGCGCTGCATATGCTGCATGCGAAGCACGAAAGCCTGGGATGGATTGTTATGGAGGATAGGATGTTCCCCAAGCAGCAAATCCCCCCTCTCCATGCCACTGAATTAGTCCAATGGAAAGGCAGAGCCCATACAATTGGATCCAGCTGGCGTCGCAGAGCTGGGCTAAGGACAGGAGCTGTCTTTGTGGGGCCGACCCGGGTCTCGAACCCTGGCCTTCTGGTTAACAGGCACAGCGTCTTAACCGCTTGCTTAGGCACTTACTCTTAGGCATAAGACCAAGACCAAACATAACCTTCCCCTTGCAGAAAAAGTTCCTCTTCTTACTCTGTTGTTTCTGCAACCATCATTGAGATTTGGCACACAAGTGCTGAGCTAATGATTTCTGTTTATTCATTGCTGAAGCTAACTAGTGTTATCAGAAAAACAAACAGATGGTGCTAGTAGATGCTGGTACCAACTTTCAGCTTGACTACCAAGTATTGACTGCCCAGCTGAGCAGGAGTCCCATACTGCATGCATCATTGCTTGAAATTTGGATAGCATCCGGCCCTTAGTGGTATGGCCCTTATTTGTGCCTCTAGGGTATTCCCACAGATCTTTTTGTAATGACCTCAGTGTCATTGTTGCTTAAATATAATGCACTTTTTTGTGGAGCCAGTTCATACCTTAGGAAATGAAAATCTTCATGGACTATCAGCACAATCCAGAGTAACTACAGAAGTCTTACATCAACGTAAGAAAAATTTACTCTGGATTGCTCTTTGCATTTCTCATAGTTTCCCCATAGCTGGCACTATAACTACATCGACGTATGTTTTTCTTACATTGATGTACGAGCTCCCGTAGTTACTCTGGATTGTGCTGTATGGCCAATAAATCTGAACATTTCATACTGCAACACTAGTTCACACATTTGGCTCCCATCATCAAGGGATCAATACATATTGCATAATTAAATGCATATTGTGAACCCATTCATGAACAAAGCCATTCTGCAAGTAGTCTTGATCAGCAACACAGCTTTATTTTGTAAACATTTATGTTACATGTGCCAATAATTTAATTGAATACCAAGTTTTGTACATGTCACTGTATACTATCAACACTGTTGTACTAATGAACAAAGCAACCGGGTTGCCTTACAGTTGCTACGTTCCCACATTTAAAAACCTTCAAGAGACAACTGGTGTTAGAAACAACGGGAAAAAAATCACAAAGGAAAATGAGAGCACAATGGAAAGAGAATTTAACCTATTAGGAATGTGGGAAAGGGGGTGAAGATACATATATACATAAAAGGAGAGTCCCACTGAGCGCCCCAATCTTTCAAGCTGTATCCAGTTAAATATGATTTCTGCATGTATTATTCCCAGAATCAAGAAACAAAATACATTTTAATTATGTCCGACAGACATTAATGAAATGTTAAGATCAAACACATCACCAACTTGATTTTTGACTATGAAAATGCTAATAAAAAGGTAGACGGCTCAAGGTAGATTTTTTTTTTGGTTGAACACAGGTTGCATCTTTATCACAGTATATTTATCTCATTCAGATTTCATGTCATACCTGGAATTTAACAGAGGTGGCAGAAGGAGCAATGCTATAAGGGATAAGCAACTGATTTGCTTCTCCGCTCGTATGAGGGGAGTTTTCAAAAGTGGTGCAAAGACATGGTTTGGAATGGTCTTTTGTCTCTCCTCTCACCCGCCTATGGAATGTAGCCATTACTAATTATTTAACCTCCATTTGCCCCATTTTACCTTCCTGGACTTAAGTAGGGGTGGACAGTCAGCAGAAGAAGCACTGCATTTTGAGTTCTGCCATATTGCGATTCTGCAATCTGTGCACAAGGGCAGCAGAACCCAAAATGGCAACAGTCATGCCATTAGCTTTATTGAGACTTCATGACCAGCTGCAAGAATAAGAGGGAGGGCAAGAGGGTTGACTCAGCACAAGAAGTGAGATGAATTTGTACAACTAAAAGTTTGACTTGGAATGTATCTCTTGGAAATTTTGGCTCATCATAGGCAGCAAAGCTCTCCAAATCTAGGGATTTCCAGATGAAACTCTTGGACGGATGCAGTTCCACACTTTAGCGTATACAAAGCAGAACTTCCAGGCAGTGCCGGTGCTCAGCCACTAGCACTTAGTACTGGAGCATTATTTTCAGTACTGCCTCTCAGGCCCAACTCATTGTTAACTTTTTATTGCCAAGGGCTACCTAACAGAATAATGCCAATTGGCCAGATCGCCCAATGTCTTTTTGCTTTAAAGCAGTTGAAGAAACTCCAGATTTGTTCAGACCAGTAACACTGTGGTGACACAGTTACCCAACTCCCATACTGAGTTGCTAGCGTCCCCCACCTCTGTTTTTCCAACAGCAGCATGGGGTAGGTAGTATTAGATGGGGAAACAGGTGCAATTTTTTTCTCTGCACTGTTATTCCCAACAGATTGAAGCATCTGTCTGCTTTAAAATATACTGAGAAATATTTTATTAACAACTAGTGATTGTACTGAGCTCCCACATAAATCACTTCATCAGGAGGTTGTTGGAAGCATGAGTGAACTACTAATAGAGTGAACTACTAATATGTAAAAAAAAGAAAAATAGAAGAAAGATATATGATGATATCACTACTCATGCAAATTCTTGTTTGTTTCAGCTTTTCAAATTAAAAAAGAAAAACTCTGCATGTCTGGTGTGTATTAACAGTGATTAAAAATGGAGGAGGGGGTAAATTTCCAATGTTCAAAATAATTGTATACTTAAATGTTCCTACTTCCCCCTCCTTTTTTAAAAAAAGAACCTGTTATTACTGCATTGCACCTATTATCAATGTGTCAAAACAGATTTTCCCTGAATTCTTGGTCTCCCAAACCATTCCTACCATTCAAGCCAGCTAATGTGCATTAAAAAAATTCCTACTCGAGTGAAACCCTGATATATAAAACATTTGATACCAATTTTGATGAAGCCCTGAAACTGTGATAGTTTCAAACATTTTTCACCACAATGATTTGACACCAAATGTTCTAATTCTTAACCATTTACAGTTGCATCTCAGTTCTTGAAGATCCTGAAACTAGCAGAATATCATGTCAATATAAACTATATAAACTGTCATACAACACTATACATTTTTCCTCCCCTTGTAGGAAGGGAACCTTGATAAAATCTAGAAAGGGTTAAATGTGATAATCTTCAATCAACTGCTTTAAACATTTTTTTTTTCATGATGAACAAACCTCCCCCCCTCCATGGTTATCATTGGGAAATCCATCATTGAAATGAAGAACTATATAAGAGCATTAACTATGCTTTGGTGAACCACCAATAATTTCAGTGGCACTTACATAGTGGACTGCACAGTAGACTGTGGAAACATCAAACCCGCTTATAGTTTTGTAAGTTCCGTCTTCCTACATCAAAGCCAGAAGTTCCATATGAGTCTGACCTACTTCCTGTGGACAATCACTTTCCTCAATAACCACCTGATGAAGGAACCCACCAATTACTGCTTCTGCATGGTCTCCATAGCATGGAGCTGCTGTGCAGAAAAAGCATTTGATGGATTATATCCAGCTTCTCTCATAGCATATCAACGATGCTGCTTTTTTTTTACAGCTCAGGATTTATCCACACTGCCTATTCTCTCTATAGCCTCATAAAAGTGCTTTAAACGCCAAACAAATCTGCCACCATGTGCAGGATTCGGTCTTTGGGACACAACTACAGCTATTTGCAGGGTTATACCCAAAGCAGGCACATAGTGCTGGATTCACACAACTGGCTTGTCATGAGCTGCAACTCATGACACAAAGGAGTTTGGTACAGCCACCTCATACTGATCACATCAACAAGCTCTCAGTTAACTTTGGACAAAGCGGTAGTAGTAGAAGCAAAAGGCTGTCCAGTTCTTAGGTGCATTGCAAATGTGCCAATAAAATGAAAACAGTCTATAAACAAAGGCTTCTATGTACAGACAGCACCACGTTTATCCCAGGCGTAACTCACAACTTTGTGGTTCCACCAAGGATGAAAACATCAGTCCATTTTCTAAAGACTTCCTGTGAGGCATTGGTGGGTGCTTTTAAATTACAGATTAAAATCATTTACAAAGTAGCATCAACATACTGATGCCAGTACATCTGGACCTTCCTTCTTGTCAGGTGGGTAACAGTTAATTTAAGAACATCAGGATTGGTTCCTTAATATCATCCAACAATCAGACAGCTTCATCACCAGAGTCACAGATATTTTTGCTACACTATTTGAGTATCATTTGTGCCTTTCTAATGCCAAAAACAGTTTATCTGTTCTGTGTTAATACAATAGAAAAAAAAGTAAGCAAGTTTTAAAGGTCTGCATCACTAACATATAAAATTACTATTACCTGTTGCGACAGCATAGAAAATCGACCATGAGAAAGCCTACGAAGGGCGCTTTCAGGTATATAAGAAAGACTGATTGTCTTGTGATAAAAAGAGCCAGGCCGACAACTAAAAAGCTCTCTGTTGCAGCAGGACATGCAGTAGTGGACAGATAAGACAAGAGAGGAGGTGCCTCCCCCAGTTAAGTGCAACACTACACACTCAAATAACACTATCATTGCAGAAGTCATGCTGCGGTAGCAGAACACTTCTTAAGAAGTTGGCACTGGAAGTTGAAAGCAGTTGTTACCAGGAATTAAAAGGCAAGATGTGAACAATACATGGTGAACTCTCAAGCTATTTGAGGTTTTCAGGCGGTATGGTGGCAATCAGGATGGAGGAAGGAGACCGTCCGCTCCATTCCGATAACACACCGTCCTTGAACATTAGGTTCTTTGCAGGAAGGGGGACCCCTGTGTCCGCACAAGCTGGATGCAAAAGTGAACTTGAAGAAGCAGATGAAAAACTGGTCTCGGAAAGTAATTCCATTGTTGAAATGCTTTCCTAAATAGGAAGAAAAAGGGAAGAATGCTTCAGCGGGATCATAAATCGGCTTTCTTTTCACCCACTCAAAATTAATCCACAGTCTGGTTTTTTGTGTGACCAGTGGGAGAACCTCAGTGATCTATCTATCGACAATATTTATATACTGCTTTCAACTAAAAAGTTCACAAAGCGGTTTACAAAAAAATGAAAAATAATAGCTAACGGGTCCTTGTCCCAAAAGGGCTCACAAACTAAAATACAAAAGGAACACCAGCAGAAGCCACTTGAACTGACATTGCTGGGGTGCGGAGGGCCTGTTACTCTCCCCCTGCTAAATAGAGGAGGAACACCCACTTGAAAGAGTGACTCCTCCTCAGTTAGCAGGGGATCAGTTTGACCTATCTTCTTGCATAAGGCAAAAGGGAGGGGAGTGGAAGTGTTAAAATTGCCCATTCTCCTTCTGTAAGTTTGTTCTTCATGCACATTTTTTGGAGGGGAAGGTGAGGACCAAGGACTGAGAGAGAAAGAGAAAAAGAGAGAGAAATGTTTTGTTCTGAAAGCCCCTACGTTGACCCAGCACTCTCTGCACCCCAATCTAACAGAAAGTAGATGAAAGGCAATGTCTCTTTCTCATCTGTTCTTTCTACTCCTTACTCTCCCTAGCAAATCCAGCAAACAACTAAAGCCCAGGGTTGGGTCTTACCCCTCAATCTAGAGTAGCTATGGCAATTCTTGCATTGATGCAAGAGACATTTACGTTGACGTAGTTACGGCACCACCTTGTGGAAACCTATGGGAAATTCACAGAGCAATCCAGACTAATTTTTTGTTGCTTCGACACAAGAACTGCCATAGCTACTCTGGATTGAGCCCTGTAAGTTTAGGACCCAGCAACTGGACCAATCACAAGTAACATATGACCATCATGACATCCCAACAGAAAGCAACCATGTAGAAGGAAAAAAGGAAAGTAAAACTGAGGGAACCAAGAGGTATAAAGGTTTGTCAGAAAAAAGGATTCAGCAGCCATTATGGCACCTTGAACTAAAGGGCTATGATGGGGCTATCAAATCCATTTCATACAGTGGGCCACATAGGATTCATGATGCCTGCTGCAGGCCAGTTTTGTACATCATATTTTCGTAATAGATACCATGCCAAATTATTATGGCTATTTCAACCTATATTCATGTAGTTGAATACTGATCCAACATTATGGAGAAATTAACTCAGACATCTGATTGTTACATAAATGTTTACCTGGAATGAATGAACAAAGTTGAGAACTTGTAGAGAAAGTTTTCTACTGGAATGTAACAGTTTTTGAAGGCTGTAAAAGAAAAAAAATAATAATATCATGTTAGTCCATCATGTGCATAGCCTCCATAGCCTGCACATATGTGCACAGCCTGCATATTTAGGCTACCTCAGAAGGCCAGAGCACCAGGATGCAGGTGTCTTGTTTCCTTGCGAGTTCCTGCCTATCTAGTAGGCCACAGTGACATACAGGGAGGTGGGCTAAATGGGCCTTTGGCCTGATCCAGTGGGGCTCTTTTATGTTCTAAATAGCAATGGTATTCAACATTAGTGTACATGCTGAATATAAACTTCATTTCTTCATTTTTGGTATGGCCAAGGAACTGCCAAGCAAATGTACTTTAAAAAAAAACTTCACCTCTCTTTGCTGCACAGTCCGTGGCTCGCGATTTTCCGGCAGACTTTCCGGTTTAATTCAGAGCTGAAGAGTGGAATGCCAAAGCACAATTCCAGGGGAACCCATTCCATTTCTGTTGTGGGAGCTACAAACAGAGAAACAAGACTTGAAAAAAGAAGGACCAATGTATTTCTAAAGCAAGTGCCTCTTCTCAAATGGTTTGGGTAATCTGGAAGTAATCTATTTTATCCAGAGCCTTTGAAAGTCAGATATGTAATATATTTGGCCTTGAGACTGGAACATGCAGTCTGTCTCATGACATCCACTCACATCCACTGAGATGTGGATATAGGTGTCCCTTGTTATCCACTAGGATTCCATTCTGGAGGCCCCCCCCCCCCCCGATTAAAAAAAATCAGTGTATAAAGAAAACAATAGAAAAATAGGTTTAAAGACCCACTTCCAGGTTTCTTGCTCCTGTTTTGCACATGAATGAATAAGGTAGTGCCTCAATATCTGCAGGGGTTTGATTCTAGGACTGAAAAATGGAATTATTGCTTCAATGACTACCTATTTACAATGGTAGAAAAGCTGTTTTTTATAAATTGTGATTTGCAGTGGCCGTTCGTGCCGAGTCAAATCTGTGTATTAAAATTCATGTATAACAAGGTTTGACCTGTAGTCCCCTCCCTGCCTTATTGCAGGTCACTAGACATGTCAGATATTTTGTCACTGCTAAACCTATGACTGAAAGATGAATAGATTCTGGATATGGAAACCTGAAATATTACATGATTGGTACGATATGACCTAGCTGCAGATATACTCATTACTCAGTGTAGGGTGAAAGCAGAAGAGAACACCTTTGCATTCAATAATTTCCAAGAAAAATCTGTTTTTTCTCTCCAAGTGAAGCAGTTTAGGTAGGCCTAATCCTAAACCATTCAGAGTAAATACTACTAGCCTACATGGCTCATTGGCTGCATTCTGCATTGCCAGGGCTGTCACACCACTAACACAGAAATGAAACACCACAAGTAGAGAAAATAAATGTATTGTCAAGCTAATTCTTGGAGTCATTTCAATAGGATAGTTCTCCAGGAAGTCACAATTCAACTGCATTCTGCTCTGATCTATATGAGGTTGCAATCCCAAAGACACTTTCCTGGGAGTAAGACCCATTGATCACGTACATACATGATTATACATGATTGTTAGGATTGTGCTTTGAGTCAAACCTGTAGGCAGTAGCTTCCTGAAAGACAATGCTGTTATTTCAAGCACAAATGCAGCACAGAAAAGGTAACAATTATATTCTACATTTTTCTTACAACTATCGGCAATGAATTTCCAGCAGAAAAACACCAATAAACAGTGTAAATGTGATGCAGCAACAGGCAAGAATGATATTTCAGTATTTTATAGAACAGTCTTCAATAACACAGTAGGTACCACTTTAAAAATTACCTTCTGGATTTTGTCTAGCTACAGAATCTACTGATGGTTCTTCAATGACCATTTCAAATGATTCTGTGCTCCCATTTACATCTGAGCCCAGAGCCAGCTCTGGCTCACCTGAAACGAAAAGAAACACTCTTAGAGTGCACTCTTGAGCCATATCTGCTATGATCCATAAGCTCTGTGTCCTCTGCACATGTTCTGCTTCTACAAGATGAAAATTGTTGGTATGACCCACAGGAAATGTCCTTGCTTGCATACAGTGCTTCACTCCCATAGGAAACAATGGGAACACCCTGCTTATACACTGCTATAAGACTAGAGTCCTCTACGGACACAATTCCTAGCAGATGCTCAACAACAGTGTGGTTCTATTCTGTGGCCTCCCATTACACATAAATTCAAGTGCCACTAGCTGACAAGCCCTATAGCCAAGATATATTGTTCACCAACCTTTTCCATCAGAGGCATCACTCAGTTTTCTGACAACTTGATGACTGGAGGAATTCAACATGGTTACATAGCCACAGAAGTGCTGCAAATCCATCTTTTCCCTTAGAATCTTCAATGCTTTATGAACGCCCATATTGACTCGGGAAAAATCTAAAACAACCGACATAAAAACCAACCTGAATGTTACCATAAATCACTAGATAAAAGGCTAAATAGTTTAAGATCACCACTTTTCATCAGATCAGTGAGAGCCACCTTTTTTAAAAGAAAAGTCAGAGATCAGTGACAGAGAAACTCAATCACTGCTTATTTCCTCAAAAAGAGATGAAGATGCAGGATGATGGAGAAAGGAGGAGTGGAAAAGGGTTGCTTCAAGGATACTTTTGACTAATGATTAGGTTCTCAAAGTGTTATATAAGCCTACCTATAAGCCAGAGGCCTTGCAGCTAACTATGAGCTTTAGGGCACAATTCAGAGTGAATACAGTGAGCAGTGCCCTAGCTGGGCTTCCCCAACTATTCTGAATCCAGAGCAGAAAGTTATGCTGCATCCAGAGAGTCAGGATGCCTGGGCTGCCCTAACTGCTCCAGAGCATGCTCAGTAGGCACCAAGTCAGTGACACCTGGGGAGGGCTTGCTCCCGAGGAGACCCCCCTCAGATCACACTGAACAAGGAGCAACTGTGGTGCATGCATTATAAGAAGATCCTGACAATTAGTCACAGCTACAGCATGAGAATGCAGTACAGGAGTACCTCTAGTGGAGGGTGGATGTAAGGAGATTGCTTGGAGTGGCCTGCTGTATCCCCAGGTTAGTGGGCTGTCGTAATTGTGCCATATCCTGAAGTTGAGAGGCAGAGGTTGCAGCTAGGCCAAGAACTCAGATTTTTGGTCAACACTGCCAATTTTACTTCTAATTTCATTCTGGCTTAACATGGACTCCTATGGGTCTACTCAGATTTATTCCTGCTCTTTAGGTGTTCTAACTCTGAGGAGCAGGAAGAGGGCATTTCTGCTCTGGAAACAGATTCTGGATGCAGCCTAACTGCACTAGACCATGCTAAACATGCCCTCAACATGCCTCTCCTGAACTGCTTAGGCTGCCACAGGTAGGTGGTCCAGGTCCATCTGAAGTTGACCTATGCCGGTCCTAGCCTTTCTGCTGTAACTCGACTGGGCTATCTTGGAATTGGGCCAGGCGAGTGATAGATAGGGTAGTCCTAGCGCACTTAAATCTTAAATTCTGCAAACATCCCAGTGAGTGACTTTTAATCCAACAGTTAGGACTGGGACTCACTTTTCAAAAAGACATTCTATTGCCTCACTTAGTTCACTGGCAAATGATGTTATGGAAAGAAAAAGGATTAAGACATGGATGATGTTCTGAGGGAGTATTTGCAGGAAAGACACAAAACTGATAAAAACCAGAATACATCAGCGGAGACCTTTGTTCTAAAACCTCAGTTCAAAACTATCGGGCAGGACGCCAGTCAACAAACAGTATCATGAAATCTCCTACAATATTAACGAAGAAATGTTCACCTACCGATGCTGCATCATAATAAATCAGTCGCAGCCCTGCTTGTGTTCTACTGCCATTATGGCCCATGTCCTAAAGTCAAATTAAGCCCCTAGCTCTGGAGCAGTTAAGGTGAGTTTCCATAAGATAACACTAGAGGGTGATGTAACTGCGTGGACCCGTAACTGCTCTGGATTTTGCCCTATGGCATGTAGTAGAAACAGAGTTGGCATTTTGAACTTGGACTTGACTACATGAAAAGGTTCGGCCCAGCTTACTTTGGGCAACAAGTAAAAGTAGGCAGGATTTCCTACTGCAAAAGAAGGCATGTCTATACTCTGACGCAGCTCCACCATCAAGCTCACACCATGAGATCTCTCCTTACCAGAAGGTATAAACACAGCAATTTGAGAAACCTGTTCTGATGCTACTTTGCTATTGGTGTGCAGAAGGATTCAATTCCAAGGAATTTAGCAACTATACAAAATGCATCTAAATAAAGCTGCAAGCTAAATTCCTATCAATACAGGTAAATAATTCCCCACCCTCCATCTTAGTTACCTCCTTGCTGTTCCGTTTCATCAAATGGAAATGGCATGTGGATGGTCTCCCCCATACCATGCATACCGTGTCCCTAAACACCAAGATAAGAGTTAAGGCATGAAATCTGCATCATTGTAAAAAATCCTCAGCTTTTTGTTTTATTGTTTCTAGCACTAATTGTAGCACAGAAGTGTTTGACCATATGCAACAGCGAGGCTGAATGTTTATCCTTAAGCTGATTTCTAAGTCATTCGAGATCTTAAAAGCAATCAAGAAGTTATGAACTTTTAAAGATTTCATGGAAAAAGCTTTGCCAAGTTAACCACTGGAGCATTCCCAAGACACTGTGAATTTTTCTGTGAAAATTAAAATTACATGGAAGGAACCATATGGATATTTCAGATGCCGTTCAAAATACATTTGCTATTTAAGGAATAACAGAAAAGAGACAACAAATGAAAATAAAAGCTACAAGTCTTGATTGATTGCTCTGCAGGTTCATCAAGTCCATCATCTGATTTGAGCCTAACCACAACCATCTGGAAGGCTCACTTCCCCTCCCCAGTTCAGGATCTGGTGTTGAGAGTTCCCTATCACTTAATATGTTTACAATTAATCATCAGGGCTAAGAATCATTAACAGCTTATCCTCCATTATTGCATTTTGGGGGGGATCCTCCTCAGGAAGAGACCATATTTTATATCCATATTTTCCAGGGAATAAATCCCATTGAATTTTATTTATTTATTTTATTTATATAATTTATATCCCACCTTTCCTCACCTGCAAGAGGGAGCTCAAGGCGGCTACCATCGATCATAATAAAACACCATTAAAATGATCATAAATAGAGATTAAAACATAATTAAAATACAATTAAAATACAATTAGATTTAAAAAGCTAAGAACAATTAAAACAGACTAAAATACATTTGTTTACATTGAACATAATAAGAAGATATTAATACTGTAAGATCTACAGTATAAATACTGTAAGACAGACAGACAGACAAAGGATTGTGCTGTTATGGCCCAATTCTCACTAAAAGCAGGTAAGCCATCTGCAGTAGGGAGTGGAAGGCAGTTAGGAGGTGGCAGGGAATAAGGAGAGGGTAAAATGGAAAAGAGATGGGTGGGCTAACTGGATCCAGGGGGTGGCAGGTCCAGTGGCAAAAATACACACTAAATTTAAAACCTTTTCCTAAGCTGGATCTGTCTACACAGATCAAACTGAATTTGTGCCAGTTATATCAATGGAACAAATCCAAGTCGATCCACTGTGGTTGCTGGGGCTTACCTTAGTGCAAAGGAACAAATTTCCCTTTACCTCAACCTCCAGCAGCAAAAAATCAACCACAGGATGTAGCAAAGTCCATGTTGTTGCATCACCATGCTGGGATTTAGGTGAGGTTGGGAAACCTGTGCAGTTATCACATTACTAGGCCTTTGTTCAGAAAACTAGCTATAATACCAGCCTTATTTCCACACACCTTTGATGCCCCTGCCTGTCCACACCTTTCTTTAGCAGAACTAACTATGAAAATTTATCGGGACATCTAGTCAATTTTTTTAAAAAAAGAGTCCCATACCTGAATCAGCACAGCAGAATGAGTTAAAGCATCATTTAACATGGTGAGCACATTTGAAGTTGGAACTACTCCTGGATCATGTCCCCAGGATGTTATTAATAAGCGATCATACCCCTAGATGGAAGAGTGAAGACAAGCTAGTCTGATTAACACAATAAGACTTACATCAAGAACAAGAATCTTCCCTATCTGGAGACTTCTGTAAGAAATACTAGCAATATGGTCAAATATCTGAATGAAAAAGCTCAATTGTCCAGTACTGCAAAAATATTTAAAAAAATTACTTGTTTTGACTTATCTTACACAAATGCTTTCCATTAATTTACAGTAACTTCGTTATCAACATACCTATTACTCAACATTATTTCTTAATACTTTATTTGTATCCCTTCTATTTCTTTAGAATCACTTTCTAATTTGGTAGATTCTGAAGAAAGAGTAGGAATACAAATAAAGTATTTAAAGAATACAAATGAAGTATTTAAAGAATACAAATAAAGTATTTAAAGAATACAAATAAAGTATTTTTAAGTTCCTGCTGCTGATGGGAAGAGTTGTGGCCTCTAGACTGAAGCCTTTCTCAGCATCTGGAGAGAGACTTTCCTGCATTACAAAGGTACTTTCCCGCATTACATTAATTAATTAGTTCCTGCATTACATTAATTAATTCCTGCATTACAAAGGTAAGCAAAACTGTTTTTAAGTTGCTAAGCAAAGGAATATTGTTTTTTAAATGGATTTCCGTTAACACAATTTTTGGCATCCGTGTGGGTTTTGGGAACAGATCCAAGTGGATACCAAGACTCAACCTGTACTTACTTGAAAGATATCTGGAAGCTTTCGAAGTCTCGTTCCTTTTGACAGCAACAGGGATGGAGGTCCTTGTCCAGTAACATGGTAGATATAGAGCTTGAACCATACTGAGCTAACTTCGGGAATGGCTGGTCCAATGTGCTATGGGAAGATTTAAAATGCATTCCAAGTAATAACTGCTATTGATATGAGAATCAAAGAGAACACATTGCTGTTAACCTTTTTTTAGCAGCCTCTCTTTAACTTTTTAGTGCTGTGGAATCAGGGGAATTTACTCACTCAGTTTCTACTCTGCCTTTTTGGGTTATAAACCTTCTTGCCTGGCAGGGAAGTACCTATATATCAAAACCACAATTCTAAAAACTACCATTAAGTACAAAATGTTGTAACTGAGTGCCAGGTACACCACCCTGGGAAAGATGGTATAGAAATAAGCTAAGTAAATAAATAATGCATGCTGCAACCAGATATCAACATAATAAAAGCAAGAGTTCACTGAGGCAAAAAAAAAAAAAACCTATGTTCTTGCCAGGTATTTAAAAGCAGACAGTGTTTTGGCATGGTAAGTCTCATAGAAGAGGGCATCCCACAAAGATGTTGCCAAGCATTACAAAAGCCCACAAAACCAGGCCCTGAGGTGGTGTAACCCTTAGATGACCAACCGGATTTTTTTGTCCGGCAATTATAATTTATGCAAATTAGGCTATTTTTAGGTGGTCATCTAAGGGTCATCAAGATGTTCATCTAAGGGTACTGCAATATTGGCTGTAATCCTAAACATGTTTCCTAAGAACAGACCCCATTCAATAAAATAGGACTGACTTCTGAGTAGACAGGTTTAGGATTAAACTCATTGTATGTTCATATTTTAATGTGCGTAATCCTAAGCCTGTCTACTCAGAAGTAAGTCCCATTATAGTCAATGGACCTACTCCCAGGGATGTGTGGATAGGATTGCACCCACAGTTTCTTAATAGCAGCCCCAGGCTGTCTTGAGCTAGAGAAAGCAACAAAGAATAATTTTAAATATCTAAGAAATTAAATAATTGTAACTTATGCTGTGACATCAATTTTCTTTTTCTTTGTAAACTGCTTTGTGAACATTTTCGTTGAAAAGCATTATATAAATACTGTAGATAGACAGATATTTAGATAGACAGCATGTACATCAAGCACAAACACAGTAGGCACATTGTTATTGGAAGAGATTGTATAAATTATAAAACTCAAACATGACACAGGAAGCAGCTCTCCAATTCCATGCAGGATATTTTTTTTACCTGGGGGGTACAGCTGCTGATGGGTCGGATCTCATTGGTGAGAGGGGCCATGGAGACGAGCAGTGTGTAGTTTTTGTTCAGAACTCTACTGCACGTTGCAGGATCCAAACCAAGTAAACTTTCACAGCGCAATAAATCCAGAGGGAAACCTACATTAACAACGTCAAAGACACTTGGAATACAGATAGAGAACAAACATATACAACTGAAAGGGATACAGGAAGGGGGGAGGGAGAAATATAAATTTAGACGGCTTCTAACGCCTTTTCCTTCATAGATTTAAATTAAATGTCAATGTAATTTGTTAAATATGCTATTTGAGAGGGGCATCAATTTAAGGATGGCATCAGCATCAACGAATGCAAGTGTGAAATTGAAGCAATAGCTGGGATAAGAGCCACTGGTAGTATACATCAAGGGTTAGGGCTTTGAGGATTTTTTTAACCTCCCCCACCACCCGCTACCACATTCAGTGGTGGGCTTTTATTCCATATCACAAAATGCTTTCAAGGTCTTCTGCTTCAAAGTGAGTCTGCTCTACATTGGGGAGGGAGGAAGATAAACTGTTCACCAAACACAAAGTTTCCTTAGCTACAAAAAGCAGTGACACCGTTCTTTGGATCCTGGCCACAGACCATTTGTATAAAAATTAATTATTCCAATAAATAGTATTTATAAACCAGCTTTCTTGGGTTTCAGGTAGAACTTACACACACACAGAAATCTTCTAACAGACTCATTTGGAGGTACACCAAGTTTCCTGACTTGTAACCATTTAAACCAGAGTGCTGACTCAAGTAAATTATCTCCCAGAATTTTGAAGGTGTTCAGCAAATACAAGACAAATTTGACTGTTAGAAGCTTATCCAAACCACATAAGGCCAACTTCAAGAAGAAACCAGCTGTGTAAGCAAGGAGGTAAGCAGCGAATATAGATAGCAGAACACTTTTTAAAGCAATGATTACGTTAGCTGACAGTGAGAAAAGAAACCCTACTCATACCCAATATGCATATACAGTGGTACCTCTCATAACAAATGCCCCATATAAAGTATGTTCCAATTTACAAATCTAAATTTCCAAGGAATCCTGCTTCCAATAACAAATCTGCTTCACATAACAAACCACTCTGGCGCCTAATGAGCACACTGCCAACTTGGGGGCAGTTGCCTGGGGGTGCCAGAGGCACTCACTGCCCCCAAGTGTCCCCACCGGCCACTGTGAACCTCCAGCAGCAGCCCAGGTAAGCCTCCCAGGAAAGTGTCTTTGACTGTAGTCTCCTAACTATGTCTACCCAGACGTAAGCCCCATTATGTTCAATGGGGCTTATTCCCAGGAAAGTCTCTTTAGGATTACAGCCTAAGGGCACAATCCAGAGTAACTACAGGGAGTCCTTGCTCCAGTGTAAGAAAAATTTACTCTGGATTGCAATATGAATTTCCCATAGGTTTTCACTAGGTGGTGCAGTAACTACGGGTGCACGTGATGTCTCTTACGTGCTCCCATAGTTACTCTGAGTTGTAGGGTAAGTAGACTTCATAGGATCATGCACATTGAATGCATGTTTTGAATTCAATTACAGTGTTTTGTCATCATTTTAACATCCAGTTAATATTTTTATATGAATATTTTTTTGGTTGTGGAACAAATCATCTGAGTTTCCATTATTTCCTATGGGAAAACCCGCTTCACATAAAGAACGCTTCATAAAACAAACATGCTTCTGGAACGAATTAAATTTGTTATGTAAGACACCACTGTACTTTAAGCATACAAATTAGCCCTGTACTTTAAGCATACTTTAAGCATACAAATTAGCTTCCCTAAGAGCACTATCCCTACAATCCAGAGTAATTACGGGTGCACGTAAGACACATTACGTGTACCCGTAGTTACTGCACCACCTAGTGAAAACCTATGGGAAATTCATTTTGCAATCCAGAGCAAATTGTTCTTACTCCGGAGCAAGGACTTCACATAGTTGCTCCGGATTGCACCCTATGTCAGTGTGTGAAAGAGCCTGCTATCTTCTTCTCCTATCTGCCCCAAACACTGGAAAAACATAATACATTTCTTACTCCATAATCCTTTGCAATACCATGGCTAAGACTAATCATTAGAAGCAAAGAACAGTAAATATTGTAAAAATGGGATCCCTGTTTCCAAAAGGTTATACTGTACTATATAAGTACACATTTAGATATAAATACTGTAGATAGGTAGATAGATAGATAGTTTTTCCAAAGTTGGTGGAGACATCCTATTAAAGTAGAAAATAAAAAAGACATTTTAAAGGTCCACAGCTTTATCCTAAAATAGAGATGTTTTTACCATACCATTATTAGGCTGTTCAGGCTGCGTAACCTGAGCCACGAGGTCCTTATTGTGTCTCAGAAAGAGGATAGTATTTCGCAGAGTAAGCGCGTGATCAAAGTATCGTTGAGCTTCACCCTCTCCAGTGCTTTGAACCTAAATAACAGATCATAAATGTGAATGAGTTGTTTATGCAAATACAGAAAATTAAATTAAATTGTTACAAAATCAGTTCAAAGGCAGTAATTATAAACAAGCAGCTGCTTTGATATTTGTGAGTCAGATTAATGCAGGCTATTACATTTCTGGTACTTGTTTTATCACATACAGTGTATACAACATATATTTAAATGTGTATACAGTGTATACAATGTATATTTTAAAAAACATTATTTGATGTTTTTAGAAAGTAATTTTTACATAGATTTTGCAGATTTAGGGTGCAATCCAGAGTAACTACTGGGAGTCCTTGCTCCAGTGTAAGAACAATTTGCTCTGGATTGCAAAATGAATTTCCCATAGGTTTTCACAAGGTTTTCACGTTTCTCTTACGTGCACCCGTAGTTACTCTGGATTGTAGGGTTACTTAGATTTTGAAGGCTCCTAATCAGTGGTTCCCAAATTGGGGGTAATTTTTGGTGGATTGCAAAACTGACAAGCTGAAAGCTGACAAGGAAAATGTATTGAGATCTATGGAAACTGTACATCTAGGAACAAGTACCATACAGAGTTTAAAGCATAATTATGTACAGAGGAGGGCATAAATGTAATCTGATAATGTGATCATTGGGGGCACAATCCTAACCAATTTAGACCAGCACAACTCACCTTTCTCCTCTTTCTGGTGGTGGTTTGGGAAGGCTGACATGTGTCTGTGTGCTGGCCTAACCCCAAGGAATGGTGCAAAAGTGCCTTATAGAACTTTTGTGATGCCCCCAGGCCAGCATGGAGTGTGGAGTTGGCTAAGACACTGTGCCTGTTAACCAGCAGGCCAGGGTTTGAGACCCAGGTCGGCCCCACAAGACATGGTGAGCTCCTGTCCTTAGCCCAGCTCTGCGACGCAGCTGGAACCAATCGTATTGGCTCTGCCTTTCCATTGGACTAATTCAGTGGCATGGAGAGGGGGGATTTTCTGCTTGGGTAACAGCAGATCCTCCATAACAATCCAACCCAGGCTTTCGTGCTTTGCATGCAGCGTATGCAGCGCTGAGCACGATACCATAGTCTTAAAAAACTGACGGAGGCCTGCTTTTAACTGGGAGATAGGATTGCAGCTTGGAAATTCTAGTTTACTTTCTCGAATGATCAGGTGGACCATAAGCATTCTTAAACAATATAAGACATCCTGAAACAAACCAACTAAAGGGGGATGAAGAAAAGTATTTTCTATACAAGGGAGAGTCAAGCGGCAGTTCAAAACTGTGATCAAGTTGTGTGGCCTCTGGTGGCTCTACCATACTTGTAGTGTCCCTTATAAGGTATAAAAGGGTTTCCAGTTTTTAAGGAAGACGTTCTATTGATAACTATTACATCATATATTGGATTTTGTTATGTAAGGTCCTCTCTATAGTTGAGCACATCCATAAATTGTGAAGATAGCACCAATATTATTATAGTCTGGAGCTGAGCTATCTGGAAAAAAGTATACTGTTAAGAAAGAAGAGTTGGTCATCGCTGGCTGTTAACCACAACAAACAACCTAAATTTATACTTACTTTTTCAAGTTCCACAAGGAAACTGTCCAGAGACTCATCAGACAATTTTCCAACTTCAAACATGGTGACTGCATGGCTTTTCAAATTCTGCAAGAACAACAAAATTCACGCCCTTCATTCTTACATTCTCCTTTATTAAGAATTATTATTCTTAATAATTTTAAGGCATTTCACAGAGAAGAATAAGATCTCTCGTAAGTCTGCTGTTTTTGCTTACAGAAAAACACATGATTGCTATAATGAACTTTGTAAAGAAGTTTAACATTTAGTTTTGAAAGAGGTATTAGTTTCAGAAGATGAACTACGCAACGTACTGGCGAGAGATTCCCCATCATTAAAAAGGCAGTGAGGGTTGAATCAAACAGGAAGGCGATGCGCTTGGTGTGCCCAGTGGACAAACTCAAACTGCTCACACTGGCAGTATCAGCTATGGAAAGAAGCACAATTACACAAATTACAAGTGAACTTACACTCCGCTTTCAAGAGAAATTGTGGTTTATATATATATAATATAAAATTCACTTTACCAGTAGCTGATTACTGACTTTACCAGTAACATATTCTCTCTCGCTCTGTATGTACACACACACACACACACACACACACACACACACACACACACACACACACAGAGGGTGATTCAAAACATTTTGTCCCTTTTTGTCCCATTCATTTTGAATCACCCTGCATATATACGTGTGTGTGTGTGTGTGTGTGTCTGCGTATCTCAACCTGCACTTAACAAGACAGCAAAAACAAAAATGTTCTGTCTGCTATTGTGACATTATTGTACAACTATTTTCAACACACTGATAAAGATTCTGTGAAAGTCATTTACTTAGGACAATGGACTAAACACTGAGCAAAACACCGTACTGGGTTGTGATTTATGTCAGTTTATAAAGCCAATGATGGATGTTCTAGTGCTCACCTTGATCATCTTGACTGTTTGTGTCTGTGTCTGTGGCGGATGACCCAGCCTCCTGTACAGGACTCCTGCTTTCTGCACTGTCCCACGACAACAACATCTTTTGTGGATCCAGAGTAGTTCTAACAACAGAAATAAGGGCCTGAATCACTGACGGTGTAACATGGGCAGAAGCTTCCTCAGTCACAAAATAACTTCTAATTACAGAAGACAAGACAGACTGGCTTATATTTTACCAGACAGACTGAGGTCTTATATTTTACCCCCACCCCTACATTCACTCACAGACTTTATAGCTAATTGTTAAAGTTCCCACTGATTAATATGAGGAAGGGTCAATTTTAACTAGTTTAACAGTAAATTAAAGGCACATTTATTTGCTTTTGAGGATATTTTGATTAATCCATTACTGCAACAAAAGATGAAAATATTCAATATGGCTTTTCCATCTAATAATGAGTGTTGGCTTTCAGGCCAGTCCTAAGCAAGCTTACTCAGATGTATATCTTAATAGCAATTACTCTCTGTAAAGGATGCACAAGATTGCAACTAAGGGCGCAATCCAGAGTAACTACGGGGAGTCCTTGCTCTGGTGTAAGAACTTACTCTGGATTGCAATATGAATTTCCCATAGGTTTTCACTAGGTGGTGCAATAACTACAGGTGCATGTAATGTCTCTTATGTGCTCTCGTAGTTACTCTGGACTGTAGCCTTAGGCCTATATCCTAAAGTGAAATTCAGCCCTTTGCTCCGGAGCAGTTAAGATGACTTTCCATAAGATAACACCAGAGGGTGACGTAACTGTGTGGACCCGTAACTGCTCTGGATTTAGCCCTTAGTTTAACAAGAAAAATTCCTCAAAAAGATAGCTATTTTAAGGATTTGATAAAATACAAATTGAGTGCACTTTAAATTTATTTAGAGTTTAGCAAAGGACAAAAGAACTAAAAATGGTCCATGGTCCTAACCATCCATCCAGGCTGCAAATCTGTTTGTACTGAAAACAGATTTGCAAGATTTCGGCATCATTCTCTTAGGCTGCAATCCTAATGTCCAGTTAGGCCAGCCTAAGCCTGGGCATAAGTCCTATGCTGACCTGGGGGCGCTGCAGGAGTGCCATAAGACACTACTGCACCACTCCTGCGCAGTACCTCCTATAGACACATACTTGCCTCCCTACATAATCATGGGAACTGAAAGACCAATGGGTTGTGCCGGCCTAGGTTGATATTGCACCTTTAGCCACTGAAATGACGATTTGTTTCTTAGCATGTTCTAGTACCTGATGTTTTATTTGAAGTTTCTCTTTCCTGATGCTTAATGTATTTCAGGACTAGCATAAAACCTTTTGAGTTGGGCAGGATTTTACAAGACAAGCTCAGAAGGAAAAGTGCAATTTTTATTTTCCATTTTTTTATTTTCCAATTTCCATCTCATCAGAAGTAAGCTCCATTGTGTTCAATGGGTCTTACTCCCAGGAAAGTGTGTTTAAAATAGCAGCCAAAATGACCTAGATAAATTGGCCTGCAAAATTGGCCTATTTTTGCTTTCAGTAGATTCAGGAATGCAGCCACACACTTACTTGAGCCTGTTGATAGATGGAACGTTCCGCCACGAGGAATGAAGGTTATCCAGATTTATTACTTGGCCCTTTTTATGGGCGAACCCCAACCGGCAATACATTGAAACAGCATTCTGGAAACAAGATGGCATCACAAATAAAATGCAAAGCACTCATTTCATGTCTTCTTCCCCTCTTAAGCAACGAGCATGGGCTTACCTTTACCAGTGACAAGTCTATCTCCAGGACATTTGCCAGCTGAAAATATGCATAAGAAAATAATTACTCTAAATGCAATACTATCTGTAAAGGTTTGGTCATTCAAGGGTAGGGGCGATTTAGCCACCTTCTTAAAATATCCAACAGCATTTGACTATAGCCAAGTAACAAGATAATCAATGAACACTGAGCTTGTCAGTTAGCATGGTTCCCAACCCAACTGTAAATTAGTTCCCCAAAATATTAGAAAGCCATATGATTGACAATAAACATAGCAACTTTAAACATTGAGGTGTGTGTGTTCTTCTGAATACTTTTGAAAATACAGGTATGTCATCACAGAGGATCATTTCCATGGATCTCTTGGAGGGAAACCACAGATACAGGAGATGCTATAAAAATAGAAGAACCTGCACGCCCTATAACATTGTTTAAAAGCTTAACAACGTTTAGCCCAAGATTATCAAACTGGAGACTAGAATTACCAGTCACAAACTCACAGGCAGAAGCTTTGGGAAAGTCAGCTCTGTTTGAGACCTTAGAGAACTACTGACTGTTAAAGAGCACAATCCTAACCATGTCTACTCAAAAGTAAGCCCCAGTGCGTTCAATGGGTCTTACTCCCAAGAAAGTGTCTTTAGGATTGCAGCTGTACCTTCTTTTACGACACAGAAAAATGTGTGGAAGAATGACTTACCTCTGCCACATTTGTATGCTCATCTATTGAAACAAATATCTTGTACAGCAAGGTTTCAAAATAATCACCCTGTACTCTGTTCATAACAAAACCTTCAAGAGGGGGCACTGAAAAGAAGAGATATGTTTATTTTTTTATTTATTTAAATAATTTGTATCTCGCCTTTCTTCGCCCACAGAGGGGAACTCAAGGTGGGCAAACAATTAAAAAACAATAAAACACCACTAAAATTACATATGGTAATAAATAGAGATAAAAACACATTAAAATGTAGTTAAAATACAATTAGATTAAAGCTAAAAACGTAGACTAAAAACAATAAAACAGAAAAAGATAAAAAAAAGATAGAAGCCCCCCAACCTCTGCCCCCATTTAAAAAGCTTTTTTAAAATAAAAGGTCTTAAGGCTCCACCTGAAGCTCTGTAATGAGGGAGCTTTCCTCAGTTCTAAGGGGAGGGAGTTCCAAAGCCGGGGTGCCACCACCGAAAAGGCCCTATCTCTGGCCAACACACCTCACGTCTCTTAGTGGCGGCACAGTCAGAAGGGCCCCCTCAGATGACGGGTCGGATTGTACGGAAGAAGGCGGTCCCTCAGATACCCTGGACCCAAGCCGTTTAGGGCTTTAAAGGTCAGGACCAGCACTTTGAATTCAGCCCGGAAACGAATGGGCAGCCAGTGTAGTCACTGAAGCAGTGGCCCGACAGAGTCGAACCGACGAGCCCCAGCAACCACACGGGCCACCACATTCTGGACTAGTTGAAGTTTCCGGACCGTCTTCAGAGGCAGCCCCATGTAGAGCGCGTTGCAATAAGGATATAATCTGAGGACATTTTATATTATGAAAATGGGATAATTCTTTGTCAGTGAACTATTAACACTTATTCTGCTCCTTTTCTCCTTTCTTTCAGGAATCCAAGGTATACCAAAGGTCGAGATGATCTTTCAACTTGTACTTCACCAAAAATTCTAGAATTTTACAAGTAGGGATAATTCATAAAGTGTGCAAATCTCTTTGAGTTTATTTATTTATTCATGTATTAATTATTTATAATGAATAAAGAAATAATAACAAGCAGGCATCCATCAATCTTGAGAGACTATGGTATCGTGCTCGGTGTGGCATACGCTGCATGCGAAGCACGAAGGCCTGGGTTAGACTGATATGGAGGATGGGCTGTTACCCAAGCAGCAAATCCCCCCTTTCCACGCCACTGAAATAGTCCAATGGAAAGGCAGAGCCAATACGATTGGATTGAGCTGGCGTTGCAGAGCTGGGCTAAGGACAGGAGCTCACCCTGTCTTGTGGGAACTGACCTGGGTCTCAAACACTGGCCTGCTGGTTAACAGGCACAGTGTCTTTAACCACTTGCGCCACCCACAGCCCTAATAAATAATAATAAATAAATAGTGCCCAAGACAACTTACAAAACTTTAGTTTCTCCCCTCCTGCTCTCCTCACAACAGCCCTGTGGGGCAGGTAGCTTCATAAAAAGATTACTTCATAAAAAAGGTGACTGAACTCACCTGCTATACAACTGTCATCTGATATTGGAACATCCAGATAAATAAACCCTTTATTATACAAGCCTGAAGAGAGAAAAAAAGAATATAAATATTTTAAAGACCATCTTCATCTTCACTACTATGCATAACATGGCCCTATTCTGTTGAAAGAACAGAGCTACCCACTAGTGTAGCTCTATGACTACCTAGCAAACTTCGAACACAATCCTAACCATGTCTACTCAAAAGTAAGCCCCATTGTGTTCAATGAGTCTTACTCCCAGGAAAGTGTCTTTAGGACTGCAGTCTTACTGGAACAGGATATGCTACATGAAGAACATCCACAAGCAAAGAAATAATAGTCTAAATTGAATGTTTATTTCAAATCACCAGGTATTTAAGCAACAAGGTTTTCCAAAAGAATTAAATGCCACAATGTGCATGAACTAAACGATCTTGGGCAACACCTAACAAACTATGGGCAAAATCCAGAGTAACTACAGGGAGTCCTTGCTCTGGTGTAAGAACAACTTACTCTGGATTCCAATATGAATTTTCCATAGGTTTTCACTAGGTGGTGCAGAA
Organism: Cryptoblepharus egeriae; assembly: GCA_030015325.1. Lineage (NCBI taxonomy): Eukaryota > Metazoa > Chordata > Lepidosauria > Squamata > Scincidae > Cryptoblepharus > Cryptoblepharus egeriae. The sequence continues at coordinate 10,972,764 of JAREYC010000003.1, read as the reverse complement.
ACTACAGGTGCACGTAAAGTCTCTTACGTGCTCCCGTAGTTACTCTGGATATGGGAGTAATTTTAACTTAATGGGCCATAATAGTTTTGACATTCTTTCAAGAGGGCAAGAGACATTCTTTCAAGAGTTCCTCTTTTATTTAGAAGAAGAAGAGTAACTGGCCCTTCTTACCCCAGCAATGTTTTCTACAGGCCTCTACTGGTGTTTTTTGACATCTTTTTAGATTGTGAACCCTTTTGGGACAGGGAGCCATTTGCCATAAGTTACATTTCATTTTCTCTGGAAACTGCTTTGTGAACTTTTTGTTGAAAAGCGGTATAGAAATACTGTTGACTGATTTGATTATAGAGAACTGCAGTCTCGTATTTCTTATCACAAACCACTTCCCAAACTCAGGAAAACTTAATGAAATATAACAGGAGTTATAGAAACTCTATATATGTTAGAGAAAGAGCGACAACTTTCAGAATACAAAATAATTCATGCTCACTCCAGACGGATCTTCAGATCATGTTCGTCTATTTTGTTTTGAATATTTTCAAAAAATTATTGACTTCCAACAAACAATGAAGTTGCAAAGTAGGTGCATAAACCCACTACACCACAGTATGGTTTGAAATGGGTCTCTAAAACCTGCACCCATGTTTTATCCAAAAAATGTTCTCTTTAAGGAAAATAAGGAAAATAAACTTTTCCTTATTTTCCTTAAAGAGAAAATAAGGCTAGCCAAAATAATTTTCCTTTTAGACATCTTAGATGCTCTCATTTTCAAATAAAATGTCAAAATTTAGCAAAAATTTCAATTTTGGGGCTTTATTTGTAAGATGAGTCTTCACTATTAGGTGTTACAATAGTTCTCTGGATCTCATCCCCTATCAAATAAAAACTCTGAGCCATCTCAACTTGGTTATCAAGCCCTGATAACAATAGGCAGAAATTATATTTTTAATTGAAAAAAAAATTAAACACCACACAACTCACTGTGAACTACATTGTAGTCCAGGGATCCAGCAAGTTGAGGACCTGAATCAATGATTTTATCAATAGCAGATTTTTCAGAGGTAGTGCAAATCTAAAAAAAAGAAAAGTTTATATTAAATCATATTTAATATACATTTATATTATAGGATATACTTTAAAAATCAACTCACATTCAGATTGAAGCTTGGACATAAAAAAGACAAGTCAATCTCATTTTCCACGCCTATTATTATGTTAGAGACAGTAAAATGAAATTTTCCAAAAAAAAAATTATTTTCACTCTTTCTCAAGAACCAAAATTTGAATTACCCAATGGAATTGTCTGACAATAAGTTGAAGGCAGGCAAGCCATAAAAGGGCATGTTTTTACTTTCATTCATTTTTTCCAATAACTAAACAATTCAAATTACTAAACCAAATAGACAAAACGGATTTGCCACAAGACTGAGTGTATACGAGAGATTATGTACTTCCACTCCTGCTAAGGGATCAAGTATTATAATTTATCTGAAAATAGTATGACCCCAAAATAGTTAATTTTGGGGTCAGGTCAATTAAACCCAGAAAATAACTGTAAAGCTACCTTTATGTCGTCCTCTGTGATGTAGCCTGCTTGTACCACCCACCAAGCCTCAATGGCGATCTCCACTGGTTTCATAGGGAGCAGATCACGAGCAGTTTTCCTTCTAAAAAATTTCTGAAGAAATACAGTCCATATGAGATCATATAAGCCAAAGTTAACAAGAAAATGATCCATTTATTATCTTATAATATAAAAGCAACTAACATATGATCACATCTTCTGAATATAGCCTATTCAAACACATGGGCTGCTCCAGAAACAAATCCCAAGAGGGCTTTACTATAACAACAGCAAATTTATGTAATTAATCCACGCAAACTATATTTTGTGCAGTAAAAGATATTGCACATTTTATTGCAACATTTTAAAAATGTGTAGGTTTTAAAAGGAAAAAGCTGATTGTAGCATAGATCTTAATTAAACAATTGCTAAAGTTTTTCAGACACACAGGGTGACCATATAGAAGTACAGGCACTCTGTCCTCCATTCTATATGGTAACCCTGACACATCAACACTACAAATTATCTGACTGAAGGTATTTTTGTCATTTATATTTCTGTAATACCAAACCTAATCTCATAAAATACATTCTGAGTGAGAATGCATAACTATAGTCTGAACACTGGGGGTACTGCCACCCTATTAACTCTTAAAATTTACCACTATTTGCACTTTATTTAAAATATTTGTACCCACGTCTCCGGCTGAGTAGGCTCCTGGAGTATTTTACAAAAAAAACCAATGAATAAGAAAACTATAATGAAAATGATTACATTAATCTAACTATGGGCAAAATCCAGAGTAACTACGGGGAGTCCTTGCTCCGGTGTAAGAACAACTTACTCTGGATTCCAATATGAATTTCCCACAGGTTTTCACTAGGTGGTGCAGTAACGACGGGTGCATATAAAGTCTCTTACGTGCTCCCGTAGTTACTCTGGATTTGGGGGTAAGTCCTTGTTTTAAGTTATGCCCCACAACTATCAACAACAGTCCTGATGGAAGAGATAGAAGTGAAATGGAAAAAATGAGCACATACTTTTGATGATCTACACTGGTTCATTAGATCAATATACTGGTTTCTTCCTATGCCAAGAAGCCTCAGGCCTGGAAAAAAAATTCAAGTCCCTTGAAAAGAGAATTATGTTTGTTGAGAAAGTATCCTGACACAGGGATACCATTTTCTAACAGTTTTTGTTTTAATTTACCAAGCTTTTTAGCAAGAACAGTGGAAGCACCATATATGTAAAGATTAAATTTGGTGATGTTCTCTAAGCATAAGCATTCAGTTTGAAACTCTCTGAATTCCTCCATGTACATTGTATAGAGCTATAGTATACCCTTGATCACATATTACCGGTATTATCTTAACTCCTAGAAAACTTTGCCTTTATTTCCAAAGATGCTTCAAAAAATAAACTAATCCATTCAAGTTAGATGTGATGACTTACAGCAAAATCCTGTTTATCCTTGCTCAGAAGTAAGCCTCAGGGCACAATTCTAACCAATTTAGGCTGGCATAACTTACCTGTTTCCCCGTTCCAATGGTGGTATGGGGAAGTAGGCACATGACTGTGCTCTGGCCTAAACCTAACGGGGTGGTACAGAAGTGACTTAAAGGCAATTTTGTGACACCGCAAGGAACTTGTGCCAGCCTAACTAGGCATTAGGATTGTACGCTCAGGGCACAATCCTAATCAACTTTCCAACACCTAGGTAAATGCAATGCAACTCTGAAGTAAGGCAACAATTGTTGCCTTACGTTGAGGAGGCCTCTGCGATCGCCAGTAACACATTCCACACTAGCAGAGCTTTGCAAGTGTTGGAAATGTGGTTAGGACTGTGTTCTCAGTGTGTCCAGAGGAACTTATACAATTCTGCACAGAATAGCAACTTTAGAAACTCAGGGGTTGATCCTAACCAACTTAAGCCGGCCTAATTCATCTGGCGTATCTTCCCGTGGTGGTGTGGGTAGGTCGGCATATGCCTGTGCACTGGCCTAACCCCCTTACAAGTGGGACAGAAGTGCCTTATGGCACTTTTGTGATATCGTCAGGTCAGCCGAAGACTTGTATGCTGGGGCTTATACTGGTCTAACTGGAGATTAGGATTGTAGCTTCAGAAGACCATATTATATATCCGACAACTTGTAACTTCATGCAATGCATATTTATTACGGTCCAAGGCAAATCAATCATGTAGGCTCTGAATTCAAAATCTACATTTACTGCAAAGGGGTAGGAGGAGAGGCAGAAAGAGACACTCTCTTTTTAACAAGACCATTGGAAGTGAGTTATTACAATTTCCTCTCCAGCAAGCATTGGTCAGCAATTCAGAAAACGAAGAGCACAATCCTAACCATGTCTACTCAAACGTAAGCCCCATTGTGTTCAATGGGTCTTACTCCCAGGAAAGTGTCTTTAGGATTGCAGCCTAAGTTCTTACTCATATAGCTACATTTGTTCCAACAGTAGCTACCCTTTCAATTAACTTTGCAGTCTTGCAGCAGTCTTTGCAGTCTTGCAGCATGGAAATCCCTTTGTATGTGTGGTTAAGGTGAAGACACAAATAATCCATATTATAACTGATAACCAAGATAGACAAGTATCCAAGATGTGGCCTTAAAGAATAGTGTTCTATTTCTTCAACTATACAGGTGTTATTTTATCAACAGTGTTTCTTCTGCTTTTTTTAAAAAGTCATGAAATCAAAAGTATTAACAAGTGGTTAATTCAAAAAGGAATTATCATGCAGCTGTGCCTTTAAAATCACAATTTTTTCCAAACACTATGGAATGAACATTTATTTAGCTTACTGAAAATTATATACTTACAGTCTGCAGCAGTGAAATTTGGCAGTGAATCATAGCTTTTCTCACTGTTCATGATATCCTTTATAAAGGAAGAGAAAAAAGTTTATTGCCTCTGAATCACTCTTAGCTCCTTATTTAATGGCTGTGCATTATATCAATTAAAATTACCGGTATATCAATTATATCAATATATTATATCATATCAATGCATTATATCAATTACTAGTACTTAATGACTGTGCATTATATCAATGAAAATGTGAAACCTAGCGTACAATCTAGAGTTACTACGGGACCTTTTACATCAACATAGTTACGGTGCCAGCTATGGGAAACCTATGGGAAATGCAGAGCAATCCAGAGAAAGTGCCTTTCTGTAGTTACTCTGGATTGTAGGGCTAGGCTGCAATCCTAATCTCCATTTAGCCCAGCATAAGATCCAGCATAAATCCTTTGCTGACCTGGGGGTGTCACTAAAGTTTATTTCTGCCCCACTCATGGGAAGGTTAGGCCACTGCACCAGGCATACACTGACCTTCCCACACCATCAAAGGAAGATACGGCAGGTGCGTTAAGCCAGCCTAAATTGGTTAGGATTGCGCCCCTAGTTTAAATCTACCAAGGTTATTAGAGTTTTGGTTTTGAAATGTTTGCATTTAACCAACTTGGTCCCATCAGTGACATAACCAGGGGCATACATGGAGTATCAGCAGCAAGCTATACAGGGGCAGCAAGCTATATAGGGGCAGCAAGCTATATAGGGGCAGCAAGCTATATAGGGGCAGCAAGCTGAACTTGACACTAGTGATTAAAATTCTGAAAAACAAGGTATTTATGAATAACTAGCGAAAAGTGTACCCGCGTTGCGGGTGTAACATTTCTCCCTATGCCATCCCCCCATGGCGCAGAAACACCCCATGTGCCACTTCCCCCATGTGCATCATCCCCCATGCGCATCATCCCTCCATGCGCATCATCCCCCCATGTGCAACATCCCCTCATGGACAACTTTCCCCAATGCGCAACTTCCCCAATGCGCAACTTTCCCCCATACGCATCAACCCCAATGGCAACTTTTCCCCATGCGCATCATGACCCCACGCGCATCATATCCCCATATGCAAATTTTCCCCATGTGCAACTTCCCCCTGTGCACATTACCCCCATGCGCATCATCCCGCCATATGCATCATCCCCCCATGCGCAACTTTCCCCAAGCACATCATCCCCTCATGTGCAACTTTCCCATATGCGCATCATCCGCCGATGCGCAACTCTTCCCCATGCTCGACTTTCCTCCATGCTCAACTTTCCCCCATGTGCATCATCCCCCATGCGCATCATCCCCCCAAGCGCAACTTCCACCCATGCGCAACTACCCCATGTGCATCATCCCCTCATGCGCAACTTTCCCCATGCGCATCATCCGCCGATGCACAACTTCCCCCATGCGCATCATCCCCCATGCGGAACTTTCCTCCATGCTCAACTTTCCCCCATGCGCATCATCCCCCATGCGCATCATCCCCCCATGTGCAACTTCCACCCACGCGCAACTTCCCCATGTGCAACTTCTCCCCATGCGCAACTTTCCCCCATGCACATCATCTGCAGATGCGCAACTTTCCCCATGCGCAACTTTCCCCATGCGCAACTTCTCCCCATGCGCATCAACCCTCATGCGCAACTTTCCCCATGCGCAACTTCTCCCCATGCGCATCAACCCTCATGCGCAACTTTCCTCCATGCGCAACTTCCCCCCATGCGCAGCATCCTCACCAGTGCAACCTCTTCCTCTGGAAAACATCCCCCAGTGCACCAGGGTCTGAGCACCAAACTGGCTGGATGTTGTTCAGTCTCCCATGTTAAGTATAGGACAGAAACACGTTTCCCCCTTTTCAGCCCCTGAAGGGTTAATTTCTCCAGATGGTTCTTGGTGGGAGTTCAGGTGACAGAAGGAACTCCCAGAATTCCATGCTTCAGGCCCAGCAGTTGGGGCGGAATGTTGATGAGTCAGCAATTCTCAATGCAAAGTATAGGGAGGAAAACGCGTTGCGCCCCTTTTCACCCCCTTCCGGTTGGAATTTTGGAAAACCGGTTCTTAGTGCACCCCTCCATCACGGAAGGAACACCCTCCCCAAATTTCACGCTTCTAGGGCGGGCAGTTTTGGCAGGGCGGTGATGAGTCAGTGAGTCAGTGAGTGACTTTTCTCTTATATATATAGAAGATAATACCAACATGTAATATATTGTTGGAATGATAATTCAATAATTTTTGTCACTTCCTCTGAATAATACAAGTTTGCAAACTCCTTCATCCAAATAATTAGGCTGAAAGCCCAAACTGTCACTGCCAGCAGGTACTATGGAAACTGTGTTTCTTGCTGATTATTACTGGAATAAAACTAACAATATACAAGACACGTGACATGTGACTCCACTTGGCAGGCATTGTTATGCCACAGTGGCATGAAGTGATAGGAAAACACGATATGCATAATTTGAAACATTTCTCTGAACTCACCTCCATTATTCCTGTATAATAGGAAAAGGGTGTGATCCTCAAGCCTTTCACCACAATGTCAGACAAGTGATATGGATATAAGATGAGATGATCTCTACTATATTTTAACAATTCCTCATAGTATTTACGTTCATCTTTCTTAACGTGTTTAACTATGAGAGAAAAAAGAGGGCTGTTATTACATCTTTGGCACAGTCTCCATAAACGTGTTAGCACACTACATATTTATGGAGTGCATGCAAAAGGATGCTTCCAATACAGACCATAGATACTCACCTGTAAGGCCAATTAATCAAGTAATCAATTAATCAAATCAATTTCTTTCATTATATTACAATTCCTTTCATTATATTACCTCGCTTAACAAGTGTTTCACATAACAAGCAAAAATTTCTAAGAAATCTTCACATAACAAGTTCCACTTCACTTAACACTTCCGCTTCACATAACAAGTTCTGCTTCACTTAACAAGCAAGCGCGCCATGGGCACGCGTGCTATGCAGCCCTGATGCTCCATGCAGAGGCTCTTTAAAAGGGCTGCCAGCCAGCGCTGCTGCCGCTAACTGGCCCCAACTTGGGGGCAGTTGCCTGGGGGTACCACAGGCAGCTGCCCCTAACTGCCCCCAAGTGCCCCCACTGACCACCTTGAACATCCAGCCTCCCAGGTAGGCCTCCCAGGGAAGTTTCTTTGATTGCAGCCTCCTAATCATGTCTACCCAGAAGTAAGCCCCATTGTGTTAAATGGGGCTTACTCCCAAGAAAGTGTCTTTAGGATTGCAGCCTAAGTAGACTGAATAGGATCATGCACACTGAATGCATATTTTGTTTTCAATTCCAGTATTTTGTCATCATTTTTACATCCAGTTAATATTTTTATATGAATGTTTTGGGGGTTGTGGAACCAATGTCTGAGTTTCCATTATTTTCTATGGAAAAATCTGCTTCACTTAAAGAGCGTTTCACTTAAAGAGCATGCTTCCAGAACGAATTAAGCGCTTTATGGGAGGCACCACTGTACTACTTGCTTAGGTGTATCTGCACTGAAAAGCCCAACCAGAATGAACACGCTCCTTTGATGAAATCCTTATGGGTAGCACATTATACATTCAAAAGCACATCCACATTTCAAATTTATATTTTTTTTCCTACTCACCTAAGTTATTTCTGTACCGTAGTTGATTGCGGATGCTATAGAGTACCACCTGCTTTTCATATTCTCGCTGTGAATTTCCAAGACCCTATGAATGAACATATATTCATTTAGCCGACATCCTATTCCCCAACTCAGACAAATATTACAAATGGTAGAACTTATTTTATTTTATATTCAGTTAGAACATAAATATTAGAAAATATATTCTATAAATTTATTACTTATAATAGAATTTATATTTATTCTATTCTATTATTTATAATAGAATATTATTTATTTATCTATAAATAAAAATAAATTAAAGTCAACAATCATTAAAGTTCACATATGAACTGTAGGATACAACACAAATTTATACAGTATAATTATTCTGAAAAAATGTATTTTTATTTACTTATTTTTATTTATTCACTGTATTTACTTGAATCTAAAGCACACTTTTTCAGCTGAATTCAGTCTCCAAAATCAAGGTGAGCATTAGATTCGATGGTTAATTAGACTCGAGCAAAACAGTATTTTGATTGTAAATATAGGGTACACATTAGATTCAATGGCACATTAGATTCAAGTGAATGCGGAGTAAATCCAAAATCCAGACACCAAGCAGTTTGGTAAGTGTACTGACTTCTTCCAGATCCATACAACGTACAAAAAGCAGCAGCATCATCTCAAAAACATTAGAATATATATATAATTTTTTTAAGTACAGTACTTTAAATAGTTGTGCAGGCAGGGGGTTGGACTAGATGACCTGCGAGGTCCCTTCCAACTCTATGATTCTATGAAATACTAGTATATAATACCGGACTTACTCAAATCTAATACACCATTGAATCTAATGTGCACCCTACATTTATAACCAAAATACCACATTACCTGAACCTTCAAATCCAATGCGCACCCTGATTTTGGAGACAAATGACTTTAATGGGACTTACTTCTGAGTAGACCCACCTTGGATTGGGCCCTGAAGCTTGTCTACACTTACCTGGGAGTAAGACCCATTGATTACAATGGGGCTGACTTTTGAGTCAACATGGTTAGGGTTGTGCTTTATGTCTGTGAAAATTATAGCCTTTTGTGGGGTGGTGGCAACTTACAAATAGAGGTTGAATACCATGGACTAAACACCATTGCTCTGGTTAAAGGGAGGGCATTGAAGTAGCCCTTCAGGTACCAGGAGAACTGGTGTCCCCGCTTTCTGACAGTTCATTTTTTGCTGATCCGCTCTTTCAATTATACCCAGAACTCGTTCATTCAACACATGTTCCGCTCTTTCAACCTCTGAAAATGATTAGGTTCCACTTTTCAACTATTTTCACTTTTGGACGGTGCTCCGGTCCATACCCTATCCAATAAGTGAGAGATGCCTTTCCCATTCCTTCTCAATGCTTTAAAACCCTTGTAGTCAATGGGACGTTCTGCCATGTAAGTGTGGATTCTCCAGAGCCCAATCCTAGGCAGAGATCTGTCCCATTATAGTCAATGGGTCTTACTCCCACGTAGCTGTGGACAGGCTTGCAGCCTCAGGGCCCAATCCCAGTCAGGTCTACTCAGAAGACAGTCCCATTATAGACAAAGGGACTTACTCACAGGGAAGTGTGTACAGGCTTCAAGTCTCAGAGCCTCATTCTATGCAGGTTTGCTTGGAAATAAACCCCATACTACTCAATGGGCCTTACTCCCAGGTAAGTGTAGACAAGCTTCAGGGCCCAATCCAAGGTGGGTCTGCTCAGAAGTATGCCCCATTAATGTCAATGGGCCTTACTCCCAGGTAAGTGTAGACAAGCTTCAGGGCCCAATCCAAGGTGGGTCTACTCAGAAGTAAGTCCCATTAAAGTCAATGGGTCTTACTCCCAGGTAAGTGTAGACAAGCTTCAGGGCCCAATCCAAGGTGGGTCCACTCAGAAGTAAGTCCCATTAAAGTCAATGGGTCTTACTCCCAGGTAAGGCCAGCTGGCGAGAGGCGGAGCCTGCTGTGGCCCCGCCCACTTGAGGAAGGGAAGGCGTGGCCTGTGAGAGGACCACGTGACCCTGGAGGTGCGTGAAACGGGGGCCGGGAGGGGCCATTCGGCGGTACCTGCTTGACGCTTGCGGGGAGACGGCCCCAGGGGTAGTTGTGCCGGATGTGGAACTCCACGTCCACGTTCATGGCCTCGGCCGCAGCCCAGCCCCAGCAGCACCCCCGAGACGCTCCTGCTCCCCTCGCCGCGCTTCCGCATCACGGGCACACGCCCCGCCCCTCGCACTGCGTCACTTCCGTCAGGCAAGGGGGTCACAAAGGGGCCCGCGAGGAGACTACAACTCCCAGCATGCCTCGCGAGGAAGGGACGCCATCTTCTGTGACGTGAAGGCGGGGTTGGACTGCGCATGGCTGTCCCCTGCTGAGGGGGCGGGGCTTCTCAGCAGAACCCAACGGGCGTGACGTCATCACTGAGTGACGTCATGGGCTGGTGTGACGTCACCAAGCAGACTCCATCCTGCCAAACTAATGAATTAATTTTAATTTAATTAAATAATCTAAGTTAATTAAGTTATTTGACTTTAATATTTAATAAACACAATATTTTATTATTTGTTAAAGTTATAAACTTTGTATTAAACTTTAATTTAATTAAAAGTTAAAGTTAAAACTAAACACTTAATTAAACTAAATTAATTAAATTTTAATAAAATAAAAAAACTTTTTATAATTAAACTTTTAATAGTCATTTTTAATAAAGTTTTTTAATAAACGTGAACTTAAATAAAGTTTAATAAAGTCATTTTAATAAAGTCACATTAATAAAGTCAATTAACGTATTAAAAAAATCAATAAAATGAAATTTAATGTAATAAAATTATTTATAATAAATAATTTATTTATTATAAGTAATTTATTTATTAATTTAATTAATAAATTTAATTTAATTTATTAATTTAATTTATTAATTTATTAATAAATAGTAATTTAATTTATTAATTTAATTTATTAGTTTTTTTAATAAACTTTAACTTAAATAAAGTTTAATAAAGTCATTTTAATAAAGTCATGCTAATAAAGTCAATTAACGTATTAAAAAATCAATAAAATGAAATTTAATGTAATAAAATTATTTATAATAAATAATTTATTTATTAATTTAAATAAATAATTTATTTATTATAAGTATTATTATTATTATTATTATTATTATTATTATTATTATTCATACATTAATAAAATTAAAAATAATTATCAATGTGTGGAAAGGTCTTGGGTTCTTTTCAGTGGCTGAGCTGCTGTTGTTGTTCTGCTGAGCTCAGCAATCTTTGCATGATTTCCGTGGAGTCGATACTCAGCACTGTAAAGGATTCTCTCTAAAAACTGCAGAATGCCAAACGCCACCAACACCAATACTGCCTCCGACAATGCTCGGCGCTGCACACGCTGCATGCGAAGCACAAAAGCCTGGGTTGGATTGCTATGGAGGATAGGCTGTTACCCAAGCAGCAGATCCCCCCTCTCCATGCCACTGAATTAGTCCAATGGAAGGGCAGAGCCGATACAATTGGATCCAGCTGGCATGCCAGAACTGGGCTAAGGACAGGAGCTCACCCTGTCTTGTGGGGCCGACCCGGGTCTCGAACCCTGGCCTGCTGGTTAACAGGCACAGCGCCTTAACTGCCTGTGCCGCCCACAGCCCTGTATCAGAATGTCAAAAACGGAGACAAGCTGAAGAAAAATCAGGCTTTATTGTTTGCGCAAACAAGAGTGACGGAGTTCTTACCCCAAGCGACTGTCAAATGCTTTAAAACTTCTTTTATACATTTTTTCCAGACGTAGGCAAGCAAGTTACGCCCAGTGGTGTACTCTACTCTACAGAACCGGTTGTTAATGAGAGATGGGACATATAAAGTTTAAACGTAGCCGTTTAAAAGTGGCTGCCAGATGGACAGAGAACCGGTTCTTAATTTCTTTGAAGCCCATCACTGGTTACACCATATTGAAAGCTGCAAGACAATCAGTATTTTTATAGCTCTAAGTATCCTATTCTTTATATGGTTATAGGAAATAAGTGGAGGGGGTGAGGAGCTAAAAGCTTTGTGAAAGTCTGAGTTCAACCTCGGCCTTTTCTTGCTTGCGCAACCTGTTCTTGCTTGCTCAGGCTGCCAACTTATTGTCTTCCTTGCAACAAGTATGGGTGAAAGGGCTTGCTATGAATGTAGAGATCTTTTAAGAGAAGGGATTTGTGATGTTGACCCTTAGCTTTTTGGGTGGGGCGCTGTAGCTTGACCCTTTCATGTAGAAGTAGACTCTACCAGGAGTCCTCAAACTTTTTAAACAGGGGGCCGGTTCTCTGTCCCTCAGACACTGTCAGGGGCCGAAGAGTGAGAGGACTTATGTAGGACATCCTACATTTTATCCTACATTTTAAAATGTAGGACATGATAAAATGAAGCAAAAATGCTTGTATTGCTTTCCTGTACTTAAGTTCAACACTTTTGAAATTGAAAACCTTTTAACATGCCTGATTCTCACCCAGACATGCAAGACGCCCTCAAAGCAGTTTCCAGCAACACGTTACTTCAACATATTTTATTTAACATATTCTTCTACAACATATTTTACATGTCAGACTTAAGACATGTAATTGTAAGACACCCTCAAAGCAATTTGCGGCAACACAAGGAATGTCAGTGACATGCACTGACACACACCATGCACTCTCTCTCTCACACACACACACCCATGTATTCTTACACACACACAAACACAAGTTCACCTCAATTTTAGGCTTGCTGTACAGGAATTTTGCCCAAGCCTATGCATGTCTACTCAGGAGTAAGGCCCATTAGAGTCAGTGGGGCTTACTCCCAGGAAAGTAAGCACAGCCCTCTGCATATCTACTCAGAAGTAAGGCCCATTAGAGTCCATGGGGCTTACTCCCAGGAAAGTGTGGATGGGAGGGTGTCCTTTATAGCCCAGCTCTCTGCTTGTCTACTCAGAAGTAAGCCCCTGGAAGCTGGGGTGGCCACGAGAGAGTGGCAGTAGGTGCACGCACCAGCCAGAACCCCTGGGGTAGACGAAGTGCACGTGCTCCAGCTGCGCGTGCAACATTTAAAAAAAAATTTAAAGGGCCAGCTTGAAGCTGCACAAATTCTGGAGCCCCGAGGGGCTCTCTCCCTTTACACAGGGCTGCCGCGACTGGCGGATCTTCGCCGCGGCAGCCTTGAACTGCCCCCAGTGCCCTTGAAGTTCCTCCCAAAACCCCCAAAAGGCTGGCGGGCTGGATTGAGGCCTCTGGCGGGCCTGATCCAGCCCCCGGGCCATAGTTTGAGGACCCCTGCTCTAATACATATGTGGTTGTGTTAGGCCACAATGCATCTGTTATTGTTTATTGTTATGTTAGCAGCACAACATTATTCTTTGTAGTTCTGCTGCAACAGACTCAGTGGATGCAATGAGCAGATACAGCATAGCATTACAATCCAGAGTAACTACAGGAGCACATAAGAGACATTACATGCACTTGTAGTTACAGCACCACCTAGTGAAAACCTATGGGAAATTCATATTGCAATCCAGAGTATATTGTTCTTATGTCAGGGCAAGGACTCCCCATAGCTACTCTGGATTGCGCCCTAAGTGTACAATTCTAAATATGTCTACTCAAAAGTAAGCCCCATTGTGGACAATGGGTCTTACTCCCAGGAAAGTGTCTTTAGGATTGCAGCCTAAATTTTGGAATTTACAGTCAATCCTATTGTACGGAGATCATTTCGAACTTTTCATATATCCTGAAATAATTAATCAAAATATAAATAGATGTTTGCCTCAGGTGAGAATCCAGTTTAATTAAGCTGAAGAACAAGTTCTCAGAATGTCATCAGCCCGACACAGCTAATACAACAGTACAAACACTGGAGAGTAGCTAGCTCTGTGCAATCAGGAGGTAGGAGAAGTAGAATACAGTAGTATTAAGATTTGCTGGAGATTAAATTGCTTTCTTTCCCCCAGGACTGCTTGTAACAAACAGGCAAGTGATAAGCTTGCACTCACTCAGATGCTTGCTAAATGGTGCAGGGGAAAAAGCAACAACATACGCTCATGTTCCAGCAGAATATATTATTAGTTGCCTCCTAAATGTCAGATCCTCCAGGGCTTGAGCTGTGAGCCTTCTGGACTGCAATTTACAGCACAATCCTAACCATGTCTACTCAAAAGTAAGCTCCACTGTGTTCAATGGGTCTTACTCCCAGGAAAGTGTCTTTAGGATTGCAGCCTAAGTCTAGCAAACTACTTGGCTGTGCAACTGTCCATGCTCCAGTCTTCTGGTGCAAGAGGGTATTGGACAGAGTGGGTGCAACATTGGACTCTATGATTGGCAAGCAGACACAGCAGAAACCCGCTAGATCATACTTGATGTAAAATAGTAGTGGGCATGGTAAGTATAGTAAGCAAGCAGAGGTTCGATGAGCACCTGTTGGAGATGCTCTAGGGGGAATTCCTGCTGCAGGCAGGGGGTTGGACTAGATGACCTACTAGGTCCCTTCCAACTCTATGATTCTATAATTCTAAGTGTCACAACATGCTGTGTATGCAGTCCCTCCCACTTGCCATCAGAACCCACTTATTACCATTTGCTCAGGGTGACTCAGGTGGACAACAGAGTACCTCTACTTTTAACTATTGCATTAAAGAGGGAATTGAGGCAGGTTTAGCTCATTATAGAAGGCTTGCCTAAATTCCCTCTTCTATGCAATGGTTAAAGGTTGGGCACTATGTTCTCCTTATTCTATATCAGTGGTTCTCAATATTCCTAATGCTGTGACTCCTTTATAAGTTCCTCATGTTGTGGGGACCCCCAACCATAACATTATTTTCGTTGCTACTTTATAACTGTAATTTTGTTACTGTTATGAATCGTAAATATCCGATATACAGGATGTATTTTCATTGTTACAAATGAAATGTGTGTTCTATGCACACATTGAAAACAATGGGATTTATTTCAGAGTAGGCATGCATAGGATTGGGCCCTGAGGCTGTCAGTCAGCCCCAGTGTGTGTGCAGCTACAGCCGGAGGTCTGGCAAATCTGACCTGGCCCCCTGCATCAGGGGTCTTTAGGCGACCCCCAGGAAAGCTCTAGGTGACCCCCCAAAGGGGTCCCGACCCCCACTTTGAGAAACGCTGTTCTATATGGTCACCCTGCCATCACTGCCCCAATGGCTCTGATGGGAAGAAGAAGGGGGTCCTTCTCAGTGTTGGCAACTCAAATCGGATGACTCAAACTTGAGCCACAAACTTCATGTCTTGCCAACTCGTGAGTCACACACATGGAAGTCACTAAAAAATACTTGAGTCAGGACCCCACTGATTTGAGTCTTGGATTCAAGTTGCCAAGACAAGTCTGTGTCAGAGTAGGGTGCTTGCTTGCTGTTTTTATCACATTTTTTCCCCCTGACACCAGGCTAAAGAAAAGGATGTGGCTAAAATCCTAAGAGCACTTTCCAGGGAGTATGCCCCATTGAACTCAATGGAATTTACTTCTGAGTAGACATGAATAGGATTGCATTGTGTGTCATGGAAAAAGAGGATGTATGGTCACTGGGAGTAAGCCTCCCAGCTGCTCCTCGTGAGAACATTTACTCTCTATGAAAGCTACAAGCATGTCAAAAGAATGTGCATTTCCCTTATGGTGGCATAAAGCTTCCTTCTCAATAAATACCATTATGATAATCTTTTTTCCAATCTCCAAGTAGTTCTCTGAACCAGGAAATTGTAAGAAATACATTTTAATCAAATTGCACAGTACTGACTATTACACGTAGAGACAGAGTTAGGTTTCCATTTCCTTATCTCTATGAACAGCTTTCCAACTTTTAAAGAAGTTTGTTGCATTTTGAATATACCATTGTGGACTGCACATCACCTTAACATTTCTAACTTTAGGTTCACATCCTATTTAAGAACTGTTTACATCTTTTTCTGCTGAAGCTTACTATAGTTCTCCATAAGGCAACTTAGAGCACAATCCTAACCATGTCTACTCAAAAGTTAGCCTCATTGTGTTCAATGGGTCTTACTCCCAGGAGATTCTGGTTGGCTATCCGGAAAAAATTCCTGACAGTGAGGGCGGTTCGGCAGTGGAACAGATTGCCAAGGGAGGTAGTGGACTCTCCCTCACTGGGGATCTTCAAGCAGAGGCTCAATGAGCACCTGTTGGGGATGCTTTAGGGGGAATTCCTGCTGCAGGCAAGGGGGTTGGACTAGATGACCTTCTAGGTCCCTTCCAATTCTATGATTCTATGATTCTATGATAGGAAAGTGTCTTTAGGATTGCAGCCTAAGGCTAAACACACTTTCCTTGGAGTAAACCCCACTGAATATAATGGGACTTACCTCTAAGTTGACCTGCATAGGATTTCACCCTTATTTTTTCTGCTACATATTGAAAAGATGCAAACAGTGCTGGGAACAAAGAACTGTACAAATTGGACTGGGCCATCTTTCCACATGAAACTGAAACAAAGTCCATTGTAGTTGCTGTTGATATTATTAATCCCTAATTATTTTTCTTTCCTTTCAATTGTCTTCCTGTCCGTCAAAATTTAAACTGCAAGTGCTTTTGGGCAGGGAATGGATCTGATTTTCTATGTTGTGCTAAGCTAGCAGTCACCAAACTCTTGACCGCTGCCCGTCAACTGAAAGGAATTTGGATTGAGAGTGTTTTGCAAGACAAACAAACATTTCTAACAAATTTTGACTTAATATACCAGCGAAGTCTCAAAAAACAAGCAAAAAAATAGTCCTGGCTGGTACATGGCCAGTTGCGGCACTCCACTCCACCTCCTCAGACTCTCCTGAGAGACCAGCCTATGCATGCTTACACTGAAGTATACCTATTACAGTCAAAGTAAGGGGGGTAATGGAAAGGACCAGAGAGACCTAGGGTGCAATCCAGAATAACTATGGGGAGTCCTTGCTCCAGTGTAAGAACAATTTGCTCTGGATTGCAATATGAATTTCCCATAGGTTTTCACTAGGTGGTGCTGTAACTACGGGTGCACGTAATGTCTCTTATGTGCTCCTGTAGTTACTCTGGATTGTATGGCTAGTCTTGCATGTCTACTATAAAGCAAGCCCTGTTATAATCAGTGGGCCTCACCTCTGTGTAATGGAGGCAATGGAAAGGAGCCTGAGAGACCTAGCATTGCATGTCTAAACAAAGCCCCTATTATAACCAGAGATAAAAAGTGGGGTGAGAAGCTGAGGTAAAGTTGTGGTGCTTGGAAGTTAAAGTCGGGGGGAAAGGTGCAGAGATGGCAAACAGATTAGGGAATGGGGTATGATGGGGATCCAAAAGTGAAGGGAGGGAAGGGGAGGAATAGTGGAGGATATGGGTATGAGGAAAAACTGGTCAAGAAGAAGAGTTAAAAGCACCAAAGTGCTTGGCGGGGATGGTGGGCTACTAAGGTAAAGGTTGAAAGGAGAGAGGTGACAGACGGATTAGGGTACAAGGGTACAAGGGGGAGCTGAAAGTGAGGTGAGGTAAACTGGGGAGTAAGTGGAAACCAAATTATAAATGGGATGAGCGTTTTTGGGAGGAGGTGTTTTTAAAAGTCTTGATGCACCATAATACTGATGAAAATGTATTTTTAGCAGGTTCCCCAAGAACTGGACTACCTGAACCTGGAGAAACATATGTCCTCTGATCCCCCATCCCCACAACAGTCCCCCAGTATTGCTGTCCTAGAAAGAAGGTACATAGAAAGAAGGTATGTAGCAGAAAGAAGGTACGTAGTAGAAAGAAGGTACATTTCTTGGCAAACTCCCACACTTCTTTTGGCTGGCGTGCGGCTAGGTCGGTGACATTGTGATGCTGGGAAATGTAATTCCACACCTGAGGAGCAAGTTCCCTAGGCACTCTTTTATTATGCACCCTGAACTTACAAACCTCATTAGATGCAAAATTCACATGTAAGGGGCCACATAATATCCCAAGGAAGCAGGCATAAAATTGAAGCCCCAGTATTAACACTGATCCTTATGTTTGCACAGTCCATTAATAAAGGGATTTCAATCATAAACTAAAGACCAACCCTCAGTAATTTTCCAGTACCAGTGCAACTGCAATGCAGCTCTTTGATAAGGGAACAAACTGTATTTTACCGCTAAGGTAAGATATATACCACTTTGTGGTCGTAAATAAAATACTCCCACAGCTATGGGATGCAGCCTCCCACAGCTGTGTGACTGCCCTCCCACAGCAGGATGCAGTGCACACCCATTGACACAGTGGCATCAGTGTTGGAAAACTGGATAGAATTGGGCCCCTAATCAGCTAAAGGTGACAGTACCAATAATTTTATTCTGACTTTCCTTTTAATTGTATTCTTCAGGTCATCTCAGATATTTGGCTCCAGGTCAGATTTGGCAATGCTGGTTATGTCTCTCACTTTAATATGAAGTATTGTGTGTATTTAGGATTGGTTGTCATGCATCATGCTGGGCTTCTTCCAAACAGGTTTATAGTGCAATAAAAATATGAGCGTATATTTTCACTGAAGGAGCAGAGGCTAATAGTTGCACCTGACACCTGTCATCTGGATATTTCCTGTTGGGTTTGATTAGCAGATGAAGCCAGCTGGCATGGTTTCAATGTACCTGGCAAATTTTCTCTTTTTCTATATTAATAGGAACTTTAAAAAGGGATACAAATAGCTCAGATGTCTCTGACGGAGCACATTAGTTTCATTGACTATGGCAGGGTGACCATATGCCATAACTGCAATAGAGGACAAGGCCCTCCTAAAATGTTGGACACCCAAGAAAAATGTAAGACATGACAAGATACACTACTGCCAGCATAGCCCTTTGTATCACTGGAGCACATAATCCCACCACCACGAAAAGGTACTGCCCATCGGTGGCAACCCCATACATGACAATAATTTCCAATGTGCATCTAGTAGCCATAAGGGAATATTTTGGACTGACCTGGCACTGGCAGTATTTGGCCCCAAGCAGATCCTCAGACTAGAATTTCTATGAAAGGTTAGATTTCTTAGCATTTTCAGTCTCCAGATAATGGGAAATTTGGAGCAAGTCATTTGGAGAAAGTCGATATTGTAGAAAACAAATATTTATAGTAGAGGTGTTTCTGCAAAGATATTTTTCTGGAACAGTTGACATTTTCCTGGAGCAGTTGACATTTTCGGTAAAGATGCTGTGCCTGTTAACCAGCACACCAGGGTTCAATTCCCAGGTCGGCCCCACAAGACAGGGTGAGCTCCTGTCCTTAGCCCAGCTCTGCGACGCAGCTGAATCCAATTGTATTGGCTCTGCCTTTCCATTGGACTAATTCAGTGGCGTGGAGAGGGGGGATTTGCTGCTTGGGTTACAGCATATCCTCCATAACAATCTAACCCAGGCTTTCGTGCTTCGCATGCAGCATATGGAGTGCCAAGCACGATACCATAGTCTTCCAAGACTGATGGAGGCCTGCATCATCATAATCAGACTTCCCCTTGTCATTAAATTGTCCAGTCCCCTATTAAACCCAGTACACACCAGTCTGAGACTGTTGTAAGATTCGATATAAAGAGTTTGAATGATAGTCAATACTGTAGTTGTTATACAATCCCAACTGAAGAAACTGCCCAAACTGCTTTATCTGTGCACTGCTTCATTTAACTGCATGGTTTCAGATACTCAGTTATAGAAGTCATGAATGCAATTATACTTTTAAAATTAAATAGCTCCACCCCACTGCTCTGGCTGATAACAAGGTAACAATATTGTAACTACAGGCAAACCTATAGCTGCCACAGTTAGAGAATAGTGTGCCTCTGCATTCACTACAGAAGATGCAGCCTTTAATGGACTATTAGCACCTATATTTTGAGAAGAGCAGGACAATGGAAAATCTGCCGTTGTAAGTTGCTTTATCCAGATCATGTTGGGAGACTGGGAGCCCAATCCTATGCATGTCTACATAGAAGTAAGTCCCATTAGAATCAACAGGGCTTACTACCAGGAAAGTGGGAAGGACTGGGCTTTTGGAGAACCCAAGCAATGATATCTAAAAATCTCTTGTGCATTATAATGCAAGGTCATTATAATGGCACCAGTAAGATGCCAATATATAGATTTACGGTAAGTTCCTGCTTGTTATTATTATATTTATTTAAGTAATTTCTAACTTCAATACACTGCAAATTTGTAAGGATCTCTGAGACTGCAAGTGATAGACCAATCCCTGGCCGGGTTAGAAATTTCTAAACCAATTGAAATCAATGAGATTTTGGGAATGTTAAATTCAGCACTTTTATTATTGGGGAAGTCTCACTGCTAGGAAGATTTGATTTCACTGAGATGGATCTCACTGAGATCTAGGACTGTGAACGCGATCCTAACCAAGTTTCCAGCACTGGCATAGATGTGTCGATAGGACTTGTGTTGCATCCTGGAATTCTGGTGGGGGTGAATCATGGAGGCCTCCTCAATTAAGGCAATGTTTGTTCTCTTACTGCAGAGTTGCACTGTCCTTACTCCAGACATGGAAAATTGATTTGGATTATGTCTACCACGTCTACCACCTAGAAGAATATTTATAAATGTTGGACTTCTAAAATATTACCTTACCTAAAATCTTACCTCTCAGACTTATCTAGGAAGCAGGAATGATTTAAACTACCTGTAGTTCAAGGCTGCAATCCTAGTACAAGAAAGAAAGCTTCATTTTGCTCAACATTACTTGAATAAACAGACCTAGGATTGCTTACAATCCTAGCAAACCCTAGCAAATCCTAGCAAATCCCAGCAAACATACAGTAGTTATTGGTCACTATATGCTATATAGGATATCCAAAAGCCTTTCCTTAAGACCTCTGGTTTTGGGGGGGGGGGGGGAAGAGCCATAGTATTTTCCCAGTACTTACACAACAATTTATTTTTTCTAGGAAAATTCAGTTCTTCACTTGGATAGTGGTGCCACTGCAGTTTTGGAGGGTGTCATGGAATGTGGTTTTGTGCATGTCACCAGCACTACTGGAAAGTGTTTGTGAAATCATTGATGATAAGCAAAGTAACACTTTCCTCCTATTGTCATGTTGTGACACAAGACTGTTCAGCCTGCGCCAAGCAGCGAAAAGGGGACTGACATGAGAATAGAAACTGATTTGTCTCATTCTCCGTAGCAGGTTCTGAGACTCTGAGCACAATCCTAAACATGCCTACTCAAAAGTAAGCCACATTGTGTTCAATGGGTCTTACTCAGTGGTGGGCTCCAGCAGGTTCGCACCTACTCTATAGAACCGGTTGTTAACGAGAGATAGGCCATATAAAGTTTAAAAATACTCATTTAAAAGTGGCTGCCAGATGGGCATAGAACTGGTTGTTAATTTTTTTCTAGCCCATCACTGGTCTTACTCCCATAAAAGTGTCTGGGATTGCAGCTTTTGTCTTGAATCCCAACTGAAACCGAGGCTGGGGGGCTTGGTTTTGGTTTTATATTGTTTTTAAAGTATATATTTTAGCCTATATGTTTTAATTGTTTTTATTGTATTTAACTATTTGTTTTTAATTGTGTTTTATGTTTCTGCTGCCTTGAGTTGGGCTAGATAGCCTGAAAAAGGCGGGATACAAATTTTTAAAATAAATAAAATAAAATAAATTAGGCATTAGCTTGAGGTCTCCCACATTTGATTTTATGCAGGCATAAGCACTCCTGATGTTAAAGCACATGTTAAA
This sequence comes from Cryptoblepharus egeriae, assembly GCA_030015325.1. Classification (NCBI taxonomy): domain Eukaryota; kingdom Metazoa; phylum Chordata; class Lepidosauria; order Squamata; family Scincidae; genus Cryptoblepharus; species Cryptoblepharus egeriae. The sequence continues at coordinate 10,950,992 of JAREYC010000003.1, read as the reverse complement.
ACACTTACCATGAGGGGTTTTCTTGTTTACTCCAGGAAGAAGTAGCAAGGTTGCTCAACCATTTATTATGTTGTACTCAGCTTTGCTATTGGCTTTTGAGTAGGGCTTTTCCAAAGCATTTAAGTACACTTGGAATTGATGATCCATGAATATTGTTATGTTAATTTCCTAGTATGTGAATCAGGAAGAAATTTTTATTAAATCTAATGTATACATTTTCTTTCCTGGCTCTGAGGCTACCTTGAGACTGGATAAACAAATGCAAAAGAACTTAGGACCAAATCCTATCCATATTTCCAGCACTAATCCAACTGCAACACAGTCCTGATATAAGGGAATTAAATTTCCCTTGCCTTGAAAGAGGATTCCATCTCATTCCTGTCTGTCCACTATAGGGTAGACATATAGGGTAGACAATAGGTATAGGCCCACATTGACACATATAGTTTGGTTTTCAGTTTAGAAATGCTGCTCAGAAAAGGTGGATTTCTTAATAGACATGTTGTAGGGCTGAGCCACTGCATTCAGAGCAGGGTCACAATCACTTTGAAAATTGCATTTTAAAAGTGTAAGCTAAAATGTAAGATGAGTTAGATAACCTATGTAAATGTTTTGTGCAAACGCAGGGAGTGTAGTAGAGGTATCTTCGTCAGCTAATGGATGTTGGATGGCCATTTCCTTTTTAGACAGATTTCTCGGTGTTTTCTTTAATCAGAGTGAATGTGTGTGCAGTGAAATTTCTTTAATCAGAGTTAATATATGTATAGATTTCTTTAGAGTGTTAGCTGGTAGAGCTTGGCAAAGGTGGAAACAAATGGGATGGATTTGAAATAAGATGTGCAAATAGGACAGAATGAACTAAAGAAGCAACTTTAAGACAGGCAGGCAATATATATATATGGGATCACTTCTTTAATAAAGCCAAACCCAGCATCCCAACCACACAGAATTGGGGGGCACATACCAACTTGTTGGGTGTTATAATTGGCTGATGCTCCCTAGTGAGTCATGTATACTCTGGCAATACCAGTGCTGCTTCTGAATAACTTGTGAAAGGGTCCTGGGAGATAAATGTATAGTATGTCATGGTTGTATTTAGCCTTGGTAAGTTCCTCATCACCGACTAACGAGGGTCAGCTTATTGATCTACCTAGGGCCAGCTTACCCATGTAATAAATATGACATTTGTCCCATCTGCCTGCACTGCATGGATTATTGAGCAGCCAAGTGCCAAATGTCCCCTTGCTCCACTGCTTTTTAAAATCACCATCTCCTGGCTGACATTTTCGGGACATATTCCCAGTTCAAGAAAATGTGTGGGAAGCTTTTCGGAGCCACTAGGTGATGCTGCGGAGTAATTTTGGAAGGCATGAAAATATATTCTGTTGTAAGCACTTTGTGCTTGCATGAATCAGAACCAGGGGTTATACAGTAATAACCTCCAAACTGCAGTCTTTTCGGTCTCCAAGGAATTTAAACTCCAGGGTATGTTGTTAAGCAAAATGCCACACTGAGTCAAGGAATGTGCATTGCTGAAATTCTCTCACTGCCCTAACGTAACTATAAAGCCTTACAGCTGTGCCAATTTAGCATGCAATGCATCCTGGAGCAGGGCAGATTAGATTAGATTGCAATGGGTCTCAGATCTGTGCTAAGCACTTTGCTCGCAAAGACCAAAAGAAAAGAGAGGAAGAGGGAGAGGATGCTGGTGTATGGTGGTGCCACCAAGATCTACCCCTTCTCTGTCCTAAATCCTGCTTGTTCCCTCCTCAGATAACCCCTTGTTCCTTCCCTCCCCAATCCATTCCACTCAAAGTTCCCACCCCCTATGCCAATTGCCCACATCTGGATGTGGCAACATTTTTGAAATGTCTGTCAGTGGCATCACTGGAAGGTCACATTCCACTATCAATTGGGCCATAAGGTACTTCTGGCATAAAAAGGATGATTGATCCAATTAAGGTGAAGACATTATTATGTCTTCACCATATTAGTGGTGAATGCGAATCATTCACCATGACAAGAACATGGTTTTTTGCACAAAAATCACAAAATAATTCAAAGAAGTGAATTCAAATTCATGGATGTTGAAAATTGCAGGTTTGGGTCTGCAAGTGATATAGATGAGTCACTTGACCTACACTTGCCACAAGTAGGGAGCTATAACACTCTATGACTCACTGTTGGTAACTACAGTATATATTTAACAAGGCGTTGATATAATAGCAAATTGTTACTGGGATCTTATCTATCTGAAAAATGGCACTCGCTGACACACTGCAGTGATAAACTGTAGCCTCTAATCTTTACAAAAAACTACACAAATGTTTTTCTCTTCTGAAAAACACTCCCTTTTATCCCAAAACAACTTCATCAGCTTTGAATGTTACCGAAATTCACTTGTTTGGCTCATTTTGTTCCTCCAACAATATCAAATTTTACCAAAAACGTATAAAGAACTCTTGGGATCTGTTCTAGAAATAGAGAGGAAATCATAGTTATTTAAAAAAATATTTAGATGCCTCATTTCTGCAATAAGTAGTTCACAAAGTGGTTTACATAGCAAAATAAACCAGTAACTGGTTTCCTGTCCCCAAAGGAGTTGTAGTATAAAAGGAGGTGCAGAAAAGAAACTAGGAACAGCCATTGGAGAAGATGCCATGCTGGGGTGAGGAGGGAAAGTTCCTCTTCTCCTGCTAAATATAAGAAACCACATTAAAGGGTGCTTCTTTGCCCAAGTAGCATAAGACACTCCAAATGTCTTCTGGTTACAAAAGCTAGTGTCTCCCTGTTCCTTTTTTTAGACAGTAGCAGTAAAAAATGTTAGTGATGAGAGGGAATAGCTAGCTAGGAGATAATCTCTCAAAACAGTGCAATCCTAAGCGTGTCTCCTCAGAAGTAAGTCCCACTATAGTCAATGGGGCTTACTCCCCAGGAAAATGTAGACAGGATTGCAGCCCTTGTGTTTCAGCAAGGTACCCATCAAAGTTTACTGATGGTGATCTGCCTCATTCGACTGGATCTTTCACAGATCATCTGCTAATTTAGAGCACAATCCTAACCATCTCTACTCAAAAGTAAGCCCCCTTGTGTTCAATGGATCTTATTCCCTGGAAAGTGTCTTTAGGATTGCAGCTTATATTAACAGCAAATCTTTGATGGCTTCTAACGGCCTCTGATGTCATGATGTGCTCTGTGCAGGAGCAGCTTTCATTACACTTCAGAGCATCCCATTGCAGTCATGAAGGAAAGTAATTTTCAGGGATAATATCTTCAAATGAGAGAGATGATCAGCAATATTTCCTTTATAATCCCCCTGCAGGGTATGCAGAGAGAGCCCTATGATAGCTGTGGAGGGATTAGCAATGATATAATTGTCATGAGTGCCAGAGGACTGATAATGAAACTGCAACAACTGCACAGACACATAGCTTACAATGAAAGCTGATGAGCAAAACCACAAAACCAGGGCTCATTCCATTTCATCTTCTAATATTGCTAACTATAAGCAGATTCTAGTAGTTTACCACTACAAGCATGTTCTAGTAGTTTACCACTTCTCTGAATAGGGTTTGTATAACAGATAGCAAATCACAGTGTTTGAAAGGCCTTGTTTCAGATGCCCCAAATACGAAGGAGTCAAAGTGATGTCTGAAATACAAACACAGAATGAAGTAAACATGCACATCAAGTTTCATTATGATGTTTTAATACTCAAGGATAGGATTGCCATCATTCTCTTCTACAAAAACAGGACAGGACTTCTGTCCCATTTGCCAGTATGCAAACACAATCCCCCCAAATTGGGATTGTCCATGTTTTTGGAACATATGGCAACCCTACTCAAGAAAGAATATCTTGTTATATTTTTTAAATCCATGCACAGTGGGCTGCAAAGCCGTTCAGCACAACTGATGAGGAAGCTGTTCCTGTCCTCTACTTTGAGATAGGGAGCCAAGCAAATCAAGATTATCTCACACCTTCCTCCCATATCTGAGGCCAAACTAACAGTGCAATCCTAAGTATGTCTACTCAGAGGTAAGTCCCATTGTGTTTAACAGTATTTACTCCCAAGAAAGTGTGATTAGGATTGCAACCAAAGGAAACAACATTTTTGGTTTGCCATTCCCCTACTATCAGGTTGACCATATGTCCAGGTTGACCATATGAATATATTAAAACGTTGGACTATTGCTGACCATGGAAACTTGCTATTTGACATTTTATCTAGTAGTTTAAATGTAATCACAAGTAATATATGTTTAAATTAATTACAAAAAAGCAATTTATTTGAGTGCTTTTAGCTTTTGTCATGTCCTACATTTTTCTTGGGCTTCTACATTTTAGGATCCCTTGTCCTCTTCTGTGGTTATGATATACAGTCACCCTGCCCACTATCCACAGCTGCTGGAGAGGGGGGAACCCCTGGATTTTCAGCTAGTTCTAACCATCGTACATTGCACCAGAATTGTATATGGTGTGTACATGAACACATTAGTTCAAATTCAATTTTTTAAAAAAATTGTTGTTAGGAGTTGTTAGGAGGAGGAGGAATATATATGTAAGAAACTATCCTGAAAGTATCTGAACAGTGAGGGACAAATGCAAGGAAATTGGACAAAGAAAATGAAGGAAGTCATGCATATGTTCCAGTCTCTCCCTATTTGCATGAAAGACTCTATTAAAAACCTGTTCTGTAAAATCCATATGTTGTAAATGTCACATCTTAAAGTCAAATGACATTCTAGGTAAAGGCAGTGTCCCAAGCTGCAAAAAATTTATAAAGATATATTTCCTGCTTGATTGCTGTCTTCTTTTTCATTTGCTCATCTAGGATTGCAAATGAGAATACTTTATTTTTGTCAGAATGTGAATACATGGGTTAAAAGCTGGCATGATGCCACACAATTAATTTCACTAGATGTTATTTGTAGGGCTGAGGTTACAATCCTACCACATCAATTCACAGTCTTATTTATAGTCAGTGCCACATGTAGACAGAAGTCAGCTGTTATTCATTGCTGTAAGGTAATTGATTTGAATGTGTGCATTAAAATTTTTTTTAGAGAACAAATCAGATCTGGTTGAGTCAGCTAAGACAGGTTCCTCTGTTGCAGTTTACCATTTTAACTGCTCTGTGCCTTTAGAGTCAATCAGATTTTATAATATTTTAAAGCTAATTCAGAATGAGGTCAGTGTATCTCTGAATGGACATTCTGGGAGTGGCTGCTTCCTGAATTGATGTCATGGGGAGGCAAATGCAACATTATTTTTTGGGTCACCAGTGTGCACATTACATGGCACACTACATGGCACATTACACCCCCTCTAGCTACACCACTGTTTGGCTCAAAATTGCTCTCATAGCCTGACATATAAGCCTGCCTATGTAGAAAAGAAGAGTTTGCATGTTTTTCAACTTGGAAAAGGTATGCAAAATCACTGGGGAAAAAAATCATATGTATAGGCTGCAATCCTAAAGACACTTTCCTGGGAGTAAGGCCCATTAAACATATTGGGGTTTACTTTTGAGTAGAATGACAACATAATGCCATAGGCAGGTGTCGACCTTTGGCTCGCTGGTCAGGGAACACGGCTCCACCCACCCAGGGGCAGGTGAGACATCCAAGGGAGGGTGGAGCCAAAACGTGGGCTTTATAAGGGCTGAGCAGAGGTAGCTTGCCCTCTTTGTGCGTGGTTAAAGGTCTAAAAAATGGCTCTAGGTTAATGTGCAATCATGGTCAACTGAGGCACGGTGGGGGGGGGGTGTACCCTACCAACCACCCTCAGTCCCAGGCAGGGCAAGGATGGAGGGTCACCCCCCGTGCCACCTGTTGGCCGCTTTCAATCCCCAGCGGGATGGGAGCAGAAAACAAGGCAACAGTTGGACCAGACCCGCTTCCCCCCCCCCCCCGTTAGGGGGTAGGGGTAATTGGGGTGGAACCCTAGAAGGGGGTAGGGCCCGAATCTGTGCATGCAGATCCTGGTACCCAGGTTTCGCCTGGGGGCCCAAAAGATCCTGTCAGCTCTCTTCCCCCTAGCCACGTGGCAGACATTGGGGGTCTAAAGTTAACCTAAGTTCAAGTTCAAGGTCTGCTGATTATTAATATGATTATTTGAATACTGATGATTTATTAATAATCACTTAACAAAGTGGCCCATCTCCTCCAAAATGTTTGTTTGTGTGTTCAATTGACCAATGCGTAGACCAAATTGTTTGGACTGTGCTCATAGTTATGCTGTCTGTACTTTAGATTCTTGTTTTTTGATAATAGGGTGTTGTTGCCAAATGTCACTGCTGCTGACTCAGAACTGATGACTTCTAAAGAAGTCTACTTCTAAACTAACTACTTCTAAAGAAGTAGAAATATTTGTTTGGTTCTGATTTTATTTATTTATTTATTAATCAAGGATGGTAGTGGTGGTCTATATTTTCATGATGGAGTATTACACATGAAGTTATGGTGTCAAAACTCTATGCAGCCGGTATGATCTGGTTATGTGGTTCAATTCAGAATGAGGATAGAACAACCAAAGTCAGTGGTAGCCCACAAGCTCATGTGATTTTGCACTACAGTGTAGTAACACATGAGCTCAATGTAGCTCATTCAGGGCTGAGAACAACAAACTTATTTGCAAAGCAGAGAAGTGTCAAGTGTCAGGGTGTTTACAGTAGAAATAATTTTTATTTGAATTTGTTGGTAAGCTGCTTTGCATCACCGTGAGAAAAGCAGATTTAAAAAATGCTCTAGCGACCAAGTGGTTCTTTTTTTAGAAACTTGTGTTTGCTACAGCTTAACAATTCAAGTAATGGCATGGAAGTGCAGAGATGGAGTTGGGATGGGGAAGAGAAAAAGGCCTTATTCCAAGCAGCCATAGAAGCTGAACCTTGTTGCCAACTAAAATAATATGTAATATGTTGCCAACTAAAAGAATTGTAATGCTATCATGCTAATCATACTAATTCTAATCATATTCATCATACTAATTCTAATCATACTAATTAGCATAGTATACTCATCATGATATTATTCTATCTCATGACACAGAGGCAGTAAGTCAGTAGCCCAGCTTTCCCTCTTTGTGTCACCTTCCCCACTAGCTTGGATGAACATGAGATGTTCTGTTTTATTTCTAAAAGTATCCGGTTCACAGATCCTTGTGTGGGCAGCATCAGGCTGCACGTGCTGAAGCGTATGATGACCACAAGTGAAATCTGCTGAAGAGATGGTTGTTAGTGGCTTGGGCAGCTCTGAAGTTATTAAGTGTGAGAAGGCTGAGTTGAAAGATTGAAAAACACTATGGGTGCAATCCAGAGTAACTACCGGAGTCCTTGCTCTGGTGTAAGAACAATTTGCTGTGGATTGAATATGAATTTCCCATTGGTTTTCACTAGGTGGTGCAGTAACTACGGGTACATGTAATGTCTCTTATGTGCTCCCGTAGTTACTCTGGATTGTAGGGTATGCCTTTGGTTTGGGACAGGCTTATTACAGTACATAAATATGAAAATTGTACAAAATAGCTGTTATCACTTTGGAAATATAGAGAACGCATGCCACTCAATTTACAGATATAGGGTGCTGATATATGTCAAGCTATATATATATATATATATCATATATCTAGGTACAGTGGTGCGTCACATAAAGAGCTTAATTCGTTCCGGAGGCATGTTCTTTAAGTGAAATGCTCTTTAAGTGAAGCGGATTTTTCATAGGAAATAATGGGAACTCAGACGATTGGTTCCACAACCCCCAAAATATTCATATAAAAATATTAACTGGATGGAAAAATGATAACAAAACACTGGAATTGAATTCAAAACATGAATTCAATGTGCATGATCCTATGAAGTCTACTTAGGGTGCAATCCAGAGTAACTACGGGGAGTGCTTGCTTTTGTGTAAGAACAATTTGCTCTGGATTGCAATATAAATTTTCCATAGGTTTTCACTAGGTGGTGCAGTAACTATGGGTGCACATAATGTCTCTTACGTGCTCACATAGTTACTCTGGATTGTAAGGTATGGCTGCAATCCTAAAGACACTTTCCTGGGAGTAAGCCCCATTTAACACAATGGGGCTTACTTCTGGGTAGAAATGGTTAGGAGGCTGCAATCAAGGACACTTTCCTGTGGGGGCTTACCTGGGCTGCTGCTGGGGGTTCAAGGTGGTCGGTGGGGGCACTTGGGGGCAGTTAGAGGCAGCAGCCCTTTTAAAGAGCCTCCGTGCGGAGCATCAGGACTGCATAGTACACATGCCCATAGCATGCTTGCTTGTTAAGTGAAGTAGAACTTGTTATGTGAAGCAAGATTTCTTGGAAATTTTTGCTTGTTATGTGAAACGCTTGTTAAGCGAGGCGCTTGTTAAGTGAAGTACCACTGTATAAGGCTTTCAAGTGTAATATCTAGCACCTTACCTCTTGTGTCCCTCTGTGTGTGAAAGTGCTTGCGAACTGTTTTGAATTCATTCATTCATTAATTCATTCATAGTTCTGTCTCTCATTTATTCATTTATGTAAATCTATTCAATTTTGAAAAGTAAATCAATTCATTTTTTTACAGGCTCCTCCCACAGTGTCAGAAAGTTGATGTGTCCTTCCTGCTAAAAAGTTTGTGCACCCCTGATCTAGGCAGATAAAAGAGCTGTCCTTGTGCAATATGTTCATGTGAGCTGTTTATACTTGAGGACGCAACTGAGTGGTTCCTCCAGTCAATCCTCAGAAGTTCCCAGGAGGTGCACTGGAATGGAAAAAAATGTGCCTACCCATATGCCACTGATAGAAAAAGTCAAGAGCACCTCCGTGACCCATCTCAATATTGTATTTACCTGTGTGAGGCTGTTGACTTTGGAAAACATTCAGCTGAACTTCCTGATTGATGTTGAAACAATAAACCAACTTAAGAGAAAATCTCATGCTATATTAAATCACATATATTATATGAAAAAAGCATGACAGCTCTTCCTTGCAGCAAGCAGTTTTTGTTCCAGCCTTGCAAATACTGTGTATTCCATAGTAATCTCTGGCTGCAATCCTAAAGACACTTTCCTGGGAGTAAGATCCATTGAACACAATGGGGCTTACTTTTGAATAAACATGGTTAGGATTGTGCTCTTAGTTGTTTAAACAGACACTCTGCTGTGGACTGTTGGACACCTGATTGCCTCAGGAAGAGCCTCTTTGTTGTGCTTTGATATTTATGGTCCATTGTTAAGAGGACAGTTGTTAAGTGATACATGTTTGTACTTCATGACTGACAGGAGAATTGAACCAACCATGTCTGTCCATTTGCAATTCAATGCTCTTGCCTCTTGAGCAGAAGACTTTGTTCTATACTTGGACCATCAGAAATAAACACCTTTTTCTTTATGTTAGGCCATATATAGACAATTGACTATGGGCTACCAGGGATCCACTACCAAGGATAGCTGTAGGAGCCACTGAGAAAGATGTAGGAATCACACTGAAAGTTCCTTGCTACATTATTTGACAGAGTCCTTTTTTAACTGAGTGAAAGTTCTTGCATAAGCGTCTAATTTCAAAGCACTGATAATAAATCTTATGACTAGTGGGTAGGTGCTGTTTCCACCTAAAGTTCAAAGAAACACCTCCTTTGTAAATAGAACCGAGTTTCTGTTCAACCTTTGTATACTTTAAAACACACACACAGAGGAAAAAGATTCATGCATAAATCTATTTTCCTTCCTTGCCATGGGGTTCATAGGGTTAATGACATCACATTCCCTGTTTTTAAAGGAACACAAACTACCTAGGAAGTAGCATAAAATAAATATGTACACATGCCCCAAGCAGTTCAGGTTTTAATCCCTGTTCTACAAGTTATGGGGAACAAGAACAGAGAAGACACTTAAACACTGCCTTATAATCCTGTGTGAATGCAATTATTTGCCAAAGGGAATCAAGCTGTAATAAATAAGCAGAGTTCTCTAAGAGCACAAGCCTAACCATGTCTACTCAAAAGTAAGCCCCATTGTGTTCAATGGACCTTACTCCCAGGAAAGTGCTACAGAATGTACAACTGTAGCAGGGGTGTTCAGACTTCAAATTTAGGGCTTCTGAACCTTTAACAAGGGGGTGGAGGAGGGGATTTAAGCATGTGCAGCTCCTCATCTCACAAAACAGAAGGTACACCTGCTGAAATACCCCCTTCTACACAATTGTTAAAGGTCCAAGAGCCTTATAGGCAGTGGTGGGATTCAAATAAATTAACAACAGGTTTTATGTCCCATTAGTAACCGTCTTCAGTTACTCATTAGCAAAGAGTTCTATAGAACCTGTGAGCATCCCCGGAAGCCCACCACTTCATAGGTGAAAGTATGGACACCCCTGAACGTAGTATATTAAGTAATCTAATCAAGTAATATTGCACTGCATTAAATGCCATGTAGATCCCATGCTTTAATTACACTTTCAGCTGACTACAGAAAAGCAAAGTGTCTGCTGTGAAAAAGAGCTTTAGGGTGGAAACAACTATAGGTACAGCTCTCTCTCTCTCTCTCTCTCTCTCTCTCTCTCTCTCTCTCTCTCTCTCTCTCTCTCTCTGTGTGTGTGTGTGTGTGTGTGTGTGTGTGTGTGTGTGTGTGTGTGTGTGTGTGTATGAAAAGACAGAGTTTCTTTCACAGCCACGAAAAGCTCATGTTTGCACAGTCAGCAGGCTCTGCATCCTAGGACAGTGTTTGCAGATCTGAGTAACCATCACCTAGAAGTAAATAGACGTCAAAATACAGATACAGGTAGGGAATATGATCAGAATGTAACAGGCAAGCGCTGGGAGGAAAGCATTTATCAGAAATGGAGCCCTCTGGGAGTACTCCTCCAACCCACAGGTACAATTAAAGGGTACTCAAAGATACTGTATTAGAAAGGGTTGTGTGGGGTTTAGTTTCCTTCAATACTCTGCATGCATTTTTTGAGTGTAAGATCTAAATGCAGTTCTTGTGTAGGCTTGGACTCTATTGTTGTATACTGTCTGCATTTACTGTTTCATGGGTTCAATATGTTTTTATCACTATGATGCCCATCCAAGGATCAGAATTATTAGTGAAAACAAATGTTATTTAGAACCTGATCAATGTGCTAATCTGGCCCTGCTAAACTGAGCCAGCTGTGTGTGTGGCAGGGGTATGTATTGAATTGGTACTAGCAAGAGGCTTTTCCAGCTAACTTTGCTTACTAGTGAACAAGGATTCAGCAACTTCCTAGCATATACTGTATTGAATTGTGTGATTCAAAAAATGTTGCTATGCAGTAATGGATAGGAAAAAAAATGCACTTTCTTGTGTTCTTAATTGAATGGGCTGTGGGAGGCGCAAGCGGTAAAGACACTGTGCCTTTACCAGGCAAGGTAAAGGCCAGGGTTCGATTCCCAGGTCAGCCCCACAAGACAGGGTGAGCTCCTGTCCTTAGCCCAGCTCTGCGACGCCAGCTGGATCCAATTGTATTGGCTCTGCCTTTCCATTGGACTAATTCAGTGGCGTGGAGAGGGGGGACTTGCTGCTTGGGTAACAGCCTATCCTCCATAACAATCCAACCCAGGCTTTCGTGCTTCGCATGCAGCGTAGGCAGCGCTGAGCACGATACCATAGTCTTTCAAGACTGACGGAGGCCTGCTATAATTGAATGGTTGCCCAAATAAATAGGGGCAAAGCTATCACCACTTAATGTCAATATAAATCTACCTGTTGTGCTGAATATTTCTACTCTACTGACAGTTCCATATTGAAGGAAGCTCTGGCTACTTCCTTTCTTAAACCATGTTTGAGAATTTCTGTCCAATTTTTCATGCTTCTGCCATTGAGATTGCCTGGAGTACTGTATTTTTAAACATCTGATTAACATGTCTGTGAAAAGCATGCTCCATTTTGGCTCTTCACTAAGCTATCCACTGATTTGTTATCCACTGATTTGACTCACCACTGATTTGACTCATCACTGATACGGAGGTTCACTTTTAAGTATGTTGTACAATGGAAAAAAACGTACAAATCCAATTTCCCACCTTCATGCTATTAAATATAATTTCATTCCACGAGATTCCATTATGAATCCCATCCACTAGCTGGATGCTATATAGCTTCTATACCAATGCATTCTGACAGGTGACAGTGGCATAGTAAGTGGATTTTTAAAGCTATTTTTCCCACAGTTTGGACATCCACTAATGTTTTCAGTCCCTTTGGGATTTCCAGTCTGGAATCCCCAGTTCAGAACAAGGCACAGGATGTACATGCAAAATAAGCACTGTATGAACACCATGAATGGTAATTGTAACTGTAAGCAGTCCCTTTTTCTAGAAATAAAGGTATTAAAAGATTTTATAAAGATGGGGGTATTCGCCACGAAGATGAGTACTCGCACAGTACTCGCACAGTGGTGCTGGTATTCAGTACTGGTGAGTACCCCTCAAAAAGACCCATGACCTCATACATTAAACCTTAATAAGACACAGAGTTATAAGACATTTCATTATGAAGAGGAAAATTTCAAAGAGAGAAAAATTCAATTAAGCTTTTAGTAAGATTGATGCCTTTACCAGCATTCAAGAAGATTTATACAGGTTTGTTTTAGATTGAACATCCAGGAGTTATTAGTCCGCTTCTGGGAGAAGTGCCAGATACAATCAGGAGCATCTTCAGAAATACAGCTTAGGCAAAAAGACATATAAAAGGGCTAAAAGAAATTTGGGAGGAAGGGATGCTAGACAGAATTATTAAACTACACCAGTAAAAGCAAAAGATAAAAAGCAATTCTGTTCAGATTCAGAGCGTGATGGAAGATGTATTTGAAATGGTTTTATCCTTTATTAAACCACATTCCTTTACAGCTGTAGTAACCATAGATCACAGCAGTGAAGATATTAAAAAGCATGTGCAAATCTAGTGCACACTGCCAAATAATGCCATTTTCTTCAGAAATACATTTAATAGTGTCTGAAGAGGGGAGGTAGCAATATAGATCTTTAAGGAAGTGTGCAAGTCAATTCCTTTGTCAACAATTCCCTGTAGATGGTTAAAATAGTAGCTATAAGGGTCAGCTCAAAAGTTTAAGGGAACCTGGCCCCCTGTCATCTGAACAAAGAGATGGGTTCCAGTTTGAATAACTGGTCCTGTGCATGTGGGAGGATCAAATTGGACAAGAGGTGGAGTGCATTATTTTATGTGTGTGTGTATGTGTGAATGTAAATTGCAGCTGCAAGGGGCCCTGATCCAGAAGTGTATGAGGGAAAACCTGTTCTTGAAAAACTATTCTTTTTACTGCAGTCCCAGTACTGATCCACGTCCACTCCCATCAACTCAATGGAGCTATCACAGAACAAGGCACTTTTGTGTCTTTATGTATTTTATATGAATTATTTAAATAAATAAATTCATTGAATAAATTATAATACTTCTATTAATTAATTGTGCAATTATTATGGAATTCTAGAATTATAATTTTAAATTATAATTATTTAAATAATAAATTATAATTATAGTAAATTAATTAGAAGATATAATTGAATAAATTTTATCGGTAATAATATAATATTCAATGACGTGCTATTATTATTATGTACTACTTCACAGTCGCCAGGTGTTTGACTGGAATTGGCTCTGTTGTGATTTGGTTCCTATCCAAGGAAATAGGATCACAAAAGTATCATCTCAATATGTGTGAAGTTCCCAGGAGTGCTACTTTTTGTAACTGGGCAGTTGTGATCTTCTGGAGGCCCATTGAGTTTAGATGATCCTAGAGATTTGATGGAATCGCTCCAAGAGCACCTATTATTATTGGAATCACAATGACTATTATTATTAATTTTAATATTATTATTATTAATATTAATAATATTAATAATAATAGTAATAATAGTAATAATAATATACCACTCTTCAATATTCATGGACATGTGTTGGACCATCCTGCTCTAGCCACTACTCTCCTCTACAATTCCCTTTCCTGTCCAGGGAACTGGACTCAGAGCAGGCCCTATGTTTTCCCTCCACAAGAAATCACATTTCTTATGATTTCAGATTGAACCTGACGAGAAACAGAAGAGTTTTTAGGAAACTGGATCTAGTATGACATTCTGAGCTTTTTTCTGCATCTATATAGATTTGTGCCATACATGCTGCTTGGCTCAAGAACACCATGCAGGATGTAATCCTAACCAACTTCCAGCTCTGGGATAAGGGCAGTGTGATTCCAAGCTAAGGAATAAACATTACCTTACCTTGAGAAGGCCTTCATGATTGCCCTCCCCATCATAACTGCAGGATGCAGCACATGCTCCACTGTCAAACCTATACTGGTGCTGGAAAGTAGGTTAGGATTGCATCCTCAGTTAAATTCCTCTGTAATTCTGTATATGTCTACTCAAAAGTAAGCCCTGTTAAGTTTAATGGAACATACTTCCAGGTGAGGGTGTATAGGATTTCAGCCTTTATCTCTGACTGTAAGAACCTAGTATAGTATTTCTATAGTCTTTTATTTCATTTGCAGGAAAGGATTGTTTGCTGGATTAAAGCTGAAGAAGAAAAAGAAAGGCGACAAGGGGTTAATAATTGCAAATAAAGGAGCAGTGGGTAAGAACTAGTAGATTAATATTATGCATGGAGGAATAGTATGACATGATGTTCTCCTCTCCCCATCACAGGGTAACTTTCAGTTTAACCTCAGAAATGATAAATAAATGTTGTACATGTTTATTAATCATAATGAAACCCAGATTACTTAGGATGCATCCAGATGAAGGTTGTCCATGCAACAGTTTCGCTGATTCCGCCTGCTGACAATTGGCATACCACCTAGCAGATGGACTGCGGGTTCAGGCCCCCTTTTCTTGCGCAGTCCAGTGCTCCATGGTGCAATCCCACTTCGCAGTGATGTGGATGTCCTGACAATGTGGACAATGCCATTCTCACGTAATTGGGATGGCACTCAATTATGTGCAAGTGATGCTTAAATGGGAGAGATGCAACCAACTGGCCCGTTCCAGAAGGTCACATTATGTGCATGTGAATTATGTGCATCTAGAATGATAGAATCATAGAGTTGGAAGGAACCTAGTAGGTCATCTAGTCCAACCCCCTGCCTGCAGCAGGAAATCCCCCTAGAGCATCCCTGACAGGTGCTCGTCGAGCCTCTGCTTGAAGATCCCTAGTGAGGGAGAGTCCACCACCGCCCTTGGCAATCTGTTCCACTGCCAAACCGCCAGTGGTTCTCTTATATGTAGTCTCTTATAGCATTGGATTAAAAAATACAGAAGTTGCTGGATGCATCTATGAGGGTGGCAAATAATTATCTTCATATATTGTTCTTTCTTAATATATTAGGTTAGGCCTCAGCTAAAAGGGTTTCAGGAAAACCCCAGAGGCTTGACAAGCACCTGTCAGAGATGCTCTAGGAGGATTTCCTGCTACAGGCAGAGGGTTGGACTAGATGACCTACTGGATATCTTCCAACTCTAGGATTCTATGATTCTAAAACCTTCAGCACATAATTTTGGATGGGTCAGGTGGAGCGCCATTCATCTTCTCATGTATCTGCCCTTTTTAATATATTTTAATGTGTATATATAATATATATCTAATATATTTTTAATGTATATTTTAATTTTAATATATTTTATATATTAAAATTTTGTTATATTTTATATAATATATTTTGTTATAAAGATAACAGCAATCCAGTGTCTGCAATAGCCGATGACTATTTAGTGCCATTTTATTCCAAGAATGCCTCTATGAATGAATAAATGCTGTATTAGGTCTTTTAATAAAATCAGGTCTTTAATAAAAGAGCATTGGAGGGTGGGGGGAGCACCACCAACCCTACTAGCAACCAAGTACAGTGTTTGTGTTGGCAGAGAACTTATACACGAAATATATTTCTGTTAATCAGGTGACCATGAAGACGCCGAAAGCTTGCACCAAGACTTTCTCACTGGTCAGGAAGCAGAAGGAGAAAATATGTATGATGACACTGCCTCAACAAGTAGTTTTGGTGCTCCAGAGTCTTGGCAAAAGAGGTATTATGCTGCACAACATGGTTGCCCAGAAAATGCCCAGCCAAAAAATGGCTGCTGTCTTCACAGTCAATGATGAAAATTCAGTGTATTTGAAAGATACCATATATATTTTGGTCCATTGTGCTTATACAATGGAATGTACTTTTCAGGAATATATCAACACTACAATATAAATAGTCCCAAGCTGTAAGTCTCTGTAACTAGTTGTATGTCTTGAGTGGGAAAGAGCAATGCCTGAAGTAGTTCCCCTACGGTGCCAGGCACAGTATGGGAAATGGATAATAATTACTAGGGACTGTCAAAGGTGTTTCTATAGAAAAGAGAGATTGGCAAACTTGATTCAGATCTGGTGGAAATGACAGATTCAGATCTGTCAGTGGAAAGACACTTTCAAACCACTAAATCAATTATATCAATAGCTATTCCAAAACTATGTATAGGGATCTTGACAGCAGTACAGGGCAAAGTTAGAGATGGGTAGACTTTTGTTTCCTCCTAGTCACAAAATTGGGATTTGAATGCAAGCATCCACAACCCCACGTTTCTCATTCCCATGGATGTGGAAACAAATTAAGACAACAGAATACCGAATCAGTTTATCTGGCTGTCTATTCCAGTACTGAAGTTTATCAGTCAAGCCAAAGTACTTTGATAGGATGAACTGGTGCCATTCTGCATGCAAAATATGATTCATGAACTTGTCACCAAACTATATGAGCTGAGTAGCCTTTATGTAATGTTGGTGTGAAATACTGAAGAAATATGCAAAAATTGCACAATAGTTTTTTTTAAAGGCTGCAATCCTAACCTCCACTTAGGCTGGCATAAATCCTGTGCTGAACAGGGGTGTTGAAGAAAGTGCCTTAAGCAGTGGTGGGCACCAGCAGGTTCGCACCTACTCTATAGAACCGGTTCTTAACAAGAGATAGTACATATAAAGTTTAAAAATAGCCATTTAAAAGTGGCTGCCAGATGGACAGAGAACCGGTTCTTAATTTCTTTGAAGCCCATCACTGGCCTTAAGGTACTTCCACCCCCCTCTTGGGGGGGATTAGGCCACTGCACAGGCATATACAGGAAGATCTGGCAGGTGAGTTTGACCGGCCTAAATTTTGTTAGGATTGTGCCCAAAGAAATATATCTTCTTAAAGGTTGATGTATATCCTTGTTTTCTGAAATGTAAACAGATCAAAGGTGGAGTCAAAGGTCCACGAAGGAGAGGTGAAATCCCAGACTTATCAGGTAAAGTACAAGAGATAATCAATGTGCTTTAAAGATCCAAAGCTCCCTACAATGTGCAATAGGAAAACCATATATACCTCATGATTTCACTCTTTACAGATTGCCATAACGATAATTGAAGCTCGGCAGCTTGTGGGAGAGAACATTGATCCTGTGGTAATTATGGAAGTTGGGGATGAAAAGAAGCAGACAACTGTCAAGGAAGGAACCAATGCCCCATTTTATAATGAAGTATGTGCTATTTCCTGTGTTACTTCAGTGTATTGATGCAGCTTTGCAATGATCAAGAATAGACAAACCACAAAACCAAAGTGCCAGCTGACTCTGAAAGCTGTTTGTTTTCATGAAAAAAGACAAAAGTATGCCTTAGTTTAATACTTGATGCTTCAGTTTTCCTTACTTCAGGGTGTACATTTCCTATAAAGTCATATTGCTTTTATGGCAGTATAACTCTAAAGACCTCCCTTCAAAAAGTAGTTTAAGCATTATTAGTTAGTCCTGTAGTGATACCAAACCCAAGACTACCTGCTGCGAGCATGTGACACATTCCCCCTGATCCAGTAAGGTGTTAGTCTCTACTCCTTCCCCTCTCCTATCTTGGTTACTTTTAAAATTTCTCATGGAACTACAATTTTCAGACTTATAGGGGAGTATAAATCACTGTTAAATCAGCCTGTGGTGCAGTTTTATATATTAAAAGGAAGCAGAGAAGTTTTAGTAAGTTGTAACTCCTTTGAAAGTGCTTCCAGTGTAAGATTTTAAAAAAAAATGTGCAAGGATGAGATGTACAAACTGTATTCATGGTTGGAGATTCCAAATCTTGAGCCCACAAGTCCCACCAGAATGATGCCCTTCAACTCCCTTTTAGCCCAATCCTAACCAAGGGCCCAATTCTATCCAATTTTCCTGGACTGGTGCAGGTGTACCAACAAGGCATGCGCTTCCTCCTATGAGAGGGTGACACAGCGGACTTCTTGAGTGAGGGAACATACGTTCTCTTACCTGTGGGCTGTACAGCAGTTACCCTGGTGCTGTAAAGTTAAATAGGATTGGACCCTTACTCCTTCATTCCAGTTATGGTGCGATCATTTTATGGAATCATACTTCATAAGTGCATATATATATGCACTTATGTATATAATTGTGCATTTATATATATAAATGTGCTGTATATCCATGATGTTATTATACTTTGAATGACTTCTTTGTTTTAATTTTACACTCTTGCTTGCCCATAATTGGTTAAAGTTTTAATTGTTTTATTAATACCTTTTGAATATAGGTTGTATCATAATAATATATAACTTGTCAATAATATTAACTTTGTATTTTGAAAATTTCTCTCTTTTTTAGTATTTTGTGTTTGACTTCATTGGGCCTCAAGTACATCTATTTGACAAAATTATCAAAATATCTGTGAGTATTCATCTCCCAGCAGGCAATGAATTGTTCTGAGATAGTAACCTGCTGTTGGGAAGTGTTGAGAGCCGAGAGGTGGAGATTTCTAACATTTATGCATTAAAGATGGCGTTTAAATTTATATAAAAGATTTATCTTTGTACAACTGACTAGGTTTATTGCTACAAATTTGTTCATGAATTTTTAACACCACGTTTTGCTCATAAAAAGGAGAAGTAGTTGAAGCAGAATAATCCATTATCATCAGTTTTCTATGATTTGTCTCCTGTGTTTTGTTTTTCACCCGTTTATTTGCATTGTATAAGGGAGATGCAGTAGGTGGGGATGCAGGTGAGACAAAGAATGCTTTGGATGTGGGTTGTGGATGTTTGGGCACTTCCCATGGCAGTGGCACTTTTAGATAAACTCTGATGGAGAGGCTCTGCCTCCCCTGCCTCCCCAATCAACCACACATCCCTGCATTGTACTGTAATTTCCCAGCATGTAAGTGCTAGATCTCAGATTACAGAAAGCAGGATATAGTCTTGAGCATTGTAAAATTCACACATCTCTGAATTTCCCAAGGCTTTGGGGGTATGCCTATGTAGAGGGAGTTCTGAGCTTTGATTGCTATACCAGTTAACAAAGTATTATAGCTTTGAAAGAGAATGTTAACCTACTGCCGTGATAATACTTGGTGTTCTAATAATCAAATTCAATTTTTTTGCTCTACTGCATTGTAATGGGAATATAATATTTTGGCAGAATAAAATGAAAAGTGTCAAAACAAGTATTTTCTTAGTGGAAAGAAATTTCATTGTATAAGACAGAAATTATCCACTTTGCTCGGAATGGAATCTGTGAATGAATATTGTAGATTTACAGTGCAATTCTAAAGGGTTCTTTGGCTGACACAAGTAACTTATTCTAGCTATAGACAGCTAGAATTCAATTATAGTCTGTGATGGGAACAGGTCATAGACTGAAGGTGTAATGATAGAGGGATTGAGCAAATCCAGTGGCACTTACACATGTAGGGTCTTACCTCCAATTTTTCTGCCCGCTCTGCCCATGGCCAGGGTGACCATATATTCCCGCTTTTCCAGGACATGTCCTAAATTTTAGCCTTGAGTCCCAGAAAAAACTTCAGTGTCCTCCTTTTCCTTGTGACCTGGCAACATGAAATTACTTAATTTCTCATTGTATTTAATAAATTATATGCCATAAAATATATGTAATATTTTTAAATTTAATAAGAATGCAGTGTTTATAATTAAGCAAATGAAAACAATATATATGCATGTTTTCAGCTTTTATTTTATGTCCTACATTTCTCTTGATTGCCCTATATTTTGGGGAGTCCTTGTCTACTTTTTTTGATTATGACATATGGTCCCTCTGTTCCAGGCTCTCCTTGGACTTGTGCCAGCTATATAGTTAGTGTAGGTCCTAGGAGACTCAGAGATAAGACAGTCTATTAGGGACCACCACTGGGCAGAACCAGAAACCAAATCTGTTTTAGTGGGTCATTACATTACAGATGAAATATGTTCACCAAATTTCATGCTTCAAGGACCAGGGGTTTGGGCTGGGCATTGATGAGTCAGTGAATCGGTCAGTCTTCAATGTTAAGTATAAGAAGTATAGGAACAAAATAGTTTATTTTCCTTTTAACCATCTTAGGGTTTGAATTTCTAAAAATTGGTTTTTATGGGTGCCTTCATCAAGGAATGAATACTCTCCCCAACTTTCATGCTTCTAGGTCCAGCAATTTTGGCTGGTTGCTAATCCTGGGTGGGTCAGGCCAGTGCACATATACCATTTGCTCCCCAGGAACAGGGAGCAAATGAGTTGTGTCAGCTTAAATTTATTACAATTGTGCCCTGAGTGAATCAGTGACTCTTCAATTTTATGTATATAGATTTTGGTGAATCTGTATACAGTGGCACCTCACGTAAAGAATGCCTCACGTAAAGTATGTTTCACGTAACAAACAAAAATTTCTCTAGGATTCTGCTTCACGTAAAGAAAGTGCTTCATGTAAAGAACACATGCAGTTGGGACAGATGCGCTGGCCGGCAGCCTGTTTAAAAAGCGTCAGGGCTGCCTTGTGCACCTGCCCAAAGCGAAAGCAACACTTCCGCGCTGTTCCTCCTGTGGCCGGGTGTCCGCTGGGCAGAGGGAGAGAAGAGCAGTGGAGAAGAGGGAAGCAGCTCAGGGCTAGCCAGAAGGGAGCAGGGGAGAGAGAGGCTCAGGATGGAGAGAAGGAGGAAGTGGGGAGACACTTTGAAGTGTCTTGGATTGCAGCCTTCTAACCATGTCTACCCAGAAGTAAGCCCCATTGTGTTAAATGGGTCTTACTCCCAGGAAAATGTCTTTAGGATTGCAGCCTAAATAGACTTCATAAGATCATGCACATTGAATGCATGTTTTGAATTCAATCCCAGTGTTTTGTCATCATTTTTACATCCAGTTAATATTTTTATATGAATATTTTTGGGGTTGTGGAACCAATCGTCTGAGTTTCCATTATTTCCTATGAGAAAATCTGCTTCAGGTAAAGAATGTTTCACTTAAAGAACATGCCTCCGGAACGAATTAAATTTGTTACGTGAGGTGCCACTGTACCTTGCTTCTCTCGTTCACATGAATAGTATTCTGTATTCTTTATACACAGCTCTAAATGTTACTCATTGTGTAATCTTTCACGCATCTGCCTCCCAACAGGTTATGCATAACAAGCTGATAGGGAGCATATTGATCGGCTCATTTAAAGTAGATTTGGGAACAGTTTATAACCAGCCAGGTATGATATATATTTTCACCCTGACCCTTTTCTTGTTAAATAGTTTGTGACTTTACATTTTGGAAAATCCTTGGTGGCAGATTGCCCAGGGTTGAAAGATTACATAAGGAGCACATGCGACCCCAGACTACAAGCTCTCCCAAATGCCAAAATCTTCAGTGCTTTGTTTATGAAGTATACTGGACAGGGGACATGCCAAGAGATTACAATACGAGGTAGATTCCTTTTCACCCCCTTCCAGTTGGAATTTCCAAAAACCGGTTCTTAGTGCACCCCTCCGTCACGGATGGAACACCCACCCCAAATTTCACGCTTCTAGGCCCAGCAGTTTTGGCCGGGTGGTGATGAGTCAGTGAGTCAGTCAGTCAGTGACTTTTCTCTTTTATATATATAGAAAATCTGCAAGGTGTGTATTAGAGATTTTGAACTTGGCTGAATCTATATTTACAGCCCAATCCTAAGCTTCCCTGGTCTATAGTGGTACTGAAATGGTCACTGAAATACCATGTGAAGTAGGGAAGCTGCCAGAGATTTCTTTGGAGTCCAGTGACATCAGTGTAGAGTTCGGGTTTCCATGATGGGTATCCTCTGAGTTATGCCTGCTCTTAAGTTGGCACTAGAAGACCTATGTAAATCTCTAGCTTGGGAGGGGGGAATAGGATCGACAGCAGCTTCTTCTGCCATTCCTACCCCTATCCAGGAACAGATCTGCCCTCCCTTCCAATTCCATTCCCTCCATATCTTCTCCCATCACTGGAAGATATCCAGTCAGTCCTTCTGAGCATCTTGCTGGAAACTGGCACTGGCCACCCTGCCTCCTGCTGGTGGCCCATCCTTGTGTTCCACGGATATGCAGAAAAGTCAGCAATTTAGAAAAATCAGTCTTAACTAAATCTCCTGTCACTAGCACTAAAATATACTGTATATCTAGCCACCGCTGAAAATAGCAGCCATGTGCCCACTTCCCTTTATCCTTCTTCATAAAACTTAGTACACCTTACCAGTGCTGTGCATTGCTCCTTCATCATTCCACATCATTGCTCCTCCTGGTAGGGAGTGTATAAGAAGTGCACAGTGTTATGCCAGAGATAAATTGTAATAGCCATGAGAGAGTTTGATGTGAAAAGAGACATTCAGGAGACAAGGTAGCTGCTTGTGCATCTAATTCTAGCCTAGAATAAAGATATAGCTCCCAAAAGTCTCACCATGTAGTTATTATGCAAATGTTTGCCATTTGGACATTGTGGCAAATTTATGATTCAGGATTTACGAGTTTGGATGTGATCTGCTTGACCTCTACCTTGAAAATAAAGGACACATTCTTAATTTCAGATTGTTTCCTAGTGTTCATTCTCACAGTGGATATAATAGTTATTGCTTGCAACTTGCTGACTGCTAATGTGCAAGTCCCCCGAGAGAAAAAGATTTCAAAAACTCCCTTATGTGCCATTCATTGTTTTTCCAGGTCATCAGTTCTGTGACAAGTGGGCCCTTCTCACAGACCCTGCTGACATCAGGACAGGAGCTAAGGGATATCTGAAATGTGATATCAGTGTTGCAGGGAAAGGAGATGCAATCCAAGCTGTTCAGAAAACAAGTGATGCGGAGGAACAGATAGAGAAGTATTGTCATGGCTTAATTAAATTTCTGTCTGGCAGGCATTCTATTTCTGTAGCTAAATATCATTGAACCCCTTAACCAAATTGTGAAGCATATCATTGGTGTAGTCAGGTGGGAATCATCTCCTCTGCTTGACAAATGCAACAAATATGTCCTATTCTAGAAGATATACCTACATGACAAACTTGCAGGCCAATCCTATATGCTACTTCTGCTGGCAAGCACAATTGCTGGCAGTTAAGACTCCATCTTCTGGTTTAAGCATCATGACAATGAAGATGGGAGGTAGGAACTGAGAGTTTCTGGGTAAGGAGGCAGAACAGGGAGGAAGAGGATGGGATCAGTGGCATCTGTGTGTGGCCAGATACCCCCTGCTGTACCACTGAGTTGTGATCCCCTAATCCAACATTACATTGAACGTAATGTGTGAATAACTGCACAGGTGTATAGATCAGTAATTTGTGTACAGTGTAAGTAGATTGTCCACAGATACAATACATGGTTAGATGTATAGCTAAGTACATTTTGGTGGCAAGGGGGCTTAATGGCACAGACCTCTTTACATTCTCCATTCCTGATTATTTTGGCTGATCAAAGAATCTCAGAATCATTCATTTTAAATCACTAAAGACACCAACTTTCAAGCATCAATGCAAGGGCAATGTGGGACCAAGTTAAAGTTGCAACTGCAGGGTGCAACTCATTCCCCATGGGTATTCCTCTGCCAGAGCTGGAAAGTTGGTTAGGATTTAGTGTAAGTTTCTTTCAGATAATATGTTTTTTGTTTTCTTTAGGAACCTCTTGATTCCCCAGGGATTTCCATCAGAAAGGCCTTGGGCCAGATTTTATGTGAGAATCTACAGAGCTGAAGGACTCCCCAAAATGAACTCAAGCATCATGGCCAATGTCACTAAAGCATTCATGGGTGACAGCAAGGACCTTGTGGATCCATTTGTGGTCGTCACATTTGCGGGTCTAATGGTATATGAGCCATAGAGGACACAAATGTGGGCTTTTTCTATCTGTTAACTAGCCTCAACAAGTAGAAAACTTCAAATTACTTTCCTGAATTTTGTGTGAATTGTTGACTTGATTGCACATTAGGAATAAAATATATTTTGGTTGTGTTAAATGGTATTCTATTGATATGATATAATTGCCGTATAGTATACGAAAGATGTAAAAGCTCAGGGGTTAAATATTTAAGTGAATTCCAATCAGGATTCTATTTTTTGCCTCTGTGTAGTAAGCTTTCATTGATTTTATTTATACCGCTTTAATTGAAAGAATCATTGAGATAATAATCCAAAATATTTACTGAAAATTGTCTGATAAGGCTGCCTGGATGACTTCAGAGGCTTCGGGTCCAATCCGATCTTAGGCTGGCACAACTCATCGGTCTTCCCATTCCTGGGGTGATGTAGGAAGGCAAGCGCATGTCTGTGCACTGCCCTAACCCCCTTGCAGGAGTGGCGCAGAAATGTCTTACGGCACTTTTGTGACATCCTCAGGTCATCAAGGGACTTGTTCTGGGGCTTATGCCAGCCTAATTGGAGGTTAGGATTGCAGCCTTGCAGTTCCCAGGCTTTCCTGAGAAGGAGTGTCCTCTGATTCTTTTGAAGACAGAGGCTCCATCTTTGTTCAGTATCCTTATTATGTCTTGCATTTTATGTTGTAATCTGCTGAATCTTATTAATTTGGCTGAAGCCTTTAGAAAAGTGAACTATAATTCTATATAATTTTAGTTTCAATATTTTTAAAAAGCAGGCCTAGGTCAGTCTTGAAAGTCTATGGTATCGTGCTCAGCGCTGCATATGCTGCATGCGAATCACGAAAGCCTGGGTATAAAAAAGACAAACCCTAAAAAGATAAACCCTAAAATCCAGAGTAACTAAGGGAAGATGTAAGAGGCACTTACTCTGGATTGCTCTATGCATTTCCCATAGGTTTCCCATAAGCAGCACCGCAACTATATTGGTGTAAAAGGTCCCGTAGTTACTCTGGATTGTAGCCAAAATGTAGAAATATGTGTGAAGAATTCCCATCCCTATCTGAAAATGTCATTAGTTAAGTAGCTGGAACGGTAACAATCATATGTAGGACATATCAGGACAATGAAGCAGATTTAAATTCAATGAGACACTTTGCTCTTCAACTTGCTGGTTCATAGAAAAGCACATGGATTTTGAGAAGTGTTGCTAATGTCCTTCATTAGTAATGCTTAAAATGAACTTTTGTTTAGAAGACATGCTTGCTATACATAATGTGCTGGAATGGAAGACAGGGAAAATCCTCCTTGGTTTCCACCTCAGCAGGCTATGTGCCCAGTATTTCTATATGTGACAAGATAGGATCAGGGCAAATTCCCATAACAGCACACGGGGTTTTTTGGTTTTGTTCCAGGGACGGACATCAGTGCAAAAGAATAGTGCTGATCCTGTGTGGCATGAACAGGTTGTCTTTAAGGAAATGTTCCCACCACTGTGTCGAAGGGTCAAAATCCAGGTGTGGGATGAAGGCAGCATGAATGATGTGGCCTTAGCCACTCATTTCATAGACTTGAAGAAAATCTCAAATGAACAGGATGGTGATAAAGGTAAGGCACTGTGTCCATGAAAGTTTTAAAAATCTGAGCAGGTTCAGCAGGTGCCGCAGTGGTGTCGATAGGGGGTCCGTGAGGTGCAGACCCAACAGGCAACACACATAAGTGTGGGGACAACACTACAGGTCGAAATTGTTAAAATTTTCAAATACTAACATGTTATTCATCATTAAATACATAACTTAACGTAGAACACAATGAAGCAAACCATGTTGGATTTATGCATATTCTATCAAAAAATATAGATTAAAAAAAACCTGGTGCCTGATTGTGCCCACTGACTGCAAGTGGCTGCCAGTACTCACTGACTGCCGGTGGCCACTGGCACCCAGTACCGACTGGTGCCTGCTGGTGCCCACAAATGTTCTTTAAATTTTATTCTAACAATGATGGTACATTCAGCTAGTTAGAACTATTATTTAGAACACAATCCTTTTAGGCCAGCCTAATCACATGGCATATCTTTCTGTGTTGGTGTGGAGAGGTCATTGTATGCCTGAGCACTGGCCTAACCTCCCCAGGAGTGGGGTAGAAGTGCCTGATAGCATTTTTGTGACATGCCTACACCTGGATAGGGCTTATGCTAGCCTAACTGGAGCTTAGGATTGCCTTGGTTTTGTATCCTCAATGTGGCACTAGATTTTTGTTGGTTATTAATTTCTTATATTAAAGCGAATGGGGGAGGTTTGCCAGCCCCTATGAGGATACCTCATTTAGGCTGTGTGTATTCTGTATGGCTTAGTGAGGGAGGAGGTCTATCATGGGGTGATGCAGTGAGCTCTCAGATGAGTGATGCCTCTTCTGTGCCAATAGGGTAGAGTAAACCTTTTGGTCTGAGTTGGCTTTTGGAAGCTAACTTTAGGAGTTCATGCAGACTTCACTTTTTAGAATATCTCATTTAAAAGTCTAGCATTGCCTCCTGTCCTCACCAAGGTTGCAGAAATATTCAGAATCACAATAAAATACTTATTTTGTCTGCATTAGGACTGCTTCATTTTCAGGGTTTGTTGTAGGTAAGTCACCTTCATTAGACACTACATATCCAACAGAGTCCCTTGTGTTGACTGAACAGGACAATATAAATTTGGTAGTAGACAGATGTGCCAACTCGCTGCTTAAGAACAAAAGATGCTATGCCACCTGCAAGCTAATTGATTTAAAAGTAGGCATTGTTGCTTGAATTGGTTACATGTATCTCTCTTAACCATCATCTTTGCTCTGTATCGGGATGTCGAAACTGTTTGGCAGAAGGTCCACATCATCTGTCTGATGATTTACATTTCAAATTTAAATAATTTTTCAGATATTTACATATAATGGTATATTAGAGATAAATATGGAGAATTACAAGGTTTATTGGCAGGCCAGATGGAGGGGTTTGCCACAGACCGCACTGAGTCTTACCTTGTGCCAAATCTGGCCTCTATATTAATTGCATGTGTATTTTCTTCAGGCTTCTTGCCAACCTTTGGACCTGCTTGGATCAATCTCTATGGATCACCTAGGAACCACTCGTTGATGGAAGATTACCAGGAACTCAATGAAGGATATGGAGACGGGGTCTCTTTTCGGGGGCGCCTCCTAATTGAACTTGCGGTGGAGATCCTGTCGGGAGGAGCCCATGAGTCAAAATTTTCAAAGCTTATTAAGGAAATAAAACTGCCCTCCAAAGACAAGGATTCCAAAGCATCTAAAGGAACAGGAAAAGACAAAGGAGGAGAAGATGGAAAGACACCGTCCACCTCAGATAAAACAAACTCAACTGATGTGGAAGTTGAGCCATTTGATGTGCCACCAGCGGTAAAATTCAACATTGTCTCTAAATGTGGAATTAATTTGCAGGTTTTGAGTATCCTACACTTAGTGTAAGCCTGGTTGAGATACCAAATCCTAAGATTTCTGTAAAGGGTCTAGATTTCTATAAAAGACTGTTCTTAGCATTCAAGCCAAACCACAGTTTCAAGAAATCCTAGAGGATTTTTTAACAAACAAATTTGAGACTTTTTAAAATGTCCTTCATGCATGTGCTCTTTTCTAATGGTAAGCAATTAAAGTGATGTGGAAGATTTCTTTCAGGCCCAAACATTATCCACTTCAAGTCCATAACATTCAGTGCTGTTGTTAGAGCATTCACTGCATGCCATGGGGGGGGGGGGGGTGTCCTAACTAGATAGCCTGAGGTTATCAGTAATTTTTTCTCCTTATTTACCTCCTTGTAGTCTGCTTTGTTGCCAATGAGTCTTCTTTTACCTCTGCCAGCTGTTTGGATAGCATAAGCTCAAAGAGACCCAGGGGATGTTTCAGGATGTAGAAAGGGGTATAGAATATCAGGGCACAATCCTAACCAATTTTCCAGCTCCAGGGTAAAGGCAATGAAACTCTAAGGTAAGGGAAAACACATTGCCTTACCTTGAGGTGGCCTCTGCCCCCCCCCCACTCCCCACTGCAGGATGCATAGCTATACCAGTGCTGGAAAGCTGGATAGGACTGCACCATCAGTGTGCACTTATGCTGCCAATGTCCTCCCCTCCTGCCTGGCCTGTTCCCCACTCTAAACCAGCCTCAATCATCCCTTGAACTTTTTTCTTTTTGTATAATATTTTTATTCAAATTTTATAAAATAAAAACAAAAATTATGTTCATACATTACAACAGCAAAGCCATAAGTTCAATCACTTAAATTTTCTAACCTATCCATATTTATTTATCTAACATATTTATCTAACCCTACAATCCAGAGTAACTACGGGAGCACGTAAGAGACATTATGTGCACCCGTAGTTACTGCACCACCTAGTGAAAACCTATGGGAAATTCATATTGCAATCCAGAGTAAATTGTTCTTACACTGGAGCAAGGGCTCCCCATAGTTACTCTGGATTGCACCTTATCATATTTATCTAACAACCATATTTATTTTCAACATATTCTTTTCATCTATATAAAATGTCCCTAGACACCACTTCTCTTTCTTTCTTTCTTTCTTTCTTTCTTTCTTTCTTTCTTTCTTTCTTTCTTTCTTTCTTTCTTTCAAAATGCATTCAAAATTATATAGAATCAATAAAATAAATGAAAAAGAAAGTATCCTTCCTTGAAGTTTAGTGACTCCTGATGTACCTGCTGTGGTAAGTTATCAAGGAATCACTGGTTTGCATATGCCGTGTCTGGCCGTGCACACCAATTTCCATAGTACAATATCCATAGCACACCAATATCTTTCGCACTGATGGTCCACCTGCCACATTAAACTCTGGGTGGGATTGAGCTGTTAATATCTTTTTTTGTAAGCTAATTTGAGCCATAATCAACAGCATAGATAGCATGATGTATAATGAATGAGATGTGTTCTTTTTTCCTCCCTTTACCAGATTCATGAGGAACAGTTTGAGGAATTCCTTCTGTTTGGGGCATTTTTTGAAGCTACAATGATTGATAGGAAAGTTGGAGACAAACCAATAAGCTTTGAGGTGTCGGTTGGTGAGTATATAACATTTATTCTTTCAGCATATGAAGGAGTGAATCAGGCAGTGGTCCATCAGGGCCGGTATTGTCGGCAATTATTTTTAAATAGCCTGTTTGAGGTTTTCAGGTTTCCAGACAACAAAAGCAACTGTTATTTGTTTACCAATTTTCTTGTTCATTGGATTACTCCCTTGATTTTAATCCAAGATGGTTCACGTAGGTAGGCTTTCTCTAAACCCGTGAGACAGTTTTTATAATAAGTGCTAATCTTTCAAGAACAAATAACTTTTCACTATCTATTATCTGTCCTGGCCATAGTTGCCTCCCCCAGACTGACAAACAGCTCATTTTCCCAGTGAAGGGCAGCTGGAATAGCTTAGCTTGTCAGTTATTGGAGTCTTGCTGCTCACAGAAGCTTCTTGTGATCTTGAACTTCTGTCCTTCAGATGTTATTTTTGGGTTTAACAGAAGCTGTACCCTCTAGACCAGACCTCCTGATAGGACAAGGGTCCTATTTGACATTTAAGGTGCAATCCTAAACCAGGGTGACCCTATGGAATGGAGGACAAAGTGCTTCTGCCTTTAACCATTGCATAGAAGAGGGAATTTAGGCAGGTGATGCTTTTTATACACGTCTGTGATGAGCTAAACCTGCCTCAATGCAGGTTTAGCTCCTGATGCAGGATTTTTACAGTATGGACATGCAGGGATTAAAAAACAGTGTTCTGTCTCTTGTACTATTTATGCCACATACATGTTATGGAAGTATAGCAACACCAATGTACAGTACTTGGAAAACATGTTGTTCATTTTAGGTCAAATTGTTCAAGTATACAGTCGGACAAACAAAAAAATTGCTGTATAAATGTTAAATAAATAAGCTACAAACACAATTTCCCATCTTCTGAGCCAACACAGTATCATAAAACATAATATATTGGGTTTTCACCTTTAAACTGGTATCCCACAAGAAGGCATAAATTTTCATGAACCAGAAAGCATTCCAGAAAAATGCAACACAGTCGGGCAACACTTCACCCAGGTTACTTTGCCCTGCCTTTATTGAGGTATCACTTTGTATTTATATGGAGGGCAGTAACTCTTAAATTATCATCATGCATGTTTGGGAACCTGGCTGTGCATTTCTTTTCAGGAATTGGGTGTATGGGGAAAAGCCTTATAGGCAAACAAGGCAGTATTTACTTAAACAGGGAACTGGGAGAAGCTGAATGTGTAAGAACCTCATTTGTGTATTTGCACAATAAAGAGCAAATTCTTGTTCTGATATAAAGCCTGCGTCAGTTTCTTCTCAAAGAAAGGCCAGAGACAAGTTGGTGTGGGTTTGCTAAAATGTAGACTCAGAAAGGCCAATATCTGTATACAGGACCCACTACGGACATTACCTACATTCTTTTGAGAGTGACTATATACATTGGATTGCAGCCTAAACCTGGATACAGATAATACTGTTTCAGAAGATCTCGTCTGTACAAACTGGTAGACATTGCCCATGTGTCTCCAATCCCAATCCTAGCCACACTTTCTTGGGAATAAGTCTCAATACCTATAATGGCTATATACCTATAATGGGACTTCTGAGTAAATATGTACTTATAGGATTTTGTGTTCCATTAAATCTGTTTTTAAGATTTTTGTAGAATCAAATGTGCATCAAAATGTGTTTGCATCAAAACAAATCATGTTAAGATTTTTAAAAACAAATCTGTTTTTAAGATTTTTGTAGCATCAAATGAGCATCAAAATGTGTTTGCATCAAAACATCATGTTAATACATGAGTATGGCGTTTCTATTGCATCCTCTTGAACTTCCTTCCTTAAGTAAAGATTTTTGTACAACATTTCATATGCTCAAAAGGATTCAGTTGGAAATGCTACTGTCTAATCTCAAATGGGTTTGTATCTCTAGGGAATTTTGGCAATGTTATTGATGGAGTGTCAACAGCGAGCAAAAAAAAGGCCCATGATGATGAAGAAGAAAGTGCCCCGTTGCTTCATGAAGGAACAGGAGATTCCTCGCATGATCTTGCAATGCCACTGGTGTCTACCACACACCCTGAGAAGCCACTTGTCACTGAAGGAAACAGGTAGAGCTTTGACACTTATACTTTTAGTTCCATCTCTGGTCTTTGTTATATATCTCTAGCACCAGAATTCTTGGACAGATCTCCCCAGAGAGCTGTGACCAGTTACTATGGGAAGTGCCAGTGCCATCCTATGGCCAATTCTTTGGGGCTACAAAGGACCAGAAAATGTCATAATAACAAAAGCTGCTGTGCTGTCGTGTTGATTGCCTAAAAATAGCGTGTCAGTGGAACTGCATACTCAGCAATGAACAATTAAACCCCATGGAAATCAGTGAGACACAGCATGAATACACTAATATAGGTGATGCCAGAAGGTATGATGATGATGGTGCCTTCTAGCTAGAAGCGCCCTTTGGTTGTATGGTAGATAGGCACCTTTCATACCTTCTGATTGCCTTTCTTTATTATCATCAGATATGAAGCTCTCCGTACCGTCATTTCCATCTGTCAGTGAAAAACTGATGTGGTGAAAAGAACTTTAACTCCATCAAAATCTATAGGACTTGCTTCACAAGAAATATGTTTAGGTCAAATGAGAGCATCAATGTGAAGTATGCTATTGTTTTTCTAAAAAAAAAGTTGTGACAAAGCTGTCCTTGCCATTCTGTATCCTCCCTCAATGTGTGTGTGTGTGTGTGTGTGTGTGGTCTAGTGCCGCCATTATGTACAAATGGCTAAGCATTAATATGAACCAATGTGTTGAAGAGGTAACCAGATTTCCTCATAGCCATGGTTTGAATCCAAGCTTTAATAGGATTTGTAAACTGTGGTTATGAGTTATTCTGAACACTGTTAACCATGGCTTAGGGTAGTTATGCTACAACATAGTAGGAGCAAACCATGGAGTAGGGTGGTGAATTTAGACAGAAGTGAAAATGAGGGAAACAATGCACTCCATGTTCATGCTATTCGTTGGTTAGGAGATAGGAAATATATATCTCCAGACCTGATATTTTCTATCTGTAGACCCGATATTAAACCCTAAAAACTTTCTTTAATAAAGAATGGTTGTTTTTGTTCTCATTCGAATGTAAGCAACATAAATGATTAAAATCATTGTTAGTCAGACTTAAAAGGAAGGAAATGGCACTTCAGGGCAATCTTCTGCTAGAGATGAAAAGCAGAATCTGACAACAACGTAGATACTTCCCTCATGGCAGTGCTAGAGAATCTAGATGACTGGCTGTTATCTTGCAAAGCCAGCAGGTGAATTTTTATATCTTTCTCCAGATAGGACTCCAGGTTTAAGAGCTGCAGTAATTTTTTTTGGAAAAGACAGTAGTCCTTTTCAGATTATCATGTGAACCATAATTTAGCTTATCACTAATAAGAAGTGATGAGCTTTTGGGCTCTCATACACTGTTATTTCCTCCTCTTCCATACGCAAGGGGAGAATGAAAGCTTGTGATAAGTTTCCATGTACCCAACTATTCAGGCACCCCAGTCTTGTGGACTTCTGGGGAGGCACAGTATAACATCCCATTTCCTTATCTCTTGAGCTGATGCAGAACCCAGGAGACCCATCTCAGAACTCAGGAGACCCATAGTGGGCATAGGATTTGGCAGTATACTCTGCCGCTGCCTGCCTCCCTTCTCTGCCCAATCAGCCCTAACTGTTTGCTATTTTCCAAGGGAAAAAAATCTTTCAATGCTACCAGTTGGTTCTGTCCCTCTTTGAGACCAATAGGGAGGTTAGAATGATTAGTCCTCCATTTCAAAGGGAACCAGGCAGTTTAGTGACATTGCTTCACAATACTGAGCAAAATGGACTAATGACATGATGCCGTTTGAAGCAGTTTCATATGTTATTATGTTCTTATGTTGTATATGTTATTATGTACATTATTGTTTACCGTACATTAGTTGTGGGCTATATTTATGCTCAGAACACTTAAGGATAAAGTATGTAGTCTCTGTATGGGAATCTTAAATTAATCCAGAATCACTATCAGTTAATTATAATACTTCTGGGCCTGGGCCAGGTTTTTTTAACTGCATGTACTTAGCAAACTACAGCACAGTGGCATAGCCCAGATCACGTAGCCTGGTGCAAAGCTCAAAATGTTGCCGTGGAAGTGACGTCACAACCTGAAGTGATTGTCTTCGTGGATATTTCTAAAATGAAAATTGGGGGAAAAATCTTCCTCCTCTTCCTCAGCAGTTCACCCCCCAATTGCTTTGCTAGTGGCATAGCGAAAGCACCTATTTACTATGTGAAGTAAAAGAAAATTTTGTTGCCCCAACAAAAACAAATCAAATTTAATTACATAAAAAATGAACATTGTGCCCCTTACTGGTTAGGTAAACTGTGCTGGGGCAAAGAGAAATGCTTATTATTATAAGAGGAGCACCTCTTAGACGTGCCTGTATGGGTAACTGTATTATGATATATGTAGATGGAAATAAGAGCTGATTCATATTAACACATTATTAGTTCCATACATTAGTTCCATACATTCACACACATTATTAATTACATCTCATTGGCTCTCTGAGCAATCAGTATCATGGGAAGGTTTTGAGTAAAGTAAATCAGCTTTTTGTTCCATGGGCTTTTGTGTTTTCATTTTCTGGTTATTTGACCATAACCTTTGATTGAATAAAGGTATTGCAATGCAGATTGTTTCATTGCATTCTGCATTAAATTATCTTTCCAACGATACATAACATGATGGTACTATTATTGATACATACCCTATTTTTCACAATTTGAGACACTTGAGGACTCTCCCTCACTGGGGATCTTCAAGCAGAGACTCGACGAGCGCCTGTCGGAGATGCTCTAGGAGAATTTCTACTACAGGCAGGGGGTTGGACTAGATGACCTACTAGGTCCCTTCCAACTCTAGGATTCTATGATTCTAGTGTCAAGCTCAAATTGTTGCCCCCCCAACCCGTAAAACTTATTGCCCGGTGCAACTGCACCCCCTACATCCCCGGCTAAGCCACCTCTACAACCCTAAGGCCTTCCCAAATGTGTCAAAACCGACTCATTGTTCCTCTAATAAAGTCACTGATGTTTTTCCTCTTTTTGTGAACTGTCTCCAGCATATTTTATTTTAGAACATAAAGCTAAAGCTGTGCACTGATGGTGCTAGATGCATTTCAATTAGTAAAGGGAAAGAGTAAGAATTAGTAGCACAGAAGTACATGTCTAAAGGGAACATGCCTGAAAGAGGATCTCTTGAACAGGTAGAGAATATTTTTTACTGCAGACAACAAAGCTGTCTTGCAAATGGCCTTCTGAGCAAGGCTGACGACAAGACAGCTTGGAATGAAAATATCAGGCTGGATGCAGCACCTCGCACATCGCCTCCAGCCAAGCTGGCCTATGGCTCACATCATTACCACAGAGGTTTTTATTTTGCAAGCAGCAAAAAAAAAAAAAATGCAAAGCAAGGAATTTCTGAGTTTCTGTTCAGGAGAAAATTATATGTGAAGCTTGTGACCAAGGTATGAGAATCTGCTTCACAGCCTGAGTTTGTCCAGTTTAAAAAATGCTATTGAGTTCTATGGATTTGAATTGTTCTATGGATTTGTACAGAAATGATTTGTGAGTTTTGGAAGTAAACCAAACTTAATGAGAATTGTTTGCATGATGATCCATGACCAAGAAAAGATTATTTCTAGACAATTAGTCAAAAAATGTCTTTAAATTGAAAATGGTTCAGAAATTTAAGTTGCTGCAGAATATGGCAGCTTGGTTCAGTGGGGTTCAGTGTGCAGAATGCCCTTGCTCTGGTGGCTACACTGGCCATCAAGGTGTTGGTGATGGTGTTGGTGATGGTGTTGGTGATTGCCTTTATAACCCTATGGCATAGGACCAGGATACCTCAAGGACCACTTTCCCCCCTGAATGTCTCTGTGATCATTCAAGAAGGTCATTCCTAGGATACCCACCATTTGAAGGATATCTCCGCCATTGCCATTCAAAGCAGTTATGGGGATGGCGGTGAGGTGTAAGGCCTTCTTGGTTGTGGCATCTCACCTCTTGAATTGGCTGCCAGAATATCAGAGGATAGCCTCTGCAGTATATGGTTTCCAGTAGTGAGAAGACCCCACACAGAAGACCCACCTATTAATCTTAACATTTAGAACTCTTTAGGGACCCATTGTAAATATTTATGTTGCTGATATTATATCTGCACTTTTATACTAGCGAAAATGTACCCATGTTGCTGGAGTAAAAAAACACCCATACACCACCCCCATTGCACAACAACTATTGTGCAACAACCCCCCATGTGTAACATCCCCCATGCATATCAACCCACGCTTGCTTGCTTGCTTGCTTGCTTGCTTGCTTGCTTGCTTGCTTGCTTATTGATTGATTGATTGATTGATTGATTGATTGATTGGCCAAGTATGAATATCATACTTGGAATTTGGTTTTGGCTAATGGCTGCATACATACT
This sequence comes from Cryptoblepharus egeriae, assembly GCA_030015325.1. Taxonomy (NCBI): domain Eukaryota; kingdom Metazoa; phylum Chordata; class Lepidosauria; order Squamata; family Scincidae; genus Cryptoblepharus; species Cryptoblepharus egeriae. The sequence goes on along the minus strand of JAREYC010000003.1, from coordinate 10,915,308 downwards.
AACACTAGCTCATAAACAATAAACAATGCAGCAGAACAACAGATAAGGACATTTAATTCAAGTTAAAACACTGCCTCAATATTTACTCAAAAGTCACCTCAGCATAATTATGAGTTCAACAATTTAATGGCACAAGGGAAAAAACTGTCCTTGTGTCTAGATGTTCTAGTGTACAGAGTCCTATACCTGCGTCCAGAAGGAAGAAGATCAAACATGTTGTATCCTGGGTGTGGAGGGTCTGCAGCAATACTCTCTGCTCTCTTCCTGACCAGACCAGTATATAAATCCTCCATTGAGGCCAGGCTGACTCCCTTTATGGCTGTGCTACACTACTCAACATGTCACTCCAAGGTGCCTGAAAGCATTTTGTCTTGCTCAACAGAAACTATCACTACTTACCTTATGAGGAGAAGAAGCCCTGTGTCTACATAAAGAGCTTTTGGGGAGACCAGACCTTCAGGCTGTATTTTTCTAATGTGCTCGAGAAAATGGCGGATATGCTGGTAAGTCTTCTGGAATGCCTGTATATGAGAAGAGAACTTTTTTTCCTGCAACTTGTTTTCCAACCCATGGCAAGGCTTTTTGGGATGTTTTCACCCAGAATTACTCAGACTCTTGCTAGAGTTGGCCTTCTTTTGCAACTGTGGTAAACTCCATTGGTCAGGAAGCATGTTTAAATTACAGACAGTGGTGTAGTTAGGGGGTGCAGAGGATGCAGTGGCACTGGGTGGCAAGCATTAGGGGCAACATGCTGAGCTTGACACTAGTGGCTAAAATTGTGAAAAATAGGGTATGTATGTATCAATAATAGTGCTATCATGTTATACAGTATATCATTGGAAATATAATTTAAAGCAGAATGCAATAAGACAAACTGCATTGGAATATCTATATTCTATCAAAGGTTATGGCCAGTTAACCAGAAAATGGAAATACTATGGAAAAAGTGGATTTTTTGACTCAAAACTTTTAAATCTTTAAAGCTCTAATAAACTGTGACCAGTAAAAGAAGAGGGTTAAGGACATAATCCAGAGTAACTATGGGGAGCCCTTGCTCCATTGTAAGAACAATTAACTCTGGATTGCAATATGGTTTTCCCATAGGTTTTCATTAGGTGGTGCAGTAACTACGAATACATGTAATGTCTTTTATGTGCTTCTTTAGTTACTCTGGATTGTAGGGTAAAGCTCAATGGTAAAGCACCTTGTGTGTGTGTAGAAGGTCCTAGATTCATCTGGTCCTGTTTCCCTAAGTAAAAGGGAAGGATAACTGAACCTGAAATCCTGGAGAGTTAGAGCACAATCCTAACCATCATCATTGGGATTCTTCAGTCTTGAAAGACTCTGGTATCGTTATCTGATTGGAGGTCCTGAAACAGCATCTGGTGTGGCTAAAAAGGCCAGTTCGAGAGTGTCCATCCCTTCCACACTGAGGACAGATAAAGTCCGTCCCCTGCCCAGGCCCAGGTTTCGCTGCTTTTGGGTCTGTCTCTTTGCTTCAGCCTGCCGAACAAGTGTCTCTTCCAGTTGGAGAAGGCCATGCTGGGTCTTTTGCCTCCACGCTGAACAATCGGAGGTCAAGGTTTCCCAGCTGTTGATGTCCATTCCCAAGGCCTTTAGATCCCTCCTGCAGATGTCTTTGTATCGCAGCTGTGGTCTCCCTCTAGGGTGCTTTCCCTGCACTAATTCTCCATATAGGAGATCTTTTGGAATCCAACCATCAGCCATTCTCACGACATGCCCAAGCCAGCGTAGACGCCGCTGTTTCAGAAGTGTGAACGTGCTAGAGATTCCAGCACGTTCCAAGACTGCATCATTTGAAACTTTGTCACGCCAGGTGATGCCAAGAACATGTCGGAGACAGCGCATATGGAAAGTGTTCAGCTTTCTCTCCTGCCATGCATAAAGGGTCCAAGACTCGCTGCAGTACAAGTGTGCTCAGGATGCAGGCTCTATGTTTGACATGACCTGGATCTTTGTGTGTTCCATCAGCTTCTTATTAAGCCATACTCTCTTTGTAAGCTTGGAGAACGTGGTAGCCACTTTACCAATACATTTATTCAGCTCAGTATCTAAGGAGAGAGTGTCAGAGATAGTTGAGCCAAGGTACACAAAGTCATGGACAACCTCCAGTTCATGTTCAGAGATTGTGATACAGGGAGGTGGATCCACACCCTGACCCAAGACTTGTGATTTCTTCAGGCTGATTGTTAGTCCAACCATGTCCAATCCTAACCCATTGTGTTCAATGTGTCTTACTACCAGGAAAATGTCTTTAGGATTGCAGCCTTAGTGTCTGACACTGTATAGTCCTGCACAAGCATTTGAGCTCATAAAAGGCAACATCCTGTGATCTTCTTTTGCATGACTCTGCCTGTCCTGTGAGGAGGAAGACTTTCATGTTCCACCTCCATCTGAGGACTGGCTGATAGGAACATTCAGGAGGGCTTCATAGATGTCAGTCTGACCTCAGTTTTGCTGCAGTTTTTATTTCAGAAGACATTTGACTGGCAGTCTAAATTGGGGATGTCAAACTTCAGAATGCCCAAGTTAGCATTCATGGCGCCTGCAGGAGGCTGGAGTGACATCAAGCAGATGACGGCCAGAAATATGCATTTTGTTCTCACATAGAAACTCAAAAGCTACAAATTCTAGAAGAGAAAATTTGCAAATCTTGATCATATTTCCAAGATATGGCCCAATTGTAATGGGGGCCAGATAAATTGCTTCTAGGGGCCACATTCAGCCTGCAGCCATATGTTTGACATGCCTGGTCTAAATACTTTGTAATGCTTTAACTATTACACTGATTAGTTTTGACTGTTCTGCTGTTTTATTTTATTTTGTTATAAGGGTTAGGAATATTTTGTGTGATCTGATTTAAAAAAAAATTGTGGGATTTTAAAAAGTGGAATAAAAATTAAAGATCAGTCATTGATCTCCCAGCATGTTATATTCTGTTAAGCTATTACACTTTTTGTATTTATTAAGGGAAAACTAAGCCAACTATGCTATACCTGATGTTCATAATGGGAAGGAAGGGTTAAAGAGACCTTTGCCCGTTATGTGGACTGCATGGGAATGAATAGGAGGCAGGATCTGTGTTGCTTTGCTTAACCTCCCAGATGCTGTTAAACTCAAACCAAGAATATTCAGAAATTAGTTACCCTCAAATTATAAGCTGTCATGGAACATCATCTGGAATAACCTTGCACTGGAAACCACTTCGTTATTTAAAATAAAATGTTCTGAGCCTGCAGTTTTTGGAAAATGGAATAAATTCTTTTCTCTATTAAAAATGTGTTGCACATGCCAATTAGAGGTTAAAAATTATCTTATTTCACTCAATCTAATGATTCAGTAAGGACTTTCCCCATTGATTGCATTAATTTTAGACACCTTATTTATTGTTCTGGACATTTATGTGTCCTTTCTGCAACACTCCTTTCTTCCTAGGAAGAAGGTTTAAAACAAGTCAAAGATTTGATCAAAGTTTCAGAGACTGCATCAGAAGAAAAAATGAAGTCCACCCTAACCAATTTTATCAACCAAAGCAGGTAGGTAAGACCACCTTCTAGAAGAGAACCCAATGTATTTTGTAGATGAGCAACAATTGGGGGGAGGGCTAAAAATGTTGATAAATTTTAAAAAGCACCAACTATAACTTTATAACATGTTGTGAATGCAAAAGATTTTACTGCCTCAGGCTCCAGTGTTATGCAATGAAATAGTTTCAATTCAATTTCCTGTGCTTCATTTCTGTCTGTTTGTTATAGATCACATACCAGCCTTACAAACTGTCAGAATAGTATAATATACTTTGGAAACCGTAGCCTATAATGTTCCTTTGTAAATATAATATGCAATGATCTTCAAGGTCAGCGTCCCTACAAAGGATTTTGCTTATTCAAACCTCTATTGTGTGCAGTGGATGGGATTCACAATAGTCACATATCCCCCAAACTAATTAATTTTAGACTGAAATATTACCATACAAATTGTAATTCCATTTCTCTGTGTACCTCAGAGTGTTAAATGATGCCTACATTTTAATATTACAGCATCTTTACTTATCCATTGTACTATATTAGTGCTTTACGGAGAAGGGCGATGAGTTGATGGAAGAGTATCTGTTTGTATGCATAAAGTATCAGTACCTGGCATTTCTGGGTAGGGTAGAGAAGCAGCCTGGATTGACCAGACTGACCAAGCTTGACCAATGGTCAGTGTAAGACAGATTCTTAGATGAATTTACTGCATGAGATTTATTATCCAACAAAATGAAGGTATCAGCAACTACTAACCCCCAAACCACTTTTGTGTTTTCATTCTAGAGCTTTCATTGCTAATGCTGAAAAGAAGCCCAAATTGCCAAATCGGACAGCTTTAGATAAAAAGCGGTTGACGTTGTGTAAGCAAGAATTGGTATGCAAGATTTGTTTTTAGACACGTGGTGGTGTACTGTATTGCTGTATGATGTGCCTGTAGAAGTTTATTGTGTATGCCATAAAAGGTTTTGTGGCCTTTAATATAAAGGGAAATTATGAGAGAGCTGTCTTTCAAACTTAATTCAGAAGCATACGTTGTGTTCTGATACCTTTTATAATGGATCTTTTCAAATTTTGGCATAGTGACAACTGCTACTACTACTATTGATATAGCATCATCATATGTAGTGCTTTACAAAAGAATGAAGTGGAAAGGCAGGTCCCAATTCTAGAAAACACACACAGGGGAGAGTAAACAGAGAAAGGGTATATTTGTGCATTGCTGCTATAAGACAGGTCTAAAGAACAAGAGGAAGCAAACCGAGGCTGTCTTGGGATGACAATTCCATGAGAGCACTAGGAAAATAATTTCACTTGCAGCAGAAGGCTATGTGAGTGGTTGGGTCTGTATGGTCTATTTAAGGCCAAATAGAAAATTCTGGACCAGTTGAGCTTGTTTTTTTATTCCATCTATTTTTTGTGATCCATTTTTTTACAATCTGGAAATAAATGAATCCTGTTCTGTAGCAGTAATTTTCAGGCTGTGTTGTCTCCATAAGTTGACTCATGTTAAATCAATGTGGATGCAAAGTAGCTTGCCTAGGAGTATGGCTCTTTTCCCTGCAATATGAAGCTGCAGGAAAATGTTTAATGGGTGTTTTTCTCTGCCACCATGCTGGGCAATATAGGCCCAAAAGGACTGGCCAGTACTCTGCACCAGTTGAGACCCAAACTGTGAGCAGTTTTCCCACCTCCTTAGATTTTGTAAAAAAAACTGTACAAGGAAAAGTCAGGCATAAATGGGACTTCATAGAACTTTTGCAAGGGATGGAAATTTTGCATCTTCTGAACAAAAACATCTTTGTATTGTAATGTAATGGAAGTAACGTGCCTTGCATATATGTATGTCTTGCAAGTAAATACTGTAGAGATCTACTTTTGACAGCTAATCCACCACACTGTGACCAAAAAAACCCTTTTGTTCTGTTTTAATAACTTATTACTTTTTGGTTATGTCAGGAAGCAATGTCTAAAGATGCCAAAGGGATCATCCAGCAGCAAAAGAAGAAGATTCCATTAGATGAAATGATGCGTGAAACACAGAACTTTATTGAGAAAATTCGGTTCTTAGTTGATGAGGTACTGCTTCTGAAGACACCTTTCTGGATCCATTAGAACCTGTTTAGCAAAACATGCCTCTGTGCTTTGAATATTGCTGATGAAGAATGCAAACCAATTGCATTCTGATGTCCAGCAAAATGTAGAATCTCTTAAACCTCAGAACACCTGAGTGTGTTTCCAAAGTTGCAGACTGGACCTGTAGTTGGGAGATGGCATGACTGAACTAGAAAATATGATCAGAACTCTGTTACCTTTGATTTTAACTGGTATTTGTTGAGATGAATGTAGGCATATTTAAGTTACTTCAGTTAATTCTTACCTGACATTAAGGTGGGTCTTGGTTCTAAGTAGATGTGCATAGACTTGCACAGCCAGCCATCTTTTTTGCCTAAAAGAAGAAGTCCCAAGCACAAATAGAAGGTATTACAGCACCTTGCGTGATTTGGTTTTATGCCTTTTAAGGGCAATTTGAGGGTCAAGAAAGGCGCTGCCTAAAATTGGAAGTTGTGTTTTTTCCTTCTAATGGTCATTCTCAGCCTCACATAGGATTCAGGTGGATGCAGATGATCTCTGCAGGGCTCAGAAATACCTCCGAAGGTGAGGAGAACTGGCCAGCTCCTTTCTTGTGGACTGTGCTGTGGAGGCTAAGCTATACACAAAGAATATTCTTATGAGGCTATAATTGTTTCTGCTTTTCATAGAACCATAGAGTTGGAAGGGACCTAGTAGGTCATCTAGTCCAACCCCCTGCCTGCAGCTGGAATTCCCCCTAGAGCATCTCCAACAGGTGCTCATCAAGCCTCTGCTTGAAGATCCCCAGTGAGGGAGAGTCCACCACCTCCCTTGGCAATCTCTTCCACTGCCGAACCGCCCTCACCGTCAGGAATTTTTTCCTTTTTGAAAAAGCCGAACGTGAAACTCAGCCCAAGTCAACACTGAGTTAAGCAGAACACCTGTTTTCATCTAAAATCAAGGAAAACCATCCTTCTATTGGAATTTATCTCCAGCCTCTATTGGTATCAAAGGACTATTTACTTCTTCATATGCAGTATAATGTCTCCATTACATCTTTGTTGTCATATATGATAGCAGTTATATGATTTATGAAACTCAGAACTTCTGTATTAAAATATTTTGTATTCACATATTTTAAATTGTAATTAATTCTATTATTGTGCTTTCACGGTTTATTGTCGTATGTTTAATATTCATATCCGTGGAATTCTTCGACCACCCGAGGAAAAAATTGAAGGCAGAAGGAAAAGGGAGAGCAAAGGGTGAGGTGGTTAGTGTCACTAAAGCAATGAACATGAATTTGGACAAGCTTTGGTAGTTAGTGGAAGATAAGGTGGCTAGGCATGGTGCAGTACATGGGGTCATGAAGAGTTGGAGATGGCTTAATGACTCAACAACAACAATGTGAAAATCCAAGTGCAGATCATAGAGTTGGAGGTGACCTAATAGGTCATCTCATCCAAACCCCTGCCTATAGCAGGAAATCCTCCTAGAGCATCTCCAACAGGTGCTCATCAAGCCTCTGCTTGAAGATCCCCCACAAGGGACAGTCCACCACCTCCCTTGGCAATCTGTTCCACTGCCGAACTGCCCTCACCATCAGGATTTTTTTCCTGATATCCAGCCGGAATCTCCTTTCTTGTAGCTTGTACCCATTGATTCCAGTTCTACTTTCAGAGGCAGCTATAACCATGTAATATTGTGCACAACTCTAGTTACAACCTCTCATAAACAATATTGTAGAATTGGAAAAGGAATGAAGGGAAACTCTACACAGAGCTTCTATTTTCAGGCACAACCCTTTGCTTGTTTCATTTCCTTCCGTCCTACACCGAGAGCATATCCTATAAAGAGAATTACCATAAAATACATTCACTCTCAGGGGTATGGATATGACGTTAAATAACTTGCCTTTGCTTTCAAACTGTGCCTGTCTTTTCAGTCACAACATTTCCTGCAAAACTGTTATCTCTTGTTCATTGATTCACAAAAAATGGTTTTTTTCCTAAGAGAAGCGTGTTTTCTGTGATGCTTACACCATTTTTCACCCTCAAAAGCACATGTCTTTCTATTTCAAGCCTCAGCATACAGTGCCTGATGTGTTCATCTGGATGCTCAGCAACAACAAAAGAGTTGCTTATGCTAGAATCCCAGCCAAAGACATACTGTATTCTCCAGTGATTGAACAGAGAGGAAAGCACTGTGGGAAGATTAAAACCCATTTCTTGAAAGTAAGTCTGAGAACCTTCTGATGATTCGTAGTAGCACATCATTGTTATTTATGTTCCATACAAACTATGCAGACAGATTTAGAAAGTCAAAAATCATAATTCAGTTATAAATTGGCATGGGGTTTTTCCATCATTAAAGTAATCAAGTTTCCAGAGATCAGTAGCATAGTTAGAGTACAATGTACTAAGTTTTGCAGGGAACCTCATCGCAGTGTGCAAGGGGTCTCTCCCTTTAGAACTATTCCAGACAGTAGGAGCAAAATGGAACCATATGCCCCCTGCAATTGAGTCCTAAACAATTTAGGCCAGCTTAACTCACGTGGCATATTTTCCCATGCAGATGAGGGAAGATCAGCATATGCCTGTTTACTGGCCTAACTCCTCCTCTTACGGCAGTTTTGTGACACCCTGTGGTTAGCACAGGGTTTATGCCAGCCTAACTGGAGGTTAGGTTTGTAGCCTAAGCCACTGCATGTCTATGGATACTTTGACCAGGTTTATATATTGCGGGGAGGGAGGAGGAGTTCAGTTGAGCTATACTACAGTATTTTGTCATAGTTCATGATTCAGAAACATTTGATGGCCTATAACTCCAACCGAGGGTGACCATATGACCGGAAATTTCTGGATTTGTTCTTTTTTTAGTCTCCTTTCCACATGTCCTCCAAAAGTGCTTCATTGTCCTCCATTTTGGCTTCATTTTGGGACTTTGCAGTGGTGTGCAGTACCCCATCGTGTCATATGTCGTTGGATTTGTATTGAAGAGCAGAATCCAAGGCAAAAATCAGTTTTGTAATATCTTCTTCCTATCAAAAGATATGGCCAGAAAACTAAAAATAAAAAATATGCAGTGAGCTCTACGGGAAAGTGAAAGTGCCCAATATAGTGGCTTTACTCATGAGTAGGCAAATGTGCCATTGTCCACTAGAAAGGCCAGGCTGTGAGGAATCCGAGAATTTGTCTTCCTTTTGAGGTTTGGGCATCTGATCACCCTGCAATAAATATAATGCATTCATTTTGTGTCTATAGGGAAGAATTAAGCAGATTTTTACATTTAAGGAGAAGCCATGGAAAATCCCAAATGAAGGCACTGTTAGTATTTTCTGTAGATATTTACCCTTAACCTCAGATTAATTCTCAGAGGCTCAAGGAAGTTCTGTTTTATTTTTATTATTGTTTTTCAGAGTCTATTCTGGATGACTCTCTTGCCAGACTGTTTGTGATCAAAATATAAAGTAGAAAACCTGACACATTAACGTACTCTGGTGGAATAAGAAAGATAAAATAGTGCTATTAAGCAAGCAAACATTTGTTAGCAAAGGATGGATTCTTTTATTGCCTCCACACTGAAACAATGAGAGAAATTGAGATTAGCACTGTAAACAGTATACTATACCTGCTTGGAAACAGGGATTCCTTTTTTGTTGCAATTAGTCTAACCCAAATGTTTGCTACTGGCCGAGTCAACTCCATTCATGCCTGCAAACAAGACTTCTCATATTTTCAGTTTATGCTTTAGCATGAACATACAGGTCTCTCTTGTTATCCACTAGGGTTCTGTTCTGGAACCTCCCATGGATTAAAAAAACCACTGTATAAAGAAAACAATGGAAAATAGGTTTCTATACCCACTTCCAGATTTCTTGTTACTCCGTTGCACTGAATGGAATAAGGTATTTCCTCAGTATCTACAGGGGTTTGATTCTGGTACCAAAAAATGAAATGATTACCTGCATGAGTACCTCTCTACAACAGTAGAAAAGCAGTTTTTAAAACTGTGATTGCAGTGGCAATTCACATTGAGTCAAATCTGTATAAAAAAATCTGTGTATCTATCTACAGTATTTATATACCACTTTTCAACTGAAAAGTTCACAAAGCAGTTTACAAGAAAATGAAAAAAATTATAGCTAATTAATAGCTAATGGGTCCCTGTCCCAAAAAGGCTCACAATCTAAAATGCAAAACAACTCTAGCAGAAGTCAGTAGAACAGACATTGCTGGAGTGTGTACGGCTAGTTACTCTCCCCCTGCTAAATAAAGGAGGAACACCCACTTGAGAGAGTGTCTCTTGCCTGGTTAGCCGGAGTCGTATAACAAGGTTGAACTTGGATATAGTACTGCTTTATGGAGATCATTGGTCCATCTAGTTTAGTATTGTCCACTCTGACTTGCAGCAACCAAAGATTTAGGCATACAGGTCTTTCTCAGTTCAACTATCCAACAACCTTTTAACTGTCAGAGCTGAGAATTAGACATTATTATGTATATGGTTAGATACCAAAGTGTGCTTCCTCTTACAAAATGAAGCAAGATCTATTCTTATATCACTGTGCCTTCCCCATGTGTAGTCGGTTTCATGTTAGACCATCTGCAGTGACCGTCTCCTTCTGCGTCAGAAGGTTTCAGGTTCAAGTCCTTAGCATTTCTGGGTAGAACGGGGAAAGACCCCTGTCTGAAGTCCTGAAAAACTGTTGCTGTCAGAGGGGAAAGTACTGAGTTAAATGGAGTCAAATGGAACAATATAAGGCAGGCACCTATATCCCTATGCATTGCTTCTTTGTGGATTTACGATATGTAACAGTTGTAATGTACATGGCAATTTTGGGGAGATTTGGTGGAAATTAGATACATACCCCCAAATCCCAAGTAACTACGGGAGCACATAAGAGACTTTATGTGAAACCTTAGTTACTCCACCACCTAGTGAAAACCTATGGGAAATTCATATTGGAATCCAGAGTAAGTTGTTCTTACACCGGAACAAGGACTCCCCGTAGTTACTCTGGATTTTGCTCACAGACAAAATCAGATTTTGCTCTGATGTAAGAACAATTTACTCTGGATTATAATATGAATTTCCCATAGGTTTTCACTAGGTGGTGCCGTAACTATGTCGATGTAAATGGCTCTTACGTGCTGCTGTAGTTACTCTGGATTGTAGGAGTTGTATTAGAATTAACCCATCAGCGTAATTTCTGATGTCTGCAAATGGCATTCCTAACAAGGTGATTCCTGCTCACTCAGCAGTCTTGGTCAGTCTACTGTCTCACAGCTTTATTTGCCTCTTGGAAGATTTTTGGGAAGTTAAAATGGGATTATCTCTGTTATCTGCCTAAGGCTGCCATCCTAAGGACATTTTCCTGGAAATAAGACCCATTTAACTCATTGGGGCTTACTCTTGAGTAGACATGGTTAGGATTGTGCTCTTATGCTTCTTTGAGAAAGGGTTAATTACAAACACTTGAAATAAAATCATATTTCTTCCAGGCTTGACAAAAAATGTTGAGGGGTTTTTCTCTGAACTTACCATCCATGATTATACTTTTATTCCTTAAGTTGCCCGGAAAACGGCCTCCTGGTTGGAATGTTCATGGGAAGGTTGACACCTACCTTTGGCTTGGTTCCACCAAATATTCCAGTGTGATTTTGGATAATTTACCTCTTGGATATGAACCAGAAACACCTTCAGCAGCAAGTGCAGGACACCATTCTGCTCATCCTCCTGTTGGTCTGGTCTACAAATGTAAGACATTCCTGAAATTAAAGGAACTGATAGAAAACTGTATCTGTAGGTTAGAATTTGTTGTCTTTGCCGTAAGGTGCTGTTGTAATTTTCCCATCATGTGTTTCGTATAATAGTCTGTAAAACCCAATTTCTTCAGTCTTGGTTTAGAATTACTGTTTTATCATCCACTTTACTGACACTATTTTTTCAGCTTTATTGTGTTTTTAGCTCATAGGTAACCTGCAGGGGTGAAAATGAGGGTGGAAATAAGTTTAAAAAAATAAATAAATGGGTAAAATAAACTTTGGTGTGAATGACGTCAGTGGTGGCAACCTAAGCAAAGATAAGAACGGTGGTTCTTAAAAAATATTCAAATAATGGGTAGCAACAAGGACTCCAGAACATAACTTGAGACAGTTTTGATTTCCAAGTCTGATGCTGTTAATCTCCCTTTTGTGTTTATCCAGCCAAGAATGTATTCCAGCTACGAGCTCACATGTATCAGGCCAGGGGGCTTATTGCAGCTGACACCAGTGGACTTTCTGATCCTTTTGCCAAAGTTACTTTTGTTTCTCACTGCCAGACCACAAAGGTAAGAGAAAAATTTAGGGATTTTCCTTATGTTGAGGAGACCTCTGTGACTGCCTGTGTACTGAAATATGCAGCATACACCCCATTGGCATGGCTGTATGGTGTTGGAAAGTTGGATAGGATTGGGCCCTAAATAAATATCAAGATCTTACACGTTTATTTTTGTATAGTATTTTAGATCAAGCAGGATTTCCAATTTTGTGTAACCTACACTGTCAAATAACATTTTATTATAAATAACACAACTATGCCTGAAATCATTTTTAAGATTGAGACGATGTGCCCCAATAAAAAATAATAGTAGCTACATAAAACTCAATTCTGTATAAACGGGTGGCAGAAATTTTAATGAAAGCTATTTTTTCACCAGTTTTTATACCTTTATTATCTTAAAAATGTAACTGGAGATGCTATCAAAACAAAAAGGTACCTTAGAAGAAAGCATACTAACCCTCCAATCCAGAGTAATTACAGGAGCATGTAATAGACATTATATGCACCCATAGTTACTGCACCACCTAGTGAAAAACTATGGGAAATTTGTATTGCAATCCAGAGTAAATTGTTCTTAAACCGGAGCAAGGACTCCACGTGGTTACTCTGGATTGCGCCCTAAATGGACTGCTGCTCAGTGCTGTGGCAATACTTAGTACATAGAAAGGCACAGTTTCAACCCCTACCACTTTTAGATCGATTTCAGGACAGGAACACATACAGAAGATTCAGTCATGGCCCTTCTATACATATACATATACTATACATATACACTGATATTTGCCATTGTGACCTGGAACAACAAGGTTTAGATTCCCTTTCAGCTGTAAAGCTTCCTGGGGGATCTAGGTCAGTCTCAGCCTCACCTACCTCACAAGGATGTTGTGACAACATAATGAGGAAATGAATTATGTGCACCATCCTGAGCACCTTGTTTGATGGGCTTTTTAAAAAAAATGAAAAATGAAATAAATAGTAATTTTGCTTTTATTATATTTTCATTAGATCATTCACCAGACTTTGTCTCCTACCTGGAATCAGATGTTGTTGTTTAATAATATTCTGCTTCATGGAGATGCAAAGGAAATTGCAGAATTCCCCCCAGTGGTGGTTGTAGAGCTCTATGATGACGATGCAGTGGTAAATACATTTTTCTCTTTATAATTTTTTAAGAAATTAAACTATGTTTCCACAAAGTTCAAAAAAAGTTTCAGCTAAACTTCAGATTCATCACTGCACATTTGCACATGCAACAAATGATATCAATATGCAAAAACAGTCAATGTGATATACAGTAAAAACTTGGATTGAGAGCATTTTGCAAGATAAACAGTTCTAATAAATTTTGATTTGCAATACAAGTGATGTCTTGTAAAACAAGCAAGAAAAAGAGTCCCAGCTGGGATATGGCTGGTTTTGGAGCTCCACCAGTTTCAGAGCTCTGCCAGTACAAGCTTATCCTCCTACAGACCAACCTATGCATGTCTACTCTGAAATAAACCTATTACAGTCAGTGGGGCTCACTCATATGTAAGGGGGGCAATGGAAAGGAGCCTGAGACACCTAGGACACAATCCTAAAAAAGTTAGGCTGGCCTAACTCCCCTGGCCTATCATTCTGTGAAGGTGTGGGGAGGTCACTGTATGCCTCTGCATTGGCCCCAGGTCAGCACAGGACTTAGGCCAGCCTTAGTGAAGGTTAGGATTGCAGCCCTAGCCTTCCATATCTACTCTAAATTAAGCCCTATTATAATCAGTGGGGCTCACTCCAGTGTAAAGGGGGCAAGTTGCAACCTGAAAGACTAAGTGCAGATTAATTAGTTTTATTTTTCTTTATATTTTGTATTTTCTTTATTATTTTGTATAATTGTAATCATTTTTGTATGAATATTTTTGGTTGTGGAATGAATAATCTGAGGTTCCATTATTTCTTATGGGAAAATTTGCTATGATATACAAGTATTTTGGATTACAAAGATGCTTCCAGAATGAATTATGAACATAACGCAAGATACACTGTCTCTGTTTGGCTGTTAGCTCCACTAAAGTCCTCTTCCACGCATACATGCAAATATGTTATGTTGTCCTGTGCCTTTGATTCATTCACTCATACATTTAATATTTAGGGGAAATCAGAGTATATTGGCTCCACAGTGGCTGCCCCTGTTACAATGTTGGCTGATGAAAAATATGAACCGCCAAAGCTAAGTTACCATCCAGTGTACTTTGGAAATCTTTCTGGAGGGGATCTCCTTGCTGCCTTTGAGCTGCTGCAGGTTTGCTTCCAATAATTTCCTTGTCATTATTTAATTTATGAACATTAATATTCTGCTTGGGGGTGGGGAGGCCAACTTGACCCTCTTCTTAGGTTGTTTTGTTTTGGGTGTGTGTGTGTGTTGGTGCAGTTCAAGAGAATCAGCTGTAGGTACACACCTGCTATATGAGGAAGTAAGAGTTGCTTCCTTTGGTCCTGCTCATCTGAAAATTTAAAGCCTGGCATAAGAGCAGACTTTTTAAAATATAGGCAAATCATTCTTTTCCAATCCTACAGGTGATATCCTGTCCTTAGCCCAGTTCCTGTCATCCTAGCAGTTCGAAAGCATGCAAATGCAAGTCGATAAATAGGTACCAATTTGGTGGGAAGATAATAGCGTTCCATGCACATGTGAGCCACATGTTGGATAAACCTTGCTCTATGGCTCTACAAATGAGCACTTTACCCTTTAGTTAGGGTAAAGCAGTATAACCTGCAGAGGACACCTTTACCTTTTTATGGAAGTTTAGTCCTTCGTAGAGCCACCTTCTGGACAGCTCCTTTCCTTCTTAGCACTGTTTTTTGTTCTCCAGATCTGCTGGACAGCTTCCCTGCCTTGCTTGGATGGAAGACAAATCCAAGTTCTCCGTGCATCATAGAAAACCAGTTTTTGAATAATGAGAGGACTTTCCAAAAGTTTTCCAAAACAGTCACTGAGTCAAAAATGTAAAAATATTCCCACTGGGTACACACAAGGCCACATCAATAAATTACAGTGAGACAATTCCACTAAAACGATTGCCTGATTCATATTAATTAGGACTTAATTAGGTCAAATCTTTATTAATTAAGTAGCATTTACTTTATGAGCTGGCAAAGGTCTGGGAGGTACTCGGCTGTTTTCCTTTGGGACTCTTCTCTGTGTGTTTTAGCTGCTGTACACGTGTGATTTATTGCCAGTTGCATTGACTATCGTGGCCTTCCATATTACTGTAGCCCACAGATTTTTTTTAGGCAACTCTTTTGTTTGGTCTAGAAAAGTATAAAAGATGCTTTTTTTCTTTTTTTCGGTAAACTCCTAAAAGTTCCCATTAGCATTATATCAACCAATAAAAACCAGATGGTGCCCATTTGATAGGAACTGAAATTACCAACATTATGTGTCTCTCAAGAATGCATCTCAATTCCTTAACCTTTCCATAGCAATATTTTAACAAGATGGTGAATCCCTTTTGTTTGTGAACAGTGATAATTATACGCTGGTAGCTCTGCCATATGGCCTTCATATAATCCAAAGACATTTATTTTGTCATTATTCTGTAACTGCCTTGCCCCAGAGTCCTTATGCATACTGCCAGTCTAAATTTGATCCAAGATGCATATACTGGTACTTGTCTGGTTTGGCCCTGCTTATTTAGTTTTTTAATAAATAGAGCAAAAAGATTGGGCCTGCCGCAGTAGATAGAGGAAGATTAACCCTTTTCTTGCTTTGCTGTAGTCATCACAAAAATTGCATGCCAGCGTTCCTGGGAGAAGCCTGGGAAATCATGCCAGCGTTCCTGGGAGAAGCCCCATCTAACATAATTTTATTTTAACTTAACTGGTATTTGTGTACATGTCCTCTTTTTTCAGTCTTGTGCCCCGGGGAAAAAATCGTTTTTGTCCATTTCCTTGTGAGCAGGCAGCATGCAACCTTCTTGTTCATTAAATTTAAGTTTACATTTAAATGTAAATATAAATGTACATTTACATGTACAAGCCTTCTTGTACATTAAATGTACAAACCTTCTTGTACATTAAATTTAATTAAATTTGAATTATATTAATAATATAATGAATTATTGTAATGAATTAATGAAATGAAGTAATGAATTATTTATATTAACCACATGAAAGCAGTAAACAAAAGTGTTTTTAGTCTTTATTTTTCATGTCCTCCTTTTCACTGGAACGGCCTACATTTTGGGGAGAACCTTGTCCTTTGTTGTGGTTGTGTCATATGGTCACACATGTGACTTTTTGGCCGTTGAGGCTGTACTCCGAAACCATGTCTATTCATAAGTAAACCCCATTGTTCTCAAGGGTTCTTACTACCACAAAAGTATGTTTAGGATTGCAGCCTGAATTGCTCCTTTTTGGCTTTATTCAAGGCAGTTTAAATGGGCAGATTTGTCTACACCTCTGAAGAGGTTTTTACAATAAGCAGAGAGTACTAACTTACAAGAACTAACTTTCAGGTGTATCTTCCATGGTCTGAACACTCTCTGGTTGCCTCCTCTGACACAGAGGAGGATTCAAACATGGCTCCTTTTGGCTACCACCCAAAAGATCTCCATTCAACTTGTCAAGCTTGCCACTTAAAGACATCCAATGATCTTAAGATGATTTCAGATGATTATCTTTAGGCATGAAGGCAGCTGTATCCTGTAGGCCAGACCCTCCTCCCCAGTAACAATGAGACTTGCTACCTCTGTGTAAATGTGCATGGGATTGCAGTGTTACAATTAGCCCCAGAAAAGAAGCTTCAATTAAATATGTGGTATTATTGTTAGTACAGTAGTAAAATTTAAACTTCAGCCAAATATTAGATCTCCTTCATTCACATACCTGTCTCTTGGATGGTAGCTGTTGTTAAAAGGCTCCAGCAACCAAGTTTCTTCCTCACTTTTATTCTATTGCATTTGTTTTCCATCTGGTACTTTTAGTATTTCATGGGCATCTAGGAACTTTTGGGCATAGTTTTCATCAGGCTGTTTTTGTTTGATAAGGGGATTAAAATTTTTCTTTAATCTCTAAATTTGCTTCATTGTATTTAGGGAGTATTCTGGGTGTGAATAAACCAGTAGCTTATTTTGGGATGGGTTTGTTTTGCTTGTAAGCACTCAACAATGTCATTTCACTGTGTGTGTGTCTGTTTAGCTGTTGTAGATAGATATCATTTAAAGTATCACTGGTGTGATTGTATGAATATCAGAGTAATTATTAAATTAATAATAAAATTAATAACTTGCCCTACAGTCCTCTTTCCCACTACATACTTCACATTTTAGATATAAAAAGCATTTTATTCCTGATCCTGTTGATATATGTAGAATAATTACTATTGATTCTTATAAAGGAGGATAGCAACCTCTATGCACCCACTCAGTGGGGCTAACTCACCAATGAATCCATACGAATAAATAGTGCATAAGATTGAAACCTAAGCAGAGTGGGAATCTCAGGAGTCTTTTAAAGTGCCTCAGCTATATAATAAGAGTTTAACCGATGGTTTCATTTTACAGATATCTGATTCTGGTCCTGAAAACCTCCCACCAGTAGATCCTCCAGATGTCAGTCAAATTTACCCAGTCCCAGCCTCCATCAGACCTGTTTTAAGTACATACAGAGTTGAGGTGAGTGAATTAATGAAAAAATAATCTACCACCAGAATATTTGTTTGCATCTTTAACAGAAAATGATCTTACCACCTTTAGACACTAAGAATTGTTCCAAATGACCTCCTTCCATCACTAAGGCTCTTATTGTCACCCAGAATTCTTACTTTGCTCTGGGTGGCATCCATCAGATGCTGAGTCCAACACTGGCATGCATTCCCTTTTCTTCAAGTGTCATATATGTGTCTTATGGCATATTTGCAACACCCAGTTCTGTTGCTGGAACTCGGCAATAGCTCTGGTGGGCCATAAGTTTGGGCCCTTGTTTGAATCTTATCCCATAGATGTACAATGGCTAACTACTGAGTATAATCAGGCATGGGCCCAAGCCGGTTCGGGCTGGATCACCCAAACTGGTTGTTTCCATGACCCCGCCGCTACTGAACTGGTAGCTGCGGGGTCACCAGAAAACCTGGCATACTGGTTTGGACGCCGGGCAGAGGAGACACACTGCGTGTGCGCCGACCTCAGCGCACGCGCAGTGCATCTCCTCCTGCTGGGGAAGACGCACAGCGCACGTGCTGGGGTCGGCACACGCGCTGTGCATCTCCTCCAGCGGGAGGAGACACACTGCGCAAGCACCGACAGTGCCCTGCCCCCACCCTCACCCCGGCCCAGCCCCTGACCCCTGCCCCCAGCCCCACCCCCAACTTCTGGCGAACCGGTTGTTGGGGTGGCCCAGGCCCATCCCTGAGTATAATTCTCTCTTTATGCCCCCTCCCCACCACATGTGCATTATGGAAGAAATAACCTTGGCCTACTGGACATGACTGTCTCAAGTTTTCCTCTGATACTATGTCAGAAAATGTGCAAAGTAAGTCTTGAGTATCAACAATATAATTCTTGCTGCAGGTTCTGTTCTGGGGTCTTCGTGAACTGAAGAAAGTGCAGCTCCTTTCTGTGGATCGCCCACAAGTTCTCATTGAATGTGCCGGCAAAGGAGTGAAATCTTGTGTCATCCAGAGCTACAAAAATAATCCAAATTTCAATGTCCAAGCAGACTGGTTTGAAGTAGTATGTACATACAAATCTCCACTAATTTAAGATTTTACTTTGTTTTTTGCTGAAAAACATCGGATTGTGTGGAGTTTAGTGGCTGGGGATACATGTAAATCCATAGTTTTGTAAAGAGCCAGAACACTATAATGAATAAAAGCTAACTCCAGTTTCAAAGCAGAGGTACTGCTGGAGATCTCTT
This sequence comes from Cryptoblepharus egeriae, assembly GCA_030015325.1. Lineage (NCBI taxonomy): Eukaryota > Metazoa > Chordata > Lepidosauria > Squamata > Scincidae > Cryptoblepharus > Cryptoblepharus egeriae. The sequence goes on along the minus strand of JAREYC010000003.1, from coordinate 10,896,472 downwards.
TAACTCAGTATTAATTGTGTGTAGGTTATGTTTGCACACCCCTGGGGGGGGGAACAGATCTGTATATGCATAGTGTTCCTTGACCTGCAGAGCTTTAAAAAAACCCAGCGGCTGTAACTAGAAGGTCTTTTTACCAGCAGCAGCGCTGGTGACTCATAGGATTGATACATTAGGCCTCCGTCAGTCTTGGAAGACTATGGTATCATGCTCGGAGCTGCATACGCTGCATGCGAAGCATGAAAGCCTGGGTTAAATTGTTATGGAAGATAGACTGTTGCCCAAGCAGCAAATCCCCCCTCTCCACGCCACTGAATTAGTCCAATGGAAAGGCAAGGCCAATACGATTGGATTCAGCTGGCGTCGCAGAGCTGGGCTAAGGACAGGAGCTCACCCTGTCTTGTGAGGCCAACCCGGATCTCGAACCCTGGCCTGCTGGTTAACAGGCACAGTGACTTAACCACTTGTGGCCTATATGGGTGGTCCATAGTGGCAGCTATGTCCTTTTCAAGAACAATTGAATCTATCTGTGAGCATTCATTTCCTAATAACATGTGGGGCTGCAGACTTGACTACTGTAACATGGATATGTTGAATGGGTCTTACTCACGGGAAAGTGTCTTTAGGATTTCAGCCTTTGTCTACCCAGGGCTGTCCTTGAAGAGTCTGGAAACTTTAGGCTGCAATGCTAAATACACTTTCCCTAGAGCAGATCTCATGGAACAGAATGGAACTTACTTCCGAGTAGACATGCTTAGGATTGCACCCATAGGTGACCTCTAGGCTGTTGACTGAAGCCAGATGGCTGGAGCATATTACAGCAATTTTATTAGATTCTTATCTAATATTATCTTATCTATTATCTTATTAGCAGTTCATTCCTGGACTCAGATGCTAATCTTTAGGTCTAGATCAGTGTTTCTCAAAGTGGGGGTCAGGACCCCTTTGGGGGTCGCCTAAAGACCCCTGGTGCAGGGGGCCAGGTCAGGCTTGCCAGACCTCCAGCTGTAGCTGCGCGCACTGGGGCTGACTCACAGCCTCAGGGCCCAATCTTTTGCATGCCTACTCTGAAAGAAATCCCATTGTAGTCAGGGGGGCCTTTACTCCCATGTAAATGTGGATAGGATTGCAGTCTCAGGGCCCAATCCTATTCATACCTACTCTGAAATAAATCCCATTGTGTTCAACGTGTGCATAGAACACACATTTCATTTGTAACAATGAAAATACATCCTGCATGTCAGATATTTACATTACGATTCATAACAGTAGCAAAATTACAGTTATAAAGTAGCAAGGAAAATAATTTTATGGTTGGGGGTCCCCACAACATGAGGAACTTATAAAGGGGTCACGATGTTAGGAAGATTGAGAACCACTGGTCTAGATGCTTAGATGCTAAGACCTAAACAGCTTTGGATTGGGGTAGTTGAAGGATCATCTTTTCCCATAAATAATGTGTACTTAGTCTAACATCATAAGTCACATTATGGGAATCTCCACTGATTCAGCAAATGTCTATTATTTTGTGGAATTTGGCAAACTTGAACACTAAACCTTTAGGTGCCTAAAGCCTATCCTGGCTTTTCCAAAACATAATTATGGCTGGCTTCACCTGATGTCTATTCTTCTTTGGTTTGCTTTCTGTTTGCAGAATATACGAGTATTTTTGCAGTTTTTTACGTTTCTATGTTGATTTTGTTAACTGTTCATTTTTCACCTTGCTCTTTTGCAGGATTTAGTCTTGTTCTAAGACTAGGTTTTGGTTTTGTTTCAGTAAATGTTGGCAACCACCATGTAGGAAGGCAAAACATGGATTATGGCATCCTGTGTTTTTTCCTCTCCTAGGAACTGCCTGAAAATGAACTGTTGCACCCACCACTCAGCATCTGTGTTGTCGACTGGAGAGCCTTTGGACGAAGCACTCTGGTTGGGACGCACACCATTAATTGCCTTAAGCAGTTTCTATATAAGCCTCAGGAACTGCCTGCTCCCCCAGCAAAGGAGGGTGACATTGCAGAACTTGCCAAAGGTAAGGCATCCTCCATCACAAACAACTATAGCCTAAAGCTGCTATTTTCAACCACTGTGCCATGACATTGTTAATTGTAAAAAAAAAAAAAACATAATGGTGTTCCTTGACAGTTTTAGTGCCTTGTCAGTGTACCATGAAATGAAAAGGTTAAAAATTGTCCTAATGTTTCTATGTTGCATGACTAAACTTGCAAAGAATTCACTGGAGTAGTAGTTTTCAGGTGCCTTATTGCAGCATGTTGCATTAGTCCAGAAAAATAAGAACATAGCATGGCAATAAAAGAGAGGTCCACATGTGTCACCCATAGCAGCTCTTCCCTAATATTGCTGTGCATTTAATATTCTCAAAAATCTCACAGGAAGTTAGAACACTTGCTTTGCATATCTGAAGCTCCATTTTAAATTTGGTTGCTCTCTATATAAATGATAAAGATTTGATAGGGAGGGGACGATAGCATACCAAGGATGGGGTGGGGGATCTCCCATGATGTCAAGTATATCTGGGATGTCAAATATGAACCTGAGCAGGTGATAGATTTGGCCTCCCCTTTGGGTCCTGAATGGAGGTGGGTTCATTTTGAGTGGCTAAGCCAAGCCACAGTTGGCCTGGCCTCCACTTTGAGATCCCCTGGAGGAGGCCAGATCTACCAAACACTCAAACCAAAGAGATCTCAAGACAAAGATAAATATACTCATGACTTCAAATGGCTTGCTCTGGGATTCATATACCCTGGGGACATCATTGGGAGAAAGAACCACTATCAAACCAGTGCTTCAGCGCTATACATGTTTAACAGCAAGTAAGCACGAGTCAGTCCATTGAAAATTAACTTCTGAGTTACTTCTCCCCAGCAGTGTCTCTTCTAGTGACTTCTGTTGGTGTTCTTTTGCAGATTTTTAGATTGTGTTTAGGGACATGTCCCCTTTAGGGACATGGAGCCATTAGTTTGATTTCCTCTGAGAACTTCTTTGAATAGGTGGACGATATAAAGTGTAGAGGACAAACCTTGAGAAACACTTTTCTGTTGTATTCTGCGGATATGCCCGAAATCTCTCAATGTTTAGTCCAAACCAGAATATTGACTATATTTTCTGATTTTGTCCTGGTTCTGATCTGATGTGTGTGTTTGGCTTCCAGCTTCAGTTGCTCCAGGACAGACACTTCAGCCGCTCCAACAGTCGCCAACAGATCATGTCTACATTGATGTGGAACATGGTGAACCTGTATTAGCAGTGCCTGAACCTGAGCCAGTGGCAGTATCTGCTCCATCACTATCACTTCCTCCAGAACCTTCATTGAAACCTGCACCTTCTTCTACCTCTGAACCTGCACAAGATGGGAAACAAAAAGTAGGAAGTTCTGTCTACTTCACATTGGCATTTCTTCCATATTATGATAATCAATCCCTATTATGATTTTAAGTGTGTCCCACTGAAGCCTTCCCTCTCCAAATGGAGTTTTAAGTCTGACCTTAGTAAGGCAGCTTCATATGTTCATATGGGAAGTTTGCAGGGCGATTGAGTCTGCTCAAAAGTGCTTAAAGGTGTATGGAATTTCTGTCTTAGGCTCCTAATGAGCAATATGGACTAAGGGCACCAATTTAGGCCAGCCTAATTCTCATGGTGTATTTTTCTTTGGTCGCGTGGGGAGGTTACTGCAGTGGCAGGTCAGTAACCCCCCCCCCCGGTCAGCACAGAACTTATGCCAGGGCAGGTTAGGATTGCAGCCTAATCCTACAATTCAGAGTAACTACTGGAGCACGTAAGATGCACTAACTCTGGATTGCTCTATGCATTTTCCATAGGTTTCCCATGGGTGGCATCATAATTACATCGGTGTAAAAGGTCTCACAGTTACTCTGGATTGTGCCCTAAGTACTTTAGCCTGCTATTGGAAGCAGAACAATGGCAGTGATCAAAGTACCTGAGAGAAAATAAGATGGGGAGCAAGATTCCTAGCTCAGCAGAAAATTTTTGAGAAACTACGGACAGAAATGTAACCTTTTTTTGTGGTTTATATATTATGCAAAGGAAAGATGCGAACAAAAGCTTTATACATGACTGACTATGGCATTTTAATATGGGTATATATTTTCAACACACCCATATTAAGTTGTAGAGTTGTCTACATTGCCATGTTTTTTTAAATTCAAACATAGATCTGCTCCACTTCTGCATATTTTTTTTATCTGACCTATCTGCATATCTGCATGTGAAGAACCGAATAATAGTTTGGATTTGCTCTTTTGTTGTATTGTATGCACAGGATCATGTGTTGTATGCAAAGGACCTTTGAACCTTGTCATGTTCAGAAGCACAACTGTCTTCACCAGTAGCCTTTCCTTTGTAGGACTTGAGAAAATCATCTCGGCGCTCCACCAAGAGAAAAAAGAGGACAATTGCTGATGAATCTGCTGAAAATGTGATTGACTGGTGGTCAAAGTATTATGCTTCAGTGCAAAAGGTTCAAAAGGTAAGAGCCCAGTTTACATCAGGGGTGCACATGGTGTGAGTATGATGTATAAAGTGCAGTGAATATAGAAGAATATTTCATCATTTTTGCCCCACCACCCAAATTTGTATTTTGATAAATTCAAGAAAGGTGTTTATGTTAGCCAATGATTAATAATAAACATAAGAGAAGTGTCACCTTACGTATATTATGGCACAATCTTTAATGAATCATATAATTCATTAGAATTTTATCATAGTTATAAAGAGTTCTGAGATGTGTCTCTATATGGTACCTTTCATTGAAGATATGCATACTTATACATCAGTATGCATTATATTGTATGCGCTTCTTGCATGATGTCTTCTGGCCCACTGTGTACAATTTGATTCATAACCCCTGTAACTTTACATCTACCAACTGTGGAGTACACATTTTGTATGTGACATAATGCACTCTCGTTGGTGAAAACTTGTGCTACAATGGGGCTGCAACCTAAATACACTTTCCTAAAGTAAGCCTCATTGAACACAGTGGGGTTTACTTTTGAGTAGACATGGTTAGGATTGTACTCTTAGGGCAAAATCCTAAGCATGTTTACTCAGAAGTTAGTCCCATTGTGTTCTATAGGCCTTACTCCCAGGAAAGTGTACATAAGATTGCAGCTTAAATCTGTTTGCCTTTATGTTACCACCACAATTTTTTATCATGTTTACACTTAGGGAGTTTTAATAATACTCATAATTAATGTTTCAATTTGATTCTTACAAATCTCAAACATTTGAAGAAACATCTTTCTTCTGTGTAGAGGAGGAAAGGGGAAATTACTCATAATTTAATAAGCAGATATGTATAAACTACAATGTAAATGAAGTTATTTTTATTCTGTGATGTCTAAGAGCCATTTTTCTTTTCTTTTGAAAGGCAAAAGTGCTTAATTTCAGTGATGGAAAACCTGGAAATAGTGAGTCAATAATATATACCCATTTTTGTTAATATTATTTTCATGCTTAATGTTGAAAGCCCCTTCAATCAAGAAACCGTTGATGCAAAGCTTGCTTTAACTTATGCATTGTGAATATATTATGTGTACTTTACAGAGCTAGGATCAGTTGTGGGCAAAATTTGATAGTGCAATTCAGACAAATACTGTATTTACTTAAATATAACACTCACATTTTTAACCAAATTCATTCTCCAAAATCAGGGTGCACATTAGATTCAATGGTTAATTATATTTGAGTAAATACAGTATTTTGATTATAAGTATAGGATGCACATTAGATTTGATGGCACATTAGTTTCGAATAAATACAGTACCTAAAGTGACAACAGCAATATTGTAAACAATGGCAGTATTGTAAACATAGTAGAAAGTAGTGCTAGGGCAGTGGTTCCATTTAGGAGCCCATGGTCCACTGAGGCAAAAATTGGGATTGTTGTGGACCACATGTGGCTGCTGGTGGTTTGGCCTCTGCCCTTTCTGGTGGTCTGTCTCCAAAGAGCTCACATATAAACTATCAAAGAATGGACCTCCAAAAGCTGACACTTGTGGCTCCAGGCATCTCCAATCTCAGATGATCCATGTCCAGGGTGACCAGGTAGAATGGAGACAGAGTGCCTCTGCATTTAACAACTGCATAGAAAAAGGCATTGAGGCAGGTTTAGCTCATCATAGAAGGGTTTAAAAAGCAGCACCTGCCTCAATTCCCTCTTCTATGCAATGTTTAAAGGTAGAGGCACTCTGTCCTCCATTCTATCTGGTCACCCTATCCATGTCAGATCATTTCCAGTATCTTGCTGAACAAGTAATCAAAATCAATTCTTTTCCCCGAGGCCTTGTGAACCACTTCTCAGGGTTTGTTATATAGCAACTAATGTTTCACTAATCAGGAGCTATATATCTTCCATTCTCTCTCAAGAGGTGAATAAAAGGGGGAAAAAGAAGTAGTGTGCAAGAACTCCCAGTTATATTATTTCTCTCTTTCTCGGTAGTTGCGTTGCTTGTACCTGTACTTGTTTACTTAGAGATCAATACTGTTGAAGGATTTGATATGTGTCTGTGTGGGTTGCAATCTTAATGATGTAGGTAGCATCCATAGAAAAGGGATCAATGTTTCATAAGGTCTCCCATATAACCTAATTCTCCTGAAGGGCCAACTCAGAGCTTCCTTGCTAGAGCAGCCATCAGCTGTGCACTGAGAAGTTCTGAACTTCTGCTGTGCTTGCCCTCCATTGCCAAGCAATTACTCAACGGAGATAAAAAAAAGTCCTGTTTGCCTCCCTTTCACGTATGACAAAATGTACATCTGATACATGCAGTGCAAGGGCAGCCAATAGCAGGTGGCACAAATTCTAGATGCACAGAAGGAAAAGAGATGGAGCAGACAACTGAGTCATTCAGTGATCAGATGTTTAAAGGTGGACTTCATTTCAGGGAGGTCAAAAAAACCTGGACACCACTAGCTTGGTATCTAATGCTAGGTGCTGCTATCTTGAAATGGGCACTCAGACTGCAATCCATACTTTCCTGGGAGTAAGTTTCATTGAACACAATGGGACATTTCCAGGTTGACATGGAGCTCTGGCATCACAGTGAAGTTACTTTCTTTTTGATGGCACTTCTGGCCATGATATCACTTCCAGGTTGAGGTCATCACTTCAAGGGGGTCCCGGACAGATTGTCATTCTCAGAAGGGGGTCTCTGGCTGAAATTCTCAAGAACCACTGGGTTAGATGATGTGCCTTCTATTTGACTGGAAAATTTTGCCCTCAGATTATCTAAATTGTTGATTTAATAATATAATCAGCATTTGGGCTGCAGTCCTCAGAATCCCAGAGTTTGACAGCCTTGAGATTCATCCCTCAACAGAGCCATGATAACAGCTGTCCATTCATTTCAATAGCAAAGCAGAGTACTGGCCAGGTGGCTTTAAGCATTGAAGATGAACCAGACAGAAAGAAGAAAGATAAATTGATCAAGAAGAAAGTGAAAGAAGCCACTCCAAAACTAGCAACACTGGAGGTATAGTTTATTAAATTGGCCATTCATATTATTTGGCTTATGTCTAAGAACATGATAGATCAGGGCTCTCCAAACATTTTGGCCAAATGGCCCAAATATCTGGCACATTGTCAACAGCCAAAAAATTTAAATATAAAATGGAACTCTAATTCTGAGGCCCTTCTGGATGCAAACAGATCACATCTCTGGTTGTGTTCTGTTGATTGGGCCAGAAGTTCAGTGTGGATGAGAGGCAGGCTGAGAGCTAGAGGCTTGCCACAGGCCACATGTAGCCCCCAGACCAGGGTTTGGAGACCCCTGTGCTCGATCAAATCAAAACCTACCTACTCCTTGTTACTGTGGGCTCACCATGAACACAACCTTCCTTTGTGTCTCTGTATGATTTTGTCTAGTGCATTGGTTCCCAAACCTTTTTGAGGACCTGGAGGCTACTGACTGATTAATAGATGCTAAAGGGTGGCTGTAATAGAAACTGGGGCAGCAGTACCTCTCTCCCCACACAACAGCTTGTTTAACCCTTGAGGCACATCTGCCCTGTCAGTTTCACAAACCACTGCAAATTGAGTCATGAATCCCAAAACTGGGAGCTGCTGCTCTAGTGTTAGATTTGCTGTGATTATAGAGCAAAACCTGGGGCAGAAGCCAAACCACAAGAGTCAGATACAACTTGCAGTTAGACTTGTATCCTGCGACTTGTATCCTGTGGGGATACATTTACCTTTACACTATGCAGTTGGGCTGTGGGTGGCGCAAGCGGTTAAGACCTGTGCCTGTTAACCAGCAGGCCAGGGTTCAAGACCCGGGTCAGCCCCACAAGACAGGGTGAGCTCCTGTCCTTAGCCCAGCTATGAGACGCCAGCTGGATCCAATCGTTTTGGCTCTGCCTTTCCATTGGACTAATTCAGTGGCGTGGAGAGGGGGGATCTGCTGCTTGGGTAAGCATAACATCCTCCATAACAATCCAACCCAGGCTTTCATGCTTCGCATGCAGCGTATGCAGCGCCGAGCACGTTACCATAGTCTTTCAAGACTGACAGAGGCCTGCTAAGCTATTGTGGTATGTATTGTAGATCCTTGGATCTCCAAATAATGGACATTATGTTATTGTGAATTATCTTATTATGAATTATTGTGAATACGCATCTTATTGTGAATTTTGCTTGAGCTAGATGGTGCCCTGGACAGATTCATGCCTGTTTTAAAAGACTTCCCCAGTAAAACAACTCAGTTATTTCAGTTAATTTTCTGAAGTTGAAACTCTGATCTGCATATTTTGTCCCTTGAAGCAAATTATGCCTTTTATTACTATAAAATTGTAATGGTTGAACATGTATTTTCTAAAGATATACGATGGGGATCTGGAGAGTGAATTTAACAATTTTGAAGACTGGGTAAAGACATTTGACCTGTTCAGAGGAAAGTCTACAGATGAAGATCCCAGTGACTATGAGGACAGAATAGTTGGAAAGTTTAAGGTATAGTCAAATATGGATTATATAGTGTGTAATACAGAGGAAGCCTTGTTGCATAGCCATTCATTTTACACAATAATGTTAGGTTTGTATAGGTGGGGTTGTGACATATGATGGATGAACCAGTCCAGTGTTGCTCAACATTTGTTCTCCAAAGTACTGTTTCACATGGTCCAACTTTTTGAAATATCAACAGAAGTAACAAGCAATGTCATCATTACCAGTTACTTCTGAGCAAGGAGGCCAGATGGAGTTCAACAAACACTAGTAAGTGGCCCAGTGTGGATGGGAGTGCTTTTTGAGTATGGAAAGTATGCCTTGGAGCCTCCTATCATGTTTGATGTGGTTGCACTGCCACATGGCAGGTATCCAAGGGTCCTATCAATACTATCACACACCACTCCAAGTATCATTGGTGACACGTATACCAATAGTTGACAAATACTGAACTAGTAACAGGTTGTTTAATTATGTATCATTAGGTATTCTTGACTTTCTGCAATGAGTCAGCAAGCAAGACACAGTTTCAGAGGATGTATAGTCGGTTAGCGGAAGGAGTAGGCAGTAGTGGGAAGGAAAGAGGTGTGTCTTGTCCATCACATATAATAGCTTGTTTTCAAAATAATGTGTTCTCATTGGATTTCTACCCAGACAATGCTGAACATCCATGACATTTATCCACACAATACTGAGTGTTGCTACGAATCTTTAAAATTTCTTGCTAAACAATAGAAATTGTTAATATTAACATTGCACGATGTGAAATAGAGAACTGACATAATAAGTTTGTGACTTGTTTTTTTTAAATAAAGGTTAAATATCTTTGCAAAATGCTAATTGCACATGGCACTCTTAGTTTGCATTGTTTGGTTTGGGCTTGGCACAATTAAAAATATTCCCATTGCATTCCAACAGGGCTGTTTCTGTATATACAAAAGTCCAGATGATTGCGGCACAGGAGATGGGGGACAGCCTAAGATTCTTCAGGGGATACCCCCAAATCATTCTGTTAATGTTCTAATCAGAGTATATGTTGTGGCGGTGAGTATAAATTCTACTTCAGCCATAAAGTAATGCAAGAGTCCTTCTTCAAAATAGGACTCTATTTCCTATGTAAGAATAAGTTCAAAGCTTACAAAGAGGTACAGAATGTAGAAGACCAAATGACTTCTGCTTCCCATTAATCCCATTTTTCTTGCAACAGGACCTCAACCACAGTGAAAACTCATGTACAGTGGTGCCTCACGTAACAAATTTAATTCGTTCCAGAGGCACGTTCTTTACGTGAAACATTCTTTATGTGAAGCAGATTTTCCCATAGGAGATAATGGAAACTCAGACAATTGGTTCCACAACCCCAAAAATATTCATATAAAAATATTAACTGGATGTAAAAATGATGACAGAACACTGGGATTGAATTCAAAACATGCATTCAATGTGCTTGATCCTATGAAGTCTACTTAGCGACAGTCCTAAAGACACTTTCCTGGGAGTAAGCCCCATTTAACACAATGGGGCTTACTTCTGGGTAGACATGGTTAGGAGGCTGCAATCCAAGACACCTTCCAAGTGTCTCCCCACTTTCTCCTTCTGTCCATCCTGAGCCTCTCTCCCCCCGCTCCCTTCTGGCTAGCCCTGAGCTGCTTCCCTCTTCACTGCTCTTCTCTCCCTCTTCCCAGCGGACGCCCAGCCACAGGAGGAACAGCATGGAAGTGTTGCTTTCACTATGGGCAGGTGCACTAGGCAGTCCTGACGCTTTTTAAACAGGCTGCCGGCCAGTGCGTCCGCCCCAACTGCCAACAAATGTGTTCTTTACGTGAAGAATTTTCTTTACATGAAGCAGAATCCTGGAGAAATTTTTGTTTGTTATATGAAACATACTTTACGTGAGGCATTCTTTACGTGAGGCGCCACTGTACTTAATTACAAAGTTTAACATTGGTTAAGTAATGTTGCCTCCTGTTTTTCAGGCATTCAATCTTAGCCCAGCTGATCCTGATGGCAAATCTGACCCTTATATTGTGGTTAGACTGGGCAAAACAGAAATTAAAGATCGAGACAATTATATTCCCAAGCAGTTAAACCCAGTTTTTGGAAGGTAGGTTCATTTTGATTTCCATCATGCTGCGAACTCAATGAGTTCCAGACATTATTCCATTATTTGAGACAATAATGTTTCAAGATGTTAAGATGCTTTATAACATATTGATTAAATTCCTAACAATTGTCTAATGGCAAGTTATTAAGTTTCCATGCTCATGCTTTCAATGCTTTCAAACAACACCTTCGAAAATTAGTTTTTGGAACTAATTTACATATAACAACACAGATGACATTCTGAACTCACATAAATGAAGTTATTGCAGACCAATCCTAACCAACATTTTCTGCTGCCGGGGCATACACTTATTCAGCTGTGAGAGGGCAGCCATGGTGGCCTCCTAACGGTAAGGGAACATTTACCTTGGGGCTGCACTGTGCCTGCATCAACACTAGAAAGTTGATTAGGATTTGGTTGCTTATTTTGGTTTACAAAAACTAAAACTATACCCAGGCCAGAGTTTAACACAAAAAGCATACTTGCATCAGATGCACATTGTTTCATTTTTTAAATCCAACTGACACAAAATTCTTAGTGCAACCTGGGATTACCATATTATTGTCATATAAAAGGGGGAATGAAAAATGTGAGTATTATATATTTATAAGAGCATACATATTTTTCTACACATGAATGTATTTCATGGCAGCTAATACAACATATTGCCAGGATGAAATCCTAACCAGTTTTGGTCAGCACAACTACTTGCCCATCTTCCCATTCCCATGGTGGTGTGAGGAAGAGAGAGCATGTCTGTGCACAGGCCTAACTTCCCACCCAGGAGTGCTGCAGAAGTCCTTTAAGGCACTTTAGTGAACACTAGTTCCAGCAGCACAAGATCCACATAAGATTGGGCCATATATCAGATAAAAAGCATAGTTTAGTCAAGTTTGTTGGATGCTCATTTCCTCAAATTATCTGAACTTGAATAGAAAGATCTATGGCTGGTTGTAACCTCTTCAGACATTAAAAGATCAGTTTTCAGGGACTCTGTTCTAATGAAGACCCTGGAGATGGTATGCTTTCTCTGAAAATCTTCATGTACAAATTTAATTGGTGTATACACGGCAAAATTAGTTACTTATGTAAACACTTCTGGAAAAATTATTTAAAAGGATAGGATTGAAGTATTGCAATAACTATATTTAAGAAAGGCAATAAATCTGCCCTGGTAACTATTGATCAAAAAGGCTTCAATCCCATAATAAGCATCATTGAACACAGTGGGACTTCTGAGTAAAATGGTGTCAGATTGTGCTAAAAGGCTCCAGGCCTGTTGAGATAATGGAACTACCGTTCTAGTAGCACAGCAGCGCATTTAACTATTACCTGATAGTCAGGAGATTGAAAAAAATCAGAAGTTTTAGCTACCTATGGTTTTGATTGCACAAGCCAGGCAAAAAAAATCATGCACATCATGTATCTTCACATCATGTACATCAGTGAAAATGTTAGGAAATCAGTATTGAGAGGCAAAGTGTACCTTCATAAATAGGTGCACAGTACGCCTACAGATACAGTGGCTGAGGCATAGGAATAGCCGATGTCAACTGGAAATCCATGATCTTTTTCTTTGGCACACAAAACACTCTTAATATGCTTGCTAGGCATTCCCTCAGGAATTCTTACAGCATGTGTTAAATTCTGAATGCCTGTTAAGCGACAAATTCTCATGACAATTTTCTTGAATGATTTAAACTGCTTGAACTAGATTAGAACAAAATAAACATGTTTTCGAAGACAGGCAATGAATACAAATGAGAAAAGTGGGATATCTCGATGTAAAAAAGGGAATGTTAGCTTTCGGCTGCAATCCTAAGACACGTTCCATTGAACACAGTGGGGCTTGCTTTTGAGTTGACATGGTTAGGACTGCACAGATCTTATAAATGTAAGAGAATACATACAAAAATATATATCAAACATACTGTGTTTACCAGAATTGAAGCCAAACTTCATTCTTTCCACCTTACCCATTGGTGTCACTAGGGGTTGTGTAACCCATTATAGGCCATTGCATCACCCCATGAAAAACCATCCATGCAGGAAGCAGGGCAACATTGTCAGCAGTGAACATGGTGATGCACCATTGCCACACCCCATTGGCTTTTTTGGCTGTAACTTATGATAGCATAGAGATATTTCAGTGCAGTCCTGAAGCCACTTTATTACCTACCATAATCCCTCCCTTTTTATGCCTCTCTGATGGTATTTAAAAAAATAAAACACACTATTCCATGTTCTGCCTGTTATCTGTTTTGAACCTAAAACTCCTATGTACACAGAATGTAATTATCTTGGAATTCCAGTTCAGCAATGTACTGGACCTTTGGCTTGATCCAGTGAAGGGTCTTATGTTCTTATGTCTATATATTTGTGGAGCTTATTCTAAATCCAGAGCAGAAGATTATTCTGCATCCAGAGAGTCAGAAAGCCTGGGCTGCCCTAACTGCTCCAGAGCATGCTCATTAGGCACCAAGTCAGCGACACCTGAGGAGGGCTTGCTCCCGAGGAGATCCCCCCTCAGATCATATTGAACAAGGAACAGCTGTGGTGCCTGCCTTCTAAGGAGTCCCTGATGAGATGCCAGTACAGTCTACAGTGAATACAAGGGGCTTCTTGGAGTGGCCTGCTGTATCCCCAAGTTAGTGGGCTGCCCTAGTTGTGCCATATCCTGAAGTTGAGAGGCAGGGTTGCAGCTACGCTGGCCAAGAACTCAGATTTTTGGTCAACACTGCCATTCTTACTCTACCTTATCATGGACCCCTATGGGTCTACTCATTACTATACCTGCTCCTGAGGTTGTATAATTCCTGAGGAGCTGGAAGAGGGCATTTCTGCTCTGGAAACAGGCTCCGGAGAACTGCTCTGCCCTTGGAAATGCTAAACTTGCCCTCAACATGCCTCTCCTGAACTGCCTAGGCTGGCCCAGCTAGGGCAGACCAGATCATCTGCCTAGGAGCAGGCTACGTAGCCTTAGGCTGTCCCAAGCCTTTTTGAGAATAACTAGGGTGGCCCATCCTGCAGTTGGGTCAGCCCAGGGATAGATAGGGTAACCCAAGTGCACTTCTGGATTGTACACTTAGTTAACTGAAAATGTATGCCACTGTGTGTGCTGTAAATGCTGAACCTAAAGAGATTTACTGTTAACTAGTATGTCCAGTCAAAGTGATTTAGCCAAGATTATTTACCTCTTCATCTAATGTTTGCTGCATACATTGTTTGCATACAATGTTGCTACATTTGTAGGGATTATGGCAGCTGAAAATGCTGAAGAAAATGTGATCTACTGTGAAGATATCTATATAAATCATTTTTTCCTTTCTGTTATGACTTTCGGAAAGCTGCTATGCCATCTCTCTTGAATTCAATTTTCATGTGTTGTTTTTTAGGAACTGCTTTGTGATGTAGTTTGATTAAGCAATGTTTGTGCAAAGTGTGCAAAGTTAATACTCCATTCTTAAGCATCTTCAGATGCAACACTGCAAACCTAGGCATGTCGACATACAGAAGTCCTGTTACATTCAGTGAATTTTACACCTTGTACAGGATTGCAGCCTAAAATTACAGTCCTATACAGATGTTCCTGGGAGAAAACTTCATTGAACAGTATGGGGCTTCTTTCTGAATAGACATGAATAAGCTTGCACTATTAATCTCAATCATTTCAGTAAGACTTACGGCACAATCATAACCAGTTTAGGCTAGCCTAACTCATCCAGCATATCTTCCCATGCTGGTGTGGGGATGTCTGTTCGCTGGCCTATCCCCCTGAGGAGTGGTGCAAAAGTGCTTTATGGTACTCCCAGGTGTCATCACAGGACTTATGCCAAGACTTAGGCCAGCCTAACTGGAGCTTAGGATTGTAGCCTTATTTGTAGAAAGTGTGCCGAGGGTTACAATCTAATAATTATTTGATCTTTTCAATCCTTTCACATTAGGTCATTTGAAATTCAGGCAACTTTTCCTAAGGAATCCCTGCTTTCAGTCCTGATCTATGACCATGACTTGGTTGGTTCAGATGACCTCATTGGAGAAACTAAAATTGATTTGGAAAACCGTTTCTACAGCAGGCATCGAGCTACCTGCGGTTTACAGAGTCAGTTTGAAATGTAAGCTTATCTCTACACTGTCTATGAGTAAAATATGAGCTCTGTAGAAACTGACAGCAGAAGCTAAATCTTGCCAGCTACTGGTATGTCTTGTAGTTTTCTTGTAGTTTTTTAAAATACTTTATCAGAACTGAATTGTTCCACAACAAAGTTTAAGGAACTCCAGTCTGAAATGAATCTTCACCTTACGAACAACAAATCAATAGCATATGCTTATTAAAAGTTTCATTTAAAATAGAGCAGGTCTACACTACAGACTTCAGCTACTGTAACAAAAATTTTTCTTCTCTGGAAACTTTGGAAACTTATTTTTTGTGTTAAGAGCTACAGATCTCTAACAGAATTCTCAACTACAAGCATTAAACTGGTTTACTGTATGCTGCATAGAATAATAGAAGTAATAGAAGAATGATAAGGCCATAAAATTGCCTGTTTTATTTCAATCGAGCTAGTACAGTTTAACTGGAAATAGGTAACTCATTCCACTATAACTTACCATGTGGGGGAGTTTCAGCACTAGGAAGTTTCCCTGGGTTAAAGCAGTGGTTCTCAATCTTCCTAACACCGTGACCCCTTTATAAGTTCCTCATGTTGTGAGGACCCCCAACCATAAAATTATTTTCGTTGTTATGAATCGTAAAGTAAATATCCGATATGCAGGGTGTATTTTCATTGTGAAATGTGTGTTCTATGCACACATTGAACATGGTGGGATTTATTTCAGAGTAGGCATGCATAGGATTGGGCCCTGAGGCTGCAATCCTATCCACATTTACATAGGAGTAAAGGCCATCCTGACTATAATAGGATTTATTTCAGAGTAGGCATGCATAAGATTGGGCCCTGAGGCTGTCAGTCAGCCCCAGTGCGCTCACAGCTACAGCTGGAGGTCTGGCAAGCCTGACCTGGCCCCCTGCACCAGGGGTCTTTAGGTGACCCCCAAAGGAGTCCCGACCCCCACTTTGAGAAACGCTGAGTTAAAGGAACATTTGTTCCCTTACTCCGGGGTAATTCCAGTGTGGGCTTCAGGGGGTTCTCACAGATTCTGCAGAAACCTTTGTTAATGGGCACCTGGTTGTGCAGAACCCTTTGCTAATGGGGGTCCTCTTGACCAATCAGAGGCTGCTAGGAGCGCTGTGACTGGCCAGGTAGAAGCTCATTCTCCCACTCCCTCCATGCCACTTCTGGTCCCCTCCTGCGGTGAGAGTGTATGTGTGTGAACCACATAAGTTTGAGTCACTTGGCTTGTGTTATGTTACTACAAACTGGTTTGGCTTCTGTTAGTTGACCAATTTGTTGACTAATTTGGCTTGTGTTAGGTGACTACAAAGTGATTTGAGGGTCTCTTAAATGTCTGGGTCTGAATTATGCATTTTACAAGGTTTTCAGTTTTAAAAGTGTTGAAATTAAGTACAGGAAAGCAATATGAGTATTTTTGTTTTATTTTAACATGTCCTATATTTGTCCTACATTTTTGGGGTGTCCTTCAGTTTTTTAAACAGGTAGGAATTTTGGTTTGGTGGTATGAATTTTGGCCTTGGGGTTCGGGAATTTTGGGTTTGGCATCAGGTTACCCTGGTGATGCGGCAATGGCAATCATTCAAACAGATGGTCCTACAGGGCTCCCGTGGGTGCCACTCACTGCAAAAATTATTTGCATATCACAGCTTTAAAAAAAATGGAGACTTTGAGCACCACACCAACCTTCAATAACCATATCTGTTCATTTGCAGTGAGGGATACAATGCCTGGCGAGATGCCACAAAGCCAACTGAAATCCTCACCAAGCTATGCAGAGAAAACAGGCTAAGTGGGCCCTACATGCAGCCTGGGCGGATACAAGTAGGGGACAAAGTCTATACAGGGCAGACAGTCTTCCAAGAAGATGAGAATGGTAACTATATTGTGTATTATTTGTCTCCATTTCTATGTCTTCTCTAGACAAAGCCTAATTACAGAGGTATGTTTGCCCAGGTCTGGAGGTCAAGGGGGTGTCTGATCTGGGCTATGTCCATTACCAAAAGAAATGAGGCTAAATTGTAGATTATGCTTTGCCACAGAACAAGCATTGTCCTGACCTACTGACCCAAAACCTCCTTTAGAACTCGGAGTTCTTATCCTGGAAATTCTGGTTGTATTTTGAAAGAAAGATATATTCTGTCTTTTGAAAGACAGAAAATATTCATTTATTTTCCTCTTTCAAGTTCTACAGGCCATGAAAAAAGATAATTATAAGTACCAAATACTTAAGTATAATATGATGTGTGGCCTTTTCTTTTTAAAAACAGATCTAAAATAAGTAACAATGAATTGAGGGAATTACAATTCAAGAGCTGTTTAGTTCTGTTAATATTTCATGTGATCAGGCAACAGAAGTCATTCAGGGTGTGACAAACAGCAGGCAGCAAAAGGGAGGACAAGTATATGCTGCACCTTGTAGGAGAGGCAGTCATGGTAAAGGAATTTTTTCCTTATGTCAGGCTATATTGCCAACTCTATTGGCATTGGTAAAGTTGGATAGGATTGGACCCTAGCTATTTACAGCTGTTTGGGGCAAAATCGTAACCAATTTAGGTTGGCACAACTTACCAGTCTTCCCATTCCCATGTCTGTGCACTGGCTTAACTTTCCCAAGTTTGGTGCAGATGTGCTTTATGACACTTCTGTGACACCCCCACGCCAGCACAGAACTTGTGCCAAGTCTAATGCCAACTATTTGAGGTTTAGGATTGTGGCCTCAGTCTTCTAGATAATGTCTTTTACTGCATTAAAACTTTATCTTGTTTCTGTATTTATTCTCATGCAGAGGAATGTTGCTAAATGCATTTTGGTGTCCTAAAATAGATCTTTAATCATTAAATAGATCTTTAAAAGAAAATTGATTTTTTAAATGATCACCTTTATAAATTGCACTCTACAAATTGTAAAAAACATTCTGATACAGATTCATGTGCTGACTCTGCCCTGATGGTTTTTCTCATGCAGAGGACCCAGTTGAATCATACGAACACCTTGCACTAAAAGTTTTACGTTCTTGGAATGAAATCCCAGTAGTTGGGTGTAAGCTGGTGCCTGAACACATTGAGACTCGGCCTCTCTATCACAAAGACAAACCTGGCATGGAACAGGTAATTGCTTCAGCCTAGATAAATGGCAAAGGGGTAAACTTGGAAGATAGTGCCTTGTCTTCTTGGTACAGCTATTTGTGGCATCTCAGAATATAGAGATGTGCACTTTTGTTGTGGTAACTCAACAACAATAGATGTGTAAAACTGGTCACAGTCTGAAGCCAAAATGAACAATTTAAGGAAACGTGATTACTGATCAGAAATTCACCTATTTTTTAATCCACAAGACACCAAACTGCATCTTTTGTGTTTTCTTTCTTAAAGGGCCGCGTGCAGATGTGGGTGGACATGTTTCCAAAAGATATGCCTCTTCCTGGCCCACCTGTTGATATTTCACCTAGAAAACCCAAAGGGTAATTTCTCACACACTCACCTACTATAATTGCATCTTTCCCTAGGCTGCTTTTACAAAGAATACCTATTTTGACTTTTAGTATTTTGCCCAATGGTACACGTGCCATTTCAAATTTAAACACAACTGAAGTCTCTGTTTTCATATTAAAATTTGCTTCCTTCTACTTTCCACTCCTCTTTAAAAAGTGATATATTACACTTTGCCCTGCACTTTAAAAGTGGCATATTTCAATCTTAAAAAGTGTTCCTTTTGTAAAAATGCATTAAAGAGACCTGGTGAGAAAAATGCCATTGCAGGGTATTCACGTTATTAGCAAATGACTAGCTGTACAATTGTTGGCTGCTGTGCTTTATAAATCTAGGTTGGAAATAGACAGTAGCTTTTGGAAGAATTCAGAAGGTTGGAGCATGCCTGTGCCGGCACACACTCCTTGATCTGATAACAAAAGGGATGAACAAAAATTCATGAATATATGGTTGCTATATATCCCCAAAAACAAGGACAGTCCTGATTTTGGGGGATTGTGTTCACATAGTGGCAAGTGTGACAAAGGGTCCTGTCCTGCGTTTGTGGAAGAGAATTATGGCAACCCTACTATGACATGAACAGTAACCCGTGAGCAGTAACCGGTCTCATTCAAACAATCTGTCTGCAGCCTATTATTCTTCATTATTCTTTTTCTTCAGAAATTGTTGATTTTTAATCTTATCCTCGTTAGCTGCTGAGAATGTTTGTCCCAGACCACTTAAAGCAGTTGGATTCCTTGCACCATCCATTGCACATTGGCTTTTAAATCAGTGATTATTTCCTTCTGGAACTTGGAAGTTGAACAAATTATGCAGTATGTGAGCCACATAATTTCAGATAACAAAACATCAAATAGGCCAGTCAGCCAAAGAGTGTGCTGAATACAAACAGACAGATAACCCAAGAAAAATCCAAGGCTCGTTTCAAATGAACCTAATGAGAGCTTTGGACAGCAATTTTTTTTTGCTCTTGGTAGTTTCATAGAAGCAAATTAGCACATCAGTGATTTTCCGTTAAAAGCCAGTTCTAGTATTTTTTAAAAAATAAAACTTTTGTCTTTGTCCACAAAGGATTAATGAAGGGCTAAAAAAATAGCCTTACATGACAGTTTTTATTCCAGTGTTTTAATCAGTGTTTCTCAAACACTGGGTCAGGACCCACTAGATGGGTTGAAAGCCAATTTCAGGTGGATCCTCATTCATTCAGGACACAATCTTAACCAATTTAGGCCAGCACAACTCGCCTATTTCCCTGTTCCCACTCACCCTCAGTTCAAAGCCGAGAGCCAGCCCTGCCCAAAGACGCCTCCATGGTCATGTGCACTGCATGGAATGGTCCAGCATGACTGCATGGAATGCTATTTACCTTTCCACTAAGGTGGAACCTATTTATCTCCTTATATTTGCATGCTTTCAAACTGCTAGATTGGCAGGAGCTGGGCAAGGGAGAGGAGCTCACTCCATCCAGGTCTTGAAACCAGCCTGCCAGATGATAGGCATGGTGTCTTAACCAGCAGAGCCATTACAGCTCTGCAGTCCATTGTACTACATATTCCTCTGGAATCATTGAAACTGAGCAAATGTAGTAGTGTCACTAGGAATTGCATCACTTTGTGTGGGAGGCCAGCATGTCACACCCTCCTCTCATGCAGGGGATAAGGCAGTGCCCCAGGGTGATGTGGCAATGCCTCAGGATGATGTACCATTGCCCTGCCCCACTGGTTTTTGGGTGATAACTTTTGATAGAATAGACTAGAGATATATCAATGTGGTTTGATACATTGCATTCTGCATTGGGTGCCATATAACATGATGGTATTATTTAAAAATACCAAGATTTTAAAAATTTTGGCCAGTAGTGGTGTCAGTCCCCTGCACACATCACCCACCCACAATGCCACAGACTGAGCATATGTCCTTGCTTTATGTCTCATCGTTACACTCAGGTTAATTCCTTCAAAATGCCCTCTCACTGTACCTGTCAGGACATGGCAATCGTCTCAAAAGCTATTGAGTGTAGCCCAGTCAGTGCCATAGGCTCCAGATTTAAACTGGTTTAACATGAATTTCCTCTGCAAGGCAGTGCTTAGATATCTCTAAAAGACATCTCTGCAGCACTCTTAACAAAATATATTTTCCAGGATTATTCAGGCCATTACATATACTTTCATATAATAAAACAGATACAGTGAAGATATGTCCTAAGGCATTCCTTTGCATGTGTTAACCATGTAGACATTCATTCTTTGATTACATTAAAAGCAAAAGTGACCAGACTTTGGCTTCCTCAAATTCGCTTAATTTTCTTCCGTACAGATAATGCTGTATTAGAATCTGTCTCGAAAATGTGACTACAAATTAGCAAATTATTTCCTATTATGATTTTACTTTCCTTAGCAATTCTTTTTTCATTTTTCCCCCTAGTTATGAACTGAGAGTCATAATCTGGAACACAGAAGATGTCATTTTAGAGGATGAGAATATCTTCACTGGACAAAAATCAAGTGACATCTATGTAAAAGGGTAGGTTCAACCAAGTATAACCTTTGGATTTCATCATTTATTCATTGACAGGTGAATTAATGAGGGCCTTGAGCCATCCATCAAAAAAATGAACCACAGCTGTATTAGCAAGTTTTGCGTGCATGACTGAGTGACAAGTCTGTGGCCTTGGCAATGGCTCACAAGAAATTCCATCTCTGACTAGAATTAAATAGGAGTAGAATTGATGTATGTAGAAAGTGAGATCCTGAGCTTCCAGGAACAAAATTCTAAAGTAGTAAAAGCCCAATTTATAGATGATCTCGGCATGTAGCCATACATATGGGGACATCCTCCATCAAGTGCACAT
This sequence comes from Cryptoblepharus egeriae, assembly GCA_030015325.1. NCBI lineage: Eukaryota > Metazoa > Chordata > Lepidosauria > Squamata > Scincidae > Cryptoblepharus > Cryptoblepharus egeriae. The sequence continues at coordinate 10,874,916 of JAREYC010000003.1, read as the reverse complement.
TGTTGAATAGTAACTGGGTTCATTAGTCCATAAATGGCCTAATGAATAGTCTCTGGTGGTATGTAAAGACATGTTGGTGCTGACCTTCCTTTGGGAGTCTTCTGACTTGGAGACTCTTAGGCTAAGTCCTAATCTCCAGTTAGGCCAGCCTAAGTCCTGTGCTAACCTGAGGTTTCACCAAAGTGCCATAAGACCCTTATGTGCCACTCCTGGAAGAAGGTTATGCTAATGAAAAAACATGTGCTTGCCTCTTTTTTATCACCATAGAGGGAAGACCAGTGAGTTGTTAGATTTGCACCCTTAGGTTCTGAGAGATTTCAGACACAAGGGAAACAACGTGTACTGTCTCCTTAAGTGTCGTCTCCTTGGGGTAAGGGAACCACTGTTTGCTTAATCTGTGCTAAGCCCATGTCTTCCTGATGCCTTCCTTAATGGAACAGATTAACCCTACAATCCAGAGTCACTATGGGAGCACGTAAGAGACATTACGTGTACCCGTAGTTACTGCACCAACTAGTGAAAACCTATGGAAAATTCATATTGCAATCCAGAGCAAATTGTTCTTACACCAGAGCAAGGACTCCCCGTAGTTACTCTGGATTGCACCCTAAGACAATCTCCCATCCAGGAACTGATTCAGACCTGGTGAGCTTCAGCAACATTCTTATACCATGTGCCTTCCAACAGTCCATCTGTCCGCTTGGCCAGATAAGTGTACTCTCCCTCAGGAGAAATGTGCGTGTTACAAGGAGCCACCCTTTAAAGAACTTGTGTGACACACAATTGTCAGACTGGTGTATTTTGTGGTATGATAGCATTATTTAAAAAATTACCATTTATGCAACATAGCTATCTCTCTGTGGCTTCCTAACCCCCAGTTAGGCCAGTATAAATCCCAGCACAAGTCGTGCTGCCCTGGGAGTGTTACAAAAGTGCACTTCTGTACCACCCTTTAAGGGGTTAAGCCAGTGCACAGACATGCACTGTCTGTTCCACCCCACATCTCCACAGAATAGGGAGACAGGTGAGTTATGCCAGTCTAAATTGCTTAGGATCGTGCCCTATAACAGTTAATTTTGCTAAGTAGTGGGACACCATTTTGCTAAACCTTCAGTTATGGCAAACTTTTTCAGTTACACTATACTTGGTATTAAATTACAGTACAATAGTGCTATAATATTCCTCCTAATAACATACTGTATATAGGCTCCACTTGAATGGTTGTGATAATCTTATCACAAAGGAGTAGATGGATTGCAGCCAGGCATGTGTTTAAGGTTCTATCGACAACATGTGAACTCATCCCCTTAAAATTGGGATGAGTACAGACAAATTATTTAAAAAGAAATTAATAGCAGGTTCTTCACCCACAGTGTGAACCTGGCTTCCTCACAGCTTTGAAATTAGCATAACAGATGTACATTCTTTCAAGTCATACACTAGGTCATCCATCAGTCTTGTTTTTCCCCGACCCCTGCCCAATTCCGCAGTTTGCCAATTTGAAATTTTTAAAGTTGCCCATATGTGCTTATTCACGTATTTACTCAACTTTAAGTTTTGCGTCAAAACATTTCAAAAAAACAAGTGTAAAACATCACCAGGGGTTTAGGCAGCAGAGGCATCTGTGAGATAACAGAGACACTAGCCAATTAGTGCCACTCACAGCTGGCACTTGGGGCATGCTTACAACTCTGGCTTTTCAGTCTGATCTTTCTGAGAAAAAAATAATCTTGTACAAGTGCTGTAAGAATGCTTCTGAACTAGCCCCATTGCTCCACAAAAGTTGCATTTGAAAAGGTAGTATGATACACAATAATGTTTCCCAAACACCTGTTATTGGTGATAAAACCCAATCTCTTCTACCAATGTAGTAGCACCAAAATAGTAACTACTGCATCCTATAGGGGAGTGTAGTCCAGGAGATCATCTTCCCCCTTACACAGGAGTAAGCAACAGCACAGGATGGGGATGTCTACTGAGACTCGAGCTAGCCAAGTAGCTTGTCCACATGAGCCCATGCAGTGGGATTAAGGCTACAATCCAGAGTAACTATGGGACCTTTTACACCAATGTAGTTACGGTGCCACCTATGGGAAACCTATGGGAAATTCATAGAGCAATCCAGAGTGTCTCTTTCATCTTCCCGTAGTTACTCTGGATTGTAGGGTCAGTCCAGGAAAGGGTTTGGGTGGTCCTGGTGCAGCTGATTCCAACCCCTCTTGGACCCTCCTCTCTCAATTTTTCCCCTTCCTGCTCTTCACCCACCTCTCCACCACTATCTGCTTTCCACCTCCCCTGCTGATTTACCTCCTCCAGTTTGTGGCAGGCAAAGTGCTGGAGTGCATGGAAAGGTGATGCACAAGAATGATCAGTGGGATGGAAGGGAAGCCCTACAAGGAAAGGTTGGGGAAACTTGGGATGTTCAGCCTGGAGAAGAGGAGGCTGAGGGGAGACATGATTGTCCTCTTCAGATACCTGAAGGGCTGTCATATGGAGGAAGGGGTCAATTTGTTCATAGCTGCTTCTGAAAGCAGAACTAGAACCAATGGGTACAAACTGCAAGAAAGGAGATTCCGGCTGGAAATCCGGAAAAAATTCCTGACGGTGAGGGCGGTTCGGCAGTGGAACAGATTGCCAAGGGAGGTGGTGGACTCTCCCTCACTGGGGATCTTCAAGCAGAGGCTCAACGAGCACCTGTTGAAGATGCTCTAGGGGGAATTCCTGCTGCAGGCAGGGGGTTGGACTAGATGACCTACTAGGTCCCTTCCAACTCTATGATTCTATGATTCTATGATTCTAGGTGCAATTCTTCCTATTAGCACTGCTGGCAGATGGACAAATAGTATTCAGTTGGAGTACCTTTTGGAACTGGCACTGAACACCATAAAACAGTCAGTGCCAGGGCAGGATACATACCATCCTCACGTGCCATGTACTCTATTGGGCTCTTAGTAAAGGTTACCAATTGCAAATCCAAATAAAAGATGAATATTTTTGGAAACATTTTTAACTGTCTATTTAATAAGTAATGTGTTTCTTACTAGTGCTTAGTAATGTGTTTATTACTATTATAAGTAGTGTGTTTATTACAGACAGACAAGGTGATGAAAGGAATTTCTAGTTAACTTCTGGTTAGGTTTTCATCCTAAAATAGCTATTCCTAACATGCTTTAGCTTTTAGTATAGCTGCAGAAAATAATTAGCAGAGAGAGGAAGGGAAAATGTTGAGGTGAAGTCAACACTTAGTTGAACTTCCATGTGAAAAAAGACCACCTTATGGGTGTGTAGAATGTATCAGTCCCTATTTCAAGGCAGAACCTTCCAAAATTATTGTGATTCCCAAGTTTTATGCTGTGCATTTAGCAAATTGAGAGCCCAATCCTATCTACACTTTCCTGGAAGTTAGCTCCACTGACTATAATGGGAATTAAATCTGGGTAGACAAGTATAGGATAGGGCCGTGAGAATATTAATGTTATCATATCACCTTTAGTGAGCATTGATCCTTACAAATATAATGTACTTCCTGTAATTTTTTTAAATAAACCTCTTCAACCAACCCAAAGAGGATAAGAAGACATGGTTTTAAACTGCAGACTGGTATTTGACATCACACTGCACGCCAGCAGAGTTTCACAGCTTGTGACCAATAAGCAGCACGGTATACTCAGTGGTGGGATTCAAATAAATTAACCAACAGGTTCTGTGCCGTAATAACCTAAATTAACAACAGGTTCTATGTCCCATTAATAACTGGTTCTCAGAACCAGGTCCTCATTAGCAAAGGGTTCTATAGAACCAATGAGAACCCCCTGAAGCCCACCACTGAATTACTCCTAGCTACTTACAGTGACCTTCAAAATGCAATTAGGCTAATTTTTGCTGCTTACCTGTGACTGCTGAAGAAACGGAGTAGGGGTGGTTGAACATCTGCATTGCTGGTTGGCTGCCTTCAGCTTGGAAGGAGACAAATTTTACAGATCTGATAGGGAACGCACCTGTTAAGCTCACTCTTAAAGCTATCATTTCTTAAGCCGTTTTTTATTCAGGGAGGTGAAGAGGAGTCTGAAATAATGCAACAGATGCCTGGAACCATCTGTCCAGAGCCCAAATGTGTGCAAAGTACAGAACATGATTGCACTCCTCTGCCCTATCCTCATACATTCATTTTTCCTAATTAAATTCTTTAAAAGAGCTTTTGCTTCGGCTTTTGCTTTTGCAGCAGTGAGAATAAAACTGACCTAACTTACTGAAAGAGTGTACTGTTTGCTAAAATATGTTAAAAAAATTAACATTGTCAAGCTCTATATGCACAAACTTAGGCTGCAATCCTAAAGACACCTTCCTGGGAGTAAGACCCAGGAACACAATAGGGTTTGCTTTTGAGTAGACATGTTTAGGATTGTGCTCTGTGTATTATTATTATCAACCATAAATACACAGCGAACAATTTCATGCTGGTTTCATTCACATCACCAGTCGGACCCTTGTTATTATTATTATTGTTGTTATTATTATTATTATTATTTTATTATTATTATTATTATTGGTTGGGTTGAACCTCAAGAACTTCCTAAGTGCAGTTGAGCAGTTTGCCCAAGGAAATTGATGAATCTTGCATGAAAATGTTCCAAAACAGGGAAGGGTGTGAGGAAAATACCAATCTGGGATGCTTTACTCATAAGATAATCTCTCTTTGTACAGAGAGTTGGACTGGTTTATCCATTATGGTTCTTTCCAACACTTTTAAATTTAACTTGAATTTTCATGCACTCATCACTGTCCATCAGGTGGCTGAAAGGCTTGGAAGACGATAAGCAGGAGACAGACGTGCATTACAACTCTTTGACTGGAGAAGGGAACTTCAACTGGCGCTTCGTGTTTCCATTCCATTATCTGCCGGCTGAAAAACAAATGGTTGTATCTAAGAGAGAGAGCATATTTTCTTTGGAGAAGACCGAACGCAAAATTCCAGCAGAACTGTTACTCCAGGTGTGGGACTTTGAGAGGCTATCTTCTGATGATTTCCTGGGTAAGTCTTTAAGCTGGGCAGCTGATTTGAATTGTTTAATTTTATTATTTTCACATTTTCATACTGCTCTTCCTCCAAGGAGCTTGGTGTGGTGTGCATGGTCATCCCCCTCCATTTGTCCTCACACAACCCTATGTGATTGGTGGGGCTGGGAGACAGCCCAGAAAGCTTTATGACTGAGCAAGGTCTAAGTCAGACACTTGAACTACTACATAATCCTGGCATTTGAATTAAAGCAAATACTTTATTTATTCAAATCTAACCTTTTTCAGACAAATTGAATCTCCAAAAACAGGGTGCACATTAGATTTGATGGTTAATTAGATGTGAGTAAATACAAAGCAAAGCAGGCCTCCATCAGTCTTGGAAGACTATGGTATCGTGCTGTGCAGTGCATGCGAAGCACGAAAGCCTGGGTTGGATTGTTATGGAGGATAGGCTGTTACCCAAGCAGCAAATCCCCCCTCTCCACACCACTGAATTAGTCCAATGGAAAGGCAGAGCCAATACGATTGGATCCAGCTGGTGTCGCAGAGCTGGGCTAAGGACAGGAGCTCACCCTGTCTTGTGGGGCCGACCCAGGTCTTGAACGCTGGCCTGCTGGTTAACAGGCACAGTGTCTTAACCGCTTGCGCCACCCATTATATGTATCGGGTGGGCATTATATTTGATGATGCATTAGATTCAAGTAAATACATACATTTGCTGCTGGAATCTGAACAATGCTGATCACTGGTGGAGAATAAGAGGGTTCACTTGAAACCTGCACTATTTCAGATTTTTGAGATGGAGGCTCTACTCCATGTGTATTGATCCACCCAGTTCAGCTCTACTGGATGCTATGTTAAACAGGGAGTTTTCAGCTTGTTCCTGGAAGACCCTCAATATGTGCATTTTTTGTGCCTGCTTTTTACTCCTCCTACTCTTTCTCTTTAGAGAAAGTTGGTGTTTCTCAAAAGACCATAGTAGGTGGTGAGCCTTGCTGGTTCTTGTGCTTTCTGCTTCAGAGGGATTTGATGTTCCTTGGTGGAAGTAGGAGGGTATTTGCTTTTGTTGTTGTTAAGTGTCCAACTCTTTGTAACTCCATGGACTTTAGCATTCCAGGCCAACCTATACTCTACAAGATGGGTTATGGGCTGATCCAATTCAGGTTCTCATGGACTGAGAGGCGTCATCAGATCATACAAATTATACTCTTCTCCAGTTACTCAAGTGCATGAAATAAATGAGGTGGGATTTTATTTTCTCTTCCAAGGCTCACTTGAAATGAACCTCAATGGCTTTCCCCGAGCAGCAAAAACTGCTAAGAGCTGTGACATCAGCATGGTGACCGCAACCAGTGAAGAGAACAAGATATCCATATTTCAGCAGAAGCGTGTCAGAGGCTGGTGGCCCTTCATCAAGGCTGGAGAACTCACGGTAAATAATCCAGTATTAAAGAAAGTGGACCCTTCTGCTGGAATATGGTGCTGGGCTTGGAAATTTGGTGCTTTGGAAAGCACAGTAGCACATGCACATACATAGACAGAGACACTTTTGTCATCAGTAATCTCACGTTAGCAAACCATCTAGACTTCTTACACACCATCACCATTTTCAAAACATGCACTCACAGTGGAAAAGTGGAAAGCCAGTTGAAGCTTTTCACAGTTCGTAGTCTGGGGGATGCTAACTAAGACTGCAATCCTAAAGACACTTTCCTGGGAATAAGACCATTGGACACAATGGGGCTTACTTTTGAGAAAACCCAGTTAGGATTGTGCTCTTCTCTCTTTAAATATTAGTGAATAACTCATTTCCCCAGAATGATTTTCTCAAATTAAAATCAGCTGTTAATTTGCCCTTCGGGAGAAACGTGCATGTTCAGCCTAAGCAAATATATTTAACCTTCTCAGTAATTATTAGTATTCATATTTAGTATTCATATTTAGCAGCTTACTTTCAAAACCTCATGCAAAAAGCACACCTTCATGCATTTTAGTAATCTTCACAATTTCATTATACATATGAAACATTGGTCCACGTTATCTAATGTACTCAATTCTGACTGGTTGTGATCCTCTAGGAATACAGACTAGGGTTGCCATAATTCTCTTCCACAAAATCAGGTCGGGACCCACTGACACACTGATTACTGATGTGAACACAGTCCCCCCAAATCAGGACTGTCCCTGTTTTTTCCAGACATATGGTGACCCTATCCCAGGTAGTCATTCAGACCAGTTTACTTCTACATGGTTAACCCTGGAATGAAGATTAATGTATTCTCAAACTAATGCTCACTGTTGACTGGTGTGAACAATGTTCCAACTTGGTACACTGGGTAGGGCAGTGATTTTCAACCAGTATGCCATAGCATAATGGTGTGCCGCAGATAGTCCTCAGGTGTGCTATGGAAATTTGGGGATTGACATTCATTAATAGGAAAATTGGGGGATTTGACCAGTCTTGGTGTGCCTTGTCAATGGTAAACACAATTGATGCGTTGACGTTTCTCTGCCTCACCTCCTCTGCCTCCAAACCAACACACATCCCTCCAGTATTCCAACTCGTAGGGAGTTTTGCTGGGCCAGGATCATGGGCAACCTGACTCAAATGTTCACATTAATACCATTTACCTTTACGTTCCTTTGGAACCTCTGCTGCTTGGCTTCCTAGCCACAGTAGTGACTTGCTGTGCTTCAACACCCGCATCCCATAACAGGACACTTCAGGAACATAGACGAAGGAATGCCTCAGGTCAGGAGTCTTTCCAACTTGTATAATAACTCCAGTGACTTAATTCTTCATTTGCTCAGCACAGAGTAAATACAATTACATAGAGAGGATTATGCCAGATTAAACAGCAATAATTTATTCTGAAGCAATTTACTAAAATTACATGCAGATAGAGATGAGGGCAATGGTTTTATTAGGACCAACTAAAAAGTAGCATAAAGTCAAACTGAACTCTTCATCATTTGAGTGTCAAGAAAGTGGACAGGGTGGAAGTAGAGCACGGCAAAGAAGTGCATTAACAGCCTACAGATTTTAAAAGTTAATTTTTTTTCTTTTTGATGAACTGACGCACCCATCTATTATACCAAGTAGTGAAAAAAATGCTGATTCCATAAGGCAGTTTTGTACATTTTAAAGCACGTAATTCTAAACCCCCTAACCACTTTTTCACATCACAGATGATGTGCTTTCACTTCACAATGAATTGTTATGTTATTTCAAAGCAGTTATCTTTTTTAAAAAAAATCAAAGTTCTCCTTGCTTAATTAAAATGTGGATGGATGAAATCAAACAGTCAGTATCTGTGGAATTGTAATGGAATTTGGCATTACAAAAAAGCTTTGCTTTCCTGTATTCAAACAATGTATTTTTAGTGACAGAGAAAACCAATCAGTTAGTGAAATATCAGATGCCGAGAGTGGGCTGATTATGAGCACAATCCTAACCATATCTACTCAAAAGCCCAGCTGTGATCACTTGAGTCTTACTCCAGGAAAGTGTGTTTAAGATTGCAGCCTAAGGTGGAAATCCTAAACTCTTTCCTGGGAGTAAGACCCATTGAATACAATTGGGCTTACTTTTGAGTAGACATGGTTAGGATTGTGCTCACAGTCATCCAGGCAGAAGTCAGTATCCTGCATAGATGTCCAAGCTGGTGTGCAGGGAATCAGCGCTTCCTCCCTTCTAGCTCAACTACATGAGTCCTGCTCAGTTCCCTCTTGACTTTTGAGATTTAAATAGCTAAACTTTCCTCAGCAGCTAAAAGTACTTTTATTTTAAAAATGACTTTCTGCAAGTACTTTTATTTTAAAAATGACTTTCTGCTGAGGAGTCTCTGCTAGAGAGTCCTTAGTCCCTTCCCTCTACAATTCCCATGTTTTCCTGGGATAGGTAATGAAGATTTCAGCCTATTTAATTCTCTTGTGTTCTTATATCCATCATAGGCTTTGAGTAATGCCAGTATACAAATGGAGCAAGTTGTGGGTTTGAGCCTCTACCCAAAAACTCAATCCTGGCCTTAATTCAATTGCTTTTCTTCATAGTGCAGTCACATCACCATTAGGGGATCAGTTCTATAAAGTGGAAAGCATAATCTGGCAACCCAGGAACCTCCTGTATGGCCTCATGCGTGTACCTTTTCCAAAGGCATGCACCTGAGTTTATTTGCTATAGCAAGATGTAATGACTAGATAAATTTATGGAGGACAAATCTAGAAATGACACTTAGCTGTAACATACTTGAACATAGAGGTAGTATACCAGTTGCTGGGGTTTCTGGGGGAGGACCACTGACAGAAAGAGGATGCTGGGCTAAGTGGACCTCCAGTCTCATGCAGTTGAACTCTTGTGTTTCTGAGTGGAGAAAAAGACAGACAAAGGAAACTTCAGTCCCTTTTCTAAAGCATGAACAGAAAATCTTATCCGGCACAACTGATGTGCAAAAGGGAAAGGTAGAATTCTCCCGATTTACATCCCAACTTTAGGATATATCCAGTGATGGGATTCAAAGAAATTAACAACCAGTTCTATGCCCATCTGGCAGCCACTTTTAAATGGCTATTTTTAAACTTTATATGTCCTATCTCTTGTTAACAACCAGTTCTATGGAGTAGGTGCGAACCTGCTGGAGCCCACCACTTGATATATCCTCTTTTCTGTGGCAGGGATGCTTAACTGTGGCCTGCTTGCAAATATGAATTGTCATAACCACTGAGTAGAATCAGTCCATACTCACAAATCCAGATCACAACTGACAGCTAACAGCTGATCAAGGCTGGCACCCCTCTGTTCCTCTTCACTAAAAACCTAGTCTTGGGTTTCATGTTTCCCTTTCATCTCAGTGACATGGGCTTTTGCTCATCTGCATATGTACCAGTTGACAGAGATCTGCTTCTAAAAAGATACCCAAAGGCAAAAGAGGACAAGGTTGCAGTACTGTCAGTTGAGGGAATTTTGTCATGTGTAATGGTGTAGAAAAGTGTAGCCTAGTGAAGTGTCACCTTCAATACATCTCTTAGAAGTCAAGAGCCCCATCATCCTATGTATCCAGTCACCCTGTTCTCATAACATGCACAATTGTGCTATATTCAGCCTGTATCATGTTCAGCCAGGATCTCTCATTTGACCTTCTTGGAAAGTTATGGGTGATATTTTAATAGTTCTCAAGTGACCATTTTTTTGTTCTTCGTTGCTTGATGAGTATCACTTAGTTTCTCTTCAGTGCACACAGTATTTCTTAAATTTCTTATTTTAAATTTGTGTGGATATTAAAATTGTGTGGATTTCTTACCACCTGGAATACAATTGCAGTCAGGATGGAACCAGAGTGTTTTGGGACAGGTAGGAAGGCAGATAAGATTAATCTGGGGCAGTAATGTTGTTATAGGACTGGACTATGAATCAGAAGTTTACTGATTCAGATCTCATGTATTTTCTGGACATTATGCAAATCACCAAGAGATAATCATATTAACACACTGAAAAAATGTTCTCAAGGATGTAAAACACTAAATAAATGCTGAATATTTTATAAAAGTTCAGTGAATCAAAGTAATTCAGTATTCAACCAGCTTAGCTTATGCTTTTATATGACTGTTTTATATAGCACAAAAGTGCTGGTGAGCGTTCATTATGAGACATGAAAATGCTACTAACCAAAATCTTTTCTTCAATCTAGGGCAAAGTAGAAGCTGAATTTCATTTAGTCACAGCAGAGGAAGCAGAGAAGAACCCAGTAGGCAAAGCTCGGAAAGAACCAGAACCTTTGGAAAAGCCAAAGTAAGTCATGGTGACACCCATTTGTTTTTCTCCTAGGGTTGAATTGAATCCTGCGATCAGGTCTGGAGCTCAAAATCTGGGAATGGCTAGAGAAGGGAGCAGACTGGTTGGGGCTATGTGTCGTTGTCCCCCCGTTTGCCTCCTTCCACTGTAGTCCTGCTCCCTTTGCATACCATAAATATTAGTGCTCAAATATGGGTGGGTGGGAGCAAAAAGGGGTGCAGCTGGCTTCCCATCTTGCTTTCTTTTGCCCCTGCAGTACTCTGGGAAGCCAGTATTTCTCCCCATGTTCTCCCTAGCAAGTGGCACTGTGGCACCACATCACATCATTCTTAAGGCAGTTTAGGAGGAAAAATGGTGACGCCACTGACATCTATTTTTCCCATATGTTGATGTAGTGTTGCTTGAATGGAAGGGTTGTAGGAAGAAGTGGCACTTGCTACCAGGGATGATTTTGACTTCCACCAGTTTCATTCTCCATGCCCTCCAGAAATATCATGATAATGCCTTCCCATTTCTACCTGTCAACAGGGCAGCAAAAATGGGAAGGGAATTTCAGCTCAGCCTGGAGACAGATTCATAAAATTGGTGGGTTATCTCAGATAACTGCATTCCCTCCATCCAGTCCCATGTGAATATAATATTCTTCCACCGCCAAATATTCTGATTATCTAATTTTGTATACATTCCCCCAGGCCATTCAAAAAATGAGGTTGCATTTTCTGACCTGAAGACAATAGCATTTTCCGTAATTTCTTCAGTAGATGCACAATGTTAGGACAGCGTGAAAGACAAAAAGAAGCCATTGCTTGCCATGATAGATCATTTTAATTTTGAGATCTTTATTGAGGATCTGCAAAAGGTTGCGGCTTGTTTGTGAATGAGATGATGTACTGTACTAACTTGGATTCCCCAAGGAGCAGATGCTGTGAGTCAGTTGTAGGCTGCACCATGTTAGTACAGCCTGGAAGTAGCTACATTACGTGCATATTACTTAAGGCAAACTTAGTCATCACAGAGCAAATATGAAAATCCCCAAGCCCCACGCTTGCCTTGTACTGCTAATTATGGCTGGCATCAAAACTTGGAAAAAACGTGGAAATTCAAAGCACATTTCTGGGTCTCTCCCAAGGAGAAACATCTCAGAATTTTCAAGGAAATCTGTATAAGACCAGCAAAGAGGAGGAGTTTTGCATAACTCACTGGTGAATTTGACAGGTGGAAGGATGTGTGTTTAACCATTAATATACTCTTGCTGCAGTCCTAGGAGTAAATCTCACACTTTCCTGGGAGTAAGTCCTATTGACCACAATGGGACTTCTGAATAGACATGCTTAGAATTGCATTGTCGGGCTACAATCCTAACCCCTGCTTAGGCCAGCACAAGTCCCATGCTGGCCATGGGGCACTTCTGGGGGATTAGACATGCACTTGCCTTTCCACGCCACCACAGGAACCATGAGCAGGTGAGTTGTGCCGGCCTAAATTGGTTAGGATTGCATCCTCAAAGACTCTCTGTGGCCATTTTAACCCTTTCCACCTTCATCTAGTAGCAAAATAAGTCTAGCTAGGAGGAACATACCCTGGGATACAGCAAGTGAAATAGAACCTGCAAATTTTAAGTTCATATCTGGTGCAGGGTACAAAGAATGTCTGGTATTTCCTTGTTGACTGGAAGCAGAATGATGCACTTTCATCTAGCTTCATATGGTAAGCTCAAGATGAATGGAGTGTGGCATTTGCACCCACAGCCAGCTCGTATAGGTTTTGTGGATCGAAGGGTACATTGCAGAAATATCCACTTATTCCTATTGTGTACAAGAACTTCTTCCATGTGGCTGCATCCACACACTGCACAGGTAATGTCTGTATTCCACAGAGGGTAGAAAGATTTCACAGTTTGTTTTCTCATGCCTGTGCTGTGCTGGTCAGAATCTGTACACAGTGCTGTGCTGTGCAGCTACGTGGAGGCATTAGAACTAGGAGACATCCGCTAAAATTGAGTGTTGGGAGCGTTAGGAGAGACACAAGAAAGCATTTATTTACCCAGCGTGTAGTCAGTTTGTGGAACTCCTTGCCACAAGATGTGCTGAAGGCATCTAACCTAGATGTCTTTAATAGGGAATTGGACAAATTTCTGGAGGAAATGTCCATCACAAACCATGACAGATATGCTAGGTTTAGGATACCTCAGAATACCAGGTGCAGGAGAGGGCACCAGGATGCAGATGTTTTGTTGTCTTGTGTGTTCTCTGCAGCAACTGGTGGGCCACTGTGAGATCCAGGAAGTTCAACCAGTCACTCCATCTGCCCTGATCAGGCAGGGCCCTTCTTACGAGGTGGCCCCCACTCCACCACAATGTACAAACTGATTCTGTACTGCAATTGGAGTATTCAGAACTGTGAAGAATTTGTTGCTGCAGTTTCTACTGCACAAGAGAAGACTAACTTGTTCCTTTAAGTCTTCCCACTTTCTCATATCAGTGACCATTCAAACATACATGATTCTGGCAGGAAGCAAAATATACACTAGGACAGTTAAGTAATTGTTTAAAATGCTTATAGCATTGCAAATCAAGTTTCAAAATGCATAGAGATGAAACAGGAAAAATGTCTCTTTTCAATTTTCTTTGCTCCCTAGAAGTTAAAATGCTAACATAATTACTTGGATATAGATAAATCTGACAATGCTAATGAATTTTTTTTCCTTTCTTTTGTGTCCTTACTCTAGCCGGCCTGACACATCCTTCTCCTGGTTTGTGAACCCTTTCAAGTGTTTGTATCACCTGATCTGGAGAAATTACAAGAAATACATCATCATCGGACTAATTCTGATTATCTTGATGGTTTTCTTAGTACTTTTCATCTACACTCTGCCTGGGGCCATCAGTCGTAGAATTGTTGTGGGCAGTTCTTAGAAGACTTTGCTGTTTCCCAGCCGTGATCACAATAATTCAGGAAAAATTAAAAACTCCGCTTTTGCTTTTGCCTATGCTCAAAACAAAACATAATTTTCAGAGACCCGATGCTTGCAGAATGTTTTGCCAAGTAACTTGGACCAAACTAGACACAATGGCAGCAGTTCTGTGTGTTTAGAATCCACCCTAACCACAAGGAAAGAAGGGGTAGATGTCCAATATTAACAGCGACATTAGTACTGTACATAGGCAGAGCAGTGATGGGATTCAAAGAAATTAACAACCGGTTCTCTGCCCATCTGGCAGCCACTTTTAAATGGCTATTTTTAAACTTTATATATCCTATCTCTTGTTAACAACCGGTTCTATAGAGTAGGTGTGAACCACTGAGGCAGAGGATGCTAAATACTCCCTCCTCCTCCTCCTGCTCCTAGTTACTCTCTTAGCTATTTTCCCCAGGAACACACTGGGCTTAAATAGCAGAAGGATTTTGGGCAAGGGGGTTGCACCGTGTTGAACAAAACTTGGGAAGGTTTGGCACTCTCACAACACACTCGTTTTGTTATTAACATCACTTCCTCTGTTCCCTCTTCCTACTTGATTAAAGCAATTATTGTAAGTTTAAACTAAGGCAAAGGTAAAGCTGAGGATCATTTTAGGAATTTTTAGAAGTAAAAGGGGACCTTTACTTGCAGCAGAGACAGATTTATGGCTGCCATATTTTTTTCCCTAGAAATACTCACATATCAGCCTGTCGTGATATAGCTGCTATATCATGATATATTTTTGCTGCTGCTGTTTTTGCTGATAGTCTTTTGTAATAATGATTATAAATTGCCTTCAGACCTCAGATAAAAGGGTGGAGATACATTTTATAAATAAAATAAATTTCCAGGTGGCTTTGAAGAAAACATGGCAGTTGTTGAGTGTTCTGGTACTGCTATGAAAAAGCAAGGCAAAGTTACTAGAGCCAATTCTCCCAACTTTCTCAAAATCTGAGTTGAAAATATTTGGGCAGGAGTTTCTAGTTCAATCTGAATTTAAGTACACAGTTTGCCAACATCATGCCTACTCTGGCCTTCAACCAACAAACCAGCCATAACTATTTAGCCATTTCACCATTTTGAAGTAAGATTTTTAGCAGGTAGGGGAAGCAGATCTAAAAACAGTAGCACTGGAACCCATGATACCCCTTAGCACTGATATTCCAATATACATAATTGTGGTTAGATTGTGAATAGAAAGACTGAGAGCCTTTTTTGGACAGGGAACCCTCTCTTCAAATAATTTGTAAACCACCTCAAGGACTCTGTTCAAATGTTATATATAAATATTAAATGCTGAATACTACTCAGTCATGTATAAATTTGTCATAACATTCAGTGCAAAAGATTATCTGATTATGATGGAATTTTTATGTTGTGCTTTTTTTCACACTTACGATTATTACCCTATTATACATGCCATATAATTTTTCTGAAAATGAATAGGTATTGCTCTTGAATAGATAAGGGGCACAATCCAGAGTGAGGGCAGTGAGGAGTGCCCTAGCTGGGCTGCCCCAACTATTCTGAATCCAGAGCAGAAAGTTATGCTGGATCCAGAGAGTCAGGAAGCCTGGGCTGCCCTAAGTGCTCCAGAGCATGCTCAGTAGGCACCAAGTCAGTGACACCTGAGGAGGGCTTGCTCCTGAGAAGACCCCCCCCCCTCAGATCACACTGAACAAGGAACAGCTGTGGTGCTTGCCTTCTAAGGAGTTTCTGATGAGATGCCAATACAGTCTACAATGAATACAAGGGGCTTCTTAGAGTGGCCTGCTGTATCCCCAGTTTAGTGGGCTGCCCTATTATGCCATATCCTGAAGTTGAGAGGCAGGGGTTGCAGCTACGCTGGCCAAGAACTCAGATTTGTGGTCCATGTTTACTGTGCTTTATCATGAACCCCTGGGATCTACTCATGATTATACCTGCTCCTGAGGTGGTATAACTCTGATGAGCTGGAAGAGGGCATTTCTGTCCTGGAAACAGGCTCTGGATACAGAGTCACTGCTCTGCCCTTGGCAATGCTCAATATGCCTCTCCTGAACTGTGTAGGCTGCCCCAGTTAGGGCAGCCCAGGTCCACCTGTTTTGGGGCTGCCTATGTTGCCTTAGGCTGCCCCCAAGCCTTTTCCAGAATAACGAGGGTGGCCCACCTTGCAGTTGAGTCAGCCCAGTGATAGAATAACCCAAGTGCACTTCTGGATTCTGCCCCAAATCATTTCAAGAAAACAAAAATGCATCTGCCCAGAAACACATGGTACATACTCATAAATGGTAAAGTATGAAAGTCCAGACA
Organism: Cryptoblepharus egeriae; assembly: GCA_030015325.1. Taxonomy (NCBI): domain Eukaryota; kingdom Metazoa; phylum Chordata; class Lepidosauria; order Squamata; family Scincidae; genus Cryptoblepharus; species Cryptoblepharus egeriae. Next base: position 10,858,855 of record JAREYC010000003.1, on the reverse strand, counting down.
AATGAGTTTTCCACTGAGTGCCTGAAACCAGACAGAGAATGCCTAGGTAAATAAGAGTTCAGATACAATTCAAGAAAGCACCACTTTCAATGCAGCCACGTTTACACAGTCCACAGGCTTTTCTGCAAAAGACACAGAAACGGTAACAGGTCCAGGGAGGTGTTTCCTGGACAGAGTTGCTGAGTGAGAGTAGGACAAGGCGTATAATCCTTGACAAGGACAAGGTGTGTAATCAGATTTAATTGGTTCTAGTTGGCATTACATTGGAAGAGATCGGGCAAAACGCCTTTTTGAAATAACAGAATTTTAAATTACCATTTAAGGAGGTGTTTCTATTGGTTGAGCCTTAAAACCTCTTTTAGTAAATCAGCTTGTCAATAACATCTTGCCCTTTTCTTCTGAGAGGAAAAAATTTATGGGATTATGGTTCTTTCACCATTGAACTGACAGTCAAAGCCTGCATTCTCTGTCCACTCAGAATTACTACCATGTATATGTGGTTTTCAAGGTGGGGGACGTGACCCCGGGGGGGGGGGGGGTCACAGAACCCTCACAAAGCAGTCACAAAGGCTGTGGGACCACCATGATGCTGTCCCCAAATCAACTTCATGATGGTGTGCACTATCCCATCATGTCATATGTCATTGTATTCGTCTTGAAAAGCTGAATCCAACACAACAATCTGTTTTAAAATAGCTCCTTCCTATCAAACATTATGGCAAAAAAACTGAAAAGCAAAAAATACGAATAGAAAATGCATGGGAAAATGAAAGTAATTTATATTGGGGCTTTACTCATGAGCAGACTTTAGAAAGTAATTTATATTGGGGCTTTACTCATGAGTAGACAACAGACTGAATCTGCACAAAAATACTGAAAAGTCCATTCATAACTTGGACATCTATAACTTGGGTGGGAATGGCTCTCTATATATTTCAACATGTTATCTTAATACTGTTTCAAGATGGGCTCACAAGATTACATATATTAATTTCCCTTATAACAAGCAAATTATAATAAATATAAAATGATCACTATATGTTCTGCTCGGAACAAGAGATCTTGACCACAACTGTTACCTAATTGTCATTAGAAGGTACTGTTTTAGAGCCTGCAACTTCAAAGTTTTTATGGGAAGGGATTGGGAGTCTAGTAAGAGAGGAAACGCCACTCCAGCACTATTTTGACATGATCATCCTTTCCTCTTTCTCAGCATAAGATAGCCTCAGGAAAGCACCAAACACTGCTGTTATCTTGCTCTGCAGTTTCCTCTCCTCAGGCAACAGTGGCTGCAGGTATCACTTGTCACTCATGCTTGACCTAGTTTAAAGGTGTGGGTATGACTACGCTATTGCCCTGAATCAGCATTTCCCGGAAACTGTGTTTTTTTTCTTTCAACCTTGCATATTTGATTTGTTTGCCAAACTATATGTTCCCTTTTGATTTAATTTTCATTCAAATTGCTGGCATAAAACCCATATAATTCCAGATGAGAATTATCCCAGGAAGAAAGAGACTTGCACTTGCTATCTGGGATCCTGGGAAAGCTCCTCAGAGGCTGGGGAGCTGCGTGTCGAGCGTGGCACTTGTGCCATGGGTTGTTGACCCACAGACTAAAGCACATCACCAGCCTCTGTGACATTGGTTAAGCCCTTTCACTACCACCTTACTGGAACCTTCCCTTTTGCCAACCTAGCAATTGAAAGCATACAAATGCAAGTAGATAAATGGGTACCACCTGAGTGGGCTACCACCTCCATGTGCAGGCTAGCCACATGTCCATGGAGACATCTTCAGACAATGCAGGCTCTATGGCTTAAGAAACAGGGACAAGCAACACACCCTAGAGTTGGTCATGACTAGCAGGACAACCTATCGGGAACACCTTTACCTAAACAAGGTTATTGTGAATCTCTAGACAAAAATGGCTCTTGTGTCTTTCCACACACACTCACCCTCACGTCACAAAAAGGCCACCAGCACCATCTCCCCACAGCTGGCAAATGTAATAAGAATGCTTCTCTAAAGCAATATACACTAACATGCCTTCAAAACCTTGCTCTTACCACTGCGATCCCTTCTTTCCAGGGATGAAAACAAATGCCTTGCAGGAGCTGTGTTATGCTGGGGATCCCATATCTTTCCCTATATGGCTAGGAAAACTGAAATTATGAATTTATTCATAATTTGTAATTCATAATTTATATAATTAAATCTATATAATAACTAATATAATTCAGTGTATATAATTCAAACAGAATTTATGAGTTATGAACAGAAAATATGAATTTGTCCAGAAAGCGGCTGGAAGGGTACGAGTTGAGCAGTTCCTCCCTATAGAATTCCTTTCCTCCTGACTGCAGCCAAAATAAAGTGTCAGGAGACTGAGAGCCCAATCCTGTGCATGTCTACGAAGGAGTAAGTCCCATTATAGTCAATAGAGCTTGCTCCCAGGTAAGTGTGGATAGGATTTCAGCCTGATGCCTTCAGTGAGCTTTGTTTTGCCCTAAATCTCTTCCTCATTCTTGCCTCTTCTTTCAGCCGCTTGTTTGCATTACCAACACCTTGAATATTTTTGTTCAAATTTGCAGCACTCCAGATTTTCTCATCAGACACTTTCCACCACAGACAACAACCTTCCCATGTCATTTGTCAGCTCCTCAACAATCCATCTCTCTGCTCCACCTTCTGCACGACACACATGCCCTGAGCCCAACCAGACACTCTCCATCTTCTCCATACACCTGTCAACTGTTACTTTGAGTGTCTGACAATAAATGGATTGACAGTTTTTAAAAAGCTGGATAGAGAATTAATATGATATCAGAACCTGGATCAAAAGTCCCAGCAAAGCACCCATCAAACTGAGCTAAGAATGCAGTGGGTGGTAGAACAAGCTCATGTTTCTGAAGCTATTGATGGAGGACTTTGACTTGCCAACTTTTTCACTCTTTTGCCTTTAATATGAGTCTTCTTGCACACAAATTTAACAGGAACATAAGAACACAAGAGCTCAAGAAGTGCCGCACGGGATCAGGCCAAAAGTCCGTCTCCTCTAGCGTGCACCATCAACTCCAGAGTGCACTTTCTTCATCACTCATTTCCATGCTAGGAAAAGCATGATCTGTTCAATTTATGTATTACTAGTGAAAAAGTACCCATGTTGCAGAAGTAAAATTCTCCCTGTATGCCATCCTCCCACTGCACACCGTTCCCCCCATGCACATCATCCCTGCATGTGCATTGTCCCCCCCACGCTCATCATCCCCCATGTACAATACCCCCATAAAACATCCTCCCTTGCACACCATATGCAACACCGCCATGTACAACACCCCCATGCGCAATACCTCCGTACAATATGTGCACCACCCCATGCACACCATCCCCAATGCACACTGTCCCCCATGCGCAACACTTCCCATGCACAACACCTCCCATGCGTATTATCCCCACATGTGCAAAAACTCCCATGCACATCATCCCCCATGCAAAACACCCTCCATGTGCATCATCCCTCATGCGCAATACCCCCATGTGTACCATACCCCCATGTGCACCGTCCCCCCATGTTCCTATTTTTGTCTGTAAAATGTTGGATTATATACTGAAAATATAGAGCTGTAGCTTAGTTTAGTACACAGAAGATCCAAACCCTGGCTTCTCCAGGTGGGTTTAAGAACATAAATCCTGCTGAGTCACACCAAAGTAGGGTTGCCATAATTCTCTGGAAACAAAACCTGGACAGGACCTCTGTCTAACTTGCCAGTATGTGAATGCAATCCCCCCAAACTGGGACAGTCCTATTTTTCCAAAGGCACAGTACTTTTCCTTAATACTTTTGTTTCTTTGATTTTTTGAAAAATAAAAATAAAAAACTGGCATTCATAGGCACAATGGCACTAGATTGGGGATAGCATGTAGCTCTCATTCATAAGAGCCACCATGATTTATCCACCATGAATCTGTCCAATTATCTTTTAAAGCTATCCAAGTCAGTGGCCATTGCCATGTCGTGTAGCAAGAAATTCAAGGACTAATTATACATTGTGTGAAAAGTATCTCCCTTTTTCCCCACCCTAAATTTCAGGCCACTCAGTTTCAACAAATAACCTCTGGTTCTGGTGTGCTGGCAATGGTCTGAAGGTGTGCCGCAATAATTTGGGTAGTTCACTTATTCAATGGAAAGTTGGGGACTTACGATCCCTCGACCTGCAGCATGGTGTGCCTTGTCAATGGTAAAAAACTAATGATGTGCTTTGCGTCTTTTAGCATCTTACCAGTGCAACATGAGATAAAAAGGCTTGAAAATAGGTGCTTCACAAGTGGCACATGCTGACAGGTGGTTGGACAGTCTACAATGAGTGCAGTGGTTCCTGAGTTCTCCTACAATGGGAGTAAGGTGGGAGGAAGGAGAGGGAGAGGCAGGAGAGCATAGTTTGGATTTGTCGTGGATGCTCTTCATCCTTACAAAAATCAATCATTCAGTGATCAAATCAGTCATTCAATGAATTAAATCTGCCATTGCCTGCTGGGGGTTATTAATTGTCTCTGAAAAAGTGGCAGCTGGTTGATTGGTGTGAACAGAGGAAGACTGGAGAAGCTGAATGTCACCGTGAGATTATTTTCAGCAAAGAACAGTGAACTGAAATTTCAACACGCCTCTGTCTTTTGGGGGCCTGTCATCATGAAATCTCAAAGACACTGTCAACAACACACAAAAACCCAAATACGTGATAATATTTCATGGAGACTGGCTACCCTGGCTATACAGGGGTAGTAAGTCAGCAGTAAGTTCCATTGTGTTAGCCTGAGAGCCCCATTCCAGGATGGCAGTACCCACAGCCAGATTCCAACATGGTGGCACCCAGCTTTACACAACATCCTTGAAATGAAGGTGCAGCCCCCAAGGGGTCCGGATCCCCACTTTGAGAACTACTGATTTAGATGATGCATTGTTGATATTAAACCAGTACCTCCACCAGCAGGTGGTGCTGTATCTTTACATTTTAAACACAAACTGGCTGGTGCCATGTTCAGAAGTTGCCTTGACATACAGGCATCCCCCACTTATTGGATGGGGAAGGGACTGGAGCACCATCCAAACATGAAAACCATTGAAAAGTGGAACCTAGTCTTTTTTTCAGCTTGCAAGTCCAAATAGCCACCAAAAGAGCATAAATATCACATGCAAAAGCCTAAATATTTATAAACACATAGCCAAAATATATAACAAATTACAGTCAAATGAAGAAAGGCATGTGTAGGCAATTAATATCTTATGTATTTGACTAATATCTTATGCATGTATTGAATTTGAATGAACTGGATTAATGTACTGAATAACCATCATGGTTATTTAGTGGAGGAAGTCATAAGAAAATGCCAAAACAGATTGGTCACCGTGTCACATGAACATCAATGTCAGGAAAGACAATTGTACCCTTTAGACCAGCAGAGAGAGTTGAAAGAGTGAAGCATGTGTTGAATGAATGAGTTCTGGGTATAATTGAAAGGTAGTGAAAGAGCAGAACCATCAGAAAGTGGGGAATTCCTGCACAGTCCAACAGTCCAACCTACGAGATGGCTAAAAATGGATACTACACTGTCCAATTAATTTTGGTTTTCATTTTATATTGTTCACATGCTTCTTTTCAGAGACTGCATCAAAAGAACCTCTATTTGATTTCTCGTAGCTGGACTCCATCTGCGTCACAGAAGGTTTTCTTGAATAACATGGAAATTGGCTTGGTCAGAAGCGTATTTCTAAGTTGTATTGTGCCAGTTCCAAATTTGGAAAGGAAACAACAAGCAACAATGTGTAGAGCCAGGCCATATGGGGCTCGCACCGTCTGGGGAAGCAGGGGATATTCATGCGGACAATGTTTTATGTCAAAATGCAAATCTGCTGAGAATGACAAATTCCCCCAAATACAGAACAACTACGGGAGCACATAAGAGACGTTATGTGCACCCTTGAGTACTGCACCACCTAGTGAAAGCCTATGGGAAATTCATATTGGAATCCAGAGTAATTTGTTCTTACACCGGAGCAAGGACTCCCGTAATTACTCTGGATTTTGCCCATTATCACTATTTGATGAGTTAATACAATCTATATGGCGTGGCAATGAACATGATCTAGAATACAATGGCACTTCATGGAAAGAAACCTCACGTAAAGTATGTTTCACATAACAAACAAAAATTTCTCCAGGATTCTGCTTCATGTAAAGAAAATGCTTCACGTAAAGAAAACATTTGCTGGCAGTTGGGGCAGACACGCTGGCCAGCAGCCTGTTTATAAAGCATCAGGGCTGCCTAGCGCTCCTGCCCATAGTGAAAGCAACACTTCCATGTTGTTCCTCCTGTGGCTGGGCGTCCGCTGGGCAGAGGGAGAGAAGAGCAGTGGAGAAGAGGAAAGCAGCTCAGGGCTACCCAGAAGGGAGCAGGGGAGAGAGAGGCTCAGGATGGAGAGAAGGAGAAAGTGGGGAGATACTTTGAAGGTGTCTTGGATTGCAGCCTCCTCACCATGTCCACCCAGAAGTAAGCCCCATTGTGTTAAATGGGTCTTACTCCCAGGAAAGTGTCTTTAGGACTGCAGCCTAAGTAGACTTCATAAGTTCATGCACACTGAATGCATGTTTTGAATTCAATTCCAGTGTTTTGTCATCATTTTTACATCCAGTTAATATTTTTATATGAATATTTTTGGGGTTGTGGAACCAATCATCTGAGTTTCCATTATTTCCTATGGGAAAATCCGCTTCACGTGAAGAAAGTTTCACGTAAAGAAACTGCCTCCGGAACGAATTAATTCTGTTACGTGAGGCGCCACTGTACCTGCAAATAATTACAGTTCAGGAATATGTTCTGGAGAATTGAAAAACACATTGTTGAAGTGAATTTGGAGCTTCCTCCTCAAGGAAAATATCCAAAGGTTTTTTGAGATCAGCAAACCTTGTACTTGTGAAATTTCTCAGTGAGGGCTTTGCACATCCTGGAGGGCATAAGGCAAAGGCTTTCCTATGGCTGTAGCTATATTGCATTAAGAAAGGAAATAGGACTGAGGACAATGCCAACCTACACAACTGTTTATGAATATATATATACAATATAGAATCAGCTTTGGACAATCATTTCAATGTGGTTTTTGCAATTTTCTAAGCCTCTGATCACAGAAAGGGCAAGTTCTCCCTGCAGTCGTGTACCTAAACATATGGTGACAAGGTCAAAATTTATCCATTTGAGCTTGCCCCAACAATCTCATGCTGCCTCTCCTAGCCCTACGAACCAGACGTTCCTTGTCCAACAAATCATAATCACTAATGGTAAAAAATTACTTGGCTTTCTCCAACACCAGGGTCAGTAGGCAAAGTCAAAACATATCAGATTCAATAAGCCGCTACTACTACCAACTTGAAGGATTGGGCTTTAGTCTATGGACCAAGGCTTTGTAAATTGTTTGTGTCTATGGCCATTTCCTTCCAAAGTTTTTAAATCCCACAAAGTTTTAAAGTTCACCAATTGGTAATTGAGGGAGAATATCTCTTGTGCTTCCTTTTGTTTCCCTTTGATGGAATAGCAACCATGGCTTGCCCACAGCGCAGTACCTAGTTAGCAAAGCACTTTAAAGCTGGAATCATTGAGACTGACCTATTTGCTGCACTGCTGCACCATCTTCCCATTTGGAAATGAAAGAATCCAGACAAACCTAGCGGCATAGCTTTGGTGCGGCCACTCTGATATTAAGAAATATATGCCTTGTTGTTGGTTGAAATGACATGCTTGCCCACTATTGCTGCATGAGAGCATTCTGCCAAGCCCTGATACTAATGGGAAATTTATTATGCCTAATAACAACAGTAGATCAGTAGCTGAAATGGAGAGGGTGAAATAAGCGGATGCAGGCAGGTCATGTGTGCTGTAATAAGAGATCATGTTGGCACAGAAATGCTAGAATAAGAAAAAAAATGTCCAGTGGCATTGATGCACATGGGGGGGGGGGTGTCACTATTAGTGACCAAAACTGTTAAATCACAATTTGTAGGAATAATACTATCATGTTATGCAGTGTTTAATGTATAATCTACAGCAGAATGCAAGGAAACAAACTGCTTTGAAATATCGCTGTTCTATCCAAATGTCTAGCAAAAGAAACCAGCATGGCCTGGGTTTACTTATTTACCATATGCCAAATACATGGACTTATGAGAAATCAAATTTTAATGTTCAGTCCACCCAGTCATTCAAAGAGAGAGTGATCTGTATTGAAAAAATGGGACATTGGGCCGGTATTATCCCAGTGTGGCCTGGATGATGGTGCATTATAACGCCATCACCCGGATTGTTGCAACTGCATAGGAACAGGTCCCCCTCAGGACCGCACCATCTGACTTCCTGTACCAGGTGATGCAAACCATAGTGATATCACTGAATAAATGTCTATTTTCTCCTTCCTTGCTGTGCTATAAAAATATCAGAACAGTCCTGCTCGTGCCCACTTGGTCCTGCAGGCACCTTCCCCAAATAGGGAAATGTAGCATATTGAGATCATAAATCTAATATGTTTCATAGGGGAGACTGATGCAAATCATTATTCATTCAAGTTCTTCATTTCAAGTCTCACCTAGGCAGGGGCAATGCAGATCACAAGAGGTAGGCGATTTCAATATCCTACCTACCCCCACATGCTTTGGCCGTCAGGCTGTCAGCCCAGTTTTGCTGATGATCACTAATTAGATTAGGCTCATCTTGATTATAAGGAGAATTATCTAGGAAATCCGATTGCTGTTAACAGAAATCATGCACATAAGCCTATTATCCTGTGCAGTGACACCTGCGTTCTGGTAAAGTCAGGAGTCTTTGCATAGAAGATTTCTAGAGGTCACACGGACATATCAGTGCTGGCAGAAGAAAGAAAATTAGGCCCAAGGATCCCCAAGGCAAAAATATAAAGTGCAATCAAAATTCCAGCCTATCTTGCCTCAACCAAGTGGTAGCTAATCAGAAGTTATTAACTCTGTGAAAAACCACATTTTAAACCTCAAGACATCCTGCCTCTTGACCGCCAATAAAGTAACACACAGTTTTTCTAGGTGAAAATGTGATTTTTTTTCAGATTTTTAATGAGTGATTGTATTTTCAATTTACAATGTACTATAAACACACATCCCATAATTCCTGTTTTAATTAAAACTGCATTTATGGCTGTCCACCAAAACCAAATGGTGGTAAAAGCAGAAGATAAGAGAATCTTACAGCAGACAAATTTAACAACGTAATAGGAGATCAGATTAAGCAAACGCTGTCGGTTCAGATAACAGACCATGAAAAAAACTATAAAAAGGCTGCATTTCCAGAATCTTTGTTCCAGCCTGCAATTCTAAGTGCTTTATTTTGCACTTTAAGGGGACATTAGCCTTGTTTATGGTAATAGTTTGTAAATCACTTCGTAAAGCTATGCATTTCTGGCTCAGTAAAAAAATACAGCCTGCATACAAACATCCTTCTTCAAATATGGGTCTATTTGATTCTATAGCTATTGTGGCTTGATTATTCAGAGGCAACGGACTATCTAATCAACAGTCCAAACCCTGTAGGCCAAATCCTATAGCCTGTGAGAAGAAGTATGGTGAGGTAGTGAGATTGCTGGGCAAAGACCAAGGTTTGGGGCAATATTAGGCAAGCCTGTGCTAACAATGCTACTAGTTATTCCTAACAAGTCACTTGAAATGAATAAAGGCTCCCAGATTTTTTACTACTCCCAGTTACTTTTTGCTGAAAATAAATATCAATGATATCTCTCAATCATATTGTTGTTATCTGTGTTATCAACACTGATGTTATCGATCTTGATATCTCAATAGTTATCAATTATAATTGTCATTCTCTACAATCCAGAGTAACTACGGGAAGACGTAAGAGGCACTTACTCTGGATTGCTCTATGCATTTCCCATAGGTGGCACCGTAACTACATCGGTGTAAAACGTCCCGGAGTTACTCTGGATTGTAGCCATTGTTATCAATGATAACTATATTGAGCAACAGTTGGTCTAGTCCAGCCCGGAGCAGCAGTATATCGCTATTAAATTGTGGCAGTTCTGGGTTTGCTGCGAACCAAAGAGGAAAGAAAAATGAGGGGGACAGTTGGTATCTTAATGAATCTTATATGAAAGGCATTACTGAGCAAAACCAAACACACACTCATATGCGAGAATCCTCCTAAAATGCTCACCAACAATGAAGCCATGATAAATGCATTGTTTATGTTTTTCACTTGGCAAGTAAGTGGTAGCTTGAATATAAATCAAGATAATTAATGCTCTCTGGACCTTGCAGGATCAGTTGATGGGAAGAAGGTCAGGCGTCGGCTGCAACAACATACAAGAGAGTCTGCAGCTGAGAAAGCGGTGAGAATGACATTTGCATTGCAGGGGAATTGCATACCTATTTTAAGAATCTTTTCCCCCTTATTCAAAATATCTTTGCAATTTGTCAATGCCAAAAAAAACATTTAGGAAACATTTCTTGATTCAAATGCAGTTCAGGAAGCTGTGAAATCAAACAACTGTGCATCAGCCATAGGTGAGTGTGAACCAACAGAAACAAGAAAAGCAACCATCCAACTAATTTAATTCTCTCTTCTGTGTAGGTCAGGAAAAAATCATCCATGACAAATTTGCCAGCAGGAACTTACCCCAGTGTCTGCCACTGACTTGTAACATTTTTTATTTGTAGCTGTGGAATGAACCCATTTCGCCTGTTTCCTAAGGGATGAAAACAGCTAGTAAACCACATTTATTTCCCTCCTCCTGGAGTTTGGAAGAGGAAAATTAAACATGGGAGGAAATTAAACATGGTTTACTAGCTGAGTTCGGTGAAAATAAAAACTCCAGCCGATGAAGGTGACATTTTGAAAACGTCATTTTGCATTCTAAAAACAAATTTTGAATGAGACATCAAGAGATGTTCATCCTGATCTAGCAAAACACAGTTCTCCAGAGGTGTATCACAAGTTTCATGGTGCCTCTACTCAGGCTGGAAGAATATCTCGTGCAAAACTGCTTGTCAGATACAAGAACTGCAGTTGTTTTGGGGCCAAGGATTTTTAAACTGAACTGTACTGGCCCATAGATGATTGCATAAAGATTGTCGTGTGTTTAATCCTTGACATCTCCGCTTTAAAAAGAATAGCAATTGATGGGAAAGCTATCCACAGAGAGCTACTAGCAGTTGAAGTTATACAACTTCAGTTATAAGACCTAGAAGGAAAATAGGTCTAACTCAGTATAAAGTAGCTGAGTAGCTCACCATCCTTTTTGGTGGGGCTTACTCCCAGGAGGGTAAGGTGAAAATGTTAGTCTTAAGGACCCAAAACACAATCCTATTCATGGCTATTCAGAAGTAAGTTACTCATTAGTGGCCAATGGGCTTACTCCTAAGAATGTGAATATAGGATTGTAGCTATAAGACAGACTTTACACAGTTAAGGGAAATTTTGAACTCCAGTATGTTAATAACAGTCATTTGACATCTACCAAGAACTGTCTTCCCCCTATTGTAATTTAAATTACAGTCCTGTCCCTTACTTGTAAATTTTCATACATATGAACATACCTTCAAGGTACAAACTTTCAAACTTACGAACATAACTCTCTCCTTGTCCGCTGCAATTAAGGTACAATAACGTTACTTTAACAGCAAAAGGTTTTGTAAAAATATTTATACAGTAAACAATATTAACAGTAAAAAGTACTTTTTAGTAGTGAAGATATTTACACTAGTTTTTCATTTTTTCTTTTTTACACTGGATCAAACTGGGTCAAATATGCATTAACACCAATGTGCTGGACTTACAAACAAATCAACTTATTAATGAGCTTCCAGAACAGAACTCAGTTGTAAGTAGGGGACTTACTGTACTCACAAACAGACCAGATTATAAAATATCTTCTACAAATGGTTGTCATATATGCATAAGCAATGGAGATGCACCCCTTGGTTTAGGGATTGAAACCCTATAGATAACAATCTTTGAAACCCTATGGATAACAATAATTCCTTCCCTCATGTTTTTGGAGCCCACTTCACAACATCCACCTATTTAAATATATACTTATTGTGGGAAAAGTTGTTAACTGCTAGCAGTTTTCTACAATTCAAAAAGGCTGCTAGTGTATTTCGAGCAACATGATAGTGTCTACTCAAGTCAGATTCTATTGATTCTGTATTAATAGCAAGGAGTATTGCCTCTTCACTATTCTGAAAACATACAATTATAGTGAATAATAACGTGAAGTGTTTAAGGACTGGCATTTAAATAACAAAGCATTCCAATGTAATTTTGGTGCAGCTGCAAAGCTTCATAGATATCGCTGAAGACTATTGTTTTTTTTCTGATAATGTGACCTTTAAGTAGTAGAAACACAATTATACACTCATGGCAAACCTCTGCCATTAAATATTTTTCAAATCTTACTTTTCAATCACAGCTTCCATTCTTTCTAGAACAATATAATATAATTCTTTTCATGGACAAAGAAAGACTGGACAAACATAAGTTTGGACAAACATAAAGATCTGACAAATATTTGGCTTTTTTGTTTTTGCAGGAGGATCGCATCGTCTTTCTGTTACTGTGTTGGGGGCTAAAGAAAAAAATTGATTTAAATTTCAAATTTGTCCCATCTGCTTTTAGTCTGCTGAACTTGCACAGGAGTTTCTGGGGAGGTTCCAATAAGAAGAGGGGAAAAATTGGAGGTGAGAAATGACATTCATCACGGGAACTGTAACCCTTCTAAGGTGAGTGCCTGGGACACTTTGCCCAATGGATGGGTTGGTCTGGATTGCTCTCCTGGACCACTTAATAGTACCATAATTCCTGTTATAATCTCTGTAGACATGAACAAAATCATGAAGGCTGGTTAGCATTTTTTTTACAGTAAAACACATTAGCAGCTTGATTCAAAAAGTAATGAGCCTTCTCAGTATTAAACTCATTCCTGACTTTGCTCAACTGAACTGGATCTTTCTGGTATAAGTGCAGAAAATATCTTGGGCTTCTTCAAAATAAGCTGGTACTGAAGGAACTCCACGGATGGGAGACGTTAATCACAGTAAAGTGCAAATGAAGGTGGCAAGAGTGACAGAACAGCTGTGCACGGCTATGCTGTGCAGGACTCCGTTCTTCCATTAATTCCAAGACTGCCTTAAACTGTTTGCAAGGGAACTTTTAAATGAAGACTTTCAGTTTTCAGAAACTGGAAACTGCTGAAAGTGCAATTCTTGTGATAGGAGTTTAGAAAAAGCCTTGATCCCTACATAAATATTTGAGAGCATGTCTGATGCTGTCCGATACCGCAGAAGAAAATGAACATTTGAAAACTGTACATTCATTCATGGAGCACAGTCCTAACTTGCGCTGCAGCAGGCAGGCCAGTTGGCTTGTGCTGCATCCCGTGCAAGTTTGGAGCTGCTGTTGCACTACTGCAAAGCAAGGAGAAACTTCCCCCCATATCATGGATAATGCAGCAGCAGCGCCGATGGGTCTATTTGGATCTGTGCCACCTGTGATCTGTGCCACCAGATCCACCTATTTGGATCTGTGCCTGCCTATGTGAAGGCATGAGGTTCCTTCGCACTGCCTAGCGAACAGGGTGAGTTAGGATCCATACCATATGAGTCCATACTAGCTATGAGTCATCATGAGTCCTTTTCTTCTTGTTCTCCACACATATTTTCACTCTGTGGCTCCTGGATCAGGATTACTACGATTTGAGGATTTTTTTAATCTCATGTGAGAAAAATAAAGGCAAGAAGGCCACCGGCTCCTGAAAGAACTGCATTTTCTCATTTCACAGAACAGGTACAGGCACCATCTACATCTTTGATAACGGCAAATTTTCCACAGATTTGCCCTCTACTATATTGGCATGTCAGGGTCTCTATTTTTGTCTGAGTGACACTGACATTTCACAACGTTTTACTTATGCTGATAAAAACCTTTAAATATAACCTTCATCCAGAGTTCAAGCTATATTGCGGGGACCTCACTGTAGCCTTTCAGTAATTGAGAGGGGGGGAAAACTTCACTGATAAAATACTCGAGAAGTACCTTTCAGTGAATGTTATTCAATACTTATGTAATATGAAGATGGGGGGGGGCATAATGTGTTCACCAAGCCCAACAAAAAATGTGGGAGGGGCAAAGTACTCCTAATGGGACCCCAAAAGATATCCTAATATAAAATGAGAGAAGTTAACTTTAAAGGCACATCCTATGGGTCCTTATTTTAGGGAACGGAATAGTGTGTTCAATGCCTGCAGCGCAGAAGCCTTCCAATCAAACAAGTAGCATCCATTTGTGTGTCTTCTGTAGCAACAGCAAGCTTCTATGGGCAAAATTCAGAGTATGTGGAGTCCATGTTCCGGTGTAAGAACAACGTATTCTGGATTCCAATATGAATTTTCCATAGGTTTTCACTAGATGGTGCAATAACTACAGGTGCATGTAAAGTGTCTTACGTGCGCCCGTAGTTACTCTGGATTTGGGGATATGTTACGGAGAGGGAAGCTCTGGAGCCATTTTTGAAAGCCCAGAAAAAATTGCTCTTTTTTGAAAGCCCAGAAAAATTGCTCTTTGCTTCTCCTCCAAAATAAGTGTGGAGGCCCACATTATATCAATGGACTCCTAAGTGGTGGACACAGAAAAATGGAATTCATAGATGCTTCCTTCCCAGGCAGTTCCATTTATAGTCACTGACTTAGGGTTATCATCATTAGGAGACCTCAGAAACCACTGATCCTGTTAGTTCACACCTTTGCTTCCTATCTCAGCACAGAGATGATGGGAGAAATTCAAATCATGAGTGCAATCCTAAGCATGTCTACTCAGAATTATGTTCCATTGTCTTCTATGGAACCTACTCGCAGTAAAGTGAGTATGCGATTGTAGCCTATATCTTTTACATCCTTTTGTGCATCAAGGGGTATCAGAAGCAAAGTAACCTGCAGAAATTTTAACCAGGAGCTCAGCCTAGAACAAATGAAGCTCCTAAAAAAATAGCTCCTTAAAAATCAGTTCCTCAGGCTATCAATGCTAAGTCTTCTTGCTTCCAGAAATCTGTAGAATTTCTATTTCCTGAGGGTGTTTGACCTTTTTATTCTTTAGTACTACCCAAAAAAATGTTCAACCATTAAAAGTGCTACAAGAAATCATCCACTTATTTTTTTCTGGAAACAGAACTGAAAAGAAATCAATTCAGCTCTGCAAAAAAATTTCTGTCAAATCACATGAAGCACACAAAGAAAGGGGAAAAAAGTAGGGTGCTTTGGATGGAAACAAATGAAGTATGGAAAATGAGAGAAAAGTTATGTTATCTTGGCCATGTACATTATTCCTGGCGCAAAGTTCAGGATCCATAGAGTTGCTGATAACATATTGTTCTACTTTATACAGAGTGCAACCACTGATCAATCTAGCCCAAGTTTGAGTCACAAAGTTCACAGATTATGGGCGCAATCCAGAGTAACTACGTGGAGTCCTTGCTCCAGTGTAAGAACAATTTACTCAGGATGGCAATATTAATTTCCCATAGGTTTTCACTAGGTGGTCCAGTAACTACGGGTGCACGTAATGTCTCTTACATGCACCCGTAGTTACTCTGGATTGTAGGGTATGACTCCTTTTAAAAAACCCTGTTAGTATGACCTGATGTCCTTAGCTAGAGACAAAACCTGAGATCTTCCGAGCTCAAAGCATATACTCTGCATTAGCGTTGTTAGCATTAGAAAATGGTCAAAGCATGACTCAAAAAATATCAACAAACCAAGTCATCATAGAACCTAATGAGATACTTTCCTGGGATAAAAATAAATGCCAGTCAGGTACAACTCAAACTGAATTCAAAAGAGAAGTAGAGGAGATTATCCAAACTTTCAGATGCCTAAATTGCAGAAGCACAGAAAGCCATCTGGCAATTTTATTGTAATGGACAACGACCAAGAATGAAGGTTCTCCGTAGATAACACTGATGCTCAGTTAAAATGCTCAGTTAAAATGAAGGTTCTCTGTAGATAACACTGATGCTCAGTCATATGCTTAAAAATATAAATAAGGAGAAATAAATTCATACCCCACTCTTTGTCCTAACTACCCAAAAGCTATTTGGACTGGAGAAGAGCTGGACACTTTGCAAAAGGCACAAAGAAGCAGGACTGCTCATCGACATGCTGATGCCGTCAGTCACCGTAATAAAGTAGGAACCCAGGAAAACTGATCAGTTAATGCCTAAGAAGTTTGGCTTGCACATCAGTCCAGGTCACAAGGAGTTATCACAGTGGCTTCAAATGCTAGCTAGTGCAAGGCTAAATTCATTACAGCATAGCTGTTCTTTCTTCTTATCTCCCACAGTGCAGACTCCATGTGGCCTCATATCCACAAAGCTCTTACTTAGAAGATGGGAAGAAATTTTTCAATGCATCTGCCTCCTTGGCACCAAATCTAGTGCACTTCGGCTGAAGGGAATGAGGAGATGCCTTAAAATCTACATCTAAAAATAATAATTTAAAAAAGGCATAGAAGCATGAAATTTGGGGAGGGTGTTCCTTCTGTGATGACGGCACCCATTAAGAACCGTTTTTCAGAAATTCCAACCGAAAGTGTTGAAAAGGGACACAAAACATTTCCCTCCCTAAACTTTCCATTGAAGAATCCCTGACTGAGGAACGCTCTGCCCCAATCCCCAGACTTAGAAGCATGAAATTCAGGGAACATTCAGGGAAATCCTGTCCTACCATGACAGGAGCCCCACCAAGAACCAATTTCTAGAAATTTATCCCCTGAAAATGGGTGCAACACATTTTTGGCCTGTATTTAACACTGAAGACTGACTGATCAACATCCAGCCAATTTGGTGCCTGTTTTCTGATGGACTGGGAGGGAGGGTGCGCATGGGAGGATGGTGCACAGGGGGGATCTGCATGGGATATTGATACGAAGAGGGGGTTGATGCTCATGGGGAGTTGATGTTCATGAGGAAGTTAATGCGCATATGGGGTTGATGTGCATGGGGGATTGATATGCATGAAGGGCTGATGCGCATGGAGGGGTTGATGTGCATGGCATGGGGGTGTTGATGCACATGGCATTGGGGGTTGATCCACATGGCATGGGGATGGCGTACAGGGGTATTTTACTCCAGCAACATGTGTACATTTCACTAGTTCATTCAATAAAAAGTGCATCTGACCCAATTTGCATTCTCTGACTGATAGCTCTCCATTAATGCAGGTGGAGATATTTCTTACTGGAAAAGCCAAGGGCTTAAGCTTGCAGTCTTCTTGGTGCAAAATATTGGCTCTAACATTGAGCTCCAGCTCCTGTTTCCCTGCACACAGTACACTTAACAGTAAGCACAGCAGGTTCAACCCAGGCAGTGGTTCCTGATCCATCGTTGACGTCTCACTTTCAACAATTAAAAAAAGGAGGAATGAGAGGACCAAATGGGCCACCACAAAGCCATGAAGAAATACTCAGGAGCATAACTTGCAACACAGAATGTACTGTGGGTTAATGCAACATCTGAACAGTCTCTATGTTGGATTGTAGTTGCATCATTAACAAAAACTGACATGTGAGCAAGAATAGATCAGGCAACAAATAAAATCCTACATACACATTGGTTACGTGATGGTGCAATCCAAACTCCTGGATAGGTTGGCACAAGTTAGGTTAGGTTGGCACAAGTCTGGCTTGGGGATGTTGCAAAACTGCTGTAAGGAACTTCAGCACCTCTCCTGGGGGGGGGGGGGGTTTAGCCGTTCCCCATGCCATTGTGGGAATGGAGAAATAGGTGAGCTGTGTTGGCCTAAGTTGGTTAGGACTGCATTCTGAGTATGTACAGTCCAGTTTTACATGGAGTAGTTCTTGGTCTTGGTAGCTGACAAGAAGCTACTGGGAAGCCTGTCTTCAGAACTCTGGGGAAATTACATTTTTTTTTGAAGCGAGCTTTGTTTCACATGCTAGATGTCTATAGAGAATATATTTTACATGAACACTTCCATTCTAAAAAATTTTATGATCAAAGTGTCTAATCAATACCAGCCTTATTTTAAATTCCAGTTTATGATTCAGTGAGAGGCCCAGCAATGAAGAAGTGGGTCAGGACAGGCTACTTGTCAGAGGGTACTCCCCACACGCACTCTACTACCCATATTGGGTTGCTCCTTGACTCCTTCTAATCTTACATAGCAGTCGAGCAGTTTTGAAATTCAAAGCTGGCAACACTGGTAAGAATCTTGTGCCAGCCTCAGCAACGGGTTAGAAGGAGGTTTCCATGCATTGTAAGGAGACTAAAATAATGTA
Source organism: Cryptoblepharus egeriae (assembly GCA_030015325.1). Lineage (NCBI taxonomy): Eukaryota > Metazoa > Chordata > Lepidosauria > Squamata > Scincidae > Cryptoblepharus > Cryptoblepharus egeriae. The sequence continues at coordinate 10,840,486 of JAREYC010000003.1, read as the reverse complement.
CAGTTCAGTAGGATCTTGCTGTTTATGTTGCTCTCACAGCATGACCACAATGGAAGAATAATCTGTGCACACTCCAGTTACAGTTACAGTACTTTGACATTCAGTTCATTCTGTCTGATCTTTGCAGCAGTCCATTAAAATGCGATCACTCAGACAGGCAGAGCATACCTACTGTTTTACTAAGTATTCAAATTATCTCATAAAATTTTCAAACATATGCTTTTTAAAAGGCACAACAGCACAACATGATTGCGTTTGAACACATTTAAATACACAATTATTCATTTGGAATAGATTGAAAATTGCCAGTTAGACGAGAACAATTGTAAGTTATGTACAATGCTCCATGAGTTTGCATTACAGCTTGCAGCATTCATTCATTCATTCATTCATTCATTCATTCGATTTCTATATTGATTACTCCAGTGCTCAAAGCAGTGCAAAGACTCTCCCACATAATGAAAACATTAAACCAAACCAATTAAACCACAATATTAAAAACAGTCACAGGGAGTGAATAAATAAAGGGAGTCTTTATGGGAATTCTCCCAACTTTAATCCACCGGTGTTTTTAGAGAATGAAGCAAAGTACGAAGTTTTTAAGGGCCTGAATGCTACTAGCAAGTGACCCCCCCCCCCCCCATCAGCTCATATAAATAAGAAATCCATCAAATACTGCAATTGTTCATACTTCCAAAAGATGCTGAAATCCTGGATGCTCTCCAGGTCATTTGAGACCCAGTGTGATTTTCAAAGGAAGAGTCAGGGCCCCATTGCGGGAATCGTGACTCAATTTCGGGAAGGGGAGTTTGCAAAAAGCAGGATGCTCAGGTTGCTTTCCTGGGAGTAACCCTACAATCCAGGTAACTACGGGAAGATGTAAGAGGCACTTACAGCGGATTGCTCTATGCATTTCCCATAGGTTTCCCATAGGTGACACCATAACTACATCACTGTAAAACATCCCGTAGTTACACTGGATTGTAGCCTTACCCTACAATCCAGAGCAACTACGGGAGCACGTAAGAGACATTACGTGTACCCGTAGTTACTGCACCACCTAGTTAAAACCTATGGGAAATTCATATTGGAATCCAGAGCAAATTGTTCTTACACCGGAGCAAGGACTCCCCGTAGTTACTCTGGATTGCACCCTTAGTCTCATAGAACACAATGGGACTTACTACTAAGTAGATGTGGAAGAGCTGTAGCACCATAGTGATGTCACTTCTGGGGATCCCAGACAGGTTGTCATCCTGTCATTTCCATGAATCCTCATGGAAAACTAAGAAAACAGGTATTCTATGGAAACTCTGCCTTAGATCCAACAGATGCCCTGTGTTTCAACAGATGCCCATACAAAATCCATTTGTATGGTGATGGGTTATCACAGGGACCGTGCACTGAAAAAACACATGGAGAGAGCACGCCACACAAGGTGAACATTTGAACAGGCCTGGAATTGTTCGTTGAAACTGATATCACCTCTATGACTCCTTTAAAAACAATCTTGTATTATTTTGTCATAATCTTTCTTTTCAAAGTAGTTGGATGTCAAGTGCTTAATTCCTAAAAAAAATTCTATTTAAAGAGCTGGACAAGGTAGATATTTAAAGCTGCTAACCATCCTGTCTTAACTGTCTAATTTTAGTGCACACGCACACACGCGCACACACACACGCACAGTGAACATACACACACACACAAGCAGAAATTCTCTGAAAATTCAGAAGGCACGTTAGCCTTGCTGTATCAGATGTTATCCCTCCATTTCAGTTTGCTCAGGTGCCCTCTTGGATCACATTTCAACAGAGTGTAACCAAGGGCAAGTAGCTGGCTTTTGATGTAACCACTATGGCATTCTCTCACGCAAACCCTTGTGTTGCTTTTATATGGTTCACATTCATTTCAGTTGTGAGCCATGCATATTGCCAACTTGTTGCAGAGATCAGTGAAACTAGGAGCTGCACCATGTAGACACGGAGAGATTATGTTCTCTATGCTTATTGCCTTATGCAAGGCAATACATGAGAGTGAACTGTTCGCTCACATAAGGGAATGGGCAGCAATCTCAGTGGCCAAGTCAGTGGTTTACAACCTTAACATCTCAGGAGGAGAAAACGTTCAAGGCAAACCATCAGCTTTTTGATTATTGATAAAGCACACCATGCTGTTGGTGGGAGGGCCAACATCTCCTAATGGCCCTAATAATAATTAATAAATCCCCCAAATTCTCACAGTGCATCTGCGGACCATTTGTGGCATACTGGTGCATCAAGGCTGAAAACTGCTGGGCCAGGAGGAAGTATCCATCAAAGGAGTACATTATCATAACTAAGTCCCCACAAAACCTGAAGCTGGCACTGATATTTCTTTTGTAATAATAGCCAGAAAGTATTAGCTTTGGATATGTTTGGCTAAAGAAGATGCTTTTTCATGTATCAAATCTAATCCAGTAAATTATTCATTCTAACTGTTCAGTATATTCCATTCAAATATTTGTTGCCCTGGTATGGATGCATTAACATTGCATTGGATTGCCCTTTAATAAACTATAGTACTTTCAATCTCTTCAGTGTTGGATAGATGGAGGCAGGAAAGGTTGCACATCCTTAAGACTCAGGAAACTCTTTCCCCCGCCCTCCCCAGCTCCTCCATCATCACTTTCTACATGTACTTACTTACAGGTTGTGACTGTAGAAACCCTACAGGAAATAAACATATTTTCAAATAAAAGCAAAACTTTTTTTCAGTGCAATGAATTATGAAAATGAGATCCATTCATGCATATTCTGATTACAGAGTTGTGATCATGTAATTACAGGAAGGTTTTTTTAAGTGGAAACTGCTAAAGATAAATCTCCATAAGTCATTCCTGAATAGTAGGTACGTCAGTGTTTTATCCATTCAGTTTATAACTACTTAAGGAGAATTTTAAGAGTATAAGAGAGGAGCATTAATCCAAGATTCTTTCTGCAGTTGAAATGGAAATGCATAGACTGCAGATGTGTGCGCGCGAAGCAATGTCCTTCATGCTCAGTATCACACCTCAACATCAGGGAGAGTATCAGTTATAAGCTAAAGAGGAAATAAAGGTTTGAGAACTAAAGAGCGGAAGTGAGCCTGAAATCGATAGAACAAAAATGAAGGAGAGGGGAAAAATAGTCCTAGCATCATTTTTTAAAAAAGCATATTGATCAAATTTGACACTGAAACCAGATGGCAATGAATGAAAATTAGCACATAGTAGGACAGAGTCTAAGGAGAGTCTGGCCTTTTCAGCAAAGAGAGAGATGTCACTAAGTAGTAAAAACAAATTGTGAAATAAGGATTTCAGGATCCTTATTTCAGAGCCACTGCCAGTGATCTGGTTGCAGGAGGCATCCTCAGTTCAGTGGCATAGTTAAGGGGGTGCAAGGGGCAGCAGTTGCACCTGGTAGCAAGCTTCAGGGAGGCAAGAAGCTGAGCTTGACAGTAGTGGCCAAAAACTGTGAAAGCCGCAAGAGAAAATCCCAAGCCCCACAATGGGGCTTCTCAAGTCTGCGGTGGCTATTTTGCATTCACAAAGAGCACAATCCAAATGTCTAATCAAAAGTAAGCCACCCTGTGTTCAATGGGTCTTACTCCCAGGAACGTATCTTAGGATTGCAACCCAAAATGCTGTTTTGCTCCCACCACTTGGAATGGCTGCAAAGGGGAGACAGCAGCTTGCACGCTGCAGTAAAGCACCTTCCAAAACATAGTGTTTTGCATCCCCTCTGGCTATGCCACTGGGTCGGATGATGAATTTTTATTTTCATTTCTGCTGGATCTGTCTTCAAACAGCCTTTAGGGAAGAAGACAGAAACATTGTTGAACAGAAAATATAACTGAAAAGTTTCATGTGTACCTGAAGGTTCCTGATTGATTGATCGTCCCTGTTTACCTGCAGCCCTCGGGGAGAGAATGAAAAGTAGAAGGGTTCATTTTTGACCTTGTAGGCAGGGAATATGGTTGGCAGGAAACAGGGAAGATAGATCACCAAGTAAGCATGAATCTCTCTTTTATTGAAAACGAGCCCTCAAATGTAAAACCTTCCACGATAGATCACAGCAATGCCATCTTTAAGAGACGATTAGACAGGCAATAAACAGCAACACTCATCCACCAACAGCAATAATAGATGTAACAGTGCAATATTTCTTCTTCTGTTCATAAACGTAGATGAAACTGAAATTCATCTTCTTGATCCTTGACCCAGAGAAGGTTGGTCAGTCATTATCAAATGGTAATCTTATGATGCTGCAGTGAGCCTTCAATCTGCTCTCTGACCCTCTTCCCATTCATTGACATCAGGGCAATGACAGGCCACCTTGTACTCCAGCAAATTCCAGAATTTGCATTTAAGGTCTCTCCTTCTTCTATGTCAGGGCTGTCCAAACTCCAGAACGGGGACCAGATGCAGCCAGTGGTGAGACTCAATACCTACCTGGCAAGACCCTCCTACCCACAGATATCAGCTTCCAGATCTAATACACTCTTACACGTAAATTTAAGTGGGTGCACCCACTTGCCCTGCCAGGCATCATCCAGGGGCTTCCCTCCGCAAGAGACTCTCTCACTGAAAACAATGGGACTTTCCTTCTGAGTAAACCTGCTAAGGTTGGGACTTTGAGGCTGCAGTCCTATTCACACACTCTTAGGAGTAAGCCCCATTGAGCACAAAGGGACTTAGGACAAAATCCATAACAGTTATTGGCCCACACAGTTACATCACCCTCTAGTGTTATTTTATGGAAAGTCATCTTACCTGCTCTGGAGCAAGGGGCTTAATTTCACTTTAGGATATAGGCCTTACTCCCAAGTAGACATGCAGAGGATGTGGGAACAGGCTGCAATCCATACTTTTCTGGGAGTGATTCTCACTGAATATAATGGGACTTCTGAATAGACATGGAGGAGCTCTGGCTCCACAGTGATGTCATTTTCAGTCATGATGTCACTGCAAGGTTGATGACATCACATTTACACCCCAGTAAGTTTGACAGGAAGTCCTGGAAAGATTTTTAACTTTGAACAGGAATCCTGGGCTGAAACACCTGGGTACCACTGCCCTAAGCCACCTGAACCCCCAAGGAAGTGATTAGTTACCCCATTACTGAGTTTTGCTAGTCAACCCATTCGCAGTTTCCCATTCCTCTTGTAACCTTTTTTTCCTTCCTTCTTTTCCTCCCCGATTACTATCCCCCCAACTTTTCAAAGATGAATACAGAGACATGCTGGTGGCATTCTATTCTTAGCACCCACTATCACTCCTATACTTGAACTCCACATCATTATTGCATTTAGAGTCTGATCCACCTGCTGTTTTGATTTACTCTGCTCTGCAATCTCCCCTGATTTAAAAGCAGCTTGTCATCTTGAGAATGTTACATTTGAATTACATAATTACCCTACTGTGTTAACCACTGTTCTGAACATAGACTAGCAGTAATGTATGAAATAGCAGGCTGCATCCATTGCTATAGCGTTCATTTAGGCACCAAAATTGACATATGCATGTTAATCTGCATGTAAATAAAGGCAGATGCAGAGCACTTCGGATGGCAATTGTAGTCATGAAATTATAAGATTTCTCAGGAGGAAAGCTATGGCAGGTCTAGACTAATTAGAAGTCAAAACATCACCTTGCTGACCGAGATCCATTTAGTTAAAGCTGTGGTCTTCCCTGTAGTAATGTACGGCTGTGAGAGTTGGACCATAAGGTGTGCCAACAAATAGATGCCTATAGATACTGTCTCTGATAAATACAGATATTTGGAATAAATGGAGTAAATGGCCTACTTTCAGCTCTCTTCCTCCTTGCTCCATCTCTCCCGAAATTATACTTCTATATACTTATAACCTTCATCTCATCGGCTAACTGATCTGTCTCCGCTGCAGGTTTAATGTTCAAGAAAAATGTCCCATTTGTTGATCTTTAGCAACAGGGAACATTTTGATGGCAATTAACCTCATCAACAATTGAAACTTTGGCTGCAATCCTTAAGACACTTTCCTATGAGGGGCTTACTTTTGTGTAGACATGGTTAGGTTTCCTGTGAGGGGCTTATTTTTGTGTAGAATGGGGCTTACTTTTGTGTAGACAGGGTTAGGATTGCATGCATTGCTTTAGGCTTAAACAAGCCACCATTAGAGAAAGGCTTGCCAACATTATCTCCTTATTGATTGCAATCATTTTGATTTAAATTCTGATGGAAAGCAAAGCACTGAGGAAAAAAAAGTTTCTGCAAAAACAGATGTTTTGAAAATATAACAAGCAATCATTTTCCTCTTAACATTACACACCATTTAATCTGAGTCCCCGAAGGGAAGGAGCGTTCATCTTATACATTTACTGTGACCCATTTCTCATTTCCTTTTACTGAACTTTTTATTTTTCTTATTGCAATCATAAAAGTATAAACCCATAGTAAGAGTTTAAAAGATGCATGCAAACACACATAGACACACACACACTCATGTTCACACAAACTCTATTTCACATCCCTGTTCTTCTGTGTGTACCTAAATTCTAGATCTTTAAACCACCTGAACCACAAAGAGAGTAATTTGTTGCCCAGTTCAGCTAATCCCTTTTTCATTTTTATTGGATGATTTATTATTCCATTTAGGCTGCAATCCTAAGCCTCAGTTAGGCTGGACTAAGCCCAGCACAAGTCCCATGCTGGCCTGGGGGATGTCACAAAAGTGATGTACGGCACTTCTGCGCCACTCCTGGAGAAAGGTTAGGCCAGTGCACAGACATGCGCTTGCCTCCCTACATCCACACAGGAACAGGAAAACCTATGAGTTGAGCTGACCTAGGTTTTGTTTTGTACCCTAAGTGGTTTATTGGGATCCAGTGCTATTAGCAAGCTTGGTTACAACAAACACTAGGCCAATGATGCTGTAGGTTTCATTTAAAGGACTAGTCAGAATCATGCAGATCATATAAAGTGTGTGGGCCAACTTCAATTGAAGTTGTTTTTAATTTTTTTAATTATTAAAAAATAGCATACAGGGGGTGTGATCAGGTTCAGCAGAAGTAATCACTTTTTTCTCCTGTTTCATAACTCCATCTTTCCCTTGTGGCAGTCTCCAAGGTAGGTCTAAAACAGCCACATCCACCTCTGTGAACTACATTTTCCCACTGTCAGTTCAATCCTAAAGACACTTTCCTTGGAGTAAGACCCATTGTACACAATGGGGCTTACTTTTGAGTAGACATGGTTACGATTTGTGCTCCATATCAAACTTTAAATACATTTCACAGCCATATGTGTGAGGTAGGTTCCAGCTGCTACCAGCTCTATGAGATGCCACAAGGTAAGCTTTCTATCTGCCTGTTTGTCTGTCTGTCCACCAGCAGCCCTTACACTGAGTTCCCTGTTGAGTGAGAAAAAGCATCTTGACTGATGTCTTTGTATTGCCTCTCTGGCTGCAATCCTACACCCACTTTCCAGGAAGTAAGCCCTATTGGCTACAATGGGATTTACTTCTGGGAAGATATGGATAGGATTAGTCTCTCTTTTCTATCTCAATTACATATCCCCAAACAATATACTCAAGCGTTCAATGGATAGCAACTTGGCTGAATAAGACCTAGGAATGGGAATTTTATTTTAAAGAAGAGGCAAACAAGAACAAGGATTTTGGGGAGGGTAAAATGAGATCAGAGATAATCATGCAAATTCTTCACTTGAGATCAAGAGGCAAAGTTAAAAATAAAGTTAATACAGACTAATGAAGAACTTAAATAAATCCACAAATAATCACCTTCATGGTCCTGGAAAGAAATAATAGGGTCAGTTCTGTCGTAGGTGGACAGCAACAAGGCTACATACAGGGGAAAAGGTTAGCAACCCAATTTATCACTTCCCCAAAACCAAGTGTTGGAACATGCAAGACTTTTTTATTTTCTTATAAACTGCTTTGTGAACGTTTTAGTTGAAAAGCGGTATATAAATACTCTAGATAGGCAGTTAGATAGATAACACAATCTGGCTTATTTCTCTTCTACTGGTAAGATCCCAAACTTCCAAACTGTTTTGTTCAACTTGCAAACCACACATTAAAACATCTGGTATGGTATACATGAAGTAGCGAGTAGCCACTAGCCATCACAGGCATTAAACTTGCGACTTCATCTAGTGTCATTACTTTGTCAAGCCCACATGAGCACCTTTAACATCAAATTGTCTGATGTGAATTTGTTTCACAGCCTCTTGGGTGTTCACAGTTGGAGAGCCACCGCACCATGTGTGTCTAATGAGATTAGCGATAAAAATCCAAGTATATGGAGAAGCACAGCACATACTGTGGAAGGTAATGAATAGGTTTCATTATGAACAATGTGACCATAAATCACTGAATATGATGGGCAATTAAATAGCTGCTAGAGGGCCAAGTAGTCAAGCAAAAATGAACACACATACACACTCCTGTCCACAAAGGAGCTTGTTCTTTTTACAGCACACCTTCCATTATGCCAGTAATCACTTCTTGAGAAGTGTTTCACTTATTTCCAGTAACAGGGAACATCACACAGAGCAACCAGAGAGATCTCAACAGTGCTCATAATTAGGGTTTATGGCCAACAGACCAGAACAAAAAGTGAACTTGCTGCTAGTGTTGCTGTTGTTGTTTATGGACTAACAGGGCATAAAAGAGCCTTTTTACAAAAAATAAAAAAATAAAAAATAAAAAATAAAAAACTCAGTAGTAAACACACTCAAGCATCCCCCAACTATCAGGGATTTTTCTTCCAGAAACAATTCTACCTCTCCTACTTCTATAGATCAGAAACACTTTGATACTAAAAATTACAGGGACAGCGATCTTTTTTATAATCTTCTGGGAAGCTTTCAAATTTTATTAATATATATTATATACAAACTTATATTAGTGTAGGTAAACATTAAAATATTGCTTTTATATGTTCCATTTAAAAAGGGGTTAATATTTTGTTGTTCTTCACTTTTATAGGTATTGTTATTCCTGTATGATAAAGAAGGCATTCAAAAAAAGTCAAATTATTGTAGCATCACATGCCTTGGCTGTACTTCAGTGATTTAAATTTTTAGTTCCTCAGGGCTGACGAGACCCAATTAACCTCCCTATAAATTGGGAGGCGCAGTGTGATTTCAGAGACAGACTTGTCTGTTTGTTGTTTAATTTATATATATACAAAATAGTTTTTAATTAAATATACCTTTAAAACATATATTAAACAACATAGTACATCTATTATATGTATATTAAACAACATACCATATACATATATAAAAGGTACGGAAGAAAGAACAGATGTATTGATGTAAACTTCACCCAGAGATATAATGGGAAACATGGCTTGATGGTATTAAATCAAGGAGCAACAAACAATCTGCCCTGCATGTAAAGTATTAAGCATGTACAAGACTGAAAAGATCCAGAATAGTGCAGGTGATACCTTTTGCTGGAAGGCAATTATCACATATGCCTTTCTTCAACCACGTTGAAGCTCTAACCACATTATTATTATGCCTTGTCAATGGTAAAAACAATTGATGGTATACCTTGACAATTTCGGTGCCTTGTTAAGTGTGCCGTGAGATGAAAAAGGTTGAAAATCACTGCTTTAACATAGCCTAAAGAGCTAGAAAAAAAATTGTTTCTAGCCTGAGGAATGTTGGAAATTAATCCTGGTATTTCTTCAGCAAACCAAAGTATCATGAAATAGTTCTCTTTTATATACATCCGCTTCAAAAAACTGGGGATCCTGAAAGCGGTGTTCACAGGGCTAGACTTTCTGCACAATAAATGATTTTTTAATAACCTAGTAACGTCTGGCATGCTATCAGCTTGGTCATAAATCCATCAGAAGAAAAATGGTGCAATTAAACTCTTCTGCTCTTTTCTCAAACATTTTTTCCCTTCTTCTAGCCAGTTTGGAGATCTAATATTTCTACAGATCATAGACACAAAGCTTTTGATGGTTTGAACTCCCATCAGACTTAAGCATTCCATATGATTCTGGCATCTATTATTGTAGCTGAGGCTAAATATTTCTCCTACTGGAGTGTATAAGAAATCACAGGCATCTGGTGAGCATCAGCAGGGCTTGGTGGTGGACCATGAAGTAGTCTGATGGCCCTAAATAAACCCACTGCTGTCATCATACCATGCTTCTTGATCCAATACAGTAAGCCACCACACAGAAGGTCAAAGTAGATGCTACTTTGAGTGTCCAGTTGGTCTTGGTGTATTGTGTAGATATCTATTTGGTAGCTTTTTGCTTTAAAAAAAAAACACAGATGCTCACAGGCCAAACACACATGCTGCTGCACAGGCCAATTACCAGCCAGTCTCTAACCTCCCGTTCCTGGGCAAGGTGGTGTCACAGCTCTAGAGAGTTCTGGATGAAACAAATTATCTGGATCCTTTTCAATAAGGCTTCAGGTCAGGTTTGGGACCAAAACAGCCTTGGTCGCCTTGCTAGATGACCTGTGCCTAAGGACAGAACAGTGGGAGTGCATCCCTGTTGGTCCTGCTGGACCTCTCAGCAGCTTTTGACACCATCAATCATGGTGTCCTTCTGGGTTGGTTAGCTGGGTTAGGGGCACAGTTCTGCACTGGTTCCACTTCTTGGCTGAAAGGTCCCAGATGGTGGTGCTGGGAGATACCTGTTTGGCACCCTGGCCTTTGAGGTGTGGGGTGCCACAGGGTTCCATTCTGTCCCCCATGCTATTTAATGTCTACATGAAACTGCTGAGAGAGATCATCCGGGGATTTGGAGTAGGGTGCCACCAGTACACTGAGGACCCACAGCTTTATCTCTCCTTTTCACCTCAATCCAAGGAGGGGAGGCCTTAGAGTGCTGCCTGGAGGTGGTTGGGACCTGGATGAGGGCAAACAAGCCGAGATTGAATCTGGACAAGACAGAGGTCCCCTTGGTTATGAAGTCCATGATGCATGTGCTGGACTATCAACTTACTCTGGATGGAGTTGCACTCCCCCTGAAGGAACAGGTTTGCAGCTTGGGGGTTCTTCTGGACTCGCAGCTGCTCCTGGATTCCCAGGTAGCAGCTGTGGCCAGAGGTGCCTTGCCCAACTTCGCTTGGTGAGCCAGTTGCAGCCATACCTGGATTATGTAGACCTGTCCATGGTGGTCCACGCCACAGTGACATCAAGACTGGATTACTGTAATGCACTCTATGTGGGCTGCCCTTGAAAATGGATCAGAAACTGCAATTTGTTTGAAATGCTGTGGCCCGTGTGGTTGCTGGAGCCAGACAATTCAACTCTGTTGGGCCACTCCACCAGCGACTACACTGCCTAGAGGATTGGTGCCACTACTGAGAAGGCCCTGCCACGTGGGGTGGTGGTGGCAAGAAGTAGGGCCTTCTCAGTAGCGGCACCAACCCTCTAGAATTCCCTCCCCCTATATCTAAAAACCACTCCCTTCCTCAAAACTTTTCCGGTTGGCTTAAAAATGTTTCTTTTTCAACAGCTTTTTAGTCTGCTAGGTTTTTTAGTCTGGCTACTTCTACTGCACAACTCTTTTATTATGGTTTTAATCAGTGTTTTAATGTGGATGTTTTATTTTTATTGTTTTTACGATGTCTGTTTTAACTGTTTCAATGAATTGCATTTTATTGTTAATGTTTTATGGATTGTTATTGTAAGCCACCTTGAGTCCCTCCGGGAGAAAGGCAGGGTATACATAAAGTTTATTATTATTATTTATTATTAATCTGGATCAAAACGCTGTTTGGGGGGATGCCCTCACATGTAAATCAAGTTATGAGTGCAACATGTCTCACTCACTCTTGTGGGTAACCACTGCATATTGCATAACATAACCATTACAAATTTCAAATGCCACAGACCCAATGTGCACATCATGGTTTGTTGCAATCTCAAACACAATGATTTTCCATAGCATTAGTTTTCACATTCAGCACCAAACCACTGAGTCACAGGAAATTGTTTCATTAACAGTGGTTAAGTATGAAGCAATGAACACTCAATGTGTGAACCCAGAATTTTGTCAGAGAGAGAAAAGAAGAGCCTTATCAGACAAGGGATCAAAATGTGTGGTCAGCTGTGCACTGTATAGGGGCTGTTTCCATTCCAGTGTAGAGAACTGATTCCTGTACATAAATATGCACAAAGTTTGCTTAGAAGAGCATACAGAAGGTTGTATTAAGGACACAGATGAGCAACAATCTGATCTCCTGCAATAAATTTGTTATTGACATAAGGATTAGGGCCAGATTATACTTTGTAGCTCCACATATTTACTTTTTTTTACTCTCTCTCTCTCACACACTCACACACACACACACACACACACACAGAGAGAGAGAGAGAGAGAGAGAGAGAGAGAGAGAGGTGGAACTTCCTCCGATGGTTCCCAAACTTTTTAGCGCCAGGACCCACTTTATCTGGACTCAAGAAGGTTTACCAAACTTTTTTTTTAATGGAGATCTTGAAAGAAATAGTCTGGTTTATTTATTTCTTAGTATAATAACCAGAAAGAATATTTATTAGTTATTATTTAAATAAATTATTTATTATTATTTAAATTATTATTTATTTATTAGTGTAATAACCAGAGAGTATTAGTATAATAACCATTTATTTATTAGTATAATAACCAGTTTTCACACATTTATTTCCTTCTATTTATACATACTTGCAAATTGTGGGGGCTCAACTCCTTGCAGGGTAAAGAGTAACTACAGTATTTGATTTTTAAATAGCCTCAGGGCTTGAGGCAGTCATATAATTTTAACATCGGCCTTTGGCAACCCACCAAAAAACCTGTTGCAACCAACCAGAGGGTCCTGACCCATAGTTTGAGAGTCACTACTCTATGCAGACCAAGAAGCCTTTCAATCCTAACAGGAACTATGGGCACAATCCAGAGTAACTACGGGAAGTCCTTGCTCCGGTGTAAGAACAATTTACTCTGGATTGCAATATGAATTTGCTATAGGTTTTCACTAGTTGGACCAGTAACTACAGGTGCACATAATGTTTCTTATGTGCTCCCATAGTTACTCTGGATTGTATGGTATGTCAGATATGGGGACAGTCCTGCAAGGCATCTGACTGGTCTAGATCACTGGTTTAACAGTGACTACAGGAGGTCTACGAGACTCTTGAGAAGTCGTGCACAAGGTATCAGGAAAAAAGTATAATTTGAACACTTCCAGCATCTTGCTGAGCCTCACTTGGACCACAAGAAAAAGCAGAGAATGAACCACCTGCAGCTGGCAGCAACAGCAGCAAACCACAAGTCTTCTCTATAAATAATAAATCACTAGTAATTTTTTTTCATTACAGGTGGCCCATGTTCAGTTCAGAATTTCTCCTCTCACCTCCATAAGCTCTCCTGAAGCCTGCAGAGTTTTGTGTGTGTGTATCCATGACCTCAGAATGAAACCCAGAATCATTTAAATGTGACTTCTGGATTTGCAGAAAACTAGAAATCACCTTTAAATGGGTCTGGGCTTGAAGCACACAGAGGCCGTGGGTGGATTTTGGTTGCCTCTGACTTCAGAGGAGCCTCCAAGCCACCAAAGCTTGGGTTGCAGGGAGGGGGGGGAGAGAAACCACAGGTTTCAAATATCAGTTATTTTCCTTATCCATCAGTGTTCTGGTTATGACATTTCCAATTTATACATCACTCAGTGGGTCACAGTCTCATAAAGATCTTCCATCATCCCAAGATCACAGTCTCTGGATCTTCCATCATCCCAAAAAAACAACAGAGGGGGTCATTTTTACTGTGGGGTGTTGAGGCAAGGCCTGGTGCAAGAAAAATTCTTTGATGCTGCAAACCCAGCTTGCAGTTGTGAAATTGCAGTTGTGGGAAACTTGTATTGATCAAGCAGCAAGAAGGCCCCGTCTCCTTCCAGCTGATCCCTTTGCTTTGTCAGCGCTGTCGGCAAATGGCAGGCTAATGGAGTTTACTATAATACCCTTTCGAAGCAAGAACTACTCAGCCCGAAGTCCACCGCCAAAGAAGCAATTAATTTTTACTTGCTCTGGCTCTGGAATTCAATAAAGTGGAAGAGAAAATTTAGTTCTCAATTTGGAAAGTCATATGGGGGATTATAGATTTATTCTCAAGGCAATGAAAGAAAGCTCAATGTAAGTGCAGGGGAATAGAAAATAGTAGAAAAGTTGAATTTGGTGAGGTTCACAATTCAGCAGCTGTAGATGGGCTTTTGAACCTGCTTGCTTGCTTGCAAACATTACCTTGGCAAGTACCACTGCTGCCTGAGATGGTGCCGTGTGCAGAAATGTGGCTAGACCAACACTTGTTTGGAAGGAAATATTTCTGGTTGCTTCTTTCTTCCCCTCACCTTACTGCAATCAATATCTTTCTTTAAAAGGCAAGCAGCCACAGTCACACCTTGCTGCTGGTGCACCACTGCCCAGCCATCAATCACAACAACCAGCCTGGTAGACAGTGATGGGCTTCAAAGAAATTAAGAACCGGTTCTCTGTCCATCTGGCAGCCACTTTTAAATGGCTATTTTTAAACTTTATATGTCCTATCTCTTGTTAACAACCGGTTCTATAGAGTAGGTGCGAACCTGCTGGTGCCCACCACTGCTGGTAGAGCATTTTCATGCATTCCCCAAACATCAGGGCCATGGTACCACCTACCATACCATGAAAGGCCACCAGTGTCCACTGGTTGAAAAAACAAGGGCTTATGGCAGGTCCCTTTTTGTGGGGCTGTATCTTATCCTTGTATCTCATCATTATCATTAGATAACAGAATTCTATGCGCTTTGGTGTTTAGTCATGCTCAGTGATGGGATTCAAAGAAATTAACAACCGGTTCTATGCCCATCTGGCAGCCACTTTTAAATGGCTATTTTTAAACTTTATATATCATATCTCTCATTAACAGCCAGTTCTATAGAGTAGGTGTGAACCTACTGGAGCCCACCACTGGATGCTGGCCCCATGAACACAGAGGTGTGTTTGGACAGGTTTATTGGCCTTGTAGCGAGGTTAGGTATCTATATTTTATATAGGTAAGTTTTTTTATATATTTTATCTATATTTGCTTGTATATTGCCTATATACAATACGTTACCTATATATTCCCTTCCACTTTAATTCAGCCCCACCAGTTTTTCCGGACACAGCGATAAACATTATCCCCTTCTGATCAAGCTGTCATTAAAAGGATAGGTGCCAGTTTTTAACCCTTCTAAGAATGCCACGAGGGTCCTTCTCTTTGGAAATTGTTGTATGTTTTCATGGCTTTGTGGAAAATGGAAAAAGATCTTCAAAAACTCTCCAAGAGGTTTAAATATAGAAAGTGATAATAAGCTCCCATCAGGTTGCTACAAATAGCTGGAATTTGGTGCCTGCTAAAAATAGAACCAGGGGGAGGGAGAAGGGCAGAATACAGTCACAGTCGGAATACAAACCAGGCTGCAGCCGTTCAGCACTTGCTGAGATCAGGCAAAGCAAAGGGATGAAGCTAATGACAAAACAGTGTATTGTCATAAGTCAGAGGTGGCATCATCCCAGATCAGCACCCAGATTGATCCAGCAGTTTTGCTCAATTTTTGAAGAGTTGGCTATTTTTGTGTTTAGCACAACACTGTGCTTACAAAAGTGCTCTGTGGACATGCATTTCTGCTGTATAAAGCTAGATCGCTCAACGTTGTTGTTGGTGAACCCTCAAAATCCACACAGAATCCGTTGTCAAAGTGATCAGATACAAAGGGCTGAGCCAAAGTGGAGAACTTTCAGCCAAACTGGGAAGGAATGGGTCAGGGGTGAAAAATGGGACTCAGTTTTTCTCCCTTTTTCACAACTCCTTTCGTGGCATCACAAGAAAGGGTGCAAAGTGTTACGTTTTGCAGGGAGCCAGACCATGACATGCAAACAATCCTTTCCCTCCCTTTTGGAGCCATTCCAGGCAGAGCACAACAGAGGCAAACTTTGGAACTGATTTCCCATTGCTCTCTTATAGGTATTGTATATGATTGCAAACATTATTGCATAGAAGACTGCTGCTCTGCTTTGGTGGTTGAACATTTCAAGTCCTTATTCACATAGCACATACCCCTGTATTTTTTTTGTTCCCAGTTACAGACTAAGAAGCAAAGAGATTAGCTGTGAAGAAGGAAGATTTCATTCAGAGTTTACCTCTGCAAAAAATTAATGCTGCCTTTGCAAGCTCTTTCTTCCAGCCCCTCAACTGTAGTACATTCACTATTCTTTGTGTTGTAAAGATTCTAGCAATGTATGCGAGGTGGTATAGTGCTGTATTATTAATTTTTTTTCCTGAAGCATCATAGTGGTTGCTTGTGGTTCGTACCCCATCTTATATGCCCCATGACTCATCCTGACTGAGGGCAAAATCCAGAGTAACTACGGGGAGTCTTTGCTCCAGTGTAAGAACAACTTACTCTGGATTCCAATATGAATTTCCCATAGGTTTTCACTAGATGGTGCAGTAACTACAGGTGTAGTTACTGCACCATCTTACGTGCTCCCGTAGTTACTCTGGATTTGGGGGTGAGTCTCCCAGAATATCCAGTTCTGTGTAACCTGCTACAGTGTGACTCTGTGTATGATCTTGGTTGTAGTATTGAAACACATCTCTGGAATGGCTCCAGATAACCAGATCTTGCATGTCACACAGATTACGCCCAGGTTTGCAGCATATGCTCTTTAGGATTATTACTTCTTTTTTTCCTGGCAGGAATCCTGGGCTATTTACAGTTGCAAGATGTCTGGAAAATCAACAGGTGAAGATGTTATCATTACAGCACCACTATGATGGAGAATTACCTCACCTACCTGACACACAAGAAAATGTAATAACCAGCTCAGATGTTATTAAAGTGGGTTTAAAAAATTCATACCCCCAAATCCCGAGTAACTACGGGAGCATGTAAGAGACTTTATGTGCACCCGTAGTTACTGCACCACCTAGTGAAAAACCTATTGGAAATTCATATTGGAATCCAGAGTAAGTTGTTCTTACACTGGAGCAAGGACTCCCCATAGTTACTCTGGATTTTGCCCAAAGTTTTCCTGGACAGAAAAATAAACCCACAGTCATCACCTGAATTTAAGACAATCAACCAGAAGGGGTATGTGCTATGTGAATAAGGACATGAAATACACTGTGTTCAACCACCAAAGCAGATGGACCTGAAGGCCCCCCTTTTAACTAAAAATATAACAAATTTTTATAAGGATTAAAAACCAAATAAATCATCACTAGTTTCAGTAAATTTCCCCTAAATACCTGATTGACCTTTTTTTAGGAAGAGAAGGCTGGACTAGAAGGACTTTTGTATTGATAGAGGAAGACAATGCCTGTATTCTTATGCCACCTAAGTACCTATGAAAAAGGACGACAGAAAGGGGATTTTTTTTGCCTATGGGGGCACAATGTTGGGAGATCCATGATTGTATATTCTGCTGTTCCGAAGGGGGAACCTTAGTGTGCCCTCACTATGGGAATCCAATAGCAATTCACAGGGTTGTGGTGGTATTGTAAAGAGATTTGCCACTAATAATAATAATAATAATTCTTTTTATTGTCATTGTATACATTGACACTTTTTCAGGATACACTTTTTAGGTGCACTTTTTCAGGATACAGACTCAACCAATCACTGGAGTGATCACTATTCATTACTGCAAAGTAAATCTAAAGCAAGCTTAATTCAGAACACTAGTCAATTTTTGCTTCACATTCATTATGCAATTTTACCATGAGATGTACGGGAACCAATGGGGTTCCCAATGGGGTCTGCTTTACACATCCTTCTCTGTGCTTTACCCCTCTTTTATTTCCAATCCAGAGAGAAGGAGGAGGACAGTTAAAATGATACACAGATGAAGATAAGGAACTCCTGCAAATTTACTATCTTCCTTTCCATAACTGTAAGGAACTTAACTCTTTGGGAGAAAGCAGTTGGATGTTTTTATTATGTGCTATAAAATACCAAGTACAGTCATGACTTGAATCATATGTGTCTAGTTCCACATCTGTTCTCCTTAAGGATTATTCCAGTTTCTCTCTTAAGGGACCCACCAGATGCCTCAGGGAGCACATATGACATCTGCATCCAGGTGCCCCCCACTTTTGTCATTTTCATTTTATCCACATCTACACATACCCCTCATGGCTTGTAACCAGTGATGATCCTTTCATCTAGGAATTTGTCCAGTCCCATCTCAAAGGCATTGGGGCTAGATGCCCCAGTTACCAAGCTCAAAATTGAGGTGAGCTTGTGCTTGTGTGTGTGTGTGTAAGAATACATGGGGGTGTGTGTGTGAGAGAGAGAGAGAGAGCATGGTGTGTGTCAGTGCATGTCACTGACATTCCTTGTGTTGCTGCAAATTTCTTTGAGGGTGTCTTACAATTATATGTCTTAAGTCTGACATGAAAAATATGTTAAGTTAAATATGTTGAAGTAACATGTTGCTGGAAACTGCTTTGAGGGCGTCTTGCGTGTGTGGGTGAGAATCAGGCATGTTAAAAGTTTTTCTATTTCAAAAGTGTTGAAATTAAGTACAGGAAAGCAATACAAGCATTTTTGCTTCATTTTAACATGTCCTACATTTTTAAAATGTAGGACGTCCTACATTTTGTCCTACATAAGTCCTCTCAGTCTCCAGCCCCCAACAGTGTCTGAGGGACAGTGAACCGGCCCCCTGTTTAAAAAGTTTGAGGACCCCTGACATATCAGGACGAGGTATTACAGCTATCCCGTTGGTGCAAAAAAAATAATCTCCTGTTTAATATTCAAAAAACTAAGGAGTTTATAGTGGACTTTAGGAAAAAAGAGTAGATATCCAGCCTCTGTATATAGATGGAGGTTATGTGGAACAGGTGGTTGAATGTAAGTTTCTCGGGACCATCATAACAAATGACCTGACTTGGAGTGCGAACACGCTGCTTTAATCAGGAAGGCACAACAACAGTTGTATTTTCTAAGGATTCTCAGAAAACAACAGTTGGCTGAGAGTTTACTGACTACCTTCTATCAGAGTTCAATTGAGAGCATATTAACCTACTGCCTCTGTGTATGGTTCATGAGCTGCACAGTGGCAGAGAAAAAGGCGATTCAGAGGGTGATTAAAAGCAGGCTTCCGTCAGTCTTGAAAGACTATGGTATCGTGCTCGGCGCTGCATACACTGCATGCGAAGCACGAAGGCCTGGGTTGGATTGTTATGGAGGATAGGCTGTTACCCAAGCAGCAAATCCCCCCTCTCCACGCCACTGAATTAGTCCAATGGAAAGGTAGAGCCAATACGACTGGATCCAGCTGGCGTCGCAGAGCTGGGCTAAGGACAGGAGCTCACCCTGTCTTGTGGGGCCAACCTGGGTCTCGAACCCTGGCCTGCTGGTTAACAAGCACAGTGTCTTAGCCACTTGCGCCAACCACAGCCCATTAAGATGGCCCAAAATATCATTGGCTGCTCACTCCCCTCCTTGGAAGAACTGTACAGGAACAGATGTAAGAGGAAGACATCTAATATATTGAAAGATTCCTCTCATCCAGGACATCAGCTCTTTGAACTATTACCATCGAGAAGAAGATTCAGGGTATTGAGAGCAAGGACGACCAGATTCAAAAACAGTTTTTACCCAAGTGCAGTACTGAGTTTAAATGCGGGGTTGTAAATTTTTGTGAAATTTAATTGCTGGGAGCAATGGGGTATTTACATTTGTATGGGGATATTGTATGGTTAGTGTGTTTGTCTAGTTTTTCCTTGGGGAAGAGCACCTCATTTCGTTGCACCCAGTTGTGAGTGTAATGACAAATAAATTTCTTATCTTATCTTAATTTTTTAAAAAAATAATTCAATATTTCTTAGCTGTCTTTGGTCAGGCCTTAAACTTTAGCGGTTGCAGAGCTGAGTAAAACTTCAGCAGAGCATACACGCACTGTATTGGTACAAGGAAGGATGTTGAAAAGGGAGCTGCAGTGGCTCAGTGGTTAGAATCCTGGAGATAAAACCCTGCTTGACCAGAATTCCACTTAGCAGGTCAGCAGTTCAAGATCCGAGTACTGCCAGATGGGGTGAGCTCCCATCCTTAGTCCAGCTCCTGCCAACCTTGCAGTTCAAAAGCATGCAAATGCAAGTAGATAAATATGTACCACCTTATTAGGAAGGTAAACAGTGTTTTGTGCCATCATACAGGCCACGAGGATGTCTTCGGACAGTGCTGGCTCTCAGCTGTGAATCGAGCATGAGTGCCACACACATACACCCAACAGCTGTGTCTGGTGCCTGTATTAGGCAGCAGGGCAACCTGCAGCCCGTCACAGATGGCAGGGCAAGCCTTTTACCTTTACCATTTTACCATGGCTGTTTAAAAGTGGGGGGGGGGGAGAGAGAAGATAGGAAATTTGGAGTCTTACTGAGAGTGGAGAGAAATGGGGAAAAAACCTTGAATAGCAGGAAGGCAGGCTAAGAGGAAAAGATCTGGGTGGCTTAATGGGTGTCAAAAGATCACAGCAGACACAAGACAGACAGGTGAGCAAAACAGGAAAGGAGTTGCAAAGGTCAGATAGATCACTTTTGTATATCATTTGTTCCTATAGGATCCTGTTAATATATATGCTACCTAGAACATGCACTGTGAGGACCCAAAAAAGCAGACATACAGTGCCTGACTGGTACCTTTTTTGGTCACATGCTTACACAGAACTGGAACACAGGCAATCACTGTCGGTGCGTTAGTCACCAATCTGTTCACACACATTCTTTGGAAACAAGTATAGAACACATTTGCAGGGATAGAAAGAGGGATGCCATCTATCCCATAAAATGGGGACAGTCCCAGTTTGGGGGGATTGCATTCACATACTGGCAAGTTTCACAGAGGGTCCTGTCATGGTTTGGTGGAAGAAAATTATGGCAACCCTTCTAGTGTGCATGTCTTTGGTTCTGATTCAAACATGTACAATCACCATAAGAGTACATGGTGTAGGACATCATTAGGATGCCACCTACTTGCTGGGGTTCTGGGTGTTCCCTCTTTCCACCTGTGAAGTATGCTCTGGTGCCTGGGCTGATAGCTTTCCTCTGTGGCCTTGGATGCACTTTGAGAGGTAAGGCTGATTAAAATGAACCCCCTTCCTATTCATTTGCACCAGACAACAACCTTAGTAGTCCTTAGGTGGCTATGCTGACAGAGTCCTCAGTCTTCTCTTCTGCCACTTCCACCTCTTTGCTGGATCTAAGTGGACCCCTGATAGTGCAGTCTGCCTTACAGAACCCACTATACTAAGGCCCCGGTATAAGGAGACCAGGAGTATAAGGAGCCCTTGTTTTATTCCCTGCATGCTCCACATGAGGAAATTCTTTTAATTACCCAGACTCATCAATTCTTTTAATTACCCTTCTCATCAAGTCACGTATATCTGGGCCATCCCATGTCATAGAAGCGTCACGCAGGTCATGTAGCCTGGTCACCACCTCTTGTGGCACCACCTCCTATAGTGGGGCAGAGATTCCTACCAGAGACATCAATCAGCTCAGAGCCAAAGGATCCTCCTTACCCACGAATGTCACATTTGTATAATTCTCCATCGTGACTGCTTCATGGAGCTGCCTTTGAGATGGAGTCAGGAGCGCCCACTCTTCACGGCTCAAATGCAGGGCTACGTCTGCAAAGGTGATGGGGCTCTGGAAGAAAACGGAGAAACGTCCCATGAAACGTCCGCCTCGGCCAAGACTTCACTCCAAAGGGAGAAGGAAAGAGTCCAGACTGAGGCGAAAGAGTTGAGAAGGTCTCAGGAGAAGGCCAAGATGTCCCCACAAACCTCCCTCACCTGCTCCAGATGAGTGGCTGCCATTCTGGTTCCTCCCTCACTTTCCCTTCTGAGTCTTCTGCCTGTCAGGGAGAGAATGGAGAACACATGAGTTTCTTTTCAGCTTCTAGTCCTGACTTCTGTCCATCAGGCCTGACTTCTTCTCCACCAGTTGAGGTGATGGATCCAGAGGAGACCAAGATTCATGGAGAAGCCACTGGTGGCTCTTCCTCCGGAGTTCTAGAAGTGGACTAATGTGCAAGGCAGAGGCAGTCCTGGCTGGGACTGGGAGAGGAGCTTCCACTGACTGGGGATTCCAGGAACCCCTCTGAGATTGGGCTCCTGAGGAGAGATGCTTGGACAGGATGGGGGCAGGAATCAAATCAACCCTCACTAGCAGTAGCATAGCTAGAGGGGGGTCAGAGCTCTCTTTGAGGGCCACGAAGGCTGCACTGGGGAGGGCCAGAAATGAAAGGCTTGCTGGACTCCTTCTGCTTCCTGAGGCCTCCCTCCCCGGCTGGGCCTCCTCCACACACCTCCCCAGGCCACCCTCCCTCCCTCTGGCTCAGGCCTCCTGCCTCTTCCTCCTCCTCCCCTGCCAGGCTCAGTTGCCCCGATCCCAGCAGGGCTGGAGGGAGACCCATCCCTGGCCCCATCCCATTAGCGGCCCCAAATGCTTCCACCTCGGGGTGTGTGCAGTGCCAGGACTTCAGGTGACCCTGAATCCTGCTTGCCTGCCTGTTCTCAGGGGCAGAGCCCAGGAGGGATGTGAAGGAAGCAGGGGGTGCGATGGGTCTTTGCAGCCTCTGACCCCAGAGCAGGAGACTTGCCTCTCACTTGTCCCCACTTGTCATTGGCATGGCTGCCTGAATGTATCTGAGGAGCTGAAGCACAGAGCAGCATTTTTCAGTGTCTGTCCCACACTTGACCACTTTGGATGGTCGTCCAATGAGAAGGACCACCGGAGAGTAACTGGGGGTGATAATGTCACCTGTTGTTTCAACTACTACTGGTGACACACATTAAGATACTCGGGGCAGATGTGAGGGCTTTTTCAAGCACCTGAAAAGCACATGCTGGATCTCTGCCCCTCAATCCTCATACAGCGCTTGCCATGTTGCATTGCTGGTCTCGCTGCCAGGTGGCAGCAGTCTGGGAGTACCATTCATACCACTGGACATCACCTTAAGTACCACCAGTGGTATGAGGAGCACTGGTTGAGAAGCACTGGCTTTAAGCATTGATGTGGATGCAAATTTGGTGAAGTTAGTGGCTTGTGTCTGGAGTGATCCAACTTGGGACACAATGAACTCAGGGCATCCAGACGCCTGGAAACCCCCGGACAGGTCCAGAATTTGGCTTCCTGTCCGGCCTGTCCGGGCATGGAGGGGTCTTGTCCGGGCATGGGGGGTAGCATACTGTTTTAAGCCACTTAAGGACGGCGTCTCCATTTTGTGAAATAGAGGCTGCGCGCATCTATCTCTCAGAGACTGCCCGGTCTCTTAGACGAGCAGTCTGCAGCAGCGAAACGTCCTTCCACAGACCGCTCGCATCCAGGCACGGCTGCCTGCGCTCCAGGCAGTGCTTCCAAGCAAACCACTTGCCTCTGGAGCGCAGGCAGACCGTGCCTGGATGCGAGCGGTCTTCGGAAGGACCCATATGTCCCGAAAAGAAAGAAAGAAAGAAAGAAAGAAAGAAAGAAAGAAAGAAAGAAAGAAAGAAAGAAAGAAAGAAAGAAAGAAAGAAAATTGGCATTGTAGCCCCAGATCTTGAAAGCGGAATGAAAAGAATGTCCATACAATTTGCATTACAGTTTTTATTCTGGTTGAAGATTTCAGATTAGTCCGAAATCTGTATTTGCTTAGTGTAGAGATCAAACAGATCTAGATAAATGTGATGGAATTGGTGTTGCCAACATAATAGGCAGGCAGGCATGTAAGCATTTTAGAGGCTCCCATGAACAGTAACAAGTTCAGTCATTGAGAGATTAATCCAACCCATGTCTATTCAGAAATAAGTCCCATTAGAGTAAATGGGATTCCTTGAAAGTATGGATAGGATTGCAGCCATAGTCTCCAAAGATCACAAATGTACTTGACTTTCCCATAGCTCCATTGGACATGAAAAGTCATTGAAAGATTACATCTACAGCGGTACCTTGCTTAACAAGCGTTTCACATAACTAGCAAAAATTTTCCAGAAATCTTGCTTCACATAACAAGTTCCGCTTCACTTAACAAGCAAGCGCGCTATGGGCACGCGTGCTACGCAATCTTGACGCTCCGCATGGAGGCTCTTTAAAAGGGCTGCTGGCCAGCGCTGCTGCCTCTAACTGCCCCCAACTTGGGGGCAGTTAACTTGGGGGCAGTTACCTGGAGGTGCCAGAGGCAGCTGCCCCCAAGTGCTCCCACTGACCACCTTGAACCTCCAGCAGCAACCCAGGTAAGCCTCCCAGGAAAGTGTCTTTGATTGCAGCCTCCTAACCATGTCTATCCAGAAGAAAGCCCCATTGTGTTAAATGGGGCTTACTCCCAGGAAAGTATCTTTGATTGCAGCCTCTTTCCCATGTCTACCCAGAAGAAAGCCCCATTGTGTTAAATGGGGCTTACTCCCAGGAAAGTATCTTTGATTGCAGCCTCTTACCCATGTCTACCCAGAAGAAAGCCCCATTGTGTTAAATGGGGCTTACTCCCAGGAAAGAGTCTTTAGGATTGCAGCCTAAGTAGACTTCATAGGATCATGCACATTGAATGCATGTTTTGAATTCAATTACAGTGTTTTGTCATCATTTTTACATCCAGTTAATATTTTTAAATGCATATTTTGGGGGTTGTGGAACCAATCATCTGAGTTTCCATTATTTCCTATGGAAAAATCTGCTTCACTTAAAGAGCGTTTCACTTAAAGAGCATGCCTTTGGAACGAATTAAGCTCTTTATGTTAGGCATCACTGTACAATAAAATGCTGAATCCACTTATACCAGTTTTGCTACAAGGATGGAAATATACAGTCAACGAATATGGAGGTGGAAGCACAGAGTTTTATTACTTGACATTCTTTCCCAGATGGCATGTTATACCAGCAGATGCCTATCTGGTTGAGGGCATCTGCTGCCATGCAGTTGGTGCATCATTCATTATGTTGCAAGCAAATGTCCTAAGGATAGCAAATGACCAACATCGGTTTTCCTAGAAGGAATACAAAAAATTCAATCCATCACACTGTCTCTA
The DNA here is from genome assembly GCA_030015325.1 of Cryptoblepharus egeriae. NCBI lineage: Eukaryota > Metazoa > Chordata > Lepidosauria > Squamata > Scincidae > Cryptoblepharus > Cryptoblepharus egeriae. Next base: position 10,815,424 of record JAREYC010000003.1, on the reverse strand, counting down.
AAGCAGTCAGTCACATGCCCTGAGGATGCTCACAAGAAGGGCATGAAGGTGGTGATTATTTCCTGTTGTTTGTCTACAGAATTTGGTCATGAAAATATACTGTATGTCCAACGAAAAAGGATACTCCAAGCTCATTTCTGCAAGCACACTTTCTAACAGTTCGTTTTCTGATTGTTCCACTCATTCAACAACTTTCAATTATACCCAGGACTCATTCATTCAACACATGCTTCACTCTTTCAGTCTCTCTCTGCTGATCTATAGAAAGCAGGTTGTCTTCCCTGTAATTGTCTTCCCTGATGTTGAGTTGCATGTGATATGGTGAGCATTCAATTGCATAAGCTATTCATTGCCCACACATGCTTTTGTACATTTTACTGTAATTTGTTATGTATTTTTGGCTATGGGTTAATATGTGTTATTTAGGCTTTGGCCAGCAATATTTATGTCTTTTTTCGGTGTTCATTTTGAACTTGCAAGTTGAAAAAGACTGGGTTCTACTTTTCAACAGTTTTCATGTTTGAATGATACTCCAGTCCCTAAAAAAAGCAGGCCTCCATCAGTCTTGGAAGACTATGGTATCGTGCTCTGCGCTGCATACGCTGCATGTGAAGCACAAAAGCCTGGATTAGATTATTATGGAGGATATGCTGTAACCCAAGCAGCAAATCCCCCCTCTCCACACCACTGAATTAGTCCAATGGAAAGGCAAGGCCAATACGATTGGATCCAGCTGGCGTCGCAGCGCTGGGCTAAGGACAGGAGCTCACCCTGACTTGTTGGGCCAACCCGGGTCTCGAACCCTGGCCTGCTGGTTAACAGGCACAGTGTCTTAGCCACTTGCGCCACCCACAGCCACACCATGGTCCCTAATCCATCCAATAAGTGGGAGATGGCTGTAGTAAGACGTTCCAGGGTTATAGTGTTGTCTGGGTCTTTTAAAAGAAAGGACTCTGGAGATTTATGAATTAATAGGAACATAAGAAGAGCCCAAAGGCCTATCTAGTCCAGCTTCCTGTCTCACAGTGGGCCATCAAATACTTCAGGGAACACCCAAAACAACAACAGACCTGCATCCAGTTGCATCTTGTATCGTTCTTGGTTGTTCCTCTGGGGTCTCAGGAGCCAGCACCAGTCTCACGTGGCCACCATGCTGCTTCTGCCCCCTCTCCGGCCAAGCCGCACCGCCTCTGCAACCTCCGCAGCTGGCTTCCACACCGCTTCTTGTTACCTTTGGCCACCTGAAGGTATTTTGAAGTACTACTTCTGAAATCAGGCAATCCTTTTTAAAATCCTTTTTTTAACACTGACACGTTCTAGCTACTATAATGCTTTATTTGTGACACACTTGATTAACACTTGTTGTTTCAAATATTTTGAGAGTTATTTTGGACTGAAAGTGAGATATAATTTAACTCACCCACACCCAACTCCTTGCTACAAAATTAATTATTTTCAGCACTAACAACGAAGAAACTATATGCGGTGGTTGTATTCATTATTATCAGTGAAGTGGCTGTTCCTGCAGTCGTTCTTAATTACATGAACTATAAGTTTTTTGATGCGCACCAAGAGTCACATGGAAAATTCAATATTCCACATGACAATTAGAGAGAGGAATGTGGTATATTTTTGCCTATTAAGTCCTTTTAAGCCATCTAGCAAGAAATTGTGTGGTCTGGAGGAAATATATACTGAAGTACCTTCTGGTTACAGATAAAAGTTGTAGACTGAAAGTGTGCTGTGAAGCAGAAAATTATTCAGTCCAGGGGTATGAAAAAACTGACATTTCTCTATAAAAAGCAAATGAACCATACCAGGGAAAGCAGAGAACTCACTGGAAGAAGGAAACTGATATTTGTTGTGGAAGAAGCATAACAGGGAACTGAAGGGCATCTAGGGAATGAACGTCTCTAGAATTACAAAAGATTATTCGGAAATCCCACATAGGCTGGAGTAAAATTAAGAGGACAGATTATCCTAACACAGAATTGTGACTAACTCCTAACCCAGAATAGTTCTGGAGTAATACTGTGATTTAATAAAATAAAGAACAGTGCTAGCACCAATAGAAGCCCTTCAGCAAAGTCTTCCACTGCTGCATCCTCCCTCTAGAAAACGGTGGGCAATAGGTAACACAACAGGGTGACTTTACTCATCATTGCCACTGATAATGATGATGATGATGATGATGATGATGATGATGCGATCCCATTAATGATGAGGAGGAGGAGAATCTGCAGCAACTGACCAGTACTGGGGGATGAAGGGACTGCATCCAGGTTCGTTCTCTGATGGCTGAAGACTCAACTGGTGCCCAGCAGGTCATCCCCTGAAGCTGATCAGTCCTGCTACCTTAAGCAAGTTTCTCTTAGGTACAGTGTTGCTGCTGCATTCTTGTGGCAACTAAGAATCATTTTTAGTTGCATCCAATTTGCTGGTCATCTTCTGGAGGAGAGGCACTTGATCTTTGTCATAACCTCTGACTGATTTACTTTGATGTGCTGAATGTGGCACTGCTTGAAGACTATCTTGACATTTTAGCTACTGGAACATGCAGTATCTCATCTCCAAGTTAAATGAGATATGCATTAGCATGAGAAGCCAATCCTCACACATTTACAGTGGCTTCTTGTGAGTTTCTAGGTACAGTTTAAGGTGCTCCAAATCTTCTGTGAAGTCCTACCTGCCCTGAGACCAGTGTATCTTCAAGAATACTTTCACCCATGTGAAAACACAGAAGTTTGATAAAGTAGCAGGAGATATTCAGTTTTGTGATCCATCTTTTTGCAGTTGCATCTCTTTTGGTTAATGGGGACACTGTTCATTGCCCTCATCATCATAGTACCTACTAATACTTTTCTAAGTCGAAGCATGTCCAAGAAGGATTTACTTTAGAATTGCAGCCTAAGTAGACTTCATAGGATCATGCACACTGAATGCATGTTTTGAATTCAATTCCAGTGTTTTGTCTTCATTTTTATATCAAGTTAATATTTTTATATGAATTTTTGGGGGGTTATGGAACCCAATCATCTGAGTTTCCATTGTTTCCTATGGGAAAGTCTGCTTCACTTAAAGAGCATTTCACTTAAAGAGCATGCCTCTGGAACGAATTAAGCTCTTTATGTGAGGCACCACTGTATAGAGAAAGAGAAAGTGTACTGAGACCCAAGTTTGCAAATTGCTGCAATGGTCAACTAACCCCACTGGCCTATCAATGCAAAGGTCACCTTCTTGGCGGATGGGGCTGATCTTCCTATAGATCCCATATCTTTCCAAAGCTGGTGGGAGTGCCCTGGCCAAATCCTTCTTCTCCAGTTCAGAACTGGCTGTGGAGTAGTTCCTAAAATAAGAGTGGCTTTTAGGACCAAGTTAACACATTATGAATCAGTATATGTACATATGAGTGAATTGCTTGACTTAAATAGCAATCGCAGTTGGGGCCAACAGGTACAGACGATGTAACCCTTTTCTTCCCTGTTATCAGCCCTAAGAAAATCATTTAATTCCCCACCCCAAGTTCCTGCTATTAGTCCCTGGAGCTTATACCAACCCAAGGCATTTTCTGTACCGGGGTAATCTTAGCGTGAGGGCATGATTTAATCTCAAGACCATGGGGTGGTAGGAAAAGATTAAATATCCTGTTCCCCTAGTGGCTGCTATTTAAGTAACATAGGTCACAATCCTGTGCATATCTACTCAAAAGTAAGTTCCATTGTGTCTAAGGGATTTACTCCCTGGAAAGTGAATGTAGGATTGCGGCCATACTGTATTTACTGTTATCTTTTTGATCAATCAGACCAACCTTGCTCTCTTCTTTTCCACGGTTCTTGTTGACGCCAGACGCACTGCTTGGTAGCAACACGAAACAATGAGCAAAGAGGAAGGGATACATCCCCGAAGAGGAAGCGTCTGAGCTTAAAGATCCACAGGCTCCAATGTCACGAGCAGACATTGTCTGCTGGGACTGAGAAGTGAGCATGGTTGCTAACGCTGTGAGTTTTCCAAGGCCACACTGGGGCTGCTCCTTCTCCCTTGCTTATTACCATCCGCTGAAGCCTGAGAACATGATTTGCAAGTGAAGGTATAATTGCTGAAGCAAATAAAAGAAATATGTCCGTCAGGACTTTCTTTAGCCTTTTTAAAAAATAAAAGAGTAGAACCATCACCGCACCACGCTTGTCTCCCAATCTTTACCTAATGCTTTTATCACATTTTTGAAATCAAAGTTCTGATGTAGAATGTCAGGCAGTAAATATCTTTTCTTTAGGGATCTCACAATGCAAGCACCTTTTCAGAAGTACTTTTAAAATCTAGAGCCATTGGGGCCAGAGGGAGCCAACCTACTGCCTCTTGTGTTGTGTGGTAGAGGGAAGGTCACACACAGTTATGGAGTGCTTTCCTTTAAAGAACACCATCCTGCTAGCAAGGTTGTCAAGAAATGAATTTGTTACCTTTTTTTATAATCTCGATGAGAAACCAAAATGTCACAAGCAAATCTATGTAGTTATAGCCAAATTCAGAGGAAGTGAAAATGTTTGAAGAATATTCTCTTGGCTTGCTGAGAAATCTGCTTAATTTCTGGGTAGGATTTAGGGTGTGCTCTCCTGAGCAGGTCTACTCAAATGTAAGCCCCATTGTGTCCAATGGGTCTTACTTCCAGGAACGTGTCTTTAGGATTGCAGCCATTAACAGCTTTTCAAGGCATAGCTTGTAAAAGAACTGGCAACTCAAGCTTTTGGCTCAACTACTTAGTTTTCATACCCTATTTTATTCCAAGTCTTACTCTATATTTCTGGGCATGTCTATTTAGAGGTAAACCTCAGTGAATTCACTGGATAGTACCTCCAAATAAGAGTGCATAGGATTGCAACATAAATGCAAATGAAATAAATGTATATTTCTGTAGACCTTTGTCTCCTTTTCATGCTTTTGTCTACTGAAGATATTTTCAGCCTTTTTCATTTCAGGGCACACTGATAAGGTGCTAAAAGATGTATAGGATTTCACTGGCATACTGTAAGCCAACTTAAAACACCACGGACATTGAGGCAGTTATACAGCTCTGTGATGATGGCAATTATAACTACCCATCATCACAATGAAGGTCCATTTTTGGTTTTCATCGCTACCGAAGTCATTTGGTTATCAACTTCTGCTGGCTTTGCTTTGGTTTGGCTCTGAGATGTAGCTTATCCTTTCATATGCTGAACAAACCATGCAGTTTCTTCAATAAATGCACTGGTAAATTCACCCTATATCTGTCTCAGGAGGTATTCTGCACACAACAAAGGAGGGAAACTAATTGATTTGCCCCATACTGCAAATTATCCCTGCATCTGGTGGTTACTTCTTTTTTACTGTGTAACTTATTGGACAATACACAGCTGAGCATCATCTAGTCCATTTTTTAACAGACTGGAGAAATTGGGCTCTCCTAGCCCTCTGTTGTTGCAGAGATGTTATGGTGGTAGGGGAGAAAAGGTTGTACAGTTTCAGACAAATTATCCAGTGTTGCCTTATGCAACTCAGCTAAGAAATTTCCCTTTCAAAAATACTTCCATTTAATTTATGTAATATTTACATTTATTAAATATGAATATTGGGCTTGCCTCTGCCTTCTTGTACCTGTCACCTCTACAGGTCTCCTCGAAAACAGTGATGCTTTAGGGTGACAAAATTATTCTAGAATGATCCAAGTCAAGAAGATGGACTGTGACTAATGCCAAAGTTTAGAAGTAAAGTTATACTGTTCATGGGTTTTTATTACTGTACATGGATTAGAAGTAGCAAAGCTGACATTTTCTGTTTTGGATCATGCAGCTCCTGGGAAATTACTCTTGAACAGATCTAGAACTGCAAAAATGGAAGCAGATACAGTTTCGCCCACTCTGTGCCTTTTCCATAAGACCCTTTGCTAGTTTTTCACTGCAATAGATTCAGAGCACAAACCTATGCATGTCTACTCAGAACTAAGCCCTACAGAGATCGACAGCGCTTACTCCCATGTAAATGTGTGTAGGATTCCAGTTTGGTAAATCCAAGCTAATGCCAGGTCTTCTGCAACTCCATGTATGTATGTATGTATGTATGCATTCATTCATTCATTCATTCCTCCGTGGAACTCATGTCCTGCATTGATTTTGCAGTCATAGGGAAGAAACAGTGGTAGTGATCTTTGGGCATCTGAAAGAGGAAAGACATTTGGCAAATGCCTGCTGTCATCAGAACACATGCTGTGCCCTTACAGCTCACATCCCAAGGTGTACTTTCCCATCTGTCATGTTTCTGTTTACCAACCCCTTTAAATGAGCAAACTTCTGCACTGAAATAGAGATGATGATGCTATAGTCTATCACATACAGGAGATGATTTATGATCTCATTCTAATGGGAACAGACATGTACCTGCTCAAGTTCAAGTCCTTACTAACAGGCACCCATTGTTAACATTAAATAATCTTGCAGCGTCCAGAACTGCATCAGAGAGAGGCAAATATTTCATATCGTTCCTGGAAATCAATGGGGCTGGCCCTGAGAATGAGTTACTGGGGATGACATTGAATTTCACAAGATTCTGAATTTGATTTGACTTTTAAAAGATGAAGGTCAATTTATTTTTAAAATGTTTAAATTTTTGCTAGATTATAATACACATGATCAAATTGTTAAGGAATCCATGATTTTTTGAGCAAATGTGGGCCATAATATTGATTTAGAACATTAGGAACAAATGTGGGAAAATATTAAAATAACAGAAGCGGTGTCATTTAAAGAAAATATTATTAAGATGTTTTATTGATGGTATTATTTACCAGAGCTTTTCGCTAAAATGGACCTTAGCATATCAAGTAAATGTTGGAAATGTGATGTTGCCATAGGTTCGTTCTATCATATCTGGTGGACATGTCCAAAGGTTAAAGCTTTTTGGAAAATGATACACAAAATGTTAACGGAAATTTTAAAATGTCATATCCCTTTTGAGCCAGACATTTTTTCTATTGAACATAATACCAAAGCATATAAGCATATAAGTAAAGATTGTAAACATGTATTGATTCATATTTGTACTGCAGCTAGACTTGTATTTGCTCAAAACTGGAAAAAAGACTTAATACCAAACAAAGAGATGGTTATTGATAAAATCTACAAAATAGTAGAGATGGATATTTTGACTGAAAGACTGAAAGATGGAAAAGATGAAGAAATCAAAAAATGTGGACACCTTTCTATGTTTTGTTAAAGTTGGAATATGTATAAAATAGATATAAAGGTAGACATGTAGGATAAGAGACTATCAGCACAATCCAGAGTAACGACAGGACCTCTTACATCGACATAAGAGCCATTTACTCTGGATTGCTCTATGCATTTCCCATTGGTTTCCCATAGGTGGTGCCGAAACTATGTCAACATAAAGAGTTCCCATAGTTACTCTGGATTGTGCAGTTTGATTTTTTAAGATGTAAAGTGATGAGAATTACAGTGTAAGCAATATAATTAATTGTCGGTAAAGCAGATGTACAAAGAAGCTAAAGATAAATTGTACCGGAAGAACCTTGTGTGTTGTACCTGTTGTTACCCAGTCCCTTGTTGTATTCTACTTTACCCCTTTCCCATATCTGAAATAAGTAAAATTAAATTTTTAAAAAAGAATTTAACAAGATAATTAGATTCTGGAACTCATGTTGACAGCAATCAAGATTGGAATGAGTTACCCAAACTCCCATAAGTTTTGCTGTGGGCTCAGCTGATTTTCCACATATGGTAGACATATAAGTCTACCATAAGACACATATAGAAGACGCCTATGTTAACATATGGAAATGTTGTTGCATCACACCAAGACAAGAAGTTGAAGAAGTTCCAACCATAGTAAGTTCACAATCCAGAGTAAATACAGGAGCTCTTAAGAGATATTTATGTTGATGTAGTTACGCATCACATAGTGGAAACCTATGGGAAATTCATAGAGCAACCCAGAGTAAATTTTTCTTACGTCGACGTAAGGGCTCCCGTTGTTACTCTGGATTGTGCAGTAAGGAAGTTACTTTCTTACTTCCAGGAAGTAAGGCATGCACAGAGTGTTTGATGCCAGTGTTCTGATGCCACTTGCTGACAGAAGGACTCTGTATGTGCCCAGTGCAATGCTCTGGAAGCTTCTGGAAATGGTGAGAGTCAGTAGATTACTGTAAATGCTTTAACAAGGTGCAGACAAGGCCGAGTGCTGGATATCAAAATGGGTGGGCATCTTGGCTACTTCAGAATGGAAAATGTTCACCACTTTAATCTTGCTCTGCCATAAAGATGCAATCCTACCCTTCACAGCTTGATAATACACATGGTTCGATATAAGGTACCACCTTGCATTCCAACTCAGAGTTTCCAGCCACCTTGCTTTCCAATTCAGAGTTTGTCTATGTAAAGATGCATGAGTCTCAAACCAGTGACTGCGGCAGGAACCACTTGCTGTTGTTGCAACATCCTAAAGGAGGTGACTACTGTCCAATCCCTGCAACTATAGCACTACTCCAACCGATGGTCAGATAACAGTATTGCCAGTATTTACTCAGCAGGAAACAGATGAGACAAAGAGCCCAAGAAATACCACCTTGTTCTGAAAAGTACCTGACTCTGACCTGACTCCTCAGACTAATCCACCCGTCCTGCCTCTATAACCTCAAAATCAATAGAACTGACAAATTCAAATACACTTGTCACTGGTTTAAGATCTGATGTGGCAGCTATTGTCAGAAAATGAACAGCAAGAAAAACTTGGAGGTACTTCATGGACTATTGCCTATTCCAATACCTCAACTGTCAACACTAAACACAGTTTTAAAAGCCCTTAGTCTTGTACTTTGGAGAGAGAGAAAAATCAAGTAGTAATTGATTTACAGTCTGCTCAGTCAATTTGACTTACATCTCATATTGGCAAGCGTCACTGCATAAAAATGTCAACTGAATCCAAATTCAGTTGGATCATACTCGAGTACTGCTCAGCAGTGTGAATGGCAAGGGGTCATTCATAAAGAATTAGGCCATGTGTCAAGGAGGAGACTGAAGCTGCAATCCTATACAAATGTTCCTGAGGGTAAGTCCCATAGAACACAATTCACAGATTCAGAGTGCAATCTTAAGCATCTCTACTCTGAAGTAAGTCCCATACAATGGGACTTACTTCAGAGTAGAGATGCTTAAAATTGCACTCTGAATCTGTGACAAGCAAGGGAGGGAATTTGGGTCAAACTTGAATTGTATGATGTAATGCTCAGTGGCATAGCTAGAGGGGGGTACAAAGCCCCAAGTTTTGAAGGGAGCTTCACCATGGCATAAAAGTGGCCCCTTCAAAACCATTCTGGGTGGTGGAGCAAAATGGAGTCATTCTGCAAAATGGACCTCCTGGGTGACCTAGAGCTTATCACTCTCTTGGCCTTACTTTATAGGGTTTTTGTGAGGACAAAACATACACCATCCTGAGCCTCTTGGAAGAAGGACAGGATAAAAAAAGTGAGACAGCATTGCGACACACAGTGCAATCCTAAGAATGTCTATTCAGAAGTAAGTTACATTGTGTTCAATAGTACTTACTCCCAGGAAAGTGTAGTTAGAATTGCAACCCATTGGACACACTCATATATATAGCACAAGCGAATATAGCACAAGTGGTAAGGTGGGAAAAACTACAGGATTCAACTTTTAACCATTATGCTACTTTCGAACATTTTTCTAAATGTATAACTGAACAGGTTCAATGTTCTTTTATCTTTTCTTTCACTCCTGTAACTTTTATGTAGATGAAACCTTTTCATTTCTTCTGCTTCTCCAACAAATCTCTTCCCAGCTGTGCCTACAGCATTCAAGACCCCTTTTATTTTCTCATTAACTCTTGCTCTATCCAAAATCATACACCTCTGCAGTTGGCCGAGCCTTCTGAGCCTCCTTTCTACAAATCTTTCAGAGTTTACCTAGACATATTATTAATTCAAATTAAAACCCATCTGTCAAATCTCAGTGGTGCTGACACCACTCAGAGATCAGGATGATAATCAGGGCTGATTAACAATTGAGGCAATGGTGCGCTGGTACACAGGCCAAAATTGCTAACTGGTGGTTTTGTGCCAAGGTATGCCTCCTGCCTGATTTGTGAACTACCTGGCACACTTAGAATAACTTAACATATTTTAATTCTAACTTCAATTAGGTACTTGTTTAACTGATCTAATCCCTATTAGAGTCTTCCTAAACAGATGGCAGAAGGCACTTTCAGTAACACATCTCATATTCTTTGTTTCATTTAATCACATTTGGATTTCAGCTCTGTCTCCAGAGCATCTATCATTTGGAGAACTTGGATAAAATCTTTGGAAGTTACTATTTTCAGATTAAACTGGGCAAACAGAAAAAATCTAATCATAACTCTGGAGCATGATCACATGGAGTTGCAGGGGTGTCGGATGTGGGTATCTGCTTGTCTTGTGTGTTCCCTGAAGTGTCTGGTGAGCCACTGTGAGATACAGGAAGCTGGACTACATGGGCCATTGCCCTGATCCAACAATGACCCATTAATGAAAATACTGTACATTATTTGCTATATAGTATTTTTTATTTAAAATAAAAGAACTTTTTAAAAAATGTAAAACAGGGCAGTAAAAATAAGTTTGCTATTCTGGTTCAGTGCTTTAGAAAACACAAACCGGAGTTTTTAATTTTCTTCTTCCATCCATCCTCAAACCTTACCTCTTCTAAAAGTCAGGCTTACCCTGTCTTGTGCCAATCCCCAGATCCAGTAAAGTTTTCAGAGTCAAATTCCATGTTACACATTGATGCATGCACAACACAACAGCAATGATCATGCCTTTATTGCAAAGCAGATGTGTGAAGAGGTGATTTGTAGTAGAGGAGCATCAATGGAGTGCAATGGGGAGGAAGAACTTAATCCTTTTCTTGGCAATCTTTCCCATGCCAATACTTCCAGCCATTCATGTCAGAATGGAAAAGAAAAACCACAAGGAGTAACCACCACCCATATATGCGTTTGCATCCGATGTGAGAACCCTTAATGTGCATATTTTATATGCAGTTTACAAGAAAATGAAAAAATTAATAGCTAATTAATAGCTAATGTGTCCCTGTCCCAAAAGGGCTCACAATCTAAAGTGCAAAAAGAACACCAGCAGAAGCCACTAGAACAGACACTGCTGGGGTGTGTAGGGCCAGTTACTCTCCCCCTGCTAAGTAAAAGAGGAAAGAGTGTCTCTTTATGCTTATATTACTCTCAAAATTTAATATATACAACAGTAGGACATATAAAAATGTAGGACACTGATGCCAAAATGTAGGACACCCGGACAGGAGGCTAAAAATCCGGACAAATCTGGGTTTTTTCGGTCATCTGGTCACCCTGTGAGAGGTGTGCTTGATGCAAGATTGATCTATGCAGATTCATGCAAAAAAAAAATAGCTTACTTTTAATGTATCATTTTTGTTGGCATGGACAAGTGGACGGAGGCCTTATTGAGGCTGCATTCCAAAGTCTCTGCAGCTCTCCTGAATATGAAGCCAGCAGGAAGGAATGGAACGTCTGCAACTGGCAGATGTTACAAGGAAATATGAGGTAGTAGTAATTGGGGACTTTATCCAGACATTTGTTGGGAGACAAATTCAGCCAAACATGGAAGAGCCAATAAATTCCTGGTGGGCCTGAGGATAACTTCATGGTCCAGAACGTGGAGGAAACGATGAGGGGAGGGGCCATCCTTGACCTGATCTTAACAAATCATGAAGAACTGATTGACCAGGTCAACATAGCAGGAACCTTAGGAGAAAGCAATCATGAACTGCTAAAATTTAGAATATTATGAGAAATAAAAAGAGTGCACAGTGAAACCTATATACTGGATTTCAGGAAAACTGATTTCAATAGGCTTAGAGGAGTCATCGGCGGAATCCCATGAGTTGATGAACTAACAGGAAAAGGGGCCCAAGATGGGTGGGAGCTCCTTAAAAGGCAGCTTCTACAAGCACAGGAACAATTCCTATGAAAAGGGAAGGGGGAAAACCTGAAAAAACCAGGTTGGCTCCACAAGCAACTTGGAGATCAGCTGAAGTTAAAGAAAGAGAAGTATAGGCACTGGAAGACTGGAAAGATCACCAGGGAGGAGTACAGGCAGATAGTCCGGTCCTGTAGGGAGGGGGTCAGGAATGCTAAAGCTCAGCATGAGCTGAGGCTGGCCCGGAGGGTCAAGGACAACAAAAAGAGCTTCTTTAGATATGCCCAAAGAAACAGGAGGAAAAATTAGGGGGGCTGCTTCTGGACAAAGATGGAGAACAGGTATCTGGAAACCAAGAAAAGGCAGAACTGTTCAACTCCTACTTTGTGTCCGTTTATTCTTGGAAGGAGGGCTGTGCAACTGGGGGTGCAGGATCAGTGGCTGATGCAGGGATATGCTTGCATCCCCAAAGAGGTAATGGAAACATGGACGGTGCAAAACAGCAGCTTAAGATTGACAGAGAACTGGTTCGAAACCACTTAACTGGCCTAAATGAATTCAAGTCATATGGACCAGATGAGCTGCATCCTAGAGTTCTTAAGGAACTTGCAGATGTACTTGCAAAGAAGATCTGGGAAATTATAGGCCTGTCAGTTTGACTTCAATCCTGGGGAAGGTATTAGAACAAATCATAAAACACACAATATGTGCACTTCTAGAAAGTACTCAGTGATCAGAAGAACCCAGGATGGATTTACCAAGAAGGAATCAGACAGATCTGATCTTTTTCAATTGTGTTACGAGCTTACTGGACAGTGATAATGCTGTGGATGCCATTTATCTTGACTTCAGCAAAGCAGTTGACAAGGTCCCACTTAATTGGATCATATCTTAATTGGTCATATCTTAATTGGGAAGTTGGAAAAATATGGGCTAGCCAAGGCAATCATTAGGTGGATCTGCAACTGGCTCAACAGCTGCACTCAAAGGATTTTAGTTAATGGTTCTGCATCAACCTGGAGGTTGGTATCGCGTGGAGTGCCCAGGCTGTCATGGGCTCGGTTTTCTTTAATATCTTCATCAATCACTTGGAGGAAGGGATATGGAGAAGCCTGATCAAATTTGTAGACAACACCCAGCGGGAGGAGTAGCAAAAACAACAGATGACAGGAAAAACCACCAGGAGGATCTGGATAAACTGGAATACTGGACTGTAACAAATAGAATGAATTTCAACAGGGAGAAGTGCAAGGTTCTGCATTTTGGTAATAGAAACCAAAAACACAGGTATAAAATGGGGGATACTTGGCTTGGCAGCACAACATGTGAGCGGGATCTTGGAGTCGCCGTGGATCACAAGCTGAACATGAGTCAGCAGTGTGATGTGTCTGCAAAGAAGGCAAATGCCATTTTAGGCTGCATTAAGAGGACTGTAGCTTCCAAGTCACGAGAAGTTCTAGTTCCTCTTTATTCAGCATTGGTGAGACCTCACCTTGAGTACTGTGTTCAGATCTGGGCACCTCACTTGAAGAAAGATGCAGCCAAACTGGAGCAAGTCCAGAGGAGAGCGACAAGAATGATCAGTGGGATGGGAAGCCCTACGAGGAAAGGTTGGGGGAACTTGGGATGTTCAGCCTGGAGAAGAGGAGGCTGAGGGGAGACATGGTTGCCCTCTTCAGATACCTGAAGGGCTGTCATAGGGAGGAAAGGGCTCATTTGTTCATAGCTGCTTCTGAAAGCAGAACTAGAACCAATGGGTACAAACTGCAAGAGAGGAGATTCCGGTTGGATATCAGGAAAAAAATTCCTGACGGTGAGGGAGGTTCAGCAGTGGAACAGATTGCCAAGAGAGGTGGTGGACGCTCCCTCACTGGGGATCTTCACGCAGAGGCTCAATGAGCACCTGACAGAGATGCTCTAGGAGGATTTCCAGCTACAGGCAGGGGGTTGGAATAGATGACCTACTAGGTCCCTTCCAACTCTAGGATTCTATTATTCTAAATGAAAACAGAATTATAAAACACAAAATGAAGTTAGTAGTCTTTACTTTGAAGTGAGCTGTTTGCAAATCCTGGTGAATCTGGATGGTCTGGAGAACCGGGTCAGGGGAGCTGGATAGAGACAAAAAATGATCCAGATTCAAATACCTCCTTGGCTATGAAGGTGACCTTGGGCCAGTCACTCACTCTCATCTTTGCCTACCTCACAGAGTTGTTGTGAGGGCAGCAGGAGGGAAGGAAATAAAGCTTTGTAAGTTGATTTGGGCATTTCCATTGACAGAGAGAAGGTGGAGTACAAATCCCTTAAATAAATAAAGAAATGAATGAAGGGGAATTGCTGTTTGTAATCAAATGAAACTGAAGTCAGTAGAGTCTGTGACAAAATTGGAACATTGAATGTGTTGTGACTTTCTAAGCAATTGAAAACACTTTGGTTTGTTTTTCCGAAAGGAAAAAACTGAAGAGGACAGACATGCCTGGTATATTCAGTTCAGTGTCACAAACTGGATCACTACAGACACAAGCCACTAACTTCAACAAATTTGCATCCACATCAATGCTTAAAGCCAGTGCTTCTCAACCAGTGCTACTCCTACCACTGGTGGTACTTAAGGTGAGGTCCCATGGTATGAACGTACCCCCAGACTCCTGCCACCTGGCAGCAAGACCAGCAATGCAACATGGCAAGCGCTGTATGAGGCTTGGATTGACAGGCAGAGATCCAGCATGTGCTTTTCATGTGCTTGGAAAAGCCCACACATCTGCCCCGAGTATCTTAATGGTGTGTGTACCAGTAGTAGTTGAAACAACAGGAGACAATATCATCCCCAGTTACTCCTCTGGTGGTCCTTCTCATTGGTCGACCATGCAAAGTGGTCAAGTGTGGGACAGACCTTGAGAAATGCTGCTTCAGCTCCTCAGATACATTCAGGCAGCCATGCCAGTGACAAGTGGGGACAAGTGAGAGTCAAGTCTCCTGCTCTGGGGTCAGAGGCTGCAAAGACCCATCGCACCCCCTGCTTCCTTCACATCCCTCCTGGGCTCTGCCCCTGAGAAGAGGCAGGCAAGCAGGATTCAGGGTCACCTGAAGGCCTGGCACTGCACACACCCTGAGGTGGAAGCATTTGGGGCCGTTAATGGGATGGGGCCAGGAATGGGTCTCCCTCCAGCCCTGCTGGGATCGGGGCCTCTGAGCCTGGCAGGGGAGGAGGAGGAGGAGGCAGGAGGTCTGAGCCAGACGGAGGGAGGTGTGTAGGGGAGGCCCAGCCGGCAAGGGAGGCAGGTTCTGGCTGTGGAGAGAGGGGCAGAGAAGGGGTGACGCTCTGGGGCTGCTCTGGGGAAGCTGCGGGGAGAGAGAAGAAGGGCTGCTGGACTCTCCTTCTGCCCCTGGAAGTGAGGCTGGTTGGAGGGAAGCCTCAGGCGTCTGGTTCAGGCCCCTTTGGGCCTCTTGTTCTCTGCACTGGACTGGAAGCCTCAGACTTCAGGCTCTGGCCTCCTCTGTGGACTTGGTCTTATCCCCCCTCAGCAGTAGCATAGCTAGAGGGGGGTCAGAGCTCTCTTTGGGGGCCAGGAAGGCTGCACTGGGGAGGCCCAGAAATGAAAGGCTTGCTGGACTCCTTCTGCTTCCTGAGGCCTGTCTTGGGCTGATCAGGACCTCAGGCAGCCCCTTTGGGGGTTGATTTGATTCCTGCCCCCATCCTGTCCAAGCATCTCTCCTCAGGAGCCCAATCTCAGAGGGGTTCCTGGAATCCCCAGTCAGTGGAAGCTCCTCTCCCAGTCCCAGCCAGGACTGCCTCTGCCTTGCACATTAGTCCACTTCTAGAACTCCGGAGGAAGAGCCACCAATGGCTTCTCCATGAATCTTGGTCTCCTCTGGATCCATCACCTCAACTGGTGGAGAAGAAGTCAGGCCTGATGGACAGAAGTCAGGACTAGAAGCTGAAAAGAAACTCATGTGTTCTCCATTCTCTCCCTGACAGGCAGAAGACTCAGAAGGGAAAGTGAGGGAGGAACCAGAATGGCAGCCACTCATCTGGAGCAGGTGAGGGAGGTTTGTGGGGACATCTTGGCCTCCTCCTGAGACCTTCTCAACTCTTCCGCCTCAGTCTGGACTCTTTCCTTCTCCCTTTGGAGTGAAGTCTTGGCCGAGGCGGACGTTTCATGGGACGTTTCTCCGTTTTCTTCCAGAGCCCCATCACCTTTGCAGACGTAGCCCTGCATTTGAGCCGTGAAGAGTGGGCGCTCCTGACTCCATCTCAAAGGCAGCTCCATGAAGATGGAGAATTATACAAATGTGACATTCGTGGGTAAGGAGGATCCTCTGGCTCTGAGCTGATTGATGTCTCTGGTAGGAATCTCTGCCCCACTATAGGAGGTGGTGGCAAAAGAGGTGGTGACCAGGCTACGTGACCTGCGTGTAGCTTCTATGACATGGGATGGCCTACATGCTTCCTTTCTGGCCAGCCCAGAACACTGGCACTGAACACTGTTTACCTTCCCAGTGAGGTGGTACCTATTTATCTACTTGCATTTGCATGCTTTGAACTGCTAGGTTGGCAGGAGCTGGGCTAAGGGTGGGAGCTCACTCCATCTGGCAGCACTCAGATCTTGAACTGCTGACCTGCTGAGTGGAATTCTCGTCAAGCAGGGTTTTATCTCCAGGGTTCTAAGCACTGAGCCACTGCAGCCCCCTTTTCAACATCCTTGCTTGTACCAATAAGCTTTACTAAAGTTTTACTTGTCTCTGTCTTCTCCTATGTAGACGGCAACCTCGGATGTTTATGGCCTGACAAGAGACAGCCAAGAAATATGGAATTTTTAAAAAATATTTTTTATTCCCTTCCTTATATTTGGTAACAATATTTTTACAGTAAAACTTTGCTAGCTGCACCTTCACCTCCCTCTTCCTTCTGCATTATTGCTACTGGCCACTCTTCAGGGTCCCAGGATACAAAAGGGAATTTTTGCAGTAAACATGTATTTTTGTATAGAACAGTAAAGGTCTATTGCGGTGCCTGGAAGAGATATTGATGTGCTAGATCTGGAAGTAACAAACAGAAGCTTAACTGAGACGGTGGAGAGGATGTATCTTTTGATCCTCCTCTTGTCATGGTCTCTATTTTTCTGAGATTTCTTTGTCTCTAAAGAAGCAAATTGGTAGGGATGTTTGAAAATGGATTCTTTTTTGCAAATCGGTGATTAGAAATGCATAAAAATGTGATGCACGTGTTTTAATTCCAAATTCTAATTGACATTTCTCTTAATTTTAAATACTTTAAAAGTGTACGATAATACAGGTGATAGTGTTACGAGATGTAGCCACAGTATTATTTTAACTTAAAGAATACAATATGTTAATTTCTGGAAATTGCAGCCACACCTGTGTTTTTTTATTTTTTCTGGATCATGGCTCTAGTAAAAAAATGCTGGATGAGATTCCCTCAAAACGTTAGTTACTCTCTTGGGTCTCCTGATATATTTCCTATGTTATTTTTACAGTGTCGGAGTGGAATCAGATTGGAAGGCAGAAAAAGCAGACTCAGCCTTCACTACAAAGAAGAAGATCCATAAGTGCCAAGAGTGCAGAAAGACTTTCAGAAACAATGCAGTACTTAAAGTCCACCAGAGAACTCACACAGGGGAGAAACCCTATCAGTGCCAGGAGTGTGGAAAGAGCTTCAGAAGAAGTGGTCATCTTATGATCCACCTGAGAACCCACACAGGGGAGAAACCCTATAAGTGTGAAGACTGTGGAAAGAGCTTCCGTGAAAGTGGTGACCTTAAGGTTCATGAGAGAACCCACACAGGGGAGAAACCCTATCAGTGCCAGGAGTGTGGAAAGAGATTCAGACATAGTGGTACTCTTATGATCCACCAGAGAACCCACATAGGGGAGAAAACATATCAGTGCCAGGAGTGTGGAAAGACCTTCAGTCAAAGTGGTGACCTTAAGGTACATGAGAGTACCCACACAGGGGAGAAACCCTATCAGTGCCAGGAGTGTGGAAAAAGCTTCCGAGATAGTTGTTAACTTACGATCCACCAGAGAACCCACACAGGGGAGAAGCCCTATCAGTGCCAGGAGTGTGGAAGAGCTTCAGAGAGAGTTGTACTCTTATGATCCACCAGAGAACCCACACAAGGGAGAAACCCTATCAATGGTAGGAGTGTGGAAAAGCTTCAGTGACAATAACAACCTTATATTCCATCGCAAAACCCATACTGGTGAGAAACCTTAAAAGTGCCAGAAATGTGAAAGGCGCTTCAGGATCAGTTGACATCTTGCTCACCATCAGAGAATAAACTCAAGAAATCTCATCCATTTTAGGAGTTTTGCAATCATATGTACGTGTGTGTCTTTTGTTCAGTCAAGTAACAAAATTTAAGCGCATTGTGACTTCAAACGTTTGGTGTTTGAGAAATTGCTAATACTGTATCTCTGGAGTGTTTGAAATGTGAAGCATTTTGCTTGCTTTTCTTCTTCAAAAAATAAAGTATAGATTTCCAACTAAATGAGAAAGATTCTCTGCTTATTGTTCTCCAGTTTTATTTAAGTACATGTAATGTTATGCACATTGGGGCAAAGAAGCCTAACTGTACTTATAGGTTAATGGGCAGTGAGGTGTCTGTGACAGAGCAAGAGAGAGATATAGAGGTGTTAGTGCTGAATGTAAGTGTAATTCTAATGTGTGGAGGTGGTGAAGAAGGCAAAAGTTTCCATGTTTGGGGTCATTAGAAAAGGGACTGAGAATAAAATGGCAAAAATTAATGATGTCATTGTACAAATCACTGGTGAGGCCACATTTGGAGTGCTGAGTCCAGTTCTGGTCACCACATCTCAAAAAGGATGTATAGGAAATGGAGAAGGTTCAGAGGAGAGTGACCAAAATGACTGATTGTCCGGGACACCTTCTGTATAGGGAGAGAGTATAATGTTTGGGTGCTAGTGGACCTCTTCAGTCTGGAAAAGTGACACATCTGGAGAGATATGATTGAGATATACAAAATTATACAAGTGTTTGATATGATAGAGAGATGCTCTTTTCCCTTTCACACAACAGCAGAAGCAAGGGGCATCCACTAAAATTGAATGTTAGGTGGGTTAAGACAGAAAAGAAAAAGGCAGCACAGTATTTCTTTACCCAGCAAGTACTTGGTCTGTGGAACTACCTGCCACAGGATGTAGTGTTGGCATCTAGGCTCAATGCATTTGAGAAGGGATTCTACCATTTCCTAGATGAAAGGACCATCACAGGTTACAAGCCATGAGGGCCATGTGTAGATATGGATAAAATGAATCATAGAATCATAGACTTGGAAGGGACCTAGCAGGTCATCTAGTCCAACCCCCTGCCTGCAGCAGGAAATCCCCCTAGAGCATCCCAGACAGGTGCTCGTCGAGCCTCTGCTTGAAGATCCCCAGTGAGGGAGAGTCCACCACCTCCCTTGGCAATCTGTTCCACTGCCGAACCGCCCTCACTGTCAGGAATTTTTTCCGGATATCCAACCGGAATCTCCTCTCTTGCAGTTTGTACCCATTGGTTCTAGTTCTGCTTTCAGAAGCAGCTATGAACAAATGAGCCCCTTCCTCCCTATGACAGCCCTTCAGGTATCTGAAGAGGGCAATCATGTCTCCTCTCAACCTCCTCCAGGCTGAACATCCCAAGTTCCCCCAACCTTTCCTCATAGGGCTTCCCTTCCATCCCACTGATATTTCTTGTCTCTCTCCTCTGGACTTGCTCCAGCTTGGCTGCATCTTTCTTAAAGTGAGGTGCCCAGAACTGAACACAGTACTCAAGGTGAGGTCTGACCAATGCTGAATAAAGAGGAACTAGAACTTCTCATGACTGGAAGCTAGGTCTGGAAGATAACTTCATGGTCCAGAAAGTGGAGGAAGCATTGGGGAGGGGAAAGGCCATCAGTGATGAGGGGAAAGGCCATCCTTGACCTGATCTTAACAAATAGTGAAGAACTGATTGACCACGTCAAGGTAACGGGAACCTTAGGAGAAAGCGATCATGAACTGCTGGAATTTAGAATATTATGGGAAATAAAAAGAGTGCAGTGAAACCTATACACTGAATTTCACAAAGGCTGATTTCAACAAGATTAGAGTAATCATAGGAGGTGGTGGATTCTCTCTCACTGGGGATCTTCAAGCAGAGGTTCAGCAAGCAGCTGTCGGAGATGCTCTAGGAGGATATCCTGCTACAGGTAGGGGACTGGACTAGATGACCTACTGGGCCCCTTCCAACTCTAGGATTCTATGAATGGAATTTTTCTTTGGGCTACGAAGAACCATTTTGGAAAATATATTTTCTCTTTCATGTTTTTAGGCCTGAGTTTTCCCTTTATGGCTCAATTTTAACCTCATGGTACGTTATGAGGTCCACAGTTGAGGCAGCCTCTCCACTGATCTGTGTAATGCTACTAGGGGTGCAAGCACCAGAAAACTGCACATCAGCAGCATAGCACAGAATGGCCACTGTAGGGGCAGATTAGAGTGGGTATAGTCACATGAATTGTAGCAGCCAACATAATCCACACCACTCAGTTTATTCTCAGTAGGGTTTTCAGAGCTACACCACCCAAAAACTGTGTAGATCTGAGGAGTTCCATTGGGGATCTGATGATGATACAAGTGTTTCCTTCTACATACCCTTCACAAATGGTCTTATCCTCATATGGGATGCAGCTGACACAGTGCCCATCATTGTGTGTGCAGTTCAGGATAGGATCAGGTCAATAGTGTACTACAGTTATACATTATAAAAACAATCTGTTTTGTGGGGATATTCATAACACAATCCTAACCAATTTAGGGCAGTATAACTCACCTGTCTCCCCATTCCGATGGTGATGTAGGGAGTCCCAGCGCATGTCTGTGCACTGACCTAACTGCCCCAGAAGTACCTTATAGTACTTTTGTGACACCCACAAGCCAGCATAGGACCCAAGGCCTAACTACAGGTTAGGATTGCAGCCTAGAACTCAAAAAAGACACACACAGGGTGGAACAGCTTCTTTAGATGATCATTTTTATGCTGTATCATTGTTCTATTCAGGAAGATTTTGATTTTTTTCCCCATTGAGTGAATTCACTTACGATTATTCCCCATTGTAAGTTATAAAGTTCAGAAAAATTGCACCATGGCATTCTAGAGATTTTAAGTTTTAAAATCTAGCTTTTAACTTCAGTTGCAAACTATGATTGTTTTTTGAATATTCAACAAGCCATGGAGCCCTGCAGAGGGCTCTGTGGGGTTCCCCACACCTCAAGTAAATAAAATTGAAAAACAGCCCCATTTCCCCACAATGGCACAATTCCAGTGGATTGTATCACTGCCTCCCCTTGTTCCACACCTTAAAGGGAAAGGGGCTGCAGTTATCAGTCTGGAGGGTTGCAACCCAATGGTTTGGACTATAGATCACTCTACTGTACACACTCCCTTAGGTACATGGCCCAATTGGAAGCAATTAGTTCAACTGGTTTAAAACTGGCCCTGTTACTATTTTCATCCAACACTCTTGAGATAACTGCAATACTAGTTTTAAGTAAACTGAGCTGTAATTCCAGAAATAACTGACATTTCAAGCTTGAAATGTAGTTTAATTAGAAAGACAATAAACATCAAGAGTGCAAGATACGTTTTTCAAGCGCTGTGCAGGAAAGCTTCCATAGTCTTCTCTTAGAAGGAAATGTTGAGTAAGTTATTTTCTGGAATTCCAGGGAGCATTCCCAATGATCGAGTCCACTTAACTAGCTGTATCACCTCCTCGGCACTATCTTTGCTCTTGTGTGTTTACTATTGATTTGGAGGGCAGAGTAACAAACATCTTCGGAAAAGTAATTACAATTTAGAAAGCAAGACAGCTAGCCCAACAGTAAGAGTCAGGTGGAAGCTGGCAATTACCAGTAATACTCATGAGTCATCCTTTTTAGCAAGCCCTGATCTTTCAAGCTGGAGTATGAAAATAAAGCAGTGTTGGAACTTGGGCCCTGCAGGCTCTAATGCTTACCCTATTTTCCCCATAATTGAAAGTTTGCAGTAGGGAGAGAAGCATGCTGGTTTTTGCTTTGATATATCAAGCCACTGTGGATATGGGACCTCCAGATATAGGGGCGCCTATATAAATTGTTTCCATTTTATTTTAGCTCTTATCTGAATAAGGAGATGCAAAATGTAAAGGTGACATGTAGAGACATGATTTTCATGTCGATAAATCAAATTTAGGAAGAGAGAAAAGCAGCAGCTTGCAGATCGCTAGGTATGGAGCAGTGATGGGATTCAAAGAAAATAACAACTGGTTCTATGCTCATCTGTCGGCCACTTTTAAATGGCTACTTTTAAATTTTATATGTCCTATCTCTCGTTAACAGCTGGTTCTATAGAGTAGGTGTGAACCTGCTGGAGCCCACCACTGGACTATGGAGGAAGGTTATGGTTAGGGCAGGTCAGGAAGATTAGGGCCGCATTTGGCACACTGCATTGGGTACCATCAGGGCATGGTTCATCCCTGTACACACTTCCAATCAGACAAGGGGTATAAGAAATTGCACCATTAAAAATACAGAAGCCTGTAGCTTATTTCTAAAATAACTCATCTAAAAATACAGGTGAAGCAAAATTAAGATTACCCAGAAAACTCCTGTGTAGTGACCTACATAACTGGTATCCGAAAAAACATGAAACCTGCTGGATGGGGGGGGAAAAGGATCTTTAAAAGAGCAATGTTGTCATAGTAACTAGGGACCGTACTTCGGTCAGATGGACCAAGATAGGCTTAAGCACCCTTTTTAAAAAATGAGTTGAAATTTGAAGTCAGGCTAAACATTGTAGTCAAATTACGAAAGATTCACATGCACAAGATCTGAGATCATTGGAAAATATTGTCACCCTTTCCCTTCTTGCTCTCAGAATAAGAGAAAGCAGCATGAGCTGCAGATTCTGGAAGAGATTGGCGGTGCAGTGCTATGCCTGTCTACTTAGTGCTATACACGTCCACTTGAATGGGATTTAATCTCAGCTAAGCCTTCAATCCAGAGTAACTACAGGAAGATGTAAGAGGCACTTAATCTGGATTGCTCTATGCATTTCCCATAGGTGGCACCGTAACTAAAAAAAAGGCCTCCGTCAGTCTTGAAAGACTATGATATAGTGCTGTGCGCTGCATACGAAGCACGAAAGCCTGGGTTGGATTGTTATGGAAGATAGGCTGTTACCAAGCAGCAAATCCCCCCTCTCCACGCCACTGAGTTACTCCAATGGAAAGGCAGAGCCGATACGATTGGATCCAGCTGGCGTCGCAGAGCTGGGCTAAGGGCAGGAGCTCACCCTGTCTTGTGGGGCTGACCCGGGTCTCAAACCCTGGCCTGCTGGTTAACAGGCACAGTGACTTAACCTCTTGCACCACCAGTGTAAAAGATATCGTAGTTGCTCTCGATTGTAGCCTAAGTGTGTATAGGACTGCAGCCCCCAAATGAGATTTGATTTGAGAGAAACTGCAACAGAAGCTGCAGTTCTACACTTTTAGCTGGGAGGAGACCCAGATTTATCTCCTACTGAATTAAATTCTTACTTCTTAGTTAAGCAGGCAGAGACTTGGGCTGCTAGAGAAGGAAGTAGCAGCTGCAGTTCCTTCTAGCTGGTATCCAGCAGCTGCACATCTTCTCAGAAACTCCCACACTGCAACTGAAAAAAGGAGCTGCAGTTCGTTTCAGGTTATTACAATAGCACACCCAATGTGCAAAAATGCGTATCTGTTAATCTATATATAAAAAAGTCACTGACTGACTCACTGACTGACTCATCACCGCCCTGCCAAAACCACTGGGCCTAGAAGCGTGAAATTTGGGGTGGGTGTTCCTTCTGTGACAGAGGGGTGAACCAGTTTTCGGAAATTCCAACCGGAAGGGGGTGAAAAGGGGCGCAACGCGTTTTCCTCCCTATACTTTGCATTGGAGAATTGATGATTCATCACCATTCCACCCCAACCCCCAGACCTAGAAGCATGAAATTCTGGGAGGGAGTTCCTTCTGTCACCTGAACACCCACCAAGAACTGATGTGGAGAAATTTAACCCTTCAGGGGCTGAAAAGGGGTCAATGTGTTTTTGTCCTATACTTAACATGGAAGACTGACCAACCTCCAGCCAATTTGGTGCTCGGTGCCTAATGCACTGGGGGGTATATTGTTCGGAGGAAGAGGTTGCAATCAAGAGGATGTTGCACACGGGGAGATGATGCGCACGGGGGACTGATGTGCTATGGAGGGATGGCGCATGGGGAAATGTTAGTCCTGCAACGCGGGTACACTTTTTGCTAGTACAATATAAGGCCATGAAGCCCAAATCTGGGGTGTACTCCAAAGCAGTTCTCACTGCTCTGGGAAGTACAATCTTGTAACAATAGCCTTGTAATCTTATCAGTCTTGTAACCTTATAACACATATTAGACAAGCTGATGTTTTGGGGCTCTCTTCCCTCCTTTATATCACCCACTAAAGCAAGAGCAAAAGTTTTATGGACGGTGCCTTCTGTCTCCTCACTCCTTAGAATCACATTAGTCTTATAATTCTACCTGCATCTTGCAGACCATTCCACTCCATTACATTCCAAATCAGCCAGCATCTAATCTTAATAACTGTACCTTTCAGGGATAATTTCTATAGCTGGTAACTGGAAAAATATGCTTGAATGAGCTGGCCTTGCTAACTAACATAATGATATGTTAGAAGATTTTTCTCTTGAGCATAAAGAATGCAGAATGTTCTTTTATGATGACACCAGTTTCTGACTTTGATGATTGCTCTTCTTTTAAGAATGGTGGTGAAAACCTGTCCTAAGTGGTTGGCTGGCAAAGATTATTTCCTTTTTGGTTAATAGCAGTTTGAGGTCCATCAAGCTTCCTCTGCCTTAATGTTACAATTTTAAATAAATCATTTACCACTGCCCCCCAGCAGCTAAAAGAGACACAGAAGTGGATTCAGGGCCACTTTATTAACTATTTAACATACAAAATACAAAAACAGGGACTGCACTAAATGTCGTGCCAGGATCTAGGTGGGAAGGCTGCTATCTGCAAACCTTCCCAGATTTTAAATGGGCAAAACAGCCTGGTTCAGGACACACCTAAGTGGATGCTTAAAGGTGCCCCTCCTTGCCAACCTGAAGGTCGAGGTGGCTGGATGCTCCACCAGCCAGCCGCTCAGCTGGTTTTGCCCAATTCCAGGACAGGGGCTAGCCAGACCGCATCTTGAGCCGGACAAGCATCATCAGCCAGATCTGGTTCAGCCTGTCCTTTGTCATTTCAGGCTGAACACTGAGGCCTATGCCTCTCTACCCCACTCCTGCACGACTCCTGCCATCCAAAGAGTCAGCCTAGTGCTTGACTATCCACCCCACTACAAAAAGGGGAACAATCCCTGCTGTAAATTTAAAAGAAAAAGATCAGTGGCCAAAGGGGATAAATGCACCCCATCTGGCTGAAAACATTTAGGCTGCCACTACACAACATGTGGGTGATGGATAATAACCCTGCCCAAAGGGGCGAGGAAGTAACCTACATAAGCATTCACCTGCTTCCTAGCTACATCAGCCTTCCTATGTTCCTAGCTCCTCGCCACACACGCCTAGGTAAAAAGCTGGAACAAAGTATACATAACCTCAGGAACCAGCCTCGCAACAGAGAAGAAACCCTATGGACCTCAAGGACCGTGCCATCCTCTGACCAAGGTCATTTTCCCCAAGGTGAACTAATAATAATTGTGGCAATGGGCACTCCCTAAGATAGGCTGACAGTCCAGGCAATTGCCCCCAAAGCATACCCCATCTGGCCACCGATGTCCGATGACCCAAACCCAGCTGGGTGCCAAACCTGCTACTCTTGGCCCTCTTCTTGGCACAGAAGAGGATGGAGTGGCTGATCAGGATCACAGTGTAGATAAGGATATGCCTGCAGAAAACAGAAAAAAAATGTAACATTGGTCGAAAACACAACCCAAAAATACAACCCAAAAACCTAACAGGAGCTATGGCAAATCATAGACTCATAGAACCAGTGAACTACCAACAAAACTGCAACAGAGTGAACTCTATACACACTGGCGGCAAACCACCAGAGGCAAACCTCCAAAGGTCTACGTACATAACATTTGTACACCTCAGATCACCAGCAGCCAATCTGCCAAAGCACCTCCTCTAGCATGCCAAGGGCCAAAGCCACAGTGGCTGTCCCAATCCAAAGTGAATGTAAACCATACCCTTCAGGTAAAAATCCCAGTGATGTGAGTGTCGAATTAAAAATGGCCCAAAATTACCCACCCCAATGTGAAAAAGATGGCCAGCATGCAAGGAAACCCTTCACTTATACCTTTTTCAAGGCCTTCACAGGGCATAGGGCTGGATCTCTTGCCCTCCAAACCTTATTGAAACACCCCTGCCTCGCTGGTCTGTCTTGGATTTTCTAAGTCACAGAACACACTCCGCCCCCCTAAAGGCTACATCTGCCCAGCATTCTACCCGATCAATGCTAGCATTCTTGGACGGAAGCAGCAATTCCCCAGGGAAAAAAGCCCTCCAAAACCCCTTGAAGGTTGTTGCCGAGAAAAGACTGGCTTCGAACTCAGAACCATAATACTTAACTGAAAGCCTGTAGGAGCCTCCTAAGGATAACTATGGTGATGGGCCTTCTCTTATCTACAGCTGGGGGCCTGGCCCTATGAAAACCTTCGAGCATCCTACACACCCTGAAATCACAGGTGGAATCAGGAATCCCAAAGAAACCTGCCATAAACCTTGATGCCGACAGGTATGCAGCAATAGACCTTGGTGACGTTACCCCATCATGTAGATGCATCATAAACTGAAGATGATGTTCCACGGGGATAGGCCAAGATGTCACCAGGCCCAGTCCCCCACAGAAAATTTGAAATTCCCTTGCCTTGGTGAAGTAGCTGGATCTAGTCAACAGAGCCAAGGAACCACAAATGAATTCCTGGGCCCTCAAGGTCCAAGACTCCACAGGCAGGGGGCAGGGGGTCCGGATGGGCAGGAGCAAGTTGCTGAAATTGCTCCCCCTGAAAATAAGAGAGAGAATCAACAATGCCAGTCTGCAAACCTGGCACATGTTTAACAAGAAAAATGATGTCGATCCACAAGCACCAGAGCACAAAGGCATGCAACAGGCGCATAACCCTGGCCAACATGGAAGACTGGTGATTTAACACATACAGCACTGCCTGGTTGTCACACCAAAATCTGACTGTAGCATTACAAAATTTGTCAGCCCAAATATGGACTGCAATGGGGAACAATTCCAGGAAGGTCAGATCCCTTGTCACGTCACTCTCCAACCATGCCTCAGGACAGTGCTCAGCGCACCAACGACCCTTAAAGATGAAAACCAGCCCCTCCAGCAGCATCAAAGTGGACCTGCAAATCCACCTCAACCAATTTAAGCTCCTTCCCAAATGAGACCCCATTAAAATCTTTTAAGAAGGTTAACCAGACTTTCATATCCCGCATATCCCTGGTGACCTAGACCTGATGCCTGTGAGACCCAAGCCCCATCATTGCGTCACACAGGCAACCTGCCAGGCACAGAAGAAATGGATGAAGGTAATGAAAGAGGAACAAAACAGCAATAATAAGCCCTACCTGGGGCAATCACCCTGCAGGTGAAGTTGAGGTGACCCACCAAGACCTGCAACTCCCTGAGGGTGAGCTTCTTAGCCTGTAGCTCACTCTTCAACAACTGCTGCAATGCCACTAATCTTCTCAGCCAGAAGCCTGGGCGGTATTATTAACTCTTGCCTTCAGCCTAATCGCCCATTCCAAAAACTTGCTAAACGATCCAAATACAGGAGACCAAACAATCCATAGGTGGGACACAGTCAACATAATAACTACCATCAAACCAGAAATCCAGCACCAGTAGACCACAAAGTCTACTGGGTGAACAAGAAGTAAGTGAAAAGCAGACTCAATGTCTGCCTTTGCTATAAGGGTACCAGGACCACAACCCTGCAACAAACGCACTGCCTCATCCAACAAAGTGTACCTAACTGAACAAAGGTGAGAGAGGATCCTGTCATTGACGGAGTTTCCCCTGGGGTAAGAAAGGTGATTTATGAAACAAAACTCGCCTGGGGCCTTCTTGGGGACCACTCCCAAAGGAAACACCCTCAAATTAGGCAGTGGGGGCACAGAGAAGGGGCCTAGAACCCTACCTGCCTGAGCTTCTTTAAAGATTTTCTGCCATACCACTTCTTCCAATCCCATTACTGATCAAAGATTCTTAGACCAAAATGGGGTGGAAGGTGTGGGCACTAGTACCCTAAAACCCTGTGAAAAGCCTTCTAAAAGATACTGGGCAGCTGACCTGTTAGGATATTCCCTCAACAAATCAGCAAGAAAAGGTAGCCTAATCAGGGAGGGCCCCTTTTCCAGCTGAGGATGAGGGGGGCCTCCCCCACCCCACTTTGTGAGAGCCCCCTGCTTACCTTCGTAACAGGACATCCAACTGGAGGACTGCACCAGGTTCTTTCCTCCACCCATAGTGCATTGATGCGTGAACGTGCATCCACTTTTAGAACATTTACCTGTGACATTAAATTCATGACAGGCACGCTGCTGTTGAATACCCTGGGCACCAGCCAGCGCCTTAATGGTCAAAGCAGCATTCTGTGCAGTTCAGCGCCCACTGTCTGATCTGTCCTCCATCACCAGCCTGGAAGGCATCACGATTTGGATCCAGAGCTCAAGCTGAGGTACTTTCCAGCTCAAGGAAGGGTCACATGAGTCCCTAAGCCTGAAGTTCTCATCATAGATGAGCCAGGCCTGCCCCCAAAATCCCTAAGATGTCTTGATATTTTATGATAGCTCCTGCCTTTTTTGGGGTGCAACTGGACCACCACTCCCATATAGATTGTGTAGCAGTAAAACCAATTAGTCCAGTTTTTTATCAAGCTTACACTTGCGCATGACCTCTTGGTCACGAACAGGTTCCCCCACCTTAGGTACCAGGTCAGGTTCCATATGGTGTAAACTGAACATGTCCACATACTCCCCTCGCCAAATTTTTTATTTTACTGATAGGGCCACATGGCCCAACAACGTAAGGGACATGTCACCAACCCAGCCTCCGAGCAGGCTCCTCCACAGCTTCAAATCCCAGTGGACCAAAGGCTGAGCTCCCTTTGTTCACTTGCTGACCACCCCCGGCCAAGGCCCATGCCCAGCCCAGGGACTAGAAGATTCACCCTTAAGAGTTTTTGTCCTTTTGTCCCTTGTGAAGACATTGGCCATTGCCCGATCCAGGGATACTGCCAGTATGGGCTAGAATACCAAAAACCAGGGCCTATGAAAGGGGGGTCCAGCAGGTACATTGTCCGAGGCCTGAGAGCTACAGAAGGGCCCAAGACTGAAGGACCACTTGAGTGTTTGTTACTAACAAATTACTATGGTATACGTGCACACACACACACACATATACATACAAGTTGATTTTGATAGCATTATTAGAAATTTTGCACATAAGAAATCCAGAAAAGCACTCATTAAATAGTTAAAAAAATTTCTTGATAAGATTTTAGTATTTTATATTGTCACATTATTTGAATATCAGTATGCTTTACCATAATGTTTTATATGATCAATAAATGAGCACTTGTTGAAGTTTGTTGCACATTAATTAGCCTCAATTTTTTTAAATTTCAAATTAATTTTGCAAGTCTTAGGGGCCCTAAATGGGTCTTGTACGACCTTAAAAAATTTCTCTTGGAGGCCCTGCCAAAAACTATCCTCCCATGGGTGACACCACTGTTGCTGTGATGAGCTGCTTTGTACTCAAGCCTCTTTCTGATCATCCCACACACCCTGGATACCTGCATCACCTTCAACATCCACACGTGCCAGGAATTTGGGCTTGTGCTGCAGTGCCAAGAGATGGGCCCTTACTCCTGCTATCCTCTGCCACATAAACCTCAGAAGACTCAGAGGTGTCCTGCCTGTCCTCACTTCCCTCCAGAGATGCCACCCTGGAAAACAGGCCTTGAAACATTTTAGCCCCATGCCCTTTCCTTGCAAATTCGCGAGGTGGCTCTGCCAATGTAGATGCATTCCCACCATTCCATCTCAGCCTCCCTTTTATGTTTCTCTTTCTTAAGAGCATCCACATGTGCCATTAAGGCACATCAGATGATAGGGGGGTTGACCTGCCTGGGAGTGGGAGGGTTCCATGGGGCTGTACCCCGCCTCTTCTGCGTCTTCTTGGCCATGTCAGTAAGAAACACCCTGTTAAAGTGTAATGTAGGTGTGTGTTCTTGTTTAAACCAAAGGATACACTGCCCACACAGATGGTGTGTTGATCCAATGTCCTCACAAATCAAGCTGCCGAAAAGTTGTTGGTTAGGGTGTCCACCAGAGTGCTTCCCCAGGACCTGGCAACAGGCAGGGAAAAAACCCAAGGCTTCTAGGACCCTTTTAAAAGAGGGGGTACAGACAGCCAAACCCCAGCTGCCTGCCTGTCGCAGGAGCTACTCTGCACCCCCCAGCAAAGCCCCCTAACCCAGGCCACCCAGCGCTCAACCAAGCGCTGAGACATCGTTAGAGCAAACCACCTCTGAAGCCCCAGGGAAGCCGCCACCTGTCCTCTCGCCACTGCAAGCCACCCACAAATGCTGCATCCAATTGCTGGATGGGTGTGAGGGCGCGCATACCAGCAACCCTCCACATTTAAACACAGTTTAACAGAAGTGATATAAATCCACAGTCCAAGAGGACATAAACTAATCAAAAGCTGCTTGTGGATTTCAGGAGTGCTGGCTGCAAACCACTATGGGAAGATGGTGCTGGACTAAATGGACCTTTGGTCTGATCATCTAAGCAGGACTGACTGTTCTTACGGAGAGTTACACTTTGGTAGTTTTAATTAAAAGCAATCCCTGTCCATGAACAAAACAGAGGGGTGTTTTAATTACTGTTGCTGTATTCAACAGAAATACATTTGGGTTTGTTCAGGTAATTGCAGTTTGGCTCATAAATCAATAACCAGGTTCATTTTAAATGGCCAGTTGTTACTGATTGCACACTTTGCAGCCTCAGAGTGACAATATTCCACACACATGCTATGGAATAAGCGCCGTTAAACTCACTGGGATTTGCACCTGAGAACACATTTAGACTTTTAATGTTTCTTATTCAGAGTAATTTCAAAGAGCTAGTACTGGTCTTATTTGGGTTGGGGCTAATTTAGATATTGGCCCCCAGCTGCTTCCTAAAACAGTATGGTCATATGTCCCCTTTCAGCCTTGTTCTGGAAAAAGAACTTTTCAGTGCAATCCTAAGAATGTCTTCCCAGAAGTTATACTGCATTCAATTTTACTTTCTCCCAGGAAAGTGTGATTAGGATTGCAGCCTAAGTGCCTTCCTTTTCCATGTGAGCCTAAAGGCAATGCATAGCCTTCTTGCAATTATATCTAATAGATTCTATGAAAATAAATTTAAATTTAATGTTTGAATTAGCCACATGAAATCAATACAGAAGTATTTGAAGCCGTTTTGTCATGCTCTACATTTTTCTTGGATAACCTACATTTTTGGGTGCATTTTCTCAGTTATGACATCAGGTCACCTGGGAAATGCACTACCATGAATGACAAAACAATTACCTTCTAGGCCAGGTGTGTCCAAACCCCAGCCCAGGGACCAGATGTGGCTCACAGTGAGCCTCCTCCATCTGGCCCTTAGTCATTCCAATATATTTATGTAAATTTATTCAAATCTGATATTTAAATCAATTTTCCTTCTGACAATACACTGTTAGAGAGATGAGGCAGCCCTCCTGACAACAAGTTTGGACACCCCTATTCTAGACTCAACATTACCTTTGTTGAGTTTGTTTGTTGGGTGAGTTTATATATACTTTAAGTATGTGGTCAAGACTCAATCATCAAATTCATCCATCATCATATGTTCCTAACAGGAATTGCATGCCATCAGACTGAAAAACCCCTCAGTGTTAAGCAGAAAAGGGGACAAAATTCAGGCCATTTCCAATTATTTGGCCATAGACATATGTTCATGTGACCACAGACTCATTTAAAGCGATAACGATCTTTAGTCCAACTGAACATTTTGTACAAGCTCCACAAAGCCTTCTTAACAAAGGACTAGCCTTGATGTTGTGAGGCAAGTCTGGTTTGTTTAGGACTGAAATTCTGGGCTTCCCAGACGAAGACAAACCACAATCCAAAAGAGGAAGTGCTTGTAACTATATATTTCACAGAAGCTCATTCCATTGAGTTCACATCTCTGGCAAACGATACCTGCAGCTGTTACAATCCAGGTTCCCCTTGAGCATTCAAAGCTGCAAAGGGAAAAGCTAATAGGTTAAGAATAAGCAACCTTCAAGCGTATAGTGTCATTGAGTAGCCACAAGATGTCCAATAAAGGATTGTAAGGTTATTTTGGAACAGTGGTTTGTAAAATCTTGCAGATCCATGAAATACTACCTGCTCACTTACAAGGCCTGGAAAATTTATGGTTTTTAAGCAGCGCTATTAGTTGTGATGATTAAAATATTCAATATGAACACAATTGCACAAAATACAGATGTCCATGAACAGCTCAATATCAAACATATATTTAGCTTAAACAGATATTAAGCTATATTTTGTGACAACTGTGGTAATTATATAGGTATTTCGTCAAGTCAAAGGTCATTCTAAGCAAAAGGAGACACAAGAATAGGTTACTGGATGATTACTGGATGAATATGTTATTGGATGATTTGATAAAAGCAAGAATGAAGACAACGGAGGGACACGCTCATCACTCTTTTAAGACCCATACCCCAAACCCCCACCGCATAATAGGTTCCAGCCAAAAATATGTCAGAGTCCATTTCACCTTAGAAGTAGATCCAATGTGACCTTGGTATCCACAGGAATTCTGTTCCAGGCCCACATTTAAAGACATTTAAAGAAAAAGAAGTTGCACTTGGGAGGAATACGGCACAAAACACTGTTTTGTGCAGTGCCAACAGTCTTTCAGCACTAAAACTAGTGCTAAAAGGCTTGGAAACATAGTTGAAGATAGATTGATTAGAGTTTATTCAAATCTCCAGAACTGAGTAAAAAGTAGATTTTGAAAGTCGATAGATCAAGTGTTCCAGGAAAGATTTAAGGATATAGACCATTTATATCAATCAGAACTTTAACCAGATATTTCTTTGTAAGACATTTAAAGTTACTTCAACATTATAACAAAATGGACAATAGGCAAAGTCTCACCTTTGATTACACTCACCTCACAGAAGCAACAGAGTCTTTGGAACAAGACTGAAAAGAAATGCAAAATTAGTGAAAATGCCCAAGACATTGCTTTGGCTTTGTCTATACCGGTAGTATGTGGATTCCATATTAACATAGTTTTAAAGATGAACATTTATAAAAGTGATGTGAAAGTTATAGGATTAAGAGCACAATCCTAACCAAGTCTACACAAAAGTAAGCTCCATTGTTTTCAATGGGTCTTACTCCCAGAAAAATGTCTTTAGGATGGCAGCCTAGTTTTTACAAGTACAGTGATGCCTCACGTAACAAATTTAATTCATTCTGGAGGCATGTTTGTTATGTGAAACGTTCTTTACGTGAAGCAGATTTTTCCATAGGAAATAATAGAAACTCAGACGATTGGTTCCACAACCCAAAAAATATTCATATGAAAATATTAACTGGATGTAAAATGATGACAGAACACTGGGATTGAATTCAAAACATGCATTCAATGTACATGATCTTATGAAGTCTACTTAGCTACAGTCCTAAAGACATTTTCCTGGGAGTAAGATCCATTTAACACAATGGGGCTGACTTCTGGGAAGACATGGTGAGGAGGCAGCAATCCAAGACACCTTCAAAGTGTCTCCCCACTTTCTCCTTCTCTCCATCCTGAGCCTCTCTCTCCCTTGCTCCCTTCTTGCTAGCCCTGAGCTGCTTCCCTCTTCTCCACTGCTCTTCTCTCCCTCTGTCTAGCGGACGCCCAGCCATAGGAGGAACAGCATGGAAGTGTTGCTTTCACTATGGGCAGGTGCGCTAGGCAGCCCTGATGCTTTTTAAACAGGCTGCCGGCCAGCGCGTCTGCCCCAACTGCCAACGAATGTGTTCTTTACATGAAGCACAAGTTTGTTATGTGAAGCAGAATCCTAGAGAAATTTTTGTTTGTTACGTGAAACATACTATGTGAGGCGTTCTTCACATGAGGCGCCACTGTCCTGTAGATGATATGCTTTGATTTTAAATCTAAAATAATAATTTAAAATTAAAGTACTTAAAATTTTTGTATCTTTACTATGCCAACCTACGTTTTTTATTTTCTTAAGCTTCAGTTCAAACTCTTGATTCTAGACACTTCCAAATGTAGCTGCACTTTAAGTGTTAGACCAGTGACTTTCAACCCTTTTCACCTCATGGCACACTGACAAGGCACTGAAATTGTCAAGGCACAACATCAGTTGTTTTCACCATTGACAAGGCACACCAGGCAGTTCAAATCTCCCAGTTTCCCTATTAATTAATCTCCCCAAATTCCTGCATTGCGCCTGAGGATTATCTGCACACTGGTAGAAAATCACTGCCTTAGTTACACCCTTGTTATTTTATTGTCTGTTCTGTGCTGGAAATTAGGAAAGAAGTGCTTATAGGTATTTTACATTACCATACATCAGTGGCATACCTAAAGGGGACAGAGCAGCCAGTTTTGGAAGGCCCCTTCCCTTTGGAGCCATTTTAGGCAATGAGAGCAAAATGTCCATCCACCCCCTCTAGTTGTGCCACCACCATACATTCACCAAAATGCCAAGAACCTTTTTTGCTTAGACCTTAATTGGAAGTGAATATGCGTATGTAAAATAAATGTTCAAAGCCACCCAGACTGCAAAATTCTGGTGCAGGTCACTGAATGAAGTTTGACTTGAGCAGTTCACTTTGCTGCAACAGTATGATCCTCAACATGAGCATGTCTTCCAAGGGTTCCCTATTAAAAATTCATTTTATTGCCATCTCCTATGTCACTGTCATGTACCCTTCCCAGTCTTTAGAAGGATCGAGCATCTCAGTAACACAGCCTACGAGAAGGAACAAAACATATAGCTATACAAGTGCTATACAAGTAGCATTACTGTGTAGAATTACTGTGTAGAATTACTGTTATTTTCATTCCTCCCCAAGAACATTAAGGACAGCAGCTAAGTAGAAAGAATATGGAGGACCTTGGGAGGACAAAAAGGAGCAACTTCCCAAAAGTCACCGTTATCTCATGAACAAAAAGAACTAGGGCACAATCCTATGCATGCCTACTCAGAACTAAGCCCCATTATAGTCAATGGGGCTTACTCCTAGGAAAGTGTAGATAGGATTACAGCCCTAGTCCACTTCTAAGCAATACACATACACCAGGCCATACTCACTGCCATCCATCTCCTCTCGACATAGGTAGGTGTCATCCATGCACTCTGGACTCATTTTTGAGACAGGCCTGAATTCAACCTGAACTAGATTTGTTACAACTACTGCAAAACTGCACTATTCTATAACACAATAGCAGAGAGTCAGCTTACCAAAATGATGTTCCTTTTTCCAAAATATTGTTCCCATCTGACTTAAGCTTTTTATCCATTACTTATTTCATAGAGTGTTGCTAGGTATAGAGAGGAAAAAAGGGCTCCTGACATTTTGCTGGCAATCATGTAGGAAAAATCTTTAGCTATATATACCCTGTTAAGTGCTGTTGGTTACATTTCCTAGAGTTACAATATTCAATTCTACATTCCTATTTGGAGCCACTCCTTTGACATCAATTATACCATTTTAATATCTAAAATACCATTTAATATCAATTCTACCATTTTAATACCACCTAAAATTACTATGATGAGATTAATCAAGAAAACTCATTTTTATACTTTTAGTACAGTAGTTTGTTTTGTTTAAAATATTGGTCACAGTACAATCCTGACATACATTAACAAAATGCTCACCCAATTAACATGCACAAGCCAACAATCAATCCTAAATGATTCAGTGTTGTACTGTATTTCAAAAACGTGAACTGTTACAACAGCTGAGATCTGGCAGGTTTTTGTTTTGAAACTCTGTTCAGAGAAGTTGGGAATACAAGTAATGTTTCAGTTTTTCAGCTTGTACAACATGATTCTGGACAGGCTTGTGGACAGGATTCTCTGGAGTTTGAGACCATCTTCTTGCCAGCTCGACCCTTGCCCAGCTTGGCTGATTAGATCAGCCTGGGTGAACTGGCCAAGCAGAGAGGGAGAGTAGTAAATCCATATTTGAGGTTACTATGAATGAAGAGGGTGTTGCCTCCTGCATTAAAGCATGCCTACCCCCTCCTGTAGAAATCCTCCTTGGACAACACCAAACAACTTTCAGCCAATTTATCCAGCCAAAATATCCTGTTTTTGGGCAAAGCATATCCCTGTTGATCTTGCTGGACCCTCTTAGAGGCTTTCAACACCATCAGCCACAGTGTCCTGTTGGGTTGGTTGGCTGAGTTGGGGATTGGAGGCACCATTTCATGCTGGTTCTGCTCATTCCAGAAGGTGGTGCAGGGGGATGCTTGGTTGGTACCTTGGCCATTTTGGTGTGGGGTGCCACAAGGTTCCATTCAATCCACCATGCTGTTTAACTTTTACATGAAGCCACTGAGAAAGGTAATCTGAAAGTATGGAGTGGGGTCCATCAGTATGCTAATGCCATTCAGCTCTAAATCTCCTTTCCTCCCAAATCCAAAGAGGCAGTTGAGGTCCTGGATTGCTGTGTGAAGGCACTGACAATGCTGACAACTATCTGAACTACTGTTTTTCAGCACCATTAATATCTTGTATTGATCAATTGTCTTAAGACAATTAAACTGGACATTAAGAAAAAAATTAAGACAATTTAATGGAAATCAAATATCTTTATTTCAGAAATGACAGCAAAATCACTTTAAGAGTTGCTGTCAGAATTATTGATGTTTTATACATGGTACTCACCACAATCTGTCAGTCCTTTAAATCCAGAAAGGATCAATTCCACAGTGAAGCAAAACAACCTGTTTACATTAACTGCTGCTTGAACCCCTGCTTTACAATCCCCAGCTGCAGCAAGCTTGTAATCCTGGTATATGGTGGGGGAGAGAAGTTAAGCATTCCTGTTTCTTCTTCCAAATCATATCCTGAGTAGCTGCCAAATGTGTCTAATTTGATACTAATCAGCAAGTCATGCCAAAGTTGCATTCAGCTACAAGTTACTCCAGCAGGAGTGGTATCCCCCACTTTCTGGTATTCCTCCTCTAGCAGAGGAGTGGTATCCCCCACTCTGACGGTTCGTTTTCCGACAATATACTCTTTCAGCACCTTTCAATTATACCCAGAACTCATTCATCCCAATGCATGTTCTGCTCTTTCAACTTATCTCTGCTGTTCTAAAGGCCAAAGTTGCCCTCCCCCATGTTGTAGCTCCTGGTCCAATGCTACTATAAGGAGTTAATCAGAATCCAGTTGCAGAAATCTTTGTGTGATAGCAAAGAATTTGCAAGATAAAAGGGAAATCGGCAATTTGCGAGCTAAAAAGTATTGGAAGTAACATTTATATACTGAAAAGATTGGGATCACTTTTCAATGTCTTTCACTTTTAGACAGTACTCCAGTCCCCTAAATTGGCCAATAAATGGGGGATATCTATACCCTTTTATTCTAAGTCATGGTTTAGATCAGCAAATTATCAGCTGTGGGTATGGAACCAGTGATGGGATTCAAATGACAACAGGTTCTATGCCCTAATAACCTAAATTAACTGCAGGTTCTATGTCCAATGGGAATAGTTCTATGTCCCATTAGTAACCAGTTCTCAGAACCAGGCACTCATCAGCAAAGCGTTCTATAGAACCTATGAGAACCCCCTGAAGCCCACCACCATATGGAACCCACTAGTAGGTTATGATACAATTTTTGGTGAGTTGCAAAATCAATAGGGGAGATTAGACATACCCTACAATACAGAGCAACTACGGGAGCACATAAGAGACATTACATATACCCGTAGTTACTGCACCACCTAGTGAAAACCTATGGGTTTTATATAAATATAAAAATTTATATTGCAATCCAGAGCAAATTGTTCTTACACCGGAGCAAGGACTCCCCTTAGTTACTCTGGATTGCACCCTAAGGCAGATTAGGCACTAAGTGTTAAAAAACTGCTACTTGAAGGGAGTGCAGTTGCCCAATCACCATTCACACCTCCTGGCACATACAAATCAGACAGCAGTCTCTAGCACAGCTATTTGCAGCCACTGTACTGTAGCATATCAGTGTACCATGAATGGTCTGTCTGCAGGTATGCCACAAGAACTGGGGCACAGGGCGAGGCCTGTCTGCAGGTACACTACAAAAATGTGGGTGAAGGTCACATTTGGGGTGTAGGGCTACTGGGCAATGCAAGCCTGCCAGCAAGTACTTCTTTTCTTATATACACAATGTTGCATCTGGCTCAATGAGTTTAAAAGTATGAAGCATCCAACTTGAAATATAAGGCAGGAAACTAAGGTACAATAATGGAGTAAAGAAGCAGACCAGCAGACCTGTACAATGATGTACAGGAAGTACTTAAAGACATTATGAATACTGAATTCTCCACAGTAGCAATTAATAAAAATGACATTTGATACTCTTTTGGCAAAATCAAGAGGAAAAGGAAGTCCTAGGCACCT
This sequence comes from Cryptoblepharus egeriae, assembly GCA_030015325.1. Classification (NCBI taxonomy): domain Eukaryota; kingdom Metazoa; phylum Chordata; class Lepidosauria; order Squamata; family Scincidae; genus Cryptoblepharus; species Cryptoblepharus egeriae. Next base: position 10,776,658 of record JAREYC010000003.1, on the reverse strand, counting down.
AATAAATGAAACAGTAAACAAATTTATTTGTATTATATTCTACAGAGAAGAGCCTCGCATCCAGACTGTCAAATTTAGAAAGTTGAAATCACCCTAGCTCTCAAACTCCAAGAGCATGAGACACTTGGAAAGAACCAAACTCTTTCAGACTGAAGTGATCTAAATCCCACCCACCATCTTACTGTGCTTTAAACTGCTTTTTTCCCCACACATACTCCTGCACAAATGCAGACTCTCTCCAATTACCAATAGGCCCTGTATTTCATTGGGGCTTGCTTAAATGTTTTAAATCCAGAAATGAACTTCTTATAGATGTTTCTCTTTTTGGGAAAAGCAGGGAGATGACAGCAAACACACTAACTGAAATCAAACTAATTTCCAAATAATACTGATGCAAAAAAACTCATGAGTGAAAGAATCAAGACAATAAATAGTTTTTGCCATCTGTTGCCACACAAAACATTTTGCACAGCTTTCCAAAACCAAATGTTGGGACAAATTCATTTCCAAACCATAGTCCTGCATATATATTAGTTAAGGTGTCAACGTTCACGATTTGCCTGCTATCCAGTTGATATCAGGTGATAGGTGCAATCTGAGCAGCCACCAAAGAATTTCATACTGGAGACAGCATTTGAAATTTTGACAAATCTGAATCTGCCCAGTCACTGGGCAGGATCCTGAGTTGTTTGATCTGGAGGAAATTCTAGGTATTGCAATTAACCTGTTCAGCAGACATCTGAACACTATTTCAAATTATGCTTTGTTCAAACAGGTCTGTATTGGGCACACACAACTTGTGGCTCAGGTCAAATAAAAGCAGGACAATCAAGGCATAATATGTCCTGAGCCTAGTTCCACAGAAAGTCTGGAATGGAGGGTCGGAGTATCAAGGACAATTGTGCCATGCTCATTTACAAAATGCTAAGTAAATATGCAAACCCCAAAACCATACAGTTCATAGATGACAGGCAATTAAATAGCCCCCCAAACTATGCTGGGAGGGAGGGAAAGAATGGTAAACATTATTGTTAAGTGAAATACACACAACAATTTACATTTAAAAAAGGAAAAACCCTTATAAAAAGATATACTCAGACAAAGCCACAATAAGTTAGTGTTTCCATAAAATGGCATGCTGTTTTGTTCCCGATTCTACATATGGTTAATGTCTGTTAAATCCTAAATATCAACAGCGAAATTGTATAACTGAGGTACATTAGTCCAGAAGCGTTGTAAAAAGTTTAATTTTTTTCTTCCAGTTTTTTTTCTTCTTCATCTCCAAAGAAGAACAAAGGAAACATTCCTAAAAGGCAGCCAATGGCTACTCCAATAGCCTTACCCTAAAAAACAAAAGAAAAAATTGGTTGTTCACAGTGCAGATACTAAGGACTATTTCACATACTGAAAATACTAGTAGTAACTTATGTATGGTGGAGGCCCCAGCTTTCAGATTGCTGGCCCACAACATTTTACTAAAATAGTAAAATTAACCCTTTTACTGCAATCCTTTTTCCAAAAACCATTAGAACCCACAATATGGTACATACATAAGAGCTTCTACTTCTATTTTCAGAAGAGCATATTCCCACAGATACAGAATGTACAGGTTATATTTACTTGAATATAATGCATCATTGAATTTAATGCACACCTTGATTCTGGAGACTAAATTCAACTGAAAAAGGTGCTCATTTGATATTTAAAAACTGATCTGGCACTCAGGAACGACCTGATCTTCTAGTCATATCTATTGCTGCTGTGCTCTTGCCAAGAATGTTACGTATCAAAATGATACAAAGTGCACAAGAATATTAAAGCAAAACATTTGCAAAAATGATTATCCATTCTATTTTATTTCACTGAAGATTTTGGAAACAAGGTCCTAGTATATCTGCTGAGGTCAGCTGATAATTGTCCATAAACTAACCTAGGCCTAGAGCACAATCCTAACCATGTCTACTCAAAAGTAAGCCCCATTGTGTTCAATGGCTCTTGCTCCCAGGAAAGTGTCTTTAGGATTGCAGCCCTATATCCTAAAGTGAAATTAAGCCCCTTGCTTTGGAGCAGTTACGATGACTTTCCATAAGATAACGCTAGAGGGTGACGTAACTGCATGGACCCATAACTGCTATGGATTTTGCCCCTAGTTTTGAAAATTTTGTTAAGTGTCTTTTATGCAGCTGACTGATTTCAGCAGGCGTTCTGAACTAAACTATACTTCCTGTCAATCCAATTTCATATGCTTTTTGTTTATACAAACCACAAACTTACCAAGTGTGCACTAACACGTGTTTGCCACATGTCAGCTTGTTTAGGTGTTAATTCAGGAATGGAGAGACCCAACCTGGAGGCCAGAGCTTCAACATAGCCTGCAAGACTGTAGAAAAGAAGTTTTGATTGTAAGAATGTGAAAATATGCTAGTGTAGAATGCTCAGATTTGATTAGTTGCTGGACAGAATTTATTAAACATGTCCCATGAAATTGCCAAGCAACTCCTTCACTCAGCTCATAGAACTAAAACACTAATAGAGTGGTGCCTTCATTTACGAGCATGATTTGTTCCAGAAGCATGTTTAATTCAAAATGCTTCAGATTTTCCCAGATTTTCCCACAGGAAATTATGTAAATAGATGATTGGTTCCTGAAAGGCTTTTGAGGTTTTGGCACCAAAAATCCAGCACCTCCTGTGGAAGTTCGGCATGGAGGGTTCCACAGTCTAAAAATATTTAATGGAGTCACTGCTCAATTGAATCTTTGCCTATTTTGTGCAACTCTAACATTCCCATGCTGCTGATGGGGAGCAGCATTGGAACACTGATACGGCACATCTTCCTCACTGCCACAAACAGATCCCATACGCACACCTGACTCAGACTGCTCCCTCCAGTCCCTTCTGTAAGTTCCCTGGCCATGGAAGACTGTTCCAGACTGCCTCAGAAGTGCTCTTTCAAGAGAGTGCACTTAAATTTCTGAGAAAATTTTGTTCTTAAAAACAAAATGTTCTAAATTCAAGTCGCTCTTAAATGAAGATACCACTGAATATCAAAACAAATTTTCCCATAAAAAAATAATGGAAACTTGTTCCATAACCCAAAAATATACATAAAATGACTGCAATATTGGAATATAATACAAAATAAATAAAAACAAAACAAATTAACCTGCATGCATATTAGGATGGTTCTAATAATCCTTGCTGCAATAATCCATGCTTCTTGCTTGGAATGGCATACTTATTTGTGGAGTTTCACGTGGGTTGGTCAATTTGACAATGTAGCAATTTCTCAGAACACCAAATGATACTAGCACAGGAAAAGGCAAACTGGGTCTTTTTAAGGCTCTTGGAGAAAAGGGTATTTCAGCAGATACAGCTTGTCATCTTTGACAAATGTGGAAAACCACTTTCCTACACAAATGTGGAAACCACTTATGTGGTTTACTGAAGATTGCATAACAGATGTTTTTATAATCTCAAACATCTAAAAAAAAGAACCAAAAAAGACATACCCCAGTCCAGCTAAGTCCGATACAAGATTTCCCAAAGCAGCAGCTAAATATTGAAGAACAAGCATTACATGAAACATACTACTCTTTGGAAAAAACATATCCATCATCATCTAACAGCTAAAAGAAATATATATTCTATGAATATGAAATTAACACATTTGCTCTGCTGCAGCTTTAATCCAGTCTCTACCACAGGCCTGAACAGAAAAATGAAGTGAAAATGTTGCCCACTTAAATGAATACGCGTGAAAAGACATGCGATAGATGTACATTTAGTACATAGAAATCACACTTCTTGCACCATGTACTGCAAAATAAAATTCATAGAAGGATAATTTGACTAGTATATGCTGTGTTAGGGCACATGAAATAAAATGAAATACACTGTAATAACTACCTTGAGGTTCCCCCCCTTTGTGAATCAAAAATCCATAAACAAAGCATTAGTGTAAATTATGTTAAAGCAATTACTTCTATTGATATTCCAGTTTAATAAATGGTATTTTGATGTCAAACGGCGTGTTCTTGTAATGTTAAGGTATCTTGAGAGACTAGCACATGATTTTTCTAGTGTTATCCAATTGAAATACATTCACTGTTTGATTAGAACACATTAACATTCTCTAGTACCATACACAGAAGCAGAGATTCCAAAGAAAGATATATGCCAAGTTTAAGGTTGGCACCCAGTGGTGACATCTGCCCAAGTCTGATATCCTTTCATCCACTTTCCCTGAAGTACTGCTATTCAATTATAAATATTTTGGACTTTTTTATAGGAATCCATGCCAGGGACTGGACTGTAGGGTTTTAAATGACTCAGCAAGTAGTTATTGGTATTGTATGTGTAGTTTCTTTTTTAATTACTGTATTATGTTGAGAAAGCTCTTCATTCAGCCATGTAAAATGCATGTTTCTAAATTACTTTTAAGCTTCTAGTTATCTAGCAAATGGTATCAAAAGATCCAAAAATTTAAACAAAACTATTTTAAAACTATTTACAGAGAAATTGCAGATTACATGCTTCCCTAGACTATGAAAGACAGATGACATCCTTCGAGTTTAAGGATATAAAATAATTTTCTTTATTACTAGCAATGATAAAAGAGCCAGAGTGGAAATACTCAAGGTATTGCAAGAAACGTGCCATCCAGCAGCAAGACCATAGTGCAAGCCTAAGAACCTGTACCTGGAGGCTCACTGCAGTGGGCAGAGTTGCTATGCTGAAAAACCACTGACTTGAAAAAGACTCCTTCCTGTGGACTCTTATCCACTATTTTTAGACTTCCTTCTGGCTGCTGAACCCAGAAGTGGCCACTGATGAGACACAATGCACCACCACCATGTGATAAAATGCACCACCACTGCCAGGATCAAGTGCAAAGGAAGAGTTTTACCAGCCAGGTGGGTTTCAGAAGTGCTGACCCAATTACACATACACTGTTTGGCAAGAGCTAGGTCACTAGTTCCTCATAGTGTAACAAACCCGTAAGACTCAAACCAAACAATAAGCAAAGATTTGATATTCATGGGAGTATTACATCTGAAGCACACCAGGTGATTTGTATCCAGATGAGTATATATAAAGAGGTAACTTAACTCTTCTATTTGTTTTCAACACAAAATTGCCCTCCTCAAGCTTTTTTACTGTACAGAGGGACCTTCTATACCTACCTTTAGAAGGACAGCCAAACTGATTGACTTGAATTTTCTAAATATTTACTAATGAAAATTCGATACTTATTCCTTAAGTTTAAAAATAATTATAATAATTCCTTAAGTAATAAAAATTCATGCTCAAGCTCAAAGCAGTCAAACATTTTGGACACAGAGGTTTCTACAAAGCTATCAATTTTGCATAGAACTGGAAGATAACCAATAGGTCATCTAGTACAACCCCCTGCCTGTAGCAGGAATCCCCTGTACCTGTCTTGTTTTCTTCCTTTTGTTTTTGATTCCTTCATTTTCTCCTCATTTTTAACTCAAAATGGGAAAGGGTGTCAAGCAGCCTCTTTTCTCCTGCCATTCTTCCAATTAGAAATAGACTATACCAAATAGGTGTGTGTAGGGATGTACATACAGAAAAGCATATCATTGCCTGAAAGTGTAATCTGACCCTAAGAACCAAGTCCTCATAAAATTATCTGGTAGCAATCTTTCATCTCATAGCAAAAACAAACATTCATTTTCCTATCGCATACAAGTCAGTTGCTAACAAATAGCTAAATGAAAATCTAAAGTAGCTATTAATATTACTTGCCTGCCATGGTAGAAATCCCAAGGACAATTCCTATTGATAATTCTATTTGTGTGCCCTAAAATTAAAAATGCAATAAAAAATTTCATTTCAGAATTTGACAAAGTTAGAGGTGTGATTTACCCCCGCCACCCATACACTATTCAAAACAGAATGCATTCTCCCCCTTGAAGCCCAAATAGCATCATGCCTGTTATGCATTCTCATCTTGAAACATACAATAAGAGAACTAAAAATCACAAAGCACTTCCAAAGATCAGCTTCACATCCATGTTACTACACCAAAATGTAACTTGGTTCATATAAACCCTAGTTTGATATCAGATATATTACTTACCGCAGCAATCATAATTGCATTATCCAAAAAGCCAAAGCCTACAAAAGGAATTGCATTGTGGAAGAACACTAAAAGAAAAATGAATACACTGTTAGTGCTATTAAAGGGCAATCAGCTTGTTCTCACTCATCTGAGCACTTTCCATTTGATCCCTTTCGTCTGAGAAATCTGAAGAAACTACCAAACCAACTTGACTATGATTGAGATAACAAACAGACTTTGAGGATAGCCAATGGATGTGTCTCCACGTGATCCCGGACATAGACATAAGCCAGTACTGCCAGTTTATGCTCAGTGAACTGTAATCATGACCTCAGTGAACTGTGATTGTGATTGATGCAGGCCAGTTCTAATGGAGGATTCTCCATGAAGTGAGAGGGGTCTTCTGAATAAGATGCCTCTAGGCATGAATCAATCTCATCCAGATCTGGGTAGAATAATTCTATCCTCTTAGTGCTCTTATTTTCTATTCCCCTCACCACCTTCCAAGCCACTATACTCTTTCCCTTTAAAGTTTTCTACTAAGAACTAATTTTGAAAACCATGCCAGTTTTACTGTTTTCATAATTATGTTCATAACTGGCATAAGTGGAAAGAAACAGGAGACATTTGAATTAAGAACTCAAAATTCTGATTAAAGTGGTCCAGTGTCCACTGACTTCAACTGTATGTTTTTGCACTCAGTTTACAACAAAATGTCAGCAAGGCCTTCATAGGTTAAAAAAAACAGAACCACACTTAAATTTACCATGTTTCAGCTGTCCAGTGGATGGTGGCGAAACCTCCAACTTCTCTAGAGAAGTGAAAAAAGATTATTAAAAGAATGCAATAAACATACATCTTTGGATTTCCTCTCTCCACCTGCAAAATTTTAAATTAAACTTTCCCCCAAATCCAGAGTAACTATGGGAGCATGTAAGAGACTTTACGTGCACCCGTAGTTACTGCACCACCTAGTGAAAACCTATGGGAAATTCATTTTGGAATCCAAAGAAAGTTGTTCTTAGATTGGAGCAAGAACTCCCCGTAGTTACTCTGGATTGTGCCCATAAAGTCCCATTTTCCTACAAAGTTCAGATTTTTCATAGGGTGCTTTTGCTCTCAGTTTGTAAGATAATGTAAGAAATTGCAGTTTAGTAATCCAGAGCAATCTCCTTGCAGCTAATCTCAAATCTAATATTTGAGATTACCCTACAATCCAGAGTAACTGTTGGAACATGTAAGAGACCTTACGTGTACCCCTAGTTACTGCACCATCTAGTAAAAACCTACGGGAAATTCATATTGCAATCCAGAGCAAATTATTCTTACACAGGAGCAAGGACTCCCCGTAGTTACTCTGGATTGTGCCCTTAGTCAGTTACACTATCCTAGGCACACTAATGAAGCACTGGTTCACAAACCAGAATTGTCCATTCAATTGTTGTACTTGATAAATTTGAAGCAATGACTCATGATGGCTGAAAGTCTCCAGCACAACACCATGTTAGTTGTTAGACCAGATATACTTAACTGAGACTTAGTAGATCCACCCCATATTTGAAAAATCTACCTTCTGTCATAGAATATAACAGGGTACTTGAAAATAACTTTGCTACTCCTCTAAAATGTCATCATTTTAATGACCATATTTACTCAAATCTCTCATCTTTTTCAGCCAAATTTTGTCTCTAAAATTGGGGATGTACTATGAGATTCGAGTAAATACATTTTGTATATAAGCGTAGGCTATATTTACTCAATTGTAATGAAAAATGTAACATAAACCTATTGTTGTATAAAGTAGTGCAATTAGGAAAAAATCATAACAAACCCATTGTCATATTATTATTGTCATATAACTCATTTTTTAATGCAGTAAAAATAAAACTTAGCACCTGCTTTGCAGTTGCATATTACAATTGCCAGTAAAATTTTATTCATCGCAATCCTTTTAAAATCAGGGTGCACATTAGATTTGAAGGCGTACTAGATTTGAATAAATATGGTTAATCCAACGCCGTCAGTATGCTTCAGAATTCTACCATACCCCACAAAGAAATTATCAAAGCTGAAGATTTTTTATCACACAGAAGTTGATCTAGGCTGAAGCTTTTGTGTGTTACCTATCACTGTTAACACACAAAGATGTCACACTGCTTTTGAGAAGCAATCTGTAACACTTGTCCGTAGTGTTACAACTTTTACAGACATTTGGCAAAAAACAAATGGTGAATGTTAGTTTCTTCAAGCATTGTTAAGCAACTTAAACAAGGATTATATTATATTTACAATTATATTTTCAATAGATTCACTGATCCGTAGGGGGCTTAGCTGAAACTTATAGGCAGTGGTTCTCAAACTTCTTAGAGGCCTCAGGCTGCTGTCCAATTTAATAATTCCAAGAGTGTAGCTATAATACTGATCAGAGGCAGTGTTTCCACCTCTCTTCCACAAAGTAGCAGCTTGTTTAACACTTCATACACATAGCTTACTATGTTCTATCACAGGGTTTCTCAAACCCTGGGCTGGAGATACCAGAGGTCGTTGGCAGCTGCCTGACCGGTCCATGAGATGTAGCTGCATCTTCCCCTCCTGACAGCAGGAAGGCTCTGTCAGAGGACTGCAGCCTCAGAGCCCCTATGCCTATCTACGCAGTAGTAAGTCCCACTGTAGTCAATGGAGCATATTCCCAGGAATGCGTGGTTAAGATTGTAGCCTCAGATTCCAATCCAATGCCTGTCTACTCAGAAACAACTCCCATTATAAGTCAATGGAGGCTTACTCTCCAATAAGAGTGACTAGGATGGCTTTGTGCATTTTCAATGCATCCTGCATTGAAAAAGGTTGAAAACCCCTGCTCTGAGAAGACATGCATTAAGACATTGAGCTCTCACCTGCAATCCTATCCACAGTAACCTAGCAATAGCTCTATTTATTAATTTGTTATAATAGGATTTACAGCTGGAGGTAGCTGTGCTGTGCTCTAGGTGGGGAGGCCCTCCCTCCACGTCATCAAAGGCAGAACTCTCCCCCTACCCCCAGGCTGGTTCCTGGAAAAAAATTTCCCCACAGAACCAGTCCCTGGGGCAAAAAGGTTGAGGACCACTGTTCTATCAGATTCATGAACCACCAAAACTGGCTCATGACGTCACACTGGTGGGTCCTGGACTCACAGTTTGGGAATTACTGCTGTAGAGTAACAAAACATTATCAGATAAAAAACTGCAGCCCAACACTATCCACATCACCACATTTACTACTAATCTAAGATTAGCAAGGATGGTGTTCAGCAAAACTTTAGCCAACTAGTAACAATAGCAATAAAACAAAATTAGAATTAAGCTATATAATAATTCACATGGAGTATAGTTTCAGTGTAGTATAAAGTTTTAAAATTCAAATCCACATTCAAATCCACACTACGTTACGAAGCTTACTAGGCACATTGTTGGATTAGTCATTAATCACTGCAGATTCAGTGCTAAATCATAATTTCTGACACATGAACAAACTTCAGATTTTTATAGGCTTATACATGGCAAGAGAGATAACTGATTTTGCTTTTTACTTTAGAAAACCCAGCATTCTATGTTACTTACAAACTTTGAATTGGGTTTTTTTAAACACCAGCCTGTTCAAATAATTAGGATCATGCTTTTAGTATTTTTGGTAACTGTAGTTAGACTGAGCCAGAATTATTACATACTATGGCAGTGGTTCCCAAAGTGTGGGTTGGGATCCACTGGTGGATCAATACCTGATTTTTGGTGGCTCACTAAAGGGTGATGAATTGCCTCAAAACCTGAAACTATTGACAAAATAGTTACTGTAGCTGCTAATTACCCTGCAAATGCCTCAACTCCTTCAGTTTGCAAGCTTTTGTAGGACATAGGGTGCAATCCGAACCATGTCTACTGAAAAGTAAGTCCCATTGTGTTCAATGGGTCTTACTCCCAGGAAACTGTCTTTAGGATTGCAGCCATATTAAGTTTCAAAAGTATTTCAAAACTGGATCCTGGTGCTAATGTTCGGGAACCACTAAGGAGCCTGCAATTGGTTCTAATGCGAAAACAATAGGCTGCGTTTCTGAGCATCATTCACGTAGTACCAATCTGGCATTATATTTGAAACAAACCTCCATCTTGGCTTAACCTAGGGTCACAAGGTTGTTTATGGATCCCAAACACACTTTCCTTCATGGAGGAAGGGCAAGATACATACTACTAATAAAAAAGCATTTCTGGTCTCAAATCTATTTGGAGGGGAATTTAACCAGTACTGGAAAGAAAAAGCAACTTTAAACAGAGTGGCCTACATATACAGACTGAAGGATAATCTTACCTGGTTAGTTTCTGTGCCTCAGATCCATCAGTTCAGAACACAGTATCTACAGTAGGTAGTTTTTCTCTCCAACCTGCCTGTCAAGGCAAAGCCAGCCAAGATAGTATCAGGACTGTGAGAGGTTTAAATACATGATATTGACCATACTTCTGTGTCTGTTGAGATAGCCTTTATTCAAACGTTCATGAAAACAAATGACACTATATGATAGAAGACATCAACTGGTGGATAAGATGCACAGAAACCAAAACTAATTTTAGCCTTAATTTAACAATTGGAAAGGCAGTATTACAACTTTTGCACAACAACTAGTCAAAGTGCTACCCAACAGAACAGACTCAGACTCCAGATTGCACAAATACCCCTGCAGCTGAAGCCAATGTAGACAATTAGCAATCAAATTTCAAGTCCTTGTTTTCTAATCCTCCAACTGAAAAGTGTTAGAAACAAAACATGACTCCCCAACTAACAGACATCCAAGTTATAGACAGATTTTGCACAAGCACAATACATCCATAGTAATGTTTTTGTGCACACATGATAATGCTGGACCAGCAAATGCAGGCTTATTTTGTCCCAAGTACCTTCCAACTTCTGGGCAGAGCTCCAGAATGGAATGAGTACATTATATATTCTGGGGACTTTCTGAATTGCCTTTGCTTCACATCTTCATTTATATCCATTTTTAGTATTATTCAACATCCCATTATTGCAATCACATAAAATGAAATGAATAAGCGTCACAACAGGACAATCCCAATGACATACCAGCACTGCAGCCACTTCACCCATATTTAAGATCAGGCAATTGTAACATCTGACTCCATAATAGCTCTAGTCCACTATGACAAATTGCATCCCAGGGGCCTCATTTAGCCTGCCACAACATTTTATCTGGCCCTCAATAACTTGTCTTTTTTGTCAGAACATTAATGTTTCATGATTTTACTCATATATAACATAATTATGTCTTATTTCTCGGTTTAAGCATAGCATCATTTCTTCATAATTGTCAGATCTCTCCTTTGTTCTGAATCAGCTGATAATTATAATGATCCATTATTCATTCACAAGACTGATGTTTTTGGCCCATGAAAATGTACAAAATACAAAATGTGATGCAGCTGTCATTCTGAAATGTTTGGAGACCTAGACCTCTAATCCTATACACAATTTGACTCTTAAATGTTATGTTGTAGTAAGTTGCTTGTAAATAATAAATTTTGAGTTTATCTGAAAACTGAAGCATTCACAAATGGCTGGAGATCAGATGGAAAACTAAACCTGAAATAGCCTTGGCAATAAGGCAACTGCTACTGAAAAGAGTAAGGTTCACTGCACTGCTACTAGAGTTTATTGTAGTACTTATCTGTGTCATTCACATTGCCTCTACCCTCTGAGAAAAAACTTTTCAGAGCTTTATCTTGAAAATATGAAGTTAAGCAGGATTATGCAACATTTATTACCGGGGCAGGTATTTTAATCCCTGCCTTCAATTTTTATTATAAAATGTTGGTAAGATAAAGCTACATCCGTGTTTCTGCCAGGTGACTATGGATTAAAAGGTATACCTACAAGTTTTTCCAAATGTGACAAGAATAGCTCAGTAAAGAAGAAAAAGTTATTGGACCTCTGTCAACACAGTACCAACTAGGGCAACACAGTACCAACTAGAGCAGTATTTTAACGCCTTGATCTCAATGTTGTTCAGTAAAATGAACAATCCAATTTGAAATAAGTTTGTTTATTCTCTTCTTAAACACTTGTATTTCAGAGGTTTCCAGCTCAAAAACTGGATATTAGTCTGAAGCCTGCCATCTCACCAGAAAGACAGCTAGCCAATGGCAGATAAACTGAAGGTTTACACATGCCATTCATACTTCCTTTTTTCTAAATTAAAATAGAAATCAGCCTCAACCCTAAATTAGGACTAGAATGAAGGGGTATTTAAAATCCTTTCTCTCAGGGCTGCAACTCCAACAAAAAAGCCTCCCTTGAGGTGCCACTTCTCAAACTCTAACTTGCTTACGTCACCTTACATTGCCTCCTTACATCACCACAGAACAGGAGGACCAATGACTTGTGCCAGCCAAAGTTAGGACTGCACCCTTAAAAGCTTCATAACGAATTTTTTGATCATGTTCATGATCAGCGTAAATCACCACAAATTGTGTGCAATGACTAGACAATGAGTACAAGTACATAACATTAAAATAACCTATTTTCATCGTTAAAATGAGGCCACCAGTTCAGACAACACTTTCTTTATACTGAGAATATGGCTGACTAAGCAATTGCTCTCAACTTACCATCAGCTGTTTTTCTGTTATACACATTAGCTGGGCAAAGAATATATAGACTATGCGTACCCAGACATTAGTTCTTAAAATCTGTTGGTATAGGGGCATAGTTTACAGTGGGAAATAAAGAGTTTTGCATATATTTATCTTAAAAACGCAGTATTATCCTTCCAAAAACCTGTTTTAATGAGCATTTAATAAAAAACAAAAGATGTTTACAATCCAAATGGGTTACATGATAGAAGAAAGCCGTTCAGAAAAGAGTCTATTAACTCCTAGGTAAGGTCTTGAAAAGTATTTTAGATTTTTGAACCTAACTTGGAGGTGACAAATGGGCATTAAATGAACAAATTAACATGCAAATAATCAGCAGCTAATGACTATGACAAAATGGTATAAACAAATCCAAATAGAATAAAAACTGGGCCAGCCAAAAGAACTGGCAGGAATATCATGATGTGACAACACAACATTTAGACAACCCCATGCCCACATACTGTACTTGAATGCTCTATAAAAATCATCAATGCCTTCTGTCTTAGAAACTGGATAAGAATAAAAAGATCAAATACATCCAACAAGACTGTTCTTAGTGTGTGTGAAAATCAGAAAAGGAAGCTTTACTAGACAGAAAAGACAAGGCATGCATAATCATGGTATTTGTAAGAAAATATCAGTACCAAGTGTTAACAGATGACAATACAAGGAATACAAAGCATAATTAAAGAGAAAAGACATGCACAACAACAGTACCATATAAAACAATATTTGTAAGAATGCATTAGTATGTCAGCTGATCAGAAAGGTACTTGTAAAATATTCCCTCCTTTATTGACCATCTTTCTCTAACTTTTCCAAATCCTGGGCATTTTTTTAAATGGCAACTATTGGCTTTTTCATACTATGCTAGTTATTCAGCCAAAACTTGCTTGATAAACTGGCAGGAATTAAAGCATACATTGAACAATGATAAACACACTGTTCTCTCTAAGCTGCACAGCCAAATCGTTGGAGTCTTGTGCAGCTTGAAAGTGCTCTGGAGCTTGGCAATGATAATCTCATCACTGCTGCACAGTCTCATTTTAAAATGTCCACTATGGCCCATCCAGATAAAGCTAATATGTTGCTTACACATATTAGCAACATTGCTTACATTTGCTTACATTTAAACATTTTGCTAGATCCAAAAGAACAAAAAAATTCAATAATTCACATCAGTTGTAGTTCAACATACTATCCCCAAAAAAACTAACTACAGAGAGGTATTTTGGCAAGAAGGGTGTTCAACAATCAGTTATAAATCACCAAACTATGAGTGGATGCTACAGCTAAACCAAATTTCTGATTCAAATTAAGTCATGTCAATATTTCATTTTTCAATCACAACAATCTCCAGCATGAAAGAGATCCAGTACAGTATATGACAGTTTTTCAGTCAAAGATATGAAGTCATTAACCAAGTCATCTGAATAACGTAGGAGTTGACATTTAAAAAACAGCAAAACCTGTCAGACAGGACCTTTAAGGAATGGATCTTATATTAAAATTATTGAACTCTATATAAATCCCTTAAGCTTTCAGTAGAACCCAAGTACTTATTACAACAATTCAGTAAAAGTCTCAAACTTGTAATCGTATAATGATGCAAGTGGAAATGGTTGTTCCAACTTCTGTTAGTATAACATGCTAAGTAATTCAATACAGATTAGCATGGATAGAATTTACTTATACAGTGTTATCTATACTATATACTAAATGGTTCAAGCAATATAGTTCAAGCAGTTTCTCTAATGTTCCATTCAGGTCACACATGCTTTGAAGAAAGCTTAGAAGTTTACTGTACCCCAAGTACTAGTTGGCTGTGATGGTGCTATTTGCGTCATTGGCATCTCAAATGGTACCATTGGTTTAGGAAACCTGGATGCTAAATGTTTCAAACATAAAAATGTACAGAAACAAATGTAAAAAGACAGAACGTGTAGCTTTCAGCATTCACAAAACTTATCAAAACTTCACAGGATGAAGAATATAAATAGAAATCCTGTCATAATTAAGCCACTGTTGAACAGAACCAGAAAATCATTTAGACCCAAAGCCTTTCAAAGTATTTTGAAACACCAGAAAAAACCAAACTGTCCTGTATAAATATTGTAATAAAAACAGAAGACTGTTACCTAGAATAGATAAAAACAGAAGCTGTTAAGTTACACAGCTGAAACATACTAACACCTTTCATGAAAGCTCCTGTTCATTTGGCAGTGCATAAGAGGCTTCTTCATGTTGCTGAGCTTCTCCTCCATTTGTTCCTTCTCCCTACCCTTCACTGTAGCTTTCTGTATATGCACAATACCAAAGAACAAAAATGACAGCTGAAATTGAGGAACCAGCAGTCACTGAAATCAGGTAATGCTCCCTAGGGAAAACTGGCCAGATGTGTCCTACAATTTAACTAAACACTGCTACTGTAAACCTTTTCTGAGAAAACAGGAGTTTGTCATATATAACATTAATATCTGTCCATTCTAGCCTAGGACAAACTATTGCTGAAGAAAGTATGATAGAAACATTGTTGCCTATTGCATGAACATGATTCCCGCTGATTCTGTTCATTTTGAAAAATGTTTCAAAATCTATTTGACCAGAAGCAACTGTTGGATAATACGTAGTACAGCACCTTGACTTTTCACTGCTTTGCTTTCATCCATTTTCAATTATAACATTTTGTACTTCCTGTTTCGTCTGGTTTCAGCCAACCTTCCACAACATTCTTTAATGTTCTTGTGTTTTGCTTTTATTTCTTTTTAAGATTTTGTATACGTTTGCATCTTCTGCAGTCCAAAAAATTGCACTGCCAAATGAACAGGAGCTTTCATGAAAGGTGTTAGTATGTTTCAGCTGTGTAACTTAACAGCTTCTGTTTTTATCTAAAAAAGCTAAATAAGGCTATGCTTTTACATTCACCCATTTCTGATTTTCACCCATGCTCTTGAGACCCTAACCAGATAAAATGTGCAAGACGCTGTTGTTAAATCTATCAGTCCTTAGAAACATCATTCATCTCAGCAACTTCAGGACACTACAGATATGGATAGTGTCTATCAAATACTTATTCTCACCCTGTATGTTTATCCAGAATTACAAGCTCTCACTTTTGTCTTGTTTCTCGGTCCCTCACATAATTGAAAGTGCAGCAAAGAGAACAGCAGGCCAAAGTTTAATTACTTTTAATAATAGATATAATTTGATACTGATTGTTAAAAAATAATTCTTCAATAGAAGGGCTGTGGATGGTGCAAATGGTTAAGACACTGTGTCTGCTAATCAGTCGGCCAGGGTCCCACAAGACAGGGTGAGCTCCTGTCCTTAGCCCAGCTCTGCAACACATTGTATCCAATTGCAACCCTCTGGAACCAACTGTATCAGCGCTGATATTCATTGGACTATTTCAGTGGCCTGGAGAGGGGGGATTTGACTCTTGAGCACAGCCTATCCTCTGTATTAATCTACCCAGGCCTTCATGCTTCGCATACAGCGTCGAGTACGATACCATAGTCTTTCATGACTGATGGATGCCAATGCCTATTCTTCAATAAAACTGACCCTACAATCCAGCGTAACTATGGGAAGACGCAAGAGGCACTTACTCTGGATTGCTTTATGCACTTCTCATCCGTTTCCCATAGGTGGCACCATAACAACGTTGATGTAAAATGTCCCGTAGTTACTCTGGATTGTAGCCTAAGACAAACAAGCCACCAACTTTGTGCACAAAACCATGAATGCTGGGTAGCGAGCAGTGATAACAGCTCTAGTAAACACCTGCATTCTCAGCACAAGAATGAAAAGTGTTCTTTTTGCATTTTAGATTGTGAGCCCTTTTGGGACAGAGCTATTAATTTCTTTCATTTTCATTGTAAACCCCTTTGTGAACTTTTTAGTTGAAGAGCAGTATATAAATACTGTAGATAGATAGAAAGGCATGGCAAAGAACATGAGTAAAGAACTCATTCATTTTATGCCAAGTAAAGGCATTCCACTCCTCTCAAAACTCATTTCATGTTGGGTTTTGGAAATGCTCAAACACTATCCTGTTGTATCCAAGTATCTCCAAAGAGTGGTATGAAGTATCAATCTTCTCCTCTGCCAAGAATTACAAATGGAAGAATTACAAATGGCTGGTTGCCTGGGGCTAGCCATATTTCAGGATGATCAGAATGTGTAATATACACAGACATCCTACATAATGTCTGCACTACATAAGTGAATAAAAATGAAAATTTTGCAGCTTTCTTGAAAGAACCGTTAAGAGTTAATTTTAAAGCTACTGTCAAGTATGCAAAAGCAAGATTCTCCTGTTTATTAAAAAGCAAGAAATCATACATTCTGAGAAGTTCTGAGCAAGAACTGCTGCCAAAATAAAAAATAATGCACAAGGCCTCAACGTTTTTTAACCAATAAATTGGGAGATGATTTTTATTAAATTAATAAGCTTCTAATCTGATGAATTGGGCAGATTTTTCAAGAAAGATCACATACTGCAAATAGAAAAAGCCATCTTAATCATGTCCTCTTGTGCATATATAAAAGGGGAACATCTCTTACCTAATGACATCTGCAACCATACACCTGTCTGTAAACTGTACACAAAATACAATATACTTTTTGCTTCAGTTATTGTTTTGACCATAGCCAAGTTCATCAGCTAAACTTTGTGATTTTTACTCAGTTTTTCTAGTCACAGGGTAGTATTACACTGCACTATTGCACAATACGCCATTACTTTTGTAACCTACATTCTCATTGAGTCAATCCCATCATGTCATTCCCAAAATAGAACAACATTCTTTTAAAAAGTACACAACTATTCAAGTGTTTCTTATTTCTTAACTAATCTAAATTAGAAATTATTGTGTGTATATATAAGCCTTTTGAATAAGGCTGTTTTGCTACTTTTTAATTCATTTGAATGAAATGAATATTTTATAGATGCAGTTGTAAAGCTTAACATATGCTGACTTACAATTAAGTTCTTTGATCCTTGGGCACAGATGTGGTCTTAGAAATATGAATGAGGTATAAATTGAAGCATGTACCACTTCACTATTTTTAGCTCTCATCAATTTGCCAAACAATCACAGAAACAAGAGAAAAACAAACCCTAGGAACTCTGCAGGAACTGACTGAGCTACTATGATCTCAGAACACTGACGTTTAGTGCTACTACTGTTGTTTCAATTTGTTCCAATTAATATTTTATACATTCTAATCATGTTCAAATGAAAAAAAAACTAAAGATCCTAAGCCAAAGGAGATGCTAAACTGAGCCAGAATGTGACAGTTGGAAGTTTCTATTGAAGGAAAACTAGTCTGGGCTCTCTCCTCCAGGATCAAACGGGACATTGCAAGATGCCCATAGGGATAATACAAAACCCATGAGAAACATCAAGGCTACAATCCTAAAGACTCACTTAACATAATGGGGCTTACTTTTGAGTAGACATGGTTAGGATTGTGCCCTAAGTCACTACTGAATCTTAACCCTGCAATACAGGTGGCTGGAAGAAGGGTGCACAGACAGAACACAAGCCTGGGCAGTAAGCATGAAACAGCAATGTGTTTGCATTGTGGAAAACGGGGGCTGGGATCCATTTGCAAATGGAATTTTGAAAGTTTTAAATGCATTAACAGTGTATTATCCCTTTTTGTAAGTTAACCTTTAACATATTTAAAAATAAACCTTCATGTCTATATCCAAATGAAAGATGGAAAATATTTTTTTCCTTCAAGCACATGCCCTGGGCTAAACACAGTTAATGTTTTCCTGAGGACTGGAACTACAAATGTTACAGGCCATCCACCCTTTCCATGGCTGTACTTTTACTATTTTAAAGAAGCTACTTTCTAAACAGCCATTATAAATGGAAATATTCAAGTTACAAATAGAAAAATCTATTTTCTAAGTAATCAGGTTGCAATGCTAATCAAGAAAGTCCTGTGCTGGCCTGGGGAATATCACAGAAGTATCTTAAGGCACTTCTGCACCATTGTGGGGGGAGATTAAACCAGGGTACAGACATGTGCCAGCCTAACCAAACCACCTGAATGAGAAAGACAAGTGAGTTGCAATAAGCTTAAATTGGTTAGGATTGCACACTCAGAGTTTCTAATTTAGCATTTGCTTATCCATTTCCCTCCCATACTTTTAAGTTTGCAATTTACAAGCTACCTACAACCTAACTTCTAGGGGACAACTCTAGATTTACCAGTAAACAAGCAGTGGCTCACCTGCAATTTTGAGAAAAACGCAGCCATCAATTCCAAAAATTCCTGAAGCTATCTTTAGACCCTTTTTAAACAAATAAAAGCACCATCCAAGGATACTGGTACTTGTAGCAGGTGCTCAAGTTCACAACTGAAAAGCTGAGTTGACATTGTGCACTTTTGACATTTCTCTCAAACACACAAAGAATGCATTCCACAACAAGCTTTTTGGCAAACTTGTTTAATAATTATTATGACAAAATAAATATACTAGTATTGTGGAGGAGGTTACTGTGCTAAATTGGAAAGCAAAAAAGCTGACTACTGTTCAGTACAGAAAACCATTTAGCATATTTGTAATGTTATTAAAAATAACTACAAGTGTCATGATTTCCAGAAAATATGGTTAATGGGTCTTATTCCCAGGTAAGTACGTATAATTAGGATTGCATTTTTGTCACTTAGAGGGAGTTCTTCTTTGAACAAAGCCTCAGAAAAAAAACCAGGCAGCTTAATTGCAAACTGTCTTTCAGTTCATATCAATAAGAAATTGTCCCATGTCTGTTTTAAGCACCAAAAGGAAGTACAGTGGCGCCTCACGTAACAAACGCCTCACGTAAAGTATGTTTCACATAACAAACAAAAATTTCTCTAGGATTCTGCTTCATGTAACAAACACACTCGTTGGCAGTTGGGGCAGATGCGCTGGCCAGCAGCCCTTTTAAAAAAGCATCAGGACTGCCTAGCACACCTGCCCATAGCGAAAGCAACACTTCCACGCTGTTCCTCCTGTGGCCGGGCATCCACTGGGCAGAGGGAGAGAATAGCAGTGGAGAAGAGGGAAGCAGCTCAGGGCTAGCCAAAAGGGAGCAGGGGGGAGAAAGGCTCAGCATGAAGAGAAGGAGAAAGTGGGGAGATACTTGGAAAGTGTGTTTGATTGCAGAAGAATGTGTCTTTGATTGCAGCCTCCTAACCATATCTACCCAGAAGTAAGCCCCATTGTGTTAAATGGGGCTTACTCCCAGGAAAGTGTCTTTAGGATTGCAGCCTAAGTAGACTTCATAGGATCATGCACACTGAATGCATGTTTTGAATTCAATTCCAATTCTTTGTCATCATTTTTACATGCAGTTAATATTTTATATGAATATTTTTGGGGTTGTGGAACCAATCATCTGAGTTTCCATTATTTCCTATGGGAAAATTTGCTTCATGTAAAGAATGTTTCATGTAACAAATATGCCTCTGGAACGAATTAAATTTGTTACGTGAGGCACCACTGTAGCTACATATGTCTTCTTTAATATCAATTATCAAGCATATATTGCATGAAAGCAGGAACATGAGTGTCCCTAGTATAAGCAGCAATACTTACATGCACTATGGGTGAAATCCTATGTACACTTTGGAAGTAAGCCGTACAGAATCTACTTTCAGGTTGCACAGGATTGCATGACACAATAACCTTAGTGATAATCCACCAAGAAGTTCCAAAAAAGAACTACTTAAGGATACTGAAACAATTTTAGGCGCTCAAAGTCATACTGCAGGAAATTTAGCACATACACCTACCATGTGCATAATTCAACTTTTAGTATAATATGATAAAAGCAACATTTTGTCCTAGCAAGTTGAAACCCATGCAGTGCATAACTGTAGATAAACTGTACACAGTAGCTACCACGTGCAGAGCATCAACATGTACAGTATTTGTTCTACAGTTAGTGTGCATCTCAGGTGACTAGGGACCTATGCTTTGGAATTCAATACTACCTGGAGAGCAAATCCTTTAATTTGTAAGTTCTGCTTCTAAATCCAGATGCATGGAACTATGAACGAAAAAGGCACTCCCTGCATATTTTTAATTAGAAAATATGTGAAGGTATTTAAGGGCAAGGTGCTCCCACATTTTTTCCTAATTATCCTCCCTGCAGAGAACTAAACACATCTTCTGATCAGCCTTCTCCCTCTGTCTTAACAATGTTAGTTGGGTGGTCCTGATTACAGACAACTCTGTAGGATCTGAAGCACATTTAGTATTTTGAATATGCAGGGCTATGTTTGGGATGGGGAGAAATTGAAGAAGGTATGAAGAGAAGGTTCTGCTTGGCTAAGCACCTGCCCAAAGTAGAGATGCCTCCAACTTCCAGTACCTGGGAGAGATGCCTCCAACCTGAGAGCAGAAGTGTAACTAGAAGCCCTGTTGTCTGGCTCTGGGGCAATGATGACACATGTCACTATCACATCTGGGTTCTTCCCAGAGAAGGAGGTACTGGCAGCTTTATTTTTCCAAGTTCCTCCTCTTATGGAGGCGCCCAAGGAAAGGAGGGGAAAATGAAGCCACCAGGACCTCCTTCTTCAGGAGAAGGAGGACACACACACACACACACACACACACACACAGGGAGTGCCTAGGGCAGTGCTACACAAGTCACACCTCTGCTTGGGAGCCAATGCAGAGTGCAGAAAGACTTAGGACACAATACTATCCAATTTTCCAGTGCAGGTGCAGCTGTGCCAATGGGCCATGCACTGCATCCTGTAGTGGAGTTGCAGTCAGTGAGGACTCCTCAAAGTAAGGGAACATTTGCTCCTTTACCTCAAGACTGCATTGCAGCTGTACCATCACTGGAAATTCATTTAGGATTGGGCCCTCACGGTACCAACCTGATCTACATTTGGTCCCAATTACTATAATGGGACTTACTTCTGAGTAAATATGGATAGGATTGGGCTCTAATTCTGCAACCCTAAGCACACTCTCCTGGTAGTAAGAGACTATAACAGGACAAAAAAATTCCTAAGCATAAACCCCTCTAAACATAATATGACTCACTACTGAGTAAGCATGCATGAGACTGTGCTGTCTGTCCGCAGTACTATCCATGCTGACCTGGGAGTAAGCCCTATTGACTACAATGGGATTTACTCCCGAGTAGGCATGCATGAGGTTGTGCTGTGAGGCTACAGTCCTCCCCATTTACCTGGGTGTAAGCCCCATTGACTATAATGGGACTGACAACTGAGTAAGCATGCATAGGACTGCATTCCTATCCACAGATACTTGGGAGTATGCTCCACTGCCTATAATGGGACTTACTCCCAAGCAGGTACGCTTAGGCTGTGCTGTGAGGCTGCAGTCCCCCCCCCCCGTTTACCTGGGAGTACGCCCCATTGACTAAAAGGTACTTACTCCCGAGTAGGTATGCATGAGGCTGTGCTGTGAGGCTGCAGTTCTCCCACTTACCTGAATGTAAGCCCCATTGACTATAATGGGACCAACTTCTGAGTAAGTACATAGTCCTGAGTACATAGGACTGCATTCCTATCCACAGTTACTTGGGAGTAAGCTCCACTGCCGACAATGGGACTTACTCACGAGTAGGAATGCATGAGGCTGTGCTGTGAGGATACAGACCTCCCCATTTACTTGGGTGTAAGCCCCACTGACTGTAATGGGACCTACTCCCGAGTAGGAATGCATGAGGCTGTGCTGTGAGGATACAGACCTCCCCATTTACTTGGGTGTAAACCCCATTGACAGTAACGGGACTTACTCCCGAGTAGGCATGCAGGAGGCTGACCTGTGAGGCTGCAGTCCTCCCCATTTACCTGGGAGTAAGCCCAGTGACTGGGTGCGGAGCGGAGGGAGGCTCACCTTGGGCGATGGCGATGGACTCGAAGCGGTGCAGCTCTCGGAGGAGGCAGCTGCGCTCGGTGGAGTGGAGGCTGTAGATGAAGTCCCGGGCGCCCTGTGCGGTGTTGAGGGCCTCCACGGACTCCTTCCTGGGGTGTGTGCCCAGGAGGCGGGCGAGGGCGGCGGGGGTCGGGGTCGGGCTGAGGCGGCGGAGGAGGGCGCAGGGACAGCCGGGGCCGGCGGGGAGCAGCACGGAGCCCCTGAGCAGCGCCAGGCGGCCGCGCAGCCACGTCGACGCCGACATGCCGCCCCGTCCCTCCGTCCCTCACGGGGCCCGGCTCATGGGGAGGAGAAAGAGGGCGCGCCCGTCACCGCCGCTCCCGCCAGGAGGCTCTGGGCGGCCGCGGCATCTCCCTCCGCCTCCGGAGGCTGGGCTGGGCTGGGCTGGGCTGGGCTGGGCGGCTGAGCCTCACTCCGGCTGATGGGCGCGCGCGAGCTCTGAGGGAGCCACCAGGCGCTGAGGAGAAGAAAGCACTGCGCATGCGCCCTCAAAACCGCCTCCTCTTCTCTCAGTCAGCCCCTTCACGCGCGAGCGACAGGCCTAAGCCACGCCCACTCGCTGGAAAGCCCGCCCCCTCGCAGGTGAACACCTGGCCGTTCTGACAGCGCTCGAGCGCCTCCGCCCTCCCGCTGGCCAATCAGAACACAGGCTCCCTCAGCGCCTCAGAGGCCCCTCAGCCTCTCCTGCCTCCCCCAGACAAGTCCTCAGGGGCCAGGTCTAGGCATGTCTACTCAGGAGTAAGCCCCCCTGTACTCAGTGGGCTTACTCTCAGGAAAGCTGGGTGGAATTGCACCCTGACAGCCCAATCCTATGCATGTCTACTCAGGAGTAAGCCCCACTGTACTCAGTGGGCTTACTCTCAGGAAAACTGGGTGGAATTGCACCCTGACAGCCCAATCCTATGCATGTCTACTCAGGAGTAAGCCCCACTGTACTCAGTGGGCTTACTCTCAGGAAAGCTGGGTGGAATTGCACCCTGACAGCCCAATCCTATGCATGTCTACTCAGGAGTAAGCCCCACTGTACTCAATAAGCTTTCTCTCAAGAAAGCTTATAGGATTGCACCCTGACAGCCCAATCCTAGGCATGTCTGCTCAGAAATAAGATCCACTATGTCAATGGGTTTACTCCCAGGAAAGTGTGGATAGGATTGCAACCTGGCAGCCCAAGCCTATGCCTGTCAACTCAGAAGTACATTACTGTATATTCAATGGGTCTTACTCCCAAGAAAGTGTGAATAGCCTTAGGTTACAATCCACACTTACCTGGGAAGAAACTCCTATCAGGGACCATAATGAGATTTACTTCTGAGTAGATATATATAGGTGTGTGTGCCCTCAGTTATGAGAGTTGGGATTCACCATCTCTCAGTTGTGTAAGACAGAACAATGAGATTGCCACTGGGCAAGTGCAGAGTTCATTTATCACAAAGCAGGTCTGGTCATAGAAAATTGTTTGGGGGTTATTAAAACAGTGCTGTGGTGTGAGAGCTTAATGAAGGTTTTCTCCACGGCACACCAACAAGGTCTAAAAAATGTCAAGGCACAACATCAATTTTTTTTATAAGGTACACCATGATGGCCCTATTAATAATTGACATTCCTCAAAACTCCTGCAGCACACCTGTGGAACATTCATGGCACATCCATGTGCCATGGCACACTGGTCAAATGTCACTGGACTGATGCATCTGAATCATACTTTACAAATCCAGTGTGTACTTATATGCAGCACTAAGAAACCAAGAGTAGGCAATAGAAAAGCAAATGTTTCTCAGTTAGTCTGCATAAAACAAGCAAAGATGGCATGACTCAGGCAAGAAACTATCAACACATCTTACAGGGCTAGGAGTATCAGGAGAAAACATGCACCTCATTAGGTTGTTTGATAAGTCCGTACTACAAATACCAGAAGAGATGCTGAAATAACTCAGTTTCACAAGGTAGTAATTCAGGGCCACTGATGTTATATGACTGTCCCACCTAAAGGGAATAGTGATTTATCCTGGAGGAAAAAGGCCTAAATTTAGGGCAAATGCAACTTAATTAAAGCAAAAATTAATTTTTTCACCATCATTTCTTGAGGGAAAGATCATCATGGGTTATAAGCTATGATGACTATGTGCAGTGCAATTTTTTTTTGTTTTGTTAAGATGTTGGCAACCTCAGAATACCAGATGCAGGAGAGGACACTTGGATGTAGGTATCCTGTTGTTTTGTGTTCTCAGAGGCATTTGGTAGGCAACTTTAATATAGGCTGCAATCTAAGATTCCCATCTAAAAATAGCTTAATTTGCATAAATTAAAAATGCAGGTCAAATCGACCAGCCTGGGAATCTAAGGGTTACACACACTTTCCTGGGAGTAAGTCCCATTGAACACAATGGGGCATACTTCTGCATAGACATGGTTAGAATTGTGCTCACAGGAATCTTTGGCCTGATTCACTGGGACTCTTTTTATGTTCTTAGTAACTTTGGGCCAATCCCCACCTCTCAGCTTAAGGTTTAACCCATTTTTCCCAGCCCACAGGTGTACACTTTTAATCCCTACTGTGTATATGTAATGTTGGGCAGAAATAAAAATGGTAAAATGAAGTACAGGGAAACAAGCATGCTATTCTGCCTTACTTGGAGAAAGAGCAGAATGTGGAGGCACAAAAACAAATAAAAATACAATGCACTGGCACATATCTAAGATTAACAGTGCAATTTGATGCATGGCTATTTAGAAGTAAGCCCCTGTGGGAGCAATCCTAACCAATTTAGGCTAGCACAACTCATGCATCTCCTTGTTCCTGTGGTGGTGTGGGGAGGAACAGATTGCCAAGGGAGGTGGTGGACTCTCCCTCACTGGGGATCTTCAAGCAGAGGCTCGATGAGCACCTGTTGGAGATGCTCTAGGGGGAATTCCTGCTGCAGGCAGGGGGTTGGACTAGATGACCTACTAGGTCCCTTCCAACTCTATGATTCTATGATTCTATGAGGCTGACACATATCTGTGTACTAGCCAACCCCCAGGAATGGTGTAGAAGTGCCTCATATTACATTTGCAACACACAGGTCAGAACTGGACCTGTGCTGGCCTAAGTGGGGATTAGGATTGCAGTCACTGGGGAAGTTTAAGGGAACTTATTCTAGGTGTGTATAGAATTGCAGAAATGGACCCTCTGAATTGCTTCACATAGAGATATTGTTTCATCTAAGTGTAACTTTCAGCAAGGCTATCTGAGAATGGCACACAAGGCTATCAAGAAGGCAGACTGGAAAGCCTATGAGAAATCAGCATCTAATCATCTGGAAATTGTTTTTCCCACTGCTTATTAGGTG
Source organism: Cryptoblepharus egeriae (assembly GCA_030015325.1). Lineage (NCBI taxonomy): Eukaryota > Metazoa > Chordata > Lepidosauria > Squamata > Scincidae > Cryptoblepharus > Cryptoblepharus egeriae. Next base: position 10,750,643 of record JAREYC010000003.1, on the reverse strand, counting down.
CTGCTTTGTCTGCTACTTGTTATCTATATAGTCAGTGAAACCTCAATAATCTTAACCTAGTTTAGTGTATCCATAGGTCATAATACAGTTGAGATTACATAGGCTCAAGGAAACAGGCAGCCTGGAAAACTAGAAGAATGTTAAATAAACTATGGGCAAAATCCATAGCAGTTATGGGTCCACACAGTTACATCACCCTCTAGTGTTAACTTATGGAAAGTCACCTTAACTGCTCCGGAGCAAAGGGCTAAATTTGATTTTAGGATATGGGCCTATGGATGCAATCCTATATACATACACACATACCCCTGAGCGGAAGCCCCATTCAGGATGACTTTGCAGTTGGGGACTAGTGAAGCCTATGTTGGGGTCATAGGTCATTTGACTATGTAGCTAGTCAAAGTTCCATGGGTGGAAAGATTTTATTGGGAAATAAAATTGATCCAAATTGCTCCTCCTCTGCAACTGCTTATAGCATCTGTGATGTCCATTTGTTTCTTGGAGAATATAATGCTAATTAATTATTTTTTGAAAGTGAGCAGAAATGATATAAACATGCATATTATAAATTAAATCACTCCCTCTATGAAAAATCACCTAATATTCCTCCCAGTGGAAATTAAACTGCAGACAGATCTGCTTATGAAGATTAGAGAGAGACAGAAGGTGTGGCAGGCCAAGACTTAAAACATGTACTTTTCCCACGTTAGTGGTGCATGGCAAGTATGAATCACCAAGTTTCTTCCCTTACAGGGATTGTGTTAAGCAATTGTTAGAAGCTAATTGCAGCTCTCCCATAATATTCTTTTTAGGCTAGATACCAGTCTTGTCAACACATTTTCTCCATTGTTAATACATTTATTTTCTTGGCAGGATGACCTACTTACTTCAGTGGTTCTTGCATCAAAGAAGCTATGCGTCAGATCACAATGACTGTGACCCAAAACAAGCTTATAGCCTAGTCCTGAGATCAATGGAACTTACTCCCAGGTAATAGGACTGCAGTTTCCGAAACACTCTTACAGGATTATCTGTAGATGTGTTTAGGACTGTTCATTGGTAGCACAAGGGCTGAGGAGTATGCCAGAAGGGATGCTAAAGGAGTGCCAGTATCCTGTGTTTTACAGTTCTACATGTTAAATGCTACCTTGCCTGCCTGCACAAGACACAGATCAAGGAGTGGGGATAAAAGAAGAAAAATGCTCCTTCAGTCCATCAGTGCACAAGAATGCCCTTTCTCTTCGCACTTACTGTATTTACTCGAATATAACGCTCACCTTTTTCTGCCAAATTTACAGTGCAATCCTAAGCATCTCTACTCATCTCTATTCTCATTGTGTTCAATAGTACTTATTCCCAGTAAAGTGTGGTTAAGATTGAAGCCTTCGTCTCCCAAATCATGGTGAGCATTAGATGTGATGGTTAATTAGATTTGAATAAATGTGGTATTTTGATTATAAGTATAGAGTGTACATTAGATTTGAGAAAATATGGCATTTGAGGAAACTGGAGACTCAAAACTCTGCCTTTCCCCTTGCTGAGGGAAGGACTTAAAGGGGGTAAGAGTGAGATATCTTGTGCCGGTATCTCTAGAACTTTGCATTCTTTAAGAAGGCATAACTTTCTCTGCCCTTCAAATTTTCAAGTCACATAATTATTTAATACCTGATGATATTTGTTCTGCACAAGCAGGAAAAACATTCAACAGTAGGGAAGGGCAAGCACCATAAAAGTCAGGGATATTCATTCTCATCAGGCATTTGGTAAACGTGAAAACCTTCATGTTTCCCAAATGAGAAAGGGTGCTGACAACCCCATCCCCACCACTGCGCTCCATAGAAATGAAGAGATAAATTGGTTGGAGAGGAAGAATTTCCATTTGATATAAAATGCTGCGTGCTCAGTGCTCTACCTACTTGTTCATATGCTGAGGGTATAATCCAGAGTGAGGGCAGTGAGGAGTGCCCTAGCTGGGCTGCCCCAACTATTCTGAATCCAGAGCAGAAAGTTAAGCTGCATCCAGAGAGTCAGGAAGCCTGGGCTGCTCTAACTGCTCCAGAGCATGCTCAGTAGGCACCAAGTCAGTGACACCTAGGGAGGGCTTACTCCTGAGGAGACCCCTCAGATCACACTGAACAAGGAACAGCTGTGGTGTCTGCCTCCTAAGGAGTCCCTGATGAGATGCAGTAGTCTACAGGGAATACAAGGGGCTTCTTGGAGTGGCCTGCTGTAACTCCAGGATTGCCATAGTTGTGCCATATCCTGAGGTTGAGAGGCAGGGTTGCAGCTACACTGGACAAGAACTCAGATTTGTGGTCAACACTGCCATTCTTACTCTGCCTTATCATGGACCCCTATGGGACTATTCCTTACTATACCTGCTTCTGAGGTGGTATAATTCTTAGGTGCTGGAAGAGGGCATTTCTGCCCTGGAAACAGGCTCTAGATACAGAGTAATTGTTCTGCCCTAGGCAATGCTAAATATGCCCTCAACATACCTCTCCTGAACTGCCTAGGCTGGCCCAGCTAGGGCAGCCCAGGTCTACCTGTCTTAGGGCAGCCTATGTTGCCTTAGGCTGCAATCCTAAAGACACTTTCCTGGGAGTAAGACCCATTGAACACAACAGGGCTTACTTTTGAGTAGACATGGTTAGGATTGTGCTCTTAGGCTGTCCAAAGCCTTTCCAGACAAACTAGGGTGGCCCATCTTGCAGTTAGGTCAGCCCAGTGATAGATAGGGTAACCCAAGTGCACCTCTGGATTGTGCCCTTATTCATACAATTGTCTGCAGGTGGCACAGGAGACAGCACCTCAGTGGGTCCGAGCTTAGCAGCATGCTCCTAGTTCTTCTATAACTGTAGATATTTCCATAGTGAAAACATATCAAACTAGAGCTGTCAGGACCTCAGAAACAGTGGAAACTGGAGCTTCCGATCAGATTTACAGATAACACAACATACTGAGTAAAGGAAGACTCCTGTGCACTGAAGAACTAATGCTAGACTTCAGATAGTGGAAGCAGAGCCTTAGGAATATTTGTCATTCACATATAAATAAGCCATAGTTATGCAGGCTTACGAATACAAGTGATTCTGCCAGAAGCATGTGGATTTGAAACAAAATAAAAAGAAGTAAAGAACATGATCAGTTCTCTACTATTTCATAAGGCTTGTAAAAGTTTGTGTAGGGCACAGAGAAATTACATTTGGGTACTGACTGAGATACAGTTGACCACTTATTCTGTTTCAGTGCTAAATTCTGGGATATGTTTATAGGGAAAACTTACTTGAACCTGCTTTTTCCCTTTAATTTTTTAAATTTTATTTTCTTTCTGTAATTTTTTATTATAAATGGTATAAATATATATTTTCTTCAACAACAAAAATGTTCACAACATAGTTTACAGACAAAAATTCAAATAAACCAAGGTTCAAGGACCAAGGTTCAAGTAATTTAACAAATGCTGCTGGTTTGGAAAAACTTTATAAATCTATACCACAGTAATGATTTTTTAAAACTCTGATTCTTTCTGTAGTTTTCAAACTTCTGTAGTTTGCATGCTTATAACTTTTTGAAGAACCTTTTCAAACCACAGCAACCAGAGATTCCACCAATCTTTCTCCCTTTGCATTTGCATTCCTGAGAGCTTTGGCTACGAATGCCCTGTGTACATGCAGTAAAAGAGATGCCTCTTATGATCTCATGTGACAATCAGCAGATGGTGTACATATGTATTCTCTACATGAAAAGCTGACAATTTAAGTGGTCTTGAAATGAGGCAAGTGCTGCTTTTATTAATATAAATGGCAGTTTTTAAAATGCCATTATGTTATTCCTGGTACGAAGGCCCAGTGATGGGGAAAACTATTGTTGTTGAATTTCAGCTTGTCACACAGAGACCTTGACAGGCAAAAGTGTCAACTGCATTTCTCTGCTCACTTGATTGCCAGTTCAACAAGCTACCCATTTTTGTGGATATTGTTGTGGAAAATAACTTCCACATGTAATTTATTTATTTACTGAGTGTAATGAATATCCTTAACTGTGGTGATCATGATCTAGTGACCTCTGGCCAATCATGCCAATCAGTGGGAAAGAAGCATGTCACACAGCTGATGCATCATGATCTGACCTCACCATGCATCATCAAGTACTTTCTGAGGTGACTGTTACAGGAATAACTTGTGACAAATTTAGGGTGCAATCTTAACCTAGGCCAGCACAACTTATCGGTCTTCCCATTCCTATGGTGATGTAGGAAGGCAAGCACATGACTGTGCACTGGCCTAACCCTCCCCCAGGAGTTGTGCACAAGTGCCTTATGGCATTATTGTGACCCTCAGGTCAGCACAGGACTTAAAGGCTATTAGGCTGACCTAACTGGAGCTTAGGATTCCAGCCTTAGCACAATCCTAACCATGCCTACCCAAAAGAAAGCTCCATTGTGTTCAGTGAGTCTTACTCCCAGGAAAGTGTCTTTAGGATTGCAGCCAAAAGCACTTTGGTTGCACTTTCCTGGGAGTAAAGACACTTTCATGAGAGTAAAACCCATTGAATACAATAGGGCTTACTTTTGAGTAGACATGGTTAGGATTGTGCCTTTGTCTCAGAAAGGGTATCTCCTGCCACCAGAAAGGAAAACCAAGGACTAAACGTCTTGCTAAAAAAGCAGCTGGGGACCTGGCTAATCATGCCCTCCACACATACAATCACACCATCTTATAGTGTTAGCAATGAGTGATTTATAAGAAAGTTGCCACCACTGTTGGTGTCAGCAAAATAGCTACCCACAATAGGCCTTTGGGCTTCCCCCAAAGAGTTCTCCAATGGCCCCAGCCAGTGGTGGGCAGCAGCAGGTTCGCACCTACGCTATAGAACCAGTTCTTAACAAGACATAGTACATATAAAGTTTAAAAATAGCCATTTAAAAGTGGCTGCCAGATGGACAGAGAACCGGTTCTTAATTTCTTTGAAGCCCATCACTGGCCCCAGCAGTGCCACTGGATACATTTGGTAGCCATTTTGGCATCACTGCACCTGGTGCAGTCACCACAGGGAGCTGTTCCAAGGAGCTTCCAAACTGGAAACATCGAGGAGGCAAAATAAGATATATTTTCATTTTCCACTCCTGAATCTGAAGAATCCTCTTTACAGTGGCATAAGAAGAGAGACTTTGTATTTCTTATAGTTATTGCATTTATATTCCATTATATATGTGGGCTGTGGGTGGCGCAAGCAGTTAAGACGCTTTACCAGTTAACCAGCAGGCCAGGGTTCAAGACCCAGAACGGCCCCACAAGACAGGGTGAGCTCCTGTACTTAGCCCAGCTATGCGACGCCAGCTGGATCCAATCATATCAGCTCTGCCTTTCCATTGGACTAATTCAGTGGCGTGGAGAGGGGGGGATTTCCTGCTTGAGTAACAGCCTATCCTCCATAACAATCCAACCCAGGCTTTTGTGCTTCACATGCAGCATATACAGCGCACAGCACGATACCATAGTCTTTCAAGACTGAGTCCTGCTTTTTATTCCATCATTCCTCCCAGGAATTTAAGGAGACATATTCCAGACAGGAAAATGGAGGTTAGTGATCTATATGAGGCAGGGACTCAACCAGAGGAGCATCTGGTAACCAGTCTGGACCTTGGACAGTTCCAAGTGGAAACAAGAATGCAGCTGAATGATGTCTTAAGTCTTAAGCTGAATGATGTCTTAAGAAGTTAAGTCCCATTGTGTTCTATGAAACATAGTCTTGGGAAAGTGTGTATAGGATTGCAGCCCCACTTAAAATTTTCTGTGTTACCTACTTGGGAATACTGCTGTACCACTTCCAAAAGGTCCACCACCTGACATTGTAAAATCTAGATGAAGCAGCACAAAGGGGAGAGCTCACAAACAGGGCTCTCAAAGGAATCCTTGGAATTCAAGGGGCAGAGAAGCAGTACCCAAGACTAGGCTGGGAATGACTGCTTCAAAATCACTTAGATAATTTTTGTCTGCGTGGCAATTTTAATGTGAATACATCTAATCTTAGTCCAACATTTTCATCGCCACACCACCTGCTATTTCGATAATATAGTGCAGGAGCATGAGATCAAGATTAATCTGCTTCTCATGCATGAGTTGAAATGTAGCTGTATTGAAACTGACTCAGAATGTCCAGGGGAATGTATGGATATTATTTAGAGCTGAACATACATGGTAATATTATTTTGTCGCAATACATTCTTTAGGAAACTAGTCTTTGTTACTGCTTTCTGGTTCATGGACCGGAATAAAAATAGGTACTGACACTATGAATATACTCTCACTAATACATCCCACTTTTAGCCTTTTAAGAACTGTTGAGAACGAATAGTTCCACATAAACTTATAGTTGCAGCAACTATACTAAGGCCTTACTAGTCACATGGATCTCAATCTAAGGTGATAATTAAAGTATCTCATTTAGTGGTAGGCTATCCACCAAAGCCATCCCTTGTATAACTATGTGGGAAGCGTAGGTTGTAAACACCATATGGAAGTAACCTGGTTGTTCTTTAACACCTCTTGAAAATCAACAGTGTTATAAAGTAGCACTTTCCCTTCCTCCCCCAGTCTAAAAATATGCAGCTTCTTAACAGAAGTGATGACATATGATCCATATGGCTCAAATTTAGGAGACTGGGGCTGCAATCCTTAACCAATCTAGGCCAGCATAACTCACTTATCTCCCCATTCCCATGGTGGTGTGGCAGGCTGGTGTATGTCTGTGGCCTAACCCCTCCCCCCAAGGAATGGTGCAGAAGTGTCTTACGGCACTTTTGTGACACTGCCAGTCCAAGGCCAGCACAAGACTTGTGCCAGGATTTATGCCAGCCTAACGAGGAGTTAGGATGGAAGCATGAGTGCCCAATTCTAGTTAACTTTCTAGCACCAATGCAGCCACAGTGTGGTGCTGTGTTAAGATAATACATGGCCCCTTTCTCTGAGGTTCTGTGATTGCACCCCCTTAATTCAGAATGTGGTATATGCCCTGTTGGCACTGCTGCATCAGCACTGGAAACCTGGATAGAGCTGGACCCTTAGCTACTCTGTGCCTGACTGCCTAGAGGTCTATGGGGAGACAGCGTGATTTTTCACAGCATTCTCCTTCTCTCCTAGTTACATGCTTCAGTGCTCAACCAAAATCTTGCCATTTGGACAGTACTCTTTACAACTGTGTTTTTACCTAGCCAAAGTATTTCTTCTTTCATCTACTAGGCCGGTTCACATGGTACTTCAACCATTCCATTAATGACACATGATGAAGGGCATGCATATTCACAGTGTATGCATGCATTGGAACACTATCCTCTCTTTAACTGCCCAACACATTCTCTTTTTCTCCTCAGGCCTATACAGGTAAAATAGCTGGTGTGGGTCCCTGAAGGCTCACTGCCAAATACTGTAGGTAGCTTACACAGACCCAAATCCAGAGTAACTACAGAAGCATGTAAGAGACATTACATGCACCTGTAGTTACTGCACCTCCTAGTGAAAATCTATGGGAAATTCATATTGGAATCCAGAGTAAATTGTTCTTACACCGGAGCAAGGGCTCCCTGTAGTTACTCTGGATTTTGCCCTTAGATGTAAATAATAATGTTTTATTTTTCCCTGGCTTTCTGGTGACATCCCCACCACAGCATGCAGAGTGCACTCTATGGCATGGCCACATGCTATGGACTGGAAGAGAATAGTGGTATATAAGAACATAAAAAGAGTCTTCAGTGGATCAGGCCAGAGGCCCATCTATTCTAGCTTCCTGTATCACACAGCGGCCCAACAAATCCCTTTGGGAGCACGTATGGCACCTACATCCAGGTGTCCTTCCATGCAACCAGCATTTGGATGTTCTCCATGTCTACACACACTCCTCATGGCTTGTAACCTGTGATGGCCCTTTCCACACATAAACACACACCAGTTTGCTTAAGACGACAAACATGTTCAGCGGAAAGCTCTAGTAGAATACAAAATAAGGCTGGCAGGATGGTGTTCAGCTATCATCACAAGTTATGAACCTTGGTATATACCTAAATGATCTGAGGCACAGAGGAAAGCCTCAGCTGCATGTTCTTGCTCTTAATAGAGATGGCAGAGTGCTAGTGACATTATAGATTCTACTGTGAAAACAAAGGGTTATATCCAGTGATGGGATTCAAATAAATTAACAACCGGTTCTATGCCCATCTGGCAGCCACTTTTAGATGGCTATTTTTAAACTTTATATGTCCTATCTCTCGTTAACAACCGGTTCTATAGAGTAGGTGCGAACCTGCTGGAGCCCACCACTGGTTATATCCTAATTTTCCCAAGGACTTGTCTAATTTTGCACCCCTTGGATCCACATTTTGCAAGATGTTTACAGAAATACAAGAAAGTGCAAAAAGAAAGAATAAGGAGAAGATATAAGGGAAATGGACAGCAACTAAGCTTGTTTTTCAGCTTCACAAAGAAGTATGTGGGAAGGAGGTGAACAATCTTTGTACATAAGAGCATTAGGCTACAATCCTAGCCTCCAGTTTGGTTTGGATAAACTCTGGAATAAATCGTATACTGACCTGGGTGTATCACAAAAGTGCCATAAGTAACTTCTGCTCCACCAGTAGGGGAAGTGCTGGCTGCCCTGTGCAGGCCTAAATTGGTTAGGATTGCACCCTAATTTATTTATTAATTTCAACTTTGAATTCCACCCCGAAGGGCACCCTGTGTGTTAGGGTGTCCACATCTTCTGGCCAACATTTTGTGTTAATCAAGTAGAGGCACCTTCTGTGGGTTTTATTTCCATGTATGCCTGGAACAGAGAATGTAATGGAATTTGACAGTGAGGAAGGTCAGGCTGAGACCTTCCTGAGACCATGGGGGGAGCAATTAAGGAAAGCCATTGAGGAGAGAGGTGGCAAAAGAGCAACTGAGATGCTGGAAAGTGGGCTGGATTTATATGGATGAATATGGTTATACTGTACCTCCACATGCAACAGCTGCTGCCTATTACTGATATTTATAAAGAATGGGAATTATGGGTGCAGTCCAGAGTAACTACGGGGTATCCTTGCTCCAACGTAAGAACAATTTACTCTGGATTGCAATACAAATTTCCCATAGGTTTTCACTAGGTGATGCCATAATTATGCTGACGTAAATTCTCTTATGTGCTCCCATAGTTACCCTGGATTGCAGGGTATGTCTCTGACAGCATCATAGCAAACGGAGGAACTGCGGGATGTCATATGGAAAGTCAATTGGAATTCAAAAAGCATATGTCCAATAGTTGATTACTAGGAAAATATTGTGTGTGCAGATTGTGTCTGTCTGGCCCCTTGTTCTCCCTGCTTGTTAGAAAATACTTAAGAATTTACAATTCAAACACATTTTGTCAGACTTTGAGCACAAGCCTAACCATGTCTACTCAAAATTAAGCCCCATTGTTTTCAATGGGTCTTGCTCCCAGGAAAGTGTCCTTAAGATTGCAGCTGTTGCCAGTAACATTTTGAACATTTCATTGCAACTGTCTTTATTACAGAGTGTATTTGAACACAATGCACTGTAATGAGACAATCTTGGTTACAGTTATTGTAAAAAGGATGCATTCTGTCAGGCAGTAGATATAAATGATGAAGAATTATGCTAATACATTAGAATGAAGACACTAACATGGGTATTTACAGCAATATAATAACTATTATGCAGGACAGAAATATGCCAGACCATTTCAGTTGAATTATTTAACAGAGCAAAGTACAATTTTTCTAACGCAAATCTAAGACTATATATGGAAGTCTTTGTGATTATTTTTTCCCTTTTGTGATGGCCATTTAACAACTGATAGCTGATTGCTCAGATCAGAGCTGATTTCTGCTACCACTGATTTACATTAGTTATGTACCGTAATTCTTAGTGTGCTTATCATTAACTCAGGTATGGAATTATTTTAAAGCAGTGATTTTCAATCTTTTTCATCTCACAGCACACTAACATGGCATTGAAATTGTCAAGGAACACTATCAGTTGTTTCTACCATTAACAAGGCATGCCAGGCTGTTCAAATCCCTCAATTGTCCTATTAATTAATGTTTTAAATTAATTAAATTTAATTTTTAATTAATTAAAAATCCCCAAACTCCCGCACCACACCTGAGGATTTTTCATGGCACACCAGTGTGCCACAGCACACTGGATGAAAACCACTAATTTAAAGGAACACTTCTTTAATTGGAGTCCGAAACAGTTAAGTGCCAGGAATCAAAAACACATAAGAACAGGCAGAGGCTGTTGCAATGGCACAATTCAGGGTAACTGAATCATTTAGCACATTTCGGGTTCACAACCCCAGCCCAGTGGCTATGCTAAATAAATGATCTTTCCCCAAACTGCTGTAACACACTTACAGACTATTTGTTGCACATCAACATGCCTTGAAAATCCCTAATCTGGCCTCTTCTTCAAAGACTTCAACAAAGTAATGCCCACTACAACAAAGTAATGCCCAATAATGCCAGACATGAATCAAACTGCCCTAGTGGAAGACAGCTTGCACAGTTAGGAAATTATTTCTAAGGTCTAATCAAAATATGTTTTCTTGTAGAATCAACACCTTGGTTCAAACTTTGCCCCCAAAAGCCATAGAGTCAGACAGTGCAATCCTGACTCTTGGTTAGGCTGGCACAAGTCCCTTGCTGGCCTGGGGTAACACAAATGTTATCAGTCAGTGATGAAACTGTAACAATGAAGGCACTGACCTTATCTCCCGAGTTACAGATCTACAGTCTGGGTGCCATTATAGAGAAGGTGTCATTGCCACATGACCTCATTTAATCTTTGTTGTTGTTGTTTAGTCATTCAGTCGTGTCCAACTCTTCATGACTCCATGAAGTGCTGCATGCCAGGCCCCCACCTATCCTCCACCAGCTTCCAAAGTCCATCCAAATTCATGTTCTTTGCCTCGGTGACACTATCTAACCACCTCATCCTTGGCCATCCCCTTCCCCTTTTGCCTTCGGTTTTTCCCAGCATCGAGCTCTTTTCTAAGTGAAACTGAGCCATAATGTGCAGAGTAGGCAAATGTGCCATAGGCCTATATCCTAAAGTGAAATTATGCCCCTTGCTCAGGAGCAGTTAAGATGACTTTCCATAACACTAGAGGGTGACGTAATTGCGTGGATCCATAACTGCTATGGATTTTGCCCTTAGTTCACTGGAAAGGACAGACTGAAATTAATCCAAGCCCCCAGCCTGCCCACATGTCCCTGGCCAGTATAGCATGCTGTTCTGCATCTTACATAATACATACATAATACACTGGGTCTAAATTCAACTACATTCAGTTGGTGTAACTCTCAAAAAGGCACATACAGAAATGCATATTGGTGAACGATGAGATTCAAGAGTGAACTGGCACAGCTTTGGAACCTGGTGTGTCAGTTATATGCTTCAGCTATGTGCTGTCCCAGATCAGAGATTTTTCAATGGAAACTGATTTAGCATGTTTGGCATCTGCATATGACGACAGAACTGTGCTGGTTCTCATCATGCTGATCACTGCTAGTTCAAATGGCAGACCAACGTCTGGGAGGTTCCAAAGATTGACTGCTATGAAAAAACTGAACCATTTTAGCTTTCTTAACTATGCTCTGTTCTTCCTTGTTAACGTAGTCCTATAGTTAGCACTAAATTAGCTGAGTGGAGGGAAGTTTCTCCCTGGAAGCCAGACATGCTTATTTTCTTCATCTCTTTACTTTTCTATATATGCCTTAGAGGCACAAGTAGGAAAAAAATAACATCAGAGCATAAATGTGTCTGTTTCCGACAGCCTGAAAAAACAAGCCTTCCTCATTTCGAGAATAAGTTTTCTTTTCACGAAACAAGCCTACCATCTGGTGGCAAAAGAAAGGAACAGTTTTGTTTTACCACCAAAAGTTATTTCTTCACAACCACTGAGCAAATAAAAGCTGAGCAACCACTGAGCAAATAAACTCTAATAAGCAAATAACCACTGAGCAAATAAACACTAATAAACAAATAAAACAAATAAAAACAAAAAAATAAACAAATAAAAACAAATACTGTAAAAGCAAATAACCACTGAGCAAACAAACCACTGAGGAGAAGGAAAGGGAACATCAAGAGCATAAGGAAGGAAAAGGAGAAGGAGAGTGAGCTGTTTCCACTGAGGCTTACTCAAGCTTCTAGACTAGAGGATGATTCTCATGTCATGCTTGGCCTCCGTGAGAGTAATTGGCAAGATCCCCATTTGGATTTTTCCACTGACCATCTGGAAAACAATACACTAGAACAGAAAATTCAAATACATTTTCCATGGGAAGAACATTTAAGCAAGTTCTACAATAATAGTCTCCTCTACTACTTTCCAGAAAGTCTTATGTGGATTTTTCATTCAAGCAGACTGTGAGGTTATATTGTACCATGTGAGGTTATATTGTCAGCATGAGTGCTTCATCTCAGCTATAGAAGTATATCAGTTACAATAATTATTTTTACATATTAGAGACTTAACTGTATTTACTTGAATCTAATGCTAACCTTTTCCAGCCAAATTCAGTCTCCTAAATCAGGGTGTGCATTACATTCGATGGCGTGTTCAAGAAATTCAAGTAAACTAGATCAGGACCCACTAGTGGGTTACAATTTTTGGTGGGTTCCCAAAGGGTAATGGAAGGATCAGATAACTAACTGCCTACCGAAAAATCAGATCCTGTAGCTTCCGATTATCCTGCTAAGAGCTCAGTTCCTCCAGTTTGCAAGCAGCTCCTGTAGTACAAGGAACTGAGCTCTAGCAGTTTGCAAACATATGCAAATATTGACATGTAAAGATTGAGGTTCTTTTATGGTTATTATTACTTATAAATACATATTGTTTCTTTCTAGATCTCCTTTTTAAAAGTCTGGTAAATTAGTTGGGTCCCGATAGAGTGGTTTTAAAAAGTAGGTGCTGGCGCTAAAAAGATAGCATAATTCATAATGAAGTCTACACCTTCTGTTATATTCAAGAAACGACAGCCCATGTATTCGCTATTCAAAATACATAGCTGAGCCCACTACCATTTTCAGTTTAAGTGCCATCTGAGGTGGTGCCCTAATTTTCATGCCCCCTGCCTTTTTTTGAGTTGCATTGAGAAAGGCACCTTCCTTTTTGCCTTTCTGTTTAAAGCAGAAGCCCCCTAGAACACAAGCCTAACTATGGCTGCAATCCTAATGATGCTTTCCTAATGATGCAAGCCCCAATGGGGCTTACTTTTGAGTAGACATGGTTAGGATTGTGCTCTATGTCTAATTAAAAGTAAGCCCCATTGTGTTCAAGGGGTCTTACTCCCAGGAAAGTATCTTTAAGATTGCAACCTTAGGCAAGGTAGGAAGAGCGTTAGGATAGGATTGCTCACACACATTCTCACCAACCCAGAGTGAAATATATACAAGGACAAGCATACTTTGGGAATGATGCTTCCTAACATTCCTGTCCTTCATAACAGAGAATGCTTTTGTTCCCTATACTATAAGTGCATCCAGGAATTATCCAAAATTGGAAAAGCAGTATATAGTACTGTATAGTTATAATAAATTAAAAACAATAACAATAACCCTGCAGAGCCAAGCAGTTATTTTGCAGAGTTCTCAGGACATGCCCATCCATGAAGCCTTGGCATGGTCACCTGTACAGTTGCTATTCCTTCTTCCCCAATTCTAAGAGCAAAAGAAGAAAGGGCTGAAACAGAAAGAGGCAGTATGAAGGTAAGTGATAATAAGTGGTGGGCTAGAGCTAGACTCCATGCCTCCACTTTTCCAGTCCAGTGTCTAGTCTATCACCAGGTAAGAGAGCAGCATGCTACAAACTTGTCATCCTTCAGTCTTGAAAGACTATGGTATCATGCTCAATGCTGCATGTGAAGCACGAAGCCTTGGGTAGATTGATATGGAGGATAGGCTATTCCCAAGCAGCAAATCCCCCCTCTCCATAACATGCTGTTGTATAACATTAGTCAATGAAACCTGCATTCCACACATGGAGCTCTGTGCACCCAGTTGCTGTTGCCAAGTGTCCTTTCCCCAGACAAGTAGCCCTATAAAGGCAGCAAAAATCTATCTCATGTCAGTTGTGATTTGATATTGCATATATTATGCAATACACTTCACATCCCAAGTTTTTTTTACTGTTACATAGGATGTAGAATTTGACTTTCTTGATAATTGGTGTGATTTGGCTTAGCATATATTTATGTATGGGATTTATAACCCATCTTTCCATGCCGAAGCAAATGTCCAAGGCAGCTTGCACAGCTTTTACCCTTTGGTCCTCACCACAACCCTGTGAGGTAGGCAATTGTTCTACTTCCTACTCTTCCAGATGGAATCCTTCACAGCATGGTCATCAGGGAATACCTTCCAAGCTTCCAGCAGGCGATGGACAAACTGTAAACAGAGACAGTTCTGGTGCCTCATGAAAGTCTCCCATCCAAAATTTAAGCAGGAAGGGACATCAGTCAGCTAAAAGTGACATCATTGTGTAGGAAGTGATGACACTAAGTAGGAGGTGGTGTCAGTATGCAGGAAATGACACCACTAAGATGTCATTAAGCAGAAAGTGAAATCAATTTTAGTGGATGTATCCTGATTCTGGTATTAGTCCAGGTATGTTAGGGTTAGACTAGTGGTGTCAAACTTGCTTTGGCCCTCAAAGAGGACCTGGAACCTGCTGAATGATGGGAGTGACATCACTAAGCAGAAGGTGAAGTCAACAAGCAGGAAGTGAGGTCACTGAGTAGGTGAGTGGTTCTTGAGCATTTCAGCGCAGGACCCCCTTCTGAGAACAGCAATCTGTCCATGACCTCTAGAAGTGATGTCATCAACCTGGAAGTGATGTCATGGCCTCAAATTGCCATGGAGGTGGCCAAACAGGAGGCGACATCATTGGGATGCCAAAGTTCCTCCGTGTCTAATAGAAGACCCATTGTGTTCAATGAGAATTAGGTTTCAATCCTAACCTCCAATTAGGCTGGCATAAGTCCTGTGCTGGCCTAGGGGTGTTACAAAAGTGCACTTCTGCCCCACTCCTGGGGGGTTAGGCCAGGGCACAGACATATACTGACCTCTGCATGTTGTGACAGAAATATATTCCAGGTTAGGCTGGCCTAAATTGTTTAGGATTGTGCTATTAATCCCAGAAAAGCAGCCTGAGTGCCCCTTTTCGAGATGGTGGCACCTAGTGCCAGATTCCAAGATGGCGATGTGGTGCCAGGAAGAAGACCCCTGAAGAGGAGGAGGCTGAGGACATGTTTATGGAGCCCCCAGATAGTGATGATTAGCCACCGTGCTTCTGTGTATCCACTCATGTGTCAGGACTGAGGCCGCCCCCCCTTGGGCCAGGGAGGGGAGGAGGAGTGGCGGGAATACAACCTTGAGCAGAAGTTAGGCCATTGAACCAACAGGAAAAGCCTATGACTTGCTGGGAAAAGAAGGTTGCTGCTGGGATGCCATGGCCACCAGGGTGAAAGGATAAGGAGGGGAGGCGTCTAGGATATCCCTGGTATTACACTGGCCAGTCCTGGTGGCAGAACATACTTCCTCCCCCTCGCCCTGAGGAGTGGAACCCCCCAAGGGGGAGGGGCGTATGGGCCATATATAAGTTGGGAGAAAGAGTGGGAAGAGCAGAGGGACATGGGACAGACTAAGTAACAGGAGGTCCCTATGCCGGCTGTCTCTCAAACTGGGGGGAGGCCGAGGAAAAGGAGGACCCTCTTTTGTGAGCACCTTAACTGTTTGAACCGTTGCCTGTTGTTGTTAGAAAGGAAAGGCAAGAGGAGGGCGCTTGGGACAGTTCAGGTTCCAAGCTGAGTTGAGAGTTATAGTCCATCTTCAGCCTGGATTAAGTTTGAGCTGGGTACTTACCTGTCACAGGTGAATGTGGAAGAGAAGCCAGGTCTGAAGAGAGTTTCACCCAGGATACAGAAGCCATTGTGTACTTACCTGAGATTTGTTTTGCCAAGTTCTCTTTATGCAACTTAAGTCTGTGTACCTCCATGTCAATGGACGCCAGTAAAGATATTGTTTTGGATATGCCAGTGACGTCTTCGTGGCATTACTTACCTGAAGGTATAGGGCTAGACTCTCCCCTCCAGGGGGTCTTCCCCTTCCACCCACATCTCCCACACAACCCAGTACCACAGGTGGTGCCCAGCTTGTTGTGACCTCCCTTGATATAGGGTTGCCATAATTCTCTTCCACAAAATTGGGACAGCACCCTCTGTCCCATTTGCCACTATGTGAAAACAACCCCCCGAAACCAGGATTGTCCCTGTTTTTCAGGACACAGTGCAAACCTATCCTGAAAAGAAGCTGCAAACCCCAAGAGGGTTTCTGACCCCCACTTTGAGATCCTGGAAGTGATGTCATGGCTGGAAGTGACATGAAACATGAGGTAACATTTTTGTGATGCCATAAGACCTCCTCCATATCTACTCAGAAGTAAGTCCCATTGTGTTCAATGAGACTTATTCCCAGGTAAGCAGCCCGAGTGCCCCATTTCAAGATGGCAACACCCAGCTTTTTGAGAGCCCCCCTAATATGAAGCTGCAACACCAGAGGCGGTCTCAACCCACACCTCGAGAACTTGGAAGCAATGTCATGGCTGGAAATGACATGAAATAGGAGGTGATGACTGAAGAGCTCCTCTGTATCTACTCAGAAGTAAGTCCCATTATGTTCAATGAGACCTACTCCCATTTTTCTCTGTAAACTGCTTTGTGAACTTTTTGTTGAAAAGCAGTATATAAATATTGTTTATTGATTGGGTGATTGTGGCCTGAGTGCCCTGTTTCAAGAAGGTGTGTCAGATTCCAAGATGGTGGCACCCAGCTTTTTGCGACCCCCTCAAAATGAAGCCGCAACCCCCGGGGGTCCTGACCCCCGACTCTGAGGACCTGGAAGCGATGCCATGACTGGAAGTGACATCAAGTGACATTCTGGAGGTGATGCCAGAAGAGCTTCTCTATATCCACTCAGAAATAAGTCCCATTGTGATCAATGAGATGTCCTCTCAAAAAAGAGGCTTCCTTTCAGATGCCCTTTTTCAAGATGGTGGTGCCAGATTCCAAGATGGCGGCACCCAATATTTTGTAACCCCCTTGAAATAAAGCCACAACACCTGAGGGGTCCCGACCCCAAATTGATGTCATGACTGGAAGCGACATCAAACTGGAGGAGCTCCTCTGTGTCTACTCAGAAATAAGTCCCTTTGTGTTCAATGAGACTGCCTTCAAGTGCCCTTTTTCAAGATGGCGGTGCCAGATTCCAAGATGGCTGCTCCCAGCTTTTCACGACCCCCACTTTGAAAACCCCTGTAGTGTGTGGAGGGGAAGGCCAGCCTATGTCCCCCCACAGAGCCTCTTGCTCAGCCCAGGGCGGGGGAGCCAGGCGGGAGGGAGCCAGGCCTTGGAGGGGAAGCGGGGAGGGGGGAGCTGAGGGGGGCCTGAGAGGGCCAGAGCTGCCACTATGTGGCCCACTCAGGTCAGGCTAGGCCGCGCAAGGCCTGCTGGGAGCAGCGCGCGAGGAGTCCGTTGGGCGCGTGCCCGCGCGTTCCGAATGTCGGTTGGTGGTCGGGGGCGCGGCCTGTTCCCGAGGCGGAGCATTGTGACGGGAGGGAGGAGGGCGGCGAGGAGTGATGGCGACACTCGGGCGGCCTCGCTCCCTCAGGCCCCCGAGGGGCTGCCGAGCGCCGGCGGGGCTGTGAGCGGACGCTCCTCCCTCCGTCCCGCCCTGCCCGAGCCTGGAGTCGGAGAGGCGGCTGCTGCTGCGGCTGCGCGACTGGCTCCGGGATGGCGGCGGCCACGGGCCGCCCGACGCCCCACAGGCTGGCCCCGCGGATCAAGGCCGGCGCGGAGGTGGCGCTGCGGGTGCCCTGCCTCTTCCTCATCGACGCCATCTTCAACTCGTTACCCGGGTTCCCCGGCGCGGGGGATTCCCTCTGGGTCAGCCTCCTGGGGGCGCTGCTGCGGCTGCTGGGTGAGAGAGAGACCCACACTGAGCCCCCCATGGCCCCCTGAGAGAGAGAGAGAGAGGCCCCACACTGAGCCCCCCATGGCCCCCTGAGAGAGAGAGAGACCCACACTGAGCCCCCCATGGCTCCCTGAGAGAGAGAGAGACCCACACTGAGCCCCCCATGGCCCCCTGAGAGAGAGACCCACACTGAGTCCCCCATGGCCCCCTGAGAGAGAGGCCCCAAACTGAGCCCTCCATGGCCCCCTGTGTGAGAGAGAGAGACCCACACTGAGCCCCCCATGGCCCCCTGAGAGAGACAGAGGCCCCACACTGAGACCCCATGGCCCCCTGAGAGAGAGAGAGACCCACACTGAGCCCTCCATGGCCCCCTGAGAGAGACAGAGGCCCCACACTGAGGCCCCATGGCCCCCTGAGAGAGACAGAGGCCCCACACTGAGCCCCCCATGGCCCCCTGAGAGAGACAGAGGCCCCACACTGAGGCCCCATGGCCCCCTGAGAGAGACAGAGGCCCCACACTGAGCCCCCCATGGCCCCCTGTGAGAGAGAAAGGCCCCACACTGAGGCCCCATGGCCCCCTGAGAGAGAGAGAGACCCACACTGAGCCCTCCATGGCCCCCTGAGAGAGACAGAGGCCCCACACTGAGGCCCCATGGCCCCCTGAGAGAGACAGAGGCCCCACACTGAGCCCCCCATGGCCCCCTGAGAGAGACAGAGGCCCCACACTGAGGCCCCATGGCCCCCTGAGAGAGACAGAGGCCCCACACTGAGCCCCCCATGGCCCCCTGTGAGAGAGAAAGGCCCCACACTGAGGCCCCATGGCCCCCTGAGAGAGAGAGAGACCCACACTGAGCCCCCCATGGCCCCCTGAGAGAGACAGAGGCCCCACACTGAGGCCCCATGGCCCCCTGAGAGAGAGAGAGAGAGACCCACACTGAGCCCCCCATGGCCCCCTGAGAGAGACAGAGGCCCCACACTGAGCCCCCCATGGCCCCCTGAGAGAGACAGAGGCCCCACACTGAGGCCCCATGACCCCCTGAGAGAGAGAGGCCCCACACTGAGACCCCCATGGCCCCCTGAGACAGAGGCCCCACACCGAGCCCCCCATGGCCCCCTGAGGGAAAGAGAGGCCCCACACTGAGCCCCCCATGGCCCCCTGAGAGAAAGAGAGGCCCCACACTGAGCCCCCCATGGCCCCCTGAGAGAAAGAGAGGCCCCACACTGAGCCCCCCATGGCCCCCTGAGAGAAAGAGAGGCCCCACACTGAGCCCCCCATAGCCCCCTGAGAGAGAGAGAGAGAGAGAGAGAGAGGCCTCACACTGAGCCCCCCCCTGCGACCCCCCCGTGACCCCCTGAAAGAGGGAGAGGCCCCACACTGAGCCCCCCATGGCCCCCTGAGAGAGAGAGAGAGGCCCCACACTAAGCCCCCCATGGCCCCCTGAGAGAGAGAGACCCCACACTGAGCCCCCCATAGCCCCCTGAGAGAGAGAGACCCCACACTGAGCCCCCCATGACCCCCTGAGAGAGAGAGGCCCCACACTGAGCCCCCCATGATCCCCTGAGAGAGAGAGGCCCCACACTGAGCCCCCCATGGCCCCCTGAGAGAGAGAGGCCCCACACTGAGCCCCCCATGGCCCCCTGAGAGAGAGAGAGGCCCCACACTGAGCTCCCCATGGTCCCCTGAGAGAGAGAAAGTACCCACACTTAGCCCCCCATGGACTCCTGGTTTTTTCTTCCACAGAGGGGCCCTTGACACCCACCCCACTCAATGTGGCCCTGAACCCCCATAATGAGTCCTCTTGCCCCCGTTCTGTCCAGAGGGTCCCTTAGGCCCCCCTCTTGGCCCCCTCCACCTGAAAGGAGCCCCTTCCCCTTTCTTCTCCTTTCTTCACCTTTGGTGAAGGGAACCCTCTGGGGAAGAAAGGGGAAGGGGCTCCTTTTAGGCGGAGGGGGCCAAGAGGCAGGCCTTAGAGACCCTCTGGACAGAATGGGGGCAAGAATCCCTCCCCCTTAGCCTCCCTAGTTCCCATTCCCCTAAGCCAAGGATCTCCAGACCCCGGGCCCTGGGTTCAGATGAGGCCCTCGGCAACTCTCAAGAGCCCTTTATCCGGTGCCTGGACAAGCCCTCTTCTCGGCTCCAATACATTCTTATATGTAAATTTATTCAAATTTGAAATGTAAAATAGTTTTCTGGGCTCTAACACAGTGTCAGAGAGATGGTATGGCCCTCCTGCCAAAAGGTTTGGAGACCCCTGCACTAAGCCAGCAACCTTTGAGAGTGTCTCCTTCCCCCATTCCTTCCAAGAGTCAGTCCCCTTGACTCCTTTCCCTTTTGACCCCTATTCTCCTGGGAGGGTCTTTTTAAACCTCACCATTCCAGAGCGTCCCCTTGCCTCCTCCCCTCATTAACCCCCATTTCCCCTAAAGAGAGTCCTATTGATGTCCATTCCTTCCTCTGAGGGGACCCCTTGAGCCCTTGATTCTCTCTCTTAATGGAGCTTCCTTGATCCTCCATGATAGGATTTGATTCCCATACCCTCCAGAGAATCCCCCTGCCTCCCATTTCCCCCAGGGGGGACCCTAACTCCTACCCCGATAGGCATTCTCTCCTTAAGGAATGGTATGTGTCAGTCCCCCTTCTCTCTGGGTTATGGGAGAGAATGAGAAAAAAGCACTTCTCACCCCCTCCTTGCAGTGGATCTTTGGGTGGTATATCTCCATTTCCACACACCCCTCCTCTCCATTTATGATAATAGGTTTTCCCCCATCTCCTCCTCCTTTCCCCTTATTCTGTGACAAGTTTTCTCTTTCATTTTTTTTCCAAACACAGTGGGAGGAAAGGTAACTAGTAACACCTTCTCTCTAATAGGCACACAGGACACTGGCAGATTCTCTCCCCTTCCCCTTTTCTAAACCAGAATCTTTCTCAATCCCCAGTTGCCCCATAAGTATGTGTTGAAATTGCAAGGAGGAACCCTTCTGCTGTCAGAGTACTGTTCAGTTTCTGTTTCTTGACACTGAGTAAATGTGCTTAGGGTACATCTGAATGTTGCTTGTTCAGATAATTTTCATATTGCCCTCCAGCATAAGAGCTCTGTTGCTGTAGTTACAGGGTGATAATATAACCGGATTTGTCCTCTTAGCCTTTTGTCTGTATGTCCTCCAAAAGGGCTTCATTGTCCTACACTTTGGCTTCAATTTGGAACTTTGCAATGGTGTGAGGTACCCTATCATGTCATAGGTTGTTGGATTCGTATTGAAGAGGAGAATCCAATGGAAAACTCTGTTTTGAAATATCTCCTTCCTATAAAAACGTTATCGCCAAAAAACTAAAAATAAAAAATGCATTGAGCTCTATGGGAAAGTGAAAGTACCCAATATCGTGACTTTACTTGTGAGTAGGCAAACGTGCCATTGTCTGCTAGAAAGGCCAGGCTGAGAGGACTCCAAAACCTTGTCCTCCTTTTTAGGGCATCTGGTCACCCTGCTGTATGTAGAAGAAAATGTACACTACATATCTGTAAGTAAACAGGTTTACACTGTAATCCATTTTGTCATATCCCTCCTAGCCACTCTTTGAGATATTTCCAGCAAGAGGTGCCTACTTGGCTTTCTTTATCCACTTGTTTGCTAAAGCACAAATAGATGTGTACTTAGTACTGCACTGAGGCCTAAGTTAGGGCATGGATCATTAGCATGTCTACTCATGCTAATGAGTAGTTAGGAAAGAAAGTTAGGATTGCAGCCTTGAGGCCAAATCCTCTCCATCTTTCCATTGGTTGGTGCAGCTGTGCCCAGGGCTTTTCAGGGGCCTGCTCTGCATCTTGTTGTAGAGATCTTGCAGGTCTTCTCCAGGTCTTTTCCCTTTCCTTGGGGTTATATTGCAGCTGCTCTGGCACTGAAAAATTAGGTAAGGTTTCTCCCTTAGTCTTTCTGTTTCCTTGATCTATAGACTGACTACTCTTCTCCAGACAGCTGTCAAAAGGATAGTCAGCAATTGTTCTATATATGGTCACTTAGTATCAAGCGAAACTTAAAAACTAGAATGTTGAAATCTCAATAGCCCTTAGAATTTCTTCCTAGTTTGGAAGCATTAAGGCACAGGTTAGCCTTAATCACAGTGTTTCGCATAATTACTGTGATTAAGCTTCAAGTGACCTTATATGGTCATGCCTATTGTAGAGTTAACCAATCTATAAATTCTTGTATCTGTAACCTTGGCATTTCAGTATTTCCTCCTGTTTTCAGCATAATCACAGTGAGGTCTGTTGCTGATAAGTTAATCTTAGAACTTGTACCTAACCAACCAGTTTACTTAATGGATGACAGTTTTCTGTGTATTTGAACTGCATGTTGATAATTTGTGGAAATCATACAGGTGTCTAGATTGTTGAAAGTACATCTCTTTGGGAAACTGCTGCTAATCACATCTATTCAGCATCCATTTGTCTTGTTCCCTGTGTTAAAAATTTGACTGTGACCCATTAACACAAACACTGTTCATTCCAATATCAGAAACACTACCTGTGAAAGTCTTAACTGATAAAGGATTGTTTTCCTGTCTTGCAGGTTATTGTTATAGCACAATTGATTATCATAAGTGTGTGTAGATATTAACCTTGTAAGTTCTTTTGTGGAGTTACTTGTCCACAAAACTACTATAGATCATCTCTTCTGAAGAGCAACGTTGACAGACTTGAACATAAATTTTTCTATAATAATCTTCATTATTTAACCTAGGTACCTTTCCTAGCTGAATAAATTAAAATAATAATGGATAAAATGGAGTTTCTTTCCTAGGACCTGACATGGGCCTTTCCTGAGGGTATTGTTAAAATTGAATGAAGCCTCAGTTGTTTAAATTGTTCTTGGCATTTTTCCAAATCTAGTTACATAAAATTACTCAGAGTTCTATAAGTTACAAGGTCTAGCTAGGGTCATGGAAATACTGATTTGCCAAAGTTCATGTAATGAAGCTCATGGTTTTAGAATAGAAACCAGGTTTCCCTGGTTTTAGAATATCAAGTTGCAGTATATGGCCAGAACAAAAAAGGACAAGCATGATTCTTTATTTAAAATATCTATATGCTGTCTGTAGGCCCCCAAAACTGCTCATGGGATATTACACATAAGTGACTTTAGCTAATCCTTTCTTGCTTTCTCCTTTGCAAGAATATTCTGGAGGTTAAAGTCTGCCTGAATAGTGTTGTTGATTGGTAGATTTCTAGAGTAGATTGGTCAACACTAAATCATTGCTCAGTCCTATATTTGTGTCAATGTTGGCATGCAGCCAGTAGAATAAATACACTGAGGTACTTTAAAGTAACAGGTGGAAGGGAGCAGTAACGCTTAGTAGTGTTGTTTACAACTAAGTCATTTGCCTCTCATACCAAAGAGATTGTATAGGGGATGTCAAACATAAGGGCTGTGGGCTAAATGCAGCCCCTCCAGAAGCAATTTATCCAGCCCCTATTTCAATAGGGCTGTATCATTGCAATAATTGGACTCTCATATTTTGAAAATAAGAACAAGATTTGCAGACTTTCTCTTCTGTCATATGATGCAGCTGAGTTTCTATGTGTGAACAAAGTTCTTATTTCTGACCATTACTTGCTTAATGATGTCACTTCTGGCCCTCTGCAGGCACCATGAATGCTGACTATGGCCCTCTGTTTCACACTCCTGGGTTATATCTTCTGAAAAAGTGGGTCTGTTTCATCATGAGGCTTTTTAAGTATTGTACTTGGTTTCTTCTGACAGTTTAATTGCTTCTATGACAGGAAGAGATGGTGGTGGTAGTAAGTGGTTGTTTTCATCAAGACATGCCTCTTTCAGTCTGTTGTAAAGATGCATTAGAATAGAAAGTGTTTTTCAATTAAAAGTAAAGGTGTCCCCCACTGGCATGACTATATGTTGAAGTGCATGGAACGCTGTTACCTTTCCACCAAGGTGGTACCTATAGAATCATAGAGTTGGAAGGGATCCAGTAGGTCATCTAGTCCAACCCCCTGCCTGCAGCAGGAATTCCCCCTAGAGCATCACCAACAGGTGCTCATCGAGCCTCTGCTTGAAGATCCCCAGTGAGGGAGAGTCCACCACCTCCCTTGGCAATCTGTTCCACTGCCGAACCACCCTCACCGTCAGGAATTTTTTCCGGATTTCCAGCCGGAATCTCCTTTCTTGCAGTTTGTACCCGTTGGTTCTAGTTCTGCTTTCAGAAGCAGCTATGAACAAATTGGCCCCTTCCTCCATATGACAGCCCTTCAGGTATCTGAAGAGGGCAATCATGTCTCCCCTCAGCCTCCTCTTCTCCAGGCTGAACATCCCAAGTTCCCCCCACCTTTCATCGTAGGGCTTCCCTTCCATCCCACTGATCATTCTTGTCGAATGACAAGAATTCGACAATTCGAATTCATTCTGATAGACCTGTTTATCTACTTGCATTTCCATGCTTTTGAACTGCTACTTTGGCAGGAGCTGGGCAAGGGACAGGAGTTCACTCCGTCTTGTAGCACTCGGGTGTCAAAACCCAGCCTGTTGGTTGATGGGCATGGCATCTGTACTACTGAGGCACTACAGCCTGGCTTTTCAGTTAACCCTGTGTAAATTAGATTTGGCAAACCTATAACTGGATGATCTCAGCTAAGTGTACAATAATAGGATTAAATGACCAGAGCCACTTGAGATCTGAATTTAAGTGGTTACTGTCTTGAAAGGATTTGTTAATGATGCAATCCATGTGGAAAACCCATTCATTCAAGTCTGGTGGATGCACCTGGAGCTAGAGTGCGTTGCAGTTGGATAAATCTGTTAAAATGTAAACAGTATACATTTCTCACCTCTAATTTGATTATGTTACCTTTGGGGAGATAGTATTAATCTCCATCAATAGAATGGAGAAGAAAAACTGATGCAAATAGTGGTGATGATTCTGTTATTTTCATTTTGGTTTAAAGAGCAAGTACGACTGTTACAGAGAATATATAAGAATTTCCTCAAAATACTTTAAACTGGAAATTATATTAGAAATTAATATATTATAAAGTGAATAAATGTGCTACGTTTTATCAAAAGTCCTGATGATGTTTGATCAGATACAATACAAAGTGTTTCATGTACGTTCTTTGAATTACAGAAAAATGATGTGTTTGGATCAGTGCCTTTGATCAGGTTTCAGTAGAGAAAACTGTACTGTACATAAAACTGCAAACTTTTGCACACTTACTTGGGAGTAAATCCCACTGAATATTTTAGGAATTCTGAGTAAACATACAATTGCATTGCACGTTTCTTTGAAATGAGCAAATGAATGAACTATGGCAAACTTGTTCTGTGGATTTCAGAACAGTATTACTGTCTTTTAATTTATTACGTCCATGGTCTTTGAAGTGAAGTGTTGTGACTGTTTAAACATCAGCTTGTGGAAAGTCTGATCATAATGTACTAAGAATGCCCTGACTTTGGATGTGAGCATCACATATTGTTGAGTATTCATAACAAGCTATAAATGGTGGTGTTGAACTAATTTGGAATACTTGGAGTGTTCTAGGAATGAATAGGATGTTCTGTAACCATGGGTCAAGACTAGATTACCTGCAGGTGCTGGATGTCGAGGAATATGTTGTTGGTATCTGATTTCATGTTCTGGTTTCTTGGTCTCTTTTAAGCTTAAATGACTGGTGTTTGCCATAAATCAAACCTGCAGACAGTTGGGACAGTAGTTGCAGACTACTTGAAAAACAGTTGGGATGTTATGACTGAGCAGAACTCTTAAGGAACATTGTTACAACATGTGATGTCTTTCGGATATTTTGAGATATTACATCTAGGACTATCTTGGTTATATTTCATAGAAGGCCTTTTTTATTCAGTGTTTTTTAGTCCTAACTAACTTATTTGGCAAGACTTTGGAAGGATTCTAAAGGACATGAATTTCTAGAGTGTGGAATATTACAGCTTTGGGGAAGACTACTAAAGATATTCAGTTCTGTAGACATGGTAGTTTGTTTTTTAGACAGGTTTCTTTTTTACTGTTCAGTTTAAAAAATTTCTACCATACAGTCAGTTACAACTCTCTGGATGGTAAATACTGATACCAGATGTTACTGACATTTGATTAACTGTGATCACTATCCACCCACCCACCTACCTACCTACCTACCGCTTTTCAACTAACAAGTTCACAAAGCTGTTTACAAAGAAAATGGAAAAATAATAATAGCTAATTAAAAGCTAATGGGTCCCTGTCCCAAAAGGGCTCACAATCTAAAATGCAAAAACAGAACACCAGCAGAAGCCACTAGAACAGACATTGCTGGG
Source organism: Cryptoblepharus egeriae (assembly GCA_030015325.1). NCBI lineage: Eukaryota > Metazoa > Chordata > Lepidosauria > Squamata > Scincidae > Cryptoblepharus > Cryptoblepharus egeriae. The sequence continues at coordinate 10,724,292 of JAREYC010000003.1, read as the reverse complement.
GAGTGTAAGGCCAGTTACTCTCCCCCTGCTAAATAAAAGAGGAGCACCCACTTGAAAGAGTGCCTCTTGCTTAGCTGGTATAATGAGATATTTAGAAAAGCAGCTTTCTGTGAAGTAGACTTACAGTGCAATCCTAAGCATGTCTACTCAAAAGTCAGTCCCATTGAGATCAATAGTATTTACTCCCAGGAAAGAATGGTTAGGATTGCAGCCTTGATGTCTTGCAGTTAATTTCTTTGAAATAGTAACTTAATTGTTGACTTTAGACAAGAATCGTGATCTTCAATCCTTTTTGTGTCTTGATCAAATAAATAATGACGCTGAAGGTGCAACACCAATCCTGTCCCTCCCAGGACCCAATCCCCCATGTGTAGCCACCTACTCCATTTTCCACTGCCTTCTGTGTCTTCACATCAGTCCCAGAAGGTAGCCTGAGCCAGCCTTAGGAGCCACAGGGCAAGACTGCAAGAAGAGGCTGTGCAGGATTCCGGCTGCAATCCTAAAGACACTTTCTTAGGAGTAAGACCCATTGAACATAAGGCTTACTTTTGAGTAGACATGGTTAGGATTGGGCTCTCTATCAAAAAATCAGTTCTGATAAGGCAGAAACATTATTGAATTGGATCCAAGCCCTCTTTTGTGACAACATATCAAAGCCTCCGTGACACCCATGTAGTTTTGTGACCCAAAGGTTGAAGAGCACTGCATTGGACTAGAAAATAAAGTACATTGGGTTGTATAGTAAGAGCTTCTTACTGACCTCTCTTTCCCTCTATATTTCCCCCCTCTTTAAAGTCCTCGCTTGTGCAAATGAAGCTTCTTTCACAAAATGAACAAGCTCATATAACTCACTGTTCAGTCATGTTGTTGATTGAAATCTAAAAGGATGTGTCTCCTCTCTTTTAATGACTTGAATATTTTATTGAGAGATTTCTTTTTAGGAGTCAGCATTAGTTTCCCCCATGAGATGGCATAACTTACTTAGCTTTATTTGTAGACACTGATATCTTTATGCCTTAATACTAAAATATATTTCAGCTGTTCCAGACTTACCTTTGCTAATTTCCATGGCTAATTTTACTTCAGTAAAGTGGTTTCCGGATAAACTCCTGACTTTCTTAACCTTTGCTTGTGTGTCCTTGGAACTGGATTTTAAGTTGAAAAACCTGTTCTCTGAGCTTTTAGAAAAGCTGAGTGAATGTTCTCGCTCTTTATCTGATATTTCTTCTCTCAATCCAATTTGGTAAATTCCAAAAATGGTTTTAGAAGTCACTTTTTCTCATCCCTGAGCCAGTATAGGTTTGCCTCTATTTTCATTAGCTAGTGTAATTGAAACGTCAGTGTTATAAACAAGTTATTTTAAGCCAGAAGAGCTACAACTAGCTAATATTACTACTCAACTTAAGTAGCTTTTAATCAGTGCCTCAAATGTACCAGCGAGTCATTATGGTGAAAGCAGACACTACACAAAACACACATTGCGCAGTGAGCTTGTGTTGGACTATTTGTTCATTAAGGAGTGTGTGTTGGGGTTGGAACTACCTGAGGGAAAGTTGAGGTACGTTAGGACTTAAGTCCTGTCACAGTTCCAGTCCTGATCATGTTCCCTTGCCTGTCTTGTGTAAAAAAGGGGAATAAGCTCTTGATGGAATCATCATTTTTCTATTTAATATAGCACCTGGTGAAGAGACATGATTAGGATTGAAGGCATAAGTCCTAAAGGCCCCCACTCCCTTATTGTGTTCTACTCTGTTCCCTCCCCTTATTGATATACTGTTTAGAGCAGGCCTCCGTCAGTCTTGTAAGACTATGGTATCATGCTCGGCACTGCATACGCTGCATGCGAAGCACGAAAGCCTGGGTTAGATTGTTATGGAGGATAGGCTGTTACCCAAGCAGCAAATCCCCCTTCTCCACACCACTGAATTAGTCCAGTGGAAAGGCAGAGCCAATACGATTGGATCCAGCTGACCTTGCAGAGCTGGGCAAAGGAGAGGAGCTCACCCTGTCTTGTGGGGCCGACCCAGGTCTCAAACCCTGGCCTGCTGGTTAACAGGCACAGTGTCTTAACACTTGCGCCACCCATAGCTTGATATACTGTACATATATTTTAAAGAAATACAAATCTGCTGACATCATGTCTAGCACAGAGACAGCAAATATTTTGGGCTTGGCATATACAAAAATTGAAAAATGGCTAACTTGGCATTTCACTCCTCCTCACCCCCCCCCCCAAACAAGAGAGACGATTCTTTACATTATCGTTAATTTAAAAAAAATACAATCATTTATGGTGATAAGAGTTGCATAAAGGAATGTCAGATAATTACAAAAAATGAGTAAAACAAACTCAGTTGTTAGTGAGCGGTGTTGGTGAATGTTGGTGTATCATGGCATATCACCTTTGTTACATGTGTAATAGCTTTGCTAGCCTTGGTTTTGTCCAGTGTTTCTCAACTGAGTGGTATGGGTATGATCAGTGGTACTTGAGAAGTGGATAGGGGTACTCATGGGACACCTGCCACCTGGTAGTGAGACCAGGAGTGCGACATAACAAACAGCAGTAGGAGGCTCCAAAGCATGCTTTTCTGTGCTTGAAAAAGCCATCCCATCCACCCAAGTCTCATCTTTATTGCATGGCTATTACTGCCAGTTTGACATCACTGCCAGTGACCACTGGGTTGGGAGGTGAGTTTGTTATGTCATTGATGTCACTGCCAATTACTTCTAGTGGTACTTCAGATAGGTGGACCATGTGCAGTAGTACAAAGGACAAACGTTGAGAAATACTGGTATAGGGCACAATCCAGAGTAACTGCGGGAGCACGTAAGAGACATTACATGCACCCGTAGTTACTGCACCACCTAATGAAAACCTATGAGAAATTCATATTGCAATCCAGAGTAACTTGTTCTTACTCCAGAGCAAGGACTCCCCGTAGTTACTCTGGATTTTACCCTTAGTCTGAGATGAGTCTGCTGCTTCACCCTCACCAGAGGGTCATGGTCAGCCCACTTCCTGTGGCACCAGGAGTTCTGCAATACCTTAAAGGCTGCCAGTTTCTGAAGGCCAGCAGGCTGCCTTGAGGGAAAGAGAATGCTTACATGGCTCGATGAGCACCTGTCGGGGATGCTGTAGGAGAATTTCCTGCTGCAGGCAGGGGGTTGGACTAGATGACCTACTAGGTTCCTTCCAACTCTATGATTCTATGTGGCGAAAAGCTTTCCACGGAGGCTCTGCATCTTATGGAGCTGAGCTCCACCTGCCCCACTCAGCACACCTCCTGCCTGCCATCCTCCTCTCCCCACATCCCATCATATCTCCGCCACTATAGTTCGCACAGACTGCTAAGCTGCAGATAATTACCATATGCTGGCTTAGTCCTAGTGTAGCACCTATCTATCGATGCACATCTGGCACTGGCCCGGTGGTGGGGCTCACAGATGGGCCTTATGGCACATTTGCGACACTTAGCCATCACTGTGTCTCTATGGTGAGGCCTCAGAATTGACTTCTATCTTAAGACAGGTGGTGGGAAAACATTTCAGGAGCCAATATTGGAATCTCTGTAATAATTTATATACAGTACTTCAAAAACAAATCTATTTGTTTTGAAACCAGTTTGTTTGCTCTCATGACTTGTTGTGTATGTCTAAATGTTGGTTATTACCAAAATAGATTTATTAATGGACACTTTATTTCATGGATCAAATGACTTTTCCCTGCTACCATTAGTACTATATATTTTGAAGTACAATCATACTTTGATATCAGTTTTAGGCTTTTTTCCTAAAGATTTTTAAAATGAAAGGCAAAGCTTCATGTGAGATGATAGAATTATTTAATGATAAGAGAGAATTCCTGATGATAGAGATAATTCCTAGTGATTGCCAATTCCAGTTTTTAATAAATTCTGTGCATACAATCCTGTACTATTGAAAAGAACATTATTCAAAGGATATGTAAATCCCAGTGGCTACAGAGTCTCAGCCCCCTTTGACTTGACCAGTTGCTGTGGGAACTTGTTCACCTCAGTTTTGGGATTCCCTTTTACTCCTTTGAGTCAGTATATTAATGTGTCAAGTGTTACTTAGCAGATAAAAGATTCTGGTGGGGTGTTTGTGTGTATTGGAGTTCTCCTTCCTTTCCATCCCATCTCTAAAAGAAAAGAAGGTCTGTTTTTTGACAGTTCCTCAGCCATGAACACATCCCTTGTTCTGGGAGGCACATGAGCTTAGCAATGTGGAAGGGGGTGGGACAGATTGCATGAGAGTGGGGATAGAGTGGCATGTGGGAGAAGGGTCACACACAGTAACTGGGAGGCATATCAGTATGATCCAGTCCTTTGCAGCTTTATTCAGAAGTAGTCAGTGACAAAATAAGTATTATTATTATAAATAATACTTACCCAAATATTTCTGTTCTCTTACAGGTGTCTTTGTATCCAGTGTTATTCTGGTTCTGTCGCAACAAGCACTTTTCAAGTTTTATATGATCAGCTCTGCTATTCTGCTAGCCACAACATCAGTGTTGGTGAACTATTATGCTTTTTTGCACATAGACTTCCAAAGTGCCTATTATACAGCCACTTTTGGGGTTCCGCTCCTTCCTCATAAAGGACCTTCTCTCTGGATGGCAGTCTCAGTCCTTCAGCTTGCCTTTGGAATTGGCTATGTTGCACTCTTAAATATCCAGTCAGTATACTCACAATTGATTATACTGGATTTATTGATTCCTACTGTAGGCTTGATCATTGAATTATCATTCAGCACCAGGCAGATTGTAGTTTTGACCTCAGGCTTAATTTTGACATTTTATACCCTGGGCATTTTACTTTCTAAAATGAAAAGGTTCTACTACTCTATACGATACGTCTATCTTCTTATAAGACACATGTATCGCATTTATGGATTACAGTTGTTGATGGAAGATACGTGGAAAAGGATTCGTTTCCCAGATGTATTGCGTGTCTTTTGGCTAACCAGACTGACCGCCCAAGCTATAGTGTTGACTTATGTTGTCAAGATGGCAGAAACTGATCCAAATGTGAAATTCTACATGATTTCTTGGGACAGTTTTTGGGAATTACTTTGCAGCCTTATCATCAGTGGGTGTGATTCCACTTTAACTGTATTAGGCATGAGTGCTGTGATTTCTTCTGTAGCTCACTATCTAGGGCTTGGTATTTTGGCCTTTATTGGGTCCACTGATGAAGATGACAAAAGGCTTGGATTTGTGGCACCAGTTTTATTTTTTATTTTGGCTCTGCAGACTGGTTTAAGTGGGCTGAAGCCAGAAGAGAGATTAGTCCGCTTAAGTCGAAATATGTGCCTTTTGCTGACTGCAGTCCTGCATTTTATCCATGGAATGACAGACCCTGTCCTCATGTCTCTGAGTGCCTCCCATGTGTCCTCCTTTCGCAGGCACTTCCCCGTACTTTTTGTTTCAGCTTGCCTCTTTGTTCTTCCAATTTTGCTCAGTTACATCCTTTGGCATCACTATGCACTAAATACCTGGCTGTTTGCTGTTACAGCATTTTGCATAGAACTCTGCCTGAAGGTTATTGTTTCTATCACTGTATATGTACTGTTCATGGTTGATGGCTATTATAATGTCGTATGGGAAAAGCTTGATGATTACGTCTACTATGTTCGATCAACGGGCAATATTATTGAGTTTATATTTGGACTAATAATGTTTGGAAATGGTGCCTACACCATGGTATTTGAATCAGGAAGCAAAATCCGGGCTTGTATGATGTGTCTGCATGCCTATTTTAACATCTACCTGCAAGCAAGGAATGGCTGGAAAACCTTTATAAATCGCAGGACTGCTGTTAAGAAAATCAATTCGCTTCCAGAAGTTAAAGGAGAGCAGTTAAATGAAATAGATGATGTGTGTGCAATTTGCTACCATGAGTTTACTACATCTGCTCGTATTACTCCATGTCATCATTATTTCCATGCACTTTGCCTTCGAAAATGGCTCTATATTCAAGATACTTGCCCAATGTGCCATCAAAAAGTTCATATTGAGGAAAAGGAAAACAAAGCCTCAAACAACAATGCACTTGATGAAAACGAACCTAATGAAAATCCTGTACAAGAACCGGCTGCTAATGATGAAAATGAAAATCGTGACAGTACTGATGAGGAGGCCTGAGAAATCAGATACACTCTTGCAGTGCCCAAACAACACTCTTGAATACTGAACCTGTGCTGCTTTAAAATGTCATTTCCTGAACGTTGCACATGTTTGTTCATAGTGAAGTTCAACAATGGAATAAAAGTTTCACATCATCAAATGTGTATTTAAGCACAAGAACAGTATCTCAAAATGTTGAATCTGTGAATGGCTTCTCAATTTGCCGTGATGTGCTACTGTAAATATACCTCTTAATTACTGCTGGTCTCTTTTGTGACCATCTTAAAGTTTATGTACATTATTGTACATGAAATAAAATGTTTTGGCATTTTTTTTAAAGTTGAACAAAACACTTCTTAATTGGTAACAAGTATAGTGTCTAAATTGTGTGCAAAAGTTCCCACTCTCTGGAAAAATTAAGCCAAAGGTTTTAAGGAGATTTTTTTTTTAAATGGGTTGATGTTTCCAGGGTTGAAAAACAGAACAGGAATTAAAGTGAGGTGATCAAGTATTCTTAAGTCTTGCATGGCTAAAATGTCTTCAGTTACATAAGGAAATAATTTTGCATTCAACTGCAAAATAAATTCTGCTATTCTACAGTAGAATGCTTGGTGCTCACCCTTCCAAAAAATTAACTGTAAAATGTTAGGATCATTCAGTAATAACACAATCAACATATAAGTGTGGATCCAAATAATGGTTTCAAGATTTCATGTAATACAACTGACATGCATTATAATACATAAAATATTTTATATATCTGGAAAGAAAACTTTAACACTGTTGTTATATGCAGTGTTGGCCAGTTCAAGTGGATCTTCTTCACGTGCTGCAGCTAGTATTTCCAGTATTTGACTAAAAAGAAAAAAATATATTTTACTGAAAGATATAGCTTACTGATTATGTTGTTCATATTCATATGTTCATATTCATGTTCAACATGGCTACTTATCAAGGGGATAAACAGAATCTCAGATTAAAAATGCATTTTGTCTCAGTTGTGAGCAATAGAACCAATTGATAAGAATGTGCTTAAGTATCTGACGTGGAGGAATGCAACAATAATGAAGAGTTTGCAGGGTAACTGCATCCACACGATATGCTGTTAATTCTGTCCAAATAAGTGTTCAGCCAGTCATTGTGTGCTGTAGTCTCTTCCTAGCTGGTTAAGTAGAATAATGCAACAAATTCCATTGTCTCTGCCTGTTTTAATTTTTGCGGTAGAATTATTTCAATAATTCAATTCAGGTTTTTGAAACCAAGCCATGTGACAGAGCACAAGTAGTGTGATTGGAAGAAAGACAAGTAGAGAGCCTGCCCCATGTCAGTGTTTGTATAGGGCTGCAGCTTTAATTTGACCTAGTCACACCAAAGACAAATACAGGCTGTCAGGATATCATTGTTTGCAAATACTGACACTTCAAAACTGGTCTATCAAGTTATGATCAGTTTGGGGTTTTTTTGGATGAGAGTACTGTACAGCATCTCCACTCTAAGCTATTTTGGTTTTTGAGGTCATTGGACACTGACCTTTCAGTGTATTATTTTTAATTTGTACAGTTTTTAGTTTCAGTATTAGGCATGGCACTCTTGCTTCCTGTGACTAAATACTACCAGCACTATTAAGTTATAAAATTTTAATTTCAACAATAAAAAGCAACAGATGTAATTTTTGTCACACATATACTGGGACAAATCTCTTCTTTGACAGCTCAATAGAACAGGTGTTGGAAAACCCTTTTGCCACCAAACAAAATAGGAGTTGAGATTATTTTGTTGCTATTTTTGGTGTTAAAACCATAGGACTTTGATGTTCTGCACAGGACTTCCCATACAACTGCAGCAAAAGCAATATGTCATGGCCACAGTGACCATATGTAAAAAGACACATGAAAAATGTAGGACATGACAGACTAAAAGCACTCATATTTCTTTCATATGGTTAATTTAAACACTTTATTACTTAGGCTTAAACTATTACATACAATTTATTAGTGACGAGAAGACTACATGCCACCCGCTCACAAGGAATAGGGGGATAATGAAGATTTGTTTTCAAGACACAAGGCTAATAAGGAAGACATGTCCTGGAAATAGAGGACATATGGTCACCCTGGCCATGGTCATTATTCACTGGGGTTCTGTTACCCACTAGATAAAATCCATTTGAAAAATAGCTTTAAGGAGTCACTTCCAGGTTTTTGCCTGTCTGTTGCTCCAGAATGCATTTGTATAAACATGCTGTGTTCAGCCATTAGATGGAGTAAATAATGGAATCTAATGAAACAAAATTATAATTAACAGCATAAAGATAGGAAATTGTATTTTGGTGCTTTCTTCATTGTTACAAGGTATTTAAAGGTGGACCTCAGTATCACTGGATACCAAGGTCCATTTGTGGTTGATTTCTTGTCTCTGCTAGTCATGGTATTGGCAAAGTTAATGACAAACTAATAGCAACACAAGAATTTTTAAACTACTCAAATATCCTGTGATAAATCCTGTGTTAAGTTTAGTTCACCCAAATTTCCATTTTAGGAAACCATACTTGAATTTTTATTCTAAACAACATAAATTTAGAGAAGTGCATATAACTAGACCTCAGTTGATCTGTTATGCAATGTAAAGGTAAGTAAGCAGTTACCTTCAGGTGCTCTCTCAAACATAACTTAAAAATAGAGTTTTACATACACTGCAGATAGCTGAAAGATGCAAAAACATAAAAGTTTCCCTCACTAAAGGACTGGTGCATTGACAAGTTCTAAGACTTGGGCAGTTCGGCAGTGGAACAAATTGCCAAGGGAGGTGGTGGACTCTCACTTACTGGGGATTTTCAAGCAGAGGTTAGATAAACGCTTGTCTGTTCAGAATTTTTTTTGTAAAATGAATTGTATTTTGCTAAAATCAAGACTATCCTATTTTACTAACTGCCCTTTTAATATAGCTTGTTATATGCAAGTGATTCTTTGGTCCCAGTCCAATTGGTTTCAACTAAGTTCCATGAAAAGCAACAAGGCTTGAATTGTTCGTAACCAGTTCATTCCATTCAGACACAATAATGACACACTGGCTATCAGAGCTTGAAGTACATTAAACAATATACTTACATTATATGACAAGGTTCATTTCGGTCCTTCAGGCAGTGTCCAACTTCCCACTTCTTTTTTGTAGGGAATGTGGTCTTGACGTATTTTGAGCCAGCATGGGTATTCTTCACTCCACACCAAGGAGCATCTAGTTTAGTCCAGGAAAAAACTTGTGAAAAACCTGGTGGTTATTGTTACTACCTTAAAAGTCCCAGTTCCAAAAGGGATGAAATAGTAAAAGCAAAATGCAAAACAGGATTTCATCAACACAGCCACTTACCTGTTTCAATCATTAATCTTTCATTAGGTATTGATCTCACCGCTTCTAAGTTATCTTCTGTTTTCAATGAACTAGAAATAATTTTTAAAATACTGCTTTTAATATGATAACTTCAGAGATTTGTAAAAATTTATGGGTTCAACATATAATGACATTCTAAAGATGGATTGTAGCCCTCATCTAACCAACTTATGCCCACAATCACTCCAAAGTATGGGTGTTCTAATTCCACTGATATCAATGGAACTCCTAAACCAATCAATTCTGATAGTGCCGATTGAACGTCTTGTCCAATTCAGTCCTAAGCATATTTACTCACAAATAAGTCCCAAATAATTCAATGGAACTTACCCCAAATAAATATGCATAGAATTGCAAATGTCTCTGAAATGTGCCGTTACACATGGAGTCTGAGAACCAAAATTTAAGCAAGATGATAAATGCAATTGCATACAATTTTTTTCAGCCAGCAGCCTTAGGAAACTGCTGGTGAAACAAAGGAAAATATGATGGAGCGCAATTCAACACTTTTCCTCAGCTATGATTCAGTTCAGAGAATCCTCTTTACACAAAACTTTCCTCTTCAGAATGGAAGCTGTTGCAAAGAAAACTTCAATAAGAAAAACCTCTGGCTATTACATGATTCCTATAAATGTACCATCAATAACTTCATGTCATAGGAGCCATGATGTCCAGGACAGAGATTTTAGCACTGCTGTATCGCTTGCATTCGTTGTTGGATTCAAGACCAGCATCTAATCCAGGGGTGTCCAACATGCGGCCCCGGGGCTGCATGCGGCCCAGGACGAGGGTGGATGCAGCCCACCTGCAAAGCTGGCCACCACCATTGGAAAAATCAGCTTTGTGGCAGCAGCCATTTTCAAATTTCCGCCCTGCCCTGGGCGGCCGCCACAAAGCCGGTCTGGACTGCCTGGCTCCTCCCCCTACCTGCCTCCTGGCACTCAGAGCACTTCAGGCCCCTGCAGACCTTGCAGTGCTCACTCACCCGCATCCCCCAAAAGCAGCCTCAGCCTCTATCCCAGCTGCTGCCTGCTGCCCTTGAGACCTACTCAGAAGTAAGCCCTGTTAAAGTCAATGAGGCTTACTCCCAAGTTGCAGTCTGAGAGCCCAATGATGCATAGGAAGGGCTGTGATCCTCTCCAAGCTTAACCTTGGAGATATGCTGCAACCCTAACCATGTCTACTCAGAAGTAAGGCCCATTGTACCCAGTGGGTTTTACACCCAGGAAAGTGTTCAGGATTGCAGCATATCTCCAAGTTTAAGCTTGGAGAGGATCACAGCCCACCCTATGCAACATGCCTCCTCAAAAGTAAGCTCCACTAAAGTCAATGAGGCTTACTCCCAAGTTGCAGTCTGAGAGCCCAATCCTATGCATGGCTACTCAGCAGAAACCCCATGATAATCAATGAGATTTACTCCAAGGTTTAGCTTGGAGAGGATTGCTGCCCATCCTATGCATCATGCCTACTCAGAAGTAAGCCCCATTAAAATCAATGAGACTTACTCCAAGGTTTAAAAATATAGGACATCCTACATTTTGTCCTACTTTTTAAAAAAAGTTCGTGTTTATGTGCGGCCCAAACCAACTCATCTTTTTCCAATGCGGTCCAGGGAAGCTAAAAGGTTGGACACCCCTGATCTAATCTATTATAGCACTTTAAAATCTGAAGTACACCTGCGACTCAAAGCCAACACTACACTTTTGTAGGACAATTCACTAAGGGCACAATCCAGAGTCCTTGCTCCGGTGTAAGAATAATTTGCTCTGGATTGCAATATGAATTTTCCATAGGTTTTCACTAGGTGGTGCAGTAATTACGGGTACATGTAATGTATCTTAGATGCTCCTGTAGTTTACTCTGGAATGTAGGGCAAGGCTGCAATCTTAAGCTCCAGTTAGGACATTCTAAGCTCTGGCATAAGTCCTGTGCTGACCTAGGGGTGTCACAATAGTGACATAAGACGCTCCTGTGCCACTCCTGGGGGAAAGTTAGGCCCGTTCAAAGACATGCGCTTTCCTCCCTATATCACCACAGGAACAGGAAGACTGATTTAAGCTGTCCTAGGGGCTGGATTGCACCCTAAGAGTACAATAACTTCCCTTTCTTTTTGCCTGCCTGGATTGCAAAAATAGGGCGTGTGTTTTGTTTGCAGTCATTAAAATCTGAGACAATACATTTTAAAAACAACTTACCAACCATTTATTCCTATATAGAGATCCAAATCTATTATAGCTGCCGCTTCTTCTTTAGTGCCATCAAAAGAGTGTACCTGTAAAATGGGGAGATATGCATTTAGTATCCTACGTTACAAGGAATAAGGTGGATGCAGCTTATTTTTACCAACTTAACTCTTTCTCAGAAACAACCATTTCTGTCAGTTTTTTTGGACTGCATCAGCAAAGTAAGCTCTGAATCTGTAGAAAACCATGGATTAGTGAAACCACAGCTATTAGATTTGCTAATGCTAATGTAAATGCTTTCCGGGGAACAAACCTTATTGAACTCTATGGGACTTACTTTTGAGTAGACATTCATAGGACTGCAATGTAAGGCAAGCAAACTAGACTTCTTTCTGGCTAGATAGAAATGTTTAACTGCAGTTCTTGAGTTTGCTCTAGGGCCCGAAGAAGCATGAAAGCAATGCACAAGTGACTCTGCAAGCACTGGTAAAAAATGTGTGCTGTCTCAATCCAGCCCTCGACTTTTATGGGATTCAGGGATTTTTTATTTTTACACTGGCTAACCTGTTAGCCAGAAACTGATGCAAGTCTGCAAAGATTCAGGTTAGGGGACCAAGGCTGGGGTGATATCCACTATAGTGCTGCCACCAATACTTCCCCTTTCCTGATCTTGCTATATTCTGCCCACCCCTGCCTCTTGCCCATCCTGTATGGTGACCTGCCAGTGCTGATGCTTCATGTGTGGACCAAGCTGTTTGCCCTTATGACTGCCTGCCTCATATGTGTGTTCTGGCAGTGCAGCCGACAATTAGGATTGGGCCTTAATGCAAGCCAACAACATGTTATACACAAACAGGAGCTTCCCACTTGAGGTGAATGGGTTCTGTTCACCATCGGGTGGCCAGCTCATATTTTCCCAGGGCAGGATTTGGCCTGGGAGTTTCTTGCTAATGATCCCCGACAAAGTGTTTAAGGCCCAGGTATAAGTCTATAAAATTATTCTATTACTAATCCTTCAGAATTGATATTGAGTAATGTCTTCAGGTTTTTCATACTAATAGGCATGGCTGGTACAGCATGAATCTTTAGGTTGAATGTAGTAGTAAAAACGCTGCAGAAATGGGAAAGGAAGACCAAATTACAGAATGCACAGACTGCATTCATTTCTAAAGCATACCAAGAAAATGTTATTGTCAGGTGCAGACTGCATATTTCTTTGCTGTGTGCTGGTGAAAGGAATTTTTGGACAAAGAATGAGAAGCACTAAGAAGAACCCAAACTAATTGGGCTTCAACACTGCAACCAGCAGCAAGACAGGACAGCTTGACAGTGCAGAAGAGGATACTCAAAATGGTCACAACTGTCTTACACTTACCACACCTCCCACACACCTTTCTCGATTTCGTCTCATGATATCTGTATGAAAGAATAACATTTATTTTAAAATCCCAGAGATTTCAAACATTTGCTTTTTAAATTTTTTAACAAAACCTACCTATAAATTCTGGATGGGAATTTCTACAATGCAGAAACATTGGCAATTTTGTTTGCTCTGACAGATCAAATTGTTTTTCAAAATACCTGAAAGGAAGCAAATAAATAGAAGTTTAACAGACCATCATTCAGAGGTCATTTAAATGGTAAGATGTTGAATTTTTTAAACGAGTTTGGGAACATAAGAACTTTCATATCCCATTAATTTTAATAGGAGAGTTCAGCATTAATTCTCTTCTTTGGAAATCAACAGGACTCAAAGGTGTTTCACACCTGGAAATATACCTGAACTCTTGCTTTTTCCTATATAAAGAAAGCATTCAAAAGTTCATTTGCCTTATACCTTCCTACTGCCTCAACAACACACAAACATCCCACAGTCACAGCTGTGCTACGTACAGCCTGAATTGTGTTCAGCTGATTCAGATTTTACCACTGTCTTATTAGAGGCTCTTGGAAACATCTGAAAACTGCAGTCATATGGATTTTCTGAATTAATCTGTATGAAGAAAAGACTGAGCTACTTTATCAAGAGACGTTCAATCACAGAAGCAAACACTATGCAAACATTTCCAGGAGTCCACATGTAGATGTTAATATTTATAGACTGGTGGAAAATTTGCACTGATCTTTTTTATAACTATATAATAATAAAATAAAGCAGGGCCACTCAAAACATGGGGCATTATGACCCACATTTCATGATTTGTGTATTGAAGGGTTATATACAGCTCCTTATATGGGAGATGGTCAAAAGCCAAAAAACTGATGGCTGGTCTTGGTAAGTCTCTACCCAAAAAAGATCCGACTGGAAAAACAATCCTGTTTGTCTATTCCATAACACAAGACTATGTTAGAACATTGTGATGTGTAAATAACAGGCTGAACATTACATAATCATGATTTACCTCTGAACTGTGAAACAGTCCTAGCTAACCAACTGTGCTGCCATGACTGATGGTGATTCTCTCCCTATGCAGAAGAGCATAAATGTCACGCACACAACTGTCATGTTGTCAAAACTGTATTATAATCTGCCATTGCAGATCAAATTTTTGATTAAGTCACAAACAATCTAAGATATGACAGGTAAATGGAACCTGTCTAATGCCTTTTCATAACAAAATTGTGGGTAAAAAAAGAGATTATTGTATCACTCTTGGGATTTGGCTGCCTGAAATGAGGAACGATGCTAAACAAATGAAGCTGGGTCTGAAACATCAGGGCAATCCTCATATTCTTCTCCTTATGACACTATTTTCTATCCAGCAAAAATAACACACTTTTGTGATATTGCTGTACTAAAGTTCCCTATTTAATTTAGAACTGCTGGTTGTCCTGTTCCAAAGAGAAATGCCCATTCCAAACACTTCTGTGCCTCAAACCACATAATCCTCTGTGTTTCTATTCAGAAGGCCCACTGAGTTCAATGGACTCCTTGATAAGTAGGTACAAGTACAAGACTGCAGCCGTTGCCTCTGTTTCAATAATGTCCAGGTTCTGAAGTAAAACCCCCCAAAGAAAGTTGTCAAAAAGGGAAATTTAAATAGTGTTATTCAAACTAAGCTGGAGAATTTTCCCTGATGTGCACATTGCCCTAGTTCTAGCCTCCATGTTTTTGATGGTACTGCACATATATGCAGGTAAACAAATAATTTTTTGGAAACAAGGTGCGGCAGCCATATTAGAAGCAAGGAATGACAGGAAACAAAATGATGTGAAAAACAAGATTGCAATTCTATCCTCACTTACCTGGGAGTAAGCCCTATTGCCTGTAATGGGGCTTACTTCTGAGTAGACATGAATAGGATTGGACTCATAAGACTACAATCCAGAGTAACTATGGGAACTTTTACACCAATGTAGTTATGGTGCCACCTACGAGAAACCTATGAGAAATGCACAGAGCAATCCAGAGTAAGAGCACAATCCTAACCATGTCTACTCAAAAGTGAGCCCCATTGTGTTCAATGGGTCTTACTCCCAGGAAAGTGTCTTTAAGATTGCAGCCTTAGTGCCTCTTATGTCTTCCAGTAGTTACTCTGGATTGTAGGGTTAGAGAGCTTAGCGGAGAGGCTTAGCAGGTCTTGTGTGACTCACAGACCACATTATGGAAACAATTTATGGGAAACAGCAGTTGATGTGGCATCATTTTCACATCAAAGATAACCATTCCTCAGTTTCCAATGACTGCCAGTTTCTAATCTGTCATTCCCAGAAGATCATGGCGATAAAAGGAAATTATGAATTGTGACCCTCTCGCAAATGGAAGGCATTCTGTTTACAAAAAAGCAAAGCAATGTGTATATATAGCAACTTAAAACTGCTTATATAAGCAACTTTGCTAATCTTCCAAAAACCCGGACCCCTTTAAATTTCCACAGAATCCCACTCTGAAAGATCCTCTCATGTTCCAAAGGGAATAAATTGGACTGAGAAATTTGCTTCTGTTCAACCATTAGGAAACTACATTATGAAATTTACCTTTTATTTATTTAAACAATTTTACCCTGCCTTCCCCCTCTTTCCTATGGCATACCAAGGCAGCTTACAATAACATCATAATTCCATTACAACAATAAAAATGCCAATCATAAAAAACAGCCTAAAAATGGCACATATAAGCAGTCAAGGATTAATAAGATGATAACACTGAAGACAGCAACATAAATTTTTGCCCCCTATGAAAAACTATATCACAATGGAAAGGCAACAAAAGAAAAATAATGTTCAGACTCTTCCAGGAAACTATGAGGGAGGACACAGATCTGAATTCAGTTCAGTAGGGAGGGAGTAATCATGATCAGCAAATCTCTCTTACTTCAGTTGGGTGTCTTTAGAGCAGAATTCTAATCTGTCAAAATCTGTAAGAAGAAAAATACCATTTATTGGCTTTCAAAGTGAAACCATGGCAAGATAATATCTGTCAGCCAGCAAGCCAATACTTACCCAAGCCACACTCCCCAATTGCTACGACCTTCCCTTTATTTTTCTCTGCTAGGCTTTGTAACTCTGCTAAATATTGGTCAGGATTACTCTGCTCAAATTCCCCGCAGCGTGTAGGATGACAACCAACAGTACTGTAGAACATATCTGAAAAGCAATGTCATGAAACACTGACTATTACTTGAACAGCATTAGCAACATACATACAGGCATCCCCGTTCATTTCACAGGTTGGGACCAGAGCACTGGTAAAAAGTCAGACAACTGGTTTTGTTGCAATTGTTATTACAATTCACTATTTTCAAGTGGCAGGGAACTGTGCAAACACTCTGCAGGGCATCTCAGACCCTAGCAGCACTTCTGTTAAGTTTAAAAATAGCCCCCCACAGGGGCGCAATCCTGAGGATCACATTTCTGCTTTTGCCCCTTAAAGGAAGTGAGGGACGTACAAAAACTGGAGGTCATGACCCCATGTTCTATCTATACAATATCAATATAAAGTTCTGTAAAACTAAAAACAACTTCTAAGTTTTTTTCTAACTGCACATACCAGTGCAGTTCTACTGCATCATGTAGGTGACTTGTGCCATGTTTGCAACACCTGGGAGATGGCAGAGGGGGTGGGATTATATTGCAAGCCATTTCAGCAACTCTTTTTTGTGGGTTTGGAGATATAGCAGAAAGACAGATCTTACCACACAAGGATGCATTTGCTGCACAAAGTGGACTTGCAAATTCACTTTGTGATAACCTAGGATATCATTTGTTGGACATTTTCTGCATTTTCCTCTTGAGCAACAAGATTTTGTATCAGTCCAACACACAAACCCTCATCAGTTGGGGCTTTTTGGAGAGAAGACTCTGCTCCTGTCACCTACCCAGGTCCACATCTAAGATTTTTAAGCTTCACACAGGCAAGAAAATTATTCCCTGTCCTTGTTATTCCCTGTCCTTGGGATGAGTTTTAAATCCTAGGTTTTAGAGATAAAAGTCAAGCAAGGGAATTTTCCAAGAGACGTGTTAACAGAAGAGTGGAATAAAACTCCTCAAAACAAATATTTAACAAATGCTACCTAGAAAGCTTTCATAAATCTTTATTTGAACTCTATAAGAAGACAAATACCATTTGTTTTTGCCAGCTGCAGTGCGTCTTTACTATCTTGTAAACTTCCACCCGTAATAATGAACTGGAATTAAAAAAAAACATACAAATTTACCACACATTCTTGTTTCCTAATGCATTAATTTATCAGGTGATAAACAACAAAGAAAACCAAGACACAGCCCATTAATTAGACTGTCTAAAAATAAATTACCTTTTTAACACCAATTTTGACTGCTCTGTCCACTATATCCAAGAAGTCATCTGCAAAAATAATGTACTATTAAATCCATATTTTAAACGTACCATTATAGATCAATCTATCGCTGGGACCCTCTGATAATACAACAGCATAATTTTCTCCAGTAAAACTCTTTTGTCTTGCCTCATCTTCATTGAATATGAATAACATTTTTTGGGGGGGGGAGTAGTTCTGATCCTCACAGCACATTCATTTTCCACTCCCACTGAAATAAATGGGCTATACCACTACTATTCCTTTCCAGAGATTTGAGAATCATGATGATTATTTTTCCTATGAGCTTGGATCAGGTAAAGGGCAGTAGGAGGGTCTAGCTTTTACAAATGTCTATATGTTTCTCCATAACTCTAAACATTTAGGATAGGTTTGCCTCTAATAATATCAATAAATATTTACCTTGATGTTTTTGAGTACCTCTGTATATGCCTCTGAACATAGGATCAGTTAAATTAACACCAATATCTAAGAAGAGAAAGGTAATAATTAGTATGTCTACTCAGGTATTTGGAAACACATACAGGCCTAACTGTGTAGTGCAAAATCTGGACTACATTAATGCATTCAGTAGATGACAGTAATACATCATCCTTGTAGCAATGACTTTGTAGTGTAAGATCAAAAGAAGAGCCCCTGCTGGATCAGACCAGAGGTACATCTTATCTAGTATCCTGCTTCCATCAACAGTTGGTTAGATTCCTCTGAGAAGTCCACAGGGTATGAAGGCTCACACATTGTTCCCAGGGGTGGCTAGAGAGTGATACATTTTCTCTGAATGTAAAATTATCTTGATTTATATCTGAGATTTATGACCTCAGAGCAGCTTAAAGTAAAAAGCAGGCCTCCATCAGTCTTGGAAGACTATGGTATCGTGCTCGGTGCTGCATACGCTGCATGCGAAGAACGAAAGCCTGGGTTGGATTGTTATGGAGGATAGGCTGTTACCCAAGCAGCAAATCCCCCCTCTCCACGCCACTGAATTTGTCCAGTGGAAAGGCAGAGCCAATACGATTGGATCCAGCTAGTGTCGCAGAGCTGGGCTAAGGACAGGAGCTCACCCTGTCTTGTGAGGCTGACCTGGGTCTCGAACCCTGGCCTGCTGGTTAACAGGCACAGCGACTTAACCACTTGCACCACCTAACTGACAGACATACAGCACAATCCAACACATGTCTACTCAAAAGCGAGCCCCATTCTGTTCAATGGGTCTTACTCCCAGGAAAGTGTTGTTAGGATTGCAGCCTTATTTTCCTTGACTATGAGACTTTTTAAGATGATGGCTGCAATCAGTGGTACTTACTCCCCTTGCAGTCAGTGGGGCTTACTCCTGGGTAAGGGTGGGCAGGACTGCAGCCTTCAGAGGGTCTACTTGGGAGGGAGTCCCTTGCAGTCAGTGGGGCTTACTCCCTGGTAAGGAAGACAGGACTGCAGCCTTCAGAGGGTCTACTTGGGAGGGAGTCCCTTGCAGTCAGTGGGGCTTACTCCCTGGTAAGGAAGACAGGACTGCAGCCTTCAGAGGGTCTACTTGGGAGGGAGTCCCTTGCAGTCAGTGGGGCTTACTCCCTGGTAAGGAAGACAGGACTGCAGCCTTCAGAGGGTCTACTTGGGAGGGAGTCCCTTGCAGTCAGTGGGGCTTACTCCCTGGTAAGGAAGACAGGACTGCAGCCTTCAGAGGGTCTACTTGGGAGGGAGTCCCTTGCAGTCAGTGGGGCTTACTCCCTGGTAAGGAAGACAGGACTGCAGCCTTCAGAGGGTCTACTTGGGAGGGAGTCCCTTGCAGTCAGTGGGGCTTACTCCCGGGTAAGGAAGACAGGACTGCAGCCTTCAGAGGGTCTACTTGGGAGGGAGTCCCTTGCAGTCAGTGGGGCTTACTCCCGGGTAAGGAAGACAGGACTGCAGCCTTCAGAGGGTCTACTTGGGAGGGAGTCCCTTGCAGTCAGTGGGGCTTACTCCCTGGTAAGGAAGACAGGACTGCAGCCTTCAGAGGGTCTACTTGGGAGGGAGTCCCTTGCAGTCAGTGGGGCTTACTCCCGGGTAAGGAAGACAGGACTGCAGCCTTCAGAGGGTCTACTTGGGAGGGAGTCCCTTGCAGTCAGTGGGGCTTACTCCCTGGTAAGGAAGACAGGACTGCAGCCTTCAGAGGGTCTACTTGGGAGGGAGTCCCTTGCAGTCAGTGGGGCTTACTCCCGGGTAAGGAAGACAGGACTGCAGCCTTCAGAGGGTCTACTTGGGAGGGAGTCCCTTGCAGTCAGTGGGGCTTACTCCCGGGTAAGGAAGACAGGACTGCAGCCTTCAGAGGGTCTACTTGGGAGGGAGTCCCTTGCAGTCAGTGGGGCTTACTCCCGGGTAAGGAAGACAGGACTGCAGCCTTCAGAGGGTCTACTTGGGAGGGAGTCCCTTGCAGTCAGTGGGGCTTACTCCCGGGTAAGGGTGTCCCCTCCCGAGGCCTCTCCCGAGAGGCGTCACCGACCAGGCCTCCGGCTTCCATGGCAACCATAGCCCCTCCCTCACCAATGAACTTGCAGCGGCTCATGACGACGGAGACCGAGACCTCCGCGCTCCGCTTCCTCCGCGGCCCATAGAGACGCAAGGGGAGACAGGCGTCCTGCGCACAAACCCACTTCCGGTTTCTGGTGAGCCCTTTTGAGCTGGAGGACCGCTCTATCCCTCAAATCTCTATGATTCTGTGGAGCTGGGTTAGGTCAGCCACAGGCTGTCAAGGAGGCTGCTTTGCCTCTGAGGCCACAATCCCATCCTCACTTCCCTGGGAGTAAGCCCCATTCACTAAAATGGACTAGTTTCTGAGTAAGACAGGCCTAGTTTTGATTTCTGAGGCCACAATCCCAGCCTCACTTCCCTGGGAGTAAGCCCTGTTCACTAAAATGGACTTATTTCTGAGTAGACAGGCTAAGGATTGGGTTCTGAGGCCACAATCCTAGCCACGTGTCCCTTGGAGTAAGCCCCATGGGACTTAGTTCTGAGTAGGCCTAGGATTACAAGTGCCACTTACAAAGGACTGAATTCATATGACTACAATGGGATTAATGTCCGAGTATGACTTTGACATGGCCTCTAAAGAAGGCTGACTGCAGAAGGATGGATTCCTTTGAATGATGGTGCTGGAGAAGAGAGTCCTTGGACTGCAAGGAGATCCAGTCAGCCCATCCTGCAGGAAATCAACCCTGACTGTTCACTGGAAGGACAAATACTGAAGCTGAAGCTCAAATATTTTGGCCACATCATGAGAAGGGAGCACTCCTTAAAGAGCAGGATGCTGGGAAAAAGTGAAGGCAGAGGATGAGGCGGTTAGATAGTGTCACCGATACTGTGAACATGAATTTGGACAAAAGTCATAAGATGGGGTGGGAGTCTGGTGTGTTGCGCTCTGTGGGGGTCACAAAGGGTCAGACATGACTAAGCAACAAAGACACAACTAGGATTGGGCTGCAATGTAAAGAGAAGAGCGTATAAGACGTTGGCCCCGCATGTGCTTGGCCTTTGTGAGAGCAGTGCTGTTCATGCCTGTTAGAATTATGAATCTAACAGTTGGTTCAGGTGAGCTGAGCTGAATAGAATGTTCAGATTTGAACATCTGCCAGTTGGGTTGTGGCAGTTGGAGGACTGTGTGGCAGTTGGAACTCAGCTGTTCATCAGAGCAGAAGCAGACTGGTTAGCTCTGAGGAGAATTAGACTGAAGGACTTAATTCGTGTGCATGACCCTGATTGTGTTAGACTGCTCTAAGCTTGTAAATACAGTAAATACTCAACAGTGTCTTTCTTCACTCTTGTGGCACATATCCAGTCACAGGACACAAGTATCAGTCAACATCCTGACAATGCTAATGATGGCTACGCTCAGCAGGGAAGCTGCAGAGGAAAAAGTCCTCTCCTGCTCAGAGTTCTCTGATGGACAACTGGAGCTGCTGCTGAGCTGAGAACATGCACCGGAGAGCAGCAATCAGTCAGTATGTTCACAGGCTGTATGTTCATAGCCTGGCAGTCTGTGGACAACCGCAGGATGGGAGGACGTTCTCAACTGACACATACTGCTATGGCTATGCATGCCTATTCAGAAGTAAGTCCCATTGGAGTCCATGGGCTTACTCTGGGGTAGACGCAGAGAAGTTCCATTGGAGTCTGTGAGCTTACTCCGGGGTAGGCGCAGAGAAGTCCCATTGGAGTCCATGGGCTTACTCTGGGGTAGGCGCAGAGGAGTTCCATTGGAGTCCGTGAGCTTACTCTGGGGTAGGCGCAGAGAAGTCCCATTGGAGTCCATGGGCTTACTCCGGGGTAGGCGCAGAGAAGTCCCATTGGAGTCCGTGAGCTTACTCCGGGGTAGGCGCAGAGAAGTCCCATTGGAGTCCGTGGGCTTACTCTGGGGTAGGCGCAGAGAAGTCCCATTGGAGTCCGTGGGCTTACTCCGGGGTAGGCGCAGAGAAGTCCCATTGGAGTCCGTGGGCTTACTCTGGGGTATGCGCAGAGAAGTCCCATTGGAGCCCGTGGGCTTACTCCGGGGTAGGAGCAGAGAAGTCCCATTGGAGCCCGTGGGCTTACTCCGGGGTAGGCGCAGAGAAGTCCCATTGGAGCCTGTGGGCTTACTCCGGGGTAGGCGCAGATAAGTCCCATTGGAGTCCTTGAGCTTACTCCGGGGTAGGCGCAGAGAATTCCCATTGGAGTCCATGGGCTTACTCCGGGGTAGGCGCAGAGAAGTCCCATTGGAGTCAGTGAGCTTACTCCGGGGTAGGCGCAGAGAAGTCCCATTGGAGTCCGTGGGCTTACTCCGGGGTAGGCAGCCAAGAACAACACCAGCTAAAACCGGAAGTGCTGTCGTCGCCATTTTGAATGGTGGTTGTCCTTGGTCTCCATGCAAAACCCTTCTGCTGACGTCACTTCCTGCGAAAGGCACAGAGGCAGGTGGCATAGAGCTAGAAGGGGATAGAATCACAGCACCATCTCCACAGGATTGTCCCAATCTCGCGAGACGTTGCATCTCACCTAGAGAGTCGTTTGTAGGAGGGAGGGGTAGAACCGGAAGTGGCCCCTGTGGCTCTAGCCTCCTTCTGTCTACATCCGCAGCGCTCTCTCCCGTGGTTCCCTGCGCAGCGGTGAAGGTGAAGGGCGGAGGGGCGATGGCGGCCTTCCTCACCCACCAGCAGAAGGTGCTGCGTCTCTACAAGCGGGCGCTGCGCCACCTCGAGTCCTGGTGCATCTTCCGGTAAGGGGGCGGGGGCCGTGGCGACAGGCTTCTCCCACGGGGTCCCCTCGGAGACTCGCAGGGGCGTCCCAGGTGGGAGGGAAGGAGCTCAGAAGCACAGGCGCCCCAGGGCTCAGGAAGGCCCCGCCCACTCCTCACAGGCCCCGCCCCCTTCACGCCTCACCCAGCTCCTGTCTGTTCTGTGGAACTCCCTGCCACTGGATGTGGCCCTTCAGCCAGGCTCCCTCACAGGGTTGTTGTTCTGAGGACAGAAGGGAGGAAGACTTGGGCCAGTCTCTCTCAGCCTTGCCAACCTCACAGGGTGAGGGTGTCCACCCCACTTCCACAGGCCTTGAAGGTGGGTCCTGAGCCCTTACTGCCTTCATCCTGCTCCTATAAGGTCTCTGGAACTCCCTGCTACTGGATGTACAGACAGCATCTAGATGCCTTTTAAAGGGACTGGATTGTGCTGAGCCTGTGGAACTCCCTGTCACTCCATGTAGGATGGCATCTGGCCTGGTTGCCCTTAAAGGGTGTTGAATACAAATACATTGTGAGTAGTTTTTGGAACTCCTCGCCACTGGATGTGGGAATGGCATAATCATAAGCTGTGACTGAAAATTCCTCTTTGGCTGTGAAGTTTCCTGTGTGAGTGGTGTGGGCTAGTAAGTCACACTCAGCCTGGCCTACTTCAGAGGGTTGTTGTGAAGACAGAATGAAAGAAGTCACTTCCTTTCAGCCTGGCTTACCTCACAGGGATGTTGTGAGGAGAGCACAAAACCTTTGTAAGCCATATTAGGCACTAGCAGTGACACAGAAGAGCCAGGGTATAAATCTCTGAACTATTGTATTACGCACATGAAGGATTTTGAACATTCAGAAGCACAGTATTTGGGTCAGGAATGATTCTTGACCTTTGACTGAACATTCCCACATCCAGTGGCAGGGAGTTCCACGGGCTGTTCAGTTTATAAGATCCCTCTAGTGGCCATTCAAGGGATGATACGAAAAACAGGGCAGATAAGGTGAAAAGCTATCAGGTGACCTGGAATGAGAAGTTTTCCATTTAGCAAATTAAACAGCAATTAACATTGTGGGTATATTTAAGGTATCATAAATACCTTTAATCATAAATACCTTTTATCATTTTTAAGGTATCATAAACATTTGTAGCCAAATGCAGATGAAAGGCTGCCAAATGAGATACCTTGGGAAGGACTTGCACAGCAACACTTGCAAAGACTTGCACATCTGTAGTAAAGGATTTGCAACATTCTCTCTCTCACATGCAAATTCTTCCCTCTTTTCCCTTTTTGGAGCTAATCCTAGTTAATGTCTTTTGGGCAGCCAGTTTCAAATCTTACCATGATTGGCTCTTGCCACACTCTGAACACTTGTAACCATGATTACAAACTCTGATTTTCAGTTAACCATGGTAAGCAGTAAAAATGGTGTTCAAGTCCAACCTTGCTATACATGGATTTTTATATATGGATTTGACTCAACACGAACGGCCACTGCAAATCACAGTTTAAGAAACTGCTTTTCTGCTGTTGTAGAGAGGCAGCAGTGCAAGCAGTCTTGCCATTCTTGAAACCCAGACTCAAACCCCTGCAGAAATTAAGGCAGCGTCTTAGGCACAATGGAGGAACAAGAAGTGGTTCTTTAAAGCTATTTTTCCATTGTTTTCTTTATACGTGGATTTTTTTTAATCCACAGAAGGACTCAGGTAATCCAGAACCTAATTATGAGTAATTCTGAAAAGAGGAGAGGGAAAACAGGTACTTAAGAGTGGAAGAAGAGGAAGCACAAAAGTTTTTCTCATTTTCCTACTCCTAACTACCGATAATTATGAGATTGGGCAGAAGTCTGTCTGGAAGTTGGAATATAAATATCTGATTATTAGAGTCTGGTTTTGTACTTTTAATAATTGCCTTTGCTTCCTTAGGGACAGATATCGGTTCTTTGCCTGTTTGCTGAGAGCACAATTTGAAGAGCACAAGGATGAAAAAGATATGGTGAAAGCAACCAAGCTCTTAATGGCAGCTGAGGAAGAGTTTTGGGAAAAACAGCATCCTCAGCCTTACATCTTTCCTGATGCTCCTGGAGGCACCTCTTATGAGAGATATGATTGCTACAAGGTCAGTAGTGCCACACAGCTCACAAGCTTCTCCTTATGTGTGTTAGAAATAGTGGCATGTTCAAACTTAGGACAGCTGTTCCCTGGATTCAGGAAGGAGGGTGTTCTTCTACTCATGGGTTGTCGTCCCCACCAATCAGGAGGCTGGACGAAGTCCAATTCTCCTCCTCCAGGGACGGCACCACAGATTCCCAGTCTCGTCCAGCCTCGCTGCGGGCAGGACGAAGTCTCTGGGAGCTCCTTTTCTGCTCCCTGCTTTTCTCCTCCTTTTCTCTTCTTCCTTCTCTCCTTCTCTCCCCTCCTCTCCTGGCTGTGTCCCTGATCCCCCCCAGCACACCAGCAGACGGAGGCTTTCCCTTTCACCTGGGAAGCCTCCCGCTATTCAAGGAGGCAAGAGCCTCGCCTGGGACCGCGGCGCAGAGAGAGGAGGCTGTGGAACGCCCCGCCAGGAGCGGGCGGGTGCGCGGGGCTCCGGCCAGCGGCCGCGGCGGGCAGCTCGCAGCGGGCGTTGCTGCCCGCGCCCCTGCGGCTTTACAAGGGAGCAGCACATAGGGTTGTGCGCTCCCGCTGCCGCCGACGCTGGGACTGATCAGTGGAGCCCAGCGGTAGGGTCCGCGTGGCTCTCCTGCTGCTTTTTCCCGCCGGCGGCCATCTTGGGGATCCTGATTTTGGCGCGAACGGGCGCCATTTTGTGAGTACTGAGGGAGCATGGATTCAAAGGGGCGCGAATTGGGGGACCCGGCTGGGGAGCCCCATACACCCCCCAGACTGACTAATACCTCTCCCAGGGGTAGAGAGGAGCCTGTCCTTACTATGTCCTCCCTTTCTCAACTAATGAGAGATGCAGTCCAGGGTGTCCTGGAGGAAAAAATCAAGGATCTGGTTCCCGATCCCAGGACGGTTACTCACGGGAAGGCCTACTGCAAGTCTAAACATGTTTGCGAGGCCTCAGATTCTGACTCTGAGGAGGATACCCCATCTGCCAAAAGGCGTAAGGGGTTTCCTCAGCTGCGCAGCCAGGAGACCTTGGATGATTCCCTGTCCTCCCAGTCCGAATCAGAAGGGGACAATGGTGAACTTTCGGGGGAAGAGGGTCCAGACCCGTCTCATTTACCCAAGGTTGATCGTTTATGCCCGTCAGAGCTTTACACTAGGGTGCTCTCAAAGTCTGCAAAGATCATGGATCTGGAGATGCCGGCTGCCCAAACCAAGCCCGAGACTCCCTCGCACAGGGCTAAAACCTACCCTCAAGGTCCCTTGAAACCACAGGTGGTACCTTTCCCGGAGGCCCTTGAGAGGGTGTTCACTACAGAATGGGGACATTTCAGGCAATCCACCCAGCATACTCGTTTGATTGATAAATTGTACACGTTGCCAGATCCTGTCATGACTAAATTGAAAGTTCCCACAGTTGATGCTCCTGTGGTGGCTATCTCTTCGGCCACGGCCATCCCTTCAGAGGGTGAGTCTGGGCCGAAGGATGCATGCGATAAGAAAGTGGAACACTCTCTCAAACGCTCATTTGAAGCCAGTTCGCAAAATTTTCGAGTGCAAGTAACCAGTTCGATATTTTCCAGATCGGCTTACATTTGGGCAGAAGAGCTTGCGGAAGATAAATCTTTGTCTCGCAGGGCACGCTGCACGTTGAGAAAAATCGCCCTCGCATCTGCAGCGGCTGCTGACTGCGCGTATGACTCTATCCAACTTTCTGCTAGGGCCATGGCCATGGGGGTCTTGGCACGAAGACAGATCTGGCTTAGACAGTGGAACAGTGACTCTGCATCCACTTCGAGGGTTCTTCATCTGCCTTTTAAAGGTGAGAAACTTTTCGGGGAGGCTCTGGAACCCTTGTTGGTGGAAAACAAGGAGAAGCAGAAGGTGCTTCCCACCACCAAGAAGGACGTTCCGAAACGTCCCCAATCCTTTCGTCAATCCAATCAGAGATTCAAGCCAAAAGAATATGCCAATCGTCCCAGACCTAAGTGGGACAGGAGCAAGGCTCAGTTTAAAAAACGTTCAGGGCCAACCTCCACCCCCGCAGGCAAGTCCGCCAAGGACGCTCAGACTTCCTGACAGTCCTGCCCCACCTGCAGAACTCCCCGTGGGGGCACGTCTGCTGGCCTTTGCAGAATCCTGGAGAACAATCACGACAGACTCCTGGGTTCTTCAGACTGTCAGCAGGGGCTACTCTTTAGAGTTCCATCGCCTTCCTCGGGACCGAATCTGCCCGATTCCGGTCTCAAGGGATCCGGTGAAACACCGTCTCAAGCTGGACGCCATTGCACATCTCCTTCAGATCGGCGCTATAGAACCTGTTCCCGTGGGTCAGCGGGGCAAGGGGGTATACTCTGTGTTTTTCCTGGTTCCAAAAAAGAATGGCGATTGGCGAGCCATTCTGGATTTGAAATGGTTAAACCGCTTTCTCAAAAAGAGGAAGTTCAGGATGGAAACCTGGAGATCCATCGTCGCCTCTCTTCAACGGGGGGACTTCCTCACCTCGGTGGATCTCACGGAGGCTTACCTTCATGTTCCCATCCTGGAGAAACACAGACGATATCTCAGGTTCTGTTATGGAAATCAACATTTCCAGTACAGAGCTCTGCCCTTCGGTCTCACGGCGGCGCCCAGAGTCTTCACCAAACTGTTGGTGGCTCTGGTTGCGCACTTGCGTTGCAGGGGCATTGCCCTTCACCCCTATCTGGACGATATCCTGATCAGGTCCTCGTCCAGGCAGAGGGCGGAGGAGGATCTCCGAGCAACATTAGCAGGTCTGAAGGAGTTGGGCTTTGTGGTAAATTTTCAAAAGAGTTCCCTTACCCCGACAGTCGATTCAACATCTAGGGCTGATCTTGGACACAAGAGCGTTCACTGTCTCCCTTTCACCAGAGAGGCATGTTCGTCTGAGGGAAACTCTGTTGAGGTTTCAGACCCTGGAACGGGCGGACCTCATGGACCTTTCCTCTTTGCTGGGGTTGATGGTGTCCTGCCAGGACATCATACCCTGGGCACGCTTTCACCTGAGGCCTCTACAGGGTCTCCTTCGTCCTTATGCAAAACTGGTGGAACAAAGGAGATCCTGCCAAATTTCCATCCCAAAACATGTGGCTCAGAGCTTTCTGTGGTGGTTGACACCCAACAGACTGTCCCAGGGCACGTCCATGCAACCTCCGGATCGGGAGGTGTTAACTACAGATGCTTCCCTATTGGGGTGGGGGGCACATTTTCGGAGCCACATGGCACAGGGCACCTGGTCCCAATCGGAAGCAACTCACAGTATCAACTGGCTGGAGTTGCGTGCGATTCGGCTGGCCCTGGCACATTTCCAGGATCACCTGGAAGGGGTGCATGTGTTAGTACGCACCGACAATATGACAGCAAAAGCCTTTATAAACAGGCAGGGGGGAACAAGGTCAATACACCTCATGAACGAGACCAACCGTCTACTCACCTGGGCGGAGGCACACCTCAGTTCCCTAGTGGCCGAACATCTGGCAGGGAAATCCAATTGCACTGCCGACTGGTTGAGCAGACAGACCGTGAACGACACGGAGTGGCAGCTCAACCCGATGGTATTCCAGCTTCTGGTGGAGAGATGGGGAGAGCCGGTGATCGATCTCTTCGCAACTCCCCAGAACGCGCAGGTTCCTCTGTTTATGTCTCGGTTTCCGATGACGGGGGCCTTGGGAGTCGATGCTCTACAACGTCAGTGGCCGGGGGGACTGCTTTATGCGTTTCCTCCTCTGAAAATCATACCACTGTTCTTAAGAAGGGTAATAAACTCAAACGCAGAGGTCATACTAGTGGCGCCCCATTGGCCGAGAAGACCCTGGTTCCCAGACGTCCTACGGCTAGCCACAGAACCAGGATGGAGGCTACCGCTCAGGACAGACCTTCTGTTCCAGGGTCCGATAGTACACCCACAACCTGCGCTGTTAAACTTGACAGCCTGGAGGTTGAGAGGTCTACTCTGACTAGTAAGGGATATTCCCAGAGAATAATCACCACCATGTTGGCGTCAAAGAAGCTGTCTACAGCCCGAGTTTACAATGCCACCTGGAAAAAATTTAAGTCCTGGTGTAAAACAAGAGGGGTGTCACCTTTTCAGTTAAAGACTAGTCTAGTGCTGGATTTTCTACAGGACGGTTTTGAAAAGGGTCTAGCTCCTAGCACCTTGCGTAGACAAGTTTCAGCTTTAAGGAGTACCTTGGGGTTCTCTAGTGTCAGCAGGATACTTTCTCATCCGCATATCACCAGGTTTTTGAAGGGCGTGGCTCAGTTGAGTCCCCCGCAAGTTCACCATTTCCCTTCGTGGGACTTACCTTTGGTGCTTTCAGCTCTGATGAATGCCCCCTTCGAACCCCTGCATAATGTTGATCTCCGGCTGCTTACCTTAAAAACGATATTTCTAGTGTCCATTACTTCAGCAAGGAGAGTGTCTGAGATTGGGGCACTCTCTATTAACCCGAATCTTTGCATCTTTCATGAGGACAAGGTGGTGTTGAGGATGGATCCGGCATTCATCCCTAAGATTAACTCCTGGTATCACAGGGCGCAGGAGTTGTCCATACCCTCTTTTTGTCCTAATCCCAAGTCGGGTAAGGAGGTCAGTTTACACAAGTTGGATGCCCGGAGAGCGGTCAGTTATTACATAGATCGTACAAAATCTTTCCGTAAAACTGACTGTCTTTTTGTACTTTTCAAAGGTCCAGCGATGGGCAAGCGACCTTCGAGGAGTACATTAGCAAACTGGCTCAAAGGGACTATAGCTTTGGCGTATTCGTCCTTGGGGAAGGAACCTCCTGCCGGAATCACAGCACATTCTATCAGGAGTGCTGCCACATCTGCTGCATATGAGGGGGTGACGTCCTTGGAATCTATCTGCAAGGCTGCCACCTGGGCGTCACCCAATACTTTCATTAAACATTATAAGATTGACAAGGCAGCCTCAGCAGATGCGGCGTTCGGCAGGAGGGTCTTACAAAGGGTGGTATCATCGTAGGACCTTCGGGTCAGCCCTCCCTTCCTCCGGACGGATACGGCTTTGCTATATCCCATGAGTAGAAGAACACCCTCCTTCCTGAATCCAGGGAAAAGAAAGTTTTTCTTACCGTAGACTTCTTTTCCGGGATGAAGGAAGGAGGGTGTTCTGCCCACCTCTCTCTGACCCTTGGTCCTGGGTTCTGACTGGTGTGGTAATTGGTTCCGTGGCTTGTTGCCCGGGGTTAACAGGGTGGGGACATGGTTTATCTTACCTGTTTTTTCAATCTTTTTCTATGTTGTTAGTTGAGTGTTTAGGACCTCTATGACCCTTGGCTGTCTTCGGGGCCGTACATGTTTACGTTTTCGGCGCTGCTGCTCAGCTCGGCTTAGGAGACTGGGAATCTGTGGTGCCGTCCCTGGAGGAGGAGAATTGGACTTCGTCCAGCCTCCTGATTGGTGGGGACGACAACCCATGAGTAGAAGAACACCCTACTTCCTTCATCCCGGAAAAGAAGTCTACGGTAAGAAAAACTTTCTTTTATAGTTGGAATAATGAATGTTAGCTTCAAATATGAGATTTAAAATAGATGAGAAACCTCTAAAAGGAACTACATTTTTAAGCAAAAGGAGAGGCAAGAGAATTAAAACCAAATAGTTCAAACATATTGTGTTCTTATATTATCTGATAAATCAGGAGCCTGAATTAGAATATGAGAGATGGAGAAGATAGGGGATCAGACTACTGTCTTCTTACTGGGTCAGGTCTATAGTGGACACCATTTTCTGGGGATGCAAAGTTGTTCTTCCAAATGACAGGATGGAGATTTATAGACCAGCTTCACCGTATTTACTCAAATCTAATGTGCATTAAATCTAATGAGGACCCTGAGTTTGGAGACTAAATTTGGCTGGAAAAGGTGAGCATTAGATTCAAGTAAATATGGTATTTTTCACGTATATGGATGTTAACGGCATTGTTGTTTCTTTCCTTTATAGACCAATGCAAACTGACAGTAGATACAGTGGGGAAAGGGGCTGGATAAGGGTGGTCCACATCCTGTCCTGGTGGCTGAATCTGGCACATGGCCCAATCTTTCCCCCAAATGCTCACTTTCACCAGGGAGCCTTCCTACCCTGGTACCAATTTTCCCCAATCTCTGTGTCCATCAGGCACTTCTGAGGTCAGTTGTTCCAACAGGCTTTGCACCCAAATTTACAGGCTGTTTCAGGCCCATATGCAGTTTGGGGAGATCAGCAACCAGATAAGGAGGCTTCTGGTTGGAATGGAGGTACACCTCAGAGCTGCTGGAAAGAAACCTGATGTTGTCTTGTTGACTAGGTGACCCTAGGAAGGGAAAAACTCATGCTTCCACCTCTCTCAACTTTCCCCCACCCAGCACACTCTCTGACTTATAAAGAAACATCTTGCTAGATTGAACTTTTACCAACTTGGAGGTGGTAAACTTCAGTCTTAAATTTTGTGAGATAAAATACTGAGGTTATCCTTTTTCTTCCTTGCTTCTCAACTAAATTGGGGAGGGGGAAAATCGAACAGAGAAAGTTCTTTTTTAACAGTTTAAAAAAGGTGTGTTTTCTGACTCCCCCTCCCCCCCTCAGGATAGCTAGCTTATTTATTTATTGTTCTGCTTTACTTTTTTATTAACAAAATCAGTGTTAACTGAGCAGATCAGAAATACCTGCTCAAAGGAACAAGTGGAAGCTTTGTTGGAGAAAGTTTAGCCTGTATTGCCCCCTCAAAAGATGACAGTGTGCAGGCACATTTGTAACGGATTCTTTCTCTTCCTCCCCCCGCCCCCAATATTCTGTACTAACTTTGGTAAGGATTTTTTGCTTAGATTACTGTTTTGCCTTGTCTTAAAAGATCCTTTGGTGCTGAAATATATGGACAAACAAGTCCTGGCCTGTTTTACCACTAACAGGTACCTGAATGGGCCCTGGACTATTGGCATCCTTCGGAGAAGGCCATGTATCCCGACTACTTTGCCAAAAGAGAACAATGGAAGAAGCTGCGTTTGGAAAGCTGGGAGAAAGAGGTGGGTCTGGTTCCTTCTCTAGCAGAGTGCCAAGATGAAAGCATACTGTAGAATTCAGTTGAACACTTTTAAAGGTATTAATAACTGCATGTATTTATACAGTACATTCTTCTTGCGTCTTTGAGGATGTTTGTCGCTGATCTTCAAACATGACCTCTGCTGTTAGACTGAGAGAGTTGCTTGTGACTTTTTCAAAATTTTAACAATCAACATAAGCCTATTTAAGGCATATGTTGTTGACCTAAACTTTGGCCGATTCTCTTTTCCTGTTTATCCCCATCCCAGACTACTGTCTTGGCTAACTGTATTCACTCCCACCCGGTCACTCCAAGTAGAGAAGCATCCCATACAGGGGTGTCATAACTCTTACAGTGGGCCAGACAGGTTTCATAGTGCCTGCTGAGGGTCAGAAGTGATTTTGGTTGTAATCCTCCGCTCCAGTTAGGGTGGCCTAAGCCCTGGCATAAGTCCTGTGATCTGGGGGTGTCACAAAAGAGCCATAAGACACTTCTGTCCCACTCCTGGGAAGGGGGGTTAGGCCAATGCCCAGGCATATTCTGACCTCCTCACACCATCACGGCAAGATAGGCCAGGTGAGTTCAGCTGGCCTAAATTCCTTAGGATTATTCTCTATATCATTAACAAGGCACAAACCAGAAATTAGGACTCTGTTCACACATAAAAACTCATAGATGCAAATGACAGAAGAGAGATATGCAGGTCTTGTTCATATTTTCAAGGTATTGGGGATCCAGTTAGCCATGAGCCTTGACTTTTGACACCCTTGCTGTCATGGTTCTTAAGGCTCAGCTAAAGAGTTACACGTTGCTACACAAAACACAACTGAAGCTCAAGGTTAGATGAATAGTGGAGTCCAAGCAACCTCTCTTCACTCTTGTTACTATCTCCAAAAATATAAAACATTAAACAAGATGAATTTTCACTTATTTCTAGGTTCAGCAGCTTCAGGCAGAAATGCCACCTGATGGTCCCAAGACTGAAAGCCTGCCTCCAGCACGCAAGCCAGGACAGCTACCACCCCTGTGGTGGCATCATGTAACAAGGCCACGTGAGCGGCCAGTGTAAAAGCTCTCCTACTTGTGCAGACCAAGTGTGGTTTAGGGTGATTACAAGTGGATGAACATGCACAACTGTATTACATGTACACAATAAAGTCTATTAAATGTGAAATCAACTGTTTGGCGATCTAATAGTATAAGAGTTGCTCAGTGAGGTTTTTTTTTCAGTCTTTCCTCATGAGTTACAGAAATGCTCTATCCAGATTGCATGATGTATGAAATGTAATGAGCAAAAATTACCTTACTGCAACCCCGGGTGATTTGGGGCTGGATTTTCTTGCTGGCTGTTCTTGCCCAACAGTAACGCTACAGACTATCCATAATAGTCTGGAAACCTATTTGTAGTAGTAGGACAACAATGAGGTCAATAAATACATATTACAGTGGTGCCTCACGTAACAGAATTAATTCATTCCGGAGGCAGTTTCTTTACATGAAACTTTCTTTACGTGGATTTTCCCATAGGAAATAATGGAAACGCAGGACATTTAGGACATGATGCCTCTTTAGAAACACTTTCAAGTCTCAAAACTATTGTCCATCTCCAAACTTTGCATCTCTTAGCTGCAATCCTAAAGACATTTTCCTTGGAGTAAGAACTATTGAACACAATGGTGCTCACTTTTGAGTAGACATGGTTAGGATTGTACTCTTAATAACCTACCCTATTTTATTCCATAGTGGTTTTCAGAGGAAGCTGTCAGCAAAGATGATGCTGAAAGTGTCAATATATAAAAATTCTGAGGAGACATGGCATACAAGCAACAAGAATTTAAGGTAGTGATGCCTCACGTAACAAATTTGTTCTGGAGGCATGTTTGTTACGTGAAATGTTCTTTATGTGAAGTGGATTTTCCCATAGGAAATAATGGGAACTCAGACGATTGGTTCCACAACCCCAAAAATATTCATATAAAAATATTAACTGGATGTAAAAATGATGACAGAACAGTGGGATTGAATTCAAAACATACATTCAATGTGCATGATCTTATCAAGTCTACTTAGGCTGCAGTCCTAAAGACAATTTCCTGAGAGAAATACCCACTTAACACAATGGGGCTTACTTCCCGCTAGACATGGTTAGGAGGCTGCAATCCAAGACACCTTCAAAGTATCTCCCCACTTTCTCTTTCTCTCCATCCTAAGCCTCTCTCCCCCCTGCTCCCTTCTGGCCAGCCCTAAGCTGCTTCCCTTTTCTCCACTGCTCTTCTCTCCCTCTGTCCAGCGGATGCCCAGCCATAGGAGGAACAGCATGGAAGTGTTACTTTCACTATGGGCAGGTGCGCTAGGCAGCCCTGAGGCTTTTTAAACAGGTTGCCAGCCAGCGCATCTGCCCCACCTACCAACGAATGTTTTCTTTACGTGAAGCACTTTCTTTATGTGAAGCAGAATCCTAGAGAAATTTTTGTTATGTGAAACTTACTTTATGTGAGGCTTTCTTTATGTGAGGCGCCACTGTACTACACTAAGTAGTATGAACTTCCAAAGGGTAAAAATCCTATTTTCAAAATTTGTTATTTTATATTAGTTTACTTTGAGCATATTATCTTCCTATGACCGTTTAATTACACGGTGCATGTAGCTCCAATAGAGGCAAGTGTCTTGCTAAGTCAGGAAGGTGTGTGATCAGACCCTTTGTAATTTAATCATGGCAGTGCTGTGCAGCTCCGTTTTGCTCCCACTAGTTGGAATGGCTATGGAGGGGCCCCTTGCACCCCTTTCTGACTAGCCCTCCTACTCTTGCTATGCCACTGCAACTATGATAAAGCCTTTCTTGGGGACAAACACCAGTTTAAGTGTGCAGATGAGCAAGCGCTTTGGCTTTTTGGGGAAACTTGTTTTCTTTGAATTAAGTTGGCTGTACAGCCACTCGCATTAAGGAAGAATTGATGGTAAAGGATTCAAACATGTTATTCCCAACCCAAGTTATTTTCTCTAGAATTAATACTGAAAAGTGACTGACTCATCAATGCCCTGCCCCAACCCCTGGATCTAGAAGCATGAAATGTGGGGGAGTGTATTCCATCTGTGATCTCAAAACCAATTTGGTGTTGCCTGCTGCTGCTAGGTGCTCGGTTGGGATGCTTGATGGTGCCCACCACCCAGTAGGGATGCACAGTGCCTGGTGATGCCTGGTACCCAGCAGGGTACCCAATGCCGCCTTGTGCCTGGTTGGGGTTCCCTGTGGTGCTCAGTGACCAGTAATTCCTGGTAGGGATGGCCAGTGGTGTCTGCTTCTTGATGGTGCCCAGTAGGGATGCCCTGTGCCCACTGATGCCCACCACTGCCTCCTGATACTCCTAGGTGCCCACTGCCTGTTAGTGGCCAGTGGTGCCAATTGCTCAGTGGTCCCTGCCACCCACTGCCCACAAATATTCTTGAAATTTTATTCCTGCAACGATGGGTAAATTCTACTAGTATCTTCATACAACTGCTCAATCATGATTTTTCTGAAAGCGAGTTAGCCCTACTGGAAGGCTGAACCTACTTAGCTTGCTCTAGAGATGTGTATGGAATGGCTGCCAACAAACTAGACAACTCAGACTTATCAGCAGGTCTTTATTTATAATATAGGCTGAAGCAATCCTTACACTGTAGAAGGGGCAACACAGTTAACAGCCAGTTTATTTAAAGCAGTTTAGAACAAAAAAACACTGCAGGGGGGGGAGAGGTCAACTCTCATTACAAACTAGCAACTAAACCACAATAACTTACCATTGGAAACATTTTAAATGGTGACACTGCTTTTACAATAGGCAAGGAACACAAAAAAGGAAACTCAACAGAACTAGTCAATGGTTTGTCACATTCTAATATTGAATTTTGGCAACAGTTTAATAAAATTTCAACTGAGAAGAATTCTAGTGTTTAAAGAACTAAAGTGTACAGCTGCATCCAAAAGGTTTCCTATAACATACATTTCAATGCAATCCAGCAGGAATAGCTCCTGCACATGCCCCACTAACAAATGGTGTTATGTAAGAGCACAGCTAAGCCCTTATGAAAATGCCAGCTTCAAAACAAAATCTGCCAGGAAGTCACTTTGATGGACTGCATTTTATTTTTGTTCACTGAAGAAGAACCCAAAAGCATCATTTGCAGAAAGCATCAGCTATTCATTCCATCCAAACAGGTGGGCTTCAACCAGAGGCACTGCTGTTTAATGTACGTTTTGTAGCAAGGAGCTTGTTTTTCAAAAAAGGAGAGCTTTATCTAAGGACCATGCTTTAGTTTTTGTTTCGGAAGCCATAACATAAAAAGTGTTAAGCAACCACAGCAGTGTTAATGTATATAGAACACAGTGACTATACAGTTTTACAATACGTCTCACATCCAATGCAATTATGTATTTAAAGCATAAAGAGATTATGTAGGCAAGATGGCAGCCAAGAGTGTTTCCAGAGTGTCTGTGGAGGAGCGGCTCGAGTGCATATGCTTGATCGAGGCTCCTCCCACCGCGGTGGTGCATTTCTGCGCCACACACAGCCTATTCTTCTGCTTTCATTGCCCATTGAGCGATAAGGCAGACGGTATCCATTTAGACTGCAGAATTTCTTTATAAAACCACAAAACTGGAACACCGACGGTGCCTGAGTTATGCACGTTTCTACCGACTCCATGAAGTGGATATCACAGCAATTTTCATTTTAAAGAAAAGAAAAATCCCATCTATAAATTGTCTATTAATAGCTCCCCCCCCCCCAAAATACATTGCTGATAACAATAGAAAGAATATAGTGGTCAGTCCCCTCCCCGGTAATAAATAAAATCAAAATGATACTCCCATCCCTCCCTCATCCCAAAATCTTTTAGCTGTTAGGAAAAGCCAATTCAAAATGACGACAAAAAATGACCTTCTAAAAGAAATGTTTATAGTTTTACTGGAATTCCCAGCTGGTTGCCCATCTATACGTTGTTTTCGCAAAATTAGTCAGGGCTTACGTTAAGCTGCCCAGCCTGCTGGGCATAGCCAGTAAAAGGTAAAAAGCTATAACTAAGAACTCCTTGGTATAGTTTCTTTAAAAAATAATGTTTACACATTTGTTTCCACTCTCACTTACTGGACTTTCTGGTATTGTTAACACACGCAGAAAGTGAAGGGAGAAAAACCCAAGTTTTTTTGTCTACTTGGTGTACGATGGCCAGCATGTGACAAAGATGTTGCCTGTGCGGACCTGAAGAAAAAAGTCGAAGGAGAAAGACAAAGAATAAAAAAGGAACAATCCACAGAGACTTTTCCAGGGCAAGAGACATTACTCAGCCCCTATAGGTTTCAATAGAGCGAATATAGGAAAAGCTCCCTATGGACAGTATCCAAAACTCTTTAAACAAAACACTGCAATCCAGTATGGCTTATTTGGACACATTTACCATGAAGCTACTGCTAGGCTACTTTTGTGCAACAGTTAAGACCCTCCCCTTTTCCTACCCCCTATAGACTAACCAAATACAGGCTCGCTTGCTCTCTTCCATGATATATTGCTTTAGTCAATCAGCTGCTGTTTCCTGCTTTTCAAACAAGATCAATTCATTGTACTCGAGTGAGGACTGGTTTTGATTCCCAGATCCTTTGCACAGTAAAATGAAGTCTGGTTTTTGCACCCTCGCTATTCCAAGGTGATCTACAAAATGCTTGCAAGAGCGAGACTGCGTTATAACCCCTACCTTCCCCCCTTGCTGAATTTGAAGCTACTTTTAACATTTATTGTCTTCTTCCTCCTATGCATGTAAAACTTTTACGAAGAGTTATAAAAAAGTTAAATGGGATTTGGCACCTTCAGAAAAAATTAAGAGGGAAACTCAGATTTAAAAAATGTGCAGAAAAAAATACAACAGCAGTATTTACAAAAATTAGATGTCAGGAAGAGGTTACGCTGTAAGCATTTTAGATTGCCAATTTCCGCTCCCTCCCCGTTTCAAAGGACTTTTCCAGCTGTTTCTGAGCATCTTACAAAATCTTGATTGTACAGTGGAATGGATAGAGAGACAAAGATTTGTGTCATCAGGTAGTTCAGTCTCTGTTACTGTGGGAACTCTTGGCAGTGGTTCAGCGTCTTAAGAAATGCGGGGTGCAGAGCGATCATTTGTGGTGGTTTTCTTCAGCTTAACCCCCCGGCGGATAGCATTCAGCATATCTTCCCCTTGTGGGATCTCCATGGGGCTCTGGTCCCCCGACTGAGGCACTGGCTGACAAGGAGGAGTGGTGGTGCTGGGGCTTTCCCTCTCGCTTTCTTCTCCCTCGATTTCAGCAACTGCTTGTCTCTGCTCCTCGACGGTGCTTGTCTTCTGGTTCCCATGAGGAGGGTTCATGGATGCTTGTCCACTCCATGAGGACGATGCACCCAATGTCCCTTGACTGCCACCTCCTGCCTCAGGACTTTGATCAGGACTCTCTTCAGCCCCACCTGGCATGCCCGGCAATCCTCCTGGTATGTCTGGTACAGTTGGGGTTTTCACAGGAATCACTGGCGTCTTAATGGGGATTGGCCCTGCCCCTATGGTCCCACGTCTGACAGCTGGTTTGGTAGAAGGGGTCCGCCGGATGGTCGCAACACCAGGCGTAACCATCACGGGTCCAAGTGTTGTTGGGAGCCCAGCGGTGGAAGCAGGACGCTTGGCGTGGAACATGCGGCGGTACGACTGACTGATATCACTGTTTCTTGGAATAGTTGAAGACTTGTCAAATTCTTGCTGCTCTGGTTCTTGGTCACCACTGACGGAGAAGTAGTCATAATCTGAAACTGGAGGGGGAAAAGGTGAAGTCAGGAACCTTCTAGAAAGCAAGCAATTTCAGGTACAAAAGAACTTGCATCTATTTGGAACAGAAAATGTCACCAATATGTTTCATGAGACTGCAAAAATCTAATTTATATTTAAAAGAAGACTGAGGTCCACACCTGGAATTCATGCTCTTGGACCTAAAACCTATTCTGTTTCAATGCCTATGAAGGTGCTTCATACATGGTCAATACGTTTGTCCATCTAGCACAGCATTTTCCCACACAGACGTCCTGTTGGATTATGAGCCTTTAATGGTAGATGCCAAAGGCCTGTGCATGCAGAGTATGTACTCTACTGCTGAATAAAGGTGAAAGCATGAACTCTAGTGGCTTATAATTTGGGACATCACTAAAGGTGAGATTTTGTTGATAAATAAATACACGTAACACTGCCTTCTGCGAGTCGTTTTTGAAAAAAAATAACCGGGAATTAGCAAAAATAAAAAACCTCACTTTCTAACGCCTCTACAACATACTTATTTTATTTATAATATTTCTACCCTGCTTTTCTCCGCCAAGTGGACCCACGGCACTCCACCAAACAGACATATTGGGCACTGTAGACTAGTTGGGCTGGACTGGGGTGCATGTGCATGGTATTGACAGTGGTTGCATCTCTTGATATGCTACCTATATCACATACCAAGTACACTT
Source organism: Cryptoblepharus egeriae (assembly GCA_030015325.1). Taxonomy (NCBI): domain Eukaryota; kingdom Metazoa; phylum Chordata; class Lepidosauria; order Squamata; family Scincidae; genus Cryptoblepharus; species Cryptoblepharus egeriae. The sequence continues at coordinate 10,684,892 of JAREYC010000003.1, read as the reverse complement.
TTAGAGCAATTTTATAAAAAATACACTCTTAGAATAAAATTTTTTAATTCTCAGATTAAAAAAAAACCTCACTTTCTGCACCTTTCCTCCTGTGGAACAAAACGAAATCTGTGAAATAATAGCATTTAAGAACACCTCTAGTCATAGTTCCTGGATGAGGGGAAATGCACTCTGCACATATTCATGGGTATTTCTCAACATGTATCAGTGCTGAACTGAATCCCTCCTAATAAAAACACACAATAAGCTCAAGGAGCAAAATTGTTGCTTGTATAGCAGTTTTGAAAAGCAGATAAAGACACAAGCAGGAACTGAACAAGCCCAAGCCAGATCATCCAACATCTTTTTGTCTGGGAAATATTCACAATTATCACTGGTGGACTGTACAATAACAATAAAAGTGGTCAGTATTATACAACCATGAGTTCTACCCACCTCTCTGCAAAACATTCTTGGAGGGAGAGGAGGCACTACACTTTACTGCCAGTGTAGAACATACACTTGACTAACCACTTCAAGTTGGACAAAGTAAATAGCCAATAAACTGATGCATAATTATCTATGCCCTTTCATTAGATTCTACTCTGTGCAACATTCTGCATGTGCTTCATTTTAAACTTTCCTGCCTTTCCCTAATACCATTTATGATTAATCAAGTGGATCTGACCAAATTAAGGAGTGTTCCAGCGTGCAACATGGTCAAGAAGAATAGCAACAATCATGGCTTAGTGATATCTAGGAGGCAGGTACACAACTGCATTTGTCCTTTACCTTGTGATGGGATGGTGTCCTCTGAACAGCAAGGTGTGGTTGTCTGGGTGCTGTAGCCACTGGAGCACTGCAGGGAATCCCGGCTGCTTCTCTGGGTGTCGAGCTGCAGCCCTCGGGTTAGAGCAAGAGCTAACTCTTCACACGCCTCCATCTCCTCACCTTGCTAGAAATACAATGGAGGTCACTTGGTTAAGATCTTGAGACGATCCCAGAAGCCTTTTGAGTGCTCTGGCCACGTTACTTCACTGACTTCTTTCCAATTTGACCCCATTCCCCACCACAACAAACGGTTTATTACATAGGCTGTCTGTGTTTTGTTATCCAACCACTGCCAGAACTTATTTTGTTAGCCAACCACTGCCAGTATCAACACTGAATCAATCTATCCATGCCACTCCAATATAACATATATATGATCAATATGCAAAGTTCAGACCAAATACAGACAAAAGAAGAAACTCATTAGACTGGTGCTACGAACAGCATCATCCAAATCAGCCTGAAACCAATACAATAACCAACAGGAAAGCCACCAGCATGGAACCTCACCCTTGGGGCCGCTGACACGGTCATGCTCCGGGGTCTTTGGGATTCCTCTGGGGCAAGAGGTGGTCCGCTCTGGGATCCCCCATTGGTGTCTGTGTCTCGTTTTTCCTTACGGCGCTGCAAAGTGTTCACCATGGGCTGGTCATAAGGACCAGGCTTAGCCCAATCCTACGGAAAAATTTCAGTTAGTCAAACATTTATACAGATAATATATACTATCTCAGGACCAGCTTCAAATATTCCAGCTGACTTTAAAAAAAAGAAAAAGTACAATTCCAAAGCCTTTCCCCATCAGTAAAAACCCATTTCTTGTTTTCTCTAGATCATGGTGCATACATATTTTTGCAAGTCTCCTACTTGCACTAAGATCATGTTGACTCTGAACAAGCACGTTCTCTTTGTCTTGTGTTTTGGTGAATGTTCCGTTTTGCAACCAACAGAAACGTTGTTGTATTGGGTGGGTCTCTTACACCAATCTTTCAAAAGATCTTTGACCCAAGATGTTGCATTACATCCTAAGAAACAGCCTTTATTCTGCTAACAGATATACAGGCAGGCCCTCGTATCTGTTTTCACTTATTCAAAGATACGTGAATACTGCAACTCCCTCCCTGCACGCCATTACTGGTACCTTTATTTACTGTAGTAGCACTTGTGGTGCAGGTGCTTCTTCCTTTACATTCTTCCTTAACCAACAAACCAAATAGGCAGGCAACCAGGCTGTGGGCCAATTATAGTACTTGCTATAGGATATCCTATAAATATCTGCTATAGGATAGTACCTGCTTCATGTTAGTCTCTCTGCATTATCCAGGCTTATTGCCTGAATGTTTGGTTCTTCAGTTAGGTAAGAATGGTAAGCATTACTACAATAAACAGATATACAGGGTGATTGAAAAGTAACTTCCTATATTATAATTTATATTTTAAAATAGGGAGTTACTTTTCAATCACCCTGTGTATATAATGGGTTTGCAGGGGTTCAATCTCTAGTTCACTATTAGTTCTTGAAGGAACAGATAATGTTTCTCAACGAGGATCTGAGCAAGTCCAATCCCACTTAGCTTCAAGGGTGAACACTGAAAAAATAGGCAATTTCTAATGAATGAAAAGTTTTGTCTACAATCATAACCATCTCCATACCTTAGGTTTTTAGAGTCATACACACAAAAGAACAAACTTCCAAACTTTCTGTGTCAATGTTGCCAGGAGCTGGACCCAGCTTGGACACCTCTCTGTCTATCTTATCCCCCTTCTTAGAGTAGTTTACTGAAGGGAAAAAGGTTGCAACCCATCACTGGCCAAAAAGGGACTGGCCAAAGAAGAGAAAAAAATGGGCAGGAAGAAGTGATTTCTGGTCTCCTGCAGGCTCTTCTGATCTTGAAAAATCCTGCCTCCCTGTAGTCAGAAATGGAAAGTGCCCATAGAATTGACCACTGACTGGTTCCATGTGCAATTCCCATAACTGAGCAATGCACATACTGATAAGTTACACACAAACCTTTTAAGGAAATTGCTGCCTGTGGCTCATTAATGACATGCACCCCAGTTTTTCAATATGCAGTGGTGCCTTGAATAAAGAGCAACTTGAATAAAGAGCATTTTGTGTAAAGAGCAAAATTTTCTCAGCGATTTTGACTTGCGTAAAGAGCACTGTCTTGAGTAAAGAGCACTTCTGAGGAAGTTTGGAACAGGCTTCCATGGCAAGGGAACCCACGGGGGACGAGGGGACTAGCTTGAGCTACACTGGGGCCCTGGGCAAAGTTTGGAATAGGCTTCCATGGCCAGGAAATTTATGGGAGGTCCGGGGGGAGCAATCTAAGCCAGGTTTGTATGTGGGATCTGTGTGGAGCAGCGTGGAAGGTACACCTTATCAATGTTCTGGTGCTGCTCCCAATCAGCAGCTTGGGAATGTTAAAGTTGCACAGAAAGACAAAGATTCCATTGAGCCAATGGATAGCAGTGATTCCATTAGTGATTGTGAAAGAGCAAAATCCTAATCATATCAACTCAGACGTAAGCCCCATTGTGTCCACTGGGTGTTACTCCCAGGAAAGTGTCTTTAGGATTGCAGTCAAAGTCATCCCCCTCTCTGTAACCCTCACACCAGCCATGAAGGTTTTCAAAGGTACAGTACAGTTTAGTACTGTACAGTATTTACTTTATTGCACTGTGTTTGTATTACTGTATATTACAGTGTTTTGTATTATATTACAGTGTTTTGTAATCATTTTTATATACAGTTAATATTTTTATATAAATATTTTTTGGGTTGTGTAACCAATCATCTGAGTTTCCATTATTTCCTGTGGGAAAATCCGCTTCACATAAAGAGTGTTTCACGTCACAAGCATGTCTTCGGAACGAATTAAACTTGTTATGTGAGGCGCCACTGTAATATGTATGATTTTTGGCTGCCAAGCACAGCCTTGCAACCACCACTCTTTGTAACTAATGCACTGCGACAGCAGAAACTGAATTTGCAGGTGTGTTGGTGGAATATGCCCATTTGAATTTATTTCTAAGGTTCTGAATGATAGTCCTCAATACAGATTTGAAATGGATTTAAGTACGGCTATAGGCTTCCATTTTTGCAAATCAAGCTACTGTGAACACCTATTATCTATATGCAGCGTCCCACAAATTTTATAGATGCCATTCAATAACTCACTAATTTCTCAGGTGTATTCCAAGACTTTTAGCATCTCATAGTAGAAAAGATAAAGCACCATTCCATAAAAAGGTGTGCCATATGGTTTGCTGCTCTGATCTTTGTTCTTTTCAACTAGCCTTCATAGGGGATGAATAAATATGCCACACAATCACAGCATCCACCAGAATACAAAATTCTGCACTGGGTGTATTAATATCAAACAAGGAGTCTTGCAATTATATGAGTTGAAGGCAAGTAATTCTTGCACACAGAAGTGCAAGAGTAAGAAGAAAAATGTGCAAAAGATGTGAAAAGGCAAAAATAAAACTTGGAAGAAACTATGAAAAGTGGCACTAATTAAAAAAAATTTCTCAACCAGCAAAAGATTGGGATATGTCATCAAACCTACACTGCTTTGCATAGAGGAGGATTACTTTTCTGAGGAGGATGAGATTGCAAAATATTTCAGAAGCCGGTCTGAAAACAATACAAGCAAAACCCCAATTGCTAATTCAATTAAAAGGGTAGGGAGGCATAAAGTCCTGATTTTTCCATATTTAAATACTTAGCTGAGAATTTTTAAAAATGAGCCGTTCACTCAAAAAGTTTTAAATCTATGTAGAGATTTAAATGTTTTAAATTTGTGGATAGTTCCAAATGCAGGACCACAATGCATGCAGCATTTGTGCATGGAAGAATATACTACTACTACTACATCCTAGCTGAACTTGAAATTTTACAGGGATGTGCAACAAATGGAAGCGTATAATTCATATGTTTCCTCTCCTCTCTGCAAACAAACAATATGCAACATCTGAAGAAGTGGTTCAGATGTTTCAGAAGCTTTAGATTTCCCGTTACACCTTTGTGGGGATTGCACCCCTGCGAAGGAATGGGGAAATTTTCAGCCACCCCTGGGAAGCCCTGTATAGCACTGGCAGAACCCACCATAGCTGAAAACAAGTGAAAGTTTCAGCCACCATAATATTACTTTTGCTTTAGTCACACCTGACACTTTCACTTATTTTCAGCCATGGAGAGTTCTGCCAGAGCTGTGAAGGGCAACCTAGGGACTCTTCACCCCCAGACTTGACAGGATCTGGCACAATCTCCAAGGAGGCTGAAAATCACCCCCATTCACCCGCAGGGGCATGATCCTGGCAACTGCACTGCTTTCTCCCTTACCTTACTCCTGTTTGCGAACTTGGGGGTGGTGGTTTTGCAACCCTCTAGTTTGAGCAGCACTGATCTAAAGCTACTTTGCTATGATTACTCTGCCATAAAATGATAATCCAGAAAGATTATCAGAATGTCTCTCCTATAAGAAGCAGGACAATGTACATGAGCCCAGGTGCTGAAAATCACTTTTCATGGTAACAATCCAAAATTTAGATATAAACTCTGGTGCTCCACAAAAAGGGATTGATTAGAATATTGATCAACTTTCTAGGGCTATTGCAAAGATTTCTTAGATAATGTATGTGAAGCACTTTGAACACTGAAACATGTTATAATACTATAGTATAGTATATTATAGTATGGGCTGTAGGTGGCGCAAGCGGTTAAGATGCTGTGCCTGTTAACCAGCAGGCCAGGGTTCGAGACCCGGGTCGGCCCCACAAGACAGGGTGAGCTCCTGTCCTTAGCCCAGCTCTGTGATGCAGTTGGATCCAATCGTATCAGCTCTGCCTTTCCATTGGACTAATTCAGTGGCGTGGAGAGGGGGGATTTGCTGTTTGGGTAACAGCCTATCCTCCATAACAATCCAACCCAGGCTTTCGTGCTTCGCATGCAGCGTATGCAGCGCTGAGCACGATACCATAGTCTTCCAAGACTGACGGAGGCCTGCTTTTTATAGTATAGTAAACATACAAGCACTTGTACAGGCATCCTCTGTATCCTCCACAGACAGGTTCCATTTGTTAATGTGTATACACAGGAGATTCCTTAACATGAAGGGGCACATGTGTTTTTCTGTATATGATTTTAACTGTATTTTGTTTTCTGAATGAACTTTTAACTGTGCTTGCATTCTGAATTTGAATATTGTGATGGCTTTTAGCTTATAAACAATAGTCTTGTCTTCAAACTGTGTATACCCAAAACCACAGATAATGGAGAACTAAGGATAAGCGAAAGGACAGATCTGGCACCTGTGAACTGGAGAGGGAAATGTTTTATAACCAGGCTCTGTTAAGAGGCCTGTGAAGGACAAGTGTGTGAAGGACATCAAGTGAAGCACCACGTGAGTGACAGACAATATTGGAAGTTCCTGTCTTCTCAAGTTTCTTGCACTTGGTCAGCCCTGATCATCATTCAGCAAGACTAAGCTTTCTCTTTACCATTTGGAGTCTACCTTTTGAAACTCCCTCAGCTACACGTGTCCTCCTGCTTTTGGCTACCAACACAAAGAAAACTGGGATACTTCCATGTTGGAACACTGAAATATCATTTGTAGTTGCCAGCGAACACTGATGTATTGAAAGTGGAAGACAGAATTGATTTGAATTCAAAATACTGTAAATTTAAGCCCAGATCAACCTTGAGATGGTGTGTGTGTGGAATTTTTCCATGTACCAATACCAAACATGCCAGCTGAAAAGGGTGCATGTGGGTGTAAATCACTTTCCCCTTTAAAATGGGAAATAGGAATGGTGATTTGAGTGTCTCCTGATCACCATTTCTGAGGAATCCTATTCTGTCCCCATAGGGTTGGTGGCAGAAAGACTGTTGGCATGACCCTGTGAGTGTGCACAAGTGGCAAAAAGTTGCATCTGAAGTGGCTGATCCCAAAGCTTTTATTTGGGATAAAAAAATAAAATATATAATTGGGGGGGGGGGGTGCCATAAAGTGTTTGGACAGAAAATAATAGGTGCTGAATGTGGGACTGTCCCTGGAAAGATGGCCTAGAAAAACTGGGTATAAGTTTTAATCTCACTATGTCTCTCCAGCATCTCTCAACTACTAAACACACACCCCAAATTCGGCAGGGGCCACATTCTGACCATCCTTCAAAGAGCCTTGAAAATAAATTAAAAATGCATGACAATGTTCTTGCTTTCATTATGCATACTCCATTAAGGTTATGACACAAAAGTTATCTTGCAAACATGAAATGCTGAAATAGGAAAAGCACTGTGCAGGATGAATTTTCCTGCAACACTTATCTGGGGTGCTCAGAGGGAACATGTAATTCCTGGAATGCCTACCTGCCTGACTCCTTAATTCTGGGTGCAATCCTAACCCTAGGTCAGCACAACTCATCAGTCTTCCTATACCTGTGATGATGTAGGGAGGCAAGAGCATTGTGCACTAGCCTAACCCCCCAAGGAGTGGCACAGGAGCAGCACTTTTGTAACACCCAGATCAGCGCGGGACTTGTGCTGGGGCTTAGGCCAGCCTAAAACTGGAAGTTAGGATTGCAGCCTAAATAATTTTTTCAGCAGATACCTGGCATTCTGCTGCCATACTTATTACACTGCTTTTAAAATACTGTTTTATTGATTAGTGCTTATTTTAAATATCTTGTTCTTCTTAAAAAGTTTTATGTAGTTATAATAGTAAGTGAAACCATCAAACGTTTATTCAGGTAATTGACACTCTCCTTCATTTGGGTTCTTGATTCTTTAGGAGGAGAACCCCATTCTCAATCAGAATTCAGAATAATATTAAAAGCTAGAGAAAAAAAATTTAACAAGAATTAAATGAGAAGCATCATCTTGCAGTGGTGGGAGGGGCAAAGGGATGGAAAGGAGAGAGTGACGGAACAGAAACAAAAGAAACACAAACCTTCCAACTAGGGATCTTAGATGATGGTAACATGCCTGGCCCAATGGTGTAATAATGAGCGTAGTCTGGTAGGAGGGTGGAGGAGGAAGCCCGGGTCCATGCGTGGGAGACAGACGGGAAATGAGGGAAAGGACCTGCACCAACTGAGGCTAAGGATGGACCACTTGACAAACTACAGTGATAAAACCCATTAGACAACTGGAAACAATAAAAAAGAAAAGAAGAAAGAAATTAATATAAATAGAACAAAATGTGGAAAATACAAGGTGAAATCAGGCATGCACTGCTGGAAAGAAGGGGGGAATACCCCTCCATGAAGATCTGATAACTTTTGCATCTTAACAGCCATACAGTGCTTGGTCATGCTTTGTTAATGTCAATCAAAAATGCAACAACATTCAAGACAAGGGAAAAAATCATTTTCCGGGGCTGAACAGCTTAACATCAGCGGGACCTTTTGGGGAGTCTCTCCTAGAACTGACTAGTCTACGGATGCCAGCTAAACTCCAAAAACTCAGCCAGTGAAGGAAATGTCTACGGAGCTCTGGTGCTCTCTGTGGTTAAGGGACAACAAGCAAGTTAAAAATCAGACCCTGTAAAGTAAGGAGATGCAACATTTCCAAAGCCGTTAATACATCCTTGTTAGTATTTGCACATTCCATTTGAGTGGGAGAGTAGCAGCTCAGCCTCAGAAAATGACACGTTCCAGGGATAATGTAATGATAGGGGATGAAAGAGGGAACTGGTGGCATTGCCAGATGAGCCAATCAACTGTTCACTCTGGCTGCGGTCAGAACTTGTCCAAAGTTCTGGGGAGAGATGCATGCCAGAGGGCTTCTGATTTGGAAAACTTAGGATGGCACATTGAGAAGCACTTGCTCAAACATATGAACAGAACACACTTGCTGACCTTGTGTAAACCCAGATATGTTCCCACTTTTCTAGGCAAGTCACCTATAGCTAATTCCAATACGATAGTGTGCACCTTGTTAACAGTGCCAGAAGTCAAGAGCATTTCAGGAGGATTGGAAAGGGTTCTATGAATGTTCTAACTGTTAGAGTTGCAACACATCACTGCCTGTCTCACCCAATTGTAGAACGTGGTATGTTGGTTTTATGAATGTCCTGATGCCACGTTGTACCACACCAAAACTGGACGTGGCTTTATGGAAAGCTTTATGGCTTGTGGATGGGTTCTAAATTCCAGGCTGGTAGCATCAGGCAAGTTATATTATTCCTGCACTCATTTCTGATCCGTTGATGGAACATAGAAGGTCTTCCATCCACACCCTCCATTTGTACCACAGGCAATCATTTTCTGTGTACACATCAGGCCAAAGCACACATGTGTCTTGTAGAGACCAAGCTTTTTCACCTTGTCTGTGGAGGCCCAAGCCCCCATGGTGGAGCCTGAGCTGACAGAGGTGGGAGAGCTGCACTCGCTCACTGACTGGCAGGTTTCAGAGGCTTCTGAAGAGGCTGAGCTGGACGAATTCTGTTGGGTTAAAACGCACACAAAACGGCACCACGACGGCAAGGAAAAAGGAAAGGAACACAAAAGACAAGCCCATAAAACAAAGCAACGACACACGGAAGGACAAACGCATACATGGGAGGAGGAGGGAGAGGAAAGAAGCAGAGTGTTAGGGGTTAAGAAAAATAATTGCATCATTAAACACAATGCTGAAGCCTTTATGATCAGTAATAGTGCCGGGGGTTCAAAAGCAACAGGTTTCAGAAGCAAAGCCTGGCTGCTTCAGCAGGAGCAAACATCTACAACACAGCAAGCCAAACAAACCCCTGCTGAAGGACCAAGGGCTATTCAGACATCACACCACACTCCGATTTAGCATCACAAGAACAAGAAAGACCTGAGCCAGGGTAAGGCAGAGACACTTTGTACTCCCTTGTGGTGCTCTGGCATTTTTGACCACAGTTTAGGGACAAAGCAGTTCAAGTTTTATCCAGACCCAGCCAAACAGATGTTTGCAAGCTACAGTTTGATCCTGGTGAGAAGCTAAACCAGGCCGAGAGGTTGCTCAATAACAATACCAGTACCATTATTATGTATTACTCTTACACTGGGAACACAACTTTTGGTGCCTATGATGCTGAACCCTTTTTGGGATCACAGATGCAGAAAACTGGATGAGTTTTTGTCCACCAGTTTTTGTCCACCATTTACTTTTCACGATATGACGTATGGTATAATGTATGGGAGCAGGTAACAGATGCTGGTGGAAAAACAGTACTAATAAGTAATAATGCAAATAATATCTTAAAACCTAGAGCCGCGAGAGTAAAAAGGATATTATTTCTGGCGTCAGTGGTGCAAAAATATCCAGAACCATGTTGTACATTCCAGGCACCATGATTTTTTTTTGTTTCCCCAGTGTTGTTATTGCCATGCACAAACACAGGAAGTGGGGAATATTTGGACAATAGAGGTTCATGCCCGCTCGTTCTTGTGATGCTAAACCATGGTTTATAACAGTGTCTGAACAGCCTCTCCATTTCAGTGTGGGGTGAGTGGAACACCCTCAGAAACGCCTGAAGTGACAGCATCAGAAATTACTGATTACGGGAAAATGCTATGCTAGTGCTATAGCATCAGCTGCATCACCATTCATTAGGAAGGGCTGCTCCTTTTGAGGTTACTGGGTACAAAAGCTATGTAGGGAGATACCTGTATATACCACATGTTGGAACTGAAAATCTCAGTGGATTTGTTCAAAAGAGACCTCGGGCAGACTAACGGTTTACTGCCAACTGCTGAACACAGGATTTTCTTGAAAACCATTTCCACATTTTTCCCCCACATCTACTCCTGCATAAGAATCCATCCAAAACAACTCCAAGACTATCCCTACAATCCAGAGTAACTACAGGAGCATGCAAGAGACTTTTCGTGTACCCATAGTTACTGCACCACCTAGTGAAAACCTATGGGAAATTCATATTGCAATCCAGAGCAAATTGTTCTTACACCAGAGCAAGGACTCCCCATAGTTACTCTGGATTTCACCCTATGATGACATAGATCTCAGGAGGAGTTTCAGTAAGAGACACCAAGTGTCTCAGCAAGTTACCTCTCATCCTTTCATAATCTATCCTTAGCTCTGCTGTACTTTTCATATTTCTGTGCTACCCCTTTTATTTATCTCTTGCCTCACAACCTCTCCCAGCACACTTGAGACAACCTGACAGTTGTGACTGTAGTAATGATCAATTTGTACCTCTTGGTATAGATCAGAGGAAGAAAAAGAGAGGAGACCCAAATATCACATAGAGGCATTCTCTCTCTACAGGCAGAATTATCTACTTATTACCTTATATCTATACCACATTCTCCCAGGCTGTAGATCAGCCCATACAGCAGGATTACAGTGAGTATAGGTTCTGCTTGTAGCCCACTATAAGATATACATAGATGGGTAAGATATACTTCAGAAAGTGAATCCAGAATCCACGTTCTTGCACACATATTTAGCAAATTTGTCAATGATTTGGAGAACTTATTCCAAGCAGATCTGCTGTATGCTGGGTCAGAATCCAAGCGCCTTAGAACTAACGCATTATCCAGGATGATGCTATCCAAGGTAAAAGTTGTTTTATTCTGAGTAGACCAATGATCCACGGTCCAGTATTGTCTATTTTGAATGGCAACAAAACAGTCTCCAGGATCTCTAGTTTGTCCCAACCCCAATATGCAAGACACCTTTAAATGCAGATGCAGGAAACTTGAACCTTTCCACACCCAAAGCATGTGTTCTGTGCCTGAACAACAACAGGTCCTGAAAAGCAACAGGTCCTGAAAGTCACACCGTTCACCAATAACAACCTTTCTTATGAGACACATTTCAAAGCCAATCAAGCTATTTTATACAGCATGTATTTTTAAAAGGTAGACTATTATAAAAGGTAGTTTTGGGTGGGGGAGGGGCAATCCAGCACTGCATTAAGGGGAAACAAGTCCCAACCCTACACCATTGGTCTGCCCTCACACTTCTCCTATCCCCTACAATTTCATAATGCAGAGATTTTTTATCAACTGGATGTTGCATTATTCTGCTCCTCAACAACAAAGAACGAAGCTTGCAACACCTAAAACAGTGTGCTAACACACACATTAGTATCAGCAGTACACGATGAGGTCAATTTCATCCACAGTATTGCTGTTCTAGAAACAGCATTGTTTTCCAACACAACATATGGCATCATGCGAATATTTCCCTTTTCACATAGCTCTTGATGAGTGCCTCTCAGTTGGTTATAAATACTAGACATGTCATATACATTAAGCTGATTTATTCAATAAGTCAAAACACTGCACACATGTCGCATGGTGCTTCCTGAAGCAGAGAGCAGCTAGACACACAAACAAATCCAAAATACCCAGGACAGCATGCAGATTAGCAACAGCGTTACAAGAAAAAAACACTTCCCAATATCCTTTCCAACCAAACAAGGCATATAGTTTTTCCCACTATGTCTGCTTCTTTTACTCGCCAGCTAAGTTACTCTTGAAACTGGGTTACATGGAGGGATCCAATGTGTGACCAATTCTAAAACCATCCAACCTTTTGGTGATACTTCAACAATCATAGTTGTCAGCTGTGATGACTGGCCTCTTCCCCACTGCAACCGCTCATGCAGAAGCAGGGAAGAAGCTGTTGCACAATAAAACAACTAATGGCCTGGGGCTGACACTGGGATAAAGTCTGACACCAGTTCTGACATGGGGATAAAGCTGGGTTTGCCATTGAGGAGCTGCATTTCACTCAAAGCTTCCTTAGAAGCTCATCGGTATGTTTATGTGCCTGCTAACTGGCGGGACTTTAGTGTTCCCTTAAAAAAGTAAGCTATGACACAATTCTTAAAGTATATCAAATGTTAACCTATGACTTCTGCAATCAAGCACTCCAAGAAGTCTAAAGAGAATCATATATTTACCAACAATCCTTGCAGGTCTGTACTGATATAATACACGTGGGAGAAAATTGCATGCCTTGATATACCCTGCATTAAAAATTCCTTCACTACATGGATATTTCAGTTCAGAGAAAAGTTTTCTACAGTTTGTTCTTGACTTCTGAACATAACCAGCCTATGATACCAAGTCAGGTAATTGGTCCATCTATTCAAGTACTATCTATTCTGTTGTTTTCCAGAGTGTCAAGCAGAGGTCCTTCCTGTCACTAGCTACCTGATCTCATTAACTACGATATGCCAGGGACTGACGCCTCCAAAGCATGTGCTATGGTCCCTCTCCACTAACTGTTCTCTGACATGGAGAGATTTTTCTGAGTGGTGTACACAACATAGTGTGCACATTTCTGCAGTCACAGAATGGCAGAATCCACGAGCCCATTTGGGAAAACCTAAGCTTATTGGTGAAGAGTTAAACAATTTGGTGTGAGTCATGGACAACTTACCTTTTACCATAATTAGAAGTAATACCGATCACTTCTATTTGAAAACCACCACTACCTGGGCTTCTGAACACAACTTGTATTACTTTGTGTGCTTCAGCAAAAGTCCTATTCCCACAGCTAAACTACCAATTATTTTCTATAACACTTTGTGCAGGAGAGAGGATGTTCCTGCATACATACCTGGGGTTCCTGGGATGATGGCAACTCGTGCAACACATGTCCCAATTATGCACACATTCCTCTCCTCTTCAAAGTGTTATAGGAAAGATTGAACTGATTGACAGTAGAAGCATGAGATGGGAAGAAGTAGTTTTTTTCCCTTTTAACACACAAAGCTTTAAATATTAATGTTCTTCATCACTGTGTCAAAAGGTAACCATTGTGCTCATCTCTCAGGCCAGCCTCTCAGCCATATTTAGGGTGAAGCCAGACGTAAGAGATCCCTTACAACTCCTAATGCATTTGCAGTGTATGGGAACAGTGGCACAACTCTTTCCACCCGTGACATGGTCCCAATCCCATAACCTGACTTTTCTGCAGCTTCTTTTTGAAAACAGGTACAGTATCACATCTAGTTTGGTCTTAGGAAAACTGGTGTAAATGAGTCAGAATGTGTTTCTGATTCTGAACCCAAGACATGCAATATGAAGGGAGCCACCTTTTGACGTACCTGGTTGGGTGCTTCTGGAGGCATCGGAGATGGGGACTTGGACTGAAAAGCATCCTGTGACATGAATCCAGAATCGTGCGAGGACACACTGGAAAGTCTCATCGGTGCCTGCTGAGGCAGATTGGAGCTGCGGTAGCGATAGTGTGAACTGGGTGAGTGAGAGTGTGAGCCGCTTGACCGGGAGTCACTACTGTTTACACTGTTCAGACTGCTGTGAGATACAAAAGGAAGAGAAATGGGGGCACAGGAGGGCGGGCGGGCAGGGAGAGAAAACAAAAAGGGGTTGGGGAGAGACCAGCACAGTACAGTTAACATTCCACGGCTCTCCGGCAAGGCATGCAGCACAAACCATAAATGAAACCCCTGGTCAAGTTCTAAGTTGCTGCAGTATCCTTAGGACCTAATGGAAAATGGCAACCCACAGTGGCACACTGTGGGCCTAGAACTCCAAAACTATATTAAGTTTACACATGCTCGTGCTGCACATTTGTTGCTCCAGCCAAGCAAACAAAAAGGCAAAAAATGAGTTTGGTTTGCTTTAAAAAAAACCAGCTTGGTACAAATGGCTACTAGGTGTAGTGTTAGAGCAAGTGACTTTTGTAAGCCAGTAATTTTTGTGGACTTAATACTGCATCATATAATCGCAGTCTTCTTCCCGAGTACTGACTGAAGAAATATAAGTACCGAAGGTGGAAAATCCACATGGCACCACCATGAACACTGACAAAGCTCAATCAATTGAGATGCCCTCATGTGAAAGACCCACTAAAATGAATTATGTCCTTGTAGGGCATCCATTATTTCACTCAGGACTGCGCAAGAGTTGGCCAGGATATCATTTTGAACCTTGTCCAAAATAAATCAGATCTGTCTCTCTTATGCCACTGCAGTTAATAGTGCCCCAAATCTATATTTTGAGGCACACACCTCATTGTATCATGGCAAGCTCTGTTATCAGTCAAAGCAGCCCTCCCGAAAAAAAATTTTGAATACAGGAAATCAAACCATTAAAATTTGGGTTCTGTCCTGGTTCAGGTTCATCGGCAATTTTTTCTGCTCTCTGGGTTTAGTCCCAGATCTGATGTTTATTTCATGAAGTGGTTTATAAACCAGTTCAGCCACTTTCAACTGATTTAGATACGCAGTTCATGAAGAATCATATCAAGCTCTTTTGCTTCCAATTTCACTCTACAATTATTCCCCCATTCTGAATCAACTAGTTTTTTAAGCTTTTTTAATTCTAAAAAGGTTTTTACAAGGTATTTTTTAAAAGCAAGTGAATAAAAAAACCCATCAGTCATAAAATTTTAAGCAGGGCACTGAACCATTTATTTTGAACAGTCTATCTCTGTATTTGGGGGTTCAGTTTCAGTTCACAGAGAGGAAAAAAAAACACCTCTTCAATCCAGTGTTTGGTATTACTATTTATCAAAAGTATAGATTGGGCACTGAAGATCGAGAAACTGTTGAGTTCTTTTGAAGTATAATATTCTGCTACAAATATAATGCTATCACTCTTTTGGATCAAAGACTGTTGCAAGGAATTTATGGCCAGCCATTTTCCTTTTCTGGATATTGCATTCGTATTAAAACCTGTGCTGCTTGCTGTCTATAGAAACATCTATAGATCTTCAATCTATAGATACGATACATATGCATGCACATACATGTATACAGTATACATCCTGGTCTACCATGCCATATGATACTTCAGCTCTCCAATTTATGTGATTTAGAAAGCAAGTTTTATGAAAAAAGAGAAAAAGGAAAAAAGGGTAGAAGCATCCATGGTTAGAAGGAAACATAAGGCAGAACAACCTTCCTTTTGTTGAAGAAAAGGAAATAATCTGACCCCAGTATGCCCAGGAAGGAACAGGGAGGTGGGTCTGCATGCCATCAAACTGTTTTATCCAAAAGAAAACAGTTTTATGAAGGAGGTGGGAAAGGTGTTCAAGTGTCCCAACGTGTAAACAAAACTGAACTGAATTAAGACAGTGCTGAACAGTTAAGAGCGTTTATTACAGTATAGAAATACAGTACATTCAAAGAGGTTGAAAGAGAAAATCAAGTGTCACATAACACATTCAGACTGTTTAGTCTTCTGGCCAATTAGAGTCATTAGGCAATTCTTTAAAACCCCACTATAAATAATGAGAAGTATGAACACAAACAGTGGCAAGGAACAGACAAGCCCAAATTGATAGCTGCATAGGTAATTGATGCAACAGTATATTTAGAGTCCTCAATCCTTTATTATAGTTGCTTAATTATAATAATCCATAGCGCCTAATATTCCCATAATCATGCACTCAGAAAGAGAAGAGCTCACTCAGCAACAAGCTGTTTTTAAGATACAGGGATAACTTTAGACTCCGCAATTTAATTGAATAATAATAGTCTACTCTGGCTCTCCTGGGTTTCAAATTATTACAAATTATTACTATTATTACTAGGTCTTACTAAGAGCTGTTGAGCATCAGATCTGGGAAATTTAGCATGGAAAACATTACCTTCTGCTCAAACATGGGCCTTACTAAACTTGAATGGCTGAAGAGCACCTGGTGCTATCGTTGGTGTAGACCTGTTGCTCTGACTGTTCCAAAGAGCAGATTCCAACAATAATAAAAAACAATGATACTAATTTAAAGGCTAATAAGGAAGTGTGATTAAAATTAGACGGTTCATTCTGAAACAGAGTAACCAGCATCTGCTTACCTGCAAACACTTGATTTTCTGGACATGGTTGTACTGGGAGAAGATGGAGGAGTCTGGTAGGACCAACCGTAATCTGAGCCTTTCAAATCTAGAATTACCTGGAGAAGCAGGAGACAGCCATACAGGATGTTTACATGGGTCAAGTCAATGACAGTTGAAGGTAGTTGAGTTTGGACCTGCTAATCTTACTGCTGATATGGCATTCCACGGAACAGCTTTCACTAATGTCTGACAGATGGTCTAACATTTTAATTACCTAAAGTTTTTATTTATCTAATTGTTCAGCCCTAAGAAGAGCCTCTAAGATTATTCTCAAATCAGTTGAAAATACAATGAAATTACATTCAGATTACACCGCAAACAGTAGAAAAAACTGAAAACAAAATAGCAAGCTATCCATCAAGCTCAAAACCCTCAAAAGTGGGACAAATGATCTTCACCATTTATCAAAAGCTCAGCAGCTGAGCACAGACTTTGCAAGGCATGGGGTTCTGAAACCTACGTGCCACACTAAAAATGCTTCTACCTCTTTAATTAGCTACATGCATCTATGAGGCCAGAGTTCTGCATATTTCTCTTTTGCCAGCTGGTGCTCTCCATCCAAATCCAAAAGAAGCAATAGTTTGTACAACAAGGTCCAGCTGCATCCATAGCTTTTCCTGACCATGTGAATTCAAATGAACATGATCTATTCAAGAACACTATCATGTTCTCTCACAGTTACCATTCATTCAACGAGGCTTGAGAAAAGCCTCCCTAAAGCTTTGTATGCCATCCGTGCACTTCAATGACCTGTGAGAGAGTCACAGTGACAGTAAACATGAGACACTGAGCCTGCAATCCTAATCCCCAATTAGGCTGGCTTAAGTCCCGGCACAAGTCCTGGGTGTCATAAGGCACTTCTGTGCCACTTGTGGGAGGGTTAGGCCAATGCACAGACATGTGCCAGCCTCCCCAAGCCGCCACAGGATCAAGGAGTGGGTTAGTTGTGCTGGCCTAAATTGGTTAATATTGCACCCTAACTTGGAAAGGCTGGTCAAATTAACCTGTTCACTTGAAGGGGGCAGCTTGTGTGGATCCATAGTGAGGCTTTTCAGATCTTCTGATATGGTCTGTAGATGGGTTATCTCTCCCAGCATTGATATTTCTTCTTCCTGAAAGATGGTTTGAAAAATCAAATCTTGTAAAACATAGCCTACGTTACGGTTTTTTATTTAATATATCGGCAATTTTGATCAATTTCAGTACTCTAGGTTGTTGGTTTACTAAGAACAGAGTCTTTGTGAACTTATATTTTCCTCAACAGCAACTCTTTTTTGTGCAAGTAAAAATTTGCCTACATCGAAGGTTCTCAACCAGTGGCACATGTACCATCAGTGGCACATGTGGGGTACATGGGGTGGGGTGGGGTTGTGGGGTACTCAGGCAGTGGGGCAACACCCACTGCCTGAGACTACAATGCGATCTTCCAACAATGAAAGAAAACTTGAACCATCAGAGGTCTAGTGCGTGGTTTATGAGTGCAAGAAAAGCCTTGTCTGCCCTGAACATCTTGGAAATCCTGTCATGGTCTCCAAATCCAGAAGTAACTTGCAATGAAGTTAACACCATTTAACTTCTGGTGGTTCTTCCAAGGACAGTGTGCTGGCAAGTGGTACTTTGGGGAGACAAGTACTGAATAACACTGGCCAACATGGTATTGTTCAACTGGGTGTTTTCTTCTGGAGGAAAAAAATGCTTTAACATATTTTTTCCTTCAGTGTCTGTTCCATCACTTGCAAATAATACTTAGCAGCTGGTCTTTGTAACATGAGACACATACTCTGTGTTGGTCTGTAATCTTGGTCTATAAATTGTCCATCAGTTGGAACTTGTGTGGATCAAGAAGAACTAAGTTATGGCATTTGCTCTCCATGGTGGAGATTCAGGCAAACAACTAACTGCATAAGTTTGCGCACAAGACAGTCTATGCCCGACACAAGAAAGCATTTTTTGGTGGTACTCAAATTAGAGGCTTGTTGTTTGAACTGGTGCTTACGGTTTCCATAGGCCAGATTACTGGCTTTTAATCACAGATCAAATAGTATCCATGGGGGATATGTTCTGGATCCTCTGCAGATACTAACACCCATGGATAAGCAAATCCATGGGTAGCATCCTATAGGAACTCTAGCTTTGACCAGAAATGTTATCTGGAGGTGTTGGGAGATGGTTCTGAGACCCAAAGAGGCCACATATAGCTTCTGCGGGCCTCATAAAGACCCCTGGATGCAATCTGACAACACTTCCAGCCATGTTTAGGAGATCAAGTGATGCAAATTTGGAACCTGCAGTGAGTCAAATCCATGGATTGTGAAGCCACAGGTTAAGAGAACCCATTTGTATATTGCTAGGTTTCTCCTCACCACCTTTTATTGTACTCTACATTCCCTGTTCAAGAATCCACATGAAACTGGCTTGTTGGAATACATCAGAAATGCCCTTCCTGGCTGGCAGTGAAAAGACTGAATAGAAGAAATAATAAAAGTAAGCTGAGAATATATAAGTGTTAAAAATGCTGCTTCTTCTTCAACTCAGCCACGTTCAGTACAATCAATCCCATATTGCAAATATGTTAATAAATTGGGGGGGTTGTAGTCGGCAGAACGTAATGCAGATGGTGATAAAGCTGTGAGTCTAAGGCCACCCTCTGCTTTTAAGGTCTGGGAAAGTCTTTAGCCATTGCACTATACTAGTTCTCAAAACAAGCGAGCCACCTTAACTTGACCCTTGGATTAAAATGTCCCACACGACCTTTATCCTATGGGGCAACTGTTCATTCAACAAAAGTCCCCTGCTCCACCTCGTATTGATCAGGGAAGATATACATTAGTAACACACATGGTATCATTTAGGGTCTCAATTCAATTTCATGCACACAAACAATACAGTAGCTTGAAAGAAAATAAAACTCACAATCACAGGCCGGAGCATAGAAATGAAAGAACAGAATCTTCCACGCTCTTCAATCAGGGCTTTTCTTACAGCCTGTTTCTCAGTTTCTTCAAGAAGAAGGTACTTATCGTTCACATCCTGTAGAGCATGATCCAGTTGAGGCTGGATATCTCCTCTACCTATTCACAGTGAGGAAAGCAAAGGAACACTTTTAGCAATCAGTTATTCCCAGTCTCCCCAAAGCCCAAACATGTGTACCATACACAGTCATACCTGCAGACATAGAAACCCCCAATTTCATGCCAAACACATTTGCATGACCGATCATTATATGCAAATGAAAACTGGGTTCACCTCTTGGCCACCAAAATCAATCCAAGCAAATTCCCCTAAATTAGAGTGATTCATTCTGTTTCAGATTAAGAGGATTGATGATTTCTTGCATTTCATAATAGACAAGAATTAAGAAGAGACAACACAAGTGAGAAGGAGGTGAGAGGTCTGTATTTGCCTCAAGTGACAAATAAGAGAAATATAAGAGAATAGCAGCAGAATCAATCCTATACATGTTTACTCGTAAGTCCCCAAAGCATTCAGTGGGACATCGATATGCCGCTTTTCAAGCAAAGAAAATAAAAAATTTAATTCCAAAAAGGCTCACCATCTAAGAAGATGCAGTAGAAAAAGCAGCAGATAGGCAACAGAAAAGACACTACTCTGAAGTGAAGAGGGATCTCTACTCTCAACTCCACAAATATAAGACAGGCACCGCTTGGAAAAAGTGACTCTTTGCCCAGTTAGACAAGTCTGTACAGGATTGCAGCCTAAGCCTGGAAGAACTCAAGCTACATCCATATGGATAATGATGCTTCAAACCAAGTACTGGGGAACCCTGGAGTTCTTACCAGGGGTTCCTCAAGATGATTAGTGATGACAGACAAAAGTTTTATGAAACATTGCTTAACTACCACCACTCTTTTACCTGTATTGCACAGCTGCAGAAGTGCATTTTTTTGTTCTGAGCAGATTCGCACCAATACTCCAATTCTGCAATCCCCCCTTTTAGAGCAAGCATTGATGCACAGCGTTCCCAACACCCCATAACTGCTTTTATTTCTCTGCTGGCTGGCATTTTCTCAAAACTGGCTAGGTGGAGAGTATGTTGGGGCGGACAATGTCCCTCCTAAGATCATCAGCACCCAGCAACATGTTAGGTAGAGTTAAGCAAAGTGGGATCATATGTGATGTTTTTGCTTTTGTTGTTGTAGTGTACTGTGTTGTTTTTACCATTGATAAAGCACCTCATTTCGTTGTACATGTGTGCAATGACAATAAATTTCTATTTCTTTGAAGAACCACATGTGAGCAGAGAACAATTCCTACAAGTTTGCCTTCCGGGAGACTGATTGGTAATTAGGATCGAAACTGCCCCTATCCCTGCTGCTTTGATTTTCAGCAATGAAACTCAGAAAGTTGCCCATTCCCACTCTGGTTTGGTTTGATTTCCAAGAGTGAGCAAGGTGAAAGTAATAGGCAGGCAGTAGGCAGTTGTTGGGGCCTCAACAGTTGCCAGTTCATTGCTTCCTCCCAACCTTCTGTTTGAAACAATCACTTTCTCCTACCTCACTGGTGGGTGATCCTCATTTTAAAGTCATGTAAGACAATGAGGAGGTTCAACAGAGCTGGAGAATGCTCTACATATATTGAGCATGAACCCCAGAATGTGCTCCTCAATCTTTTATGGTTTGCAGGAAATTCATGGCAGTGCCAGAGCCACTTAAAATGGAAAGACTTCATAAGAACATGGAGAAAAGAAGGCTGAGAGGGGACCTGATTGCCCTCTTCAGATACCTGAAGGGCTGTCATAGGGAGGAAGGGGCTCATTTGTTCATAGCTGCTTCTGAAAGCAGGACTAGAACCAATGGGTACAAACTGCAAGAAGGGAGATTCCGGTTGGATATCCGGAAAAAATTCCTGACGGTGAGGGCAGTTCAGCAGTGGAACAGATTGCCAAGGGAGGTGGTGGACTCTCCCTCACTGGGGATCTTCAAGCAGAGGCTCGACAAGCACCTGTCGGAGATGCTCCAGGAGGATTTCCTGCTACAGGCAGGGGGTTTGACAAGATGACCTACTGGGTCCCTTCCAACTCTAGGATTCTATAACATAAGAAGAGCCTCCACTGAATCAGGCCAAAGGCCCATCTACTCCAGCTTCCTACTCCATCTACTCCAGCTTCTATCACACAGTGGGCCCCCAGAAGCTTCAGGGTTGTCCACCTCTACACACACCCCTCATGGCTTGTAGCCTATTAACTACAAAAAGAAAGTTTGCTTTTGCATAATTTTTTTAAATACACACCAAGAACTCTCCAGTCCACTGACAAAAGTCAGGCTTGTGGCCCATCAGAATTTAACTATGGCCATCGATTTTGGTAGGTAGAAGATGTCATCCATTCAGGCATAACTCTATCCAGTACTATACGCAAAAGTTAAATGGTATATTAACCACAGATGTATACAAGCAGCATTTTCACAGAACAATATTAGGGAACCAACTTTACAAGGAAAAAGGCAACTGCTACAAGTTATAGCATGGCTATGAACGCAGAAAATTATTTATATTCCAATGTATATACTGCTCAGGCTCTTGCCAAATCTACTTCACCATCAGCCACCACCATATTATAGATCCCTTTTTCTGAAGTGTCTTTTCACCTCTCAGACAAATGATGACTCTTTAAGGTATAGTTTAGGACTGGTGGACCCCTGGAGAAGTTTCCCCAAAATGACATTAATAAATCAAAGCCAGAATGGGACAACAGCTGATTAAAAGCAGTGTATTTCTATTACTTGGAAAATCGTAAGGAGAACAAAGCATTTTCAAAGCACAGTCTATATATTGCAGAAATAACCACACACAGCCACCCAGTTTGTGGATTATTCAAAAACTATTTTTGCTGATTTGGAAATATACCTTTATTTAACGTGGCTGAATTTCAAAGCCAGTATACCCCTTTCTAACACACACTCGCACAATTTCTATTGTAATTTTTTTCAATAAGCTGCTCATTTTTGCAAGTTCAAAGACTACACACTAAGTCATTGTATACATATCAGAGAAAGTAAGACGAGTCTTGCTGGGTCAGACTGAAGAGATACCTAGTCCAGCATCCCATTTCCTAATACAGGTGAGGCATTCAGAGTTCTGCACTAGGGTTGGGGAGAACTGGAGAGAACTGGTAGGTTCAAACTCAAAATAAGTCAATAATTATTCCTCAAACCAACCAAAACTGAGCAGGAAAGAGGAAAAATTGTTTTCAAAGACAGGATGAAGCTGAATTATTGTTACTGACAACTTCTCTCACTGTTGCTCCCCACCAGCTGATATTCAGTGTTTTATTGCTGGCACCTCTATAGTGACATTGAGGATCTCTTTGTCTAACAGCCATTGATGGACTTATCCTACACAAAAGGAAGTTCAATGCCTAAGCTAGAAGACCACCATTGTAATGTGGGTTTCAAGCTCAAATGTGCATCACATTCTTTCTACTTCATGCCAACAGATCAACCTATAGCTTCTGCTGCTTTTGTTTCCTTCCTTCCAACATCCCTACATACCTTTAATTTAGCAAAAATTGTAGCGGCAAGACAGACAAAGTATTGTTTAGCCACATGGTGCATGCAAGAGCATCAGTTGTAATAGCCTTGACTCATTATGGGGCTATGCCAGAAGTTAGTTCACATGCCTCACCCATCCATCAGTGATCTTGCTTCCGTCCTTCAGTGAAGGACAAGGGACTATCCTAGAAATTATAATGGCCCAAATCCACCATCCTCCCACAAACCTGATGCTAGCCCCGATATAGCGTCAGTTGTGCTAAGACTGCACCACTTAAATTTAACTTCCAACCCACTGCATATTACTTGTGATTTGTAAGACCAGACCTGTTCAATGCAAGGCACACTATTATTCAAACTGCAAGAGCAAAAAAAGGGAAGACTACTATTTTGAGAACAGCCAGCAAACCGCTGGTTGCTCAAGTGCAACTATGCATGGCAGAAGTTTCAACTTGAAGACAGTAAGTCAATTAAATCTTTAAACCTATTTCTGCAAGTGGTGAAGGGTGACATATGAGTGCAATGAGCAGACTGCTGGAGCCAAAGCTCAGGCTTATGGTCCTAATCAGTTATCACTCTTTAAAAGGAATTCCAGGAATACACACCTCTCCATGACACTTGGTATCAGTGTTAAGTATGCTGGGCTTCACAATGAGTTGTTCTCAACAGGGACTTTGCTCTGTGAAAGCCCTAGCTTCTCCTTCCCTTCTAGTATAATAGTATAGCTACCACAGTAGATCAACTAACACAGTAGATCAAGCATCTCGGTATGTGGGGGACTTGTTCTCCAGATCAGGGTCCCCAAAGTCAGCAGCTGGAGCTGTTGGCTTGATTTGGAGAAGACAGAAACTAAAGCAATCAAGAGAACCAGGAATGCTCAACTACTAGTGTTTATATCAGACCCTATAAATAAATAAAAAGTTATGCTGCCAGCAGGAACCAATACTGCATACCCTTTTTAAACTTGGAAACTGCTGCAACTTCAGAATTCCAGTTCAGAACAAATACTGCTATCAAATCCCAATAAACAGAACTCATATATTGGTTACTGATGAAGGAATAACATGCATGTGATTGTTATTTTTAAAAGGAGAATTTTTGGAATAAGGGTTTACAAAGACCAAGGATTTTAGGCTCTAGACTTTAAAATTAAAATACATTAAATTTGAAAAGTTTGTTGAGATTGTAAATGAGGTTTTCAAAACTTTTAATAAGTCCATTGGTGTCCAATCCCAACAAGAGGATGCCTTAGGATTAGGCCAGGTAAGTGAATGAAAAGTGATTGCTTCACCCAAGCCTTCTACTGGGTCATGTGAACTAGTGTTTGAGCTCTTTCCTAGACTAGTAGGATGTGCAGATGTTCTCCTCTGGACAAGCCATGAAAAAAATCAATGATAGCAAACAGATTCTGAAGAACTTAAAAGCAGCACTGAAAAAGAATTCCAGGTTTCTTGGTGATTAGGTACTTGAAAGCATTCAGGAAGCAGGGTTGGAGCTTAAAAAGTGGATGGCGTTGCTAGAAGACCTGAAATATCTTTTTCAGCCCAATGACATGCTAGTGATTTTGGGTAGAATCTGAAAGAGGAGGACTTGGATCCAAATCATCTGCTCTTGGACTCCAAAGGCAAAAGTTTTGAAATTCAGAATTAAAGTCTAGGCACCTAGTGGAGACTAGACAACCATAAGGAGGCCACAGAAAGGATTACACTGACCAGCCACCAGGGATTATAGTGCAGGTTAGACTTACCCATTGCCTCAGCTGTCGAGAAGATGAGCATGGTGAGAAATAGCAGGATACAAAAATTGACACAGAAAAGGAAAACATAAGAAGTCAAAACCAACATTCTAGCACTCCTACAGATTATACATCATTAGCTCCAAGAGATGCAAAATGTTCCGTAACCCTTAGATGACCAACTGGATCCACTGACAGGCAATTATAATTTATGCAAATTAGGTTATTTTTAGATGGTCATCTAATTAACAGAACTAAAACTAGTTTCAAGTCATTCAGCTTTGGTGGAAATTCCACTGTTGATCTTGCAGAAGATGAAGTATGCCAAGATAACTAGGAAGGAACTTTATAAATTTAACTGGGATTCAAAAGAAACGTCAAGATTTAGGACCAAAGCTAAATTCAGGTGCCAGTTTCTAATCTCCCAAAATTATGGTTTGGATGATTAGATGTGTCATGCTTATGGAAATGGATTATAAATATATTTACAATTTCCCTGGTTTATTTCTTCTCTTCTTCCTATATGGGAGGACTGAGGACGACACAGGGAGGAACACAAGCCAAAAGATCATTTGAGATGCACAGTACTTGGAGAGGTACAAGAATTATAACCTCAAGGATTATATATATATAAGTAAGATAATGGTATGGAGATGGAATTTACATTGTGCTTGGAAATAAGATTTAAAATATACTCCTAAGGCTGTCAAAGCTCTTCCTCTCAAGCATGAGAATTAGTACAAAAATACAGAAATAAATGGTTCAATCTTCTCCATAGAATTGCACTAAAATTAACAGGCTGGCATGTCAGGAAACCCTGGAAAAGAAGCTCCTTAACACTACACATTGTACTGAGCACCTTGTGATGATGTAGAGCAGAACCTTTTTTGCTACCACAATTTCCAACACAATTTCCTTTTTAAAATGCATTGCTTTTAGACATAAAATGGCAATATGTCAAATCTTCCAGTTTCAAAATTAAACTTTTTTTCAGATGACTATCTGGAGGAAGCACACATTCATATATTAACATAAATGCACAGCTTTTACATTCTGCTAAAACAAATATATTTTCAGGTTTTTCTCCCTGAACATTTAAAACAGTGTAAAAATTTGTACACTATGGATTAAGTCTTCCTTCAAAGATTTCAATTCAAACACATCTATCAGAAAAAAAGTCCTTTGGAGATATCTTTAAGTTAATATGTCATACTTTTTAAAATCAGTGGTTCACAAAATTTTTGGTGATAGCACCCACTTCTTAAAATGACAAACTATCGAGACCCACCTACTTTACTAGACTTTAAAAAAAGTAGATCTAGAAAGAAAGATTTTATTATAAGTAATAATAATAACAAGAAAAGACCCTCAATTATATTCCTATATTTACACATACTTGCAAACTATGGGAGCTGAGCTTTTTGCAGGGTAATTAGCAATTTCTGAATAATTTCAGGGCTTGAGGATATTAGTTTTCTGATCTTTCCGTTATGCTTTGGCAAACCTCTAAAAATCAGGCCATGACCTACCAGGGGGTGCCAAACCAGAGTTTGTGAAACACTGCTTTAGATGCATCATTAAAGATATATCAATCATGTGACTGACATCCATATCTATATCCTTTTTTAACATTCGCACAATTAAAGTTCGAGGCTGCAACACAAACTGAATAATCTAGATTGACTTTTTGAGCACAATTCATGTCTACTCAAAAGTAAGCCCCATTGTTTTCAATGGGGAAACATTGTCTTTAGGATTGCAGCCTTAATCATCTGGGTACACCTAGATTTAACTTTCAGAAGCTACAGCCATCTTTAACACTAATACCCTGAAGGATGCTCCCTAGTACCGGTTTGATCATATTAATTGATTGATTATAACCAAAACAAACATGTGCAAAACATTAGCCTTAAATATTCCCTTGCTTTTTCTAATGCTATGACTCCACGCACAAAAAAACCACCATTCAAATTGATTGGACATGAACTGTACTAAATATATACCGTAATTATACAATGAAAACAAAAGAGAAAGATTTCTGCTTTTAAGAATTCACCACTAAATAGGCATGATAGACTAAGGGAACAATCCTAAGCAATTTTCCACTTCCAGGGTAAGGGAACAAACACTGCCTTACATTGATGAGACCTCCAAGATTGTTCCCCAACTGCAGGATGCTGTGTATGCTTCCCTGGCACAACAATGCCAGTGTTGGAAAGTTGGTTAGGATTGCACCCTAAGAGAAGGTAGAGAAAACTAAGACAACAACAGGTCACTGGACAGAGAAAACGTGGCTTCCAAACACACCATATCCAGAGGATGATGCAAGGATCACCATAGCCCATCAGCTTCAAGTTGACCCTCAAACTACTCTAAAGGAGATACTGAACAAAATATTTGGGACAGACAGGCATCAAACCTACCAGGTTCAAACTATAATGCAGCACCTGCAACCCACATACAAATAGATAGTAATTCATGGTGCCACTACCATCTCCAGGTGGAGTGCAAACGTTTTCCTCATTTTCGATTGTAGTGCTTCTGTTTTCCTAGAATCATCCAACAGAACGGAGTTTCCAGGAACCACTCAGATCAGCAGACAAAGTGGAAGTTTCCTATAGGAGAGGAACTTCCCCCTGCATAAATCGGCTTCTTGTGTGGGGTTGCCATTATTCTCTTCCACAAAATCAGGACAGGATCGTCTGTCCCATTTGCCACTATGAGAAAACAATCCCCCAAAATTGGGATTGTCCCTGTTTTGGGGGACATATGGCAATGTGCTCTTGTGCCAATTCAACCAGTCCAGGTTATTATCTGGACTAAAGATCATGGTTATTAATACTGAGCAATGAAAAGCAAATTGCAAACCCATTTATGCAGAGGAGCCATAGCCCACATTGTGAGCAGAAGCATGTACAACATACAATCCATAGAATGTGGCTGACTTTCTGTCCTCTTTAATATAATTGTACAGTTAAAATATTGTCACAGGGAGGTAGGGCTGGAGAGACCAGGACATAGCAAAACACAGGCCAAGCAAACTACTAAAAAATTTATTCCAGCCAACATTTCTGAAATGAAAACCATAACAGAATTTACACACAAACTCAAAATATTTCACCAGGATCCCCAAACGCCACTCTCATCTTTAACTTTTCAGATTCGTATTGTTCACTCTTTTTCTACTTTTAATTTCTTAGATTTCTGTTTTTGTTCTATTCAAGCCCTGAGGTTCAATGTTACAAGAATTCAAAATGATTCCATCATCTGGTTAAGAAAAATTGGTCAGAAGATCTCGGTTGGGAGGCTTAACATAGAAAAACTCTAGATTCTGGCATTTATATCTGCTTTTTGCTTCTATCAACTTAAAATAATGAACTGTGAGCTTAACTCCTCAAAAATGAAAACCAGGCAGATGTTTCTATGTTTTAAGCATTATTACATGGAAAGTAAAAAGAAAATTTAGGCATTATATATACCTCCTTCTGTCATTCTTTTGAAGCATACTGTATATAATTACCACTGTTTCTTAAAAGAAAGTATATGCAAGCACTCAGATTTCCATTTCAGCATACCTACCATTATGTCCATATTCTGATTTTAAAGGGAATATGTGCTAATTGGGGCAAACCCAAAAAGAACCAGTTGCTTCTAAATAAGACCAAATCAAGGCTACCCGAACACTCATCTTGCCAGTTCCAGGCAACCCCATTTTACCCTTATGAGGTATATAAACCCACAATAAAGACACACTCTACCTGTACAGCCATATGCTAATCCTTGGTCGTATATGTTTTGGGGGCACGGAATAAGAACTCACAGGGCACATCTCAAAGAGTCTGTTATATGGGTGCATATCATCTTTTCACTTACCCATAAGGATGCAGTTATTGGTAAGGACACAATTATTGATGTCATTTGTAAGATCCCAACCTTCCCCCCCAAAAAACAATACCTAAGGAGTATTTTAGAATACCCTCTAAAAACAATAACTAAGGAGTCCAGAACAAATACCAAAGAGGCTGCCTTGCCCCTATGTGAACACTGTCTAGCCAGGGATGGCAAACTTTTAATGTAGAGCATGTCACATGCCCCTATTAATGTAGAGAATCTTGAATGTGCCACATCATCTTAATATCACTTTTAGCAATTACCACAATAGCTAAGTAGAACCTCCAAGTTCCAGGCAGTATATCTGAGAACTGTAAGATACAGAGCAAGAATCATGGAAGTGCTGTTAGCTATTTGGGGCTTTTCAACACTTGGCTGTCTACTGATGAAGCCAAAAAGGCTGCCTGCATGGACTGTTTAGTTTACCCCAGTGGGACTCTATCCAAGGTCCATATAATTTATTTATTTGATTTATATCCTGCCTTTCTTCCTATAGGAAGGATACCTAAGGGGGATGTGGTATATGTGCAATCATTACTATTCATTCATCATTATTTTTCAAAAATATATGGCGACTTTGTCATATGGGTGCCATGTACAAAATATCTGTGTGTCACTAGTAGCATGTGTGCTGTGAATTGGTCACCCTGGTCAAGCCCTACATGCTCAGTTTTTTTCACCTCCACATGCTGCTGAGACCTGGAACATCAAAACAATATGCCGGTATGCCGAAACAGAACATCATCAGTATATTTTGAGTGGGATGGCTGAATACACCTTTCACTATAATAATGCATTTGTGGCTTATACGTATATGTTTATCAGCATATCATTGCATTCACATGGAAAAGTAAGTTCCATGTTCTTAACCAAAACAGCAGAAATAATCACACATTGCACAGCAGACTGTGAGAATAAGACTATATGGGAGATGTAGGAATGAAAGAATTTCCCAATTACTGTAAAGTACTTGCTTTCCCGCATTTTTACAGTATCATTTTTAATGTTGCACAAAAAGCGATGTTGTCGTAGTTGTAAATATGAACACCTTTTCATACCATAAAATAATTTAACTTTTAATTCAACTTTGTAGGAATAAACCCAATATTCAGCTGTACCAAAATCAGTCTGTGGTATTAATTAAGATGCTTACCAGCTTTGAAGGGTCAGTGTGAGAGAGCAAATCAGTGTGGCAGCAAGGGGACACACACTGTGTAAAACTTACTATGTTACAATTCATGAGACCATCCCCATAAAACCTGAAATGGTACTCCAATGGTTTAACCAGATAGAGTGGCCAAACCATACAGTAGTCGAACAGGTGGGAAAGGCATATGGAGATTGGAAACAGTGTTCTACATTCAGAATAAATTTTTACAGTGATCAAAGAAATACTACAATGATGTGCTATATGGTAGATATCAGATGAGGTACTGTGTGTAGGATTGGGAGGTGGGAGTAAAGCCACTACAAAAGAAATTATCTTATTATTAATTATATTAATAATATAATTAATATTATCTATTTAATAAAATATTATCTTATTTAATAAAGATGTAAACAGTCCTATAATTATGGCTTGTCAGTGAAAATCAAACATGGCTTTTCCACAGCAATATATCCCTATAAATGAAAATTTAAAAATTGGGAAATTCACCTTTTTTAGCCTTCTTCTGGAGTTTCAATGTATCTGAAGATTTCTTTTTTATCTCCTGGCGAGCTTTTTTGTATTCTAGAAAGAAAAAGACATGCACAATTTGTTTGACTATATATTTTGGACCACACATTATGGAATGGCTCTATGATTCTATACTGATACTAAAAATGAAAGACATATTTAATAAAGTCGAGAATAAGAGTGTCAAGCTGATTTTATACAGTAGGCTCAACAGCATACATGGCATCTATTAAGGGCTGGAATTGATGTCATTAAGCAGGTGATGACCAGCAAGAAGCACTTTTTTTCTCACCTGGGAACACATTAGCTGCAAATGACAGAAGAAAAATTATGCAAATCTTGTCAAGGTATAGTAGAACCCAATTATGACATGCGTAGCCCTATGGTGGGGTTTACAGTAACCTTTCCTTTTACTTCACACAAGGAAAGTTTAGGTTGATACAAAGAATTAGTCACTTATGTATTAACCACCAAGATTTGAAATCAATGTTAACCAGGGGATCAAATTCTGGTAATTTGGAAAATCTGGTTAATTTTAACTTTGTTTAACACAATCATTAGCCTTGGTTAAAGAGGAAAGAATTTTCTACAAATTGGGGAGTAACACAAAAAGCAAGTAATCCCAATCCATCCCCAATCTCCAGTTAAGAGCCATCAGTGACCATCAGAGTGATGGTCACCATGGGGCAGTTGATGAAAGCATACTGAGTCCAAAGCAGGAGCCTTTTTGGGAAGGGTTTTTTTTTAAAAAAAATTTTAAACTCCTATTATTCTGCAGTGTCTGGCCACTCTCCACTTTCTCACATATATACCTTTTGCATGGTCTTTATCCAGCTGATTCACCATTTTCTTCCATTCTTCCATCTGCTCTTGAAGTGGGTTTATCAGACAGTCAATTAAAGCACTAAGTTTTGTTGAGAAAACATAAAGATGCATCAATTCCTGCAGAAGAAAACCAATCTGAATCTGCCCTAAGCCTATTATATGGGAATATTCCAAAATCTCATCCTATTTATTAATATACAGGCTGGACAGTAGGTAGAATAAAGTTTGTGTTAGCATTATATTATTTACTGTCCACCTACTTTTGGTTCACCCTTTCTCTTAATGTTTTTAATGCTTTGGGTGTGCGGAGAAAGGTGGAATACAAATCAATCAATCATGAGTTCAGCAGTTATACAATGTTTTAGCTTGTTCAAAATGTCTTAGCCCCAAATCCAGAGTTACTACGGGAGCACGTAAGAGACTTTCCGTGCACCCGTAGTTACTGCACCACCTTGTGAAAACCTATAGGAAATTCATATTGGAATCCAGAGTAAATTGTTCTTACATCGGAGCAAGGACTCCCCATAGTTACTCTGGATTTTGCCCTTATATTCATTATCTCAATGGTTACAACAATCATCAGAAGGGGTGAGGAATGACACACAACACTGAGACTGAAGATCTATTTTTCCAAAGGCCATCTAGTGAATTTGCGGCACAATGAACTGCCACAAATTCACTGCCAGTGCTTTCTGATTTAGATGAGTTTTCCTATTTTCAACATTGTCTCTGACCCACTGAAAGAAAAAAATGTAGCTTTCAAATTCTACAACAGTAGCCAATTTTTGCATCTGCAACAGCGTCCTGCCCTTTATTCATTGCTGAGCTACAGTAACACCAGAGACAGGAATTCTTAGCGCATAGAAAGGCTGGATGCCACAGGCTTGGTTCTTATGGTGGGCAGTTAAAATCTTTCACTTGCACAATGCCCAATTTGTTTGGCAAGGGAGAAAGAAAGGGTGTTCCCAGCTGCAGAAAGTCAGAGGTTAGCTGGAAGTCAGCCCCAGTAAAGAACTAAATGAAAGGAGTTGTGCACCAATTACATCTTGACCACCGTCCAGGAGCTAATGGAGAGCTACTTCCAAACTCTGTCGGCTCAGTGACATGGCATTACTCACCTTGAAAACTGCCTGAGTTTGGATTCGATGCTCCTGTGCCTCATACACATCCTGGTCAGAGCTGAGCCAATTTCCCTCGTAGCACCTGAAAGAAAAAAGAATGGATTTAAGTATCAAAAATGGCTTTTCCAGGAAAGTACTTCTAAGTGATGCATGGAAAAGACTGAAAAAATATTGAACACCAGGTCCTTTATCAGATCCATTTTCAGATCCTTTTGCAAGTCAAATACACAGGGCTCAATCCTATCCAACTTTCTAGCACCAATGCATGGGCAATGAAAGGGAAGGGAATAAATACTGCTTTACAAGGAAACATCCATTATTATCCACCAACTGCAAGTTGCAGCACATGTCTCACTGGAACAGCTATGCTATTGGATGTTGGTTAGAATCATGTCCATAGCCCAACAGAGATCTAATTTAGTATCCAACATAGGGAAAACTGTATGTCAAATTCACATTTTGGGTGTAGGGTTGGTCCCTGGAACATGCTGAGTGTGCATATGGAGGGGTGGGGAGTGGGCAGCATAAACAGTAAAAGAAATAAAGGAGATAGCCATCTAAATGAAAATTAACAACACATTTTTAATGACTCAATGCAAAATCCTGGAAGACCTGGAAAGATAACCAAAAAACTTTTATGGCATTCTGCGTTATGAACACAACTGGAAGCCTGCCGAACTATTCTTCTTAGCTCTTGCTCAGTGCATGAGGCAAACAACCACAAGGATTATCCAAAGTCAGCAGTTGTGATTCAATTATGGTTTAAAAACAAAGCCAAATCTAATTTAATATTCTAGCTTCTAAACCATAGTTGCTCTTGATTTAGCACAACAAGCAGTCCTATGATTGAAACAAATGAGGATTCCCTGGGTGTGCAAAGCAAGGTGGAAGGGCAATGAGAAAGGAGAGCATGTGGCTTCCAGTTATGTTGTGATAAAAAAACCCCACAATTTGTTGGATTACTGAAACTCCTAAATCTAAAGAAAGATAATCAGAGTGGCATCCCCAGGAAGTGCAATAACTGGGAAAACATGCAACTTAGCTTGAACATAAAAAAAGCAGAGAAGATGAAACACAACCATTTGCAAACCTTGAAATAGCAGACATCCTTGCAATAGCAGACCCACTCAATCCATTCAAAAGATTGAATTCAACGAAGGGTGCAATCCAGAATAACTATGGGGAGTCCTTGCTCCGGAGTAAGAACAAGTTACTCTGGATTGCAATACGAATTTCCCATAGGTTTTCACTAGGTGGTGCAGTAACTACGGGTGCATGTAATGTCTCTTATGTGCTCCCGCAGTTACTCTGGATTGTGCCCTAGGCCTCCATTGCATGGGGAATGCAAAAGATGTCTTTACAAATATTATTGCCAGGGACCCTTCCTCTGTGATGTTTACAAAGATGCTTTTGCATAAAAGATTCTCCATATTCACTTTGGACATCCATAGTGCTACTAACAATAGTTATATGCATCTATTGGGAATTAATACTATTTTTAAAATAACTCATTGGCATAATGAAAATTCTGTAAACAATAAATACCAAGAAATACCCAATAGGTCATTAAGTGTCGGACATTCTAACCACTGGAATTGAGAAAGAATCTCAGGGATCAAGGATAACTGCATGACCAATGAGAATTATTCTACGGGTTCTCCCATCTAATTATAGAAATGCTCCACAATTTGTTTTCAAGATGGAAAGGGAGAGACATGGCAATTGTGTGTTATGTTGTAGGATTACTAATTCTATAAATCAGATTTCTTAGCTGCCATGAACTGCCAGCAGATGGTGCTGCCTATTAAGGAACAACTCAAGAATGGCCTCGTTGGATCACACTTGAGATTCATCCATTTCAGGGCTCTGTTTCTCCAACAATGAAAGAACAAGATACCTTTAGAGAAACTCATTAGCTGAACAGAATAACAGACTTTGCCATGCAGTCTGCCCTGGCAGGGCTGGCTCATCTTAAGGTAAACTGAGGCAGCTGCTACAGGTAGTAGATTTGCACATATGCTTTATGCTGTTCCAAATGGGAACAGCATGGGATAGGGTGGGGGACAGAAGACCACATTCGCTCAGCAAACTATATTTGCTGCATTAAAGCAGCAGAACATCCAAAACTCAAAATGGAAAGTTAACGTTTTAGTGGCAAGAGACAATACATGAACTAGATCATGAACTAGATCAGAGGAATTAAGAGGACATTGTGTTAGAGTAAGGAATTGGGGTGAGAACAAGGTACCTATACACAAAAAGCTAGAAACACCAAATCCCCTGTTAACCAGCAGGCCAGGGTTCGAGAACAGGGTCGGCCCCACAAGACAGGGTGAGCTCCTGGCCTTAGCCCAGCTCTGCGACGCCAACTGGATCCAATCGTATTGGCTCTGCCTTTTCATTGGACTAATTCAGTGGCGTGGAGAGGGGGGATTTGCTGCTTGGGTAACAGCCTATCCTCCATAACAATTCAACCCAGGCTTTCATGCTTTGCATGCAGTGCATGCAGCGCTGAGCATGATACCATAGTCTTTCAAGACTGACGGAAGCCTGCTTTGGTTGACCAGAGCAAAACAACACCTAGACAAAAAAGATTGTGCATACACTGCGGTATGGTCATGGTGGGGCACTTATCCTCAACGCTTCATCTGTCATACACTTGGTCAAAATGAATGGCTATCACTGATGGTTACGATTCACATTGGGCCTCATTTATTGTTTGGTGGAATCAAACCTCAATAGGCCTGCACTAGATTGTCTCACATCATCCATTACCAGGGTGGTGGGCAATAGCCTCTGTACAACTAACTTTTCAGAAAAAATGAACTCAATCAAGAAATCTCCAAAAAGAAGTCACCAAGTGGATGACTTGCTCTTTGAGGAAGGGACCTTAAAGACAATACTCCACAGACACACAGACTGGGCATTCTTTATCCATAATTCAGAAATACAAACTTATGTGAGCCCAACATGGGGTCACAACTTAACTTTTTTGTGCCTAAAGACTTAAAATTACAAACTGTTTCATGCACAGACCTGGTTTCCTTGCACAATATTATTAAAATATTGCACTGTGTTAACTTCAAGCTATTTGTAAAAGGATATATAGGAAACAAATGAATTTTGTGTATAGACTTGAACCCCATCTCAAAGATGTTCTGTACAGTATATACAGTATGCCAATATCCAAAATACGTTTGGTCCCATGCACTTTGTGGTAAGTGAACCTAACTCAAATTGAGCTTTTTATTTCTGCAAGACAAATGTTAAGTTAAACGTAAGACATTTGAACATTGCAGGCTTGAATTAAGTATGTTTTCAGATCAAAATACGAGGGGATTCCAATTATTTGATGCTGATTCCCAGGAACTAGAAATATTTTTTCCTATCCTTTATGGCTAAAAGACAGGGACAATCTCTGAGATTTGCTATTTGTTCATCACTGGAGACAGTCACTGGCAATCTTATGTCCCATTTCATAACTGTACATAAAATGTTTCTGATAAAAAACTCATTAAATTTTAAATTGGTAGATAAACCAATTTTTCTGAGTAGAAATTGTTATATTGCAATTCTTTCGATATCTCAAGAAGTAGCTTATATATTAAGGTGTTGGTAAGCAATTTTATTCAAATCTTATTAAATCAAATATCCAGGAGGAGATTAAAACAATGGCTGTTTCCGGTATAAAGAGCTTCTGGCTAGTTTTAAACACTTAATATATTTTTCACGCTTAGCAATGTTTTTTTCTCGTCTCGTCTCATTTTTGCAACTCAACGCACAACTCAGTAAGAGCTACTTATACTTTTCTCTCTTCTGACTCCACCATTTCCCACCCACTCCATTTCTTCCAAGCAAGGAAAGAAAATAAGTTAAGAGCAACAGATGGAATGAATAGATACAGACAATATAGCACATAAACAGAAGATAAATGTCATCTGAAGACATGCAGACACGACAGAAAACGGATTACATGGGACACCAGCTGTTCTTCCCACTTACAATATTACTTGACTCCCAAAAAATATGCCAAACACCTGACATTTCTGTTTGTGAGGATGTAAAATACAGGCTTTTTGTTTAACTGCCTCCTATCCATATTTGTGTACTATATATTTCATTGGGGGGATTTATTCTTGCATTGTATTATACTATTTACATCTTCGGTTAGTGTCGAAAGGTTCAACACACAACAAATTATTAGAATCTGTTATTAACTAGTAACAGATTGCAAATGAAAATTGCACATGAAACATTCACATTAACAGTGGATACAGTATATCAAAATTTTTAGAGGTGGGTGAAAAAATTTGTTTTCCATTTCATGGGTACAAAAATTATGCATGTGCAGATTTTGGTGTCTTCCACTGTTAGAAGTACTGAAAGTTTTTATTCCAAACTTTTTATTCCAATGTTAGAAGCAATGAGTTTTTATTCCAAAGGTGCCTTTTGATAAATTATAATTGCTTTTGTACTAGGTAGGTGACAACAGTGATATAACATCAGCAGCTATGCTTGTAAAGAGGTTCAAATAATCAGAATCCCAAATACGGGTAGAAAGAGTATGGCAAAAAACTACTATTTCCTCCCAATCCAGCTTGTGGGGTTTCACAAAAGTGTATACAGGTATCCCTCATTATCCACTAGGATTCTGTTCCAGAACCTCCTATAGATAAAACCCATGGATAAAAAACCATGAGCAAATAAAGACCCATTTAACATTACACTGTTAATTAACTGATTCAGTTTTGCTTCTATGGGACAGTTTTACAAGCAAACTGGTTGCTGCCCAATACTGAAACTGATCTCAGTATTATGTTTACTAATTTTCTTCTCCTCCTTTTGTGCCCCCAGAAAAGCAGCTGGCACCTTAAGCCTCATAAGCCCAAGAATTTGGTACAAAATCTGGCATCAATGAGAAACCAGCAATAAACCACCTGTCACTAAAACAAATTATACCAAGAATTACAGGCACATCACATGTTATACGGCAGCGTTTCTCAAAGTGGGGGTCGGGACCCCTTTGGGGGTCATCTAGAGGTTTCCTGGGGGTCGCCTAAAGACCCCTGGTGCAGGAGGCCAGGTCAGGCTTGCCAGACCTCTGGCTGTAGCTGTGCGCACACTGGGGCTGACTGACAGCCTCAGGGCCCAATCCTATGCATGCCTACTCTGAAATAAATCCCATTATAGCCAGGGGGGCCTTTACTCCCATGTATATGTGGACAGGATTGCAGCCTCAGGGCCCAATCCTATGCATGCCTACTCTGAAATAAATCCCACTGTGTTCAATGTGTGCATAGAACACACATTTCATTTGTAACAATGAAAATACATCCTGCATATCGGATATTTACATTACGATTCATAACAGTAGCAAAATTACAGTTATAAAGTAGCAAGAAAAATAATGTTATGGTTGGGGGTCCCCACAACATGAGGAACTTATAAAGGGGGTCACGGCGTTAGGAAGATTGAGAACCACTGTTATACAGGGTGTGTGTATGTTTTAGAAAAGCAGGACTTATTTCAAAAACGTTAATTTAAAAATTAACCTGCATTTGATTGTGTTATTCCAAAAACCCAAAACAATAAATTATGTTTTTATATGATTAAACAGGTGTGTTCTTCCAAATCAGACACAAGAAAGGTTCCTGCACAAAGCTTGTCCCCTCTTGACTTGGATAATAAAAGCAGAGCATCCTTACTTCTTAGATAATCTGAAACTACTAGAGCCAGCAGTAAAATCCCTACATGGATTCACAGATTCAATGCAATGTATTCAACTTAGTATAGTACGTGTGCCCATATATCCCTCCCTGCAGAGACCAGAAGCTGCAGATATAAAGAGACGCTTGTCTCCAAGGGTCCCTGCATACACAATACAGTTTTTTAGAGAACTGCCACAAACATCTCACTTATCAAGATCATTATAAGCTTATAGCAACATCTAATCTAATGTGCCATCAAATTTAATGCGCACCCAGATTTTGGAAACTAAATTCAGCTAAAAAAGTGAGTGTTAGATTAAAGTAAAGAGGGTATATTCTACTATGTGCAGGCGACTCCTTTGGAGTTACATCAAAGGATGGCCATACAGCCACAACTGCTGTGATTTGTTCTCTTAGTGGGATTTAAAGAGGATTGCACTGTAAACGCAGAGACGAGAGCTCTGATTATACAAAAATAATCTGCAAATGCAACCATTGAATTTCTTGGGTCCTAATGAAAGCCATATCCACGGTATCCACGGCATGGCCACAGGTAATTTTCTAGGTCTGTGATGTGTATTTTATACTCAGCAAGACCCCGATAATCAAATGATTCAGAAAATAATGAGCTAAATTCATCAAAGGCACCTGAGACACTTTCAGTCTACTTGCACTCAGAGGACCTCAACCATCTTTTTGCTGGGTAATGTTCAGCTGGTTCATCATCCACTGTCTCTAAATTGTCCATTAATAAGACAAACATGAAATCACTGGGTTGGGCTGAGGGGCTTTTGACCTTAGCACTTTGGGCTGCACATACTCTGAATCGAGATCACGATTTGAGAGGAAAACTGCTCTGAAAGATTCACCTACTGCCCAGAATTAATGAACTATTCCCACAGGGAACTCCTTGATATAGTGCTATTGTGGCAAGTTCTCGTGCTAATGATGGAGTTGCTCTACTAGACATTTATCTCCCATTTTCCTTCCATTATGGGAAAGCAAGACTCCTTTAATTTTTTCAGGGAAAAACAATTTCTCATGATGCTATACATACAATAATATATATACTCTTCTAATTAGGTCATCACACAAGGCCCGCCTGCTTTACGATCCTGAAAGACTAAGAAGTAGGCAACTAAGAAACAAACCCATTTGGAGAGAGGGCTTTGGAAATTTCTTTTTTTAATTCCTAAAAAAGAAAGGAAAAATTCTCTTTTTAGCCACAGACTAAGCACAATTTGGTTTTGTATCATTTAATTGACCGATGCTGCTGTTTGAGGATTTACACTATTTAACTGCCTATTGTGTTTCCATTTATTCGCAATATTATACCATCTCAATACTATTATTAAATACTATCCATTTACAACCCCTTAACCCCAGATAATGCCACCTCAATGTGGTCAGTGAGATCTGTGCCAGCAGAATTGCTGCAGCAGATCTGGGCAGTCCAGTATAATGCTGAGCTGATTGAGACAAGTTAGGATCTGGCATACATGCCAGAGAGAGGTTACTCTCCCCGTGGGTCTGTCCATTCAGTAGCCCATCTGTCCTCACCCTGTGCCAGCTCTCACCCCTGTATGGCAGGGAGGCTGATACACATCCTGATACTGGCCTCCCCAATTCCTAGGGGGCAGAAATACATGCTCAGGAGGTGCATGCTAAATCTCACTAACCCTACAATCCAGAGTAACGACGGGAGCACGTAAGAGACGTTTACATCGATGTAGTTACGGTACCACCTAGTGAAAACCTATAGGAAATTCATATTGCAATCCAGAGTAAATTGTTCTTACGTCGAAGCAAGGATTCCCCGCAGTTACTCTGGATTGTGCCCTATGATGAGTGCGACTGATTCGCAGGTAGGGGTGTAGATGTGCAACTGAGCACCAACTGAAGTTGTGCAAAGATACTGCTGGCCATGATCGAGACCATATAATCCAGGATTCCTAAAACTGACATTTGGTTTGATTCCTGAAAGATTTCAAGTGCTACTAAGGGGAAAGAGGGATTTGCACCATCTCATAAAACTGAAATTTAATACTTTTGACGAAGTTCAAATCTTTGTGTCACAGAATTAGGGTAGGTGAAGAAGTATTAGAACGTTCTCCCCAGAGAGGTATACCTGGCACAGAGTCTGCTTTTTTTACACCACATAAAAGACTTTCATATGTGCCCATGCCTTTCACATTTCAGTGTAGTGCTATTTTATTGGACTG
The DNA here is from genome assembly GCA_030015325.1 of Cryptoblepharus egeriae. Taxonomy (NCBI): domain Eukaryota; kingdom Metazoa; phylum Chordata; class Lepidosauria; order Squamata; family Scincidae; genus Cryptoblepharus; species Cryptoblepharus egeriae. Next base: position 10,644,581 of record JAREYC010000003.1, on the reverse strand, counting down.
TTTGTTCCACTGTCAGTAGTTTTAAATGATCTTATCTTCCACATAATTTACGTTTTACAGTATAGAAAGTTCTGGGTGCTTTCAGGTCCAAGAGTGGGATATAAATACCTAAAAACATAAAAAAAAACTTTTCCAAAGCATTTAAACATTAAAGTACCAAGAAGTATTTCTTAGAATTCTCCATGACAGCATGTGTTATAAATTAACATTTGGGATTATTCCTCGAGAAATTAAAAGTAATCACTCCTTACCAAAGGCAACATCAAAAACAGAACGTCAACTGTTTATATGGTATGCCATCTGCAAGTCTGGCTTTTAAACCATGACAATAGTAAGTTATTAAAAGGAAGAGCAATCCCTTATAATGTTCTAGGGCAGCCTCCAAGCCAGCTGATCGCAAACAAAATTACATCCAAAGGAAACCTCCAGGGTTTGTCCACTCACTGACCCAAATTTTTAAAAATAACTTCTTTTGTTTACAGAAGGAAGTATTTCCTTCGGCAACCCCTCTGAATACTGGAATATGCTATATAATTTTCTAGGAATACCTTATACTTTTAAAGATTGCATGCTAGCACTGGCACAAGAGAATGACACAATGCCCCAGATGTTTCCAAGAAAACATTCTGCAGGACTGTCTACATGTAGCTATCAAAGAACATAGTTATCAGAGCAGCTCTGCAGGATCAGACCAAATAACCTAGTTCAGCTGATTCCCATTGTGACCTACTAGAGGACTATGGGTATAATCCAGAGTAACTACGGGACCTTTTACACCAATGTAGTTATGCTGACACTTATGAGAAATGCATAGAGCAATCCAGAGAAAGTGCCTCTTACGTCTTCTGGTAGTTACTCTGGATTTTAGGGATCGTCAGCTGGCCACCAGTATTGGCTATGTAAGTCACACTGCAATCCTAAACCCCAGTTAAACTGGGGTCCCATGCTGGCTTGGGGATGTCACAAAAGTGCCAGAACGGGGCTTACGCCAAAGTAAAGATATGTGCCAGCTTTCCCACACCATATTGGGAACAGGGAGCAGGTAAGTTGGGCCAGCCTAAATTGATTAGGATTGTACCCTCAGTGCAAAGTAATTACCAACTAAGACCATACCAAGTACTCAGGAGGTGTTTGTGTAAAAAAGGCCCCTACTCATGATGCGGGACATACACTGGATCTTGTGTTCACTGCTGGGCAGGATGATGGTGATCTGGATGTGGAGGACATCTCCATCACTCCATTGCCATGGACAGATCACTACCTGGTGGGATTTAGGCTTATCGCAGCTGGTAGCCTCTGCACAGGCGGGGGACCGTATTCCATGGTCCGCACCCAGAGACTGATGGATCCAGATGGTGTCCTGAAGGCTCTGGGGGATTTTCCTGCTGCCAGAGCTGGCAACTCACCCGGCTCCTTGGTCAATCTCAGAACACGGAGATGACCAGGACCCTCAATGAGATTGCTCCTGAGCGACCTTGGCCCTGCCATAGATCAAACACAGCTCCTTGGTTTTCTGGGGAGCTGCGGACTTTGAAACAGCAAGGTCGACGTTTAGAGCGACGATGGCGAAAAACTAGTGTCATTTCTGATCGGGCAGAGACAAGGGCTTACTGGCGTTCCTACCCTGCTGCGGTGGTGGCGGCTAAAAAGGTAAACTTTGCTACCACCATCGCATCCGCAGAGAACCACCCAGCAGAGCTCTTCCGTGTGGTCCAGGGCCTACTCCATCTGGCCCTCCGCAACGATGTGGTACAGCACACGGAGGCTTGCTGTGGCGAGTTCGCCCAACACTTTGTGGACAAGGTCGATCAGATCCGGCATGACTTGGACGCCACTTTAATAACATCCAACGATGTCCCTGGGGCACCTGTCTTGTCCATCTTTTGGGATTCTTTTCAGCTTGTAGAACCTGAGGATGTGGACAGGATTCTCTGTAGTGTGAGACCATCTGCTTGCCCGCTAGACCCTTGCCCAGCCTGGCTAATCAGACTGGCCCAGGATGGACTGGCTGAATGGACAGGGAGGGTGGTGAACTCCTCTCTGAGGAAGTTGCCTTATGCATTAAAACAGGCGGTGGTTTGCCCCCTCCTGAAGAAACCCTCCCTGGACCCTATGGTGGGTCAAACATGGTGGGACCCTATGGTGGGACCCATCAACCATGGTGTCCTTCTGGGTCAATTGGCCGGGTTGGGAATTGGAGGCACTTTTTAGCAGTGGTTCCGCTCTTTCCTGGCTGACAGGTCCCAGAAAGTGGTGCTGGGGGATGCTTGCTCAGCACCCTGGCCCCTTCAGTGCGAGGTGCCACAAGGTTCCATTCTATCCCCCATGCTATTCAACATCTACATGAAGCCGCTGGGAGAGGACATCCGGAGGTTTGGAGTGAGGTGTCATCAGTACGCTGATGACACCCAGCTCTATCTCTCCTTTCCTCCTGAGTCCAAGGAGGCAGTTGAAGTCCTGAATCGTTGTCTGGAGGCAGTGGGGGACTGGATGAGGGTGAACAAGCTGAGATTAAATCCTGATAAGACAGAGGTTCTCCTGGTCTGGAAGTCCTCGACTCGGGTATTGGAATATCATCCTGTTCTGGATGGGGTTGAACTCCCTCTGAAGGAGCAGGTTCGCAGCTTGGGGGTTCTCCTGGATTCGCAGCTGCTCCTGGAGTCCCAGGTGGCGGCTGTGGCCAGGGGAGCCTTTGCTCAGCTTCGGCTGATCCACCAGCTGCAACCATACTTGAGTCGCTCGGATCTGGCCACAGTGACCCATGCCCTCATGACATCAAGACTGGATTATTGTAATGCACTCTATGTGGGCTGCCTCTGAAGACGGTTTGGAAGCTGCAATTAGTCCAGACTGCGGCGGCCCGTGTGGTTGCTGGGGCTCGTCGGTTCGACTCTGTCGGGCCACTGCTTCAGCGACTACACTGGCTGCCCATTTGTTTCCAGGCTGAATTCAAAGTGCTGGTCCTGACCTTTAAAGCCCTAAACGGCTCGGGTCCAGGGTATCTGAGGGACCACCTTCTTCTGTACAATCCGACCGTCACCTAAGGTCATCTGAGGGGGCCCTACTGACTGTGCCGCCACTCAGAGACGTGAGAGGTGTGGCGGCCAGAGATAGGGCCTTCTCGGTGGTGGCACCCCGGCTTTGGAACTCCCTCCCCTTTGAACTGAGAAAAGCTCCCTCAATACAGGGCTTCAGGCGGAGCCTTAAAACCTTCCATTTTAAAAAAGCATTTTAAATGGGGCAGAGGTGGGGGGACAGTTGTTTTTACTGTTTTTAACAAATATTTTTAATCTGCACGTTTTTTATTCAATTTAATTGTATTTTAATTATATTTTAATGGTGTTTTAATCTTTATTCATGATCTATTTTAATGATGTTTTATTCCCTGATGTCAGCTGCCTTGAGCTCCCCCGTGCAAGGGAGAAAAGGCGGGATATAAATTAATTAATTAAATTAAAAAATTTTAATTAAAAAAGAGCCCTTCCATAAACACTGAAATCTTGTTCTTTCTATGACAAAGTGCCCTGACTGTTTCAACCAGCATGCCAACTCAGCTTGAACATTCATACGGAGGCACTTCTCCAAACGCTCCAATTTCCATGCTCCATGGGATGCCTTTAAAGACAAAGCTAGCAAGAGACAAAAACAAAAATGAAACCCTAGCAGTTTTCATAATGATGACCTTTGAAATACTTTAACTTGTGACCTATTATTTGCAGCTGAAGATGGGGCAGCAGGTGATCAGCCTCGCTGTGAGTCACCATGGCTCCTTAGCGCAATAATTCCATTAGATGCTTTTAACAACCTTCCATTTTCTCTACTGCAACCACACTCCTGTTGGATGTGGTCTCATTTGGCCTCACAATGCTTTGCAAGGTCAGGTAATGGTGGAACAGGATGAGACTCTTCATCCAAGTGGGAACGGGAACTACAAGACAGTAGCCGATTCCATCAGTGCAACAAGGGTGTTCACTGCACAGTTCTGAAATAGGATCGTCTTTCCCACAACCCCCAAAACCATGCAGAGTCAAAATCTAGCCTCAAAACTTCTATTGAAGGTTATTGAGAATTGCTATAAGAGCAGGAATAAGAACTGCAGAATCTTTGGCCCTTATCTGCACACACACACACTCTCCCAGGGCAGCAAAGCTTCATCCTGCGGTGTGATTCATATCCTGTGCAGGAACTTTTGCAGCAGGCTTGTCCAACAGCTGCTTCCCAACTAATTGACGATCTACAGCTATTCAGTGTGCACGTTCCTATGGGCGCTTCATCCTCTCGGCAGTGTGAAGGCCAGCAGGAAACAACTCAAGATATGGACCACACTCCACCCAATCAAGATACTAAACCAACATCAGCTCTCTGTGTTCAAGTATATTGGTTCAGCCAAGTTTCAAAACTGCAAGGTTGGAAAAGAATAATGTTACTGAAAACTAATATTTTCCATCCTCACCCAGTATCTTCCAGTGAAGGACTTCATTTGTCCATCAAGCCCAGTTCTGTCTACTCTACATGAACAATTTTCTGCACATATATTTAGCACTGAATAATGCCTTTTACAAATGCCATAATTTCAGTTCTCAAAGAAAAAACATTTCCACTGATCATCGTAAACCCCTGGAAAGCCCACTGAAAAATTGGGAGAGAGGGCAGCTGGCTAGATGGTGTCCTGTGCTGACCCACCAGAGTGGTTCCACTCATGTATGAGTGAGAGAATAGTGATCAGCAGCACCTTCCTCTCACCACCGTGAGGGTGCAATTCTATGTGTGTCTACTCAGAAGTAAGTCTCATTGTGTTCTGATTGCATACACACTCTCAGGAAAGTGTGTTTAGGATTGCAGCCTGGAAAACAGAAGGCTAGGAGGAGATCTGATTGCACTCTTCAAATACCTAAAGCGTTGTCATATGGAAGAAGAGATGCATTTGTTCTCAACAGCCTCTGAAACTAGAACTAGAACCAATGGGAACAAACTATAAGAAAAGAGATTCCAAGCGGATATCAAGAAGAAAATTTGATGGTCAGGTCTGTTGGTCACTGGAACAGATTGCCAGGGGAGGTGGTGGACAATCCTTCACTGGGGATCTTTAAGCAGACATGTTCTCGACAAGAACATGTCAGAGCTGCTCTTGGAGAATTCCCTGCTACATGCAGGGGGTTGGACTAGGTGACCTATGAAGTCCCTTCCAATTCTATGATATGCAGGGTGAGATCTGCATTAAAATGGAATATGTAAGATGGCCCAAGTTTTAGGTTGCAGATCATACAAAAGACCTTGGTTAAAACTTGGGAGAACTCCAGTCGGTCAGAGTAGACAGCAGTACCATGACAGTTGTATTCCCCAATTAGGCAGCTTCTATTAGTGGTTTATATGCTATTTGCACTGTCAGACCATACCTTAAAAATAGCATTCAGTTTGACCCTAAGTAACTGGTGATGCAGGTGCTGGGAGAACTCAGTCATTACAAGAACCTGCTTTTTCAGCAGTTCCTCTTTTGCAGAATCATCACTTTGTGGACCTCTCGTCTCCTGATGACTCAGGAGAAATTATGCTGCTGAAAGGGCAGCCTCCATTACTGGGCTCTCCTGGTGTGACATTTGCCCTTTCCCCTATCTTGAGAAAAGGATCAAGATTTGTACACTTTCTGTTCTGTTCGGCTAAGGAGTTTCTAGTTGATACCAAGATAACCTGTTTACTCAAATCTAACGTCTTTTCCAGCTGAATTTAGTCTCCAAAATTAGTCTCCGAATTTAGTCTCCAAAACGCATTAAATTCAATTGCACATTATATTCAAGTAAATGCAGTACTGTATTTTGAATATAAGTACAGGTCAGTATTTAGTTTAACAATATTTTACTCTAAAAAGCAGGCCTCCGTCAGTCTTGAAAGACTATGGTTTCGTGCTTGGCGCTGCATACGCTGCATGCGAAGCACGAAAGCCTGGGGTGGATTGTTATGGAGGATAGGCTTTTACCAAAGCAGCAAATCCCCCCTCTCCACGCCACTGAAGCAGTCCAATGGAAAGGCAGAGCCAATACGATTGGATCCAGATGGCGTTGCAGAGCTGGACTAAGGACAGGAGCTCACCCTGTCTTGTGGGGCAGACCTGGGAATCGAACTCTGGCCTGCTGGTTAACAGGCACAGCGTCTTAACCGCTTGCGCCACCCACAGCCTATTGAAATAAAAAACCGTAAGAAACTCACGGTTGTATAAAGTAGTGCAAGTAGTAAAACTCATAACATAAATCCATTATTATAACTCATTGTCTAATGCAGGAAAATTAAATTTTCCACCTGCTTTGTAGCTGCGCATTATTACAATCACATTTTTTAAATGTCACGCCTTTTAAAATCAAGGTGTGCATTAGATTTGATGGTGCATAAGATTCGAGTAAATACAATACTTCTTTCTGGCCATCATCTTATTAATGTTGTCAATTCCAGCCCTTGGCTAACATCGTGAAATGGATCTGACACCCTTGGGCAATATTAACCCTGAGAAAGATATTTGTTCAACACTGAAATCATATATGGATTGCATTGCATTCTCGTTAGCAATGCAAATGGAAACAATGCAAATGGAAATGTTTCCATCATCTTAGATGGAAACAGATACAAAAGAATTTGTTTGTGATGAAAATACCTGTTAATGTCATTTGTATTGGAAGGAAAGCAAATTGTGTCACACCAACAATCATTCGATGTCTTTGGACCTGCTGAAGCTATTTATTCTCTTCCTCTCCATTCATAGAACTTGCACTGAGAGGAAGGCAGGAAGATGACAGGACCATGATAAAGAAACCATAGTAACATTTACTATCAGGCATGCAGCAAGCAAAACAATCCCAGCTTCTTAGCATAGGATGCCTTTTTTCCTGCTGGAATAGAAATAAAGAAACTCAGTTTCACTGCACTCAGCTATTTTGTTTATGGGCTAACTAGAACAAGTCCTATAACTTGTGGAAGGCACCACATTCAGCACCAGGCTATACAGATATGACAAGTCTGGTCCCCCATTTCCTCAGCTGTGAATGCAGGCCCAACCTTGTTAATACACAGACTTTTTTATACAAGGATTTGACACAACACGAATGGTATTTCAATCTATTTTTCCACTGGTTTGTTGATCCACTGATTTTTCTTATCCACAGGAGGTTCCAAAACAGAACTCTAGTGGATAATGAGGGACTCCTGTAATATACCCAAATTGGGGAGTGGATGTGGCTCAATGGCATGGTTGCCATATGTCCTGAAATCCAGGGACAATCCCGATTTTGGGGGCTTGTGTTCACATACTGCCAAATGGGCAGAGGGTCCTGTCCTGATTTTGTGGAAAAGAATTATGGCAACACTACTCAATGGTATAGCACATACTTAGCATCTATTATTCTTCATTAGCAAGGGCTGGAACTATTTTTTCCTACCACTGTGGAAAGATATCCATGTTTTCTGTACAAAAGCCTACAACAGATTTGAATTCTGATCAATCCTCAATAAGTTTCTTCTAGTGGTGGATGCCAAAAAGTTAGTTATCCTGAGATACTTACCCTGTGTCTTTTTTTTTAGTACCTGCTCCCTACATGCCACAATTCATGCACCACAACCCATCTAGAGGTGCTAGAGAAGTCCATCCCCGTATAAACATCCTTTATAAGCAGACAATACTTGAAGCTATCTAAGAGCACGTCTAGCATCCTCTACCCCATTTATGCACTGAGAAAAACAGAGCCGCTTCAAGGAGGGAATACAAACAACTTCAGCTGTGGTTGGTTAGATTCACCATTAAGAAAAATTACTTTGTTGTGTAAACCAAGAAGCTTCTTTAACAGCCCATTAGAATTCACTGGTGGGCATGTGAATAATAAATACTGGAAGGAAAAATGTCCCAGCAGAGGACTTATATTTGCCTTAGCGCTGATGGATTTCCCCAAGCAGTTTTAGGAGGAGTGATGCACAGGTCCTTGGGGGAAATTAAGCTTCAGAGCAGGTTCCATGGGAAAATTAAAACTGGAGGTGTTCATTTTGAAAGCAAAGGTGTTGGGCAAGCTTTAAAAAAGATTAAGGGCACAATCCTAACCATGTCTACTAAAAAATAAGCCCCATTTTATTCAATGGTTCTTACTCCCAGGAAAGTGTCTTTAGGATTTCAGCCTAACTGGGGGAAGGATTCAACAAAAGCTGAAAAACAAACTTTGAGATTTGGAGCTCTCTGAAGATCTCTTTGAAAAATACATGGGGCAGTTTCATTTTACCAATGGTGTGGAGCAGGAAAAATAGCTTTATCCAATGATGTATTGTTTATTTGATTATATTTATTGTTAATAATAAATTAAGACATTAAAGGTGCAATCCTGGCACAACTCATCAATCTTATAAAGTTAATCATTAACTGAATCCATCATAATTTAGATATAATCATCCAAACCTAGACAGTGGTTATTTTTTAACCTATGAAACAGTTGACAATTCTACATTTCTCTGCCAAGTGTCATTCCAATGATGCCAACTGCCCAAAGCAAGTGGCTGCCACTAACTGGGGAATCCGCTGACAGGCAAAGCCCCTATGTCACCACCATCTAACACAGCTGTACACTTCGCATCTTCCAGGCCTTCAGGCAGGTTGCAAACTCACAATAATCATCGTGCTGGTTTAAAACTGGTGGCACATAAACTAAACCAGGCTGTAAGACTGCTATTATATATTTATCAGCCATTGATTGTTCAGTATCTGTGCTTGTTTCCTGCTATTTATTGTTTCCTTCTATTGTTTCTTGTTTCTTCCTTCTTTTCCTTCTATTGTTATTTTTCAAGAACTTGCCTTACTTTTCAATAGTTTTCATTGTTAGTTGGATTTCTTTACTGTTGTTTGACAAAACCGTTGAAGATCGGTAACTCAAGTGAAAGGCAATCTTTTCCAAGGAGAAGTAATTCTCCTGTATAATGTTGACTGGATTATTCTTTCAGTATCAATTAGTAGTCTATGTAAATAGCTACAACAGTTTTGATCTAACACAGGAACATCTTTAAATTAGTACTATTGCCATTTATGTATTTTAGCCTTCTCACACCTGATTATTCTATATAATCTTATATTCTTCTTATTATTATTATAATCTTATTCTAAGATCTTATAATTGCTCTTACTATAATTGCTATAATATGCACTCTTGCAACTATGAGAAAGGATGTTGGGGATCCTCAGAGGAAACTGAAGGTTCTTTAACACAAAGGATTCTTCACAATCACTTGATTAAGAAACATTCTGTAGCAACCTTTTGCTTCTGGATATATCTTCCTGTGAAGGCAACAAGGGCACCTAAGTACTGCATTTACAATTCCCCATCCTTGAATTTATTTTCTTTTCCCGATTGCTCTGCAAATTTTTTTAATAAAAAGTGAACTTGCAATTAGTTCTGTTTTTCCCTCAAGGTTTGGAGAACCGTTTCTTCATGCACAGAAAAATATTACATGTTCTTTTCTATTATATGGTCAACAACTAAATATATGGAGGCATTCAGAATGTATGGAACCAAATATTTACGGCTATCCCAATTCAGATTCCTTTTGTCATGGTTTTGTTCAGACCAATAAGGAGTCAATCACTCCATCACCCACAAAATGCCTCTTGGCAATTGGCCAAAAAAAAAATGTATACATGCCAGTCCCGTTGCTTAAAATTTGGAGACTTAATAGCAAGACTGCTGGTCCATGCCGTTGACTGGCAACTAGCTGAATTCAAATATACAGCCACCTGTATAGTCATTACTTCGACTTTCAGTGGCCAAAAATACCCAGGGATAAATGAAATGGCATTATGCTCGCAATACATGACATTTCAGCACATTAAATGCCCAAATAGTGTCCAGGGCTGAGGATGTATCACAGGATAGATTAACTGGACCACACAGACCCACTCAATTATCAAACTCACAAGGCAGCCCTAAGCAATCCTATAAGACTCAGCCTATCTCACTAGGTTGTTAGGATAAAATAGAATTGACCCAAATGTACCATCCCTGAGTCTTGGGAGAAAGATGGAAAACTGCAAAGTATTTCCCATTAAAATGCTTGTGCAATGACCTTAAATACTGTAGGTAAAAGTACTACCCGCTTATAAAACTTAGATACTGTACAAGACCTTTTTTGTTTTCTCTCTTTAGCATCATCAGATAAGAACCACAGTAGTTCTTATCTGATGATGATCCTGTGTAGTCTTAGCTTGGTATTAAAAGGAACCTGATTGCTCTTGCTTCTCATTAAAAATATCTCTTCAGATAAAACTGCCCATCCTTAAAGCATCAATGAATCATAGAATCATAGAGTTGGAAGGGACCCAATAGGTCATCTAATCCAACCCCCTGCCTGCAGCGGGAAATCCCCCTAGAGCATCCCCGACAGGTGCTCGTCGAGCCTCTGCTTGAAGATCCCTAGTGAGGGAGAGTCCACCACCTCCCTTGGCAGTCCGTTCCATTGCCGAACCGTCAGGAATTTTTTCCAGATATCCAACCGGAATGGCATGATTAATATAGTAGATCCAGGCCTAATAGACTATAAGGTCTTTATTTGTTGTAGTGCTCCAACTCCCCTGAACCAATGTCCCACTTGGGTTGACAGATGGCTCTCAAGTTCTCCTAAGGAGGAGTCCATTTGTACAAACGGTGCCTCCGTATGTGCACATCCCAACTATAAGTTCACTTCCATCCCACTGTTACCCTTTACCACTCAAAGGTGATCACTTGAAAGCTCCCAATTCATGCAGACTGGCCCACAGAGTACTATTCAGGTGTTGAAAGTCTAATTAGAATCACAAAGTCTAAAATAATTTTTAAAATACCAAACTAAACATTTTTTCCAGACAGATCTACAGATCTCTAGAAGCCCTTCAAGTACCCAGTGACAATTTGGCCTAACAAGATTTAATCATGTGCATCTATAAACTCATTGGAGCCAGTTATAAAAGGGGGGAAAGAGCTCTATATAAATTCTATGGCCAGCAAATATTACTACTGTACTTTCCAGTTCTTGCTCAATAAATGTTAACAGGGTTTCCAGCCCACAATTTGTCCTAAAGCCATCTCACACAACATGATCATTCCAACAGCCGAGACAAATTATGTTCTGTCTGCCTGAGCGCAAGCGGACCATGTTCATTTAGCTAGAAATTACTGGACCATCCTCCAGTTGGGAGAGATATACGCGTCAGCAACTATAATAAAACTATCATCTTATTTAGTTAATTTCTGCCGACCAAGTGGATGGGAGGTGCAAAAAAGGCTGATTTATGTACATTCCATTAACACCTCTTCAGGCATTTTGAAAATTCTTCTTCCTTTCACAAACTTTTAAACAAAAAACACCATTTATCCATACTATGAAAACCCACTTTTCAAAGAGACCACCTCTGTGCAATACAGTACTACCAATAGCCTTTGGATACCAAATCAATGTCCCAGTTTCAACTCAGTAACTAGTACAGGCTACGCAAAATAAAAAAAATAAATAAATCATTACTATTGCTATTCGCATGAAATTCCTTCAAAATTAACCATTATCAAGTGAATTCAAAAGACAAATTTCATTATAAAACATGTGGAATTTATGGGAAAGAAGAACTGATGTTTTGGGATCTGCTACTTTGGGATCAACCCATTCGCCATGAACGGGGTTTTCTGTCAACCACTTTGTGAATTTTTAGTTGAAAAGTGGTACATAAATACTATAGATCAGTGATTTTCAACCAGTGTGCCGTGGCACACTGGGTTGCCGCGGATAGTCTTCAGGTGTACCATAGGAATTTGGAGTTGGTCATTAATTAACAGGAAAATTGGGGGATTTTAACAGTCTGGTGTGCCTTGTCAATGGTAAAAACCACTGATGGTGTGTCTTGACAATTTCAGTGACTTGTTAGTGTGCCGTGAGATGAAAAAGGTTGAAAATCACTGCTGTAGATAGATCTGCTGTTTCAAACTTGTGGTTGTGCATAACAGATGGCTGTGGCTTATTTTTCCCCCCCCATGGCATCCTCCATTGTCTTCAGGAGAGCATCTAAGATCCATCTCCTTAATCAAAATGCAAAACTTACAGCAGCATTTCAGCACTTGCTACTTGACCTAAAGGTAACTTTTCTCTGGTCAGCAAATTTTCAAAGCTTGACCTCATTTACACTGCTTTCTTTTTTAAAAAAAGTTTCATAACATTTGTCAGTGTCATGTTTTCCATGCCCTGAAACTCAGCTTCTTAGGACAGATCATCTAAGGCACAGGTGTCAAACACAAGGCCCATGGGCCGAATGCGGCCCACCTCGCCATTTCAAGTGGCCCCTGAGAACTTCTCCTTCCATTTTCCTTGGTGTAAGCTCATTTGACTATAATTTGACTTACTTCCAAGTAGACACACTCTGTATGAAATGCGTTCAACACCCCGAGATCTAAGGGATGAAGCACTAAACCAGAGCTGGTCAGTTTAGCATTAGGCCAGACATGCTTTCGTTTCTCAAAACAACAGCCATAGAGAGCATGGTCTGAATCAGGGCCATAACATAGGAAAGAGGGCTCTAACTACAGTATTTTCCTCCACTGCAGTCCTGATCTGAAGGATATATGCTGCTGTTTGCCCTGAAAAGGAAGACGCTCACTGATGCTGATGGGAACATTTGTTCTGTGGCTAACAGCTGCTGTCCTGAGGACCATTATTTGGATTGGGACCATAGTGGGGGAAATGGTTCAAGTCTCCCTTCATTGCACCTGGTTATAAATTCATAGTAGATGTCTCTCATGTCCCAATTTAAACAAGGCATAAGGTTGTCCATCCTTATGACAAACAAGAACTCTTCCCCCTAAACAGGAATTCCCTGTGTACCACTGGAGGGTTTCTCAAGCTGGCTGCAAAGTGTGTGCGCATGATGACAACATTACACTACATGGCATCATGCGTGCAATGGGCATCCAACACCATTGGTACATCCCTGCCATCATCATACAAGACAAAAGCTGAAGAAGTTGCCTGTGGCTAATAAGAATCATCATTGATTAATCTTTGGTGGGATATGGTGGGAGAAGTATCCCAAAAGTATCCACTCATATCACTCGTTTCTCTATGAATCCACCCACGCAATTCCATTTAGCATGGGCCTATTTCATGCTATCTCTTTATTTGTTGTGATTTGTTTTAATGTATACCATTCAATATTTTTTAGTACAGTGGTACTTTAGTTTACGAGCATAATCAGTTCTGGAAACATGCTTGTAACTCAAAATACTCATACAGCAAAGCAAATACTCCCCTAAGAAATAATGGTAACTAAGATGATTCATTCCCAAACCCTTCAGCCCAAGCCGAAGCATTGCAAAACGGTGTAACTGAAGATCGGCTGGGGCCCTGGGCACTGATCGAGATTGGCAATGCAAGCCTTGATGTCTTTCTTGTTTTGCAAGACATCCCTGCAAATCTTAACTCATCTTGCAAAACACTTGCAATCCAAGGTACCACTGCATATTTGATTTCGAAATGTTTTAAGACATTTTCAGGGCCTCTTTGGAAGCTGAAAGGCAGGATACAAGTCCTTGGATAAATGTTTTAGAACAAATTGATCTATGTAAACAAGCACAGATTTTTTTAGCCATTTGTAAACTAGTTTATACTTCTTCCACCTTTCTCCCCACCTACACGCCATAAATGAGTAACAAGCAGTAGGTGTGGGCAAATAAGCCGGTTAACTTTTGTGGATTTATTCAAAATTATCTTATCCGTTTTCAACACCACCGCTGCAATCTTCAACTGTGGTTAAAATGGGGAATGGGTGGGCAATCCTATGGCCCATTCTTAACTGCTTAACGATAATAAAGGAAATTGGAAGGTATACAGGTGCTTCAGGCCAGTACAGTGGTGCCTCACGTAACAAATTTAATTCGTTCCGAAGGCATGTTTGTTACGTGAAATGTTCTTTATGTGAAGCAAATTTTCCCATAGGAAATAATGGAAACTCAGATGAACTCAACCCTGAAAATATTAATATAAAAATATTAACTGGATGTAAAATGATGACGAAACACTGGAATTGAATTCAAAACATGCATTCAATGTGCATGATCCAATGAAGTCTACTTAGGCAGCAACCCTAAAGACACTTTCCTGGGAGTAAGACCCATTTAATACAATGGGGCTTACTTCTGGGTAGACATGGTTAGGAGGTTGCAATCCAAAACACCTTCAAAGTGTCTCCCCACTTTCTCCTTCTCTCCATCCTGAGCCTCTCTCTCCCCTGCTCCCTTCTGGCTAGCCCTGAGCTGCTTCCCTTTTCTCCAGTGCTGTTCTTTCTCTCCTGGCCACAGGAGGAACAGTGTGGAAGTGTTGCTTTTGCTATGGGCAGGTGCGGTGGGCAGCCCTGACACTTTTTAAAAGGGCTGCTGGCCAGCGCATCTGCCCCAACTGCCAACTAATGTGTTTCTTCATGTGAAGCACAGTTTGTTATGTGAAGCAGAATCCTAGAGAAATTTTTGTTTGTTATGTGGAACATACTTTATGTGAGACGCTTGTTACATGAGACACCACTGTATAGTACAAATATACTTTACATGAGGTGCCACTGTACAGTACAAGTATATTGGCTCAGAAATATAAAAGAAATTGTCCACATTTGTTTTCAAGCTTAAATATAAAACTTCTGCTGGGTCCAAATTGTGTAGTTTTTGAAAAGGTTATTCTTCTTCCAATCCAAAGGTCTTGCAAAAGGTTAACCTCGATTTCTACTGAATGCACATCAAATGCAACTACACAGAAAAAGAAGAACTACAGCGAATGGATGATCACGTGAAAGCCTGAACTGAACAGAAAATGCCATGTCAGAGACAAATGTGAACAACACAGTCCCAGCATAAAAAATTACTGAATTAAAATCAATAAAAGCCTTGCATTAAAATGTGGCTTTGCCACAGGTATGTACCTCATTCAGAGGCTCCAACAAACGACAGACCGAAGACATTGGTCCATCACCCCCACCCCATGACCACCATTCCCCATCATTTTTACCATTTTGAAACTTGTATGGGATCAATGTGCAATTTTAAAAAATGATAAGACAAAGGAAAGTTCTGAAAATGATAGCTTGTGACCCCTAAATTTTTTGCAATGACTCTGTCCCCATAATATGTCTGGTACTTTTTCAGATCTAGTTAAAAACATGCAGCATTTGAACCAGAAATCTCAAGAATGCAAATTCAGGCACTCCAGAGTGCTACAACCCCTCGGAAGAGAGCAGCTGAGCCGAGTTATAAAATAAATCCAGACACTGTAGACTTCAAGGAAATTCTATGCCTCCCCCATATTGTACATTATGGTATTTTTACATGCCTCTTAATAGATTTTATTTAAAGGAAGCGTTTCCTGTGGCACATGCTTAAAAATAAGACACATTCTTAGCAGTGGATGCATCTCAAAAGCTCTTTGGGCACCTTCTTAAAGGCACACCTCAGTAGAAAATCCAAATCTTTCCCCCCTAATCTCTGTATTTGTAATGAGGCTGCATAATCCCTATGAGGCAGCAGAATGAAAGTAGGTCACATATCTAATTATCACTGCTGGGGCGTGAAATCAAAACATCCATGAAATTCTTTCATAGGTTTTTTTTAAATCCTCTTTTGAGAATGTTTCTGCCAGCTGGATGGTGTCAAGCACTTTAAGAAACACTACAAGCAAGATTGCTGAAATATCCAGCATTACGAAGAAGGAGAAATAAATTCAAATCAAACCGGAATACCCTCTGATACTATTCTGGTGGAAGGTTTCAGAACTTATAGTTCTCCTTACAGCAACCAACAGTTAATCCAAAATGCATGCACCACACTCACTTTTTAACACAGAGCAGTTTTGCTGGCTGGCTCTATAAGAACAACCCCATTGGATCAGGCCAAAGGTCCATCTAGTCCAGATTCCTCTATCTCACAGTGGTCCACCAGATGCCTCAGGGAGCACACAAGGTAAGACACCTGCATCCCAATGCCCTCCCCTGCAACTGGCATTTTGTGGTGGCCTACATTAAAAAATGAGGTTGCGCAGACCCATTATGGCTTGTAATCCATGATATTTTCCTCTAGAAATCTGTCCAATTTCTTCTTAAAGGCATTGAGGCTAGATGCCATCACCATATCCTGTGGCAAGGAGTTCCACAGACCAAACACATGCTGGGAAAAGATATATTTTCTCTTGTCCATCCTAACTCTCCCAACATTCAATTTTAATCCCCTAATTCTGGTATTACGTGAAAGGGAAAAAAGCATCTCTCTATCCACAGAATACATAATTTTGTATGTCAATCATGTCCAGTGATTCCCTTCCTTCTCACCTGAGTAAGATCATTCCCCTTCTTACTGTACTAAAGGAAAATTGGGGGTCTTATCCTTAAACTTGCAACTTTTCTGTTGAAAAGAGGAAGAAACGCAAGCAGTATGGAATAAAAGGACATGCTCAGCTATGCCTAGTTAGATTTGGGTATAGACTGAATGAGGATTACATTCCTAGCAAAAGTTCATTTCACTAATTTCAGCACAATATCTCATTGCCATAGCAGGGTAGGCATAGGGAAGGAGAAGAGCAAACCCCCAAAAAGGACATGCAAGGACATCTAACTTGCTTCTAAGTTAGATACACAAAGGAGTTTAAAAAACAAATAGGCACACACTGTTCCTCCACCTAACCAAATAAACAAAAATCTAATCAAATTTTTTAAAAAATCTTTTGTACACATTCAAGAACAAGCATGCAATTTCTAAGAAAACAGAAACAATGCAGAAAACAATGATCATAAAGACAACTAATCTGATTTAATATGTCCAGAGAAATAAAAAGAACAGGAACACATTTCATTTTGGGCTATTTCTATTTCTTTCCAATAAAGGAGGGCATCCAGAGTAACACTTCTGTTGACAGAAGTGCAAGCTGTGAATGGAAGAAGTATCCCCTGAATCGATCAGAATCCTTTTCCATTTTCCGAGGCAGTCTCTGTCCATGCGTTTCCATCAATGGTCTGGATGCCATCCTCATGATCTTTAGCATCCATCCTGACCCTTAAGAATATTAAATCTCTCATCTATTTAATTTTATTTATTTATTTAATTTGTATACTGTCACCCTGTCTAAAGGTTGATAGAATATGAACACCGGAATGGAAGTTGCCACTGAACAGGCTGCCTATATGAAGAATTGGGTATACAGGATTCAGTTACAAAACAGTATGACAAACAAGTCATACTGGTTGTTCAAAAGCATCATCTCATCCTGCAGCCAAACTCAATTATGTGTAGTTTTCAACTTTCTGCCAAGCACTGAATTTGCCATTGGAAGATGCATTTGGAAGAAAACATTCAGAAAGCCACCCACGGAAAAAAAAACAATCCATCTATTACAAAGATATGCCAAAGTGACACAGTATCTCCTTACTATACATCAGTAGAATGTCTAATGCTGCGCTGGGAAAAAATGAGATCCAATTGAAGCATCATTCAAACATTACAAGAGCATTTTCTGTTGGTCCCATCAGAGTGTTGGTCCCACCACACTTGAAGACCTGCAACTACACAGGCGGTGATAAAGAGAGAGATATATACACATAATAGGCTCATCCACATGGGTATGGACCTTTGAACATTACAACAAAATCGTAGGATGCACTCTTAGACAAAGCAGATCCCATCCTATGGTTATACTGAAGCATAAGAACATCAAAAGAGCCCCACTGGATCAGGCTAAAGCCCATCTAGTTTCAGCTTCCTGGATCTCAATGGCACACAAGAAACCTGCATCCCTGTGCCCTCCTCTGCATTTAGTATTTTGAGGTAGCCTACTTCTAAATTCAGGAGGCTCAACATACCCATCAAGACTTGTAATCTTTGGTGGTGACCAGAACTGGACAATACTCCAGATGTGGCCTCACCATTGATTTGACCAACGGCATTATAACAGTAGCTGTTTCATTTTCAATATTTTTTCCTAATGCTCCCAAGCATCAAATTGGCCTGCATGTAATTCCAATGATCCCAAGAATGGAACAGAACCAAAACAATTTCTGCTTCTGGAAGCTGGATTCAGTGACCTTGAAAGCCCTCCAAGATTGTGGTTTCAATACTCCTGACTGAATCCACAACTATATTGTAAGTAAGCTTTTGAAATGTACAACAGACTTCTGATCAGAAGGGTTTCAAAAGCTAAGATAGGCTGCAATCCTAAAGATACTTTCCTGGGAGAAAGACCTATTGAACACACTAGGGCTTACTTTTGAGTAGACATGGTTAGGATTGTGCTCATAATATGCTAAGGGGCGAAAATCTTGCTGAGCCCATGCTCTTTTGAAGAATAAGGTCAGAAGTCACAGCAACCTTTCAGTCTGGGCTGCATCCCCCCCCCTTGCATTTTTCTTGTCTACAAATACTACAGCATCTTTCTAGATGGGCTCTCACCCGATAAAACTTCAATGACATTTAACAGCACGTATGAAAAGCAAGGTCAGATATCAATGTTGACAGATACTCTGGGAACGATGCACTCATTTTGTAGGCTAGTTGAGGGCTGTAGAACACATTGCACAATCCAGATTAATGCATTGAATTAGATGTTCTTTTGAGTTTTCCTTGGCTGAAATCAGGCTGTTTTTGTTGTGGCACCACCACTGATTTTGGAACTGTTTCCTACTCAGATCTGTCCCCTCCTTGCTGTTCGTCCTTGGAGTTTCCAAAACATTTAACTAAACCAATTTCCAAAAGCATTCCAAATACAGTGGTACCTCGTTTAACAAGCACCTCACTTAACAAGCGTTTCACATAACAAGCAAAAATTTCCAAGAAATCTTGCTTCACATAACAAGTTCTGCTTCACTTAACAAGCAAGCACGCTATGGGCACGCGTGCTATGCAGCCCTGATGCTCTGCATGGTGATGCTGTTATAAGGGATGCTGGCCAGCGCTACTGCCTCTAACTGCCCCCAACTTGGGGGCAGTTGCCTGGAGGTGCCAGAGGCAGCTGTCCTTAACTGCCCCCAAGAGCCCCCACCGACCACCTTGAACCTCCAGCAGCAGCCCAGGAAAGCCTCCCAGGAAAGTGTCTTTGATTGCAGCCTCCTAACCATCTCTACCCAGAAGTAACCCCATTGTGTTAAATGGGGCTTACTCCCAGGAAAGTGTCTTTAGGACTGCAGCCTAAGTAGACTTCATAGGATCATGCACACTGAATGCATGTTTTGAATTCAATTACAATGTTTTGTCATCATTTTTACATCCAGTTAATATTTTTATATGAATATTTTGGGGGTTGTGGAACGAATAGTCTGAGTTTCTATTATTTCCTATGGAAAAATCTGCTTCACTTAAAGAGTGTTTCACTTAAAGAGCATACCTCTGGAATGAATTAAGCTCTTCATGTGAGGCACCACTGTACTTGTTCTGAAGAAATGGATTTTGATTTGCAGAGCAACAGTATTCCAGTTTGTTTGTTTTCATTCTACAAGGACTAATTTTAATTAGGACTAATTTTAATTTGGGAGTTTTGTCGTCTGAAGACCACAATATGAATGCTTTCAATAAAGAGAGGCTTACGTTAAAAGTAAGCGCATGGGTAGGACAAAGGCTCATCAGCTTCTCCTTTCCCCACAGGGTATGGCTGCTGTCAAAAGGGCAGAGTTTTTGCTTAAAAAGAAAAACACTATCACCACCTCCACCTGTTAATGAGCTTCTACAAAACAAATATTAAACATCAGCAAGAACACACAACTGCACTGATTTATGGACTGGCTAACTAAATCCCTATTAATGGATGAAAAATAAAGTAAGAAAGCTGAAATAAAGATAAAGAAGGATAAATAAAGAAAGAAATCTATTTCAGTGGACTCTAAAAACAAGCTCTAATGAATGCTGGACAAAGGATGCTTGTGGTCCAGCCAAAAATGGAACCCAGGACTCTCCCCCCCCCCCCAAAAAAAAAAAATCTGAGGCTTTCACACCAGAAGAACCACTCATTTACTGCAGAACAAAAAATAGATTAGAGAAGGCCTTTCAAAAAGAAGATGTGCTGCGAATAGAAATGGAGATGCTGGCTGTGTCAGCAAATTTCAGAGACAGTTCCTTTTTTAATGAGGTAAACAGAGGTCACGTCCATGTTTTTGGCTCGCCTCCTGCTCTTTTTTCCCATTCACCTCACAATCCATAGGTGCTCACATCCACAGCACCTATGGATTGTGAGGTGAACGGGAAAAAAGAGCAGGAGACGAGCCAAAAACATGGAACTTCAAAACTGTGCCTTATAAATGAAGCCAACATTTCATAGCCTCACTTCCCCCGTTCCGAACTACGTCTGCAAAAAGAGGGTCTTCTTCCATGAAAAGATGTCGTGTAACAGGGCAGGCTTTGTCACAATTAAAACATGTCCTGTTATTTGAAGTGAAGCCTCGACCAAAAAAAAGAAAAGTAACACAAAGCTTGTTTCTACAAAGAAAGCTACATCAGCAATTCAGGATCCTGTTGTCTCTCAATTTTTTTTAGCGTTGCATTTCTCAAGTATGGAAAACAAATCTTAAAGCTATACGAAAATACACTGCAATTATTTACCTATTTGAATATGTAGCTTTGAACAAAAATAGCTGGAAGAAACAAAGTTGCAATGGGATCCAGGACTATTTTTAAAAGCAATTTTCTAGATGCTAAATAGTTTCATTTGGAAAGGAGCATACTGTATTTCTAGATCTCAGTACCTCTTATTGACATTTCATGCAGTAAACTTTTTCACACTCTACATAATTATTATCCGGTATAGGTAAAGATCTACATAGGAAGACTGCAGACACACTGGCCTCCATCCCGTTCATGAACTGTCTGCAACTCTTTGACCCAATGGAGAAAAATGTTATTTTGGAAGCTATGGAACAATATGGATCAAATGTATATGAGCTTGCTGTTTTAGGACCTCCATTCAGAGCACGAATACCATAATCTTTCGAGACTGAAGGATGCCAATGATGATGCCCATCCTATGTGTGCCAATCACGAGGGCACTAGAACATGAAGAAGCAACTTTCCTTTATGCGGTAAAAAGAAAAAAAACACATGGTATAGTTGCTCAGTAAGGACAGAAACATTTTTAAGGTAAGGGACTTGGAATATCTGAATGGCCAAGTCCTAAAAAGGTCCTCTCCCGAGGATTATGACCTGACCCATTTTTACATGGCATGGTATAGCAGAGGAAAGCTACACATAATTTGACAAATGGCAACCAAAGGCATAAAAGTCCTCTTTAGATGAAGGGTAAAGAATGTCATTCATTAAACCAGGGGACTCCAAATCCCAGCCTATGGGCCAGATGTAGCCCTCAGCAAGTCTCAATGTGGCCCTCAACAAAACCCTTCTATACAGCCATTGGGCAAGCCTTGTAATCCACGCCTGTATTCCAATACATTGAAATTACATTTTAATTTATGTAAATTTATGCAAATTTGAAATGTAAATTAGTTTTCCTGCCCTCAACACAGTGTCACAGCGAGATGATGTGGTCCTCCTGCCAAAAAGTTAAACTGACATATCTCCCACACTTTGGGGAATGCAGTCTTAGCATCGCAAAACTTCCAAGTTCATGAATCTGGGCCATACGCTACAAATCTGCATGCAAGTGTCCTTATGTTTCGAGATTCAGCAATTCAGTACAAGTTAAAAAAAAGACATTATTATATGGTGCTTATTCTAAATCTACTTTCACACTTCCCTGTCAGTTAGTGTTGGGTTTCAAGCGTACTTGCAACAGTGCCCATCCCAGGACTGATATCTGACAGATGTGTGATGAGAAAAGGGTAGGAGGCCCAGAATAAAATACTAAAGGAATGCTATACTTTTAAAGCCCATGCAACATGGTTCCTCCATTTGCAGGCTTTGAGTTTCATGGGATGTGGGGTTCCCATTTAAAACAGCCTCTGGAAGTCTAAAGAGTAGGACTTCTCATTTACTTCTCTACTGCTTGACATAGTTTAGCATTGGAGGATCAACTCTGTCGTCTACGGGGGCCAAAATGAACATTTTCTAGATGCCATCAATAGACAGCTCTTCTAAGGAGAATAGATACAGCAGTAGGCAACCATTTCTAGGGAACAGCAAGGATGCCACAGGATTAGCCATAATCCTACCATGACTAAACGTGTTACGCTACCATGAAGGAGAGGTTGGAGATCAAATTTCTCTTCTTTCCTGAAGACAAGTGGATTTGAAGGAGGGATAGAAGAACAAAATTTGAAGAAGTTAGCAAATGGTTAGCAACACATCTTATTAATGGGATGGACTGTATTAGTGTCACTGCAAGCAACTAACTCGTAATTTTGTTGTTTAGAGTTGGGCTTATAGTAACAAACTTGCTCCCCCAAAACAGTGTATGCAGCACATAGGTTTGTATGTACAATCCAGTGAATGTGAGCAGACTGTGATGAGATCTAAACCCTTATATCACTCGACACCATTAATTGAACATGTGGAAAGAACTAATATCTTAGGTAGGCTTTTGTATTGTCTGCGTAACTGTGGCATGATCTGGTGCTTCCACTGAAATCAAATTGAAGTGCTTTAAGTTGCTTGGTGATCTTGTTCTATATTCAGTATGGGACATTCTATAATAAAGAGTATTAGATAATACATTGTTCATCCAAAATTATATTTACAAACAAATTCAAATACATCATACAGCACGAATTCTCACTAGATTTTGATCTAATGAATATTGGTCAACTCCTAAAACAGGACTACATCAAGACTGCCTTGTGGCATCTTCCCTCATATGTGAATTTCTCTCCCCACCCCAAATTCAGATCTCAATGGTGCTACAAGTATTAAACATGGAACCTGGTGAGCAGAAACACGGGTGTACCTCCATCCATATTTGCAAACCTTCTTCCAACCACAAATGAAAATTGTGTGTTTGCAACTATAGACCCGACACTGCTCCTGGCTATCTCCAACAATGAAAGCCCGGGCAAAGGAGACGCACAGGCAAGGATAAAGGGAAGGGTTATTGCTTCGTGTATGTTTCATTGTGGGTACAAATGATGGGCTATTTGGTTTCTGCGAGTCTACTTGCACTCTTATGCAATTTTACTTTTTAAATATTATTATGATATATTAAACGGTAATCCATTTTGGAGTCATGTGGGCAAGACAGGGGATATAAAAACTATAATAAAAGAAGAATAGTATTCAGGACTCTGCGGTCCTACTGTTTAGGTGTTCATATTTAGGAGATTGGCTAGTGTTGCATCTGTACCAAGGTGAGGGGAACAGTATTTACAGATTAACTTGTTTCTGGAAGAGATGATCTGTGCACAATATGGTAGAATTTCTTAAACAGGGCTGAACATTTAAATGTAGCTACACATAAACAAGGATCCCAACAGCCTCCAAAGTCAAAACAGAAGTCAGGCAAGGAGCGTTCAATACTGCATGACGACCTAGTCAATTACAAGCCAAATGAGTTTTCAATATCTTCAACAGGTATTTCATATAATAGATTGGGTCGTTCGATTGAACCTATTTTCTCAGTTTAACACATCAGTGGGACAATGATGCTACAAGTTCATTAAGCTACAGTTGTTAGCCTGTTCACCACCAGTGAGTGCTCCCTTCCACTTCACATGAAGAAACAGACCCTTGCCAAAAGCACTGCACATGCAGATCTACTTTTACTGTTAATATAAATGGAGAGGCTGCTGGATGGAGATGGGCAGCTCAGCGTTCCCAATGGGAAATCTATATTCAGAACCAATTGCTAGGGTAGTTAGAAGGTCTTCAAAAATTCTCCAGTACCCAAAAAGCAATAAGGGTGAGGCATTCATTTCCTTCCACCCACACTTAATTTTACAATGGCCACCACAACGCCTTTTTCTGGAAAGAAAAATACATTTTGAAAAGTATCAAACGTGGCAAACAGAAGACCGTGGGAGCTTTGCTCTTCAAATAATACAAGATTGGATTATCTCACATTTATGCTTCTCTAAAACCACACCTAAAATTAGTAGCTTTTTAAAAAGGCCACTAAAGTCGTCTACTACTACTATTACTACTACTACTACGGAAACCTGCCTGCATGTCACGGAGGATCTGAGTTACAGGCATCCCTTCCACTCGTCAGTAGAGCTAGTATCCACTGATTCACTTATTCATATGGGGAGACCCCATACCCCCCTGCACCAAGTGACAATTCTCTTGCATTCAGGCTCACAATCAAAATAGAGAAATGGAAGACAACTACATTTAAATAAATATCATAAGAAAATAAGTATCGCTGATTCACGGTTATTCAACACTGACATCATTGTAGAAATAATTGCTCAAAGGTTACAAAGATATGGGAAACCTTACATGACATGAATGAGAGACATGAGAGTACAGTGGTACCTTGCTTAACAAGTGATCCTCGCTTAACAAGTGATCCATATAACAAGCAAAAAATTATCTAGGATTCTGCCTCACATAACAGGTATTGCGTTAAAAGGGGCTTACGCCCATTTGATTGCAGCTTAAGTAGACTTCATGCACATTGAATGCATGTTTTAAATTCAATTCCAGTGTTTTGTCATCATTTTTTACATATAGTTAGTATTTTTATATGAATATTTTTTTGGGTTCTGGAACCAATCGTCTGAGTTTCCATTGTTTCCTATGGGAAAATCCACTTCACGTAAAGAGCATTTCACTTAACAAGCATGCTTCCAGAGCAAATTAAACTTGTTATGTGAGGCACCACTGCATATCATAAAGAGTGTGTGAGATAAGTTTAGCTAAGTGAAAGACGCAAATATACACAAGACCATCCTACAAATTTTGTGCCCAAACGCATTCACTGAACCACCGTCCGAGATGAGGTTATGAAGCTCTACTCTTTGTACTAGTAAATTCTCCAGCAGCAAATGAGAGGTATCCTTAACTACTAAAATTGCTTAAAAAAACACAAATAAAAATGTATTTTAAACAACATCCCCTACAATCCAGAGTAACCAGGGGAGCACGTAAGAGATATTACGTGCACCTGTAGTTACTGCACCACCTAGTGAAAACCTATGGGAAATTCATATTGCAATCCAGAGTAAATTGTTCTTACACCAGAGCAAGGACTCCCCGTAGTTACTCTGGATTGTGCCCTAAAAGCACAATCCTAACCATTTCTACTCAAAAGTAAGCTCCAGTGTATTCAATGGATCTTACTCCCTGGAAAGTGTCTTTAGGACTGCAGCATAAGTTAACCCTTCAGAAGTCCTCCTCAAAACATAATTGTTAAGTAGCTTCTCATTGACATTGCTTTCTCATGCTAATTTAAGGGCAACACTCAAATGACAGATGATCATCATGTACATCTTTGAACAAACTGTTCCAGATCCCTATGAGCACAGACTGCGCTCATAGGGATTTACAGGAAACTTTTCATAAGAAGGAGCTTTATCTCTGTTTTGATTTTACTATTTATATATTTTATCATGCCAGCTTCCATAAAAATATTCATACTTTTATTAATCATGGAAGGGCAGAGGGTTTCGTTTCTGATGAACTGTCCTACGCAAAAGTAAGAAGGATGGCACATGCACATGCAAAATAATAAGGAAGGGCCGGTTAGAAAGATAGGGCATTATTCCTACCAGTCCTTCCTGATTTAATACTGGGAACACACTCGAAATGTACATCGTGGATAGGCCTTTGAGATGGTATCCTCATTGACCACAGTTGTGTTCCTACCTATCACATGCACCTGGAGTGTCACACATGCTTGACAAGTACCTGTCGGGGATGATCTAGGAGGATTTCCTGCTGCAGGCAGGGGGTTGGACTAGATGACCTACTAGGTCCCTTTCAGCTCTAGGATTCTATGATTTTAAATGTGCTCATTTCTGTGCCACTCTTGATATGTGCCAGACATGTGCCAGCCCCATTCCCCACTCACTCCACCACTGTTTTGCTCCCCTTGCCTGGAATGGCTCCAAAGGAGAGGGGAGCCTTGCATGCCACAGTGACAATCCCTCCAAGACTGAAAGCTCCAGTCCCCTCTAGCGATGCTACTGGTGGAACCAACTCTTTGAAATTCCTTTCGATTTACAAACTGGTCCCCTCCTTGGAGGCTTCCTGTAAAGCCTGAAGACATTTCAGACAAATCTTCGTCATTCTCGGCCTTTTTAACATCTGACTTTTACAGGCTTAGGGTTTTAAATTAGAGTAGTTGCTGCCACTCTTTGTTTTATTGTATTAGTATTTTGTTGCTGTTTAAGATGTTCTTAATTGTTACGGGTTGTAATGTATAATTTTTGTTTCAATTGCAATTTTATGCGTGTATTTTTGCGTTGCTTTTTTATAATCCGCCTTGGGTCATTTAAAAACTGTAGGTTTTTTTTGCTGGGAGTTCCAGAGGTGCTGGCACAAGTGGGTATTTTCACAAACCTATTCTGCCTACCAATATTTTTGAGGCATGGCCAAAAGACTCAAAACCCCTTGAGTCATTCGTTCAGTTCATATTACAGAGGGTAACAAAAATTAAAATGCCCATTTGTCTCCCCTCATGTTGCTATTACCAACCAGCAACAGATTAGTCTGTGGAACTCCTTGCCACAAGATGTGGTGATAACATCTATCCTAGATGCCTTTAAGAAACGTGGGATCAAATTTCTAGGGGAAAAGTTAATCATGGGTTAAATGCCTTGATGGGTATGTGCAATCTCCATATTTTAGATGTAGGCTATCTCAAGAATGTCAGATGCAGGGAAGGACACCAGGATGCAAGTCCCAATCTGCAGCAGCAGCACTTCACCTGCTAGATACCAAATTTTCCACCCACCCACAGTTCTTGTCAGAATGCTATGCCATCATGTGGCATCATTTCAAAGGGAACTGGGGTACTAGTGGAAGTTGGTGGTTACCCCATCATAGACAGCCACCACCACGCACACCACCCATGATGCACACAGGTCAACTTTGGAGTCATCATCTGATTTTTGTTTCCCTAGACTAGCGCAAGAGGCTAAGACACTGTGCCTGTTAACCAGCAGACCAGGGTTCGATTCCCGGGTCGGCCCCACAAGACAGGGTGAGCTCCTGTCCTTAGCCCAGCCCTGCGACGCCAGCTGGATCCAATCGTATTGGCTCTGCCTTTCCATTGGACTAATTCAGTGGCGTGGAGAGGGAGGATTTGCTGCTTGGGTAACAGCCAATCCTCCATAACAATCCAACCCAGGCTTTCGTGCTTTGCATGCAGCGTATGCAGCGCCGAGCACGATGCCGTAGTCTTTCAAGACTGATGGAGTGTGTCTTTCAAGACTGCAATGTGTGTGTGCTGAACCAAGACTAGGGTGATGGGAAGATCAGATAACTGCCTCAAACCCAGAGATGGTTCAAAAATCAGATACCAGTTGCTAACTACTCTGCAAAGAACTTGGCTCCTGCAGTTGTGCAAATCAGGGAAGATAAATGTTTTACGGGTCTTTTTCTGGTTATTATAAATAAAATATTGTTTCTTTCTAGATCTCCTTTTTAAAGTCTGGTAAACCTTAATGGGTCTTGACAGGGTGTCATTTTAATAAGTGGGTGGCAGTGCTCCAAAGTCAAGTTTGGAAACCACCGTTCTAACGCCTTCATGTGGGGACCGAGATGGATGCAGACAGCGAAGCACAAGGACAAGGATGTGAAAATACTAAGTATAATAGCAGTAATGGTTAGGACGCTGAAGAATTTGGTGGACTGTAACACTTCAAGTTTTTCTCAGGATATTCTTCTATGAAAACCACTATTAACACACAATCCTCAGTTATGTGTTTCGAAAGAGTTAACACGAACCCTGTAGGACAGACAATATCCATATTCAGCAAACTCATGAGAAATTTCCTGACAACAGCATTTCTCCTTAGAAATTAAATCCCTTTTGGGAAGAAGAAAGATGCAATGGAGAAATATTCAAGATTTATTTTGACTGTATAAGGCAAATGCCTCACTTATGGTGTTTCAAGTTTGGAATTTCCCACAGCGAAGAAACTGAGGGTTGTGAAGACTCTCTGTGCAGAGAAACCCAAAGGATAATGGATAACTTGCGGTTTTCTTTATGGGAAGAACTGTGTCCCAAAGCACAAGATTAAGTTCAAATAATGTTTTCTGTGGGGACTGTATCCTCATAGTCAATTTTGAAGCCACCAAAGAGCAGTAACATAACACTTTACATTCACTCTACTTTGTGGCCCAAACATGATGACAGTAATTTTCAGAATGGAGACCACCTTTAACCCCAACAGTCTGAATAATAAGCAGTATGTTTTAAAGTAAGCACATGAAAGCAATATATGTGCTTTTACCTTTTATTTTATTATTATTTATTAAATTTATATCCCACCTTTCTTTCCTAACGAAAGGGAACTCAAGGCGGCTAAACAGCAATTAAAAATTTTTGTCATGTCGTGCATTTTTCTTAGATGTCTTACATTTTGTCCTACATCTTGGATGTCCTACATTTTGTCCTTATTCTCTCTCTCTTTTTTTTTGGGTTATGGCAAATAGTCGCTCTGAGTAAGGATGTATTTGTGCAGATCAAGCATGGCCCATAATAAAATTAAATTCTCAAATTTCCAATAGGAAAAAGGACGTTAAGTAATAGAAAAAGGTTGTTTACAACTAAAAAGAAGCTCTTTGAAATTTCTTGGAACTTTACTCCTTGGAAGCTCCAATGACCTGATCAGTCCAAATCCCTTTCTCAGCAAACCACAAGCTAATTTTTAACTTGGTATTTCCTTGCTTTTTATATAAAGGAATATGGACAGAAACAGGAGGCAACTGAAGAAGAAAAAATGGCTTCAGTAAACATGTGCTCCACCACAGCCTGTGGGCGCCTCAAGGGAATTTGGCATCCAGATACACTCTCGTGACCCAAATTGAGTATACTATCTACTGGCTGTTAACAGTGCAATGAGATCCATTTAATCCGCAATTAGCCCAATTCCCTGAGAGGTCTGGGATGAAGTAATTTAACATGATCTGTTTGTAACCTGCAGGGTAGTGCCAGGTGCCCCAATATGATGCCAACATGGCAATTCCTTAAAACTCACCAAAATAAAAAATTCAAAATGGAGATACTGCAATTATAAGTCACAAAGTGCAACGAATTGCATTGTGAAGCCATCAGTGCAATACAGATAACAAAAATACCCATTCTCCACTAAAAAAAGCAGGCCTCCGTCAGTCTTGGAAGACTATGGTATCGTGCTCAGTGCTGCATACGCTGCATGCGAAGCACAAAAGCCTGGGTTGGATTGTTATGGAGGATAGGCTGTTACCCAAGCAGCAAATCCTCCCTCTCCACGGCACTGAATTAGTCCAATGGAAAGGCAGAGCCAATACGATTGGATCCAGCTGGCGTTACAGAGCTGGGCTAAGGACAGGAGCTCACCCTGTCTTGTGGGGCCAACCTGGGTCTCAAGCCCTGGCCTGCTGGTTAACAGGCACAGTGTCTTAGCCACTTGCGCCACCCACAGCCCTCCACTAATTCTCCACTAATGTCCTTTAATAAGGTAGATAGCAAATTATGGAATTTATCCAGGACGGAGCAGCTTAATGCAGAACATGCCAATCTGAGAACCCTGGCTTCAAGTGACAGGTGAGCTGGCAGAAGCAGAGGCACAAGGGAAAGTATGAGAACTAAAGACGGAAACTCGCAGGTATACAGAATACTATTAATCTTAATATTATTAAGTGAACAACTTCCACATCAACCCAATCCAATCCTTCATTCATCACCCCAAAAACCCAACATATAGACCCAAATCTTTCTTTCTGGCTGAATCCTGCTGAATTCTGACTGCCAATATATGACATTTCTGTAAGCAGAGGTAATATCTATGTGGGATAAAGTAGCATTTAAAAATGTACACTGTCTGGAAACAAAATGCTATTTTACCAGATAAAAAGGAGAGTTATGAATCAGAATTGTGTGAGAGCACAGCTTTCCTCTCCTACAAAACGGGGTCACTTGGTACCATACACCACATTACTGATGAAAACACTTTGAAATACAATCTTCTGAAGCTGCAATGTGATTTTAAGGAAAACAAAACTGTTTCCTCCATGTCTACCAGCAATTTGGCTTATAAAAGTGGGTTACAAAGGGACTTATCTATTGAATAGATAGTCTTCTACTGATAGCAGCCTTCTTTCAAATGCACATCTCTCCATTAGGGTGCATTGAATTTCAAGCAACATCAGGCAGAGACACTGTTCCTGCCACAGAGATCATGCCTTTCAATGGGCCATACTACTCCATTTAGTTCCCCATTAGCTGCTCCTGAGCTTTGCAAATCCCTACATGCAGAGAATGGTAAAACCTGCCTCTACTTGTACATTTCAAAGTGCTTTTTTGATCCCTGATAGCCGGAATAACAGGAAAGACTCCGTGGGGGGTAAATGTGCAAGTGTTAGCTTGCCTGCGCCACTCCATGCAGGCATCTTACATCAATCCATCCAGCAACTAAAAAGACACTTGAGTAAACTGGGGGTGAAAGACCGAGGGAGACATGGGATCATGTGGATATTTTGGTATCTTTCTGCCCACTTCTTCTCATCACTGTCTTTATGTAGTGTTGGTGTCCTACACTAAAAGGCCACATTGTCAAACAGCAGCTGAAGACAGTCTACAACTATGCAACAGTTGTTTTCCCATGTCCAACAAGACACACCAAGCTTGCTCCAATAGATAAATTTAGATTACTTCTCTCATCCATGAGGAATTCCATTCTCGCACTGAATGAATAGGATGGGAGGTTTATTTTAAAAATGTAAAGTCACCAACTAGAAACCTTATTAAATTCTTTTTCAGAAACTTGAACCCTTCTAGAAACAGCAATTAGTACAACTGAGTTACAATAAAAGCAGGCCTCCGTCAGTCTTGAAAGACCATGGTATCGTGCTCAGCACTGCATACGCTGCATGCAAAGCATGAAAGCCTGGGTTGGATTGTTATGGAGGATAGGCTGTTACCCAAGCAGCAAATCCCCCTCTCCACGCCACTGAATTAGTCCAATGGAAAGGCAGAGCCATTACGATTGGATCCAATATGTTCATACATAAGGTGTAGAGATAGTGAATAGGACTGGGTGGACACGCTTGAAAGCATCTTAAACCAAGTTGGGTCCCTATTTAAGCACCTAAGGTTGTCTAAGCACAATATCATCTAACTGACTTTGCCTGTCCAACATCTCAAATCAGAAATCACTTATTACCTGTGGGTGTGGGTGGGGCTGTGGGTGGCGCAAGTGGTTAAGACACTGTGCCTGTTAACCAGCAGGCCAGGGTTCGAGACCCGGGTCAGCCCCACAAGACAGGGTGAGCTCCTGTCCTTAGCCCAGCTCTGTGACACCAGCTGGATCCAATCGTATTGGCTCTGCCTTTCCATTGGACTAATTCAATGGCGTGGAGAGGGGGATTTGCTGCTTGGGTAACAGGCAATCCTCCATAACAATCTAACCCAGGCTTTTGTGCTTCGCATGCAGTGTATGCAGCGAGCACGATACCATAGTCTTTCAAGACTGACGGAGGCCTGCTTATTACCTGTCACCAGATCCCTTTAACTGGATATGTTAAGGATTGAACCTGGGATCATCTGAATGCAAAGATGTACTCTACCAACCCCTGAAGTCCACTGATACCAGGGACAGATCTGGAAGCCTCCAACACAGAAGCACTATTACAGCTAAGTAGGTGTGGATCTGATCCATTGGATTTGGAGACCACAAACTATTATTGATGCTTCTATTTATACATGCCTAGCTTTTGAAGAATGTGGATAGAATGGTAAAGCAGATTATTTCAAGGTCGCATTAAATTCTGCTTGGATCCATTCTCATGCTATTACCTAATCAATCTTTCATTCAGATTAAGACTGATTGCCTGAGAAAACAAAAGGAGAGGCTGATGGAAATTGCATGAAGACTGAAACTCATGATCGAGCACCGCTGAAGCTGGTGATATGGACCGGCAGAGGAAGCAGAGAGATCCGGTACTTGGTATTTGTCCGGCATTAAAAAAAACCCAACAATTATGCACTCTAGCCTCACAATGCAAATTTTCAGGGTTTCCACTGCTGCTTCCCAGCCCAAGTTGTGCTGGAGATACTTCCAGAATACAAGGCTCACTTCAGAGCACTAATTACATTCATCTGAGTGCATACACCTATTCATCTGTACAATACAAAGTGTGAATTAAAAACAAAAGCACAACCATTTTCTCCTCCCTGTCATTTTCTAAATTGTCCACAACCTATAATTTAATACGACTGTTATTAGACTGTATTTAAGTGGAATGCCTTTTCATATAGAGGAGCCATAATTTTAGATATACTTAAAATGAAAATAACTGTATATTAAACCAGACAGAGATTAGTCCATCCGCTGCTATTACTGGGAGCAGGAATACTCCAAGTCTCCAGTCCCCCAAGGTTCTGCACCATACATGAAGGCAGGACATAGACCAATATACGCGTTCCAAGGCTGTACGGCAGAAGAGAACAGCTAAGTGAGGAGAGAGGTTACTACAGCATTGAAATTACTATTTATTCAGCTATCATTTTTATTTCCATTTTGCTTTTCTGATCCAAACGGCATTCAGTGGGGGTTTGCTGTTGTTCAGTAATTTAGCTGTATCTGACACTTTGTGACCCCATGGACTGCAGCACCCCAGTCTTATACTAACTTCCAAAGTTTGTCTAAATTTATGTTCAGTGCTTTGGTGACACTATATCTAATCTTCTCATTCTCTGCCTACCCCTTCTCCGTTTGTCTTCAATTTTTCCCTAACATCAGGGTCTTTTCTTAGGAGTCCTCCCTTCTCAGGAGATGGCCAAAATATTTGAGTTTCAGCTTCAATATCTGTCTTTCCAATGGGGCTTACACAATATTAAAATACTGTAACAGTAAAATCATCAACAAAAGCCAAAACAAAAATTAAAACACACAAAATTCCAACAGTAAAGGTGACTTGAAAGCCCTTCATGGAGAGTGACCAACCATCTCCGAGGGGAGATCATGTTTTAAATCAAATGTGAGCTACCTTAATGGTTTACTTAGAAGAAGGCGCAAAGGCACATACACATTCCTAGACAGACAAATGAATAGAACAAGCAACTGATTCAGAGAACAGAAAAGGCATTATTCTAATGTGATCAGTGAAAAGGATGCATTTTGGCAGCAGATGCCTTGGAAACATTAAGGAACATAGTGTCAGGGAGACCAAGCAGCTACTGGATAGGGAGGTATCCTTCCTTTAGGAAGAAAGGCAGATATAAATAGAATAAATTAAATAAAAAGGGGATGCAAAGGAAGAGAAGATTGGAAAAGACAGGCAGCTCAGTAGGATCTGACAGCTATGCCACCTAGAATCCATCTCCTTGCCTGAAACTTATTTTGTTATTTAAAGAGGACTGTAGCTTCCAAGTTCTAGTTCCTCTTTATTCAGCACTGGTCAGACCTCACCTTGAGTACTGTGTTCAGTTCTGGGCACCTCACTTGAAGAAAGATGCAGCCAAGCTGGAGCAAGTCCAGAGGAGAGCGACAGGAATGATCAGTGGGATGGAAGGGAAGCCCTACAAGGACAGGTTGGGGGAACTTGGGATGTTCAGCCTGGAGAAGAGGAGGCTGAGGGGAGACATGATTGCCCTCTTCAGATACCTGAAGGGCTGTCATAGGGAAGAAGGGGCTCATTTGTTCATAGCTGCTTCTGAAAGCAGAACTAGAACCAATGGGTACAAACTGCAAGAGAGGAGATTCTGGTTGGATATCCGGAAAAAATTCCTGACAGTGAGGGCGGTTCGGCAGTGGAACAGATTGCCAAGGGAGGTGGTGGACTCTCCCTCACTGGGGATCTTCAAGCAGAGGCTCTACAAGCACCTGTCGGGGATGCTCTAGGGGGATTTCCTGCTGCAAGCAGGGGGTTGGACTAGATGACCTACTAGGTCCCTTCCAACTCTATGATTCTATGATTGGGTTAGTTTCAAGGCTATATAGGATTTTTTTGTTAAGTATAGTGATCATACATAGTTTCTATCACTAGATCTTGAATAAATAAAATTCACTCAAGATAATAACGTGTATTTCTTAGCCCAGATGTTCACACTAGTCAAGGTTAAGAATTTAGATCAGGTGTCAATCATAAGGCTTCCACAGCTCCCTCCCAAAGGGTCAGTAATCTCAAATAAAAAACAAACATGCAAGGACACTAAGAAAGCAATAAATGAAGAAAACACAGCTAAGAATAAAAGTAAAGACATGAGCGAATTAAATGTCAAGAGCTGGTTGAGAGAACAGAGCCTTGCTAAGTACAGGGAAAGCCACTACGAACTGACAAATTCAGCAAGTATAAAGTCTTATGGTGGGATTGCTAGATCAATTATGCACTGCTGTCTTTGCCCTGGGTTTGGGCATTGTGGGACTGGAATGAGATCTTTAGTATTTTATTAAGGATCACATGGCACTCCGATTACAATTCCTTGTATTATTTGTTGTTACCGTTATGAATAATGAAAAGATCTTTAATACGACTGCTAACTAAAATTCCATTTCCAACCAATTGCACATTGCTCGATTGCTCTCAAGTACTAAAGACTGCAGATGTAGGTACCAGCATCCGTTTTGAGAACAACTAGAATGGATCTTGAATTCTTCCTCTTGTGCCCAAGTTGCACAATTATGAAAGACAGAAATAAAACTACTCAAGAAGCAAAACTGAGATTTACAAAGCAGGGCAAAAGACATTTCAGATTAAGTTGGAACTGTGCTGATAACTGCTCTTCTCTGCGTACATGAATTCTCAAGCTGGACGATACCCAGCAGCAGTGTAGAGTAAACATTTTCCACCCCTCCTTTCAAATAACGGTGATACAAGCATTCTACAACAAACCAGGAAACTAACACTTTATTGCTGGAGAATAAGGTAAGAAGGTGGTGGGCCAAAATCGCAAGCTTGATAGGTACAAAAGGCTCAGAGGAATGATCCAATTCTGAATATTTGTGTAGAAGACAGTGTGGACAGCCTACCTTCCTCTCTCTCATCCCATTGGGAAAAGTTCCACATCACAGGGTATGGGGAAATACATGTTGTGGGTCCTGGAGGTTTAATGGGGAAGGACGACGGAACAAGAAAGGAGATTCAAAACTACCCTAAAAAGTTTAATGACATTCAACAGTGGCTCCCAACAAACTTTCCTAAAAAGTGGGTCCTGGTACTAAAAATTTTGAGAACCACTGGTCTAATCTATACATCTTACTTCATATAGGAAGTGATAGAAACATGTTCTCTGACATGTATTCAGCTTTTGTCTGTATTTCAGAAATTTATATTCTGCTTTCCCTATGCTGAAGCAAATGCCTAAGGTGACTTGCAAAGCTCCATCAATCTGAACCTGATATTCAAGTTGGTTGAAACGATTTGGGCACAATCCTAAGATTGCCTACTTAAAATTCCCATTGTCTTCAATGGAATTTATTTTCAAGAAAACATGCATAAGTATTCAACCCTAGATCCTTGTCCTAGGCTGCACTTTGGAACTAAATATCACTGAATTCAGAGGAGTTTGCTTCTGAGCTGACATGCACTGGACTGCAATGCTTGAAACTGCTGCCTCATACTCAGATAACCAGATTTGCCTTCTTCTTTTTCACTTCTATCAAAGCTTGCCGAATCAAAGGCTTAATTAATTTATGAACTACCTCTATCAAAGGCATTTAGTATAAAGCTGCAATATCATTTTCAGCTCCTGCCAAGAGCCATCAGGATAGTTCTCACTTACCAAAAGTAACAATCATGGAATATCTCAGAAAGTTTTTAAACTAAGGCAATGGGAAATTTCCCGAAGAAAACCCTTATGAAACTGATCTAATGACCTAGTTAAGGTGCATTTTCCCCACATGTTAAAAGTATTAAGAATAATATCTAGTTTATATTTTCAGATTTTTATTTCAGCAATTGGAGTAATAAAAAGGACGTTATCAGAGAGACTGCATGAAAAGAATCAACTGCATTGCCAAAAAAATTAACTGCTCTGTAAAAAAAAGCCAATTACAACAAGATGGCAAGTTTAGTTGTTTTATAGATGCACTCAGTGTTTATCTTCTCATCTAACAAAATTATGCACTCAGGATGATAGATGCCAGCTGATCAGAACAGAAAGTTTTACTAAAAGGACAAGACCAAGAAGGAATTGTAGATCTCCCTACAGATTAAAATGCTCAAAGTCTACAAGCAGCTTGTTAATGGGAGGAGAGACTGTTCAGAACGCTCACAGCGCAATCCTAACCCCTGTTTAGGCCCCACAAGTCCTTTAACTTCAACAAGGAACAGGATAGCGATAAGAGAAAGTTTGTTTTCTACGCAGAAATTCAGAATGGAAAACTGACCAGACCCAGAAAATTATACATAGATGAGCTGAATTAACCTGATGTTGTGGGGGTAAAATTTCAAGAATATTTTTGGGTCCAGACATGGCTGAGCTCTGGTGGGCACCTCTAGGCACTGGGCGGCGGACACCAGCAAGCACTAAGGCACTGCTGAGCACCGACAGGTACTAGGCACTGGAGAGTACCAGGTGGCAGTGGTAGGCAGCAGCAGGCAACCCTACTGGACATCATTGGGCATCAGCAAGCATGGACACCATTGAGCACCCCTTCTGGGCACAGGGTTTTCCTACTAGTCACTGGGTACCACCAGGCAGCAGCAGGCACTTCTACAAGGCACTGGGCACCACTTGGCATCACCAGGCGGGGGGAACACTGAGAACCACAGGGCACCAGGCATCCCTATTGGACACCACCACAGAGTGAGCAGCGGCCACCATCAGGCCAGAGACCAGAAAGCAGCCACCATCTACCAGAGACCAGAGAGCAACACCAGGCAGTGGGCACCAAATTGGTTCTTAGTGGGTCCTTGCATCACAGAAGGAATACACTCCCCAAATTTCATGCTTCTAAGTCCAGGGGTTGGCTGTTGATGAGTCAGTGACTTTAATTTTGTATATATAGAAGATTTCTGATTTCTCACACAGGTCATAGTAAAGCTATTCCATACACATTATATATGAAATTTTCTCCTTTTATGATTTTGTTTTT
This sequence comes from Cryptoblepharus egeriae, assembly GCA_030015325.1. Lineage (NCBI taxonomy): Eukaryota > Metazoa > Chordata > Lepidosauria > Squamata > Scincidae > Cryptoblepharus > Cryptoblepharus egeriae. Next base: position 10,607,464 of record JAREYC010000003.1, on the reverse strand, counting down.
GATTTTTCCATTTTTTTTCCTTTTATTTTATATCCACCATTAAAGGAAATATGACAGGATAGTTGATGTTCCTGGAATAGTTGATGGCCCTAGATACACTTGTGATGCTTTCTTTTCTGAAAGTTATGGTACTGTCAGAAAAGCTAGACATGGTAGTATGTCTTACAACTGCAGCTTGAATGGTAATAAGAGGTAGAATATAAACAATTAATTCCCCAGTTTCTAAATAGCTGCTAAGGGATTGGAATGCACACGACAGGATGCAGCTAATAAATTATCTGGAGTGAGGAAAGGCAGGTATATGGTTAGAGGTTTGCATACACTTGCACACATTTTCTTATGTGTTCAATGAATTCAGGGCATCTCGATTTGATGTTCATTTTATATACAGTACTATATGTTTTGAAGGTTGTAATAAGTTTCTTTCTGAAGGACCTTGGAGTTAATATTCTTAAATTAATTTTAATTAATTACCCACAAATATTCTTAATAATATTTTAATAAACCCACAAATATTCTTAAAATTTGATCACCTTGTAACATGCAAAAATCAACGTCAGAGAAGACAATTTTAGCCTTTAGAACAGCAGAAAGATGTTGAAAGTGAGAAGCATGTCTTAAATAAATGAATGGTATAACTTGAAAGCTGTTGAAAGAGAAGAACTGTCAAAAAATGTATCATCAGAAAGTGTACCATCGAAAGAGATAACGATGCAAAGTTAGAGAACAATCCTAACCATGTCTACTCAGAAGTAAGCCCCATTATGTTCAATGGGTCTTACTTCCAGGAATGTGTCTTTAGGCTTGCAGCCTTATATATTTTTCTCCATTCTTCTTAATATGAACTCAAACCTACTCAAGAACTGCATAATAAACATGCACTGGATGATGCGGTGCTTTTATGTATATAGACTGGGGATATAACAGGGAGGGAGGAAGGAAGGAAGGAAGGAAACTGGTTGATATTTATATTCTGTCCTTTCAGTCTTTCTTTTCCCCCTACACTTTTCAGATGCAGTGAATCAAAAGTAAGCTGAACTGATTTGCTCCAATTTCATTCCTTCTAACTTAGAAACACAGTGTTAATGTTTAATGTTTTATTCCAGTTGCTAAGGGAAATTTTTAATATGGAAGAAGTTTTTAATACAAAAATAACAATCCATATAATGAGGGAAATTTGAAACAAACATATTTATAGAATTGGGGGGAGAACAGAGAGAAACGTAAGTTGGAAAGATACTCTTAAATTACATTTAGTGCATGCACAGTTTGCCTTGACAGAAGTGGATTTATTGTATGAATAGTGAAACGTGCCCATGTTGTAGGAATAAAATTACACACACACACACCTCGTGCACCATCTGCCCTGTGTGCCATTTTCCCCATGCGCAACACACACACACCCACAACTGTGGGCAGCCGTACTAGGCGGGTGCAGGATTTGGGACTGAGTGTTGATCAGTCTTCAAAATTAAGTATAGGAATAAAACATGTTGCACCCCTTTTCACCACCTTAGGGGTTAAATTTCTAAACACTGGTTCTTAGTGGATGCCCACATCACATAAGGAATACCCTCCCCAAATTTCATGCTTCTAGGTCCAGGGCATTGATCAGTCAGTGATTCTTCAATGTAAAGTATCGGAAGGAAAATGTGTCTTACCCCCTTCCAAAAATTTGAATTTCCAAAAATCCGCCACAGAAGGAAAACCCTCTGCAAATTTAACACTTCTAGGTCTGGCAGTTTTGGCTGGGCATTGATTAGTCAGTGTGTGACTGACACTTCAGGGAGAAGATAAAATTGGACAGGTACTTTTTCTTTCCATCAGTCTCTTTCTTCTCTTTGAACTACAATCCTACAGACAGCTCAGCTCCATATGACATACCCAGGGAATATTTTGTGGTGTTATATAGTTGCCATCGGGTTATCAAGGGCTGTGGGTGGCGCAAGTGGCTAAGACACTCTGCCTGTTAACCAGCAGGCCAGGGTTTGAGACCTGGGTCGGCCCCACAAGACAGGGTGAGCTCCTGTCCTTAGCCCAGCTCTGCGACGCAGCTGGATCCAATCCTATTGGCTCTGCCTTTCCATTGGACTCATTCAGTGGCGTGGAGAGGGGGGATTTGTTGCTTGGGTAACAGCCTATCCTCCATAATAATCCAACCCAGGCTTTCATGCTTTGCATGCAGCGTATGCAGCGCCGAGCACGATACCATAGTCTTCCAAGACTGACGGGCCTGCTTTTTTAATTGGATCACCAGTCACCAAACCCATGATCCTGTGTTCAATAAAAGTGGTCACATTTGGATCAACTCATACCATTCTCCTGCGCTGCATGAAAGAAGTCCACCTGATGGTTGCAATGCAACACTAGTCTATAGCCCACATTCCTGCATTTCAAGGAAGATGCAACTGCTCTGAGCATTGCACTGCAGCATAAGCAGCACAGCAAGATGGTAGCACAATGGAGGGATAATGCGCTAGATCCACCCTAGGGCTGTGGTTTGGCAAGGTCTGGGTTAGATCTTCACCTATGTTGGAAGCTAACACCACAGACAAGGTAAATTGCACCAAATGAAGATTTCCTCTGTCTTTACAAAGGCTCTCTTCAAAAGGGACTGAATGGAACTACAATTCCTACATGATCTGAACAATCTCTTACATTTACTCGTATGCAACCTTAGAAACTTATTCAAATTTCATTTCACAGTATTGCAGGTTCTACACCTCTCAAAAAGAACACACATTTTTTTGTGATCCCCAATTTATATATATTTTTAAAACCTGAACATAACAAAAGCAACTGGGTGGACCATCACAGCACACACCTTCGTAGATATCTGCAGATCACTTACTCACCATCAGCAGTGTACAAAAGTTAATGGGAATCATTTTGATCTAATTGATTAATTAACTGGGTCAAGTCTGCACACACCACATGCTCTATATGTGTGAATTATAAGAATAAATGTGACACTATAAAGTGAGCCCTCTGTGGGGAATCTGCTCCAAGACCCCCTGTGGATACTGAATTTTGCAGATAATATAATGTAATCCATGGGGAGCCCATGCCGGCAAATCGCAAGTGCCTTTCATAAGCCTGCAGGAAGCCCTCCAATCAGTGGTTCTCCTCTGCTGATATTCAGATTCACAGGTGCCAAGCCTGTGAATAATGAGGGGCTATTTGGTGTGTACATTTTCTTAAGATACCCAGTATATGAATACTTCTAATACATAGGAACATAACCTGCCTTGCCTTTGTGCACAACCTGGAAAAGCATATTATAATTTAAAAAATAAATACAAGTCCCTCTTGGAAATCCAAAATCCCAGTGGATACCACCATTTAACAAATGTTGCACATTGTCAACTTAACAAAAAAGCTGTCTCCCAACAATTGACCAATATTGTTCTTCCATTTCTTCTTCACTTTATCCATATTTATTCAGGGAGGGGGGGTCAAAACTATAACTTTGTATCTTAGTAGCTTTGCAAAAAGTGACAATGTACTATATTGAGTGGGTGATGGAGGAACATTGCAGAGGGCCCAAGTACAAACCATTTAAAAGAATTCCCATGCCCTATTAAAAAGTTTCCGGATAGATGTGCCTTTATAGAAACATGTCGTACATCAGCAAACTGGAACAAATAAACCCAACTTGCAGAAAAAGGATTAGCACACTTCTGCATGGGACTACACCCACACCACACATGTAATATCTAAGGGGCTATCAGAATGAAAGGAAGGAATCTGAACTCTGGGCACGTTGTGGTCATTGACGGCAGCACTGAGTCCTCCTCCACAAGTTTTTGGCCAACACATCTGTATGTTATACTGGTGGGCTGGCCCCAGGAGACAGCACAGAGACTTTGTATGTTGGGGTGCAAAAGTTCTGTATATCCACATGTCTTTCCTTACAGAAAGCCAGAAAAAGTGGAGGATCAGAAAACATGCAGCTAAAGAGGACTCTCACCATCAAATCCAACAAATTACACACAAACAAAAGATACAACCCCATCAAATGCTGGAGTACACTGTGAAGCGCAACTGCTTGGAAATAAAGGTAGAGTGTGTTGTGCCTTAACAAACACAGGCAAATTTTGATGCCGAAAACCCACAAATAATTAAATCAGCACTTTGCACACTGTCACATCTGTCCAGGTGATAATCCAAGACACAAGGAGGCCATGCATGGCCTCCTTGGATCTTATAAATCCTTGTAAAAAAGAAATCCCCATTCATTTCTACGACCATCCAGGGACCTCCTGAAGATCAAAGAGGCTGTTAACAACTCTCCAGGACTCAGACCACAGACAGTTTGGCTCACCTGATGTGGGTCAGGACCAGTGGTGGGTTTCAGGGAGTTCTCACAGGTTCTATAGAACCCTTTGCTAATGAGTTTCTGGTTCTGAGAACCAGTTACTAATGGGACACAGAACCTGTTGTTAATTTAGGTTATTAGGACATAGAACCTGTTGTAAATTTATTTGAATCCCACTACTGGTTAGGACCCACAGATCTGACCCACACTGGGTCAATACAGAGGTCCCAAATCTGTAGATAAGAAGCATAGACATGTATCACCTGAATATATGCTTCTCATAGGAAGATTTCTTTGGCCTCTTGTAAATTCCCAGTTGGCACAAAGACAGTGAGGGCCAACAGCTCTGGCATGAACTACATTCCCATGCTCCACATCAACCACAAGTTGCATCCAGAAGCCCTACAGTGCACAGTATTCTGCAACAGATGATCAGGGTTTTCTTGGCCAACAAGTCAACATGTTCCCTGAAAGTGAGACGCAGGAAAGCACAGAAATCAGTCAGGTAAGGTGCAGCCTTTTCTATTTTATTGGGGTCGACCAGCACCACAACTGTCTATCAAAACCTCATTTGCAATGCTCTCACTCCCATAACTAGGTTACTAACAGCTGAACAACAGCGACTGTGGAAGACGAATGCTTGAACTCTTCACCTCTGAAAGTCAGTGCAGGGTTTCAACCGCCACTCACGGTTAAAGCCAGAGCCATGTATATAGAGGAGATCCAGAATAGGAGCCCATTAACCAAAAAGAAGATTTGCTGTTGCTCTCAGGGCCAATTCAGCTCATAAAACTGTGCATCCATAAACATTAAACACTATGGCTGCCCACACTCAGGCAAACTTCATTCATTTACAGAATGCACCCATTGCACCTTTTAAGTTGTAATTTATTTATAGTTCATTCATAATCTAACAGGGCTTGCAGCAAGTTACATTATGTAAAAATAACCTTTGGAAACATGAAACCATGCTCCGGTGCTCGGTTCAGTGCCTCTGGAGACGAGACACTGGCCTTTTTTTGTGCTATTCTGAGATGCGCAGATAAGCGAGATATTCAGCCATGCTATCAATGAGAGTATTGTCTGGGTCAATATGATTTCCTTTTTTCAGAGGGCAAAAACAGACCCTTTGCTCTATTCCGATCTCCTGTGCACATGCCACACACTTTTTTATTGAGATGTCACAGACAGAGAAGAATTTGGCTGCCTGCGCATAGAACTCGTATCAGCCACACTTCAGAGGCTGCGCAACAAGGGGGAACCTGAGCGCTGCAGCCAACTGGGAATACTGCCTTTGCAACCCATCTGCTGTCCTTTTGTGGTGGGGCCAGGAGGGAAGAGCAAAAGCACCCATTGGGGGCGAATTTGCATTTCAATTTGCAAACTGAAAATATTCCAGAAAAGCATTGCTTTGCATTGTTCGGCGTCAGGCAAGATGATAATGATCATCATCTGAATGACTGTGTCCCGCTAGCTACGTCTCCATTCCGGCTCTGCGTTTTTGGAGGTTGCCGATGCAGTACTACTGCAGGGGAGAATACGTTCTGACGCCTCCTTGAAGGGGAGCGGGAATTACTTGCGCACTGGATTGCGCCACACTGTGAAATAAGCTCCAGACAGCCCCAGCGACAAACTCCCAGACAGCTCCTCAATATTAGTTTCTATAGAAACCAGTCCCCAGGCCCAGGCACTCGCAGCAGGGAATAATGCTAATTTTCCAATTTTGCTTAGAAATAAATGCTGCGGGATGAGCGTCAGAAAACCATGCCAGGCACCAGTGTTACAAAGAGATGCTACTTTTCCTCTCCTCTCCTCCTGCCGGTTAACCAGGGTGATGCCAACTGGCTCCAGATTAATCGCCTTTCATTTTTTTTAAAGTTGACTATAAAGTTTTAGGGTAACGGTATCGATTGACCAATATGATTTGACTGATGGCAAGTTTTAAAATATGCATCTGGTTCTCACACAACGGGCCAATACTGATACCCCTGGTGTTCACCAGACAAATTATCTACAGGATCAGATGATGCGGTTGTGGCCGAAACATTCCACATCAGGCTATAAAAGCATTAACAAATACTCCACCAGATCTTTTTTTTCCCAAACATGCATATATAGTCTTAGCATCTCACATCCCTATTGCTTTAATCTTCGGAGGAGGCATTGGACAGCACTTAATCAGATTTGCACTCACCATGGCAGGTGCCAATACTGGAAATACAAATGGGGGCTGGTTGATAATCCTAGTTGTGACTGCCAGGAACGTTTTGGAAACTTTACATCATATTGCAATGGAACGCTCCTTTAGAATGAGTCTAATCTGGTTCCTAATAGTAATTACATTAACTTCATAAATTCCCAGCTAGCACAAAGACAGTGTAGGCCAAAAGCTCTGGCACTTTGGTGGTTAAATTTATTTATTTATTTATTTATTTATTTATTTATTCATTCATTCATTCATTCATTCAATTTGTATTCCACCTTTCTCCCCAAAGAGCACCCAAGCCCCTTTTAACAATCAGTTAAAACAATTAACATGATAAATTAAAACAATAAAATCAGATTAAGATTAAATGATTTAGAATATTGGGCCATGGATCTAGCCACTTAGTAACTGCTCATCTGCAACACATAACATAATTGTGTGGGTTTTAGTAACCCACACAAGTAACCCATTGTGTGGGTTTTAGTAACATTGTTTATCATTCATATTTTATATATAGTCTTATGTAATGATGCTACATTTTGCCTATGATTAAATAAAAAGGGAGCAAATAATTTATTAATTCACAGTAAGGATTAAACAACTTCCCATCTCAAAGAACAATGGAGTTCAGATCCTTTTTGAAGTGGCATCATTTATTTCATTAAAGTAATCCTCGAATAAGGGAACAGAAGAAATATGCATGAGAACAAACAAAAACAGTTGCTTGTCTCACATGGACAATATAATACATCTAATTTGATATTCAGGTGGTTTCCCCTCCTTTAAAGAGCACATGTTTTATTACAGCACATGTATAACCATCACAGATATGTACAATAAGAAAGGATATGTACAGTTTAAAAAGGATAAAAAAAATATGTACAAAATACAAAAACTAACACAGGTGGTGAAGATTTAAAAAAACTGGGTGACCAGCTGACTATGCAAATGACATTAACTGCACCTCATAGTAAAAAAGAAAAAGTATGAGAATTTAGTAAAAGGAAGACCATATAGTATACAGTCGTGCAAAGCGCACAACTATGGGATATATTCCAAGCTGAGCAAACTACTCCAAACTATTGCATGCTTGTTTGCATGCAATATGTACGACACTGAGCAAAGCTGTGCTAATGAGCCAAGGATCACTCCTGCCACAAGTACATGTTAAAAGCACACAGAGCAAGGAAATGCTTCCTCCTCCAGGGATAATTGGAACATTAGACTGTTTAGCTCCAGAAGGAAAGACATGGTAACTTGGGGGGTGGGGTACTTAACAGCAATGCATGTGCCCCCGAGCAGAGATCTGTAGATTTCAAACAAGGCTCAAAAACTTGCAATAATTTCATGGTTTGCTAACTCCTCTAGTCGGTTTGGAATGCAAATTAAGAATGGCTTAAAATGAATTACACAGAAAATCTGGTCAAAAGATTTGATGTCAAAGGTAAATTCAGTCGATTGCTCATTTTAAAAATTTCCTATTCCAATAATAGTCTTGTATTTCCACTTGACATGGGCTTTCCCAGCTCTGGGTTTTCTGCCATCCCCAGAATAATGTTAAAATTGCAGTAATGCACTCCTACGAACATCAATAAAATTGATACAGGATGTTACAAAATGATAGGAGGAGATTCTTGAAATTGGTTTTTTCAGTTGCTGGGTTCGTTTTCTGCTTAAAAACAGATATAATCAGCAGATAATACAAAAGTTCCTTGTGGTTAATGTGCAAAAAATACCTGAGAAGACATTCAAGTGTATGAAACAATTAGCGAGGCTCTGCCACACTGATCATGCAGTTCGACAAAGGGAAGAATGGTTGCCAATGATATGAAGACATACTCCCAAATCCAGAGTAACTACGGGAGCACATAAGAGACTTTACGTGCATTCGTAGTTACTGCACCACCTAGTGAAAACCTATGGGAAATTCATATTGGAATCCAGAGTAAGTTGTTCTTACACCAGAGCAAAGACTCCCCGTAGTTACTCTGGATTTTGTCCTATGGCCTGTAACAATCATCTGTCTCTGGAGGAGATGTAAAAGTTCATAGCACTTATGCTTCAATGTCCCGTTGGGTTCCATAATATTTGAAACCAATGTCATGAGCCACATGCCATTGTGGCTAGAAATAACTAGTTACTCCTTTAACTACCCCTTCTATCCGTGCAGCTCCCAGTGTGCCATGGATTTCCACAGGTGTGCAGTGGAGTTTTTCTTACTGGATTGCTGAAGTTCCCATTCAAGGTGTCTGCTGAAGGCTGAAAATGACATCGGGCAAAATCCAGAGTAACTACGGGGAGTCCTTGCTCTGGTGTAAGAACAACTTACTCTGGATTCCAATATGAATTTCCCAGAGGTTTTTCACTAGGTGGTGCAGTAACTACGGGTGCACATAAAGTCTATTACATGTTCCCGTAGTTATTCTGGATTTGGGGGATCATTAAGCAGATCATGGCCAGGAATAAGAACTCTATTCTCAAATAGAAACTCATCAGTTGGGAGTGAAAAAAGTGCAGATCTTCAATTGTAAGAGCCCAATTAAGCAGATAAATGTGGGGACCTTCTGGGTACCACATTCGGTCCAGGGACCTTATGTTTTGACACTCCTGTACAATACTAACTGAAAACCTGACTCTTCCACTATACCTTCAAGCTTCCAATGCAGAGTGGCCGATAAATAAACTAGAATAGATATTGATTAGCAGCCACTGGTAAATAGCAGACAGCGTGCGCCTTTGGCAACTGTTGCTATCCATTGCATCTGATTCATGGAAAGAAAACCCTCTCTTATGTTGTGGTTATTCCATCAGTGTTTCCATGGCACTGACTACCTGGCTCTGAACATCAAAAACCTACAACGAGACAAGCCTGGGAAAGGATTTGCAAGTTAATGTCTCCCGCTTTCTGCTCAGGAAAACTCTTAATTAAAAAGATTTCAGTGGAAAGAATTTGATATTGCCCTCTTTGTTAAAATGGAGAGGGAAAAAACACTTGAAACAGATCATTCTGCACATTGAGCCTTCCTTTGAACTTCCATTTTTATTCCTTAACTAGCGTTGAGGGAGTAAAATATCCCCCTGTGCACCATCCACCCTTTGTCCCATCCCCATGCGCAACATCCCCTCATGCACATCAACCCCTAGTGCACACCAACTCCCCCCACCCCGTGTGCACCAACTCCTCCATGCATCAGGGAGCAGGCACCATATTGGCAGGATGTTGATCAGTCAGTCTTCAATGTTAAGTATAGGACAAAAACACGTTGCAGCCTTTTTCACTCCTTTAAGGGTTAAATTTCTCAACATTGGTTCTTGGTGGGTGTACATGTCACATAAGGAACACCCTCCCTGAATTTCATGCTTCTAGGTCCAGAGGTTGGGGCAGGGTGTGGATCAGTCAGGCATACCTACATAGAAAGCACAGGGGAGGAAAATGTGTTGTGCCCCTTTTCACCCCCTTTCAGTTGGAATTTCCAAAAACTGGTTCGTAGCGGGTGCCTCCATCACAGAAGGAACACCCTCCCCAAATTTCACGTTTCTAGTTTCAGCGGTTTTGGCTGGCCGTTGACGAGTCAATCAGTGAATCACTGAGTGAGTCAGTAAGTGACTTTTCAATTTTAGACAGACAGACAGACAGACAGACAGACAGACAGACAGACAGAAGATTTCATTTTATGAAGCCAAGGAATAGGCTTTGGGCAATGCAGGTAGTTCCAGAAAAAAAGGAGTTTTCAAATGTTCGCTCAGAGGAAGGTTCTAGAAGCTCTAGAAACACTACTACAAAAGGTATAAGTAATGCAACTGCAATATACTCGGGAAAACGGAGAGCAATTTTTAATTGTGCTCATTCTTCACACATTTTGCACCCCATGCAAAAAATGCTTACCATTCTCGAGTACGCATATACTTATGGGGAAAATATACGGTATTAAGGGGCACAGAAAAATCATTACTCTGATTTCGCTGGGTGGGAAGTGCCGTTATCTATGGTCACATAATTTATGACTGCTTTACACTCAAAGGAAAACTTTAAGGATCTGAAACATGGGGGATTTTCCCAAATAGAAAATCCTATGTATTGCAGGAAAGGACTAAACTTTCTCTGTTACACAAAGGACTAAACTTTCTCTGTTACACAATGGCCTATCGTCGGGACGGAGGCAAAGCATACCTCACAGAGGAGATATAGAAATTAGGGTTTCAAACTATTTATGCAAACAACACATAAATATTATTACATTTCTAGTTTGAACCCAAGTTTAACTGCTTCCTCGTTGCTTTTTGCAAATAAATCCCCTTTTTAAATAATATAGGTGCATTCATTCATAGGTGCAATAATATAGGTGCATTCATTCATAGGTGCAATAATATAGGTGCATTCATTCATAGGTGCAATATAGGTGCAATAATATAGGTGCATTCATTCATAGGTGCAATAATATAGGTGCATTCATTCATAGGTGCATAGGTGCAAGCGAGAAGCAGACAAACCAATGAGTAGTGAGTGCGCAGTGGATTTTTCAATGCCCACAGATGAAGATGGCCACATTGGTTGCCATACTGATTATTTTATCAGCAAAGTGGGAAATGCCCCCCCCCCAAGCAAAGAGCATCCCAGCAGCACTAACTGCAACTCCATTAACTCCCAGCCAGCTCGAGTCACCCAATTTTGAGGAAAAACCCACATGCATGAAAGATAGAGAGTGTTGCGCCGGTAATGCTTCTGCTAATTTCCTCCCACACAAAATTTAAGCTTAATAAGATTATCTAAAACATCTTTTAGCCATGCATGAACCCAAAACCCCACCAAAACAGAAGCCGCCGAATGCAACTCCTTGGTTTTATTTACGAATTGCAGACGGCAAGAAAATGATGGAGGCTGGGTTTGTTTTCTCAAGCTTTCCCTCACACCAAGACCTGAAATCATAAAGGAATTATCTCACGTAGATGTAACACAACACTAAAAAGGCATGTAACACAACATTAAAGATAGGCAAGCCATGCAAGGCTCAAAGTTATATGTTCCTCATGCACTTAGAATACATTAACACAGTCTCTAGGAAATTGTAATATTCCAGTTGTTAATAAGGCCCAAGTAACATCCCACACAGAAATATGGGAGCTATGTCCTAGCAATCCCTCTCTCCATACACAGACCTCAGGAACTGCATGGTGCAGGAGTAATAGTCTTGCACTATTAATTCTGGCCATCAATAACATTGTATAATCCAGTTAACAAAAAGGTAGGCAATCCCCACCCTGGGAATCAGTCCAGCCCCAAATTATTTTTTCACCAGTCCACAGCGTAGTCCCCAAAATCCTCCAAGGGTTTCTCTCTTTAATGGAAGTCAGGCACATTCTCACGCACAAACTGATTTCCCCAATACAAAAATATACATGATTTCCCTATTACAAACTACAGAATTTCATTCCTCAACTTCAGCTGCCCACCACTCTTTGTCTTGTCATCTTCCGTATGGATCATCCAAAATATGAGTACATAACTCTGACAAGTTTGCGGTGCACATTACAGAGAGGGGGTATCATGGAGTCACCTGCCTTTGCATGGGGGAAACATCCAGAAGACTGCTGCCAAAAATTAGCAGGTACCATTAAGTTCCCATTCCATAATGCTCAGTATCCTAAATAAAAGCAATTTGACCCATATTCTAACCCTAACGCTTCCAAAGGATTGAAGCTACCAATGAAACGGAAATATGAATGACGTTAGTGAAAAAATAAACTGCGTTACAGATTACAAAATGCAGTTATAAGTGCCATTTTCATTTTTATCCCAATGTACATGTATTGATCCAAAAACATGGAGCATTTAATTATGGCTGCTACAGCACTTGCTCATTCCAAAACACGATCCCCATTGAAAAAAAATTAGCCACCACCCAGGGCAACACAGACCTACAGATGCACGTAGGAAAGTACAGATTGTTGGAACAAAATCCCATTGACTCATCCTCTGCAGAATCTGGTTGTCTACAAAGACATTGTGTTTTGTGATTCATTGTATGATTAAGATCCACCCCAATTCTATCCACATCAATCAGCAGTAAACATTAAAGAAAAAATATTAACACACTTCAGAAAAGAAAGGAGCAAAATAAAACACAATGCCAAAAGTGAGTGTTGACCGATTCCTTAAAATAATTGTATTTTAAATCAATTGTTTGCTCCGGAGTAAGGACAAAGCTTTCAAACAACCACTCAATAAATCTCTTAAATTCAAACTCCTGTGAAGGAACAAGTCAAAAATGACAAAGCTATTTAATACTCTCTTCAAGCTCCCCACATGAATATTTAATCTAAAGAAAATCAACTTTTTCTCAAGAGCTCCAAGACAAAAATGAGTCAACATCTTCTCCTTCCCTCTTGCCTCACTTTTGCACATTTGCCAACTTTTAAAAATTCAATGCACCTCCCAATCCCTGGAAGCAATGGAGAATCTGTGTGCATGCAACATCTCGTAAGTGGTACAACTACTAAAAATCTCTTGTAGGTATTGTTGGCCCTGCTTATGCAGATTCACCTTTACTCCGTAACCGCTCTCCGATCTATGGTCCTTTAATGAGGGAAAGCAAAAAGCTCCATATGGGTACTTCTAAGCTTATATAAAATTATGCATGATGGGAAAAACTGTGGGAAGTATGTATCAGGTGTGCTGCAAGAATTAGGGGGAGGCTGTTCAAAGAACCCCAAGGAAACTTCACATCTAGAGGAGGGGTGTCCAAACTTTTTGGCAGGGCCACATCATCTCTCTGACAGTGTGTCAGTGGCCAGAAAATTGATTTAAATTTAAAATATTAATAAATTTAAGAGTATTCAAAATTTAAGGTTTAAATTTAAGATGCATAAGGGTGTATTCAAAAAGTTTAAGGGTACAAGAGTGTATTTGAAACAGTTCCAGAGGATTACAAGACTTGCCCTCGGGCCAGATGGAAAAGGTCTTGCTGCTAGCTGCATTGAGGCATGATGTGGGCCGCATCTGGACCCCCAGGCCAGGGTTTGTATACCCTAGAGTAACAAATTAGAGATAAATGCTTAGGACAGTGGTTCTCAATCTTCCTAATGCCGTCACCCCTTTATAAGTTCCTCATGTTGTGGGGACCCCCAACCATAAAATTATTTTTGCTGCTACTTTATAACTGTAATTTTGCTACTGTTGTGAACTGTAATGTCAATATCCGATATGCAAGATGTATTTTCATTGTTACAAATGAAATGTGTGTTCTATGCACACACTGAACACAATGGGATTTATTTCAGAGTAGGCATGCATAGGATTGGGCCCTGAGGCTGCAATCCTATCCACATTTACATGGGAGTAAAGGCCCCCCTGACTATAACGGGATTTATTTCAGAGTAGGCATGCACAGGATTGGGCCCTGAGGCTGTCAGTCAGCCCCAGTACACGCGCAGCTACAGCCGGAGGTCTGGCAAGCCTGACCTTGCCCCCTTCACCAGGGATCTTTAGGCGACACCCAGGAAAGCTCTAGACGACCCCCAAAGGGGTCCCGACCCCCACTTTGAGAAACGCTGGCTTAGGATGTTGGGGTACAGGATCCATTGGAATAGTCCCATTTCACTGTGATGGAGAAAATGGGTGCACCACCCAACTGTCCCAGAACCCTCCAGAGTGCAGTAGAAGGTCAAAGATTCATGGATTTCATCACACACAGGTTTTGGTTTCCGCAGCAAGTCCTAAAACATATTCCCTGCGGATATCAAGAGCCCAACTACATTACCAATCAAAGATATATCTTTTTTATATATAGGGCTGCCATAATTCTCTTCCACAAAACTGGGACAGGACCCCATCTAACTTGCCAATATGTGAACTCAATCCTCAAAAACTGGAACTGTCCCAATTTTCCAAGACATATGGCAACCCTGTTTATACAAGTACTATCCTTTTCATCTGCAAGGTCTGGGAAACAAATAATACCTTTTCATTCATCGAAGCTATTTGCATAAGATAATTTGTACAGAGCTAGAATAAAGACGCAATGGGTTCTATTAATCAAGGAAATTATTTATCCTGGATCCAGTAGGTGGTTCTTGGACACAAAGCTTTGCATTGCTGGCTTTATCGTACTGTGTTTATAAAAGGAGTGGCAGAAGAGGTGGCACAAAACACTGCAAGACGAGCTTTCATTTAGACACGCTACCTTTTTAATAATGCAAGAGGTGTGCATGAAGTATTATAAATGAAGCAACTCTCTTCCTGCAGAGCAAGTGCTGATAAAAGCAGGCTGATGAGTAGTAGCTCACAAAGGCTATTGCTGACTGACGGAGAAAACGCTTTCCGATGCTAAAATGACCTGGCCCTAAAATAGAATGCAACTTCCAGTAAAACAATATGCTATTGCAAGACAGGATTCAGCTCTACGACACTTTAACCATTAGGCTTAAGAGGAGGGAGAAAAGCTTTCCTTTTTCCATATTAATGCAGATGATTCAGCATTTTGTCACAGCCAAAGAAACAAGATGCTTCTATACAATTGTACATTCTACAAAATGCCCCACACAAATACCATATTTACTCAAATCTAATGTTCACTTTTTTCAGCTGAATTAAGTCTCCAAAATTGGGGTACATGTCAGAGTTGACGGTACATTAGATTCAAGTAAATACATTATTTTGATTTTAAGTATAGGTCAGTGTTTAGTTTACTCTATTGCAGGGGTCTCCAAACCTTTTGGCAGGAGGGTCACACTGTCTCTCTGACACTGTGACAGTGAACCGAAAACTAATTTACATTTCAAATTTGAATAAATATACCTAAATTTATATATAAGAATTATTGGAGTGGTTAACAAGACTTGCCCAAGGACTGGATACAGGGGTCTTGCTGGGGGACACAATGAGGCTTGCCAAGGGCCGCATCTGGCTCCCAGGCTGGAGTTTGGAGACCCCATTTACAATAAAACCCCTGTTACAATAAAAATGTAACAAGTAAGTAAAAATCATATACCCATAGTCAGATATTACTGTCATATAATACAGTCATTGTTTAATGACTTATTAAGGGCTTTGGAACTTCCTCCCCTTAGAACTAAGGAAAGCTCCCTCAATACATAGCTTCAGCCTTAAAACCTTTTATTTTTAAAAAAGCTTTTTAAATGGGTAGAGGTTGGGGGGCAATTTTATTGTTCTATTTTATATTATTGGTTTTATCAAATGTATTTTAGTCTGTTTTAATTGTTCTTAACTTTTTAAAGCTAATTGTATTTTAATTATGTTTTAATCTCTATTTATGATCATTTTAATGGTGTTTTATTATGATCGATGTTAGCCGCCTTGAGCTCCCTCTTGCAGGTGAGGAAAGGCGGGATATAAATTATATAAATAAAAATAAATAAATAATGCAGGAAAATTAAATTCTGTACCTGCTTTACAGCTGTGCTATTCAACTGCCAATAAACTTTTTTATCTCAAGCCTTTTAAAGTCAGAGTGCACATTAGATTCAATGGAGAATTGAATTTGAATAAATATGGATATATCCACCTAAACATGCTGCTAATCGAAAAGCTGGCGTTTGGAGAGGTTTGAAAAGCTGGAGAGGTTTGAGAATTTTCTGAATACAGATGTTCAGTATCAATTTAAAAAACTACAGATGTTCACCAGTATTCATGGATATGTTCCTCCCCCCTCCTGCAGATACTGGAAACTATGGATAAGCCCATCTTCACTGTCTTACCATGTTCTATTACTTGATCATATTCACTGCAGTTGCACAACATGCCTCTTGCTTTAAACAAACAAGCAAGCACACAATCTCTTGCAATTACCATATGTTTCTTGCTCTAACAGACAAGCAGGTAGGCTGGATAGACCGGAGAGTCTATCTTATGAAACCTTTATGAAACAGCAGGAACAGGGAGTTAACATTTACTATCATTTTCTTGCCTGCCTGCTAACCTGTTAAAGCAAGAAACATGCAGTAATTTGCAAGAGGATGCATGCCGGATTGTTTGGTTAAAGCAAGAGATATTTGCAGGACTGTATGTACTTAAACAAAAATAACAGTTGAGAAACTGAGGATCTGCAGATACCTGGCTACACCTGTTTATTTTGCGAAGCTTTGACACTGAACTAAAAAGAAATAGGAAATCTTCCCCACTCCTCCCAAGTCGTCCGGATATTTCAAGATCACGCTTTTCAGAAACCAATAGGTAGAAAAAATCATCCTTGCCCAGAATCCTTGAATCCTTGCCCAGAATGTTGGTAGTTTTCATAAGAAAGGCATGCCTAGACTCCTTTCAGGGAGGAGAAAACAAGAGGTGGTTGCCAACATTTTGAAGGATTCTTTTTGTCAAGGGGAAAGATTTTACAAGATAAAGATGGAGAAGGGGCAAAGCAGCTGGAAGCCCTGGAGCCTGGAATACACACGCTTGAATTATTTGAGACTAACCTGAAACAAAAATACTTTTAAGTGTCCAATGTTCCAGTTAAGAAACGTCAAAAGCATCTGACCAGATTTTTTAAATAAGTCTCATGGAGGCTCAACCCCAAAGAAGTGGCTGCAGTTTATAAGGGACACCACTGACCTAAGTAAACCAGAAGTCTAGCCTAGCAGTCTCAGCTCTTTACTGCCAAATGCATCATCCACAGCACAAAATATCACTGCACATCACGAGATCTCTGATCTCCTGAGCCATGTCAACATGGCAATGACATTTCTATTCCTATCCACTCTGCTTCAAAGCCCACCTGTATTCTACACCTTGAAGTACTGTGGAGATATCACTCTATAAGTGTTTGTCCGGGACAATAAAAAAGCAGAAAGTTATACAAAAAAGCTTCTTAATGTTCCCCAAAACTGGCCTCAATCAAAAATCCATCTATGGCATTTCTTATACACCAGCAACTCCCACTTATCTGGACAGGTGAAGTACCAAAGCTGTGATGGAAAGTGAAAATGGTTGAAAAGTGGAACCCAGTCTTTCTTTTTATGTTGCTTTAGATGCTTTTTTAGCTAGAAAATTATAAATGTCCTTTTTATCTTGCAAATGCCTGCTGTCATACTGTTGTGACATTGTAGATTTCTGCAAATGGATATTTGCGGTAGATTTCTGCAAATGGATTCTCATTAACACCTTTGGGAATGAGAACAGATCAGGAGCTAAAGTAGCTACGCATGTGTAATCTCTCTCCTGCCAAAACAGTTGAATCACCATTTCATAAGCTAATCAACATGAAGGGCGACAATTTTAGCCTTTGAAACAGAAGAAAGAGGTTGAAAAAGTGGATCATGTGTTGAATGACTTCTGGGTACAATAGTTGTTGAAAGTGCAGATTGTCAGAAAATAAGCCATCGGAAAGAGGGGGATACCTGTAACCCCAAATAGGGACTGACCCTACAATCCAAAGTAACTATGTGAGCATGTAAGAGACATTATGTGTACCCATAGTTATGGCATGGGTAATTCATATTGCAATCCAGAGTAAATTGCAATATGCGTATTGCATATTGCAATATTGCAATCCAGAGTAAATTGATCTTACACCAGAGCAAGGATTCCCCATAGTAACTCTGGATTGCACCCTTAGCCCCAAAAAGAACAGCCCAATTGAGAAAAAAACATGGTAAAGAAACATTCCTCCAGAACAAAGGATGCAGAAGAGGTTCCATATGAAATAACTACGAACTTGGCAGAGAATACTTGGAACACTTTAGCCTACATCTTTGCTACCAGGATACACATCAGAGGAAGTAACATCAGATTGTGGGGATCAGTCTGCCAAAACTCCAGAATTGCAAGTAGCTGGATGTCTATGATGACTACAAAACTGCCCAGCAAACAACTAGAAAAAGATTTTATAAGCTGGGAATGAGTTTTTCACCCTCCTTCAGACTGTTGATGTACCACAAAATGAAACAAGCATAAAGTAGGAAATAAGTTGCCTGCTATTACCTTTACTGAAACTATTTATAGAGATGCAAGGCATCTTTACAATTAACATGGATAAGTATATGGAACACATGACTGTATTCTGCTGTTGTAAAATACCACCAACATATTTCAATACTTAAGCCCTTTTTAAAGCCCATATTTAAGCCTTTTTTGTTTAAATACAGTAGTGTTTTAAGTATACTTAAAGACACCTGCTCAGATGGTAAATGAAGCCAAAAATGCTTTCGTTTACACCAGTCACATTTCAATGACAGGTTTCTGGCTTTAGAGAGTTTTTTAAGCCATCTTTTTTTTTTGTTCACGTAATAAAAATTCACACTTTCAGAAGGGGGCCAACGCCACAGATGTCTAACGGATCTTCACGTTGTTAGAAGTGGAAAGATACCCTTAATTTTAAATGGCAGTACCAGAAGAGAAAGCCAGCTCGCTACTACAAACTGTAAACCACATGGCACTACTACGTTTGGCTGAACTAAATACCAGGCGCATCTGCTTACCCCGTGTGTTGGTCGCCATGTCAGCCACTTTCTGAAAGGCGTCCAAGAAGGCAGCTGCTGCTACTACTGTCGTCCTAAAATACAGACAGATAATCATGTTAGAAATAGCAAGTCACAGGCTGTTTGGGTCATTACACAACAGAGGAAATGCTTAAGGAAATGAAAAAGAGCTAGAGAAGGAAAAATATAGCAAGAAAAATTATTATGTTCTTCCCACCCTAATTCTCTTCCCGTGCTGCTAGTAGATGCATCTACTAGGAGAGTTGACCACAATCAGAAGGAGAACAGGTGATCTCTCTAAAGGATGCATAGAAGAAATTAAAAATGTTTTGCTGATTCATAGTAAAAAACCACATTAAGATATCATCACGTTAAGGACTTTAAATAGTGTTTTACAGTACAGCCATCTAAAAATATGAATGCAAACAAAGAGCAAGCAAATCAGTTTGTTGCAAGTGATGAACTAGGATTAGGGAGACATAAGTTTGAGGTCACTATCTGGCTCTGAATGACTAGTTTATGAGACATCTATGACTAGTCTATGACCAGACTAGAGACATCACTGTCTCTCAGGTGTTACATGAGATAAAGCATGGAGAACAGTAAATTAATAACATAACCACATAAACTGTACAGGATTGACTGTGGTGCTTCATTAAGCGCATACTCAGTGAAATCTCTAAGACTGCAACTTTGTGTGAATCACTCTTCAGTAAAGCAGAAGGGAAGGGGTCACAAGTTGATTGACAAGGGGTAATAAGTTGTTAACAAGGGGTTAACTTGATTGACAAGTTGTTAACAAGGGGTAACAACTTGGTTGAGCAAGCCAAGTTGTAAATGTGTGTAGCTACTAGATTTAGGAAGCATTTCTATTAACGCAAACCAATTTTTAGGAAGACTGAATTATTTTCCTCTTCCTCAACTTATGGCTACATAAGTTCCCAGAATCTAGAAGGCTGAACTAGAGCAATATGACTTAGGGCAAAATCCAGAGTAACTACGTGGAGTCCTTGCTCCGGTGTAAGAACAACTTACTCTGGATTCCAATA
Source organism: Cryptoblepharus egeriae (assembly GCA_030015325.1). NCBI lineage: Eukaryota > Metazoa > Chordata > Lepidosauria > Squamata > Scincidae > Cryptoblepharus > Cryptoblepharus egeriae. The sequence continues at coordinate 10,587,462 of JAREYC010000003.1, read as the reverse complement.
TGAATTTCCCATAGGTTTTCACTAGGTGGTGCAGTAATTACAGGTGCATGTAAAGACTCTGGATTTGGGAGTTCTATCTATCTACAGTATTTATATACCGCTTTTCAACTAACAAGTTCACAAAGCGGTTTATAAAGAAAATGGAAAAATAATGATAGCTAATTAAAAGCTAGTGGATCCCTGTCCCAAAAGGGCTCACAATCTAAAATGCAAAAAAGAACACCAGCAGAAGCCACTTGAACAGACACTGCTGGGGTGTGTAGGGCCAGTTTCTCTCCCCTTGCTAAATAAAAGAGGAACACCCACTTGAAAGAGTGCCTCTTGCTCAGTTAGAGGGGTTAATCTATATATATTTAATTGAAAAGTCACTGATTGACTGATTCACTGACTAAATCACTGACTAATCAACGGCCAGCCAAAATCGCTGGACCCAGAAACATGAAATTTGGGGTGTTACTTCCATGATGGAGGCAACCACTACAAACTGGTTTTCGGAAATTCCACCCAGAAGGGGTGAAAAGGGGCACAAAGCATTTTCCTCCCTATGCTTTGCATTGAAGAATCCCTGACTGAGGGACGTTCTGCCCTAACCCCTGGACCTAGAAGCTTGCACTATACCTTTAGAGCTGTATCCTCCACCAGCGGGAAGCCATCAGAGATAAGAATGCTACCAAATGGCTCAGGAAAGATAATGGGAGGATGTTTTAGAGCAGTAATTTTCAACTAGGGTGCATTAATTTATTATTGACTAGTGAAAGGCGTACCCGCGTTGCGGGAGTAAAATTTCCCCCGTATGCCATCCCCCCATATGCATCAACCCCCCATGCACAACTTTACCCCATGCGCATCAACCCCCATGCGCACCTTCCTCCCATGCGCATCAACCCTCATGCGCACCTTCCCCATGTGCATCAACCCCCATGCGCAACTTCCCCCATGTGCATTAACCCCCCATGCGCAACTTCCCCCCATGAGCAACTTCCCCTCATGAGCAACTTCCCCCCATGTGCAGCATCCTCACCAGTGCAACCTCTTCCTCCGAACAACATCCCCCAGTGCACCAGGGTCTGAGCACCAAATTGGCTGGATGTTATTCAGTCTCCCATGTTAAGTGTAGGACAGAAACACGTTGCCCCCTTTTCAGCCCCTGAAGGGTTAATTTCTCCAGATGGTTCTTGGTGGGTGTTCAGGTGACAGAAGGAACTCCCAGAATTCCATGCTTCAGGCCCTGCAGTTGGGGCGGAATGTTGCTGAGTCAGCAATTCTCAATGCAAAGTATAGGGAGGAAAACGCGTTGCGCCCCTTTTCACCCCCTTCCAGTTGGAATTTCCAAAAGCCAGTTCTTAGTGCACCCCTCCGTCACGGAAGGAACACCCACCCCAATTTTCACGCTTCTAGGCCCAGCTGTTTTGGCAGGGCGGTGATGAGTCAGTGAGTGAGTCAGTGAGTCAGTGAGTGACTTTTCTCTTTTATATATATAGATTAATAACAGGAAAACTTGGAGATTTGAACAGCATGGTGTGCCTTGTCAGTGGTAAAAACAACTGATGGTGGGCCATGAGATGAAAAAGACTGAAAATCACTGTTCTAGAGGTTTTGGATGGGGGAGATGGAATTGGTGTTAGGAGGGGAGGAGAATGGTGGAGCAGACTTCCACTATTTCCTAATCCCCTTTCTAGGCCTAGCAGCATTACACCAAATCTCCTGGATTTGTGCCAGCTAAATAGATGGCACAGAACTGAGGATCCCCATATGGCAGGCTGAAACTTGATACAGTATAAGGGGGAAATATACCCTTAACTTAAATAGACCTCCAGCATTCTTCCAACCAGCCCTAAGTCTAAGCCTGGGCTCTTCTACTTGTAGTCCCAAAATGTACAATCCAGTAGTAATGCATCACAGAGGTTACTAATCATGGAATTGGGCTCTCACCCAAAAACTTCAGACAAGGAAATGAAAGTTGACCACTTATGCTACACTGAATCCCAAAGGAAGCTTCTTGGCTTTGCAGCCCTGAAAGCATATTATCCCATTTCTGGCAAGAACAAAGCAGGGGCAGGTCCTCAGCCCTTACCCTCAACCATGAAACAATACAGAGATCCAAATTAATAAACATAGCTGGCACGTATGAAGCTATTAAGTCAGTCTTAAGGAGCCTGTTCACCTTAAAACTTACGCTGAAGTGCTTCCTTCCCTGGTTTAATGATTTGCGTACCCAAATTAAAATTTTAAAGAAATCCAGAGCATGACTTAAAGGGAAAACAAGGACATTGCAGAGAGTGGGAAATAATCCAATGCAGACCAAGCTTAAGATCCCATAAAATGGAATTACACACTGGCTGACAACCTCCTAAAATTGCTGCCACCATGAAAAGCGGGCAGCAGTGGCATCTGTAGAAGAACTCTTCCCACTTGCCAATTTTCTGCCCCTATTGCTTTTTCCCCATTGATTGGCTACAATTCAAAACATTGGATAATGGAAAAGTAGCCAGGAAGAACAAGGAAAACAGCTGCATGTGATGGAGTAGCTGGAGGGGGCAAGGGAGAGTAAATATGGCATGTGCCACACCACCTTGTGTAAGTAGCCCCTCTCCGATGGAGCCATTCAGGGCAGTGACTGCAACATGCTTTAAGCTGCCACCTCCAACAACCAATGGCTCCATCCCTACCATATTTACACTCTGGCTGGATTCTTGCTGGGTGAGGAAGGTTAAGCATTTCTGGCACAGCAGCAAACAAGGGTTGGGAATCCCACCTTTATAAAGTACCAGCCTCAATCCATCTGCACTCTTGGAACCAAATAGCTACAGAGAAAGGTGAAAAGGGAGAAAAATTCATAACCAGTGGAAGGCTTTAAGATGCTCATGAAATATGCCTTTTTGCACATTTCACCCCAGAGTCAAATCTGCTCAGAGCAAGAGAAGTCTCAGAACACCAACCAGACTCTCTTGGGGAAGGTATTTATCTAAAGCTCATGGCACATTCACAAGAAGGCTTGAAATGGCAGCAGGAAAATGAGTTGCAAGTAGTTTACAGATCATCCCTGCAGGATCCCAAATACCTTCATCCCAAAAACGTCGTTCTATCAACTGATCAAAGTGGTGTGATGGGAAGAAAATTGATATTGAAACATAAAATAGTGGGGAAATGAATATCCCTATCCCTTACTGCTGCCTAAGGGAAATAAGAGCAGGATGGGTAAGTTAGCCTAATATTCTTCACCAATTAATTTTTCAGTGTTAAGACACAATAAAACCGTGAAATATGTAGGCTGGAATCATAAATACACTTCTTGAGAATAGGTCCCATAGAACAGAATGGGAGTTACCTCTGAGTAGACATGCTTAGAATTGAACCCCGAGATGACTTATAAAGTACTTAAAATATTGTGAGAGTTAATATAAAAAAGTAAACATAACACAGGCTTTGCTTCATCCCACGTACAAATTAAACATTATGTGGGAGTTAAGCTACTGAAATATTTTTCTTTTTCAGAGACTGATTTCAATTTTGGGAAACAGGAGAGGAATGTAGCCATGTACCAATACATTAGTCTTAGGGCGCAATCCAGAGTTAACTATGGGGAGTCCTTGCTCCGGTGTAAGAACAATTTACTCTGGATTGCAATATGAATTTCCCATAGGTTTTCACTACCTGGTGCAGTAACTATGGGTGCATGTAATGTCTCTTACGTGCTCCCGTAGTTACTCTGGATTGTAGGGTTCATCTACCTGACCCCAACTGCTGATGTACCAACTGCTATTAATCATAGAAGGAATAAAAGTTAAGGCATCATTTGTTTCATTATTATGTAATATGTAATAATTATTACAAAAATAACAGCTGCTTTGGGTGTATGTACCAAAACAGGGACATGGTCTACTATAGCAAAACATTAGTATGCAAACCTGATCCAAAAAATCAACACCCCCTCTCTTTTTCTCTCTTCTGAACAAGGAAAGACAGTTTATTGGCAATTTATTACATGGAAGCTCCATGTAAATGTCTAATTTAGAACAGAAACAAAACTGAAAAGAACAAAAACAGGTTGTGGATGATAAAGTAGCAGAAAATTCAGGGTCTAGTTCTAAAGTTATACAAATGTTCCTTTGCACAACCAACTTTTAATTTTATCTTGATCCCAACATGGACTTTGTTCTGGTCAGTTTCATTGTCACAGCAGTCTTAGGTGATTTTACTGCCAATTAAGATAAACCGCCCAAGCGAAGCTTCCTAAAGGAAACCAAGAACAATGTGAAAGAGCTCAAGTCCCCCAGAACAAGTTAATATGTTAACAAGGATAATCTATTAGGGCTTTCCTATTTTGGAAAAACTCACCCAAAACAAGAATAGCACTTAAAAGCATAAAGGTAGCACTCCAGACTCTAGACCAGTGATATTCAACCAGTGTGCCGTGGCTGGTGTGCTGCAGATAGTCCTCAGGTGTGCCCTGGGAATTTGGGAACTAACATTTATTAATAAGAAAATTGGGGGATTTGAACAGTCTGGTGGGCCTCATAGTGTGCCTTCACCATTTCAGTGCCTTGTGTGTTTTGGGGGGGGATTTTTTTGGTGGGTTTGTAGGGATCGTAGTGTAGGTGTTGGGTCTGGTCTCGGGGTGTTTTGTGAATTTTGTTGAAAGTGTACACTGTGTACATACAATGACAATAAATAATTTATTATTATTTTTAGTGTGCCGTCAGATAAAAAGGTTGAAAACCATTGCTCTAGAGGTAAGATGCTTGCTCCACCAGTTGGAGCATCACTCTGCATCTTCCTGGTCCAATCTATGGTTTTTTTTCTTTTTTCTTTTTAACAAACCTGAGAGCTGGTGGACAAACTACAGCCACAGCTTGCCCACTAATACCCCTCCACTCCAGCAATTTCATTTCCTGCATGATCAGGCCAGTCCCACATGATTTCCAAGGCAGTGGGGCCAAGTACCACCTACCATAATGTCATGTACCACTAGCCGACTAACACTGAGCTATGGATACCAATCAGTAACATAGGTGATGAGCACTTATTAACTTTATGAATGAAAATGGCTATCCAGCTATACATGGGGGACCATTTTAGACTTGTAAAAGTACACAGGTTTTATCAGTCAGAGAAGGAAAGATGGGGAAAAAAACACCTTCCAACAGCCTGATACTGACTAAGCATGTTCTGTGTTCATTCCAGAAGTCATAAAACTCTGAGATGTCAATTGGGAGAAAAGCAATTTTAATTGGAAAAAAACAACAAGGCAAGAAACAGAGACTATGAGCACAATCCTAACTATGTATACTCAAAAAGTAAGCCCCATTGCATTCAATGGATCTTACTCCCAGGAAAGTGATTGCAGCCTTAGCCTTTTTACACACTAAGACCACACACCAGGACTGCAACAAATCTTAATCCAAGGTCAGTACAAGAACCAAGATGTGTTGTCTACCTGTTCAAGTTTCACAAAGCTTTGCAAATTAGCTACAAAGAAAGCCTAAAAAAGGATTTAGAAAGAAGCAAGATAAGGTTTTGATATAAAATCAACTGCAGGCCTGAATCACAAAGAACCTCTACAGCAACAACAAACTGGAACAAATGCAAATACATCCACCAAGCAGAACAAGGTACTACCCATCCTTAACATCTGGTGACACCCAGATTCTCAAATATTTCTGCTTGAGGCATGCATTTAAAACTAGTATCTGAATTAACGAAGGGATCTATTCCCTTTCCTATATTTAGCAGCTGCTCTGATGCCAGGTCTCGCATCCTCTAGTTTTCAAGTTTGCTACCATCGCATTAATACTCAGCCTTAGATTGGAAATGCTTCCAACCTGAACTATGCAGAAAGCGTGAAGTAAGGAAAAGATCTCACCCTCTTTGATCTGAATGACAGTCATTAGTAAAGCCATAAGAACCTCAATTTGTGTTAGATTTTTCAATTTTCCTCCAAATTCCACGAAGAGGTAGGACTGGGGTGCTGAAGAGAATGCAGTCAGAAAAGAATATGAGAAAAGAAGCTTACCTAAGCTGAGATTGCAGCTTCCCTGCTTTGTTTATGAAGTCTTCCCAAACTGGATAGCTTCCCTGGAAAAGAGAAATAAAAAGTACAAAAAAGTGAAATAGCTTCATTTGATCAACTTTCTCAAATGCCATCCTAAAGCAGAAACAAGGGGCATAACAACTATGAAACACTCAGTCCAATTCGAAAAATAATTGATAACATCCTTCTCTCCACCTCCCATCTCCAAGTTGCCAGCCAGCATGGTGAAGCCTACCAGTCTTGAAAGCGGGAATGGAAAGCAGGGGAGAAGGTACCCAAAAAGATTCCCTTCTATTCATCCATCACACTCTGATCCAGATCCAAACAGGGATCGCGTTGTGACAGCTTGGCAGGAATCTTCAGCCCTCTTCCTGTACTCAACAAGCAAGGGATTCAGGCTGCAATCCTAACCTGGCGGTAACTCCACTGAACTGAATGGGATTTCCCTCTGAGTAGACATGCATAAGATTGCACTGTAACCAGAAAGACCACCCAGAGCACATACAAGTTCACAGAATAGATATTGTTGGTTTAAGGTTATTTATGCTTTTGAACTGCACATACTCTTCAACTAACAGAATGGAAAGTTACTCAAGTCCCCCATTACATTTGGGCAAAGTTACCATCATAAGCTTTTATAGTTAAGGAACAAAGCACACACAGGGTTAGACAGGAGTTACACTACAGCGTTAGACAGAGAGGGGATTGCCGTGGTGGATCCACACGACTGGCGGGTTGAGTGGTACATATAGACAGATAACTTGAATAAAGGGTATCTGTATAATGTGGCTCAAGGGTCAGATGGTGATCAAGATGATAAAAAAAATTAGAACCAAATAACATTATGCTGAGAATGTCATTCAGGTGAATGTACTTTTAACTTTTCTATATTACATAGAAACCACTATAGTGAACAGATCCAGTATGGAAAAGGGGAAGCTTCAACCAGGCTGCAATAATTCCACTCATATGGTGTACCGTGGCAATTGTAGTGCCATCACCTGCCAAGGATGAATTTGAGTCCTCTGCCCAACCTGGGCCAAATTAATGGATTGGGATCATAGCAAAGGTCACTTGCTGTCTAAGCCTTAAAGGATTACCCATCTTGGGTCAAAGCAGGCTTCCTTTTGTCACCAGCTGGACCACCAGGTGGACCACCTTTCTGGTCCTGAGAAAGAAAGAAAGACAAGGGGCATGGGCTTTACCAAAACTCTTGGCCACATAGAGCCTGCCTCCCCTCCCTAAGAAGAGGGGGGCACTTCTTGGTAGACAACCACAGTTTTGACTTGGCCAAGCCAAAAGAGTGGATTATACTGCTATTCCTGCCACAGCTCCAATCCAGACTGTGTCTCCTCCTGCAGATCTTTGCACTGGCACCCAAGTCCCCACCAGCAGCCATCTGGCACAGAAAAACTGAGTTCTAATGAGGTGCTTAACATAACATGACAGCAAAGGTAACAAGAGTGGCTGCGAGCACTGCAAATAGGACATTCCCTTGTTCAAACTCTGCCTCTGCCATGAACTTAACAGATGGCCTCAGGCAAACCATCTGATTTGGATCCACAATATGCAGACAGTACTAAAGTCAGCCTTCAGTATGCGCAGGGGATCAGTTCCACAATCCATCTCTAGAGAATACAAAAAACCATGGATAATTAAATGCACGGCAGGGTCATGGAGCCATAAGGACTCACCTGTGGGCAATGTGAGCCCTCCAGAGGTAGCACTGGTTGCCACTTCAGAAGACCACCCCCACAACAGACATAACCAGAAGCTATTTTCAGTACACGGACACAACTTCCATTTGCATCCAGGAGGTGTTCCAAGTCAGGGAAGGTCCATGGAGTTACCTACAGACCTTTCCTGTCTCAGAACACGTCCGAGATGCAACCAGCAGCCACTTCCAGTAGCATCCATGAGACAATCTCAAGGCCCTCAAGCCATAGGGCTGGCATCCATGGATACTCAAATCAGTGGACGTCATTCCCACAGAACTTAACTTATAAAATTGTTGTTAGCACTATCTAACAGCAAAGCTCTCATCTTCCCAAAACTATACCACTTATAGGTACCACTTATACAACACCAGTCTGTTCAAATCTCCCAATTTTCCTATTAATTAATGTCAATCCCCAAATTCCTGTGGCACACCCGAGGACTATCCATGGCACACCAATGTGTCACAGCAAACTGGTTGAAAATCACTGCTCTAGAGATATCTGGCACAACCCATATAGGCTGCAATCCTAAAGACACTTTCCTGGGAGTAAAACCCATTGAACACAATGGGGCTTACTTTTGAGTAGACATGGTTAGGATTGCAGCCATAGACATTCAAGCAAATTTGGCCCAGCTCATCCCCCCAACCTGCCCAACAAGTGGGACTTTCAGAAGGATACAGTCTCCACCACTGCACCAGGGTTCGATCAAGCCTTTTGGAATTACCATATTTACTCAAATCTAATGTGCACCCTGATTTTGGAGACTGTATTCAGCTGGAAAAGGTGAGTGTTAGATTTGGGTAAATAGAGTATTGTCATTGTAGCACTCAAAAGGCTTCCACCCCTACAACTCTACATTATTTACCATACTGAAATCTTAAACTTAGTCCAATTTTTTTCATCTCTCTTACTCCCTGGAAGCATCCTGTGCCAACTGACATCTATCAGACAAGTCCTGGGAACACATTCTACATTTCTTAGCAGCAATGCCCAGGAACCTATTAAACAGAAAATCCATTTTGCCAAGGATCACCCCTTTCAGATAACAAAAAAAAAAAAAGAGCCAAACCAGTTCTTCACTCAGCAAGAGATCTGTCAGCTCCTGGCAATTTTGCAATACTGACGGCGCATGCAAACTATAAGTTACTCCAGCCTTTGCTCCACCTGTGATACAACAACTGCCAAACAAAGCAGAAATTCATTTCAGTCACTCGTCGACCTTCTTGTCTACCTAGTTAGCTTTGCTTGGACAAGGACGCCATGTCTCAAACACATCTGAAGTTTGTGATTCACAAACACAACCTGCCATATGGGGTTTTCTGGTTTCAATCTATGGGGATTTCATTACCAAGTCAGGCCAGGATCAATCACAAAACTCAGTACCGTCGAAAATTACAGTACTTCTCCCAGGTTTCAAACAAGGTAGCATATACTGGTGTTGAAGCAAAGCAGCACTAAGTAAGAAAGAAACTGATGGATCTGTACACAAATGTGTTTCTTGGGAAATATTCCCTAGGTGAAGGTACAGTGGTGCCTCACATAAAGAGCTTAATTTGTTCCGGAGGCCTTCTCTTTAAGTGAAACGCTTTTTAAGTGAAGCAGATTTTTCCATAGGAAATAATGGAAACTCAGACAATTGGTTCCACAACACCCAAAATGTTCATATAAAAATATTAACTGGATGTAAAAATGATGACAAAACACTGAAATTGAATTCAAAACATGCATTCAATGTGCATGATCCTATGAAGTCTACTTAGGCTGCAGTCCTAAAGACACTTTCCTGGGAGTAAGCCCCATTTAACACAAGGCACCTTATTTCTGTGTAGACATGCTTAAGAGGCTGCAATGAAAAACACTTTCCTGGGAGTAAGCCCCATTTAACACAATGGGGTTACTTCAGAGTAGACATAATTAGGAGACTGCAATCAAAGACACTTTTCTGGGAGGCTTACCTGGGCTGCTGCTGGAGGTTCAAGGTGGTCGGTGGGGGCACTTGGGGGCAGTTAGGGGCAGCTGCCTCTGGCACCTCCAGGCAACTGCCCCCAAGTTGGGGGCAGTTAGAGGCAGCAGCGCTGGCTGGCAGCCCTTTCAAAGAGCCTCCCTGCAGAGCATCAAGGCTGCATAGCATGCATGCCGATAGCGCGCTTGCTTGTTAAGTGAAGCAGAACTTGTTATATGTAGCGGAAGTGTTAAGTGAAGCGGAACTTGTTATGCGAAGCAAGATTTCTTTGAAATTTATACTTGTTATGTGAAACGCTTGTTAAGAGAGTACCACTGTATATAAAAATTACTTTATGATGCCCATTATGGTCAGTAAGACTTGGGTGGTAATCCTGAGTTGTTCACAAACAACTCTAGCCATAATCTTAAAAAATCACTTTTTTCAGCTGGAAGATCAAAACCAGATGACATTCAGCGCCACTCTCAATTTATAAAAATGTTAATATTCTCCACACCTGTTCTCCCACAAACTAGAACTGAACACTATCATAGGGAGAAAAGTGAAAGTGTGAACTACCAGGCCTTAAAGGATTTCAACACTCTTATATACCATGCATTACAAGCCACCGCAGCACAAACACACATCAGAAAACACATCCTCCTAATTAGTCTACAGATCAGGTCTCTCCAGAGATCAGCTTACTAGTTCCCTGGGAAAAAGAAAACCTTTTTCTTTTCCTGCTTTGACCTGCTCATCAGTAATGCAAACATACGCAAAATCCTAATCTTTTGCTCGCAGTAAATAAATTTTAACCACTACTCCATTTATACTAGGAGTATATAATTGGGGGGAGCCAAAAGGTTGGTCAGCATTTGCTTTAGGCCAAAGCATATCTGAGCAAGAATGAAGATGTTAAGTGTCATCATCCAAAATAAGAAGGATACAGTAGGACAAGACAGCTGGTCAAAGAAACTCATGAAATTGTGAACTGCACCAAAAGTCTCTCCAAAGAAGGTGAACATGTAATCCAGTGATTTTCAACCTTTTTCATCTCATGGCAAGTTGTTTTTACCATTGACAAGGCATACCATGCTGTTCAAATTCCCAAGTTTTCCTATTTATAAACGTCTCTCCCCAAATTCCCGCGGCACACCAGGGTGCCACAGCACACTGGTTGAAAATCAATGATGTGACCAAATGGCAGTTCCATATCAATAAGTTCACTTACCAGGCTTACTAATAGTCCACAGCCTGCCTGGTTTGAAATGCTTTTCCCACACTCATTTTCTTTACTGAACACTAAAATGTTATTTGAAATAAATTCTTATTTACATTAAGGTATAGTAACCAGCTGCAAAAACCATACTAGTCAAGTGCATTCATCAACAAAAGTAAAATTCTACTACCTAAATTGGATGCAGCAGTGCTTAAAACCAAGTCTGCTAATGCAACAAAATGATGTCCCAAAAACAAACTTTGACCATGGTGGATCCCTACAGTGGTTAACAATTTTGTTTACTGAACTGGAGTGACATTTGTTGCATAAAAGTTTAAGTCAATAAGAGAAAAGGGCACTTGGCAAGCCCTGAAGTAGAAAACTGCTGAATCTATAGGATTTGCAACTCTGATCAAGCTGCAAGTAATCTTACAAAAGCGAGGGAGGGAACAAACTGCGTCATGTAAAATCCGTATTTGCCTACTGGCATGTAAAAATTTGAATTCTAAAAATTATTGGAAGATTCAAACATCAGCTGAAATATTTTGATTCTGCCAAGAGAGTTCATAATATGAAAACTGCATTCTAAAACTCCAATACAAATACTAGATATTAAAGTTTAGCCAGACACAGTATTTGCCCCTTTACACGTGTAAGTCACAGGCAGAGTGTTCCTGAGGACATATATGGAGAAAAAATTAAAAAATACCTAGTGTCCTATTCCAATCTCAAATTAACATCTCACTTGACTTAAGTTCTTTCTTCCCAATAAAGTATTTTTAGTACGTCAATTTGTTCATTAACTTATATCCATGATACACAGAACATGATATTCTATGTATATCTTCTTTTTCAAATGACCTGCAGAAGAACTAATGACCAACAGAGCCATGTTTCTCAAACTTATTAGTACCAGGACTCACTTGTTAGAATGTTGGGACCCACCAGAAGAGATGTCATTCACCTGGAAGTGTCGTCATGGCCAGAAGTGACAACTTTTGTGGAGGAAATTTTTAATACCCCTTCCCACAAATTTAATCAAATCAATTAGCTACATTATAAAGAGTTATTTAAAGAAAAACCTTCTTAACCCTCCCAAATTGTTGCTGATCCATTTTCAAAAAATTCACCAAACATCCCAAAGGCTGCAATCCTATTCACACTTTACCAGTGAGAAAGCCCCATTAACTACCGTTGTTTAAAAAAAAAGACATAGTAAGCCTTAAAAAAGCCACTAACACACCTGTCCTCCACCTGCATTTCTGCTGAATACGAACAGATAGAATTCCATTCCCTATGATCTCTTAATACTAGGCTTGCATTTCTATATATCCAATTTTATGTCAAAATTATTAAAACACAGAGGAAATAAGCACATTTATGCAGCATTTTCCAAGAATCAATTCAACATAGGAAGAAAAAAGGTCAGCATGCCTCTAGAGAGAAGATTGCAAACTGATCCTTCACCGACTGTGACACTACAGCTTGCGTTTGCTCTAAACATGCTAACAGTTCTTGAGAGGTTCTGCAACAATATAATAATGCTAGGATGTCTGCCTGTGATATTATAATCACAATATCCATATACTAGCCTGTGTTGGCAGTTTTTTCCCACGTGGACCACTCAAAGAGGTCTCATTCATTCATTCACTCGAATCGATGAGACCTCTTTGAGTGGTCCAGATCTACCTCTCTTCCATTTCATTAATGGTGCAATCCTAAGCATGTCTACTCAGAAGTTCCTTTCCATTTTTATGGAACTTACTCTCAGGAAAGTGTGTATAGGGTTGCAACCTAGAACATTTATCTGCATTGATGTTTGAAAGTTGTATTGAACACCGATTATCAAGAACGTGCTTTGTGCACAGTTCGTGCAATGGGGAAGGAAACACCATCAGAAACCTCTCTGATGGATCCTGGATGGAGGTGGTAGCTTACTTGCTTAATTTAATGATACTGCCATTTGTTAGCAAGGGCAGGAAGAAATGCAGATGAACCTGCAGAAATCAGGATTCACAACAGCTGCAAAGGACCTAGAGGAAAATCCTGTGCATGACTGCTCAGAAATATGTCCCACAGAATTCAATAGGACTTCTTCAGGTAAGTGTGCTTAGGATAACGACCTAATTGGCAAGGCTCACCCGTGACCATCTTGGTTGCTGCAATATTTAGGGACCATATCTCCACTTGAATGGGGTGTCAACAGACACGAGAAACTTAAAGGACTGGGCTTAGATCTAGAACCTATAGTACTGGTTGGACTAGAACATGATACAAAGCCGTGAGGAAGACACTGTAAAGAGCTGAGAGGGTAAAAAAAATGTCCTGGCCAAAAGAGAAGTTAGTGCTTTAGAAATATTTAACCAGTGATAAGCCTAACCTGTTTCACAATGCATCATCCTTTGTAGGATCCAGATTGTGACGAAGAGATGGGCCCACATATCTAAGAATGTGCTATTTTGCAACGTCTGCTTTATTACTTTTTTAATCCTAGGCAGTGAATTGAAGAATGAGTCTCACCATATGCTATGCATTAACTAGAGCTTGGGATTCCATTACACGGACATTCTGTTCTTAGAGATGTGCTCGGGCAGAAACCTTCTGATACAGCAGTGCAAAGTTCCCTGCTATGCTACGTTAACGGGAAACCACAACACCTGTGTAGACGCTGCCCAGCTGCAAATAAAGTTCTTTGAGAACAGCAGCTTCTTAATTCAGCCACAGGAACAGGCACCAAAGTCAGAAAAAATATTTTTGTAATGTATATTCTTGGCTTCTGTTATGAGCAATATTAACCTTGGGAACCTCGGAACACCCATTGGGATTGTCACCTGCCCAACACACTTGACACCATAGATTCTGACACCAGCTGGAGGAGACGCACTGCACACGCGCCGGGGGTGGGCACATGTGCAGTGCGCCGGGGTTGGGGTCCGCCCCTACCCTCGCCCTGACCCCGCCCCCCCAACTTCCGGCGAACCTGATCTTGGGGGAGGCTCGGCCCACCACTGATAACACCCCACAACAATAACGGGTCTAAAGCATGCTCTGCAGGGAGAGAGGGAGGAAGAGAGACAGAGAGATAGATCGAAAGAGAAAGGAGAGAAAGAAAGACAGAGATATAGAGAGACAGAAAGAGAAGGAAAGGAAAAGCATATGATTAACCTGTTGATTGTGACAAGTCAAAGTCATCAAAAAGTAACCAAGAAAGAAAATGTGCAAATTCTTGGATTATCGTTTATTTTCTCCTGACCATAATAATCCAGACCATCTCCAGATTATTTTCTCAATTTATCCCAAATAAACAGCAGAGGTACAATTTGGCAGGCAAGGAAGCAAAGAATGTTGTGGACATCGTTCCAGGGTTGGAGCAGAACCATGAAATGCTTGCGGTTTTAGTATGAAAAATGAAGCGTCAAAAACTTTGAAAAGTAAAAAACAAAAGCGGCCCCACTCATCTGTATCATGGATGATCAAGCCAGGATCACACTCCAACCTCCATCTTAAAGGCAGGTAGAGGGTGCCGGGAGAGAGACCCTCCCCTGGATGTTGTCTGCTCTTTATGGGAGCTTGCCTTACATTTTCAGAGCAACTGCTTCAAAATCTAAAAATAGTTCCCCATTTATATAGCTATGCCATAGGTTTAAAGAAACCCCAACGTGTTGACAGCTGCTTGGCTGATTGTTTCCAAGAGCAACACTCAAGATCAGAGGATAAAAATCAGGAGGGTGTTGTGCACTTCTTTTTTTCCTTCCTTCCCTCCTTCTCAGGCCAGAAAAAAATAAACATGCTGCAGCTGTTTATAATGGCAAAGAACTGCCAAGCAAGGAAGATCAGTTGGTTGCACTTAATTACAAACAAACAAGTGAACAATCAGCTGTATTTCAATTTTCCACAATGCACCCGCTAAAAAAAAATTAAAATGCTGAATTGGTATAAAGATATTTTATACAGAACATTACTCCATTTTTCATCAGAATTTAGACCATGTGCAAGATAATGCTCGTTCCGTTTTGAGATACTATGAAGTGGCCAGAGAGGTACCATCAAAAATATTTTTGCAGGGTGAAAATGGCTTTTAAAAATTGTAATTAAGGTTTGTTTTTCTCCATTTTGACAGTCTTTTTATCAGTTTTGGCACCCCGCCATATCCAGAGGTTTCAGATTTGTTCCACCTGAAACAGGGTGGGCCACCTATGGTCCTCCAAACCTGGCCAGAGTTATGCTTAAGACCTTCTAAGGGCCCAGAAAGCCAAGCATGGCCTCCCCAAATCTCAAAAGGCCTTTTAAGCCTCAAAAAAGCTTGACTTCTGATTTTCACAGGTCTGATCACATTCAGAAGGTTTATGGGGATCCCAAAACACATGGATCTGTGGGTTTCCTAATCTACGGGGTTCTGAAACAAAACCCCTACAGAAAATTAGAGTCACCCTATAATACCATAGTCTTTCAAGACTGACGGAGGCCTGCTTGTCCTTACAACAACCTTGTAAAGTATTATTATCCCAATATTACAGCTTGGGGTGGCTGAGGCCAAGAGGAAATGGTGTGCCTGCAGCTTCATCTTACTGGACAAGGTTGTTTAGCTCTTGCTTGGGGAAGGAGGAACAAAAGGCATATGATTCCCGATTTCCTTTCCTTGGGTGCCGGAGACATTCTGGAAACATTATAAATTTTCTCAGTTACAGAATTGCTAGAACTAAAGTCAAACAAAGCAAAAAAAGGACGTAAGTATGAAAGAACTTATCACAGTACAGTATCCTACCCAACAGTTTTTTCCCTATAGCTCTCGTGACATCGTATATAGCTTCCCAGTAACATCGTATAGACTACTTTTCCAGCTGACCATGTGCTTCAACAATAGGCATCACTGGGTAGAAGGCTTATCAGTGTCTTATCCTAGGCAGTGTACCATTGCAGATTAAATCTGGTCTCCACCCTTTAAACATCCTTCGGAAAAACAGAAGATACACCCAAAGCCAAAAGTCAGTGGAAATACCCCAAACAATTTCCCCTTTTTGGTGAGTCTGCAAACATTAAAGATTAACTTCACCAAACAAGTTAACTCCAGAGCATAAGCGCATCACGTTTGTGATGAGGGGGCACGTGCTACAGCCCCTGCAAACATTTAGTTTGTTTGGATTCTACAAATCCATTAGGTAATACTGGAATTTTTCCTGCCATTTCAGATTCTTATGTTTTCTTTTTAAACAAACAGGAAAAAAATTGCAAGTACTTGACCATTTCTTCTGAAATTTGATTTATGTATAATTTATACCACGTCTTCTTTTTCAAAAACAACTGCAATACTTAAGAATGAATACTGAATGTTCCTTCCTTTTAAGGGGCATTCCTTAGTTTCCTAAACATTACAACCATCCACAAAATAACAGATGCCACTATTTTAGAGGGAGGAGAAAGGAACATCTCTTGTCTTCAACTTTTCAAAACAACTGTCAAAGTTGCTATAGAAGGCCAAGAATTTGGACAGCTGGGGGGACTTTGGCATCTGGGAAAACACATGGGATTCTTTGGGATCAGCAAATCAATGACTCAACTTGGGGTGACAGGTTTGGATCTCAAGCTCCTACTTGTCCCAAATTAAGATGCTTTTGCAACAAATGGGCATTTCAAGCTGTTCGCTACTCTGACACATGGTCCTGTGTGGTCTGACACATGGTCCTCCAGTCCTGAAAGCCTCATCCTCACAAAGGAAAGTTAGCCATTCTTTCACAAACAAACCAACTGGTAGGAGATCATCTGGAGCAGTTACAACCATGTCCAACAAGCGTGGACCATTCAAAAGGATTTGTTCTTGTGTCAGCTCAAACTGCCATCCAAAGCCTCTCTCCACCACCAATGATGTAATCCTACAACTTCTTTGGTTTTAATTCTGTTTTTGAAAACCTCTCTCTCTCAAAAAAACCAAAACCTGAAAACTATTTAAAGCAACACCATCACATTACTTTCCAGTTTCACGGTGAAAGGGCCATCAGAGTGCACTGAACTGATCCAAGAAGAGGAGGAAGTGAAGAAAAAGACATACATCCTTTCCTATAACTTAAAATTGAGGACGACAATCCAGACAGGCAAAAAAATTACACCATTTGGGGGTACAAAAAACCAAATTTATTGGTATCCATAAAAATCCAAACTTTGAACATGGGATCTGCCTTGGAGTAATAGTTTAAAGAAGGTGAAATTGTTTTTTTTTTTAAACTCTTATCTTGCAATAGGCATGTCAAGCAGACATCTGAGATCTTTTGCACTCCTTCTCTTCCTTTTGTCTATTGATATCAGCAGACAGAACATTTGAAACATTTATGTGTTGCATTTTAAAGGAAGCTCAATGATCTTGGTTTGGGTATATTTTGATTGTCTTCTTTTCTACCTTTTGATAGGGTATGGCTTTTTTAATTCCACATCCCAGTGGCATATTTTTACAGCCCCATACAAAATGCATTAAAGACCCATCATGAGGCTCTATATAGGACTGCAGCCTTAGTTGTGTCACAAATATATGCTTTGATGGAAAGAACCTGCAACTTAAATACAGTGGCCCCTCACGTAACGAACGCCTCATGTAAAGTATGTTCCACGTAACAAACAAAAATTTCTCTAGGATTCTGCTTCATGTAACAAACAAACTCGTTGGCAGTTGGGGCAGATGCGCTGGCAGCCAGCCCTTTTAAAAAGCGTCAGGGCTGCCTAGTGCGCCTGTCCATAGCAAAAGCAACACTTCCACGCTGTTCCTCCTGTGGCTGGGAGTCTGCTGGGCAGAGGGAGAGAAGAGCAGTGGAGAAGGGAGAAGCAGATCAGGGCTATCCAGAAGGGAGCAGGGGAGAGAGAGGCTCAGGATGGAGAAAAGGAGAAAGTGGGGAGACACTTTGAAGGTGTCTTGGATTGCAGCCTCCTAACCGTGTCTACCCAGAAGTAAGCCCCATTGTGTTAAATGGGTCTTACTCCCCGGAAAGTATGTTTAGGATTGCAGCCTCTGTAGACTTCATAGAATCATTCACATTGAATGCATGTTTTGAATTCAATTCCAGTGTTTAGTCATCATTTTTTACATCCAGTTAATATTTTTTATGAATATTTTGGGGGTTGTGGAACCAATCGTCTGAGTTTCCATTATTTCCTATGGGAAAATCCGCTTCACGTAAAGAATGTTTCATGTAACAAACATGCCTCCGGAACAAATTAAATTTGTTACGTGAGGCGCCACTGTAATGAAAACAGGATATGCAACTATTTAGACTTGCTGAATCCTGCTGTCAAGAAAACATGCACATTACTTCGCAATCCAAATTATCCAAGAACACACATGATTCAAAGCAGATAAAAATACTCATCATTTGGAGGCCAGGCTTGGACTTTGGAAACAGCAAGTTTTAGCAAACACAAAGCAAAAGTCATGTGAGCCCTTAAAATACTAATAGTTTTGTTGATGTATAAACTAAAGTCCACTTCTTTGTAGGCCTCTGATCTTTCAGATTGTGAGCCCTTTTTGTGCCATTAGTCATTTAATTTTCTCTGTAAACTGCTTTGTGAGCTTCTTGTTGAAAAGCGGTATATAAATACTGTTAATTATAATTTTTAGGAAGAATTTTAGGGCCCTATCCCATGCAACTTTCCAGTGCCAACACAGTCCCACAATAAATCTGCTGGCCTTTAAGTGTCAGTTGTTGTTTTTTTGTCGTAACAAAGAGCCTAATCCTGTTTGTGTCTACTCAGAAGCAAGTCTCATTCTAGTTAGTGGGGTTTACTCCCAGGAAAGTGTGAATGGGACTGTAGCCTAACACAGCAACCCTTTAGAATTTGTTCTCAGATGTTCAACAATGTCACAGGAATAAGTAAAACTACCCAGAAATTTTATATTCAAGAGTTGCTTCATTACATTCAGTACACAAAATATTGTTCCACCTTTGTGACAGAGGGTTTTTTCCTTTAAGATGGGCCCAACCCCATAACTACAAACAATTATGTGTTTGGGAGAAGACAGTGTTCCAGGTGAACATTATTTCAACTGCAAGTAGAAGGACCCTGCAATTTTTGAGATTTGTTTGCTTCCTGTTGAAAAGGATGAAGTCTTCATTCACAGTCACACACACACACATGCCACACTTTGCAGGCACATTCCATCTGGCGGAAGACGACATCTGCTAAAATGCTCCCTGTATTGAAGCGGACTTAATGAAAATGATTGCAGGTTTTGTTTTGGGATCCCCCCTCTTCTGCAAGAAACACACAGGCTGCTTGACAAAGGATGACTGGAAACCCAATCACACCACAAGGAGTTCTTTATGACGGACCTCGTAACGGCCAACCCACATCTAAACAAGCTGCACTTTTCATATCTCCAGATATCTGCTTGGAAGCAGAAGCAAAGAACATCACAGGATGAAGCCACCATCACTAATTCTTCTCTTGCAGTTTGAGCGAGATTCAAAAACTAGACAAATATGCAGGAATTTCCAAGAAATCAGTCTTTCCCTTCTAAATACCAGGCACCGCTCCTTTGTAGGAAAAAATACATCTTGCTATTAAAAGACAGGGCACCACATCCTAAGCCTATATTTGAGTGTACACAACACAGAGTCAGCGGGATTTGGATTTGTCAGTACGGTTTCCACTCCAGCTTCCATTTCTCTTTTTTGGCTCCAAAGCAGTTGCACTTCTCCTTCCTAGGAAAGACATTTTGCCCTTGTTGACAAGATCCCGGCAATGTTCCCCAACAGGCACCTTGCCTTCTGTCATTCATGCAACTAACTTGAAATGGCTTGGCAATCACTAGCACAGAAAACTGGAATTTTAAACACTTGTACGGGGTGGGGGTGGAATATGTGCTGTGATCACTTCCATCAATCCTCCAAAATGAATTCACAGTTGACCTTTTTGCCACCAAAAGCACCAGGGACCACATGCTGTCCAACCACCGACTGTTCACAATAGTGGGCTACCAAACACAAATCGTGGTTTACTACAAAGCAACTTACTACATGGTTTTCCATGCATGGCAATCAAACAGCAGTGTTTCCATAAGCATAAGGCACCAGCTACAACCTGGATCAGTTTCAAACACCCAGTTTGATGGATTTAAGATCCATCATTTTGTTCCTCACAGTAGCCAGGTGTGTAATAGCCATCTACAAACAAGATGATGACAACCAACCCAGCAACTGATATTTCGTGGTATAGCACCTTTACAAACAGATATTCAATTTGATGAGCATTGCTTAAGAGTTTGAGGATCACAGTGTTTACCACAGGTATAGTAAATACCTACTATCAGTGTTAACCATAGGTTGGTAATGCATATGTTGGTTGATTCTTATGTTGTGTTGGTTAGACATGGCCCTCCATTACAGTAGCTACATGAATATAACAGTATAGCATAGTATGACTGTAATGTGTAGCACATACTTAGGTATAACCATGACACAAAATGTAACATCAGAAGCACATTTAGAGCACAATCCTAACCATGTCTACTCAAAAGCAAGCCCCATTGTGTTCAATGGGTCTTACTCCCAGGAAAGTGTGTATCCACGCTTTCCTGAGAGTAAGCCTCATTAAATATAATGGAGCTTACTTCTGAGTCAGCATACATAGGATTGCACCTTTAGTTGAAAAGTGGTATATACGGTTGATTGATTGATTGACTGATACACACTGTATGTATAAAATATATACATCATGTGCATATCCACCACTGGGCCTTGAGGAGGAGGAAACCTCAACCAGAAAATAAATCTTCCACACTAGATACAAATACTGTACTTGGATTTCCATAGTTTCCACCCTACTTTCAGTGGATAAGTCATGACTACAGAGGGTTTCCCTTGCTTTTTAAAGAATATACACTGTTGATTTAATGACTTCACTAAGGCTGATAATTGGAATCATCCCAAGGGGATTGCTGGGAAAACCTTAGGCCTCAGAGGAGGAAAGGGGGAAGAAAAAGGATGCCAATGGACAAGGCACTTGCAAACAGGTCAAGGTGGGCTTGCCAGGAGGGAGGGCTGCAATGCAAGGAACAGCTTCTGCAGCTGATGTCAATGCAAGGCAGGGCTGCATCTGCATGCTGGGGGGATGCCTGGGCGATTCCCCTCCCACCCATTTAATGCAGGTGGAATCAAAGCAGCAAAGCAAGGCTGGGAGTTCAGGGAGCTTGCATCTCTTCTCCCCCCCCTTCACCCCAATATCCCCTCATCTTGGTCTCTTACCTTCATGTCACTGATGGTGGTCTGGAAGAGTCCTCCCAGGGCACTACATTCCTTCTCGATCACAGCCTCCATTTTTTCCCCAGCTCAAAGAGGACAAGCAGAGTAGCTACTAGGGGGTTTTAATCCCTTGCAAAAAAAAAAAAAAGCCTTCCTGCAATCCCTACCCCAAAAAGGAAAATGGGGAAAGGAGGGGGCTTAAAGATCAAAGGGCTCAATCTGCAAAGCAACACTGCCCTGATCTAGCCTTCTATCTTTTTTTTAACACCCAAGTGTTAATTGCATCTATTGCTTCAAGCCTAGCTCCTAGCAACCCCTACCCCCTGGAAAAAGTCCTGCAAATGGGGGGTAAAAAAGAAAAGAAAGCAATCAAGAGGCTAATATCCCCCACACACAAGGACAGCAATCCAATCCATGGCTCTTCATGATGGCTCATACCCACTACAACAAGTAGGATCTTAAAAATGCATCGGATGCACCAGGAGATCTGCTGTTGCTGCTTCCCACAGCCCCCTCTCCTACAACCTACTATTCATTGAACAGCTGCAAAGCCCATTGGCCAAATCTGGCACTTCAGATAAAAATCACCACTCCCTAATAAAAAAAATAAAAAACTATTGCCTTCAATGCATTAAATGCACTGGATTTATTGCTTGGACTCTAAAAAAATTCCCTCCTCCAAAAAATAAAATAAAAAATAAAATAAGGTAGGGATCTATTGCAGATGGGAAACTAAAACAAAGGAAGCCCCCTTCCTAAATGCTTCCCTATCTGCAGATTTCCCGGGAAATTCTCCCCCATGCAGCCACACACTGCCCTTCCCCACTACAAACAGGCTCTGCTACACTCCCTAGACTGCAAAACACTAAGCCTAGGTTGCTTGCATGCATATGCGCGCGCGCTGTAGCAGCTGCACAGAGCCTTTGGAACGTTGCCTCCCCGGGAATACACGTCACAAAGGCAGAATGCCCGGGCCGAGGGTTCTGATTGGCTAAAGCGCGAAGGAAGGAGGCGGGATTAGAACTCTTTATCCCGCGCGCTCTGTTTTAGGATGCTTGCAAGTCCCTTGGAGTTAGAAAGTGTCTGGGAGAGAGAAGGTTGTTGGTTCGAATCCTGCCCTTGTATTGTGCAAGATCCTTCCAAGCAATTTCCCATTAAGACTGCTTTAGAGAGGAAAATGTTAATGCTAATTTACATAATAATACTAATTTACATAATAATACTAGTAACTTTTCCCTCTAGCATTAGCCCAATAAAAGTATTTTTTTAAGTTTTTATTTTTATGCACAGCCATGCACATCCTTAAAAAAATATTTCAATAGTATTCCTTTTTTCCATAGTATGTCCTTTTTTCCAGGACATAGAACACAACCCTAACCACGTCTACACAAAAGTAAGCCCCATTATGTTCAGTGGGTCTTACTCCCAAGAAAGTGTCATTAGGATTGCAGCATTATTCTCTTTTTTAAGTCTTGTGTGCTGGAAAAAAGATCTTAATTTTCTTCCTTTTCCTTGTGAGCAGGCAGCATGTAGCCTTTTTGGAATTACTAATAATAAATTAAATTGCTTTATTTGCCCTCTGTGTCTTAAAATTAAATTGCTTTATTTGCCCTCAAAGACATTTCAATGTCTGAAATTTTTCTGTGCCTTAACTTCCTTCTTTCCCAACAGCTCAAACATATGTGTTAGATTTTGTTTTGGTTTTTATGGTTCACAATTTAATGTTTTTAATGTTTCTTACATGTTAATATATTTGAACTTTATTATGGAGCAGTGTATGAGCACAATCCATGTCTACTCAAAAATATTCAATGGGCCTAACTCCCAGTAAAGTATCTTCAGGATTGCAGCCAAAGTCACCTAGGGTTTTGCTTGGGCATAGGAAAGACATTACTTAGAGCACAATCCTAACCATGTCTACTCAGAAGTAAGCCCCATTGTGTTCAATGAGTTTTACTCCCAGGAAAGTGTCTTTAGGATTGCAGCCTAACCCTACAATCCAGAGTAACTATGAGAGCACGTAAGAGACATTACGTGCACCCGTAGTTACTGCACCACCTAGTGAAAACCTATGGGAAATTCATATTGCAATCCAGAGCAAATTGTTCTTACACTGGAGCAAGGACTCCCTGTAGTTACTCTGGATTGTGCCCTTAATCACATACACACATGTACAGGGAAGATGGATCCACATATATGTGGTGTGTGATTTTCCAGCATATCAAGGCACAACATTGGTTGAATTTCTGCCTGTCTTGCTGTAGTTAAAAGGATACTGCCTCTGTTGATTACATAGATGACGGTGGCATTTCAGCCCAAAATTCAGCTTCCTTGCTCAAAACTGATGTGTGATCAATCACTGAACTGATCATGGACAGCAATGTATTTATACATTACTTATCCTCCAGTTTGCAAACAGCAGCACGTAGGCTCTCCAAAGTTCATTTTATCATCCCAGCAACCATGTAAAGTAGGTTAAACTGAGTATTAGCAACTGACCCTAGGCTAACCAGTGAGTTTCATGGTTAATGGGAGTTCTGGCTTAATACTTGAACTAATACAAGACTGGTCTGTATTTCCTTACCTTGCAACCAAAGCAATGCTCCTTTTTCAATCCATACTACAGCTGCACTTTCCTGGGAGCAGGCCCCACTGAATCAAATAGGACATACTTCTGAGTAGACATGTTTAGGATTGCACTGTCCCTACACACACTTACTTGAGCGTGTTTCAACTCAGTGAAACTTCTGAGTAATGTTTCTATGCACAGAGGGCACAGGATAACTTAGGAACTACAAATATAACACTCACCTTTTTCAGCCAAATTCACTCTCCAAAATCAGGGTGCGCATTAGATTTGATGTGAATTATAATTGAGTAAATACAGTGTTTTGATTATGAGTATAGTGTGTGCGCTGTGGTGGCGCAAGCGGTTAAGGCGCTGTGCCTATTAACCAGCAGGCCAGGGTTTGAGACCCGGGTCAGCCCCACAAGACAGGGTGAGCTCCTGTCCTTAGCCCAGCTCTGCGACGCAGCTGGATCCAATTGTATTGGCTCTGCCTTTCCATTGGACTAATTCAGTGGCGTGGAGAGGGGGGATTTGCTGCTTGGGTAACAGCCTATCCTCCATAACAATCTAACCCAGGCTTTTGTGCTTCGCATGCAGCGTATGTAGTGCAGAGTACGATACCATAGTCTTTCAAGACTGACGGAGGCCTGCTATAGAGTGTGCATTATATTCGTGGCACACTATATTTGAGTAAATACGGTATATCCATTCCCTAGGTATGTGTGCTTCAAAAACAATACAGAAAAAATAAGTCTTTAATTCTTATTCCATGGTGAAAATGGATACAATACTTGGCAAAGGTGAAATACAAGCAAGCCCAGTTTGTTCTATTGCCATTGTCAAAAAACACATAGCTTGCATATTTGCATTGCAACCTGTCGTATTAATCAGATAATGTATTCGTCTCTTTATTATACTGGTTTCAGTTCTACTGTAGAGTTTTAAATACTTCTTGTATGTGTTTCTTTGTTTGATTCAAACTAAGCCTGGGTCTTGCCAAGATCTCACACCATGCCAAATTTAAAGGATGAGTATAGTTCTACTGAATGGCTTCAGGCTGCTCATTTCAATGAGTTGGCATTGCTCCAGCAAAGTACTTTGAGGATCAGGCCCAGCAGGTGAAGGTAAACTAATGTTGGGGACTCACAGTTTATCTAGAAAATTGTTGTTGCTCCTGGTTTAGTAACATTAAAGGGAAACCAACCTTCATTATTTATTGCTCAACCTCATTAAACCCAGGTGTGGGAATTGAGAAATTTATCTGGGCAATCAAAGTGCCTGCAGCATAACATAGACAGATTACAGGAATAAAATTATTCCTGGATGTTGTCTTTGCATGAAATTTTGTTCTGTTGTGGGGGGAGTCATTGCAACCCAAAACACAGGGCCAAGTTTTCCCCAAATACTGAACCAGCCTAAAAAGTCACGAAAAAGTAATTGCAGGAGGGATAGACACAAACAGTGGCTCATCTGTCATGGTGTAGTGCAGTGGTTTTCAAACTTTTTCATGCCACAACCTCAATATATACAGTACAGAAAAAGTATGAGTCTGGAGACCCCAATATTGATCCCTCACCCCCTCCCAGGACCATATCAGCCATACACAAATGAATATATTAGCGACCGGATCTTGAATGAATGAATGAATGAAGGAATTCAAATCATAATTTGACTATGGCTGCAAATCCTAACCACACCTTCCTGGGAGTAAGTACTATTGAACACAATGGAACTTAATTCTGAGAAGACTTGCTTAGGATTGCACTGTATATTAATTCAAATAGCCTCTGGAGGATTATGGGGTTGGTCCATGAGCAAGATGGAGAGGGCTTGCCATAGGTTGCATGGAGGCTCGCTGCGAGCCACATTTGGCCCCCGAGCTGAACTCCACAACAGACAATCCCAATGTTGAAAACTAGCCTAGTGTTAAGTTCTTTTATGCTAATGTTGCATCAGGAAGAAAAGAGAAACTGTTTTAAATCAAAGTTTATATAAGCACATTTTCCCTGAGTCAGAGCTTATGCTGTAAGAGATTTGCCATTAATGAAAAGTTGCCCAATAGCTGGCATCAGATGTAATTGAGAAGTAACAGAAGGAGACAGTTCAATCCAGGCTTTGGAGGAAGCACAAATTCTCTGCATAGGGAAATCCTGGCTCCATTAAAATCATGAGAAGCATTTGCAATAGATTTCCATCTGAGGTTGCACTTTCTTGCACACTTTCCTAGAAGTAAGACTCATTAGCACCAGCTAAATTTGATTTTGAGTAAACATGCATATTGATCTCTCTAAGAGCACAATCCTAACCATGTCTACTCAAAGGTAAGCCCCATTGTGTTCAATGGATCTTACTCCCAGGAAAGTGTCTTTAGGATTGCAGCCTAGGTCTCTCTCAAAGCAAAACCTTTTCGTTTAAAAAAGTAATATAGTTCTTATAATGTACAGAATGCTATATAGTGGGGTGGGGGCTAACATTTTGGCAAGAGGGACATGTCACCTCTCTGTTGGAGCTGAGTAAATTAAATTACTCAGCTCAATTTGAATAAATTTGCATAAATTTGCATAAATGAACAGATAAATGAAGCCTATCTTAGTTCCTAACCCAGTGAGTGAGTCTGAGTTACTTTTTTAATATTTCTGGATTACTATTTAATAATAGTAATATTTTAATATTTCCTGATGCAGCAGGAGGTAATTGTAGCATCTCTCACAGGTCCTCTCCTGGTCCTGAAGCCCATTCTCACCTGTCATAATGAACCGAATGCCAATTGTAGCATGGTCTACACAACTGCTGGGGGGACAGCAGCTGTGATTGCTTCCTCTTGTGCTGTCATTGGGAATGTAAAGGTCAATGCACATTCTTCATGTTGCCGCTATGCAATCATGCTCCTATTTTATGGACACAGATGTTTAGAGAATAACGTACCCAATACTGTGGGAAAGAATATGATCCCATTTCTCACAGCTTTCTTTACCCCATTATTTTCATGTACTACGCATGCAAACATACAGCCAGAAATTTTAACTTTCCGTTTTTTGGGATGGGGGCATATTTGATCCCAATGGAACACTAAAAAATAAAACCTAACCTAAGATGCCTTATCCCCAAATCCAGAGTAACTATAGGGCGCAATCCAGAGTAACTGCGGGGAGTCCTTGCTCCAGTGTAAGAACAATTTGCTCTGGATTGCAATATGAATTTCCCATAGGTTTTCACTAGGCGGTACAGTAACTATGGGTACACGTAATGTCTTCTACGTGCTCCCGTAGTTACTCTGGATTGTAGAGCATGAGAGCACATAAGAGACTTTACGTGCACCCATAGTTACTGCACCACCTAGTGAAAACCTATGAGAAATTCATATTGGAATCCAGAATAAGTTGTTCTTACACTGGAGCAAGGACTCCCTGTAGTTACTCTGGATTTTGCCCTTACTGTCCAAGGGTAATCAAAAAAAGGAAAGACTAGTTCTATTGCAGAGTGATCATATTTCTTCTTTTTTTTCCTGAGTGTTTCCTGTGTGTAATTTATGTAATTCTGTCTGTTTATCCATGCCACATATAAGCAAATCTTTAAAAATGCTTCCTTTAAACTTATAGAAGTATTTGAAGTTTAAGAAACAGCATAAATGGCCAATATTTACTATCCCAGCATTCCAGGCAGTGATATGCCTCTAAATCCAGCCTTGGCCAAACTATACATGATACAAGAAATCTATGTTTACATCACTCCCAGCATTTTATTTTACTTTAAAGAAGGCATAGCTAACACCAGATCTGACTGAAGCAGCCATGCCGGTGGGGAATTTTGGTAAACTTTCCCCGCTGTGTCATTTTCCTAAACTAAACTGCCTTGCAAAATTGCTGTTAGCAGCAGAAAAGAAATATGGAGAGGCAGGATCACATGTGTGTGAACACGCAATGCTGGGATGGGCACCTCTCTAATCTTTCGTGACAAATAACTAACCATATGCAGAGTCTGCTGAAATACACACCCTCTGGTTGAGGTCTGTTTCCAACCAAACAAGAGTTGGAAAGAGATTTTCTCCCCCGCTTTCTGTTTAATTTTTGGACTAACCACTATATGACTTTAAATAGCAGCCCCCAATTACGTACACCTACAATGAAGAACCAAAGTTCCAGTTCCCATATACAGGATACCCTATGTATTCAAGCCCACATGCATAATATTGTTACAAACAAGGATGGCCCAAGTCCAGTGGTATAGCTAGAGGGTGTGCAGTGGTGTAGCTAGAGAGGGTGCAAGTTCCTACTTCTGAAACGTTGTGGTAAAAAACAAGGTCTGATTAACCGCCTTTGAATTTGGGTGTCTTCTAATACAAGCTGGCCTGATTCTTCATAGTTCCAAGGTAGGAGACCAGCCACAACCCCCTTTCTCTTCCACCTCATCTCCATGAAGAAAAGTAAGGCTGCAGATATAATAATTAAATAAGCCTGTTTAAAAATGGTAAAGCTTGGAAACGGGTTGGGAAAGCTTGCCAAGCGTATTTGGGAACTAGCTGGTCTGGCACGAACCTTCCTTGGAGAAAGCAGCAAGGGCATGTTGCCTTTAGGGTAATGTGGCTTCTTAAAAGACTTGTCAAACCTGTCTGGGTGCCTGCCTACATGCACTTTTCGGCCCCATCACTTGTAGATTTTATTAGCCACACCACTTGCAGATTTTATTAGCAAAAAAAGAGATATTACAGGAACACCAAACGTCTCCAGTTTTCTCCAAATTATTTTGTAGGATTTCCTCTATTCCTTGATTTTAGATTCTGTGTTTGCCACTTGAAACAAATGAAAATGTTTCCATGGGTGCTGCCATAGACCAAAGGTGTCCGAACTCTGACCCAAGGACCAAATGCGGCCATTGTGAGCCTCCATGTGGCCAATGGCAAGATAGATCCATCCAACCTATGGGAAAGCCTTGTAATCCTCGGGAAGTACTGAGGTGTTCCAGGAAGCTCCACACACCTCCTCTGTTTTTGTGTGAAATGTTTGAAGATTGTCCCTTTCTCTGTGTTAGATAATGCGTATGAACTGGTTTGAAGATCACCCCCTCTCTGTGTGTATGAAAACAAATGTCCCCTTCCCTCAAGGAGACTTTGATGTCTGCCATGGCATCCATAGGACACAGCAGTTGGCATTAAGGTTATGCTGCACCAAGGGCACCAAGGAGTTTAGGATTGGGCTGTAAGCCAAGAATGACCTATTAAAATCTGCAGGACTGTTTTCACCTGGAGATCGGTGTTGACTCCTGTAGTTGGCAGGTCGGTCCTGGAGCATTGGCCCTACACATCAACAACAATTGGAATTCTAATAAAAAGACAAACGCAAATACTGTACTGACTGTTGGGTACTCTATATAGTAAAACCTTGGATTGAGAGTAACTTTGATTGAGAGTGTTTTTTCAAGACAATAAATTTAAACTTGATATACAAGTGATGTTTTGATAAACAAGCAAAAAATAGTCCTAGCCAGGATTCGGCCGGTTTCTGCTCTCTGCCAGCACCTCCTGAGAGATCAGCCTAGGCAAGTCTACTCTGAAGCAAGTCTATTCTAACTGGGCAAGAGACACTCTTTCAAGTGTTCCTCTTTTATTTAGCAGGGGGAGAGTAACTGGCCCTACACACTCCAGCAATGTCTGTTCTAGTAGCTTCTCCTGGTGTTTTGGATTACAAGCATGCTTCCAGAACAAATGATGCTCATAAACCGAGGTCCCACTGTATAGGCAGCAAGGTGCAATACTAGTCCCTTGTTTCCTGGATCATCCTTTTGTCAGGGCAATCCTAGTGCCAATCTCATCCCATTCAGTAGAAGACCGTCCTCCAATACAATTTCCAGACAAGCAGGTTGCTATGAAAAGCCATTTCCTGCAAACATTACTTGCAAAACAGTCAATAAGCCCTGGAGGCAGTTTCAGAAGTTATGAATCATCACCCCCTCCAGCAACGCAGCCTTGCCAGGGGAGTGGCGCTTCCATTAAACATGAGGTTGCATGGCAATGAGCCAACACAACCTTGAGGTGCTCAGAGTGAACGTTGTTTAGTAAAATGTGTTTCTAAATAAAAGGCAAATTATGTCACCCGGGCCTGGCGTCACAAATGACTAGTCATGGCTCTGCAATAACAGAAGGCAAGAGCTATCGTGCTAGATCATAGCAAAATCATTAGTCAGATCCTTGCTAGATCATCAGCCACCTTGGGTCTTCACAAGTAAGACAAGGTACAAATAATGTAGACAGACAGACAGACAGACAGACAGACAGACAGACAGACAGACAGAGATTGATGAATGCTTCGGGGTGATGGTATCCAGGTTAGTTAAGAGAAAACTGGTCAAATTTCTGGAGGAAAAGTCCATCAAGGTTACAAGCCATGAAACTTGGCATCCATCAGTCTTGAAAGACTATGGTATCATGCTTGATGCTGCACGCAAAGCAGGAAGGTCTGGGTAGATTGATATGGAGGATAGGCTGTTACCCAAGCAGCAAATCTCCCCTCTCCAAGCCACTGTAATAGTCCAGTGGAATGGCAGAGCTGATACAATTGGTTCTAGCTGCGACGCAGAGCTGGGCTAAGGACAGGAGCTCACCCTGTCTTGTGGGGACCCGGGTCTCGATCCTGGTCTACTGGTTAACAAACCATGATGGGTATGTGTAACTACCTTATTTTAGATGTAGGCAACCTCAGAACACCAGATGCAGGAGAGGGACCCAGATGCTAGTGTAGTCTTGTATGGTCCCTGAAGGATTTGGTTGGCCACCGTGTGATACAGGAAGACTGCTTTTTCAGGAACTTGAGCGCTGATTTTCAATCTTTTCATCTCCTGGCACATTGATGAGGTGCTAAAATTGTTAAGGCAGACCATCTGTTTTTTGACCATTGACAAGCCACACCAAGCTGGTAATGGGGATTCACAATCTCATCAACTCTACTAAATAAATGATTCCCAAAACTTCCGTGGCACACTAGCAGACCAATCATGATACACCAGTGTGCTGTAGCGCACACACAGAGAGAATCATAGAGTTAGTTTTGTGATTAGTCTGAAAGAAATAGTTGTGTGAGGCTATAGGAGCAAACTTTGGGGGAAGCTGATGCTATTTTGGCTTTACAATCTGTCCCTGGAACTATCTACAGCTCCGAGGAGCAAAGAGCATAAAACTATATTTGTTTTTGCCCAGCTGCGACCTCTCAGGATTCAGCCAAAGCAGTTGTGTGGAATTCAGTTCCTTGATTAAGAAGTTCCATCTGTTATTTCGTTCTCCCCCTCAGCATCAAATACAAGGAATTGCTAAGATGTTTGAATTGGAGACACCACCAGTGTAATTGAAAAAACATTTCGAAACCTCAAAATAATGTCGGTAACATTATGTAATCACAGGAACCACATGTGATGCGCATACTCCTTCCAGCAGTCTTGAGACTGAAGATGAAACGGAAGTTATGAGCGATTTGAGAACACAGAGTTTCAGAACAAAGTGGCGCAGCTCCGGCCCATCATAACCTCTCTCGCAGAAGCCATTCCAGTTATGTCAGCAAAAAGCCTTTTTTAAAGCAGGGGATTTAAACTCACAGACTCACAAAGATTTAAACACACAAACTCTTTTCATCTTCTTTGAGCTTCCTCCGCTTTGCCACTTTCCACGCATACGTTCACACACAAGCAAGTTGAATCATTGGAAAGAAATACGGGACACCCAGTGCCAATTGGTGGCATAGCTAGAGGGAGTGGAGCAGTCAGCCTTGGAGGGAGCCTCATTGTGATGTGCAAGGGGCCCATCCCCCATAGGGTGCAAAAGAGCGGCAAATACCATATTTTAGCACCACGTACCTGGAATGGCTCCAAAGGTATAGGGCCCCTTGCATGTCATGGTGAGGCTCCATCCAAAGCTGACTGTGCCACCCCCCTCTAGATGTGGCACTACCATTAAGCTACAACCATTAAGCTTCCCTGAAACAGTTTGGAGTCTGGGTTTAGGATGTGGGAGCATGTTGGAAAGCTTGGAGGAATGGACCCATAGTTAGAGAGCACTACTCAGCAGATAGGGCCTGCCTACCTAACTGAGGGCACAATCCTAAACAATTTAGGCCAGCATAACTCTCCCTGTTCCTGTGGTGGTGTGGGGAGGTTGGTGCATGTCTGTGCACTGGCCAGTGATAGGCTTCAGGGGGTTCTCACAGGTTCTATAGAACCCTTTGCTAATGAGCGCCTGGTTCTGAGAACTGGTTATTAATGGAACATTGAACCTGTTGTTCTATGGACATAGCAGGCCTCCATCAGTCTTGAAAGACTATGGTATTGTGCTCAGCGCTGCATGCGCAGCACGAAAGCCTGGGTTGGATTGTTATGGAGGATATGCTGTAACCCAAGCAGCAAATCCCCCCTCTCCATGCCACTGAATTAGTCCAATGGAAAGGCAGAACTGATACGATTGGAAACACAAAAACCTGTTGTTAATTTAGGTTATTAGGACATAGAACCTGTTGTTAACTTATTTGAATCCCACCACTGGCACTGGCCAAACTCCTCTACCAGGAGTGGTGACACCCTCAAGCCAGCATGGAACCTATGCTGGGACTTATGCTGGACCAAATGGGGCATAGGACTGCAGCCTCAAGCAGCCACCTAAGACACCAGATTATTGGGGACCAACCATCTCTGTCTACCTATGTGCCTCACTACTTCTCCTTCTACTCCCTGGACTGGAAAATGAAGGGGGGATAGACAGAAAAAGGAAATGCAGAGAGCAAGGGAGAAGAGGGGTCCGGACTATTCAGTCAAAGGGCACAGTGTTGAGGAACAGAAAAACAATTTAATATAAAATTTCAATGAATACATTAGAGATGGAACTTAGATTAATGAATAAACTGGATCAAATTTCAAGGATTTCTGCAAGCACAAACACACAGCACAGAAATAAAGTAAGCACTTAAATGGATCCCCATTTCCCCACCCCACCATCACAGCTCCAGTTGTGTTTGGTTAAATGGATCAGAGGCTGTTAAGGAACCGGAGGCTGGCCACAGGCTAGTTAGATGGGCCGCATCTGGCACCCAGGTCAGGGTTTGGAAACCCCTAAGCTAGAAAATTGGTGAGTAAGGCTCCAATCCTAAAGACACTTTCCTGGAAGTAAGACCCACTGAAGATTACTTTTGAGTAGACATGGTTAGGATTGTGCTTTAAGAGGAAAAGAGACTGGCACATCACTGGATAAGGGGTAGTAGCATTTGGCACCCCACCTCAGGTACCAGGCTGCCCTGACAGAAAATTATTTGCAACAGCAACAGAGAGATGAAAAAATGAGTGAATATAATCTACTCTCTTATCCGGTAGTGTATTGGTAAGTACCACAACGTGCTGTGATAAGCGTTGTGACAAGGGCCACAACAAGCGTCACAAGTGTAAGTAGTCCCTCTCCTAGCCATTGGGGCCATTTTGGCAGTGACCCAATGTCTGATTGGAGCTGTTGCCTCCCCGAATGGCTCTGATGATGATGATGCTTAAGCAGAGTGTTGTGGCACCTGCTGTACTTCCTGTGCCGCTTTCCATTTTAAGAAGGTAAGCACTCCAGAGAGGAGAATAACTGTAGGATACACTGGCACTGACTAAGCCAAAAGGTTTCTAAGAGTTGCCAAAGGACAGAAAGAGCCTTGTGTTTGTGTTGGAGAAGCAAACAGAACAGAGCAAATAGAGATGGTGTTTACTGAGGTAGGCAAAGGCCTCCCCCCTCCATTTCCACCTCTGGCATATACCAATCAAAAATCAATTGTGATGGTGTACCAGGGATATGCTTTCCCTTCAAATACTGATAGCATGAAACACAGTCTCGGGTTAATTTCCATTCATAATTATCAGCTGTGACATTTTTGAAAGAAGAACATCAGCAGAATAAATTCTAACTCAAATCTAATGTGCCATTGAATCTAATACGCACTCTGATTTTGGAGACCAAATTTGGCTTGGAAAGTGAGCATTAGATTCAAGTAAATATGGGATTTTGCTACAACAGGTGGTTGGTTGCCCCCGCCTCTTGCAACGAAGATAAATTACCTGGAGAGCAAGGAAAGACGGCAGGATGAACATTCAGCATAAGTGCACCAATTCAGGCAGGAAGATATTGCCGGAACCAGATCAAAGATAGTAGGTTAGTGCACAGGACCTGTTTTGCAAATCCCTAGTATTTCCAGTGCAATCCCTGGTATTTCCAGACAGGGCTAGAAAGGTTCTGCAACCCTGGAATGCTGCTGCCAGTCATGCTTTACTGAGCTAGAAAGATCTGAGCCTGAGATCTGAGCCTTCATTCAGATGTTAGGGAAAGGGGCTCTTGTGAGAAGACCAGATGACCATGGGGAGTAGTGTCTAGTAGTTAGTGCACAAGCACAAGTTAATGCACCGCTTGCTGATCCCTGCATTCCCTTTACTAGACCAGTCACTAAAGGGGGGATGGACAGTTTGGTAGTTTGAATCCACAGTGACCATCCCAGCTACATAGACCAGGCAGGGCCATGGCTTAGGGGGAATACCTCCCAGAAGAGCATTGAACCCCAAAATTCTTATTAAAAATCTAACCCATTTAAATCTGTGAACATGCACCAGGCAATCAGGGGTCAAAAGGTAACTAGTTTAGTAAAAGTTCAAAAGAAGAGGAATTTAAACAAAATGAGGAAAGAAAGTTGGGAAGGAAAAATACAAACAGGTTGATAGAAAATACAAGATTTTGGCCATAATGTACATAGAAAAGTTTGCATTAAGTGCATCAACCACTGAAATTCAGCAAATGGTTTTGGAGTGCTACTTAAAGCTCTCAACCCACAATCCTTGCAAGCATTCCTGCCTTAAACTGGGGAAGCGTGCCATACGCAAAACCCCTTCCCAGGCCTGATCTGTCTGCACAAATCAGTTTGGACTTGCAGCAGTGTTATTGCTGGTGCAAGTTCAAATTGACCTGTTGTAGCTGCAAGGGCTCACCCCGGATAAGGGGACAAATGTTCCTTACCCCAAGGTGACTTTCAGCAGCCAAGAATACCCCACAGGATGCATTGTAGCCTGTGCTGTTGCATCAACACACAATAATTTTTGTTGGATTGGATTGTTTATTACCAGAGAGTCTGAACTCAGTGGGACTTGCATCTGAATAAACATGCTGTGCTGTCACGCTGCCCAGGTTAAACAGATTAAAACTGATGGACGCGTAAAATATTTGTTGCCACTCTTCCTTTTTGTTTATCCCACACAGTCATTAAAATATAACCACGTTATTGATTCAAAAGGAGTTGTGGAAGAAATATACAGTATAGTGCATTGTAAGTCTATGATATTGTTTCAGATTTGGCATGCCTGTTCAGTATGTGGGGCTTCAGCATGTGGTGGCTTATGGTGACGTTCAGTATGTGGTGGCTTATGGTGACGTTCTGGGGCATGCCAGCTGCAAAGCGAGGGTTCCCCTGCCTTCTCTAAATTAAGCTTCTGACATTTAAAAGATTGCTTGATTAATTAAAGATTAACATGTTTAATTTTTAATTGGATTTAAAGATGAGCTATCCCTGTGACATGCTGTTCATTGCTAATCAAATAGTTAAAACACTACATACATCTGTTTATTCATTAACTTAGCATCCAAATGTGATGTTGCGGATAAATCTCTACTGATATATTTGCCTTTAACAGTTATCTATCACTGGTACAGTGTCATGCACAGTGACGTCATACAGATGTGAAGATCAGAAGACTCCATTCCATATCTTTATTTTCAAAAAGCGTAAGCATTATGGCCACGCTGATCATTTCCAGACAGTGGTTTGTTACTGAGTTGAGACGTCATTGTTCTTGTCATTTATCAGTCTTGTATTGATATCTATTTTGCAATTCTGTGCTATTTATTTTAATCAATCAGTGCTTTTGATTTCAAAACAATGCAGCCAATCAACACAAAGTACCTTTTAATTGCTTTATAGCCCTCCTGGAAGACAATGACAATGACATACATTTTCCTATGTATGCTGCTGTTTGCCACAAACAGATAGAAAGCTGAGAGTTATGTTGGATGTGATTGTATGTGTAAGTGATGGCACATTTCTCTGGAGGATTGCCCTTATGCAATACCTGGTATTTACCTGGATCTAGATATATATGCTCTCAGCATCATTTAGGCTGTGATGATATTAGGGGCAGTGTCCTGTTTGTGCTTTTTATTGATTGCAGCCCTTAAACCTGAATAACTTGAGTTATTTTAACTTAAATTATTTTGTGAATAACAACCACAAAAACTGTACAGATTGTATTGATTAGCCATTCTCCTTCTGGGACCCTTTTCAGCAAACAAATGCTTCATCCAGAACAGCGTGAGAAAGTGGCATAGAATTGGCTGCTGCAGGCCCTGGATGTGGTTGGGGTAGTGACAAAGCCCATCTCCCAATTTATAGATTCTTGATATCTTCAAATAATACCATCATGTTATATATAAACTGATGTGTGAATATCTCTATCAAGTATTATAGCAATATAATATTGCTGTGGGGGCTGTGGGCTGTGGGAGGTGCAAGCAGTTAACCCAGCAGGCCAGGGTTTGAGACCTGGGTCGGCCCCACAAGACAGGGTGAGCTCCTGTCCTTAGCCCAGCTCTGCGACGCCAGCTGGATCCAATCGTATCGGCTCTGCCTTTCCATTGGACTAATTCAGTGGTGTGGAGAGGGGGGATTTGCTGCTTGGGTAACAGCCTACCCTCCATAACAATCTAACCCAGGCTTTCCTGCTTTGCATGCAGCATATGCAAGCGCAGAGCACGATACCATAGTCTTTCAAGACTGACGGCGGCCTACTATAATATTGAATGTCTCTAT
This sequence comes from Cryptoblepharus egeriae, assembly GCA_030015325.1. NCBI lineage: Eukaryota > Metazoa > Chordata > Lepidosauria > Squamata > Scincidae > Cryptoblepharus > Cryptoblepharus egeriae. The sequence goes on along the minus strand of JAREYC010000003.1, from coordinate 10,550,909 downwards.
CAAATATTATAGCATTGAATATCTTTATCAAATATTATAGCAATAAAAACCAGAAAATGAAAACATAATTGCCTTATTTAACAAAAATGGATTACACTGAGTATCCTGTAACAAAAGGTTGATACTGTAACAAAAAGTTGCAAGTATTTGCAAAAGTTGCAAGCTTGTTGCAAATATTTCAGAAAACCAAATGTATTCTTCATAAAAGCTTGTATGTTTTGTTTGTATATTACAACAAAAAAATTTTTTTGTAGCTATGATAGACCAAAAACCTACTGCATTATTTGAAGGCTTTCCTTCCCCATTTTGTTTTCGGTCAGGGATCAGTAACTTTTGAGCAGTATAGTGCCAAACCTAAGTTACAGTGTTATTCTGCGTGCTGGCACGATTTTAAAATCCTATAGAATAAAATTATAGAATTGCATTGAAGAGGAAATTGAGGCAGGTTTAGCTAATCATAAAAGGGTTTAAAAAGCAGCACCTGCCCCACTTCCCTCTTCTATGCAATGGTTAAAGGTAGAGGCATTCCGTCATTCTATACATTCACCCTATTGTGGCTACACTAGTGCAACTTGGTCAGTTTGAAGCTGAAGTTGTGATAGACCCACTTTGTATTTACGACAGGATCTGGACCAAAGAAAACAATTTATTGCAATGATTTTCAATCTTTTTCATCCCATGGCACACTTTTAAGGTAGTAAAAATTGCCAAGGCACATAATCAGTCTTTTAACAATTGACAAGGCACACCATGCTGCTGGTAGGAGCTTCTCATCCCTCAATGTCCATAGTAATAAATGATTTTATTTAATTAATAAATAAATTTTCTAAACCCCATGGCACACCTGTGGACCACTCACACCATACCAGTGTGCCATGCACACTGGTTAAAATCACTGTTTTTGGGGGGACAATCTTCTTTTGCATGGAGGTTATAAGAGGAAATGGGAAGGGCAGTAAAGATAGGCTAGGTTTGTTTGTGGGACCAAGCAGGGACCTCACTTTTGAGTCTTATTTAATAATATGGGCTCTGAAACAAACAGGACTGACATGAGGATGCACCTTTGTAGAAGACAAATAAAACAGTGAGGGGATGCCTTTAAGGGATTCCTTTAATTGGTTGTTGTAAGGAAGCCAATATGCTAATTTTCATTATCCCACAAATAGAAGGGAAAAAGAAATTTTGATTTTTTTTCAATTAAGATGCAAGAAAGGACATTTAACTGACACTCACAGTGCGATCCTAACCCCTGGTTAGACCATCACAACAAGTCCGGGCATAAGTCCAGTGCTGGCCTGGGGGTGTTGCAAAGGTAAGGGGTGTTGCACTCATTCCTCCCCACACCACAGCAGGAATAGTGTGATGGGTTAATTGTGCTAACCTAGGGCTGGAATCCTAAACACACTTTCCTGGGAGTAAGCCCCATTGAATATAATAGGACTTACTTCTTAGTGGACAGGCTTAGGATTGCACCCTAAATTGGTTATGACTGCATCCTCAGTAAAAACCTTTTGGTCCTTATTCACTGCAGTTGGGCAGATAACTCTAATCTGATTATGTTAAAATGGCTAGGTGGACCAATCTCCCTAGCTTGAAGTGCCACCCTGAACTAGAACTCTTGATATCCTTTGAAATACTGAATTGATTGATGTAGATAGATGGGGTGCAAAGCATGGGTTTTGCCAGAAGCCTCACTGCAGTATTGAAAGGACCCCTACACCATGGAGCCAGGTGTATACCTCAATTTTGCTCCCAGTACCTAGAATGGCTTTGATGGGGAGAAGGAGGGGTCACTTGCAGCCACTGTGAGGCTCTCTGCAAAACATCATGCTTTGCACCCCTTTAACTACACCACTGACTGAAGCAGGAAACTGAGCAGAATCCTATGGACAGCAGAGCAATTGAACTGTCAGATTTAAATAGAAGGTTTTTAACGGTAGGCTCTGGTTACAGCAATTGTGGTGCATGATGGTGATGGAGCATTTCCATTTCTGTGCTTAGCAGGGCTATCAGCCAACAAACAGATTTGAACCTTTCTCCAGGAATAAACGCTTCTCTCTTGGAAGCCACAGGAGTCCTGAGACCTCCATAGCTTTCCCAATTGACTATGCACTTTGATCCACCCTATTCCATTGTGACTGGTCTCGGCCCTTCCTGTCGCTCTATGAATTTTCCATTTCTTGTCGCAGAATTTGTGCAACAATGAACTCACTCTGAGTAGTTCCCTGACCCCATTCCTTGCTGTCCTTTGCCTGTTCCCACTTTGACCTTTTTCCTATCCATCCCTCCCTACTTCCTTAGATCTCATTGTGCACTCCCTGTTCCTGTCTAATCTGCCTCCCCTGCTTTTTGTAACTGATCTCACCTTGCTCTTGGGTCAGATATGTTGGTATGATAATTTCAGAAGAAAAGGCATGGGATTGCCTGAATTTCTCATTGCTTGAAGAATTACAGACCGCATACAGGGAATGCTGCATCCTGGTCTCTGCCCCAAGCAGAGAATGAAGGGAGGCTGAACCCCCTGCCTGTTTAGAAAGACAGACTGCATGGGACAGACTAGCCTGGCCCTGTCCATTACCCAGAAAAGGAGCAGATCTTAGGAACTTGCTTCCCCTCCATACCTAATTCTGCTAAGGGGTGCTGAGGTCATGGTGTGGTTGGGCATGGGCTGACAGTCAACGAACCTTGAGGTTTCTTTCTTCCTGATTTGAGATTAAACCTGCTGATGACATGAAACAGGAATTGTGATCTTGAATGAGGGTGCAGTCCTAACTGACTTCCCATCACTGGCATAGCTATGCCAGTGGTGCATGTGCTGCACACTGCAGCTGGGGCAGTAATGGAGATCTTCTCAAGAAAAGGCAATGATTGTTCCCTTACCTTAGAGTTACATAGCCCTTACCCTGGAGCAGGAAAATTGCTCTGACTGAACATGAAGTGATATTATAGATGTACCCACAGTTTCCAAAATGCCCCAACCACCAAATGTTCTTTGTGGTTTTAGGCTGTCTGAGCACTTTTTTCCGAGATTCTAAGAAATCTCATGACTGCAAATACAACTTATCATGAGCACTGATTACTAATCGTCCACCAGAATTACTTACTCACTGTTTACTGTGGGTATTGGTTGAATAACACCTCTGCAGAAGCCAGTCACCCAAAGGAGTAGTTGTTTAGTGTGTCTGCACCCCACTTTTGACATACAGCATTTTTCCTTCTCCATTTTCACATGAGTTCAACATAATTTGGGGCCCAATCCTATCCAACTTTCTAGGGCTGATGCAGCTGTGCCAAGGGGGTGTACACTGCAAGGGGGAAATCCTTGAAGGTTACGCAATATATGTCCCCTTACCTTGGGACCGCATGGTAGCTGCATTGGAGATGGAAAGTTGGATGGGATTGTGCTCTTTGGGTGCTGGAAGAACCTGAGTAAAATCTGGCTCCTTCCAAATACTTGAAATTCCAAAACGGAGGGAGTGGTAATACTACTTTTGGAGACAAGCATTGGAACACTACTTATATACCTGTTTGCATACAAATCTTTCTTTCTTTCTTTCTTTCTTTCTTTCTTTCTTTCTTTCTTTCTTTCTTTCTTTCTTTCTGGGAATAACATCCCATTTTACAAAAAGAAACCTTTCTTGAAGGTTAATATTCAATCCAGTGAAATTGTCCTCAGCCATGTGTATTTGAGTTAAAATATTTTTCATGTAAATTTTGGGGAGCCACTTGGATAATTTTTTGGGGTGTGAGATCCCTGCTGAATATTTCACTGTCGTAGGAAACTCCTTGGTATGCAGATTGGAAAGAATTTGTGTGTTCCATAATGTGGCAGGACATGGGCTATTGGTTATTCCTCCCCATTTGACATTAACTGTTTTTCTATTTTTCTCATCACTGCTTGTACAAACATGTCCAATTTGGTGCACCTGGACGGTGGAAGGTAAATGCATGAGTAAGAAAGAGAGTTCAAAGCTCTTTGTGGTTCATATTTCACAATGCTCATGTTAAGGAGGACATTTACAACTTTCCTTTGCTGATGTGTGTTAAAAAAAGAGATTGCAGTAACAGTTTTCATGCACTCACTAATCCTCAAATAATAATCATATACCAATAGTTAAGGATATATTGTACCTATTCAAAGAACAATCCAATTTTCATTCAACTGCTTTTTCAATGGAATGCACCTATTTAACATAAGTGGGAAAGGAGCAAGTAGCTGGTGGTCCCAAAACAACAACGGCTGGCAGGAATTTTGTTTTAAAATAGTTTTTTTCACCCCCTTTATGAATAGCTGCAGCAGACCCTCCTTACAGGAAAATGAATGCCAGTTCAACTTCGTCCAGTCAGTGGCGTCACTGGGGGAGTGCGGACCACACTGGGTGGTGTGCACAGGGTGTATCTGACACCACCACCAGCCATAATTTTAAAAACCTTGATATTTAAAAATAATATGATCATGTTATATACCATTTGGTGCATATTTTCGTGAGGACTGCAATGAAATAAACCACATATAAATATATTTTTTTCTATCAAAAGTTAAAACCATTGGGTTGGGGCAATGGTACATCATCACACACACTGCCCACAGAATTGCCCCTCTTATTGCATGAAGGTCAGGCTTACACACTGGCCTCCTGCACCAGGTGTTGCAAACCCTAAGGACGCCACTGCCTCCAGCAACATCCACTGCAAAGGGTGCACTAGTTGAGGAGCAGGAAAAGTTTCTCCAGGTTTGTAATTCTTCTGAAGAAGGCAATCTGTTAAACATTGCTATCCATGACACACAATTCGCATTTAATATCTGCACAATCATATGCTTTTTGGCGTTGTCATCTGAAGCACCCTGTTGTGGAATCATAAGACTGGGTTTTACTCTTTGCGTAGCCATGCACTTCAGAGAGGGGATACTTTCAAAGCAATTCCAGAATTACAAGAATTCTGTACTATATATACATGACATAATCATAGCCTTGAAGTGTTCTAAAGCCCATGACTCTCCCAGGGTTATTAATGGTGCACAACATTTCCTTGATAAGCCCAGCGGGAGAATATGAAACTGCCTTTTTTAGCCTTTGATTTCGACAAGAGAGACAATTGAGAAAAGGAGAGAGAACAATCACTTGCCTTTATGCTTTTATTAGAGGAAATTAGCAAAAACCCATTTTCCTTCTCAAATAAGATCTAACCACTTAAAAGAAGCATCCATTACTATGAACAAAGAGAACATTTATTCACACAGTTTTAGAGCAGAGGGCTTTCAGTTGTGGCAAAAAGCAGGGAGGTTTCACCAATTAATCCCAGTATTTTATTTACTCATAACTTTATTCTTCATGGAAAGCAATGTATTTATGCTTAGTCATAAACATATATGACTGCATCCTGATTCCACAGGATGATTTCATTACTTTTTCCCGGGTCTGGCCTCAAACTGGGCACAAATTAAGCCAAATGCATACTCTGAAAGGCTTTCTATATTACCGTATTCACTCGAATCTAATGAATCATTGAATCTAATGCATACCCTATACTTATAATCAAAAAACCATATTTGCTCAAATCTAATTAACCATCAAATCTAATGTGCACCATGATTTTGGAGACTACAATGGGGAATGGGCAGCAGATCTTCCTTTTCCAGGGACTCCAAACAAGCCAACAGTAGCCCACCCAGAGATGTTCCAGACAGAGGCTGCCGTTTAAAAGTTTTTTAACAAAACAACTTTTTAAAAAGGCAGTTGTGACAAAAGCAAAAAGTGCTTTTTGTGACCCAAGCAAAAGATCCTTTCAGATAAAGAGGTGGCTTTGAAGATGATCATGAGGAAGATGCAAAGAGATCTGACTTACTGGAATTGTGTGTCTCAGCAATTCATAAAAGCAATCAAAAGGGAAAAAAAGAAATTTAAAAATAAGCTTAGTCACAACAATGATGTGTTTCTGGCAAACTGATTGCAAATGCTTTCATTTTAGAGCCAAGAGGATTAATTCTGTTTTCCATATCAACTCTTCAACTGCACTCTTTAACGGCCAAACTATTTACTGTCATTTTTGTTGTTTTCTTTTGTGATTAGTACCTGAGGAGGCATGACTGAAATATATGAAAATTTGGGGGACGACTTTAGTACTGCAATTGATGCTTTTCCTCAGTAATTATTGTTAAGGGTATTTATATGCTCCCTTTCAACTAAAAGAAGTCAGCAAAATGGTTTACAGAGTCAAATATTATTTATTTACTAGCTAAAATGTACCCACGTTGCGGGAGTAAAATTCCCCTGTACGCCATCCCCCACTGCACATCAACCCCCATGCGCATCATCCACAAAGGTGCATCATCCACCCCCTATGTGCATCATCCCCCTATGTGCATCATCGCCCTATGTGCATCATCTCCCCATGTGCAGCATTCCCCCACATGCATTAAACCCCCATGCGCATCAATCCCCATGCACCTCGTTGCCCCATGCGCATCATCCCCAAATGTACATCATCCTCATGTTCATCATTCCCCCATGCACATTCACCCTCATGTGCATCCACCCCCATGCACAACATTCCCTATGTGCATCATCCCCCCATGTCTAACATCCGCCCATGTGCAACATCCCCATACTTATCACCCCCATGCGCATCACCCCATGTGCAGCACCTCCAGTGATGGGATTCAAAGAAATTAACAACTGGTTCTATGCCCATCTGGCAGCCACTATTAAATGGCTATTTTTAAACTTTATATGTCCTACCTCCCATTAACAACAGGTTCTATAGAGTAGGTGCGAACCTGCTGGAACCCACCACTGAGCACCTCCCCATGTGCAGCAGCCTCCCTTTCGCAGCACACCCCCATACACAACTCCCCTCATGTGCAACACCCCCCATGCGCGTCATCCCCTCATGCGCAACATTCCCTCCATGTACAACATTCTCCCATGTGCAGCATCCTTCCCATTGCAACCTCCCCCCCCCATGCATAATACCCCTCCCCCCAAACAACATTCAGGCACTGAGCACCAAATTGGCTGGATGTTGGTCAATCAGTCTTCAATGTCAAGTATAGGACAAAAACATGTTGCACCCCTTTTTAGCCTCTTAAAGGTTAAATTTCTCCACATTGGTTCTTGGTGGGTGTTTGTGTCATGGAAGGAACACCCTCCCAAAATTTCATGTTTCTAAGGCCTGGCAGTTTTGGCTGGACGTTGAGTCAGTGAGTCAGTGCGTGACTTTTCAGTTTTATATGTATAGATTCATTCATTTATTATTCATTCACTCCCCTCATTTCCCAGGCCAAAGCAAAAGTCCAAGGCATCTTACACATCTTTTATCCTCACAACACCCCTGGAAGGTAGGTAATTGTCCTATGGACATCTTGTAGAAATGTCTCTCTTCCAGATGGAATCCTTCAAAGCAGGATCGTCACATCTGGTATCAGGGAATGCCTTCCAAGCTTCCAGCAGAAGCAGTTTCAGGTGGGGCAAGCTGTAAACCACAACTCTTTCTGGCTTTGTTGTTGCATGTCAGCTTTATTAGCCTTTTGGTCTCCCATCCAAAATCCTACCAAGTCTGTTCCTGCTTAGCAGTCTTCTGGCAGGCCTCTAGAGAAATAATTTCTGAAAAGGACTCACACTCTAAAAGAAAAAGACCCACTCCTCTTCGCTGCCGTTCCACGTAGGGGAGCAAAATGGAGGAAAGGCCCCTGCCCAGAATGGCTCTGAAGGGGAGGGGAAGGGCCGCTTGCACACTGCAGTGAGGTTCCCTGCAAAACTTAGTGCTTTGACCCCCTCAGGTTACTCCAATGCTTTCTCTGGGGCTTTTGCATGCAAAACAAGTGCTTTTCTGCTGAACTACAGTTTACAGCCTTCTCTTTCGCTCAGGTTACAACCGTTAATACATCACTTTGGTTCTCAGCCATTAAGACTGCAATCCTGAAGTGCACGTAGGCTAGCCTATCTAGCACTGAGCTGGCCTAATCCAAAGATAGGTCATAATCCAAAGCGTCGGTAATCCTAATCCAAAGCATCGGTATACGAGAAAAGGCTTGGGAAAGTGTAAATCCACTTAGGCTGGTCCAGCTCAGAAGGATCTGGGCTGGCCTAGCTGTGCTGGCCTAAGCAGCTCAGCAGAGGCATGTTGAGCTTGGCTTAGCACTGTGCAGTTAGGCTGTATCCAGAGCTGTTTTCCAGAGCAGACATGTTCCCTCACAGCTCTGCTGCTTCAGGAGCAGGCGCAAATCTCAGTAGGCCCATAGGGGTCCATAATAAACCAGAGTAAAAATAGAAGTGATGGCAAAAAATTTGAGTCCTAAGCCAGCCTAAGTGCAACCCCTCCTCTCAACCTCAGGATACAGCACAACAGCCCACCTCAAAACATGGCACAAGTACACCAGCCCTGTGAGCATGCTGCACTTGTGCTGCCACCTCTTCAGCAGCAGTTAGGCCAGCCTAGAGGCCTCCTAGCCCTGTGGATTTGGCCTATCAGCTTAGGATATGGCCTACTTAGGTCAGCTTAGCTTGACCATTCTCTTCGGCTCAAAGTCAAGACTGCTCCATCAGATTTGTATCTTTATGGGGGGGGGGGGGGGGAGGAGATCTAATTGAGCCTAATTCTGGAAGCCCAAACCTATTGGATTATCAGTGCCAGGTACTGGATTTCACAATAAGGTACATTTGTGCCACCATGGAAGTAAACTGCCAGTAAGGGAGCCCTGGTCACTAGTGGAGAGAAGGAAGCACTGACTGGCACAGAGGTGTGGGGAGGGTGTGGGGGAGGCATTTATGGGTTGAGAGAGGGTGGAATGGGGAGGAACAGGCCTTGGAGGTTTTGGACGACAAAGCCGCCATATCTGCCAAATCCTATCTCCCTCAAACTAGATGTTCCACTGAACTGGCTGAGGGTTTATTTGGGGTAAGGGGAGTATTATATAATTTTTTAAAAAATATCTTCATTGAAAAATAATGTAAAAATAAAGTCAAACATGTATAAGTGCCTTCACTGAGACATGCAAATTGGATTCTTTATTTGTATATTTTGCTCACCATGAATATATTTATGTAATTGTGTACTATATAAATACAAGTATACCCAGAGTGGTGATGACTGTAAAATTGATGTCCACTTAATTGTTTTATTTTTTGTGATTCTATGTGGCTGGCATAAGTGGCTAAGACACTGTGCCTGTTAACTAGCAGGCCAAGGTTCAAGACCGGGGTCGGCCCCACAAGACAGGGTGAGCTCCTGTCCTTAGCCCAGCTCTGCAACACCAGCTGGATCCAATCGTATGGGCTCTGCCTTTCCATTGGACTAATTCAGTGGCGTGGAGAGGGGGGATTTGCTGCTTGGGGAACAGCCTATCCTCCATAACAATCCATCCCAGGCTTTCGTGCTTCACATGCAGCATATGCAGCGCCGAGCATGATACCATAGTCTTCCAAGACTGACGGATGCCTTCTATGTGGCAAGCAGTTGTGTACCAACAAGAATAAAGGTAAACCCCAAAGATGTTGAATAGGAAGAAAAATCTCACTGAACTCATTGGTCCCAATGGAATTGTCTCCAGAGTAATTGTCCATAGAAAGGGACTGCATAATTAATTAGGTAAGAGAGATGTTCCAGCAGCAAATTTAATTGTTTGCAGCAAAGCTCCTGTCAGTACCACAATGCATTAATTTTTTTTAAAATTGCTCAGAGTAAAGAAAAAGTGCACCAAGTTTATGTATGTGCATGTGCTTAGCTGTCAGATTGCATCAGATGAATGAAACGCCTTGCTATATGTGACTGCCCTTGTATCAACGGCTTGACTTTTCTGCAAGGATGGGGGAAGCCTCCAAACAGGCTGGCGTCATACTTAAGCTGTAGAGACAGGGTGCAAAAAGGTGGGGGGATGGAATGAAGATGAGACTTCTGACCATGGTGTACTAACTGACTTATGCTACACTTACAATGAAGGAGGCTTCTGGAGTAACATGAGAAGCCGTGACAGCAGTGGAATAGCTAGGGAGGTTAAAGCACTAAGTTTTGCAGGTGTCTGAATGTGCCATGTAAGCAGCCTCTCACATTCCCAGCCTCTCGCATTCCACATTCCCAGAACAGATTGATACTTTTAGGTCATTGGAGTGGCTTACTAGGAACGGCCACATCTGTATGTAGAGCAGAAAGCAACTCATCTTTTACTAAAATCTATGGAAAATATTTCCTTGGTATTAATGTCTCCATTTTGTCACAGGAAATAGAAAAAGAGGGTGTGCCTAGAGAACAGTGGATTGGGAGGCACAGCAGCTACACACTATCCGGATAAACTAGGAATTAGAAAGGGGCAGTTCTTGTTTGGCAAGACAACGTTGGGGTGTTTGCATGGTGAATCACGGATCTTAGTTAGATTAGTGGTCTTGGGCAGATTAGAATAGGAACTTGGCTGGAGTAGTGGTCAAGGCCAAAGTGAAGCTATAAGAGATCTTAAATACACCTCCAAATAATCTAAACATGGAAAGGAGGGTCACAAGTTGTCACGATCTACTAATGCTCAGATCTTGGACATCATGCACTTTCTTCTGACAGATGTAGATGCTGTTAAAAGTACAAATGCAGGAAAGGTCAGGCTTTTTCTGCTGAGCTGGTTGTTTTAAGAAAAAGTATATAGCAGAATATAATTATATAACCAAAATGGTAAAAGTGCCCATCCTTCAAGAGCTTATTTTCCAAGATCCTTCTCGTGGTTAATTATCTATGTTTACACACTCATACATCTCTGTTAAAAATGTAGCTGTAGAGAGATGAGTAATAACCCTTCCTCCTTGAAATGTAGACATTATGTCAGTGATACCATAAAAACTCAGCTTCCTGTGAGCAAAAAAGAAAGAAAAATGTATTTCTCCCTTTTCAGATACTTCTTGTTGAGCTGGAATCAAACAATTCCACATAGCGGCACCTTCTCATAGCTACATCCTTCAAGTCCTTCACGTATGCACTGGTTGGAAATAATGGCTTCAGTTCTCTGTGCCAGTCTTCCTTATAATGAGGAAAGAACATGAATGTATATATATTTTTAGATTTGGTTTTAATAATCTTAGAAAGTCCAATCCTGTGAGTGGCATATTTCAGGTGTGTCAGGAATACCTCAAGTCAAGGTATTGTCAACCAAATTGCAGTGTCTTACAGAGATGTCTACCCCTGTGACTTTAATATCAATTTGATCTGTGCACATTAGGGAATGATGTTAATCTGCATGACACTTCTGCAGAGCACTGTTAAGAAAACAAGGGCAGGCCAGGCAGGCTTTTTCTGTCTGTACGCAATGTAGATTTGGTACCGGGGATGGGGAAAGGGAGCCTTCTCATTTGAGACTGTGCAACTCATTCGAGATTGTTATTAAAGATGGCTCCACTTGACCTGTTGCATCCATTTCTTCTCCGGTAGCAATTGCCACAAGCTTTTTAGAGCCCAGTCCTATGGTGCTTAGTTCCAGCCCTGGTGCTACATGTTGTAAACATGCTATGAAGCACAGTTATGGCACAATGGGTGGATGGAGCATTGAGCGGCAGTGAACACTGGGCCCAGGACCAAAAGGCCACCACTTGAAGCAAGGCAAGAACATCCATCCATCCATCCCCGTATGGGTAGTCAGCATGAGGGGAAGGGATTCCAGGACAGGGTAGAGCATGGTAAGGTATTATCCTGGCAGAAAAGGATGTTGTAGGACCAGCAGAGGCTTCCTCCACAGGATCCTATCCTCTGTGTTTGGCTGCAAAGCCTGTCACAGTGGTTCTGACTTGAAAAAACCCATTGTATATACATGTATATACAACCCCATTGTAGATTCATTCATCTTCAACCAGCGATTTCATGTCTAGAGCAGGAGTGTCCAAACCCCAGTCCGAACCCCAGCCAGATGCAGTCCACAGCAAGCCTCAGTGTGGCCCATGGCAAGATCTCTCAATTTGGCCCACAGACAAGCCTTGTAACGTACTAATATACTTTTATATTTAAATTTATGTAAATGATGTGACCCTTATTTATGGTAAAGGATGTGGGCCTTCTGCCAAAACATTTGGACATCGCTGGTCTAGAGACACCTGGAAAGGGAGGTTAGCTCTGAAGAACAACCACAATATAAAGTTACACTAACAGAATTTTTTCAAGGCATTTTCCAAAAGGTGAAATTGGGACAAAATAGGGAAGTTTGAGGGCCACTGTGGAAAAAAAAGAAAATCAAACCAAATATTGTGAAGAGCACTGATTTCCCTACCCTCAGCCCAGCCTCTTCGTCTTCAGAAAAGATATATTGAGTTAGTTTTGGCTCAGGCTGAAGAAAACAGAAGGAGCCACATCATATCCCGTGGTGTCTTGAGTCTTCCTGGAATTTGCTCATGCTGTTTCTGGCTCAAGAAACCAGATGAGATCAAAGATAGTCAGATTTTGAAAAGCCCAGGTGTGTTGCTCCAACATCGGCAGATGATTTGAAAATACAGAACAGTTGAAGGTGCAGGGAGACCACAAACACACCAAAAACAAAACACATTAGAAATGATTTCTGGACAAATGAAGAAGCTGCGAAAGCTGATAAATGCTGTGGCTAGAAATTGTGTGAATAATGGCTCAATCTTATGAGCATGATGCACTTCCAGAACTCATGTTGATGAGACTCCCTGTAAAACTCAGTATTTTGCACCCCCTCTGCCTATGCCATTGGTTCAATTTAAGCTTGATAGTGCTTTCAAGTGTGGCCTTTCATTTCTTTCAAGAGACTGCAGCCTCCAATTTTCCAGCACTGGTGAAGTCATGCCAATGGGGTGCGCACTGCTTTCCACAGTGGGGAACATTCACAGATGTCTCCACAAGGTAAGAAAATGTTAGATCCTTTGCCTCAGGGGTGCACTCCAGCTGCATTGATGCTGGAAACATGGATAGGACTAGGCCCAAAATTCTGTAGGCCCTCTCAGCAACAATGGGCTAAGCAATGTGTGGGTAACTGTGTAGTAACACATGTGGTAACTGTGCATGAGCGGTAACAGCCATGTAAAACTGCTTATAAGCATCCCAGTTTAAAGCAAGACATGATTGCCCTCTTCAGATACCTGAAGGGCTGTCACAGGGAGGAAGGGGCTCATTTGTTCATAGCTGCTTCTGAAAGCAGAACTAGAACCAATGGGTACAAACTGCAAGAGAGGAGATTCCGGTTGGATATCCGGAAAAAGTTCCTGACAGTGAGGGCGGTTTGGCAGTGGAAGAGATTGCCAAGGGAGGTGGTGGACTCTCCCTCACTGGGGATCTTCCAGCAGAGGCTCAACGAGCACCTGTCGGGGATGCTCTAGGGGATTTCCATCTGCAGGCAGGGAGTTGGACTAGATGACCTACTGGGTCCCTTCCAATTCTAGGATTCTATGATTTCTATGATTTCCAAAGCTCATCGTATTTACTCTCTTTCCCAAAGCTCCACAATACCTAACAGAAAATATATTCCTAGATTCCAGTCTGTTGTACAGTGTAGAGTCAATTCTGAGATAGCATTAGTGAGCCCACTTAGGCTGCAATTCTAAACTCCAGTTAAGCCAGCCTAAGCCCTGGCATAAGTCTTTTGAGGACCTTGGGTTATCACAAAAGTACCACTCCTGGGTGCACAAGTGCTTGTCTTGCTACAACACTATAGGAATGGGAAGACCAATGTGTTTTGCTGGCCTAGGTTAGGATTGCATCCTCAGACACAATCCTTAGAAATTTACACTGGCCTATTTTTTCATGATGATGTGGGGAGGTTGCCAAAACTGTGCACTGACTTAAACCCCCTCCCCCAGTAGTGGGGCAGAAATGCCTCACAGCACTTTTGTGACTCCCTCAGGTCAGCATGGGATTTATGCTGGGACTTAGGCCAGCGTAAGTGGTGGTTTGGATTGCAGCCTTAGTGATGTATCTACCATAATCGTTGTTCTTAGCCTGGGAGCTCCTGCAAGTAGCCTGACCCTAACACTAGTCTAAATAATCAGTGGCCTTGGGCATGCCATGGTGGCTATCTAGGTCACACTTGATTAGTCTGCTGCCCTGAGCCCCTTATCTGTTTATCCAGACTCTGAAGCTATGCTCTCAATCCTGTTCCCTGCATACTTGACCCTTGTCCACACTTTACATTTTTAAGGTTGAAATATTTGAGTTGGATGTTGTTGGAAATTTTAGAAAAGCATCAAACACAAAAGCTATTCTTATAATTCAGTGGTTCCCAAATTGTGGGTTGGGACCCACTGATATGTCACAACCTGATTTTTGGTGGGTTGTCAGATAGTGGTGGAAAGATCAGATTGTGAATTGCTTCAAACCCTGAGGCTATTCAAATATCAAATGCTGTAGCTGCTCATTAGCTTGCAAAGAACTCAGCTCCTGCAGGTTCCTGCAGGCATGTGTAAATATAGGGAGATAAATGCAAGAAGGTACTGTATTTTTTTCTGGTTTGTTATTATGTATAAAAAAAATCAAATATTTCCTTCTAGAACTCCTTTACAAAAAGTCTGGTAAAACTAGTGGGTCATGAGTGGATCGTTCTCAAAAGTGGATACTGATGCTAAAAAGTTTAGGAACCACAGTTTATAATTCAATAAGGTATTGCTTATTATGTATTGGGAAACCCCAGAGCATTGAAAATTTGGATTGGTTTATGAAAGCACATGTCATTGAAGCAATGAACATTAATTTGGACAAATGTGAAGTTAGTGGAAGATGGGGGCCTGGTGTGCTAAGGTCCAGGGGGTCACAAATAGTTGGATACAACTTAATGAATGAACTACAACAATAAAAGCACAAGTACGACACACTTGCAGATGGTCTCTGGACTAGGCTTAGGACTTTTCAAGCACTTGCGGTGATCCTACAGGACCAACTCCTCATAGTAATTGCTGTTCACGTAGCGTTTCTCATCTGGAAGCCTTCTGTGTTCACTTCTTAAAGAACCAGTGTGCATCATATACCTTGAAAATGTAATGTGTCATTCAACTCAGTCTACCTGAGGAATACCAAGATTGTATTAACCCAATTAAATTTGTCACTCTGTGTTGATATTTGATATAAGGAAAGGATGGGGGAAATATTTCAAAGAATGCCAAGAACCATTAAAAAGAATCCTCATGTAAAAGTCTTGGTAAAATCACTGTGACATCAGCTTTCACAATTCCTTATCCTCACCCCTTCAGGGAAAGACATCTGTGAGGACGTGGATCAACTCACAAAGCCATGGATTCTATGAGCTCTGAAAAAGACAGAAAGTCTAAGACTCCTAGTCTTCTTAACTGTGCACATAAGGCAGTAAATCACAGAAATTATTCCTTACAATCACAGCCTGTTATTAAGGAAACCTGTTTTTTAAATGCACCTTCATTATGTAACTGCTTTTAGTAATCCCTGTTCCAAACATTGTAGCAGTGCAGCCCGGCAAGAAGCAGCCTTAGGAGCATGACAAGAGTATACCAGGGGTCTCTAAACATTTCAACCAGAAGGCCACATCAAATACCTGGCATGATGTTGAGGAACAGAAAAGTTTTAAACATTTAAATAAATACATTAGAGATGGAAGCTAGATTAATGAATGAATGAGAATGAATTTCTCATTAAGCTCAAATTTCTAGGTTTTCTCCAAACTCCAACACACATTACAGAAATTCTGTAATTTCTGGGCACCTCACTTTAAGAAAGATGCAGCCAAACTGGAACAAGTCCAGAGGAGAGCAACAAGAATGATCAGTGGGATGGAAGGGAAGCCCTATGAGGAAAGGTGGGGGGAACTTGGGATGTTCAGCCTGGAAAAGAGGAGGCTGAGGGGAGACATGATTGCCCTCTTCAGATACCTGAAGGGCTGTCATAGGGAGGAAGGGGATCATTTGTTCATAGCTGCTTCTGAAAGCAGAACTAGAACCAATGGGTACAAACTGCAAGAGAGGAGATTCCGGTTGGATATACGGAAAAAATTCCTGATGGTTCGGGCGGTTCGGCAGTGGAAGAGATTGCCAAGGGAGGTGGTGGACTCTCCCTCACTGGGGACCTTCAAGCAGAGGCTCGACGAGCACCTGTCGGGGATGCCCTAGGGGGATTTCCTGCTGCAGGCAGGGGGTTGGACTAGATGACCTACTAGGTCCCTTCCAACTCTATGATTCTATGATTCTATGAAATACCCTATTTAGTCAACTCTAAAGCTCACCTTTTCCAGCCAAATTTCATCTCCAAAATCAGGGTGTACATTAGATTTTATGACACATTAGGTTTGAGTAAATATAGTATTTCACTGTAAGTATAGATCCATATTTAAACAGATTACTACATTGTGATAAAATTGTAACATAAACCCACTGTTGTATAAAGTAGTGTAATTAGGTAAAAATCATAACATAACCCTACTGGCTGCAATGCTAAATACACTTTCCTGGGAGTAAGAGCCATTGAACACCATGGAACTTACTTTTGAGTAGACATGGTTAGGATTGTGCTCATTGTCATTTTATTATTATCAAATTACTAATTGTTGTATGCTGTCAAATTATATTTTGCATCTGCTTTGTAGCTACACATTACAATTGCCAGTAAAGATCTTTTTAAATCTCAAGTCTCTTAAAATAGGGATGTGCATTAGATTTGATGGCGCATTAAATTTGAGTAAATACAGCACTTCTACCAGATCACTTAAGATTACTACTGTGTCACTTTAAAGGGCAGTTGCTAACTGCTAGAGACTGGTGTCCATTTTGCTCTCCAGTCTCTCTTCCTGGAGAGAGCAGAAAAGTGGGTAAAAATATTTATTAGTATTTCTATTATATGGCTTGTAATAGCACGTCTGACACAGAGTTTTGCAATTTTTAAAACCCATTGATTGCATTACTGTTAATGTGGCAATTACTTTCATAGACAAGGACATCTAATTAAGAACAACCATTCCCAGCAAGTGCTATTAAACGGCTTCACATGAACCTGGAGGGAGGTATTAAATGGAGTGCCCTCGGGCTGTCTTGTGCCCTGTGCTGTTCAACTGGAATGACATGGTGTAGCGGGTAGAGGAACCAAAAATCACATTTGCAGATAACATAAAGTTGGGGTGGGTGGGAATGGGATAGAGTAGAATACTGAATCTGGATTTGAAGGTGTCTTGACAGGTTGATTGGGCCCACATCAACAAAATAAAGTTGAACAGAATCAAGTTTTAAATTCTTGCACATTGGTGAAAATTACAATAAATCATATAATCTATTCATGACTATTCTGAGCATTAAGTTCACTGGGACTTATTCCCATGTAAGTGTATATAGAATTGTGGTGAAGTGAAAACCGGACTAGGAGGCATCTTCAAAATTTTAACATGACGCTGGCCTGAATTAATTAATAGACCCAGAATCCAGATTGTCCAGTTTATTCAAACAAATCTAGTTTATTCTGCACTTGTAATATTGTGTCCAGTTTCAAGTATTGGATTTGAAAAAACAAAATTGGTAAACTGGGACAGGTTCAAAGGAGGGCAGTAAAAATGAGGAGGAATCTGGAAACCAAGTCCTCCTGTGATTGTGGTTATCAGTTTGATGGGATGCTATGGTAGCCATCTTCAGGAACCTGAAGCTGTCACACAGGTAAAAGATGAAAAAGTGGACTTATATTCTGTGGCTCATGAAGGCAGGACCACAGGGAAGTAGATTTATATTGGATATTAAGATATTATTAAGCTGTCCTGTGTTGGAAGAATCTGCCTCGTGCAATAGTATGTACTTCTTTGTGAAAAGTTTTTGAGCAGAAGCTGGATAGTCATGAATCAAAGGGTGCTTGTAACACTTGTCTGAGATGCTCTGAGCAGGATCTTGGACTAGATCAGACTTGTCCAACAAGGGCCCCTGACGGCCACATCGATGGGATTTCTAAGCCAAATGCGGCCCTTGAGCCTCATGTTGGACAAGCCTGGACTAGATGATCTCCAAGGCCCCTCCAGCTCTTTCTATGACACAAATGAAATGGTTGACTCACACCACTAGAAATGTATTTAACCTTTAAGCTGTTACAGGACTGTGCATTGACCTTTCCTCATCATTTGACAGCAAAACTCCTAGCACTGTTGTGGGCTGACGAAAGCACACTCAAGGAGAGAAACACGCACAGATGAGTAATGAGACTAATGTGGCTGGGCTGTGATCGTCAGCACTATGAGGTCTTTAGGCAATTCCATTCTCAGTTCTGAACAATCAGATAAACGCAACGGGTGAGTAACCTGAAAGCAGGATACAAGAAACCTTCCATGCCCTTTTCTTGTTGATTTCCACCAAAGAGATTCTCAGAGGCAGTTTTCACAATAAGCAAATAGTTTTGCTCCAGAACCCCTTATCTGCAAGCACAACTCTTTTAAATAAAAACTTTGACACCACAGGGCCTTGATGATGTGCGTGTTGCACAGGGGAATAAACAGATATGATGCTGCCTCATGTGGTTTCATCCCAGGGAACAAGGCTACATAACAATTGCTCAAATTTATTATTATTCCAGGACCTCACAGCAGTGCACGCCAAGTTCCATTCAAGCCATGGCAGCAGACCTGCTCAGCCTCAGCACATTTGCATCATGTGCTTTTAAGGCAATTTTCTGGTTTTGCTCATTGATCAGGGTCAGTCTGATCTAAACCGACCTAAAGTGGCCGCTTCGAGTGGTGGACTGGGGGAGTTGGTTCCACAACTTAGATTTGCCCTTTAGTCCATTTAGCTGCTTGCCTGCTCCATCTGGCCAATAATGTCCCATTCTCCTCTTCTTTGCTGTCTTGGATAGTGGGCAGGTGGATAGTTGGGGACTGTTGAATTTTGCAACAGTGGAGCTAGAGAGTCACCAGGAAGGACATTACTCCCTCCTTACCTTGTCTGATGCTTCTTCAAAACAGGTCAGGTTTGGAAGATCTTAGAAGTCCCAGGGTCCTTCCCACCTAGTCAGTTTTGGAAAAGTGTTGGATCACTGGTGTATCATTTATATAACTCAAGGTATCTTGTGCCACGGGTTCATATGCACTGGTGGGCATGGCTAGCACTTCCCCACCCCAGCACCCTCCTTATCCCAGCTGGAGAATATTCTCTGGCTGTCTCAGAATGGCATGTGTGTGGTTCCAGTTGAGTCGCGCACGTACCTTTCTGTGCCAGGTAGAGAATGTTCCCCAACTGGCTCAGAAGGGCACATGTGCAACTCCAGCTGAGCTGTGCATGTGCCCTTCTGAACCACCCATGAAACATGGCTGGTTCGGAAAGGCATGTACACAGCTCAGCTGCTGAGCCATGCAAGCAGATTTTGCAGCTGGCCAAAGAAATTCTCAGGCTGACTTTGAAGGGCGCATGTGTGACTGCAGATAAGTCACACATGTGCTCTTTGCTGCTGGCCAGAGGGTTTCTCTGTGCACAGAGCACACAGGTTAAAGGGAACAGTGATAATGGCATACTTTGTGTATTGGGCAAGAGCTTGGGCTGGGCCCATACATGTGAGTTTTACATTTTAAGACTGGACCCATAAGCCTTGCTATTTGCAGCCAAGGGCTGCAATCCTAAGGACACTTTCCTGGGAGTAAAACCCATTGAACACAATGGGCTTACTTTTGAGTAGACATGGTTAGGATTGTGCTCAAAAATGTATCAGCCTTTCAGCAAGGACAAGCAAGACCATCACATGTCCAAGCAAGATCATCACATGTCCGTCACATGTCACATGGTTTCATGGTGGTAGCTGCAAAGTGTAGTGACTATGCCATTGAGTCATAGTCACAGTCGGTTTGAGCATGTCATCTTTTCCACAATACATAAACATCAATCAAGCGTAAAACCCCTTTCAGACTCCACCACATGCTCCGTCTCACAAGGAAAGAGTGAATAACAGCACTAGTTCCTCCTTTAAGAGCAATACTGGTGAAGACTTTTCCATGTGTCCATAATCGATAACATCAAACAACTCTGGTAAACTCAATGTTAAACTTCCTCAGGCCACTTAAGCGACTCTGCATACCTCAGTCACTGGACTGAGGAAGAGTGTTAGGAGCATGTCCAAACAAGGACCTGTGGTTCAGCTGCGTCTCGAAACACATGTTAGCTAAATAGCTGTGTTAACTATCAAGTTTGTGAAATCTTTTCTGACGAATTAATCCACAAAATGAGTCATGACCTGGATGCTCAGCAATTTAATTATGTTTTTTGATAGCCACCTTATTGGTACAGTTATATGGTTGTCAGTTTGGGGTGTGTTTCATCATCCATTGCACATGTTCCAATATGTTTGTCAGTCCAATTCTGTCGAAATTCTCTGCCACACATATTCAGTTGTGCCACAGGCGCATCTTGCAGGATGGGGCAGTACTGGAGGTTGCTCCCTGGTAAGGAAGTCTTTGTTCCTTTGCCTACACTGCTTGAATGGGTTTATTCATATTTGGACTGATACTCGTGATTAGGTGATGCAGGTCCAAGTGGATTCAGGAAAGTGGACTGGGAAGGCAAATAGGATTCCACCCTGGCCTTGTTCCACCTCCTCCCCACTCCGTTTTCCACCCTATTTAACTCCCTCCCTGCCCTATTTGTGGTTTGTGGTTGCAATCTGGTGGCCCTAAATGGGTTGTCATGTTTTACAACTGCCACAAACCATCAGTGGGACAAGGCTTCCAAAGGATTTGGCATCACGTTTTCTTGGTCTATACTATAAATAATTTTATGTGATTGCATATTATTGATTCTGTATAATGTGCATTTTCTACACATACTTCGGGCTCTAAGGTTTTGTACATGAAGGGTTACTGAAATTCTTTTCTTAGACCCTGATGAGGCATTGTTTTAGGGCACAACCCAAGTGATAGGCTTATTCAGTAATCAGGCAGCTGTCTGACAAAAGTATGGATCATCTGCTTAAATTTGCTTCTGCTTCTATTTTGCCTTTTGTTCCTAACTTTATCATAGTAATGGGGGGGGGGGGAAGAAACAAAAAATAGAGGTTATCTATTTTCCCTTTACTTCTTGACACTATTGGTTGTTGCTGGTAAAGCTGGAGACTTTTAACCACAGCATGTCCTCCAGTGGTTCTCAAACTGTTGATACATGACCATTTCTGGTGATCTTCTGCAAGGTTGATTAGGTTACATATGTCAAGGGTCACCATTATATCCACAGAGGCTAGTAAAGTATACTTTACTTTAAGTATACTTTTTAAAGTGGGACCCTATGCTTCCAAGTTTTAGAACCTGATATTTAGAACCTGGCCTAAAGGTTACAGAGAGAGGATGTGAAAAATTTGAAATGCAGTTGCCATTTTGGTGAAAGTCCTGTGTGGACGATATCTGGTTCTACTCTTAGGTGAACTAGGATGCCTGTTTCTGGGGAGTCCGTGCTAAAGAAGTAATAGAGAGGGAGGTGAAACAACACACATTCTTGAAAATTGCATAATAAAACTTTCAGATGCCTTTTCTTTGTCCCTGGACTTTCTGTACTATCCTTCTGGAAAAACATTCCAAACATTTCAGCAATCGGCTGAAGTCCTTAGTTGGTCTTGTGTCTTGCAAAAGTTGTTTTCAATAACACTGAGTGTCTTCAGCCCCAAAGCTATTTATTTGGTTGCACGCAAACTAGTTCACCACAGAAAGTCAGAATATTTATTAATGGCTATAACTTTTATTCCAGCTTCTAAAAATGTTGCAGTTTGGAGCTTTCAAAGCAACAACAACAAAAGATGCAACCCCTCTAGAGTTATCCCATTTTAAACAGTAATAATATATCTTCTGACACCTTTATACTGCCAACCTAAAAATGAACCTTGAAGGATTTGGGTGCACCAGTCTTGGAAAGCTGCTCCAAGTTGTTTTGAAATGAATTTGAAATGAATTTAAAATGAATAAATTTATTTCCTCCAAGTGAGAAAGTTCTCAAGGATGGCTTTTTGAAATAGGTTTAGATGTGCAAGGAAGGTGCAGTGGATCATGAATTCTTCAAGGCAATGAAAGAGAAAAAGTCTTCTGCTAGATGGCCAGCTAGAAAAAGGTATTGGTGATGGATTTGGCTGATCAAAGTTATGGTCTTCCATGAGGCCGGTGAGATCTGAGGCTCCTAGTCATCAGCCCAATTTCAAATACCTCTGGGTCATGCTCTTCCAGCATGCATCCAGTGCCATGTACATATGTAATCCAATATCATGCATTAAAAGAAAACTCAATAGGATTTACTTCTGAGTAGATGTGCATAGGAACACAGTGTAAAACACCTCTTCACACTACTATCCCGAGTCAATTGTGCAAAGAATTCTTAACAATTACAGCTTACGGGTTAAAAATTTTTTAGTTAATTAATCCTTTGTTTTAGTGAGATGTTAGATTAAATCCATGCACATACATTTCCATGTGCAGATACAAGCCACGCTTCTGAAGCAAAAAAACATTTTTCCTTTGTTTTTGGATGATTCCCTTACCCAGCTTTGGTCTGTCAGTTTACATTTCTTAATTTCCAGGATAACCCAACCGCTGCTGAAGGCAAGTACACTCTCCTGCTGTTGTCAGGCAGTCTGCTTCCCCCTCCTACCCCAACATAATAAGAAGTGAACATAATAAGAAGTGCATGTGAATGGGAAATGCTAATTATAGAGGGACACAGTTAACTGTGAGTTTCAGGTAACTGTGGGTTTTTTGTGGTCTCTTCTTTGTAGAGCCTTCTCCCTGTCGAACAGCCCTCGGCTCTGGAATGCCCACAGGATTGTGGGTTTCATACATGGTACACCAGGAAAGTACTCTTCTTTGGAAGAAGCCCTTGGAAGAAGTGGGAGACTGTTGCAGTGAAAGACATGCAAAGCAAAAGACATGATTTCAGCCCATGGGGAAGTGCCTAGTTCTTCCCTGTTTTGACTAGACAGTGTTCACAACCCTTGACTAAAGGCCACAGTCTCAAAGCTGAGAGCACATATTTGCATTCTTGCAAACAAGCATGCAATACCTGCATAGCCATGCAGATTAAGCATTTCCATATGGGCATGCATCTTTCCCAAACCCTAATTTGCAGATAAATCCCCCCACCATCTGTGTACAGACAACACATGTATGCACATGTGTTTAAAGTTAAACATCACATTTTTCAGCATGAATTTGTTTTAGCAGGAGCTTGCAACCTTGTATTAATGTGCAGAGCGAACTCGATTTCCTGTTCCCTTCCCACGAACTTGCATTGGTTTCTAGTTTAAAAAATTGCTTTGCAAACTCTTTGATAAAGTCAAGTAAGGGCAATGAAGCAATTGGGTGATATAATTGCTAAAAAATGGATAATTCACCTTCAGGTAGCAGACCTTATGCCAAAAGATGAAAATTTACTTTTAGGGGATTCTGGGAACATTCATCAGATAAGGATTTGATTTGTATGATGTCAAAACAAAAGATTCAGAACAAATCATGTTCCCAAAAGTGAAAGCAAAGATTAAGAGGCAAAGGCCATAGGCCAGTGGAAGAAAATGCGTGTTGCATATATAAAGTCCCAGGTCCAATTCGTGGCATGTCAAGACATGGGACTGGAAAAGACCTGTGCCTGAGACTGTAGAGAGTGGCTGCCAATCAAAAACAACTGCACTGGGCATATTATTTATTCCATGCATTTTCTGATAAAATTGCATTTCAAGGGGGTGCACAACAAAACACTAAAACAGTGTAAAACAATGTTTAGAAACTAAGGTCAAATCAAATACTATTATTTGACTGAAAAGGTCACATTAATATATTGAACATTAACATCAAAGGCAGGAAAAGCCCTTTAAAATCAAGGTTAGGTACATTCTTCACCAGCAGATTAAATGTTGCAAATTTTGTGGTCAGCCAAAGGTAAAAAAAATGGAGAGAGAGAGAGAGAGAGAGAGAGAGAGAGAGAGAGAGAGAGAGAGAGGTGGTGGATCTCCTGGGAAGTGCCTAAAATGGGTGCCACTTCTAGGCATACCTAACAAAGAAGAACTTCTGGTTTCGTATGATTGTTACTTTCACTATTCAGAAGCCATGGGGAGCCCTGCAAATATTTTTGGGGCTCCCCACACGCCTAGATCCTGGCAGTCCCTGTTTACCCTAAAAATAGCCCGCTTTCCTGCAGGGATGTGATCCTGGCTATCATGTCGCTGCTTTCCCCCTCCCCTTAAAGGCAGGGTGATCAGGTGCCCAAACATCAGAAGGAAGGTCTTGGATTCCTCTCAGCCTCTCAGCCTTTCTGGCAGACAATGGCACACTTGACTACTCATGAAAAAAAAATGCAGGCCTCCGTCAGTCTTGAAAGACTATGGTATCGTGCTCGGCGCTGCATACACTGCATGCAAAGCACAAAAGCCTGGGTTGGATTGTTATGGAGGATAGGCTGTTACCCAAGCAGCAAATCCCCCCTCTCCACGCCACTGAATTAGTCCAATGGAAAGGCAGAGCCAATACAATTGGATCCAGCTGGCATCGCAGAGCTGGGCTAAGGACAGGAGCTCACCCTGTCTTGTGGGGCCGACCCAGGAATCGAACCCTGGCCTGCTGGTTGACAGGCACAGCGTCTTTACCACTTTGCGTCTTTACTACTTTACACTCATGAGTAAAGCTGCTATATTGGGCACTTTCACTTTCCCATAGAGCTCAATGCATATTTTTTATTTTTAGTATTTTGGCCATAATTTTTGATAGGAAGGAGATTTTTCCTAACTGATCTTTGTATATGACATGATGACATGATTTGCACACCACTGCAAAATGAAGCCACAATGGAGGACAATGAAGCCCTTTTGGAGGACAACCAGACAGGTGGCTAAAAAAGAGGACAAATCAGGAAAAATCCAGTCCTATGGTCACCATGCCTTAAAGGGAACGGGGCAGCATTACACAAGCAGGGGGATTGCAAACCCCCAGTTTGAGTACCACTGGTGTAGGAGTTTGGGATTTGGTTATATCTGAAGTGACATTGTTTAGTGTTCTGAAAAAAGAGACAAAATGCTTGAATGAAAACGATGGATGTGTGAAAGCTGGAAGAAATCCTTGTGTTGAGATTTTGTTGAATTGGATTTTTAATTGATCAGTTAATTGGTTAAAGCCTCTGAGTTTAAAGTTAATCAGCCAACACAGCTTTTGCCAATGAAACACCTTCCTATAGTTTCCATTCAACTCAGAGAAGACACCGATGGAGGATCTGAAGATAATATATAAATAGATGAGAAAATATCGTCTGCACACTACCAAGTGACATAGCACATAGCTCACTACCAAGCAGTGACATAACTAGAGGGGATGCAGGGAGCATCAACATAGCATACAAGTGGCCCAACCTCCCCTTTGGAGCCTCCATTTTGCTCCCCCAATCTGGAGTGGCTGCAAAAGGGAAGGCCCACTTGCATGCTGCAGTGAGGCTCTCTATAGATCTTTGCACCCCTTCTCACTATGTCACTGGCGGTGCCAATATGTTCCTGGCTGCCGGTGAACCATGCCCTCTATCCCGAGCCTGTAGTTTGATATCTGCCTGTTCACAAGGAAAAGAGGACAATGTAGATTTTTTTCCAGGACCAAAGGCTTAAAAAAGAGGACATGTCCTGGAAAAAGAGGGTATAAAATTACTGACTTGATCCAGTCCTAAAAAAAATTGACATCCAGCAGAGATAGGATACTGTGATTAGCTAGCGTTTAACTGCTTAAAGCATTTAACTGCTTTAAGAAGGCAGTCGGTTAAATGAACTCTACAGTTAAACACCTGGAGGTGTTTCTTAACTGCTGTTTCTGACTTTGACTAGTAATGTGTCCTGCCTGGGCTCGTTTTCCTGACGAAGTTCTGAATAATTACAGAACAAAATGATGGACTTCTTTAACAGTGTGGATTTCACACACTTTGGTCTCATGGTGTTAATTTGTTGGATTATTGCATGCCATGGAAACTTCTGAATATAGAGTTGCTCACATCTTCCAAGCAAAACAGTTGTACTAGTCTCAGGACAACTAAAGAAATGAGATTTGGCACGAATCATAGGATACAAGATGAGAATCTTTTTTTTCCTTTTGAGAGATCCATTAACATATTGTACTGGAGAAATTATTGAGTGTTCTGTGATGCATCTAATACGCCCACAAGCAACAAAACGTTATTTTTTAGATATAAATTATTTTTATTTACAGCACAATCCTAACCATGTCTATTCAAGAAGTCAGCTTCTGTTCAGTGGGTCTTGCTCCCAGGAAAGTGTGTTTAGAATTGCTGTGTAAATAGAAAAATCTCCATTTTAATCCAGAGTACAATTGCCATTTTATCCTGCAACACTGATGATAATTTTGATAGAATCCAGCGTGAGATTCAAGATTGTGTGATTGTTGTTGTTGCAGGAAAAAAAAAAAACCTCTTGAGAAATATGATGTTGAAAGTGATCGATTAGTCAAACTGATATCTGGTCAAATGAAGTATGACTAGGCTTCTATAATCCCTCTATGCCTTTCTTGAATTGGACCAGATTTGTCAATATAATCATATGGGTGATGGTTGCATAGATGTGCCTTACATTTTTCTCGCTCATCCCCTATTAGATGAAATTTCTCCATTTCCAAGAAAGAGGTTAGGGTTAAAAACAGCTAGAAACTGCTTGCACTGCCATCCTTGATGTTGTCCACCTGGAACAAAGGTGGTCACTTTAAAAGAAATTTGTATTGCAGGAAAGGGAGCGCTGAAACATGCCATTCAAGAATTAGGAGGCTTGCAGGCCTGGATCTGTTTGTGTTGGTTGCCTTGGTTTGTGTGTTATGATTCTTGCCTTCAGGATAGTGGGCACAGACTGTGAACTGAGCAGGTCATCTTTCTTCACTGGCTGAGAGTCCAAGGGGCAAGACAGAGATGATGAGAGTCAGTGCTATGGAGCCTGATAGGTTGCTCCAGCACCTTCCACACTTTTCTTGCCTCCAAATGTTACAATTCACTGGCTCTTTTGTCATTGACAATTCTCAGAAAAGATATTACTGCTCCAAAGTATCCTCTTGAAATCTGATTTGGCAATTTTGATATGAATGGTTGCATGCTCCCTATGTATGGCCATGCTTCAGAGTCCAGTGGACTTTCTAATTATACATTGTTTCTCCTGTAGGATTAATAATTGATATAATCCTCTCCTCTCCCAACAATTTCTCCTCTCCTTCCATCAAAACAACTTCTGAACCACCTCTAAAAGTGGACCCAGAGCCAAAGGGTTTCATCTGTTTCCTAGTCTAGATCATTTTAACTAGAACCTTGCAAAATATCATTTTTGAACTGCTTTCTGGGCCTTTTTTTCTTCCTGTGCTTTGTTCCTGTCCTCCTTAATTTTAAAATTGCTATTCCCGACACTACAAAGGCTCATCCCCTATTAGGGGATGTTCCTTTGACAGAACAGGATTAAAGACAGCTCCTGACGGACAAAGCAACACAGCTTGAAGTACGTACTTTTGCTTCCATCTTGTATGCTGAGCCCATTTTCTCCACATATGTTGTCCTTTCATTTTGCATTTACCTGAAACCACCATGAATGGATGTTGATCTCCCTAAAAAAAGAAAGGTTAAACAGAAAAATTATTTTATTACAACCCTGTATTCTATATACTATAAGGATATAAATTGCTGATCAACTTTCCACAACACTTTGTCATCTTTTTTTTTTTTTTTTTTGCATCATCTAAAGGCTGGATCATCTCAGTTGGAGGGTCACCTGAGAGGTGTTTTCTTCATGCAGCTACCTCATGCCTGTTGCACTTCAGTAGATATCTCTTTTATGGAAATAAATGATAGAAAGCAACCCGTGTAAAGAAAATCATATAAAAGTTCCTGTAAATCAGCCCGATTCACCTCTACTTTTCCAACCCCCCCCCTCCCCCAAATTAAATAAATAAGTGTTTTGCCTTCAGCTTCAGGCATTTACAACAAAGAAAGATGCTTTTAGCTGCCTTTAAAAAAAAAGGAGACTTGGTGTGGCTTTCACAATTTTGACCTCATAATTGGTATATGATTCCTAGTGGTCCTGGTAGTGGAAGATGTACCTGCACATCCAGGCCTTGTGTCTAATTTCACACTTTTCAGCCCCCTCCATCCTCTTGCATTGACCAAAGCTGGAAGGCCAAAGACGTTAGTTCTTGGTATACCAAAACAGTTCCTGTTATAAAAAATGCCTTGTCCAAATGGTTTCCTAAAGATATTTGTGCCTTGTAACTAATAATTGTAATCAATAATTGCTTGCCTATGTATGATGTGTTCTGTCCTAAAACTATTATAAACGGTTAGGTCCAAATGGTCCAAATGAGGTCCAAATGACCAAGGCCCAATCCCCCTCTGGCCCCATAGCAAGGCCAGCCGCCCTTAGCTGGAAAAACAACAGAAGGCCAGGAACAAAATATCCTGGCCGAAGCGATAAACACTGAATGTAGCAAACGTACATGTTTTATGCAATTAAACAATAACCCCAAGCAGCCCTGACAACGTGCAGTCTCAGAAGAATTGGTGACACGTTGCAACTTTGCCTTCTGGCCTGCCCGTCCACTGTTTGTCATCATCCCCTGAATCCTAACCTTGTGCAAAAATCTAGCTAACCAGGGTCCAAGCTTTGCTTTCATTACCCCTTCTCCTTACCCCCTCCCAATTGAAACTGTCCTAATTGTGTATTGGATCTGGTCTAGTCATTCTGGGATTGCCAGCCCTCCCTACAGGTGGTCAATAAAAAATCTGTGTAGCAGCCTCCTGTCTTATTGGTTGCCTCTCCAAGAACCTGGGTAGTGCCCCAAGAGTCGTGGGTTCGAGTCCCACCCCATTCTGGTACAAAGGCCCAGCAGTTACATCCTATCACTGTGCCCTCTTTCTGAGAATGGCTGCAGAACTGGTGGCACATATATATATTTGAGATGGTTCCAACCCCCCCCCCCATTTTTTATAATGAGGAATTTTGATACAGTAGAAAAAACTTTCTCATTCATTTCAAGTACATATAGGATTTTTGGGTGAAATATAACTGAAATGCTGCAAAATCTCCTGTGCCCTCTCCTTCAAAGCAAACAGAGTGAATGCAGATTTGTCATCTCATTTTGGAGAGCCCATCTTTCATCCCCACCACCATGACTCACCTGGAGGGATTTTCAAGAACAAATTTGGGTGTCTTTTATCTGGTCCTGGGCATCACTTTTCAGATAATTCTCTTCTGGCTGGCAAGAGAGAACTTCCTAAAATTGCCTTTAATATCAGAGAGATTCAGAAAGTATTAATAATATTTATATACCACTTTTCAACTAAAAAGTTTCCAAAATAAATAATTAATTAATGTCTTCCATCCCAAAAGGATGCACAGTCTAAATAGATGCAAACACCAGTAGCCACTAGAAAAGAAACTTTTGAGTGAGCTCATCCTTTGCTTTTAAATAAAGAGGAACACCACTTGATAAAGGTTACCCAGTACTTGATAAAGGTTACCCAGGAGCACCACTTGATAAAATCCCAGTTAGCAGGGATTAAAGTAGAAACTAGAAGCCATTATAAGCGCAATCCAGAGTAACTATGGGGAGTCCTTGCTCCGACGTAAAAACAATTTACTCTGGATTGCAATATGAATTTCCCATAGCTTTTCACTAGGTGGTGCTGTAACTATGGGTGCAATCCAGAGTAGCTACGGGGAGTCCTTGCTCCAGTGTAAGAACAATTTGCTCTGGATTGCAATATGAATTTCCCATAGGTTTTCACTATATTGTGCAGTAACTACGTGTACACGTAATGTCTCTTACGTGCTCCCGTAGTTACTGTGGATTGCGCCCTATGTCCATGTAATGTCTCTTATGTGCTCCTGTAGTTACTCTGGATTGTAGGGTACAAATTCTTTCTTAGATCTTTCAGTAGATCTTTCAATCAGTACAGATTAGAGGAAAGGAATGATATCCCTGCCAAAATGTACTCTCCTGCTTGATCACCAGGTGTGAATACCAGGTGTAAAGGAGTTGCAACAGGATGCAGGTATTTTGTTGTCTGTGTTATGGAAAGGGATCTGCTGGACCACAATGAGATACAGGAGATACAGCCTAAATGGGCTCTTCTTAGGACTTTTCTTCTCGAAAAAAGAGACAATCTTGTAACAGGAGTAATTCTCAGTCATAGCACACTCCCCATTGATTTGTAGTTGCTACCACATGCTTTGACCAGGGCATATTCTAATCTTAACACATCCCACACGGCTTTCAACAAAGAAAATTGCATGCAAAAAATAAGTGTGAAATACACAATGCCTAAAAAGTTGGCAGAAGAGATGCAAACAATAGTCTAGACACCGGATTAGGTAATTAACAGCACATGTAATTTATCATATCAAAGCATGACTAGGCAGCCTGAAATGAATAACCTGGCAGAAAAGATCTCAAAATGTCCCTTGTAAAGGCGCATAGAGGAATCAAGGCAAAGATACAGAGTTTAAAAAATCCATGCTGCTCTTAGGATTGCAAACATAAAAACAGGTTGATTGTTTGCCCTATTGAATGAATCAGAAAGATGAGTTGTGATCAGTGGTGGGCTCCAGCAGGTTCGCACCTACTCTATAGAACCGGTTCTTAACAAGAGATAGGACATATAAAGTTTAAAAATAGCCATTTAAAAGTGGCTGCCAGATGGACAGAGAACCGGTTCTTAAATGTTTTGAAGCCCATCACTGGTTGTGATCAAGTTTAGATTGGCAGGTATCTAGCCTGGAGCAGTGGCGTTTCTGGAGCCTCAGGGCCACATACCCAGGCACGGAGCCTGGGTACCACCTAAAGGGGGATTCCTTTGAGCAACAGCTTCTAGACAACTCTGAGCTTCCATCAAGCTACTGCAAATCTTCATCCTCCACACTGCATTCAAGAGGCCTGGCAGAAGACAAATGTTAGCCAGGAAGCTGCTAGAGAAGGGATAGAGATGGCAGCCATGTTGCAAAGCTACTGCCATCATCTCCAAACCCAGCATCACATTGTGACACAACATCACCATCCCAAGTGGCGCAGCCCTTGGGTACATCACTGCCCCGAATGATTATTTTGAGAATGTCCTTGGAACAAATGCCACTTCTTCTGTACTCTTTTGACCCTAGGACGGCAACTGGACAATCAAGTAGCCTGGAACTGGCTTGGAGGCCTCCAGATGCTGACCCCTGGCCCTTGCCAATATCTAGTTTGTAAATATTTATGTATTTTGGAAATTTTATTCAGCTTTCCTCCAGACAACAGGTTGGGAAAATACGTAAAAAACTTTGGACTCCTTTAGTTTTGGAAGCCTATAAAACAGAAGATTTACACCAGATAATGACTAAATACAAAAGCAAGGATAACTTTTCCTTTAAATTTGTTTTGAAATCCAGTAGAAATGGGTGATAGGACAGAAGCAGGGAATATGCTTTATATACAGGAAGTACCAGTTTCAGTCCCAACATCAAGAGGATCAGGCAGCAGGTGATGGGAAAGACCACTTCCTGGGATGGTAAGAGATGGGTTAATAACTTTGGGTACAATCCTAAAAAATTTAGGCTGACTTAACTGGCCTATCGTTCTGTGATGCTGTGGGGATGTCAGCAAATGCCAGTGCATTGGTCTAACCCCCTCCCCCCCACAACTGTGGGTCAGAAATGTCTTACTGCACTTTTGTGACATGCCCAGGTCATCAAAGGACTTATGCCGGACCTAAGTGGAGGTTAAGTTTGCAGCCTTTACCATACATAGGACAGTTTCATATGTATAAAAGCTGCAGTTGCATATGTTTTAAGAAGTGTCATTAAAAGTGCCCCCTGCCAGATTGCAAGATGGCTGCATCCAGCTTATCGCAACCACCCCTCACCTCCCAAGGGTCAAAAGTTTGGATATTATGCTACCCTTGTGTATTTCCACCTAGTATCCCCACTTGATCTCTTGTCAGTCAAACAGTGTATGCCAGTCATAGCACATGATCTATTTTTCTGGCTGGATTGAGATACAAAAAAAGTCAAGGAATGCACAGAACAACCTGCCTGCTTGGCCATGCCCATGAGGTCTTTCTGTGATGATGATCAAGTGTTTTTAAGTGTTTCAGGGAAGTGATGTTCTTGTTGAATCTCAAAGGTCCAAAGAAGGAGGCAAGGGGTGGCAACCCCTCAATCACAACCAATAGCATATCTACAGGGCAGGGCTCTTCAAGCATTTTGACCAAAGGACCATATCAAACATCTGGCATGCTGTTGAGGGTCGAAAAAATTTAAATGCAAAATTTAAATACATTAGAGACAGAACTCTAATTCTGAGGCCATCAAACACCTTGATGCAAGCAGAGCACAACTTTGGTTGTGTACTGTTTAATGGGCCAGAAATTCTCAGTGGACCAGAGGCTGGCTGAGGGCCAGATAGAGGCATGCTGTGGGCTGCATCTGCCCCCCAGGCCAGGGTTTGAAGACCCCTGCTATAGGGGAGAGCAATAAATGTTGAAGGTGCCACAGTGTGCCATGTAAGCAGTCCCTTCCACTCGCTGTCAGAGCCATTCTGGGTAGCAATCCTGCCCCTGTAGCTATGCTACCCATCATTACAGCTGGTTTTTAGCATCACTCTTCATTATTTTATAACAGAAGAACTTAAGTGGAGAACAACAGTGAAAAAAAGGAAATCAGCATTGCTTTGAATACATACTCTATGACTGTAAATGCATCTCCCCATCAATTTTTTTTTTTGCTGTACTTATTCCCCAGGGCCATGACATTCTTCCTTTTCATTTGGGTCTGCATCAAGTTTCTTGCTGCTCAATGTACAGCTTTTAAGGGTATTTTTAGATACAGTATTTGAGCAGCTCCGACAGATGGCCATAGAGTCTGACACATGAATTGGAATGTAGGCCATTGCTTTCCAAGATGCGTGCATGAGAAATCATTAATGCTTTGGGTAGGAGTTGCTGAAAACATAAAAATGCTGGTAGGAGTTGCTGATAGTCTCTCCCTGTTTTCAAATGTTCCCTAATAATACTAGAGACAACTATGATCTCAGAAGCATTAAAGCCTTTCTAAGCAAAATCCTGCCATATTAAAACTAACCCAAGCCTCAAGTTAGGTTAGAATGGAGCCAAATTCCATTTTTTGAATACCTCCTATATGTTATAGAGATATTACACATCTTACACTGTGTGTCAGCAATGTTCTCATGTGCATAAAGAATGTCTTCATCCAGGAATACTTTGTGCACATTATAGTTTTGTGCACTCTTTGTTGCAATCAATCTGATGGCCTCAATCAAGAATGATGCATACTTCTGAACATTAATTCAGCAGAGACAACTTGGGCTGAATGTCCAATTTTAACTTTATGACAACACAGTGGATTAATTGCTTGTATGAGTCTTGCCTTCCACTTCAAATATTTTAGAAAAATAAATATCCACAGGAATCGTCTGATGCCAAGAAAACCATCCTCCACCTTCACCACTGCCCCCACAAGGCATGATATATAAACATGTACGGTAATTCTGTCCAAAAAATCAGGTATTTTTAAGCCTAGTTAAGAGGGGAGTTGGTCAAAAGTAGGGCTAAACTATTCACTAGGTTGAAATTATTTACTGTTTTTCATGCGCCAGAAAGGTGTGGTGGTTAGAAAGTTCCAGGTTTGAATCCTTTATTAATTCCAGATAAGCAATGCTCCTGTTTTTGCTGTTATGGAGCATCTATTGAGCACTTGACAAGCTACTGCACATCATTTATGGGCTGAGATTGACTTGTGGGATCAAGTATTTTAAAGCTTTGTTCTATAATTCTGTTTAAATTCTCAGGAAAAATCTCAAGTTTGATCTCAACCTCAGTTCCGTCCCATTTCTATTCTTAACTGAACCCAGCATAGGCTCTTGACTTGCTACTGTGAAGAGCCCATAAGATCCACTGATATTCTGTTTTTAAAATGGGTGAGGTCATCTCTTTAATGTCAGTCTTCAAGGCATTCTCTGTTCATCCAGGATGAAGGAATCCTATACAGATGTAAGATAGGAATTGACACAAATGCTGCGATTCCACAAAAAGAGAAGTGGGGCACAGACAAGCCCCATAAAGACCCTGGAGCACAATGTGAGGATGTATTCTTCACTGCCAACACCCGTATAATATGAAAAAGCAACTACTCTAGTGTGACTTCTCTGATATTCACTCCAACACCAAATGGCAGCTGAAACAAATAATCCAATGGATCAAAGCAAAGATGTACGTATTCGTTTTCAATGACTTATGTATATTGGTGTGCATGGAGGGAGCACATAGATCCAGAGAGATTAGGACTGTCAACCAGCTGTCAACCAATTAAATAAATGTTAACGGTAGTTTTAATTAATGAAATATGCATATGTTTAAAACAACAAAGCTAAAAAATAAGCAAACTTCCTTTCTAGATTGCACATGTGTCACTAGAAGTACCATCCGAGAAGAGGCATCTCCTTGTCTGTGAATAAAGGATGACATTGGCAGTGCAATCCTAGACAAGTCAACTCAGATGTTAAGTCTCATCTTGTACAATAAAATGTACTCCCGGGTTAGTGTGTTTAGTACTGCAGTTTGAGTTTTCTTGACCATTGGCATGGAGCTGTCCCACAATCAGACCTCTCCATGCTTTGAGGACCTTTTGCAGTACTCTCCAACTGAAAGCACCCTCAGCTGAGGTGGCCTTGTCTATGTGGTAATGCCTAGTGAAAGTGGAGGGAGTAGCCCATGTACCTGCCCTGCAGATGTTCTCAAGGCAGCAGGACCCTTCAAAGGCTGCTGATGTTGCTGCACCCCGATGCCATGCACTACTATGCCCTTCTGCCGATGGACACGCCTGATGCTATATGCTTTAATGACGGCACTCTTAAGCCACTTGGAAATGTAGATTTAGATCCCCTACTACTCATTGAAGAACCTTTAAATAGGATAAACAATGCATCTGTTTTTCTATAGGGCTTAGTTCAATTAATGTAGTACCTGAGAGACCCTTGGACATCCAGGGAGAGCCACTCTCACTCCTGTGGTTTTTGTGGATTTCGGCAAAAGGTAATACAATTTCTTGTGGTCTTTGGAACCAGGTGTTAATTTTTGGGGTAAAGACCAGGTTTGGCCTAAGTACCACCTTATCCTTCTGAAAGATACACAATCTTGAATTGTTAAAGAGGATTCCAAGCTCAGAGACCCTCTGGCCAATCACTGATACCAGCAAAATTGTTCTGAAAGTCAAATCAGGAATTGATATCTTATGCATAGGCCCAAATGGTGGTTTCATAAGTGCAGAAAGGACCGTATGCAAATTTCACAAAGGGAACCTGTGCACTATAGGTGGGTTAACTTGGAAGACCCCTTTCAGGGATCTCGCCAAATCAGGATGGGATGCAACCGAGGCACCAAATTCTAGAACCAATGTGTCCCTCAATACTGTCATCACATGCTTAGCCCCACCTGAAGGAAATTTAGGAGATCTTTAATCCCAGCTTTGTACAGTGAAACACTTTTGAACAAACACCAAGCCGTGGATTTCTATTGGAGCCTGTACACCTTTTTGTTGGATTCCTTTTTGGACGCCAGCTGAGTAAAAAGGACATGCTCCATGCTCAGTGCAGTTCTACAGGTCTGGAGCCTCATCAAGAAATTTTCTCTAGGAAGATTTCCTGCTACAGGCAGGAGGTTGGACTAGATAGTCTTTAAGGTACCTTCCAGCCCTAGGAGACTATTGAGAATATAATCAAAAAAGCAAAACTGGTGAGAATATTCCCCACAAGAGCTGTAAGAAGAAATTCAAGCCAGATCATAGGAATTCTCTATTTTTCCGCTGAAGAATGACATGTCTGGAATGGCCCACAGCGTAATTCCATGCAACACAACAGTATTTCAGAAAGCAATTAAATTCTGACCCAAGGGACTTGTTTTTTGAATGGGATGTGCTTTAATAGACTGAAGCCTATAGCCCCGTTTGCGCCACTGGTTCCTTATATAAGTTCTTTCCCTTGGAATTAAGATTTGGGTCAACAAAGAAAGCATTATCTTGTATGCATGAACTTAATTGTGAGCTCTCTGTCTTTGAACTGTGCCCCATTTCTAACTTCATCTTATACAGTAATACGGATGCATCCATTTATATATAAAAATGTACGAGTTGCATCCAGTTTGCTCAAAGTATAGTTTGCTCAAAGTATAATATATTGCTCAAAATACAGTTTGCTCTAAGTATAATACAATGTACAGTGGTGCCTCACATAACAAACTTGCTATGTTCAATTAATATTCAATTTATTTGTTCTGGAAGCATGCTTGTTATGTGAAATGCTCTTTATGTGAAGTGGATTTTCCTATGGGAAATAATGGAAACTCAGATGATTGGTTCCACAACCCCAAAAATATTCATATAAAAATATTAAGCGTATGTTAAAATGATGACAAAACACTAACTGAATTCAAAACATGCATTCAATGTGCATGATCTTATGAAGTCTATTTAGGCTGCAATCCTAAACACACTTTCCTGGGAGTAGGACCCACTTAACACAACAGGGCTTACTTCTGAGTAGATATGCTTAAGAGGCTGCAGTCAAAAACACTTTCCTGAGAGTAAGCCCCATTGAACATAATGGGGCTGACTTCTCAGTAGACAGGTTTAGGAGGCTGCAATCCTAAAGACACTTTCCTGGCCTGATCCAGCATGGCTGTTCTTATTTTTTTCTTTAAATCTTTGCATTTACGGTATATTTGTGGGACAGTTATGTATACTCTAACCACTAACAGTCAGCCTGGTTTCACACAACTTCTTCTCCTACAGGATGTATAAATAAATACTCACCATCCTAGAATAATACCTAGCCCAGAGTTAAAAATGCACATAATTATAAGTGATGAATGCTCTTATCTTTTGCCCATTTTTCCATATCCTTGGACACATCTACCCCCTCCAAAAGCTCTGTTTTCAGACAGCTTTGAGCCTAATCATTTACAGCAGCCATTGGTTGCTTGAACTGGTGTCTGGAATGTACAAATTATGGGCTGGAAGAGGGAGAATAAACTCAGACAAGACAGAAGTGTTGGAGGTCGGCAGCTAGAGTCGGTTATTTATCCCCTTACTCCATGTCCTGCACCAGGTTATTTATCCCCTTACTCCATGTCCTGCACCAGCCTCTCCAGTTACTGGTATAAATCCAAGCAGCCTAGTATAATGCTGGGCTGGCTTGTGGGAGTGTTAGAGACTATGGCTGGTTTCACCCCCCCCCCAAGCCTAATGCCCCAGTGTCCCACAGTCCTCATATCTAAATGGCCCCAGTCTTGCTCTTCTGCCAGCCTCTACCACATCCCATAACCCTTCGCCAGAACTTATCAGACCCTTTCATAGCTTGATCTGGCACCTGGAAACCAGTGTGTGTTCCTGTACCAGCTCATATGTCATTGTGAATGTGCTAGATGACCTTGGCACAGTGAAGTACTGGGGCAGTGGTGGACTCCAGCAGGTTCGCACCTACTCTGTAGAACCGGTTGTTAATGAGAGATAGGACATATAAAGTTTAAAAATAGCCATTTAACAGTGGCTACCAGATGGGCATAGAACTGGTTGTTAATTTCTTTGAATCCCATCACTGACTAGGGGGCAATGGGACAATTGCCCTGCGTACCTAGGGTACCAATAAGACAATTGCCATGATGTACCTAGGGGGCAATGGGACAATTGCTGCCTGCAACTAATTGAGGATGCAATCCTATACACACATACCTTGGATTAGGTCCCACTGAGATTTATTTCTGAGTGTCTACTCAGAACATAATCTACTGTATTCCTAGGAAAGTGTTGTAAAAGTTGCTGTAAAAATTGTAAAATACTAGCAACTGCAAATTGTCGCAAAACCGCCATGTTCAGAAGTAAGGTAATTCTCTGTCCAGATTCTGGAAACAAACAGAAAAGACTGTTAATGAAATACCTGGCTATGATCATCGATAGCCAATGATGATAATGGGGACCTTTATGGACCTTGGTCTGTTCTAGTAGAGAAATTCTTGTAGATAGAGCAAAGGGGCTGTGATAAAATACTCTTATGCAGGAATAACAATAGCTGATATTAATGGATGGATTAATAATGCTTGACAAATCATTGGTGATATTGACCTAATGAGACAGCCCGTTTGAAGACGAGAAAAGACTGCTCACGACTGACAGAGAAAATTACACTCGTTGCTCAGGTGGTGAGGTCATGGCTCATTAGTCCACCCCTTGAATCAATTAGTATCATGTTATTTTCTATGTTTTATTGTGATCCAATGTGTGTGAGAAATACTGTAAGCCTGCAACACAGCATCAGACAAATGTTCAGCCTATGGAATTCATTGCCACAGGCGATCATAGTGGTCGACAACATAAATAGCTCCTTAAATGATGCTGTAAACTCACCGAGGATAGCCAAGAAGGCCTGATCATGAACTTCCCTGGATGGTTTGGCTAATTGCTGTCAGAAGATGGAATTCTCAATTCAATCAGTCAGTACTTTGACTGAACATGACCTTTCTTAAATCCTTATGTAGGCTGAAGATGGTTTGATTCATGGCCCCCAAACTTGCAATCTTTACTGTGCAGGAGTATTTGCTGGGCTGAAAGCTTTAATTACTTCAAGCAGCAGATGAATCAGCTCAAGATTTAAAGCACACTCTTATGCACACTTACCTGGGCATAAATCCCACTGAATGCAGGTGGGATTAGTACTTAGCAAACAGGCACAGGATTGCAGTAAGGGCTGCTCCTGGTGCCTGAGATGGCATGCCAAATCTAGCCCCCTTCCCCAAGCATGTTAGCAAACACTTCTGCCACTCCTTGGACTGGAAAAGGAAGAATAGAAAGGAAATCCAAAGAGAGCAAGGAGGAGCAGGGGAGGTGAACAAGTAGGTAGCAATAGCTGCTGTCAGTCAATCTGGTACCTGAGTCAATCATTTCAGAGGCCAAAAAAGACTGTATATTTATTAAATGGTGAGGTCACCCTTAATCAGCAGGACTGTGCATAGAGACACTAAGTAGACTTCATAAGATCATGCACATTGAATGCATGTTTTGAATGCAATCCCAGTGTTCTGTCATCATTTTTACATCCAGTTAATATTTTTATATGAATATTTTGGGGGTTGTGGAACCAATTGTCTGAGTTTCCATTATTTCCTATGGGAAAATCCGCTTCACGTAAAGAACATTTCATGTAACAAACATGCCTCCAGAACGGATTAAATTTGTTACGTGAGGCGTCACTGTATTTCAAATCTATCAACTGCTTACTTCAAATCCAGGCCTTGTGTATGAGTAAATATATCAACTGCTTACTAGAGATGGTAACAATCTAATAGGGAACAATTACTTGCATGTGCAAGGACTTCCAGAGCAAGGTCTATTTTTGGAGACTGGAGATGGGGTGGGCGGGGAGAAACCAATGATGAAACCATAGAAAGCTGTTGCTGGTCAGAATGGACGAAAGGCAGTTAGATTGGCTAATGGTTGGACTCAGTAGATGGTGCCTTTATGTGTTTACTGGGAGTTAACATGCACAGTGTTTCACATTGCTATGTTTTTGGCCTTGGGTGATGTAAATGGGCCTTGAACTGACTCCCTTTCTACTGTACTAAACAGAGCAAGGCTGCAACAGAGACACTGGCAGGACTAGTCAGTTGGTATTACCTTGGATCTCTGTGCCAGACACAGAGCTTGCAGTGATATTCTGTGCTGTTACTATCGTAACAAAAGTATTCCCCAGCAAAAAGTAGGTTACGCAGCGTTAGCATAGTCCTTTGTGGGCTGACATGGGGTTTTCTGCTCCGCTCTTTTCCCTGGTTCTCAGAGCTTTGCTCTGGGCGCATTTCATGCAGTTCAGATCTCTGAAGCCTGTGCTTGCTGAAGAGACAGTACAGAGGTTTTCTCTCTGTTCTTTCTGGTGATGGGCGTCCTCATTCTCAGGGGACTCTGGGAAAGATAAAAGAAATGTGTTAAAATACAAGAACCTGATTGTACATTTTTTTATTTGAAAAAGGAAACATGCTGCACATCTTCACCACCTTTCTCTTTCCTCTTGCCACCTCTCTTAACCATCTGAAGGAATATACTGGGAATTTGGGTTCGAGCCTCCGACTGTCATACCAACTGAATGACTTTAACAAGTAAGGATCCAATTCTATCCAACTTTCCAAGTCCAGTTTAGCCACAATGCAACCTCACCAGTTGTGGGCACCAGCAGGTTCACACCTACTCTATAGAACCGGTTCTTAACAAGAGATAGTACATATAAAGTTTAAAAATAGCCATTTAAAAGTGGCTGCCAAATGGACAGAGAATCGGTTCTTAATTTTTTTGAAGCCCATCACTGAACCTCACCATATGTTCCCGTATCTTGATCAAGTGACTAGCCGGTGCCACAATATGCCAAGTAAGCAGCTGCTCCCACTTGCCACTGGAATCATTCAGAGCAGTGACAGCAATGCACAGTCACTTGTCTACACATTGCTGTCACTGCCCCAAATAGATCTGATGGTTAGTTGGGGGGATTCTTGCTATGGGGCTTGCTGTACTTACTGTGCTGGCCTCCTAACTATGCTACTTCTCTGCAGGCAAATTGCCAGAGGCCAAAAATGAGGAATCAGGAACTCTGGATGCAGGTGGAATTCCCGTATGTGCTTGTGTGTGTAAGTGGATGGCATAAAAACATAAGAGACTTGCTGGATCAGACCCAGATCCCATCTAGTCCAGCTTCCTATATCTCACAGCGGCCCACTAGACATCTTAGTGAGCATCCAAGACCACAAGATACTTGCATCTTACACCCCCTTGCATCTGGCATTCTCTTTACCCTCATGCACTCCAATAAAGATCCCAGGCCACACTTGGATTTAACTTGATCCACTTTATTAAATGCAAGTGACAAATTTTTAATACATGAAACCTATTGGACATATCTTCCTTCCCACGCCAGTTCTTCCTTTTGCCCAAATTCTTCTCGAGGATTTTTTCACATGTAAATCCTATGATGGGTTTTGTCACAGATCACCATCCTCAGGCTGATGGCCCTGGCGAGTCCTGCTGATGATACCCAACCTGTCCTGATGCCCATGGGGAGGACTGTGCCCAGATGACAATTGGCAGCCACCAGCAAGAAGGGCTTCCTTTCCCTTTCCTTGGCAGTGGGCAGCTGTTACATGATGCAACTCTTCCTCTTAGCCTCCCCACCTCCTCTTCCTCTCTTTCTTTCTCTCCTCTCTTTTCAAACTTGAACATACAACAAGGAAAGGCAGGAAGTACTGCAGCATGGCTACTTGCCCGACTGGCCAGACACAACACAACAGCTCATTGCCACTATCACATTGCAAAATAGCTGTCATAGTGTGCAAGTGCACACAGGTTCATGATCAACTCCCAGTTCTGGCCAAATAAGGGGACAACATGGTAGTCCAATGAAGGCATCTCCTCAAAGCAATAGTGCTGTGTACTGACTCAGACCTGGCCTAGGCTTGCTTATTTTCTTGCTTTGAATGAAGAGATCTGCCTACCATTTCTCTCTATCCCAATGCCCACAGTGGTGCTTCCACTGACCTGTCTTTGCTCACCCAGCTACTTTCTTAAACAAGAAAGAGGTGAGAGCAGCAAGAGTGGTAGGGAGGCACAAGTGGGGCACAGAGCACAGCACATAGGAGGTTTATAAATTTTATTTTTATTGGGGAGAATTAATACTAGCCAGGGCTACGGATCTGCCCCAATATAGGCTATAGATCTCTCAGGCTGTACCTGCTCTATCATCAAGCTTGGTCACTCATATCCTTCAGCATTTCATGTTAATAAATTGGGTTACAGTTGTAACGTTCAGTTCTCATAATAAAGATTCCACCCCTATGATCCATCATCCACACTGGTTAGCTCTGCATTAGTAGCCTCCATTGAATTAAAGGAAAATGGTGACTGTTTGATACAGGTAGAGGGTAATATAATCCTATTATTGACAATTCAAAATGTCCTTCAACAGCCATCTATGCACAG
This sequence comes from Cryptoblepharus egeriae, assembly GCA_030015325.1. Taxonomy (NCBI): domain Eukaryota; kingdom Metazoa; phylum Chordata; class Lepidosauria; order Squamata; family Scincidae; genus Cryptoblepharus; species Cryptoblepharus egeriae. Next base: position 10,508,987 of record JAREYC010000003.1, on the reverse strand, counting down.
TATGGTGTCTTAACATTCATGCACGCATATTTTGTATATGCATGTGCACTAGCAGCAAGATGTAATAGGAGTGAGCCAGTACTAATATAGGCCAGGCTTAGGGAACCTGCTGATGTTTGTCCTCCATGATCCAATTGGGCAGGGGCTTCCAAACTGTTTCAGCTGGCAATTCCCTTGGCTTACTGGGTCACTGGTTGCTGCTCCCCATTAGGGCTACAATTCTATACATTGCATAGGGTGGTGGTTTATTCATGAGGATTCTGCAGCTCACCTGGCTGGTAACTACTGTCCTGAGGAGCCACAGCTTAGTCTGGGAACCACAGCAATTGGTTCCCTAGCCTTGTATTGATCTCCCTCTGTTGTCCTTCCCTTGTCGCCTGGATCTTGAGTTAGCTTTTCACCCATGAAACACTGCATGATCTGCATGGATTGTTATATGTGTTCTGTGGGTTTTTCTTCGATCTTTGCACGATGTACCCGATTGAGACGCCTTCACAGAAAAGTCAATTTTCCCTGCTACTTGACAGCTGGGTTGGGGTATGCTGCACCTTTAAATAAACTGCTGTGAGAAGCGCATGAAGAAGTTCATGTGAGGGTCACAGCAGCATTGAGCTCCTCGTTGCTTGAAAAACCTGGTTATTTATTAATCATATTTAAAGTTTTATAAGGGCTTAAAGAAAACCTCAGTCACCAACAGACTGTTTTTTAAATTCCTGCTTCCCTCTGGGGTCATTCTTGTTGCTAGGGCGGCTAGAAGCTTCACGTTCAGCTTCTCTGTACAGCTAAAGGTAAAGAAGGCAGCAACTGGCTCTCCTCCTATCAGAAGCAGATTCTGCAAACCTTGTAATGTCGGGACGGACAGACTACAGAACAGCTTTTCACATCCATTTGTTGGCTCATCAATATATAAAGAAAGCCCGTGTAATGTCACGACATGTTTAATAAGGGCCAAGCATCCCTTGGTTCAAATCTGGGTTACAATACCATTTATTACAGAGAGATGGTTAGTATTTTAATGTTTTTTTAAAGTTTTAAATGTTTGGTTACTAATCTATCGTACTAGCTGCACTGATTAATCCAGTAGTCCTCAACCTTTTGAGGACTACAGCCTGGGACTGTGGGGAAAAAGATGTCAGGACTGGCAGGCTGTGCATGTGCAGTTTGGACCAGTGTGGCCCAAAATGTGCATGCGCAGCCCAGCCGGAGTGAGCTGGCCCTCCTCACCCTGGCAGTGTTTTTTTAGTGGCTGTCTGATGGTGTGGGGGTTTTTGGGGGCATCTTTTTATATTGTGAGCCCTTTTGGGACACATACCCCCAAATCCAGAGTAACTACGGGAGCACGTAAGAGACTTTACATGCACCCATAGTTATTGCACCACCTAGTGAAAACCTATGGGAAATTCATATTGGAATCCAGAGTAAGTTGTTCTTACACCGGAGCAAGGACTCCCCGTAGTTACTCTGGATTTTGCCCATAGCCATTTGTTACTTACCGGTTCTTTCACTCTGGCCCCGGAGTGAGTGCTGAGGGCCAGAGTGAACTGCAGCCCAGTTGCTGGACTGTGCATGCCCAGCTTGCCTCCCGCCTGGAGAAAAATGGGCATGTGCAGCCCTGCTTCTGGTCCATGCATGCTCAGTTCATCCCACTGCCAGGGCAAAGTAGGCATGCACAGTCCAGCAACTGGGCCGCACATTCCCAGTTTGCTCAAGAGCTGGAGCAATCTGGGATTGTGTGGAGATGAAATTTACTGTAGCTGCAATGGCTTCACTTATCTGCATAACACTTATCTGCAGGACAAGCCCAAGCAGAATTGGTGCTTTTAGGGTGATCAAATTCTACTTCTCCATTTTGAAGTTTGAACATCCGCACTACTCCCCATTATCATCTGCTGGCATCTACCAACTGGCTCAGTAACTTTTTTGGAGAGGGCACAGTTGAGTATTGTGGGTGTGAAATGGCCTTTGGAGCCATTCTGGGAAGCTGGATCCAACGGTGTGTAGAAGGGACTGCTTACATGGCATGTTGTGTCACCTGCAATACTTTCTGTGCTCCCCCCATTGCTGAACTGGCTGGAGTAGGGGATTCAATTCCATCTTGTTCTGCCATTCTGTTTTGAACAGACCAGTAGAGCCCGGCTAGAACAAGGCAGTTTCACCAGCTTCAGCCATACTCTGCTGCTCCGTTTCAAAAAACAGAGCAACAGAACAGGGAGAAAGAGACAAGCTGGGAACAAATGAGGCCAAGTGAGGTAATGGTGGAGGTGGCCAGTGTTGCATACATTCACCTGCCACTGGAAGCAGCCAATTCACTTTGCCCATCCATCTGCAGCAGAGATCATAATCTGGTGGGGAGCTTCTGCCATCTTTGTAGTGATGTACATACAGCACCATCTGCTGGATTGCCTGCATGCTTTCTGGTTTTGAATTTGTACTGTGCTCATCTTATTTCCATAACATATCTCTTGTATTTCACAGATGTGTGTACTATCACAGGTGTGTGTACTATCTATCTGTGGGCTGTGGATGGTGCAAGTGGTTAAGTCACTGTGCCTGTTAACCAGCAAGCCAGGTTTGAGTCCCAGTTCGGCCCCACAAGACAGGGTGAGCTCCTGTCCTTAGCCCGGCTCTGCGACACCAGCTGGATCCAATTGTATTGGCTCTGCCTTTCCATTGGACTAATTCAGTGGCGTGGAGAGGGGGGATTTGCTGCTTGGGTAACAGCCTATCCTCCATAACAATCTAACCCAGGCTTTCATGCTTTGCATGCAGCGTATGCAGCGTTGAGCATGATACCATAGTCTTCCAAGACTGACGGAGGCCTGTACTCGGTGGTGGGTACTTACTGGTACGGGCCTACTCACCCGTACTGGATCTTCCAGTTTCCCTGCCGCTAGCGAACCGCCAGCGACAGGGAAATGCAAAAACATAGCGGACTGGTACAGTCCGCCATGTTTTGCGCCCACCGCGCCTACCTAGAAGTGGGCAGGCCCGCTTCTAGGCAGGCTCCACGCAAGCGCCGACATCGGCGCTTGCGCAGAACCTGCTTAGAAGCGAGCCTGCCAGCTTCTAGGCAGGTTCTGCGCAAGCGCCGACAGTGATGCTTGCGAAGAGCCTGCCTAGAAGCTGGCAGGCCGGCTTCTAAGCAGGCACTGTGCAGGCGCCAACGTCGCCCCACCCCTTGCCCCTCCCCAGTCCCGCCCCTCACCCCGCCCATGCCCCCTGACCCCAGCTGGCCCCTCCCACTTCCGGCGAACCAGATCTTGGGATGGGGCCAGCCCATCTCTGCCTGTACTATCTGAGAATAACTTCATTTGATAAATTAAGAGACACTTTTCCAAGTGGTGCTCCTCTTTTATTTAGCAAGGGGAGTATAACTGGCCTTCCTTGTCCAAGCAGTGTCTTTTCTAGCAGCTGTCTGGTGGGGTGTGTGTGTGAAATATCTTTTTAGATTGTGAGCCCTCTGGGACACAGCCCTTTTTGTTACAACTGAGCCAGCAAATTTGTGAAACGAAGTGCCTTTGAAAAGAAACAGCATCTAACAGTGGATGTATTTCAAACATGTTCAATTTACTGTATGGACGCTAGAGGGAACCATGGCCTACCCATAAAAACAATTGGAAAGTCAGTGAAGTTAATGAGTAGGGCTCAAGGCAATCAATAAACATAACTGAGTTCTGTAAAATTTAAAAATTAGGTTGGTTTAATGGCACAAGGGATGAGCCATATACCATATTGTTATATCTATTCCAGGATATTCCCATTATGTAAATGGGGTACCATAGATCAATCTACTAACAATACAGCTATTTCATGGGTACAGATTTAAGCTACATACATGGCCTTTTGAGCCTGACATGGGAGATAAGATTTGGAAGAGGTCTCAGTAGTCCCACTGTTACTGGGCCTGTCCTTCCCCCATTCCACCCTCCCCATAATCTGCGGAATCTACAATGCAGGCCTTCCTGTAGGCGCTACTTCATTTCTGGGTGACACTGGGACTACAGCACTAGTTGTAGGGCAGCCAAGATTGAATTGTAGGGATAATGTCCCATAACACACCCCTGGTAGCATGATTCACTGAATTCAGTGAGACTTCTAAATCAGTATTCATAGGATTGCAGTGTTACTGGTTTCATTGGCTGGTGTATGAGATTCTTTCACACATTCAGACATCTTGACTCTGCCCACGGCCTACTGCTAAGGCTGTTATAGCAGTAGTCAAGATGTTCACATGCCTCCCGGTTCTTAGGACTTTTCCTAGTTTGGTTTCCACAGCGGATTAATTTTGCATTTTGCTTCCTTGCAGAGTCATCCAAAATAAGGCTACTTGAATTCAAATCAGCAACGAAGCAAACACCACAATCAGCAGAACTACCCGAGGCATCTCTTGTTAGAAGATTTTCAAATTCAGACTGCAGAAGTGGAGAATTTCAGTGTTTGAATGCTTCCTATTAGAAGGAACACAATAAAAAATTAGGTTAAGCCACTCTTTAGAAAAAATTATTCAGAATGATCGATATCTTAATAGGAATCTAGTTCTACAAAATCGAAGTGTCAGTGACTGACTCAGGCTGGAATCCTAACCACCAGATAGGGTGGCATAAGCCCCAGCACAAGTCTGTGCTGGCCTGCGGATGTTACAAAACTGCTGTAAGGCACTTTTTGACCACTCATGGGGGAGGGCTAGACCTGTGTAAAGACATGCTTGCCTCCCTACCTAACATAACCATGGGAATGGGAAGACGGATGAACTGTGCCAGCCTAGGATAGGATTGCTCCCACACTGATTGACTGATCTAAAAGCATGAAATATGGGGAATGTATTCCTTCCATGATGTAGGCACCCACTAAGAACCAATTTTTAGAAATTTAACCCCTAAAGGGGTGAAAACGGGTGCAACGTGCTCTCATCTCTATACTTAACATTGAAGACTAATACCTATCCACAACCTTTTGACCTAGAAGCATGAAATTTTGAGGATATTCATTATGTGATGTAAAGATAACAAAGAAGCCATTTGGTGCCTGCTGTCTAGTATGGCCTGCTGATGCCCAACAGGGATGTGCAGTGCTGCCAGGTGCCCACTGGTGTCTGCTGCCACCTTGTGTTCATTGCTCAGTTGGAATGCAGAGCCCAGTGGTGCCTGGTGTCCCATGCCTTGCAGGGATGCCTGCTGCCCAGTGGTGCCTGGTGACAGCTGGTGCCCTGTAATGCCCATTGCCTGCTGGTGTCTGGAAGGGAGGCCTGGTTTCCAGTGGTGCAGTGCCATTATCTGATGGTGCCTGGTAAGGATGCCTGGTGCCTGCTGCCCACTGGTTCCTGGTGGTGCCCACTGGTGCCTGCTGCCTCCCCACATGGTGATGCCCTGTGGTAACCAATAGGGATGCCAATGTCTGGTAGTACCCACTTGTGCCCACTGCACGGTGGTGTCTGCTGGTGCCCACTGCCCAGTGGTCCCCAGTAATACTCAAGGCCCACAAATATTCTTGAAATTTTACTTCCACTAACAGTAGGTATATTCAGCTAGTAATATCAATAAAATACAGTATTTCATCCAAACATTATTTAAAAAGAAAATTCTATAAAATGTATTTATTTTAAACTATTTATCCTATCTTTCTCTCCCAAAAATTGCCACACTTGTGGAAGTGTAAAAATAGCAAAAATACATTAGTATTATAAATAGCATATCAAGTACAATAACCACAAATAAATCATTAATCAATATATATAAAAAAGAAAAGTCACTGACTGACTCATCACTGCCCTGCCAAAACCGCTGGGCCTAGAAGGGTGAAATTTGGGGTGGGTGTTCCTTCCGAGACGGAGGGGTGCACCAAGAACCGGTTTTTGGAAATTCCAATGGGAAGGGGGTGAAAAGGGATGCAACGCGTTTTCCTCCCTATACTTTGCATTGAGAATTGCTGACTCAGCAACATTCCGCCCCAACTGCTGGGCCTGAAGCATGGTATTCTGGGAGGAATCCTTCTGTCACCTGAACACCCACCAAGAACCCATGTACAGAAATTTAACCCCTCAGGGGCTGAAAAGGAGTCAACGTGTTTTTGTCCTATACTTAACATGGAAGACTGACCAACATCCTCTGTCCCTGGTGCACTGGGGGATGTTGTTTGGAGGAAGAGGTTACACTGGGGAGCATGTTGTGCATTGGGAGATGTTGTGCATAGGGGGAAGTTGCGCATGGGGTGTGGATGCGCATGGGGGGAAGTTGCACATGGGGTGTTGATACACATGGGGGATGTTGCACATGGGGAGAAGTTGCGCAAGGGGGAAGTTGCACATAGGGCACTGATGTGCATGGGGCGTGGAAGTGCATGGGGGTTTATGCGCATGGAGAAGTTGCGTATGGGGGAATGCACATGGGGGAATGTTGCGCATGGGGGACTGATGCACATGGGGATGTTGTGCATGGAGGACTGATGTGCATGGGGTGTTGATGCACATGGGAGGATGTTGCGCATTGGGGAAGGTGCGCATGGGGGGACTAATGCGCATGGGGGACCGATTCGCATGGGGTGTTGGTTCGCCGAGGGGGATGGCATATTGGGAAATGTTACTCCTGCAACATGGGTACACTTTTCGCTAGTAGCACTATAAAACATTAAAACAATTAGAGTGGTATTTTGTAAGATGAATGTCCTTTAAGATGAATACTTTGTAAGACAAACTTAAATTTCTATGGAATTTTGCCTTTTAAGATGAAGAGTGCTTTGTAAGTTGAATCCCCATTGGCTGGGCTCCCTCTCAGCCTGCCTGCAGTACCAGCACCGTCCAGCAGAGGGATGCACTGGCAGCAGTGTTCTCTGCTTTCCCCAGCCAGCCAGCGGAGCCCATGCAGCAGCCACCATCAAGTAGGTAAACCCTCTCATGGACCCCCGTCAATAGTAACCCCCACCCTGCCTAGAACCCACTGCAACTACCCCTCTTCCCCTACCATCTTCCCTGCCTAGACCCCACTCCAACCCTTGTCTGTGAGTAAATCCCAGTGGATACAGTGGGACTTGATTCTGAGTACACACGCTAGACCTGTGAAGATGTTTGTCTCCCTATATAACAATGGGGGTCCCTTTTGCACCCAGGCAGAAACCTCCACTTTCCTGTAAGCCCCAATGGATCATGCTGGCAGTGCGGAAGGTGTGAGGGAGTGTTTTGTGTGTGGGATCTGTGTGTGGCAGTGTGGAAGGTGTTCCTTATCAATGTTACAGTGCTGCTCCCCATTCAGAAGGGAATGTTAAAGCTGCATGAAAAGACAGTTTCCATTGAGCCAATGGAGAGCAGTGACTCTGTTAGCGATAGTGAAAGTTACCATATCTTACAAAATAAGTCCCTCCTTTCTCGTCTCCCTTACACCAGCCTCCCTTACACCAAAGGTTTTCAAAGGTATAGAACAGTTCAATACTGTATATATTTTCTTTAGCATTTTGCATTATTTTACAGTGTTTTGTAATCATTTTTATATATTTTTGGACTGTGGAACCAATCGTCTGAGTTTCCATTATTTCCTATGGAAAACTCTACTTTAGATTTGAATTGTTTTGAATTACAAGCATGCTTCTGGAAGCGATTATGCTCATAAACCAAGGCACAACTATATTTCATTTATCAAATAATTATAAAACACTGCAGAAGGAAATAAATAACTCTAGATCAGTGATTTTCAACCAGTATGCTGTGGCACACTGGCACCTGTTAGTCCTCATGTGTGCCATGGGAACTTGGAGACTGACATTCATTAATAGGAAAATTGGGAGATTTGAACACTCAGGTGTGCCTTGTCAATAGTAAAAACAATTGATGGTGCGCCTTAACAATTTCACTGCCTTGTTAAGTGTGGTGTGAGAGAAAAAGGTTTAAAATCACTGCCCTAAATAATAACATGGCGGAGTGAAACATGGTGGATCATATTTCCCTACTTAGATGACAACAGGAGATATTAACCTGGTGTTTCAAAAGGTGTTCTGAAACCTAGGGCAGTGGAAGCAGTGCTTGTGAAAACAGATACTCAGTTGCAGGCCAGGCAGGTGAATGTATTGTTGATGCTACTTTAAGTGCTCTCCACTCACTTGTGAAAGATAGTCTTAGTGGCAGAAGAGGTGGCTGTTAAGCTCTGGGAGACAGAGTTGTAGTGACTGTAATGGGGAAGAAAAAAAGAAAAATGAGATCTCTCTGACAGCTCTCCTCAAGCCAGCAAAATGTTGAAATGTTGAACTGAAAGGTTGATGAAGAGGAGTCTCACAAGCTAATACATGCTACATATGTAGCATGGTGGTTAAAGCACATCAAAGAGGATCTTAATGAAGAGTTAAAACTCCCATGATCTTAACGCAAAGAAGCAATCGATCACCAATAAATAGCCTGTGCAGCCAGTGAGTGCATGGCAGGAAGTGTCTGTTTACACAACAAAACTGCGAGATTGGGCTGCATATTTGCTGACTGACATAATTGCATAATATCTGGGATTAAGAGAATCCATTCCCATCACTAAGTAGTACACTTTTGTATACAGCTTTTTGAGAGATTCAAAATGGAGAAGAAATTATAGTTTTGAAGACTGTATGCCTGCATTAGAGAGTCAGCTAATTTAGAGAGTCAGCTTTTTAGAAGAAAAAAAACAACATAATTTGTTTTATATGTGTGGGGCCATGAAGCAAAGCCAAAACAGAGAGGACATTGATGGTACACCAGCGAATGCAACTGACATGTAAGTTAAATCTGCAAGTTAAACTAGAACTTTTTTTTGTTGGAAATATGTGATGATTGTTTTGCTTCTAATTTTTCTAGACCCCAGTGGTTCTTGACACTTCTACAAAAATATTAACTTGCAGAGTAACAGTACATTCTAGCAAGCCCAAACACACGATAATCTAGAAACAAAATTATTTTTTATGTTCAGCCTTTAAAGTTCATCTTCTGAGTTACTCTCCTCAGCCTTTGTAGGTAATCTCTTGATACCTATGATCAGGTCAATGCTGACAAGACTTGCTGCACACTGAAGAACAGAAACTACCAACTGGTATTTACAAGACACTGATTCTAGTCTTTTTTCATTTGTCAGCAGCTGCTGAGTATTTCTGAGGGTGTTGGTAACTCTGAGATAGAGCTGAGGAAAAGCATTTCTTTTCTGTGTTCTAAGGAGAGTTTTTGGAACATTTAATAATACATCAGCAATTAGACCACAAAGAATTGATACATTTGGTGACTGGCATTGCTTTGCGTAATAAGACAGATAGTAATGTAGAAGGATCTCAAAAATCCCACCCACTGGCACAACTGACCCCTCTTTAATAAAATAATTTAAATTACTCTGAGCGTTACTTTTATTATTCTCCTTATCTGTGAGTGAAATTCCATGACATTGGTCAGTGCAGATGTCCTTACAGGGTGATAGCTGCTCAGGTATATTCCTGGAAGTGGTATTTTCTACTGAGGTATAAAGGCATGGAGTATATTCAAGGAGTTCATTCTTATCCAGTCCTTTTGTTTCTTTGGGATAGCTGTGTCTTTGATGCAGCTTCTGTAGGCCCACTGAATCATATTCACTTTCATGAAGTGTTCTACATCTAGCATCATGCTTTGAATTTGAAAAGGAACCAGCAACACTTGAGGATATAGACGTACACAGATGTGCATTTAAACATGCTACACTGGTGATCACTGAAGCTGAATCTCCAGAATGCTTTTCTGTTTCAACCTCACAAGGTCTCCTATGCTCACCACAGGCCTGATCATAAATTGAGTCAATTGATTCTTCCGTCAAATGCTGCTGGGCAGCTGTACACTGCTTATCATTATGTGCAGCTTTTGAAAGAAACTGACTTTGAAATCTGATGTCACAACCCTCAGTTAGATGAACAGCTGTAAACATTTGACGCAACATTTTGAATGCTCCGTGAAAAGCCCGTACATGTTGCTCAGTGACCCCATGCACTGGTCCACAGAGAATCAAACAGTGAGGCTGAAAAGCATGAGTCTTTGTCAAACCAATGTGAACATATCTTCTGGCACCAAGCTGTAGTGGTTGACAAAAATTTGCTGTAGCAACATCAGTGATTTCACTATGAATATGGTCTAAAGATGGCCTAAAAGGTGAAATTCCTGTGATCCTGCAAATAAGTGAGATTTCCTCTGCTGACAGGCACTCTACAACAGATATACCGCTTTTTCTCGCACAGTAATGAACAGTTTCCTGTTGCTTAACACTAGATAATAATACTTTGATGTTATTTTGCAGCAAATGGTTTATAATAGTTTCTGTTCTTTTTGTAATCCAGATTTGCGATGTCCAGTACTGACTGTTAGCAGTTACAACAACTTCTTCGCCTAAATCAGAAAGTACAGACTGGATGGGTTCAGTTACAATTATAGTTTTTTGGTCACCATCAGCAGGACAATACACAGCAAAATCTCTGTGCAAGACCAGTCCATCCAGGATCCTTGAGCTTGAAACAGGAAGACCCACCACAGTGGTATGCAACTCAACAAAATATTCATTCACCAAACATAGTACTTCACTCCTATTTTTTCCAGCTGTAGCATTGAAGTAGTAATCGCAGCTCAAATGGGAAAGAAATTTGTGTGTATTATTTCCTACCTTCCCACAAAAATAAGCTTCTAACACCAACTGCATTGCACTCCTGTTAATTTCTGTGTCATAAATAGAAAACACGGATGAAAAATGTTTATCTAAGTCCTGTTGCACTATATGGTCCAGAATATGCATTTGGATCATCCTTAAAAAATAGGAAATTTGTTTTAATCCATAACATTTCTCTTTATGTGCATCTCTTCCCTGGAGATTCTTACAAAAAGAAAACACTCCTTTATCAAGCTTTTCAAGTCCTTGAAGTAAAGCAGAGAGGAGGAGGATGAATGTTTTAGCACCATCTCCAGTCAGACTGCAGTGCGTGGAAATGCATGAAATCATCATTCTGTTGAAAAAGAAAAAAATATATGCAATTATATGCAGAAAAGCTGGATTTTTTTTTTTTAAAAGAAAACCTGTACAAGGATATGAAAAACGGTGTGCTGAACTTCTGTAGCTTCCAGTGCTTGAAGTTGTATTCAAATATAATGACAAATGGTATAGTCTGGTCAAGGCTATAGATTGGCTTCCCTTAAGCGGAGATAGTGACATGTCCACATGGGGACAACACAGCTCCTGCGAGAAGCAGCCACACATTAGCACATTTAAACTCCTGCTATGTCCTCTGAAGCTAACCTACTGCTCAGTGTTTTCCTGAATTGTCTGCACAGGGTCCACCATAAAAAAATAAACCATCAAATAAACCAACAATAAAATAAAGTCTTAAGTGCCACTGAAGAATGCATTTTTTGCTGGTATTTCACAATGTTTCACATTCTTCACAACAGTTACATGAATGTTGCTGTTTTGGTAACTGTTTATGAAGGTAGTTGGTAAAACCTTGGGCTGAAATCCTGTCCTGAAAACCTTGTTGTTTGAATGTGTCTTGCTTTCAAGGCAGTAGTCTAAACCAGACCCCTTGCAGGACGACCACAGGCCATTCTGCGGACGGTTCTGGCCACAAACAGCTCTGGATGTGTCTGCAGCGTGAGAGGCTGTGGTGTTCTTTGGAGCTCAGAGGGCCCCAAGAATGTGGTGTTTGTGATCTTTCCAAGAATAGAAACTCTGCAGCCTGTGGGGGTCCATCTGTTTTAAGATGGGATTTTGAGGCTTTTTTTCTTGCTGAGAGGCATTTAAAGGTAAGCCTCAGAACTTGGGACTCAGGTCAGTGGACGCCAAAGTCCCACCTGCAATACACTCATAAAACAGCACAACAAAGAAGTTCATTGGAGGCACTCAGCAAACCTGCAGGAGCCAAGGCAGGTCTACTCAGAAGCAAGTCCCATTATAGTCAATGGGTTTACTCCTGAGTAAATGAGGACAGAATGGCAGACTTGGATCTGAGGCTGAGATGGGTCTACTCAGAAGTAAGTCCCACTATAGTCATTGGGGCTTACTTCTGAGTAAGTGTTGACAGGACGGCACCTTCAGAGCTGAGGCAGGTCTACTCAGAAGCAAGTCCCATTATAGTCAATGGGTTTACTCCTGAGTAAACGAGGACATAATGGCAGACTCAGATCTGAGATGGGTCTACTCAGAAGTAAGACCCATTATAGTCAATGGACTTACTCCTGAGTAAATGAGGACAGAATGGCAGGCTCGGATCAGAGGCGAGTCTACTCAGAAGCAAGATCCATTCTATTCAATGGCGCTTACTCCTGGGTAAGTGTAGACAGGACGGCACCCTCAGAGCTGAGGTGGGTCTACTCAGACGTAAGTCCCATTATAGTCAATGGGCTTACTTCTGAGTAAATGAGGACAGAATGGCACTCGGATCTGAGGCTGAGGTGGGTCTACTCAGAAGTAAGACCCATTATAGTCAATGGGGCTTACTCCTGGGTAAGAGCTGACAGGACGACACCCTCAGAGCCGAGGCGGGTCTCCTCAGAAGCAAGTCCTATCCCAGCCAGTGGGGCTTACTCGCGTGTAGGGCGCGGCTGCTTACCGGGCGGTGGGGGAGTCCAGTCTTAGCGCCTCCAGCACGGAGCGTCCGTCCCTGGAGAGGAGGACTTCCCCGGTGGGGCGCGTGAGGAGGACCTGCCCGCCCGGCGGCCCCAGTGAGCCCCGCACGACCCCCGCCAAGGCCGCGGCCTCCTCCGAGAGCCGCCCCAGCCCCACGCGCGACCCCCACGCCATCGCCCCGGGAACCGCCTTCCAGCGCCCGAACGGGCTCGCGGACGCTGACGTCACAATCTAACCGCCGGTGGGCGTGGTCGCCGCGGGACTGTCGGAGGCGTTCTGAGCATGCGCAGTCGGCCGCTCCAGCGCTCCTCAGAGGGAATTCCCGCCAATTCTTCTCCCCCTCCGGCCGCTGCACGCGCTTCCCCCGCCTGAGGGGCCGCCGCAACTCAACGGCTGTCCTCTGACGTCACATCGCACTAGGCTCCCGCGGCACGCGAAGCCCCGCCCTCCGGGCCTCGCCATTGGCCGAGCGGCCATAGCGCCATCTGGGCTTAGCGCCGCCGATTGGCTGGCTGGGGCTGGGGAGCGGGGCGCGAGAGCGGGGCGGGGCCCTCTGATTAGCATAACCACGCCCCCTTCTCGAGTGTCTCGCGCGCTGTCCCGCCCCTTCGGCTTCCCTCACCTGCCTTTGAGGGACCCAGAGCATCCTGCATCTCTCGCCGCGGAGGGAGAGGCCCTCAGGACCCGCTCCCCTTCTCTGTGTGTCTACTCAGAAGTAAGTCCCACTGTACTCAATGGGGGCTACTCCCTGGATGACAGCCCTTGCACCCAATCCTATGCACGGTCTACTCAGCAGTAAGCACCTTCATAGTTAATGGGGCTTACTCCCAGGTAAGTGGAAAGGATGACAGCCCTACAACCTAAGCCTTTGGATGTCTACTCTGAAGTAAGCCCCTTTACAGTCAATGGAGGCTTACTCTGAAGTAAGTGTGGATGACATCCCTGGAATCCAAGCCTTTGGATGTCTTCTCAGAAGTCAGCCCCTTTATAGTCAATGGAAGCTTACTCTGAGGTAAGGGAATGACAGCCCTGGATCCTGAGTCTTTGAATGTCTACTCTGAAGTAAGCCCCTTTACAGTCAATGGAAGCTTACTCTGAAGTAAGTGTGGATGACATCCCTGGAATCCAAGCCTTTGAATGTCTTTTCAGAAGTCAGCCCCTTTACAGTCAATGGAAGCTTACTCTGAGGTAAGGAAATGACAGCCCTGGATCCTGAGTCTTTGAATGTCTACTTTGAAGTAAGCCCCTTTACAGTCAATGGAAGCTTACTCTGAGGTAAGGGAATGACAGCCCTGGATCCTGAGTCTTTGAATGTCTACTCTGAAGTAAGCCCCTTTACAGTCAATGGAAGCTTACTCTGAGGTAAGGGAATGACAGCCCTGGATCCTGAGTCTTTGAATGTCTTCTCTGAAGTAAGCCCCTTTATAGTCAATGGAAGCTTACTCTGAGGTAAGGGAATGACAGCCCTGGATCCTGAGTCTTTGTCTACTCTGAAGTAAGCCCCTTTATAGTCAATGGAAGCTTACTGGTAAGTGTGGATTGTATGTGTATCCTTAATTTTCTCCCTCACTGTCAGCTTTGGTATTCTATAGATAAAGGTGTTAGTATCCATGGAGTAATGTAAGTTTAAACCCTAGGAACACCGTGTGACTTCTGAGTAAAGTAGATCACACTATTTTCTAACACTGAGCAGCCTCAACATAATAACCCTTCTGTCTGTCTCCTCTGAATGCTGTGTACCTTGGTGGATCAGAGTTGCTCACCCAGCTAGTCACCCAGCTAGTCTAGTTCTAGTATCTTTCTTATTTATTTAACCAAGTACCTTTACGGTTTTCTTGATTTTTTCAGGTAAAGAAAAGCTAAAGAAGGAGAAGAAATGCAGCATGATGACAAAGTCACCTTCTGTTGCCTCCTCCCATGCTGATGCTTTCCTCTTCTGAAATGCATGCATAATACTTTTTTTTCTTTTGCTTCTGCTGTGGATGTTTTAATGAAGCTCACTAAAAAGGGGATCCTGTGTGTTGCTGTTAATTAACGTGCATCTGAACAGACTGAATTGCAGAATATAATTTCCAAGGATATAAATTGACCTGAACATTATAAAGAGTCCATCAATCAGGAAAGCTGCACATTGATTTCTTTAGTTCCAAAGCATAGCAACTGCTTTTTGTGACTGAGGAGTTTGTATGCTTTTTAGCTTGCGGACCACTTTATCTTTGTAGGATGTTTTCTACTCTTATTTTAAGTGAGGGGCTTTGCAATTTTTAAAAGCAATTTTCACACATTTGTAGAGAACTGGTTTTCAAGAGATTTTGTTCAGAGTCAAAGATAAGGCTGAAACAGCCCACCTCACCCTACCTACACCATGTGGACTTTTCTGGGCATTGCTTCCTTCATCTACGTCTATAAGAAATGCGGGGATTTGCTGAGTTATGCCAACAAAGAGGTGCTGATCTCCATGCTGGTGTTCTTTTCGCTGGGTTTGCTGCTCTCCCATCAGTATCGGGCACGGGGACTCAAGCAGCAGAAGCACAAGCAGCCACATTGTGGAGTACTGTCTGCTTTCCTAGCCACCGTGCCGTTCATTGGTTTTTTCTGGACTAAAACTCATGCTGGATCTCCGGAGACACTGCAACCTAAGTCCAGAAAGGTAGGTTGGGATTTTAATATGGAAGAAGAATAGATAGATTTCTTATTTTTCACCTTTCTTATTTTAACATGATAATCCTGCTTCATTTGGGAAGACTTGTTTTAAGTTCAAATGGAAAATTGCTTTTATTGGTAAGATTTATTGTAGTTTTCCCGAACAGGAAAAGCAGGTTGTGGAAGCTAAATTCCAAACCCCTCTCTAGAATCTGTATCTGTAGATGCTTTTCTATAGGTTCAATACTAACATAAGTCATCAGTCTTCACATTCCCATGGTGATATACGGAGGCAACCACTGAACTAACCCTTCCCCAGGTGTGGCACAAGCGTGTCTTAACCGCAGTTTCGTGACATCCCCAGATGAACACAGGACTTATGCTGGCGTTTAGGCAGGCCTAATTGAACCTGCAATCCTAAAGACACTTTCCTGGGAGTAAGACCCATTGAACAAAATGGTTCTTTCTTTTGAGTAGACATGGTTAGGATTGTGCCCAAAGTCACTTGGCAGTAGATCACTGAATGATAGCAATATTCTGAAATTATGAGACACTTTCTGTGTTTATAATCTGCTGTTATCTGTTTTTATATGATGACATATACAATTTATATATACAGTTAATTTATATATTATAATTATATATATGATTTATATACAGTGGCGCCTCACGTAACAAATTTAATTCGTTCCGGAGGCATGTTCTTTATGTGAAACATTTTTTACGTGAAACGGATTTTCCCATAGGAAATAATGGAAACTCAGACAAGTGGTTCCACAACCCCAAATATATTTATATAAAAATATTAACTGGATGTAAAAATGATGACAGAACACTGGGATTGAATTCAAAACATGCATTCAATGTGCATGATCTTATGAAGTCTACTTAGGCTGCAGTCCTAAAGACACTTTCCTGGGAGTAAGACCAGTGGTGGGCACCAGCAGGTTCGCACCTACTCTATAGAACCGGTTCTTAACAAGAGATAGGACATATAAAGTTTAAAAATAGCCAATTAAAAGTGGCTGCCAGATGGGCAGAGAACCGGTTCTTAATTTCTTTGAAGCCCATCACTGAGTAAGACCCATTTAACACAATGGGACTTACTTCTGGGTAGACATGGTTAGGAGGCTGCAATTCAAGACACCTTCAAAGTGTCTCCCCACTTTCCTTCTCTCCATCCTGAGCCTCTCTCTCCCCTGCTCCCTTCTGGCTAGCCCTGAGCTGCTTCCCTCTTCTCCACTGCTCTTCTCTCCCTCTGCCCAGTGGATGCCCAGCCACAGGAGGAACAGCATGGAAGTGTTGCTTTCACTATGGGCAGGTGCGCTAGGCAGCCCTGACGCTTTTTAAACAGGCTGCCGACCAGGGCATCTGCCCCACCTGCCAACGAATGTGTTCTTTACGTGAAGCAGAATGCTAGAGAAATTTTTGTTTGTTACGTGAAACATACTTTACGTGAGGCATTCTTTACATGAGGCATCACTGTATTATCTCTATATATATAAAAGAGAAAAGTCACTGACTCACTGACTCACTCACTTACTCTTCACCGCCCTGCCAAAACCGCCGGGCCTAGAAGCGTGAAATTTGGGGTGGGTGTTCTCCTGTGACGGAGGACCGGTTTTTGGAAATTCCAACCGGAAGGGGGTGAAAAGGGGCACAACGCGTTTTCCTCCCTATACTTTGCATTGGAGAATTGATGACTCAGCAACATTCCGCCCCAACTGCTGGGCCTAGAAGCATGGAATTCTGGGAGGGATCCTTCTGTCACCCACCAAGAACCCATCTGGAAAAATTTAACCCTTGTGGGGCTGAAAAGGGGGCAACGTGTTTCTGTCCAATACTCAACATGGGAGACTGACCAACATCCAGCCAATTTGGTGCTCTCCGCCTGGTGCACTGGGGGGATGTTGTTAGGAGGAATAGGTTGCGCGTGAGGGGTTGATGCGCATGGGGGAAGTTGTGCATGGGGGACTGATGCGCATGGGTGTGGATGCACATGGGGATGTTGCACAGGGTGGGGAAGTTGCGCATGGGGGAAGTTGTGCATGGGGAGATGTTGCACATGGGGGTAGTTGCGCATAGGGGTTGATGCGCATGGGGAGAGTTGCACATGGGATGTTGATTCGCCGTGGGGGGATGGCATATGGGGAAATGTTGCTCCTGCAACGTGGGTACGCTTTTTGCAAGTTAATATATAGATCATATATTTATATTATATGCTGTATATATATAAAATTCTCAAATTCCCCCTGTACACCAACCCTGCTGGGTATTGTCCCCACATGTGCATCGTCCCACCATGCACATCTTCCGCCCATGTGCAATACCCCTGTACACTGTCCCCATGCGCACCTTCCCCATGCGCATCAACCCCTCATGCGCACCATCCCTCCATGCACACCATATGCGACATTCCCCATGTGCAATACCCCCATGCGCATCATTCCCCCATGTGCAGCTCCCCGTATAACATCCCCCCATGCACACCATTCCCCCATTCCCATCATCCTCCTAGGCGCACCATCACCCCCTGTGTACCCTCCCTCCCAGTGCATCAGCTGGATGTTGATTAGTCAGTCTTCAGTGTTAAGTATAGGACAAAAACATGTCACAGTCCTTTTCAGCTCCTTAAGAGTTAAATTACTCAACCTCCATTCTTGATGTGCATTGATGTCACAGAAGGAACACCCTCCCAAATTTCACACTTCTAGGTCCAACGATTGGGGCAGAGCATCCCTCAGTCAGGAATTCTTCAATTAAAGTATAGGGAGGAAAAAGCATAGCCCCCCTTTTCACCTTCTTCCAGTTGGAATTTCTGAAAACGTTCTTAGTGGGTGCTTCCACGTTGGAAGAAACACTGTCCCCTTCTAGGCCCAGTGGTTTTGGCTGGGCATTGATGAGTCAGTCAGTGAGTCATGATGCATGGGGGGTTGATGTGCATGGGGGTATTGCGCATGGGTGTTGATGCGCATGGTAGGATGTTGTGCATGGGGTGGTTCATGCGCATGGGAGAAGTTGCGCATGGGGATGTTGCATATGGGTGTTCTCTTGAGGACACATTTGTTTCAGGGTATCCAGCAGCCCCATATTTACCCCAACTTTTGTTCTCATAGGAACTGTTTTTGATTGTGCCTTCAGGATCTCATTGTATAAAATATTCTGTCTGACTCTTCTCCTTTATCAGGTCTCAGAAGAAGATATACTTCCCTGCAAGCTTTTTAGTCAGTTCTCCTTGTTTGATTTTCCATGCATGCCCTTGTCTTGGAATCTTAGGCATGGAGATACTGGGTAACCTTTTCACAAAATTTGAAAGGAAAACATCTAAAATTTGGTAAACATGTTTGATGTTGATTTTAGATTTTGGCAGACCTGGCCTATGACACCGGAGACCATGCTCAGATGCTGTCCCTTCTGCCAGGCAAAGTGCGCAGTGAAAATCCTTTCCTACCATCCTTTCAACATGCAGGGAAAAGTGAGAGAAGCGGAGTGATCTAGATTGGATCCTGTCCCCCTTCATCCTTGAGTGACCTCCAGCACTCAAGCTTCCAGCAACAGTTTTCAGGACAGCCAAGTTCTAGACTCTGATGACTCATGACAGCTTATCAGCTTGCAATATCCCATCCAGGAATTGTCCAGGTCTTTCTCTGCTTAGCTTTCTTCAGCAGCCCTGCACTCAACTACCAGACCATGCCCAGAGTGCTCTGGATATTGGGAATGTGTGAAATGGAGAAAAAAAAAGAAGTGTAACACAGGAAAGGGGAGAGGAGGATCAGAATGAATCATAGAATCCTAGAGTGGGAAGGGACCCAGTAGGTCATCTAGTCCGACCCCCTGCCTGTAGCAGGAAATCCTCCTAGAGCATCTCTGATAGGTGCTTGTTGAGCCTCTGCTTGAAGATCCCCAGTGAGGGAGAGTCCTTGGCAATCTGTTCCACTACTGAACTGCCCTCACTGTCAGGAAGTTTTTCTTAATATCCACCTGGAATCTCCTTTCTTGCAGTTTGTACCTATTGGTTCTAGTTCTGCTTTCAGAGGCAGCTATGAACAATTGAGCCCCTTCCTCCACATGATAGCCCTTCAGGTATCTGAAGTGTGCGATCAGGTCTCCTCTCAGCCTTCTTTTCTTGAGGCTGAATGTACAAAGTTCCCCAACCTTTCCTCATAGGGCTTCCCTTCCATCCCACTGATCATTCTTGTCACTTTCCTATGAACTTGCTCCAGTTTGGCTGCATCTTTTTCAAACTGAGGTGCCAAGAACTGAACATAGTATTCAAGGTGAGGTCTGACCAATGCTGAATAAAGAGGAACTATAACTTGCGACTTGGAAGCTACAGTCCTCTTAATGCAGCCTAAAATGGCATTTGCCTTCTTTGCAGATGCATCACACTGCTGACTCACGTTCTGCTTGTGATCCACAGTGACTTCAAGATCCTGTTCACATGTTGTGCTGCCAAGCATCTCCCATTTTATACCTGTTCTTTTGGTTCTTACTAGAAAAATGTACCCACGTTGCGGGAGTAAAATTCCCCCATACGCCATCCCCCCACTGCACATCAACCCCCCATGCGCATCACCCCCCATGCACATCAAATCCCCAAGTACATCATCCCCATGCACATCAACATCCCCCATGCGCAACATTCCCATATGCAACAACTTCCCTTGCGCAACATCCCCCGTGAGCAACATCCCCATGTTCATCCACCCCATGCGTATCATCCCCCCTATGCACATCATCCCCTATGCGCATCAACCCCCATGCACTCATGATGCGCATGAGCATTCCCTCATATGCATCAACCCGCACGTGCATCAAACCCCATGCGATTCATCCCCCATGTGCATCACCTCTCCATGCCCATCATCTTCCCATATGCCACACCCCCATGTGCAGCATCCTCCCCAGTGCAACCCCTCTCTCCAAACAACATCAGGCACCCAGTACCAAATAGGCTGGATGTTGGTCAGTCTTCCATGTTAAGTATAGGACAAAAACAAGTTGCACCCCTTTTCAGCCCCTTATGGGTTAAATTTCTCAACATCAGTTCTTGGTGGGTATTGATGTCACAAAAGGAACACCCCAAATTTCACCCTCCCAAAATTTCATGCTTCTGGGACCAGGGGTTGGGGCAGAGCATACCTCAGTCAGGGTTTCTTCAGTGTAAAATATAGGGAGGAAAACATGTTGCACCCCATTTCACCCCCTTCTGGTTGGAATTTGCAAAAACCAGTTCTTAGTGGGTGCCTCCGTCAAGGAAGGAACACCGTCCCCAAATGTTACTCTTCTAGGCCCAGCGGTTTTGGCTGGGCTTTGATGAGTCAGTGAGTCAGTCAGTGAGTTAGAGTGAGTCAGTGAGTTACTTTTCAGTATTCCAGTTTGTCCAGATCCTGGCGATTTTTCCTGTCATCTGTTGTGTTTGCTACTCCTCCCAGCTTGGTGTCATCCACAAATTTGATCAGGCTCCCCCTTATCCTTCCTCCAAGTCATTGATGAAGATATTAAAGAAAACCGGTCCCAAGACAGAAGTGCCCAGTTATTGATTTTTGACAAGTCAAGCCCCCTTGACTTTTATTTCTCTTCATCTCTACAGGGTAAGAGGAGAGTCAGTATCTCAACTGAGACTGTAGCATCCACTCCTCAGAGTGATCCAGAAGTTATCATAGTTGGATCAGGAGTCCTTGGGTCAGCTTTGGCAGCAGTGCTGGCAAGAGATGGAAGGACAGTGACAGTAATTGAGAAGGATCTGAAAGAACCTGACAGGATACTTGGAGAACTTTTGCAGCCTGGAGGCTATAATGCTTTGAAAGACCTGGACCTGGAAGGTAACATATTCTTTGAGTGATATGACTTTCTCGGGCGCATTCATTGCTTGAATTCTTTTAAATACTGTGTTGATAGTCTGATCCTTATCTTTTGATTATCCCTTTTGTAATATAAGCATTTCATGTGTTCTATTTTATGAGCTACTAGTGAAAACATAGCCACGTTGCGGAAATAAAATTCCCCCGTATACCACCCCCATAGCACAACAACCCATGTGCATCATCCCCCCATGTGCAATGTCCTCCTATGCGCATCAACATCCTATGTGTGACATCCTATGTGTGACATCCTATGTGTGACATCCTATGTGTAACAACACCCCATGCACATCAACATCCTATGTGTAGGATCCCCCATGCACATTGTCCCCCATGCGCATTGTCCTCCATTTTCCCCCATTTGTAACGCTGCCCATGCGCTTTAACCCCCAATGCGCAACATACCAATGTGCATCAACCCACCAAGTGCAACATCCCCATGTGCATAAACTGCCATACACAAGCAGTGGCAGCACAAAGGAAGTCCTAGGAGGTAGGTGAACCTGCCCCTTCTCAATATTTAACTTCTGCAGAGGGTTGGTGCATCTGCCCCTGTCGGACCTTTCTATATATAGGCTTGGGATTCTGCAGATTATGGAAAATCTTTCATGTTGGGGAAAATTTATATTACAGACTGAGTAATTATCACTTAATGCTTCTATGCCTGTTTAATGTTTATCCTCATGCTGCTGGCACTGTTCCTTTCTTATAATCTTGCATTTATTCCGCAGAGGCAGTGGATGAGATTGATGCTCATGCAATAAATGGCTATATAATTCATGACATGGATAGCCAATCGAAAATTGAAATTCCCTTTCCTAGTACTGCACATGGCCAGGTACAGAGTGGGAGAGCATTCCATCATGGGCGTTTCATCATGGGTCTTCGAAGGGCAGCCATGGCAGAACCCAAGTAAGTATGGCAGCCTAATGTAATAAGATACCTGATGTAATCACAATCCTAACCAACTTCCTAGCATCAGCATAGCTGTTTCAAGTGGGGCATGTGTTGCATCCTGCCTTTGGATCTAGTAGGTCATCTAGTCCAACCCCCTGCCTGCAGCAGGAATATCTGATATTTCAGACTGAGAATCTCAAACACAATAGGCTAGATACTGTTAGGAATGTTGTATTAGAATTGAACTTGTATTTGTGGCAGCTCATTACACATGACTTTCCTATGCTGCTGTCTCCCAGACAAATTTATGAAAGCTTTGTTGATTTCCTCTGTACTTTTATTTCTTTCCCAAGACCACTGTTTTAGAATTTGGCATCCATGCCAATAGAGGATGGAAGATCATAAATCACACCTCTCTTCAACTTAGTATTCTCCTTGTGATGGTCCTTAGTGGGGTTTCTTGTACATGCAAATATTATTCAATAGTTACAGCACCGGGGAATTTGAACCATCCTATTTCTGCATGTTTTCA
This sequence comes from Cryptoblepharus egeriae, assembly GCA_030015325.1. Taxonomy (NCBI): domain Eukaryota; kingdom Metazoa; phylum Chordata; class Lepidosauria; order Squamata; family Scincidae; genus Cryptoblepharus; species Cryptoblepharus egeriae. Next base: position 10,486,485 of record JAREYC010000003.1, on the reverse strand, counting down.
ATCTGCTTTCTTTCAGTACAAAATTCATTGAAGGTACAGCAGTCCAGTTGCTTGAAGAAGATGATTGTGTGGTGGGAATTTTGTATAAAGATAAAGAAACTGGTGATACAAAGGTGAGGCTTAAGCTTTCCCAGACCCAGAAATGGATATTCCAGTTTTTCTGGTGTAGCATAATAAAAGCCAAAGGGTTTATTATTATTATTATTATTTATTATTATTTATTTATTAGCATAATAAAAGCCAAAGGTGGCCTTTGAACCAGAAAGGCCAAGAACCAGAAAAAACACACAATCTGTATGGCTTTTTAATAGATAAATGACAAAAATATCAAGCAATAAAGACAAATCTCATACAGTGACCATAATAGCATATAATATACCTTTTGTCAAATAGGTATGATTGTAGACAAGACTGTGGAATACATTTTTAAATGAAATGCAAATGAAAGATGCTATCTGGGTGTATTTTAATATGCTATTTTAATTTTAATGATTGTTGTTTTTGCTTAGCCTTCATCCTTGTTAGTAAGATAAATTAAGTAAGCCTTGATCCTGTACAGCAAGATAAATCCATTGAGCCAAATAAATTAGCACAACCAGAGTGTGGATCCAATTCCAGTGGATATTTGAGCGCTGTATTATGTCTAAATTAATGTCTTGATATAATTAGTGTTTATGTATGTTTGTAAAATTCCGTCCACAATGTGGATAATCCTTTACATAACATCCTATGGTCTGAGAAAAAGAAACCACACGATATTCCATATGCCTTTTGTAATCTCTTGTGTAACTATTTTTTGTGTTTCAGGAGCTTCGTGCACCTCTTACAGTTGTTGCTGATGGTCTCTTTTCCAAGTTTAGGAGAAATCTAATTTCCAATAAAGTTAGAGTCCCGTCCCATTTTGTTGGATGCATTTTGAAGGTAAGTGTTCCCCAAAAAATGAGGAGCCCAATCCTTTGCGCGTCTTCTTAGAAGAAAGGTAAGTCCCATTAGGATTGCTGTCTTAGGGCAAAATCCAGAGTAACTACGGGGAGTCCTTGCTCTGGTATAAGAACAACTTACTCTGGATTCCAATATGAATTTCCCATAGGTTTTCACTAGGTGGTGCAGTAACTACGGGTGGACATCAAGTCTCTTATATGCTCATGTAGTTACTCTGGATTTGGGGGTTATAGTCAGGGGTGGGCACCAACTCCCCCAAGAACCGGCTCACCGGAAGTCGGGGGCGGAGCCAGGGCCAGGGGGTAGAGTCGGGGTCCGGGGCGGGGCTAGGGGCGGACCCCAACCCCAGCACACTGCGCATGCGCCAACCCCCAGCGCGTGCGCAGTGTGTCTCCTCCAGCTGGAGGAGACGTACTACGCATGCACAAAGCCTCCAGCTGGAGGAGACGTACTACACATGCGACCTCGGCACTTGTGCAGTGTGTCTCCTCCAGTGGGAGGAGACGCACATCGCACGTGCCGGAGTCGGCACGCACGATGTGCGTCTCCAGCAGGAGGAGACGCAATGCAGTCACTGTGCAAGCGCCAACGTTGCCACTTGCGCAGTGCGCTAGTAAAAAAGATGGCGGCCCGGCCTGGTCCGCCCTCTTTTTTACTTTCCCTGCCGCTGGCGGTTCGCCAGCATCAGGGAAAAGGGAAGATCTTGTTCGGGCGAGTAGGCCCGAACCGGCATCTGCCCACCTCTGGTTATAGTGCTAATGGTATAATAATTCATCATTATCATTTTCTTAGTGTTATTCCTGCTCCTGGCAGAGTCCGCCAAGGTGATTGATGCCAATTGAATAAGCATGTATAAATTTGGCTGTCCCTATACTATTACTACATTTAGAAAATATTAAAATAGAATGTCTTGACGCAGCAATCAAGCTGCAAGCCTTTGGAGCAGTCCTATTTATTCTTGTCATTCTGACAGCATTTTATGCATTCTTACAATCTGTATCTTGCCTGTCCTCATAGCACTTACACCTGTGTCATTTGTTGCTGTGACCAGCTGGGAACTGAGAGCACAATCCTAACCAATTTAGGTCAGCGCAACTCGCCTGTCTCTCTGTTTATGCAGTGGGGAGGGGAGGCTGGTGCATGTCTGTGCACTCGCCTAACCCCCCACCAGGAGTGGCACAGAAGTGCCTGATAGCACTTTTGCAACATCCTCAGGCCAGCATGGGACTTGTGCTGGGGGTTACTGCTACTGAGGGTTAGTATTGTAGCCCCATCTCCTCTGTTTGGAGACAGTTCCATAGTGAAAAATAGCAGAGCAAGAGGAGGAGATTAAATTGGGGAGCACTTTTAATAATTTTTCTTCTCTTTTTTTAAAAGGATTTGCCTCAATATAAAGCCAATTATGCTGAACTTGTTCTGGGGAATCTGAGTCCAGTGCTTATCTACCAGATTTCTTCTGATGAAACGCGAATCCTTGTTGACATTCAAGGTGAAATCCCAAAGAATCTTAGAGAGTACATGGTTGAAAATATTTATCCACAACTACCAGGTGAGAATATGTGTAGATCTCAAGCCATTGAGTGGAATTACCTATTTGAGTTGATGCATAAATATTTTTTGTGATGCTAAATTGTGGTTAGATTCCTGCCTTCAATTAAGTCTTACTTTATTACAGTGGGTCTTATTTATCTGCATGAGATGCAGGAACCAAGTCAGAGTGGTCAGCCTACTGCAATGGAATAGGTACATTCATGCATCATATTGGTCTGTGGAAAACTCAGAGCAGCTTATCCCTACAATCCAGAGTAACTACGGGAGCACGTAAGAGACATTACGTGTACCCGTAATTATTGCACCAGCTAATGAAAACCTATGGGAAATTCCTATTGCAATCCAGAGCAAATTGTTCTTACACCGGAGCAAGGACTCCCCGTAGTTACTCTGGATTGCCCCCTATGTGGGGTTGCTGTTAGTGTATTATTGTTATTGTTTTTTCTCATTCCACATCTGCTGGTTCTTTAACTGGGCTTGGCGTTAATTACGAGCTTGGTCCCACCCAAGGATCCAAGATGTTGTAATAAATTTGCAAATAATGTGGGCTGAACCATGAAAGGTGGTTTGTGGAATTTGACCCATAGTGATTTTGTTAAGCATTATTTTGAACTACACTTGGGGTTCGATCCTAACCTAGGCCAGCATAACTCATCAGTCTTCCCATTCTTGTGGTGATAAAGGGAGGCAAGTGCATGTGTGTGCACTGGCCAAACCCTCCTGCAGGAGTGGCGCAGAAGTGTCATACAGCAATTTTGTGACATACTCAGATCAGCACAGAACCTGTGCCAGGGCTTAGGCCAGCCTATCTGGAGGTTAGAAATGCAGTTTAAACCACCACTGGAACAACCACTGCTGGTTTGCACCATAACCTTTGGATCTCAGTTTATAAATCCTGATACAGTATTTACTTATTTTTCTATGTTCTTTTTCATCAATCCTACTGATTGCTATGTCAATGATGGTCACTTTTTTCTAGTATTGTAATGTCTGTGTATTATGTGCCAAGACTTTCATCAGTCTGATACAAAAAACCCACATGATCTTTACTTATTTATTTTCCATCACATTCTTGGGTTTATGCTCCCACCAGTTATTCACTAATTTGACATTGCTGTATCTGCATAAATTCCAATGGACTTTTAAGCACTGTGTTGTCTAAATTTATAATGGGTCTGTCTGATCTTCTTGCAGGAACTGAGTATATGTTCAATTGTTTCTCCGGCTTCTATGCATGATCTGCATTTTTCATCATTTAATTATTTTTTCAGTTGTGGCCTTCATTGCATCACTAGGTCCAACTATACCTTCCATAAGGATTTATATATGCTTGTCACAATTTTTTGGAGCAAAAATCTTCTAGATAGTTTCCAGACTTGAAATTTGAAAAATGAGAAAAATGAGAATTTTTTCCCCTCAAGTGGATTGATGCCTATTTCTGGATCTCTAAAGAAGTGGTTTTTCTTCTGAGTCTTCATAACAAAATAAGAGTTTTTGAAATGATGTGATTTTTAATGAAATATATATATATTTGCAGAGCACATACAGGAACCTTTTCTAATAGCTGTTCAGAATGATCGATTGAGAGTCATGCCAGCAAGCTTCTTGCCTCCTTCTCCAGTTAACAAAGCAGGTATGAGAGTAGAAAATATGAAAACCTAGAAATGTAATGGCCAATGTATCCAGGGGACTGGCCCTGCCAGTCTATGCATTGATTTTTTTATCTATATATATTTTTTATTGAACAATACTCCCTCTCCCTAAAAATCAAACAATAGTATAACAGCTGCATAACAGAATATAACAGGTTCTTGTTATGTTGTTGGTTATTAACAGGTAAAATATATACAGACAATTGCCTTCTGTTTTCATTCAGTCAACAGTATTAATATATTGCTTTTCAACTAAAAGTTCACAAAGCGGTTTACAGAGAAAATGAACTGTGATGTTAGAGCAGTCTGCTTCGTATATTTGTGGGCTGGTCCTCATCCAAGATTTTTAAGCAGAGGCTGGACAACTATCTATCCAGGCTACTGGACTATTGGACAACTATCCAGGCTACTGTAGTTGCATGCTCAGAATAGGGTTTGGACTAAATGACCCCCCAAACCCTTTTCAGTTCTAAAATTTTATTATGGGAGTATATGGCATGTCAGAGTTTCTCTGTTTTTATTGATTCTATTCTTTATTCTTTGAGGTGTTTTAGAAACAACACAAAAGCAGTTTTCTAATGTGAATTAACTTATTCCTGTTAAAGTTAATGAGGACACGATAGCTGAGGCAAAATCTGACAAGCATTCTGTATGTCACTGCTGTTAAGTATTGCAAATCTATAGAATGAATTGCTGTGTTTGAAACTTGTGCAACCCTAATTAATTTTGGGATCCTAATTCTTCCTGTTAGGAGTGCTTCTGCTCGGTGATGCATACAACATGAGACACCCTCTAACAGGTGGAGGGATGAGTGTGGTTCTGAATGACATTAAGATATGGAGATGTTTGCTGCAGGCCATTCCAGACTTATATGAAGACTCTGCTCTACTGGAGGTGAGACACAATGTTAATTTTCCACCTTAGTTTGTATTTTGTCTTCTTTTCCTGTTAGTGTTTGCTTGACATAGTTTAGGCTACTTTTGGAAAGTGTTCTTTTAAAAACTACGCTGGGTCAGGGAGAAGCAGATTGGGGTCTAGCAGAGCACCAGTCACTTGCTCATCCAGCATTCAGAAGGGAAGAGATGATGGGTGTGTGTGTGTTTGAGTGATCCCCATTCAGATTGCTTCAGTAATTAACATGAACGTGACATGGCTTAAACCACGTTGATATGCTATTATTAAGCTGCAACAGTGGCAATAGCAATAACGATAGAAATACAGCCCCCGTTTCCATTTGAAAGCTATTATTTCAGTGGCAGGGTTTTTATAGACAAAAACAATCACACCACCCACATAGCTCTTGTGTTCAGCATTTTGCCTGGCATTGGCATCGATAACTGTTGTTGTCTACAGCAGTGAATGCTTTACTGCAGGAGTCCATGATAACAGTGCTGGCATGAACTGTGTTTATGCAATTGTATGACTGTTTTGTAGCACATGGTTTTAGTACCATGCATAAATATATACTGCTTTCAGGCAGTAAGTTGTTGCTGTAAGAATCTGTTAGCAATGTATTACTAGGCAGAAGTATCAGTATTTCAGTATTTTTTCAAGGGAGCTGACAAAGACAGAAGAAGCCTTGCAGATGATGTGAGAGGAACTTGTCACATGCATGCTGATTGATCAGATTGCTTTCTGCAAATGCAGTGGACTGCATCTTTTTCTACAGGGATATGTAAGCCAGTCAGTATATGGATACCTGTTTAAGTTGTGTTAAGCAGCATAAACAATAATGCTCACTAGAGATATCCAAAACACAAATGTACAAACCTCAGCTGGAAGATTTACAATAGGCTGAGAGCACAATCCTGATCATATCTACTCGGAAGTACGCCCCTTTGTGTCCAATGGGTCTTACTCCCAGGAAAGTGTGTTTAGGATTGCAGCCTGAGACAGGAATTTTCAGTAATTTTATGATATTATTCTGCAGAGTACATGATGTGCATGAAAAGGTGTTTTGTTGTAAGCAGCATCCAAGATGGTGATTTACGAGCTTTACAGGAGTTGTAAGGAAAACAGTTTGTATTATAATCCATTGACTGTGTCTGATTATCTGTGGCTTGTTCCTCCAATTGTATATTTTTCTTTGTCAGTTGAAGGGTGCTGTCAGTGTACTCCACCATCCTCAAACATGAAACTTCAGCGATTGGTAGCCTAGCCTCCAAATCCAGACTAACTACGGGAGCACGTAAGAGACATTACGTGCACCCATAGTTACTGCACCACCTAGTGAAAACCTATGGGAAATTCATATTGGAATCCAGAGTAAGTTGTTCTTACACCAGAGCAAGGACTCCCCATAGTTACTCTGGATTTTGCCCATAGTCTATTGCATTCTGATACCCACAACTAACTTCTTACATTTTGCAGGCAAAAAAGGCCTTTTATTGGAGGAGGAGGAAGTCCCACTCTTTCGTTGTGAATGTTCTTGCCCAGGCTCTTTATGGGTTGTTTGCCGCGTCAGATGGTAAGTAATAAATATCTGTAGCTAGTTACAATTCAGTAAATGTTATTTTGCTTTCAGTCCACAAAAATCTGGTTTTAGTTATGCTAGATTAGAGATGTGAAAGAATGGGAATGAGGATGGAGAGATGTCTTTCCAAGTCTTCTTCCAGATTTTCAAGAGGAAAAATTAAAACTTTTAGGAAAAAATCTTTATCAATAATTTTCTCTAGAATAATGAGTGTGTGCTTTGTATGGCAGATTATTAACAGTTCATGTATAACAAGCATATAAATCCAAAATGAATTTCTGTACACAGAAGTTGTCGGTGTTATTACATCAGCTTAATGTATTGAATATTTCTTTGGAACGTGAGGAAAAAGATTTCAAAGGGGACATAGAGCACAATCCTAACCATATTTACTCAAAAGTAAGCCTCATTGTGTTCAATGGATCTTACACCTAGGAAAGTGTCTTTAGGATTGTAGCCACAGATAGAAATTGGAGTGTGTTGCCTTTTTGTAAAGTTGAAATAGTCATTGATAGCGCACTGTTTTGATTGACTATAAATTGGTTTCCTTTTTCATTGATTTGACAGGTTCTCTTCAACAAATGAAGGAAGCCTGCTTCCATTACTTTAAGCTTGGTGGCAAGTGTGTGTCAGGTCCTGTAGGATTGCTCGCTGTGTAAGTAAGGGAAACATTACTCTACTCCTAATAGTTGTTAGGAGTGGTACTTCTGTAGTTAGCATTGCTCAGGAATTTGCAAGCTCCCCAAGAAAGAGCTCTTTGGTGTGTCCACTTATCCAGTTAAGGCTGGAGCGAGTTGGACACTAAACTGAAAGAATGTACCAGAATCTTCAGTCCAGATGACTCATGTAAGCAAGCCATATCTTGCTTTAAAAACAACATTAAATATTTTTATTTTTTAAGCACCTAGGGGAAAACAAGGCATAGTGCAATATAAGACAGTATTAACAAGAATAAAATGCAGTCTAAAGATTTAGAATCTGAATAATAGACACATCAGGAACAAAAGGGGAAGGGGAAAGTGAAGGAAAGTATTTAATGATTCAGAAAGACTGTTGAAATTATGCCTTACTGGGAGGAACTGAGTTGTACAGAAATATCAGTTTCTGAGTTGTACAGAAATACAGCTCATTATCAGTCTCCTCTAGTAGAGTACTAAAAAATGTGCTTGGAGAAGCAGAGCGCATTGAATGTAATTTATATTAGCACTAAGCCTCCTGGGGCAAATTGGGTGGGGTTGTTCTTCAAGGTCAGGTGTCACCCAACAGCTTCAGCAGATGACTTTTTGGGTGTCTGCATATTCTAATATTTGATGACGGGAGTTCAATTTTTCACTGTCTTCTCTTCCTGCCCCAATCTCTCCTTCTAGCTTATCGCCCAAGCCGTATGTCCTGATTGGCCACTTCTTTGCCGTTGCCCTTTATGCTGCTTACTTCTGCTTCAAGTCGGAGTCCTGGCTCACCAAACCACGGGCAATTTTCAGAGCCGCTGTTGTGCTGTATAATGCTTGCTGTCTAATATTTCCACTTATATATTCTGAAATAAAGTACCTTATCTACTAAAGTCAAAGAGACAAATCTGCAGAAAGACAAGCACCCCAGACTTTCACCACCCCTGCCTTTGTGAATACGGAGCACTTCTCTGTGTTAGTTCCTTTCTTTTTTAAAATGAACTGAGCTTTATTTTGTAATCTTTCTCCTATTCAATTTTTTTCTTTAAATCAGTGATTGGCACAAGACCTTCCTGCACTGGTTATTTCAGGTTCTGTGAGTGCTCCTATAATCCCCCCAACCAGGGAGCTGGTGTTTCTAGACAAAGCATAATTCATTGGGCTTGGGGGAGTTGCTACAGCTTTGAGGAAGAACTCTCCGGCAAAAGAACTTGCAAATTATCTCTGATCTGGTGCTTGTTAGCTCCCCTTTCCCCATTATTTTGTGGTGGGAAATACATGGTACAAGAAATTCTGAGTTGTGCAAGATCCCATGTTCCTGGGATATAACCCATGATATCTAGAAATGATTGCTGTTTTTCACATTCAAGAAGTAAACCTGTGTCTTGGGTGCTCTTGCATACCACAACTCCCACACCCTTCCTCACAAATGGGAAGACACACTAATTATCCTGTGAAGAGAAGTTAATAGGGCCAAGAATTGCCATTACCACCCCATCTGCTGGTGTGTCCACTCCATGGTTGCAGTCTTCCCATTTGATTGCATGTGAGCCCCTGTGGGAGCCATGTTGGCAAAAGTCTGGTTATAGTAAGTTGGGGAGAATTTGAGGCTTGAGAATGTTTTCATGTACAGACATTCGTTTATTTTTGTTTGTTCGAAGAAGCATTCAACCTTATGAGGCCCCCTTTGCTTGTTGGTCAGCCTACAAGCTGGTTTAAATACTTCAGTGAGGATTAGACCCTTATTGTCACACATTTCCTTTCTCAGGTAAGCCCTGCAAACCAGTATGGTACCAGGTCAGGCATCCCTGCTTTTGTAACAGCTAGAATAAAGGTTTTTCTTGCCAGCATTGTAGATAGAAGGATCTAGAAATTAGGTAAACAGGGATGAGTATACATGTACACAGGTCCAGACGGACACAAGAAATATGTAAATGTAATTCCTCATATAAACAATTTTTCTGAAGAGATGAATGTTTACAAGGACCACTGTTAATTGTTGAGCGATGGTAGCAAAAAACTGATTCCAAGAAAAGACACAGTTCATTGTTAGGTGTTGAACTTTAACCCATTAATTAAATTATTAAAGAAGGGATCTTATTTTGCTGTTATCCATGCGTTCCTGTCTTTGTTCACATTTTCTGTCTTGAAGCTTGCTTCCAGTGTCACATAAAATGTAATTGTGTTGTATTCAATTAACGGCCCTGCCTCTCACTTCCTTTGCTATCAGCAGAGGCACCTTATGGTTGCTGAAGTAAAATTTATGTTTCTTCCAATAGCTTAGCATGAGAAGAAAAAGCAAAATATTTGGTATTTTAGTAGCATTTCATGGCAACTTTATCTGGCCTACAGCAATCCCCAAACTTTCTCTGTTCATAGAACCCCTATAATTTCTCAATTTCTTTCATGGCCAGCTTCAGTTCCAACACTGTTTAACATTTAGTACAATCCCAGCTATGTCTACTCAAAAAGTAAGCCTCATTGTGTTCAATGGGTCTTGACCTCAGGAAAGTGTCTTTAGGTTGGCAGCCTTAGAATGTTATTGTGTGGCATCCCTGTGAGTCCAGATTGAGTTGTGAAACTTAAGAGTTCAAAAATTTGTTGATCAGCCAGGATTGATCAATGATGGAAGTACACTTAGTACAGTGCAGGCCTGAGTAGGAGAGCAAATGTTGCACACGCATTAGTGAATAAGCAAAATTAGGGCTGTAGCATGATAAGAGTAACATACCATTTGTTTGGGAAGCAAGAGCAAGTGTCCAAAGCAGCTGTTGAGTAACAGTTGCATAGAGGGAACAGCCAGGAATGTTTTCCACCCTCATACCTTTTTCAGTTGTGATCTCAGGAACGCCTGCAAGACTGTTGGTGGATCACACAGCTCACGTAAACAGTAACCACTGAACAGCAGCTGTACGAGCGAGTGAGGAAGTGTTAGAGGTACTTGTATGTGTGGATGGACCATGTTAATGGCCTGCTAAAACACAAACACTGAACTTGTGGACAGGAGTGCTGGAGGCAAAAGGTTCATTTGCAATTTGCAGATGACACCAAACTGGGAGGAGTAGCAAACACATCAGAAGACAGGAGAAACCTCCAGGAGGATCTGGATAAACTGGAATCCTGGGCTGTAACAAACAGAATGAATTTCAACAGGGAGAAGTGCAAGGTTCTGCACTTAGGCAATAAAAACCAAAAACATAGGTATAAAATGGGGGATACTTGGCAGCACAACATGTGAGCGGGATCTTGGAGTCGCTGTGGATCACAAGCTGAACATGAGTCAGCAGTGTGATGTATCTGCAAAGAAGGTAGATGCCATTTTAGGCTGCATTAAGAGGACTGGAGCTTCCAAGTCACGAGAAGTTGTAGTTCCTCTTTATTCTGCGTTGGTCAGACCTCACCTTGAGTCCTGTGTTCAGTTCTGGGCACCTCACTTTAAGAAGGATGCAGCCAAACTGGAGCAAGTCCAGAGGAGAGCGACAAGAATGATCAGTGGGATGGAAGGGAAGCCCTACGAGGAAAGGTTGGGGGAACTTGGGATGTTCAGCCTGGAGAAGAGGAGGCTGAGGGGAGACATGATTGCCCTCTTCAGATACCTGAAGGGCTGTCATATGGAGGAAGGGGCCAATTTGTTCATAGCTGCTTCTGAAAGCAGAACTAGAACCAGTGGGTACAAACTGAAAGAGAGGAGATTCCGGCTGGAAATCTGGAAAAAATTCCTGACGGTGACGGCGGTTCGGCAGTGGAACAGATTGCCAAGGGAGGTGGTGGACTCTCCCTCACTGGGGATCTTCAAGCAGAGGCTCGATGAGCACCTGTTGGAGATGCTCTAGGGGGAATTCCTGCTGCAGGCAGGGGGTTGGACTAGATGACCTACTAGGTCCCTTCCAACTCTATGATTCTATGATTCTATGTATGTACATGTATGCCCTGCATGTAGAATGTTATTGTAACCCTTGATTATAACCCTTCTTACTGGTATTTTTATTGGAAGAGTTCGTTCCTGTGATTTATCACTAGCAAATCCAATCTCTAGGGACACCACTATGATGATGATGATGCAGCACAGCAATCTATACAAAACCACAATGGGAAAGTTCTCCCAGTCACTACTGGTACTTAAAGTTCTGCTGGGGAGCTGATCCCCCCAGTGCTCAAAGTTGCCACACCTGCCCAGAAATCCAGGTGCAACAGCTGCTGGGTTGATAGATGTGGAAGTGATGTGCTAGAACAGGGGTGTCCAACCTTTTAACTTAAGGGCTCTTGGATCTTTAACAATAGTGTAAAAGAGGGAATTTCAGCAGGTGCAGCTTGTGATCAGTGAGATCAAAGTCTGCACTTGCTGTAATTCCCTCTTTTACACTATTGCTGAAAGTCCCAGAGCCCTTAAACTAAAAGGTTGGACACCCCTGTGATAGAACTTAGTTTGGGTGAGTGGCGGAAGGAAAAGTTGCTCCACTGAACAGTAAGATCTGGGGGGATCCAGCCCATGAGCTGGAGTCCAAATAGCCTTGATGTAGAAGACTAACTTCTAGAACGTGACAACCTTCTCCACAATGCTCTTTACTGTAGATGTATGGAAAAAAGAAACTTTAATGACGGTCCTTAGGCCATTTGGGGTTGTTGTAGTGTGGATGGAGCTGCTTCAGTGGAGTCTCATCCCTTGTTCTCCAAAGATGTGACTTTTGTTGCTGGGCATCCTAATTCATATGTGGTTCTTACAAAGTGCCAGTGATTTCCCTAATGAAGAGATCCTTTACTTTCACCCGTTGTTACAGTTCCAGATGTTTACTCATCTAGTGCCAGCAGCAGGCAGATTCTTGGGAGTCCTTTAACACCATGCTGTAATAAGGCCTCACTTGGACAACTTCCATTTCAACTAGAGATTAGCCATGGTTCATGTCCTAAACAGTGAAGATGATTTGACTCTCAATCCTTTTTTATCTGCTCTAGTGCGTATTCAAATGCAGGAACAGGATTTCTCATGAAAATAATCAAGAGTGGCTTGAGTGACAGATGCAGACGTTGATTTGGGTGGTCCCCGAGGCATCTATTGAGCCCCTTTGACACCTAGGAAGCTGGACTAGATGGGCTTTTGGCCTGATCCAGCTGGTCTCTTATGAAGGGGGTGCTAGGCTAGAAATGTACAATGCTGTGATTTGAAAATTCAGCTCAAAGAGTTGAGCTTTTGGAATTGAGGATGGAGCATGTATAACTGGAGTGGACATTAGTTCATTTGTGGGTAGTATGTGGGGTGTTTTAACAACACATTTATCTAATACTCCAGGATTCAGTCCAATGATATTCCACTAAAGTGAAGATTGCTGAAACTGAGTTCAGCTTTGCCTATATCCAAGTACATTGGATAGCGATCCAAATGCAACCTTTTTTATACATAGGTTCATCTGATTTCTTCATGTTTATAATTACTTTTTTTGTAATTTAAGACTACTAATCTAATAAGTGATATGAAACTATGACTATTAGAATCATAGAATCCTAGAGTTGGAAGGGACCCAGCAGGTCTTCTACTCCAACCCCCTGCCTGCAGCAGGAAATCCCCCTAGAGCATCCCTGACAGGTGCTCATCAAACCCCTACTTGAAGATCCCCAGTGAGGGAGAGTCCACCACCTCCCTTGGCAATCCCTTGGCCCCGCCCTATTATACTATAATGAATTTTATGCACATTTCTTCATCATTGCTTGTTGGAGTGGGGTGTGGTGACACTTATGAAAATTTCCTGCCCATTGGTCATTCCTTTCAATGGAAGGAGCAACACTGTATATGTTCCTTTTGAGCACATGGGCACAGTCCCATCAGTCAATTAAACTGAATAGGTCACACTTGCAAACACGGCACTTGTGACTCATACAATAAATATCTTCTAATCTGATTGCTACATTTAGATGATACTTCCTCCTCCACCTCCAATATCTTAGAAATCCTTGTGTGCTTTTTAACCTGTGTCTCAGCTCATATTGTTGAGCTCCCTGTATGGTTTTAGTACATGGTTTCTGAATCTATTTTTTTGTATGGAGGTCAATAGGTTTGCCTGCATCCTCTGGCTCTGATGTCTCTGTAGCACACCCGGACTGTAACAGTGAACGCTGGCTGAATTAGTAACAGGTGGGTGACTAATGTAGGAGAAGCATGAAACAGTGCAATCCTATTCATGTCTACACAGAAGTCAGCTCTATTGCATCCAATGGGACTAACTCCCAGGAAAGTGCTCTCAGGATTGCCGCTTATCTTAGACAACCATCTAAAAACAGCCTAATTTGCATAAATTATAATTGCCGGTCAATAAATCCGGTTGGTCATCTAAGGGTTACAAAAGCCAAATATTTAGGAATTAGACATCACATATTCATACACATTTAATGCCCCCAAATGATAGTGCTGAATGGGGGAAGAGAAACATTTCTAAGCACATTAAAAATGGGCAAATACTTCTTTTCAGTCTCATTCTTTTAATTGCTGTACAAAAAAGTCATTCTAAGAGCATCATGTGAATGATTTTTGTACATAAGGAATTGTGTACAACATTACAGGCTAAGTACAAAATACACATTGCTTGTATCAAGAATTCAAGCAGAGCACAATGCCATGATTTTAAAACAGGATTAGTTCTAAATGTTAGTGCCAATGATTATGTTAAATGCACACAGCTGTGATTTTCACCTCCAAAAACAAATAAACACGAGTGCTATTTTACTTCTCTTGAATTCTTGTTTAGTACTTTTCTCTGGGGCTGCTCTTTTGTTCCTGAAGCTCACAGGACTGTTCGGAACTCATCAAAAATAAAGTTTGGTACATGGGCCTCAACAACCTGGATGAAAAAAGACCCAATTTAAGAATTATATAGGAATAAGTGCAATTTGATGTTATAACTAAAGAGACCCTACCTATGAGAATTTCAGCAACACACCAATGTGTGATAAATCACTGTGTAAGCGTTTGATTTATTTTAATGGGAATAGGTAGGCCCTGACTTTCAGATCCAAATGGAACCCAATGTGGTATACAATAATCCAAAAATAATTACGACCACTCGCATAGAAAAATCAATTGGACACATAAATACATAAATAGCAACACAGAACAAGGGGGAATTATGGTGATTAACCCCAAAGAATGGTGAAACCACATGGTCTTCATCCTACACCAGGGTCTCCCAACTTTGAACTTTCCTGGACCTTTAACAATTGTGTAGAGGGGGTAATTTTAGCAGGTGCAGCTTGTGATCTGTGAGAGGAAGAGCTTCACCTGCTGAAATTTCCTCCTCTGCACAACTGGAGCCCTGAGGATGAAAGTTTGGAGACCCGTCCTACACAAAGCTCTCATAAAGAGTTCTCTTTGTGCATGCACACTTATCATTGGGATGCATGATAAGACCACAGGGCCAGTTCTGCACACGATCTGCTTATGTCTCCACAAGGAAGTGTGTTGTTTCATTCTCTATGCCAGAGCTCTTTACTCACCCTCCGTGGCAGCTTCGTGTAACGAATGTAATCTTCTAAGAAAAGAAGGGCACCCACAACATCTGCTGGCATTTCTGGTGTCTTCTGGCTAAAGAAAGAGACAACCCCATCCAGTCTGAATGGTCTTTTAGAAGCAACAAAAAATGTCACTGCTTTGTGGCAGAGAATAAGGAGGATTTTTTAAAATGTTTGCTTAAGAAAAAATAGAGTGCACATAAATATACATATGTACAAGTAGATGTATTTGTAATTTATGAGTAGTTTAAAATAAAGGATTCATGAAGAAAATGCATGCAGATGCAGACTGGCTTGTGGAAGATACAATTAAGTGTGCAAACCAGAGTAACTATGGGGAGTCCTTCCTCCGGTGTAAGAACAATTTGCTCTGGATTGCAATATGAATTTCCCATAGGTTTTCACTAGGAAGGTGCAGTAAGTACAGGTGCACATAATGTCTCTTATGTGCTCCCATAATTACTCTGGATTGTAGGGTTAGTCTGGTTGCAAGATTAAGGAAGTGGTAATTTTAGGTGTTGCTCTGGAGGCTTAGAGCCCCATAGCAATAAACTGGAAAGCACTGATGAGCATTGCCTTAGAGTGCAATCCTAACCATGTCTACTTCAAAGTAACCCCTATTGTGTTCAATGGTTCTTACTCCCAGGAAAGTGTCTTTAGGATTGCAGCCTTATACAGTGTGTGGAACCGCTGCTGTGTATTCATTGCTGGGTTCACCGGCCATTTGGAAAGTTGATGTGGGAGGCCTAGTGTTTCAACCATTCATATTTGATGGCATCCCCACAGGCAGAAAGGAATAACAACCAAACACGAACCTAGAGAGCTACAGGCAGATACCATCTTAAATTGTCCCAGCTGCTTGTGGAGCCACTGAGCTGGTTTATAGTGTAATCCTATTCATGTCCACTCAGAAGTAAGTTCCATTGAGTTCAATAGGGCTTATTCCCAGAAAAGTGCTGGTAGGATTGCAGCCTTATTCACTTAAAGGTAGAATGTCTATAACAGAGTTTCTTCTCCTTGTCTGCTATGTGTTCCACTTTGCCACATCTGTTTTTTAAAGGATGTTCTTTGGAGTAATGGGTTTCAGCAATTAATGGGATATAATGAAATAATGGGGTCTCTCCCCATCTCTCCCAGTAAGGTGTGAGGCATGACACACCATAAGATAGCAGAAGAGCTGAATAGGGAGGAAGGACTGATATGTTGCTCTAGGAGGATATCCTGCTACAGACAGGGGGTTGGACTAGATGACCTACTGGGATCCTTCCAACTCTATGATTCAATGTTGGAGACTGTTTATTATGATGGAAAGCAGTTTTTCCGTATAAGTGCAAGAAAGCAATTTTCTATACAATTTCCTAAGGAAGAAGAAGGAGTACCTTGTGCACTGCTCCATCGTTGAACGAACAAACTGGCCAATCAGAGCCAGAAACTGCTCAGTGTATCGGGAGTGAAACTGTTTCAACAGGGTGAGAATCCCAAGCACTAGGGGCGGCCAGTCAATTGGATCTGCTGGTTTTCGGCACACCATACCTGAAAGGAAAACAAAAGGACACCCATTTTCTAATATGTTTTTAAAACATTTTTAAATATTTTAAATTTATATTGATTTTCTGTGCTTTTACTTATGTTGTTAGCCACCTTGGGGAGAAAGGCAGAATATAAATCCAACAAATAAATACATTTTCTACCCTGATGATGGTGCACAGGGAACACTCACCAGTAACTGCCTTTCTCTTCCCTAACACATTGAAAACTTATTTGCAGCTCTAACAGTGCAATCCTAAGCATGTCTGGTCAGAAGCAAGTCCCACTGTGTTCTACAGGACTTACTCCCAAGAAAGTGTGGTTAGGATTGCATTCTTAGGGCGCAATCCTGAGTAACTACAGGGAGTCCTTGCTCCGGTGTAAGAACAATTTGCTCTGGATTGCAATATGAATTTTCCATAGGTTTTCACTAGGTGATGCAGTAACTACGGGTGCATGTAAAGTCTTTTACATGCTCCCGTAGTTACTCTGGATTGTAGGGTAAGTCAGGCAATCCATCAACACAAGCAAAGCCCGCTGCTCTTATCTTCAGATAATGCAAAGTCAAGAACCAAATCTTGATGCTCTGTAGCAAAACCAGACCTGAGAATCTGGGCAGCTGCTAAACGAAGGCTGCAATCCTAAAGACATTTTCCTGGGAGTAAGATCCATTGAACACAATGGGGCTTACTTTTGAGTAGACATGGTTAGGATTGTGCTGTTCAGGACTGGAAGGACACAGTTGTAGTCAGAGGGGAAGGGACCTGGTGACTTTGCAAGGCTCAG
This sequence comes from Cryptoblepharus egeriae, assembly GCA_030015325.1. Taxonomy (NCBI): domain Eukaryota; kingdom Metazoa; phylum Chordata; class Lepidosauria; order Squamata; family Scincidae; genus Cryptoblepharus; species Cryptoblepharus egeriae. The sequence goes on along the minus strand of JAREYC010000003.1, from coordinate 10,469,389 downwards.
CTTTCAAATACAGTGTCAATGGCCGGCCAAAACCACCAGGCTTAGAAGTCTGAAATTTGGGGAGGGTGTTCCTTCTGTGCCTGAGGGGTGCACTAAAAACTGAATTATGGAAATTCCAACCACAAGGGGGTGAAAAGAGGCACTACGAGTTTTCCTCCCTATACTTCCATTGAGAATCCCTGACTGATCACTGCCCTGACTCAACCTCCAGACCTAGAAGCATTTTGAAAAACTTTATTGGCATTAAAATGGACCTAGAAGCATGAAATTCGGGGAGGGAGTTCCTTCTGTGACATGAACACCCACCAAGAACCGATGCTGAGAAATTTAACCCTTCGGGGTAAAAAAGGGTGCAACGTATTTTGTCCTACATTTAACTTGGATAACTGACCAACAGCCAGCCAATTTGGTGCTCTGGTCTGGTGCACTGCGGGGTGGGGGGGATGGTGTGCATGGGGGATGTTATGCAAGGAGGAGGGGAGATATGCATGGGGCGGGTGATGTGCAATGGGGGGATGGCATATGGGGATATTTCTCCTGCAACATGGGTACATTTTGCTAGTGTGAAATTAAAGTAGACTCAGCCAAGCAGAGTATAAAGGTGTGCAGAAATGTTTTGTTTTCCACTAGGGCTGGCAATCAGACCTCGGTGCAAAACTGTTCATGGGGGAGCCATTCTAAAATAATACATTTTCTTAATCCATTTTTCTTCCCTGTAGCTATTAGTTGTAGTTCCTGGAAAAGATGTGAGAGAGAACTGGGTGGGGAAAGGCTGATGGATGTTTTCCTCTGCTACTTCTCTGCTGTTACCACTTTACTCCTTACCAGAGGTTACCACTTTACTCCTGAACAGACATTTCTGGCCCAAGGGAAGTCCAAAGTGTTGCTTTTAACAGGACACTTCCATGTAATAGACTATTCAGAGACTACTTTGTAAGCAAACAGATTCATTCACATAGGGCGCAATCCAGAGTTACTACGGCGAGCCCTTGCTCTGACATAAGAACAATTTACCCTGGATTGCAATATGAATTTCCCATAGGCTTTCACTAGGTGGTGCCGTAACTACATCAATGTAAATGAATCTTACGTGCTCCCGTAGTTACTCTGGATAGGTATGATATCTTCCTAAATCTGTCCCTAAATCTATATCTTCCTAAATCTGTTTCTTCAAATATATAGAATTTAAAATGAATTGCAAAATCTGCAGGCAAACTCAAATTACTAGAAAACCCATCAATTACATTCAAACACGCTGGTAATAATCAAAAGGCTCAAGACTCAAGGATAAAGCCAAACCATACCTAAGTTTTTATTGTACTGAAGCTTTGGCAACTGTGAAATCAGAAACACAAAATTCACAACAGGGAAATATGGCAACCTTTTTGTTGTTATGTAGATCTAAAAGGAGGAAAGAGTAGAAAGTTGTTATTCCTATATTTGAATATTATTATTGCCAATCAAAACACTGGACATTCAAGGCTAGAATATAAATTCTCTATTTTAAACAAAGAAAAATGAACTTCATATTTTAGAAATTGGGATTCTCCATGTGGATAAATTGCCACCAGCAACTCATCTTTTTATCAATGAATAATTACATTTAATCACCATCCCTTTTATATCTTTTTTTCCAACACTTTTTCAAAGAATTATGTTTCCCAAACCATAACACTGTCCCTGATATTGAGCAGTGTTTTTTTTTAAATTCCTATTTTTTATTCTTTATTTCAGCACCTACGTATTCTAATTGGAATTATAGAATCCTAGAGTTGGAAGGGACCCAGTAGGTCATCTAGTCCAACCCCCTGCCTGTGGCAGGAAATCCTCCTAGAGAGGAAAGTAAGCCCCACTGGGTACAGTGGGGTTTGCTTGGGGGTAAACACGAATAGGATCGGGGTGTTAAAAATTCCTCAAGGAGGCTAACAAATGCACAGAAATATTACATCACTTTACTTCTTACTGCCAGTCAATGAAAAAGCAGTATCATGAGGAAGACAGTTCAAGTCTCACCTCAAGCACTGATTTAAGTTTGAAGAAAGTGGTTATGGTGCAGTCCTAACCCCCAGTTAGGTTGGCGCAAGCTCCTTGTGCTGGCTTGGGGAGTGTGACAAAGGTGCTATAAGGCACTTCTGTGCCACTCCTGGGGAGGTTAGGCTAGTGCACAGACATGCACTGACTTCCCCAGACTACTGTGAGAATAGAGAGACAGATAGGCTGCACTGGCCTAAACTGGTTAGGATTGTGCCCTTAACTTCTTATAAGAATTAATGTAACATTCCTAAAATGTGTTGTGACAATGTTATGCATAATTACTATAAGATTAGATCTCAGGAGACAAAACACACCCACCTTGTTCAATGGATTGTGAATGCCAGCTGCCTCCAGGTAGGCTGTGATCTCATATAGAAGGGTGCTGTCTTCTTTCGGGTAAGGCAAAGACGGATCCTGGTAATGGGCCTCAATGTCGGCAAGAACTGCTCTAGGGCACCAACCAAAAACAAACAACTCTAACATCCAGCTGAAATCCTTATTCATGCATAGTGCTCAGATATGTTACAGCCAGGGTGACCATATGACCATAAATTTCCAGATTTGTCCAATTTTTTAGCCTCCTGTCTGGGTGTCCTCCAAGAGGGCTTCGTTGTCCTCCATTGTGGCTTCAACTTGGGACTTTGCAATGGTGTGCAGTACCCCATCATGTCATATGTCGTTGGTTTTGTATTGAAGAGCAGAATCCAATGCAAAAATCGGTTTTGAAATATATCCTTCCTACCAAAGGTTATGGTCGAAAAAATAAAAAAAAATGCATTGAGCTCTATGGGAAAGTGAAAGTGCCCAATATTGTGACTTTACTCTTGAGTAGGCAAACTTGCCGTTGTCTGCCAGAAAGGCAAGGCTGAGAGGAATCCAAGACCTTGTCCTCTTGAGGTTTGGGCATCTGGTCACCCTGGTTATTCCCAAAGTTGTGATCATGCCAGAGAGGGCCAGTGGAGGAAGAGGGGCAGAAAATATAGTTACTACAGACATACACCTCAGAAAGAGAAACACAGAACCTAGAAGAGTCTCCCAGAAGTGACAAATACCATAGCAAAGACTATGGCACTGTGAGAACAAAAGGTGTGGAAGTCACTGATACTCACTCATGAAACTCTTTGCTCCTATATGCAAACCACACAGTAATTTTGGAAATAAAAATTAAACTGTTCCTAAATTAAAATTTTTTAAGAGATAAAATTTGGCATAAGGTACATTTGATCAGGTAATAAAGGAAAATCTCTGGAATTTTTATTTAGTTTATCAAATTTTTGCTCATTACAATAGATACAACAAACCTCAAAACGCGCTTTTCCAGCTGTCATTTCCACTAATAACCCCTCAGTGTTTGTGTATATATGAGAGACATTCAACTTCAATAAATATAATAGCGGAAAAATGTTTTCAAATATTAACAACTGGGTTGTTGACACTGCACATCCCTGCAATCTGGAGGTGAATGAGAATTCCTTTGACCTTGGTACTGGAGTACTTATTGAGTACTGACTGTTGGGGTAAGAACAGAGGTACTTACCTCAAATGTGATAATTTAGGTCAGCAGTTTTCAAAGACTTTGGAGGTCTTTACACTCCTAAAAGGAGTCTTGGGGAATCCTACTGGTGCATATGTAGTGTCTCAGGGAGTCCCAGCACATCAGTTAATGCACTGAGTTGCATGCAAATGTCAGGTAGTGGCACCTTATGGTCTGCTGGTGGAACCAGTGAAGGGATCTCAAGGAGCCCCTCAGCTCTGAGAAGTAATGTTTAAGAAACACTATTTTGGGTTTAATATTTCTGGTTTGCTTTTTTGCCCCACGGAAGAGCGAAACATGAAGATGGTGCAAGTTGAACTTCAAGGAGTTTTTATTCTTGGTGCTTACGTATTAAGGTTTTCCAAGGCAGCCGCTAAATGCTTCGAGTCAAATTTGCAGGAATAGTTAAGTTCGTTGGCTATCTGACGTCTCAAAATCTGCATCTGGCCAACCTGGGAGAGAGAAAGACAGAAAAACAAAAGATTTCAAAAAACCTCACTCAACTGTACTCAACCCCCTTGTAGGGGAGGAAAGGCAGGGTATAAATTAGGAAAATAAAGAAAATAATTAACTAAAGTGGGGGGACACAAAGTACTTTGCAGGGAGCCTCACTGTGACATCAAGTGGTCCCTTCCCTTGGGGGACAGTCTGGGTGGTGGAGCAAAACGGAGTTATTCACCTCTGTTTTGCTTCCCCTGCCTGAAATGGTTATGAAGGTTGGGGCTGCTTGCATGGAGCAGTAAGGCTCCTGCAAAACTTACTGCTTTGCCCCCCTTCTACATATGCCACTGCTTCAAAGTGATGGAATAATATTGCCACTCCAGTTGCTTGTTATATTTACCTGAAAGCAACTTCCACACAGCTTTCACCTTAAAGCATGTACATTTTGTTGTTGTGGTGCTCTTTGTGTGGTCAGAGAAGCCAATCTTGCTCCTTGACTTCCAACTTAATTTTTGTCTGATTTGTTTTACGGTATTTAGCGTATGGCAGATACACTAAATATGGTAAATCAGATGTTAATATCCAGTCCACCCAGCCATTCAAGGACAGGCTGATCTATATTGAAAAAATTAGACACTGGGCCAGTATAAGCTCTTGATGGACACTTGGACAGAGTGACAGAGAATTGGCCAAACATATCAAGAGCATGCACGGAATTTATTTGTGTGTTATAACTAAGGTACCTTCATAATAGCATCGAGGTAAGCAGCCCATATCTTCTGAGTTTTGGCTACTGCTGTGGAATACACTTTGCCACAATTGGCTGCAACAAGGAAACAGGAAAGAAATATAACTATAAAAATTATAGAATTACAAAATTATAAAAAAATCACTTAGCTATTATTTTTTCATTTTCTTTGCAAACCGCTTTGTGAACTTTTTTTAGTTGAAAAGCAGTATATAAATACTGCAGATAGATAGGGGACTATTTGCAAACTTTTATTAAGGGGATTCCCTAGATGCAGAATTTAATCCTGTTTAATCAAGTGTGCATCAGGCATAGAGGTTTCCCTTCATGGAAGCAACCTCTCTGATAAAATGTTGTTCACAAAATTACTTTAAAGACAAGAAGCCAAAGACAGTTATGCTTCTTGCCATAATTCCCTCCCATCTCCCTCAGTTCCCATTGTGTGCAGAACTGTTCACAGTTTTTAAACTCACAACTGCAGCTTTTAAAGTTCCAAGTGCAGCATTTTGGTCTTACAAACCACTTTGTATTTTCAGCATGTATTTGCAGAGGTATGGCAACACACAGAAAAGGGCAATCAAATGCCTCAAACCCTTGGAGAATCTGTTTCCTAGCTCTGCTCTTACCTACAATTCCTTTCACAGGACAAACAGAGTTCATAAGTGCTTTCAACGCATCATGCACTCCTCTATCGCGCAGCACAGTTTTCTGAAACATGCTGAGAAAATTCTAAAAAACGTAAAACAAAAACAAAGTCTCTAAGGACATGGTTGTGTCTGCTTGTCAGAAAAGTGATGATATGCATGACAAAACTAAAACAGAGGAGCACCTTCTTGGTAAACTGTAAGTGTAAGGGACAGGGAATTCCTTACCAAAGGAGTAGTTTCAATTAAGGGACTTTATAACTAGGATCATCTGCAGAATCAGGATCATAAGTCTTATGAACTGTTATTCAAGCTGGCTGTAATTTTTGTTGGTTTACAATGTCTTAATCTGTGGCCTACAAGATCCAGCACCATCCCAACATCATTTGCTGTACAACCATGATTACTACGTACCTTCTCTTGGGAGGTTCCCTTCTCTGACAACGTTTAATTACCAATATTAATATGAAAGGGAGTTTTTGGTTGTTATTAAGACAATGATTTACCAAACGTTTTTGACTGATTTGCATCCTTGACCTATTGGACCATTGACTGCAGCTCCCCATTTGGCAAAAAGCCTATTCGTTCTATGAAGCAGCAGGTTTTAATAAGGATACCACAGCACTCCTGGATGATTTCTGCTGTTTCCTATAGAGCCACAGCTCATTATTTGGGAACCACAATGGAAGCACGATGGAGTAAACCTTACTCCCATTTTCCTAGAACCCATATGGATCAGAATCCACATTTTGCCTGTAAACAGGCACTACAACTTGTAGACAAATAAAAAGGGCAGGTGGCAACTCTCTCTGCAAGATTGCCCTACGGAAGAGACAGACCCTTATGAAGTTCCATAACCCCATGCAGTTCCTCAATCATTTCTGTGATTTTCAGATACTACTGTATACGGAAGAGGATTACCTGAAGTTCTTTCACGATCATGAAGCAGAGAAGCCTGTCTAAACCATTTAGTCCAAAGGTACCCAGAGTGTCCTGGATCTCAGAAAACAGGCGGCTGTTGCTCACCTCCTGATGAGTTTTCATATCATACCAGGTATTCAGTTGGTCAATGTAACATGAAACTCTGATAGGAAAAAAAAACACACTGACACAATTCAGAAGTACAAATCACAAGCACAGGTTTGTTCAGGTGAAAAGGTGTTACGTTAGACCATAACAAAGGACAAGCCACTAGGTTCAAGGCACACTTGCAAAGGACAGACACAAGTATCACTATAAACCCTGTGCTCGAAATCATGCAAATTAACAGGAGGACAGTGCTGAATTGGGAATGTGCATGCAAAAGGTTCCCTACAACACACACTGTCTAGATGTGGGGTGAGAAAAGCAGGAAATGTCTGCACAATACGACTGGAAGAATTGCCCTTCCTTTGCAGCCAGTTATGCTATATAACAAAAATTGAACCAAGACTTAAATAAGGAGGTGCAAGCAGACAGAAAAATAAGCAGACATTATTTTGGGGCTTTTCTGCAACTTTTAAGCTCCCCCAAATTTCCTTCTTTGGTGAACCAAAATTTTCCGCAGCCCTAAAGAATATGGAATTCTGCAAATGTTTAAAATATCCAAATATACAATTTATGTACAACACTCACTTTGGGTCAGTGATGCGCAGAATCTCTCGGCAGAGCCGACCAATAAACGTAACTGACTCATCCACAGGTGCAAATTTGGGTATTGGAATATGGGTGGATTGGTAGATGCTTTGCCAATCCTGAATCTGAAAAATACATGTCCAAATAATTTGAAGGGCTAACTCTGAGAAATAAAAAGGTTATGGCTTTAAGAGTCACAAACTACAAAGCTTTTAAAGGATTCCATTACATGTTTGCGCACAAGAGAGTATCCGATTGCTGTTTTTATAGAGTCAGTTCCAAGGCATGCAAACTCACAACTATCTCATGCTGCATCTGGCAAGGGACTACATCACCTTTTGAAGCTGGCCCTGTCTTCATGTTCAGATAACTCCGCTACTTGGAATGGTGGCTGGTACCCCCGATTTTGACCCAGTGTGGGATCAAAGCTAACGTGATAGAAAATGTTCACAAGGGTTGAGTTTTTTGTAATCCCTGTGATCTTAAATCAGGCAGCACTGCAACTGGGGAGGGTCCTATCACTTAAGGGGATCAACCATGTAGTTACTTGCATAGTCTTGGCTCTGGCGCTAGTGGGAAGAATAACTCCGAACCTAACAGTTGCTGTTAATAAAAGATACCATATTTACTAAAATCTAATGCATACCTATTCCGGCCAAATTTAGTCTCGGAAATTGGGTTGTGCATTAGATTTAATGGTGCTTTTGATTTAAGGAAATACAACATTTGGATTAGAAGTATAGTATTTAATTTTAATAGTTTATTATATTGAAATAAAATATATTCCAAAATATTCCCCCTTCTAGCTGTGCCACTGTGGAAGAGGCAGAATAAACTAATAAATTTTTAAACTAATTTTTAACTAATAAATATAAACTAATAAATTTTTCCAATGTATTTTTGAGCTGCACCCTGCTTGTGAAACTTCTCAGCCAGCCTTTCTTGTACCTTTGTTCGGAGGAAGTTATTGCATTCTTGCTCCACGTTGTAATTGATGATTCGCGACACTTCTTCTTGCCAAATCTTCAAGCCATAAATATTGACGTAATCCTGGATGTACTCAAAAGAGCGATGGAAGCCATCCATTGTTGCGGCCATGGCTTTCAGTTTTGGCATGAGTTCACTGGGCTGTGGAGTAGGGAAGTGCATGTCAATTTTCCTCTTTTACAAGGTTGATTCTAGCTGAACATGTTTGCAATGCATTTTTCTCTTTGTACAGGTCGGTCTGCAGGTCAGTCGAAAACTGAGCTTTGGTTTGAAAAGAAAGCGCACAAGGAAGAAACTTATAAAAATAGGAGTAAAGACATCTCCATATTTCGGTATAACTTTATTACAGTAAATGGGTTACAGCTGTCTCAAGTCAAGCTGAAGTATGAAAGCATGGCTGCAATCCTAAGCTCCGGTTAGGCCAGCCAAAGCCATGGCATAGGTTCAGTGCTGACCTGTGGATGTCACTGTAAGACATTTCTGTGTCACTCCTGGGGGAAGGTTAGGCCAGAGCACAGACATGCGCTTGCATCCCTACAACACCAAAGTAACGGGAAGATAGATGAATTAGGCTGGTTAGGCTAGGTTAGGATTGCACCCTACAATGGGGAAAGTTAAAAGAAACTTGCTTAAGACCTTAGCTCTTGGGTTGAAGATGAGTCCGCGATGCAGAGCATGAGCTACCCTTTTTACTAGTTCTTTCCTTATTCCGTCTTCCAGTAGCTGCTTTGGGTCCACCTACCAATAAAAAGAAACATACAAGAAGTAGCATCACTAGGGTTTATGTCATCCAATGCAGGAGTCCAGCTTGTCACACCAATGATGGATCTTCTCCTATTCATTACGACGGGGCAATGCCTCAAAGTAGGTGTGGTGATGCACCATTGCCCTGCCCTATTGGCTTTCCAGCTATGGGATAGAATTGAGATGCCATTTGTTTCATGAAATTATAGAAGACATAAAACATACAAGATATTCCATATTTTCCGCTTTCCAAGACGCACTTTTCTCCCCATCCTTCTCTTCCCCAGCACTCTGCTCCCTCCTCCAAGCCTGCACTGACCCCATTAAAACAAACTGCACAGCCATGTTTACTTATGAGTAAGCAAATCCTTTGGCTGGTGTGCAGGGGTGCAAGGCTTCCAGAATGGCCCTGATCCCAGACACCTGGACCTTAAAAATACTCCTGAAGGAAGCCCCCAACACTGAAACTGGCTCAGCAGGTAAACTGAATTTAAAAATAAATTTGTCCTCCTTTTTAAGGAGGACATGTCCTCCTTTTTAAGCCTTGCCTGCACCACAACTGAGCCGGCAGGTACAACCCCCCAGACCTCTCTACCCCAAAAAGAAGCCCCACCACTGACCCCTGCCTGACCCTGGACAGCCCCACTCACTCACCTGCACCTGCCTCCCTCCCCACTCAGTCACCCCTACTCACTCAGTGAGTAAGCCCCATTGGATATAGTGGGGCTTGATTCTGAGTGGGCACCAGAGGATCATGTCCCTTTTGCTTTCACTCTTTGAACCTTAAAAGTCTGTCCTAATTTGTAGAAATGGTTCTTAATATCTTTGTTTTATGTCTTTTAGGATTGACTTTTTTACCTTCTGGAAAACAGTTGGATGGGTGATGCCAGCCCTAATTCTGAATAGCTAAACATTTTATTATGAAGTTTCAAGGATCTGACTTGGTATAAATAAGAGATAAAAATTTAGATAGGAGAGACAGTATGTGTTGGATTTAAAAGTATACATTAGCTATGTATACAAGTAACAAATGTCAAAGAAATCAATCTACATACAACACTGCACAGACCTAAGCCCCATATTTGTATCAAAATAAATACGCTTAGTTAGGTTCATTTGGTGGCTCCTAATCCTTGATATTGTCAGCCAAAAATGAATCCGTGGCAGTAGAGGCTGGTGGCCAGAACAGATGCGGCTGATGTTCCTCACACCACCTATATAAAGGGACCTGGTTCAGTCTACTGCAATGGGAAACATTACCTTAATGATCCCAACCAATGTGGTTTTCATCATTAGAATGCCTTCCGTGAAGATTGAGATTGCATGTGTGAGCTTAGCCACCTGTGACAGAATAGAGAGACGTTAGTTGCCAAACCTCTGCAGAATAGAGATGTTATAGTTGCAGCAATTCTGCTGGGGAAAAAATGAACACGGAATAGAAACACAACTCTTCACTGCACATGATACATTTTTGTCTGATTACCTGGAGAGACAGCCTAATTATATCTACACTTTCCTGGGAATAAATCCCCTTGAGGCTAACCTTGCAGTCCAGAGTAACTACAGGAAGATGTAAGAGGCACTTACTCATTTCCCATAGGTGGCACTGTAACTACATCGGTGTAAAATGACACGTAATTACTCCACATTGTAGTTTAACTAGACTTATTTTTGAGTAGACATACATGGGGTTGGCATACTTAGGCTACAATCCTATAAACACTTTTCTGGGAGTTAGACTAATTGATTACAACATGATTTGCTCCTGAGTAGACAGGCACAAAACTGGGCTCTCATGATGTGGTGTGTTAAGCAGCAGGCAATAAGACTAAGCACAGTCTATGAGTCACATATACTATCTCATATAAAGGTCTATGTTGTGTTATATATGACTGCAGAAGAGGGCTTTTAAAACAACTGGAAGGTTACAGTATGGAAGGGCAAATGGGTCTGTGGCTCAGCAGTACAGGACAACAGGTTTAGCATGCAGAACATCCTACAAGGATCTCAGTATCTTCTGTTGGGAGGAGAATAGACCCACTTGAAAGTGCACCCTTACAAAACACAATCTGCAGCCAGGGGCAAAATTTGGCTTCTTAAGCTCAGGCTTAGTTTTAAAAGAAAACAACAATACAGAACAAGTATCAATAATGGGAGGCATTGCTACTAATGAAGATGATTTGTATCTACTTCCACCCGGATTCACAGTTCTTAAATGTATTCATGCTCTTAAAATGGTAGATGCACCTCATAGCGTGGTCCGAGCTGGGCATAATCTCGCAACTTGTCTTTGTCTAGGCGAGTTGGCACTTCAATGATATCATGAATTTGCAGCTTTATGATCCTAAGAAGGGATGTAAACATGCTTTCTGGAATGATCTGCAACACCTTTTGTCAAAACAAAAGAAGACACACAATAAATAAACGGCACACTTTTAAGAAAAGTGTTTTAATAGAAAATATTGAGTGGGGTCGTCAGGATCCGGCTCGTACCTTCCTTACATAGGATACCAGTTCACCCGAGTAATATTGTGATACGCTGAGCAGATCAGGGCTGTTTGCTTGATTGATACGAAGTAGTGGCATATCAAGAGCTGAAGCCAGCTATAAGAAAAGGAATGAAAAATCAGGCTTCTATCCAAGGAACTGACCCTACTCGAGGCAAGCTATGGAAGAGGACAGATCCTGGCCATATTTTTCAGTTAATTCTCCAATACAGCCTAGGGAAATATAGGTACAGGCAAACTGGACCAAGACTGCTCTGGAAACGCTCTATAATAAAACAGATTAGTGTTTAATATCTAATATTGTAATTAATAAGAATTCTGAATTTGGTTCAGAGAGGATCAGGCTCATGGCTCTCCTGGGGTTCCTGTACCTTTTGTGGCAGGGTCTGGATGTTGCTACACAACATCTAGAGATGCTGGGAACCTCGAGGAATGTACCACTGTCTTTTCTACACCCCCCCACACACAGAGCAGGGTTGATGAAGATGGTGGCAAGGAGGCTGTCAATACACATAGGCTAAAATGTAACCATTTTGAATGGGAATGGACTCCATAATGGACCAAACTTGAATCTCAAATGAACACCAAAGCAGGGGAAAAACAATCTAAACATCTGTTTCAACCCTCCCACCCTAGCTCCAGTCTGGAGTTTGATGTGCCACTAAAGAGCTCCTGGTTCATTCCCCTTTTTTGCTTACCTTTAAAAATGTGGCCCTTAGCTTCGTTACCATAGATGGGTTGGCCCTTATACTTTCTTGCATGATAGATGTGAAACTGAGGATGGAAAAAAATCCATGGTCAGAGCTAGCTTATGCAATTGTTATATTTATTATTTACTTAGCAAAAAGCGTACCCGCGTTGCGGGAGTAACATTTCCCCATACAACATCCCCCCACGGCGCATCAACAACCCATGTGCAGCATCCTCGCCAGTGCAACCTCTTCCTCCAAAAAACATCCCCCGGTGCACCAGGTACTGAGCACCAAATTGGCTGGATGTTGTTCAGTCTCCCATGTTAAGTATAGGACAGAAACACGTTGCCCCCTTTTCAGCCCCTGAAGGGTTAATTTCTCCAGATGGTTCTTGGTGGGAGTTCAGGTGACAGAAGGAACTCCCAGAATTCCATGCTTCAGGCCCAGCAGTTGGGGAGAAATGTTGATGAGTCAGCAATTCTCAATGCAAAGTACAGGGAGGAAAACGCGTTGCGCCCCTTTTCACCTCCTTCCGGTTGGAATTTCTGAAAACCGGTTCTTACTGCACCCCTCAGTCACGGAAGGAACACCCACCCCAAATTTCACGCTTCTAGGCCCAGCGGATTTGGCAGGGTGGTGATGAGTGAGTCAGTGACTTTTATATATATAGATTTAAAAAAATTATATTTTTGGGACCTAGTTGTCATCATGGCAGCAAATTGTGCCTGAAGTGAACTACTTCTGGCTACAACTGGAGACTCACATGAACAAATGCACTCTCACACTAAAACACCTTTCAATAAAATCAAGGGATAAGGATTCTAGTTTAACCTAGTATGTAGTTTTCTATGTGGGAAGATTCTTTTTTTGTATGTTGTGCATAGCTAGGTAGAGGGAGGGCAAGCATTAAGTTTTGCAGAGAGCCTCACTATAGTATGCTCACTATATACAGATTTGTTTCCTCACTATAATATGCAAGCAGCACTTCCCCTGTGAAGACATTCCAGGCTGAAAGAGCAAAATGGAGGCAAAACTTAGTGCTTTGCACCCCCCTAGTTATGCCACTGAGATTTGCTAGCTGGGTGAGGACTACCACTAAGTTAACATGTTCCAGAAAGGTTAAGGAATGGAGAGCTAAACCTTTTGGAATCATACCTGTCTATTAGCTGCCATGCATAAGAAAGATCACCAACTATTTGCATAGTGATCAGAACCTCCTCTTTAATGTTGATTGTTCGGATCATCTGATGAAGAAACTTTCGACTGTCAGCAAGAAACTGGCAAACCTGTAGGTTGGACTCCAGCTGATGAAATTCTTGTACCTGCATCAAAATTTAGAATTATTAGGGGGAAAAACCAACAAGAATGAAGGCATTTTAAACCCAAAAATTTTTCATAAAGGAAGAATATGTATCTATTAATATGTATGCCTTGCACTCGTCAAACTTTTCAGCAATGGGACCCACTTTTTAGAATAACATCTGTTGGGACACACCAAAAGTGATATCATTAACTGGAATAAAAATGTCATGGCAGAAGTAACATCACAAAGCAGAAAATATTTTTCTCCACAACAAAATCTAATAAAGGCTGCAATCCTAAAGACACTTTCCTGGGTGTAAGACTCATTGAACACAATGGGGTTTACTTTTGAGTGGACATGTTTAGGATTGTGCTCTAAGTAAATGAAATGTTTACAATAAGTAGAAGTTGATGCATTTTTTAAAAAGAAGAAATCCTCCTAATTCTCCCAAACAGTTGCTGATCTGTTTAAATTTTTCCCCAAATATTCTGGTTTGCAATTCTATCCGCATTTACCTGTGTAGATCCCATTGACTATCATTGTTAAAAGCATAGACATAATTGCATATACACATATTGAAATAAATGTGGATCCACTTGAAATTGGCTTGTGACCCACCTAGTTTGAGAAACACTGACCTTTCTGTGCTTGTTAAGTAAATCTATTGGGTTCTCTTTTGAACCCAGTAACCCAGGAGGGAGACAGGAACCAGACTGGGGGAAGCAGATCTTCCTACAGCCTGTAAGCATTGCTGATTTGCAAAATCCCATCTATCTGAAGTGAGATCATAAAACCATTTATTTATCTGCCACTAAGAGAAGAAACACTTCCAAATTTTGTCCTTAGAAATTCTTGGTGTTTTATGTTAAGTCTGTTGCAGCAATAATTGATTTTCTTGAAGAAGCCTAATGATGTGCTCGCTCTCCATATCCCTGGGTTAGAGGAGCGCACAACAAGGTCTCTCCTATTGATTTCAGTGTGTGGCTAGAGGAAACAGTACACAGGACCCTGTTGTCTAAGAAGTCATGCAATCAAATGGCATTAGACATCACCTACCTCTTCCAACGCTTGTATCAACTGCACAGTTTTCCTGCCGGCTGCAGTGGAGTCCTCGTAATTTAAGGACATTATTTGTTTAGAGATTTCCCTGAACCAGGCCTGCAGATTTTCTGTTCAAGCAGGAAATGGGTGGTGGGCAAAACAGATTTTTTTAAAAGTTAATTGTTCTTCAATTCAAAGATAGACGTATCAAACTCAATTTCCATATATTTATAAATTTTGATGAGTATTCTTAACAAAAATCTTGCAGGATTTTTGTAAACTGAGTGATGCTTATGGATATTTATATATTTGCTTTTCAACCTCCCCCTGAAGAAAATTCACAGTAATTTGTAGAATGAGACAGTTTGATCTGTCATTGGCAGATTTTTGTAAATTATGGATATTTACATATTGCTTTTCAACCCCTCCCCCCAACTCATAGTAATTTGTAGCATGAGAAAGCCTGACCTGTAAAGCCTGATCTCTGTCATTGCTGGTAGTGGAGACACACGCTCCACATCCCACATGTTAAAATTAGACAAACAATTCATGATCACTCCTAAAAGCAGGCATCCATCAGTCTTGAGAGACTATGGTATCATGCTCGGCTCTGCACACGTTGCATGCGAAGCATGATGGCCTGGGTTAGATTGCTATGGAGAATAGGCTGTTACCCAAGCAGCAAATCCCCCCTCTCCACACCACTAAAATAGTCCAATGGAAAGGCAGAGCCAATACGATTGGATCCAGCTGGCGTCACAGAGCTGGGCTAAGGACAGGAGCTCACCCTGTCTTGTGGGGACTGACCTGGGTCTTGAACCCTGGCCTGCTGGTTAACAGCCACAGTGTCTTAACCACTTGCGCCACCCACACCCACAGATCACTCCTAAAAACAGTCTATAAAGGGCAAAATGAAATTTCTCTGCAGAGTCCACCCCATGCATCTGATCAGCCATCTTAAAAGGAAGAAAGCAAGTCTGAAAGCAAGTTTGGACAGAGAGATTTGCAACCCGCAGATCCCCTTGAGGGCATGATGCATGTTATGCACCAGGCGAGACGGACTGATCATACATGTTACAGAGACAGAGCAGAATTACTAAGCCCAAAGGAAGCCAACTGAAAGAAGGTAGATTTGGAACAGTTAATATACGGATTTGCAGTGCTTAACATTGTAGATGGGAATTTGGGGCTCAGGTTTTTTGGGAGCACACAACCATGGTTTGACTCTATGCAAAGCAGCTTATTGCATTCTCACTTCTTCAAAACAAAAAACAAAAACTAAATGTAAAAATAAAAAAGCTTGCTTATACTTTTTGCATTTCCACCAGCCTACCATTTTTCTCTACTCTTGTGAGGGGCTTCACGCCTGAAAACACATCCGCCAGTTCTGCCATCCTTTCTGAGCCTTCTTTTTTGTAGCTTTCCCATTTTGCTTGCTTTTCAGAGAGCATCTGCTTGAACATCTATTGGAAACGTAGTTTAAGTGGACTGATCTATCACACTTAGATTTAACACAAACTGATCTATGTAACATAGGAGCGGTCATGGAAATGGACTCTTTCTACATTATACGCAGAAAATGGCAAGGGTAGGCAGTGACCTCCCAAGATCTGGGAGACACCCCAGAGATCTCTGCCTATCAAAGGAGGCAAGATTGGGCTAGATGAACCAGTCACCCAACTCAGTATAGGGCAGTTCATATGGTCAACTGCAAAAAATCCTACTGCATCCGTTATATGCTTAAGTACAGACTGCTTTGGTATACACAAGATTGTTCTAGAGTAGTTCGTACACTGTGGTATAAGGACCACTAGCCTCTAGAATATTTCTAGGTGATGTTCAAGCCATTGTTAAAAGTATAAGAAAATACTAATGGAGGCTTCTTTATAATTTTCATTGCTAAAAAGGAATCCAACCTGAAAAGTAAAAACGAAGCTTCCTTCTTCAGCATTGTAAAGAGCAGCCATGGAAACTTCCGAAAAAAAGCCCTACAGTGTGCATCGTTCTTTATTCTTTGCACCGTTCTTTATTCTTTGCACTCTGAAGAGAATATAATACCCAGTTATGTTACCTCTTTCAAGATGAATTCAAACTGGGCTGTATCCAGAAGAAGCTGGAAAAGGATTTTGGCATTATATTTGGAGTCGGTTAGAACCTGGTCCTTGATCTGGCGAAGGCGCTTGTTACTCGGGTCGCAAGCTGGACAAAGGGAAAAAGTGAGGGCTTTCTTTAGAAGCAGGAAATGCATTTTAAGTTGGTACCATGAATAATTACTGTACTGCTGTGCTGATTTAGATCAGAATTTTAATTAAATACAACATTCCACTGGCAACAGAGAAGCTCAGATGAAGGGTCCAAATTTGATGCTTTTCTCCTGTTGTTTATACCAGAGAAATATTGGTTCTGAATACCGTGATTCAGTTTTAGATCCACATGGTCAACAGGTATTGATAGCTCTGCCCTCTATGATCAGAAACCTCAGAAGCCGTAGCCTTTCTTCAGCCTCCGAGGCTTCAGCATGTCCTCTAGGCATGACCACAACTCTGTATCCTGGTTAAATCTGGAGGGTTACAGGTCAGGCCTGATCCCCCAACCCAACAAAAATCCAAAGGAAATGCAATTCATCTCTTGTTACTCACTTTTTGGTCTCTGCAAAGACTATACACTCTAGATCAGGGGTCCTCAAACTACGGCCTGTGGGCCGGATATGGCCCACCAGGGCCCTCAATCCGGCCTGCGGGCATTTTTAGGACACTCCCCCCGCTTCCCCTCCGCCGGGGTTGGGGGGGAACCCCAGGGGCCTTGACGCTAGGCGCACGAGTGCACGGTTCCCTGGCCAGCGTGCGTGCCCTTCCTGCTCAGTCGCTGCTTCCTGCTGCCTGGCCGGTGCACGTGCCAGCCAGGGAACCTCTGGCGCTGCAGAGAAGCGGCAACAGGCGTGTGCGCTTCCTGCTCAGTCCCTCATGTGCCCTTCCCTCAGTCCCTGGGTTCCTGCTTCCTGCTTGCTTAATGAGTAAGCCCATTACTTCTGTGTAGGTATACTTAGGATGGAGCACTGGTACTGCAAGGCTGCCACACTTCTCTAGGATGGATGGGGCTCTGATGCTTAGGATGGGGCTTTTATGCTGCAATGCTAGCCAGACTTTCCTGGGAGTAAGCCCATTGACTATCATGGGACTTCTGTGTATGAATACTTAGGATGGGGCTCTGATGCTGCAATCCTGCCACACTTTCCTATGAGTAAGCCCATTACTTCTGTGTAGGAATGCTGTGTAGGAATGCTTAGGATAGGGCTCTGAGGCTGCAATGCTAGCCACACTTTCTTGGAAGTAAGCCCGATGGCTATCATGGGACTTACTTTTGTGTAGGAATGCTTAGGATGGGGCTCTGAGGCTGCCTCACTTTTTGGGGTTTCTTGTGGCATAATTCATAAAATGTTTTCATCTTTCCATCAACTTACGTTATGCTGAGTAGCATTTTTACATGAAAGTAACACACTGCAAAATAATTTGTTCCTTATGACTTAATTTAAATAATTAAATAATTAACTATAGTCCGGCCCTCGACAGTGTCCGAGGGACAGTGAACCGGCCCCTTGTTTAAAAAGTCTGAGGACCCCTGCTCTAGATCATTACACCTTAATGCAATCTTTTTTATAGTTTGATGGCAAGGGTTTTATGTTTTTTGCTCTAGGAATATAATTTTAGACTAATCTTAGCATTTCTAATGTAATCTTTTGTGGTTACTGCTTTGCAAACTTGAAAGATCTTCAATTAAAAAGAAAACACCAAACAAAGGCTGATAATAGGTTAGAAATGCTTCTGGTTTCATGACTTGGAGGTTGATGTGCAACATATTGGGAACGGGAAATTAAAAAGCTGATTGTGCAACATATTGGGGAAGTAAAATTGCTTTACTTTCTATGACATAAGATTTTACAGCATTACCCGAGTCTGCAGTATGAAGCATCAACCACCGGATTGCCACATTGCAGTCTCTTAAGCAGTTCAACAGTTTGGGGATGTTATCCAGCACCAGCTCCTCTCTCAAACAACCTTCCTTGAGAAACTGCTGCACCTGGGTGTGAACGCGCTCAGTGACGGTAGCGTATCGGCTTGCCTTTGAAGACAGAATTTGAGCATTAGCACAAGAATAGGGGATTTCAGGCCAATTCTCCACTTTATGTGGATTTAAATAGTTCCATTATGCAGTCCTCATCTGAACCTGTATTTATTTTTATTTAGGGAATTTATACCTCACCTTTTCCATGCCACCTTTCCCATGGCATCTATTTTTAAACAGATGTATAAAGTAACAAAGGGCTGTGGGTGGCGCAAGCGGTTAAGATGCTGTTCCTGTTAACCAGCAGGCCAGGGTTCGAGACCCGGGTCGGCCCCACAAAACAGGGTGAGCTCCTGTCCTTAGCCCAGCTCTGCGACGCCAGCTGGATCCAATCCTATCGGCTCTGCCTTTCCATTGGACTAATTCAGTGGCTTGGAGAGGGGGGATTTGCTGCTTGGGTAACAGCCTATCCTCCATAACAATCCAACCCAGGCTTTCGTGCTTCGCATGCAGCGTATGCAGCGCCAAGTACGCTACCATAGTCTTTCAAGATTGACGGAGGCCTGCTTTTTTTTATAAAGTAACAAAGTAAAGAACAATAGTACTAAAACTTTAATCTTAACTATAGGTTAAAAATCAAGATACTAAAATATTGATCTTAACAAAGTTTAAAAAGAAAAAAAAACATGAAAATCTTTACAATAAAACATGAAAATCTTTACAATTTTTAGCATGTAAGAGAAAAAATAGTTTTTAAAAAATCCTCAGAGCATGTAAAGTGTGACACAAATCTTTCTAAATCCTATGCATAATTATTAAAAGTTTCTTTACAAGTTGCAAACTTTTCTAAAGGAACTGAAAAAGAGTTAAACCATGGAATAACACAGAATTGGGAGCTAAAGCCCAAAATTGGTTCAAAGAGGATGTTTCAGAGAACTGGAACTGAAGCCCAGAACCTTGTCCCTAAACTAGAAACAAGCAAAAACTAAAAATAAAAAATTAAAAGTTTATCATAGAGCTCAGTGTAATTGTTTTTTTTCTCTTTTTTTAAAAAAAAGTTGCTTGAAAACATTTTGTGCATAAGAACTGTTAAAATACAGAGTTAAACCCCCTCCCCAAAATCAAATAGTTGGCACTGCATTCGTTTTAAAATAAAATGAAATCCAGATGTTAACAAGATGGTTTTTTTTTAAAGTTTGGGCTCTGCAGTTCTCTCATTCTGGAGCAATCCTAACATATTTAAGCCAGCCTAACCCACATAGCATCTCTTTCCATGCTGGTGTGGGGAGGTTGGCATATGGCTGTGCAGTGGCCTAACCTCTGACGAGTGTGGCAGAAGTGACTTATGGCACTTTTGTGGCATATGCAGGTCAGCACAGGGCTTATGCCAGAGCTTATGCCGGTCTAACCGGAGATTAGGATTGCACTGTACATTATTTCATCTGCAAGGTGAAGATTATAGTATTGATAATTTCATTCCACACATTAAAAGATGTTTGCATGAAAGACACTTCCCTATAGGAAATGAGTATAGAGCTTTGCTTGGCTGTCACTTTCCAGTATTTTGCGCACAAACTCCTATGCAAAACTGGACAGTCTGCATTAGGAACATTATACATTTCTTATGCAAAACAGCTTTTTGTATAGGAACTATTATGCAGCCCTTAGAAAGCTATTCCTCTGGATAAAAGCATTACAGGACAAGTTTACAAGAAAGAGATCACACTTACCTGGACACTTTATGCAAGTAGTAAGAAATATTTTCCTACCTGTTCCTTGACATTGGAAAGATCCAGTGTGTTGTTTAGAGCTGTTTTTGCAGCTTTGTAAGGTTCCCAAGCCTCTGCTAGATTCACAGAGATTCCCATATAAATGCTGATAACCTGGACACAGATGGAGAAGATATATTTCTCTATTTATTTATTAGATTTGTATCCTACCTTTCTTCCTTAACAAAAAGAAACTCAAGGTGACTAAAAAAATTTAAAATAATAAAATACCATTAAAACCAGATAACAATAAGTACAATTAAAATACATTTAAACTCTACAAAAATAATAAAACAATAAAACCCAGGTTTAAAAAACACGTCAGTAGCAGCATGCAATACATTGGCAGATTCTTGGCCTGGCATCATCCAGGGTCTCTTGCAGGATCATGTCTGTTCATTTTCCTCTGAATTCTTTGCTGTGTTTTGCATTTTTCAACCATATGAAAATAATGTTAAAAATTTAAAATACAAAGAAAGTTTACTTTCAATCCTGTTTAAGAATCATAATATTTACCCAGTTATCTGGAAAGTATTTATCAACTATCTCTCTCATTTTTGCTTGCTGCGTGTGGAGAATGGATGGGTCGAAATAAAGGGTCACGTACAACATGGCTGCTTGCGTGGCAAGAGCAGTGCTGCGGTGTTCTGGCAATGGATATGCAGACACCTGCAATAGAAGGGGAGTCATGGTAAATGGAAGGCAATAAGGAACTGACTGCATGAAACAGAATAGGGCGACATGGTGAAGATGAAGCTTGGTGTGCTTCTGCCTGTGCCACTACAAGCCGTGACTCACCTGGTTGTAGATGTCGTCTGACCTCAGGCGACCGATCACCATACTGATAAAGGTTTCGCTGATGGGAACCCGGCTGAAGTAGCTCTCAGGGTAGTTTGGAGGCCTCTTTGCTCCAGGCTGGCTGGAATACCCAGTGCTCCGAAGGAGCTTACATATGTCATCCATATTGGAATCCGCGGAACGGGCAGCGCTGGGTGCAAATGGAGAAGGAAGCTTTAGAAGCAGGAATGTGGCATGAGAGAGAGAAGTAGACAGACAGACAATTCAAGACATAAGAACCACCAGGCTGGATCAGAGCAAAGACATATCTAGTCTAATCTCTTATACCTCTCAGTGGCCCACCAGATACTCCAGGAGAGACTTGCAATCTGGTGCCCTCGCTTACAAGTGCCATTCTGAGGAAGCTTACATGTGAAACCAGATTACAAACCCATCATTGTTTGTAATCTGGGATGGATTTTTTTTTCTCCAGAAATATGTCTAATTCATCTAGGAATCTAGGCCACAAGACATCACCACATCATGTGGCAAGGAGTTCCAAAGACTAATTACAAGCTTAAGACAGATGATTCTAATATCAGGAGCACCAATACCTAAATGCATTTAGGGTGGTTGTAGAAGCTATAAACAAAACCCAAAGTCGTGGTTGGTTAAATTTCAGATCATGAATTCATTTCTGCACAAGCTCTAGTTCTTTCAGCAGTTTTTTTCTTTATGAAAATAGGAAATGTTCAACACTAGCATTTGTTCCAGTTGTGAAAAATTATACATTGTATGTGTGAGAAAGTGAAAGTTTGATTCATGCCAATTCAGGGACATGAATGTGGTTGTGGGGAGGCCCTGCTTGTGTCCCCACTGCCTGATAGTCCCACCAAAGGGTCTGCTTCTCAGACACACAAAGCATGACAAAATGGATGAAAAATTTGATTGAATGTTGGGAACTAGCTTTTATTTATTAAATTTAGGCTGCAATCCTAACCACACATTCCTGGGAGTAAGTACCACTGAACACAATGGGACCTACTTCTGAGTAGACATGCTTAGGATTGCACTGTCAGTCTGTATAGTGGCAGAACATTCATCAATGCAGCTTCTTATCTTTTAGCAGCCCATCCAGAATCAAGAATGGTTACAAAACCAGAATACCTGTATCTATAGTAGGAAACAAGCATTCTCTCTCGAACCTCTCCTTCAATTTTCTGATCTATGACCAGCAACATGACACCGTACAAGTAAAGAGCTTCACACTATGGCATAAAAAGATTAATTCAAATTAATATCCAAAAGGACCAAATTGAATGCAGCACCTTTAGAGCAAAATTTAGAGCAAGACAGTCAACTGTTGAACTCTGCAATGATTCCACAGTCAGTCTGATCCTATATATCAGACTATTTTAAATTATTCCCCTCTTTCATAGCAAACACCCTTTTTGTTCTCATCTGTGCAATGCCCAACATACATAATTTGCAGGCCAAGTATCTGATGCCAAGTATGGAGCGGGGTGTGGGGAGGGGGAGATGGAGTTGTGTATGAAGATTACAAAGCAGCAGAAACATACTAGTACTCTCATATATACTGTCTGAATGCAAGCTCTTTATGATCAAATCCTATCCAGTGATGCTCTCAAAAAGTAATTGGCTCCTCTATAGTGTATGTGTAAGATATAGGGCTATAAAATATAATTCTGTGAATATGCTGGTTGTCCCCATCTCCAGTTTCCCATCAATGGCATTCCAGAAAAGCAAGCTCCAAGGAATCCCTGTTCTGTATAAGGATTGTGTTTTCAGGCAACTATTTCATAAATCACTAACAGCAGACCAAATCGTGTGATGAGACACATCTCTCATGGGGGTTACCAACTATCAAGACTAACTATCTTGCAAGGAGGAAAAGAGCTTATGATTTATCTTATTCAGGCAAATGATTTTTAAATATGAAGAAAGGTCAGAGTATATGTTATAGTATTGTAGAATTTTGATGCGAGTCACTCTTGGAGGTCGAAAGGTTGGATAAAAATCTACAAAATAAGTTAGAGTGACTAAGGGCACAATCCAGAGCAAGTTCAGTCTGCTCTGCCCTAACTGCTCTCTCCTAAATATTCTGTATCCAGAGCAGAAAGTTATGCTGCATCCAGAGAGTCAGGAAGCCTGGGTTGCCCTAACTGCTCCATAGCATGCTAAGTAAATGACACATGGGGAGGACTTGCTCCTGAGGAGACACCCCTCAGATCACACTGAACAAGGAACAGCTGTGGTGCCTACAGTGGTGACACGACTCTGCGCATCACCCAGTGCAGAAGTCTGTGCGTCACCCCTGGGATGTGTGCACCCCTATGTGGACTACGTGCACTATGTGGACTACTATGTGCACCCCTATGTGGACTACCCCTATGTAGTCGCCAAAGTTGGTGCCTGCGCAGTTGTTTCTGAAGCCAACTGGCTTCAACTGGTGGAAAAGTATCAGGGTTTGAAGGAGGAATTAGAAAGACTGTGGCAAGTGAAGGTGAATGTGATCCCAACAGTGACTGGAGCACTAGGGGCTGTGACACCCAAGCTGGAAGAATGGCTCCGACAGATCCCAGGAAGGACATCAGAACACTCAATCCAGAAAAGCGCATTGCTAGGAACAGCTAAGATACTGCGCAGAACCCTCAAACTCCCAGGCTTCTGGTAGAGGACCTGAGATTGAGGATAACATACATACACCACCCATGGAGGGTGAGAAAACAATTTATATATATATATATATATATATATATATATATATATATATATATATATATATATATATATATATATATATATATATATATATATATATATATATATCACTAACACTAACACTATCGATTACAACAGAGAAGCTTTAATGCTTACCAACAGCTGCTTTCCATCCTCATTAAGCAACACTGTTTCCAACGTTTGCTGTATATAAATTCCTTCATTAAGATCATCCAGATATCTAAAAATCAAGAACAGGTGAATCTCTTTTGTCCATTAGTTGACCTTGACTTAAAATATTTACAATTACATCTTTCCATCACTTATACAACTTACAGGCTACATCTTGCCAGCAAGAAGAAGATCCTGATTATTAAACCAATACATCCTGATTATTAAACCAACACATTAGCAGTTGGTTTACCTGTTTAAGTCAACTATGTATTTATGGACACTTTGGAAAGCCAAATAAAATCTGGTCAAGATTTCAAGGTTGTTTTCACGAAATTCATCATCCAAATCCAGTAGGTCTGGTTTAGCTTCCAGCTTTCCTTCACATGCCTCAGGCCCCTAGAAAGAGGATATAAATTAATAAGCTCATTAAATGCTCCAAAGATAAACTGAGAATAAAAATCTGTTTTTAAGCCATGGTCCTTGTGCTAATGTTAAACTAACAAAGGGCTTTTGTGAATCACAATCCTATTTGTAGAAAGAATTCAAGTCCTCAGGAAGACCCCAGAAGCTCCTCTGGGGTACTCAAGCTGCCATAGAGTCAATGGTTTGTCATGCAATTATTAAATGGCAACCTATGGGAAATGCATAGAGCAATCCAGAGTAAGTGCCTCTTATGTCTTCCCGTAGTTACTCTAGACTGGAGAGTCAATCACATATGATTTGAGACCAAGGGCAAAATCCAGAGTAACTAAAGGGAGTCTTTGCTCCGGTGTAAGAACAACTTACTCTGGATTCCAATATGAATTTCCCATAGGTTTTCACTAGGTGGAGCAGTAACTACGGGTGCATGTAAAGTCTCCTATGTACCCCCGTAGTTACTCTGGATTTGGGGGTAAAAGTTATTTATTAACTTAATGAAATTAAGAATGGCCAATCTGAATGCTCAATCTCTAAATAGCTTAAGCAAAATTCTTACCTTGAAGTAACTGAAATCAAATATGATGTCACCATATTTCTGTTGATCGACTTTGTCTTTGAGTCGGAAGACAGCCGGGATGAATTCGGAGAGTCTCAGAAGTTCAGCAATGATAGCGTTTCCACAAGAGACTATCCGAAGAATTGCCTGTCCACAGAGATTATTTTCAGCTAGGAAATCCAACATGATGACGACGAGGGTGGAGGCACAACCGTATTTTTTTCAATCTAAATCTCTATTTTTACTCTCAATGTTATTTGAAGAAAGATGCATTGCTCCATTAACATGTCTGCAAATTGTTTGCCATTGAGCATACTCCAGAGGAGCAGTTGAGTTCGCCTATAAAAAGCAAAAAGAATTATGTGACACCTTAAAGATTAATAAAGTACACTGATTTTGGTATAAGTCTTCATGGAGTACAGTCTTCTTCATCAGATGCATGAAGACATCAAGCACATGTGATATTGCAAGTTTTTGTTATCTTGGCTGTTAATGTACTGTGGTTTCCACCATACTACAAAACTTCTGTTTCTTAAAAATATGTGATCCTGGCCCATATGGTGCAGAATTCCCCCCTCCCTGAAACTGCAGTTTCCCTACTTACTGGATCCTCAGACTACACCCCCTCTGTAAGCCATCCGAAGCCTCTCGTGATCCTTTATTTCAGGGGTCGCTAAACTTTTTGACAGGAGGTCCATATCATCTCTCTGTCACTGTGTTGGGGGTCAGAAAACTAATTTACATTTCAAATTTGAATAAATTTACATATGTTTACATAAAGTATTGGAGTGGATTACAAGACTTGCCCAAGGGCTGAATAGAGGGGTCTTGCTGGGGGCCACAGTGAGGCTCTCCAAGGACCATATCTGGCCCCTGGGCTGGGGTTTGGAGACCCCAACTTTATTTCATCAGATAAATGGAAGTGATGCTTAACAGCCCTTGAATGCTTTTGGAGGGGAAAAGCATACAGCGAAAATGTCCCTGGCCCTTAGAAGGGTTCAGGAGGGCTTTCAGCAGCTGTGGATGACATGGATAGAGATGGTGCCCCCACAAACCTTTTAGATATGGTACTGAGGGCATTTGTCTCCTGCGGACCTCACCAATGCCAGTGAAATCAATACAGTAGAAATCCTTATTTCTTAGATCAGATTGTTGCATCAATTAAATAAAATACAGTTTGCTCATTTCTGCCATATGCACTTAAGACAATAAATAAATCTGGTTAATTGGATAAAGCAGGGATAAACCTACAGTTGTATCAGGCTTTCAGGGCAACATTATCTGGACACAGCAAGTGTTAATTAAGTTTTGACAAAATGTTTTATCCACTGTTTCACTTGTAAATAAAAAAAATGGTTCTATATAAAATAAATAAAGTAGTATTTTTTTGCATATGTAAATGCACACATTCTTATATATTGCTGTGCCCAAACTAGTGCTCCATAACTAGGAAACTCTGATAACTAGATGGCATCACCTTTACTATAAAGCAAGTGGTTAAGACATTGTGCCTGTTAACCAGCAGGCCAGGGTTCGAGACCCGGGTCGGCCCCAGAAGACAGGGTGAGCTCCTGTCCTTAGCCTAGCTCTGCAAAGCAGCTGGATCCAATCGTATTGGCTCTGCCTTTCCATTGGACTAATTCAGTGGCATGGAATGGGGGGATTTGCTGCTTGGGTAACAGCCTATCCTTCATAACAATCTAACCCAGGCTTTTGTGCTTCGCATGCAGCGCCAAGCATGATACCATAGTCTTTCAAGACTGACGGAGGCCTGATCTACTGACAGACAACAGGAGACCTGGATTGAAAGCAATAGGAAACCTGCATCCTGGTGCCCTCCCTGACACCTGGCATTCGGATGTAGCCTACTTCCAAAAACAAGAGGCTCACAGACCCATCATAGCTTGTAAGCATGATGACCGTATGTCATCAGCAAAAAAAGGATAAAATGAAGGACACCCAAGAAAAATATAGGACATGACAAAATAAAAGCTAAACACACTCATATATATTGCTTTAAAGTGGTTAAACACTATATTGTTTATTATTAAATTTAAACTATTACATATAAATTACAAGAAGACTACATGCTGTCTGCTCACAAGGAAAAGGAGGACAATGAAGATTTTTTTTCCAGGACAGAAGGCTTTATAAAAAGAGGGCATGTCCTGTTAAAACAGGACACACGGTTACCCTGCTTGTAATCTGTCCTTGCCCGGTCCTCTTCTGAAGGCATCTGGGTCAGACACCCCAGCAATGTCTGTTCAAGTGGCTTCTGCTGGTGTTCTTTTTGCATTTTAGATTGTGAGCCCTTTCGGGACAGGGACCCATTAGCTTTTAATTAGCTCTTAATTTTTTCTTTTTCTTTGTAAACTCCTTTGTGAAATTTTAGTTGAAAAGCAGTAAATAAATACTGTAGATAGATAGATTCCATTGCCACCCACATCTTGTTGCAAGGAGTTCCACGGTGTATTTACATGCATATAAACACCATAGCTTGTAACCTGTGGTGGGCTTTTCCTCCTAATTCCTTTCTAAAGGCATCTAGTCTGGTGCCACCCTGACATCTTGTGGCAAGGAGTTCCAAAGACCACTCACACCCTGGGCAAAGGAATGCTACATATAAACATCATGCATACATCATGGCTTGTAACATGTGAGGGGCTTTTCTTTCCAGTCCCCTTCTAAAGGCATCTAGCCAGGTGCCATCCCCACATCCTGTGGCAAGGAGTTCCACAGACCATTCACACCCTGGGCAAAGAAATGCTACCCAGTACAGTACTTACCCAGTCTTGGCAGGGGTTGGGGCACCTGCAAAGCTTGCAGTCCCTGGAGAGCCCAAGCCCTGGGATTTTGCAAGGGCAGCAGCAGAGGGGGTGATGCAGGGGGGTGCAGAGCAGAGCAATGCAGGGAGACCTAAGAGATGCTAGCAGGGCACAGGGGTGGTGCCAGCTGCAGCCACCTCCTCCTCCAGCTTCCCATCACATGAGAGTCTCTCAGGTCATGTGAACAGGCGCTGGCTGATGATGATGATGATCAGGAGCCTCTTCCTTTGCTACAGCCTTTCTCCTCCTCCTCCTCCTGCATGGTAAGAGGGTGAGTGGTTCCCAGCAGGGAAAGGGGATGCCAATCCTGGCTGGCCAGGGTGCAAGTCCCTCCCAAAGAAGGGGTGCCAGGGCAGGAGCACTCACTGGCACCCCTGGCACAGGGTAACCATATGTAACCTGTCCTCTTTTTTAGCCTTGTGTCCTGGGAAGAAAATCTTCATTGTCCCTTTTTCCTTGTGAGCATGGAGCCTCTTTAATTAATAAATTTTATATAATAGTTTCAAATGTAATGATAATATAGTGTTCAAATTAAACACATGGAAACAATATAATGCTTGTTTTTAGCATTAATTTTTCATATCCTACATTTTTATTGGGTGCCCTACATTTAGGGAAGGACCTTGTCCTTTTTTACACTTATGACTTATAGTCACCCTGCCCTAGCACCCCTTTTTAAGATGACACTCTGTTCTGACACTTTTTAAGATGACACTCTTAAAACCTCTTAAAATCCCATTCTATTAAAATGATAACATGGGACACTCTTTTAAGACAATGCTATATGGTTAAGATGACATCTAGGTTTTTTAAAAAAGGAAATCTAGAAAGAAATAATTTTATTTATAAGTAACAACTGGAAATAAAGATCCACAAATGTTTATCTCCCTATATTTACATGTGCTTGCAACTCTCACCTCCAGGCCAGCAAGGGTTGCCCCCCTTTCCCTGCTGCCTGCCTCAGGTCCCCCCCTTCTTTGATTTGGGAAAAGAGTGTACATTCACTTTGGACCAGTGGTTCCCAAAACTTTTCACACCAAGACCCACTTTTTAAGATGACACTCTATTGGGATATTATATTAAGATGATACTATATTTTTTAAAATGGCACCTATGTAGATCTCGAAAGAAATAATTTCATTTATAAATAATTACTGGAAAGAAAGATCCACAAAAGATTATCTCCCTATATTACATATGCTTGTGAACTTCAGGAGCTCAGCTTCTTGCAGGACAGTTTTCAGTTACAGTGATACCTTGTTTTATAAGCGTAATCCATTCCAGAAACATGCTTGTAATCCAAAATATTCACAGCAAAGTGAATATTCCCATAAGAAAAAATGGAAACTCTCACAATTCGTTCCACAACCCCTGCTGGGTTGCATCAGCACCCTGGGCATTAATGCAGGTCTGCACCCCAGAGATTAGGGTGCTGGTGTGGATCAGTGCCTTGAAACCTTGCTCAACCTTGCACAAATCTTTGCTCATCTTGCAAAGACGAGAAATCTTTGCTCTTCTTGTGAAATACTCCCAATCCAAGGGACTCGTAAATTGGGCTACTACTGTATCCCAATTGCAAGAGCCGAGCTGTTTGCACGGTGATTAGCAGCTATAGAATCTGGTTTTTGAACACCATCAGGGTTTGATGCAGTTACTTAGAGGATAGAATCATAGAATCATAGAGTTGGAAGGGACCTAGTAGGTCATCTAGTCCAACCCCCTGCCTGCAGCAGGAATTCCCCCTAGAGCATCCCCGACAGGTGCTCGTCGAGTCTCTGCTTGAAGATTCCCAGTGAGGGAGAGTCCACCACCTCCCTTGGCAATCTGTTCCACTGCCGAACCGCCCTCATCGTCAGGAATTTTTTCCGGATATCCAGCCGGAATTGCAGTTTGTATCCATTGGTTCTAGTTCTGCTTTCAGAAGCAGCTAAGAACAAATGAGCCCCTTCCTCCCTATAACAGCCCTTCAGGTATCTGAAGAGGGCAATCATGTCTCCTCTCAGCCTCCTCTTCTCCAGGCTGAACATCCCAAGTTCCCCCAACCTTTCCTCGTAGGGTTTCCCTTCCATCCCACTGATGATTCTTGTGGCTCTCCTCTTGACTTGCTCCAGCTTGGCAGCATCTTTCTTCAGGTGAAGTACCCAGAACTGAACACAGTACTCAAGGTGAGGTCTGACCAATGCTGAATAAAGAGGAACTAGAACTTCTCACGACTTGGAAGCTACAGACCTCTTAATGAAGCCTAAAATGGCATTTGCCTTCTTTGCAGACACATCACACTGCTGACTCATGTTCAGCTTGTGATCCACGGCAACTCCAAGATCCCGCTCACATATTGTGCTGCCAAGCCAAGTATTCCCCATTTTATATCTGTATTTTTGGTTTTTATTTCCTAAGTGCAGAACCTTGCACTTCTCCCTATTGAAATTCATTCTATTTGTTACAGCCCAGAATTCTAGTTTATCCAGATCCTCCTGGAGGTTTCTCCTGTCTTTAAATGTCTTCAGATCTTCCCTTCTCCCTTCAGTGACCCACCAAAGATCAGGTTAAAACCTGACCAAAGGCCCTCAAACAGCTTCCTTGGGCCAGGCACCCACTCTCAGCTTCACCCACCTCATAGGATTGTTGTGAGGACAGCAGGAGGGGAAGAACTAAAGCTTTGGATTCTGTCTTGGGCATGGAAAGGTGGCGTATAAATCCATAAAGCAACCCACAAACATTTATCTCCTGATAGTAGTGGTGCCTAACCTACAGGTGACAACAGATAAAAATTGGAATTGACCTGGATCACATGCAACCACCCACCCCACACATAAAAATACATTTACCATAAATTTGTAATACAAGTGCCCTCACTCCATCAAGATCTTGTGGACCAGCTGTGGTCCCTAATCCAAGGAATGGGGGGAATTCCCGGTGGGGTGGGAAGGCTGGTTCATGTTTGTGCGCTGACCTTACCCTCCCAGGATTGGGGCAGATGTGCCTTATGCACTTTTGCAACAACACCCCCCCCCCCAGCATGGGACTTGTGTCTGAATTTATGCCGGCCTAATTGAGGATTAGGATTGCAGCATCAGTGTCCTAGATTTGCACATGCTTTCCAACTTTATAAGCTCAGCTCCTTGCAGGGCAATTAGCCACTTTGCAAACTGCAGGAACCACTCAGGATAATTAGCAGCTACAGTATCTGATTTTGGAATAGCTTCAGGACTATCAGTTATCTGATTAATTAATAACTAAAATTAATTATCTGGTCTTTCCATCATCTTTTGGCAACCCACCAAAAATCAGGTTGTGAGGAACCAGTGGTTCCTGACCTGCAATATGGAAACCACTCCTTTAGGCGCATGGCAGTAAAATGTGACTCATTTGCAACAAGGAAATAAAAAATACTTTGTACATGCTCAGTTCTAAGCTTCCAGAGATGAACTCCAGTGTTGGGATGCACCATCTAAGGCAGTGATTTTCAACCTTTTTCATCTCACGGCACAAGGCACTGAAATTGTCAAGACACACCATCAGTTGTTTTTATCATAGACAAGGCACACCAGGCTGTTCAAATCCCCCAATTTTCCTATTAATGAATGTCAATCTCCAAATTTCCGTGGCACACCTGAGGATTATCTGTGGCACACCACCAGTGTGCTGTGGCACACTGGTTGAAAATCACTGATCTAAGGCTTTGAAAGTGTGTCGTTTTTGCTAGTCCTTTGAAACCAGATGCTTCTGCAGTTTTTTTAAACTGTATTTTACTCATAAGTAACAGTGCAATCTTAAGCATGTTTACTCAGAAGAAATCCCCATTGTTTTCAATAGTACTTACTCTCAGGAAAATGTGGTTAGGATTGCCGTCTGTGTCTTATTGATATTAGTGAAACAATTACTTTTTGAGTAAACAAGCATACATGGGGCTGTGTAGGACTTTTGTGAGATCTTGAAATAGAACTGTCAGCATTGAAAGTATTATGCAAGTCGTACACACATTTTGCTACCATAAAAGACCTATGCTTTTACGGTATATTTAGGGTGTTGAATTTTTTTTAAATGGCATCATTTGGCAATATTGCCAAATTGGCTCAAGTTGTGGGAATTCTTTGGAAATTTGTGGCCCAAGACCACTATATGGGAATTAACTGTTTTGAAATGAATTGTGTCCATTGTGCATTATGGAAATGTCATGTTCTAGAACATAGAATCATAGCGTGATTCAGTTCTAACAGTAGAGAGGCAAAGATGAAATGGGAATAGCCGGGACATTAATAGTAAGAACCATCAACTCCTCATTGGAGGAGACTGGGCTTCTTGAAGGGCACCCTAAAGGTGTCCCTTTTATCCTTTAGGGCAGTGGTTTTCAGTCTTTTTCATTTCAGGGCATACTGACCAGGTACTAAAGTTGTCAAGGCACACCATCAGTTTTTTTTACTATTGACGAGGCACACCATGCTGCAGGTAGGGGACTCTTTAATGCGCTTCCCCAAAGTCTTGCGACACTCCTGTAGACCATCTATGGCACAGTGGTTGAAAATCACTGCTTGGGCATTTAGGCTTGAAGCCAGAACCTTTTCTCTGCACACATGCTGATTGATAAGTACTTTTGCCAATTGTATGGGGCGCCTACAAAGTGTTGTTGGCAGGAGTTATTACATTGGTTATTTGTTATTTACCATATTTACTTGAATCTAATGCAGCATCAAATCTCATGTGCACCCCTCTCTTAAAAGAGGTGAAATTTAAAAAAATGTTTACAGGAGATTGTAATGTGCTGCAGCAAAGCAGGTGCAAAATTTAATTTTACTACGTACAACAATTAGTAATTTGATAATTATCTACTACTACTAATAATATTACAGTGGGTTCATGTTATGATTTTTATCTAATTGCAGTACTTTATATAACAATGGATTTATGTTACATTTTTAATTACAATATAGTGAACTGTTAAACTAAACACTGTTCTGTTCTAACTACCAAAAATCCATTTTTACCCAAATCTAATGTGCCATTGAATCTAACGTGCACCCTGATTTTGGAGAGTAAATTCGGTCGAAAAAGGTGAGCTTTAGATTTCAGTAAATATGGTATTTATTTATGTGATCCTTTGTGTAGAGCGGTTCTGAGGCTGTGTTCTGAGAATGCTTGACCGTTTGAAAAGTATTTCTGGGATTCTGTCAATCATAAGATTAGTTACATAAACATAAACATTCCCTACAATCCAGAGTAACTACGTGAGCATGTAAGAGACATTACGTGCACCCGTAGTTACTGCACTACCTAGTGAAAACCTATGGGAAATTCATATTGCAATCCAGAGTAAATTGTTCTTATACTGAAGCAAGGACTTCCCATAGTTACTCTGGATTTCGCCCATAGTGGTGCATTTAATATGGTATGTGCTGCTATGTGGTCATCACTGCCACTCCCCTTGTGCTGCATCGTTATCACTGCTTCAAATGGCAAGGATGGACCCGCTTATATGCCAAGTTGCAGCACCTCCTGTAATTATCATGCCCCCACGTTGGCTCTTTTCTGCACGTGTTTGTACAGGTCTGTTGCAATAAATAGCTGCAGAGGAGTGGGAGGCCTTACCTGGAGCACACCTAAGAGGCAGAACCGACAACTTGAGCGAGCACCCTTGACTGTGCCTCAGCATCCGTTGCAGAGAGTTCCCTGGAGGCAGAAAACTTTAAAGCCGCTGGCTTAGGCTACCATAATGAAGTTCCTTAACAGATGTTAAGGAATGATAAATCAAAGCCTTGCCTGCAGATTTGTAATTAATCCAAATAAAAGCCTTGCCTGCAGATTTGTAATCTAATCCCAATTTACAATCTCTTTTTATACATGTTTATTTTATGTATCCATGATCTTTCCATAGTGCTAGTTAAATTTTTCACATTTATATCTCTGTCCTTCCTCCAGTGAACTTTTAGAGTATTACTCATGGTATCTCTCCCTCCTCATAGCTTCACAACAATCCTATGAGGTAGGATGGGGTCGAGAGTTAGCAGACCCAAGTTTGCTCATTAAACTTCATGGCTGAGTATTAATTTGAACCATGATCTCGGTTCAACTCTCCAACCACTGTGCACCACACTAGTTGTTTGAAATAATTATTTTCAACGTGGACCCTTGAATATTGTTAAAATGAGCCTCCTTCAGTCAGAGTGAACTTTTAGCATTCCCAAGTATATCAAAGAGCCAGTTTGCATGAACACTTGTGTGCTCAGAAGCCATAGACCTAATGCTTTTGACAAAATAGCACACTGCTGAGCACGCTGCATGTGTGTGCAACAGGTGGTATTAGTGGCTTTTTGGAATGCCACCAGAGATATCACCAGTGAACATCCACTAGTGGACATCCACTAAAGTGGATGTCCACTGAACGTAGGGAGGATTAGGACGGACAAGAGAAAATTTTTCTTTACTCAGCATGTAATTGGTCTGTGGAACTCCTTTCCACAGGATGTGGCATCAAGCCTCAGTGCCTTTAAGAAGGGTTTGGACAAATTCCTAGAGATAAGGACCATCATGAGTTACAAGCCATGAGGGATGTGTGTAGATGTGGACAACCTCAAAATGCCAGATGTGGGAGCAGAGTGCACATGGATGCTGGTGTCATGTGTGCTCCCTGAGGCATCTAGTGGGCCAGTATGTGATACAGGAAGCTGGACTAGATGAGCCTTTGGCCTGATCCAGTGGAGGCTCTTCTTATGTTCTTACAAATCTGGGAAGCCTTCTTGCAGAATCTTTGCCTCCCTTTATACTAGGCTCTAACTTTAATGGGTCATCAAATGTACTCTTAAATCAGATTCTCTTGACCTCTTAAAATTCTGTATGTTACCGCCAGATGCCTGTTAAGGGTAGGGGCTAAAATGAGATGTCTCCATATGGCAGAAGGGGTGGCCTGAGACTATCTTTCTCTACTGCCATTTAACTCAAAAGGCAGCTTTAGACCAATATACATAAGCTGAAGCTGGTGCATCTTTTTCTCATACTTGAAAAGTAGCACTTCCTCTATGATGGTCTGGAGCTCCAATCCTAAACTCCCATTAGGCCAGCACAGATTCTGCACCACTCCAGGGGGGTTAGGCCAGTGCAGTGACATGTGCCAGTTTCCCCACATCACCACGGAAAAATGGAGTGTATAAATTGTGCTGCCTAAATTGGTTAGGGTTGCATCCTGGATATACTACCACCTTCCATTAATCTATTAGCTAATCTATTAATCTATTAGCTACCAACGCAATGCTTTTTTGATTATGGCTGCAATCTTAAAGACACTTTCCTGGGAGTAAGACCCTTTGAACACAATGGGCCTATTTTTGAGTAGACTTGATTAGGATTGTGCTCCAAATTTCTGAATTTAGCAACCATATTTAACAAAATATTGAGCTGATAATAATTGCACGGTAAACGTATAACATGTGCCCCTCATTATCCGTTAGTTTTCTGTTCCGGACTCTCCCATGGATAAAAATAATCAGTGGATAAAAAACCAGTTGAAAAATAGATTAATGATGTCTTGTCATGGATGTATATGATATTATCAATTATCATTTATCAACTTATAATTTCTTATAATTTATCAATTATCGGTTACCATATTTGAGCTGCGTTCAGCCAAACATGTGTTTGTGTTGTTACTTTGTATTGCACAGAGTTGATAGAATGCAGTCTTGGATCCTTCCCTAACCACTCAGCTACTCAGCCCTGCACCTTTCCAGTACCCCATTTTTCTACCTGTTCTGGGCAAAGCACCCCACATCTCTCCCACAGGGAGACTGGCCTTCCCAGCAGCTCTGTCCTAATCCTCTATGCGTTTTCAATGGTGACTGAACAAGATGCTACGAGATCCATCTGAAATTGTCTTGAAACCTATTTAGTAGGTCCCGACCCACAGTTTGACAAACATTGGCTATGCTGTGATCTTGAAGACATTTGCCTGGGAGTAAGACACATTGAACACAATGGGGCTTACTTTTGAGTAAACATGGTTAGGATTGTGCCTACTTGATTATAGCCGCTCTGTTGTAAGAAACCAGTTATTTTGATCGTTGCAGCTATTAAGTGATAAAGATGACTGGGTTTGGTTGTGGTGTTGCTGTTGCTCACCCTGTGAGGGTGTGTGCCACATCCGGAGATATGTCATATCTGCTACACAGGGGCAGCAAGAGAAGCCACCTCATGGGGTGTTGCTGTTGCGCTGGACCTAGAATGTGGGAGTTAAGACATCTGGGCGACATGCATGTTATTGAAATAACTTGAAATTGGAAGGTTACTCAAATATTTGTTAGCTAATGCCTGATGATGGCGGCCTAATGTAGCTTTGCAAGAGGCTAATGGATAGCACTGATGTTATGTTGATAGCACTGATGTTGCCATCCAAGTGCAGAACCAGCAGAGCGTTCAGTGTCTTGTCCTACGATGTTCAGCTGCATTGAAGTGCTGGGTGTTAAGAGTGCCATTTCCATTTATATGGAATGAAAATAGGGCACAACTGCCCAGACCAAAACATAGCATGTGGAGGAAGAAGGAAAGAGGACAAATGCAAGAACGAAAGGGGACAAAAAGTCAAAGGTGCATGGAAGACAATTTATTATCACTTTATTGTCACAAGGAAGACAATTTATTATGTGTTTCTGGTGCTCCTCAGAGGTGGCTGTTTTTTTTCTGTGAAAGATCTGAACAGTGTTGCACACCATCATCCCATCTGAACTACCGTTTTAACTTTTGCACATTTTTATTTTTGCACATGTTAAGACAATGTACTTGTTCACTATCAGGCTGGGTTCAAGACCTGGGTAGTACAAGATGCAGTGAGCTCCCGTCAACTGCCCAGCTCCTGCCAGTCTAGCAGTTTGAAAGCATGCGTGTGCAATTAGATAAATATGTACCACCTTAATTGGAAAGTAACAGCGTTCCATGCACCTTGGCGTATAATCATGCTGGACACTTGACCACAGAAGTGTCTTTGGACAATGCTGCCTCTTTGGCTTAGAAACAGGGATGAGCACCGCACCCTAGAGTAGGTCATGACTAGAAGGACAACCTCCAGGAGACACCTTTACCTTT
The DNA here is from genome assembly GCA_030015325.1 of Cryptoblepharus egeriae. Lineage (NCBI taxonomy): Eukaryota > Metazoa > Chordata > Lepidosauria > Squamata > Scincidae > Cryptoblepharus > Cryptoblepharus egeriae. Next base: position 10,432,706 of record JAREYC010000003.1, on the reverse strand, counting down.
TACCGTTGGAGAACTTCCCTTCAGAACCCATCATGAACTGAGAAAGCTTCCACAAAAATACCCAGAAATCCTCTGCAGTTCATAGGGGTTCCCCAACAAAGCAGATCATGTGGAAAGAATTTTTCAGTGATAGATGGTTTTGAAAATCACTGATGTGATATCAGAGTAGGAGTGTGAAACTCAATTCATACAGACACAGTGACTGGCTGACTTTTTTTCCTGGATATGGCTACAATCCAGAGTAACTACAGGACCTTTTACACCAACACTCGTAGTTATGGTGTAAGATGCTGTACCTGTTAACCAGCAGGCCAGGGTTCAAGACCCCGGTCGGCCCCACAAGACAGGGTGAGCTCCTGTCCTTAGCCCAGCTCTGCGACGCCATCTGGATCCAATCGTATTGGCTCTGCCTTTCCATTGGACTAATTCAGTGGCGTGGAGAGGGGGGATTTGCTGCTTGGGGAACAGCCTATCCTCCATAACAATCCAACCCAGGCTTTTGTGCTTTGCATGCAGTGTATGCAGCCCTGAGCATGATACCATAGTCTTTCAAGACTGACAGAGGCCTGCAATCAAAATCAAAGGGAAACCTATGGGAAATGCGTAGAGCAATCCAGAGTAAGTGCCTCTTATGCCTTCCCGTAATTACTTTGGATTGTAGTGTGTGACTACATTTTTGCTCCATCTAGAAAAAAATTTAAACATCCTCCCTTCCCTGTAAGTGGATCCTTGCAGGCCCTGCATTGCCTTTTTGTAATTAACAAATTATATGTAACAAATTATACATACTAGAGTTTTAAATTTGTAATATTGTGTTTGATTTAACCACCCAAAATAAATATGCAAGTGTTTTTAGCTTTTATTTTCTTATGTCCTCCATTTTTCTTGGATGTCCTCCATTTTGGGGTCCTTTGTCCTCTTTTGTGGTTATGACATCTGGTCACACTTCATATAGACGGCCAAAGTTAGCATTCCTACCACCTGCTGACGGACAGAAGTGACATAATCAAGCAGAAAGTGACTTCATTAAAGGAAATGGTGGTCAGAAAAAAGCATGTTGTTCTCACATGGTAACAAATTGTCTTCAAATGACAGAAGAGAAAAGTATATGGCTACAATCCAGAGTAACTACAGGATGTAACTACACCAGTGTAGTTATGGTGCCGCCTATGGGAAATGTATAGAGCAATCCAGAGTAAGTGGCTTTTACGTCTTTCCATAGTTTCTCTGGATTGTAGGGTATGTGCCTGTCATAGAAAGTCACAATACTGTAAAATATTATATTTTCCAGGTAATTCATTCACAATGCCTGGGGGATCCATGTTCTCCTTCAGTGGGGTGGATACATGTCTCTCATCTTTGAAGAACTGCCAGTCCAGCATAAACACCGGAATGGATATTGCTAAAAATGTGGCTCTCGACCTAGTGGAAAATCACAGTAAGTTGCTGTTGTTATACTTTTATTTTCCCTACACTCCCTTTTTTAAAGCTTTCAGTGAGTCCTAGAAAGCAAACATGATCAGAATTGTGTCTTCTTTATGTTGCTACAAGCAAGCCTATGGCCGTTCTGGCCAGTGTTTTCCATAGGTTGAGTGGTATTTTAATGTCAAATTTCTCAATGCACATCCAATTTTACTGAACTACTTCACTGTGATAGGCGATGACGTAAAAAGATGCTTGCTTGCATAAGAAAGAAAACTGAAGATTATACTGGCCCATATCCTAAAGACAAATTAAGCCCTTTATGATGGAGCAGTTAAGGTGACTTCCCATAAGATAACACTATAGGGTGATGTAACTGTGTAGACCCGTCATTGCCTTGCATTTTGCTCGATGTAGCATTGCCATTGAATGGCATTGCTGTCCTCTGCTCCAATTTAGCTTATGTTCTATTACTTGCTGCCAGGAATCTTCTTTCATCCCATTCAGGGATGGGACTATGTAAGCTATGTATGTAATCCTAACCATGTCTACCCAAAAGTAAGTCCCATTGTGTTCAATGGGTCTTACTCCCAGGAAAGTGTTTAGAATTGCAGGCTTTGGCAGTAAATTTGCAAAGGTCAAGCAGCAGGTGGGGAGATGGCTGAACCACCTGTCCTCTATTTCTGCCTTGTAAATTGTCCTCTCCATATGAAACTTTGGAGTACAGGAATAGCATCCAGGGTTAGACAATGAGTCTTGGCTGCATAATGTGAGCTCTCAAGCATGAGCCAGTTGTCACCTGAAAGAATGTTTCTCTTGGGGTATTAATCTCTGCTAGTATTAATGTTTGTTATAGTTATGACACAGTGAGTATTGCATAGATATAGCCAGTTAGAATTAGATTGCAAACACTGCTGGGGTGACATCGTGGTAGATATAGAAGTGGGTAACCCAATGACTTTTTGTCCTGACTTTGAAAGTGTAAGATAACATGGTTTGCACAGTTGTTTTCCCGTAGGTTTCAAATTACTAATAAGTGACTTAATGCACTGTGACAGTAGAGGGAGCCTTTGTTCAAACTTACATGAAACTGACTTATACTGAATCAAACCACTGATCCAGTTAGATCTATATTACTTACTTTAAATGCCAGTGGCTCTCCAGGATTTCACATGGGATATTCCACTACCAGGAGAAATCGGGTTGAAACATTCTACATGCAAACCAAGCTGCTAACCTACAAATACAGGGTACATGTACAACAGGATGTCTCTTGTCTTTTGTGCTCCCTGAGACATCTGGTGGGCCATTGTGTGATATAGGAAGGTGAACTAGGTGGCCCTTTGGCCACTTCTTATATTATTCTCATCTCCCTGTTTATGACTCAAAAATATAATGAAATGCAACTCTTAAGGGCAGAAAGACTGATTTAAGAATTATTTTTAGTTGTTTATTTGCAATTCAGCTGATTTGTTTAATTGCATTGGATTGAATTAAAATAGATTAGAAAACTGTGTATGGGTGTTTGTGTTTCTGAATTTGTTGTGTCTGTGTACAGGTATTTGATATCTCAAAGAAAATATAGAATATAAAATTTTTGAAAATGGAAGCTATTTGAACAATGAAAATGGAAGTTTTTAGGCAACATTTCTTTTTTCTCTGTCACACCCAAGAATCAAAAAGATCTGAAACATGAACCTAATTAATTGTAATTGTCTTTTTTCCAATTAGATAAAGCTTTAGTTGCTTAGATCTGTGTTCTTTAAATGGCAGAGATCTTAATTTTTTTTAGCATATTTATGAGCATCCATGACTTAGGGCCGAATCCTGAACACACCTTGTGCTGGCTCTAAGCACCATAAATATAATGTAAAGCAGTGGTTCTCAAAGAGGAGGTTTGGGACCACTTTAGGGGTTATGACTTCATTTCAGGGGGTTGCTAACAGCTGTGCCACCATTTTGGAATATGGCACTAAGTGCTGGTATCTTGGAATGGGCCACCCACACAGCTTTCATGGGAGTATGTCTCATTGAACACAATGGGACTTTGTTGTATGTTGCTTCCAAGGTTGGATGTTAGATCCTACAATGGGATTTACTGGAGGAGCTCTGGCACCACAGTGATGGAGGAGCTCTGGCACCACACTGATGTCACTTCCTTTTTGATGTAATTTCCAACCATGTCATCATTTTGGGGTGGGGGGATCCTGGACAGATTGTCTTTCTCAGAAGGAGGTTCCAGGCTGAAATGCTGGAGAACCCCTGCAGTAAAGCATGTTCATGGCATCCAGCAAGTTAGGAGTGGTGCCAGACCCTCACCAGTTATGCACTGAGCCAAGTGCTGGCAGGAAGATGATTTGCCACCTCTGGGTTAAGTGCAGCTGTTGGGCAGAATTAAACTTTTAATTTACTCTAGGGGGCAATTCTAAGCATGTCTACTCAGAAGTAAGTCCCATTGTCTTGTATGAGACTTACACTCAGGAAAGTATCTGTAGGATTGCATCCCTCGTTACTTTAAAAATTCGTGATGGAGAGGGCAGTTCAGCAGTGGAATAGATTGCCAGAGGAAGTGGTGGACTCTCCTACACTGGGGTCTACACTGGGGTCTCCAGTGGGGTCTCGACAAGCACCTGTTGGACATACTTTAGAGGATTTCCTGCTAGAAATTGGCAGGGGGTTGGACTAGATGACCTGTTCTAGTCCAACCCCCTGCCAATTTCTAGCAGGAAATCCTCTAGAGTATGTCCAACAGGTGCTTGTCGAGACCCCACTGGAGACCCCAGTGTAGACCCCAGTGTAGGAGAGTCCACCACTTTCTCTGGCAATCTATTCTGTCCCTGTTCTGTCCCTTCAAACTCTATAATTCTATATGATTTTATTGTATGGGAGGGTTTTGAAAATGTTCCTGCTTGATGGTGTTGCTTCTGGACAAAAAAATCACTTGCAGTTATAGAGACATCATTTATGGTGGGTCCTGACAGATTGTGGATCCTGGTGTTAAAAAGTTTGAGAAACACCGCTTCTCAAGTTTAAGAAAAAAATATGGAAAAGATGAACCAAGAGGTGGCAGCAAAGGTTTCATGTTGTGGACTACAGTCAATCATTCACCTGTTTTAACAGCTGGTGGAATGTTTGAAGCGGATTTAGGAGGTTTTTCTTTGGGGTGGGAGGGTTCCCACTAGACATTGGGAATCTTTCCTACTAAAATGCAAACAGGATTAAGATTCTTGCCTGAGAGAGGAACTGAATGGATACTGCAAGCATTGTAGTCGGGGAATGCAAGGCTGAACGGCATCTTAAGATGACCTTGATCATCTCTTCCTTTTCCATATGGAGACTGCCATAATGTCTTATTTAGTAACTTATAGTTTGAGATTTTAAATTCTCAGCCTGTTGGCGAAGAATTCCTGCAATACTTATGACCCACCCGGTTAAATGCAGCCCAGAGCCTTTTATTAGGGTCTGCCTGTTGCTTGACTGTTCCTTTGTTTTTGCAGTTCAGGAAGAGAGTTGATGTATTGAGTTCCTAAAGGGGCTGCCAAACAAGGCTGGTGGTCTGTGATCCTTCTAAAAACCTGAATGTATTGAAACTTGAATGTATAGCACAGCTTTTGCTAGGTTTTATATGCAGCTCCAGGCATATCTCTATCCTTTTCATGTGGCCTGAGAAAGGGCTTTGTAAAACTTAAAAGCTTTGCAAGTTCTTGCCAATAGAGGCATGTCTGGTTTGGCTACACTGATGTAGGTGACTCTCTAGAGGAGCAGATTTTCAGGAACTTGGTATGTAAATCAAAACCAATAGAGGCTTGAGTTGGTAGCTGGATAGACAGTGAGTCCATAAAAGTTTGTTTAGGATTAGATACACCCTGAATTAAGTACATTTTGGCTGCAATCCTAAAGACACTTTGCTGGGAGTAAGACCCATTGGACACAGTGGATCTTTCTTTTGGATTGACATGTTTAGGATGGTGCTTTTTGCCAGTTGGCTGAAATCCAAAGAGAAGGAAGTTGAATAGCAGGGACCAGAAATTCTCCCACCTCCAAATACTTTGTCTCTGAGGAAAAAAAAAACAATGAAGTAAGCATCTGCAGTTTATTCATTTCTTGATTTCTCAACACTATGAGTAACCTTTGCTTTGTGTCATTAACTTTAGGAAGTCTTGAGAAACTGAGGCTGCAGTCCTAAAGACACTTTCCTGGTATTAAAAAAAACAAAGCAGGCCTCTGTCAGTCTTGGAAGACTATGGTATCGTGCTCGGCGCTGCATATGCTACATGCGGAGCATGAAAGCCTGGGTTGGATTGTTATGGAGGATAGGCTGTTCCCCAAGCAGCAAATCCCCCCTCTCCACGCCACTGAATTAGTCCAACGGAAAGGCAGAGCCGATACGATTGGATCCAGCTGGCATCGCAGAGCTGGGCTAAGGACAGGAGCTCACCCTTTCTTCTGGGGCCGACCCGGGTCTCGAACCCTGGCCTGCTGGTTAACAGGCATAGTGTCTTAACCACTTGCGCCAACCATAGCCCAGACCCATTGAAAACAATGGGGCTTACTTTTGAGTAGACAGTATTGTGCTCTGAGCCAACTTTTTGTAGTTGGAACTACCTGCTCCAAAGCTCATTTTAAAAACAGGAGTATATTTGTGGTCACCTCACAAGTTACTCACCTGCCTGTCCTATTCCCAATCCACAGGGCATCTCCGACAGTAGAAATGTTGCCAAAACTCATAATTACTTGATTCAAAAGACATGTAACTTGGAATTAATTCAAATCAAACACTGTTCTCCCGAGGGAGTGTTTATTTTCCTCTGTATTGAATTGAGATTATCATCCAGGATTTGGACAAAAAAGAGAAGATCTTTATCATAATGCAGAACAATAATGCAAGCCAATTTTGAAAGTTCAGGGAAAAATCAATTTTTTCCTGACAGTTCTCTGTAAAAGACAAATTTATAAAATGTTTCCAAATGAAGCTGAATATGTTCATCACTGATATTTGCTTTATTGAAAACAGTAATTCATTACCGCAGAGAAACGTATTGTATAATGGTGTTTCGAACAACCCACATGGAAAGGCATGTTGATGCTTCTTCTAATTTAAGAGTGGTGACCACATTCAGTCAAACGTGGTTTGGAGAATTGTGAAATCTCCACATCTGTGCCTTCTCTCTGTTTTCCTATTCCATGTGTGTATGAGGTTTTAATTCCTAAATTATCATTTGAATTGAGCAACCCAAAATTTGGTCATTGAATGGACACTGGTATGTGAGCTTGCCAAACCTGTTTTGCAAACCCAGGTCAAACTATGATTTGTAATCCTAGTGTTGGATGTCTTACTCAAACCATAATTTGCTAGTTTGGAGAATTATGTTAAGCCAAGGGTCTCCAAACCTTTTGGCAGGAGGGCCACATCATCTCTCTGACACTGTGTCAGGGGCTAAAAAATATTTTACATTTCAAATTTGAATAAATTTACATATAAGAATGTATTGGAGTGGATTACAAGGCTAGCCCAGGGGCTGGATAGAGGGATCTTGAAGCTTGCCAAGGGCCGCATCTGGGTTTGGAAACTCCTGTTAAGCCATTTTTTGGTTAAATGCTTTTGTATCACAATAGTAATTTATAGTGGCCTAAAGGTACATAAAGATTTACTGGAAAAAGAAAATGTGTTGTAGAAAGAAAACCAAAGAAAATGTAAAACCCAAACAACTCCCTGATTAGTAAATATAAATTCTGTCTGGTGCCAAATGCAAGTGCAGTGGTGTAGCTAGGAAAGTGCAGGGGATGCAGTTGCACTGGGTAACAAGTTTTAGGAGGGCAAATGCTGACACTAGTGGCCAAAATTGTGAAAAATGGGGTATGTATTAATGATAATACCATCATGTCATATATTGTTGGAAAGTTAATTTAATGTAAACTACATTGGAATATCTATATTCTATCAAAAGTTATGGCCAATTAACCAGAAAATAAAAACACAAAAGCCTATGGAACAAAAAGTGAATTTTTTAAGCTCAAAATTTTCCCGTGATACTGATTGCTCTGAGAACCAATGAGAGATGTAATTCTGATACTCTATGGAGCTATTAAGGTATTAATATTAATCAGCTCTCATTTCCATATGCAATTTATCTTTTTATTTTTAAGGGAAAGCAACCAACATTTAACAAGTGTTGAATGGGGCAGAAGGAGTGCAAATGTCTCTCTTCATCCCAAGGTGGTGTATTTTACAGTTGTTGTTACTGGCATCTCTTATTTTTATTAAGGGGGGGGGGTGACATATAAAAACCCTTGTGCAAGACCCTTGTGCAAGATGTTCCACAGCTCAACGTCTTCAACCCTTGTGTAAGATGTTCCACAGCTCAGTCAAAATTGTCAGGGTGCTGCTGCTGCCCTTGTTGGTTCCTGTAGTCCAAATCTTGCACAGTGGCTTATCTCCCAACCCAGGAATTGGTAGTCTGATGTCTCAACAGCCCACCTATTGATGGTGGAGCAGACTGGGGCTCTGACCTAGTCTTCCCAGCCTGGCCTAACTCACATGGCATATCTTTCCATGGTGGTGTTGGGAGGTTAGCACACGCCTATGCAGAGCACTAACCCAAACTCCCGGAGTGGGGCTGAAGTGTCTTACTACACTTTTGTGATACTCCCAAGTCAGCACAGGACTTATGCTGGGGCTTAGGCCTGCCTAATTGGAGATTAGGATTGCAGCCTTAGGGTGCAATCCTGAGTAACTACGGGGAGTCCTTGCTCCGGTGTAAGAACAATTTGCTCTGGATTGCAATATGAATTTCCCATAGGTTTTCACTAGGTGTTGCAGTAACTACGGGTGCATGTAAAGTCTCTTACGTGCTCCCGTAGTTACTCTGGATTGTAGAGTATGTCACTTTAGAAGTGAACCAGAAACCAGAGCTCAAGGCTTGAGTTCCTGGAAGGGGGGCGGGGCGGAGAGAAGGTCTCAGAGCTTACAAAGGCTGGGGAGTCAGCTGTTGAGTCTTCAGCTTCTCTTTGCCGCCCCCCCCCCCCCATTTCCCTGCTGGGGCATGATCCAAAGGATCATGTCACTGCCCCAGCTTTCCTGCCCACTGCCTCACAAACTTTTAGGGAGAGATTACCACTGCTTTATGGCTATATTATGTTCCTTTGCTTTGGAAATTTTATGAACACTGGTATGTGTTATAGTTACATAGGGTTAACATTCATGATTTTATGCAGTTATTTAATTTTGTTTTATTTTGTTGTAAACTGTTTTAAATACCAGTCTGAGAAAGTATCATAAATGTTAATAAATGCATTTAAATATTATGTAGCCTACCTCACAGGGTTGTTATGAGGGTAAAAGGAAGGGGGAAGAGTCATGTACACTGCTGTGTAGCTTCTTGCAATCCTTGTAAGTGGAACCTCAATGGGAAAAATAGATAAAAGCAAAATGCTGTCTTCTGTTTAGAATATATTTGCTCAGCTTCCATACAAAGAAACCATTTGAACTGTTATAGAGATGTTTCTGTGGAGAGTTTGTTTTCCTTGTTTGAGTAAACTCCCCCATATGTGTCAAGTCAGTGACCTAATTGTGTGTGAAAAGACAAATTAAATCTCCCTCCTCTCTGAATGGAAGATATTCAGTAGGATTTAAGAAACTGATTCAGCTGGAACAAATTAACTGGTTTAACAGAAAACACCGCTGACGTGTGCTCAATTTGGAGTCAGAGCGCTTCCTTTATGTAAATATCATGTTTCCCTGGCCCTCCTTTTCTTAATCATCACGCTTTGTGTAAATGGTCACAGAAAGGGTACTGTACCCAGATATACAAGGGTAAGTCCAGATCATCAGTTTTTTCAGAGTATTTTCTTTGGCAAGACCCGGTATTTATAATCACACAAAGACAGTTTCAGTCATAAGGACTGGAACTGGATGGAACCTGCATTTTGTTTCAAAAATCAGTCAACTGCATACCACTGGAATGCTTAGAGCACAATCCGAACCACGTCTACTTAAAAGTAAGCCCTGTTGTGTTCAAAGGGTCTTACTCCTAGGAAAGTGTTTTAGGATTGTAGCCTTAGAAGCAGGTATACCTTTCCTTTGTTTTTTTGTATCTGTGCCCAAAGTATGTTTCTTCTGAACTTAACCATGATCACTGCATGAAACTTCTAATAGGAATTGATACCCTTCTCCTTGGTGATCTTAGTTCCTATTCATGGGCAAGTGCTCTACACGCATTTTGTTTTGTAGGGTGGTATATGGCATATAGTATTTGGGCAGTAGCTTTCGAGCTTCTTAGCAGTGGGATCCACTTCTTAGAATGACAATCTGTCAGGACCCACTGGCAGTGACATCATAAGTTTAGTTTTCAAACCTAAGCCACAATCAGCCGTAGTTCCCTCATTTGGCTGTTATTTACATAGCTCAGAATTAAAATATTCCAGTTTGAAAGTCAAAGCAGAACACAGTCTTGGATCGTTCTCCAAGACTTCTCGTACACATAGTTCTCGTACACATAGTTCTTCTCCTGTTTCCAGCATCCCATTTTCTGGTCTATTCAGGACAAAGCATGAAGCATGAATCAGCAGCTCCGTACCCTGCACTTTAGCTCTGTTTTTTCAGTGATGGATGGGATAGGAGTTATGTGACCCACCTAAAATAGGCTCTTGACCCACAGATTGAGAAACAGTGGTTAAATGTCATTGCTTCTTCTAGTTTGTAACTATCAACACAGATTGGTACCAGCTTTAGGTGCAACCTAGGCTGGCACAACTCATCAATCTTCCCATTCTCATTGTGATATAGGGAGGCAAGTGCATGTCTGTGCATTGGCCTAACCCTCCCACAAGAGTGGTGCAGAAGTGCCTTACAGCACTTTTGTGACACCCCCAGATCAGCACAGGACTTACGCTGGCCTAACTGGAGTTTAGGATTGCAGACTAAGAGCACAATCCTAACCATGTCTACTCAAAAGTAAGCCCCATTGTATTCCATGGGTCTTACTCCCAGGAAAGTGTCTTTAGGATTGCAGCCTAAGTGTGGGTATTTCCATGCTTTACCTGGGTACACCAGCAAACTTCTGCATGGAAAACAGACTCAGCCCGTTGGTCCTTTTAAGCATGCGGGGCCCTGTCTACACATATGCCAAAATTGTGACCACCAGAAGGATGTGGTCAGTGGATATGTTGGATGTGACTAGCGGGTTCAAACTAATTTCCCTCTTCTACGAAGCGGGTGGCAAACCTCTACACGCCCCAAAAGTAGAGCTCAACACATTCCCATTTCACCCTTGTGAGAGCTTGCGTCCTGAGCACACTCTTGTACTGCAGTGAGTCTTGGACCCTTTATGCATGGCAGGAGAAGAAGCTGAACACCTTCCATATGCGCTGTCTCCGACGTATTCTTGGAATCACCTGGCATGACAAAGTCTCAAATGACACAGTATTGGAACGTACTGGAATCTCTAGCATGTTCACACTTCTGAAACAGCGGCGTCTACGCTGGCTTGGGCATGTCGTGAGAATGGCTGATGGTCGGATTCCAAAAGAACTCTTATATGGAGAATTAGTGCAGGGAAAGCGCCCAAGAAGGAGACCACAGCTGCGATACAAGGACATCTGCAAGAGGGATCTAAAGGCCTTGGGAATGGACATCAATAGCTGGGAAACCTTGACCTCTGACCGTTCAGCGTGGAGGCAAAAGACCCAGCATGGCCTTCTCCAACTGGAAGAGACACTTGTTCGGCAGGCTGAAGCAAAGAGACAGACCCGAAAGCAGCGAAATCTGGGCCTGGGCAGGGGACGGAATTTATTTGTCCTCAGTGTGGAAGGGATGGACACTCTCAAATTGGCCTCTTTAGTCACACTAGATGTTGTTTCAGGACCTCCAGTCAGAGCACGATACCATAGTCTTTTGAGACTAAAGGATGCCAATAATAATAATATGATTTTACATCAAAATATTATTTTGTATGCCATAAATGTCTATGAACATAGAGACATCATAATATCTATGTTCTTCTTAATCTTTGTTGGTATGTCAAATCTAAGCCATATCACTTATGTGGCTTTTTTTAGGACCTCTGTCATGCATACATTCCTGAAAAATTTGCCTGGCTCCTTGTTTCAAAGCAAATTGTTGAGCCTGTGTATTCCATTACTTTTTCATTTTCTTTTAAAAGCAGAATGCTTTTTTCTGCCCATGTAGTTTTTGTCAGTCTTTTGGGTATTTCTGTTTAATCAAACTGCTGTATAGTGAATTTGGCAACAGGCAGCCCAATCCTAAGATGCCCAGTGCCCAAAGGAGCGGCAGAATTAAAATGGCAACTGATGCATCCTAAATGTGTTGGGTAGCTGGCAACACATTGGGGGAAGGGGACATTCGTTCCCTTTCTCTGGTTGTGGGAGTGGGCTTAGAAACGATGCTATTCAAGTCTGCGTCAGCTATTTAGGTGATGCAGAATATAGCAGTTTTATGGAGGCCATATGGATTTGGTGGATGCAGTTGGACTAGGGCTCTACTGATCCCACCACATTCCCTCCCAAGCCCTTCCTTCCTCTCTGCCCTATCCTTCCCCTAAATGCCTCCCCCCAACCCAATTCATTTATCCGTCCCTGGAGCTCATCCTCGGCTTCGGGTGGCATGCAGCGGGCCTTTGGATGATACTTGTGTGGCACAGATTGGTGCTGAGTTGGTGTTGGCAGAGGGGTCAGTGCTGAGTCTTCCAGGTGTGGCTTATGGCACGTTTGCGACACTTAGGGTGCATGCCTAACCTAGGCTGGCACAACTCATCGGTCTTCCTGTGGTGATGTAGGGAGGCAAGCGCATGTCTGTGCACTGGCCTCACTTTCCCCCAGAAGTGGCACAGAAGTGTCTTACACTTTTGTGACACCCCCAGGTCAGTTTAGAACTTATACCGGGACTTATGCTGGACTTATGCCGGCCTAACTGGAGGTTAGGATTGCAGCCTAAGTGCTGGTAGAGGGTGCTGACTGTATAGGATTGAGCTGTCAAACTGCTATTCAAGTTCTTACTGAACACATTTTGTGCGTTGACTAATTCCAGTTTCTCAAGACTTCAGAAAAATTTGATTATTGCTTTATTTATACTATTGTTTGGCTTAAATTGCACAGAATAGTGACTTCTCTCTGCTTAGCTAATGTATATTTGCTATTGGTTGTATGCAGGGCCTACAAAACCCCCCTATTGACCTGGCACTATTGCAGCATTCATGCCCATCACTCACACAACACATTCACACAGCATTGACTCAACTTTTCCCTCAGCTGTTTAGGTTGGCAGTACCTGATCTGCACCTTTCTGAAGGGTCAGCAGGTTTGGGGGACAGTGGCAGCAGTGTTTTTATTGTTAGTATTTAGTAAGAATAGTAACAGTGTAACTGTATCAATGTTACCATGTTTTACCCAGCATTATTTCGCTATCAACCCAGCACTATTGCAGTGTTTCCAGGTGAGCAAGCAGGACTCCATCAGTGCACCACACACCTGCCTTTACCTTTTACCTTAGCAGGGACCATTTTTTTTTACCTCAGACCTGGCACACCTGCCTTTACCTTTTACCTTAGCAGGGACCATTTTTTTTTACCTCAGACCTGGCACACCTGCCTTTACCTTTTACCTTAGCAGGGACCATTTTTTTTTACCTCAGACCTGGCACACCTGCCTTTACCTTTTACCTTAGCAGGGACCATTTTTTTTTACCTCAGACCTGGCACACCTGCCTTTACCTTTTACCTTAGCAGGCGCCATTTTTTTTACCTCAGACCTGATCTGTGCCCATCTTGTCAGCAGGTCTGGGGGCCAATGGCAGATCCCTCGATTGACCTGGCACTACTGCAGCTTTTGGAGGTGACCAGACAGGACTCTCCACCAGTGTGCCCAGAGTCTGCCCAATGTTCACAATCATTGGCTTTGTTTTTTACCTCAGCAGTCACCATCTTTTACCTCAGGTGTTTGGACTGGCAGAGCCTGATTATCACCTCACAGGTGTTGACAGGATTGGAGTACAGCCCAAGGTGGCTAACCAAACTTATAAAAGAAGTACAAGCTATAGCAACAAATAGGAATATAAAAATCACGCATTAACAGCAGTTAATTTTTTTTCATATTACATAGTGGGAGTTTAGCCAAGAAATGAAATGAATTTCCTGTCTGAACATATAGAATCTGTCTTTATGGATTGTTTTGCAAATACACTTTACTGAGTATCAGCTACCATATGTGCATTTGATGAAAAATGTTGTTGATTTGTGTTTTAATGTTTCATTTAATTTGTAGTATTGAAGTCTTGATTCTTTGGCTACCTCTATTCGCAGGCATTATCCAGATTAGATAAATCAGTTTTAAATCAATGCAACTTTTGCATTATTAGAGTAATTGTCATTTAATTTACTACTAGTGGAATTAACCCATAATTATGGGAGTAAATTTTTAAGAGTATTTGTGGGTCTTGGGCACCCCGGGCACTGCTGGGCAGTGGGCTGCAGGCCCCATTGGGAACCACCAGCCACCAGCGGGACAGTGGTATGTACCACCATGCACCAGGAATCCCCAACAGGCACCCCTCCTGGGCACCACTGCTAAGCATCAGGCACTAGTGGGCACAGAGCAGCATGGGGTGCCAGGCACCAGTGGGCATCAGGCACCATCAGGTGGCAATGGGAACATACATGCATGGATTTTCTGTCCTCTGGAAAAATCGGCTTGGGGGCAAAGCTTCCTGCAGAGTATACTACAGGTTGAATCAAGTATGGCAGTATTGACTGGTTGGGCTTGCAGAGACCCTGTGCCGCACATCCATATCCCATTCATTGCACAGCAAATTGGAGCTAGAGAACTTTGATAGTTGGAAAGCAGTGCAAGTGAAATAGAAATGTGGTGTAATTGTAAAATCTCATCACTGTCAGTAGCCTCAGCTACTATCCATTCTCACCATTGAACAGTTTCAAAGGCAGACTGATTTAGAGTACATTGCAGTAGTCTAGCCTACTAGGACATGGGTAACCATGGCTAGGGGCCCAATCCTGTCCAGCTTTCCAGCATCGATTCTGAAATGTATCCCCTAGGTAAGGAGACAAATGTTCCTCATACCAGAAATCTCTATTATGCATTCTCTTGCCTCCCATGATTGCTTTTCTTGTTTTCCTGTATTTTGAGGATTAGAGATGTTTCCATGGCTTGCCTGTCCTTGTGGCGCTGGAAACCATTGTGCCAGGGCAGGCTCAAATAGCATAAAAGGAAATGAACAATGAAGCTGACATTGTGCTGAAACACTTACTTTTGAATTCAGGAGTATACTTACCCTGTTGGTAAAACAACCTTTATTTAATTCTAAATCTGCCCACTTCTGCAACTATGTTTTGGTGTGGAGAGCTCTAATAAAGAACCTCCTTCATCCACTTTCATTAGATTCAAGGCATCTTATGGGTAAAAACAACCTTGTTAAGTCTAAATCAGTCTTTCTATGATAACATGTGGGAGCTGAGTAATATATTAAAAAACCTTCTTCATCCAGTCTCATTAGTTTCAAGGCTACTTGGGAAGTTTAATGAAGAAAGGAGGCATCACTTGTCAGGAAAATATTTTTAGTTTCCTAGATCTGGAAGATTGTAGTTGGCCTTTGCTGGAAGGACATCAGAGCAGAGTGAGGAGCATTTCCCTCCTTTGGAGATAGACAGGTTCTCTATTAGTATATGTTAAGATTGTTGGTTTGAAGTTGGTGCCAGCTTCTGATTTGTTTTTGGGAAATTGATTTATACTCACAATTTTGGGGCTGTTCTTTAAGAACAGTAGAAAGATCCCCACCTGAATCAGGTGGAAGACTCAGGTCCTGCCTCCTAATTTCTGAAAGCATTGGGAAGAACGCTGAGGATACACCCAGGTAGGATCAGAAGCAATCTGGTGTTCCATAGCATCTTGTATGAACGTATCCTTTAGGATACGTTCATACAAGAGGATACATCTTGTATTCATTGTCATGCTGCCCCAGAACATAGAGATTCCATATATGTGGCTGTAGGTGCAGAGAGTGTCTGTGGATCATAGGGGCTCCAGAGGGCAGGGTCTGGTAGGAATGTCATGTGTCTCTTTCACTTTTTATATATGTGAGTGGTGGTGACCTAATAAGGCATAGGTTGAGCCACTGTTTCTCAAATTTTTTAGCAGTAGAATCCACATTTGGAAATCCACATTTGGAAATGCTCATTTTAATACCCATATAGCTTTATGAGTCTAAATTAAAATCCATGTTCACCTTCTCACCTGTTCCAGTCCCTGTTTTTAATCCCCCCTTTTTGCTGTGATGGGCATGAGGGGAACTGCCTTCAGGAGCATTTGTTGAGCTTCACGTTCATTGGATCAGGATTATTTCAGTGGCCTTGTGTTACCCTTCACTTGGTGTTTGATAGGAATTGAGGGTGTAATCCTAACCAATTTAGACTGCCAATAACTCTATTGGCATGCTTTTCCCATGGTGATGTGGGCCGGTAGGCAGCCTTACAGCACTTTTGTGACACCCCCAGCTCAGCACAGGTCTTATGCCAGGGCTTATGCTGGCCTAATTGAAGGTTACGACTGGACCCCAAGGGATGTTTGCTTACTCATGAGTAAATGAGAATTTCTTGATCAGCTTTGTGTTCTAGAGGGCTCATAGAGGGAGAGTCCTTCTTGATTATTATTATCTTGGGGGGGGGGAGTGGGAGAACCTGCATCATTGGGTTGGGACCATTCTGGTAATGTTGCATTCTTCTCAGCTTGCCCTTCGAAGTGAACTATGGCCTGGCCACCCACTCATGATTAAACATGCATTTAGGGTGTCCTTTTCACTTTCCATAGGGCAGAGTAAATTTTCCTTGTTGATGTTCATCTTGTCAGTTTCACGACCCATCAACAATCAAGTCATGATCCTCTGGTGTGTTGTAACCAAGTGTCTGGGAAACACTGGACTAAACTATTCCTGGCTGGGCTCTTCATACAGGATGACAGAAAAGCACCTTCAACTGGCACTTCACAAAACTGCCACAATCACCTTACAGTAATGTTACTGTGGTTGATTGAAGAGTGACAGTAGATATGTAGACTTCAATCCATGGTATTTGACATGGTATCTGTCGGTACACACAGGGCACCCAGATTCCTGCCACCAGAAGTGGAAGGAGGCTAACCTTGGTAGGCAGGCTTCCACTGCGTTCTTTTGTGTCCACCCCAACCCTTTTACCAGTCATCATTGCATTGTATCTAGTCTCCCAATCCAGAAATCATTGCTAGTTACTTCCTATGATACTTTCCATAGGTGGAGCATACAAAGTAATACAGAGAGGGACAAATATTAAGGAACACTGGAATAAACAGTTTGATTATGGAAGCCAAAATGACTATAATTCTAACAGGATGGGAAGATTCAGTATGGTCCAGATGGCAGTGTGAGAGCAAGACCTGAAAAGTTGGACTCAGCTGAAGCTGCCTGTTCCTCTTGTTCTGCAACAAGAAGCTTTAATTCTGCATCCAATCTATGCAGTTTGCAGCACAATCCTGTACAAATTGGCTGAATAAGATTTACTCCTAGGTAAGGTGGTGGTAATCTGTGCATTGATGCCTTTGCATAATTGAGTCTTCCTGCATTTTAGCAAGCAAATAAAGTTCTTTTATATTATGTGAACATACTGATTGTATGTGATCTACTTGTCCCCTTGGTGAGAGGGAAGAGTCTGTTCCCAAAATTCATGGCTTCCTGCTGTGCGGTCATCTTTCTTCAATATATGGCTAATTTAAATTTAATTGAAAATGCATAATCTATATAGCTGAAAGATTCAGATTCATGTCTACACAGTTACAGTCAAAATTACAGTTGTGGAAATCATAGACTCATAGAATTGGAAGGGACCCAGTGGATCATCTAGTCCAACACCCTGCCTGTAGCAGGAAATCCTTGTCTTGTTACAGGCATGGGTTGTTACAGGCATAAACAGACTATATGATCCACTGGGTTCTTTCCAATTCTATGATTCTACTGTATGTTAGTTTCCAGATTCCCAAATGAGAAGAGATCTGGCTGAAGCTGATGGCTTAAATCAAGAGATCTTAGTGCAAGAATCTGGATGTTGTGGGAGTATTCACCTTTTGAACCACAAAGATAGAAGTGTTTGACAACAGGTGGTTGCTCCTGCGACACCTAGATACTAGGATAAATGAGTCTCATGCTGAATTTTTGATTGCAGCTTCTGGAATGAATGAAATTGTCTGTCTATTGCACGCAACGAAGTTCTGATACACGCCACTGCAAACCTTGCTGGATTGGAGCCAGTGTAAACAGCTGAGTAACATGCCGAAATTGATGCACAAGGTTCATCTTGAAATGCAGCATTTAAGTGGTTGTTAGGATTTGGGGTGTGTGAAGCATAAGATTTTTGTGAGATGAATACTTCTTTATTGCATGCTAATGGCATTTTGTTTATGTGTCTTTGTTTGCCCCTTTAGGTCTGATGAATTTTAGCTTTATGTCATATTTAATAACTATATCACAATCCTTACTTGAGCTGGAACAGGCTGGTTGACATACCTACGCTGTATCCAGCATAAGTTATGGGCCGCTGCTGTGCCAGCTGAGGCAACTTTTCTCCTTACACCATGTAACAACACAGCAACTCTAATGGGGCTGTATGGATATCCACCACTGAAATTGGTGATGGAAGTTGGAATGGGACTAGCATCTGGTATAAATGCTGGGTCCTGGCCCCACCTCCCACTCTTGTTTTGCTTGCTTGCCCAGAGTCCTGCTCTCAGCCTGCCCTCCTCTTTTCCCCCCAGAACACCTCCATCCTGCCTCCTTTCCTTCCTCCCCAGATCCCTGCACTGGCCACGCTCAGCCAGTGCAACTCATCTTTTTCCAGGGCCATTAGCAGTGGGGGGATGCTGGTGCAACTCCTTGTGATAGCCTCCTCTCTGGTTGGCACAAACCTGATTTACAGGACTTTTGCAACACCCCTGGGCTGCGAAAGGATGCTTTAGGAGTGCACTCTCATCCAATTTGGAACTAATTATTTCTGGAAAAGTCTAAAATTGTAGTATCATGTGGCAAGAAAATAACTGTGAAGTGCTTAGATATGTGGAATGCTGTCCATAGCAAGAGAAGCAAATGAACTTATGGTCTTTTCTTGGGCCGGATGGCTTTATCCATATGTTCTTACTGTATATGTAAAGCTCTGGGTTTTGTCACTGGATTCTGAAATGGCAGTATTGCTGCCAGCTGATAAACGACTTCGGACAAGATACCTGTGTGACATTCCTTGATGTGTAAGTATCTGAGTATGATGGGAGTAACTGGCTATTGAACCACAACAAGGATTTGAACTGCTGCGGTTGACACCCAGATTGCCTGCATGAATGAGTCTCCTGCAGATGTTTTAATTGCAGATGCAGGTGGACATTGTGACGGAAATCGCCTGTTGGCTGCCCGCAAAGAAATTCTGGAACACGTGATAAGGAATCTTGCTAGAATGGAACTAGTATAAGCAAGAGGACAACATGCAGATGTGCCTATAGAAGCCTCATCTAAAATGTAGCATTTAACTAATTATGCAAATTTGGGGAGGCTGTGAAGCATTACATTTTTCTTTATTGAATTTTTTTTGCATCCTGGATTTTTTGTTTGCAGTGCTATGTCTTTTATTATGTTGAGTTCAGTGTAATTACTTCTGATCAGTGTTTTCCAAGTAAATCTTGTAACTATCCATCCCTATATATATAAAATAGAAGAGTCACTGACCGACTGATTCACTGATTGACTCATAAATGCCCAGCCAAAACAGCCAGACCTACAAGTGTGAAATTTGGGGTGGGTATTCCTTCAGTGATGTAGGCACCCACTAAGAACCAATTTTTAAAAATTCAACTGGAAGGAGGTGAAAAGGGATGCAATTTGTTTTTGTCTCTGTACTTAGTATTGAAAAATTGCAAATTTATCAACACCCAGTCCCTGGACCTAGAAATGTGAAATTTGGGGAGCATATTTCTTATTTCATGTAAGGACCATCTAAGAACCAGTTTGGTGCCTGGTGCCCCCTGGTGCCTGTGATGCTTGGTGACTGACAATGTCTGTCAGTACTTGGTGCCCACCAGTACCCAGTGCCCACCTCTGTCTGCCACCCACTGTAGATGGTCCCTGGTGCCATGACCGCTGCTGCTGGTGCCTAGTGTCCACTGGTCCCCAGTTGTGCCTTGTATTTCTCAATGCCTGGTGGTGCCCCTTGCCTGCTGGTGCCAGGTGCACAGTATTTGCTGGAGCCCACTGACTGCTGATGGCCACTGGTACCCAATGCCCACCACCCAGTGTTAACAGTGCCCGGTGCTAGTGCCTGTTGGTGCCAGAGTGACTATATGACCATAAATTTCTGGATTTGTCCTCTTTTTTAGCCTCCTATCTGGGTGTCCTCCAAAAGGGCTTCATTTTGGAACTTCGCAGTGGTGTGCAATATTATGTCATATGTTGTTGGATTTGTGTTGAAGAGCGGAATCCAATTCTAAAACTGGTTTTGAAATATCTCCCTCCTATCAAAGGTTATGGCCCCCAAAAATGGGAAAGTGAAGTGCCCAATATTACAGTTTTACTCGTGAATAGGCAAATATGCCACTGTCAGCTGGAAAGGCCAGGCAGAGAGGAATCCAAGTCCTTGTCATCCTTTTGAGGTTTGGGCATCTGATCACCCTGGTTGGTGCCCACTGGTACCTGCTGATACCCAGCAGTCCCTGCCAGTGCCCAGCCATGCCTGGTGCCCACAAATATTCTTAAATTTTACTTCCACAAGAAAATCAGATAGTTTAACATCAGATAGTTTTACTGGCCAATTGTTGTTATTACACAGTGTAGTCTGGAGTCTCCTTCATAGGGACAAATTGTGTTTGGCCCCCCTCCTCCTAAGAGAGAAAATATGCATTTGGAGACTCAACAGCAGTACATTATTAAATTTCTGTTTGGCCTATTCTAAATTGCCTAATTAATCATGGGTTTCTTCAGGCTATCCAATCCCATTATTTCTCTCTTTGTGATATCACTGCAGTATTGTTGGTGCAAAGTTAGACCTGCTTTGATCTGTGAAGGCAGATCAGTTCTAAGCTGGGGGTTAGGATTGAAATTTCTCTGATGCTGCCAAACCCTCCTGAATCCAGTATGCCTACTCCATCTTCTCCCCATTCTGTCCTCTCCCACCATTTCTGTGCCATCCACACCCTCCCACTCCCATGTTCCTCCCTCTGTGCCAGGTTTATCTGCTCCAGTGGATCTTGGTCATTCCACTGGGATGCACAGGAAGACTCTGGTCTTCCTGCTGGTGTGCTGGCTTTTTGCACCTTTACAGCACTTTTATATATGTCCCACTGGCTAGGATTGAATAGGACTGTATGATGAAATCCTCCTTCCTAATATACTACATAGTTCTTTATATGTGGGGGCTTTTAGAAATAATTTCACTGCTTCATAATACATCAAAAAGAGGTAGAATTTTGTAACTTATTGGATGTATTTTTATGACAACAGGAAACTGTTTTAAGAACTGCTCTGCTTTTCCTTGTGCTGCTAGGGTACCATAAGAAGGTCTTATCTATGTGGGGAAAGACCCACTGCCACTTCCCACCATTGCATCACTATTTTGGTTTCCAAAGCATTGAGGCTGACATGAGTATAAACTGTATCAGTTTCCTTCTATAAGGCTTTTCATGTTACTATGAGCAGTGATGCAAAGGCTCCCATATAGTCAGGGTAATCAAAGGGCAGGGCGACCATAGGTCCCTTTCCCACACTGGCTAGGCATGTCCTGGATTTTAGCATTCTGTCCTGGAAAAAATATCAATGTCCTTTTTCTTGCAGCGCCTGAGGGTGGGCAGCATATAGCTTTCTTGTAATTAATAAATTATATGTAATAGTTTTAAATTTAATAATAAGTAACAAGGCTGCAATCCTAAAGACACTTTCCTAGGAGTAAGACCCATTGAACACATTGGGGCTTACATTTGAGTAGACATGGTTAGCATTGTGCTCACAGTGCTTAAATTAAGTACATGAAAGTAATACATCTGAATGATTATAACTCTTATTTTGTCATGTCCTACATTTATCTTAATGGTCCTTCATTTTGGGAAGGTCTTGTCCTTTTTAAAATTATGGTCACCCTGTCTAAGGGCTTTCTCTCTGCCTCTTCCGTGCTCTTCCTTGACTGGAAAAGGTGATAACTTTTGCAGAGAGGTGAAGGCAGTTTAAAAGAGCAGTATGTATGTACATTCATCCCACTTTCACCTCAGTTAAACAGGCTTGCCGGGTTTTTATTTTTCAGAGTCCTGCAGTACCTGTTCGACCAGGAGGGATAAAATAACTGTGTATGTGTGTTTGTGTTGTGTGTGTGTGCATGTCATAGGGAGTTAGGTCTCACTCAACCTGTGTCAACTCTTGAAAATAATTGCTTACTATTTGCCAACTGCATTCATACCCAGGGTGACTGTATAGTTTCTTGTCCATGCAGGGACGCTTTCTAGAGTGAAACAGAGCACTTATCATTAAGTAATCAAAAATATATAATTTTGAAATATTGATTTAGGCTGCAATCCTAAAGTCACTTTCCTGGGAGTAAGACCCATTGAACATGATGGAATTTACTTTTGAGTAGACATGATTAGGATTGTGCTGTTAGTCTTCAATGTATTGGTCTTTTAAAAAGTATTGATTATATTTATTTATTAATATACTGGATATTAAAAATAACACAAGCATTCTTGGTACGTATTAGCACTGAGGGCACTATCCATCTTTCCAGCAGTGGCACAAGGGGAATGCAACTGCAAGGTAAGGCAAACTGCAACATTCCTTTCCTTTAGGATACGTTCATGACTGTCCCTCAACTGCAGGATGCAACACCTGTCCCACCGGAACAGCTAAGCAAATGCTAGAAAGTTGATTAGGATTGTGCCCTAGTGTTTTATTTAAATTAATGATAATGATCAAATAAATTTTTCTGAATGGACCAGAGATGGTGTGAGCCAGGACGGTGTATTGATTAGGGAATTGCACTGAGATATGGCAGATCAGGGTTGGGGGGGATGGTGTACAGGGGGAATTTTACTCTCACAACACAGGTACATTTTCGCTAGTAAATGTGTGACAACAAAGAGCAGCCAGGATAACGAGAAAATAAAAAAGAGAAATAGAGTTAAGAAAAAGGAGGAAGGATCTTTAGGTGGATGCAAACAGAAAAATGTCTGTGTTAAAAGTCACCCAACCTTGAGGGGAGAATAAACAGACATAAAAATAAAAATTTAGGAAAAATTGGGATGAACTGCAAAAATGAAGGGAAATTGAGAACTCCTCCCCCATTTAGGAAAAGGATGGAGCTGGAAAACTGACCAAATAGGATCATGGCACACTTGGGTATATAAAAGGCAGAGGAAAAAGAAGGCAGAGCCATACTTTGTTGGATTGTATGAACATGGCCATTTTGAATTGGTGGTGTTAGAATTCAGTGTCTGAATCAAGGCTTTCGGATTATGCCTTTTCTCCATGTCCATGATTTTTAGTGGACTATCATGGGGTGATACCAGCTAAGGCAAAATGATACTTCATGGTAACAGGGTAGCATATAGATTTGGAGCGGTAATCTGCATTGAAGTGATGGGCTTCCACATTTGTAGTGGGCTGGTGGAGATCCTATAGCCATGCTAGGAAGGGCTAACATTGCAGGGCCTGAGAATCCCACCCAGGGAGGGATCTGTCATGTTTGCCATGCTGTTCTGAAGTTTACAGAGAAAGGAGATTTCACAGAAAGAAGAGATGCAGTGGTAGTGTGTGTATGTATATATATACTTTTTTAAAACAGTCTAATATATTATTATAAAATATATTATATATATTACATAACAATATTATATAACAAAGTGTTTATAATATTATACACTTTGAGTATAATATTATATAACAAAGTGTAATATAATAGATACACTGTTTTTTAATATATATTGTACTGTATTTACTCAAATATAACACTCACATTTTTCAGCCAAATTCCATCTCCTAAATCAGGGTGCACATTTTATTCGATGTTAATTAGAATTGAGTAAATACAGTATATTGATTATAAGTATAATGTGTGCACTATATTTGATGGCACATTATATTCGAGTAAATATGGTATATGTTTATATACATACTGTTTTTGTAGTTTAATTTCCAAAAAAATTCACAAAATCCAGTTAGGTCAGCATAAAGTTCTTTGCTAACCTGGAAGTGTCACCAAAGTGCCATAAGGCACTTCTGCCCCACTTCTGTAGGGGCGGTATTAGACCACTGCACACAGGCATAAGCTAACCTCCCCACACCACCATGGCAAGATATACCAGCTGAATTAGGCCAGCCTAAATAGGTTAAGATTGCACCCAAAGTGGTTTACAGAGGAAATCAAATCACTAATGGCCCGCTGTCCCAAAATGGCTCGCAATCTAAAAAGACCAGCAAACAGCCATTGGAAAATACACTGCTGTGTGCAGCAGGCCAGTTACTCTCCCCTTGCTAAATACAAGTAAAGCAACCGCCTGAAAAAGTGTCTCCTATCTAGTTAGAAGGACAAAGATAAATCTGATAAATGAAGATAACTCTGATCTTTGGGTTCCATTTAAAGGTCCTTTTTGTGCAGAGGGACACCAAGTCGTGTTGCAATTTATAAAAGGGATTTTGGGAGGAGAGGGGCAGAGAGCACAATTGTAACCATGGCTGCAATCCAGAGTAACTGCGGGGAGTCCTTGCTCCGATGTAAGAACAATTTGCTCTGGATTGCAATATGAATTTCCCATAGGTTTTCACTAGGTGGTGCAGTAACTATGGGTGAACGTAATGTCTTACGTGCTCCCCATGTCTACTCAAAAGCAAGCCCCATTGTGTTCAGTGGGTCTTATTCCCAGGAAAGTGTAATTAGGAATGCATTCAGAGTTAGATTGGAAAAGGGATTTTACAAGGTTAAGATCTAACCGTCTGTGCAAGTCCTCTTTTTAATTGCTTAGTTTCTGCAGACAGGAGCAACTGCTTGTTGGGGCACTTTCCACTGAGACACACTTCCATTATTTTCCTTGAGTCAGAAAATGCTGACTCAGTTTTTTATTTTATAATGCTAGCATTTATAAGAATGGGGGCTAATTATAGTCTGAACTTCAGTTCATTGAGAAGGGGCATTTATGTTTCCATTAAATATTTCTCAGGCAATGTGATGAGTCACTAAATACAACTTC
Organism: Cryptoblepharus egeriae; assembly: GCA_030015325.1. NCBI lineage: Eukaryota > Metazoa > Chordata > Lepidosauria > Squamata > Scincidae > Cryptoblepharus > Cryptoblepharus egeriae. The sequence continues at coordinate 10,408,028 of JAREYC010000003.1, read as the reverse complement.
TGCACAAAATGCCATGATTGCCTAATGACTAGGTGTTGGTAACTGAAATTACACATACACACAGAATACACACACACATATATTCTCTCACATTCTCTCTTGCATCAAATCAGGGAAGTTGCTCTCTGAGTAATGCATTTTGCTGAGATTGCCCAAGAACTGTTAAATGACTCGTGATTGCAAAACATGTCAAAAATATAACTTGGGTTTTGAGCAATCTGGAAAACACCTGGCATCCCATATGTGAAGAAGGAGGCAGAGGCTGTATGGCTGGAGGATATGAATAAAAGTTAATTTACTGGGTGTATAGGAGGAAATGCAAGAGACTGCGTTTGGAATAAAACCACTGTTAAGAGCTGATATAGTGGGAAGAGAATTGGCTTGGAGACTTCTGATCTGTGAATCCCAAGCAGTTACCTGGGATCTTCTTTAGCCCAAGCTATCTGACAGGGTTGTTGTTAAGACAAGAGGGAAGAGGAGGGCAATTTAAAATTTAAAATAAAAATAACTTTTCTAAGTGGTAACTTGTTTAGTTGTTCGGTGGTTTATGACTCTTCATTACCCCATGGAGTACAGCATACCAGGCAACTCTATCCTTACTTACCCGTCTTACCAGAGTGTAATTTACCTAAATTATGAGAGTGCAAAAGTAACCACATGGTAAACTAATTGTTCCAGTTGCCACAGATTTCAAGCGCTTATTATCAGTGCCAGTTGATAAGTTGATTCAGAAAACCAGCTTTGCCAGTGGTTACGTACGCGGTTGATAAATTACCATTTGGTAAATGGTTGTTCCATGTTGATTTTAACTGAGCAGGGCCTATGTTAATGTAAACAGTTTGTGGAACATTTTCAGATTTTTTCACAATGGAATGCAATATACCTGCTAGCTTTGGAAACAAACTGGACGGGTAAAAGTCTGTTCAGTTTTATTTTCAACCCAGCAGTACAAGAAAGAGGAATATGTCTGGCCTGCAGCATCATTGATGTTTCAGTCTCAGGGTCAGATTTTCATGTAGTTACTAAGTACCAGTTGTTTTTAAGATACCATCCATAGGTGGGCATCCAATCTGGATCAAGGACCATAGCATGGAGGAATAGTTTTAACCCTTCCCCTTTATGAGACTGTAAAAGTAACCACATGATAAACTAATTGTTCCAGTTGCCACAGATTTCAGGATGCCACAGATGTTGGTTCAGTTGCCTTTCAGCTCTGGATTCTGCCACTGCCAACTGCTTTATTTCTTTTTTTTTCAAAAAAGATTGACTGAACAGCTATATTTTAGTGTTACCTATATCTTGACTTTTAGTCTCTCCAGGCTGTTTCTGGGAGGAATTTTCAAGCTCCTGTTAACAGTCAGTGATTTTCAGCTTTTTTAATTCACGGCACCTTTGCTAAAATTGTCAAGGCCAAAACCTTTAAAACCATTGATAAGGTACACCATGCTGCTGATGGCGGATCACATGCCCGTTGGCCCAACTGATAAATGTTCTTTCCTCCAAACTTTTGCAGCACACATGCAGAGCACTCACGGCACACCAATATGCCATGCACACTGGTTGAAAATCACTGGCTTAAGATTTCCATCCTGCATACTTAAGCATATAGCGAATGGAGCTCAAAGTTTTGTAGAAATTTACTGTCCCTTTCCTGTCAACCTGCTGTATGGTGGAACCCTCTAGAACAGGAGAGAACAGCCAGTGGCCTTTTAGAGTACCAGTTGCAGCCTTTTGCATATTTGTCCACAAGAATGAAATCTACCTTTTATTTCAGGATATTTTGGGGGTAACATATTTATTCTTTCCTGACACAGGCAACTCAGGAATTGGTGAACTGGCAACCATCCGGTGACTTGCATCACCAGCCTTAGAACATCTTAGGATAAAAACTGTATCCAGTTAAACAAAATACAGTTGTGCCTTGGCATCCCTGGGGATTTTATTTCTGTAACACCCATGACAATAAAATCCATGGGTCAGGCACACTGTTCCTCCCAAATTATGACCAGTTGTGTCAGTAGTTGCCATGATGCCATCTAAATGCAAAAAACTGTCATTTCTGGTTTTTGAGTGAAAAGAAGAAGTAACCATTTTTGTTCCTCAGAAAGCCTTCTGAAGCCCAGGAAGATTGTGCTTGGTTCCCTGGCTCTCAGAAGTAACCCAAATATTGGGTTCCAGTTTTGACTAGAGCACAGCTCTGGACACATTCAGTGGGCAACAGGTCTACACTAATCATAAGTTTGGAACTTGTAGTTAAATAAAACCTTGGGTCCCAAATCTATGTACTATATAAAGATTGGTCCTTTTCTAATTAAGGAAAGCAGGAATGGTTAAAATATAAAAGTAAAATAAATAAAAGGCAAACTTTTAATAGAAAAAACACTTCACCCTTGTCCTCTTGAACTTAATGGGAATCTCCCCACCATCTTCCCTGGACAATAATACGTAGGACTCTCTTAAAAGACATACAGTACAATCCAGAGTAACTAAGAGATTGGAGCATGTAAGAGACATTTACGTCGACGTAGATGCAGCACGACTTAGTGAAAACCTATGGGAAATTCATATTGCAATGCAGAATAAATTGTTCTTACGTTGGAGCAAGGACTCTTCGTAGTTACTCTGGATTGTGCCAATTGGCTACAATCCAGAGTAACTAAGGACATTTCACACTGACATAGTTACATTGCCACCTATGGGAAACCTATGGGAAATGCATAGAGCAATCCAGAGTAAGTGCCTCTTGCGTCTTCCCGTAGTTACTCTGGATTATAGGGAAACTGTAGTGGTAAAGTGTATGTGGGTGGAGGAAGAAGAAATGAGCTTCTAGGGCAATGGTTCCTATCATTTTTGTCACTTGCATGCCCTTTGGGTATTTACTCTTTGTAAATTGTACCCTTGCAGTAACAAAATGCTTGCAATTAATGCCAATAATATAAGGCCTCATCTTCTATGTATGAAAACCTGTATTTCATGTATACTTCACAATGTTTCTGATTATGTAAATTATGTATTTTGTAGATGACTTGGAAGAGGTTAATGAAATTGAAAAGGTGATGTTGGAATATACTGCCATGAGCAGAGAAGTGAGCCACTATGTGCAAGCTGTAGAAGACACAGTAAATCAGGTAACCTCCCAGTTAACTCTGTCAGTTGACTGATTGCAATAAGGGCATCGTGGGTACCTGCTAGTATATGGAACTCAAGTTCCTTTTGCCCCCTGCCTTGTGTAACCTTCTACCCTTCCAACTTATAAAACAATAGAAGTGTCCAATAAATATGAAATATTGTCAGTAAAATGTATGGCTGTGAAACCCAAGTTGTTGATTTAAGCTACTCTTCGAACAGAATAACAGGTGAAGCATACCAACATCCTCTTTTGATTCAGCAGCCCATTGAGTAAGATATGAGCAATCAGATTGTGGTAATATTACCAACAATAGACTGTGAGAAACCCTTTGTTTGGTCAGAAGTGGAAACTCCCTTCTGTGCTGTGTTCAGCTCACCTATGAGGTTATTTACCTTTACTACTTCTCTTTTCCACTGCATTTGATTACATCTGTACTTCTACTTTTTTTCTTCTAAATTAACCAACACCCAGGTTGTTACTAAGACCAAAAATAATGATGCTGTCATTGTTTGGTTTAGTACTTACAAAGAAAGGAAAAACCAAACCCACCTGTATATACAACCTTAGAAAAGTGAAGCAATTCAAGACAGACCTGGCTGATAGAGGTTTTCATTGACTCCTGGCCTTACACCTCTGGAGCTGAAGATCAGACAGAACCATTGTCTTAGATACAGCTTCATATTTGTTTGGCAATGGGTTCCATAAGGGCAGGTTAAGGTGTGGCTGACGTTTACTGTGCTCCAAATTTAGGAACATAATAGGACTTCTTACCCAGAGGTCCACCTACTCCAGCATTCTATCTCCAAGAAGCTAGAGGCTTATCAATGAATTGTCTTATCAATTATCAATTGTCTTATCAAGAGGCTTATCAATGTTTATCAGTGAATTTTTCCTCAATTCCCATTTTCCATCCTCCCCTATAAGGGGGACATTCAGATGGACCATACCTGTTGCAAATAGGAGCCTATTAATTATTGGCATATTAATTAAGTTGTTATCATCCAGAAAGGGGGAAGAAACAGAGGGAAGGACAGGAAAAAGATCCTGTGGTATCCATATTATCCCGTTTGTACTTAGGGGACTACATGCATTCCTCCCTGCCCAAGAATGGCCAGTGAGGATACTGCTGTGATGATATGTTTGCCAAGCACCACAGTGTTTTTGTTTTACTTGGTAAATGCAAATCAAGGAGGCTTATAAGCTTTAAAATACCCATATTTATTTGAATCTAAAGTGCCTTTGAATCTAATGTGCACATCTATTTTAAAAGACTTGAGATTTAAAAAAATGTTTACTGGCAATTGTAATGTGCAGCTGTGAAGCAGGTGCAAAATTTCATTTTACTGCTTATAATAAAATTTATACAACAGTAGTAATATGACAATGGGTTTATGTTATGATTTTTATCAGGTTATACCACTTTATACAACAGTGGGCTTATGTTACATTTTTATTAGAATTTAGTAAATTGTTAAACTTAGAATCAATACTTAGACTCAAAATACCATATTTACTCAGATCTAATGCACCATCAAATTTAATGTATATTCTGATTTTGGAGACTAAATTTGGCTGAGTGTTAGATTTGAGTAATATGGTATATAACAATAGTAAACCATTAATTAAAACAATAAAAACAGTCAAAACCCCCAGTGGATCAGAAAAAAACAAAAAAAATGTAATTAAACACCAGTAAATCATGTTGATTGTCAAATGACATCCTGAACAAAATAGTCTTAAAATCCAGCTTAAATCCATCTTAAAGAAAATAACAGTTGTTACTTCCCAGGGGAGGGAGTTCCACTACTGAGATGGGCCTATTCTTTGCAACTTCCCCTTCAATTATGACAACGGCAGGCTGGTTAAAACAGAGACTTCTGATAAGGATATTGCATGCAGGAGGCAATATCTTAAATATCCAGATTCCAATCCATGAAGGGTGTTAGAGTAAAAGTGGGCGTTTTGAATTTATGCCCAGAATTCAGTGAGTATAGCTGCTGAAGTAGTGGTCCATATGAACTGGACCAATGAACAGTCTGCCCTAATTGCAGTTGTACAGTTTTCAAAGGAAGCCTCATGTTGAGCATATTGCAGTAGTTTTGATGTCACTAGGCCATGGGTCACCATGGTTAAGTCTAAGTGCGGCCAGTCAGATGTCAGGCGAGGTTTATTATTGATCAAGGATAAGAACTTTTCAAAATATAGTGTGCTCAGTTTAACTGTATGCCAGACTTATGCCTTGATTTTATTTTGAATAGTGTAGGCATGCTCTAAGGCTGCAATCCTAAGCTCCAGTTAGGCTGGCCTAAGCCCTGTCATAAGTCCTAAGCTTACGTCCATATGTGTCTGGCATTAGGCACCTCTGCACCACTTCTGGGGAGGGTTAGGCAAGCACATAAACATGCACTTCATCACCTCGGTAATGGGAAGACCAATGAGTTGTAACAGCCTAGGTTAGTATTGCACCCTAAGTAGTTCCATTGATAAGAAAGAGTAGGCAGTGTGTTGTGCAGGTTCCTAAAGAATCCAAGAGATGGGAAGCACCTGTCCTAACCTTTCCTTTCAGTGACCTCCCTGCAGCATTTGGGAATGAAAGAATGGAGTCCTTTAAGAAGCTGCTGATTTACTGGAACCTAAATTTCAAGTTCAGATTTATTCCTGATGGGAAATACTAGAACTGGAAGGTGTTCCTTATCAGAAACATTTGCTTAAAAACTAGTTGGAACCAGGAAGATTTGCAGAGTGTGTTCAGATAGGAATCATTATGAGTAGTTGTAGGCACAACTGGTGAGTTGCACAAGAGGAAGAGGAGTAGCGAGTGGAAGGAACAAATGTTAGGACTGTGGGCCTTAGAACGGGTTGCAGGTCTCCAGAAGGATATTGGAATGAAGTGTTCTGATAAGAGCAGGTGTTGACTGACACTTTCACACAGTGTCAGAGATAATTGAAGATTCTTGACAATGTTAAGCCCCAAAAGGTAAATAAATACCTTGCGCACACACCCTGTAATGTGACATGTACAAATGGTTTCAGCCAGATGACAGCTTGGCACCACAACTGGACAGCTTTGCAATAACCAATAACAAACAATTGGTACTTGAAACTTACACGTAAAACACCTGTGTAGTGTCACTGCTTTTTAAAACGTTTGCTTTTTCTTTAAAGACAGGTACTGCCCCCCTATAGTCTCTGTACCTTAGCCTAAAAGTCCAGGAAATAATGGAATATCTACTTTCTTTCTACTCTTGTCCTTCTTAGGTCAATATTTAGATTTTAAGTTCCTTTTGGTATGGACCTATCCTTCTCGTTCTAGCCCGTTCCTATCCTTCTCCTCCCCATTGATGCAGCCGTGCTAAAAAGGCTTTCACTGCATCCTGCGGGGGTGAGTGGTGCAAATTGGGATGCTTAGGACAGATAAGGAAAAATATTTCCTCTTCCTTCCAGGTATCCTCTCAATTGCCTATAGGTCTCCTCAAATGTGCTGCAGTAGTTTTTCACCAACTGGTACAAATCTGAGGAGAGAGCTTGTTGGGAGGCAGTATACTGTAGCATACTGGCACAGGACATGCATACCAGTATACACCTCCTCCTACCTCTGACACCCCCATCCTCCCTTACCTCCACCACTGGCAGGCCTGCTGTTCCAGCACATGTTATTGGGCTGTCCAATAGTATTTATTGACTTTGGCTCATTCAGGGTACAATTCTAACCTATTTAGGCTGTCGTAACATCCTGTGTGTGTGTGGGGGGAGGTTGGTGCATGTGCACTGTGCACTGGCATAACCCCCCAGGAGTGGGGTAGAGCATGCATCAGGCTCCCCACACCACCACAGGAAGTTATGCCAGCCTGAATTGGTTAGGATTGCACCCTCAGTTTGTTTTGGCATTGTTAATGTTCAAAACTGGCTTTCGTAGATTAGAGCCCCTATGCATGTTGGATCTCACAAGACCATACTATGCTGTGGGTTTTTGTTTGTATAAAACTATTATAATGCTGCTTCTTTTGATGTCTTTTAGGCTGCAAAATCCTACTTTGGATAGAACCGTAATTGCAATTACTGAATGTGGGAGAAGGGTGGCATTGGACTCCTTTTGGTGTGGTTCTTTGAGTGTGTGGATGATGATTGAGTTCCAGGGAGCACAGCAGACATAATTTTTTAAAGCCTCCAGTAATAGTATTTGGGGCATGTTGGAAATTCTTCCAGCTTTTGTATAATAAGCTCTTTTCAAAAGAATTCAAGCCTTATTGTAAGCAAAAGCCCTCATGAGCTTCATTTTTCCAAATCCAGTTTGTCTGCATTTTTGAAGTACTAAAACTCTGAAAGGGGTAGAATCCCTTCCTTTGCTTGTATAATCTATTAATAGCCAAAATGTTCTTTTTTTCTTTCTATTTAAGGGGGAAAATATGTATGGCAAACTGATATTTGCATTTTGATTTTCAACAATCATCACACATTTTGGAAATAGAATTAGCGGCACACTTTGTTAATGGATGTGGTCCATTCATATATAAATGCATTGAATGCATCATGTGGAATGATGCATTAGAACATAAGAAGAGTCTCTGATGGATCAGGCCAAAGCCCCATCTAGTCCAGTTTCCTGTATTACACAGCAGCCCATCAAATGCCTCAGGGACCACATGCTCTCCCCTCCATCTGGCATTTTGAGCTTGTCCACCTCTACACACACCCATCATGGCTTGTAACCCATGATGGTCCTTTCCTTTAGGAATTTGTCCAATCCCTTCTTAAAAGTATTGAGACTAGATACCATCACCACATCCTGTGGCAAGGGGTTTCACAGACCAACTACATGCTGGGGAAAGAAATATTTTCTTTTGTCCATCTGAACCCTCCCAACATTCAATTTTAGTGGATGTCCCCTAGTTCTGGTGTTATTTGAAAGGGAAAAGAGTGTCTCTCTGTCCATCCCTTGCATATTTTTATATGTCTCAATAATGTGCTCCCTCATGTGCCTCTTTTCTAGACTGAAGAGCCCCAAACGCCATAGCCTTTCCTCATACGGAAAGTGTCCCAAACCATCAATCATTTTGGTCGCTCTCCTCTTACCTTTTCCATTTCCTCTGTATCCTTTTTGAGATGTGGTGAGTACTGGACACAGTACTCCATACATGGCCTCACCATTGATTTGTACAATGGCACAACCTGTAAAATATCCCCATGTGGGAGGGAGGAGGTTTGTGGTTCTCACTGCTTTTTGCTATATTTGTTTGTTACTTTTGTGTCAAGGGTGTTGTCCGTGTCTGCTTTGTACCTGGAGAAATTGCAAAAGTGTTTGAGAGGAGACACATATATTCTCAAAACCACTAGTTAGTTTTATCAGGATGATGGTGGTTTCTATGGCACAATCCAAAGGTGTAAAATGTAGCAATCTTGGTGGAAATAAGTGATTTGTGCCTGGGTCCTATACAGTAAATTTATTTAGGTCTCATCGTAGAGGAGAAGACCCAAGGATGGGATCTAAATGTTATGAATTGATGCAAAGTCAGAAAATTAAGAGAAAATTTTCAGTTCAAATTTGACAGGGTTTTTGGGAAGGCAAAACCACCCTACTTACGCACACACATTTGCACACATTTGCACTTTGTGTGTCTTTCCTGGTAGCCCCCATTTGATGGCTGCCATAATGCCTTCCTGAGAATGACATTGGGTCATCACATTGTTTTGCTTCTAGGGGATAATCATGGTGGGGAAGGCAGACTGGTAACTGATGGAAGACTTATTTTTAGCCCTTCTGACCTTATTTCATTCTCTTAAAGATAGCTGAACGTGCCCCCTCTTAGCATGTAAATATGGCTGAAAAATTTAGATCTATATCTAATTTTGATCTATATTTTTTTGAGACCCTGAACATTGGCAAGATTTACTTAATATTTTGGATAAAGTCGGGGGAGATGTTTGTTTGTTGAGCATCATCACTTAGTGCCAAATTATAATGTCAGAGCAGGCTTTTCCATTAAAATTTCAAGTTTCTGAGAACCTTGTCCATGTTGTAACTATCTCTTGCAAAACACATGTACATTGAAGAATATTCTGGGATGGGCAATTAGTTTACATGAGGAGCTGGCACTCCATCAGTCCTGTTTTCTCCAAGTTTTGTACAATTCATTTGTGCATTATGCAGAGAAGATGGATACTAATGGGCAAATTCTCTTTCAGGGCAGCTTAGTTGCCATAATTTATTTTTCACTGAAGGTTTCCAGTGCAGTATTTTTTGATAAAGGATCCATGTTGGTAATTGTGGACTGGTAAACTACAGTATATTTCCACAGCCCAATCATTGGTTAGGCCATTCTGTTTATTTCTGTTTCCTTGTCAAGCATATTTTCTGTAAACCCTCAGAGCATTGTTTGGTCAAATGACTAATGCATGTTAGTGGATTTGTGTTCGATTCTGAGTCACCTCTTTGTTTTATTATGACTTAAATCCCTATGGAAATGAAATATTATAGAGGACTTTAACCTTTTGTTCCAGGGATCTGTTTTGACATAGCTGTTCTATGTCAACACAGCTTGTGTTATGGGATAAATATATTGACTGGTGAAAGTGTGTGGATTTTTATTTTAAAGGGTTTTTGAAGAAAATTTATACAGATGAGATGAGCCATATGAAGAACCCACCCTGGAATACATGGTTGCTTTTTCACATTAGTACGGTATTTGAGCAGGGATTAAGCCTTCTTCTGGCACCAGATAAATAGGCAAGGATCCAAAAGAACCACACATCAAATTCCACATTCTTTTTATATTTATTTTTATTCAGTTTAACAATAAGGGGTAACAATTTTGCATTATTTTGAACTGTAAGCTTCTTCCTCATTTAAAAAATTGATTTTTAAGTAAAAATTCAAAGAGAGCTTTCCTCATTTCCAAGGGAAGGGAGTTCCAGAGCTGGGGTGCAACAACTGAGAAGGCCTTGTTACTGGCTGCCACACCTCATACCTTCCTCGGTGGCAGCACACTAAGAAGGGCCCCCTCGGATGATCCTAGATGACAGGTTGGATTGTATGAAAGAAGACGGTACCTCAAATACCCTGGACCAGAGCCATATAGGGCTATAAAGATGAGGACCAGCACTTTGAATTCAGCCTGGAAGCAAATGGGTGCCAGTGTGGCCACTGAAGCTATGGCCCATCAGTTGAACAAACAAGCCCAGCAATCACACAAGCCACCACATTCTGCACTAGTTGGAGTTTCTGAACTGTCTTCAGAGGCAGCCCCATGTAGAGTACATTACATAGTCCAGCCTAGATGTCACTAGGGCTTGGATCACCGTGGCCAGATCTGAATGACTCAGGAATGGCTGCAGCTGATGGATCAGACGAAGCTGAGCAAAGGCTCCCCTGGCCACTGCTGACACCTGGGACTCCAGGAGTGGATCCATAAAAACCCCTAAGCTGTAGACCTGCTTCTTTGGATGGAGTTCAACCCCATTCAAAGCAGGATATTCCAACACAAGTTGTAGATTTCTGGACCAGGAGAACCTCTGTCTTATCATGATTTAGTCTCAGCTTGTTTGCTGTCATCCAGCTCCCCAATGCCTCCCGACAGCAATTTAGGACCTCAGCTGCCTCCTTGGACTCAGGAGGAAAGGCAAGATAGAGCTGGATATCATCAGCCTAATGATGGCACCCCACTCCAAATCTCCAGATGACCTCTCCCAGTGGCTTCATGTAGATGTTGAATAGAATGGGGGATAGAATTGGGCATGGTGGTACTGTACAACAAAGAGGCCAGGGTGCCAAACAGGAATCTTACTGTACCACCTTCTGGGATCTGTTGGCCAGGAAGAAGCGGAAACACTGCAAAACGGTTTCTCTGATCCCCAACTTGGCTAACTGACCCAGAAGAAAACCATGGTTGATGATGTCGAAGTGTGCTTAGAGGTCCAGTAGGAATAATGGATGCACTCCCCCTGTCCATTCCCCAGCGTAGGTCATCCACCAAGGCGACCAAGCCAGATTGAAAAGGATTGAGATAATCGACTTCATCCAGAACCCTCTGAAGCCAAGACGCCACCACCTGGTTGACCACTTTGCCCAGGAATGGGATGTTTGAGACAGGGTGTTGGTGGTGAAATTATTAGGATCCAGGGAGGGTTTCTTCAGGAGGGAGTGAACCACCGCCCATTTTGACGCAGGAGGCAGCACCCTCTCCCTCAGAGATGAGTTCGCCACCCTTCCTGTCCACTTTAATACACAAATATTCAAAAGAAAAATTAAAAACTGTCCATGTTAAAAAGAGCAAGGTTAAAATAGTACTATTATGTTTATACGTATTTTGACTTAAAAAAATGCTGCTGCTACCTTGTTTTGACTAATAAGAAGCTCACTGAGGCTGCAGTCCTAATTCCCAGTTAGGCCAGCCTAAGCCCAGTGTAAGTCCTGTGCTGACCCATGGATGTCATAAAAATGCTTTAAGGCACTTCTGCACCACTCTAGTGTGCAGACAGGCACTTGCCTCCTTACATCACCCCGGGAATGGGAAAACCGATGGGTTGTGCTGGTCTAGGTTAGAATTGCCCCCTTAATCTTGGACAGATTGTGTTGACAGCTTCTACACACTCAGTCCTTTTGTCTGTTTCTGTATCCTGCTCTTCTTTTTGTTTGGGCAGCAGACTCTCACCAACCTGTCAGAATTAAGCAATCTGTCATGCTGAACTTTTAACATTTTTAGATTCAGAGGTTTTCAAACTGTGTGCTCTTGAGAACCCTTCAGGTCCATTGGGGTTTCTTCAGTGATCAATAATGGTGGACAAGCATCCCTAAAAGAAACACTATACACCACTACCAGTATGGGGGATATTAAAGGTGTGGCTTCAGTTCACACACAGTGATAGTGAGGCCCAGTGGTAGGCACCAGCAGGTTCGCACCTACTCTATAGAACCGGTTCTTAACCACAGATAGTACATATAAAGTTTAAAAATAGCCATTTAAAAGTGGCTGCCAGATGGACAGAGAACCGGTTCTTAATTTCTTTGAAGCCCATCACTGGTGAGGCCCAAGAAAATATGCCAGTGTCCCACATGAATTGATTGAGGGCACAATGCTAACCAACCTTTGGGGACTGGTATGCTGAGGTCCCAGTGGCGCATGTGCTGCAGGGGTTTGGGGGGACAGTAACGGAGGCCTCCTAAAGGGTAAGTCCTTCCCTTGAAGTTGCATTACCCCTTTGCCGGAACTGGATAATTGGTTAGGATTGTGGTGAAGACCCCAACCCCGAGGAGAGTATGCTGGGCGTTCAGGTGAAGCCAAGGCCCCCTTGGGACAGAGTGCTGGAGTCAACGGCAAGAGATCGTGTGCATTGGCCGGACTCCTACTGGGACCTGTTACGCTTATACTGCGCGGGCAGGACAGGAGTCTATCCCGGACGCCCAATTTCTGCACGAGCCAATCGGGGGACTTCCTGCTCAGTGGGACCACTGAGAGACACAGCGGGAGAACTGAGGGGGAGGGGAGGAGGCAAGTGTATATAAGGAGAAGGCGGAAGAAGAAAGGGGAGAGGGACGCTGGGAGAGCAGGGAGGAGGACGATCCCGCTCCGGTGGCTGTCCAGCAGTTCCTGGCTCCTAGAGCCGCACCTGCAAGAAAGGAAAAAGTGCAAGTTAAGAGTTATTGACTTTGTTGGACTTACCTGTTAGGCTCCTGTTGAGATGTTAAATCTACCTGGAGAGGGCTGGGATCGGATATACCTAGGAAAGAAGAAAAAACACTAGTTGATGGAATTTGCATAAAAGAGGGGGATGAAGTAACCTGCCCATCTAAAACAGTGAGGAAGCTATAACTGTAGAAGAAACATACCTGTATTGATTTGGCTTTTCCTAACCCCACCTTGTAACTAAGCCGTGCTGCCTGTGTTCCTACCTACCTATAACCTTCATCCATATAAAGAGTTCTCCTTAAGACTTACCTGTGTAGATATCTTCTTCTTTTGGGGTGACGTACATTCTCCAAAATGGCAGAGAGGAGGTGCAGTGAATCTGAAATAGAAGTATCCCTTGCAGGGGACAGTGAGGGGCATGACAAGGATTTAGAGTGAAATCCTAACCAATTATCCAGCTCTGGCAAAGGGACAATGCAACTTCAAGGTTAGGTCTTACCCTTCAGGAGGCCTCCGTTACTGTCCCCCCAAATCCCTGCAATCCTAACTCCCAGTTAGATGGCACAAGTCCTCAGCTGCCATAAGGCACTTCTGGAGTTAGACCAGTGCACAGACATGCACTGGCTACCCCACACCACCACGGGAACAGGGATATGGCTGAGTTATGCTGGCCTGAATTGGTTAGGATTGTGCCTTCAGTGTCTTCATGTACCCTCTGCAGCATGTTGTGTTCCTTAGCATCCAGGGAAGGGAGTGACTATGGAAAGTCTATTTTCTACCTTTTTGTAAATAAGCAAGTCCATGTGGCAATAGAATGTGGAATACAGTGACATCAAAATTTATTTGTCTTGGTATTGTGCTGGTATTTACTAAACCTGATATACATGTGCGTGTATTGTAGGAGTTATGTGACATGCCCAACACATTGTTGTCCTCTTTCTGTCTTGCTATCTCTCTATCAATAATCACGTTCATTCCTCAGAGATATGTAGCCATCATATGATCTGAATTGCCCAACTGTTTTGTCTGGTTGTCTTTGTCGCTCTTGCCAGACCAGAATGTGCACATCTTCGCACTTGCCTTGGTTTAAGTGCAGATTATGAAGCAGGTTATGAGCACAATCCTAACCATGTCTACTCAAAAGTAAGCTCCATTGTGTTCAATGGGTCTTACTCCCAGGAAAGTGTCTTTAGGATTGCTGCCTATGAGTGCTGACAATAGTGGAACTGACCATATTCAATATTTGGCTTAGGTTCATTTTAATGCATTTTTCTCTAATCACAAATGTTATAGTTCTATCCTGAGAGGCAGTAAGGGTGCAATCCTAAAAACACTTTCCTGGGAGTAAGACCCGTGGAACATAATGGGGCTTACTTTTGAGTAGGATTGAGTTGTTAGGATTGTGCCCTAACTTGATTTTTTTACCAAGTCAAGGATCACAGTGTAGCAGAGGCTGTTTGGTCTGGAGAGGAGTGCTGAGGAAGGTGTTGTTGGAGGAGACAGTGTAAACAAGTGAAAAAGAACTGAAGAAAGTCAATGAGAAATGCAAAGTGTACACTAGGGGGAAAAAAGGAGTGAACAACCTTGACACTCTTAGATTTGTGGTCTCAAGTCACAGTTTGACACCTGAGAGAAGCTGTGGCTGTTTTGAGATTCATCTACCCTTTTCAATCTTACTGCGAAAGCTGCAAAACAGTCTCTTTGAATACAAACATTACTTCATAGCTTTAGAATGGGGTCAAGATTTCCATACGAGAGAGTGACTTGTTGTATCTGGTGAAAGGCCATCCAGTCCAGCATACTTAGTTTTACCATGAGCAGCCCAAGGTTCTCCCGAATTCTAGTGCATAACATGCTGTGGTTCTGATCCACCTCCTTGACCTTTCTCTATTCCTTCCTCTGCTTCTATTTTTCCTGTCTCTTTAATGGAAGAACAATGGAAGCAGAACCAGGAAGTTTGGAGTAATGGTTAGAGCACCTCCGTTCCAGTCCTTTAGTCTCCTTCTCAACACTTCCTTAGTTCCATCCCGTTTCATTTCCCCTCCTCAAAACATAAGATGACTGGATGGGGAGGAAGAAGTAGCAGTGGTTTTGGTTACCCTCAGCTGTGTTATGTGTGGCACAGTACCACCTAAAGCAGTGATTTTCAACCAGCGCACTGTGGCACATCATCAGTTTTTGGACCATTAATAAGGCACACCATGCTGCGGATGTGCGTGACTCAATTGGTGTGAGTCAACAGATCCGTCCCTCAGACTTCTGTGACACACTTGTAAACTATTCCCAGCACACCAGTGTGCCATGGCACTGGTTGAAAATCACTGACCTAAAGTAACTGCCTCACCACATTTCGTTTGGTTAGAGCTGGCTTTGTGCTGGGAAGTCCCCAAGCACATCATGAAACCTTCAGCCATATGCGTGTGTGTGTAAAAGTTTAATTACTAATAGCTATTGATCAGACTCTTCTAACGCATTTTGCTTAATCCTCTATTAAATTCATCTGAGCCCATATTCATCTGACAGTGGAATCATGATTACAGTTTATTTACCTGCATCATCTAGATTATGATACATCTAGAGCATTTCTTGGAATCCTGCTGACTCGCCACCCGTAGCCTCTTTCTAGGTAGGGAGTAAGGTTCTCTATCCAAGAGCCATATTTTAATGAGCCTCTTCTCCCTTTAGCACTTGCCATTCATTACTCTAGGGCAATCAGTAAAGGGTCTAACAACTTTCTGAAGCTGAAATGTACTTGGTTGGAATATCTTTTTTTGTAGCATTCCAAACTCATCTATATATATAAAAGAGAAAAGTCACTGACTGACTCATCAACACCCTGCCAAAACCGCCAGGCCTAGAGGCATTAAATTTGGGGTGAATGTTCCTTCCATGACTGAGGGGTGCACTAAGAACTGGTTTTCTTAAATTCTAATCAGAAGGGGGTGAAAAGGGGTGCAACACGTTTTCCTCCCTATACTTTGCATTGAAGAATTGGTGACTGAGGGATTCGGGTGTTCCTTCTGTCACATGAACACCCACCAAGAACTGATGTGGAGAAATTTAACCCTTAAGGGGCTGAAAAGGGGTGCAGCATGTTTTTGTCCTATACTTAACATGGAAGACTGACCAGCATCCAGCCAATTTGGTTCTCAGGCCTGGTGCACGGGGTGGGGGTGTTGTTTGGAGGGAGGGGTTGCACTGGGGAGGATGCTGCGCATGGAGGGTGCACATGGGGGTGCTCATGGGAGATGATGTGGGAGAGGGGTTCTTAGTGCACCCCTCCGTCACGGAAGGAACACCCACCCCAAATTTCACACTTCTAGGCCCAGCGGTTTTGGCAGGGCGGTCATGAGTGAGTGAGTGAGACAGTGACTTTTCTCTCATATATATGTGTGTGTGTGTGTGTGTGTGTGTGTATATATATATATATATATATACACACACACACACACACACACACACACACACACACACACACACATGAGGTATATATCTTCCCATGCAATTATAACAGATGAAATATATTTTAAAAAAACCTATAGAGAAACAATTTGTCCTAGACTGCTCCGTGCTGTGCTAGTTTTCTCCTTGCTTGGAAACTTTACTGTAGGGCAACATTCAAAAATGTAAAGTTCTACTTGGAAATGATACTGTTTATTCGCCTCTGGGAAGCAGGTAACTCCCGGTGAGGGTGACCAGATGACCGGAAAAACCCGGATTTGTCCAGATTTTTAGCCTCCTGTCCGGGTGTCCTACACTTTGGCATCATTGTCCTACATTTTGGCTTCATTTTGAAACTTTGTGATCGTGCACAGTACCCCATCATGCCATATGTCGTTGGATTCGTATTGAAGAGCAGAATCCAATGAAAAAATCAGTTTTGAGATATCTCCTTCCTATCAAACGTTATGGTCAAAAAACCGAAAAACAAAAACAAAAAATGTATTTTTGGCAATTTTTTTTCAGCAGGTAGGAATTTTGGCCTGGGATTAGGAATTTTGGCCTTTGGGTTCAGGAATTTTGGGTTTGGCATCTGGTCACCCTGCTCCTGGTACATTACTGTATCTTCTCCTGCTTGCTGCTGGCCATGAGAACATGTCAAACTGCCCAAAATGTGACTAGACCAATGCTTCCCAAACCTTTCAGTACCAGGACACACTGTTATAATAACACTTTCTAGTGTTTTACCAGGCTTCTAAAAAGGAGATGTCGAAAGAAATAATATTTTATTTATTTTCATTATTTAAGTAATAATGACCAGAAAAAGACCCTCAATTTTATCTTTCTACATATTTACACATTCTTGCAAAGCCTATGAGCTCAGCTCCTTTCAGGGCAGTTAGAAGCTGCCTTGCAAATTGAGGAGCTGAGCTTTTTGCAGGGTAATTAGCAGCTACATAATCTTTTCAATAGGTTCAGTGTTTTAAGTAATTAGTTACCTGATTTTTCAATGACCTTTTGGCGACCCACCAAAAAATCAGATTATTGTATGGGCTGCATTCTCTCTGTAACTAACATCAGTTCCCCAAGAGTTTCAGACAGTTTCCCTTTCTAGGTAAGCCAGGGATTGAACCTGGGGTTTCCAGTCTTTCACTTTAAAAAAATGTAAATTTTCCCTCTGAACTTTTAAAAAGCCTGGTAGAAACAATTTCAATAGCAATGTGGTTCTCTTTCTTGCAGAGGCAGAACCAGTGCTAGTAGTAAACTCAGGAAGGGAGTGCCATTGGTGACAACCCAGAAAATGCAGTCAAGAGGGTCAGAAGAATTGCTGTCACTCATCAGATGACAAGCACAGTATTCACTCTGGGTGTGAATTTGTAAGGCTGCCTAAGCCTTATCGTATTATTCTTTGTGGCATTAAGTGCAATGGTACTGCAAAACCAGGAAACACATCCTTGAGTTTCATTGTAGTTTTTGGTATAGCCCAGAAGGTGGTAGTATGCGGCCTGCAGAGCATCCTGTTTGGAACATGTACATGAAGAGGCTCAGCCTTGCTGCAGTACTTGCCAACTAGAAAGTAAAACGAAAGCAGAATTCCTGTTTGGATACAGGACATCATTGTAATGCTTGGCAGGGCTGGCCTGGCATTCCTGCATTAGAATTCAGTAGGGTCAGTGATGAGATTCAAAGAAATTAACAACCACTGGCAGCCACTTTTAAATGGCTGTTTTTAAACTTTATATGTCCTATCTCTCATTAACAACTGGTTCTATAGAGTAGGAGCGAACCTGCTGGAGTCCACCACTGAATAGGATAACTTAAATATTGGGTAACAAGTGATGATTCAAAGGAACGGTGATAGAGTATTTTGAACTAACATGCAACAAAATAATTAGAAAATAAGATTTTCTCTTACCAGATTTCAGTTTTTGATGTGGCCTGTTGCAGACCTGGCCCTTGTGCCACACCAGGGCACAGAACTGAAACATGCTGCCCAGTGGTAGGAATCAAATAAATTAACAAGGTTCTATGTCCTAATAACCTAAATTAAGAACAGATTCTGTGTCCATAGAACAACAGGTTCTGTGGGTGCAATCCAGAGTAACTATGGGGAGTCCTTGCTCCGGTGTAAAAACAATTTGCTCTGGATTGCAATATGATTTTCCCATATGTTTCCACTAGGTGGTGCAGTAACTACGGGTACATGTAATGTCTCTTATGTGCTTCCGTAGTTACTCTGGACTGTAGCCTGTGTTCCATTAGTAACCGGTTCTCAGAACCAGGCGTTCCTTAGCAAAGGGTTCTATAGAATGCCCTGAAGCCCACCACTGTAATGCTGCTCCGTGGCAACTTACTGACCCCCCTCAGGGGATACTTAATTAGCACTGTAAGGAACCCTGTGTGACATTCTGGGGTTTTTGATGTCTCATCAGACCTCCTTTGACCACTTCTTTAAAACTCAAACTCTTCTTTGTTTTTAGAGCAGGTTTTTAGTTGTCATTAAATCTTAACTATGAAAACTGATCAGAAGTTACAGCAGACTAGCATCATTTGTTAGTCAAGAATAAGACATCTTTCTCACAAAAATCCCATTCCATGTCATGATTGCCAGCCTATGTTTGCTCTCTTAGTACACTGTATGCTATTTCCTTTCTTGCACAACTGATGACATTTTACTAGAATTAAAAAAAGAATAATTTTGCAAAACCAGTTAATAAACTTAGCCTCAACTTCCAAGCTTGAATATGGTTTTGAAGGAGTTGGCCACTGTCTGTAGAAGATGGCCAGCGAGGATGTAGCTGTGGGTGAGAAGAGCAGTGACCCTTTGGCAATCACCGTACTCATATCCCATCTACACTGACTTCATAGAAACACAGGGAACTTTCCTTAGTTATACCCTTTGTTTATCTTGCTCCATATTACCCACACTGTTATAACTTTCTAGGGTTTTAGGGAGGAGTTTTTCCAGACCTACCTGAAGCTTCCAAAAGTTTCCAAAGAATCTGAGACACTTTTTATGCAAAGCTGGTGGTCTTTCACTGAGTTACAGCCTCACTTCCCTAGAGAACTATTGTTCTGGTGATGTTGGAGAATTCATAACTTGTCTGTCTATTGTCATTTTTTAAACATATGCATGTTTTTAAATGTTTTTATTGAATGTTTTAAATTTTACTTGTCATCCGCCTTGAGTAGGCCTTGGCCCGAGAAAAGTGGGATATAAATTTATTAAATAAAATATAAATCAATCTAATCTCATCTAAGGAATTTGTGTGCCCACAGTGTGGCTTTCAAAGCTCTCCCCTAATTTCGTCCTCACCACAGCCCTGAGAGGTAGATGAGGCTGAGAATGAATGACTGGCCCAAGGTCACCCAGGAAGTTTCATGGATTCGTTTCACCCAGAATTTGATCTTGGATCTTCCGGGTCTCAATCCAACTCCCTAACCACTCCATCATCCTTGCTCTCAGGGTGGTGTAGTGCCCTGATATCTTCTCCTGATATAAGCCAATCGCTTCTTGCAGAGTTTGCTGCCTCACTTTTTAAAATCCCCAAGCAAATGTACCCCAATGTGTGTTTTGGGCAAGGCCTTTCAGTCACCATCAATAAGGCTGGAGCACGTTGGTGTGATAATGGCTCAGAAACTAAGATGTGAAACGGTACTTCCCTTTGTTTAGGATGCTGAAGTTAGTGCCATCAACGTATCTTTGGTTAGCCATTTTGAAGCCTGAGTTTCTCATCTGCAGTATCGGAATAAGAATGCATTCCTCACAGGGTTCTGTAGAGATTACAAAAAGGTGGTATACAGTATGTAACATTTCCATACTCGAAGCATTTTCAGTGGTTCTCAAACTTTGAGGTCTCCAGAGATCTTTACATTCCTAAACAGAGTCTTAGGGAGTCCAATAACACCCGTGCATACGTCGAGAGGTGGTGCACCCTGTAGATGGTGGCCTCTTCTGGTGTGTTTGTGGAGCTCCTGAAAGGATCTCAGGGAGATACAGGGCTTAATTCATTGAGAAACACAGTACTTTACAATGCCAAGTAATTTGTTTCTTGTTTGGGGTGCATAGCACTTGTAGTTTGATGGGATTTCCTTCTTTGCATACAAGGGGTAATCTTTCTTAGGAAGGAGGTAGAACTGGTATTCAGCAAGTTTCTTAATATTTGTCTTCCCCTTGCCTCCCCCCTTCCTTGGATGAGCACTCCAAGAAAACTTGGAAGAAATGAAAACTAATTATGGGGCAAGCCAGGACTTGCCCATTCCTAGTTTAGTTTTACAGACCTCAGCCTGGAAGTCAGTCTTCGGCTGTTTTATCAATCAGGAGCTTCCTGCTTTTGATTTTTTGGGGGGCTAAGGTTGCAACTGTCTGGAAGTAAACATAATGGGACTTTCTTCTGAGGAGACATCCTTAGAATAAGGCTCCTTGATAGTGAGTGACCTGTCAGATGTTCACCTAGAGCCAGAGTGACCTGATGTCCTCTTTTTTAACCTCATGTCCTGAAAATGAACGTAAATGCTTTCCTTTTTTCCTGAGAGCAGGCCCCTGCATGTAAATAAATACTAGTTATAAATTTAATAATAGGTAATGTGTTCATATTAACCATATGAAATCAATATACAAGTGTTGTTAGCTTTTGTTTTGTCATGTTCTACATTTTTCCTGGATGTCCCACACTTTGGGGTGCTTCATCTTTTCCATTTACGATGTCTGGTCACCCTATTTAGAGCCAAATAATCACACCAATCTGACTGGTTCACACCTATCTAAACCCCATGTTTCCATATTCACATAATGATTTTTGTACATACAGGAACTTTCCAAACCTTTGTACTTCCTAGATATGTCTCCCAATTAAGGAAATCCTTATTGGCTAATTTTACATTTTTTAATAAAGCATTTTTAGATTTCCATATGAATACAGAAAAATGGGCTGTGGGTGGCACAGGTGGTTAAGACACTGTGCCTGTTAACCAGCAGGCCAGGGTTCGAGACCCGGGTCGGCCCCACAAGACAGGGTGAGCTCCTGTTCTTAGCCCAGCTCTGCGATGCCAGCTGGATCCAATCGTATTGGCTCTGCCTTTCCATTGGACTAATTCAGTGGCATGGAGAGGGGGGATTTGCTGCTTGGGTAACAGCCTATCCTCCATAACCATCTAACCCAGGCTTTTGTGCTTCACATGCAGCGTATGCAGCGCCAAGCACGATACCATAGTCTTTCAAGACTGATGGAGGCCTGCTTGTTTAGCAAATGAATACAGAAGTTCTGAAAGGGGGAATTCTGAAATTCTTTGTTCTGAGAGGATGCATTTGTGTTATAGTAGGCATAATAGTAGAAAATACATCCCTTTGCAATTTTCATAAGTACAGATTCTGTATTTGTATTAATTTTTTTAATTTTTCTATCCCCTTAAGGTAAATTTTTTTTACAAAATTGATCAAAATGCTTTTGTTACTTGACTAAACAATCTAGCCTTAGGGCTCCTGCCTCTCAGTTCTGTGGATTAGGCTCTGCTGTCTCTTCTATTGTTGGGGCATCATGAAGTTCATCATCATCCTGAAATTGGGGGGGGGGGAACGGGACAGTTGAGGTCGTTTCTAGGTAAGGCATAATTTGTTTCCCTATTTTGGAGTTGCACTGCCCTTATCCTGGAGCCGGATAATTGGTTAGGATTGAACCCTGCATTGCAGTTTTGGAAAACTGCCATATACTGGCTTGCTTACACAGCAGATTTGTGCGCTATGCAGTGTTTTTGACATCCCTTTGCGCAGGCCAAACTGCCATGGGCTGGGGGAGATAAGGCTGGTAGGGAACAGAAGATGTTGAAGGAAGGAAACTATCTTAGAAACCATGATGATTTGTATTGCAGAAGTCTAAGGGGCAAGATCCTAATCAGATGAGTCAGGACTTCTTGTGGGAAGGAAAGGGAGACAGTCTTTTAGATGGAGACTGAGATGTGTCTTCATTTATCCTTATTTTTTCATTTATCACCAACCTAAAAATTCAGCCTGTTCTTCCTCTGTGCTCTTACCTGTCAGCCAATTGGTATGAACTTAACTGCTTATACAAATATTGCTGCCTTCATAATTAGATAGAAGAAAGCTTAGTAACCTTCTAATTGCAACATGTGGCAACTGCTGAAGGAGCTGTCAAAAAGGTGTAGCAGTGTAAAGAAGGGTCAAATTTTGAGCAGAAAAAATTATGTTTGCAAAAATTTTTGCAATTATCCAGCTTTCTGGGGAGTATGGAGATTGGACCCTTGCGTTCCCATGAATTTTGCAAATCTCAACCTGACTTCAAGCTCAAAAAAAAGAGATCGGTTTTATAAGTGACATATTGTAAGTGATAAAAGTTTTTATATAAAAGTGATATAAGTTTTCAGAGTGAGTCCAAGTTCTCAGGCTGCCACCTAATAGAGAGGCTAAAAAAATGTAAATGAACTGCAACCTCATTGCCAGCCAGTAGAAATCAAGAAATACAGTAAATTCCAATGCAAGGGAGAGACTAGCTTCCTGTTTGGTTTTTTATTCACCATATACTTTTTTCCCCATTGCTATATTAAAGTGATACGGGGTTGCAGTGACTCAGTGGTTAGAACAATGGGGTTAGAACACTGCTTGACCAGAATTTCAATCAGCAGTTCAGCAGTTCAAGACCCGAGTATGGGGTGAGCTCCCGTCCTTAGCCCAGTTCCAATCAACCAAGCAGTTGGAAAGCAAGGAAATTCAAGTAGGCACCACCTCAGTGGGAAGGTAACAGTGTTCAGTGCATCTCAGCGAATAGTCATGCTGGCCACATGACCACGAAAGCATCTTTGGACAATGCTGGCTCTTTGGCCTAGAAATGGGGATGAGCACATCTCCTTAGAGTTGGACATGACTAGCAGGATAACCTGGGGGGACACCTTTATCACCTTTTATTAAAGTGAAAAGCTGTCTGGACAGGTTTGGATAAAAACCATGTTTACCTGAGTTCTCTGAAAGCAGGGGTTCGTAACCTTTTTATTATTATGAACACAAATGGATTGCCCAGTGTGTCCCTATATCCTATTTGCCCGATGCCTTCCTCAGTTTCTCTCTTGATTCACTTCTTGTATTCCTCGACCTCTCTCGGTATAGCAGCTGAAGTTGAAAGAAGCATTTTATATTCCTTACATGTGTTCTTTCCCCTTTGTTTTCACACACTGTGCAGGAAGCTGGAGGCCTATGGCAACATTTCCCCTCATCTATAGGTCTTCTTATAGCATCTTTTGGCAGATGTTAATAATAATGTTATTCATTCCTTGTATATAATGCAGTATGTATGAGCATGCTCTTGCAGGGTGTGTCTTTGTATTTAATGCACTATACGTCTGTAATCCATCGGTCATCATTGGTCAGAAGGTCACCATTATTGATCTCTTTGACTGCTATGTGTGGACAACCTATGCTTACACCACATTGCTCTCTTCTTGTCCTTCAGACTGATTACTATTACAGCCATTCGGGTCTGAAACTTGACAGGTTGGGTTCCTGAGCCATGCTAAGTCCTGATAACCTCCGTTCAACAGTGCAGAATTGAGTGTTGTTATTGCTAGAGTATTGCCCAGGTTGTTTCAAAGTGATTTTTTTTTGCAGAGGATGTACTGTATGTTTTCATGAATGCCACTTCAGGTAAAGCCTTACACTTCAGGTTGTACCTTTCCAGACATTTGGAAGGTTGCATATGGTCTTAAATATAAATGACAGTGAGTCAGCCTGTCACTTTGCCAAGTGTGAGTGGAAAAAGCTTTTAGTATAGAAAAATGTACTGTATTTGAGACAAATGAGTTCAAAAAGAATACCAAATGGAGGAAGTTAGGGGTGCTTGCTATGTTAGGGGTGGAGGAAGTTAGGGGTGCCTAACAAATGGAGGAAGTTAGGGGTGCCATGAGAAACATACACATGTTCCTGCAACATCAGATCAAGAGTGCACCTAATACAGTGATTGTCAACCTTTTTCATCTCATGGCACACCTAACAAGGCACTGAATTTGTCAAGGCACACCATCAATTGTTTTTACCATTGACAAGGCACACCAGACTGTTCAAATCCCACAATTTTCCTATTAATAAATGTCAATCCTCAAGCTCCCGTGGCACACCTGAGAACTATCGCCACAGCACACTGGTTGAAAATAATTGATCTAATACAACATTGTTTCTGAATTAGCAGTACTTGCGGGAACCCCTGACTCCTACAAGCTGGCAGCAATCTAGTATGACAAGCAGCAGTAGGAGGCTCACCTTTCTGCCATAAGAGAGCTCTCTCTGACCTGTATTGCATCTGGCCTGGCCCCCTCCAGAAAAAACAGGTTATGACATTGTCCCCAGTTACTTAACATGCAAAGTGGTGCAGTAGAACAAACAATATTCAGATATAATATACTGAACTATATTAACTCTGTAATATTGCATTCTATCTCCCATTGCTAGTCACTAATGATATGCCATGACTAGAAGTTCCCTCATGCCCCCTTTGAAGGTACTCTGCCTCCCTCCAGGAATTACACCAATGAAACACATAGATAACCAACTGGATCCATTGACCGGCAAGTATAATTTATGCAAATTAGGCTATTTTTAGATGGTCATCTAAGGGTACTACTGTCTAATAGTTAAATGACAGTGCCATCCTAATTGGTTAGAATGGCACAAGTCCCACCACAAGTCCTGTGCTGAGATGTTGCAAAAGTGCTGTAAGGCACTTTGGTGCCACTCCTGCGGAGTTAGGCCAGTGCTCAGATATGTGGCAGCCTCTCTACACCACCAAACAATTTATTTCCATTTTTATTTCTCCTTGTCAGCTGTGTGATATCTTTTTCCTTAACAGAAACACTCTCTTATTATGCCATATATTAAAAAAATGGCTGCCACATCCACGTGTTGTATTCTTCCCTGATCCATTTCCAAATCCATACCTATTAACTGCTCCCTGCCAACTTCCTTAGTTTGTGCTATCAGGGTGCAGAAAGCCCAAGTTCCAATTATCCCCTGTTGCTCACTTTTTATACCTGGATTTCCCTGGTATTTTCATTCTAGGCTCTCTTATCTATTCTCTGTCGTTTCACAAGGTGTGTGATGTATTAATTTCTACTTCCAAATCGGTAAAAGCACATATTTTTTCACATCTAGTTTCTGGTTCTTGCAGCAAACAGGGAAGTCACTTGAGCAAAGAGTGAATCTAAAATAAACCAACAGAAAAACACATTTCAAGCAAATGCCACAATCTTGTTGGGTAGAATCATAGAAAGCTGAGGCTTTTCAGAAGTACAAATTAAGTCCTTAGGAAATAAGATTCTGCATTATTTCGTATACTTTCTCATAAGTGCAGCATGTCTCCTGGAATTTTTCTTGGAGCCAAAGCTCTGCTTTTCTTATTACTAATTCCAGCACAGCATTAATCTGGGCTGGGGCATTTTAGAGACAATCCAATCTCTTACTTAATAAATTTCCAGCCGTTCATAAGTTTATCTGCAGCTAGGTAAACTGGTTTGACAGCCCACTTCATTTTTCTGACAAAGTTGATTTAACAGAGGCAGATTTGTGATTTTGATTCTTGTGATTTGCTGGTTAGAGAGAAAGCAGAACTTCTGACAGGCGTGTCTCTTAGTCTTCATACAATGCTGGTGCCTGGAAGTACATTTAAGGCAAAGTAAAGTGCCTAGGGCTTAATAATAAATAGGTACAACTCTTCTGCAGAAATTATGCCGTGCTATATCCTGTGCATTCAATAATCTGAGTGTTTAGCAGAGAACATCCAGCAATGGATGAATTGAAGATGCAGATTACTTGTTACTTTTCTTTTTGAATGTTTCACATGCCTCAGCATTCTCTTGAGTACAGCAAGTTGGTTCCCTGCTCTCTTAAATGGTGCTGCCCTTTCTCTGATGCTACCACTTAAATGGCAACCCTGTGCTAAACATCTTGCTGGTGCCCTCTTTTTCTATTAACATTGGAAACTTGAGGAGATAAGTCTAGCTCCTTCAACTTTGTCCTCAAAGCTTAAGAACCTGTTGTTGTAGATTCAGATCCCAGATGTAGCATCAGGATCAAGAATCCTGACAACTGAGGCACTGTGCCAAATGCTGCCTCCATTACCTTTTGATATGCCAACCTCTTCTCCCCTTACCCTACAATCCAGAGTAATATGAGAGCACGCAAGAGACATTATGTGCACCCATAGTTACAGCACCACCTAGTAAAATTTGGGAAATTTATATTGTAATCCAGAGTAAATTGTTGTTACATCGGAGCAAGGAGTCCCCGTAGTTACTCTGGATTGCACCCATAGGCTGCCATCCAGTTAGGCCAGCTGAAGCTCCGGCGTAAGTCTGGTTCTGACCTGGGTGTGTCACAAAAATGCTGCAAGACACTTCTGCACCACTCCTGGGGAAGGCTTAGGACAGTGCACAGACATGCAGTTGCCTTCCTACATTACCACAGGAACTGGAAGACTGATGGGTTGTACTGGCTTAATCTTTGAAAATGAAAGGGGGAATTAATTTATTTAAGGAATTCATATCCTGCCTTTCCCATGTCAAAGCAAATGCCCAATGTGGCTTACGTAGTTTATATAATCAAATACAAACTAATACAAGCAGTAAAACCCCAGCAAGGCAGAAGGGGAAGTGGAGATGAGAGTAATATTGTAGATAGATTAGATAGAGAGATAGATTGATTTATTGATGGGAAAACTTTCTTTACTGCTATTCCTCCACTTTTCTAACTCTGGGAGGGGAAGGAGGAGTAGCGAAGCAGCCATATGGAGATGGACCTCATGCTTCTTAGATGTTCTGGTCCTGAAAAGGTCTTCCCTGAAGTGATGATTGGAAGATCCTTTTTCTTAAACACAACTGTTTAAGACACATGGGATAAGTTTGGCACATATTTATCTGAAATTGCCTGAAGGAAAAACCTTTTTAAAATAAATAAATAAATACTGGAAATAATGACAGCTCTTCTGTCTGTGACAGAGGCTTCTTCTGGGATCTTTGAAAGACTTGGTGCTGGAGGAAAGCCTTCATTTAAGCCAAACTGTCATTAACTGACACATTATTTTCTATAGCATCCTATTGGAAAGTTCCAAGAATGCCATACATACTTAAGAGGCACATTATCTTTGACTCAGCTTGTTTATTATGCGGGAATAAGCAAAACACATACTTGAAGAATGGGGATTGTATGATGATCACCCACAGTGGCGTACCTAGCCACAATTTTGCCCTTAGCAAGGACTGACATTTCGCCCCTATCAAAACAGTTGGAAACGACCCCATTAGGTCATCTAGTCCAACCCCCTGCTTAGAATAGGAAAGACTCTGCAAAAGAACAAACAGACTTTAGCACTAATCAATATTTGCAATCAAAGGACCATTTGCACATTTTTGCACTAAGCTGAGTCACACTGTTGGAAGGGACCCCATTAGGTCATTTAGTTCAACCACCACTTAGATCAGGAAAGACTGCAAAGAAGCAGACAGACTTTAGCACTAATGTTAGTGCTCTTCCTAGGATAGCCTAGGTATCCTCTGCAGGTTAACTGCCAGTCGTGTCCAACTCTTATCCCTGGTGCTTATCCCCATTTCTAAGCTTTTAGAGCCAGTGTTGTCCAAAGACACTTCCGTGGTCATGTGGCTGCATGACTGGAAGCTGAGGCGCATGGAAGGCTGTTACCTTTCCTCCCAAGGTGGTACCTATTTATCTACTTGCATTTAGATGCTTTGAACTGCTAGGTTGACAGGAGCTGGGCTAAGGACAGGAGTTCACCCTGACTTGTGGGGACCTGGGTTTCGAACCCTGGCCTGCTGGTCAATAGGCACAGTGTCTTAACCACTTGTGCCACCACAGCACAGCTCCAATAGCCTCGGTCAGGGATTTTCAACCTTTTTCATCTTGGGGCACATCTCCAAAGGCGCTAAAAAATTGAGGCACACCAACAGTTTTTTAAATTACATAGAGTTATTACAAGAATTATTACATGTAAAGCACGTATTAAAGAAAATAAATTTTAGTTAAAACAGTTAGGCCACAATCCTATCAACACTTTCCTGGGAGTAAGTTTCATTGAACACAATAGGGCTTACTTCTGAGTACATATGCATACGTTTGTGCTCTTAGTACAATAAGTATAACATTGGCATCCTTCAGTCTCGAAAGACTATGGTATCGTGCTCTGAATGGAAAAAGCAACTGCCACTTCCCAGAGCACGATGACATGGGTAGATTAATATGGAAGATAGGCTGTTAGCCAAGCAGCAAATCCCCCCTCTCCACGCCACTGAAATAGTCCAATGGAAAGGCAGAGCCAATAAGATTGGATCCAGCTGCGTTGTAGGAGTTACCAGAAAGTGACTGTAACACCCTACCTCCTCCCTTCCCTTACAGTCCAACCATGAGGCCGGGATCTCTCTCGCTTCCCCCCTCCCTCCAATCAAGTGAAAAAGTAAACCAAGCCAAGCTCCTTACTGTGCTCTGCAGCATCATATTGCCAACTGGTAGGCGTAGAGATGCTCTGGAGTACCCAGGGTGTCATGCCACACAGTTTGGAAACTCCTGGTCTAAGAATTCAAACATTTACACTGATTTCAGTGTAACTGAACACTAATTTACACTGACTTTAAGTGTAACACTAATTACACTCAAGGCTGAGTAGATCAATTGCAGCTTTGAAATTGCATGGGTATGCAATGCAACCCCTCAACACAATCTCTGCTTTGTGGCACAGAAGAAGCATCAAAGCTTTTCCAAGGTATACAAAAATCTCAACTACCAACTGCTTCTTGGAGATACAGTTTCTTTAGTTCCTCCAGGCACCGGCGCAGTGTTTCTTCCAAAGTGTTTCTTCTTTTGAGTAAGATCCATTGAACACAGTGGGGCTGATTTCAGGGTAAACATAGAAGGGATTGCACCTATAGCCTTTAAATTAACCACATGAAAGCAATATATCTTGAGTGTTTTAAGCTTTTATTTGGCCATGTCCTAAATTTTTCTTGAGTGTCCTACATTTGGAGAAGGGGTCCTTGTCCTCTTTCTTTAGCCTTGTGTCCTGGCAAAAATATCTTCATTGTTCTCTTTTCAGGGTGACCATCTTCCCCCTTTTCTCTGGATATGTCCTCTTTTTTAGCCTTCTTTCCTGGAATGAAATTTCATTGTCCTTTTTCTTGTGAGAAGGCAGCATGTAGCCTTCTTGTAGCTATTAAATTATATGTAATAGTTTTAAATTTAATGAGTAAATATAGGCTGCAATCCTAAAGACACTTTCCTCAGAGTAAAACCCATTTTTTATACAATGGGGCTTACTTTTGAGTAGTCATGTTAGGACTGTGCTCATAGTGTTTTCATTATTTACATGAAAGCAATATAGGTCAGTGTTTTTAGCTTTAATTTTGTCATGTCCTACATTTTTCTTGAGTGTCCTAGATTTTGGGATTCTCTTTTATAATTATGAGATATGGTTACCCTGATACAGGAGCAATGAAATGGTCTTACCAGAGGAAGCTGGACGGAAGGGGACTGGTTCGAATACAGGCAGACCCCAAAGGAAGATGCTTTCCTCCCCAAAGGAGGAACCCTGTCTGCAGGGCTCAAAGTCCCTGCTTGGTCTCCCACTCAGCAGCTGAACCAGATGGAAAGTAGTTTTCTCTCTCTCTCTGCTGACTTAGAAGCAGTTTGCTCTCTTGGATCGTGACTGCAAGAAGCATCTCTGCTCTAAGGCTCAGGTCTCTCTTTGCAGCAGTTGTTGAAACACAGCAGCAGATATCATCAGGCAGATAATAACTGGACCTAGCATTTAGGTCCATAACTTTAGGTGCAATGCTATGCACACTTTCCTAAGAGTAAGCCCCAAAGAAAATAATACTTCTGAGTAGGCAAGCAGAGGTTTAGGCTCTGAGAAACCCCTGCAGACACTGTTGATCTCTCTCTCCCCTCCATTACAGAGTCGCAATGCCTGCCCTGCTCTGTGCCGGCTCCCACTTGGAGGAAAGGGAAAGCTTCATTGAAGTGCTCAAGCACTTGGTGCCCCTTGCAAATGAGCTGCCAAACTCCTCCCATGGCTGGCTGCACCCCTTGCTATATCCTCAGAACGCCTCTGATCACCCACATATACATTGGGTGGCATCCAGATTGATGCACTCCATTAATGGAAAGGATGAACTCCTGCTGGAATCAGAAAGAGCATTCCACTCACGCCAAAGGCCATTGGTTTAAGTGGAACACTCCTGTTCACAGAATGCTATGAAGTGTTTCTCTTTATGGTTTTATGTATTTATCTCTCTATATAAATTGCTCTCTTGTATACTCTAAGAAATTACTGTAATAAAAAAACTAAATTCAATGAAATGGTAAATTCAATGAAACAGCTGAAATGACAGCCCAGAGAAGGCCTCAGAATGTGGTCTACTTTTCTATGTGTCATGCTAAGAACACTTCTTGCAACTGTTCATATTCTTTTCCATGGTTCTTAGTCCAACTACCAAATTATCCCTCTGAATTCAAAATGCATGTCTTGAATTCAATTCCAGTGTTTTGTCATTGTTTTTACATCCAGTTAATATTTTTATATGAATATTTTGGGGATTGTGGAACCAATCGTCTGAGTTTCCATTATTTCCTATGGAAAAATCTGCTTCACACTAAGAGCGTTTCACTTAAAGAGCATTCCTCCAGAATGAATTAAACTCTTTATGTGAGGCACCACTGTAATTGAATTCAAAACATGCATTCAATGTGCATGATCCTATGAAGTCTACTTAGGCTGCAATCCTAAAGACACTTTTCTGGAAATAAGCCCCATTTAACACAGTGGGGCGTACTTCTTAGTAGACATAGGTAGGAGACTGCAGTCAAAGACACTTTCCTGGGAGGCTTACCTGGGCTGCTGCTGGAGGTTCAAGGTGGTTGGTGGGAGCACTTGAGGGCAGCTGCCTTTGGCACCTCCAGGCAACTGCCCCCAAGTTGGGGGCAGTTAGAGATAGCAGCGCTGGCCAGCAGCCCTTTTAATGAGCCTCCACGCAGAGTGTCAGGGCTGTATAGCATGCGTGCCCATAATGTGCTTGCTTGTTAAGTGAAGTGGAACTTTTATGTGAAGCAAGATTTCTTGGAAATTTTTGCTTGTTATGTGAAACGCTTGTTAAGTGAGGTGCTTGTTAAGCGAGGTACCACTGTAGTTTCAGTTTCTGAACTGTTTGTAGAGGAAGTCCCACATACAGCTTGTTACAATAATCTAATGTAGATGTCACTAGGGCATGGGTCAGTCACCATGACCAGATCTGAGTGGCCCAGGTACAGTCATAGTTTGTGAATCAGCTGAAGACTCCCCTAGCCACCATCTGGGACTTCGGAGCCCAGCTGCAGATCAAGGAGAACCCCCAAGCTGGGGACCTGCTCCTTCAGAAAGGGGGTGCAACATCTGAATTAAAGTTTTAACACATGTAACTGCATTTGCTTGAATAATTCACTTGCTACTTTCGCCTTTCCATTGTCAAAATTTAGATTGTAAGCTCCCTGAGGTCAGATTACTAAATCTCAAATTCTCAAACAATTTTTATTGTTATTTATAAGTGGTAGATAAATATTCTTAATACCATAATAAGGATGTTAAAGAAATCTGTAGAGGAATATATTCAGTATTAGTGCTGTATTCTACTTATTTTGACAGCCAAGGATACTTAGTACCTATGCTAAGTTAAACACCTTGGGTTTTTTTTTTTTTACGGAAGAAAGGTGAGATATAAATAAATTAAATTTATGAAATTTGTTTCTGACTAATATACTTAACTTCATTTCATGCAGCAAATCTGTCACATGCTCTTGCTGTTATAGTCCTGTTTGATTTGTCAACTCAGACTACATTAATCCTTTGTTTTTTTCGCCTCCAAGATCTAATCTCTAGTGAAGAATTGTTTGAAACTTGAGCATTTTTGAATATTTTCATAGAAAACTAACCAAGAAAAGATCCTTTGTTCCAAGTTGGCTTTGGGACCAATGCCTGAACTTTTGAAACAGCCCTGAAATAGCATTTTGCATTTTTAGCATTTCCACAAAACAATTTGTAAGATACAAGTTGGTGTAGCATAATAGCTGAGAGCACCTTTAGTCATCAGTGACCTTTTGGGTAGTTCAAACCTACTTGCTACGGTACTTTTATTTTGTGATATAAATGTTTTTGTGCAGTATATATTTAGTAACTCAAAAAGACAGACCTCTGCCCTGTGAAGCTTACAGTCTCAAATGAGATGTCATGCTCAATTACTGGTATATGTAGTCCTGATTTGGTTTGCAAGACAAAAAAAGGAAATACAGATGAGCCTGGAGGAGGAGTTGGATTGTTCATTTGTTTGGTTTAATTTACTTACAGCTCACCTTTCTTTGGAATTCCACATCTTCTCCCAAACAGGAAGAAATGTTTAGGTTTAGATTTCCCCTACAATCCAGAGTAACTACGGGAACATGCAAGAGACATTATGTGCACCCATAGTTACTGCACCACCTAGTGAAAACCTATGGGAAATTCATATTGCAATCCAGAGCAAATTGTTCTTACGGTGGAGCATGGATTCCCATAGTTACTGTGGATTGCGCCCTTCCTTAGCTTAACTAGCAGTGTCAGTGCCCTTGTGGGCGGTGATCGTTTTCCTTGAGTCCTTTTTCTTCTTAAAATAATCTGCAATCATATTTTGTGTTACAAAGGGTGCAATCCTGACTTAGGACAGAGAAAATGACCCAGCTAAGCTGGAATAAATAGGCCATATCCTCAGCTGATACATAGGCCAAATCCACAGGGCTAGAAGACCTATAGACTCCCCTAACCAAGTAAGAGGCACCTGGGAAGGGCTTGCTCCCAAGGAGACCTGCCTCAGATCACACTGAACAAGAAACAGCTGTGGTGCCTGCACCTTGTCTGCCATATGAGGAACCCCTGGCGGCCAGTCACAGCTGCAGCATGATACTACAGTACTGCAGTACCTATAGTATGGGGGGAGTACAAGGGAATTGGCTGCTGGAGTGGCCTAGAAGTTGTGCTGTATCCTGAGGTTGAGAGGTAGACGTGGTGCTGAGGCCAGACTAAGATTTAGAACTTTTTCTTTTACTTCCATTTTTATTCTGGCTTATCACGAGCCTCAATGGGTCTACTCAGATTTATGCCTTCTCCAGAGGTGGCCTAAATCAGAGGGGCTGTGAGGCGGCGTGTCTACCCACAAAAAAAAGCAAGCCTCCGTCAGTCTTGAAAAACTATGGTATTGTGCTTGGCGCTGCATACGCTGCATGCAAAGCACGAAAGCCTGGGTTGGATTATTATGGAGGATAGGCTGTTACCCAAGCAGCAAATCCCCCCTCTTTATGCCACTGAATTAGTCCAATGGAAAGGCAGAGCCGATACGATTGGATCCGGACTGGCGTCGCAGAGCTGGGTTAAGGACAGGAGCTCACCCTGTCTTGTGGGGTTGACCCGGGTCTCGAACCCTGGCCTGCTGGTTAACAGGCACAGTGTCTTAGTCACTTGCGCCACCCACAGCCAGCCCACCCGCTAAAAGCAGGCTCTGGATATGGTCTAACTGCACCTTTCTAGGCCATTCTCCACATGCTCCTGACACACCCCTGACACACCCCTAGCTGCTAGCACTGCTAGGCTGGCACAGGTCCCAATGTCTTGCAATGGCCTAGGTGGATTTACACTAGCTCAGGCCTTTTCTGGTGCAGCTAGGCTGGCCTATTTGGCATTAGGCTGGCCCAGTGCCAGATAGGCTGGCCTAAGAGTTCTTCAGGATTGCAGCCAAAATTAACTTGTATTTTTTCTGTGTTTGGCAGAAATCAGCTGAGTGTAATTGAAGCAGAAAAAAATGCTTGGTTAAGAGTCCTTTCCTCTTCCTGTCCAGGTTTTAGTTTGCAGCCTCTATGACTACATTTTTTTCAGAAGTCAGGAAATACCACACACAACTGAGGATGCAATCCTAACCAGTTTAGGCCAGCCTAACTCACCTGACCTATCTATCTGTGATGGTGTGGTGTATGCCTGTGCAGTGGCCAAACCCTCCCAGAAGTGGGGCAGAAGTGTCTTATAGCACCTTTGTGACACCCCCAAGCCAGTACAGGGCATGCTGTGGCTTATGCTGGCCTAACTGGAGCTTAGGATTGCAGCCTGATCCTCACAAATAGCTTAGTCCAAAAATAGTGGATGGTGGTAAGCAGCAGAGAAAAATGTGCCAGAGTAATGTTGAAAGAATGTGAGCAAATGTAGTGATATGTATTTAGACTTAAGGCACAATCCAGAGTAACTACTGGGAGTCCTTGCTCTGGTAGAAGAACAATTTGTTCTGGATTGCAATATGAATTTCCCATAGGTTTTCATTAGGTTGTGCAGTAACTATGGGTACACATAGGCTGAAATCTTAAAGACACTTTCCTGGGAGTAAGACCCATTGAATAGAGTGGGGCTTACTTTTGAGTAGAAATAGTTAGGATTGGGCTCATAATGTCTCTTACGTGCTTCCGTAGTTACTCTGGATTGTATGGTAACTGTACTTTCAATTGGGGTAAGAACTGAAGGGCTTTTTACTAAAGAGTAAAGCTGCAATCCTGAAGTGGACTTGAACCCTAACTCAACTTAAAGCACAATCCTAACCATAGCTACTCAAAAATAGACCCCATTGTGTTCAGTTGATCTTACTTCCAGGAAAGTGTTGCAGCCTTAGGCAGGTTCAAGACAGATGGACCTGGGCCAGCCTAGCTTTGCCAGCCTAGGCAGTTGAGAAGAGGCATTTTGAGGGCATGTTCAGCATGGCCTAGAACAGAGCAGTTAGGCTGTATCCAGGGCCTGTTTCAAGGGCAGACATGCCCCCTCACAGCTCTTTAGGGTTAGGTCAGATGCAGGAATAAATCTGAGTAGATCCATAGGGGTCCATGATAAGCCAGAGTAAAATTGGAAGTGATGGTAAAATATTCTGAGTCTTACGCCAACCCCTGCCTCTCATCCTCGGGATACAGCACAACTACACAGCCCATCTCAGGATATGGCACAACTCCACCAGCCCAGTGAGCATGCTGCCCATGTGCTGTTGCCTCTTCAGCAGCAGTTCGGCCAGCCAGAGGCTTGTCAAAGCCCTGTGGATTTGGTCTAACAGCCAGCTCAGGATACAGCCTACTTAGGCCACTTTTCTTGCCTAAAGTCAGAATTGCATTGAAAGAGTTTGCAACTGTATACTTGGTAAAGTGAGAACACAACTGAAAGAGTGGCTCTTGTTTCCACCACCACTGCTTTAAAGGGCAACTGAGGCATGGCCTCATCTTGCTTTTGTGAACTTCCTGAGTGAAATATCTTCACACAGGCAAATAAAACAACCATGTGCTTTTAATTACAGGTCATGCTTCAGCTACAATTGCTGTGAACCAAATCTTGGATACCTTGTTCACCTTGATTGCTTTCCCAAGTTGTTAACGCTACCCCTACAGGCCTGCTGCCATCTCACGGTTAACATGCTGACATTTGATTTTTTTCCCTGCGGTGCAGACTTGGTTTGCTTAAGTAGTGTGTCATATCATATGTGTGGGTCCACTCCCACAAACGTGCCTCACTCCGTATTTCTCAATCGTCTGGGAGGCTGTTGCTCAATCCAGGTTCCAGCCCTCCAGCCACGATGTGGAGAGGTGTTCAGGCTCCTGAATCATTTATTAGCCCTCCGGTGATTCTGACTTTGGTGGAGCCCTGTTTGAACCAATGGAAATTGATCTGCTGGCTGACTAATTATCCTTGTCGGTGGATCCTTCTCAACTTCTGGGTTTGTATCATACAAGGCAAATGTGTTATATACCATTGAGGGAATGTTCAGCTGCAAAGAAAGTGAACAAATAAGCATGTTCAGTTAGGGCACAATCCAGAGTAACTACCGGGGCACGTAAGAGACATTACATGCACGCGTAGTTACTCCACCACCTAGTGATAACCTATGGGAAATTCATATTGCAATCCAGATTAACTTGTTCTTACTCCAGAGCAAGGACTTCCCGTAGTTACTCTGGATTTCACCCTTAGTGTCAGCCTCTCTCTCTCTGTCTCTGTCTCTGTCTCTGTCTCTGTCTCTCTCTCTCTCTCTCTCTCTCTCTCTCTCTCTCTCTCTGTTTTGGAGCAGAAACTTTGCTGTGCCTGCTGAAGTTAACCAAGATGAGTCACATCAAAGATTGGTTCTCAGATGATTCAGAAAGGCCACGTGTGACTCAACTTGCAAATTTACTCTACTCCCATGATTTATTTTTCCCTCCCAGTGAAATAATAGTTATCCAAATATAAATAAATTAATGATTTCAGGAGGAGACTTCTTTGACTTTGCCTTGGGAATGAAATAAATGAACATGTCAAGTGACTGTATACTTTCAAGATATCCTTGAGACATTACAATACCAAAGCAATAGCTTATTTATAGGGGTCCTTCATTACCCACCAGGGTTCCAACCACAGGAGGTTGGAACCTCCTGTGGATTAAAAAAAATCGGTGTATAAAGAAAACAATGAAAAATAGGTTTAAAACCCACTTCCAGGTTTTTTGCGCCTTTGTTTTGCCTAATTGAATAAGTAGCCTCTCCATATCTGCAGAAAAAAATGGAATGATTGCTTATTTGACTACCTCTTATTACCTTATTTGACAACCTCTTGACTACCTCTTGACTTACCTTATTTGACTACCTCTACAACAGTAGAAAAAGCAGTTTTTATAACTGATTTGCAGTGGCCATTTGTGTTGAGTAAAATCTGTGTATTAAAAATCCGTGAATAACTAGGTTGGTCCTGTACTTTTCAATGTACAGTGGCGCCTCATGTAACAAACGCCTCACATAAAGTATGTTTCACCTAACAAACAAAAATTTCTCTAGGATTCTGCTTCACATAACAAACTGTGCTTCACGTAACAAACACACTTGTTGGCAGTTTGGGCAGATGTGCTAACCAGCAGCCCTTTTAAAAAGTGTCAGGGCTGCCTAGCGCGCCAGCCCACAGCGAAAGCAACACTTCCGCGCTGTTCCTTCTGTGGCTGGGAGTCTGCTGGGAAGAGGGAGGGAACAGCAGTGGAGAAGAGAGAAGCAGCTCAGGGCTAGCCAGAAGGGAGCAGGGGAGAGAGAGGCTCAGGATGAAGAGAAGGAGAAGGTGGGGAGACACTTTGAAACTTGGATTGCAGAAGCAAGTGTCTTTGATTGCAGCCTCCTAACCATATCTACTCAGAAGTTAGCCCCATTGTGTTAAATGGGTCTTACTCCCAGGAAAATGTCTTTGATTGCAGCCTCCTCACCATGTCTACCCAGAAGTAAGCCCCATTGTGTCCAATGGGGCTTACTCCCAGGAAAGTGTCTTTAGGATTGCAGCCTAAGTAGACTTCATAGGATCATGCACATAGAATGCATGTTTTGAATTCAATTCCAGTGTTTTGTCATCATTTTTACATCCAGTTAATATTTTTATATGAATATTTTTGGGGTTGTGGAACCAATTGTCTGAGTTTCCATTATTTCCTATGGGAAAATCTGCTTCGCGTAAAGAACGTTTCACATAACATGTCTCCGGAATGAATTAAATTTGTTACATGAGACACCACTGTAAACAATTTTGTGACACTCTTAAGCAATATATTATTTTCATGGATTTCCAGTTTAAGTGCTGGCTTATTCTAGAAGCAGAATCATCCAAGCATTGGGGGTGGGGGGGTATGAAACAAGAATTACTCTGGAGTCAGACATCATGGCAGAGAAATGCAAATACTTCATGCTTAGAGTGTCATATATCTCAGCCCAGAACACTCAGTGTCTCAGGAATTGTGTGACTCCCATAGAGCCAATTTTGTGTTGCTACTTGTTATAAAACACCCAGATCTGCTGCATTGGGCAAGCAGATCCCTATGCCCATAGTTTATCCCTATGCAGGAGAAGGGGGAGGAACCAATATCAAAGCATATATGCATGGGGATATATGCAGTATCAAAGCATATATGCTTATGTTTAACCCTTCAGTGCTTTGGCTCTGTCAATATCCATGACCTGGCCCATCAAAGAATTCCACTGGAGCCAAAAGACTTATTTCTTCTGGAGTAATAGAAGCCTGGGAAGCATTCCATGTGATCTACAGTAGGAAGGGGATATAGCTAAATATCTGCTGAATGCTCCGCAATCTTGATCATGATTCATCTGACATGGTTGCTATAATGATAAAAACAAAGAGAACTAAACTCTACACTGAACATAATATGTAGTTTGATCCTTTCTCTGAGCATGTTGTCACAGAGATTGGCGTTATGGCTGGGCTCCAGTGACTCCATGTCTCCGCATGGCCTTTTCAGCTTGGCCTAAAAACGTTTCTTTTGAGAACAAGCCTTTTAGTTTGCTGGGTTTTTTTTAGCTTGGTTTTTATTATGGTTTTAATCAGTGTTTTATTGTAAATGTTTTTATATTTATTGCTTTAATGATGTCTCTTTTAACTGTTTTAATGTATTGGAATTTTATTGTGTTTTTTTTAATGACTTGCCTTGTAATCCGCCTTGAGTCCCTTTGGGAGAAAGGTGGAATACAAATAAAGTTTATGATGATGATGATGATGGTGATGATGATGATGATGATTACCCACTACTTGGTGGTGGGATCTGAACATAAGAAGGTCCTCCACTGGATCAGGGCCAAAGGCCCATCTAGTCCAGCTTTCTGTATCACACAGTGGCCCACCAGATGCTTCAAGGGACATGATATAATGCCTGCGCCCAGGTGCTCTGCCCTGCACCTGCCATTTTGACAATAGTCACCCTCCTACTTCCAGGTCCCATTTGAAAGAGCAGAA
This sequence comes from Cryptoblepharus egeriae, assembly GCA_030015325.1. Taxonomy (NCBI): domain Eukaryota; kingdom Metazoa; phylum Chordata; class Lepidosauria; order Squamata; family Scincidae; genus Cryptoblepharus; species Cryptoblepharus egeriae. The sequence goes on along the minus strand of JAREYC010000003.1, from coordinate 10,369,005 downwards.
TGGCCTAGGAAGGGTCAGAGGGAGAGAGACTGTGCTAGATCTCCTGCTTCCCACCTCACTCCTTCCATTTCTTGCCACCTCTGCCATGCAGGCAGAAGAAGAGTGGTGAAAGGAGGAGGTAGAAGACACGGGTGTCCTGTTTGTGGGAGTAATAAGTATGGTATGTCTTCAGAGTGGTCTGATAGTCTTATTTTAACAAATACTGACAAGCCTTAAATACTTCCCAGTTTATTTGAGAATACATTTTGTGGATTTTAGTCCACTTTGTCATTGCTAGTGAGCAGATGTCTGAGTTAGACCACTTGATCAGAATCACCCTAAAATCCAGAGTAACTACGGGAGCACGTAAGAGAGATTATGCGCACCCGTAGTTACTGCACCATCTAGTGAAAATCTATGGGAAATTCATATTGCAATCCAGAGCAAATTGTTCTTACAGCAGAGCAATCCTGGTAGTTACAACTACTATCCTCGTAGTTACTCTGGATTGCGCCCTTAGTTGATCAGCATTCAGACAGGCAATACAGTACAGCATCTTATGCATTCATACCATGGATTCTAAGAGGGATTTGGCAAATGTATGGAAGATAAGTTTATCAGCCTTTTGGAATATCAGTGTACATATTGGTATGTTACTTAGGAGGAGGATTTTTCTTTCCATGTCCTGCTTGCATCGCCTTCCTTAGAGGTGTTTGATGTTCACCGTGTGAAGAAAGTTGCTGGACCAGGGTGGCCTTTGGTCTGATCCAGCAAGGCTTTTCTTGTAAAAAAGCAGAAAAATGCCCTTGCAGCTCCTCAGTGCAGCTCCTTGCTAATTAGTTGCATAGTCTCTCTCTCTTTTTATTATTGGTTAAACAGCAAAACCATTTCACCTAGTCCACCCTTCCCCTCCCTCCTGGCATTTAGGCATATCCTGTACTCTTAGCTCTTGGAACATCAGCTGGCTTAGGCAGGTGGCCATTCCTCCCTTTGTCACAATCCCATATGTACAACAGTTGTTTATTTTACTTCCTTGTGAGGCTTGATAAGGTTGTCCCAACCTGTTCATTCTTAATTTATTTTGTCCTTCAGGCACTGTGACCAGGATGACTATAAGCAGAAAAGGGTTGACTGGCTCAAGCTAGTACAATTAGAACGACACATTTCATAAAAGGATTTGGCCTCCACCCTTTAAAATTAGATTTCTTTTAAAAGAAATCTCAAGATGGGTGCTCACAAAGCAGAAACAGATGCGTGTATCATGTTCTCCATTCCATTAACATCCAAGAGAACTTCCTCAAGTTCTGGCCCCACAGTGTTATGCGTTCCCCTGCCCACCTCATCTTCGTTGCTATGGGGGAGGCAGGGGAACACAGGACATCCTGCCCTCTGCATTCAGGGTAAGTTGTCCTGGATGTTAATCTGGGGAATCAGTAAATACAACTGCTGTTTTTTTGTGTTTGCTGCTATATATCTTATCTCGTTTCATTCTCGGTTTTCTGCTCTTCTGTTAATTTTAGCATATATGTGTATGAGGTTATTTTCTAGGCCTCAAGTTGAGTGCTTGCAGTGCTCTTGTGACTTGGAAGAGCTATATGGTAGATAGCTAAATAATTTCCCAAGCAAGTTGCATGGGTAGCCTTGGTGGAAGAATACACACAAAACAAAGGTAATCCAAGTCTCATAGCATCTCTTTCTCCTTGTCCTTTTTGCTTCTGGGGTGGACAGTTGCATGGTTTTCAGTTGAAAGCAAATTTTAGATTATCACCAACTTGTGGAAGTACCAGAATTGCTAAAAAAAAATGCAGGAATGCCCCAAGACATTGCATTGGGAGATGGAAGCTTCCGTGTTACCCGAACTTTATAGAGTACATCTGAAATGACCCTTAAATGTAGGCAAATTGGAGAGGAGCTGTAGTGCAGTGACAGAGTTAGTAACTTGTATATAGAAGGTCAAAGATTCACTCCCTGGTACATCAAAGAGCAGGACTGCAAAGAAACTGTGTTTGAGACCTTGTGAGCTAAACAGGTGACACAAAAGGCAGCTTCATTGCTGAAAAGGTTGGATAAACAGAAACTATGTACATACCCACTGACATGCATTATTATCTTGAAAAGGAGCTGCGTGTAATGAGCAAATTTGAATATCGTGTTTAAATATCTCAAACATGGAAACTATTACAGGAAAATGATTAATAACAGTACAGAAGAATTTGTGAACAGCTTAGCGTCTGAAGGAGGGACAACTGAGGAAGCAAGGCAGGTGACAGTTCTGTACATTTTACTGGATAAGTTGTGTGCAGTTAAATATTCTTTCCTTTTGTCAGGTCATCTTTTATTTTTATTGACTAGTTGGGCAGCCTTGGAGGGGACGAAGACGGGACAAAGAGCCTTGGAGGGGACGAAGAGCCATCGGGGGACTGCTTAGTTCTCTCCCTTCCTACCATTTGTCTTCTCAGAATCACATACCTGAGCAACTGCATCTTTCTACACTGGCTGGTACAAGCTGTACCAGCTGGTTTCCGAAGATGGAGAGGAACAAGAGATCAAATTGCCAATATTTGTTCCATAACAACACCTACTTCTGCTTCATTGACTATGCTAAAGCCTTTGATTATACGGATCACAACAAACTGTGGCAAGTTCCTAAAGAGATGGGAATCCCAGATCATCTTAGTGGTCTCCTGAGAAACTTGTTGGTAGGCCAAGAAGCAACAATCAGAACCAAATACAGTATGGAACAACAGAGTCGTTTAAAATGGGGGAAAGAGTGCAACGTGGCTGTATGTTGTCACCTTGTTTATTTAATTTATATTAAATTAAATAATCATCATGCGAAAGGCTGGGCTGGATGAATTACAAGCCAGAATTAAGATGGCTAGGAGAAATTTCGATAATCTCAGATACACAGAAAATTCCACTCTAATGGCAGAAAGTGAGGAGCAATTAAGGAACCTCTTGATGAGGGTGAATTAAGAAAGTGCAAATTGTGACTTAAAACTAAACATTTAAAAAATCAACATCAAATCTCAAGACTCGACCCCTTTACTCGAGTTGCCCACGATTCGTTTTTGAAAAGGGTCAAGCTGCAGAAAAAAGCAAGTACACACACAAGAGTATTGACTTGAAACCATTCAAATCTTTTCACTTTTAGAGTAAAACCCCTGAATTCTGAGCCAGAGCCCAAATGACATGTGTGACTCAAGTTCATACAAATCATAGCCCCACCCTGGTCTCCACTGACTTCCTATAAAGTTATGGATGTAAAATAAGAAATGAAGGTCTGGTGCTTTTTTTATCCTAGATAATGAGAAGTTATGGAGGGTGGTGGTTCATCCATTTATTTCCCTCACCCAAATTATGAGAAAACTGTAAATTACAAATGATTCCTTGTAGTTCTGAGGTCACTTTAATTCTAAGTAGAGTGTCTTTTCCACAAGTTCCTCTAGAAATATATATATAAAGTGTAGATGTTTATCTCTGAACCATTCAGCAGTCTGAGTAATCATGTTCGCTCTTTGAAATGAGGTAACTGAGGAAAAATGAAAAAAAGTTTCCTTTTCAACTGACTGGAACTATTGCAACATACTGTAATTGCAACCATTATTTCTATGCTCAATGAATTGAGTGCCAACCATTTCCATTCTCAGTTTTTTTTAAACTCTAAGCAGAAGAATAGTATCATTCTCAGAAGAGAGAGGAACAAATACATGGCTTCCTTATGTTATTGACCACAAATTCAAGGCATATTTACTCAGAAGTTAGGCCTATTATGTTCAGTGGGGTGTATTCCTACACAAGCGTAGATGGGGTTTCACCCTGAGTCTAAGAGAAAAATTTATTAATTTTTACTTGGAAGTAAGTCCCACTAATTTCTATTTGCACCACTTACTGATGAGTTTGTGCTGGATTGCAGCATCATTAAAAGGGAAGACTTCTTTTTAACTAGCCAGATCATTGTTGCAATACTGAATTATTATGTTCAGTATAAAAATACCAGCCATTTTCCTACATGATCAATCTGATTTATAAAAGCAAATTCAGATTATCTCTGAACCAGAAGTATTTTAGATTTTGGTTTTTTTTCAATTTTGGAATATGTATGTATACATAATGAGATGTTTTGAGGACAGGACATTATGTATACATAATGAGATGTTTTGAGGACAGAATGTATCTAATCATGATACATTGCAGCAGTTTAACTGCAGCTGATCAAATATGGAATTTTCCACTTTTCATGTTGGTGATCAAGAAATTTTGGATTTTGGAATAGGGATGCTCAACTCTGTTCAAGAGCTCAATACAAAAATAAAATCTACTTATTGTAGTCATGTTATGATTGCCCATGTCTGCCATCCCAGAGGGTGATCTACACCACATCTGTTTTCATTTCAGCAAGGTTGCAGCCTCAGATATTTTCACACCATCCTGGATAAAGTGTGAATAGCCCAGTTTTTAATTGAAAAAGGCCCCTTAGCCTAACTAGCATGAGAATGTGAAACTCTGAATAGAGAATGTATAACTTCCTCAATTATGTCACTGCTTAGGTATAATTATGCAGTTTTTTAAATGAAAGACAGTAGCGCTAGATTCAAATGATATCCTTTGCGGTCAGCATATCAATAAAGAAGGTGGCAATTAAGACAATACTTGCTTTAGAGAAGGGCAGGTGCTGGGTCCCACCAGGGTAAATTTCTGCAAGGTTAGGTATGTGGCTGTGAGAAGCTGGAACACTGTATCAGTGCCAAGGTGAGGGACTGTATGAGATTCTCAGCAAGAGTTAAAAATCCTGCTATCAGATTTTGGATTAAATTTTGGGGTATAATGTTTGTCCTAGTATCTTCTGTTTTTTAAATTATTTGAGGAGTGGACGACAGAAGGGATATTTGGATGCAAAAGTGTCATATGTGCTCCCCGAGGCATCTGGTGGGCCGCTGTGTGATACAGGAAGCTGGACTACATGGGCCTTTAGCCTGATCCAATGGGGACTCTTAAGGACTATCTTGGAGTAGTATATAGGTTTTGGAAACCTAAATCAACCCAACCAATATCATAAAAATGAGTAGCAACTATGCAACAAAAACACCAAAGGACGTTGTTGGCAAAAGGGCTGTAAAAATAAATATTGGAAGAGCATATGAAGTTACATCACAGGGGCTCACTAATATTCAAAACATTAACAGTGGGGGATGCTGAGATGGGGGAGTGGGTCATGACTTAAGGAAGCTCTATCATACCTACCGACTGCACTGCAGATGATGGGCAGATGGGGTTCATTCCCATTCATTCAAACAATTGGATGCTTGTCTACTCAGAAGTAAGCCCCAGTGAGTTTAATGGAACTTACAATCATGTAGATGTGGAGGGGGAGGTTTCCCATCTTTGCCTTCTTGTTGACTGTACCTGAACTTTATCCATGGAAATAATGAAAAACAATTTGTGGAGGAAGGCGGTTCCACATCGCCATTATAACTAATATCCATTGATAGACATGTCCACCATAAACAGGGTGACCAGAGATGCCCAAACCTCAAAAGGAGGACAAGGTTTTGGATTCCTCTCAGCCTGGCCTTTCTGGTGGACAAAAGCATGTTTGCCTACTCATGAGTAAAGCTGCGACATTGGGCACTTTCACTTTCCTATAGAGCTCAATGCATATTTCTTGTTTTTAGTTTTTTGGACATAACTTTTGATAGGAGATATCTCAAAACCAATTTTTGCATTGGATTCTGCTATTCAATACAAATCCAACAACATATGACATGATGGGGTACCATTGCAAAGTTCCAAAATGAAGTCAGAATGGAGGACAGGGAAGCCCTTTTGGAGGACAACTGGGTAGGAGACTAAACAAGAGGACAAATCCAGAAATTTCTGGTCATATGGTCACCACGTCCATGAATTTATCTAATCCAGGGATGGGCAAAATGGGCCATTTTAGGGATCCCAGACCTTTAACAATTGTGTCGGAGAGAAAATTTCAGCAGGTGCAGCTTATCATCTCACAGATGATATTGTTGCACTTGTTGAATTCTCTCTCCTACACAATTTGCTAAAGGTCCAGGATCCCTAAAGTGGCCCAGTTTGCACACCCCTGGTCTAATCTAAGAAAAACAGGAGTTGAGCTGTCTCCACACGCTTGAGCATGTGCCCCAAAAATAGCAAACTCTCTATAACTGTCAGGGGCAAAGAAAGGGGCTTTGCCCCTTTAAAGAAAGGGCTTCTTTAAAAAAATACATTTTCCCTTTTTTAAAGCTGCCAGAATTTGATCCTCCCATAAGGAAGCATTTCCAAAATGGACAAGAGCTGCAAGACACATGGCAGGTGTTCCTCTTCCAAGAAAATTGTCTGTAGCCTCAGAACCTGCAATGGGAGAAATATTCATGGGACAAAGACCAGCGGGCATGTCCAGCTCAATTCCAGACATGGCAATCATCTCAGAGTCTTAAGTCAGGATGTCGTTCTTCCTAGTTCCTCATAAATTGTTATAGTTATTATTATGTTCCTACTAAAACGTAGACGTCATTACTCATGACAGTGTTCACACAGTAACTGTTTTAAATAGTTGTGCTTGCCTACCTAGTGTGAAGATCAATTTAAAGGGTCATTTTTTATATGTAAAGGTACATATAAAGGGTAATTTCATATATGCAGGTAGACCATACGTCCTAGTTTTCCAGGACATGCCCTATTTTCAGCTTTGTGTCCTGGATCCAGCAAAAATCATTGTTATCCTTTTCCTTGTGAACAAGCAGCATGTAACTTTCTTCTGATTAATATTATATGCAATAGATTTACATTTAAGAATAATATAGTGTTTTAATTAATCACCTGAAACTAATATATTTGTTTTTAGTTTTTAGTTTGTCATGTCTTACATTTTTCTTAGGTGTCCTACGTTTTTGAAAGTCGTGTCCTCTTTTGCAGTCCTGGCATGTGGTCAGCCTTTATATATGTAATCTGAAACGTGTGCGGTGGTTATGGTATGTGTCCGATGTTCCCAAATTGAGGAACCTAAATGATGTTCCCAAATTGAGGAACCTAAACCAAAAAACTTCTTTTTGGTTTGCTTTTAAAAGGGGGGCTGTGCTTCAGTTTAAAAAAAATGTGGAGGGCAGTGTGTGTGTCTTCAAATATCACCTTTTGTAAATTGTTTTGACTCTTCAGTAACCTGGTTGTGAATCACAGCATAATAAAGCACAAAAAGCCAGTTTTGTGGTAGGTACTGTATAATCCAGTTGTTTTATCATAAAGCATAATAGGCAACCACAAACATTTGTACATGTGTTCATACAAAGACAGTCAGTTGCACACAGTTACCAAAACACACACATGCACATGAGAGGGGGAGATTTTTGGCCCTTACAGTTAAAAGTCCTGTCTAACTTGTTTTGGCGTATTTAACATTGGTCCTACTGTTGTGTCCTTGTATAGTCTTGGGTTACATATTTGCTGTAGGAATTTGACTGTTATGATAACCGTGTGGTGTAATGTGCTGTGTGGGTTCTGCACTTTAAAAAAGCATGTGTAGAAAGAGTTTTGTGGCCTGAATTGTCTGGTATCTTGCAATAGCAGTGATCCCAAGGTTTTAATAGCATTGATAGTTATGCCTTGAGTCCTTGCTTAAAAGCATCCAGCAAAAGAGATCTTGAGTTGAGACATCTGACTTATGTCTCTTCTCTGTTTTCACAGTTTGGAAACATTTCCAGATACGCAGTTCATGTGCTGATTCGCATAAGGCATTTGGAGGTGCACTGTCAGCACTGTAGTATATGCCCAATCCTGGATTTGTGACTCAGCCTTCCTCAGTTTCTCACTCCCTGCCCTAGCTTCTGCTAACTTCTTTATTGCACTGAAGTGCTAATTCACGTAGTAATTAAGTGTAAATGTAATTTGGCCATAAGCTCTCATAGCTCATATGCGCATGAGCAGTGTATGGTAGCATTTCCCAAACTTCTGATCACTGAGTTTGCATGCATACTTTCTTCTTGTTTTGAATTGGAGACCAACCAATTGGACATTTTAATCCAATAGACTCAGTTTATAGCTGGTAAATAATTACAGGTCGTCCCTCATTATTCATTATTAAACCATCCTGCTCTGGGACTTCCTCCATCCAATCAGAAGGCTAAATGGTGAATAAATGCAGAATATTTAGAGCCCAATCCTGACCGCATCAGCTTATCATGCCTGCTTATCACTGTCATGTACTGTCTTCCCATCCTATCCAGCTCCCCATTCACCTCTCCTTGCCCTGTAATGCCTCTTCCCTCCTTCACCACAACCCCACCAATGTCTCCACCACCTGGCAGTCCAGGTGTCTGCTAAGCAGCAGACCACTGGATTCTCACTGTTGCTGGCCCAAAGCAGGCTCATGGTGTGTTAACTCCGACACTGGGCTAGCATTATGCTCCACAAACATGTGACAATCACACATTTGTGGCAATATGCACCAACAGTAAGCAAGTGCACAAATCTCAGGATTTTGCATTTCTTCACCAGTTAGCCATTCTAGTGCCTCCTGATTGGAAGGATTGGAAGCTCAGAGCGAAGTGGTTTGATAATCCCTGGTGCAGAGAGTTAAGACCTAACAGTTCTTCAGTTTTGCTGCAAAGGTCCAGTGTGTGTTTGGGCTGGGAAATTCCAGAAGGGGCTGGAATTTATAATATGACCCAATTAACTAGAGATTGATTGAAATTGCTTATTTTGGTTATATGTACAAGTAGATTGTTCTTGTTGGAGAAGCGTGAAGTGCAACAGCATAGTTAGTCAATGCCGAGAAGAGAACATTAAAACAAGTCCTACTGCACTATGCCAGGTGTCCATCTAGTACAGAAAGTACTTTATTTCAGGAGTTAGATGACAGAGAAATGAATGTGGCATGAAATATGTGAATGCATAATTGTGAACACACTTGTAGAGTGGAGATTTATAGTAAGGTACCTCACAAGACTGGGAAGAGGATAAAGATACTTAGTCCTGGAAGGCACTTTTTATAAAAAGGATATGTAACAGTAAGGGTGCAATCCTAACCTATACCAGTATCGGTCTTAGTGCCATCAGTCTTCCCATTCCCTGTCTGTGCACTGGCCTAACCCTCCCCCAGGAATGGTACAGAAGTGACTTATGTAGGGTTGCCATATGTCCCCCAAAACAGACAATCCCGATTTGGGGAGATTAGTTCACATACTTGCAAATGGGACAGAGGGTCCTGACCCGGTTTTGTGGAAGAGATTTATGGCGACTGTAGTCTTATGGAACTTGTGGCACTCCCTGGTCAGCACAGGCCTTATTCCAGGGGGTTAGCCTCTGTTACTGGAGGTTAGGATTGCAGCCTAAATATGGTAATAAGCATTTGTAAACCTGATAACTGCAGGTTATCTGGAGAATGAATAACTGGAGAATGAATATGTTTTGTCTCTAATGGGTGCTGTCATCATTTTTATTGCTATTACTGTAAGCATGTTTGGAGAATTGACCCATCTGTCCACATACGTTTTGACCACTCCCTGCATATAGGAGTAGGTCATTTGGTGGGTTGTTTTGGATACTTTTAGTATCTCTACCTCCATTTCAGAATCATTGGTAACTTTTTTTAGTGGATTGGCCAACACCAGTCAATGTTTGTATTTATTATAACTGATTGTGTTTATTATAACTTCTTGGCTGACAAAATCATAATAAATAAGGTTATCTATATATATAAAAGGCATCTTCATCATCATCACTGACTCATCAACACCCAGCCAAAACCGCTGGGCCTATAAGCGTGAAATTTGATGAGGGTGTTCCTTCCATGATGGAGGGATCCACTAAGAACCAGTTTTCAGAAATTCTAACCAGAAGGGGGTGAAAAGGGGTGCAATGTGTTTTATAAAACTAATCTTCGTCGTCATTACTGACTCATCAACGCCCTGCCAAAACCGCTGGGCCTAGAAGCGTGAAAATTGGGGTGGGTGTTCCTTCCGTGACTGAGGGGTGCACTAAGAACCGGTTTTCGGAAATTCCAACCAGAAGGGGGTCAAAAGGGGCGCAACACGTTTTCCTCCCTATACTTTGCATTGAGAATTGCTGACTCATCAACATTCTGCCCCAACTGCTGGGCCTGAAGCATGGAATTCTGGGAGTTCCTTCTGTCACCTGAACTCCCAACAAGGACCATCTGGAGACATTTAACCCTTCAGGGGCTGAAAAGGGGGCAACGTGTTTCTGTCCTAAACTTAACATGGGAGACTGACCAACATCCAGCCAATTTGCTGCTCAGACCCTGGGGGATGTTGTTCAGAGGAAGAGGTTGCACTGGCGAGGATGCTGTGCATGGAGGAAAGTTGCGCATGGGAGGATGATGCGCATGGGGGGAAGTTGTGCATGGGGGACTGATGCACATGGGGAAAGTTGTACCTGGGAGGATGATGCGCAAGGGAGGAAAGTTGCGCAAGGAGGGAAGTTGCGCATGGGGGGAAGTTGCGCATCAGCGGATGATGCGCATGGGGGAAGTTGCGCAGGGAGGGAGTTGCACATGGGGAAAGTTGCGCATCGGCAGATGATGCGCATAGGGAAAAGTTGTGCAGGGGGAAGTTGCACATGGGGAAAGTTGCGCATGGGAGGAAAGTTGCGCATGGGAGGAAAGTTGCGCATGGGGGGAGTTGCGCATGAGGGGAAGTTGCGCATCGGCGGATGATGTGGATGGGGAAAGTTGCGCACGAGGGGATGATGCGCATGGGGAAGTTGTGCATGGGGGAAAGTTGCGCATGGGGGATGATACGCATGAAGGAAAGTTGTGCATGGTGGTTGATGCGCATGGTGGTTGATGTGCATGAGGGAAAGTTGCACATGGGGGGAAGTTGCGCATGGGGAAAGTTGCGCATCAGCGGATGATGCGCATGGGGAAAAGTTGCGCATGAGGGGATGATGCACATGGGGGAAGTTGCGCATGGGTGGAAGTTGCACATGGGTGGAAGTTGCACATGCATGGAAGTTGCACGTGGGGGGATGATGTGCATGGGGGAAAGTTGAGCATGGGGGAAAGTTGCGCATGGGGATATGTGCATGAGGGAAAGTTGCACATGGGGGAAAGTTGTGCATAGGGGTTGATGCGCATGGGGGAAAGTTGCGCATGGGGGGAAGTTGCACATGGGGAAAAGTTGCGCATGGGGGAAGTTGCACATGGGGAAAGTTGCGCATGGGAGGATGATGCGCATGGGAGGAAAGTTGCGCATGGGGGGAAGTTGCGCATGAGGGAAGTTGCGCACGGGGGAAAGTTGCGCATGGGTGAAAGTTGCGCATGGGGAAAATTGCACATGGGGAAAAGTGTGCATCGGCGGATGATGCGCATGGGGAAAAGTTGTGCATGAGGGGATGTTGCACATGGGGGGACGATGAGCATGGCGGGATGATGTGCATGGGGGGATGATGCGCATGGGGGAAGTGGCACATGGGGTGTTTCTGTGCCATGGGGGATGGCATAGGGGAAAATGTTACACCCACAACGCGGGTACGTGTTTCGCTAGTTTACCTAATAAAAAATGCTGTATGTTCTTACACTTGAAACAACATGCTAGCACATGTTAAGGCATCAGTTTATTTGAGCAGTGTATGTAATATGATGTTGCTGATTGCAAAGAAGAAACATACAGAATGATTATACTTAGTGATAGCTGATGCTGAATCACAGAATTGTTGAGCTTTGTGGCTATGACTTCTTCTATCCACAACATTCTGGTGTTCTCAGCATTTGCCTTCCACCATACCGTTTTGCTTAGGCTGCAACAGAAACACACTTTCCTGGGAGTAAGATCCATTGAACATATTGGGGTTTGCTTCTGAGTAGACATGGATAGGATTATGCTCATAGTCAGCCTTTTCTAAATATGACAATCACCAGTTACATCACCACTTCAAGTACCACTGGACGTACCCATAGCACTGGCTGAGAAACACTGATCAAGAAGGCTGCCTTAATTGGAGGTTGGCTGGCTGGTGCTTTGTGGTAGAGTTAATTTTTTGCATGCAGAAAGTTACAGTTTTGCATTTCTCCTAGTAGAAAGAACTCCTGTTTAAAGGCACAATCCAGAGTTAGGGCAGTGAGGAGTGCCCTAACTGAGCTGCCCCAACTATTCTGAATCCAGAGCAGAAAGTTATGAGAGAGTCAGGAAGCCTGGGCTGCCCTAGCTGTTCTAGAGCATGCTCGGTAGGCACCAAGTCAGTGACACCTGGGGAGGGATTGCTCCTGAGGAGACCCCCCTCAGATCACACTGAACAAGGAGCAGCTGTGGTGCCTGCCTTATAAGATGCCAGTACAGTCTACAGTGAATGAATACAAGGGGCTTCTTGGAGTGGCCTGCTGTATCCCAAGGTTAGTGGGCTGCTGTAGTTGTGCCATATCCTGAGGTTGAGAGGCAGGGGTTGCAGCTACGCTGGCCAAGAACTCATTTTTTTGTCAACACTGCCATTCTTACTCTTCCTTATCATGGACCCCTATGGATCAACTCATTTCTATTCCTGCTACTGAGATGGTATAACTCTAAGAAGCTGGAAGAGGGCATTTCTGCCCTGGAAACAGGCTCTGGATACAAAGTAACTGCTCTGCCCCAGCCAATGTTAAACATTTCCTAGACCATTTCCTGAATGGTCTAGGCTGGCCCAGCTAAGGCAGCCCAGGTCCACCTATCTTGGGCAGCCTATGTTGCCTGAGGCTGCCCCAAGCCTTTTCCAGAATAACTAGGATGGCCCATCTTGCAATTGGGCCAGCCAAGTGATAGGATAGGCCAAGTGTACTTCTGTACTGTGCCCTTAAAACATCTTGGCCACATATTGATCCAATAACAGCCCTGGAATTGATGTAAATTAAAAAGCTTACCTGTGTAATAGGCTTATTGGATCAATATAGATAGGGTAACCCAAGTGGCTGTGGGTGGCACAAGCGGTTAAGACGCTGTGCCTGTTAACCAACAGGCCAGGGTTCGAGACCCAGGTCCGCCCCACAAGACAGGGCAACATTTGCGACATTTGTGACAACATTTGCCACCTTCTCTTTGTCATCACCTGGCATGCAACTCCTGTCCTTAGCCCAGCTCTGCAACGCAGCTGAATCCAATCGTATTGGCTCTGCCTTTCCATTGGACTAATTCAGTGGCGTAGAGAGGGGGGATTTGCTGCTTGGGTAACAGCCTATCCTCCACAACAACCTAACCCAGGCTTTTGTGCTTCACATGCAGCGCATGCAGTGCAGAGCACGATACCATAGTCTTTCAAGACTGACGGAGGCCTGCTTTTTTTTAACCCAAGTGCACTTCTGGATTGTGCCCTAAAGTAGCAGTTGTCAATCAGATTACACAGGAGTGTGCTAGACAGACAAATGGTCTGATTCCATGAAAGGCAGATTTACATGTCCAGAAAACAGATGATTGCTCAGACTTGACTCTATGGAAGCTTTAATCTTCTTAAACAACATTTTCCATTGTTGAAGTTCCTCCACCACTGAGATAACTTTCCTACAGCTCAATCTGAGATTCAAACTGTACTTTCAAAACTATCATTTGATAGGACTGTAATTCTGTTTGCAAACTAGCCCTTGTAGGAGAAGTGAAGGTCACTGCAGATCCCCTCCCTTTAAAGTTGACTTTCCATAGGTATGGATTTGCAGGAAGTTTGCATGCAAGTGGCTTGGTGATTAAAGGTGCTCTGCCTGTCAATCTGAATATCAGCAGGTCAGTGGTTCAAGGCCTGAGTACTGCAAGTTGTGGTGGGCTCCCATCTTTAGCTCAGCCCTGCCAACCTAGCAGTTTGCAAGCATGCAAAAAAAAAGTAGATAAATAGGTACCACCTTGGTGGGAATGTAACAGTGTTCTGTGCGCATGTGGGTCACATGACCATGGAGAGCACTGGCACTATGGCACTAGAAGTAGGTGCTAGAAACAGGGTTGAGCACTGCTCCCTAGAGTTGGTCACGACTTGCAGGGCAACCTGCGTGGGACATCTTTACCATGGGAGAAGTTTTCAAGCAGTGCCCTCATTCACTTTCTGAAATGTCACAATCTGAGCATCTGTCTGTCTGTCTGTCTGTCTGTCTGTCTGTCTGTCTGTTTGTCTGTCTGTCTACCTCTTTTCAACTAAAAAGTTCACAAAGTGGTTTATAAATAAAAATTAATGGCTAATGGGTCCCTGTCCCAAAAGAGCTCACAATCTAAAATGCAAATGGATACAAGCAGCAACCACAAGAACAGACATTGCTGGGTGGAGAGGGCCAGTTACTTTACCCCTGCTAAATAAAAGAGGAACACCCACTAGAATGAGTGCCTCTTGCCCAGTAAGCAGGAGACTGCTAACTTTAGATTAGACTATTAAATATGGTACTAATATATTCCCAAAAGCGTAGTTATCTTCTAACTATGCATTCTTCTTGCAACCTGAAGTAATTTTTCTGTCATTGGTAAACATGACATCACATATACCTGTTTCTGTTTCCCAGAAAATTGCAATTTTCCTGGAGCAGCTCCCATCTTGTCTCTGTTCAATAAACCATAAGGAATTGCTGTACATATGAAGTGACTGGCTTGGCACGTGGGATTGTGACAACATTTGCTACCTTCTCTTTGTCATCACCTGGCATGCAACTCTTTATTGCAGAAGTTACTGTAGGTGCCTGGATGACAGTATCTGAGAACACCCATTGTTGGAGAAGTTGTTTGGCCAAAGTGCTGTCATCATTTCAGAAATGATTGGTTGTTATTGAGAGATAATTTGGGGTGTTCTTGTCTACAGTCACATGGAAAACAGTGTGATATCTGAAATTTAGTGTGGAGTATGAGAGGAGTATCTGAGAGGAGTATGTAGAAATTAATATGGCCATGTTAATTCCCCCCATTTCTTCTGGGATGTTGTTTTGGAAAGAAAGCATAAAGTTAACAATATATGTCATATAATTAAGGAAATACAGGCCCACTCTTGTTATACATGGATTTTTTTTATACATGGATTTGACTCAATAATAATGGCCACTGAAAATCAGTTTTAAAAATTGCTTTTCTTCTGTTGTACAGAGGCAACAAATCATTCCATTCTCCAGCTTAGCAAATCAAAGACTGGGGGTCCATTGATGACTGCCTCTCTACCACAGGAAGAAAAGTTGTTTTTAAACAACTGTAAAGGGATATACTTTTTAAAAAAATTGCTTTTGGCTGCAATCCTAAATACACGTTTCTGGGAGCAAGACCCATTGAACACAACGGGGCTTGCTTTTGAGTACTGACACGTTTTTCTATGTGCCCCCCCCTCCCCGCAGCTAATTAATAATTAGTGATATGGGAATGACCTATGGTGAGTATCAGCACCTTTCCCCCCCAGAAGAAAGCGCTTATCATTTTCATCGTTAACATCAGTTCAACAAATTGCAGAAATAACCTCAAGGCTCTTTGCAAGGATAACCGTGAAGCATCTACATTTCCTCATCTAGAAGATTGTTAATGGCAGCCAAACTTTCCAGAAAAGCTTGTGCATCACTACTAATCTTCCACTTTACTGTTACAGGGTGTAATCTTTAAACCTTCATTAGCATGTGGGAGAAAACTATCTTGTGCACTGGGATTCTGTGTAGTGGCCTGTGTGGCACAGCTACATGGTATGATGGGAATGGGGGTGGGTGGGTTGAGAAAGGTTGAAAGGTTCATCAAATGTACTTTTATTTGTGGGGTAAGTGGACCATAACAAGGAATGAGAATCAACACAAAGAACAAATTCACTCACTTGCTCATTCACTTGCTTGCACAAAGAAAAAAAATATGTCACCAATTTAATCGTACACTAGACAAGCAAGGAAAGAGGGTGGAATTTGTGGGTCAATAGCAAAGCTGTGCCAAAGATTTTTAGCAGTCTCTCTGTTGGAGAGAGTCTGATGCACTGTAGGAATCACAGGACACCATGTATAAACAGTACAGTAAAACTTGGATTGAGAGTAACTTGGATTGAGAGTGTTTTGCAAGACAAGCAAACAGTTCCAATAAATTTTGACTTGAGATACTAGCGATGTCTTGATAAACAAGCAAAAAAATTAGTCCTGGCCAGAATACTGCTGGTTTTGACGCTCTGCCAGCACCTGCTCAACCTCTCCTTTGAGACCCTCCTTGCATGTCTTTTCTGAAGTAAGCCTATTAATGTCAGCAGGGCTCACTTCTATGTAAGGGGGACAATGGAAAGGAGCCTTGTATGTCTATTCTAATTTAAGCCTTATTATAATCAGTGGGGCTCATTCCTGTGTAAGGGGGCAGATGGCAGCCTGTGAGACCAAGTGCAGGTTAATTTGTTTTATTTTTCTTTATATTTTGTATTTTCTTTATTATTATTTTGTATTATATTACAGTATTGTAATCATTTTTAGATGAATATTTTTGGGTTGTGGAACAAATGATCTGAGTTTCCGTTATTTCTTATGGGAAAATTCACTTTGATATACAAGCGTTTTGGATTACAAGCATGCTTCTGGAATGAATTATGCTCACCAACCAAGGTACCACCGTATAAGTATGAACAAGTATAAGACAAAGAGAAAAGAAAATATTTCTTCACCCAACATGTAATTAGTCTGTGGAACTCCACAACTCCAGGATGTGTGATGTCTTGTAGCTTCAATGCCTTTAAGAAGGGATTGGACAAATTCCTAGACTGGAAAGGACCATCACAGGTTACAAGCCATGATGAGTATCTGTGTTGGGGTATGTGTGTGTGTATAGATAAATGTAGGCAGCCTCAAAATGCATGCATGGGGAGGCATCTGGATACAGATTTCTTCTTGTTTTGTGTGATGTGGTGGACCACTTGTGATATAGGAAGCTGGACCAGAAGAGCCTTTGCCCTGATCCAGCAAGGTTCTTATGTTCTTGAAGACCAGATAATGTCTAAAAGTTGGCTCGAGAAAGAAAGTTGGTTCTTGGAGCAAGGCCTTACTTGGCTCAAGTGAGGAAATCAGGGCAAGAGAGTTGGAGATGCTTTTCCATGCATGTTGCAAATTGGTCCACAACGATGGTTGTCCATACCATGCTGGAGTAGTGGCTTTAATTGTATTCTACCAACCTACCTACAGTATTTATATACCGCTTTTCAACTAACAAGTTCACAAAGCGGTTTACAAAGAAAATTGAAAAATAATAATAGCTAATTAAAAGCTAATGGGTCCCTGTCCCAAAAGGGCTCACAATCTAAAATGCAAAGAAGAACACCAGCAGAAGCCACTTGAATAGGCACTGCTGGGGTGTGTAGGGCCAGTTACTCTCCCCCTGCTAAATAAAAGAGGAACACCCACTTAAAAGAGTGCCTCTTGCTCAGTATTCAGTGTGAGCAGTGAAGTAAAAAAAAGGTTGGAATGGACAAGGAGGTAGGGGTTGATTGTTCATTTTGGGCTCTTGGTGGTCCATAGAATACAACAGGAATGGGGATGGCTTAACTCAGAACCAGTGCGTCAACTGATGCCAAAGGCAGCAATAGGAGGAAAGAGGAACAACAACAAGTGAATCCTCTGACCCAGCTTTTTTAAATCTTTTTTTAAAATTCCACTCTGTTCTATGGGATCTTTTGTGGGGTGAGTTTATCAAGGAACTTTCTTTTGTGACTTGATTGCCCTTGATGGTATGTATTTCCCTGGTTCTTTCAGGTTGCAGTAGATTGCACAGGAGGTAATATCTCCTTAATATGATTCCTTCATTTATATTCAGCCAGAAAGTTAGTGAGGACAGATCAGTTTTTGGTTTCTTAACAACTTTTTTCTCTAAGTCAGGAAGCACCCCAGAAACAGCTTTTGTTCCCACAGTTGGATGTGCTTTGCAAACAAGCTGTGGCTGGTCATGAAATTTACCAAAGAGCAGGCAAACCTCCATCGAAGTCAGCCTGATTATTTAGGAAGGGAGAAGGGGAGTGATAGCACTAAATTAACAATTGCTGCAATCTTGAAGTGCAGTTAGGCTAGCCTATCTTAACTGGGCTGGCCTAATTCCAAGATAGGCCAGCCTATCTACACTAGAGAAGGCTTGGGCCATTGTAAGTCTACATAAGCTGGATCTGGGCTGGCATGGCAGAGCTAGCCTAAGCAGTTCAGCACGGGTGTGTTGAGGGCATGTGAGGCATGGCTTGGAACAGTGCAGTTAGGCCAGGGATTTTCAGCCAGTATGCTGTGAGTGGTCCACCCACAGGGCTGCGTCTGAAAAAAGTTGTGGGATAAAATGGTTGAAAATTCAGTTTCTGAAAATATAAATTCTGTAAGTGAACTCAGTCCTGTCTAAGTGGCGCCTCACGTACAGTGGCACCTCAGTTTAATTCGTTCCGGAGGCATGCTTGTGACGTGAAATGCTCTTTACGTGAAGTGGATTTTCTCATAGGAAATAATGGTTCCACATTATTCAAATTGGTTCCACATTATTCAAACCAATTAGTCAAATTGGTTCCACAGCCCAAAAATATTCATATAAAAATATTCACTGTTTATAAAAATGATTACAAAACACTGTAATATAACACAGTACGAAACACTGTAATGTACAGTAACACACAACACTGCAATAAAGAAAATACTGTACAGTACTAAACTGTACAGTACTTTGGCTGCAATCCTAAAGACACTTTCCTGGGTGTAAGACCCACTGGATACAATGGGGCTTACGTCTGAGTAGACATGGTTAGGATTGTGCTCACAATGACTAATGGAAACACTGCTATCCATTGGCTCAATGGAATCTTTGTCTTTATGTGCAACTAACATTCCCAAGCTGCTGATGGGGAGCAGCACTTGAACATTGATAAGGCACACCTTCCATGCTGCCACACACAGATCCCACATACAAACCCCAGACCCCCCATGAGTTCCTTGGCTATGGAAGCCTATTCCAAACTTTGCCCAGGGCCCTACTGTAGCCCAAGCTAGTCCCCTCATCCCATCTGTGGGTTCCCTTGCCATGGAAGCCTGTTCCAAACTTCCTCAGAAGTGCTCTTTACCCAAGACAGTGCTCTTTACGCAAGTCAAAATTTCTGAGAAAATTTTGCTCTTTACACAAAACACGCTTTATTCAAGTCGCTCTTTACTCAAGGTACCACTGTACTTGTTTAAGTGCAGAGGCAGAAGCAGAGAGAGAGAGGCTGCAATCCTGAAAACAATTTCCTGGGAGTAAGACCTATTGAACACAGTGGGCTTACTTTTGAGTAGACAAGGTTAGGATTGTATATACACACACACACAGATTGGGTGGTGCATGGGTGGGAACTAATATTAGCTGGACCTCTTTATTCCAAGTGAAATAGGTCACTTTATTCCAAGTGACATGATGCCTTAACTTTTCAAAGAGAAAAACTTGAGAGGGGCTTTTCTTCGTCTCATAGCATACAAGTTGGAAATTTTTACTGAGGAAGCTTAGTTTCTGGTATTATTTTCCTAATTCGTTCTCCCATCTGTTTCAGTACCCTTAAAACATGCACACACCTGCAGTGCTTAGCAGCTGGCTATTAACACCTTGAACTTCTACAGTGCAGTGCAGTAAAATTTTTTTACTGTTGCCTTTTTAGCATTCTCTATTCTGATCAGGAACAAGTCAATGACAAAGCAGTCATCAGACTTTTAATGACAACTTCAGCATATATAAATAACTGTTTTGTAATCATTTATGATCATAGAATTTAATAGCTGGTGAAGGTGGTTATTGGAGAAAGTCTCATAAATTCAAAAGTATTTCATCTTTTCTTTTCCAGAGTGCCTATGAAGGATGATGGGCACAATCCAGAGTAACTACAGGAGCATGCAAGAGACATTAAAGTTGCAATCCTAAAGACACTTTCCTGGGAGTAAGACCCATTGAACATAATGGAGCTTACTTCTGAGTAGACATAGTTAGGATTGTGCTCTTAGTGCACCTGTAGTTACTGCACCATCTAGTGAAAACTTATGGGAAATTCATTTTGCAGTCCAGAGTAACGTGTTCTTACTCGGGAGCAAGGACTCCCCGTAGTTACTCTGGATTTCACCTGATGTGCTCTAGTGAGTTGGATTTTTTCCTTGTTTTGACAGATAAAGAAAGACAAACCGGACATGCTTCCAGATTTACAAGATGTCGTTCAGGAGAAGTTTAACACCCTGGAAAGCAGAAACAGTGACCTTGAATTGCAAAGGCATGACAAATTTGTCCTTTTTAAGAATCAGCTCAAGCAAATGAAAATTCAATGTAAGTCTGTTCTTTATTGTTAATTCTGAACCAAGCTTAACTACAACCAGTGCTATCCTGCTTCTCCCTGTAGACCTGGAATGAAGGGTAGGCTATTCTGCTGGGCTCCTTATAAAATCTGTTCCTGTAGAATGAGCTCAGGCAGGCAGGATGTTGTGAAAATCCCCAGCAGGAATTTTAAGTGGGAACTACGCTTGAGCTCATTTCCAATTCTCATTCATTCACCTCCTCTGTTTAAACTTTGTGCCACAGAGATTTCTGTAATACTTCACTTTGAATGAACACGTAGACTTAAGTATATTCAGCAGAAGCCCCATTTCATTTAATTTCCACAGCAAATCGTTTTAAAACACAAAGGCAATAATCAGGGATCAAGCCTTCATTAGCATTTCTCTCACAGGACTCAATGAAAGGTATCACTTTGCGCTGTTAAACACATAGCAAGAAGGTAATAAGGAATGGTTTTCTCAAGTCTGTCTCTCACGGTGCCGGACTGATTTGCATACATATATAATGTAAATCTTGCTTCACAGCCCGTTTTTATGTTTGAAGGTGAGTTTTTTATTTTATACAAATGCCGTATTCTCTTTTTGATAGGATCTTTCAAAAGTATTAGGTAAGCTGTTTTCATTTTGTCACTCTAACAAATTGCTCCAGTTTCACAACCCAGGATGTGTTGCAACCCTAAAGAGACCTTTGCTTTAATCATGGAACTATATTGTTGGAAAATGCTTACAGTGTCTGTTCCCAGGTTTGCTGCCTGTGTACACAAATCATGTAGTACTGCAACATATTAAAATCCCTATGGCACAATTCAGTTCTTGTTTGTTCTTCTTGAAACTGTGCTCCAGGGATCCTCGAGGGTGGACAAGCTTCCCTGAAAGTTCCCTCCAATACACAATCAGCCCCAGAGAAGGGTGTCTCAGATGTGTCCTACCATTGTTTCCCTGCCTCTTTTCTCTGCCATCTGTGTTGTCTGTTTAGGTTATACATTTGTGGGCAGGGACTTGGTCACTGTTAATTTTATGCATGCATTGTGCTTCTTTAGGTGCTTAATAAATAATACATATTATAAGGGCCTAAACAAAAAGCTCTTGTGAGCTTGGCATTCTCCAAAAACTTCTTCATTTGGAAGGAATTCTGTGGAGGATGCCCATAAGTCCTTCAGCTGAGTTGTGTTTTAAAGGGTTCACTGCAGGTAAAATTCTTGAAAAGAACTGAGCTAATTCTACTATATTCTCCCAGTAATAAAATAGGACAGTTCCTAGTCAAGAGTGTGAACATGCAATTTGAATATATTGATAAATGTTACAGTCTGGTTACAGTTACTCCCGGCTCAGTAAAATGGCAATTGAATATTTCCTGGTCTTTCGATAGTGCAAAAGAATTTGTAGGTGTTCAACCATAGCAAGGTTTGTGGTTGGGGCATTCAGGTTTTGAGGGCACAAACCCAACCTATTAGGCCAGCCCAGCACCTACTCAGGCCTATGTAGGCCAGCATGGGAATCCATCTTTTCATTTCCATGGTGGCATGGAGAGGTGCATGTCTGTGTGCCAGCCTGATCCTTACGGCACTTTTGGAACACCTTCAGACTAGTGCAAAGGACTTAGGATTGCAATGAGACCATGGTGGGAGTCATTGTAGGATGAACTGTAAAGCAAAGTGTTGTAGGGCCAGAAGCAGGTGAATGGTCTAAAACACACAGGGGTTGTATTGCAGAACAGCAAACAAGGAGGATAGGTGCAGAGGCAAAACTAAGCATGGACAAGGAACCAAGGCAGAAGTCAGAATAAGTAGCCACAGACAGCATCTTCACTCCAGACTGACAGCGCAATCCTGATTTTCACTGGATCAGGCAGGTTCACTCAGCCTGAACTGAATCCATCACAAGGATCAGGACTGCTACTGTGTTACCGTGAGTAAGGGGAAGGGTTTCCCCTTCCCAGAGTAGGGCTGCAGCACCCCAATAGGTTTATTCAGGTTTAGGCCACCTCTGGAGGTGGCTTAGTTCAAGGAGACGGGAGCTGCTTCTGGCTGTCCAGGGACAGAGGCTTGGAACCATATGAAGTGCCAGGTGAGCCCCACCTCCTGCTTCTTGCCCATCCACACCCTGGGAACGCCTCCTCCCCCACCCTCCAAACCCCTGTGCTAGCCAGGAACAGCCAGCACAGCTCACTTGTTTGAACTGAGTGGAATGGGGAGGCTGATGCAATTCCATGTTGGTCTCCCCTCCTCTCTGGGTGTGCAGACATGCCTTTACGGCATGTTTGTGACACCCTGTTCTGATGCAAGTAATTTGCGCTAGCCCCAAACAATGCTCAAGATTGCACTTTCAGACTGATGACAAGGTTTGAGCCTAGACCTTTAGGAGCTCTTGGAGTTGGCTAACTCCAAATATCAAATAGGCCAGTATAGTATCCGAGCTGATTCCTTTAGCATCCATTTACCAGCTAGAATATCAGGAACTGCTAGAATAGCACTGTTAAGCATTATAAGGATTGCATGCATAGGAATATAAAAATCATTATTTTAGTGGCAAACAAAGTGTAGAATTGTCAGAGTTAATGCCCTAACAGGCATACTGTTATGTCTGTACTTAAGAAGAGTCCATACCAAGGACTTGTGCGCCCTGAGAAAGGAACATATTTTAGGTTCTAGCACCTGGAAGGGAAGCACACTCGCTTAAACAATAATTTGTGAAAAATATTACTTTGTCACCTTGGTCACCTTCTGTTTCTGTTAGAAACAGAAATAATTTTGTTACCTTGCTTAGAATATAAATACTTTGAGAGTTATCAATACTGTTAACTCCTGGTTCCAAACCAGCACAACGTTACATATATGGTGTGTAATCAGTGGGGTCTACGTGACCCAGCTATGATGAGATTTAAGATTACAGTTCTTACTACCATCATTTGAGGACATCATCTTAATGGGAAGAACTTGACCAAAACCTCTCATGTGTCTTGTAATAATATTGTGGGGCTCTGGTCGTTGTAAGACCTGATCAGAAAACATCAGTCCATGGGGAAAATCACTTGATGGCAGTGGGTCTGGAGTTGAGCTCCAAGAGGCAGAAGGGTATGATATGGTGCTTGTCCTTGTTGGGAGACCATGGCTGATGGAAGGCTGGGCTGCTACACAACTATTAAAGTACAGGGCAGAGAATTACAGCAGGTGTTGCTTACTATGTATGTGTGTGGCATTGAATTCCATTTCTTCACAGTTCACAAAGTGCTGTGCTTCAGAATCATTACCAGATTATTTACTCTAAAAGTGCTGTTGGCACTTCTCCAAAATTGACTACTACATGTTTCACACCTCCTGCCAGTGTAATTTTCATTCTCTATGTAATGATAAATTGTCACTGCCTAATCATTATGTTGTGACTTCTAATTTCCAGCTCTTGATGTCTCCTAAAACTGAAAGCTGTAATAACAAAAAAGATGTGTTTCTCATCCTGCCCCTGTCTGCAGAAGTGGTGACACCTTTAAGATGCATATTAAAGTTTGGTCTCAAGACCAAGATTTTGTTATACTTGGACTTTATTTAGTATAGTAGAATATCAGCGCAATCCAGAGCAACTAATCTGTCCACATAAGAGCCCTTGGGTTGCCCTATCTATCACTAGGCTGTAGCAACTGCAAGATGCTCCACCCCAGTTACTCTGGAAGAGGCTTAGGGCAGAGCAAGGCAACATAGGGTGCCCTAAGAGAGGTGGACCTGCTCTGCCCTAACTGCTCTGCCCTAAGCAGTTCAGGAGAGGCATGTTGAGGGCATGTTTAGCATTGCCTAGGGCAGAGCAGTTACTCTGTATCCAGAGCCTATTTCCAAGGCAGAAATGCCCTCTTCCAGCCCTCAGAGTTATACCACCTCAGGAGCAGGTATAGTAATGAGTAGACCCATAGGGGTCCATGATAAGGCCTGAGTAAGAATGGCAGTGCTGACCAAAAATCTGAGTTCTTGGCCAGCCTGGCTGCAACCCCTGCCTCTCAACCTCAGGATATGGAACAACTACGGCAGCCCACTAACCTGGGGATACAGCAGGCCACTCCAAACATCCACCCTCCACTAGAGGAACTGCAGCTGTAACTGGTTGTCAGGAACTTCTGGGCTTTCTTATAAGGCAGACACCACAGCTGTTCCTTGTTCAGTGTGATCTGAGGGGGTCTCCTCAGGAGCAAGTCCTCCCCATGTGTCAATTACTTAGCATGCTTTGGAGCAGTTAGGGCAGCCCAGGCTTCCTGACTCTCTGGATGCAGCATAACTTTATGTTCTGGATACAGAATAGTTAGGAGAGAGCAGTTAGGGCAGAGCAGGCTGAACTTGCTCTGGATTGTGCCCTATGTTAGTTGTATCTGGTCTTAGTAGAATGGCAGCATGTTTAGTGTTGCTTTTCTGAAATAGTGTTGCTGCCCAGTTGCCAGACCCTGGGGGAAAAATCCTGCATTGGATCCCCTAAGGTGCCCATCCCCTGATGGCACATTGTGGATATCCACTACCACCAATACTGATGTTTCACCAGTAGGCTTGGCCAGCTTGGGCTAGGGGCAGTTTGAACTGAGGAAACTAAGGACCTCTTCCTCCTCCATTTCTCTGTTCCAAATTCCTTCCTCTTTAAAAAGGAGAAGGTTGGAGTTAAATTACATGTTGTTTATGTATAACTTGTGGTTATCCTGTACTCAGAGGCATTCTGAATATCATTGCCAAAAACCATGAATTAGAAGACTATCCTCCATGAAATGTCTCGACCTTTTTTAAGATCATCATTGAGAGGCCATCAGCATGTCTTGTAGCAGTAAATGGTATAAGTAGATTAGGTACTCTAAAAGTGCTGTTGGCATGTCTCCAAAATTGATTACCACATGCTTTAGTGAAAACTTTAGTGAAAACATGTGAAAACTTTGTTTTGCCAGTCCTGAATCTCCTGACCATCAGTTTTATTGGTTAATTTTTTTATTCCCACTCTCTCTGCTCAGTTCATAACTTTCTAAAGTTTGATCAAATTTTCCTTAAAGTATTTATTTATTTATTTATTTATTTATTTATTTATTTATTTATTTATTTATTTATTTATTTATTTAAAGCCTTTGATTGTGTGGATCACAACAAATTGTTGCAAGTTCTTAAATAGATAGGAATACTTGATCATTGGTCTCTTGAGAAACCTGAATGCCATCTCACCTCCTCTCAGGACTCAAAACTCACAGTTATGCAACATCCACATTTAACTCAGAGGTACTTGCGTTTGAATAAACATGCACAGCGTTATGCTGTAAAGCCGTTTTTCATCCATTCAACTAACAAATAAATTAATGAAAAGTCCTAATAATTATGGTATTTGATATTTGTATATAACTGTATACTTTTCAGATGTCTAAACCCATATAATACTCTAGAATTCACCCATTATGGGTGGGAGAGATGAGCTTTGTTCCTTGTGATATAATTCCAAAAAGAAACACCAATGCACATTGCTTTTATGTTTCTCTTGTAAGTGTAAAAAGAAGTTATTCTCTTTGGGAACTATTCCCTGTACTGATTTTTAGAAAACAAAGGCACTCTGAGTTTTTGAAAAGTGCCCCTTTATCAAATGAGCCCACAGGTCCAGCAGAGGGATTTAGCTTATGGAGGGATACTTTGCTTTGTAATTTTCTATAGAAGTTTCTCTCAGAAGCTTTATAAAGTCACTAGCGAAAAGCGTACCCGCAACATGGGAGCAACATTTCCCCATACGCCATCCTCCACAGCACATCAACACCCCATGCGCAACTTCCTCCATGTGCGTCATCCCTCTATGCGCAACTTTCCCCCATGCGCAACTTTCCCCATGCGCATCATCCCTGATGCGCAACTTCCCCCCACGTGCATCATCCCCCATGCGCAACTTCCTCCCATTGCAACTTCCCCCATGCGCATCATCCCCCCATGCGCCACTTCCCCCCTTGCGCCACTTCCCCCCATGTGCAGCATCCTCGCCAGTGCAACCTGCTCCTCCGAACAACACCCCCCCCCCCGTGCACCAGGCACCACGGACTAAATTGGCTGGATGTTGGTCAGTCTCCCATGTTAAGTATAGGACAAAAACACGTTGCACCCCTTTTCAGCCCCTTAAGGGTTAAACTTCTCCACATGGGTTCTTGGTGGGTGTTCATGTGACAGAAGGAACTCCCTCCCCGAATTTCATGCTTCTAGGTCCGGGGGTTGGGGTGGAAAGTTGATGAGTCATCAATTCTCCAGAAGTATAGGGAGGAAAACGCATTGCGCCCCTTTTCACCCCCTTCCAGTTGGAATTTCCAAAAACTGGTTCTTAGTGCACCCCTCTATCACAGAAGGAACACCCACCCAAATTTCACGCTTCTAGGGAACACCCACCCCAAATTTCACGCTTTCACGCTTTCGCAGTTTGGCAGGGCGTTGATGAGTCAGTGAGTGAGTCAGTCAGTGAGTGACTTTTATATATATAGAACAGCGTTCCAAGAGGGAATGAGCAATTTAGGAAAGAACAGATGAACAAAGTACCAAAATCATATGCAGAGTGTTTTTCATTTGTGAAGGGAGTGTTTATCTGCCTGTCTGGATTCTGTGGAATCTGGTATACCACCTCAGGATTCAGGAACATCTCTGGACTGAGCTGCTCATCTGCACCTCATTCTGCTTCTCAGGGAGGGCATGTGTGTGCAATCTTAACTTCCACATGCTGGGGAGCAAAGGGTCATCATTCCTGCCATTGCTATCAGATGACCCCATGCTGCAATACAAAAGGATACCCGTTACACAAGGGCTTTCTTAACTTCATGGAATATTTCTCAATATTTGGCCGCGGTCACATAAGTGTCAGTTAGCTAACCGTCTTTGACCAGTCAAATGATGAGAATACTCAAGGCAGCAGTGAGAGTTGCTTCAAGCTGGTATCCATATGTCATTCATTCATTCATTCATTCATTCATTCATTCATTCATTTAGCATATGGCAAATACATGGACTTGAGATAAATCAAATGTTAATGTTCAGTCCACCCAGCCATTCAAGGACAGAGTGGTCTATATTGAAAAAATCAGACATTGGGCCAGTATAAGCTCTTGACCCACAGACACGATGTGTCTTGGACCCACAGACACGATGTGATGAATTTTGTCGAGGAGCACCACAGTCATCACATTAAGGGGTTAAACAAAGACACTTTGTTGGGTACAGATCCTGTTCAGCGTTAACCAATGCTGGCGAGGTATGTCAAAACCTGGTAACTTTCGAGTAGGGACCTCTATGTAGCTGCCTGTATGTGGGTGCTCAGCAGCCCTTTTAGCTTTCCCATATGTTATTAACTTCCCATATGTTATTAATTAATTTCCCATATGTTATTAATTTGCTAGGTGAATCTATTTATTGATTCATTCAGTTGTAAAGTGCTGTGAATGCACACTGTGCTTCAGCAAAAGACAAGTGCAGACCCAAAGACCTCACCGTCTAAATTGGAGATGTGATTTAATACAGGTGGACCAAAGTTAGTGTACATGGTTCTTGGTGGGGGCCAGAAGTGACATAACAAAAAGTGATCTCATTTAGCAAATGGTGACCAGAAGTAAGCACTTTGTTCTCATAGAAATTGATTAGCTGAAAAAAGAAACTGATTAACAGAAAAGAAAATGTGCAGATCATATTTTTGAGATATGAGAGAGCCCAGTAACCAAACTGGGAGAGCTTTATTATAGTGGAAAGGATACATTCCTTCTGTGGGCCACATTTGGTCAGCCAGCCTTACGTTTGACACCCCACATCTAAACTTTCCAGCTGTGATCTTGTGTATCTCCTCCTACATCCAACAGGCATTCTGCCTTTACTATCTTAAAGTGCTTTAGAACAGTAGTTCTCAATCTTCCTAATGCCATGACCCCTTTGTAAGTTCCTCATGCTGTGGGGACCCCCAACCAATTGCAGTTTCTCAATTCCTGCTGTTAATTATTGAGGTAAACCTATACTGTAAAAATATCCTCACTGTATTTTCTTTTCTTAACATTCTTCTCTACATGATCCATTGTCATGGGATGGTTTCTAATGAAAATAATATATAACAATAGCGTTAATAATAAAAAAGATGCAAAATACCTTGTAAGGCTGCAATTCTATGCACGCATTGAACACAATGGGATTTATTTCAGAGTAGGCATGCATAGGATTGGGCCCTGAGGCTGCAATCCTATCCACATTTACATGGGAGTAAAGGCCTCTCTGACGATAATGGGATTTATTTCAGAGTAGACATGCATAGGATTGGGCTTCAAGGCTGCAATCTTATGCACTTTCCTTGGAGGCAGTACCATTGAACTCAACTGACTTACCTCTGAGTGCACATGCATAGGATTGGGCTCAACTGCTCCAGTGCTATGCACACTTTCCTGGGAGTAAACCCCACTGAACTCAATGGGAATGACTTCTGAGTACACAAGCATAGAATTGGGCTCTAAGGCTGGAATTGTAGCACTTTCCTGGGAGTAGCCCCATTCACTATTATGGCACTGACTTCTGAGTAGGCATGCATGGGATTGGCCTCTCAGGCTGCAAGCCAACAGTTTACCTTGCTGGTATACTGCAAGCAAGTTGGCAGCTGGTGAGCAGTGGCTGGCTGGTGGGCTGGCTGGCGGGCAGCATGCGCGCCTGGAGGGAAGCCTCCTCTCGCGTGATCTGGGTGGGCAGCACACGTGTGCCTGCAGGGAAGCCCCCCCCCAGCTCCTGCAGGGAAGCCCCCACGCGCGATCTGGGCGGGCGGCATGAGCATCTGCAGGAAATCCCCCCCGCAGAATCTGGGCGGGTGAGGCGGGTGAGGAAGCCCTCCCAGCAGTCAGAAGTCCCTGAGGCAGCCTCTAAGGAAGCCCAGTGTGTGCGCAGCTACAGCTGGAGGTCTGGCAAGCCTGACCTGGCCCCCTGCACCAGGGGTCTTTAGGCAACCCCCCAGGAAAGCTCCAGGTGACCCTGAAAGGGGTCCCGACCCCAACTTTGAGTAACGCTGCTTTAGAACAACTCCGTTCTTGGGCAGGCATGCAGAAAAAATTTAGGCAGCTGGAATGCAGGGAGTCTCCAACTCCTTGACTGGCAATGTTGTAACAGTGACTTTATCATTGTTGCTTGGAAAACTGACTCTCAGATCCCTTCAGCCGAGAGTTGCACTTGCACAGATTTAGCGGTTAAGCAACTGTTGATGATCTCGGCAGCACTCAGCAACATTTTTCCCCTTCATCAGATCATCCTGTTCCCATATTTCTTGATTGTATAAGTAATGCATTTGTGCAACTTAGTTGTGTTACACAATCGTTATGTCTTGTGACCATACTTGCGTTCACCAGAAAAGTTGCACACATTTTAGATGAGTAATGTGCATATGAACAGATGGCAGAGATTGCAGCTCAGTTTTGGGGTAAAAAAAAATTGGAGATCTACACTTCGCAACTTTTTAAAAGTCATGCCTCACAAAGGGACATGTGATTTCTAGGGTTAAGGAACGTATTCAAATGTGGAAAAAAATACTTAGTGTCCTGTATGCTTCTTTAAGTGTTTTAATGTTTGAATGGACTTGGACAGTACAGCTATGATGAAGATGGATGTGATTATTACCCGATCACATTTTTGGGGACTCATTTTAACTTTTCATTATCTGAAGACATGAAGTGGTAACGGGGTTCTGAAGCCTGCTGAGGGACCTTTGCATCTTGGCTAATCTGTGAAGCATGGCTTGGACAATTGGGTACCTATTTGCCTTTCTCAGGCTGCAGTCCTGAAAATACATTCCTGAGAATAATCTTCCATTGAACATAGTGGGACTTACTTCTGAGTAGAAATGTATACCAATTGTGCTGTCACTGTCTAGACTCATAAACAAGAATTACATGGGAATCCTCTTCCCACAGTCAGAAGAGCAATAAGAAATAGCAGTGATTACTTTATCACATTCTGTGCTGCAAATAATAATTACAGCAACTTAAGTCTAATGAATAAAAGCCTTGCATTAAAATGCAAAACAAGAAAGTACTTCTTTAACAGATAGTTATAATCATGCGTAATTGTTTAGCAATCTAGTGTGGCTCTGGTAATCTATCTACATAATTAAATTACCTTTTAGGTTTTCTCTGATATCCACCCCTGCACTGGAGGATGATATTGCAGTAGTGATACAAGAAAAAGCAGGCCTCCGTCAGTCTTGAAAGACTATGGTATTGTGCTTGGCGCTGCATACGCTGCATGCAAAGCGAAAGCCTGGGTTAGATTGTTATGGAGAAGAGGCTGTTACCCAAGCAGCAAATCCCCCCTCTCCACACCACTGAATTAGTCCAATGAAAACGCAGAGCCAATACGCTGGATCCAGCTGGCGTCGCAGAGCTGGGCTAAGGCAGGAGCTCACCCTGTCTTGTGGGGCCGACCCAGGTCTCGAACCCGGGCCTGCTGGTTAACAGGCACAGCGTCTTAACCGCTTGCGCCACCCACAGCCCTTAGTGATACAAGAACTGCTCTCTCATCTCCTGTCCCCACCCCTCAATCTCATTTCCAGAACACATCTAGGACTCACTGCTTTTCAGTGAATTCTGGGCTGATATAAAAATACAAATACTGTATATAATTTTTTTTTTAAAAATCCTGTTAACTTCAGAGAAGCAAAACTTCCCATCTAGTCTCAGTGCATTTTTCAATGGTAACCATTTTATTGCCTTGGTACTCTGAAATCCTCTGCAGGCCTATGTGTGACTGAGGGTGCAATCTTAACCAACTGAGGCCAGCACAACTCACCCTTCTTTCCATTCATGTGGTGGCATGTGGAGGCCAGTGCATGTCTGTGTTAGTAGCTAAAGGCAGGTTGCATTTGTGGCCTTAAGACAAAAAAATAGATTCATGCAATCAGGGCCACCAAATTGAAGCAATTCCTGTACTCTTAGACACTGTTGTCCACAGCAGTAAATATATCTAAGCAGAAGTGTATTGGTGGCACAATGCACCCCATGGCAAGCCATGACATCATGTGGCCACCTGACATGCATGCACATTAACCGTGCATGTACATTGCAGCGACCACCCAACCACTGGGAGTCTCCTAGTGCTGACAGGTGGAGAGCTGTCAGGCAGCAGGATGGATTATCCCCTATCCTTGCTGGATCTTCCAGTGAGGAAGGGAGGGTGCACCTCTGTCCCTCTGCCTATGGGGTGCCCTTCACCTGCCCTTATCGTTTGCATTGTATTTAATTGTTCCCTATGTGTGGGGAGAGAAAGAACTTTGCAGGATTCTTGCAATGAGTGGGATTGTTTTCTTTGGCATGCTGCTGCTATTTGGGGTATGTGTTGGTGATCTAGTGTACGTATGATTGTGTTTTTGTGTTTGTGGAGTTGGAAGATCATAAATTAGGAAAAGTGCATGAGAGAGAGAGACATACTTAAATGTGGCTGGAGGTGGCGGGAGGCAAAGGAAGAGGCTTCTCCTGACTTCAGAATACTTCTCCGTGGGAATGATGTGGCTGGGGGGAGGGCTTCTCCAGGGTGATGAGCCATGTGTCAAATATGACAGGCAGGGAGGAGTGGAATGAGTTGACAATGAGACATGGAGAGTGCTTTGCCATTCAAAGTGCTTGTGGACAACGGGAGGGGATGGATAGGAACCTTTCGGGAAGGTCTGGAACTTCTTGAAAATGTGCCACCAACAGGAAGTCTGAGTCCTACACCATCCTCACTTGAAGACAAGGAGGGAGGGTGTGCCTGCATCCCTCTGCTTGTCAAGAGCAATGGGATAGAGATGCACACTACTTAACAATCTCCCAGTACGGGGTTGTGCAGACATGCTCTGGAGCTGGCTGGACAACTTTGCTTGACTGGCTCCGGGATGCCCCAGCTACAACAGCTCATATGTGCCTCAGCTAGAGCCCATGAACCATCCACAGTCAGCTGGTAGGAAAATCCTCACCCAGGATGCCTGCATGCTCCCTGTAGTTCCCAGGTGGGGAAGTTGGGGGAGTAGGTAGGCATGCCTGCGCTCATTTGCCCAGTGGCACCTATGGCTTGAGCCATGGCAGCCTTCGTGGGCAGTACACCACTGTATCCAAAGGGTGATTTAGCTTAAGTCTGTAGATACATGCAGTTAGGAAGTGACAGGGCAGACCCCAGACTTCTTTATAGCTGATCATCTTCATTGGCTCAAAGGAAATGAAATTGCAACATACAGAATCAAAAAGATGGGCTGCCTAACATAGAATTATCTATTTTGGTAGACAAAGTGATTCTGTCCAGAATCTCAAGATGATGTTCTGAGTCCTGCTTCCTGAGATCCTTTTACCTGAAAATTGTTGTTTTCTACTCTAGCTTTTTACCCAAGTTTTCCTACCCTAGCTTTTGGTTATTCCCATTTTAGTGGCAGTATTCTTTGCTTACCTGTCTACCTGTGTGGCCACCATGCAGCCTTTGTGCAACTAAGCTCTCCCCTTTATCTCTACGCTCTCCCCTCCATCTCCACTTAGCTGGCATTATGGCTGCAACATTAAAAGCACACAGTTCCTGGCAGCTAATTCATGTGATCAGGTTTTTGAAAAACTGTATTAAATGATTAGCATTCCTCCATTCATGAGTGTTAGGTTCACACGATAAGACAGGCTCATCCATGAATATTTCATCAATGATAGCAATTACGTGCAACCAAGTTAGCATCTAATAGGTGAAATGATCTCTGGATAACCATAGTTATGTTAATAGGTCCTAGTACCACCCTTGGCTGAGTAACTGATGTACAAACCTGTCAAGTCAACCTGCTTTTGTTTAGCAAGATAAACAAACAAACAGGCTGAGCAGCTATCTCTTAAGCGGTGACGAAGTGGGTATTACTTAGGCTGCAATCCTGTCTACATCACCCCACTTTTCAGTGTGATTTTTCAATTCCACTTTTCAGTAAACTCCACTAAACACAGTACAGCTTACTTCTGAGTGAAACATAGATTTTCTCAGTAATAGTCTTTGAGTAGCAGAGGGTGGAGAACCGATGATAGATTTTTTACATTTTTTACCCAAATTGGAGAACACGGTAGCCAGGTGAAACCCAATGTATCAAACTTTGCTTTATAAATGAAAATGAGAATGTCTCCATAATTGGATTATTGGTTGCATATATATTCCATAAACATTTGTCGAGGAGCAACCATGGAAACTCTTGTTTTTCCTGCCATTGCTAAATTTACTCTGGGTTGAATATTAACACTGTGCCTGGCAATACTTTCAAAGCAAAAATAGTTCTGGAGTGACTCAGTGTGACTCATTTTACTGCTCGGCCTGCTGTACTGCCTGGAGGTTGACATTGAACGAGTTGGCAGCCTGCAATGCTGCAATTTTTTTTCTAGGAACTGTGAACACATCTCATTCTTGAGAATTGCTGGATTGTGCAATAAGGCAAAACACAGCAATGTGTTTGTTTTGCTTTCAAAGGCAAATAAATCAAAGAATGGTGAAATCCTAATTTTATGAAACATGCGTGCTTGTGTGTGTCTTTCTCCTTCAGTTTCAAAAATGTGGCTTCTTTGAAATATTCTCTTGACTCCCAGAATGGGCTGATTTGTGCTGAGGTGTTAGACTTTATGACATTTTATCCGGGTTATGTAATCTGTTGCTTTTAAACTGGTTGAAGATGCTGTCCACTTTTCAGTTAAGAAAAAGTTGATCTTCTCTGAAGTTTGAAAGATGCACTACAGAGACTTGACCTCTCTTTGATCTGAAATCATTTTGTTGGCAAAAGTATTTTATTATAGACAGTTAACTCCAAGTACCACCTAGAAAAACTAGCCAGCATTGACTTTTGACATTTCACAGGTACTTTCCAGCATGGGAGTATGCATGTGGGTGACATGAGTGAGGGTGGGGAATTCAGAATATTTTTTCAGCCAACACTGACTGGTAGCTGACTTCAGCATCATATTTGGATCATGATGGGAACGCATAGTCTGATGCATGTCAATGATGACACAAGCTTTTGGACACTGTAACATGTCCAATGTTGCATCTCCAGTTGCATGTCACTGCTGGCCTCTTAGCTGTTTGAAAAAGCATGTTACAAGCACGTGTACACTCCCATTTTGGTGCCCTGAAACAGACAATGGTAGACAGTTGAAATACTATCTTCATACTAATACACATAGCTACACCTGTCACTGTGGAGTATCTTGCCCATCTACATTTGCCTGGTTGTGGTTAGTTTTCCCAGATGGGCATCGTCAGTGTTAACTATGCAGCTGGTAACATATATGACTGTTACTTTTTTTTAGTAAGGAAACAGAAGAAAGTTATTCTCATAGGCAGAACTCTCACTGATAAATGCAATAACCATTTTCCATATGTATGAGCTCTGCTGTACAGTGAGAGTTCATGGTAAAAATCACATTAATCTTCTGCATATTTCCAATATTTGCCATTATCCCAAGGATTGTCTCTTTCTTGAAGAGATAGTATGTAAAGGGAAATTTAACTTGATAGGAATAACTGAAAGTTGATGGGATGACTCCCGTGATTGGCATGGGAAATGGAAGGCTCTCTGTTGTTCAGGAAGAACAGATATAGTAAAAGAGAAGGTGGGGGGAGCATTATATGTCAAGAATGTATATACCTGCTCTCAAATCCATCAAACTGGCCCAGATAGCTCCACGGAGAGCATATGGGTAAAAGTTAGGGGGGAAAAAGAAAAAGTACAACATTTGGTGAGCATCTACTATAGACCATCAGACAAAGGGAAAGAAGTGGATGATGTTTTCTTGAAACAACTGGCAGACACTGCAAGGAAACATGAGGTAGTTGTAATGGGAAACTTTAACTAATTATTTGTTCAGAAACTAACTCAGCTAAGCACGGAAGCTCCAATAAATTCCTGCTGGGCCTAGATGATAACTTCTCATACAATCCAGAGTAACTACGGGAAGACATAAGAGGCATTTACTCTGAATTGCTCTATGCATTTCCCATAGGTTTCCCATAGGTGGCACTGTAACTAATCAGTGTAAAAGGTCCCGTAGTTACTCTGGATTGTAGCCTTCATCTTCTGGAAAGTTAAGGAAGCAACAAGGGGGATGGGCCATCCTTAACCTGATCTTAACAATTCATGAGTAACTGATTGATGAGGTCAAAGTAGCAGGAACCTTAGAAGAAAGTGACCACAAACTTCTGGATTTCTCAATCTTATGAGAAATAAAATGAATGTGCAGTGATATCTGTACATTGGATTTCAGGAATGCTGATTTCAACAAACTCAGAGAAATCATAGGTAGGTGCCTACAGGTTGATGAACTAATGGAAAAAGGAGCCCAATATGGGTGGGTGCTCCTTAAGAAACAACTTCTACAAGCACAGTCAGAAACAACTCCAGAAAAGAAAGTGGGGAAATTCTCAAAAAACCAGGATGGGTCCACAAGCAACTTGGTAATCAGCTGAAGATAAAAAAGGAAATGGAAGATTGGAAAGATCACCAGGGAAGAGTACAGACAGACTCTTGTAGGCAGAGAATCAGGAATGCTAAAGCTTAGTATGAACTGAGTCTGGCCAGGGATGTCAAGAGTATCACAAAGAGCTTCTTTAGATAGCACTGTCTTGGGTTCGGTACTCTTTAATATCTTCATCAATGGATAAAGGGAGCCTCATAAAATTTGCAGACAACACCAAGCTGGGAGGAGTAGCAAACAGAACAGAAGAGAGTAGAAACTTTCAGGAGGATCTAGACAAACTGGAATACTGGGCTGAAATGAATAGGATGAAGTTCAACAGGGAGAATTGCAAGGTCATGCACAAAATAACCAAAGACACAGGTATGAAATGGGAAATATCTGGCTTGGCAGCACAACATTTGAGCGGGATCTTAGAGTTGTCGTGGATGACAAGCTGAACATGAATTGGCAGTGTGATGTGTCTGCAATGAAGACAAATGCAATTTTACCCTGTATTAAGAGAACCATAGCCTCCAAGTTGTGAGAAGTTATAGTTTCCTTTATTCTGCATTAGTTAGACATCACTTGGAATACTGTATCCAGTTCTGGGCACCTCTGTGATGCAGCCAAAACTACGCCAGTTCAGGGCAGAGCCACAAAGATGATCAGTGGGCTGGGACAAGAAAGGTTGAGGGAACTTGGTCTGTTCAATCTAGAGAAGAGAGGCTAAGAGGAGATCTGACTGCACTTTTCAAATACCTATAGGTATGTCATATGAAAGAGAGATACATTTGTTCTCAACAGATTCTGAAAGTAGAACTTGAACCAACGGTACAAACTGCAAGAGATTCCAAATGGATATCAGGGAAAAAATTGGTCACTGGAATAGATTGCCCTGGGAGGTGGTGGACTCTCCCTCCCTGGGGATCTTCAAGCAGAAGCTTGATGAGCACCTGTCGGTGATGCTCTAGGAGGATTTCCTGAAACAGGCAGGCGGGTGAACTAGATGACTTATTAGGTCACCTCCAACTCTATGATTCTATAATTCTGTTGTTCTCTGTCAGCCTGCTCAGGTGCTCCATTGATGATTTTTTGTCCCCCACCCCAATCCTACCTGCCATCTACAATGCAGTGGCTGGAGATATAAGAAGGATTTTTTTTTTTTAAATGTGGTCCCTACATTGTGGAAACTGGTGTTGCTCCAGTTAAGATTGTTCTTGAAGCTCATGAAAGCATTTCACCTGTTTTGACTTGCTGCTCCTGTAAATTTACTTTTAGTTGCTTAACCCCCCCCCCCCTTTGTGTCTGTTTTATATTTTAAATTGATGGAGCTTACATTTCATTTTGCCTGCCTTAGGGGTGTCTCATGGAAATATAAGATAAAAATCAGGGAGGGGCACACGACTAACATTGACTTGAGTCACATAGAAATGCTGTGTTTGATACCTTGAGTATCTCAGTACCTTGAGACACTACTGACTTTAACTCACATTTTGTAATAATGACCTGAAAAAGTCAGGACTTGCAAAAGACTTGAGTCTGACTCTCTTTTGTGTTTTCATGATAAGCTTATGAGAGCTAAAGACAGAATCTGTGTAATGCTAATGAGCACTCAAAAAAAAAGCTTGCACAAAAACTTTGTACAGGGACTGGAGCTGTGGTGAAAAGTGGAAATGGTTGAAAGGTGGAACCCAGTCTTTTTTTAGTTTATAAATGTTGCTTATGATGCTTTGTTAATTAGCAAATTGCAATTTTTTTTTATTTTTCAAATTCCTGCTGTTACACAAAGATGTCTGCAAATTCATTAATTTCGTTAGGAATGGAAATAGACCCAGAACGAAACTTAAAAGTTGCGTTCACTCTTTCAGTGCTACACACACACACACACACACACACACACCCACCCACCCCACACAGTTTGAATCATCAGGTTATATGCAAATCAATATGAAGGAGGCAGATTTTAGCCTTTAGACCAGCAGAGGTTGAAAGAGTGGAGCAGGTATTGAATGAATGATGGCAGGGTATAATTGTAATGTGTTGAAAGAGCAGAACTGTCAAAAAACAAATCATCAGAAAGCAGGGGACACCTGTAGATGATATAGATACTATGGTACCATGAATCTAGGCACACTTCAGCCTTTCTCTGAACACAGAGCCTGGGAATCATAATTATGGTCCAAAGCTGCTTAGCATGTTTCAGAGAGATATTTGTGACACGTCAGCACTTTGAGCCCCGTTCCTTCAGTTTAGAAATCTACTACAATAAGGAAATCAGTTGATTGCAATCAGCAACAAGCAGGTAAACAAGAGATTTATTTCCCAATGGGTTTTTCATATGATGGTGACAAACTCCATTGCACAAGAATGTCACATTCCAAAGTTGAAATCAGGTTCAGGAGGGCTTAGTTGCACAACTGCTTATTGTGTCACATTGCAGTACAGTGACCTTACAGTGCAGAGGAAAATTATTTTCTTTCCCCTAACACTGTGTTTGCCTTCAGCTTTGTGGTCTAAGTACTGTCACCATGTTGCATTTGATTATACTGGTATTAAACTATCAACACTTCTGGCATGTTAGAAATAATAACGAATAATGTTCCCACATGTTAGAAATAATAACGAATTCATTGGTCATGACTTAAAAAGCCCATAGAGATCTAATAGAGTGCTTCTCATATTAAGATTTTCCTCCTCAAGAAAGCTATTGTACTGCTCACCTCTCCTTGATATGTAGAAGAGATAGGTCACAAAACTTGTTTGGTGGATTCCAGGTAGAAACTTTTTCTAAGGGCAAAATCCAGAGTAACTACGGGGATTCCTTGCTATGGTATAAGAAAAACTTGCTCTGGATTCCAATATGAATTTCTCATAGGTTTTCATTAGGTGGTGCAGTGACTACGGGTGCACATAAAGTCTCTTACGTGCTCCCATAGTTACTCTGAATTTGGGGGTAAGTTAAAGAGAGATTTTTCTGAAGCCTCACTTGCTTGTCCATTTGAGATCTTTTTGAGGACTAATAAACCCGAAGAGGCATTGAATGTGTAAAATAAGTTCTGTGGTTGAGTAGGCTCAACTGGGATCAGGCTTTTTGAAAAGAGGGCACAAAG
Organism: Cryptoblepharus egeriae; assembly: GCA_030015325.1. Classification (NCBI taxonomy): domain Eukaryota; kingdom Metazoa; phylum Chordata; class Lepidosauria; order Squamata; family Scincidae; genus Cryptoblepharus; species Cryptoblepharus egeriae. Next base: position 10,330,295 of record JAREYC010000003.1, on the reverse strand, counting down.
TAGGTAACAAAGGATAGAAAGGAAAAAAAGAAGGTTGGTGTCTTAATCTTCCATAACCTTCCTTAACCTTCCATATCCCATCAATATCTATGATGGGATCACTTGACATGTTGAATTTTTTTAACCTAAACACAGCTGTGAGGAGTTCCTAATTTGATTGGAACAGGTTTGCTCTATTTTTGTAAAGCTTTTATCCCTCTGTGCCATTTCCTGATCTCAATTGCTTTTCTCTAACCTCCTGTTGGGGGAAATAAAGGAAAAACTCAAGCAGTGTTGTTCTGTGAGTGAAATAGAAATAGTTGAGGTTGGATCTATGGCTGTTTCTGCAAGAAAATTGAAACAGCAGGCTTGCATTTTTTTTTAAAACAAGCAATTCTAAAATGTCACTTGGAGCTTTATACCATCTTGAATATCTTGATCCTTAGTGCAATCTCTCCTTGTTATCTGAAAGGTGTACCAAAAGCAAGTGGAATAAAAATGAGCATTCATTATCAAATGGAAGATAGTTGGGTAGGATCTGATGGATGGTGACATTACCTTCATTCTGTATCCTGGATTAAGGGAAGGGATGGCTTTGTTAGAAATTGAAGAATGCATGAGTATGGATATACAAGCAGATTTCAAGATTCTAAGAAAAAAAAATCCAAGATCCAGTAAGACCTCACAGAGCTATACAGTAGTTACCATTGAGTTATGTAAGTAAAACAAATGAGAGAATATAACTCTGACCCTTAAAACTGGAGGCTCCAAGAAGAATGAACTGTCTCAGTCAATACTTAACAGTGGACTGGAGTGTTCTTGATGTGCCCTGGTTTGCTTTCTCCTATGCACATGAATGGCTACCATATGGGGGGAGAAGCTGCTTTTGTGGCAGTGGAAAAACACTCCACCCATGATATTGCTTGGGCGACTTACACCAGTACTCTGCCGGAAATGCAACATACTCTGTCCTATTTGGGGCCCTTCCTACTCGACCCATGCTTACGATTAAAGGTGGTTTGTTGATGTGTGTACAATGTAATGTATATAATTAGTATGCAGTGTATTGCAGGACAATGAGATCAAAACACCTGCAACAGTTTAATCAGAGAGTGCTGACTTCGTTCTTCTCCCTTCATTGTCACTTCCTTCTTCGCAGGACTGCAAATTACAAGGGCTTTAGGTGCCTAGCCATTGTGTCACTCTGGTGGAAAAAGAATGGCCACTTCATGGCAGGGCCCTGAACGAGCTACAGAAAAGGCAGCCCAATTCAATTCTGGGTTAATGCTATATGGATCAAAATATCCAGATATTTTGATATCCAGATATTTCCACATATATATATCATATATATCCAAGATATCCCCATATGTCCATATCCATAGCTTATGCTATGGATCAAAATATCATAGCATAATGATGTAATAAAACATATGCTTTATCATAGCGTGCAGCATGTGCAGCATAGGATAGGACTGTGCTGTAAGTGTACTGTGTACCACATCCCTTTTATGAACTCTTTCCATCAATCCATTGGTTTCCTAAAACCCTTGCTCATCTGGCCTTACGTGTAGCACCCCAGCTGTTTTATTGGAGTACAACCCTTCTTTGCTATCAGAGCATCATTTTAATCATTTTATCAGAGCATCATTTTAATCATTTTATCAGAGCATCATTTTAATCATTTTATCAGAGCATCATTTTAATCAGAATGCATCCAAGTTAATCAGAATGTGTCCAAATTAGCTACCCGTATATTTAAAGCTATGTGTATTTGAATTCTAAAATCACACAAAACATCATGGTAAAAACCTACTAGAACCTTTCCTAGCCAACACAGGAGTGAAGAGTTCAATAGATTTCCATGTGATTAAATTATTCCTATTTCCTAATTCGTAGGCCTGCTAAGCTATTCTTATCTCAAATACCACAAAATACAATTGACCATAGTAGTGATGCTGGCTATTATGTAGTTTGGCTTTTTGAAAAGAATTAGGCATGTTTGTGACCACTGCCAACCACTACTAGCAATAACAGTTGCAAGGTTACTTGTGTGACTTTGGGTGCAATCCAAAGAAATTTTGGCTGGCCAATCTCTCTGTGCTGGTGTGGAGAGGTTAGTATATTCATGTGCATTGGCCTAACCCCCCGCAGAAGTGTCTTACTGCACTTTTGTGACACCCCCAGATCAGCACAGGACATATGCCGGGGCTTAGGCTGACCTACATGGAGGTTAAGATTGCAGCCTGTATCACCCCTGTACTTTTTGGGTGTAAATTTAATTTATACTAAGTACCGTTCCTTAATGAATGCCCAATATGTTGAACAGGAATTGCCAAACTTTCCATATCACAACTGATGGCACAATTTTGTTTATGGCACTTCACTAGCTAACTCATCTCTTAGAAAGCACTAGTTAGTTGGGCTTCTGTGGTTTTGGATGATATGTGTGGAGAAGGCATGCCCATAGACCAGTCAGATGTTGATTTTAAATGGAGGGCAAATTATGTTAATGCTTTGTATACCTACATACGGAGCACTTCAGTTTCAATGCCAACTTTCTTGGGAGTTGACTATCACCTCAAATGATGCAACACTTGGAGAACAGGAGTCGCCAACATGATAATGGAACTCAAGTGCTTTGCATGCAACAATGTGCTTTTAATTTATTTGAAATATTTACACTTGCATTTCCTCTCCCCACAGGGAGGTGCTCAAGGCAATTTACAGCATCTTAAAAAAAACCCAATAAAAACATTAACCCAAATTTAAGCCGCAAACCAAAGACAGCATAAGAATAAAAGCATAATCATTGCAGGGAGAAACCAGTTCTCCAAAGCCAAAAGTAATAAATGAGTTGTTGGCCACTTTCAGAACACAGGAAGAGAGAAAATCAGCTTGTTTTTTAGTGGTAGGGAGTTCCGTATGGAGGCAACTGAACCTATATTATTGTCAATAATCTCATGCTAACCTCCAGGGGCGATTCCAGCTTGTAAAGGGAGGAGAATGAAGATCTTTTAGGCATTCTGGTCTGAGACTGTGGAAAAAGTCTTAATGTGCAAAGAAAATGTATTGAGCCCTATGGAAAGTGAAATTGAGCTGCTTGCATGTTTACTCATAAGTAGAGGAGCATGACTCAGTCCGTTTCAAAGTTCAGGTCGAGAGGATCTTATAAAACTAGGTGGAACCTGATAGTGTGTCATTTTAACTTATATGACCATCTAAAAATAGCCTAATTTGCATAAATTATAATTGCCGGTCAATAAATCCGGTTGGTCATCTAAGGGTTACAAAGTGTGTCCCAATGCTAAAATGTCTGGAAACTTTAGGCCTTTGAAGACACACATCAGTTCCTTGAATTGCACTGGTGTATGGACTGGCAGCAAGCATAGCTGACATAGCATGCTGAGAACAGCTTGGCATTGGTCCAAATCCTATGTGGATATATTTGGTGCTGAACTCAGGGATTCAGTGGTCTTCAAGGGCATACTCATAAATAGCAATGCAATGTCATTCTTGCTTTTAGGTTTGTCAATTTATTGAAATTGCCTTTGTTGATTGAACAATTGCAAACAATTCTGGTTGCAAACAATACTGATATGAAAAGTATAGTTTGTTTATGTATAATGCTCACATGCATGGCAGCAGCAGCAAGCCCTGACTTAGCAAAGGCATTCCTTCCAGTTCATGAAAGGGACAACCATCTTCTAGGATGAGACCTGTCATCTTCATTTTTAAAGCATAATCTCTCTCTCTCTCTCTCTCTCTCTCTCTCTGTGTGTGTGTATGTGTCCTTCATAGCTGGATGAAGGAATGGAATATAATTGTATCAGGAATTCCTCCCTTTAACAAAGACATAGATTAATTGCCATCACATTTTTCTGAGTGACAATGAAACATATGAGCTTGTCGTCATTTAAAAATAATAGATCTAATACCAAGATGAAAACGACCCCTTTTTAGTGTGCTCCATTTGTTTTCATTGGCAATTAGTTGAGCCTTTCCACTGCTGAGGGAGGAACATATTCCAGACACGCACAGCTGTAGGGCAACCAAATACAAGGCAGTAATTTTATTTGCCAATAATCCCCTAGAGCCAGTTAAGTGAGACCTGTATAAAAACATTCTTCCTGGGGGCAGTATTTTCCCCAAGCTCAGTGCAAAAGGATAACAGCAGCAGCAGCAGCAGCATTTTTTTCTGGTGGCAGGATGATCTTTACTGCTGCAAAAAAAAATTGATCTTGAAACTGATACATGTGACAGTGAGTCAAACCTAGTGTCTGTGGTGGAAAATATGTTTGCATCATAACTGGAACAAATTTTCGGTGAGGGTTCTTGCCTCATCATTCTACCTTCGTTCCTGGCGTTCCTTCACGACAGCAGTGCCTCCCTGTATTCTCTTGGATTGGAGGAGTATCTGAGAATGGGTGTGGAAGGGATCCAGTATGGCAAAAACCTTGTTGCCTGAGTATCTGGCTTGCTCAAGCACCATCAGAGAAGTGGATCCACTTTCTGAAGACACATGTTATCGTTAACCTTCTTAGTCAGAAAAAGAATTTTAAAGGACCCCTTCTCAGCCTTAGATTTGGGCTGAGGTCCAACCTATAATATTATCAAATACATGCACTTTCCATTGCAAGATGTGGAGGAAAATAATTGCTATTACAGTGGGATTGTGTTGCACTTTCTGCAAGCACTTGTCTTTAAAATGCTATTTATTTTGACGAAACTGGGTGGTTATTTCTGCTCCCATTCACTCAGTTCTGGTTGGTTTTAATTTTTTTTCCAGTCAACTGAAAGTGAAAGTTTGAAGCAACTCCTGTTTCCTCCAAGAAAATACAGTAACCCCATTGAAGAAGGAAGTTGCATTTTCACTATGACATGAGGCACTCGTGTCTCTTAGCTGTTTGTCCATTTAAGGGAACAATTATGTTTCCTCCCCTAGCTGTGGCAGTCAGCAGTGACTCAAAGGTGAGTGAAGCTTCACTCATGAGCGATCAAAGCTACTGGTTGCTGCAGTTTTGCTGAAGTAGATGCTTGGGAAGCAATGGGAAAAATATATTAATTGGCGAGGGGAGGAAGGGAGGCAGGTCTGGAGGAGCTCCGTTTTTCTGGATCCAAACTTCTATGAAGGGTATTTCACCCTTACATGGAAATTTCTTTCCTTCACTGGTGCAGGAAAGAGTAGCCCCATTGTGGGGCTGCGTTTTATGCAGGGAAAGGGGATGAGTGATCCCTGCGTACCCCACAGCAGCCAATCTGGTGCTGAGGGAACCCTACTTTCAGGGAAGCATAGGACTGGGCTGTAACCCTATTACTCGAGATATTTGTTCCTTGGAGGTAAGATAGGATTAGAACGTACATCTTACTGAACACAATGGGCTTACTTCTGGTAAAATAAACACTGTTTTCAAACACCTGTACCTCTTGCTTATAAAAAATGCAACAGCTTTTGTTTTTGCCTGTCCTGATGGTGCATAAAGATTTATATTTGGTATATACAATTCTCATTTTAGTAATATGCTCTTTGTAAATGTGTAATAGTCTTGCCTTGTCTTGATAGTCAATCAATCAATCAATCAATCAATCAATCAATAGTCTAGCAAACTTTTGCTTATCAGACTTATTTAACCTTTAATTGTTCAGTATCATATATAATTTTTTCAAGAGTCCAGTCCCTCACTTACCACACAGTATCATTGTTGCTTGTCTGTTGGTACTGTCTACTGTAAAGCATTTAGGGTGCTATCATAACCTAGGTCAACACAACTCATTGGTCTTCCCATTCAATGGTGATGTAGGGACGCAAGCACATATCTGTGCACTGGTCTAACCCTCCCCCAGGAGTAGTGCAGAAATGCCTTACAGCAATTTTTTTACATCCCCAGGTCAGCACAGGTCATGTGCTGGCCTAGGCTGGCCCAGGTCACGTGCTGGCCCAGGCTGGCCTAACTGCAGGTTAGGATTGCATCCTTAGTGCCAGTCATGAATGGTCCTTTAATAATGTACCAATTTGCATGCCTCCAGGACTACTGGTTCAAAGACTTGTGCCTTCTTGCCCATTCCTTCAAGTCTCCTACCGCGTGTGGGAACATGTGAATGGGAGAAGTTAAAGGGGATGGTGACTGGATCTGTGAAGGAAGTGGGTTTGGTGGCAGCAGCAATCAAAAATCCTAAAGCCCTTTCCCAGAGCTGATCCTGCAATGAAGGTCCATTCTGATCCATGCCACATTATTTAGAATATATTCACAATATACCACCTATGCCACAGAGATTTACCCTAGGTAAGGATTGAAGTGGCAAGTGGCACCAAAGTTTATCTACTTGGATTTGCATGCTTTCGAATTGGCAGAGTGGGATGAATGACGGGGGTTCACTCAGTTGTGCAGCACTTGGGTCTCCAACTGCTGCCCTGCTGATCTTCAGATCGACAAGCACAGTGCCTTTAATGGCTGAGCTACTGCAGTCCCTATTAAAATAAGAATACATTAAAATATATATTAAAAGAAGAATATATCTTCTTATGTATCTTATTACAATGTTCCTGTAATATTATTGTTACATGTTTTGCATCAGTCACAGCAGATATTAAAAATATGACATATTCTTCTTTTAATATCTGCTGTAATTGATGCATCAAAACATGTAACAATAATGTTACAGGAACATTGTATTGTTCTTGTGAATTGCCTGATGTTATCTCTTCAATGTATGAGCCTTATTGGATTTTTATTTCTTAAGATTATGATACTGCATCAGTTATGTGTCCCACATCCAGAGCATCCAAGGATTTGAGACCATAAAAAAGTTAATTGGGTTTATTTATTGATGCAATTATTTGTAAATTAAATTTGCATCTTACTTTTCCTCCAAGGACCTCAGTGTTGTAAATAAGGTTGTTCTCCCCACCACATACTGTACATACTTAGATCCTTGCAATGGTTGCTAGCCCAAAGTAACCTGTGATGAGCTTTGTGGCTTTATGGTTATTTGAACCCTGTTCATATTTTGTTTCTAGACTACTCATTGCTTCATGGTTGCAGCTAACAGCATGAAGACATGAACCAATGTTACCAAAAAGCATTATGTCTGAGGTTTTATGTTTTATTTTTCAATTCCATCATATATCATACCCTTCATCAGCTGTCATTCCAAACATACCTGTTTGCTGCAATGTGCAAGAAAGTGCAGTCTCAGGCAGATGGTGCACTGTGATAGAGATGCTCAGATTGGCAAGGAACAATGAAACTGCTATTACTTCACCACTTTCTAGCTTTGTCCAGCCCAGTTAATTTGCTGAGCATCTTTATCTAAATTGGGAGTGGCCGGCTGGCGGCTAATACACTCAACTGAATCAACCCCTAAAGTGATTCTTTATCTGGCCTCTTGACAGGTCCATTGAATTTTAATGAATATGTGGTAAAAGTTTTGCTTACAGTTTTAGTTCTGAAATCAAGATAATTTTTCTCAAGTTTCGGAGAACAGTGAACTCCACAGTTTTCAACAGGTGGGGCCTTTTTATTGGACTTCTGAAAATTGCAGATAATGAAATCTGCTGTTTCGGCCCCTTAAATCTTCCAGAGGAGACAAGAGGGCTTCCCTGGGCTTCAGAATACCTTAGATGGCATTAAACATCACTTCCAATATCCCAAGAGAAATCAGAAATACGTAGTTTTTAAAAATTATTATTATAAGGGCCATTCTGAAGCCCACAGAGTCCCGTAAGATGACTTGCACAGCCTCTGCATACTTCAGAAATCCCTGCAAAGGCGACAAGAGGGTTCAGGATGGTCCAAGTCTGGTTTGATTCACTTTTGGCCTGGATGGATTTTTATTCCTTATGAGTATGATGCTGCATCAGTTATTTGTACCACATTCTGCACTGTGTCAGTTAATATTGATGCACTGCATCAATAACTGTACTGCATCCGTTATTTGTATGCGTCTGTTTTTTGTGGGTTCAAGGGATCTGCACTGAGCCAGATCTATGAATATAAAATCGTCAGATAAAGAGGTTCCAATTATATTGTGTCCAGTGTTTTTATTGTTTGGTGTGTGCTTATTCATACATGTTGCATTCATCAAGTAAAAAAAATTCATGTGCGAATCAGACATTAGCCTGTGATAAATGTAGCTGATGTGTTTGGTGGAATGTCATAATACTTTGCTGGTATTCTGAAACTGTTTTTGCCCACTTGCAAAATGATAGAGGTTTTCTCAGAACTACTTGATGATTTCTTAAAAAAAAATAATGTAATCTGTCATTGCAAGATCTTTACAAAAGTCATTACTACACAAAAGAGTTGAGCTGTTTGTGAACTGCAACTCTTTTTAGAAGTGCAATCATATCTCTAAAGTGTATTAATTTTTACATTTTCTTTGTAAACCTTTTAGTTGAAAAACGTTATATAAATATTGTAGATAGATAGGATTTTCTGTGTACACTTTCTGGATTCTGAAAATTTCAGAATTATCCGAAATCAATTCTGAAATAATGCAGAATTACCCTAAATGTGCTCTAAGTTGAAAAGCTGCAGTTGTCCCAAAAGCTGAAGTTGTCCCAAAAATGAGGTTCAAACATGAGATTTGAGATACAGCAGTGATTTGCTGGAGTGACCTGATACTAATCAAGATAATTGTCAACTTAGGATGAGAAGGGGGGTTTATCTCTTTGTAGATGTAGACGTGTGCAAGCTTTTGCTGCATGCAGAATTCGTTGTCTGCCAAACGTGTACAATTTGGATAACAGACAGTACTAAATGAATTGCCATTGGAAGCCATATTCTGGCAATGTCTAGAGAAGCCAAGGTGCTGGTGAATCAGTGTGAGGGGTGGTGGGTGGACATTAGAAAGGAGGTGTCAAGGGTGGAAAGGTAGTGGTTACTGAGACAGCAACTCTACCATTACCTTATTTCCTCTCCCAGCCTCAATCCTCTACCTGGACTCACACTTGCATATGCAAAGTAGCTATTTCTGATCTAAGCGGACTTACTAGGGCAGCAGAGGCTTGTCCCAGGGCAAGGAACCAAACCAAATGTTCCCTTATCTTCAGGAGGCCTCTGGGACCTGAAACTCCCCTGTGGGGTGCAGTGTGCACCCCTTTGGCATGGCTGGTACATCAGCAAGAGAGTCTTAGTTTGAGTTGGACTTCCCAAGTTGTTCATTTAGATATTGTTTTCAACTTCAACACTTTAGTTTTGTTTCCCATGACCCACCCTTTCAAAGGTCAGCTATAAACATCTTGTAATTTTACTATGTACACAGTCCAGTCAAGATTGGGCACATTTAAGTCCCATGGAACTAATCGGGAAGTACAGGTGGGGCCTCATTATCCATGGGAAATCGGTTTTCGAACCCACCACTGATATAGAATGTAAAGGAGAAACAAATTTCCGAATTTGTCCTCCTTGGAAGGTTCAGGTGGAGTCAGTCTTGCTCAGTGTGGGTCTGGGAGATCCACATTAAGCCAGATCTGCACCTTTATATGTATGTGCTTCACTACTCTCTCAGTGGAACTTAAAAGGGCTCGCATGTGGCTTTAGTTCCTTTCGTTGTCATACCCCCAAATCCAGAGTAACTATGGGAGCACATAAGAGACTTTACTTGCACCCGTAATTACTGCACCACCTAGTGAAAACCTATGGGAAATTCATATTGGAATCCAGAGTAAGTTGTTCTTACACCAGAGCAAGGACTCCCCATAGTTACTCTGAATTCAGCCCACAGTTTCTTTCCATGCATCAAATCCCACTTCCTCCCTTCAAAATACTTTGCAGGTACTTTGTGATATGTCCTTTATCAGCTAGAACTGTCACATTAGGCCTGTCGATTGAGTGCCTGTAATTTAAAATGTCTCTCTGATACCCTCCCAGTTTTACATTCTCTTTGTTAGACGGGAGGATAAAATACATAATATATGCACACACACCTTGTTTAAGCCTTTCACGTATCTCTCGCTTCCATCCGTTCTCACCCCAAACCTGCCTGTTCACTGTGTGCTTCGTGCAGGAAAATGCAGTTTCAGGGAGATGGTGTCTTCTGATAGAGAAGCTCCAATTGACTAGGAACAACCAAACTACTTCTTTTTTCTTATGTCACAACTCTCTAGCTTCATCCCAACCCACTTAATTTGCTGCAACTTTTATCTAAAACAGGGCTGGTGGACTGAATCAGGCCCCTGAAGGAATTCTTTTTCTGGTCTCTGCCAGGTCTACTGAATTTTAATCAAGATGTTGTTAAAGGTCTGCCTACAGTTTCAGTTGTGAGGCCAAGATAACCGTAGTTTCTCCCCCCCCCCCCCACCACCACCACAAGTTTTGAAAAGCAGAACTGCACACTTCAGTGTTTCATCCTGCAGTGTTTGGTGAAGTAATTTTGTTGTAAGAATCACCAGCTTTCTGGGGAAGAGAGATAAATTTCTGTCTTCACCAAAAATCAACAGGAGACAGCAAGGGATCATGCCATTTGGTATGTGGAACTCCTTGGTTGTAGGGAGGACCATTGGCTCATCATATTATTTTAAAGAGCTGGTTTTATCTAGCTATTAAGAGACTGACAGCCCAGTCCTGAGCTCTAGCGCTGTGCTCTAGCTGACCGCTAGAGCGCATCCTTGCGAATGTGCCATAAAACACATCTGCAAGGGTTATTGTCAGCCCAGTGCTGGAGCTGGCCCAGCACAACCCTGGACTGGAAACCAGTGCTGGTTAGAAACCAGCAGTCTGCCACTCCATGGTCTCTCAGATCTTTAGCCAGTGCATGGGTGGAGGCAGGAAAGGGGTGTTCCAGGATCAGGGAGGACAGTATGGGACTAGTGAAGCTCAGCTCTACCAGATCCTGAACTCCATGTCCGATTGTGCAACCCAATATGGGACTCCTTGATTCTGCACCAGCTAAACAGTTGGTGCAAAGTTGAGGAGTCCCATTGTGGGGATATGTCCTTTACTCTGGGAGACAACAAATGTCTTTTCTTATGGTGGCCGCTGCTGCCTGAAGAGCACTTGGTGTCACAAAGACAACATCTTTGGTGCCACAGGAAACCACATTCTAGGCTGTTCAGGATTGGGCTGTGAATTGTGAATCAGGACTTCTCCACTGGCTCCCCAACAGCAGTATAAGGATAATATATGCCAACCTACCTTGCAGGGTTGGCATAAGGACATCAAGATATTATATACTCAGAAAGCACTAGCTAAATCTTCAGTAAAGGCACCCACCAATATCTGCAGAGGAAGTGCTAGGGGTGTGTGTGTGTGTGTGTGTGTGTGTGTGTGTGTCCACAGACTAATCTGGAGATCTGACAATATATTAATCATATTGATTCTATATTTCCTTGAATCCGTATGTAGCTTGGTTCTTTTATTCTCTGTTTCTTGAGTAGTTATCATGTTGAAAAATCCAGCATGAGGAAAATAAGATAAAACCTTATTTTTAAGAAAGAAAGAAATTGGCCCATTCCCTGATCTGGATTGTAACCCATTTCTGAAGCTGCTTATAAAAATTTGAGATGGAAAAAAAACCTCAACTGTATTGGACTCTCTCTAAATGTATTTATAATACCTTTATGGAAACTTTAAAACCCCAAAGGTCAGTCCTCCTCCAGAAAAGACCACAGTGCAAATATTTTGTGGTCTCAGCTTTGGGCTAAAGCATGTGTCACATACATCTAAGCAACCTCCTTTGGCAGCAACAATTGCCAGGGACTTTTATGAATGTAATTTAATCAATGAACTGGATTTAAACCATAGAACTTTATTGAGTTTAAACAAATGCAGACTTTCTCATGACAAATAATCCCTGAAAGGTTGCATAACTGTGGGACTTGGGAATTAAGAGGTTGGTTAGCTTTGCAAATAGGTCAGTAGAAACATCTAGTTTTGGTTAAAAGTTAATCAGGTGAGGTAAAATAATATGAAATATTTCAAACTTGATTTTTAACAGAGTGCTAGTTAAAATACTTTCCTTTTTTGTAACATATGTGAGGTGTATAGCCTGTGTGCTTGTTTATGTCCTTACACCATCCTATGCATCACGGAAACAGAATAAATTGTGCAAAATGAGAAGAATCATCCAACTTCTAACTTTTACTCCAGCTAGCCAGGCAAAGGGGCACCTTTTAAAGTGGTGCGCTCTTCTATTTAATGGGACTACAGGGACTATCTACCCCATTGTGGTGTCTTTAAGTGTGGTAGTTGCTGGTATGTGTCTTCCACCATTTTAGGTAATGAGTCATTGGGGACAGAGAATTATTAATTTATTTATTTTTATTGGTTTATAAAGTAAATCACTTTGTGAACTAAATTGGTTGAAGCGTGGTATATAAATATTTTTAATAATACAAATTTTGCATCATTTGTACAGGTCACACAATCCAGTTTTTCTAGTTTCAGAATTTCAGTTACTGTACCTAATGTTCATTTTATTTTCTGTTTCTTTGCATTGAATATGCATGGTATATCCCCAGTTGTCCTGGCACACCTGTGGCGCCAGTTTCAGAGGCTGGCAAGGTTGGGCGTTGGCTATAAGCTTGTCTGAATGACCATTCAAAACTCACCTTCTTACCTTGGACAATTTCTAGGTAGCAGACACTGTAGAAGAAAGTCCACCATGAGAATCCACAGTGGCTGCATCTTCTTCCTCTCAGTATCCAGTGTTATTGTGGCTTACTAGTGGTAAGGATACTAGTACCCTTTCCCATCCGAATCCACTGGATACATACTACCTTCCTTTTCAGCATGACTGCACCAGCAGAAGTGAAGGAAGAATAGGATATAGGACTATAATATCACAGTCACCTGTAATGTCAGATTGAAGACCTTTGCCCTGTATAGTTTGGAGAAGAGATGGCTCACATCTATAAATATCTAAGGGGCTATCATTGGAACATGGAGTAGGTTTGTTTTTGGTAGTTCCAGAGAATAGGATTAGGACAACTGAATTACAACAAATAAAATATGTTCAGAAGATTTTCCTGATGATATGAACAGTCTCAGCAGATGGTGGACACTCCATAAGCAGAGTCAGGATATCCATTGAACAGGGATATTATAGCTTTGAACAAGCTGCATCAACAGGGAATGTAAATCCCTTCCAACTATATGAATGTCTAAACATCATTGAGTATCTTGGACACATTGGGTTCAGTGGGCTGCAGATATTAACTAGCGTCAAGCCAGTCCACCCATCCATTTGGGTATTTTGATAGGTGTTTGACGTTGCTGTGTCAGAACTCCAACTGCTGTGACATTGCTGTTTCTGGACCCCAAAATAGATCTCTACAAAGGAGGAGGAGCTGGACCATTCTGCTGATCCTAGTACAGATGGGATGGCAACAACCCCTGAAAGACAGCTTTAGGCCATCACCCCTAAATATGTCTTCCAATAAACCTTTGGGCTTCACTGTAACCCCACATCCCAGTTTTAGGGTAGTGTAAGATATTAGAGGTTCAAGCAATTTCATCTCCCCTCAATTTTCTTCCCCTTTCACTGAGCTCCTCAACAGTCCTTGAGTTATGTTGACCTGCTCAAGCCTCATCAATTCATTTTTAGGAGTCTCATTCTTTTTTTTCCAATTTGCAAATATTTCTAATCATAAATGAGATGTCCCCTGTTCATGCAGAAACCACTGTGTCACAAATTATTATCTGTTATTATTATTATCATCATCTATTATTATTATCTGTGTCACAAATTATTTTGCTGTCAACCTGACAAAAGACCATAGTATTGGCAAACACTGGTATTCCTGAGCTTCTGAAATTATATATAAAGTTAGTTTGGAAAGTTGAATTTTTGCTTCATTTTGCAACTCCAGAGTTGTTCCCCCTAATATATTTCTGCTTTGTTCGGCTCCAATAAATTTGTGTATTTTCTTTTATGGGTAATCTGATTTTGCATTTTGAAAAGGAACAGAAGGAAATCCAGCATCTGGTGCCGGCTTTTCTCTTGAGCCATAAAGAGTATACCATTGCCTAGACAACGCAGACAGGAAGTAATAGGTGGGAGTGTGAAAGATTGCTTGTGTGCCAATAAGCTTCTGGGCTGCCCTGTGACCCACTTTAAACGTATTTATTTAGATTCATGGATTACCTAGCAGATGACATTTCCATGTCTCATTTTGCTGCTCTGCAACCCTTTGATCTTCTTGACTGAGATTCTTTTATATGCAGTAAAGGGAGGTGCAAAAATGCAGTTAAAAGCCATACAGTGAGTCCATGGCTGGCCTGAGATTTGAAACTTGACCTCCTACAGCCACGTGACTGCTGCACCACCCTGCCTTTCTGAGTTTCTGCATTAGAGAAGACAGTGCCTGAGACTGTACTGAGCTCTGAGACAACTGTGAGAAAGTAGCAATAGACACACACAGTGTGCTCTTAGCATCTTAACGCTTACCTCTGGTGCAAGGCATCACACAAGGAGATGACCACCTGTAGTGTTGGACCACATGATGACCTGAATATTGCCACTTTCCACCAGCCCTCATTTCTGATTGATTGTAGAAATGTATAGTCAACACTTAGAACTCACTACCACCAGTTGTGGTGATGGCCACTAATTTGGGGTGCAGTCCAGGATGGGCTGGGGCAAGCTCCTTGTAACACAAAGCACATTCATGCTGACTTAACTTGAGATAAGATGGCACATAAATATACTCCAGCCTCTCTGTGCTGCTGTGGGCCCTAAAGAATGTACTGTATATTTTCACCAGCCAAGCTCGACTAGCATGGGGTCTCCTGAGGTGTTAGGAGTGTGGGGAGTAAGGCCCAGGACCTGTCTGGTATGCCAGCCCCTAGCCCTGTTCCCAGGCAGTATGGAGTGGTTCCAGGCTGCTCCATTCTCCTCAGAACTGCACCACCTCGTCAGATGGCACATATCTGAGTAGACCCTTTGGGACCACCGTGGCACATGGGGGGGGGGTTGATGTGCGTAGGGGATTGATGTGTCGTGAGGGGATGGCGTACGGGGGAATTCTACTCCTGCAACGCGGGTACGCTTTTTGCTAGTTTTTAATATATTTTAAGCCTCAGGGCTTGAAGAAGTTACCGGTATCTGTTCTTTGGTGATGCAGGTCATGATCCACCCGTGGGAACTACTGTTGTTAGATACATTTGTAGCAGACAAAATGATGAACAGAAGAAGTTGTTATCCCAATTTTTTGATGCTCAGCTTAGCCTTAAAACAAAGGGAAAAGACAGATGTGAGCATCACTAAATATATTCTGAAATTTTTTTCACTTTTTTGCTGAGCAGTCAACCATATATGGAATAGGCAGTGAATATTCCAAGAGCTGGACCTTTGTGTAGGTTTGATCTCTGCCCTTTTCCTTTGTTTTGAAGATGCAGCAAAATATGGGAAGGTCAACTTGATGGGAGGTCAGCTTGATGGGAGTTAATGATGGGAGGTCAGCTTGATAGCATGTGTTTTACAAAAAGATATGCCCATGAGCTTATTTTTCATGCATGACACTATTTGACAGCTAATTTTTAACTGGGGCCAAGTTAACATGCCCATGTTTTGTCATTCTATCATGAGTTGTAATTAACATTTTGTACCGTTTAACAAATCTAGGAAAAAGCAGGCCTCCATCAGTCTTGAGAGACTATGGTATCGTGCTTTGCGCTGTATACGCTGCATGTGAAGCACAAAAGCCTGGGTTATATTGTTATGGAGGATAGGCTGTTACACAAACAACAAATGGGTTTGATGGGTTTGAATGGGAGCCTCCATTGGGGGCTTGAGGAGTCTCAAGTAGACCCTTAAAGAGGAACACAGGTGTGAATGTCACGTGCATTGACTTCCTCCTTTATGTGATCAGTGAGAAAGATAGTGTGAGCTGTAGAGGGGGGGACAGAGGGAGGGAGGATTTGATCTTGGGTGACCACCAGTGATGGGATTCAAAGAAATTAACAACCGGTTCTCTGCCCATCTGGCAGCCACTTTTAAATGGCTATTTTTAAACTTTATATGTACTATCTCTCATTAACAACTGGTTCTACAGAGTAGGTGCAAACCTGCTGGAGCCCCCGACTGGTGACCACATTGGAATACAAGAGGAAAGGCTGGTAGCCGCCATCTGCTGATATGCAACATGCATGTAGCTCAATTGCTTGTGGGGGCAGGCCTCCGTCAGTCTTGAAAGACTATGGTATCATGCTTGGTGCTGCATACGCTGCATGCGAAACATGAAAGCCTGGGTTAGATTGTTATGGAGGATAGGCTGTTACCCAAGCAGCAAATCCCCCCTCTCCACACCACTGAATTAGTCTAATGGAAAGGCAGAGCCAATGTGATTGGATCTAGCTGTGTCACAGAGCTGGGCTAAGAACAGAAGCTCACCCTGTCTTGTGGGGCCGACCCGGGTCTTGAACCCTGGCCTGCTGGTTAACAGGCACAGCATCTTAACCGCTTGCGGGAAGAGAGTGTATGAAGTACTAGAAGGAAGTTTGTAAAATCTGATTTAGTCACCACTTAGTTATGTAACGCTTTGTAAATCAGTCAGTCCCTGAATTGAGACCACTTAATGTGTCACTTAATGTATCTCGAAAAAAATTATAATAAAAAATTCTATTTTCCCTGTAGCATCTCTGTGGCATTTCTGGCCTTTCAGAGACCTTGGACAATATTTTATTTTCCTATTATTGCCTTTAAAAAAGAAAACTTGGCAGGATTTCTGTAGTCATAGGCTTTGCAACATGTATTTTAGAGACAAGAATCCTGATTTGCTATTGATATGGATTCAGTATCTTCATGTGAAGCAATATTTGACAGCAGATGCAAGTGTACAATCAAGAGACCATTTACAGTATTAGAGAGACCTTGCTGTCTAAAACTTCTGCAAGGTTTAGTAGCCTGTTTGTCAGTCATATACCACACCAGACTAGAGAGGAAATAAAAATAGCAAGGTAACTTAGAGCACAATCCTAACCCTGTCTACTCAAAAGTAAGCCCTATTGTGTTCAATGGGTCTTAGTCCAGGAAAATGTGCTTAGGGTTGCAGCCTTGCATATATACCATATTTTTCACGTTCCAAGACACACTTCTCCCTTCCAAAGTGGGGGAAGAAATGTCTGTGCATCTTGAAAAGCAAAGGCGCACCTTTGGGGTCACCCTTCCATCCAGATTGTGTGTTGGTGCTGGCACATGTGCTGCCAAGAGGAGGAACGAGGAGGACACTTTCTGGAGGAAACGTGGGGCTTCCCAAAGCAGGAAAAGCATCCTACCCCCTCTCTCCTCCTCCTTCCTCCCTCCTCCTACCCTTTCCTGCCTGGTGTGCTGCGCCTCCTGCTGCTAAGCTCAGCCACCCGCTGTGGAGGCTTACCAGCTCTGATCCTCCAGGCCGCGCTTCTAGCTACTCACCTGCTGCGGAGCATCACTTGTCCCTGCACCATCCTCCTGGGCCACACAGCTGCCTACCCACCTGCAGCCAAGCCGGCCTCTAAGCTCAGGCTAACTGAGCCTGCAGGTATTTTATTTATTTATTTAATCAATTTATATCCCGCCTTTCCTCCCCTGCAAGGGGGAGCCCAAGGCGGCTGATAACAGGGAATAAAACATCATTAAAACAGCTCATAAATAAAGATTAAAATGCAATTAAATTGAGTAAAAAGTATGCAGATTAAAATTTGTTAAAAACAATAAAAAACAATAAAAAACAATTAAAAACAACAACAACAACAATAAAAACAACAACAACTATCCCCCCACCTCTGCCCCATTTAAAATGCTTTTTTAAAATAGAAGGTTTTAAGGCTCCACCTGAAGCTCTGTATTGAGGGAGCTTTTCTCAGTTCAGTGGGGAGGGAGTTCCAAAGCCGGGGTGCCACCACTGAGAAGGCCCTATCTCTGGCCGCCACACCTCTCATATCTCTAAGCGGCGGCACAGTCAGTAGGGCCTCCTCAGATGACCTTAGGTGACGGGTCGGATTGTACAGAAGAAGGCGGTCCCTCAGATACCCTGGACCCAAGCCGTTTAGGGCTTTAAAGGTCAGGACCAGCACTTTGAATTCAGCCCAGAAACAAATGGGCAGCCAGTGTAGTCGCTGAAGCAGTGGCCCAACAGAGTCGAACCGACGAGCCCCAGCAACCACACAGGCCACCGCATTCTGAACTAATTGCAGCTTCCGGACCGTCTTCAGAGGCAGCCCCACGTAGAGCACGTTACAATAATCTAGTCTCGATGTCACTAGGGCATGGGTCACCGTGGCCAGATCCGAGCGACTAAGGTAAGGTTGCAGCTGGCAGATCAGCTGAAGCTGAGCAAAGGCTGCCCTGGCCACAGCCACCACCTGGGACTCCAGGAGCAGCTGCGAATCCAGGAGAACCCCCAAGCTGCGAACCTGATCCTTCAGGGGGAGTGCAACCCCATCCAGAACAGGATGATATTTCAATACCTGAGTCGAGTACAACCCTCCCTGGTCCTCCCTGTCCCCAAAAGAAGTCCCACCACCCTTCCCTGCCTGACCTGCGCACCACCCTCCTGGGCACTATCCTTCTCCTTTCCCACCTCCTCCCTTCCAGCCTCCTCATTCCCACAGGCCCTGATCCTTCTGGGCACCATCCTCCTCCCTTCCTGCTCAGTCACCTGCATGCCTGGATCCCACCAACCCTCAAAAGAAACTCCCTCCCCCAAACTTACCTGCCTTCCGGGACCGTTTGTTATGAGATTTGTGCAAATGACATTGTTAACTCCCCCCAACCTGCAGCCCACATACAGAAGAAGAGTAGAGGGAAGAAGGAGCCCCCACTCTCAGGGTCTGGATCCTCATTTGTTCATGACAGTGATGATGGCTCTTAATACCTTAATACCTTATAGTTAAATGTATTTTTCTGAACATTAAAGAATGTTAAAGAAGGTTCTTAATACCACTGTTGAAATATTATTCTGCTATATTTTATTAAATATATCAGTACACTATTTGGCTCAGAATTTTTTTACTTGTTTTCCTGCTCTAAACCTAAATGCGTCTTAGATTTTGGTGCGTCTTGAAAAACGAAAAATACGGTAATTGGGAAATAGCTCTACAGAACAAACTTGTAAAGGAAAATTTGGCCATTATCCTAAAGTGAAATTAAATCCCTTGTTCTGGAGCAGATAAGATGACTTTTCATAAGATAACACTAGAGGGTGACGTAACTGTGTGGACCCGTAACTGCTATGGATTTTGCCCTACGACAAAAAATTTGGGAGAACTATCAACTTAACTGTCTTAACTTAAGACTACTATTTAGTAGTCTTCTAAAAATATCTTTCCTCAAGGCTTGTAATTCACTTCTGTTGAACATTTAGGCTTATGTTAGAAGACATTTTATGTCAAACTGTGGGTCAGGAACCATTAGGTGGGTTGCGAGCCAATTTCAGGCGGGCCCCTATTCATTTCAATGTGTATTTTGTTTTTATTATATTAGACTTGATACTACCATGGTATGTATGTGCATTTGTACTTTTAACAGGCTTACAGACGCACGCACGTGCACGCACACACAGAGGGTGTCCCCCCCAAAATGTACTCATATGTTAACTGGCTATTACACATATATTTATCCATAAACGGTGAGTACATTTTTGGACACACACACACACGCACGCACGCACGCACACACACACACACACACACACACACACAAATGATTTTAACAAAGATGTTCAGTGGAACTTATTTCCAGTAACTGTGGATAGGATTGAAGCCTTCGAGATGTTTGGGGAACTTTTAAAAACAGATCAACAACTGCTTAGGAGGATTAAGAAGGCTTTTCTTTATTTTAAATAAATTATTAAATATATACTTATTGTAAACTTTTAATTTACTTAAAAGTTTACAATACATAAACCAATTTCTGCCCAGCCTACAGGTGTGACATTTGGTCCATGTTGTAAATATGCCAAGTTTGACAAAAATGGCTTAGGTTGCAATCCTAATATACAGTTAGGCCGGCCTAAGCCCCAGTACAAGACCTGTGCTGACCTGGGGGTATCATATAAGTGCTGTAAAGTACTTCTACGCCATTCCTGGGGGAGGGTTATGCCAGTGCACAGACGTGCACTTGCCTCCCTACATCACCACGGGAATGAGAAAACCAATGAATTGTGCCCAGCCAGGTTAGAATTGCCTCCATAATGTGATTTGATGCAAATTTGCAAATAAAATAAAATAAAATTTTATGTACACCCGTAGTTACTGCACCACCTAGTAAAAACCTATGGGAAATTCATATTGCAATCCAGAGCAACTTGTTCTTACACCGGAGCAAGGACTCCCTGTAGTTACTCTGGATTGTGCTCTAAGTCTACATTCACGCAGTCCAAAGTGCATACTGTCTGTACATGTATTGGCTCTGTGGAAAACCTGATCAGAGCATAGATATAGAGTGTGGGGCTGCACTGTTTAGTCCCATGTCTTTGTGGGACTGTAGGCTTGTCCACAGACTGAAACCACTTTCAATGTTTCTCCTGTCTGGTGATTTGGCAAGGTGGGAAATTTTCTCACTTCTGAGGGAATTGAAGTCAGAGCTTAACTGCAGGGTCCCTTTCTAACCTGACCTCCATTTACTGAGTATATTAATGACAATCCAACATTACAGTCTGGAAAATACAAAGCAATATACGTTTAATAACCTGTGATGACAGTCCTGTGACCAGCTTTGTGGTTTGTTCTTGTTGCCTCGGCTGTTTGCCAAACTACATCTTAATTGCTTATTAACTGCTAGTCTTTATCTACTTCATTGGTTTGATTCTGATTTCACAGATACTGTTACATGTTTAAGTTGTGTCCCAATTTTAAATGATCTCTTATTCAAATATTTTTATGTCTTAATTTTATAATTTGTTTTGGTTCTTGAAAATGTTGTACGAAAAAGATTTAAAACCTCAAAAGACTAAAAAAGATATAAATGAGAGGGCTGTATGCTGAACTGAACAAGGTCTGAATAGTGCACATCATAGGCTGTCATGCTGTGTGCTCTCCCCATGTCTATTCTTGTGTGAGTGAAGTCCTCTCCTCCTCTATGTGGACATCAATAGAGTCTTTGGCCAGGGCAGGGTGACCAGATGCCTGAACCTAAAAAGGAGGACAAGGTCTTGGATTCCTCTCAGCCTGGCCCTTCTGGCAGAAAATGGCACATTTTCCTACTCACAAGTAAAGCCACAATATTGGGCACTTTCACGTTCACATAGGGCTCAATGCATATTTTTGATTTTTAGTTTTTTTGGCCATAACCTTTGATAGGAAGAAGATATTTCAAAACTGATTGTTGCATTGGATTCTGCTCTTCAATACGAATCCAACTACATAGGACATGATGGGGTACTGCACACCATTGCAAAGTTCCAAAATGAAGCCAAAATGGAGGACAATGAAGCCCTTTTGGAGAACACCTGGAAAGGAGACTAAAAAAGAGGACAAATCTGGAAAAATGTGGTCACCCTGGGCCAGGGAGCTCTTCACTGTAATTTCCCTATTTCTAAATTTGTCTGCTAGCTTCAGCTGATGTGTCAAAGGTAGAAGTTTTTGGAAACAGTATTACTCACCTTACCCAGAATTAAGCCCACTGTGTTCATTAAGACTTAGGCTGCAATCCTAGAGACACTTTCCTGGGAATAAGAACCATTGAACACAATGGGGCTTCCTTTGGAGTAGACATTTTTAAGATTGTGCTCTTAGGCTGAAATCTTATCTTACTCACTGGAAACTAACACCTCTAGTCCTTGGAGGACTGTGCCAAAACTACTATCGCTGCTTGTGGCTGGGGAGAAAGCAGAAGCCTTTTGCTCTATTATTGGAGTTATTGGCTGAAGCACATCATAAAGTGATGGTGATACTGAAATTTGTGCCACTGTTCATGCTGAGGAGGTTGCCTAGTGAGGTTGGCTTTGAAATAAGCATAAGGCTGGTGACTAAATCGAAGCCCATACACTATCCATAGGCCTGTTGCTATCCATAACTTCTAAACAGCAAGCTAAACTCATTTGGAGAAGAAACAGTTGTTCTAGCAGTGAGCAAAAGAGAACTGGGTCTTTTTATTGTCGTCTAGCAAAACTGAGAACATAATTATGATCACAGGTCACCCCATCACCAAATCCCTTCCACAACATAACAGGCATGTTACAGTAAACTTTTTATACCCGTTGCGTCATCCCGATTTATGGAAGAGATAAAAGTGGTTATGGAAAACACAGTGCAGTAACGATGGCAACAGTTATTTGATCTCACAATAATTAGCTAAGAATTCAGTTGCACAATCCTTACACAATACCTCCATGGTTAGTTCATTAAACCAAATTAGCTTTTGTTTGAACTTTCATCGTATGTTGTCCAAAGCTTTGCTGTCTTTGAAAGGGCCTGGAATTTTTCTTCCCCTTGTTTTTTTCTTTTCTTTTCAAACTGTTCTGCTTTGTTTCAATTAAAATGATGTTGCAAATACCACTATATTTGCATACCGTATGCTAGGTAGTTTTTAAACTACAAATTGTGCCCTTTGTGTGTTGGAAAGCTTGTGATTCTTAGTATCCCATTTCATTCATCTCGGGAGGCAATTTTAGGTACTATATTTAACTACTATAATACTTTTATCAGGAGTTTGGCAGGTTAGCACTAATCAGGTCGAACTTTTTCTACCACCTTTGCTCCACTTTAGGAAATGCTTCAGTGCTAAATTATTCACTGCTAAATTAGGGAAGCCTTTGCAAAGAGATTTCAGTACTGCAAAGCAAAATTCCTTGAGATTCTGTAGAGAGCAATGTATGTGCTTTAAAAATAATATTTTTATTATTTAAAAATTAGGCTTAAAGTGGATTACTATATTAATTGAAAGCAAAGCCGATACACAAAGTACCGCAAAATAACACCATAGCAGTTAAAATAATGTCATAGGAAAAGGGATTATAGGGGCATCAACAAACTTCTGCCCATTATGATGCCTAGCACAGAAGTCTGCTAATAATTTAGGGTGGTGAACTAATGTAATGAATTGGCCAGAGATAGGAGTACTGTACTTCAAATCTAAAGGGTAATGGTATATGGTTGAAAATGAGATTGCTTCCATGTGGGCCAAATTTATCAAGGGCTGTCCTGATTTTCTGATAACTGTCTCTGCTAAACATTGTTCCCATAGTTTTCTTCTATTTTGCTTTTTGGGAGAATTTTGGGGATATTTTTTCCCAAATGTAACTGGTGTGCACAAAGTTGCATTGGATTTCTTTAAGTTTCATTCCTTTCACCAGGTCTCTAGATACGAGTGCATATTGACTCATATACTCATAGGCACAAATGCACTGATACTTTTCTATCCCTCCACAAATGCTTATTGTGATAGTAAACATGGCTGAATATGTTTTGCTTTGCAACTGTTCTCTAGCATGTACATGATCCAACATGAGATTAGGTGTGTACAGTTACACAATTACAGTTGTGTAATTGTAACACAATTTTCCATATTTCACAATTTCCAAAAATGCAAGAAGGATGAGAAAGACCCCTCTTCTTTTTCCATGATTGCTCAGCCTTTGGTGAAGGGCTGTATGGTTCTCTGCTCCCTGGTCTTCCTTCTCCAATGAACCACAGTAAATGGGGATGGAGTTATGGGTTACGTTGTTCAGTCTGTTTCTCTAGCCCTCCTAAAACAAGGAGGTTGGAAACTAAGATGGATAGGTAGATTGGCAAAAGATTTAAAACTGTAATGTAAATATCCTTTTAAAAGTGGTTCCCAGTCTGTGGACCATTGAGACATAAACTGGAATGGGCGAGGACTATAAGAAACCAGGGCTGCCAAGAGAAATCTTATTAGGGGATACAGTGTTTCTTTTTGGGTCCTTTCCCAAAGGTGGGAGTAAACAGATTAGGGGAGGATGGTCACCAGATCCACAAGCCCAGGAGCTGCTGTAGCAGGCCAGTTTCCTCAGAGATTTGACTATTTTAAGGAGTGTGGTATATGCTTTCCCTTGACCCAGAACATATGGCTTGTGGCAGCTGTAGCAGCTACACATTCAGCATTTTAAAACATTACAGGTATAAAATGGGGGATACTTGGGTTGGCAGCACAACATGTGAGCAGGATCTTGGAGTCGACGTGGATCACAAGCTGAACATGAGTCAGCAGTGTGATGTGTCTGCAAAGAAGGCAAATGCCATTTTAGGCTGCATTAAGAGGACTGGAGCTTCCAAGTCGCGAGAAGTTCTAGTTCCTCTTTATTCAGCATTGGTCAGACCTCACCTTGAGTCCTGTGTTCAGTTCCGGGCACCTCACTTGAAGAAAGATGCAGCCAAACTGGAGCAAGTCCAGAGGAGAGAGACAAGAATGATCAGTGGGATGGAAGGGAAACCCTACGAGGACAGGTAAGGGGATCTTGGGATGTTCAGCCTGGAGAAGAGAAGGCTGAGAGGAGACATGATTCCCTCTTCAGATACCTGAAGGGCTGTCACAGGGAGGAAAGGGCTCATTTGTTCATAGCTGCTTCTGAAAGCAGAACTAGAACCAATGGGTACAAACTGCAAGAGAGGAGATTCCGGTTGGATATCCGGAAAAAATTCCTGACGGTGAGGGCGGTTCGGCAGTGGAACAGATTGCCAAGGGAGGTGGTGGACTCTCCCTCACTAGGGATCTTTAAGCAGAGGCTAGACGAGCACCTGTCGGGGATGCTCTAAGGGGATTTCCTGCTGCAGGCAGGGGGTTGGACTACATGACCTACTAGGTCCCTTCCAACTCTATGATTCTAATTCACATGGGCATAAAGTCTGTGAAGGGAAAAGGTACCAGGAGATTTCTGGGGATCCTTTGGCTTCTAGGTCCCTTTTTTATCCTGAGCCCAGGTACGAATTACACCCTAAACCCTCTCTCATGGGCTTTGCATGCAACTCACACCCTGTTGCACAAAAATACGATTAAATTCATAATAATTAGAGATTTATTAGATGTTTTATTTATAGTGGAGATGTGTAGGTTGCTGCTTTGTTGCTGGCTGCAGATAGCTCATGTGGAGGAGCATGTTGGAAGTCATCAAAGGCAATCTTTTTTCCTGTCACTTTGCAGACCACTTCTTTGGGTCTCACAGACCACAAGTTGGGAACCAGTTCTTTAGAACATGTGAGGACTCTATATCTGACTTAAACATGGTTGTCTCCAATGCATTTAAAAAGGAGGCGGGAGCCTAATAGTGATGAAAGTATGAAAGATTCACTGGTCCAGTGGAGGGGGCCTCTTTGGGCCAGAAGTCTAAATCTAACCTTCCCCCCAATAGCACAGGTACCTACTTCTACAGTATGTTGTTTCCAGCAACTATGAGAGATACAATCTCTGGAAATGCAAGATTTTTTCCCCAGTTGGAATAACTTCTGTTGTCGCAGGAGTTTGCAAATCTGTTGGCATTCTCTTTGAAATCTGTGTCATGGGGTATTTGTCTAATGCTATATACAGATGTTCTACTAATAGCGCAGGTTTTCCTAATTACCAGAAATGTGATAAAAATCCATTCATCCAAATGTAATTTAGCTGCCGTATCTTAATTAGAATATGACAGCAGATCACATGCATATATGCTTCATTTTGTTGCAAATTGCCAAAGGAAATAAAACCTAAACTGAACTTTCCTTTTTTAAGAACTGTAAGAATGTAAGTTGTCAGAATAATTCTAGCTTGTTTTTTGTGTAGGGAGAGAATGATGTACAATCATGCCTTTGTTTCCTTCTGTGGTTCTACATCTTACACATAAGGCTGCCCACAGTAAGCTGAAGGAGAGCAGGCAGGTGGGGGCTGAAATGTGATTCCATCCAGGCAAAAAATTAGCTCAGTATCAGATACAGTTAGTTTTCAGCAAAAGTGAATGAAGGTATGCCATGTTACTATGTAGACATTCAAGCTCTGTAGACCTATACTTTTGGTGGGGTTGCAGCTAATGGCTGTTCCCAAACTCCATCCATAAACTCCATCAGCAGACAGGTTTACCTGTGTGCAGCCCAAACCTCTCTTTCTCTCTCTCCCCATATTCATTCATTTATTCATTCATTTATTTAATTACTAGCGAAAGGCGTACCCGCGTTGCGGGAGTAAAATTCTCCCGTATGCCATCCCCCCATATGCATCAACCCCCCATGCGCAACTCCCCCTCATGCGCAACTCCCCCTCATGTGCAACTCCCCCTCATGCGCAACTTCCCCCCAGGCACATCTTCCCCATGCGCAACTTCCCCCATGCGCAACTTCCCCCATGCGCAACTTTCCCCATGCGCAACTTCCCCCATGCGCATAATCCGTCCATGGACAACTTCCCCTATGCGCAACTTTCCTCCATGTGCATAATCCCTCCATGCGCAACTTTCCCCATCCGCATAATCTCTCCATGTGCAACTTTTCCCATGCACAACTTCCCCCATGTGCAACTTCCCCTCAAGCGCAACCTCCCGCCATGCGTAACTTCCCCCCATGCGCAACTTACCCTCATGCACAACTTCCCCTCGTGAGCAACTTCCCCCATGTGCCACGTCCCCCAAGCACAACTTCCCCCATGCGCAACTTCCCCACAGCATCCTCGCCAGTGCAACCTCTTCCTCCAAACAACATCCCCCCACCACACCAGGCACTGAACACCAAATTGGCTGGATGTTGGTCAGTCTCCCATGTTAAGTATAGGACAAAAACACGTTGTCCCCTTTTCAGCCCCTGAAGGGTTAAATTCTCCAGATGGTTCTTGGTGGGAGTTCAGGTGACAGAAGGAACTCCCAGAATTCCATGCTTGAGGCCCAGCAGTTGGGGCGGAATGTTGCTGAGTCAGCAGTTCTCAATTCAAAGTATAGGGAGGAAAACACGTTGCGCCCCTTTTCACCCCCTTCCGGTTGGAATTTCCGAAAACCGGTTCTTAGTGCACCCCTCAGTCACGGAAGGAACACCCACCCCAAACTTCACGCTTCTAGGCCCACCGGTTTTGGCAGGGCGGTGATGAGTCAGTCAGTCAGTGACTTTTCTCTTTTATATATAGAGATTTATTTGCAAAATATTTTTATATACAGTCATCCTTTGGTTTCCAAGCACAATCCGTTCCGGAAACATGCTCATATCCAAAATGCTCATATATCAAAGCAGATTTTCCCATAAGAAATAATGGAAACACAGAGAATTTATTCCCCAACCATGGGAAGCTGGGTTGCTTCTGCGCGTGTTCCGAGGCAGCCCTCAGGACTCCAAGTAAGGAAGAGGAGAGGGGATCTCCTTGCTTACCTGTCAGGTAAGTCCTCCTGACAGTCATGGGATGACTCTCCGCTTCCTCCTCCTCACAGGGAGACAGCTAGGCAGCCAGTTCACCACCACCCCGGGCAGGCAGTGGAGCAGTGCTCCTCCACTTTTCTGAGGAGTGAGCTGACCCAGGGCATGTACTTCCTGAGACAGTGCCTGCCCTGCTGGTTTTGCAAGGCATTGCTTATAAATCAAGCAAATATTCCTCAGAAATCGTTGCTCATCTTGCTAAACACTTGCAATTTGGGTTCCTTGCAAACCAAGGTATATATAAAAATGTGCATTTAAAATGCATGAATGCATGAACTGTAACTCCATTTTTTGCAGGTAGAGATCCTGTATGCACTGGAATAGATGAGTGTAAGCTCCTTTTCAGATAGGACCTTGAACAAGTAGATGGCTTCCCCTGCAATCCAGAGTAACTACAGGAGCACGTAAGAGACACCTAGTTTCACCACCTAGTGAAAACCTCTGGGAAATTCATATTGCAATCCAGAGTAAATTGTTCTTACAACGGAGCAAGGACTCCCCGTAGTTATTCTGGATTGTGCCCTATATCTTGTAGGGAGGGATTGGTTGCTTCCCCCTCTCACTTTATCACAGCTTTATTGTCATTATCATTATAGCACAATGAATGGCACATAATTTTTTATACAGAGTGAAGACAGGTTCCTGCCCTGAGGGGTTTTCAAAATAGTCGCTAACAGAGAACTGGAGGAAGCAAAGGGAACAGAGGAAGCAGAAGAATATCGATATTCAATTCTAATACAATTACTAAAACTTTGTTCTTTAGTTATTTGTACTGAATTTGGTAAATCTACAGCATACATTCACCCCACCTGACAGGGTAATTTCAGTTACCTGTATCTGAACTTGTAGTCCCTGTGGTCTTGACTTGCTACCTACATGGCTGCAAAAAATTTTCTTTACCTGCTAATCCAGTTTCAGTGTTTGGGGGCTGCCTTTTGACGCACTTTCAAGCTCCAGGTGCCTGAGATCAGGACCATTCTGAAGCCTTGCACCTTCCACACCAGCCAAGGCACGTCTGGTTCAGTGGTGGGCTCCAGGAGGTTCGCACCTACTCTATAGAACTGGTTGTTAACGAGAGATAGGACATATAAAGTTTAAAAATAGCCATTTAAAAATGGCTGTCAGGTGGGCATAGAACCGGTTGTTAATTTCTTTGAATCCCTTCACTGGTCTGGTTACTCGCAAGTAAACAATGCAAAGGGGAACTTGTTAGGAGGGAACCTCCTCCTGAGGTGATTTTAAGGACTCTGTTCCATGGATCAGGACCCTTCTGGTGTCCTTGGATTTCTCTCAGCCCGTGCTTTCCAGCAGAGTAAGGTGCATTCGCCTACTCATAAGTAAAGTTGCAATATGCAAATTTTAAAGCTTTTTACAGTTTTTTTGGCCATAACTTTGGCTAGGAAGGTGCTAGCTCAAAACGGATTGTTACTGTGGACTCTGCTCTCCAAGACGACTCCAACAGCACATGGCATGGTGGGGTAGTGCGAACCATTACGAAGTTCCTTTTGTGAGAACTGTGCGTCACCCCCAGTGCGCGTCACCCCCACCCTGGGCTCATCACCTGGTGCAGGCCACACCCCCACATTCCCCTCGCGATGCCAGTACATGGGACCAAGCCGTGGTTGAAGCAGAAACAGGCGTGAAAGCAGTCTTCACGAAAAAGGGTTTTTTTAGAAGGGGTTTGAAGCAGCTAGCAAGGAAGCATTGAATAGATGTGTGGAGAGGTAAGGTAAGCATAAATGAAAGAAAGGAGGAAAAACTTTCAATTAAGTTTTATTAGTTTTATTGCGTGAGGGAGCAGGAGAACATGACCCAGATGTGGAAAAAAGCACACCAGGAAAAGTCTTGCGAAGACTTCCTATTTTTACACAAACTGGAAACAGGAAGAGCTCAGCTCTGAGCAAAGAATTTTTGAATAGCCTCAGAGTTTGAGGCAATCTGATCTGTCCATCACCTGTGTTTTCATTGGAGGCTCTTCAGGACCCTCCAGAAAATGGGTGATTTTGACATACAGTTTGAGAAACACTGCCACAGAGGGAGAGGATGATGATGAAGCATCAGGGTCAACAAAGAGAGAAAATACCCAAATGGGGTAATGATCTCCCCTTCCCTCCCAAGGCAAATAAGACCTTTGGGTTGGAGAGGACAGTAACTAAGATCAGGGTGACAATTTTTAGTGGGGCTTCACTGATCATACCTTCCTACAGTTCCTATTTCTAGAACAAGGTGGAATCTCTGATAGTCCCTAGTAAATCTCTACAGATGGCAACAAGCTTTGATCTTCAGTGTTTGGCCTCACAAGGGAGCATGATTAACCCTTATAATATTAGTGACTTGGCTCTAATGGGTGCATCCCCTCTATTTGCATGTGGGAGTGAATAGTAGTTTGCATGTGCAAAAATCAAACACTATACTTAAGACCACAATCAAAATACAACCGATCCTGTCTTCCACCACACCCAGTGGGTGGCTGGACTCTAGACTTATGGGGTGAGCCGACCAGAAGTCCTTGCAGTATTCAGACCTTCCCTCCATATGCTCCCACACATCACACTGACTGGCATTTTGTTTGCCTCATCTACATGCAATTGTACTTTTAGCCCAAAAGCACTTTGCAAGGATGGCACCGTCTGAGAAAGAGAAAATGGATCTGGAGGAGGCCAGGGAAAGATGCCTGGCACTCCAGGCCTATCTTCCCATAAATTAGAAGAGAGTCTGATCTGCAGAGACGGAATCAGTTTGCAGTCTCCACTTTTTAATTTACATCAGGAGGTGATTTCACAAGATAAGCAATAATAGGCTTACCTGTACATCAAAGAGCTGTCTAGGGAATTGTGTGTCTTCCCTCCCCCCACATTTGGGTCTCTGATATTGTCTGCTCTTAGCAACATCAGAAAGAAGTAACTGCACCAAGGACTTGTGTAAGGTTTTTTTTCCACAGTTAGGTGCCTTTCTGTCTTGGATGCTGGTGTAATGACAATTGGAAGGAATCCAAATGAGCTGTAATAGAGAGCTCTTACACACAATGAAGTAGCTTTTTAAAAGAAACAATTATATTTAGGGCTAGACATGCTTTAAAAAAAAAGAAATCAGAATGTGTGATATTTAGAAAACTAGCCTCAAATTTAGCCTTCCTAAAGTATATAAGAATATGTTCTTAATTGATAATATATATGTTCTTTATATGTTCTTAACTGACAGAAAGAGGAATCAAGAAAATTCTATGAACTTCTGTAATGCTGTTATGAAGTTTGTTTATATTTTTCTTTGGCTTGAGCTACTCTTCTAAATTTAAACCTCGGAAATGAGACCAATTATACAGAGTTTATATTAAATAATGTACTATGTTGGTTTCTTTGGTTTGGTATAGAAACTTGGAAACTTTTTCCCATCATAAAAATCCTCAAGTAAAGTAAAATGGTAGTAGCTGATCCTCATTTCATTTCTATGGATAGTAGTTGGTTACACATCCTGCCAACCTAGAGGTTCAAAAGCATGTAAATACAAGTAGATACATAGGTACAGCTGTGGTGGATTTCAGCATTTC
The DNA here is from genome assembly GCA_030015325.1 of Cryptoblepharus egeriae. Taxonomy (NCBI): domain Eukaryota; kingdom Metazoa; phylum Chordata; class Lepidosauria; order Squamata; family Scincidae; genus Cryptoblepharus; species Cryptoblepharus egeriae. The sequence goes on along the minus strand of JAREYC010000003.1, from coordinate 10,299,527 downwards.
ATGTGCCTTTGGCATTAAGGCTGCAGTCCTAATCACACTTTCCTGGGAATGAGTACTATTGGACACAATGGGACTTACTTCTGAGTAGACATGCTTAGGATTGCACTGTATGTCATGCCAGTCACATGACGATGGAGAAGTCTTTTCATCCTTGTAATGGTGATAATGTTAGTCACAACTAGTGGGACAACCTGTGAGGGACACCTTTGCATTTACTTTTTTCGTTGGTTACATGTTTGGACTACAAGTTTGTAGACCCTTATAACTAGTTTACTGGTTATCTTTACACAATGTGTAAATTGAATTATATATTTACACAATGTGTAAATTATATCACATTACAGTGGTACCATGGGTAACAAATGCCCTGAGTAAAGTATGTTTCAGGTAAAGAACATACTGTTCCTCTGGGTAGCAAAACTGATTTGGGTAACAAAGGCCAGCTGGCAGCTCTTTAAAGTTTAAAAGCCTGCACTTGTTATCTGAATGAACAGGTCAGGTAACACAGGTCTGTTCCTCTGGGGGTGGGTGGGAAGTGCTTGGGGGGACTTGGGGGGTCTTCTGGGGGTGTGGGAGGGTGTTTGGGGACAGTGGGGGGAGATATAGGCAGCTGCGAATAGTGGCTGTCACTTTAAAAGCCTGCATTCCAACCCCAGGCTCCCTGCAAGCTTTAGAAGAGGTTGGAGAGTGGGACGCTCCTCCCTCCAGCCACCTCTGCAGGGAGCCAGGCTTTTAAAGTGGCAGCCACTACTCCTAGCTGCCTGAATCTCCCCACCACTGTCTCCAAACACCCTCCCACCCCCCAGAAGACCCCCCAGCCCCCCCCCAATGGGGCTTACTCCCAGGAAAGTGTCTAGAATTGCAGATTCCTAACCATGCCTACTCAGAAGTAAGCCCCATTGTCTTCAATAGGTCTTACTCCCAGGAAAGTGTCTTAAGATTGTTGATTCCTAACCATGCCTACTCAGAAGTAAGCCCCATTGTCTTCAATAGGTCTTACTCCCAGGAAAGTGTCTAAGATTGCTGATTCCTAACCATGCCTACTCAGAAGTAAGCCCCATTGTCTTCAATAGGTCTTACTCCCAGGAAAGTGACTTAAGGATTACAGCCTCCTAAGTGTCTCTAGGATTGTGCCTTTAGGATTGCAGCCTAAGTAGACTTCATAGGATCATGCACATTGAATGCATGTTTTGAATTCAATCCCAGTGTTTTGTCATCATTTTTACATGCAGTTAATATTTTTAAATGAATATTTTTTGGGTTGTGGAACCAATCATCTGAGTTTCCATTATTTCCTATTGGAAAATCCGCTTCACGTAAAGAATGTTTCACGTAACAAACATGCCTCCGGAACAGATTAAATTTGTTACGTGAAGCGCCATTGTATTTGTGATTTACACAAATAAAATCTCTTATTTCAAAATTTTAAGCATCTGAAACTGCATATTGATGCACTCAGACTTCCCAACAGACCTTCCCAACTGTTTTGTTTGGATGTTGAATAGCATGGGGGGAAGATGAACCCTACAATCCAGAGTAACTACGGGAGCACGTAAGAGACATTACGTGTACCCGTAGTTACTGCACCACCTAGTAAAAACCTATGGGAAGTTCATATTGCAATCCAGAGCAAATTGTTCTTACACCGGAGCAAGGACTCCCCGTAGTTACTCTGGATTGTGCCCGAAGTCTTGCTGAGTCTTGGAGGACAAGGAATCAAATAGTAGTCTCTCAGGTCTGGGACCTGCTTTCCAGTACATCTGGAATAAGGAGATAACCATACTACCCAAAATTAATCCTGCAAGAGATAATCTAGAAAGATACCACTGTCACTGCTATGTGACAGCTGCCAAGAGGTTTTGTTGTAAAGCTGGGACAGATACAAGACTGAGATGGGGACAGATAATGACACAGTTCTTCCATTCCTGGATTTTTTGCTCAGAACTGGTAACCTTGCAAAATATATTAAGCAAAATTACATAAGTTATATATATTTCATTAGTAGTGTCAGGGGATGCTGCTAACACAGTATTATGCACACAGAGGGGTGACAACACTCCAGGCCACAATTTTTAAAATCTTGGGTTTTCTGAATAATTCCATCATGCTACATATCATTCGATGTGTGATTTCTTGTATAATGGCAGTAGGACAAACTATGTTTAAATATCTCTATTCTATCAAAAACTTACAGCAAAAAAAAATGGGAATGGGTTTATGGCACATCACCATGCCCATTGCCTAGAGTGGAAATTTCTAACCTGGGCTATATGTACCCACAGGGGAACTTGCTAGGATCTTTAGTGGTACCCGAAAAAGAATCAAATATTTGCTTGTACTAGAATGCCTTGCAGGGTTAAGAAGCTGGTTAGTTGTGAGACCCCCACCAACTTATAGTTTTTGGTCCCCAAACTGTGAATTATCAGATATGTATCAATAGTTGAAAACATAAATATAAATAATAGCAACTGCAGTATGCTAATTACAAATATTTTGCTAATATGAGGGATACAATTTATGGAAATGGGCTGCAAAGGGGTACACAAATTTTTAAAAAATTGGGAACTGCTGGTCTAGAGCATTGTCTTGCCCGCTTCTTAGGAGGAGGTCCATCATGGGGTGAGGCTCAAGCTCCCTCACCAGGTGATGCAAACTCTAGTGATGCCATTGTATTTGATACAGTTTCTTGATTTGGGTTTTGTTGGCCCAGAAATTGCATTTACTTGGTGCAAAATAGGCAGGATTTACTTGACAAAGGAAAAGCAGGATACACAGCACTATCTATATGACACTTTGTATAGAGGAAGGGTTGCAACATGATCTCCTCCTCCTTCCTTTATTAGATGAGTATAGGTTTGTGTTGTTCCAGCAATGGACAAGGGTTTGTTTTTCTCTCTTGTTCTACAAAAGGACTTGGAGAGATTTGACTTATTTTATTCCTGTTAGCAACAATGAAAGCATTTAGCTGCAGCTTGAAGTCCTCAATCAGGATGCATATCTGATAACTGTAGTAGGTGTTGTACAGTTCATGAGGCTGTGGTGGGAGGGAAACGGCATGAACATCCAACATGGAGACAATGGGTGACATTGTCCTTCTCTTAGATTGATGTAAATGAGGCGAGTCGCTGTAGCGAAACCGATCTCTCATCAGACCAACTAAGTAACTGTTATCTTGCCCAACAGGACTGGCTATCCTGTACTTTGCCTTAGTTGACCTTTTAGTGAAGAATTCTGGGAACTGAGACTTGCCAAAATTGTACAATTGCAGTTACAGTCCTAAGAACAGCATAAGCCCTAATGGTCGGAGCATTTTAAGATTATTTTGTATAACAGCCTATGTACTGGGGCTGCAATCCTAATTCCCTAGTTAGCCTGGCATAAAACTGCACAAGTCCTATACTGGCCTACGGGTGTTGCCATAAGGCACTTCTGCACTACGTCTGAGAGGGGGATTACAGACATGTGCCAGCCTCCTCATTCCACTGCAGGAACAGGGAGATTGGTGAGTTGTGCCAACCTAAATTGTTCAGGATTGCACCCTGGTTTGTACCAATGATGCATAGGTGTGCACCAACAATGCCCTAATGATGCGTAGGGGTTCCAATTTTACCTCCCATCTGCTGCATCCTCTTCCCTGAATCGGTCAGATGGGTGATCAACCCTATTGAGGAACATGCATTGAGTATTATAGGGAGATTTTCTGCCTTCCCCAAATATTCTCTTTCCACATCCTACTGCCTCCCTCATTCTGTCTCCCAATGCTCCTTGCCCTCCCTCCCACAGCACCCTCCAAAAGCTTGCCCCACTACTGCACTTCCTCACGCAGGCAGGTATCTTTGCTGTAGTTGTGAACCTTAGCATTTTAAGGCATATAAAATGTTTCAAGAGTCTAATGCAAGTATGCTGCATAAATCCAACAGAGCGCAGATATTTCTTGGAATAATCATGACCTTCACTGCTTTCAGACATAATATGCCAACAACCTTTCTTTCTAAGATTGCTATACTGTGTAGCAAGATAAGCCAGTGCTGTCATCTCAGACCTCCTGAAAGATGCTTAGCGATTGGAGTGGGTGGGTAAGCTTTGGTTTGCTTGCTAGAAGTGTGTATTGTAATTTTTGTGTAGATACCTGCATAGCCATAAAGGTTAGAAACTTCCTTTTTGTCTTTTTTTATTTGAGCTACCACTGAACTTTTGAGGGCCACTTCCCATTTTACATGGTAGTTGTATTTGTCAAAGGTGTTGCTCTGATGTTTCTCATAGTTTCTCACATGAGGCTTAAAAGGCAATATCCATAAATGGCAGGGCAGAAACATGCAGGGAAGCTATGGCCAAACAAAAGTTAGTATTTCAAGTTCATGGACTGGAGACAGGGCACAAAGGGGTAATGAGGACGTTGCAAAGTGGACTGGAGTTGCAAGAGAGCAACTTGCTCTGAAGGGCCACAGGTTTATTTACTTTTGACCAAAATAATGACCAATTACAACACAATACAAAATGGATGCCAAGTACAAGAACAGTGAAAATGTTTAAAATCTCGTAAAAGGCCTGGAAGGATAATTAATGCCTTTCCCTGGCATGAGAAAGTTAATAATTTAAACAGGACTGGAGCAATTTACAAATAAACATAAAATGTCATAATATTTCATAATATTTTATGAAATATTAGCAAAAAGTGTACCAACATTGCGGGAGTAAAATTCCCCCGTATGCCATCCCTCCATGGCGCAACATTCCCCCATGTGCAACATCCTTCCATGCGCAACATCCTCCATGCGCATCAACACCCCATGCGCAACATCCCCATGCATAACCTCCCCCCATGCTCATCAGTCCTCCATGCGCATCAGTCCCCTACACTCATCATCTCCTTATGCGCATCATCTCTTTATGTGCATCATCTCCCCATGAGTATCAACATGCATGCGCAACATGCCCCATGTGCAACAACCCCCCATGCGCAATATCCTCCCATGCGCAACATCCCCATGCGCATCAACCCCCCATGCGCAACAACCCCCCATGCGCAACAACCCCCCATGCGCAACAACCCCCATGCGTATCATCTCTCCATGCGCATCAATCCCCATGAGCATCAACTCCCTAAAGTGCATCAACCCCCATGCACATCATTTCCCCATGTGCAACACCCCCCATACGCAATCCCCCATGCATGGCATCCTCCCCAGTGCAACTTCTCCCTCCGAACAGCATCCCCCCACTGGACCGGGCACTGAGCATCAAATTGGCTGGAGGTTGGTCAGTCGTCCATGTTAAGTATAGGACAAAACCACGTTGCACCCCTTTTCAACCCCTTAAGAGTTAAATTTCTCCACATGGGTTCTTGGTGGGTGTTCATGTGACAGAAGGAACTCCCCGAATTTAATGCTTCTAGGTCCAGGGGTTGAGGCAGAGCATCCCTCAGTCAGGGATTCTTCAATGCAAAGTATAGGGAGGAAAACGCGTTACACTCCTTTTCACCCTCTTCTGGTTGGAATGTCTGAAAACCAGTTCTTAGTGCTCCCCTCAGTCACGGATGGAACACCCACTCCAAATTTCATGCTTCTAGGCCCAGCAGTTTTGGCTGGACGTTGATGAGTCAGTAAGTCAATCAGTAACTTTTCTCTTATATATATATACTAGTGAAAAGCATACCCATGTTGCAGGAGTAACATTTCCCCATATGCCATCCCCCCACGGCACATAAACACCCCATGTGCCACTTCCCCCCTTGCGCCAATTCTCCCCATGCACCACTTCCCCACATGCGCATCAACCCCCCATGCACATCAACCCCCCATGCACATCATCCCCCCATGCACAACTTCTCCCCATGCGCAACTTCCCCCCATGCGCAACTTCCCCCATGTGCATCAACCACCCCATGTGCATCAACCCCCATGTGCATCAATTCCCCATGTGTATCATCCCCCATGCACAACTTCCCCCCATGTGCATCAACCTCCATGCACAACTTTTTCCCATGCGCAACTTTCCCCCATGCGCAACTTTCCCCATGCACATCATCCCCCCATGTGCATCAACCTCATGCGCCACTTCCCTCCCCAAATTTCATGCTTCTAGGTCCGGGGGTTAGGGTGGAATGTTGATGAGTCATCAATTCTCCAATGCAAAGTATAGGGAGGAAAACGCGTTGCACCCCTTTTCACCCCCTTCCGGTTGGAATTTCCAAAAACCGGTTCTTAGTGCACCCCTTCGTCACAGAAGGAACACCCACCCCAAATTTCACGCTTCTAGGCCCAGCGGTTGGTGGGCAAATTTCACGCTTCTAGGCCCAAAGGGCAGGGTGGTGATAAGTGAGTCAGTGAGTAAGTGAGTGAGTGAGTCAGTCAGTGAGTCAGTGACTTTTCTCTTTTATATCTATCTATCTATCTATCTATATATATATATTTTATATCTGTCCATAGATAGATAAATAGATAGATATAGATATATAGATAGATTAAACAAAAATAAAATTAATTCAAAAACAGAAAGTATTATGATCAGCTGGTGTTGATTTTGAGCATTCAGATAATATTCCATAATTGATATCTAAAAGTGTCTCTTGGAATAGTTCTGTTCCAAAAGTCCATGAAAAGCATTAATTGTGTTGAAACAGTATCTGCTGCATTAAGGCTGCAATCCTAATCCCCAGTTAGGCTGGCATAAATTCCAGCACAAATCCCATGCTGGCCTGACATATGCCATATGGCATTTGTTTACCATTAATAGGGGAGGATAGGCCAGTGCAAAGACATGTGTCAGCCTCTCCAGACCACAGTGGGAACAAGGAGCAGGTGAGCTATACCATCTTCAATTGGTTAGGATTGCACCCCAGACTCCTAAATTTAATAACAACCAAAATAATATCCTTGCTATATGGGAGCTGTTTTTCTATGGAGGGCTTTCTACTTAACTTATACAGCATTTAAGTGATACAGTCGGATGGGTAAAGGCTGATCACATGGGTATCTGACAGCATGTGGGTGATCAGATGGGTATCTGGCAGCAGAATTTCATGGTCCAAACCAATGAACCTGGACCCTTTGCATGTGTCGGGATCATTTAAACCAGGAATTACTCATGGAAAGCAGTACTCATCCAGCCTGAGAAACATTGAAAGGGCCACAGAGATCACATGGAACATTATTCCAGTTGATAAATGTTCCTGTGTGAAATGTTATCTTTCTATGATTTGAAAAAAAGTTTAGTGTTTGAAGTCTGGTTGTTGACAAGGTAATAGAGCGTTCAGTATATCATTAACCGTGTTCTCCACCCCCGTTTATGAATCCTGTAGGCCTTACATTTGTTAACTAAACAAAACCCACAGTATAAGCAGATAAGTAGCAAAGTAAATGTCTTACTGTTGACTAATTGAGGAAGTATTTTTATGGCATTGTAAAAACTGGAGTTTGGTAGGTGAAATAAGGTAAGGAACAGAAGGAAGCTCTTTCTACAGGAGAGAGGAAAGCTTAGGATTCATAGACACAAAGGGCTTTTTAAATTTCCCAACCAAGCTGAGCCACCTACTGATGCTTGTTCTGTTGTATTGCTGGTCTCACTGCCAGAACACAAGGGTTTGGGGTCTCTGTCTTACAAGTATCATAATCTCAAGCAGGGTGACTACACATCTTCTTTTTCTAGGACATGTAATCTTCCTGGAAAAAAAACCTTTACTATCTTCCTTTTCCTTGTGAACAGCCTATTGTCTTCTTGTAATTCAGACCTTGGTGGTGCAATCCTAACCCAGTTAGGCTGGTAAAATCCCAGTACAAGTCCCATACTGGCCTGGGGATGTCACAAAACTGCCGTAATGCACATCTGCACCACTCCTGTGTGGTTGGTGGCAGACAGGTGGCAGCCTTCTCATGTCACCATGGGAATGAGGAATGGATCAGTTGTGCTGCCTAAATAGGTTAGGATTCTGCCCGATATGTTATAATTTTTATGTAACAGTTTTAAATTTAAGAATAAGTAATATAATGTACTAGCAAAAAGCGTACCCGCGTTGCGGGAGTAAAATTCCCCCTTATGCCATTCCCCTCATATTTCAACTTCCCCATGTGCAACTTCCCCCATGCACATCAACGCCCCCATGCTCATCAATCCCCCCATGCGCATCAACCCCCCATGCGCAATTTCCCCCCATGTGCATCAACCCCCATGCGCAACTTCTCCTCATGTGCAACCTCCCCCATGTGCATCAACTCCTCATGTGCAACTTCCCCCATGCGCATCAACCCCCATGCACAACTTCCCCTCATGTGCAACTTCCCCTCATGCGCAACTTCCCCTCATGTGCATCTTCCTCTCATGCGCATCTTCCTCCATCACAACTTCCTCCCATGCGCAACTTTCCCCCATGTGCAACTTTCCCCCATGCTCAACTTCTCCCCATGCTCAGCATTCTTACCAGTGCAACCTCTTCCTCCGAACAACATCCCCCAGTGCACCAGGCACTGAGCACCAAACTGGCTGGAGGTTGGTCAGTCTTCCATGTAAAGTATAGGACAAAAACACGTTGCCCCCTTTTCAGCCCCTGAAGGGTTAAATGTCTCCAGATGGTTCTTGGAGGGTGTTCAGGTGACAGAAGGAACTCCCAGAATTCCATGCTTCAGGCCCAGCAGTTGGGGCGGAATGTTGATGAGTCAGCAATTCTCAATGCAAAGTATAGGGAGGAAAACGCGTTGCGCCCCTTTTCACCCCCTTCCAGTTGGAATTTCCGAAAACTGGTTCTTAGTGCACCCCTCCGTCACGGAAGGAACACCCACCCCAAATTTCACGCTTCTAGGGCCGGCAGTTTTGGCAGGGCGGTGATGAGTCAGTCAGTCAGTGAGTCAGTGAGTGAGTCAGTGAGTGACTTTTCTCTTTTATATATATAGATAAATTAACCACATAAAAGCAATATATGACAGATTTTAGCTTTTATTTTCTCATGTCTCCTTTTTTCTTGGGTTCCTACATTTTGGGATGATCCTTGTTCTCATTTGTGGGTATATCTGGTCACCCTGCTGCATTTTCTGTGAGCCTAACCGGACCATATTTCTGGTCAGGTTCAGAGGCTTTCTTACAGTGGCCACTCATCCTAAAAGGCATTTTAAAAATCATTCCTGGTTTTATCATAAAACCAGAAATTACCTTATTTTGTAATTTCAGTCATTCTGAAACCTGCAGCCATACACCTGGCCTCTGACTGCCTCAGAAAGCCTCTGGGCTCAGTTGGAGCCTAAGTACAGTCAGAGAGTTTAGGAAATAAGTTTGATACCTGTTTTTCCATATCCACCAGGGATCCAGGAATAATATGATGAGAGTCCCCTGTATTTCCATATTGCAGCTGTGGAGCTGTGGCTGAGAGCAAGTGGCTGACCCAAGGTCACTTATTGAGTAGTTCATGACAGAAGCATGGCTTGAACATGATTTGTACCTCAGAGAGGGATCCTAACCCCTGGTAAGAATGGCACAAGTCTGGTGCTGGCCTAGGGTTTTTGCAAAAGTGCCATAAGGCACTTCTGCACCACTCCTGGGAGGTTAGGCCAGTGTATAGACATTCACTGGCCTCGCCCACGCCACTACAGAACGGGGAGATGGATGAATTGTGCTGGCCTAAATTGGATAGGATTGCATTCCCTATCTTAGCTATGACACCATATCAGTTATAATATTCTGTAGGTACTTGGAAAGTGTGCCTATGAATCTTGCTGTTGAATTTTAAAGATGTTCCACCCTTAGATCCACTGCTTTCTTGGGTTCTGTTTTCTGTGTTCTACTTCGAAAACAGAGCCAGGTGATATGCCCTGGATGCCAAATCTGTCCCTGATATCTTTTTACCCTGAGGACAAGTTCTTCCTTGGCTTGCAGGATGTTTCTCAGGGATGACTAGTAAAATATTCACACAGCCTGAAGCACTTTCTCACTTGCTCACAGCAGCTGGCAAATTAAAACCCTGTGAAACATCAGATGCAAGGATCTCTCGCTCGCTCGCTCGCTCTCGCGATAGTACAGCAAGCTATATGAAAGGGAATTCTCATTCAGCTGCATGAGAATTCATTCATTAAGCATGTCTTATTTCTGTGGAACTGTTCAAGAACTGATGTCTTGTCCAAGCCCATAGCTGAGAGAGAGAGAGAGAGAGAGAGAGAGAGAGAGAGAGAGAGCGCGCACATGACTTTGCATGGAGAGGAAGAGCCTTGGTTTAAGTCATTAGTTTAAATGAGCTTTCTACTGATACTAAAGATAGCTTGCAACTGCTTCTTTTTATCCAGCATTCTTTTTAAAAAATGCTTTACAAATAGAACCAATGTTCACTAAAGAATTCACATAAATTCGCAAAAGAAATTTTTGCCAAATTTCTGTGTAAAAATTTACATGTGCAATCTGAATGCATGTGATATATTTTATGTTGCATTATTTATTTTTTATCTCCAACCACTGGAAACCCTGTTCAACAATTGTTCTGGCACCTGAGATTTGCAAAGAATTAAGGGCACTATCCTAACCAATTTAGGCTGGCATAACTCACCAGCATAGTTTCCTGTGGTGGCAAGAGGAGGACAGCGCATTCCTGTGCATTGGCCTAATCCCCCAGGAGTGAGGCAGAAGCACCTTATGGCACTTTTGTGACACCCCCAGGTCACCTCAGGATTTAAGCCGGGGCTGATGCTGGCCTAACTAGAGATTGTTAGGATTGCAACCTGAGAATCTCACTGCCAACCTAGTAGTAGAAAATATGTAAATGCAAGTGGATAAATTGGTACCACCTTGGTGGGAACGTAACAGCATTCTTTGTGCCTTGGCGTATAGCTGGCCACATGACTACAGAAGCATCTTTGGATAATGCTGGTTCAACGGCTCTAGAAATGGGGATGAACACCGCTCTCTAGAGTCAGACACGACTGGCAGTACAACCTGCAGGAGACAGCTTTACCTTTACCTAAGAGTCTCATTCCGTTTTAGGCATCATTTTATTACAATGAACTAGAAATCTGTGCCTTTTAGGAAGCTGAATTATGTGACCAGTACTGTATTTTGTGGGATTTTTTATCTGCTCTGTCTTGGAATTGAAGTTGACAAAAACTGATGATTACAATGTTTATTGAATTCGTTCTTACCACTTTCCCAAACCTTAAGAACACAAGAAAAGCCCCGCTGGATCAAGCCAAAGGACCATTTAGTCTAGCTTTCTATATCTCACAGTACCCCACCAGATGTTTCAGAAAGCAACAAGAGATCTGCATAGCACCCATCCTTCTATCTGTCAACCTACTTCCAGGGTGACCATATGACTGGAAATTTCCTGATTTGTCCTCTTCTTTAGTCTCCTGTCCGGGTGTCCTTCAAAAGGGCTTCATTCACCTCCATTTTTGCTTCATTTTGGAACTTTGCAATGGTTTGTAGTACCCCATCGTGCCATATGTCATTGGATTCATATTGAAGAGCAGAATCCAGTGCAAAATTGGTTTTGAAATATGTCCTTCCTATCAAAGGTTATGGCCAAAAAACTAAAAATAAAAAATATGTATTGAGCTGTGTGGGAAAGAGAAAGCGCCCAATATATGGCTTTACTCATGAGTAGGCAAATGTGCCATTGTCTGCTGGAAAGGCCAGGCTGAGATGCATCCAAGATTTTGTCCTTCTTTTGAGATTTGGGCATCTGGTCACCCTTCCTATTGGAGGTTGCACCTAACAATCTTGTAACTGATGGACTTTTCCTCCAAAAATCTGACCAATCCCCTTTAAAGGCATCAAAGCCAGATGTCATCATGCCACATCCTGTGGCAAGACGTTCCACAGAACTTTCAGTCCTTCTGGCTACCTAATAAGCAAATTTGATGTCTACAGGCCTTAAATTTCATTGGAAGCCTATTATATTTTGCAAGATTTGTTTTCCATCTGAGTCCTAAATATTTGTACTGATATATTTGTTTGCTTGCAATAGTGGTGCAATAGTGGCGCAACTGCAATTCCAGTACAGATTTGTAGGCTGCACAATGTGGTAAATGGAGTTTAAAGTTGCAAGCTGCTTACATACTAAAAGAGTGACACAAGCTCTTTGGCACTGGCTGAGTTTACTGCTTTTCTCAGTCCTTGTTCTCAGCACACCTGCTTGGTGGAGGCAGGTTGAACATTCAGTGCCTATTTTCAAGGCCATGTGAGCCATGGAAGTGGCAAACTTTTAAAAAGTCTTCACCCACCATAGACAAAAGTGAGGGAACAGAAGAAAAAATAAGCCATTTAATATGCTTCAGTAAGCCGTTTGAAAAGAGAACTATGTTATGTGTTCCATAGACCAGTGAGCCGTCTAGCTCTGTGTGCTCTATTCTGCCTTAGGATGGCTTTGCAAGGTCTTTCCCATCCCTGTGATTAAATATTTTTAACTGGTGTTACTGGGATCTGATCTATCTGCTTGCAAAGCCCAAGTTTCTGCATTTATGTCCCCTCCCCATGTTAAACTAAATAGGTTTTCTTCTAGGGAAATTGCTTAGTGGATGTGCTACTTGTCCAATGTAGATTATGAGTGTAGCAGTCTAGTGCACATGGCAGGACATATGTGCCACCCTTTACTTTGATGCTCTTACCTGCTTTACCTGGTGTTCTGGATGAAGGCAAGAGTACCAACTGAGAAACAGTCAGGAGCATGAGCCTAGAGCTGTGCTACATGTAAAACAATAAGCCCTCTTTCTTCTTTCCAAGCTTTCTGCTAACCAAAATTGCCCTTTTTGCTTGACAAGAACTGGAGAATGTTGTAGCAACCTCACTGAAGTTGAACTCTACATATGTAGTTTTCATGGTGGAAGAAAGGCAGGATATAATATACGGTATATATTTTTTTTAATTAAGTGCACTTCATCTGTGTCACCAGTTGGCTGTCTTGGAATTAGACACTTGGTTTACTGTTCATGTATTTACCGGTAGTTTACGATATACAGTGTTTATCTTCATGCATAAGGTGCAGTCTGCAGGCTTGAAAGCAGTTTGAAATGCACTAGGGCATTGCTTTCAAAATTGATTTATGCCAGCTGTTCTGAAGCTGTGGAGTGTACAGCGGCGTGTGAAGATGCAGTGTTTGAAGGAAAGAGAATCTCATGGCATGGAGGTTGGAGAAAGTCTGCAGCAGGCATTGCATCCAGCAAATTGCTGTGCTAACCATGACTGCTGCAGGTATACAGGGAACCTCTGGGAGCTGTTGGCTGCAGCACTTGCCCACTCCCACTTCTTTCTTGGCTGGTTGATATAACATCATCCAAAACCAGTGCTAGATTCTGCAGCGATCCAGCATGCATACCTGTGGTTTTGTGCAAGGATTCTATGTACTGGTATTTATCTGCCAAAGAGATGGTTGGAGGGAGATGGGAGTTGCTCACCAGGTATAATAGGTTTAGAACGGAACATGAGGTTTAAAAGCACTGCCTTAAGTCTTCTGGACAGGTTTTTTCTATTACCCTCCCTTTTTGCTTATCCCCAACATCTCAATTTGAAATGCATAGTGTCTGGGGGAGGGAGTTCCGTTTAGCAATTCAGGGTAATAGATGTTGGTATGTCTGCCTTCCATGAATTTGTCTAATCCTTTTGTTGCAACATGTAAGCTTGTGACTGTCACAGCAACCTGTCATAGTGAATTTCTAAAGCACATACTTCATTTATTTCTGGTGACTTTTCTACCAAAAGGCCTTCAAAGTGGCATACATCACATTTAAAAATGCATCATAAAATAAATGCTATAATTGAATATATATTTTCAGACTCAAACTTACTGTCATTCTCTTTATATTTAAACCAGTGTTCTTTTTCGGTGTTTGATCTCATTTGTACCACCGCTTATATTCCATCTATTTAAAGTACAAATGGAAGTAACTGGCACAAGTTATGCCTGGGTTGAGAGGGCTGATAGGATGTGACATACCCCAGTAAGTGTCTCAGGGTGGATGGAAGGACTTTTTTGAGCATGGAAAGGAGACTGTCCTTATCCTCCTACCCTACTGTATTGCATTCCCAGTCTTGATGCTGGGTGACAGATGTCCAGTTAGTACCACCAGACACCACCTTAAGTACCACTGGTTTAAAAGCATTTTAGAATTAGCAGCAGGTTTGGTCTGGTTGTTGAGAGCAGGACTTCTGAAGAAAGCTAAGCAGGGAAAGACCTGGGACAACTCCTGGATGGAAGATTGCAAGCTTATTGGTTGTCATGAATCATCAGAGCTGGAAGGTGTTGTGGTTTACAGTTCGGCTGACCTGAAAACTCCTGCTGGAAGCTTGAAGTCATTCCCAGATGTGATGATGACCATGCTTTGAAGGATTCCACCTGGAAAGAGAAGAGTTATCACAGCAATTTTAATTGCAATATGCAAAGTAAATAAATTAGAACCACTGTTCTGGACTCTACTGCAGTGGTTCCCAACATTTAAGAGCTTGTGGATCAGTGAGAAAAAACCTGAAATGGGTACGGACCACATGCAACTCGGGCCTCCAATTTTGTCAGAAAGTATATTTCTTTTGGGTTCCTGCCCAAGTGGAGAGTAACAGAGTAGTTGGGGAAGCTGGCAATAGGTGGGCAGAACATGGGTGGGAAAGAGAAAAATGGCAGGGGAGGAATTACGGTAGTAAGAAGAATCTTTGGAGTCCTGGTCTACTGTGCTTCCCAGTGTGGAGCCCAGGTAATTCTACCCACACAGTTAAATAAATACAGTAATGCCGCTAAATACAGTAATGCAGAAAACCAAACAGATTCCTAAGTCTCCAAATTTTTTAATTAAGAATATCATTGCACAAAATTAGGTCATCAAATTTAGGCTCTCACTAGACGTGTCCTTTGTGTATCAAAACATATTTCTGCAGCAGCTGTAGTTCCTCATGGTCAGCAGATTCACAAGTGCTACTATAATAGGCTAGTTTCTTCCCAGATTTGGCACTGTGTTGAGTGTCATACATGCATTCCTTGCCCTGATTCATATGGCATGTGAAAGCTGCAGCAGCCACACACACATCTTCCCACATAGGCAGCAAGTCAGATGTGAATGGAAAATAGAAGATCTCACGAAATTTCTGGAGGTCCACCTTTGGATTCTGGGCCCTTTTTTGGCCCTGGACCCAGGAATGAATTACCCCTCTCATGGGTCCTGCATGTAGCTCCCACTTGTTACATCAAAAAAATGATTAAATTCATAATAATTAGAGATTCATTGGTGTTGTTTAGTTAAGTCGTTTCCAGCTTAACAACTAAAGAAAGATTGGTAAGTAAATTTAATAGATGTATTATTTATAGTGAAAAGTTGTAGGTTGCTTTGTTTGTTGATTCTGCAGGCAGTTCATTCTCTGCCCTCTTTGGTGGTCTATGAGGGAGTACATAAAAGGCAGTCATTTTTTCCTGAGAGTTCATGGACTATTGAGAGTTTCAAGGATCACCTGTTGTTCCCAGACCACAGGTTGGGATCCAGTGCTCTAGAGAAAATAGCCATCAGTGTATCTAACCTATTTTGGTACATCACAGCTGTCATGAATTAAGAAAATAGGGCTTGCAGTGGTGTTCTGTAAAGCATGGTGTTCCTGCCCGTGATGATATCAGCATGCCAGTAAACAGGCACAACTGCTTTGGCACAGGTTGTGACAACTGAAGGTCTTCAAAGGTTGGCTTTTTTGTGTATGTTCAATAATCAGAGATGTCCTCCATTGCCATTCCCTCTAAATAATAAGTTCTTGCATTGTTAATTCCATGTTTGCCAGATAGTCCTTAATCATTTTTTTAAATCTAGCACAATTTTCCCTATAATTCATGCATGCAAATGCTAGATCTGAGCAGATTTCTGGGGAATTCAATTTTTTTCCATCATGAAAATATAATTTTGGCCTGTTATTCTAGGAATGCCTGAGATGTAGAGGTCTGCCAGCCACTTTAATCACACTGAACATCTTCAGTCAGCCACAGGTGCCGATTTTGATAAATGAGGGCGATCCAATAGATCTATCTGTATTTAGAAGGAGAAGGTGATGAAGAGCAATTGCACATAGTCAATGAGGATTGTGAAATGCTGCACCCCCAAGGCCATATCCTATCTTCTTTATTGCTCAATGTGTTTGCCACTTCTTGATTAAGTCTAATCCTGTTCATAGAATAGTAGCCCCATTTCCATGCTGATGATATGCATCAGTTAAGATTCTTTCCCAACCAGAACCTGCAAATTCATTACCTGGTATGAAGAAACCATTGGAGGGCATTGCCAATTGAGTGCATTGATGGCTTGTTCTCGACCATGAGAAAATGGAAATGCTTCAGTTGAGTATGTCATTGAGATGAACTGACGGGCTCAGCCTTTGTCGCCCTATTTCACAGGACTTGTTCAGATGTAATGCAATAGATTAGAAACTCAAGCATCTCACAACCATTCCCATCAGAAATGTGTTGGTTGTGTTATGAAATGTTTTTCTCCATCTGATAGAATTGTGCGTTTCATCTTGAGATCCCATCAAATTATCAATCATCTCTTATAACAAGGCTAAATTATGTTAATTTCTCCTCACCTGGTACTGATTATTGGCACACTTTGGCTACAATCCCATCCACACATTCCTGAGAGTAAATCCCATTGATTATAATGGGACTTGGTGCAACTTGGTCCTTTTGGTGCAAAAAAAAAAAAATCTCCTGTTTAATATTCAAAAAACTAAGGAGTTTATAGTGGACTTTAGGAAAAAAAGAGCAGATATCCAGCCTCTGTATATAGATGGAGGTTGTGTGGAACAGGTGGTTGAATGTTTCTCGGGACCATCATAACAAATGACCTGACTTGGAATGCGAACACCACTACTTTATTGAGGAAGGCACAACAACGGTTGTATTTTTTAAGGATTCTCAGAAAACAACAATTGGCTGAGAGTTTGCTGACTACCTTCTATTGGAGTTGAACTGAGAGCATATTAACCTACTGTCTCTATGTATGGTTCATGAGCTGCACAGTGGCAGAGAAAAAGGTGAGTCAGAGGGTGATACCCAAGTGCAGTACTGAGTTTAAATGCGGGGTTGTATGTTTTTGCGGAATTTAATTCCTTAAGAATTAAATGGGGTATTTACATTTGTATGGGGGTGTTGTATGGTTAGTATGTTCCTTTTAGCCTTTTCTTTAGTGGTGTTGTCTTGGGGAAGAGCACCTCATTTCGTTGCATCCAGTTGTGAGTGTAATGACAAATTTCTTATGTCTTATGACATAACCCTAACCCTAACTTCGTATGTCTTATGACTTACTTCTGAACAGACATAGGATCTTTGAGTTTTGAAAGTTACTGATCCAGTTGTTTAGTGGTTTCAGCAACTTTGTGATCATGACTTTCACACTGATGGAACTGATAGAACATGGCAAAAGAGAAACCCACTAACATTGCTTCATTTTTAGCCATTTACAGTATTAAATAGTTCCTACCACTGTTAAAACCATGATCATTTACCGATAATTTTTTTTTTTGCTGCTGACATTTTTGCATTTGTGATTAAAATGAGGAATGCAGGACATAGATCATTATCTAAAATCTGAAAATGATATTTATTTTCAAGAGTTGGGCAGTCTACTCTTAAGGTGAACGCAACACCAGGACTCCTGTGGCGCCAGAATGGCTGCTGTGGTATCCTGTTCGCTGCAGACTACCACCAGCGCCTCCTTATTTTATTTATTTATTTATTTATTTATTTATTTATTTATTTATTTATTTATTTATTTATTCAATTTGTACCCAGCCTTTCCTCCCCCATAAGAGGGAGCCCAAGGCGGCTAACATTAAAGAATAAAACACCATTAAAATGCTAATAAATACAAATTTAAAACATAATTAAAATACCATTTAAAATACAATTAGAATAATAAAGATTAAGAACAATTAAAAACAAGCTAAAAGACATTCCTTAAAACAATAAAAAACACTAAAACACTGCCCCCACCCTCTGCCCTGTTTAAAACGCTTTTTTAAAATAAAAGGTTTTTAAGCTCCGCCTGAAGCTCTGTATTGAGGGAGCTTTCCTAAGTTCTAAGGGGAGGGAGTTCCAAAGCCGGGGTGCCACCACTGAGAAGGCCCTATCTCTGGCCGCCACACCTCTCACATCTTTTAGTGGCGGCACAGTCAGTAGGGCCCCCTCAGATGACCTTAGGTGACTGGTTGGATTGTACGGAAGAAGGCGGTCCCTCAGGTACCCAGGACCCGAGCCGTTTAGGGCTTTAAAGGTCAGGACCAGCACTTTGAATTCAGCCCGGAAACGAATGGGCAGCCAGTGTAGTCGCTGAAGCAGTGGTCTGACAGAGTCAAGCCGACAAGCCCCAGCAACCACACGGGCCGCCGCATTCTGGACTAGTTGAAGCTTCCGGACCGTCTTCAGAGGCAGCCCCATGTAGAGCGCGTTGCAATAGTCTAGTCTCGATGTCACTAGGGCATGGGTCACCGTGGCCAGATCTGAGCGACTCAGGTATGGTTGCAGCTGGCAGATCAGCCGAAGCTGAGCAAAGGCTGCCCTGGCCACAGCCGCCACCTGGGACTCCAGAAGCAGCTGCGAATCCAGGAGAACCCCCAAGCTGCAAACCTGCTCCTTCAGAGGGAGTGCAACCCCATCCAGAACAGGATGATATTCCAATACCCGAGTCGAGGCCTTCCGGACCAGAAGAACCTCTGTCTTATCAGGATTTAATCTCAGCTTGTTCACCCTCATCCAGTCCCCCACTGCCTCCAGACAATGATTCAGGACTTCAACTGCCTCCTTGGACTCAGGAGGAAAGGAGAGATAGAGCTGGGTGTCATCGGCGTATTGATGACACCTCACTCCAAACCTCCGGATGACCTCTCCCAGCGGCTTCATGTAGATGTTAAACAGCATGGGGGATAGGATGGAACCTTGTGGCACCCCGCACTGAAGAGGCCAGGGCGCCGAACAAGCATCCCCCAGCACCACCTTCTGGGACCTGTCAGCCAGGTAGGAGCAGAACCACTGGAGAACAGTGCCTCCGATCCCCAACCCAGCCAACCGACCCAGAAGGACACCATGGTTGATGGTGTCGAAGGCTGCTGAGAGGTCCAGCAGGACCAACAGGGACGCACTCCCCCTGTCCATTCCCCGGCGTAGGTCATCCACCAAGGCGACCAAGGCAGTCTCTGTCCCAAATCCTGGCCTGAAACAAGATTGGAATGGATCCAGATAATCAGCTTCATCCAGGACCCTCTGAAGCTGGGACGCCACCACCCGCTCGACCACTTTGCCCAGAAATGGGATGTTTGAGACTGGCCGATAATTGTTTAGATTTTTAGGGTCCATGGAGGGTTTCTTCAGGAGGGGGCGAACCCTCTCCCTCAGAGAGGAGTTCACCACCCTCCCTGTCCACTCGGCCAGTCCATCCTGGGCCAGTCTGATTAGCCAGGCTGGGCAAGGGTCTAGCAGGCAAGCAGATGGTCTCACACTACAGAGAATCCTGTCCACATCCTCAGGTTCTACAAACTGAAAAGAATCCCAAAAGATGGATAAGACAGGCGCCCCGGGGACATCGTTGGATGTTGCTAAAGTGGCGTCCAAGTCATGCCGGATCTGATCGACCTTGTCCGCAAAGTGTTGAGCGAACTCGCCACAGCGAGCCTCCGTGTGCTCTACCACGTCAATGAGGGGGGCCAGATGGAGTAGGCCCCGGACCACACAGAAGAGCTCCGCTGGACGGTTCTCTGCAGATGCGATGGTGGTAGCAAAGTATTCTTTTTTGCCACCACCACCGCTGCAGAGTAGGCTCGCCAGTGAGCCCTGGCCTCTGCCCGATCAGAACCGACACGAGTCTTTTGCCACCGTCGCTCTAAACGTCGACCTTGCTGTTTCAAATCCCGCAGCTCCCCAGAAAACCAAGGAGCTGCGTTTGATCTACGGCAGGGCCGAGGTCGCTCAGGAGCGATCTCATCCAGGGCCCTGGTCATCTCTGTGTTCCAGAGATTGACCAAGGAGCCGGGTGAATCGCCAGCTCTGGCAGCAGGAAAATCCCCCAGAGCCCTCAGGAAACCATTTGGATCCATCAGTCTCCGGGGGCGGACCATGGAATGCAGTCCCCCACCTGTGCAGAGGCTACCGGCTGCGATAAGCCTAAATCCCACCAGGTAGTGATCTGTCCATGGCAATGGGGTGATGGAGATGTCCTTCACATCCAGATCACCATCAACCTGCCCAGCAGTGAACACAAGGTCCAGCGTGTGTCCCGCATCATGAGTAGGGGAAGATATTCTTTGAGACAGACCCATGGAGGCCATGAAATCCTGAGCTGCAGATGTTTGGGGTGCCTCGGCATGGACATTGAAGTCCCCCAGCACTAGAAGGCGAGGGCACTCCAACGCCATGCTCGAGATCACCCCAGTCAGCTCAGGCAGGGAGACTGTTGGGCAGCATGGCGGGCGGTACACCAACAGAATCCCTATTCTGTCTCACCCCTCCAACACAACACGGAGGCACTCAAACCCTGTGAACCACTGGACAGGGGACCTGGTGAGAGGGATAGAATCATGATAGACTATCGCAACCCCACCTCCCCGCCCCTGAAGTCTTGGCTGCTGCAGCACCCGGAAACCTGGCGGACAGATCTGGGAGAGACCCACACCTCCGGCCTCATCCAGCCAGGTCTCCGTGATGCAGGCCAGGTCAGCTTTCTGGTCCAGGATCAGGTCCTGGACCAGGCAGGTCTTATTATTTACTGACCTGGCATTGAGAAGCAGCAGGTTCAGACTCAGGGGGCTGCTGCTCAGGCTGCCTAAGGTCAGAGGATTGAGGGGAGGGCCAGAAAGAGGGACAGTCTGTCTACAACTGACCCTCCTTCTCCTATTATGGCCTGCACGACCCCTCCCACCATATCTTCCATAACCCGTCACTCTACTAATGGTGGCAGCACTCCCAGCCGACTTCCCCTCCCCTGAGCTCCCTCCAGGTGGTGAACACATTGCTACAGAGCAACAGGCGGAGCCAAGCAGCTAGGGCAGGTTTCTGTTGATTCTTCCCTCAGGAGGGAGGCACAGGCTCCAAGGCAACAGTCTCCAAAGTTGTCCTCAACTGGTCTGCTGGGAGGTCAATGGGTGGAACCCAGCTGCTTCTCTTCAAGGGAGCGTCTCCCAACAGCATGCCCAGCTTAGGTATCTTCCTCCTTTCCTGAATAAGGGGAAGTGCTAAAGCTGTGAAGAATTAAATATGATTGGGAAGCACTGGAATGTATCACATTGTTGTTCAGGATCTTGCAGAGATAAGCTCAACTGGACCTACCCCTTCCTCCCCCCCACCACCTCCTGTCCACCATCAGCACTGAGCTAGCTCTGGCACTGGACCAGCATTAGGGCTTGCAAACGTGTTTTATGTTTGCGACATCCACTGCCAGTGGAGCTCTAGTAGTAAGCTTACAGGATTGGGCTCTTGGGGCACAATCAAGAGTAACTACGTGGAGTCCTTGCTCCGGTGTAAGAACAATTTGCTCTGGATTGCAATATGAATTTCCCATAGGTTTTCACTAGGTAGTGCAGTAACTAAGGGTACATATAATGTCTCTTATGTGCTCCCATAGTTACTCTGGATTGTAGGGTTCGTGTGTGTTTTCTGTGCACATGATCAGATAAGGTCTCAAATGTGATCTTTCACATTCTGTTCATCTTTCCTTTCTTAAGGAAACACCATTTTGGGGTAGTCAGGATGTTATGCTGAGAAAAACAGGTGAATGCAAAGTACAGGTTGATGTAACATCACCAGCAGCAAAAGATGCAGCATCTCTTTGCCAAAGTGATTTAGAAACTTCAGTTGTTCTAGAATGTCACATCCTCATCTTTTGACAAGAACAGGTGACAGATGAGAAATACACTGATTTTAATGTGTCTGCAGTTTTTGTTCTTACTTGCTGGGCCCAGTTCAAAGTGTAACAAGAAGGCGTTTTCTTCAGTCTTCTATGACTTACGTGTTTGCATGCTTTTTTATAATATGTTTTCTGATCAGTGTTTATCAGTATTGTCCGGGGGAGCCGAGGGGGCCTTGGGTATTTCTCAAGGTACCCCCCTGGGGTGGTAATGGTACCCTCCTCAGGTACCACTCTGAGAGGGGAGTGACACACTAGGGGTGACCAAAATCACTAAAATCTCTACAGTCGTTCAGAATAACTCCCATCGACTCATATACCATTGGATGCATATTTTTACAGAAGAATCCAATGCAAAAACCAGGTTTGAAATATCTCCTTCCTATCAAAGGTTATGCCCAAAAAACTAAAAAAAACACTAAAATACATGGAGCCCTATGGAAAGTGAAACTGAGCCATATTGTATCTTTACTTGTGAGTAGGCAAATGTGCCTTTGAGCACAATCCTATCCATGTTTATTCAAAAGTAACACTGCAATCTTAACTACACTTTTCTGAGAGTAAGTACTATTGAACACAATGGGACTTACTACTGAGTAGGCATGCTTAAAATTACACTCTTAGAGCAATATCTGGGATTCCTTTCTTTTCATAGAAATTTGTGTCTGAGGGATAGAACATTCATAGTAACACAGTAATTATCCTGGGAATAATAAATATCTTGGAAATTATCCTGGGAATAATAATATCTTACTGTTTTCATAAGCAAATAAAAGCAAATAATTGTGCCTTTTACTCAGGAAAACATTTTTAAAAAAAATAGTACTATGGCTTGGGTTGAACTTGATTTTAAATGGGAATTTTGTTACAGCTGATTGTAATTTTTTAAAAAAGGCTTTTGTTTGGTAGGCTGTTTTAATTCTTAGCTTTGTTATATGGTGCCTGAGTATTTCATGGAAAAGTGATTCATCAATTATATTTTAAAAAATGAGTTGCTTTGCAGCTGGTAGAGAATGCAAAAAGCCAGTTTTATGATCTCTTGTAAAAATCATTTGAGGAGCTGCTAGAATCCTCAAAGAAACAGAAACCTTCCTGTAGCTTTTGTATTAATGTTTTTTTTAATGTTCATTTCATTTGTAACACATACTGTATAATATATGCACATAAATCACTCTTTTGTTCATTGGATACATATCTCCAAAATATAAGATTCATAGCTCATTCCAAGCTCAGAAATTACATATTGCAGTCTTGAATTGAATGGTCCTCATTAATATATCTTACTTTATAATTTGCCCAAGATTTTTCATGTCAGCTTGTACATTTTAATAAGCCTTCCATACTTTATCTAGCAATCCTTTCAGTGTCTTGTAAAGATTATCCTAGCAGGAAATGATTTTATATTAATGTTTAAAGATGCCTTCACTGTTTGCTACCCTGTTTCTTTTGCAAATACCACTGGTTCAATCATACCTTCAGCTGGAAATTGAATCATACCTTTTCTTACTTGATGCAACTTTCCAGTGATTTTTCACACTCACTTTTTTGTAATGGGGAGACAAGGAAGACCAACACAAAGACACTTAATAACCCAACTTAAACAGGCTTGGTACTGCTGGAGGCTTAACTTGAAATGGCTTAATTTGTTGCTACTACATTTATATGATGCTAGCAGAATTTAGCACCACAGTAAGACATTGTGCCTGTTAACCTGACTGGGTTAGCTACTTCTTCCCCTAATCCCACTGATCAATGATTATCTGCAGGGTTTTCCAGGAATATAACTCCAGAAGATAAAAAAAATTAACCATAAATGCTGGTTCTGACAAAATTCACAGTTGAATCCAGGATGGCAGCACAAAAGCTGACTGTTTTTCTGACCTCGAGGCTTGGCCAGGAAAATCAGAAGTTGGGAAAACAAATTAGAACTGCAAGAACTCCATTGACTACAACATTTCCAGATTATCCGTTTTATAAATATGTTTTACTTCCTATCCCATTTGTTGTTATTGGGGAGAGTTAAAACAATAGACTGTTGTATTAGATTTATTTGATAAGATTTAGTAGAACCTTATTTATTAGAATTTATTAATAGACTGACAGTAGATCTAGTGTTACCACTAGATTGGAAACAAACCTCAATGGTTACTCAAAGTGAAATCCCAGTTTCAATGTACTGTTTGCCACACAAACAATTACTTTTTAAAAATTGGTTCCATCGGAATGTTAATGTGGAAAAATTGCATCAGAATAGATTATTCAAATCACTTTTCCCGGGACAATCTCATGAACATCTAAGACGCATTAGAACTTTTACGCAATCAGCCTGAAAAATGTTCAAATGTTCTGGCAAAGCAAAACATGAAGGTAATGGCCAGCGTCTCACATCGGAGGCATAGCTGTCTTACTGCATGGTGGTTTTGTTTAGCTAAGCCATGCATATGAAGACTATTTGGCACATCTTATGTGAGAATATTTTTATTTTACATTTTATTTTTAGTTTTACCAGGTGTCAGTAGGAAAACTGTCAAATAAGGTGAAAAAGTGGTGAAGGGTTTACTACATTTCATTGTTGCCCTAATTCTAATGATATAAGAATTAAACATCTCAGGGAGCAATCCTAACCAATTTAGGCCAGCACAATTCACCTGTCTCCCTGTTCCCCATGGTGGTGTGAGGCGGCAGGTGCAAGTTTATGCACTGACCTCCCAGGAGTGGTGGGCAGTAGACAGGCAGCCAGCTGTTGCCATGAAAGCCTTCTCTCCCCTGCCATGTCACTTCTGCCTCCTCCTTGCCTTTCCAGATCCCTGTGCTGGCCAAGATAGGCCAGCACAACGTACTATCCTCTAGGGCCTGTGGCAGTGTGAGGAGGCTGGTACAACTCCCCGTGCTGGCCTCCCCGTCCTCCAGATGTAACAGATAGATTGTGCCCTAATTTTATTAGGGTGCAATCTTAACCTCGGCTGGCATAACTCATCATTCTTTTCATTCTTGTGGTGATGTAGAGAGGTAAGCACATATCTGTGCACTGCCCTAACCCTTCCACAGGAGTGGCACACAAGTGTCTCACGGCACTTTTGTGACACCCCCAAGTCAGCACAGGAGTACTGCTAGGGCTTAGGCTGGCTTTACTGAAGTTTAGAATTGCAGCCTTAGAGTGAAACCACTGGTTTTGGAGGCAGTGAACTTCTGAATAATAGGCACTGCAAAAGAAAAGTTGGAGGAGTCTTCTACCTTCATGCCTTCTTTCTGGGCTTCTCTAGTGTTTTGTTTGGTCTTTCTCTTTCTAATGTGTAAAATTAGTTCTGTCCATTCTCTCTATGCCATTGAGCTGTACACACTCATAAATTTGTTGTGTGGGCATCAAATGTTGCATCAGTTTCATCCTTTTCCAGGGTGATGTCAGCAGAATACTAATGAGTCAATTTATTATCGGCCTGCCACAAGTCAATAAGATGTCTGAAAGCATCCCTTGACAGGCGTCTGATCAAAAAGTCACGCCAAACCTTTGGATGGTTCACAGATTGATATACAGCACATAGTCACTGACTTAATGTTATGCGTGTTTCAGACTTTTCAGCTGTTGAATTACCTAAACATCAATTAGATGCTAAGTGCAGTTATTACTACAGGCTTAAGTGAAGCCAATCAACTTGAAAGATCTACCCATAAATAAGAAACAATAAAAAAGTAGATTACAGGGGTTTTTTGCTGCAGCTGCTGACCTCCTAATTAATACCAGCATGGCCCTACCCATGTAACACATTTTTTAAAAAATAAAAAATCTCACACTGGATACCACATTTGTGATATTCTAAGAAGTGACAGAAGTCTTGAGTTGCACATCTGTGTCAGCAATGCAGTGTGAATTAGATACTAAAGATATAAATGGAATAAGATCTAATTTGCATGTTATGTGGGCAGTGACATACTAAAATTAATTAGTTCTGTTGTAGGACAGGCAGTATAGATAGGTGTTATATACCAGGCATTGGTATTGGATTGTGGAGATCCAATTTGTTTTAGAGTGCAAGCCTAACTACACCCTTAGCTGGCCCAGGATCATCATTAATGTGCCAGAAAGCATGTTTATCCTGAGAGTAAGTCAGGCTGGCTCATGGAAGTGTGCTAGCCTGCGGAGGCCAGATCCAGCCTCTGTGGTAGCAGATGGATGGATTTCTGTAGTGCTTCCTTCTCATGATGTGGCCAAAATATTGCAGCTTCAACCAGTATTTGTCCTTCCAGTGAACAGCAAGAGTTCTTTTCCTGGAGCTTGGACTGATTTGATCTACTTGCAATCCAAGGGACTCTCAAGAGTCTTCTCCTGCCCCAAAATTCAGCAAACCTTCATAATTCAAACATAATTCAGCAAAATTCACCATAATTCAGCAAAGTGCCTTTTTTATGGTCCAGCCTTCACAGCCATGCATTACCACAGTGAACACCATAGCTTTAACTAAATGGATCTTTGTTGGCAATGTGATGTCTTGGCTTTTAATTAAGTTGTCAAAGCCTGTTGTAGCTTTCCTCCCCAGAAGGAGGGATTTTTTAATTTCTTGGATGGAATTGCCATCTGCAGTGATCTTAAGAGTCCCCCAAATAAACTCTGTCACAACTTTCATGTTTTCCCCTTCTATTTTGCCATGAATTGATGGGTTCAGAAGCCATGATCTTGGTTTTTACTGTTTAGTTTTAAGCCACATTTTGCACTTACATCTTTCACCCTCATCAAGAAGTTTCTCCTCACTTTCTGCCATTAGAGTGGTTTCATCTGCATATCTAAGGTAGTTGATATTTCTCACAGCAATCTTAATTCCAGTTTTGTGATTCATCCAGCCCAGCCTTTCGCATAATGTACTCTCCATATAAATTAAACAAACAAGGTGACAGTATACAGCCTTGTCGTAATCCTTTCCCAATTTTAAACCACTCTGTTGTTCTGTAATATATTTGGTTCTAACCGTTGCTTCTTGACCCACATACAGGATCTCAGGAGACCAATAAAATGATCTGGCACTCCCATGTCTTTAGGAACACAGATTGTTGTGATCCACACTATCAAAGGCTTTAGCATGATCAATGTTTAGTTTAGGCCTGGTCAAAACCTACGCATATTTCAGGCTTTAGTATTCTACCCTGATTCTGATTTCTCTCTTCATTAGGGATTCTTTTGGTTCCATGTCCAGGTTGAAAAACCAGTTAGGATGGTCCATCCTCCATCTTATCTTGTATATGTGGATGGTTTCCTGATATCTCTGGGGGGTTTGGAGCTTCTCTCAGTACCCTGGTGTACTTCTAGAACAAAGAAAGAGCCTGAACAGCAAATGGATCGCTCCTAGATCCTCTCTTATCTCACAGAGCCACTTTTGTCTCAGTGTAATGTTACCAAGCTGTCTTTTTAGCATTCTTGTATTGAATTTTCTTATAATCCAGACCATTCTGGTCCATGGCCAAGCCTCATCTGATACCTACCAGTATTTCAGATCATCATCCAAAATTGGAATTAGATGGAATTTGGAGAAAGCTGTTCAGGGTTCAAGGTATACACATATCCCAACAGGTTTTATCGAGGAATCTTCACGTCTGATACAGATCAATGGATGCTGTCATGTGGTATGGTCCATGCCACTGGTATTCTAAGAATTGTAGAAAGAACAAATTAAGGATGTCCTTCCCTTCTAAAACAAGTGTTTGATTTTATTAAGATGTGATATTATTCACTTCCTTTAGGATCTCTAAAGGTGCACTCATTGAGGTTTTGGTAATATGCAAGTTTATTTACATTTAATTTCTTTAGTTAAAATTCAGTCAATGGTTGTAAGGCTGGTGATTCATCAACCCATAATTCTTTAATTAATGAGAAACCCAAGTAAACACTTAAGGTAGTCCTCCCAACCCACAAGATAGATCATGCATTGTGGAGGGAGTTTGCTCCCAGGTGAGAACAGATTAGTGCTGTGGCTACCTATTCTGGAAATTGTGGTGCAAACTTCTCCTCCGCCTTGGGCTCTCTAGGTGGCCTTAGGGAAGCCAACATCTTTCATTAATTCCTTCATTTGTAGTATGGGAATAATAATCCAGACAGACATTCTGGAGTTAGTGCAAGCTAATATATCAGCAATAGTTTCCCTCACAAATATCTTGGCTGAAATCTCTATACCTATTAGTTCATTAATGCAATTTGGAGCCCAATCTGACCACCCTTCCCTTCCTAGTACAGTCATGTCAAAAACAGACATGGTATATCTTCGGGGAAGGGAGGATTGAGCTCAAGATGCTTCAAAAGGAAAGGGATTTAAATCCTCTTATCCCCCCATAAGCATTCTACTCTGCAATTGGTCTCCTTGGATATGCACCAGCAGTTTTACTCATTGCACATCTAAGGTTACAAAGAAGTATGTAGGTTTGAAGAAGAGAGGATGGGTTTTGGTGTGTGCCATCACCATGTAATCCATTCCTTGTTGCTGCTTTCCTGTCCTGTTTCACCCCTTTCCCACACTGTTCTCCTGTACTCCTGTTCTCCACCACTTCATTACCTGCTCTGGTGGGTGTTGGGTAATATGGCAATGGTTGGGAAACTTCTATGTCAGTGCTCCGAAAATGGCAGCTGATTGCTCTGTTGACAACCATTTTATGAAAGCAGAACTGTGTTCTGTTGTCATTGAGCCCTGCACACGTCAGCCCAGTCCTATCCATCTACATTGATCTTTAAGCATTTTTACAGAGTGTTTTACAAAATAAAGCCAGTTTAAAAAAAAACAGCCACTAGAGCAGCCAGTGGTGTTAGAAGTGGCATTTAGGCAACGCCAAGGGACATATACAGGGGTGGCACCCCCCCTAAAAAAGTTGTTTTGGGGGTCGACACCACAACTAGCCCAAAATTTTGTAATACAAATTCTTTATTTTTAAATAACACCACTGCATTTATATCATTTAATGCATAAATTCATGATGAATGCAGTGAAATAAAGTGTGTTCTTATATATTTAACAAAAGTTACAGCCAAAAAACCAGCAGCGGTGGAATGATGGTGTATCACCCACCCACAACTTGAGAATTGCCATGTCCACTACACAGGAGGAAGGCTGCAATCCTAAAGACACTTTCCTGGGAATAAGACTCATTGAACACAATGGGGATTACTTTTGAGTAGACATGGTTAGGATTGTGCTTGAGGTCCATTAAAGGTTTGTCACACTGGCCTCCCTTATCAGGCAACACATTTATTAACATGATTATACCAGACTAGCGAAAGGCATACCCGCATTGCGGGAGTAAAATTCCCCCGTATGCCATCCCCCCATATGCATCAACCCCCTAAGCACAACTTCCCCCATGTGCATCAACCCCCCATGTGCAACTTCCCCATGTACATCAACCCCCAAGCGCAACTTCCCCATGCACATCTTCCCCCCATGTGCATCAACCCCATGTGCAACATCCCCATGCGCAACTTCCCCCCATGCGCATCAACCCCATGCGCAATTTCCCCCATGCACATAAACCCCCCATGCTCAACTTCCTGCATGCGCATCAACCCCCCATGTGCATCAACCCCCATGCGCATCAACCCCCCATGTGCATCAACCCCCATGCGCATCAACCCCCATGTGCAACTTTCCCATGCGCAACTTCCCCCATGCGCATCAACCCCCCATGCGCAACTTCCCCCCATGCACAACTTCCCCATGTGCAACTTCCCTCCATGCGCAACTTCCCCCATGGGCATCAACCCCCCATGCGCATCAACTCCCCATGCGCAACTTTCCCCATGCGCAACTTCCCCCATGTGCATCAACCCCCATGCGCAACTCCCCCTATGCGCATCAACCCCCCATGCACAACTTTCCCCCATGCGCAACTTCCCCCCACGCGCAACTTCCCCCATGCGCATCAATCCCCCATGTGCAACTTCCCCCCATGCGCACCAACCCCCCATGTGCAGCATCCTCCACAGTACAACCTATTCCTCCTAACAACATCCCCACAGTGCACCAGGCACTGAGCACCAAACTGGCTGGATGTTATTCAGTCTCCCATGTTAAGTATAGGACAAAAACACGTTGCCCCCTTTTCAGCCCCTGAAGGGTTAATGTCTCCACATGGTTCTTGGTGGGAGTTCAGGTGACAGAAGGAACTCCCAGAATTCCATGCTTCAGGCCCAGCAGTTGGGGCAGAATGTTGATGAGTCAGCAATTCTCAATGCAAAGTATAGGGAGGAAAACGCATTGCGCCCCTTTTCACCCCCTTCTGGTTGGAATTTCCGAAAACCGGTTCTTAGTGCACCCCTCAGTCACGGAAGGAACACCCACCCCAATTTTCACGCTTCTAGGCCCACCGGTTTTAGCAGGGCGGTGATGAGTGAGTCAGTGAGTGAGTCAGTCAGTGAGTGACTTTTCTCTTTTATATATATAGATAGATTAAAATGAAGCAGCTAAAATACTTTATAACCCAAATAATGATTTTGACTTTAAATAAAGGAAGCAGAATCTAGAAAATAGTTTCCATAGCATCATCATGGTGATTTGTCCAAAGTACTAGTACTGATTTAAGATGCCAAGAAAGTTGTCAGACAGCTTAACATAAGATCATTACCATTTTCCCACCTCAGGAAATGTATGATTGAACTATTTGAAATGGTATAATCTGATTAGGAGGACACCTTTTGATGGATAGCCTATGTAAAGTATTACGTTAAATCACTTGTGTATCTAAATTGAAAATATATGTAATTTATTGCAATAGATTTTTTTCAAATGAAACATAATTGAATTCTGCTACCTTCAATGAGTTTGTGAAATTCTTTCAGTCTATATGGGTGTGAGATAAAAGGTGTTGAATGAGAGTCATGGATGTTCTTTACTCTTCCAGGAAAGAAACTTAATACTGGAAAGTATTAAGGATATATTTGTTCCGTGCACTGTTCACTATTTTCAGATAAAAGAATATAACATGCAGCAGCTGGCAATTAGACTAGTAAGAAGGGGAGAAATCAATGGATTCAGTGTTCATGCCATGCGCAAAAGAGGTGTCCTATTTTTATCAGTTGAGCTTTAACAGATTTTTCATGTTCAAATTCATGTCCATGCAACACTATTTAACCACCTCTTCCTCACCCATCCCCTTCTCCTTTTGCCTTCACTTTTTCCCAGCATCATGTTCTTTAAGGAGTCCTCCCTTCTCATGATGTGGCCAAAATATTTGAGCTTCAGCTTCATTATTCGTCCTTCCAGTGAACGGTCAGGGTTGATTTCCTTCAGGATTGACTGCTATCACCTTTGTGCAGTCCAAGGAACTCTCAAGAGCACCATAATTAAAAGGCATCTATTCTTCGTCTTGATGGTATTATATAGAATGTTACCTGGGTTTACAAGCATAATTCATTCCAAATGCTTGTAATCCAAAATGCTTGTGTAGCATTAGAAATAATGGAAACTCAGGCAATTCGTTCCACAACCCAAAAATTTTCATATAAAAATGTAACATAATACAAAATAATAAAGAAAAAACAAAATATAAAGAAAAATAAAACAAATTAACCTGCACTTAGGGTGCAATCCTAACCTACACTTAGACCAGCCTAAGCCCCAACATAAGTCCCGTGGTGGCCCAGGGATGTCATAAAAGTGCAGTAAGACACTTCTGCCCCATTCCTGGTGGGGTTAGGCCAGTGTACAGGCATATGCCAACCACCCCACGCCATCACAGAAAGATAGGCCAGGGGAGTTAGACCGGCTAAATTTCTTAGGATTGTGCCCTATGTCTCTCAGGCTGCAATCTGCCCCCCCCCTTACACAAACGTGAGCCCCACTGATTATAATAGGGCTTAGTTTAGAGTAGACGTGCAATGCTAGGTCTCTTAGGCTGCTTTCCATTGCCCCACTTACATAGGAGTGAACCCGATTGACTGTAACAGGCTTATCTCAGAGTAGACATGTCTCTCAGAAGAGGCTGAGCAGGTACTGTCAGAGTGCTGAAACAGAATGTATACCGACTAGCCCTACAATCCAGAGTAACTACGGGAGCACGTAAGAGACGGTATGTGTACCCGTAGTTGCTGCACTACCTAGCGAAAACCTATGGGAAATCATATTGCAATCCAGAGCAAATTGTTCTTACACCGGAGCAAGGACTCCACGTAGTTACTCTGGATTGCGCCCTTAGGCTATTTTCACTTGTATATCAAGACATTGCTTCTATTACAAGTCAAAATTTATTAGAAATGTTTGCTTGTCTTGCAAAATGCTCTCAATTCAAGGTTTTCCTGTATCATGCTATATTTAGAATGCAGTTCTAACCAACTTTACAGCAGAGGTAAGGACAATGCAGTTATGTCATATGGGAACAAAGATTCCCTTAGCATGACTGCCCTCCCCCAACTGAAGGATGCAGCACACACCCCACTGGCATCAATGCTGGAACAGCACTGTTGGTTATGATTTAGGTTTTTAAGATATGTGATGATCTGCCCCTATAGTTCTTCCCAGTGACTTCCAGTGCAGTCCTATCATGTATACTCAGAAGTATTCAATAGTGTTCAATAGTACTTACTCACAGAAAAGTATGGTTAGGATTGTAGCCTAAACCACATATCAACTCAGTGATAGCTAGACCTTCATTGCCGATATGGGGCGCAATCCAGAGTAACTATGGGGAGTCCTTGCTCCAGTGTAAGAAAAATTTGCTCTGGATTGCAAAATGAATTTCCCATAGGTTTTCACTAGGTGGTGCAGTAACTATGGGTACACGTAATGTCTCTTATGTGCTCCCATAGTTACTCTGGATTGTAGGGGAAGTCTCCTCCTTTCATAATGTTTTTTATGCTTTTGAATTTTGATGACTTTTATATAGATTCCAGTGTGGTATTGCTGCACTGTGGCGAGGACCTGGGTTTTCTTGGAACGTATTCAGTGACCAGTTCTTACAGCATCTTCTAACACTGCTGATCCCCAAATCCAGAGTAACTACGGGAGCACGTAAGAGACTTTACGTGCACCCGTAGTTACTGCACCACCTCGTGAAAACCAATGGGTTTTTCTGGATTTTGCCAATAGTCTCACTCATGGGCTTCTCATTTGAATGATTATTGCCTTAGGAACAGCACACAAAACTGTTTTCAGTGACATGTGGGAGGTGGTGTGTGTACCATATTATAATGTAATTTGTTAGTGTCACAACTCAAACCCTTAGGGCACAATCCTAACCCCACTTTGGGCAGGAATTAGCATGGTCCTAGGAGGCTCACAAAAATACCGTAAAGCTCTTTTGCACCAACCTGAGGGGAGATAGATTCAGGTCTATGTTCTGTTCAGGTAATGCACTGTTCTCCTGCACTGACCACTGGAAAGGGTATGTTTGCTTTAGACACAGGGATCTAGGGGATGTGGGGGGTGGAAGGGAAATATTATGGGCATGGGAGAGGCAGGCAGCATGCCTTCCTGGGATTAATGGATTCCTGGGGAGAAGGAAGTGAAGCAAGGATCTGGCTCTTTTCCCCAACCCAAGGCCAAGGCCGTCCTAAGCTGCTCAAATTTGCACTACCAATTGAGGTGGCATAAATCTGAGTAGCCCCATTGGGACTGTAGTGGTTCTTGCTGGGGTAAAGGGAAGAGTTTCCCCTTGCCTCAGGGAGAGCCACTGGCTGCCTAAAACCTGTGCTGTACAGGATATAGTACAGGCATGCTGGTCTGCCTGTTCAGCATTACATACATAAACCTTTATTTGGCATATCAAAATACATTGTAAGTTAGCAACAAAAGGCAAAAGAGGAGAGAGGCTTAGCACAGATTATGACTGAGAGGGGAGACGCTGGGTACTGGGTTTGGCCATGGAGAAATTCAGCCACCAAGTTTGTGATGGAGGGGGTGTAGTCGCTGAGAAGGATTGGGAGGGGGCCTGTTCAGCATAAGTTAGTATTGTGCCAGTGATCAATAAAGTCAATCAAGATCTATCAGATGGGGCTTCTTCTTGTGTTCCACCATCCAGTTCTAGCTACTGAAAGAAAAATAAACCAATACAACACAGCACTTCAGAAGATACTTTCTGATCTCTATCAGAGTTTCTGGGTCCGGTTTGCTTAGTTCAGCTTGGAGACTGAACTTGCCATTCCTTGTTGGTTCAAGACCACCTTTGCCTCCACTTGCCTCACCTCACCCTAAGCTTAATGGGAACTGGATCTGACAATTAACTGCTTAACACTGCCTTTCTAAATAACTCTTAATGTGTTCCCTTCTTCTCTGATGTAGTTACAACAACAGCCAGCAGTTTGGAACTGGCTTCCGAGAACCGTGGTTGTTACCGGTACATATACATACACAAATGGCCAAAGGGATTTAAAAAAACACATTCAATTTAGTGCAAATAGTGTAAATAGCAAATAATTAGCAAAGAGTAAGCTAAATGTTGGGCAGAATGCAGAACAGAGACTTCTAGCCTGGCAGGTCTTTTGTGGAAGGAAACATTTACGTAGTATGGTCTATAAACCTATTGAGCGTACAAATCTGCTTGAAGCAATTTATGGATTGTGATGGCTGAGACAAAGGATTACCCCTACATTAAGTTATTCTTATGTACTGTTATTAATGTTATGTTAAGTGCTTGGTAGACACATGGTTTTGTGGGATTTAAAATTAGACTTTTCATTTAAAAATTTACACTCCAGCAGATTCTGGAGGTTTTCATAAAATAGGATTTCAGGTATTGGTATAAAACAGATCAAACTCCTGTTGATTGATATTACAGCATGCCAGTTGAAATTTACAGCTTCTCATATTGCTCTAACTTGTTCAGATCTGTTCTGTAAAGGTGGATGATGCAATATTTTTTAATGGGGATTTCCCTTGCTTTCCTGTAAATTGTAATATTTTATGTAACGTAGATTTGGTTTCAAAAGAATTTAGGATTTCCCCTGTATTTTATGTAAGAGCCATATTCTGAAAGGCAGCTGATGGCATCAGAATTTTACTTGGAAAAGGAGAACATTTATGATGCAGACGGCTCACAAAGGCCAGTTGTTTATGCTCGGGTTATGCTTTTACTCCACAAAAGTTGTTTGGGTTTTTTTGTTTAAAGGAAAACCAAATGCAAAGGGCTTTTAGAAAGGAAATATTAAGAAGATATGAAATTAGCATTACAATGAATCTATGGCTACTGCAGTTGTGAACCACTTGAAAGCTGCTGAGTGCACTTTGGATGACTCAAGTGGTTTGCAGGTTTTTTAAATTAATCCTTTATAATATCTTCTACCCTACTCCTTAATGAAGTTCCCAGTAAGATATGGATAGGCCTATACTGTATTTTTCTCGTCCCTTTGGACGTTCGTACTAAAATTGCCCATCAAATTTAATATCTGCTATGTAGGTGTTTAGGCTGGCAGTCTTTAGGAAAGTAGACGAACTTCATAAATCCTGCCAAGCTGATTGCAGTTTGAGTTTGTCTTATGCTGAGTGAAGTTGTTAATTTGTCTGGATTACTATTTTCAGACTGGCAGCTACTTTTTAGGGTTCCAGATCTGACAATTTCTCTGCCTTCCCTAGAGATGCTGGGGCTTGAACCTGGGAAATTTTGCATGCAAAGACATTTATATCCTGCATTTCCCCGAGAGCAGGGTGACCATATACAATGGAAACCAGAATGCTTCTATCTTTAAGCATTGCATGCAGAAAGAGAGAATGGCAGTGTTGACCAAAAAACTGAGTTCTTGGCCAGCCTAGCTGCAACCCCTGCCTCTCAACTTCAGGATATGGCACAATTACAGCAGCCCACTAACCTATGGATACAGCAGGCCACTCCAAGAAGCCCCTTATATTCACTGTAGACTATTGCATCTCATCAGGGACACCTTCTAAGGCAGGCACCACAACTGCTCCTTGTTCAGTGTGATCTAAGGGGGTCTCCTCAGGAGCAAGCTCTCCCCAGGTGTCACTGTTAACTGAGCATGCTGTGGAGCAGTTAGGGCAGCCCAGGCTTCCTGACTCTCTGGATCCAACATAATGTTCTGCTCTGGATTCAGAATTGTTGGGGCATCCCAGCCAGGACAACCTCCCCCCCACCCTTACTCTGGATTGAGCCCTAACACGGGCTTTCTGAAAAGCATCAGGTGGTAGGGTAGATAGGCTCTTCCAGGCACAGGGAGCTGCACATTAGAAGACAGAAAAAGTGAAATAAGGACACATGAAATTCACTAATTGGCAAATGAGTTGAACAGCATTTCACACTCAGAGGTACTTCCTTTTACCACAGCAAAGAATCTGTTAAGTTCATGTTCATCCTTTTTTGTCAAACCTATAAGTACCCATAGATATTTTTAAAGTTCTTACTCATGTCAGAATATGAATCACAGGCATGTTATAGACTCAGCCTTATGAAACCTCTAAAAGAATACAAATGCTGCGGTTGCCTTCCTCTCCTTGCAACCCACAGAGTTAAGGTGCAGATTCTATTGTAAGTATAGCTCTATTGTAGGAAAGTTGATGTTCCCTTTTGAGCTGATGAAGAGAATTAAAGATTTTGCTTCCCTTTTTTCTGTTCGCATAATTCTGGGTAAAAAGTGGCTAAACTGAAATTATTTGATAGGCAAGTGTATAGAACTAGGAACATCACAATGAGTTAGTGGATCCTTTGGCACTTCATCTATTCTTTTAGAAGACATGTTCTCTTTATTTTATTCTTCCAGGGCTGAAAGTAATCTCATTAGAAAGATGATGCATGTACTGTGAAGCATTTTGGATTAAATACCCAGTTCTTCACGAGTACATGAACCTGGAAGTCTGTTTTTGCAACCATTTTCTAATGTAGAAAAAAATTAACCCTTTGATTTTGTATCTTAACACAAGATTAATCTTAACACAAGATTAAACACAAGATTAATCTTATATTGTTATGAATATTAATATAAAATAGCCCCCCTTAGCTTCAAATTTAACACTCACAAATTTTAGTGCAGGTGCTGATCCGGGCTGGAAGGCCTCACATGAGCTTCTGAGTGCCACTGGAAATGTATTCCAGTTACATTCAGGAGGTGCTATGAGGCTGGGTATTCTAATACACTATATCCTTAGAAATTACCGTACTTTTATTCTACCTGCTTTCCACACAGAGCATCTTTAATGATGTTTGTTTTTGCTTTTATTTGTGATTGTACCAAAGTCTGATTATAATTTATATTTTAAAAAATTAAACTCAACTAGTATCTATTTTAATAATTTTTACAAGTTGTTAGCCATCTTGGGTTCTTCTATTTTCAGAGAGGGAAGTTGGGGTACAAATGTTTCTAAATGCACTTCCACTGTGCTGCTGTTGGCCTTGAGCCAAAACTGTGGAGTAAGGGGAGTGCATTTAATGAAAATTTTCATTGAAAGCTAAACCTGTCCTATTAGTTCTTGAGATCATTGTCAGCGGACTGAGAAATTATTTGTTTCATAGAGGAAATGCCTGATTGATCATATGATCTGAAATCCTATGCAATTTGTACAAGAAACACTGCCTTCTTTCCAATGGACTCTTGCTCTTGGTGTTAGCATCTAGATAAATCTGACCACTTGTATTGCTTTGTGATTTCACCACTTCTCGAATTTGATCACTCATTGCCTTGGAACACTCAAAGAAACAGATTAAGCAGTGGCCACCAAGGCAGTAGTGGAGATGCGGGGGAGTTTGTGTGCAAACAGGTATGTCCATTGATGGGAAAAGATGGTACTGGATAATTTTAAAATTTTAAAGACCCAGCACAATGGCCTACCATTATCAGTTATACACTGGCTATTTTTTTCTGGTTGCCAGATGCCCTCATTGGACTCTCATGAATGATTTGCACCTTCAGATTAGATGGCTGAATTTGGAGACCAGAGCAGTGAGTGGACACCCATGTGCATGAACAAACACTCACACAAACAGATCTTTATACTATTGGAATAAAAACATATAATACTGCTTTCTGCACTTTTCCTCCTTGGGAAAAAACATAAAACCTGTATCTCCAACTAAAAAGGTTCCCCTCAGAAATACATTACTGCAAGCTGTTTATTTTTTTCCTCCGTGTCTGACAGTATGTTGATTCATTAAAGCAAAATAGATGTGATTGATAAGACACTTCCAATTTTGTTTCCCTTTGGCTGTGCTTTCTATGTATTATTAATAAAGGGAGGTGAAACCAGAAGAAGCCCTGTGTATTCATACATAGAATACAGTTTCTTTTTATAGTAAGGGAAGTTTTTATGAAAAAATAAAAATTCCAGTGAATTCTGTAATAGGTTCTGGAGAACTAGCATGCAGCTGCAGCATAGGTTTTCAAATCATTTAGCGCAGGCATCAATTTTTTAGAATTCCAAGTTGTGGAGGGACAGGGCTATATCTTAATAGCGCCATGGGGGATATGAGCCCCACCAGCAGTGCCAAAAACTGATGGTGTGCCTTGACAATTTTAATACCCTTGCCACTAAGGTTTGCATCACCTTGTTCAGGAACCTTGCATGTCACCACCATGATGGAACTCTTTCCATGCAATGGGTAAGGCAGTGCCCTTGATGATAGGTATGGTGATGTACCATTGTCCTGAGCTGGGTTTTTTTTTTACCATAATTTGGTGGAATAAAGATATTTCAATATGTTTTGTTCCATTGCATTCTGCAAGAAATTATGCATCTAATGATAACACATAACATGATGGTATTATTCAGAAATACCAAGTTTTTAAAAGTTTTGGCCAATAATGATGACACTCCCTCCCTCATTCATGTCACTCAGTGTGGCTCACATCTTCCCAGTGATACCACTGAAACCTTGGAGAGATTGCTGTTGGAGGGAGTCCAAAAAAGGGAGTATCACAAAGGTATGAAGAAAAAGGGCTCTCCTAGTCTACATTGCATCAGCTATTCACTCCTTCTGGCTTGTCCCATGTGAGCTGATCTTATAAACAGAGCAGTTCTACTGTCCTGTTAATGTTTGCCTTGTTAATGACCCCATATTTCTGAAAACCAAAGGATTCCTAGACTGTAAATCAGTGATTTTCAACCAGTGTGCCGTGGCATTCTGGTGTGCCATAGCTGGTCCTCAGGTGTGCTGTGAGAATTTGGAGATTGACATTAATTAATAGGAAAATAGGTGAATTTGAACAGCGTGGTGTGCCTTGTCAATGGTAAAAACAACTGATGGTGTGCCTTGAAAATTTCAATGCCTTATTAGTGTGCTGTGAGATGAAAAAGATTGAAAATCACTGCTATGAATGAAGACTTGGACACTGGAAATAGAGAACTGTTAGTGTGGTTTCAATTTAAGCCTAATAAAGGTTTGTAAATGATATGATAGTGTGGTTTCTGGGCTTCTGAATGTGTATCCTGATATCACCCTAGATTATGAAGTGTGTAGAAACACGGAAAGAGTAAATCACTGTACCATTAGTTGAGTTCCATACCTTGTATTGGATTCTAACCACTCTATAATTACTGCACATCCGATTTGCAACTGAAGGTAATTATAGGCTCAGTTGGAAGCAAGACTTCTTATAAAACTGAATGAAAAGTCTGATTCATCTCTTAAGGGGACCCGCCTACCTATTCAAGCATTAATATTTCTTTTCCTTTTTCTTCATGATTGTTTCCAAGGAAGGGGAAACTCCTGAGACCTGTCTGAACACAAGACTTTTCAGTATCTCAGTCTCAGTTGTAAAAATTATGTTTTGATCATAACCTGAAGTGCAGTTTCCAAAGTGTTAATGACTCTCAGTGTTTTTTTGTCACATTAACTTGTGAAATCGGCTTTAATTGCACACTCCTGCCTATCAGATAAGATTTATATCTGTCTATCAGATAAGATTTTTATAAAGTTACATTTTAGTCTAATTGAGTGACTGAATAGCAGCAGCTTTTTTCTTTTTCAGAAGAGAAGCTTGATGTGTGTTAATATCAAGAGAACCTAGTCTGTACATGCAACGTGAATGCATAGAGCCCTGGGGTAATACAGTGGACTGTACCAGAGACCATAGGTGTAGAATGCCATTTTTGAATGCTCCCCCATATTAAAAAAAACTTGCAAGTAGATACTAGGTGTAGATGGGAGCACTCTGACCTAGCACTTTTTCTCCTTGATTTTTTAAAAACAACTTTCAGAATTTTTGAATGTGGAGGAGCATTAAAGAAGAGTCAATCTGTCCTGCAGTCTGAAATAATGAACAGGTACAGTCCATTGTACTGCCTGATTATTCTGCCACCTTATTCTGTTACACACAGACCAGATTTTATCCATAAGATTGTTGTGGGATAAACCTGCTTCCCAGTTTCCTTTTGAGTGGTGATGGTTCAGTGGATAAAATGTTGGGCTGATGTGGAAGATCTGGGTGTATTTCTCTGTCAGCCAAGATAATTCACTTCAAGCAAGTTGTCTCTCCACAAGAATTTTCTGTATGTAGTATGTGGGCCAACGATGGTGAACCTTTATGGCTTCTCATGTCAAAATTTAGAAAATGCCAGAGATGTGCAGAAGTTTCTGCTCCCAAATTGGGTCCCAAGTTGCTGACCTCCTAAATCAACTTGTGATGGACAGCTGTTGTGACTTGGCCATTTTGACTCAATCTGCGTCTTATGATAAAACAAGTCGCTGTATGAGTCAGGTGCAACTTCACATAAAAAAGGGAGATGCTAGTGTGTGGGTGTCTGTGTCAGAGTTTTCATTACACTGCCCTGATATTCCTATCCAATTTGCCATCAGTGATGTGCTAAAGTCCTTCACTTCAACCACAATTTAATATCATTTATGCAAACAAAGCTATGCTTTTTATTTGAATGAGATAATTGATCAATTGGTTCTTTATGAACCTCATTGACACCCCCTTCCTGTTCACATCATAGCACCCAATTCCACCTTTAGAAGAAACACCAGGCATGCCATGGATCAAAAGGGACTGGGAAGTACCCAAGCTCAGCAAGATGGGAGGAGATGGACACTATGAGGGGACAGAAGCAGCAGGTGGGGAGTGAAGGTTGCCTGCAGCAACCAGCAGGCTTAAAGCCCAATATTTTTCAGGTCTGTTGAAGTCAGTGGGGCTTCCTTGGTCCTCTTCTATTCAGAGTAAATATATCTCCCTGGTGTGCCTTTTTTGCCCCTTTCTTTAAGTTTGTAATTAGCCACTAGTTCCTATCTCAAGAAGATCCTCCACTGGGCGCCTCTAGAAAAAAAATCAGGCCACCCATAATTTGTCCAGTTGTCCATCCTGAGATGGCCAAGAACTCCCATTCCTGGCTTCCCTTATCTTTTTTTCTGGTCCCTCCCACTTGCTTTGTACAGCCTTTCACTCACACGGCATCTGCTGCTGCAATGCTTCTGGATGCCTCTAGATGTTCCTGCTTCTGCTTCTAGATGCTGCTGCTGCTTCTAGCATCTGCTTCTAGATGCTTCTAATACTGCAGACGTTGTCGGAGCTACGGGTACATTAGCATTACATTACATTATGGGTACATTACATTAGCAGCAAAGAATTGGACATGAGTCCTACAATCCAAAGTAACTACTGGAAGACGTAAGAGTCACATACTCTGGATTGCTCTATGCATTTCCTATAGGTTTCCCATAGATGCCACCATAACTACATCGGTGTAAAAGGTCCCATAGTTACTCTGGATTGTAGCTGAGTTCTTTTGGAGCAAAACAAAAGTCCCTCCCCCTTCCCCCCCCAAAAAAAAACCCAAAACCACAGTCACAAAAATTGCAAGTCTTCTTGACTCAAGCATTTATGAGCTGTGACTCATTTCCAGTTCACTGTCATGAACTGCGAGTCAGCTTTGAGTCAGTGACAACTATAACTTGAGTTGCTATAAGCCAAGGCAAAAACAAATTTTTAGGAATTGAGTCATCAGGACCCAAGTTCCCATTATTGAAAGTGTCTTACTTAATTCTGCAGGCATATCTCCATTACACCCCAAACAAAAGAGAAAAAATTCTTGACATATTCATTTAATACAGCCTAATTATGTGTGGTCCTGTGGATTAAACATAAAATTTCAAATAATTACAAAAATGAAATATGAGTAAAACTCAGTTGTCAGGTGTTGGTGAATGCTGGTGTTTCCCCCAAAATGCCATGGGATGTCACCTTTGACATGCATGTCATGGGTTTGTCTTCACTGAAATAGGCTGTTTTCTATTCATAACACAGAAGGCATGTGGTGAAACAGTCATCCAATTACTTCACTGTGCCCATAAAGTGCAGGGCATTCTATGATGAGAACTGAGACTCTGTGTTGCATTAAAATTCCCCAGTGAGAAGAAAGCAAATGGGCCATTTTTCATTGGCACTGTATGCAATAATTTCATCATAACCACTATCACTGCCAAATTGGGGTGAGGGTAGGCACATTATATTTATTGTGATACAGTTTCCAAAAAAAATAAAGAACATAGCATTTTAATACTGCAGATGTTGTCGGAGCTACTAGTACATCAGCATCTAAGCAGCAAAGAATTTAAATATGTAGATTGCTTGTGATATGATGTATGTATATGCATGTTGGGTACGACAGTGTAATGTCTTAAAGTAATTAAATGCAAGTTACTAAAATCTCTTCCTTAGACATTTTCTCACTGAGTCATACTTCTTTGAACAGAGTCACCTTATTTGTCCCTGTTACTAGGCTGTGATTAAGCCAATAGAGAGAATTGATCTTTTAATGTGACCCAGAATTTCTTTATCTCCAGTACAGACATTCATAGATGAACATGAGATTAGAGAACTGGGAATGTAAATGTATTTGAAACTGCCTGGTTCAGAGTTAGACTATTGGTCAATCTACATCGGGCCATCTGCATACATTTTGCTGTACGATAGAGCTGGGAACATTCTCTTGAAGGTAGACTAGTGCAGTATTATCTTGCCTTAGAGTAGGAATTTTCGACTACTGTGCTGTGGCACACTGGCATGCCATGAATTGTCTGAAGGTGAAGGGGGGACGGTATGGGAATTGGGAGATTTGAGCCCCCTACCAATAGCATGGTGTGCCTTGTCAATAGTTAAAAAACTGATGGTGTGCCTTGACAATTTTATCACCTTGCCAGTGTGCCACGAACTGAAAAAGTTTAAAACTGCTGCCATGGAGAAAGATAATTTTTGTTTGTTTTCCACTAAGTAAAGCTGAATACATCTTGATAAAGAGGAGTTGATGGTTGAGAGAAATAAGAGGCATAGGAGATGTTTGAGATAAATCAGGGGTTCACAAATCTTTTGGTCTCCTAAACCATTTCTTAATCTGAGAATTAGGGACCTCCTCCAGTCCATGAATGGAATGGTGCAGTGCTAAGCAGATGGTGGCCACTTGTGATGTGCATCTGGAGCCCCTGGCAGCATCAAAGAAATTCCAGGCTCTTAAGGAGTGTACTTTGAGAAACACCGAGCTTAAATTATCTAGGGTTTTGTCAATCATACTGTGCTCTTGAATTGTACACCAAAAAGAATACTCACACCCCAATCCTAACTTATACTGAATTTGGCAGGCTGAGAATGACAATCTGTCCGGGATTCCCAGGAAGTGATGTCATGACTGGAAGTGACATTAAAGGTGCCCAGTGCCAGACTCCATGATGGCTGCACTCATCTTTTCATGCCCCCCATCCCCCGAAATGAA
The DNA here is from genome assembly GCA_030015325.1 of Cryptoblepharus egeriae. Classification (NCBI taxonomy): domain Eukaryota; kingdom Metazoa; phylum Chordata; class Lepidosauria; order Squamata; family Scincidae; genus Cryptoblepharus; species Cryptoblepharus egeriae. The sequence continues at coordinate 10,256,095 of JAREYC010000003.1, read as the reverse complement.
TTTGGGGTCCAACTAAGTGGGACCCGACCCCCACTGTGAAGATCACTTTTTAGCTCATTAATATGCTTCCTTGATTGAGTTTAGCCATAGAATCTGGGGATCATTCTTTGATTCCTGCTGATTTCTTCATCCTTCTTTTCTTCTTAATGCACCAGACTGTTTCTAATTCCTAGCTTAAACATTCCTGATGAAACATTCCTAATGTAAGTCCTATTTGAGTTAATAGTTGTCTACAGAAACATAGCATAAACAAGCTAAAGAAAGAAAGCACTCCCACTTGCCCACAAAATTGTTATTCTCACCTGGACATAGTTCCTGTGGCTTGTGGTGGCCAGGCAAGTACTTAGAAATGCAAGGTTGTTTCACCCTCTCAAAACACTTCCATAATCTCAGTAATCACAACTATCTTGCATGTTGGTATAAGAAAATGCCATGTTGCAGATAAGGAGCAGAGGCTGTTGCCTACAGAAGAGAATCTAGCCTAAGGGCACAATCCTATCCATGTCAACTCAGAAGTAAGCTCCATTGTGTTCAGTGGGTTTTACTCTCAGGAAAGTCTGCTTAGGATTGTAGCCTAAGGTCCTTGGGGACTCGTAACTGTCAGTGCAAGTCCTAACCCCTGATTAGGCCAGCGTAAGTCTTTGGCACAAGTCCCGTTCTGGCCTGGGGGTTTCACCAAACTGTTGTAAGGCACTTATGTGGCACTCCGGAAGGGGTTAGGCCAGTGCACAGACATGCACTAGCTTCCCTATGCCACCATGGAAACAGGGAGATGGGTGAATTGTTCTGGACATATAGCACAATCCAGAGTAACTATGGGAGCTCTTGTGTTGACGTAAGAGACATTTATGTCTACATAGTTACAGCACCAGCTATGGGAAATGCATAGAGCAATCCAGAGTCAATTTTCTTGCATTGACGCAAGAGCTCCCGTAGTTACTCTGGTTTGTGCTGTAAATTTGTTAGCAATGTGCACTGAGAGTTGGATGAGAGGATTTCTCTAATGGCTACACTCTTATCAGCTTTTTAAGATAGTTAAGAAATCAGACCTCATAAATGAGCACAGCTTTTTGGATGCAGGATGCTGGTTCCTGCCACAATGCAGAGGGGAAATGTAGGAAGGCTTAGGGATTTTTTTTTGTCTTGATTGCTATTTCATTCTTGATCCTATATTTTCTTGTACATGGATGATGTTGCGTTCTGGAGGTTAATACCTTGGGAACTTTTTTGGCTTACTGAGGGTGATAATTTATACAGTGTCATAAAAGTAACACTGTGTGTAAGAGAGTGTTTTTCCCATTAACACCCTTAAGCACAGAACTTCCTTTGCCTAAAGGCTTAAAACCCAAGATGGCCCATTGTCTGGTTGTGATCTTGACTAACACTTCAGGGAAAAGGAGGGACTAAGGAGAAGATCTGTAACCAAAACAAGAGGCAGAGGATCCTAAGAATTGATTGTGGGTGTGAATGAGCATTATTATAAACCTCAAGGACGTTTACGATACATGCCTCTCCCTTACCTACTCTATTATTGCTCTATCAGCCACCTCCTCATCCTTCTTGTGATGCTTCCTTTAATTGTTGGTATCTCTCATAGGCGCTATCGAGCATCCCTCCATTCTGCCCAATGTCAGAAGGATGCGTTAAGTGACAGAGTGAACCTGGGAAGCTGTCCTATTGCTTAATCTACAGCTCCCTCCTGTCCCATCCTTTCCAAGGATTTACTTGTAATGTGCTGCCATTTGGGACATTCAATTTGGTAACCTTCAGTGTAGCAAGAATTGTTTAGGAAACAAGAGTGTTCGTACAAAATGTCCCAATGCTGTTGTCCTTTTGCTTCCAGGGTCCTACCGCAGGGACTTCCAGCTACTTTTGTCTACACTGTTTCCAGATCGCAATAAGCTTTGTGGCTCTAGGGAAAGAATTCAATTCCATTGCAAGAATCTCAAGGTGAACCTTGAAACAGAAGGGGACGGCAGATCCGTATCCGGTGGCCAGGAAGAGTTTTCAGGTGTAGTGGAGGGTATCTGAGATTAGTCCTGTCAGTTCCCTTCTCCCAATCTGTTTTGCCTTCAAAATCATTGTCCTCTTTTCCAGGCTGAGAGGGGGAATACAGGTCCACTCTTTTTATATACTGACTTTTTATACATGGATTTGACTCAACACGAATGGCTACTGCTGCAAATCACAGATTAAAGAACTGCTTATCTACTGTTGTAGATAGGTCGTTAGGTAGTAAATCATTCTGTTTTTCAATCCCAGAATCAAACTTATGCAGCTATTGAGGCACTACTTTAACCCACTAGGCACAATAAAGGAGCAAGAAACCTGGAAGTGCGTTTTTAAACCTATTTTTTCATTGTTTTCCTTATACATGGTGTTATGTATATGAGTATCTCCACCTGTGTGTGTATAACTGATTATCTGTTGATTGGGTGCCCAGTCAGGTGAGATTCAGGCATGGGTGGATTGTATATATTTGAGGTATTTTTAAGTGTGTGTGATTTTAACATGTGTATTGGAGTGAGGAATAAATAGCCTACATGGAATCTTTTATCTAAGTTTTTGCTTGAACCCATGAGATAACACACTGATTTTTTATCCATGGCAGGTTCCAGAACAGAACCCTAGTGGATAATAAAGGACACCAGTACTCTCTGCTCCTTTAAGTAGTGGGGTGATGGCAAGAGCACCAAAGTGATCACCATTATTGCACCATTATTGAAAGGGTTTTTCAAGACTTACCTTTGACAGTGCTGTCCCTCCTGTGACCACAAACGAGAAGTAGTTTGTGATAGCTATTTTTAGTATTTGGGAAGCTTGGAGAGCCTTGTAGAGGATATCTGAGGAAACCAAGTACCATCTGATGGGCGGAGGGCTTAACAATCAGGGTTAAGACTAAAAAAATTTTTGGGTCTGGCACTAGCACAGTTGTGCCAACTGTGTTGCTGCCTTCACCCTTCTACCGCAATCACTTACCCCAGTTCCCAGACTCTCTGAGAGTTTAAATCAGCAGTTCCAAGTGCAAAACCTGTGTCTTGCCTGTAAAAAGTGTTTTGAAAGGTATTGGGTACACACACTCCTGCCCCTTCAGCTCCTTTCTAGAGTATTCCCCTTTGATCAGGTTACATCAGGTGATGCATTATGTTTCCTCCACAGCTCTTGAGCCATTCTTGAAATGCTTCAGAGTGATGTAATGCTCTGTGCCAGAGAACTGCTTCAACATCAGAAAACAAAATTGTTTCTCTAAAGCCAATGCAGCCCTTCCCTTAACTCCTGATGAATGTTGGCCAAGTTATCAGTTTTAAAATGCAGCGTGTGCTACGTAAACCAGAGGCCGAGTGTAGTAATTCAGGAATGTGTAATCGCAGATAATAGCACTTCTCAGGCAACACCGCTGACTTGCAGATGACTCTGCTTTCTATTTCTTCACCTCTTTGGGTGTGGGGAAATGGGAGAGAGTGAGTGCATGCAGGTAGCACACCACCTTGCCGGGAGGAAGTTTTTCACTGAAAAATTTCTCCTTGTTTACAAAGTAGCCTCATCATGACTCAAAGGTTTTACTACTGACCCACCCTTTGGGGACAATGTTTTTCCCTAAGCTTGTCCTTTATGCTGGGTACCTTTTATTCAGTCCTCAACCTTTTTTCTGCACAAAGTTGAATGCTAACTCTTTGGATGCAAACAGGGCTTGTCTTTTATCCAAAACCATTTTATTCAGGAGTGAGATCTTGAACATACGTGCACTAAAAGACTAAGGGCACAATCCAGAAGTGCACTTGGCCTACCCTATCTATCACTGGGCTGGCCCAATTGCAAGATGGGCCACCCTAGTTATTCAGGAAAAGCCTTGGGACAGCCTCAGACAACATAGGCTGCCCTAAGACAGATGGAGCTGGGCTGCCCTAACTGGGGCAGCCTAGGCAGTCCAGGAGAGGCATGTGGAGGGCATGTTTAGCATTGCCAAGGGCAGAGCAGTTACTCTGTTTCCAGGGCAGAAGTGCCCTCTTCCAGCTCCTCAGAGTCATACCCCCTCAGGAGCAGGTATAACAGTGAGTAGACCCATAGGGGTCCATGATAAAGCAGAGTAAGAACGGCAGTGTTGACCAAAAATCTGAGTTCTTGGCCAGCCTAGCTGCAACCCCTGCTTCTCAACTTCAGGATATGGCACAACTATGGCAGCCAGCTAACCTGTGGATACAGCAGCCACTCCAAGAAGCCCCTTACATTCACTGTGGATTGTACTACATCTCATCAGGGATTCCTTATAAGGCAGGCACCACAGCTGTTCCTTATCTGAAAATAACGACTGTTAGGATTGTATCCTAAGTAAAGCAGATTTCTGCTTGCATCTCCTTGTAAAATAACCTCATAGAAGCTCCCATTGAACACCTGCAAAAGCCTGCCATCATCTCTTTGTAAAGTACCACATGGAAGCAAGATTTAAATCAAGGGGTGAGTCTAAGGACTTTAATTTAGGGATCTAGGGGAGTGAAAGAACTGGGATCTCTCACATCCTTAGGACACTGACCTCTGACTGAACCATACTGAATAATGGACTGAGAGGGTTTTTTTATTCCATTGCCAGCTTACTACTTTGGGAGGAGTACTAAATGGTTACTCATTCCTCATCATATATCTGTGTTGTGAAACCTTGATTCTTCAGAGAGGTGTGGTCCCTGAAGCAGTTTATTTTTAAATTTCACTCTTTTATCTGTGAATATCCTGAGTAGGTGATTCACTTTGAGAAATCCAAATATTGGTGTATTGCTCTGTAACATGACCCAAGTCCTCCGCAGGTGGATTGAGGAACCAACCGTTCTTTGACTGCTTTTCTAACCTCCAGTTAGTCCTGTGCTGACTTATGCTGGCTTACTTTGTCACAAAAGTGCCGTGAGAAACTTGTGCACCACTGCAGGGGCAGGATTAGGCCAGTGCACAGATATGCACTTGCCTCCATCACCATGGGAATGGGAAGACCAGTGAGTTGTGCCGGCCTAGTTTAGGATTGCACCCTTAATCTCTTTCCACCTTGGTTTAAGCCATGTTTAAAACACAAGCATCAACACAAGGCCTACTGTATCTTAGCCTGGATGTGGTTTTTATTTCAAAAATGTGTTTCCTGTACCTGCACTACACTAGATAGAATAGACATATCTGTCTAATATGTGTCTAAAAAGCAGACATTAATTTGATTTAGAAATACAGGTGATCCTCATTATCCACTGAAGTTCCATTCTGGAACCTCCCATGGATTAAAAATATCAGTAGTTAAAATCCACAGGGGTCTGATGCTTGGACTCCCCCAATACAAAAAAGGGGTTAAATACAAGCAGTTGAAATGTATCACCTTACAATTGTTTAAAAAGAGCTTTTCTTACTGTAGTAGAGAAGAAGTCAGCAATTAGAAATGTGAAGGATCCCTTGCCTATGCCTGGCTCATTTGAAAAATGGAATGATTGCTTGCATGACCGCCTCTTTACAACAGTAGAAAAGCAGTTTTTAAAAATGATTTGCTGTGGCCATTAATACATCAAATCCATATATTAATAAAAATCTGAGTATAGCCATGTTGGACCTGTTGGCTGTGCTGGTCTACTTTCAGGGTCACAAATGGTGTCTCTACAGGCAAGTATGCATGCTTTAGAAATAGAAACACAAAATATTCTGATATTAAAGCATGCTTGAATCTCTGGTCCTGTTGAGATTTTATATATATTTGGAAGGAAAAGAACATAAATATTAATCAACATAATGCTTACAACATACAGAGATTAATTCTGAAAGCCCACAGAGACAATTACAGCCAAATTGAATGAATTTGGTGTTATACTCCCTTTATAATGAATAAATAATAATAATTATATGTCGTTAACTCCACCATGAATATGCATAGATAGTAATCTGCAGAATGACATAAGCAAAAGGCAGGTCAGCAGGTTAGCCTTGCAAAGAAGATATAAAGATTTCTCAGATGTTAGTCATTACAGTATTTAAAATGCAACATGCAGAATATTTTGCTGTCTTCAAGATTTGATCAAACATTAGAACTTAGAAAGATTTAGTTAGCTTGAGTATTAAGTTTGTCTAGTCAAGTCCTGCTTCGTAAGATCTCCTTTTGCCTTTCTTATTTTCTTACTGCTTGAACTTGCACCACTGAAATAAATAGATCCAAGTAGAGCCATTGTGGGAGCTGCTGTGTTAAGCAGGGTGAGTAGGAAGGTTTCCCCTTGTCTCAGGTTAGTGCAGCAGCAACACAAACTTAAGTTAGATACAATGGAGCCATTTCAGCCTGTCTCTTCCAGTGCAAGTTAAGACTGTGCTTAGGGCCAAACAACATGTTATGGCATTTAACATGACCCTTTTTTTGGAAGGGTTTTTGGAATAAAAATAGCACCCGGGGTTGTGTGATCAAGATCAAGTCCATGGGGGCAGCAAGTAACTAACAGCCCAGTCCTATCCCTAGCAGTTCCCAAGACTCTAATAGTGCGAAATCCCCTTAGGATAAAGGAGTATTTGCTCAGATCTTTGCTCACCTTTGAACAGTCACCAAAATGAGGATTATGTCAAACTGCCCAGACTTACAGGGAGGTTAGGATACAGTGGCAGAACCTGTCACCATCTCCACTTCATTCTGATGCCTGGGCTTCCCCTGTCTCCATATTTCCTCCGCCCCTTTCCACCTATCCATACCTCTCCCTACCCCCAAAATATCCATTGCTTGCTGGGCTCAGTGCCTTTCAGGCCAGCACTAGGCCCATTTACAATTTGGCCCTAAATTCTCCCCACTGTTGTCTTTTTCAGGCCTCTCTCATTTACTACTTACTAAAAAAAATGTCGGCAACAACAAAAGCCACATTTGCAGTAACATGCAGTTTGGTCCTTAATTTATGCAGCCCATAAGAGAAAGCTCTGCTTGCTCAGCTTTACGTGTCCAATCTCACCATGACAGTCTTGGTAAGCAACTGCTGACAAATCTGAACTGAGCTCTACTGCAACGTTCTGAACTAGGAGCTTCTGCAATGTTCTAGTATATGCTGATAGAAAGGAGGAGTTTGATTTAAATAACTTTCCAGCATTTCTAATATGATAGTAACTGCAGGACACTCTGACCCGAGTTAAACAGCGTTGCACAAAAATGTTAATCAAGCCTTGCTAACTGGGCAAGAGGCACTCTTTCAAGTGGGTGTTCCTCTTTTATTTAGCAGGGTTTGAGTAACGGGCCCTCCACATGCCAGGAGGCATGTCTGTTCAAGTGGCTTCTGCTGGTGTTCTTTTTGCATTTTGTGCTTTTGGGACAGGGACCCATTAGCCATTAATTAGCTTTTAATTTTTTTATTTTCTTGTAAACCACTTTGTGAACTTTTTAGTATCTGATAAATCTATCAGCTAGATTTATCAGTGTTTATGCTGTGTCACAATTGTGCATCATTCCCAATGTCCTAAAGAGCAGATACCCAGGACATTCTGGAGCAAGCAAATACCTGAATGGAAGGTTTGATCCTAATAATCCCTACAATCCAGAGTAACTACGAGAGAACGTAAGAGACATTTACGTTAACATAGTTATGGCACCACCCAGTGAAAACCTATGGTAAATTCATATTGCAATCCAGTGTACATTGTTCTTATGACCTTAGAGCAAGGACTCCCTGTACTTACTCTGGATTGCATCTAGTCCATAGGTTTTTGGTTTTTTTACTGGTTCTGCAATGAGTTCTTTTCATCTTATTGCATTGCTCAGTTGAGAAAACTCGATTAAGATTACAAACAGTTGCAAAAGAAAGAAAAACGGCTTGGCCTCTGAGCTTCGCTGAGGGATGTGTTTACCAATGAAATTAGGTCTGTGTAGTTGCAAAAGTCTTTTGGTTTTTGAGTGATTTATCTTCTCTTTTGCATGATTTTTTGGAATGAGGTTTTGAATGAGTAATTTGAAGAAACTAGTCTTCTTCAGTGGTATAATTAGTGGGGGTGCAAAGCACTATAAGTCTTGCAGGAAGCCTCACCACAGTGTGCATGGCTCCTCCAATTTGGTGACTGCATATACTACCATTTTGCTCCCAACACTTGCAGTGGCTATGAAGGGAAGGGGAGTCTTGCATGCTGCAGTCTCCCTACAAAACCTAGTGCTTTTGCTACACCTCTAGCTATGCCATCGGTCTTGTTTTTGTCATTCTGTTGCTGCCAGTCTAATTTCTTGACAAATGGAATCTGATGTCCAAATGCACTAAGGAAAACCAAAGGTGTTGCCAAGCAGGTGTCTGAATTGGTGCTTAAGTCCCACTGACAAAGTCTTCTTCATGTGTTTCATTGAAATAAATGGGAGATTTGTAGGACTTATGCAGAGACTCTAGTGGAAGCCTCCCTTTTTTAGGTTTTTTCCCCCCCTGCCGTTTGCCTCTTCTGGCTGGTATCCAATGAAGTGACACATTTGCCACCCTTCCAAGAATGCCATTCCAACACAACTATTTCAGATTGCTTTACTGCAAAACCTGCAATGTTGTATCCCAACTTTTGTCCAAGAACTACAAGCTGGCACATTAGGTGTATATGTGAAATTGCTGCCTGATGCACAGCTGCTGACAACACTCTAGTTAACAAGCGGCAAACCTCAGTGGCATAACCTTTTTGCTTAAGACGCTGCTCTCTCCCAAGCACCTTTATGTAACTGCCTCTAGGACACTGGCTCTTGAACAGCCCTTGCACTTACATCCCAGGAATTAGGTAACAAAATGTAATACAGTTCTCTCTCCCCCACCCTTCTATACATCAAGCTTCCCAATTCAAAGGGAAACAGAATGAGTACATTTAAGTTCTTGTAGAGTACATTCCTGACTGTTAGTAATTCTAATTTAGTGCTAGAGCAATCTTCTCTGATGAAGCGGCCAGGCAGAAGATGTAGCTGAAGCACAGGGAGGTGGACCCTGGGTCTGAATCCTGGTTGGTAGGCATTACCTCCACTGAAGCAAAACATTTTAGTCGATACCTCTAGTGGAATTCAAAGATAAAGAAGGGAGTAGAAACAAATGGCAATTGTCCGTTTGGCCCCCTCAACAGCCTTTCTTCTCAGGAGAACAATCAGACCCAAACTCATTTTTTTAAAATTTTTTAAAGATGGGGGCAACCTTAAAATGCCAGTTACAAGAGAGGTCACCCAGAAGGCATCCCAAGGCCTTCTGTGGTAGGTCATTGTGCGATACAGGAAGCTGGACTAGATGGGCCTTTGGCCTGATCCAGCAGAGGCTCTTCTTATGTTTATGTTAAAACAGTCACCATTTTGCCCATCCTTAATTAATAAAGTGATTACCTTTGCCTGTATATGTCATCAGAAGGGGATGTCGTTCAAGTTGCACCACAGCCCAATGGAAACTTGGGAGCGGGTCTTTTCTGTCAATTATGCAATTCCTTTCTAAGGGAATTAAGAGCTACATCCCAGGGTGACCATATGCTGGCACCCAAAAAGTAGGACAGGGTCTCAGAAAAGTTCAGATTTTTCACTGAAAATCTGGACTTCTAAAAATTTTTGGGGAGGACCCTGTCCCCCCTTTTGGGTGCCACAAAATGGTCACCCTTTACCCAGTACTAAGCCCATTGACTTAATGGGTGTACTTCTGAGTAGACGGGGGGTTAAGGTGGGCTTACTTGGGGCAGGCTGCTAATGGTGGGTTGATGGGAGGGTGTTTATGGGGAGCACTTACAGGCTGCTGGTTGTGTGGCAAAACTCTCAGCCACCCGGCCAGCAGCCATCTTTAAAGGGAAATTGCTGCGTATGCGTGCAGGTCCTTCCTAATATGTATGCCAGCTGTGGGCGGAGCATCCACTCCAGGAACAGAGGCGCGTGCCTTTACAGCCTCTGGAGCCACCTGCCCGCAGTCTGGACATGGACTTGTGGCTGCAGCAGCAGTGATCAGAGGCTGCAGCTACCCGCCTGCCTTTGCCCGCCTGCCCTGGGCACTTTCTCTGCCCGTCTGCTGGCTGCGCCCGAGGTGCAGCCAGCAAGGGCCAGCCTTTCTGGACCCAGACCTGTTCGGACCCCCCATAGAACTCTGGTGGCGCAAGTAGTTAAGACACTGTGCCTGTTAATCAGCAGGCCAGGGTTTGAGACCTGGGTCCCCACAAACCAAGGACTTCTTGCTACAGGCAGGGGGTTGGACTAGATGATCCACTGGGTCCCTTCCAACTATGATTCTATGATTTAGCTGGACAATCCCTTTTTGGACCGGACAGTCCAGTCCAATAAGGGAAAGCTGGACATGTCTGGCCAATTCTGGCTAAATGGGAAGCCTGGCTACTCCCACCTTCATGGTTTTTCAGCAAAGGCTCAAAATAGACCTGTTTCATCCAGCATTTGGTTACGGATTAGATATTTGCATTCTGCACCACTGCAGTTCTACTGTGGCTTGACTGCTTCCCTGGACTAATTTGTCTCCCTGCCCTGCCCCACCCCTGGAGCTTAATTACGTGTGTTGGGTTTTTTGTTGTTTTAATAGTCTTATGTTTTAATGTTCAATTTTAAAATTAGGATTGTAATGTTTTGGTTTTTTAACTTTTTGATGTGATACAATGTAAGTCACATTGGGTATTTGCTTTGGCACGGGAAAGGCATGATATAAATTTTTCATATAAAATTTCTGCACAAATGCAACATAAAGGCATTTATTTGGTGTGTACCACATATCACAGCATCATGGAGGTGGCCTTCCCTTCTGGGATAGAGAAAGCAGAATGCCTTCTGATGTCTCGTGACACCTGCCACTCATTGATGTATTCATGCATACATTAAAAATAATTAACAGTAAAAATATCTGCTGCCTGATTGATTCAATGGCTCTTTCTAATCCATTTCCATGTTTGTATCAATGTAAAGTTTGCACCTCTAATTTAAATGGTATATGTTTTAGTGGAGTTTTTTAGACTGGTTTCTCTGATTTTGATGGCTTCATATACTGTAAGAACTTATGAGAGTCCTGGACAGAAAATAAATTAAACAAATAATTTGTCTTTGTTCCTCTGCAGGGAAGTGCTCAGAGAAACCTTTCCTTATTGTTACTTTATGTGTGTGTGTGTGTACTGAGCACAGGCACTGAAAAGAGATTCCAGAGTGTAGCTTAGTTCCATTTAAGTGCTGGACATATAATAGCTGACCAAAAAAAAATAGAAAACTGCTTGCTCTTCATGTTTTGCATCGAAAAAAAGATTCATTTATTAGGACAAGGCAGAATTGTGTTCATCAGTACAGTTTTTCTATTCATCAGTACAGTTGTTTCTTCACATATTTATCTTTATGACTCTGATTAAGCACACCTGTCTTTCAGAATATCGGCTTTGGACCCAGTAGTTAATTGAGATGCTCTGTGCAACCAAAGACCACAAGAGCTCTGTGTGTTCCCACTGAGTAATAATTACAACACGTACCATAATACACGTATTAATACATAATACATAATAAGGATAAACATGCCTCATCTCCCTTGCATTCTCTTCTTAGCTAGACAAAGGCAGGCTCAGAGTGGTATGCGCTTTGCATCCGGATTTCCCAGGTTCAGTCCCTGGTCTCTCCACTGAAAAGAATCAAGTGGAAAGTAGTAATAGTAATTTATTGTCATTGTATAAACATACAACTGAATTCATGGAAAGTAATGGAAAAGCAAGGCTTCTATCCATTGGATTATTTTAGTGGCGTGGAGAGGGAGGATTTGCTGCTTGGGTAACAGCATATCCTCTGTATCAATCTAACCCAGGCCTTCGTGCTTCTCATGCAGCATATGCAGTGCTGAGCACGATACCATAGTCTTTCAAGACTGATAGAGGCCTGCTTGAGAGAGCAATTTACTGATTAGATTATTACATGAGTTCCTGAAAGTTTCCAAACCTGCTTGCTGAATGTAATGTAATGTAATGCTGAATGTAATGTAGGTTACAAAACTCACAGGTCTGAAGACGTTTCTCCTGAAATGGTGAGCATCATACACGTCAGCAGAGAATGCCTGTTTTGCCCCTATGCTATAAGGGCTGTGGGTGGTGCAAGTGGTTAAGACACTGCCTGTTAACCAGCAGACCAGGGTTTGAGACCTGGATCCCCACCAGACAGGGTGAGCTCCAGCTCTGCGATGCAGCTGGAACCAATCGTATCGGCTCTGCTGTTGCATTGGACTATTTCAGTGGCATGGAGAGGGGGGATTTGCTCCTTGGGTAACAGCCTATCCTCCATATCAATTTACCCAGGCCTTCAGGCTTCACACACATGCAGCGTCAAGCACGATACTGTAGTCTTTCAAGACTGATGGATGCTAAGCGCTGATGACATTTTACACATAAGGACCATACCAAAAGGTGGTGCACTAGAAGCCTTGCCAATCCATCTCTATAGAGGCACATCTCATTTCTGCTTTATTTGTTAACCTTCCTGTAATACAGTGCTACTCAAACTGGGAGGTTTGTTCCCTCCCCTGGTTCCCTTTACCCCATGGAAAGGTTGAAAATAAGCTTGTATTTTTTGTATCTGGAACTGTTGCCATACTTGGTCCAGTTTTGCTACTGGCTGTCCATTTTAGCACTTCAGCTTCTACTGAGTCCCTGCAGTTAGGGCCGGTATTATTGGTAGACTTGGAGAGGCCATTCAGCCCTCATCTAAGAGGCTGTCTTGGTCCAGCTCAGTGTTGTGGGCTGGGTATTAGTACAAGCCTGGTGAAACTACAGGAACACACATGACTCTTGCATCAAGAGCAGAGACATGTGCTTGTACTACTGTCACCCGATCTCCACTCCCTGTTACATTCTTTTTTTGCCTAACATGCTTCTCTTCTGAAAGAGTGGATCTGTCTTGCCACACCATTTCCCTTGATGGGGGAGTAAGGCCAAGTAAAGCAAATGAAACAAAATGATTTTTCCTGAGTTATGGGGAATTGGCCTTTACATTCCCTTTTTGCCCTTCTAACTGGACAAGAGACACTCTTTCAAGTGGGTATTCCTCTTTTATTTAGCAGGGGGAGAGTTACTGGCCCTACACAGCCCAGCAATGTCTGTTCTAGTGGCTTCTGCTGGTGGGTTTTTTTTTTTTTTTTGCATTTTAGATTGTGAGCCCTTTTGGGACAGGGACCAATTAGCTATTAATTAGCTATAAATTTTTTTATTTTCTTGTAAACCGCTTTGTGAACTTTTCAGTTGAAAAATGGTACATAAATACTGTAGATAGATAAATAGATCTTCCAACTGGTTTTGTATTACACAGTTATTTATGCTCCAAACCTATGTAGCTGTATTGTTACTTTTTCCATTTGCTATCCCTGTTGCTGACTCACTAGTTTTGCTGAGTTGCTATACACTGAGCAGCAATTGAAACTCAGAGGGATCAGAAGCAGATAACATACGTAGTCAAAGGCAGGCAGGACAATTGAGTCCAAAAGCCACAGTGTGAGGAAAGAGATGCTTTGCCAGGCAAGATCTGCACCTGTGGAATGAGTTACTCATACTTTGTCCTTGGGGCTTTAGAAGGTCTGGTACAGCCAGGTTGGTCCTTGGGATCTGCTGTCTGAGTGCACTTTTAGGTCAGTTTGACCTGGCTTTGATCAGAAACCAGTTTGGATGAAATGAGAGGTGTTAACTTCTTCCAACTTTGTCCTTGAGGTTTCTGATTCAGTATCATGAATCCATCCTCTTGTGAAGATGCCCTGTCCAGAAGTCAATCCAGAAAGTGTTCATGATTCAGTTGTGTGGCTGGGTCCTCTCCCATTTTTAGGCTTCACTTCTAATACCTTGAACTACCCTTGGTTATCAGGGCTGTTACTGATTACTCCAATGGGTCTGTGCACAAGCAACTGCAACACACATATTTCTGGATCAGGGAAATGCTTTTTTATTTATCAGTCCTCAGTATGGGGAAAGCTGCATTTTTATATTGTTTGCAGCATAATGGCTATTTTAATTATGGAAGCCATTAATTTCAATAGAATTGTCTGCCTCTTTTTTATAGTTGGTGTCCAGACAGATGCAGAAGAGAATGTGGTCTTTGAACAAGTTGATGAGGATATTTCAGTAACACAAAGTCAGATGAACTTTATCTGCCCCATCACACAGGTGAGTGACACATGTTGACAGCAGAACAGACTGATTTGTTGCTTCATTGGCTGTTCCTAATAGCACGTTTGAGTTTTTAAGATACTTGATATATTTTATCTTGATTTAATCCTTGCAACAAACATGTAACATAGGTATTATTTTATCCATCTTCTACCTGGGTGGCTGAGAGGGAATACCTTACCTAAGGCCTCCTAATGAGTTGGGCAAATGTGAAATTCAAACTTGAATTTAAATTGATTCCTGCTTTGGATTTGAATTCAATTTGAATTGAATCATCTTTGCCACAATTAGCTAGTTTTTATGATGTTATTCTGATTCTATTCACTTTCTGTATCTTGGAACGTATGAGTTGTACTTATAACAAATATATACACTTATTATTTTTGTACTCAAGTTTACTATTTATTAACAGATATGATCAAAAACTGGACTGTTATTATAGAGAAGCAGTCTCCAAATCACAGGGTCACTGCTATAGGGAAAACCCATCTCCATTGTGGGCGTGATTTGCCATTCCACTGCACTACTCCCTATAGGGATAGGTATTTACAGGCACCTGATCCAGCCCAGGGCTGGGGTTCAGCACCTCCTGTGTTGGAAGAATGAAGATTCCCCTTTCTAAACCAGTACGATTTTAATGAATAACGTTTTGCCCATTTTGCCCATTTCCTGGATTTCATCATTTCAGACAGTGCAAAACAAACAATTGTAGTTATGGATTAGTGTACACAAATATTAATATACATGGTTTACAGGATCAAGCTAAGGGCTAGCTTGTCCAGCTGTCTCTACAAAGGGTCCAGTGGGCACTATACTGTCTTCCAGAAATTGGCCAGTGGTTCACCAGACGACTGCAGTCTACCCACACGTAATATATAGATGGAGCACTAGTTTTTGCTGAGTAAGAACCATTCTAGACAATATATTTAATTCATCATCATCTAGTCTAAGGGTTTTAAAATATAAAATTAGGCTCCAATTTGGATCAATTCTGCAGTGTACAAGTAGAGGAAGTTCATTTTCATCCTTTAACTCTGCATCATTTTTTTCTGCTAAATAATTCCCCATTAAGACTGCTTTGGGCACCTGAAGATTTCATTTCATTTTATCTGGCCAGTAAGTTTTAGCCCAATTAATTATTTGCAGGAGGAAATGAAGAAGCCAGTAAAAAATAAAAACTGTGGACACACATATGAGGAAGAGGCCATCCTGCAAATTATCCAGTGCAGGCAGCAACAGAAGAAGAAAGCATGGTAAGTAACCAGAGCTCAGCTTCTGATGTGTTCATGTCTGTATACATCTGTGCATATGTGTATACCTTGATAGTCATAGATTTAATGCTAAGCCTATTTCCTAATCATTTACAGTGGTACCTTGGTTCACAAGCAAATGCTCATAATCCAAAATCCTCATATATCAAAGCAACTTTTGCCATAAGAAGTAATTGAAACTCAGATGATTCATTTTGCAACCCTAGGAGATGCCATGCTGCATCAGCCTACTCTGTTCAATGGGTTTCTTGAACTTGCTTTTCAGAAAGTTGCAACATCTGAACCTAGTGCCAGTGACTTGTGCTGTCCTAAGCTGAGTGCTAGCATTGCACAGTTAGGGTGAGGGTAGTTCCAGGAAATATTTCCATGTTTGTGCAAGGATCTCACCAGGCACAGATTTTACAGCACTGCCATAGCTGTGCCAGTGAAGCATGTGCTGCATCCTGTAGTTGGGGGCAGGAACAGAGAAATCCCCAAAGTAAGGCAAGGTTTGTTTTCTTACCTCAGAGTTTCATAGCCCTTACTCCAGAGCTGGAAAGTTGGTTGAGATTGTGCCCTTGGTTTAATTTTTTTGAATCCCTGGAGACATTGGGTGTAGGACCCATTACTTGACCATCCCTCACTCTGAACCATCTCCTAAGACCATGTTCTCCATCCTCTGGCAGCTAGTACAATGGAATAAAAAGCATGCCTGTCTTCTTCCATTGTTCTTTGCTTTGCTAGCTGATGAGCACAGTATTGTCCCATTCATCATCTGTCCATCCACGGCAGGTGGTGTCATGTATAATTTATAATAGTGGTATAATTAACACCTAAAACAATATTAAAAGTGAGTCAAGTGAAGATGTAAATTGAACATCTGCCCTGCACAGTTATGAGAGGCTGTGTTCTGACTAGTTTTCTGAAACATTCTGGAAAATGTTCAGGCTCTGTCTTCGGCAACTTTTGAAGTTATTTTACAACTTGTTGGTCTTTCCCAATATAACGCTCTACAAGTACATTTACTATTCAAAGTACATCTACTTGTGGTGTGGATAAAGTAGTGTTTTGTTCAACATTTTACATGCACACATCCTTCTCTTCCTTTTGAAATCTCAAAATGAACTTCTGTGAGGCATCCAGACAATCTTTCACATCCAGCTATTGATAGGCTGAGACTGTTTAGCTTTTAATCACATTTTGGTTCACACTTCCTGTTCATCTCTTGATAAACAGGAATGTGTGATGAGGAATTTGATGATTTCATCATCATCAAATGATGATTTGAACATCTGATATTTCGCACCACAGTTAGGAATTTTCCTCAGTTCTCTCTAAGGCAGTAGTTTTCAGTCATAGCCATAGTGGCATGCTGTGAACGGTTCACAGGTATACTGTAGAAGTTAGGGGTCCAGCAGTTGAAAATTTGCTCCTATAAATCCAGTCTTCACAGCCCTTGCCTATAACTGGGGAGGAAGGAGGATGACGGGATACCTAACAAATTTGTAATGCAGTCCGAATTCTGCCACCTCCGCCATGGCACCCTTGGCACTTCTCTTCAAATGCAGACATATATTGCAGCCACATGTAAGCAAAAACTTTGGGCTCTTATAAACTCAGACAGAAAAATGAATTATTCCTAGAAATTCCTGGAAATTAGAGAACATAAGTAACTCCTCCCAGTCTCATCACTTGGTTCTGTCTTCCTCTGCTGTTGTGCATCTCATATAATGCACAATGTGTTCTGAGGTGGGCAGAGGGCAAGTGGGAGGAGAGCAAAAGGTGGAGCCAGGAATCAACACTTATGTCAGATCCTGACTCCTCTTCCTGGGCAGCCAGGAACAGCTCATGGCTGCTCCTCTCTTCTCAGATCTACACAGTGCCGGATTTACATATAAGTTACACAAACTATAGTTTAGGGCACCACTCTTTTGGGGGGCCCAAAAAAATTTAAAGGAAAAAAAAACTGGATGTAAATTTCCAAAATATAAGATAAAAACAAATAAAATGAAACCTGCGTACAGCAACAGTGTTTTGTGTTGTGTAGGTTCCTATGATGTAAATAATGGGCCCCGCCTGCCCCATATAAAGGGCCCTATTACCTTCAATAGCTTAGGGCCTCATCAAATCTAAATCCGGCCTGGGACCTACACCACATTCAGAGATGCCGTAGGTCTGAGTAGACCGATGAAGGCTGATGCGGCCTTACCTCTGGGAAGGGGACAAGACTCTCTTCCCATTGGGTGCACAGTAGCAGCCTCTTAACTTGTGCTGGATGCAGTGCAGGCAGGCCAAGTCAGGATCCAAACCAATTTAAGCCACACAGTTCACCTATTTACCCATCCCGTGGTGGAGTGGGGAGGCTGACGCATGTCTGCGCACTGGCCTAACCTCGTGGCACAAAAGAGCCTTTGGTACTTTTGCAACACCCCCAGATTAGCACAGGACTTGTGCTGGCCTAACTGGGGATTAGGATTACACTGTGAGAGCATAAACAAGAGAGCATTCGTGGTTGATCTGGGATCTTGTGCCAAGAGACTGAAGAGAAAATTTCACACATATTTCACATATTCACACAATTTCATACATTCAGAGTCACAGCTCTATAAAGGATTGAGAGTAATCTAGTAAATAAAAAATTCCCACCGGTGACCAGCAGTGATGGGCTTCAAATAAATTAACAACCGGTTCTCTGCCCATCTGGCAGCCACTTTTAAATGGCTATTTTTAAACTTTATATGTCCTATCTCTCTTTAACAACCGGTTCTACAGAGTAGGTGCGAACCTGCTGGAGCCCACCACTGGTGACCAGGTGCGTCTTTGGTTCTAGCAAGACTTCCGCACTGATTACAAGCAAAGGGTCTTTTGATGTCCAAGCTCTGCATACAAGCATTTAGCTGGATAAGGAGGTTGAGATTCAAGTTTCTCAGACTTACCATGGATACATTCTGTGTTAAAGATGTAAATGTTCCAAAGGCAGTTTGTTTTAAAGAACGTTGGCCGTGTTTCCCTTTCCATGCCTCATCACACACAAAGTGATGGTTTCAACATAGCCCTCCTGCTCCCCCCATTCCTTCAGTGGCGCCCCTGCAGCTTCTTCCTCGGTGCCTTTTGATTAGTCAAGAACAGTCTCCTTGCTGAAGAAGCATCAACACTCCTGTGTCATCCAGAAAGATTTTTGACTTGAGGCTTTCAGGGCACTTTACCAGAATTAATTAATCCTGGCAAAAACATGTGCCAGAGAGATAATAATTATCTTCACCTCTTTGTAGACTGGGAAAAAGAGCCCAAACTGTGAGACTCTGTGGTTTGCCCAAGGCAAGCACAGCAAGCAGGAGGCACAGCAGAGCAGAGTAATGAGTGCTGACTCCCAGCAACACATGCTGAGTCTGAGTTTAAAAAGCAAAAACCCTCCCAGGCAGAATGGAGGCCTCCTTGCAAAAGAGAAGGGCCTCATTGCAGTTTGGCCCTTCTATGAAGCGGAGTGGCCGGTCATTAAAGGTTTCTTTTGGAAAAGGAAGTGTATGGAGATGGCCTGACTTACATCTTGAACTGATGGATAAATGAGATGGATCTGAGAATCAATTTAAATAGACTGACGGTGTAATCCTAACCCTTGGATAGTCCAGCTCAAGTCCCATGATGACCTGTGGGTGTTGCAAAAGTGCCATAAACCACTTCTGTGGCACTCCTAGGGGGTTAGGACAGGGCAAAGAGATGCACTGGCCTTCCCACTCCACTGTGGGAACAGGGATATGGATGTACTGTGCTGGTTTAAATTGGTTAGGATTGCGTCCTGTGTGTTTCAGTCGTGGCATGGACAAGAGTGTGTCGCTTATCAAGAGGGGTTATCTTATAATGCCATAATTAAGCAATGTCAATGTTGTCATTTAAAAACACGTGATGTCTTTAGGCAGCCCCAGCAGCTTCCTCCAGGTTGTTCTGGGTTTCCATGGGACTCAGAATGGTCCACAGAAGGTACTTCCAGTTTTTTGAAAACTACTTCTGGTTTGTTTCCAAAACCTGCAAGTGGTTCTGGAGGCTTCTGCGGTCCATTTGGAGTGCCTCATTCAGATGGTGCCTCTGGGGCCTCTTAAGGACAGCACGAACAAGGATACCACCAACCACAAATTACTGTCTTACAGTAAACCAGCAGACCATCATATATACAGTCTGTCTTTGGTCATAATATTGTTATGCAACATGCACCTTGTATTAGTACATTCCTTGTATCAGCAACGAGTGTTATGTTGCTGATCAAAGAAAAGTACTAATACAAGGAATGGAAGGAGCATTATATCTCAACCTCCAGCAATTTGACTGCAGGCATATCTTGTTCTTGTACCAGTTAGGGGTCCCTCCTCATAATTTTCTGTTACATTGTGGAATAGAGTGTGCATGAGAGACAAATTAAGGTACCTGGTTGACTTCAAAAGGCTGGACAGCTGTTTGTGTGACACATGGTTATCTACCAGAATACAGAATAGGCACAGACAGTGTTACTTTCACATTAGAAGATCTTCACTTTTCAGAGAAGATTTATCGTGCTTACAAATTTGCCCTGTGGCATGAAAGCATAGAAATTGTGAGCTAAGGTGCCTGCCTTAATTCCTACATCATGTCAGTGCTAAACACATCCCACAGTTTTACATCTTGAGCTTGCTTTTTATTTTCATACTAGCTGAATTTTTCCATTGTTGTGGGAGTAAAATTTAAAGAATAATTGTGGGCACTGGTGGGTGCCACTGGGTACCAAGCAATGATAGACAGAATCTTACTGTCTACCTCTCATATTAGACAGAATTAATGATTGTGGGTGGCGCAAACAGTTAAGACGCTATGCCTATTAACCAGCAGGCCAGGGTTCGAGACCTGGGTCAGCCCCACAAGACAGGGTGAGCTCCTGTCCTTAGCCCGGCTCTGCGACGCCAGCTGGATCCAATGGTATTGTTTCTGCCTTTCCATTGGACTAATTCAGTGGTGTGGAGAGGGGGGATTTGCTGCTTGGGTAACAGCCTATCCTCCATAACAATCCAACCCAGGCTTTCGTGCATGCAGCGCTGAGCACGATACCATAGTCTTCCAAGATTGACAGAGGCCTGCTTTAATGATTGTGTGCTATATTTCCCTTTGTATTTGATGGATTACAGTTAGGTTTTACAGTGTCTCACTGAAATTTATCCCATTTAAGGATATGGGAGCTCTATAGTCTGTCATTTGATTGACATGGCTTCCATCATAAGGAAAGCAATATACCCTCCCCCGCCGCCCCCCAAAAAACCTGTAGTTTGTGGATTATTGCTTAAAGGGGAGTTTGGAGGCCTCAACTTGTCTCTGCTCTGCAATTACATAGTACTGCTTTGAATAAGAGTTGGGGGCTTTTTGCCAGCATTGAACTAAAAAAGGAATCCAGGTAGGCAGTTTACAGTTTGATGTGCCAATGCAGTAGCTTATGAGATTGATGGTGCAATCTTAACCATGTCAACTCATGCAGCCTCAAGCTGTAATCCTGTCCACAGTTACCAGGGAGTAGGACCCATTGACTATTATGGGAATTCTGAGTAGAAATGCTTAGGATTGGGCTCTATGTTGCTTTGTTGGGAGATATACCGGTATCTCTTTTCTGTTTGAATTAAGCTTCCTTGATTGCTCTTTCCAACCTTTGCTAGGATTTGCTCTGTAAATGCTTTGTAAATTTGGGTGACTGTGTGAGCCAAATGTATGCACTTGAAAAGAGAACACAATAGATCTGTCATATTCAGGAAGGTTTATTCTGCACATTGTACCAGATTCCATGTTTGAGTACCATCTGCGTGGATTCAAGGCATCACTCACTGGCTTGATTGATGTTCACCCCACAGAGCTAGCACGCACCTGATGGTTGTATGAATTGTTTCTCATGACTTGTGCTTTTCTGCAGTTTCTCAGTGTGGCTCAAGGCAAGTCACTTAACTTCTCACATCAATCCCCCCCGTCTCTCAAACTCATCTAGCAAACAGTGTGGTGAGAATATAGAAGTTATCATTCATGCAATTCTTTAAAGGCATCAAGCAATATGCAGAGACTGCAGTCTGTACTGTTATTAGCTATTATTACCACCACAGGCAAACTGTGCTCCATTTAAAACTGATCTACAAGAAGTGTTCATAAATCTCAGTAATTCATTTTCCCCAAGGCCATCCATTCCCACCTGTTTAGATAATTACGTTCCCCATCACCTGTCTCTCCAAAACAGAGATCTGTTATCTTGCCAGGAAGGTCAGAAAAAGATAATCCCAAGAAAATCAAATATAGACTGCATATCTTATATTTATTCCCCTGTGATAGCAAGTAAGCTAGAAAATACAAGCAATAAAAGCATTCAGGATAGGAAAATATCAAGAAACATTCAAATTTTTAAAATATGTTTTAACAAATTTTGGATCACATTTTTAATACATATCTTGAAAGCAGTTTGTATAGGTTTGCCATAATTCTCTTCCACAAAACCGGGACAGGACCCCCCCCCCCCCGCCCCCACTGCATCACACATTCTTACTGGAATGCACTCCCTGAAATATGGCAACCTCAAATATATGGGGACATATGGCAACCCTATGTTTGCAGGACCATCAAAAACAAAGAACTGCAATAGAAACAAATTTTATATAATAGTTAAAACAAAGTTACAAAAAAAATTAGAAGTCTGGATGGTGTAGAGTGGTGTTGTGGTTAGGGAGTTGGATTGAGAACCAGAAACTCCAGGTTCAAATCCCCCTCAGTATTCCTGGGTGACCTTGGGCCAGTCATTCACTATCAGCCTTGCCTACCTCACAGGGTTGTTGTGAGGACAACAAGATAAAAGCTTTGTAAGCCATCTTGGGCATTTTTGTTGGAATGGGAAAGACAGGATATAAATCCCTTAAAAAAATAAGTAAAATGTGAATTAGTGCTAATTGACTAGTTTGGGAGGGAATATGCGCTGAAAAACTTTTTACCCAGCACTATTCATCTTATCTCCCAAAAAATTTTCAAAAGATGGTCAATTTTAAAAGTAGGCCATTCTAACTGGTAACCCAGTTCACTGAAAGTACTGGAATACATGTTTACCTGAAAGTAAGTCCCACCATAGTAAATGTTGCTTGCTCCTAGCTAGGTAAGTGCATAAAGGATTATAACCAGATCAGGGGCATCACTGGGGTTTGCATCAGCCACTGCAGGGACCAGCCCATCACCCCAATGCAGTGGGAACGGTAACAACCTGAATGGTGAGCGTGGTTATGTCCCATTGTCCCACCTCTGCTAGTTTTTTGACCATGTGTTTTGATAGTATTAAGATATTTCAAAGTGGTCTGTTTCACTGCATTCTGTTGTAAATTATGCACCCTACGGTATATAACATGATGGAATTATTTCTACAAGCCATCATGTTAGCGGCTTTGGTCACTAGGGGTATCACTTCCTTTCTAACACCCTAGTGACATCCCTGATTGTGACCATTTTGGAAGCCTTATAGTCAGTCCCCTGGTCTGATCTTCCAGACCAGTCAAGGCATGCTTGCTTACTCTCTAGTAAACACCACTGCGCAGTTCACTTTCATTTTCAACTGCAATCATCAGGGCCTTCTTCTGGGGTGATTTTTGGGGTGTGTGTTGATTGGATCAGGACAATTCTGATGACCTTGGATTCCTCTCAGCCTGCCCTTTCCAATGGACTATGGCATATTTGTCTAATTGCAAGTAAAGCTGCAATATGGATCACTTTCCATAGAGTTCAATGCATATTTCTGTATTTTTTTTTTGTTATAACCTTTGCTATTTCAAAACAGATTTTTTATTTGGATTCTGCTCTTCAATTTATTTGGATTCAATGCTCTTCAATGATGGGATTTTCCACACCATCGGGAAGTTGCATTTTTGGGGTCCCCCAGTGCGTGTTACCTGAATGTATTACCTGGTTTGGGCTGCATCCCCTACATCCTCTTAGCAACGTCCCTGAGATAGACTCTGTATCTTAGACTTAGACCATACCCATGTATATCTGTCTGTCTCTTCTTTCAAGGCACATCTCTGAAATGCTTTTTACACTGAAGTGGCTGTTCATGGAGCTAATATTTTGTAACTTAAGGTTACATGGGGGAAAATTGTGCATAAATTGCATTTACACATATCTTCAACTAGTATTCCCATCCCTTTTAAGGAGCTGTTTTTTTAAAAAAAAACAACTTTTGGAACTGAAGGTACAAAGCAGGCCTCCGTCAGTCTTGGAAGACTATGGTATTGTGCTCGGCGCTGCATACGCTGCATGCGAAGCACGAAAGCCTGGGTTGGATTGTTATGGAGGATAGGCTGTTACCCAAGCAGCAAATCCCCCCTCTCCATCCCACTGAATTAGTCCAATGGAAAGGCAGAGCTAATACGATTGGATCCAGCTGGTGTCACAGAGCTGGGCTAAGGACAGGAGCTCACCCTGTCTTGTGAGGCTGACCTGGGTCTCGAACCCTGGCCTGCTGGTTAACAGGCACAGCGACTTAACCACTTGCGCCACCCACAGCCCATACTGAAGGTACAAGAAGATGAGAAATTCAGTGTTGTCAGTATTTATTGGTTTCTTGTTTTTCCTTTTTTTTAAATACAGCTGTCCCAAAGTTGGCTGCAACAACCATGAAGTCAAGAAATCAGACCTGGTTCCCGATGAAGTTCTTAAAAGAGCAATTGACAGTCAGAATAAACAGAGCCGGTCGTCATCACAGTAGATGATGATCTCTGCTGGTGCTCTGGTGGTGGTGACAAGAAGAAAATATGAAGTTAGAAGAGGTTGCCTGAAATAAGTGGTTGATTGTCAGGTGGTTGTGTAATGTTGTTATTTAAAGTATTCCAACTGCAGGCAGAATTGAAGGTCACTTCAATTACTATTACTAAAAGCAATTCTTTTGCTGTCGAGAAAATGCCAATGGTAAAATGCTGACATACAACTGGTTTTTCTGTTTTAAATTGCATTCTGAGTTTTTATAAATAAAAGTTTAAAGGATTTTTTCACTTCTTTGTATAAATATTTTTTTTGTATTTTTTCAAAGTAAAATATATTCTGTAAATCTTAAAAAATATAATTGTCCTCAATTGAACACGACAGCCTTACTCTTGGGTATTGAACTTAATGCTGAACAACTCCCTCTCCCAGCAACTGAGATCTGCCGTTCTGGGGACAGCGACTACTTGTGAAACCAACCTACCACACCTACCACAGAGGTCATGGGCCTCTTCCAGGTCACACAAAATGGCAGGGTACAACTAGAATTTATACATATAAAATCAAAGAGACACTGACTCACTCACTGTCTCATCAATGCTCAGCCAAAATCACCAGACCTAGAAGCATGAAGTTTGGGGAGGCTGTTCCTTTGGTGGAATATGTAGGTACCCACTAAGAACCTATTTTTAAAAATTCAAACCAGAAGAGAGTGAAAAGGGGCAGAACTTGTTTTTGTCCATATACTTAACATTGAAGAATTGCTGAGTCATCAATACCAAGCCTCAACCCCTCGAGCTAGAAGCATGAAATTTGGGAAGTGCATTCCTTCCATGACGTCAGCACCCGCCAAGAACCAATTTTTAGATATATATCACCTAAAGGGATGAAAAGGGGTGCAAAATGTTCCTGTCCCTATACTTAACATTGAAGAATGGTCAGCACCCTAACATCACTACTGTCTAACATCACTCAGACTGCAATCCAAAGGTGACTTAGGCCAGTACAAGTCACTTTTGCTGGCCCAGGAGTATTTCAAAAGTGCCACAATACACTTCTGCACCACTGCTTAGGAAGGGAGGCTGGCACATAGAACCGCACTGGCCTTCCTGTTCCAACGTGGGTATCAGGGAACTGGTGAGTTGCACTGGCTAATTTCAGCCTGCATAGGGGTTTGGAGGGAGCAGGAATGGTGTGGAGAAGGTGTTCAGGGGAAACCTGGTGTTCCCAGGATTGGGTGGGTTGAGAGCAGAAGTGGAAGCGGAGCTCGGACCCGGCGGTATGCTGGATCCCAACTGCTTTCCAGGCGCCACAGAGCAGCATCTGGCTGTTTGCATCTACCTAGTTCTGTGCAACCTCCAGCAATGGTTCATAAAAAGTTAGACCCATGGGGGTGTTGCAGTCCTACCCAGGGTAGGAGGTGAAGTTTCCCCTTCGCCATGGTAATGCAGCATCAGACCCAGACTTGCATTGAATACAGCACAGGCTAAGCCTGTTATGGTTGCTTGTTTGAATCTGAATTTCTTTCCCGTCTAGGAATTCAAACTTGCATTTTCTTGCTGCAAGTCTTAACTCTGATAAATGATAATAATCAGCATGTTCCAGCCCCCAAGTATCTCATGGTATAATGTATGAAGGTGGAAGCAGGATTACCAAGTTTGCTTAATAATCAATGTTCATCAGTAGAGAAAGAGAACATTCACACGCTTGCCCTGCATGTTGCTACTTTTTTTCTCTCTTCCTGGATTAACTGCACCATTCATAACAAGTATAGGCAATGGGGGGAACTCAGGGACTAAAACTATAGCCTAACAGGTTGAAGTTTTTACAGTGATGGTGAACACTACAGACCAATTTGCTGAGTTAATGGATGAGCACAAGCAGAAGAGACTTCTGAAACCTTGTTAGGAGACCATAAGGTACAGAACCTTTAAAAATGCTCTTTGGTTGTTCACTTCCCTGAACTACTGCTGGAAGTGATCATGGATTTGCAGCTGTGTTGAGAAAAACATCAGACTATCAATATCAATAAATTGACTAGGCTGCAATTGTAACCTCCAGTTTGGCTGGCTTAAGTTCCAGCATAAGTCCTGTGCTGACAGATATGTCACAAATGTGCCGTAACGCACTTCTGCCTCACTCCTGGCGTGTAGCAATGTACCAACATTACCACACCACCATGGGAAGATATACCAGGTGAGTTAGGCCAGCCTAAATTGGTTCGGATGGCGCCCTTAAAACATGCTGGTAGCTTAATCATCCTCGAAGCTTCTAGATCCCCTTCATTGCTTACAAGGATCTGGGTGGTGTTCACTTGCTAGTAACTGACATGCAATTCAGTAGGAGATGCAATCTAGAAATCTCTTGCCCAGAGATATTGATGACTAAAGAATAAAAAATAGTAGATCAAAAGTTTTATGTGATTTTGGTTTTTGGGAGTTTTTACAGCTGAAAGTCGATTGAAATATATCCTAAATAACTGCAATCTGGGAGTTTGATGATCTGGTCATTACTTGTGGCTTTGGAAGTAATCCAAAATCTTTTAGATTGTGAAGCTTTGATTTGTACCCTTGTAGTTCACATGTACAGAGCCAAACCAAGGCCAAAATATGCACCTACAAAATGGACGTCAGTCATCTGGACCGTTTTTCGAGCCCACTATCCTGTTGGTTTGAGCACTGAGGTTTGCAAGTGTAGCAAATAAAATAATTTATTTACTATCCAGTTTGAAATACATTGATAACTTACAATCTGAAAGATTTGATATCAGAGAAAATTGGGGACATGAGGAGGGAAGAGGCAAACAAGCAAATTGAAGTATTCATCCTTTTTATAATGAAGGGTGCAATCCAGTGATGGGCTTCAAAGAAATTAAGAACCGGTTCTCTGCCCATCTGGCAGCCACTTTTAAATGGCTATTTTTAAACTTTATATGTCCTATCTCTCGTTAACAACCGGTTCTATAGAGTAGGTGCGAACCTGCTGGAGCCCACCACTGGTGCAATCCTAAGCATGTCTACTCATAGAATTGTATTCTATGGGACTTACTCTCAGGAAAGTGTGTATAGGATTGCAGCCAAAATCATACAAGAAGTGGCCAATGATGGAGACAGTTCAAGGGGAAGGGGGAGAAGCCAAATGCCCAGGACTATGGAAGGGGTCTGGCCAACTCATTATCTCTCCTCAATCCCATGGCTACTATGGAAGACAGTAATTCTTGGTATGGCTGATTGTATGGTCTGCTTGTTCTTTCTGATATGGGCCACAACATCCTGCACTCTCACTCCCTGGGAACTCTGCATCTTGACAAATCTTTCTAGCTGGTGCGTAACTGTTCCTCTGGAGCATGACAAGAACATGAAGGATGAGGCTGTGGGAAAAATGCCAGCAAAGCAGAAGCACAACATTTTAAGGGGGGAAGCATGGGGGCTGTTGCATCAATCACCTTGCGCAGGGGATGGAAATTATTGCCACATAGTATTTTACCTTTGTCTCTAGCTTGGGTTAAGCAACACCTGAAAAGCTGTGAAACCCGAAGGGCAAAGCACAGCTTATAAACAAGAGACAAACTGCCCTGATCTTGGGCAAGAGAAATTGGACTCCTGCTGTATTGCAGGCCTGGGCAGCTTGCAACCCACTGAGCTGAAGACTGCCCACCTGCTATGTGTGGCTGCTCACCAAGAGATCACGTAATCTGAAGTTGCAAAAATGGAGACATCGGGGAAGGATTTCCAAGCATCTCACAGGCCACACTTTGTGGCTGATGACATGTTCAGCACTGTGGGTCACACTGCATGGGCCTGTTTTCCACAGTAACATATTACTGGTTTTGTCTATGATATAAAAAGTCATTTTGATCGGCCTGTCACTTCTGATTCCCATCCAAGAAGCAAATGATTTAAGAGCACAGTCCTAACCATGTCCACTCAAAAGTAAGCCCCACTGTGTTCAATGGGTCTTACTCCCAGGAAACTGACTTTACCTTGCAGCCTAAACCTCCCAGTTTACAAACCTACTTTGGCCTGGAGCAGTCCGTATCCATCAGCCTTTCCCAATAGACATAGATGTTTTGACCATATCTTACAAACATTTGGGTACCTGCCAGACGGTGACTCTGCACAGCATCCTACAAAACAAGTCCAACATTTAAACACCCCTGGCAGGGACGTCTCTGATTCTCCAGGCCCACTATCTCCTCCCTTGGCTCTGGCATGCTTCATTTATCATTTAACACATCCACAATTCATGAGGGTGCCAGAGATTGTCCCACAGGTGGCATGGTTTGTGACACTAAGGTAAGGAAAGCATTTAAAACTAAATTTTTTTAAAAAAGCTTGGATTCCAGTATTTGCTGATGTCAATATCCATAGATCATGGGTACCATGATCCCCAGTGGATATTAACATTGTCTGTTATCACTGGCATCTTATGCTCCATATTCTCAGGTAAAGCTACAGCTTGAAGAGTAAGGTAAGGGTAACGGTGTCTCCTGCAGGTTTCTTTGCCAGTCATGACCAACTCTAGGGAGTGGTGCTCATTCCCATTAAAAGGCCAAAGAGTCAGAGCTGTCTGAAGACAGGGTCATGGTTTACAGCGCTGAGGTCATAAGAACATAAGAAGCGCCCCGCTGGATTAGGCCAAATGCCCATCTGGTTCAACTATCTGTATCACACAGCAGCCCACCAGATGCCTCAGGGAGCACGTATGGCACCTACACCTACACCCCCCCCCTCATCTGGAGGTTGTCCACCTCTACACACACACCCCTTGGCTTGTCACCTGTGACCGTCATTTCCTTTAGGAATTTGTCCAAACCCTTCTTAAAGGCATTGAGGCTAGATTCCATTATCGCATCCTGTTCCACAGAGTTCCATATACCAACCACATGCTTGGTAAGGGAATACAGTATTTTCTCTTGTCCGTCCTAACCCTCCCAACACTCAGTGTAAGTCTATGTCTCGTCAGATCTGTCCCATCAGATCCATAGATGCTGAGACCAGGTGTGATGAGGGACTTGGCTTAAAGCAGCATAACCTGTTCAGGTGTTTGTGCTGTGAAGTTCCCCACTGCACTTATTGGACCTATTTCCTTGCTTTAAGGAAGTTGAACTGGTCGGGACATACAGTCATCAAGTGGTGGTAGAAGTTGTGACATTTGATAACACACATTCCTTGATTACATTTCTGTCTCTTTCCTCTGGTTCTTTTCTTTGTCTCCCAGGCTATTCCCTGTCTCATCCTGTCCCCTCATGTTGACAAATCCCTTGGCTCAGGGACTCTCACCTCCTCTTCTGTAAATCATTATGTAGCCTAAAGGTGTTGTATAAATCATATGGATCCAGAACTAAAATAGTAACCGTTCCTTCCACGTCTTCTCATGGACTCATTGGAGGACAATGCAGATCTTGCAGTGTGAATGCCTCCATTTTTCTAGTGATGAAATACTGGTAATATAATATTGCCTCTGCTGGTTTTACTTGGCAACCAGCAGAAAATATTACTAAATTACTCCTGATAAGACAATTGCGTGCAAGATTTGGAAGGGTAGATAGTAGCTTCAGATCATGTTGTGTCAGCTACAGTAGATCAAAACCAGCCTTTAAAAATAAAAGGACATAAAATTATAAAAGCTTTTGCCAAGAAAGATCTGTCAAATTTGCTACAAAGCAGCTGTATGGCTGCATTTTTTACAGTCCGGGTTTAAAGAGTTAAATCATTTTAGTTTTAGTAATTATGTAAAAAAAAAAAGATTAGAAATATTTTTCTGTGAATTTTGATTCCACAGACTGTTTTCCCAGTAAAACCCATGTCCTTAAGATATATGAATAATATTTGCCAGGCAAAAAGGGAAATTGAAAGACACTGATTCAAGTGTTTTCAGTTGCGTAATCCGTTTCTGGGGCAAAAGAAGAAGGGGGGGAAAAATCTAAGAATGAGTGTCTCTGACCTGCACATTTCCTATTCAACAACAAAAGAATCTTTCATGCAGTGCAGACCAGAAAAGAGAAAAGTCAGGAGATGAGTGTTCATGAGACATTGGCTGAGGTCCTCTGCTGTGTGTTGTCTCTTTCATTGGGGCTAGTGATGCCCTACAGCTCTAAGAACGAAGGTGCCCGTCTCTGTTCAATTTAGGATCAGCAGTCATACATTCCCCAGCAGCCTGGAGCCACTTCCGATCACTAGACTCTCCAGTAATGTCTCATCCACCAACAGAAGGGGGTGACAAGGGACGTTATATATTTTGCACCTCATTTCCCTAAATACGTTGTGCTTGCATTGGCACTGAACCTCTGGACCTGGCATGTTCCAATTGTTGTACAAGTCACCCTTGAAGCAACTGAGCATTGATCAGGAGCAGGGATTTTCAATTATCTGTTTTGTTGTTGGTGTTAGTACTGCTTCCACCAGTGCAGTGGTGTAGCTGGCTCATTCGTCATCTGAGGTCCACAATTTTTTGATGCCCCCATACATCAAAATTCTTTAAATATAATCAGTATTAATTAATACAATTCATTAGATATTAAATAATATTTTCATGTTTGAAAAATCATCTTACCAGTTAAGCCTCTGGTTTTTTTTCCAATGGCTGCCTTCTGGAGTGCTTGTTGAGCTCCATTATCACTGGATTGGGACCATTCTGGTGGCCCTGTGCCTGACCTGAACATGAGCCAAGGCACCTTTGCTTACTCGTGAGTAAATGTGGCTGTATAGCTCAGTTCCACTTTCTTGTGAGTAAATTTGGCTGTACAGCTCAGTTCCACTTTCCATAGGGCTAAATGTAATCAGAAGGGACTTTCATTGGGGTTTGCTGCGTGCATGGAATCAAGACCATTCTAGGGGCATTGGATTCCTCTTAGTTTGCCCTTTCCAATGGAGTAAGGCATGTTTGCCTACTTGGAGTAAGGCACGTTGGCCTACTTTCCAGCCTTCCCTAGGGACACCACTGCTCCGGGAAAAATTACCCTCTACAGGACTGGGTGGTTTGCCCCATAGCCGTTCTTGCAGCAAGGGTGAAGCTTCTCAAGTTACTGCTGCTTTCTGGTCTCTCTACCACCCCGTGATCTTTTGAAGGCGAGGGTCCAAGCCACAGCCTTCCCACTGGCACACTGATGCCCTAGCCAACTCCATTCCCTGTGATAAAGCACAATGCCATGTGGTCCCCTTGGAGAAGCAGCACTTCACACATAGGGAGATCTATATCTCTGTTTGGTTCCCACAACCTGAAATGGCTCCAAAGTGGGCAGTGGGGGGGGGGGGGAGAGAGCCACTTGCACAGTACAATGATGCTCCCTGCAAAACATAGTGTTCTGCACTCCCTCCCAGTTATGCCACTTCTTGTATTTAAAATGCATGTATTTAAAGTGTATTGATGTCCACACTGTGGCTCTAGAAAAGCAGGCCTCCGTCAGTCTGAAAACTATTGCACCATCTCCATCTTTATCCCTAGAGTGAGAAAACAACCCAAAATAATAGCTGTCCTGTAATCCCTAGCATTGAGGATAAAGAATGGTTTGGAGATGTGGTCATACTCAGTGGAGGAGCACATGCCTTGCATGCAGAATGTCCCAGGCAACTCTGGGGAAGGCTGGGAAAGAAGCTTCTCTGTCTGAAATTTTGGAGAGCCGCCACCAGTCTGTGGAAACCATCGTGAACTAACTGGACCAGTGGCCTGATCCTGGATAAGACCATTTTCTATGCCCTTAGTTCTTTTGAATTGGATGTTCCACCCAAGTGCTTTGGAAATTGTTGCTCTCACACTCATGTTGCCTCTTTCAAACACATCTTAAGAAATAGTTGTTAACTAGTAACAGTTCCAGCATATTGAACTGGCACTGGAAACTGTGCAGTGGTACAAATGCAACTCATCTGTCAATGAAACATTGGTACAAACACACCCCTTCTGTTGCAAGTGCTGAAACTTGGCATTTCTGAACCTAGGTTAGGCTCCCATTTCTATGTGTGTGCACACACAGGGATAGATCCAAGGGGTGCCATGGGTGTGTGCGCCCCGCAAACTGTCATACCAGAATGAGGAGAAGCTAAACACAGCTGAAAGCAAAGGACTACCTCCCTGGAAGATGCAGCTCCACCAACCAGCAGTTCTACACAGGAGGCCAGATCTACCTGCGCAGAAAATTCTAGCCACAAAAGCTGGTAGATCTTGACTAGTACAGGTAGTCCAGGTTGGCATCAAGGTCTTCCCACCCAAAAACATCAGCCACTGAAAAACATCACCCAAAAACATCCTGGCCAAAATTTATCCAGGAGCCCAGGTTAACCCACCTGGTTGACCTGCACTGTGGTTAACCCCCGTGGTTGGCCTGCACTGTGGAGGTAGTGGTTATGGGTCCCCAAACACAAATACTGGACCTGCCCCAGCACACCCATTCATTTTCTGGATGACATTTTCTTGTCTCCTATCCTTTCAGTACTCTTCTAACCCTACAATCCAGAGTAACTACGGGAGCACATAAGAGACCTTATGTGTACCCGTAGTTACTGCATGACCAAGTGAAAACCTATGGGAAATTCATATTGCAATCCAGAGCAAATTGTTCTTACACCGGAGCAAGGACTCCCCATAGTTACTCTGGATTGCACCCTATATCCCCGGAACCAGTGGTGGGCTCCAGCAGGTTTGCACCTACTCTATAGAACCAGTTGTTAACGAGAGATGGGACATATAAAGTTTTAAAATAGCCATTTAAAAGTGGCTGCCAGATGGGCAGAGAACCGCTTGTTAATCTCTTTGAATCCCATCACTGCCCAGAACTAATATTATGAGTTTATTTTGTGATATTTCTTTCTTGTGCTATTGCGAGTTTATTTTGTCAACATATTGGAATATACGGCACTTGTGTAGGCATCTCCTTTTTTCCAAATTCCCAGCTGCTAAGCCACACCTTTGAAAACAGGTCCAAAAGTCGGCATTGAGTGAACCTGAGCTCAAATTAAGCCTGATTTCTAAATGTCAAAACATCACTTAAGTCCATCAGAAAATAATGACAAACAGCCTGGTTGCAAAGCATTGGCCTGGGCTCGATTGTGCTGCTGTTCAACTCAGTTTTTTCATAGTTGTTTTTTTTTGTATCCTTCCCCCACTGAGTCATTCCAGTAGTATTCAGTTGTCAGGCTTCCTCGCTGCCACCCAAGCAGTGAGGCAACTTGTCACTCTCAACATGTTGCCAACTAACACGAAAATGCTCAGTGTTCGGGGAGGGTGCATGCCGTAGTGACTTCCACCCACTTCCAATAAAGTTTGTGACAGCAAAAAATGTGAGGGGGAGACCGGACTCTTTGGTAGAACATATGGCTGAAATATTGAGCTAATTCTCACATCTCTCTCACATCCACCCATGCATGGTGAATATGGTGTCATTAGGACATAAATGGGAATCCATTGCACTTTCATGGTTGTTGATTCCTGTTGGGTAATACATCTCTTTCCCACCCCCAAACTGTCCCCTACGTTTGTGCTGGAGGATGCCATGTAGATATTTAGGGTCTTTATGATCACCAGCTGGACTGGATCCCAAACTAAGGGTGGAGTTAGAACATAAGAACACAAGAAAAGCCTCCACTGGATCAGGCCAAAGACCCATCTAGTCCAGCTTCCTGAATCACACAGTGGCCCCACCAGATGCTTCAGGGAGCACACAAGGTTGTCCACGTCTGCGATTGTCCCTGTTTTGGAGGACATACGGCAACCTTACCACACACCCTATTCTCGTAACCCGTGATGGTTCTTTCCCCTAGGAATGTGTCCAATCCCTTCATAAAGGCATTAAGGCTAGATGCCAACACCACATCTTGTGGCAGGGAGTTCCACATACCAACTACAAAAGGAAGGGCTACCCTAACCTGTGGTCAGCAGAGTTAGAGGCGAGTTGCTGGGAGATCCTTTTCCAGAAAAGTTAAGGGGAAAGACCAGGCAAACCAAGGAGTTTCTAGCCACCAAATTATCTTTAGCAAGAAGTGGTTAGTGAGACACAGACTAAAGGACAAATTGCATGTTATCTTCATCCTATCCACTGTGATAATTAGTAGAGTATTAATACAGGAAGAAAACCAGAATTTGTCTACACAGGGTTGCCATAATTTTATTCCACAAAATTGGTACAGGACCATCTGTCCCATTTGCCCAAAATCCTCCACGCGGAGCATCAGGGCTGCATAGCACGCATACCCATAGCGCGTTTGCTTGTGAACACAATCCCAAAAAATTGTGACTGTCCCTGTTTTGGGGGACATATGGCAACCTTACCATACACCCTATTCTCAATTTACATGCCCTTTTCCAACATACTCTCCAAGTCCCTTTCCTATATTAAGACAACTATAATGATGATTGTAACATTACCTGTTGCTTGATCCTTCCTTCCTTCCTTCCTTCCTCCCTCCCTCCCTCCCTTCCTTCCTTCCATCCTTCCTTCCTTCCATCCTTCCTTCCTTCGCCAGCTCGATCCACTGTGGGCTTGTATCTTGACATCCCTTTTTCGGAAAAGTTTCAAGACGGTTGTCTTGGATTCTCTGGTGCGCAACAAATTGGGGGCTAAGCAACGTATACAGCTCTGTCCATGTTTGTTTCCCCATCATTGCACATTGTTACTGCTATAAAATCATTATGGCACTGAGATGGGGTTGTTGTAAGGTCAAATAAGGTCACCAGAGAATCCAGAGAATCAAACACAGGATGTCACTGGATCCTGTGCAGTGACAAACAAAATAATCATAAATCATAAAACACCATCAGTGCTGCAACAGCATCTGCCTACATCTTTTACCAGCCAATTAGACTATTGCCTATTTGTTGGATTAAAGAGAGGTTCTCTCTTTCTTTAACCTGTTTCTAGTTGCTGCAGCAATCAATGACATTTCTGTTGGTCGTATTTGTGGTTGCTCCATAAAGACATAGAGCTCTCCATGCAAAGGCACACCCCATTCACATGAAGATCATCATGTGTTAATGGAGGAATCACAACAGGCCCTTCAGACAGGCCGGCATCAAATATGGATCGAGATATCTCTAATTAAGAATAGCAGACTCTGTCACCACACAGGAGAAACACTGGAAAAGTTGCTACCCCTGAAATTGCTGCAACTCCCGTCGACAGGCCATACTAAGCAACTCCTTGCATATAGAAAACTAGCATGTCAAGGTGATGGGGAGGCTATGACACCATGTTTTTTGCATTCAGAGATTTTACCATACTGAGGCTTCAATGTTTTGGTGCGGATGCAATGCAAACCCAAGATGTTTCCTGACCTTGATGAGTCCTCCATGAGTTCCCTCCTAATACAGCATGCACCATTAGTATGGTGGCATCACTACTGAAAAGTTCACTAGGTTTGGTCCCTGAAAAGCATTAAGCTCTGCAAGCCCTAACCTGTAATCTGATGTGATGCTGTCCTAATGATGTTTCTCAGTTCAGGATGAACTATGTTTAAGAATTAAGCCATCAAGTGGGAGTAAAGAGGTCAAATCAAGTCAATTGATCTATCATTTGTTGTCCTGATCTGAACAGGAAAACTTTACGCCATTTCCTGGTGAAGCAAGCCAATGTCCACTAATGTTCGGTATTGCATGGGTGGAGCCATCACCATACCTAGGAACCCTTCCCTGCGCAGGGCGATGCTCCAAGCTGGATCATGGGTGGATCACCACATGGGCCGGTTGTGGGTTCCTCTTTATATTCTGACAGTTCCTGGCACGTGTGTTTCCTGGAAAAAGTGGGTGCTCAAAGGAGAGGACAGAGGGTGCGAAGAGAAGACAGAACAAAAAAGTATACACCGTAATGCAGACAAAACAAGTTGTCAGAACCTTTTCCCAGTCATGAAGGAGATCAGCAAAGCCAACCCCCTCGGCTAATCTCAAACATATATGCAAACTGCATTAACAAGACTGATGTGCTATGAGTCATTGAACGCAAGAAGTTTCATGTGCTTAAAATACAAGGAACAGAGCTGATGGCAAGTGGGACATTGCTTTGTGATTGGTTGGTTCATTCATTCATTCATTCATTTTTTTATTTGGATCTCTGCAAATATTTGCATTTCTGGAGTCCTAGATTCTGCAGATGGCAACCTCAAGCCATCTGTCTCCACAACTTCCAGATGGTTCAAACTGGTAGTGAAACTGGGATGGTGGAGATATACAGGACAGCTGAGCCGATGAGATGCTGGCTTGATGTTACAGAAGGAATGTACGTGTATGTGTGTAAATAGTAACATATTGCGTTTTCGGTTCCTTCTGCCGAAGACCGTGGATTCTGGTGATTAGGACAGGCTGAACCACCTCCAGCCAATATTTGTTGGCATTGGTTGCCTTTCTTTTGTTGTCAGTCGATTCCAGCTTGTCTGCAAATGATTTGATTCAGAGCAGTTCAAGATACGGCTCAAATCAACAACTGTTTCGGCTTTAATTCACACTGATTAATCACACTGTTAGCCAAGGGCACTTGCACTCAGGACATGCTTAAATTGGTTTGTTTTTCAATCCTATGAAAATGGGGTGCATCTGGCTTGTAAAACAGCCTGGCAGTCTGAAGCCTGAATCACCTCCAGGTGATACCAGAGAATTTTGTAAACTGGAAAAAGTGTTAGGGCTTTGATATTCTTTTTTTTTCTTGGAAGTTCTTGCTCTGTGCCCAATGAGTAATCCAGATAGGTGTGGGTAGGAGCTAGTAAAAATGTGCTGTGGGAAGGTCAATTTTGCTAATGTTCTTACAAGGCTGGGATCATGAAGCAACCATAACAGAGCGCACTTCAAGCAGGGTGTCCATATGACCGGAAAAACCCGGATTTGTCCAGATTTTTAGCCTCCTGTCCTACATTTTGGCTTCATTTTTTAACTTTGTGATAGTGTACACTACCCCATCATGTCAGATGTTCTTGGATTTGTATTGAAGAGCAGAATCCAATGCAAAAATCAGTTTTGAGATATCTCCTTCCTATCAAAAGTTATGGCCCCAAACCAAAAAATAAAAAAAATATTAAAAAAACATTTTTTTGCAATTTTTTAAAGCGGGTAGGAATTTTGGCCTTGGGGTTCAGGAATTTTGGGTTTGACATCTGATCACCCTGACTTCAAGTGGTCAAAGACCTCATTTATATGCTCATCAGCATCAAGCGGCCACGCTTTTCCTGGACAGCATTGTGTTCCGCAAACTTTTGGAGAGACTCTCGGTTTAAATACTTTCCAAGAACACTTTTCTCTGGGGATGGAAAACTGAGAGCTCAGCTTAGCCTTTTCTTCCAAATGCTATTTTTTCTACTTTTGGGTTGTCTGTAGGTAGCTTCTGAGCAGGTAAATCTCCACCTGCCACAAGAAATATTCCTGTCCAGGAAAAAAAAAAACATTATTGCAGAAAGAATAGTTTTAAAGTGAACTTTAATTGTCTCAGCGACAAGGTTACAGTGTGGTTTTTTTGGAAGCCATATCCAGAGACTGTACCAGATGTGATGACCATGATGTGAAGGACTCCATCTGGAACATGCTCCAGCCTGGGGAAGGTGGAATATAAATTCCTCAAATAAATAAGGCTGCAACCCTAAACACACATTCCTGGGAGTAGGCCCCATTGAATACAATAGGACTTACTTCTGAGTAGACATGCTTAGGACTGCTCTGTAAATAATCATTCCCCATTTTGCTGAACTTAGCAAATAGGGTTGCCATATGACCTGAATATGGTTGCCATATGTCCTGAATCTGCTAGGCAAGTAAAGCTGACTTACTCCCCCCTTCTCCTCAGGTATGGATCTATAGGTGGGAAACTTATTTTGGTAGATCAAAATTGTACAGACTTCCCTAGTGTTGGTTCAAATGTAAGATATCTCTTTACACATTTCCTCAAGTCGGCATCATCATCAAGGATCTGTTGCTAAAATGTGGCATGCAAGAACTTTCAGCAGCATCCTCTTGAGCGCATTGCGCATCCCCAAAAGGTATGCTTCACAAGAGCTGCTGTCAAGCAGATGATAATTATTTGGGTTCTGGAACCAATCGTCTGAGTTTCCATTATTCCCTATGGGAAAATCTGCTTCACGTAAAGAATGTTTCATATAACAAACATGCCTCAGGAATGAATTAAATTTGTTACATGAGATGCCACACAGTGGCACTTCGCTTAACAAGCGCCTCGCTTAACAAGTGTTCCACATAACAAGCAAAAATTTCCACGAAATCTTGCTTCACATAACAAGTTCCGCTTCACTTAACAAGCAAGCACATTATGGGCACGTGTGCTATGCAGCCCTGACGCTCTGCATGGAGGCTCTGCTGGCCAGCGTTGCTGCCTCTATCTGCTCCCAAATGCCCCCACTGAACACCTTGAACCTCCAGCAGTAGCCCAGGTAGGCCTCCCAGGAAAGTGTCTTTGATTGCAGCCTCCTAACCATGTCTACTGAGAAGTAAGCCCCATTGTGTTCAATGGGGCTTACTCCCAGGAAAGTGCTTTGATTGCAGCCTCCTAACCATGTCTACTCAGAAGTAACCCTCATTGTGTTCAATGGGGCTCACTCCCAGGAAAGTGTCTTTGCAGTCTCCTAACTATGCCTACTCAGAAGTAACCCCCACTGTGTTCAATGGGGCTTCCTCCCAGGAAAGTGTCTTTGCAGTCTCCTAACTATGTCTACTCAGAAGTAACCCCCACTGTGTTCAATGGGGCTTACTCCCAGGAAAGTGTCTTTATGATTGCAACCCAAGTAGACTTCATAGGATGACGCACACTGAATGCATGTTTTGAATTTAATCCCAGTTTTTGTCATCATTTTTACATGCAGTTCATATTTTCATATGAATATTTTGGGGGTTGTGGAACCAATTGTCTGAGTTTCCATTATTTCCTATGGGAAAATCTGCTTCGCTTAAAGAGTGTTTCACTTAAAGAGCATGGAATTCTGCCATCTTCCTGCTTACAAAAGGGGACACTGAAAGGTTTACCAGGAGGAGGGCAGGAGGTCCTGGGGAGGGGGACTGAGGAGCATCGGTGGGAGCCTCTGCTCCTCCTCCTGCATCCGCGGAGGGCATCCCTTCCCAGTCAGTCCCGCAGAGGGGCCGGGCTTGTGCTTCTGCTGCCGCCTCTCCTGCCGCGTCACTCCGGAGGAACTTTGAGGAGCTCCCCGGAGTTGGGCAGCTGCAGACGGTGCGCAGCGCAGCGCTGGTGGGGCCGCCGCTCCTGCTGCTCTCCGCGGAGGGAGGGAAGGAGGGAGATGCGCCCAGTCCTGGCCCTCCAGCCCCCGGTCCGGAGTGACTCCGCTCCCCGCACTGACTGCCTCCACCCGCACCACTCCCCTTAATTTGGAGTGACTTTGATCCGGAGCGACCTCTTTCCACCCCGGAGTGACTCCGCTCTCCGGTCCGGAGAAGCAGCTCCGCCTGGATCTGACTGTCATCCGGAGTGACTCCGCTTTCCAATCCGGAGCGACTTAACTTTCCAGTCCGGAGCCAACTTTAATCCGGAGCGACTCCGCTTTCCTATTCGAAGTGACTTTAATCCGGAGCGAGCCTGGACCGACCTTGATCCGGAGCGCCTGCTTTGCTGGGAGTTCTGCAGCGGTGCTCGATGAGCCGCCAGCTGGAGCCCCGCAGCCCCCCGGGGGCGCCCTTGTCCCGGAGTCGGGGGTCTGCGCCCTGCAAGCGGCTCCTGCTGCAGGACCCCGAGGACGCCCCCTCCGCCAAGACCCCCCGCGCCGCCCCCGACTGCGCCCACGACTGTCTCGGATCCCCCTGCGCCCCCGCGCCCCCCGCACCGCCAGGACCCGCACACGGACCCTGCCTCCTCGCCGGGTACCTCCTCCTGCCCCTGCCCGAAGGAAAGAACCTCTCCCGGGCGCTGGACGTCGACACCGGCAGGGAGCTCCGCTGCAAGGTAGGCTGTTCTCCCGCTCGCCCCGATGGGCCTACTCGCGAGGAACAAGGTCGCCTGCAAGGCAGGCTAAAAGTGGGGCACAGAAACCCCACCCGCAGTGAAGACCTGGGCATGTCTACTCGGAAGTAAGTCCCATTGTTTTCACTGCTGCCCACTCCCAGGAAAGTGCGACTAGGAGTACATAGCCCAATCCTATGCCTGTCTACTCAGAAGTAAATCCCATTATAGTCAGTGCCGCTTACTTCCAGGGAAGTGTGGATAGGATTGCACAGCTCAAGCCTATGCCTGTCTACTCAGAAGTAAACCCCATTGTGTTCAATGGTGCTTACTCCCAGGGAAGTATGGATAGGATTACAGCCTGACAGCCTAATCTTATGCTTGTCTACTCAGAGATAAGTCCCATTATACTCAGTGCTGCTTACTCCCAAGGAAGTGTGGATAGGATTGCATATCTCAAGCCTATTCCTGTCTACTCAGAAGTAAGTCCCATTATATTCAATGGTGCTTCCTTCCAGGGAAGTGGAGAATGGATTGTGGTCGGAGAAGAAATGCATAGGATGGGCCTCTTATTGGGGTTCTCTGCGCTTTGAAACTGCATAATTTGTGTGCAGTGCTTTTACTTGGGTGTAAGGCTGCCATCCTGTGCACACTTACCTTGGAAGCAAGACCCATTGACTATGATAGGTCTTATATCCGAGTAGATCCATGGACTATAATGGGACTTGGAGCACAATCCTAACCATGTCTACTCAAAAGTAAGCCCCATTGCAGTCAATGGATCTTACTCCTAGGAAAGTGTCTTTCGGATTGCAGCCTTAGGTGCATAGGTGGCTCTACCTTCATTGTCCCATTAACTGAATGCATTGTTCCATTAACTAAGGCTTGCAGTCCTAACCACACTTTCATGGGAGTAAGTACTATTGAACACAACGGGAGTTGCTTCTGAGTAGACATGCTTAGGATTGCACTAAGTCCCATTAACTGAATGAAGTTTATTTCCAAGTAAACACATGTACAGACTTTGCAAGTTTTCTAAGGTCAGATCCGAACTGTGGCTACTGTATAGACATATATTGGTGTCAGCAGACAAGCTCATCTACGTAGGAGGGCATTTTCCAGCTTGGTCGGGTGCGCGTGGAGCACTTAAGATCTTGTCGTAAACAAACTTTATTTTTAAATTTGTGGTTGTTTATTTATTAAAATTAAATTAACTTTATTGATTATAAATAAATAACAAAGGTTTATTTTTAATGTGTGGATGGAAATTAGGGTTCGATGCACGCACATGTATGTGTACTGTTCCCCAGGCCTTTTGGAAAGGGTTAAGTTCCCATCCGTAATTGTCATGCGCTCCCCTGATGCACAATAGTACGCAACCAACCAGGACTTGGCTTCGACAAGCATAGCTTTCCAAGTTTTCCATGAGGTGTCTTCGGCTCTTTAAATAAATAAAATGCACACTCCACCGACCATGTCTATTTTCCTAGGCTGCTTTCCAGAGTTGGCTAGTTAGTTGCGGAGACTAGTTTATTGCTGCCACCTGCCGTTTGCAGGCATCATTCCAGAGCTGTTATCCTGCAAACTGAGTTCATAGAATAGTCCTGATGCGTTGGCGCATTAGTAGCGCATTTTATTGTAGTGCATATTGGCGCATTTTATTATCATAACATGATGCTAACCTTTGGAAAAAACTCATGCTATTGTACTCGCTTGTTTCCTATAACCGCTGCAGGCAAGTTTTTGAATGATACAGAATGAAATGTTGAGAGGAGAACATGGGTGTGATGTGGCCAGGTTGGTGGTTCAGCTCTGATCAGTGACTTAGAATGAGTAACTTTTGGGGTAACGAGTAACTTTCGAGTAACGGGTAACTTTCGTTTGAACTGGAGAGGAAATGGTACAAACTGCTGGAAAAAAATCTCTCTTTGGCTGCAATCCTAAAGACACTTTCCTGGGAGTAAGATCCATAGAACGCAATGGGGCTCACCTTTTGAGTAGCTATGGTTAGGATTGGGCTCTTACTCGCTGGAAGGCTTGCAGGGTCGGATGAATGAGAATGATGACATTGTGTGTATGTCATGGTTTCCAGTCAGGCCTCGGATGTGAGTAACCCAGCGGAGCATTGCAGGTCATTAGGAGAACATGACTGAAGTCTTGCAAAACAGCTGTGAATAAAACATGAGAGGCTTTAATCCTCTCCCTTGCTTCAAGTTTGTTGTAACCTCTGAGTAGCTTGGTTACCATTACTGTCGGGCTGAATCACTGCCGACAACTCAGAAGGTGAATGTTTTGTGCACGTAATGTTCTCTCTCCCCCTTTTCTCCTCTCTGTACTATCCTTGTCAACTCGGAAGAATGGTTTATATAAGCTCTGTATATATATGAGTTGGTGGCATAGTTACAGGGGGGTGGAGGAGTCAGTTTTGGAGGGAGCCTCACCCTGGTGGAGCCATTCCAGGCAGAGGGAGCAAAAAGGAGCCAAATAATAGTTTGTATAAGCTGTTTATATAGATGAGTCAGTGGCGTAGCTAGAGGGGGGCAGAGCAGTCAGTCTTGGAGGGAGCCTCACCCCTTCGGAGCCAACGGCTCCGAAGGGGTGAGGCTCCCTCCAAGACTGACTGCTCTGCCCCCCTCTAGCTACGCCACTGACCCACGTTCATAGGTTGTTACTGGTTATGCTCTCACAGAATTTGGGAAATGGGCTTTTCTTGGAAATGGGAATTTGGGAAATGGGCTTTCCTTAGTTGTAGGCATTGCTTGCCAGGCGATAAAGCGTGAGCAGGAATTGGCGGGTATTCCAGTCTGATGTAGGAAAATTGTGGTGTGATGTTTATAGTGACAACATCTCAAGAGGAGGCAAATATTTCCAAGACTGCCTTGCGCAAAAAGGGTTTCCTTCCTGGATGAGATTAAATCCCGTAGGCCGTGTCCAGAGGCAGCCAGATAATTTCTATATGCCTTTTTGTAACCTTGGGTTTTCCTGTCTCTCCCATTTCTGTTTCCAGGTCTTCCCCCTCAAGCACTACCAGGACAAAATCCGCCCTTACATCCAGCTTCCGTCACACCGAAACATCACGGGGATCGTGGAAGTGATTCTGGGAGAAACCAAGGCCTACGTCTTCTTTGAGAGGGACTTTGGTGACATGCACTCCTATGTGCGGAGCTGTAAG
This sequence comes from Cryptoblepharus egeriae, assembly GCA_030015325.1. NCBI lineage: Eukaryota > Metazoa > Chordata > Lepidosauria > Squamata > Scincidae > Cryptoblepharus > Cryptoblepharus egeriae. The sequence continues at coordinate 10,212,999 of JAREYC010000003.1, read as the reverse complement.
CGCTTACCGGAGCAGGAGGCTGCCCGCCTCTTCAAGCAGATAGTCTCGGCAGTTGCGCACTGCCACCAGTCCGCCATCGTGCTCGGGGACCTCAAACTCAGGAAATTTGTCTTTTCCAGTGAAGAAAGGTGAGCAAAGATGCACGGTACTTGCGCTAAGGAGGATCTCTGGCAACTCCACAAATTTCATCTGTGTAGATGAAATTGATCACAGATACTACAACAACTATACTAAACAGATACTACCAATCATTATATACTTGGCTTTGGCTGCAATCCTAAATACGCTTTCCTGGGAGTAAGATCCATTGATCTTTGGGGTGAGGCTCCCTCCAAGGACACAGTGGGGCTTGCTTCTGAGCAGACACAGATAGGATTGAGCCCTTTGATCGTTAAATGTTTGCTAGAGAGAATACTTGGATTTAAATAGTCGGCGGCTCGGTAAAATCAATGTTTAGATTCAAAATTGTTGTTATTTAGTTGTGGATGCGGATAGAAAGCTGGTGGGAAAGCTGCAATCCTAAAGACACTTTCCTGGGAGTAAGACCTATTGAACATGATGGGACTTACTTTTGAGTAGACATGGTTAGTTTGCAGATGTTAGTGGTTGTATGCATATGGGACTGAAGTGTTGGTTCTCAGCGTAGCAATAATAATTTAAATCTTTAGTGAATTTAAATATCTGGCGCTCAAATATGCAGACACTGGTTGTGACTGAGAATTGTGATAATGGCATTGGTTGGTGATTGATCACTTGATATAGGCAAGAATGTAGGGGTGGCCCGTGGATATGAGTGTGTGGGGTGTTGACACTGCAACTTGTTTTACATACACACAGTGTGTAACTATTAACTTGTGCTTAACTAGGACATGTAGTTGGAAGACACCAATGAGACGCTTGCTCTCTGCAAGTCAGCCTTACCTGTCCAGTTGGGAATAGGCATCCTCCACTTATTGGATGGGTTAGGGACCAGAGCACCATCCAAAAGTAAAAACTTTTGATAGTTTGATACAGTTAATAACTTCACACCATGATTAGAATTGGGGGCACTTCCGAAACACTTTTAAGAACATAAGAAGAGCCTCCACTGGATCAGGCCAAAGGGCCATCTAGTCCAGCTTCCTATATTGCACAGCAGCCCACCAGATGCTCCAGGAAACACATATGACACCTGCATCCAGATGCCCTCCCCTGCATCTGGCATTCTGAGGTTGTCCATATACATCCTGCAACAGGATGCAACATATAGTACATTCCTGCAACAGGCAGGGGGATGGACTAGATGACCTATTAGGTCCCTTCTGATATATGATCTATTAAATAAATACATGAATTGTTTAAAAACCAAATGAGGTCTTAGGGATGGAATTAACTCTGGAGGAAATATCACTGGTGAAGGAAAGGTTCATTCTTGAGGCTGGCTCCTGTTTTGGAGAGAGGAGGGTGGCATCTTCATTGAATTAGTGTTCTGCAAAGTGGAGAGGAGGCAGATGTGAAGCCTGCCTGTCTTCCGTTGTCCTCCTTCACAGATCTGATGTCATGCTTTTGGGGTGTAGGCCTGACGGATCTTGCTGTGAAAGTGCAATCAAAAAAAAAAGGGGGGGTCGCCTATTAAATATGACGTGGTAGGTTTTGTATGCGGAACCTTAGTGGAGAGGAAGAGCGAGAAAGAGGAGAACGTGGAAGCATAGAGCAAATTTTGCAAAACTTTCCTTGGATAATGTATGTGGGCAGCCATGAATAGGTGTGAAAAACTAGCCTGCTTGAACTCTGTAGGAGTCCTGCTTTTGATAGAGGCAGAAACTATTTCACACTTGAAGGCTGCAATCCACGCATTGCTGATGCCTTCGTCAGCCATGGATCGTGGGGAGTACTTATTAAATTTCAGCCTTGCTTAAAAAAAAATCCCACCTGTTTTGAGATGAGGAAGCAACTGGCTCTCTTCATCTTTTTTTGGTGTTGCATCCACAAACCACTTGTTCCTGAGTGTGTCTTTTCTGTGGTCCATTTCTGGGACCCTTCAAAGAGCTTCCAAATATATTGATGGATCCCGATGATTCTGAGCCAGAAAGTGAATGCAAATGGTGCGCCTTAGGGACTGACTTCTCTTGGCGTGAACTGGGATGTGAAAGGGGGAAAAACAAAGCAGCGAGTGTGGACACACCTTCAGCCATTGTGAAGCTGTATGTGTACATGGGAGGAGGAAAGCGCTGATAACAGCATGACGTGTGTGAACTGAGCCAAGAGAATGAACCCTATGGATGACTTCCTTCTGTTGTTGCTTTTTCAGCATTCAAAGTCATACTGCCTCCAAACATGAAGGTGCTTCCATCTATGCTTTATATGATAGATGCTATACATGACATGACATATATGACATACTGTATTTACTTGAATCTAATGCTCACCTTTTTAGTCTCCAAAATCAGGGTGTGCATTAGATACGACGGTTAATTAGATTCAAGTAAATGTGGTATTTTTGAGTATAAGTATAGGGTGCGCATTAGTTTCGATGGTGTATTAGATTTGAGTAAGTGCAGTATATAGGCAGGCCTCCATCAGTTTTGAAAGACTATGGTATCGTGCTTGGCGCATATATATCAGTATATATGATATATGCTATATATGGCATGAAAGTGCATCCATCTATGTTATATATGATATTGTTATCACATAGTTCTCATGGCTGTACCATATGCCATGCTTTACAATGGCAAGGATCCATGCATTCACTTGCAAACTAGGAATTCAGTAATCATGTGTGAATAAGTACCCAGTGACAGAATCTCTTGGTTGGGGATTCAAGCAAGACCATCTGGTGACTTATATGGGTATAAGTGACTTATAAGTTATGATGGGTATGGTGACTTATAAAACAGTAGCGGACTTTTTCATATTTGGCCGCCTCCGATAAACAGAAGCACTGGCTGAAATAGCCGCTTGCACCTGGTGCAGCTAATTTGGAAACGGAGCATTGCACTGGGCCGATGTCATCCACTTTGTGTTTGGTGACCGGAGGGTTAAGCAACGCCAGGCAAGACCTCAATGCAGCAAGCACAGGTGCAGGGTTTGGATGTCCCATTGGCCGGCCAGTCGGCAGGCAGAGGAGGTTGAGTCATAATTTTCCATTTGCAAGGGGTAGTGAGATTCGTACGTTAGGACAGAAAGGTCATGCTGAGGACAGCAAGCAATTTAATACTTTCACAGGCGAGCTGAAGTGCAAGGAGGTAAGCAAGCAATTTCAGAGCCATTGGAAATCAGAATATTTAGTCTATTGATATTTTTAAAATCCAGAACTGACCCAATTAGAATAAACTAACTGGGCCTAGGATGTTTACAGAAAAAGTTTGTAACATGGAATGCCAGGACTTTTTTTTGGGGGGGGGGGGGGGGGGTAGGTTAATATACAGGGTAATTGAAAAGTATTGCCCTATACTGAAATCTATATTTTAAAATAGGGAGTTACTTTTCAATCTCCCTGTAGATCTGAACTGAAGTGTTATACTATTTCTGGGACAAAAAAGGATGTGGGTTTTGGCTGTGATCCATGAGCCAATTAAGGCTTGACGTCACCAGGATGAAATGTCTCCAGTCCAGGATCTCTGCCAAATCCAGTGCATGTATATAAGGGCTGGGCCTCCGTATATCGCTCTGTAATCAATCGATGAATGGAATTATGTGAATGGATCAATTGTGTGAATGGAAAAGTGTCGTTTTTTTGTATGATGTGTTCAGTGATGTGCAAGAGGCTTTCTTTGGAGCCAAGCGTATTCTTCCATTTTACTCTCACTGCCTGAAATGGCTCTGAAGCGGAGGGGTCCCCTGCACACAGTGGTGCAGCTTCTTCCAAAACATAGTGGTTTGCACCCCCTCTAGCTATGCCACTGGCCTAGTGCCAGTTTACACATAATGGATACATCACTCTCTTCTCACCCAATGACTCCATCCCCTTTGCATGGGTTGTTCCTGATTTAAAAGCTTTACAACATTTCTCTGTAAAACAACTTTGTGAACTTTTTTGGACGTTGCTGAAAAATATCAGTATTCCCAACGATGATGATAATGTCGTTGATTAATGTGAAACTTCTGCTCGTGGCTTTGATCTGGCAAACTTGCACATGCTTGCAGGTAACTTCTTCATCCTACAGTCAACTGATGTGGAACATTTTTGTGTGAGCAATGCCTCGGTTGCATCATGGTGATCTTATATTACCAGTGCAATCCTAAGCATGTCTACTCAAAAGTAAGTCCCATTATATTCAATAGTATACTCCCAGGAAAGTGTGGTTAGGATTGCAGCCACAGTTAACTGCTTAGAACTTTAAAATTAGAGGTATAATCCTAGCTTACTTTTACTCAGGGGTATAGTCCTATCTTACTCATGGACAACCAGCACTCTACTTAAAGTTCATCAACATACATGTTATTTAAAAACATTTCAGTCCCACCATTCATCTCGTTTGAGGTATAGTCAAGGCCAAGTTCACATTCAATACATTCAAACAAAATACATAAAATGCTGATCTGATAACACCATTTTGGGTAAAGGGCCTTTTATTATTATTATTATTGGGATGTACTTGCACACTTGATGAATTGTTGATGAATTATTATTTTTGGGATGTACTTGCATGCACAGTTTGGTAACCTGTGTTGTCCTCTTCTGTTCTCCAGGACTCAGCTGAGACTAGAAAGCTTGGAAGATACTCACATCATCAAAGGGGAGGATGACGCTTTGTCAGACAAACATGGCTGCCCAGCCTACGTCAGTCCAGAGATCCTGAACACAACTGGGACTTACTCTGGGAAGTCAGCCGATGTTTGGAGTTTAGGAGTAATGCTGTACACTCTCCTGGTGGGACGCTACCCCTTCCATGACTCGGACCCTAGTGCTCTGTTTTCTAAAATCCGCCGCGGACAGTTCTGTATTCCGGACCACGTCTCTCCCAAAGCCAGGTGTCTCATCCGTAGCCTGGTTCGGCGAGAACCCTCTGAAAGACTCACCGCCCCAGAAATTTTGCTCCATCCATGGTTTGATGCGGCTTTGGAACCTGGTTTTGTGGATCAGGACATTCGAGCTTCAGATCAAGTTGTTCCTGAGGACTCTAGCAAGGATGACAATATCAGTTCCTTTTTTTGTTAGCCCATTGCTCCGACGGGTGAAAAACCTCATACTAGCATACAAGCGCTCTTTAAAAATGTCATGTTCTGTGTAGTATATGCATAGCATTCCAAAATCTAAATGTGGTCAAGACTGTAGTACAATCTTAAGTACAAGCACACTTTCTAAGGGCTTGTGGAAAGGTGGCATCTTTTGGTTTGGTTGATGTAGGGACTTCCCCATTGAACTCCGTGGGACTCCTCCAAAAAATTTCCATCGAGGACTTGCAGAAACATGTTCAGACATGGAGTATCTGAACCATAACTGTGGGACTTCTGTGGGAAACTTGAACACATGGATTTGAAATAAGCAATCTGTGTCCTGCAGTCCTTTTTGGCTTACCTTTTAAGAAAATAGTCTGGAGCTTCTTTGGTAATGTGTATTCAGATCCACGTGCTTTTGCTGTGCTGGCAACTTTAAGCTGTTGTAGCAACTACTGCAGAGCCAGCTGGTGTCTCCTGTCTCTCATACATCATAAAATGACAGGACAGTCAGGGTTTGATTACAGAATCTTCTTGCTGGTGATGTAAAAGAGAAAATACAGACACAGGTTTTTTCCCCCTCCAGCGGCAGGTGCTATGATAGTATATGATAGGCATGGTGCAGAAATTAGTGGTATTAAAAAGCTAGCCTATCATACATTTCAGCTGGATCTCCAATGTGTAGGCAGCCTGCCTTTTAGCAGTTCTCAAATTGCTTTGGTAGTAGTCTAGATGACCTGCTTGAAATCTATCTGAATGTTGCAGCTCTCCAAGTAGCAAGGTGGAGGAGGACTGTTTCCGGCATACAGACTTTATGAAGCCGGAGTACTTATAAGTCCAAATTTACAACCTGAGCCATAGTTAAATTGAAGTACAAAACTCTTTCTCCCCCCTGTTTACTTTTGACAGGAATCTGAGTGCTTCAGAGTCATAGATAGTTTAGGTTGCTAGCTATGTCACAGTTAGTGGATTTAAATAGTTTTGTTGTAGGATACGTACAGTGCACAATCACACTGTGAGTTAATCGGTTTGAGGATTTTGTTTCTGGGCTAGCAAATGTGGAGGATTTTATGCACGTTGTATTTGGGAAGTGGCTCCAATGGTGCCTAGTTGAGGTATATTGATCTTAATTGTATTGACTAGAGCCATTGAAATTCTAGAAATACAGTACTGTCACCGGCTTTAGCACGAGAGATGATCAGTACCCTCCTTCTAATGTTTTAAGATTGATTTGGAAGACCTGTTGATTTCTATGGGTTTAGCCTTGGTGCTGAATCTCTTACTTAATCGTGACTTTTAAATATTTTCTTTTTCCAGCAAGTGATCTAGGGACTTGTTGGGACTCTTGCATCAATTAACTGGGCATCCCTCTCAGATGCACATCTAAATACCAAAATATTTGAGCAAGGTTGTAGTGGCCTCATAATCCTATCTTGTTGCATACACTAAAATATATTTGGGGTTTTTTGTGTGTAGGCATTTTCAATAACTCATTGCATCATCCTTTGGAAAAAAAATTCCCATTTTGATAACCCCAAAACTACCCCAATGGTTATGATTATATGATTCAAATTGCCCATTCCCTCCTTCCTTTACCTGGCCGTGATCAGGTTTGACTGCATTTCAAATTCATTTGTGGATAATGAATACACTCGGAATAATTATTCACTTCCTGGATGGGGAAATTAAATTCCCAACAATGATGGCGGAGATCCAGTTTGTGTAACTAGATGCTTGCCTGGTTGGAGCACAAGTGTCATCGAAGAAAGTTTTGTTAATTAGCCAATTTTGTGTTGTCTGTGGAATACCGACGAACATGGGCTAGTAGCTATTCCCGTGGAATGGTAACATGGCTTAGGTGCTAACAAAACTTAGCCAAATTCAGTTGATCAGTTGTTAATATTGTGGTACCATTTTTGAAACAGGTTTGTTTGTTCATCAAGGGTGTGGAGATGCTACGAGCTTCAGATTTTGCTTTTTAAGGAAATATCCACTTGAGTTGATGGAGGTGGTAAACCTAATATAGACACCCCTGAAGAAGAAAAGTTTATAGGGTTCCTTGTAGTTAAATCAATGAATTGTTTCCCAGATTAAGAATTGATATGTTCTGCAAGCTACGTGTGTGCATCCTCATGTGCTCTTAAATTTTATTTCTTGTGCCTATCAAGAGGTTAGGACCACTGTGATTTTTTGAGAGAGCTATGCATACCTCATTTGACATTTTTTTGGTAGTTTGTACATGACATCTTGCCATTTGAGGGTCATGATTATTGTGTGTTAAATGGCCGTAACGCGTATGTCCTAAAACTCAAGGTGTCAGAGAGCAGCTTAAATGTGAATTATGGCTGGCAATACTAACTTGACAGAATCAAGAGAATTTGAGGTGAAATTTTATGTTCTGATCTCAATTGCACTAAAGCTCTCATGATTGCTTTTGATATATTTTGTATCTGTGATACAGTGAGTGTGTGTTGTTGTTGTTTTTTTTAAAAAACTTCCTCAAACCTGCCTGTGAATCTGTATATATTGGTAGGTGAAAAGCTAATAACACTATCTTACATCTGTAAATTTGTACATATTTGAGAATCGACCTGATGAAGTTGTAAAAATCCTGTACAAAAAGTTGAATAAATCCAATTTCATAAGAAATATTCCAAGTTTCTATTCCTCCTCTTTCCCTTTGATGGATGTGACACCTTAGCGAGGGACTGGAAGGCTGGTGAGATGTTGGGGAACCCTGCAACCCTTGTGTTCTGTGCATTGCCACATATCTTAATTAGGGACTTTAGCCCAATTAGAGAAATCTAGGTCAATCAAATTACTTAATTGAATGACATTTTCATATCACACATACAATTTTGAAGGGAAGTGCCGTTGTTTTCAGTTGGGTTGGTGGATGTGTTGCTGCTATCTGCATTCCTCTTCTGGGGTGAATGCCTCTTCTAAAGTGGATGCTTGCCTCTGTTGAAGTATAAAATTATGTAACTGGCAGGCTCCACCAAAGGTAACTGGTGCATGTCTTAATGCTTCATTACAAGCATGCATCACTTAACAATGGAGATATGTTTTCTAAACTCTGTTATATGATTAGGTTGTTAAGTGAATGCTCAACCAGATAGTGCTTTTATTATATTAAGAGATACTTCTTGCTAGAAATTTCTCAGGGCACTAGAGACCCATTGCCTTGTCTTTGTATTAGGATCTTATTCTTTGGTATATAAACAGGCACTCCACTGCAGGGCATCAGAGACATGATTGCTTCATTTAAAGCCTCTTGGTTGTTCATTGGCAACCGTTGCATATATATATTTATTTAATTAATTTGTATCCCGCCTTTCCTCCCCTGCACGAGGGAGCTCAAGGCGGCTAACATCAGGAAAACAATAAAACACAATTAAAATAGATCATAAATAAAGATTAAAATACAATTAAAACACAATTAAAATGCAATTAGATTAAATAAACTGAGAACAATTAAAACATGCAGACTAAAAACATTTGTTAAAAACAGTAAAACAACTGCCCCCCCACCTCTGCCCCATTTAAAAAGCTTTGTTAAAATAAAAGATTTTAAGGCTCCGCCTGAAGCTCTGTATTGAGGGAGCTTTTCTCAGTTCTAAGGGGAGGGAGTTCCAAAGCCGGGGTGCCACCACCGAGAAGGGCCTATCTCTGGCCACCACACCTCTCACATCTCTTAATGGCGGTACAGTCAGTAGGGCCCCCTCAGATGACCGTAGGTGACGGGTCGGATTGTACAGAAGAAGGCGGTCCCTCAGATACCCTGGACCCAAGCTGTTTAGGGCTTTAAAGGTCAGGACCAGAACTTTGAATTCAGCCCGGAAACGAATGGGCAGCCAGTGTAGTCGCTGAAGCAGTGGCCCGACAGAGTCGAACCGACGAGCCCCAGCAACCACACAGGCCGCCGCATTCTGAACTAATTGAAGCTTCCGGACCGTCCTCAGAGGCAGCCCCATGTAGAGAGCGTTACAATAATCCAGTCTCAATGTCACTAGGGCATGGGTCACCATGGCCAGATCTGAGCGACTTGGGTATGGTTGCAGCTGGCGGATCAGCAGAAACTGAGCAAAGGCTCCCCTGGCCACAGCCGCCACCAGGAGAACCCCCGAGCTGTGAATATATGACCCGTTGTTATGTGACACGTGCCTATATTTGAATATTCAGCCTCAATTATTTTAGGCGTTTAAAGTTTACACTGGAGCGTTCCTTTTTTGTGGGGGGGGGGGGGTCCTTTGTAAATAGGCTGAAACTTAGCTGATTATCTGATGGGTAACAAGTATTTGGATGCTGAAATATAAACAGTGTTCTTCCAAAAGAACAGTCTCTGGACTGAAGTCTGGAGATAACACTAATCAGAATCGTGCTATACAATTAGAGGTAGCTTCCCTCTGCATATATATTGCTTCTGAACAATTTCAGTTTTAATTGTATAGCAAAGAGGAATTTAAATCCTCTTCCCCAACATACACATGAACAAAACCTCACCATCCTGGGAAAAAAACTAAAACAAGTTTTGTTTCCTCTGATCATGAAGAAGAAAAGGGAATTAGATGCTTACCTATAACAGAAACAGTCTCTGCACCTTTGCCTATACTGAGATGGTTGTGGCACACGCAGGCAGCAGAGTTTCCATGAACTTGCTGAGTGCCTGCCCAACACCATCACATCTCAGATTACTGATGTTATCTTCGTTGCTGTTGTATATGTATACAAGCTCCTGAGGAAGTCCGATTGGGTTACTCGGACTGCAGTGCAAGTCAATCTTGAACAAGCTTAAAGTAGGCTTTCTTCAAAGGGCCTTGTGTATTTTGGTTAACAGATAAATGGCCAACCTCTGTGATTCTAAACACATTTAGAAGAGGGACTCTTGTCTAAACGCTCCCTGCTACCAAACAGGACTGGTGATGCTACAGGTCCCCCCATTAACAGCAAACAAACACACATAGCTGACCTATAAAATATTGCCATGCAAAATTGTGGCCCCAAGTCCCATCTGCTGTCTGGAGTCCACTGGGGTCAACTGGCAGGCTTTGGGTTGTGATGTTTTGCAAGTCAGTCCACAACACGAGACTGAGGGCGCAATCCTAAGCATATCTGCTCAGACTGAAGTTGACATATATCCCTCCCCAAAAACAGGGACAATCCTAATCTGGGGGGATAGTGTTCACATACTGGCAAATGGGACAGAGGGTCCTGCCCCAATTTTGTGGAAGAGAATTATGGCAACCCTATTTATGGAGGGTTTTGCAAATGTTATGCAAATGTTTTGCAAAACATTTGTTCATGGCATGATATCCAGTTATTGCCATTTGATGACAATCACAACCTAGAGGGAGGTTATGGAGGGGTGGTGCTGGGGGCTGTTATTAAAAAAAACAAGAGTCTGATTATTTTAAAAAGCCCCAGTCTCGTCCATTTATTTACAGTACAAAAACAGCCAAACAAGCCTGATCCGCTGGGCTCTGCTTCCATATTTGGCCTGGAAGTAGCAAGCGTATCAATTACATTCTACGAAGTGCAAACATTAGCATAACTGCATGAGGCAATCATGGCCCTAACAACGGAAAGACCAAAATAAATAAGATTCACAGAGCAAGAGGTAACGCTTTTCTCTTAGGGCCAAAGCGGTGGAGCTGCAGAGACAAGTGCATTCCTAGCATGCCCGCTGCCTTCGCCTGGCAGAGCAAAGTGGCACTTCTCTCAGAGCAAACCTTCTTTTCCTATTGAAACAGGATCAGTGCCTGATAGCCTATCAGTGACAGACGTCGCCAGTCAGTGCCCATTACAATGGGAAGATCAAAGATCTTCATGCAACTCATGATTTTTAGTGGGTAATTAAGTTCTAATTAGAGGGAAGAGCTGAGGTGAGATCTTCCCCAGGGTGTAGATAGCATCTGCAGCTACTGGATTGGTTGGAAATACAACCGAGGCTGCAATCCTATCCACACTTTCCTGGGAGTAAGCCCCCTTGACTATAATGGACTTCTGATTAAACATGCATAGGATTGGGGTCTGAGTCCAGAATTTGTAAGTCCCATCGATTTTAGTGGGACATGAGATGCTGCTTAAGGACCTACCGTATTATCCTGGTGACCATGGCTGCAATTCTAAAGACACTTTCCTGGGAGTAAGACCCACTGAACATAATGGGCCTTACTTTTGAGTAGACATGGTTAGGATTGCACTCTATATGTCATAACTGGAATAAAGCCTCCTCCCCCTGGAATGTAGAACATCCAGGAAAAATGTAGGACATGATAAAATAAAAGCCAAAAACACCCATATAAATTCTTTTGTGTGTTTAAGATGATCACTATATTATTAAATTCAAAACTATTATGTATAATTTATTACAACTACTGTATTTACTTGTATCTAACACTCACCCTTTTCAGTCAAATTCAGTCTCCAGAATCAGGGTGCGCATTAGAGTCGATGGTTAATTAGATTTGAGTAAATACAGTATTTTGGTTATAAGTAAAGGGTGAGCATTTGATTTGCTACCTGCTCACAAGAAAATGGAGGACAATGATGACTTTTTTCAGGACATCAGGTTTAAAAAGAGGACATGAACTAGAAAAAGAAGACATATGGTGACCCTAACCTATTCCTAACTAATTTGCAAGTGCTGAAGCATCTGCAGTGGGGAAACATCCTCAAGGTGGGATTTTGGAACATTTGTCCTGTTCTCGAACTCTTTGCGCAAAAGCTCTCTGTTCCTCACCTCTTCCTCTTCCTCCTCCTCCTATTCCTCCCACTGCCTGCTCCCTGTGCCTGTTTATCTACGGTCTTGTGGGTAGGCAAAAAGGCAGTGTTCTACTGATACTGATGGTGGTGCACTGTGCATGCCACCGTACAGCCACGTACACAGCAGAACCCATGTTCTGCTGTTGTAATTGTATGTTTCTGTAAGTTCTTGTAAGTTTGGGTTGGTCTGTTTCTATCACAGTCACGACATGTGACATTAAAAAGCATCACTAGTTATGACGTGCTTCAGTTTTCGTGGGTGAATAGTACCTAGATTAGGGTTCTGGGCAGACTGGGTTCATGGTAAAAGGAAAGGGAACCTATAAAACTATGGCCCCATCCTAGACTCTATCCTAATTGTACCCCTGGCCCTTCCGCCTTATTTATCAAGAGGAGGGAAAGACCTCCTGTTGCCATCTGTTGCTTTGGACATTCTGAGATACAGTGATGCCTCACGTAACAAATTTAATTCGTTCTGGAGGCATGTTTGTTACATGAAATGTTCTTTACGTGAAGCGGATTTTTCCATAGGAAATAATGGAAACTCAGATGATTGGTTCCACAACCCCAAAAATACTCATATAACAATATTAACTGGATGTAAAAATGATGACAGAACACTGGAATTGAATTCAAAACATGCATTCAATGTGCATGATCTTATGAAGTCTACTTAGGCTGCAGTCCTAAAGACACTTTCCTGGGAGTAAGACCCATTTAACACAATGGAGCTTACTTCTGGGTAGACATGGTGAGGAGGCTGCGATCCAAGACACCTTCAAAGTGTCTCCCCACTTTCTCCTTCTCTCCATCCTGAGCCTCTCTCTCCCCTGTTCCCTTCTGGCCATCCCTGAGCTGCTTCCCTCTTCTCCACTGCTCTTCTCTCCCTCTGCCCAGCGGACGCCCAGCCACAGGAGGAATAGCATGGAAGTGTTGCTTTCACTATGGGCAGGTGCGCTAGGCAGCCCTGACGCTTTTTAAACAGGCTGCCGGCCAGCGTGTCTGCCCCAACTGCCAACGAATGTGTTCTTTATGTGAAGCACTTTCTTTATGTGAAGCAGAATCTTAGATAAATTTTTGCTTGTTACTTGAGACATACTTTACATGAGGCATTCTTTACGTGAGGCGCCACTGTACTTTAGATCTAAAATAAGGAGGTTGCACTTACATGTTGTGGCTTGTAACCCATGATGGTTATTTGTCCACTGCCCTTTAAAGGCATCTAGACTACATCCACTCACCACATCCTCAGGTGTTCCACAGACTTACACATTAGGTAAAGAAATACTGTATTTTATCTGTCCTAACTCTCCGAACACTCAGTTTCCTTGCTGACTCCACTGTTTACCATTTCACAGATTTTCTCAAGTTCTTTTTTTAAAAACCCAGCTGAAGTCACGTCTGACACTGGCAAGGAAAGCAGTTAGGAAGAGAAGTAGAAGTATTTTTGCTGACAATCCCTTTGCACTTCCACACTGAAGGAACTATGGGCATCAAAGCCTTTTTGATCGTAGTCAACAAGTGAGAGAGAGAGAGAGAGGGGGGGCTTCATCCCTGCTACTTTCACCAAATCCTACACAGCACAATATAACAAAAATGCACACGATCCCGTATGGTCCTTACATTGTGGTGAGTGTGCTTAATAGCAATAGAGAGGCAATAGGGCAGCACCAAGAGGAAGTAAAAGGGTAGGGAGTAGAAAAGAGGAGTTTGAACCCTTTTTAATTGATTAATTAGTTAATTAAGGGCACAATCCTAAGAAATTTAGGCTAGCCTAACTCATCTGGCCTATCTTTCCATCATGGTGTGGGGAGGTTGGCGCATGTTTGTGCATTGGCCTAGCCTCTTCCCCCTAGGAATAGGGCAGAAGTGTCTTCCTGCATTTTTGTGACACCCTCAGGCCAGTACAGGATTTATGCTGGGGCTTAGGCTGGCCTAAGTGGAGCTTAGGATTGCAGCCCAATCCATTGATTAATGGACTGATTAATCATCTCCCTTTACCTGATGGTGATGTAGAGATTAAGCATCTCTCTTTACCTGATGGTGATGTAGTCGAACGGTCTTCAACATGTTTCATTCCTGCAAGTTGCCACAACCGAGGCTGTGCAACCCATTAGGGTAGGTTTGCCATACATCCTATAACAATTTTGGGGGACTGTATTCACATGCTAGCAAATGGAACAGAGGGTCCTGTCCCGATTTTGTGGAAGAAAATTATGGCAACCCTATATTAGGGTCCCAACCTGTGTGAAGAACACTGGTATATATGCTCCTTTGGGAGACTGGGGGTGCCTTCTACATGGTATTAATGAATCCAATAGGATGGTCCACCTATCCATTCCCTGCAAGCTTCTATTACAGGAAATACTTCATTTCCAGTAAGAAGTGCCTTTGGACATCAGTTACAACAACAGCAAGCAGGTTTTGTATTTGATAAATGATTAGCAATGATGTCCTCAGTAGTTGTGCTTAGATTTTCTTCCTTTTGGTCCCTGTTGCGCAAATTTCAGATTAGGAAAGGATTAAGTAACAACAGTGTGGCTAAAGTATTACACATCGCGCCTGGCCATTAGCCAAAGAATTTAGCATGCAAAAGCTGACATTGCTTAACAAGTCAAATATAGCCCTGGTCACCACAAGAACTGACCCTCCTGTTGCCCAATGAAGCAGCTCAGTTTCTGCTCACTAACATGGACTCATGCTGTAGATCTCAGAACCCCGACCCATGGGCCAGATGCAGCCCGTGGAGAGCCTCAAACTGGTCAATAGCAAGTCTCTGGTCCCATAAGAGCCTCTGACTCAGTTGACCAAACATGACTGGAGCTGTGATGGTGGGATGGAGAAAGTGTGTGTGCTTTTTTTGGGTGCTGTGTGATGTGCTTACAGAAATCCTGAAAATATAATCTCATTTATTCATTAACTAGCGAAATGTACCCATGTGGTGGGAGTACAATACCCTCTGTACGCCACCCCCCCATTGCGCAACACCCTTCCATGTGCAACACTCTCCCATGTGCATCACCCTCCCATGCACAATACCCTTCCATGCACATCAAACCCCCATGCGCATCAAACCCCCCATGCACATCAAACCCCCCATACGCATTCCACCCCATGCACATAATCCCCAATGCTCCTGAACCCCCCCATGAGCAACATCCCACCATGCACGTCAAACTCCACATGCGCATCAAACCCCCCATGCACAACATCCCCCATGTGCATGAATTCCCATGCACAACATTCCACCACGTGCAACATTCCCCAATGCTCAACATCCCCCATATGCATGTACACCCATGTGCATGAACCCCTCCTGCACAACATCCCCCCATGTGCAACATCCTCCCATGTGCATCAACCCTGCATGTGCATCAACCCTCCCAGTGCATCAGCAGCAGGCACCAAACTGTTGGATCGATCTTCAGTGTTAAGTATAGGACAAAAACATGTTGCATCCCTTTTCAGTTCCTTAAGGGTTAAATTTCTCAACATTGGTTCTTGTTGTGTGTTGATGTCACAGAAGGAATTCCCTCCCCAAATGTCATGCTTCTGGTTCCAGGGGTTGGGGCAGAGAATCCCTCAATCAGGGATTCTTCAACTGGAAGTATAGGGAGGAAAAAATGTTGTGCCCCTTTTCACCCCCTTCTGGTTGGAATTTCTGAAAACTGGTTCTTAGTGAGTGCCTCCATCATGGAAGGATCACCAACCCCAAATTTCACACTTCTAGGCCCAGCGGTTTGGGCAAGGCATTGATTAGTCAGTGAATGAGTCAGTGAGTGAGTGAGTCAGTGACTTTTCATTTTTATATATACAGATTTAAGTTAGTGCTGCCATATGTCCCAAAAAACAGGGACAAACCTGATTTGGGGGGATTGTGTTGACATACTGTCAAATGGGACAGAGGGTCCTGTCCCGATTTTGTGGAAGAGAATTATGACAACCCTAATCTAAGATCCATCCCTAATCTGTTTACATTATTTTATATTTAAAATATTTTTCTGGCCCTCAAAACTGTGCAGGGTATTTGATGTGGTGCTTTATAGACCCCTGCTGTACTTCAGCGGTTCTCAAGTATTTCAGTAATACTGTGATGCTCAAAACCTGCAAGGACTTGGAGCGGGCTCTGTAGTACAGATGACAAATCCATGCAAGTCAAGCTGAGTCACCGAGAAACAGTAAATGTAACCAAGTGTAAAAGTGTTGTTGGATACAACACTTGTGTTCTCACTTCAGGTTTCAACACGTCATCTGTGCAGTGTCTTATGGTGAAAGCATTTTACAATTGTGGCCCAACTAGGAAGAGGAAAAAAAAAGAAAGATGTCCTTGTAACTTGTGGCCAGTTTTAGTTCATGTAATACGTTCCAAAGGATATGATTTTGCAAGGAGATACCAGGTCTGTTGGTAGGATTAGGAGTTACTCATCACATGTACAGGATTCAGAGGTTTGAGTATTTTCTGCCTGGGCTGTTCCTCTGATAGTGTGACCCATGCCTGCTTTACTTAGGGCTGCTTTGCACATATGCTTAGGGGTAAAGTCTGGGAAGAAAAATGCTTGCTTTCTGTCATGTGTGAAATCAATACAACAGCACCTATTGTGCACTACAAATCCTTGTGTTTGCAGCCAATGGACCAGGGATTGTCACCATTGCATGTGCTGATAGCCTTTAAGACAGGTTTAATTTAAACCTGCAACAACTGAACATCAGCATGGCATTGGGTGCTGTCATGAACATCATCACTGCTGAGGCCACTGCTGCTGCAACTACTGCTCCTACTACTATTCTTATATTACTACCACTGCCACCACATTTCTTACCATCACCAAATATACTGAAACTCTTGCTGCTACTATTACTACTACTACTACTACTACTAGGAGCAGAAACTCATTAGAAGTCACAAGTATTACTCCTAGTAATTACTCACCACCAATTACTCACCACCAATTTCTCACCACCAATTATTAGTAATACCCCTAAATCCAGAGTAACTACGGGAGCACGTAAGAGACTTTACGTGCACCCGTAGTTACTGCACCACCTAGTGAAAACCTATGGGAAATTCATATTGGAATCCAGAGTAAGTTGTTCTTACACCGGAGCAAGGACACCCCGTAGTTACTCTGGATTTTGCCCATAGTCTACTACTACTCACCACCACTGTAATAGCTACTACTAGTCACCATCATTACAATTGCTTGTATTACCACTGTTACATGCATACCACTACTCCTTCTGTAATAGGCAGAGGGCCAGTCTAGAACCTCCTGGCTCTGACAGTAGCGTTCCCAGTGCAACTCCCAGTTATCTGGTGATATACCAGCCTCTCCCACAATCTGGATTGGAGAAGGAACAGAGGGTGGAACAGAAAATGGAGAAACCTTGAGTCCTTGTGAGGAAGGCGGGATATAAATAAAGTATAATGGTGATGATGAAGAATGAAGAAGGGGAGAAAGTGGTTTATAGCACGATGGACTCTAGCTCTCTCCTTCTCGATATGTCTTCTGTTTATTCCTCCCTTTCCAGGAGTGAGATGAGTGGTGGAGGCACATGGGTGCTCAAGGTCACCATCTTACGTCTGCCTTATGGATGGCCTGGCCTTGTATGACCATCAACAGTTTTTGTGTGCTATTCTGCTACCGTTATCTTTACTACTATTAATACCCATCACCACTACTACCATCACTGCCACATTCAGACAGTTCTGTGAATACACAAATTTACTATTAAGAATTCAGTTCTCTGCTAGGAGCAGAATTCCGACCAGCTCTCATTATCAGCAACTCTATTCTCATTATCCATGAATACTATGCTGGTGTGAAGTTCACCTCCAACAGCAAGCTTTTTAGCTGCAGTGGCTGAACGTGGCACATCAGGCTGTGGCTTCCTATTCACTGCATCTGGACACCCAGCGCACAGATGCGCTCTGCTGGTGCTCTGCACAAAATGCTGAGGGTGACAATATCAGGAGAGTGGAAGGAATTTTGCAACAAAACACTAAAGGCTGGCACAGCACTTCTGAAATGGACTTACTTTTTATAAAACTTGTCTTGAAAGCGCAATTGTTGAGCATTACAAGGAAAAAACCTATTTGGAGTTGGGTCAGGCTTTGTGCCAGGAGCAAGTGAACCCTGATCTGTTCTTGCTGACTTGCTGTGACTCTGGGGGTTTGGTCTGGCTGTCCAGGAGACCGAAGTGGCCACTTGAAATAGCAATGTTTCTGGAGGTGCCACCAAAGTCATGGGTGACATTGATGCGACTGATGATTCAGTGAACATTCCAGGAGATCAGATATACTCATTTGTTCTCACATGTGACAGCTACAGTCCACTAGGAAATCCTCTTTACCGGGTTTCCCTGAAATGAATGAGAACTCATGAAACATCAAGATAGATTTAGGGGCACAATCCAGAGTAACTACGGGGAGTCCTTGCTCCGAAGTAAGAACAATTTGCTCAGGATTGCAATATGAATTTCCCATAGGTTTTCACTAGGTGATGCAGTAACTACAGGTGCACATAATGTCTCTTAAATGCTCCTGTAGTTACTCTTGATTGTAGGGTAGGTGTACCACTCTCTTCCTTGTCCCATTCCTTTTCACCCATGTTACTTTCCCTTTTTCCTACTCAGTTATGCTACTTTTGGGAGATTGGTGGATCTGGTTCATGCTGATTTTGGCCAGATTCATCCCCCCTCTTTCCTCTACTTTCCCCCAGTCCAATCTGCTTTGTGTGTTGTATGTCCCAGGATTGCCATATGTCCCAGTTTTCAGGGACTGCATTCACATGCTGGCAAGTTTGATAGTGGTCCCTGACCTGTCCCAGTTTTGTGGAAGAGAATTATGGCAAAATTATGGTATGTTGAAGGGCAGTTTATAAATTAATGGAACAGAGAAATAATTCTTCACCTCTACCCCAGGAGCAATGAACGGCAGATATCTAGTTAAGGGGAGATCTGGGCAGCACACAATTTCAAGTGAGATGCTGGTGTATCTCAATTGTATCTCAAATTGCAATCCATTGGATTCATTTGGTGAACTCATTCCTTCATAGAGTTAGGCTGCAATCCTAAAGACACTTTCCTGGGAGTAAGACCCATTGAACACAATGAGGCTTACTTTTGAGTAGACGTGGTTAGGATTCTGCTTTAATTCCAGATTCTTGGACATTTGAAAACCATGACAAAGAGAGAGAAGATACGGGAAATATTAACTGTTGCAACAAGCATCAGTTACACAATGCAAATCTTTCGATGTTCTTATCCTTTTGATTATGGCCTTAAGTGGTAGGAGCAATGTGTGTATGTGTGTTTTCGTTTTTGCAATCCTCAGCCCAGGGTGAATAATTCCCACACTGTGAAGTAACTTTTCTTCAGTTGCTTTCATTGGGAATATTATTTATTATGGGTCCAGATGCTTGTGCTGAGTGTCATCAGTATGCCGATGACAATGAGATCTACCTCTTGTTTCGATTTATTGAACCTAGGAGGTAAATAGGCACCTTGATGTGGTGCCTGGAAGCAATTCTGGTTTGGTGAAGGACCTGCTGAAACTTAACCCAGACAAGATGGAAAGACTTCTTTTTATACATTTAAATGACGTGAATCATGGTGTGCAATCTATTTTGGATGGGATTGCATTATCCCCTAAGAATCAGGTCTGCAGTGGCCTGACAGTGCTCCTGGTTCTCACATTTATGCTGGATATCCTGATACTCACAGGACCCAGGACCTCTTTCGATCCGCTCAGGTTGAATCTCACAAATCTTGCTTTCCAATATTTCCAAATGTTGTTGGAAGATATTTGGTTTAGGGCTTACTTTGACAGGGCAAATCATGCACTGTAGCATTGTTTGGGGAGATTTCCCAAGCACCCTCCATTAATGTAAGGCATGTAATTGACTGGTTAGAGTATGTTTTAGATCTATCTGCTGGTTTTATTAGTTGATGTTTATGCTGTAGTTGTACGGATTTTATTGTTTTTATAAATTTGCTAGAGAACTTTGTCCTGAAAGGGAGGATAAAAGTGCATTAATTCAATAAATACATCAAATACTGCTTCTGAGTTTTATTGGCTGGTTTGCAGGTGTTTGATGGCAGGCCATGGATGTAGCAGGTCGGCAGTGGAACCTTCTGATCCTTGGAGCTTCCATCATGACTCAGCTCAGCAGCACCTTTACCCCATCCCCTTGTAAGTCTCTGGGGAGCTGGGAAGCATACATTGTTTTTTGATGGCAGGCATAGCGATTGCTCACACTCCATCATGCAAACAAGGTGATTATGGGCAAAATCCCGTAGGGGGAGGCTTGCTCTGGTGTAAGAACAACTTACTCTGGATTCCAATATGAATTTCCCATAGGTTTTCACTAGGTGGTGCAGTAACTACGGGTACACGTAAAGTCTCTTACGTGCTCCCGTAGTTACTCTGGATTTGGGGATTTGATGGAGATTAAGATTGGGTGTGCTCTCAGGTGTGACCAGATGCCTGAACCTAAAAAGGAGGACAAGGGCTTGGATTCCTCTCAGCCTGGCCTTTCTGGCAGACAATGGCATGTTTGCCTGCTCACAAGTAAAGCCGCAATATTGTGCACTTTCACATTCCTATGGAGCTCAATGCATATTTTTGATTTTTAGTTTTTTTGGCCATAATATTTGATAGGAAGGAGATATTTCAAAACCAATTTTTGCATTGGATTCTGCTCTTCAATATGAATCCAATGACATGTGACATGATGGGGTACTGTACACCACTGCAAAGTTTGAAAATGAAGCCAAAATGGAGGACAATTAAGCCTTTTTGGAGGACACCTGGACAGAAGGCTAAAAAAAGCAGACAAATCCAGAAAAATCTGGTCATATGGTCACCCTGGACCATGTGGTGGTTTCTAATAAAGCAGATGTCTTAAGTCGACTTGGGTGGAGAGCAGCTGTGCCAACTGCACATGGCTTGAGGAAATCTTCAGGATTGTGTAGATGAAGCAGATGAAGCATGACTTCTCTGTGGTAGCGCCATAGCTCTGACCCAATGTGTGCAAGAATTGGGGAAGCATGTGGGTAATGGTCAGGATTAAGTGCCCTGGATTAAGCAAAATACCAATTAGCAAGGTAACCATTAAAAGCCAATCAGCATCCCTTAAATGCAGAAAGGAATGCTGTTGCATGAAGTTAAGTAATGGGAGGGAAGCACCGCCATGCTTTTCCTGTGTGTGTAAAACCAAACGGTCATCAGATGTGTATCCTTGACTTTACTACTTTTTCATTTGTGTTGGCTGGTATGCCCTAGTTTCCCATGTGATGCAACAGAAGAATGCTGGATTCAAACTGGGAAAGCCGGCATGCAACTTCCGTGCTGAGCCATGAGGCTTACCTTCAGCTTGATGCTATCTCATCCATATCTACCAAGGATGTTGGTATGGATAGGTACCATGAACACTTCTCAGAATACTTTGAAAAAGAGCAAATACAGAAAAATACATAAATATTGCTGGTTTGGGCTTTCTGTTCTTTTGTCTCTTAGGCTGTTCCTTGTGAAAGAGAATTAAAACAGTGCTCCGAGCATGTGCACAGACAATGCATGCTCATAGACATTCAGATGTATGAAACCCCCCATAAAATATTGAGACCCTCCTTTTAATTTATTTTATTTTATTTTTACAGTAAGGCAGAAGTATGTCCTCCTTGGGAAATGTGGGTTCTTAAACCAAAGTAATATGAATAGAAGCTTAGGATGGAGAACAGCTATTAAGAGCCTTGAAAACTGCTACTTCATGGACTCTCCACACTCCACGGTGCTTGGTATGTGGCATGTTTGGTATTTTGCAAACTTTTATCTGGCCTAGTCTGGGGATGTGGTAAAGGGCAACCAAAGGCATGAGGAAGTGTGGCTGCTCAAGGAAGCTTGTTGGAGATACTTGCATGAAAGGTGACATAAGGATGTCTCAATTGTGTGTCCAAGAACCTGATCCTATTTTTAAAAGACTTTGATTGTGTTCACACTGTTTCAAACATAACAAAGGAGGAGTATTTGACAAAGCTATGAAACTGTATTAATGATTTCAAAACAGCCTTATTTTTATGCACGGAAGTCAATGGACTTATATGGAAAAATAAACATTTTTTTGTTTCACGTGCAGCACTGAAAGCATCTCTGGAATTTCAAGTCTTGCAAGTGCAAAACCTAGATCAGAACCTAGATCTTGTGGAAAAGGCTGCAGAAGCAGGGAATGTACATGATAAAGGCTGTCAAATATTGCACAGGAATGTTGCACAGTACAGTAACTGAAATATGTGGTCCAATCCTGCAGGGTCCTTACAGGCCCTACACATTTATTTTGTTGGACCTCCACCCTGTTGCACCCTCACTTACCACAACATGTGGTGGTGACCTGGGTCATTCATGGCACCAGATGCCAGCAAAGCACCCAGAAGTAGATTGATGTGAATAATAATAGTAGTAGTAATAGAATAATAATAATAATTATTATATTATTGCCAACTGCTTCTGGAGTGGCCAGCGTTCAGCCATTTGCAAATAGCTGTGGGGGAAGTGGTGGCATAGCTAGTGGAGCGGAAAAATCAGTCTTGAGGGGAGCCTCATCCCTTTGGAGCCGTTCCAGGCAGGGGAGCAAAATGAAGCTCAATGGGAATAGGGCCCAATGGGACTGAACTGGTCCAATATGCTATAGTCAGCCCGACTTTCAAAATTTCATACACAGCAAAGCATAGGACCTCTGGCTTGGATTAGCCTTAATGCAAACAGGCAGATAAATTTTAATTCGGGAATGTTGAGAAAGTTATCAGATGTGACACATGGACACCATTACATGACACCATTACGTGACACCATTCGTGACCCCATTATGAACTCTGCTGTTTCTCCACACATGGTTGGTAGGAGTGCACAGGAGATACAGGTTCAGGTATTTTTGCTCAATCAGAGAGGCTATGATGGGGCATGACAGAGAAGATAACAGCAAATAATAACATACGTAATAGAGCTAGACTGTGTCTGACCAAACGTTGATTGTCCAGTTCCCTGGAGCCTGAAGTAGCATGTGGGAAGAGGGAGAAGGGCATGAGCGGGCAGATGGCACTAGGCTTTTCCACCAATGCAATGCCTCAATCAGTCTCATGGATGGACTCAGTGGCACCAGGGTCAACCAGTGTGGGAGTCCAGCATGTCACTCTCAGGTGGTCCTCCTCCTATGCTGTGGGAGGAGAGGGGAAACAATCCAGGTGGTAGGTGTGATGATGTACCATCACCCCAACTCTGCTGGTATTTTCCCACGGTGATCTGCCAGATACCGCCAGGAAGGCCGCAAGCAGGGATTTACCCACTGTTGCTCCCCAGCAAACCATATTCAGTGCTTGAATATAATGATTCACGGCTCTGTCTAGTCATCATGACAACTAGTAAGTCCCATTCTCCAAGTATTTGTTCAAAGTCTGTCTAATGTCATCTCAGCCAGTCACCACCGTACTGTGTGGCAGCAAATTCCACAAATCAGTGATGCAGTGTGTTCAGAATCTGCTGCCACCCAGTTTTATGAGATGACACATCACGGACTAGTATAACAAGACAGGGAGTAAAGTTGCCCTCTCTTCACTTTCTCCATAAAATAGTGCATAACTTTTCTAACATTGGACATGCCCATTCAACCCTTAAATACGTTGTTTCCAAGCTGTTAAGGAAAACCCAATCCTATGCATGTCTACTCAGAAGTAATCTCCATGATATTCAATGAGTCTTACTTACTCCCAGGAAAGTTAGGATAGGATAGCATTCTGAGTTATATTTTTTACTGGGAAGCCAGTGCAGATGCTGGGGTTCTGACACAGATATCCTCAATGGTGTTGCTACAAGAGGAACGTTGTGATACTGCAGATGCCACAACACTTCATGATATCAATCCTTCTTGCTCATCACCTGATACATTTTGGACAATGATGGCAACATGTTGTGTGCTGTGTGTGTAGCTCGAATGGCAAATGGGAGAGGTTGCTTAAACAGCACATTGCAGAAAAGCGCCTGCAATACTTGCATCTCCCTGTAGCTACATTACTCAGAGTGACCATATGTTCTCTTTTTCTAGGACGTGTCCTCTTATTTAGCCCTATGTCCTGGAAAAACACACACCAGAAAATGGCATTATTGGGCCCAGGGTGACCATATGACCAGAAAAACTGGATTTGTCCGGATTTTTAGCCTCCTGTCCGGGTGTCCTACATTTTGGCTTCATTGTCCTACATTTTGGCTTCATTTTGAAACTTTGCGATAGTGCACAGTATCTCATCATGCCATATGTCGTTGGATTCGTATTGAAGAGCAGAATCCAAGGCAAAAGTCGGTTTGGAGATATCTCCTTCCTATCAAAAGTTATGGTCAAAAAACTGAAAAACAAAAACAAAAACAATACACTTTTTGGCAATTTTTTTGGCAAAAGCGGGTGGGAATTTTGGCCTGGGATTAGGAATTTTGGCCCTGGGGTTCAGGAATAATCTGGTCACCCTGCATTATCCGCCTTTTCGTTTGGAGCAGGCAGCATGTGGCCTTCTTGTAATTCATAAATTACATGTAATATGAAATGGGTTTAAATTTAATAATAAGCAATATAGTTAAATTAACCACATAACCACACACACACACACACACAAAAACACCTCGCTTCTACTTGGGTAAATCTGGAATCCTAAAGACACTTTCCTGGGAGTAAGACCAATTGAACACAACGGGGCTTACTTTTGAGTAGACATGCTCAGGATTGTGTAAGTCCTACATTTTGGTTACTCTTTTTTGGTTATGATATATGGTTATGACCACATTTTCTGGTCACCACAACATTACTGAGTGTCCCATCCTCTTGTGGAGGTGGCGCTTTGAATCAGACAAATTCTTATTAGCTATCAATTCTAATTCTTAGTAGCCAACAACGGCAGCGCCACACAGAGGGTACTCAAGAGGACTGAGTACCCAACCCAATCCTAATTTCTCAAGCCCTGTGTTGTATAGCAGAGGTGAAATGATTGCACTGAAGGTGGTGCAAGCCTTCCTGCTATTGTGACTTCCTCTCCCAGTAGTGCAAATGTGTCTTGTGGCATTTTTGTGACACCCAGATTAGTGCTTTAGTGTCAGTGCTGGTGCCTGAAGGGATCGGGCACCATTCAGTTTTTAGGTTGGTGAATGTGTTGAAGGAAACAAACATCCAAGCTTAGATACAGCACTGTTTTGTTGTGAAAAAGGAGGATCACAGGCCATGCTAGAGCCACCCACTGAATCACTGGCTCAACCCAGAATAGATCACAGGAGCTTTGTAGCCAGGAGGCCTTTGATGTATCTCTTGGCCTTATTTTATAGCCTTTGATGAAGGTCCACATTGTACACATTAAAGGAGATTACAGAAGCTTCTTGCTGCTGTGTGGACAGGGGAATGTTTTATCTCACCTAGAGGGAAGCAAAATGGGGTTATAACGTAGGAACATGTGTGTGTGTGTGTGTGTGTGTGTGTGTGTGTGTGTGTGTGTGTGTGACAGAGAGAGAGGAGGGTGGGTAATACAATATTTTGTAAATGAGAATCATCAGGGGTTCAAACCATTGGTGGTGCCCAGTGCCAGATTCAAAGATGGCAGCCCCCAGCTTTTCATGAAGTCCTACAATGAAGTCCCGACTCATCACTTTGAAAATCAATGACGTAGTGGCACAAGTGGTTAAGACACTGTGCCTGTTAACCAGCAGGCCAGGGTTCAAGACCTGGGTCCCCACAAGACAGGGTGAGCTTCTCTCCTTAGCCCAGCTCTGCGACGCAGCTGGGACCAATCGTATCGGCTCTGCCGTTCCATAGGACTATTTCAGTGGCATGGAGAGGGGGGATTTGCTGCTTTGGTAACAGCCTATCCTCCATATCAATCTACCCAGGCCTTCGTGCTTCGCGTGCAGCGTCGAGCACGATACCATATTCTTTCAAGACTGATGGATGCCAAGTAGGGGCAGGCAAACATTGCTTTATTACCCAAGGAATGCCCCAGGGAAAAACCCTTCAATCAACCTCCAGCATCTTGGTTGTTAAATTTGGGTATCCTTTTAAGTAGAAAATCAGGATATAAAACTAATAAAATAATAATAACTTCTTGCCCTTGAAGACATTTGATTTCCTCAGTGTAGAGGTTTCAGGGCCAGGCACAGACATTGTGTTTTGCTAGGGATTTGAGTTATGTTGCTTGTCGTCCTACCTGTTGGTTTATATTTCCCAGATGCTCTATTTCAGGAATAATGAAGATATTTTAATAGTTTCAATTGACAGTTTACCATTTCTATTTTTCAGGCAGCAAATATTGTTTTTTCTTATTTGCGAATTGCCTGGAAGGCTCCTTTGAGAAATGCAAGGCAGGTAAAAATCCTAAAATAAATTTTAATAAAGCATATTTTTACAAAAGAAAATAACTCAGGAAGCTAATAATCTAATTTTTGACAATTTGAAGAGACAGAGATTAAAAACGCAACATAGTAGGTGAGGCATTACACAAGGTAGCATTACACAAGTATTGATTTTGTTTTAGTCAGAGGAAGGCCTTTGTCTCAAATTAAGGCTGCAATCCTAAGCATACTTTCCTGGGACTAAGCTCTATAGAATACAGTGGGACTTACTTCTGAGTAGACATAATTAGGATTGTGCCCTATCCCTACAATCCAGAGTAACTATGGGAAGATATAAGAAGCACTTACTCTGGATTGATCTATGCATGTCCAAGAGGTTTCCCATAGGTAGCACCGTAACTATGTCGGTGTAAAAGGTCCTGGACTTACTCTGGATTGTAGCATAAATTAAATCAGTCTGCATATCTGTACTATAGTATTGTAGGAAAAGATTTCTCCCACATTCAGCTTGGGGTTTCCAGAGGTGCTGGTGTTGGTGGGGAACTTCCCCACTAGGGTGGACTGTGCAAACCTCTTTCTTTTGTCCTTCCTGCTCTTTACCCCTACTGTCCATTGCTTCATTAGGTTTTGTCACAATGTTACAAAGAAGTGGAATGACCCAACTCAGACCTGTCTAGACGCAGATCAGCTCCTTATGTCCACGTTTTATTTAAGATTTTTTAAAGTGGGGTAGGATTGGTGGCAGCCATGCCCACCATACCCTATTTCTTCCATCTTGGGATTTCTTGAAGAAGTGGGGAGCTCCCCAAATCTGAAACTTTCCAATGTCATGTCTGACCAGGACAAAGGAGTGATTTTAATATCCTTCTGAGATCCAACAACATATGTCATCCTATTCACAAATCGATGTAGGAGGCAAACCCTTGCAACCACATTGTCACCTTGAATCTGGAACTTTCTAGAATCTACCAGAGGCGGTGAACATTTTCCTGCGCATACATTGCCCCAGGACCAGTGTGGCTGCCTCTTTATGAGTTCCTCAGCATTATGCCTCCTGTTAAAAATGAGTTGCCAACCCAATAATGACAGGAGGTGATAGAGGGGGCTGGTGCTGATGCTTTTAACCGTGAAATAATGAATACTGTTCGGTTGGAAGCCTGTTCCATGCCAGCCGCCCACCATTTTCCTCGCTTCCCGCATTGGCCCAGCTCATTTGACACTGGCTGCAACCCCAGGACTTCTCGTACAAAGTCCAATTAATTTTCTACCCCAACAATGTTTTTCTATGGAAAACGCAGGACTACATTAAATGTTCTGTCACAGGGAGTGCTGCGTAGAGAACAGTTGTGACCCTTTGTCATTCGGGAAGGTGTAGGAACCAAGGGGGATTTTCTGAAATATGGAGAATACCAACTTTCGATACTGGGAGGGGACATCCTCCTTCCTCCTTTTCTGTAGTGGCAACACTACAGCAAAAAAGTATTTTTAATGGCTGCTTCCTTCTTTCCTGTTCCAGTTTGACTACCAGTCAATGTTTCACCCAGTGGGACAATTCCCTTAGGAAGATCCTTTCATGTTGGGTGTGTTGGTGGGGAATCCACAGACAAACTGGTTGCCTAATCAGGATGTAAAGTCTTTGGTTTTTAAAAAAAAATTAAAAAAAATATTTTGTTTATTAATTTTTTTTAAATTTTCTTATTTATTTATATCCTGTCTTCTTCAATGTTTCAATGATAAGACATTTAAAAACCAAATGCAAATTATAAGGATGATGAATAAAAAAACACAACACAACACAACAAAGGGCAGGAGGCAAACTCACCCTAAAGTTGATCATTGCTAGCAGGACAACCTGTGCGGGATATCTTTATCTTTCACCTGCTTTGAATTCCACCTGGAAATAATATATTTACTCAGATTTAATGCTCACCTTTTTCAGCTGAATTTAGTCTCCAAAATCAGTGTGTGCAATAAACATTAAATTTGATGTTTAATTAGATTCAACTAAATGTGGTATTTTGATTATAAGTATAGGGAGTGGTGGGATTCAAATAAATTAACAACAGATTCTATGTCCTAATAACCTAAATTAACAACAGGTTCTATGTCCCATTAGTAACCTGTTCTCAGAACCAGGTGCTCATTAGCAAAGGGTTCTATAGAACCTGTGAGAACCCCCTGAAGCCCACCACTGGGGTGCACATTAGATTTAGTGGTGCATTAGATTAAAATAAATATGGCATATTGGCAACTAGTGCAGAAATATTTGGAATTTTGTTAGCAGTTGTGCAAAAACATTTTGTATCAGTTTCTAAATTATCTCCAAGGGCAGTCCCATTTAAAGTGCATTACAGTAGTCCATTTGTATGTAACCAGTACATGGACATCCATGGTGATGCAGGAAGGGATTCAATAAGTGCATTAGCCTAAGCTGGGCAAAAGCACTTAAGGCCAGGGCATCAAGATGTGGGGTAGTTCCAAATATCCACAGATGTAATGGAGATGTAGAGCTGGTTGTCATCCATAATTAGCTTTCATTCCACACTATATCCCTGATGATCTCTAGTAGTTTCATGGAGACGTTAAGAAGTATGGTGGACAAGACTGAAACTTGGAAGACCCCAGAGTCTACATTATTAAATAGAAGCCCCCCAGCATCATTTTTTGGAATCTGCCCTTAAGAAAAGACAGGAACCACAGCCAAGCAGTGCACCCCAACAAAGCAATCCAGAAAGAAACCATGGTTTCAAATGCTGCTGAGAGGTCCAGAAGAACCAACTGGGACATTTCTAATACCTTGGAATGGCAACCAATATTGGAATATTGAAATGCTGTTTGTTCCTATGGCAGTGCTGTTTGTCTTATATTTCTTAAATAATGTCCATGGTTGCATGCAATTAGTCTCTCTTTTAGACTAAAAGGCTGCAATCCTAAAGACACTTTCCTGGGAGTAAGACCCATTGAACACAATGGGGCTTACTTGTGAGTAGACATGGTTAGAATTGTGTTCCTGGCGTTATAAAAGTCTTTAGTTGTGTGCCTTTGGCCTTATAGTGGCATAGGTGGAGGGGGTGCCACGCACTAAGTTTTGCAGCAATCCTCACTGCGTTCAAAACTTCCACCACTGAATTTGCCTCCGTTTTGCTCCCCCTGCACAGGATGGCTCTGAACCGGATGGAGAGAGGTCACTTGCAGGGGCACGGCACATTCAAGTGCCTGCATAATTAGTGCTTTGCACCCTCTCTTGCAAAGCTGCGTGTTGTGCATTTCACTGCTTTTATTCTGCAAGGTCACAGAAGGGTAATGAGTCACCTGGAACTGCTGGAATTTGCTGTTCACATGCTTTTTGGCAGGTTATTAATTTCCTGCTCTGGTAACTTTCACTGTACTGGGTGAGAAAGATCTAGAATGGTGTGGTAGTTTACACTGTACTGTACCTACATTCAAGGAAACAGAGTTCCTTATCTGACCTAGGGCACAATCCAGAGTAATCATGGGGAGTCCTTGCTCGGATGTAAGAACAATTTACTCTGAATTGCAATATTTATTTATTTATTTATTTAAGCAATTTGTATCTCGCCTTTCTTCCCCCACAAGGGGGAACTCAAGGCGGCCAAACAACAATTAAAAAACAATAAAACACCACTAAAATTAGATACGGTAATAAATAGAGATTAAAACATATTAAAATGTAGTTAAAATACAATCAGATTAAAGTTAAAAACATAGACTAAAAATGATAAAACAAAAAATGATAAAAACAAAAACCCCCTAACCTCTGCCCCCATTAACAAGCTTTTTAAAAATAAAAGGTTTTAAGGCTCTGCCTGAAGCTCTGTATTGAGGGAGCTTTCCTCAGTTCTAAGGGGAGGGAGTTCCAAAGCTGGGGTGCCACCACCGAGAAGGCCTTATCTCTGGCCGCCACACCTCTCACATGTCTTAGTGGCGACACAGTCAGTAGGGCCCCCTCCGATGACCTTAGGTGACGGGTCAGATTGTAGGGAAGAAGGCGGTCCCTCAGGTACCCTGGACCCCAGCCGTTTAGGGCTTTAAAGGTCAGGACCAACACTCTGAATTCAGCCTGGAAATGAATGGGCAGCCAGTGTAGTCACTGAAGCAGTGGCCTGACAGAGTCGAACCAACGAGCCCCAGCAACCACATGGGCCGCCACATTCTGGACTAGTTGAAGCTTCTGGACCGTCTTCAGAGGCAGCCCCACATAGAGCGCGTTGCAATAATCTAGTCTCGATGTCACTAGGGCATGGGTCACCATGGCCAGATCCGAGCGACTCAGGTATAGTTGCAGCTGGCGGATCAGCAGAAGCTGAGCAAAGGCTCCCCTGGCCACAGCCGCCACCTGGGACTCCAAACCATTAATGAATTTGAATTTCACATAGGTTTTCACTAGGTGGTGCCGTAAGTACGTCGACGTAAATGTCCCTTATGTGCTCCCATAGTTACTCTGGATTGTAGGGCTAGTTTTTCCTCTCTTTCTCTCTGAGCATTCCTTATAATCCTGAATCTAGGCTGCTCAGTTGTAGGGTGATCATATGTTATAACCAGAAAAGACGTCAAGGCCCCTTGGGTAGGATACCCAAGAAAAATGTAGGACATCACAAAATAAACGTCAAAAACACTCATAAATATTATGGTAAAATCATAAATAAATATTATGGTAAAACTCATAAATATTATGGTAAAACCCCCGCCCATGGAATAGGAAGAAGGGCTCTGATGCCTAGTAATTCACTATTCACCTCTCCTGTGTGTTTCTATATGATTCACCTGGTAGTGGAAGAGGAAGAGGGAAAGTAAAGGTGCCATGAAAGGATAGTTGTGGATGTCCCACCACCAAAAGGACCTGCCATGACATGGTATATGATGCATGACCACCTGTGTGAGCTGGCGTCATAGAATTTAGGACTTACGGGGCAGGTTCACCAACCCACTTTGTCATCTCTTGATTATTCTCCATCTGAGGCCTACATATGGGGTTGGGGATCTGCTATGTATTGCAATGCAGACCCAGTGGCATTTGCATAGCTGTTAAATCTGAACACTGTTGGAATGCTAATTCCAGAGGCATATAATGGGCCACAGGATTGGACTGTTAGCTTAGTAATTCTTTACAGAAGTAATGGCTTATCCACAACAAAACACAAAGCAGTAATACGGTCTCTTTTCTGTAATCTTAATTCAAATGTCATGGGTTTGAGTTTTAGCATTGCCCTTGTAGGTTCCAGTTGTGTAGCGAGAGGGGGTGCAAAAGAACTAAATTTTGCAGGGAGCATCACTGTGATGTGCAAGCACATGCCTCCATTTTGCCCCCACTGATTGGAAGGGCTCAGAGTGAGGAGCCACTTGTACACTGTAATGTGCAAGTTGATGGTTTCTGAGTTGTTGAAGTAAGTAAGTAGCTTACCCAGGAAGGGGTGGTAAGTAATGTAGGCACCCCAATGTGCTGTGTAACCTCCGACTAACCATTTGGAGCCATTCTGGGCAGCAACAGCAACTCTGAGTGTTGCCATTGCTGCACAGAATGGCTCCAAAAGCGAGTAAGAGAGGCCGGTTACATGGTATATGCTGTGGCACCTGCAATACTTGTTGTGCTGTCCCTTTTAGCTACACTTGATATCTGGAATGTTGTATCCAGGATTCTAGACTTGCCAGTGCTGGGCCTCAAAGAACTTCCAGAGCTACAAAATATAGCGCACGTTCTGAATTCTTTAATTGTTTGTGACTGTTGCTAATAAAAATATTCATAATATTCTGCTTTTCAACACAAAATGTTCACAAAATGATCAATAAAACAAAAGTTGGTTTTCCCCTCCCCAAAGATACAGAAAAGTCCCAAAGGATACAAATGGTGGTCAGGAGGGAAATGTACTTACATGGAGCAGTTCTTAAATATTAGTTCTTAAATATTAGAATATTAAATATTGTTAAATATTAGTCCCTCCCACTTATGAGGGACAAAGCAGTGACATGCACTGAAGTGAACGGCTGGGGAGATTCTTGCTGTGGTGCTGCCAGGCATTCTGGAGACTACCTAGAAGCTGCAGTTAATGCTCAATCACAGGAGAGTTGGATGGTGCAGTCCTAACCAATTTAGGCCAGTACAGTTCACACATCTCCCCATTCCTGCAGTGGTGTGGGGAGGTTGGTGCATGTCTGTGTATTCCCGGGAGTGTCTCAGAAGTCCTTTTTCAACACTCCTAAACCAACATAGGACTTGTGGCAGTCTAACCAGGGGTTAAGCTTGCACTATGAATCTTGTTTTCAAGATTGACACTGGAAGTAAGGCTCACCTCAGTGGAAGTGAGGCTGTGCCTCCCCTACCTTCTCTGACTGCATATCCTCAGGGCAAATGCTACTGTCATAAAATGGTGGTAAGTCGGGCATATAGCTGCAGGAGATATTTTCCCTGTATTTTCTGTTGCCTCACAATCACATGCCCGCCAGAGTCCCAGGAGTGCGGAGGAGCGTTCCCGGCTTCCTCCATCCACCGCAGAGAAGAGGTTGTTCTCCCTTTTTTGTTGAGTCGGCATATTTCACTTCTTCGCAAAGGAGTATGACAGCTGTGAGCTTTCCTCATCTCTTCCTTGCAAAGAATTGATGAGCCTCTCTTAAGAGGGTTTCCCAATCCCTGCCTCAGTTCCTCTTTCGGGTTTATGCTTTTGTGGCATGAAGTTCTCTCAGCTGCATGGAAATGAGTTGAAACGAGGGTGACTAAGAGGGGAAGACCCAATAATGTCAGAATCTCAGAAGCAGCCCCTGCATTGCATAAGGGCTATTTTTACAGAAATTGCAGACAATGGCTGGAATCTGCAAACCGCTTATTCTGAGGTAACTTCAGGCAATGTCCACATTCCCCTTTTCCTCATGACTTTCGATCCTTCAGCTTTCTTGGTATATGGTGCATCGTGCATGCTGATGTTGAGGGCACATCTGTACCACAAAGATATACTGCGAGCTTTCATACTAGTTTTCACTACAAAAGCTTTCCTACTATTTCATACTAGTTTACAATATGAAAACTAGTTTCATACTAGTTTTTATTACAAAGGCTTTCCTACTATTTCATACTCGTTGTCCTACTACTTCATATACTGTAGTAAAACTAGTTTCATACTAGTTTTTTTTTTACAAAGGCTTTCCTAGTATTCCATATACTATATGAAAACTAGTTCCAAAACGATATACTAGCTTTCCTATGTTTCATACTTCTTTTTACTCCAAAGGCTATCCTCATAGAATCTTAAGAATGGTAGTTTGATGAAGATGATGAGAATGAAGTGCAGTCCTAACCAATGTAGGCCAGCACAACTCACCTATCTCCCTGTAACCGCAGTGGTGTGGGGAGGCTGGTGCAAAAGTACTGGATGGCACTTTTGTGACATCCCTAGGCCAGCAAGGGATTTGTGCCAGCTTAACTGCAGGTGAGTTTCTTGGCCTCCCTTACAGAACTAGAGTTTCCCTGTTTCCCTGGGTGTATAAGTCTGTAGTATAGATATGCACAAGGTGATGGGTGGCAAGGGAATAAAACACAGTCCTAACTCTGTCTACTCAAACTCAAAAGTCCTAACTCTGTCTACTCATTGTGTTCAATGGGTCTTACTCCTAGGAAAGTGTCTTCAGGATTGCAGCCTTAGCGATTTTCAACTGGTATGTGCTGCAGGAGTTGAAACCACTAAAGCACAGTGATCCCCCAGGTTTTGAAGGTGAGTAACAAATTGTCGACCCATCTTCCTCAACTTGCATGGAAGAAGAGAAACAGATCATTAGTTACTACAAAGAGTTACCCCAGGAATAGAGCCACAGAACAGCTGCAGAGCATGTCCTGGAAGCTGGTAAAAGGAGGCCTCCATCAGTCTTGAGAGACTATGGCATCGTGCTCGGCGCTGCATGCGAAGCATGAAAGCCTGGGTTGGATTGTTATGGAGGATAGGCTGTTACCCAAGCAGCAAATCCCCCCTCTCCACGCCACCGAATTAGTCCAATGGAAAGGCAGAGCCAATACGATTGGGTCCAGCTGGCGTCGCAGAGCTGGGCTAAGGACAGGAGCTCACCCTGTCTTGTGGGGCCGACCCGGGTCTCGAACCCTGGCCTGCTGGTTAACAGGCACAGCGACTTAACTGCTTGCACCACCCATAAGAGGCATAGTCCATAGAGGAACCCATAGAGGTTCATATGCTGCAAGAGGAAAAATGTTGAAAATTGTAGGAGTAGCTAGAGATGGGAAACAATTTGGGATTGGAAGAAAGAAGAGGATATTCAACTGATTACACCTGGCTCTGGACCATGTTGGAGCCACTTGTTCAAATGTATTTGTGGCTAGCAAAATTGCAACATAATTTAAATTATCATTGAAGGTTGTGGAGCTCAGTCTCCAGTGCTGAATAAAATATGTTGCCAATCCTAACCTAGGCTGGCACAACTCATCAGTCTTTTCGTTCTCATGGCAGTAGTGGGCACCAGCAGGTTCGCACCTACTCTATAGAACCTGTTGTTAAAATTTCCTGACAATGGCGATCCGGTAGCTGTGGGGAGGGGGATAACCAACGAACTGGTTCCTTCAGCTGCTGGAGAGGCAGTTAAAGGGTGCAGCTGGGAGCACTGATACATTTGCCGCTCCAAAAGGCAGCCCAGCAAGCACCCCACAAGCCCTGGAGTCCTTTCCTTTCTATGCTTGGAGCAAAGTGCTCCCAGCTGCACCCTTTAACTGCTGACTCCCAGGACAGGGTGACCATATGGTACACCTCCAAATGTAGGACAAGGGTCCTCAAAAGTCTGGATTTTCACTTGAAAATCTAGACTTTGGGAGGACCTTGTCCTACATTTTTAAAAACGTAGGACAAAATGCAGGGCATCCTACATTTTGTCCTACATTTGTAAAAAGATTACCCCCCCGGCAGCTTACCTTGTCCAGGGATGGGGGGGCTTGTCCGGGGATGGGGGCCCGTGTGTGCTTTGCTGCCACTTAAATGTGCTGCTCAGAGCGGTGTGCGCCTACAGTGGCTGTCTGAGCAGCCTCCTTGGGAAAGAGAAGCTGTGCGCATGCGCACACCCTCTCTATCCCTGCCCGGTGCACTCTTAAACAAGTAGACGCTGTGCGCATGCGCACAGCCTCTACCTCTGAGAGACCGCCTGGTCTTTCCTCAGATCGGAGCAGTCTGCAGCGGCAGAGCATCCATCCGCAGACCGCTCCCTTCAAGCGTGCCTGGCTGGGGCTCTTTCCCTCTCACCTCTGGCACTGGCCCCAGCCAGGCATGCTTGAAGGGAGCGGTCTGCGGATGGACGCTCTGCCGCTGCAGACTGCTCCGATCTGAGGAAAGACCAGGCGGTCTCTCAGAGGTAGAGGCTGTGCGCATGCGCACAGTGTCTACTTGTTTAAGAGTGCACCGGGCAGGGATAGAGAGGCTGTGCGCATGCGCACAGCTTCTCTTTCCCAAGGAGGCTGCTCCGACGGCCACTGTAGGCGCGCGCCGCTCCGAGCAGCACATTTAAGTGGCAGCAAAGCACACACAAGCCCCCATCCCCGGACAAGCCCCCCCCATGCCCAGACAGGCCGGACAGGAAGTGAAATTCCGGATCTGTCCGGGGGTTTCCGGGCATCTGGACGCTCTGTCCCAGGAAAGTGTGGCTGGGACTGCAGCCTGAGAGCCCAAGCCAATCCTATGCATGACTACTCTGAAGTAGAGTAGGATAGATCTTCTTTTCTCAGCCTGGTGATTACAATCCTAACCATGTCTACTCAAAAGTAAGCCCCATTGTGCTCAATGGGTCTTACTCCCAGGAAAGTGTGGAGATGATTGCAGCTTCAGAGCCCCATCCTATGCAGGTCTACTCAGAAGTAAGTCCCAGTATAGTCAATGGGACTTACTCGCAGGAAAGTGTGGAGAGGACTGCAGCTTCAGAGCCCCATCCTACGCAGGTCAACTCTGAAGTAAGTCCCAGTATAGTCAATGGGACTTACTCCCAGGCCAATGTGGAGAGGACTGCAGCTTCAGAGCCCCATCCCATGCAGGTCTACTCTGAAGTAAGTCCCAGTATAGTCAATGGGACTTACTCCCAGGCCAGTGTGGAGAGGACTGCAGCCTCAGAGCCCCATCCTATGCAGGTCTACTCAGAAGTAAGTCCTAGTATAGTCAATGGGACTTACTCCCAGGAAAGTGTGGAGAGGATTGCAGGCTCAGAGCCCCATCCTATGCAGGTCTACTCAGAAGTAAGTAATTTATTTTTTTTAATTTTTAAATTAAAAACCTCCCTGCCCCCTGGCCCTGGCCCCGCCCAATTCCAGAGAACCGGTTCTTGGGCCAGGCCCTGCCCACCCCTGTCTCATGGTGATGTAGGGAGGCAAGCAAGTCTGTGCGTTGACCTAACCCTCCTCCAAGAGTGGCACAGACATGTCTTATGGCACTTTTGTGACACCTCCGGGTCAGTACTGGATTTATGCTGGGGCTTAAGTTGGCCTAAATGGAAGTTAGGATGGCATCTTATGTCTGTACATTTAGGAATTTTAGAGAGGTGTATTCACAGCGGACAAATCTCCGATCAGGTGGTTAGTGCTTCTGGGAGCCGCAGATACCAAAACCCAGGTCTCTAATATGAATCTGCCTTATAATGAGTCAATCCTATACACACTTTCCTTGGAGTCAATGTGTCGATCCTGTATACACTTTCTTTGGAGGATGAGTCAATCCTATACACACTTTCCTATTGAATACAGCGTGACTTGCTTCTGACTAAACATGCTTAGGATTTGGCTATCAGACCATTGGTCCATTTTGAAAAGTTGTATATAAATAATGTAGACAGACAGACAGACAGACAGACAGACAGATGTTGGTTTTGACTGATAACTATTCTCTAGGTTTTCAGATATATATCTTTCCTTACCAAGAAGTGCATGGGACTTTTCTGCATGGGACTTTCTGCATGCAAAGCTTGCATGGTGTCAATGATATCTCCTCTAGAGCAGTGGTTCTCAATCTTCCTAATGCCGTGACCCCTTTATAAGTTCCTCATTTTGTGGGGACCCCCAACCATAAAATTATTTTCATTGCTACTTTATAACTGTTATTTTGCTACTGTTATGAATCCTAATGTAAATATCCGATATGCAGGATGTATTTTCATTGTTACAAAAGAAATGTATGTTCTATGCACACATTGAACACAATGGGATTTATTTCAGAGTAGGCATGCATAGGATTGGGCCCTGAGGCTGCAATCCTATCCACATTTACATGGGAGTAAAGCCCCCCTGACTATAATGGGATTTATTTCAGAGTAGGCATGCATAGGATTGGGCCCTGAGGCTGTCAGTCAGCCCCAGTGCAAGTGCAGCTACAGCCGGAGGTCTGGCAAGCCTGACCTGGCCCCCTGCACCAGGGGTCTTTAGGCGACCCCCAGGAAAGCTCTAGGCGACCCCCAATGGGGTCCCGACCCCCACTTTGAGAAACGCTGCTCTAGAGGATATACTTTCTTTCCCTTCCCAAACACACAGCACTGCCTCCTTCCATAATCACGAGAAGGGCCATTCATGTTCAGTGGTTAAGCACATGCCTTGCACACATGAACCAGCTTCAGTCTCCATAACTTCCAAGTAAGGCTGGGGAAGATACCAGTCTGAAGCCTGGTAGGCTGCCATCTATCAGACAGTACTGGCAGATGGATGAGTATTACTATGAATGCTTAAAGTTCCTTCTGTGTAAACAATTGTGCTTTCAGAACTGGGTGATGTGTGAATAGGCTCTCATTAGAGATTTTTGCTCAGAAGGTCCAGAGATGGTTTCTGAGTTCTCTGAAACTGGTCAGAGTGGAAATAACCTAATACCAGTTCTAGGAGCTTCAGATTCTACTTTCAAAAAGGTATCTATGCCAAAACAGGGTGAAACTCCCTACTCAAGGCTATACATTTTTTTAAGAGCAGAGTTTCCCAAATTTTCTACATTCAAGGAACATATTCCAGAAAAACTTGTCTGCTGAGGAATCCCTTAAGATGAATATCTATTTGTTATAATCTGAGGCATGTTCTAGGTGTGTGCTCAGATCACATAGGAAACTATCCAGATCAATTGGGCATAGCTATTGTCTCACAGGACCTGTGAAAAAAACAATCTATCCATCAGACACCCGAAACTTCTTCTGCCGCTGAGCATTGCAGGAGAAGATCAGTAGTGTTGGGCAAGATGTCTGGCAGGAAAGCTTGTCTACCCTTACTGATATTCTTATTGGGTAACCTCTGATAATCTTCAAAGTAATCCCTGAGTTCATCAGAACACAATATGGAAACTATGTCTGCAGTGCAGTCACAGCGATATCATCATGAGTGTCCTACACTGGATTACAAGTGAGAAGAGGAGGGGAACAAAAACTCCACCCTGAATTATCTTCCTCTGAATTCTGCTGGCTATCTGACCATCTTTCAGAATTAAGGCCCCCTTACACATTGCTGACTTCTTGCACAGGAGATACTTCTATAGACTGCCGCACGTACGGTTCTGCAAGCACCTCTTGTCTACATGTCGCGAAATATACATAAACAAATATACATATTCCTTACCTGGCATTATACCTGGTGTGGTTTCACATAATCTTCTGTGTAGGCAATCTCTTGTGTTTGAAGCAATGCTCAGAAGGTTGCTACTTTGTCAGTGCAAATTGTGTAGTCAACAGAGTGGTTGAATGGTGAAGACTCCAATACCTGACTCCTGTGCCATTCCTAGGGGGTTAAGACAATGCACAGACATGTGCTGGCCACTCCACACCACAATGGGAGCAGGAAGATGAGTGAGTTGCACTGGCCTTATTTGGCTAGGATTGTAACCTTATTAAAGGCCCTTAGCACTGGTGCAGAGCTCCAGCACTGGCACTTGGAGTGCAGTCCAAGCCAATTTAGGCTAGCCTAACTCAGCCAGTATGTCTTCCTGTGGTGGTGAGCGGAGGTCAGCGTATGCATGTGCACTGGCCTAACTCCCCAGGAGTGGGACAGAAGTGCCTTAAGGCACTTTTGTGACACTCTCAGACCATCATAGGACTTGTGCCAGCCTAACTGGAGATTAGAATTGCAACCTAAGTGTCATAGGTAGTGCCAGTTGGTGCTGGACCCAGCCACCAGACAGCCACCACCCTGAGGAATTTCAGGGTAAGGGTGAGGCATTCCAGGGTGGGGAGTAAATGGCTGGGTAGGACAGGAGGAGCCCTGTTCTGCACGTTTGGTGCCAGCTGAAAAAAACCCAACACGTGGGTCTCTTGTTTGTGCCATCAAAATAACCAGCACAGCACAGATGTGAGAAGCCCCATTATAGGGCTTGGGGCTTACCTCGAGAGAAGGGTTTCATTGTCTTCTGCCAAGGAGATGTCCCATGGCTTCCCAGCACCTGAGGGACACAGTGATTGCCATTTTATTGCCATTATTCCCTTGGGCACTGGGAAGAATTAGACTAGAAGAAGTCCCCAACATATGTATGTATAGATTCTGTTTGGGAGGTACCTGGACGTTGGAATGTATGTTCCTTAACAGCTGATAGTACTAACATGCTCGCATATAAACAGCACAAAGGAGCTCTTACGTCGGCATAAGAGGCATTTACATTGATGTAGTTAAGGTGCCACCTAATGGAAACCTATGAGAACTTCATAGAGCAATCCAGAGTAAATTTTTCTTACTTCGACTTAAGAGCTTCCATAGTTACTCTGGATTGTGCTGAAAGCCATTCATAACTCAAAATTCCAATGGGCATCCAGTGTACATCACCCAAGCTCTTAGGAGGACTGAGGGCACAATACTAAAAAATTTAGGCCAGCCTAACTTACCTGGCCTCTCTTTTGTTGATGGTATAGGGAGGTTGGCATATGCCTGCGCCTTTGCCGAAATCCCCCAGGAGTGGGGGAGAAGTGTCATCCTGCACTTTTGTGACACTTCAGGTCAGCTCAGGATTTGTGCCGGGGCTTAGGTTGAAGTGCAGAGGAGGTTGAAGTGCATGGAGGGATGTTGTGCAGGTGGGAACAATGTGCATGGGGGATGTTGCGCATGGGGGGTTGTTGCTCATGGGGGGTTGTTGTGCATGGGGGATGGTTGCGCATGGGGTTGTTGTACAGTGGGGGGTGGCGTAAGTGGGGAATTTTACTCCTGGAACACATATTTGCTAGTTGATTAACTAGGTCAAAATGTTGCAGGAATTGGGCCCCTTTAGGATCATGCAAGACCAGAAAATCTGTTGCAAAGAGGAAAGCTTTATTCCAAAATGCGCGACCCCCAAATCAGTCTTGTTCTGCAGAAGCAAGCTTGGCCACTGGTGACCACAAAAGAAATGGAGGCCCAGAACAAAGAAGTACAGGGGGTTTTATACCCCACTCCAAAGCATCTTCCAGAACATTCGAGAGTTCTACAGCAGTTTTCAACAGTTCAGAGTTAAACATCACTACATCACTTCATCTTGACAACCTGATTTGTTCATCTTCAATTACAATATATTTGTCACTCAAAAGATTCAGTTACTTCACATCCCTCCCAAATTCAAAACAAGCCCTTATTGTTACAGACACCCAGGTGCCACCTCAGATCCATATCGTTCTATGTTCTTGGTTGCAAGGCCATTTCTCCAGGCCTGGACCATCATCCTCTATTTGTGTTTCAAAAGAAGTGTTCATTTTACATCAGGGATGCAAGTGGGCGAGCGCTGCAAGGTCTGCAGGGGTGCCAGGAGGCAGATAGGGGGAGGAGCCAAGCAGCCCAGACCGGCTTTGTAGCGGCCACCAAGGGCAGTGCGCAGAGAAGCGCGTGAAATTTGAAAATGGCTGCCGCCACAAAGCTGGTTTTTCATAGTTTCATAGCTTTTTCATAGTTATGGTGTCCAGCTTTGCAGGAGGGCTGCATCCACCCTCGTCCTGGGACGCATGCGACCCCCGGGCTGCATGTTGGACAGGCATGTTTTACATCTTTCTGCATTCAAATGGGGGCAATCTGACCCAGGGCCTTGTCAGGAGGAAATAATCTTTTGCTGGCTTTACTGGCTCAGAGGCCTAGCTAAATCTTTGGTCCATACAAATCACAAGGTATACTAAAGAGTGTTAATAAAAATTCTATTTGTCCCTAAAAAAGGGACCTAGTTCATCAGCTCCACAGGTCAAAGGACACATGATGAGAAACATCAATGATTAGGATGGACAATTTAAGTGTTAGAAATAGCAGCTATCTGGGTGTGATCCCGATTGAGATCAGGTGACCAGATGTCATGATCCAGTAGCGTAGCTAATGATCATATAGTTTGGTGCAAGGCTTAAAATGTTGCACCGAAAGTGATGTCACAACCAGAAGTGATATCATAGCTAAAAAACAGAAAATGGGGGGAGGGAATCCACCACTTCTTCCCCAATAGCTTGGAACCCATTTACTCTTCTGCCTCCCCCAAATTCAGAGGAGATGGATCTATCTGCTATTTGGAGTTGAAGATTTTGTAGCCCCCCCCCCCCCACAATGAAATATACTTAAGTAAATAAAAAGTGCACCCCTTAATGGTTAGAGGCACTATGCTGGGGCAAAGATGGATGGTTAGTTTCATAGATCAGTTTTGAGTTTTTAAAAATTGACTTTTTGTTCCATTGGTGTTTTATTTTCTGACTAATTGGCCATACATTTAAATAAAGCAGGCCTCCGTCAGTCTTGAAAGACTATGGTATCGTGCTTGGCGCTGCCTACACTGCATGCAAAGCATGAAAGCCTGGGTTAGATTGTTATGGCGGATAGGCTGTTACCCAAGCAGCAAATCCCCCCTCTCCACGCCACTGAATTAGTCCAATGGAAAGGCAGAGCCAATACGATTGGATCCAGCTGGCATCGCAGAGCTGGGCTAAGGACAGGAGCTCACCCTGTCTTGTGGGGCCAACCTGGGTCTCGAATCTTGGCCTGCTGGTTAATAGGCACAGTGTCTTAACCACTTGCGCCACCCACAGCCCACTAAGAGCACTCTAACTCCCTCACTCCCTCACTCATCAATGCCCAGACAAAACTGCCAGACCTAGAAATGTAAAATTTGGGGAGGATGTTCCTTCTGTGATGGAAGCACCCATGAAGAACTGATTTTGCTAAATTTAAACCGGAATGGGGTGAAATGGGGTGCAATGTGTTTTCATCCCTTTACTTTACACTGAAGAATCCCTGACTGATCAACACCCGACCCCTGGACCTAGAAGCATGAAATTTGGGGAGGATATTCCTTATGTGACATGAGCACCCACCAAAAATAATCTTTAGAAATTTAACCCTAAGGGGTTCAAAGGGGTGCAATAAGTTTTTGTCCTTTACTTAAAAATGAAGATTGATAAAACCCCGTCCCAAAGCCTGCACCTGCCTGGTGGGATACCCACTACTGAGGAGGGATGGTGCATGGAGTGAATGGTGCATGGGGGTAATGGTGCACAGTGGGGAATGGTGCATGGGGGATGCTGCATGGGGGAAACACTGCATGGGGGATGGTGAATGGGGGATGCTGTATGGGTGGATCCAGGTATGGAGGAGGATGGTGCATCTTGGGAGGAGGAATCTTGGTGCATCTTGGGAGGGAGATGGTGCATGGGAGGGGGATGGTGCACACGGGGTTTACTCTGTGCACTACATGCAAGATCTGCTCACAGGGAAAATGAGGACATTTAAATTATTTTCCAGAACACAAGGCAAAAAAAGTATTCTGAGATAGAGGGTGCTTGACCGCCACCCTGATTGAGATACAGGCAGTTAAGCCGTTCCCCAAAGCCAGTTTTCCAGCATAGAGACAGGATGATGTAGTGATAAGGGGGTTGGACTGAGACCTGGAAGATCCAGTTTGAATCCCTCCTTGGCCACGAAGCTTCCTAGGTGGTCTTGGGCCATTCACTCACTTTCAGCCTCACCTACCCCACAGGATTGTTGTGAAATAAATAAGTTCAAATTTCTCCTTCCAAGCCAGGAATGACCAGTCACAGCTCATGTGCCATAGTGGCATGTAGGCACACACCAAACGGCACATTCATCTCTCCTGTCAGTGACCTGGGTGACCATGTGAATTGGTTTGCCATGAAGGTTGCCCCTGAGCGTACCCCAGCCTAACATTTTGTGCAGTGGAGGAGGACGAGATGTGGTGGGCCCAGCGGACAGAGGCAAATAGTGGTAGGCCCTATTTTCTTATGATAGTGTGGGGTATCCTGGTTGAGCCATACCCAGCAAGACCTGTTGGAGATAAGCAGCATGTGGGATTGGGGTGTACCCAAGGGGCTGAGCCCTTGTAAGTGGGTGGCTACAAGGGGGTGGGAAGGGGCATTATGGAATGGCATGTTAAGAATTATCCTGCAAAAAGTGGCACATGGTATGCAGAAGGCTAGCCACTCCTGTTTTCAGCTGTCATCATAGGTCTTATCTGAGCGTGAAATGTGCAATTTCAAAAGATGGCTGTGTTTCTTCACTGAAGCATTGATCCACTTGCTTTGCTTATGCCCTAGTGCAACACGGGGTTGTTGAAATTCTGTACATTCATGTGGCATTACTGTAGCTTTGATGTGTGCAAGAACGGGAAGGGAGGTGTGTGTGGGGGGGAAGCCGCTAAATGTGCCAGGATCAGGATTTCCTGGATCATACATTAAGTTGGCACTTTACAGGGGGGACGATGCCAGCCTCCTTTTTGCTTTTCTGTGCTATCAACTTTCTCGAACTACTGATGTTAACAGACTCAGACATGAAGACTGTCAAGCGCCATATGGGGACAGATTACGACATGGCTAAATTGGCTAAATGCGATGTGGTAAGCAGAGTGTGACAACTTGCTCAGAGTCCAGCGCCCCTTGTCATGAAAGAATGGCTTTCAAAACTCAGCTGGTTTCCGTATTTCCCATGGAGCAAGGAGCATTCCACCCTCAACAGGAAGGCTGTGTGCAAGCAGCATAGATAGGGCACAGTGGTGCAAGCGTGGAATCCACTGGTCGCCTGTCTGGCTCTAAGCTCAGTTTTGGGGTTCTCGGCTTGACCTGTAAAAAGTCCTCTGCAGCTGTGGACTTTAAGGATCTTTTCCTCCCAAAGTGCTCCCTTAAGGACTCCAATCAGAATGAGATGGGTTGCCTTGGGTGAATGAGCTGTGTGTGCATGAGTGTCTGGAGTCCCCACTGTTACTGCTATCATTAATAAATGTGTATTTAGTATTTAGTAAAAGTGTAAATGTATTCAGTAGTGGAAGAGAAACTATCTTTATTAATTCTCTTCCAGCATCCAGGAGAATACCCTGACTGGTGTTTGTTGATGTCTCCCTTGTATCTTTAAAAAAATTCAGTTATAAACCCTCTGAGACAGGGAATTATTTTTGTATTCCTTTAATTCCTGTAATTTCTACATAAATTGCATTGCGATCCCTTTTTGTTTAAAAGTGGTGTATAAATTGGAGCCTCACCACAGCATACAAGACAACCCTCCTATTTCCCTTTGGTGCTATTCTGGGCTTTCACCTCCATTTTGCCCCCCCCCCTCCCTTGACCCTACCATTGCAGGCAGGTTTAGCTCAGTCTAGAAGCGATTAAAAAGGCACCTGCCTAAATTCCCTTTTCTATGCAATGGTTAAAGGTAGAGGCACTCTGTCCTCCATCCTATATGGTCACCCTGGTCCAGAATAG
Source organism: Cryptoblepharus egeriae (assembly GCA_030015325.1). NCBI lineage: Eukaryota > Metazoa > Chordata > Lepidosauria > Squamata > Scincidae > Cryptoblepharus > Cryptoblepharus egeriae. The sequence continues at coordinate 10,168,082 of JAREYC010000003.1, read as the reverse complement.
CTCCAAAGGGGAAGGGGAAGGTCTGCAAGCATGCAACAGTAGGATCCCTGCAAAATTTAGTGCTGCACCCCCTTAGCTATGCCACTGCCTGCTATTTTAAACTCTTATTTGGAGACTGCCAAGAACTGAACCTGCAACTTGTGGGCCTGAAGGCATGAATTCTGTTGATGACTAAGAAGGGTCATGAGCTGCAAAGAAGCACAGAGCTCTCTCACACACCTTTGATAGCTGTGCAGAAAATGATGCTTGACAGGTACAGCTTTGTCATGCAGGAAAGAGAAACCCACACATCTCAAAATGTCTTTTTGTTTATAGCAATTAAAGGCAGGATCAGATCCCCTCCTCCTCTGCACCTGGTCATGGGTGGTGCAGGACCGTCCCTCTTTCTAACTACTAATAATAGTGAACTTTTTTGTCATGGCTTCTCCTGTGTGAGTCACATAATTTGTTTCACTGGTTGCTGCATTCAGAAATAAGTGACATTTCAGGATGTGTTGGTTTGGACTACATTGTTTGGACTGGCAGGGGATCAGAGTGGGCCACCAATTCACTGACATGCAAAGCAAACCCAGGCAACAAAAGCCATTTTGGTTCATAATTGATAATTTGATCATAACTGCGTAGCGATAGATCGGACATTCTGCAAGCAGTAGATTCAAATCCCAGTTCTGGACAGCTCCTAAAAAGGATCAGATAACTCCAAATGGAAAAGATGGGCAGCAGGCATGGTCTGGGGGTTAGACACCAAAGAATACGAAGCAGAAAAAGATCTGGGTAACACTTGGATGGGAGACTGAAAGCTGATAAAGCTGTCATGAGACGACAAAGCTAGAGGTGTCGATATTTACGGCTTGGCTGACCTGAACACCACTCCTGCTGGAAGCTTGGAAGGCATTCCCAGACACCAGAACTGATGACTATATTGTGAAGGATTTCATAAAGAGGAGCTCTATGAGCTGTCTGTAGAACAATTACCCACCTCACAGGGTTGTTGTGAGGATAAAAAGGTGAAAAAAGCATTATAAATTGCTTTACAATTTTAGCCCTGCTGGGGTTAGGCCAGTGCACAGGCATACACTGATTTCCCCACACCACCACCACGAGAAGATATACCAGGTGAGTTATTCCAGCCTAAATTGGTTTGTATTGCACACTTAGGCTGCAATCCTAAACACGCTTTCCTGAGAGTAAGACCCATTGAACGTAGTTATGATTGTGCTATTAGTTGATCAAACTCTTGGGACTTGTAAATATAAACCTCAAGGTCAGAACCAGCACTCCATATGCTGGATAAAGAATTGTTGTTAACACATCTTTACTGGTTTCAGTTGTTACACGGCTTGATTACTAACTAAAACCCACCTATGAGCTATAAAATATGAATTCTGAATTGTCAACTAAATGCACTTTAAAACTCTGGAGAAGAAAAAAAAACTTAGAGAAACAAAGTGAAAAACAAGGTTGTGGAAAAAACACAAGGCAATAGAGAGTCCCATCTGTATTAAAAAGATTAGCGTGTTTGCTTTAGAAAGGGAAAAGAACAGAGCTTCACAAAATAATGGATGGCCTGGAAAGAGTCGGCAGGGTGTTGCTATTTACCCACTTGTGCAATATTGCAACAAACCAGCAGTCGAGGGAAGGGGGAAAAGATAATGAACATGGAAAAAAATTGGAGGAAAATACTAAAGTGCACTACATGGTTAATGATGGGAAGTTGCCAGCGTAAAGTATAATTTAGCCATGGTTTCCAGGTAGAACTGAGAGGCTCAGTGGATCATAGCTGTGCCATAACCATATTTCGGTGACAAAAAAAGGTGTGGAAGGAGAAAATTGAGAGAGGAAAAAAATCTCAGTATATACAGGCCTGGGAAAGTTGTAGTCAGGGGTATTCCCACAGGTGGGACCATACGGAATGGAGGAAAGAGTGCCTCTACCTTAAGCACTGCATAGAAGAGGAAAGTTAGGCTGGTGCTGCTTTTAAAACCTGCCTCAATTCCCTCTACTATGCAGTGTTTAAGATAGAGGCACTCTGTCCTCCATTCTATATGGTCATCCTGGACCTGATAGGGCATGTACTGGAGGCCTGGCTATTGCAAGTGTTAACATCCATATCTGACAAACCTGGGAATCAACAACGATCTGCTACCTTCCACCTGTTAGTACAGTGATAAAAGCAAAGGGGAATCATTCACCCCATCCAGGTATGGAGGAGGAAGGATACCATGTTTCCTTGTGAGACTATAGCTTGCTGATACAGCGCATGTTTTTCCTGATATTCAGTTGCCGACATTGTCTGATCTCTTGGACAACTGATGACAGTTTGCTTCTCCTTTCCAGCCCCTGATCTTGGAGCCATTTCAAAAAGCACAGAGGATGAAAGGGTTAATATTTGTTGGTTGGGGGTGGCGGGGGGGAGAGAATTCTCTCAGGAGTTACCCATTGCTGATCTTTCTCCTGACAGCAGCACTGGAAATTCAGTGACCTTTTTTGCAGTGATTCATTAATTCCCTTTAGCAATCCATTACTTACTGTGCAATCCAAACCATGCCTACTCAGATGTAAGTCCTGTTTATTTCACTGGAACTTTCTTCCAGGTGCGTATAGGATTGCAGCCCTAATCTATCAGTGAGCAAGTTACAGTTTCAAGGCTAATTTTGAAAGGGTCAAACTATGCCAGGAGTTGGGTTCCCAAGGCAGGGAATGTCCTACCATTCCCCTACTGCTTTTAATCTTTAGATGCAAAACACGTCACAGGCTCTGGTAACTTATGCCTGGTGACCAGTGTTGTGCAATCAGTAGAGTATCTGTTTTGTACGCTTGTGAAATGCTTGCAAAGCACCTTGTGACTTCACTCCTTCCTGTCCAGGGTTGCACTGACCTTTCTTCTTTCCTCTCCTTGGGCAATCCAGTAACCAACCTTCTACCTGCAAACTTCTGAGCAGGTTGGGAATGTGTGCAGTCATTGAGTCAGCCCTTCAATAAACAGCTTGTTGTACAATCTCATGGTTACATTTGAACTGTTGAAATGTTGTGCAATGCTTTATAGTGTGATAAAGAGCACTATTGCCTACAGGTTAGCCAACAGAGCCAAAGACTTTAAAAAAAACAACTTATGGGCAAGGAGTCCTAAGCCATGGGAGGCCATGTGGCTATCTTACAGACTGTGATCCTACATGGATTAACCAGATTTTGAACACTTTTTAAATGAAGTTTTTAGCAAACTTTCTTGTTCTGAGTCTATACGGTGGTGTAGCTAGAAGGGGCACAGCAATCAATCTTGGAGGGAGTGTGCAAGGGGCCCTGTTGAAATCTAGTACAATCTGTTACCTAGTACAACAGGATGCCCATTTGACCAGAAATGTCCGGAGGTCACCGGAAAAGGCGGCGCTTACTGGCAAGCTGGAAAACTCCTGCCTCCCTCCAGGTTCTGAGCATTTCCCAGTTCCCATTTTGAATTTCGCGCAGCAGCAGCAGCTGTACACGACTCTTGAGTTCCCATTGGGAGCCTGGAGAGGCAGGACAAGGAGGAGGTCCCAACCCCACCTCCTGGTTGGCCAGCAATGCAGGCCTCCCACCCACGTTCTACCCCCTCGCCCCCTCTGCAGCCCTCCCACTGGCCTCAGAGCTAAGCCACAGCTGATGGAGGCCCCCAAGCCACAATGCTACCTTAGAGGCCATCCCTGGGCCATTCAGAGCTGAGTGGCAGCTGCGGAAGGCCCCCGCAGGCCCCCAAGCTGCCCGCCTGCCAGTCCCTGAGGCCTCCAAAGTCCAGTTGCAGCCTTCGGGAGCCTCTCCGCTACCTGCCCGCCAGTCCCTGCTGTCTCCCACCACTCCTCTAGGCCTCAGAAGGCCAATTGCAGCCTTCAAATAACACCCCCCACCAGTCCCCTAGGCCTCCAACATGGAGGCACCCCACAGCCTTCCACTGCTGCTGGAAACCCACCCAGGTAAGTGACTCCCACCTACCTATCTTTCCTTGCTTCCTCCTTACCTATCCCACCCCTTTCCCCTTCCCTACTTACCTCTCCCATTCCCATCCCCTTCCCTACTTACCTCTCCTACCTTCCTTCCCCTTGTATGGGTTGTATTGCAGCAAACTGCTTTGAGGGCGTCTTACATGTATGTGTCAGAATCAAACATGTTGAAAGGTTTTCAATTTTAAAAGTGTTGAAATTAAGTACAGGAAAGCAATATGAGTATTTTTGCTTTATTTTCACATGTTCTACATTTGTCCTGCATTTTTTGGGGTGTCAGAGAGGGAATTTGGCAGATGTGGTTCAACACAGAAGGATTTAAAAATTTCCAAAATTCCTGCTTTATTATAATGGTTATAGGTATGGTCATCTTGGTGTGGGTTGAAATGGTCAAGTGATTTTCATCATCAAATAAGCCCATGATGAAATCAAAATCAGGTTTGTTGAGATCACATGCAAGGATGCTGGGGTGTGCTATGGGCAGTTTTGCGAACCCATGGGTGCAGTTTGCAGTTGGCACACCCACTTACTCCTCAGTCAGTGGGAAGGCCAGCATTCCTGGGACAGTGTCAATAACTCTCAGTAGGGACGGTATTTCTAGCTAGAGTCATTTAGGGAATTAATTTTATTTAGCAGGTTGTCTTTTTTTGTAGGCGCTCTCCACTACAATTCAGTTTAAAACACCCATTGGTTCTGTGATCTCCTGAGAGGGTAGATCTTCCCAAGACTTTCCTTAGCTTGAAATAGTGGCAGTGGATTTACCTACCAGTTTCCGTACCTATGCAGGCATTGACCAGAAAATTACAGGTGCAGAGCAAGAAGGGATGTGCTGAGAGTTAACCACTAGGCTACTCCCATTAGTCAGCCTCCACTACCCCTAACAACAAAATCAATCAATCAACAATATTTATATATTGCTTTTCAACAAAAAAGTTCTCAAAGCAGTTTACAGAGAAAATTAAATAACTAATGGCTAATGGAATCATAACTGAATAAACTAGAAATGGCTAACATGAGCTGAAAAAGTAATACTGCTGTTTAACTTGTAGGCAGAAAATATTTGGGGTAGAGACAAAATAGAGTAGAGACAAAATAGGACGTCATGTTGTTCTTAGGGGATGTCTAGGAAATAAAATGGCACCTGCCCATGGTCAAGAGGAATGCCAATGCTGAGAGGCTGGTAGCTTGTGGCCAAAACAGGTGACACAGGTGAGTAGATCTGGGAAAAAGTACTTTCCAAAGCTGTTTGTGACTACCATGGATTCATATCAGTGTGCCAGACATACAGGAATGGATGGAAGAGAGGAATAACCTTCCATTCCCCTACTGCTAGAAGAACAAGGAAAGTCAGTGATGAACAGGCTTATCTTCATTTTTGGTACAGATTTTAATCTGAGCTGCAGAAGGAGTTTTTAGAGTTTGTAAGGCTGGTCTTGCTTTGAAACCAGCCTTGCAAGCCTGATGGTTTTGATTTCCAAGCTGTGGTTGGATAATTTTTTGGGTAGCATCAGTATTAGTCATGCTGGTGTTCTCCGTGCCCTCATCTCTTGAGCAGGGAGATGCTTATTGAACAAGAGCTGAAATCTTCGACATACTTTCCTGAGTGTAAGCCTTAATTGAACACAATGAGACTTATATCTGAGTAGACAGGAGTCAGATTGCCCTGTAGGAATTTCTGCTGGTTTAGCTCTTTATATTGAAGCTCAGTGCATAGGGTCAGTAACCAACTAGTAACAGCTGAATGATTTTAAAAAACCAAGTGGTTTGGCTGAACAGGATTTTTGGAATCTAGCTGTTTTTCATCTCTTTCCATCATTTTTTTTTTTAGTTTGAAAAATGTGAAATTTTAATACTTTAATATCTGAGTACTGTTAAAAACAATGTTGATTTTGCTCTGGCAAAGGCAGAAAGGAAAAAAAAAAACAAGCTGTGATGTCCAGATAATGCTGCCAACCCAATGGAAAAATAAGCAAATGGCTTGACTTGCCTTTTTGAAGCAGCTTAACATGTAGTAATTGAGGGGAAAAAACATTAGTTTGTAACTGTATGGAGCTCAAACTGTTATTAAAACCATAACGAAGAGGCCAGTTGCAACAGCGGCAACCAAAAGTACAGCTAAATTCGGACAACAAGGTCAATCTATAACTTTAGCCAGTTAATCTACAAGATTATATCTGGGACCCACTTTTTACAATGAGGATCTGTTGGGACCCACCAGAAATAATGTCTTGACTGGAAGTGACATAATCAAGCAGGAATTTTTTGTTTTTACCCACAGTGGGTATGTGGGAATAAGCCCCATTTATTCTCATGGTTAAAAGATACATAGTAGCCTGCTAAAAGTACAGATCGATAATATTTATAAACACCATAGTAGAATCAAGTCTAATATATTAAAAATAAAATATTGAAATGAATGGGGACCCACCTAGTGAGTCCAGACCCACAGTTTGAAAAACACTGGAAATATGTTGCTTCCACAGTACCCCTTTTTTCCGTCACTTTTAATGAAAAATCCACATGATTTTGCTTTCTCCGGTTTTTTTTTTTGAAAAGACATGATTTCTTGCCGGTTTTCTTCAATACAATAGTACATACCAATGGTGTAGCTGGAAGGGGGAGCAAAGCACTTAGATTTGCAGGGAGCCCCATTGAAATATGCAGGCACCCCCCCCCCCCAGTGATGGGCTCCAGCAGGTTTGCACCTACTCTATAGAACCAGTTGTTAACGACAGATAGGACATGTAAAGTTTAAAAATAGCCATTTAAAGGTGGCTGCCAGATGGGCATAGAACTGGTTGTTAATTTCTTTGAATCCCATCACTGCACCCCCCTTCAAAACCATTCTAGGTACGGGTATCAAACAGGCATGTGTCTCGCTCCAAACAGGAGGATGAATGGGTGCTGTCCATGTTGTGGTAAGGCTCATAATACCGCCTGTAATTTTGTTCCACAGGGCAATCTTAGCACCTGTTCCAAATATAAGTCCCGTGCTGGCCTGGGGATATCACAAAAGTGATGTAAGGCACTTCTGCACAATTCCTGGTGGGGTAGGGCCAGTGCACAGACGTGCACCGGCCTCTCCACTCCACCACAGGAACAGGGAAGTATGTGAGTTGTGCTGGCCTAAATTGCACCCTTGGAGAGCAAAGTGGGATTTTTGAGTACAAACTGATAAAGCTTTGGTGCACAGTACACCAGACATTATAGTAAGGAAAAAATTTAAGTGTTCATTATCAATATAGCAATACCTAGTGATAATAGAATTGAAAAAGAACATGGAAAAAATGAGGAAATATCCTATTTAAAAATTGAAATGTAAAGATTATGGGATAAACCAGCCTTGGTTATCCCAGTGGAGATTAGTACACTGGGTGTTGTCCTCAAAACCCTTGCACTGCATTTAAATATCTGAATATTGACAAAATTAGCATCGGTCAAATTAAAAAAAGCTACCTTGCTTGGTTCAGCACACATTATGTGTACATATACATTACAATGTCATAGGTGGGGCCGATGAATGATTAACTCCAAGTTCACCTAAAGAGTCGGCAGCTGTGATATGCAAAATAATAGCACTCCTCTCCAAAGTATCTGGAAACCCCCTGCCTCTCTTTTTTTCCATGTTAAAGCTATAGTACTATAGCTAGTATAGTACTACTATAATTATAACTATACTAGAACTATATTCTAGAACTATAGATTTATTCTGATGCCTTGCTTGTGCATGAACTTTTCGAGGACAAGTAAGAGAGAATATATGCAGAGCAAAGTTTACTGGATAAATACATCAAATTGCTTTCCAAGACCTCATGTGCAGGTGACTGTATATCATAACAGCACAAGAGGACAAGGACCCCCCAAAATGTAGGATACCAAGAAAAATATAGGACATGACAAAATAAAAGCTAAAAACACTCATATATTGTTTTCATGTGGTTAATTGAAACACTGTATTATTATTCAATTCAAAACTATTACATATAAATTATTACATAAAATTATTAATTTCACGATGGCTACAAGGAAAAGGAGGATAGGGAAGATTTTTTTTCCAGGACAAAGACTCAAAATGAGGACATGTCCTGGAAAAAGAAGATATATGGTTACCCTGCTCACATGAATATACTTGTAGAAGCCCTAATCAAAACTGCTTTGAGATGGACTTTAGAAAATGCCAAACTGCTTGATATAGGCTGCAATCCTATACTCACTTTCCTGGAGAAAGTCATGTTAAACTGAGTGGGAATTACTTCTGAGTAGACATGCATAGGATTGTGCCCATATGCCTGCAATTACAGTATTTCTTTTTGAAAACTTTCTTGCTGTATTCATTTCCAGGCAGAATTAGCTGTTTCCAAACTTTGCAGTGCCATCTACAGGTCTCCTTGGAGTTTCTGGGTTAATTCATATCATCCCTACTTCCTACAAGGCGAAAACAACCACCAACCCAGACCATAGTACACCCATTTTATGTTCAGCCTTGCTCAAAAAAGCTGTTATTGAACCCTTTCCACTATTCTGGATCAATATCAATTTTGGATCAATATCAAATTCCAAAGGTAGGAGAGCAAGATTTCCAGACTGTTCAGGAAAACTTCCTTTGGTATTAACATCTTTTTCTAAAGGCCCTTACTATTTTCATGCACAACCATGGCAAGTTTGGACATTTATGCTATTTGAATGGCAAAACTCAAAATATACTTATGTATTTTTTGAATTTTGAATGACTTTACTATTTGAATGGCAAAAATCATAACACAATTATGTGTGTTAGGAAACCCATTTGTGTTGTTGAAACCCATTTGTTTCAATAAGTTTTAAGGAGCTGTGTAGTGCAGCAATTTTCAATATTTTTCTTCTCTTGGCACACCGATCTCTATGGTCTACTCTATGGAGGATGTAGTTGTTAGGACTAAGACCTGGAAGATCCAAGTTCAAAACCTTCCTTAGACATGAAGCATCCTTGGTGACCTTGCGCATGTCACTCAATCTCAGCCTTACCTACCTCACAGGGTTGTTGTGAGGTCAGCAGGAGGGAAGGAACTAAAGCTTTGTAAGCTGCCTTGAGCATTTGCATTGGTATGGGAAAGGCAGAGTATATATCACTCACTCACTCAATTAATTTATCAATTAATCAATTAATTAATTCAGGCAATTCATTACTACAGAGTTGCCCTAGAACAGAGCCACTGAAGCTGCAAGAGTTTCTCAGCAATTTTCAACTGCTATTCTCCAAATTCCCATGGCACATATGTGGATATTTCATGGCACACCAACTGAAAATGTTTGGTGCTGTGTAATCCCCAAAGCACATTTACACAGAAGTAAGTCCTACCAACTGAAAATGAACTTTTAAGGGTATAATACACAAGGCCATGCAGGACTGCAGACATCAGTTATCATACAGTGGTAATCTGCTTCAGCCACATCCTTGCAGCAAGATCTGTAGTGCTGAAGAAATTACCAACTTCTGAAATTCTCAGCCATAGAAGTATCTTAAGCTTTGTTTATCCATCACCAACTTCCTTATACTCCCGCAAGAGAAGAATAATTCTGCAAACTGTTGCTTATTCTGGTGTTTAATATCTGCTCAGTTCCACTAAGCCAGTCTCAAGGCAATAAAACATGTTCTCCAGAAGATAAAGATCAAAGCTTCAATCAGCTTAGGAGTTGTAAGTGATCACACCCAACCTTGTTAGCAAGGATGTTAGAAAGTCAAGTCTGAGATAGCAGTGCGTTAGTGCATGCTCATCAGTACACCTGTGGGGGGTGGGTGTCAACAGTTGCAAATAATCCAGGAAGCATGCTGAGTAAGTGCAGATGTGTGGCTCAGTTTCACTTTCCATAGGGCTCAGTGCTTTTTCCTAGTGAACTTGGGTGAGAGGAGACTTCCTTTGTCAGAGTTTGTTGGGGCTGCATGCATCAGACTGCATGCATCAGCTAATGTTGCATTTAGAATCATAGAATCATAGAGTTGGAAGGGACCTAGTAGGTCATCTAGTCCAAAACCCTGCCTGCAGCAGGAATTCCCCCTAGAGCATCTCCAACAGGTGCTCATTGAGCCTCTGCTTGAAGATCCCCAGTGAGGGAGAGTCCACCACCTCCCTTGGCAATCTGTTCCACTGCCGAACCGCCCCAACTGTCAAGAATTTTTTCCGGATATCCAACCGGAATCTCCTCTCTTGCAGTTTGTACCCATTGGTTCTAGTTCTGCTTTCAGAAGCAGCTATGAACAAATGAGCCCCTTCCTCCCTATGACAGCCCTTCAGGTATCCGAAGAGGGCAATCATGTCTCCTCTCAGCCTCCTCTTCTCCAGGCTGAATATCCCAAGTTCCCCCAACCTTTCCTCATAGGGCTTTCCTTCCATCCCACTGATCATTCTTGTTGCTCTCCTTTGGACTTGCTCCAGTTTGGCTGCATCTTTCTTAAACCATCACAGGCTACAAGAAAACATCCCCCTCTGCTCTGGAGAGCCACAAATTGGCTGAGGACTAGAATGAGTTTTACTGTAGGTTTGAAAGACAACTATCACCATCTACTGTTACTTATCTGGGTTTAGATGTACCAACCGTTGTCTCCTCCACAACTATTTTCACTCCTGAATCTTCTCCTCTAACAATCTGCGAAGATGTGCGGGGCTGTTACAAGAACTGCTCCCTTACAACATTATACATTTTATTAATTTAATAAATGTGTTGGCTCAAAGTCCCACTTCCCTTCCCCCTCCTTCACTCCTAAACACACCTTTGGAGCTTACAAGCAAGTAATTCTTGAACTACTCTGCCACTGTCCTTTATATGCTAATGTGAAGCATGGTCTTCTATTGTTCTTGCCAGCCACATGGTCACTTCCCCATTCTTTCTCTTTTCAAATTTTGACCACACTTAGCTGGATGGGTTCTTCTTTATTTTCTGATTGGGTGATGATGTCTGCCAGCCTTCCCCTTCCTGTAAGGTAAACAGCCTTCCTGGACCTAGGTTATAAAAAGCCATGCACCCTATTGTTCCCTCTCTTTTTTCTGTTTGGACGCGCTCTCTCTCTTCCTGGACCCTCCTCCCATGTGGATACTGGCATGGCTTGAAGAAAGGTAGATATTGCTTTCCCCTCTCTTCCCCTTTCCTTTGCTCCCCCTTCTCCTTGGTACACACTATGTAAGAAACAGGTACACTTCACTCTTATGCTACTGAATGTATGAATATTGGTTTTGCTTTATGACAATAAAATCTGCATCTTTGTGATAAGTTTTCCTTAGTGGTTCCCTTTCTAAATAAAGGTATTCCTCTGCATGACGCTGTTTTTAAGTCCTGCCTAGATCCTGTATAGTAACCAAAGAGAAGCACAAGCTAATTTCCCTATTTTTTTACTGCTCTCTTGGTAACAGGGCCTTCTTCAAAGACAGAAGGCAAATAAAGCCCCGGGTGCAGATGGGGTAACTCCTCTCTGCTTGAAAGTGTGTGCCATTCAATTGGCCCCCATCCTAACACAGATTTTTAATACTTCACTAGAGCTGTGCAAGGTCCCTTCATGCTTTAAAAACTCCATCATCATCCCAGTTCCTAAGAAATCTTCCATTAGTGGGCTGAACGATTACAGACCTGTTACCTTAACATCTGTTGTAATGAAAGTCTTTGAGAGGCTGGTGCTGGCCCACCTGAAGAACATCACAGACCCGCTGCTAGACCCCCTTCAGTTTGCCTACAGGACTAACAGGTCAGTGGATGACACTGTTAATATGGCACTGCACTACGTCCTGCAACATCTGGATTCTTCGGGGACTTATGTATGGGTTCTTTTTGTGGACTTTAGCTCAGCGTTCAATACTGTTGTTCCATCAAACCTTTATTCCAAATTGATCCACCTTAGGGTATCTGCTCCTATCTGTCAGTGGATACTTAGCTTTCTGACGGAAAGGAAGCAGCTGGTGAGGTTGGGGAAAATTACATCTAGTACTCGAACAATCAGTACAGGAGCTCCCCAAGGGTGTGTGCTTTTCTCCCTTTATACAAACGACTGCACCTCAACGGACCCCTCTGTTAAAATTTTGAAGTTTGCAGATGATACAACGGTCATTGGACTTATCCGTGACGGTGATGAATCTGCATACAGACGGGAAGTTGAACAACTAGATCTGTGGTGCAGCAGGAACCACCTGGAGCTTAATCCACAAAAAACTGTGGAAATGAGGGTAGATTTCAGGAATCTTATGCTACTTCCACTTTCCATCTGTGGTAATGTGGTTTCAGTGGTGGAGTCTTTCAAGTTCTTGGGCTCTGTAATCTCCCAAGACCTGAAATGGTCAACTAACATCAGCAGCATCATTAAAAAGGCTCATCAGAGGTTGTTCTTCTTGTGCCAATTGAGGAAATTCAACCTGCCTCAAGAGCTGATGATCCTGTTTTATAGGGGAATTATTGAATCTGTTCTCTGCAATTCCATCACTGTCTGGTTTGGCACAGCAACCAAACAGGACAAGAAAAACCTACAAAGAACGATAGGTATAGCAGAGAAAATAATTGGAGTCAGCATGCCCTCTATGGAGGATATATATATCGCTCGGGTCAGGAAGAGAGCCGTGAGTATTGCTGCGGACCCTCTTCACCCTGGACACATCTTGTTTGAGCTTCTTCCCTCTGGACGCCGATATAGGACTCTGTTCACTAAGACATCTAGGCACAAGGATAGTTTTTTCCTTGTGCCATTAAATTGCTGAACCAACAACTATGCTGAGGGATTATTGGAGGATACTGAAGCAGTATTCTTATTTGATTGTATGTTCTGTATGTATTGTTTGTTATTTATGAGTTGGTGTTTGTATGTACGCAGCCGTTGCCGAAGCCAAATTCCGGGTATGGAGATCATACTTGGCCAATAAACAAATCTATCTAATCTAATCTAAAGTGAGGTGCCCGGAACTGAACACAGTACTCAAGGTGAGGTCTGACCAATGCTGAATAAAGAGGTACTAGAACTTCTCGTGACTTGGAAGCTACAGATATTTCCCGATATCTGCCTAAAGTGGACTAATTCTGCAATCCTACCCCTCACTCATGCCAGTCTAAGCACCAGCATAAGTCCCATGCTGGCCTGGGGGTGTCACAAAAGTGCTGTACAACACTTCTGTGCCACTCCTGGGGAACAGTGGTGGGCTCCAGCAGGTTCAAAACTACTCTATAGAACTGGTTGTTAACAAGAGATAGGACATATAGAGTTTAAAAATAGCCATTTGAAAGTGGCTGCCAGATGGGCATAGAACCGGTTGTTAATTTCTTTTAATCCCATCACTGTTGGGGCGCTGTTAGGCCTGTGCACAGACATGCGCTTGCCTCCCTACTTCACCACAGGAATGGGAAGTCCAGTTGTGCCAGCCTATGTTAGGATTGCACCCTAAGGCATGGTCAACTACTCATGAGAAAACAAACTGCTGCGGTTTACCTACAATGCAATATACCGTATTTACTTGAATCTAATGTGCCATTGAATATAATGTGCATCCCTATTTTTAAAGGTTTGAGATTTTAAAAAAATGTTTACTGGTGATTGTTATGCGCAGCTGTAAAGCAGGAACAAAATTTAATTTTACTGCATATAATAATTAGTTATACGAAAGTTAATAATAAAATGGCAATGGATTTATTTTATGATTTTTACCTAATTGCACTAATTTATACAACAATGGGTTTTAATCACAATATACCTGTATTTACTTGACTCTAAAGTGCACCTGTATTTTGGAGACATAGGCTGCAATCCTAAAGACCCTTTCCTGGGAGTACGATCCATTGAACACAATAGAGCTTACTTTGAGTAGACATGGTTAGGATTGCACCGTATTCATTATATTCAAATAAATAGGGTATTTCCTTGTCAGCTCTTGTCGGTTTTCCATCCCACCAAAAATTGGGCTGCAATTTACTAGTGGGTCCCAACACACATTTTGGGAAACACTGCTGTACAATGTCCTTGAATGTAAGCCCCCTTCTGAGTAAATTTTGACCCACTTGTGGGCCCTGCTACACAGTTTGGGAACCAGTGAACACCTCCTTGCGTGTAAGCCCCATCCAGATGGTGCTAGGAGTGCTCCAACAATATTATTGCTTGTTTATGAAGCACCTGAAATTGCTAGGTGCTGTATGAACATTAGACAGAGACATGTCTCTGTGTGAACATTAGACATGTTGTATGAAGAGCGCATATGATCTGAGCTAATGTTCAATGGCCTTGCACAACCCAGCAGGAATGAAAGGGAGTCCTCATAATGATGACTGGGCAGCATTTCCCACATTGGCTTGTGGCCTTGCTTCTGTGAGTCATGATTCCAGTGGCTTGGCCAGCCTTGCCCATTCCTGAAGGAACTCACATGGGCCGTTGGGAAAATAGGCAGCTTTACCCTCCCGTTTGCTGGAACAAGCTGGAATCTATATACAGTGGTGCCTCACGTAACAAATTTAATTCATTCCGGAGGTATGTTTGTTATGTGAAACATTCTTTATGTGAAGCGGATTTGCCCATAGGGAATAATGGAAACTCAGATGATTGGTTCCACAACCCCCAAAATATTCATATAAAAATATTAACTGGATGTAAAAATGATGACAGCACACTGGGATTGAATTCAAAACATGCATTCAAAGTGCATGATTCTATGAAGTCTACTTAGGCTGCAATCCTAAAGATACTTCCCTGGGAGTAAGACCCATTTAACACAATGGGGTTTACTCCTGGGTAGGCCTGGTTAGGAGGCTGCAATCAATGACACTTTCCTGAGAGTAAGGCCCATTTAAAACAATGGTGCTTACTTCTGGGTAGACATGGTTAGGAGGCTGCAATCCAAGACACCTTCAAAGTGTCTCCCCACTTTCTCCTTCTCTCCATGCTGAGCCTGTCTCTCCCCTGCTCCCTTCTGGCTAGTCCTGAGCTGCTTCCCTCTTCTCCACTGCTCTTCTCTCCCTCTGCCCAGCGGACACCCGGCCACAGGAGGAACAGCGCGGAAGTGTTGCTTTTGCTATGGGCAGGTGTGCTAGGCAGCCCTGACGCTTTTTAAAAGGGCTGCCAGCCAGCGTGTCTGCCCCAACTGCCAACGAGTGTATTTGTTACATGAAGCATAGTTTGTTATGTGAAGCAAAATCCTAGGGAAATTTTTGTTTGTTACATGGGGGTGCCACTGTACTGTATATATAAAACTGAAAAGTCACTCAATGACTCACTCACTCACTGACTCACTTGCTCACTCATCAACACTCAGCCAAAACTGCTGGGCCCAGAAGTGTGAAATTTGGGGTGGGTGTTCCTTCCATAAAAGAGGAACCCACTTAATACTGGTTTTTGAAAATTCTAACCCGAAGAGGGTAAAATGGGGCCTAACGCGCTTTCCTCCCTATACTTTCCATTGAAGAATCGATGACTGAGGGATGCTCTGCCCCAACCCCTGGACCTAGAAGCAAGAAATTTGGGGAGGGTGTTCCTTCTGTGACATGAACACCCACCAAGAACCGATGTGGAGAAATTTAATCCTTAAGGGGCTGAAAAGGAGTGCAACATGTTTTTGTCCTATACTTAACATGGAAGGTGACCAACATCCAGCCAATTTGGTGCTTGGTGCCTCGTTCACTGCCGGGGATGTTGTCTGGAGGGAGAGGTTGCACCAGGAAGAATGCTGTGCATAAGGGGGTTTATGTGCATGGGGAGATGACACTGCGGTAAGAATTTAGTGTTTTGCAACCCCTCTAGCTATGCCACTGCCGGCACCAACATCTTAGAATGTTGTTGGTTGGTGTGTTGATAGACATTTTACTTTTATCCCCTCCATCATCAAAGATAGCAAGTTTGGCCAAGACCCTGACTGTATGTTTGAACACTCAGAATAAATTGTGCTGCAGCACATGCTCCAAAGTGTAAGCACAATAAGCAAGCAGGTGATGCTTTCCCTGGCTAGGGATGCCAGGTGTTGAATGGATTACTGTTACTGTTAACGATCCCTTTAACTGTAGTTGGATCTTCTGCAGGGAAAAGGTGATGCTGTTTTGTTCTCTACCAGGAAAAAGCTTCACCTGCTGATTTCTGCATATTAAAACCCCGTTGAGCAGGCCAACCTGCTGTTGTTCCTTTGTATTCTGGCCAGATGACAATCTTCTTCCTGGGCATGGAAATAAAGTGCTGGTTTTTATTTGCACATGAGCACCACTGGGGAAACAGGTGGTAGCTCTGCTTATGATGTGCATGTTGCTCAAGGCGACATATGAGCGTGTTCATTTGTGAGTGTGCTTTTGTGAATCAAAATTAATGTATAGATGGCAGGTTTGCCCCAATTATCCTACATTTAATGCAAACATTTCTTCTCCAGACCTCACCCCCTCTACTTTCAATAAAGGCAATTTTTTATTTCCACTTCACAGTTGCTGAACTCAGTTGATTTCAGTTGAGTCACGGCTGTAATTAATATTATCTTATTTACCAATGTTTGTCATTTTATAGCGATGACTAGAAGGGTGACTCACCATCGAGAGAAACAGAAGCCCACAATGTGAGAGAGAGAGAGAGAGAGAGTTTTTTGCTTTCTGCTTCCTTTTTCACATGGAATATGAACCAAGTGTGACCTTTACGATAAACTGAGTCATGCAGCTACAATATTTATCCCTGTTGTTGCAAAGCTGAGCTTATTCACAAATATCTCCCATGCAGAGAAATGGGGCAGGGGGGGAGAGCCTTAAAAAAGGCCACATCCCCTGAAGCTGGACCATAAGCCTATAAATTGGTGATCCCAAACAGTCAATCAGGACACACCAGTGGGTCTAGAATGCTAACCTGGGAGGGAATCTTCACATCCCAAAATTAAAATGTCATGTTTTTCATTTTATATAGTAATTTGGACTCTGTAGATCAGATGTGAACCCAGTTTCAGCATTTTTTCTGACCTGGAAATAACTAACTTACCATCTTGCTCTCTGTTTCAGCTTTCTGGACACCCTGGAATGACTGTAAAAGAGTTTGGGCGAAACTTTCTCAATTTTAGTCCTTCAACTCCATTTCTGGGGAGGCTCTAGTAAAAGTCTTCATACATACACTAAGGTTTTTAGCAGCATCGAAAGCCCAGGACTTAATTATCCCAATGATAATGGCTGGTCATTATTATGATAATCATATAATTATGAATATTCATAATTATTTACCATGTGAATCTAATGTGCCACTGAATCTAATGTGCCCCGATTTTAAAAGGCTTGAGATTTTATTTAAAAGTTTACTGGTGATTGTAATGTGCAGCTGCACCTACAACAATGAGTATTTGACAATAATAATATGAGAATGGGTTTACGTTAAGATTTCTTTCCTAATTGTTCTACTGTATACAACAATGGGTTTATGTTACATTTTTTCTTATGATACAGTAAACTGTTAAAACAAAACACTGACCTATACTTATAATCAAAGTACCAATATTACTTGGATCTAATGCACCTCTTGATTTTGGACACTTAGGGCGCAATCCAGAGCAACTACGTGGAGTCCTTGCTCCGGTGTAAGAACAATTTGCTCTGGATTGCAATATGAATTTTCCATAGGTTTTCACTAGATAGTGCAGCAACTATGGGTACACATAAAGTCTCTTACGTGCTCCCGTAGTTACTCTGGATTGTAGGGTTAGAGCACAATCCTAACCATGTGCTTTAGAGTGCAATCCAGAGTAACTATGGGAGTCCTTGCTCCAGTGTAAGAACAATTTACTCTGGATTGCAATGTCAATTTCCCACAGGTTTTCACTAGGTGGTGCAGTAACTATGGGTGCATGTAATGTCTCTTACATGCTCCCGTAGTTACTCTGGATTGTAGTCTTACTCAATCCTGACCTTGTGTTTTACTTTTCTCAAAAGTAAGCCCCATTGTGTTCAATGAGTCTTACTCCCAAGGAAGTGTCTTTAGACAATTTCCTGGGAGTAAGACCCATTGTACATAATGGGCTTACATTTGACAAGACACAGTGAGGATTGTGCTCTAAATTAAGCTGAAAAAGGTGTGCATTAGATTTAAGTATATACAATATTTTAAATACATTACGTTAAATTAGTTTATTTAAAGAAAATTATTAAATTATTGTATTTAAAATATTTAAATGCAATATTTTAAATACATTACTTATTCTTTTTGGGTTAAATAAATTGTTATTTTAAAAAGCGGGTCCAGGTGCTAAAAGATTTGGGAAGATACTTTTACCTGTAGAGTGTTTTGGAACAAAATAAATACACCCAAGACTTCAGCAAATGTTTGTAATATGTCTGTTGTTTAGCACATCAGCTTATAGATCATTGTGTATCATATGTTCTTTGTTATGCATGCAATTTGGTACCCATCATTCTACTGCAAATGCAAAAGACAGAGTAAAGTAGCAGTGTCAGCCTTTGTGGGCTTAGTGGTGGGTTTCAGGAGGGATAGCAATGCAGGTGGTAGCCCCATTTCTTTCCCTATAATGCTCATATTCACATAGCTGTGTCCAGCTGTACATCAGTGAGGGCACTGCATTATAGTAGGGGTATCCAAACCCCAACCTTGGGACCAGATGTTGTCCTTGACCAGCCTCCATAAGGCCCTCTCCATCCAGTCCTCTGGCAAGCCCTGCAATCCTTTGGAGATGAGGAAAGCAGTGGTGGGCAGGTCTGGCCCCAACAACCGGTTCTCCGGAAGTGGGTGGAGCCAGGCAAGGTCAGGGGGTGGGGACGAGGTCAGGGGCAGGGCCAGGGGGTGGGGCCAGAGATAATTTTTTAAATTAAAGAAATTAAAAAAATTTAAGCATGTGGCTTACCTCTGAGTAGACCTGCATAGGATGGTGCTCTGAGGCTGAAGTCCTCTCCACACTGGCCTGGAAGTAAGTCCCATTGACTTTCATGGGACTTACTTCTGAGTAGACCTGCTTAGGATGGGGCTCTGAGGCTGAAGTCCTCTCCACACTGGCCTGGAAGTAAGTCCCATTGACTTTACTTACTTCTGAGTAGATCTGCTTAGGATGGGGCTCTCAGGCTGCAGTCCCAGCCACATTTTCCTGGGAGTAAGCCTTTCCTGGGAGTAAGCCTTTCCTGGGAGTAAGCCAGCGGGGGAAGGCAGGCTCTAGGCGCATGTAGGAGCATGCGGGTACCTCTGAGCCCTCCTGGCCAGCGGGGAAGGCGGGCTCTGGCGCTCATAGGAGCGTGCAATTGGCTCTGAGGCCCTCCCAGCCAGAATGGAAATGGCGGCCGCGGTGGCCGTAAACACACAAATGACCCCCGAACCGGTTCGGCCATTATGGCCAGCCCCCACAACAACCGGTATGCGACCGGTGGGCTGATGTTAACAACCGGTTCGGCCGATCCGGTCCGAACCGGTCTCAGCCCATGCCTGGAGGGAAGCTGTGCTACCCGAACCTTCAAAGGGTATTTTAAGGGCTGGTGAGGGTAGGGTATATGAAACTTCTTATGAACTGGTTTGAAGATCACTCCTTCTCTCTGTGTTAGAAAGTATTTAGGAACAGATTTGAACTTATTCATTGAATAAGTTCCATCTCTAATATATTCATTTATGTAAATTTATTCAAATCTGAAATGTAAATAAATTCTTTTATTTCTTTCATTCCCTGACACAGAGTCAGAAAGATGGTGTGGTCATTTCAAGGCCATTGCTATTGCTGAATTAAGTCCCTAGAAGGGTTTGGGAAAGGCTTATCTATACCTTTTATATCTTTTAGGGTGCAATGCTAACCTAGGCCACACAACTCATCAATCTTCTTTTTCCCATGATGATGTCTGTGCACTGGCCTAACACTCCAGAAATATCTTACAATGCTTTTGTGACACCCCCAGGTGTCAGCACAGGATCTATGCCAGGGTTTAGGCCAGCCTAACTGGAGATTAGGATTGCAGCATTACTCATTAGGCTCACCATAGTCCCTATACGGCAGAAGTCATAGCAATACCACCATGTTGGGTGGGAACTTCTCAAGCTTGTCTCATCTTTTCTTCATTTCAGGTTTATATTGCAGTGGTTTTTTAAAGCTTTGTTAAGGCACCTTGAGTATGACATACATGTGATAAATATTTTTTAAAAATTGATGGCATCTATCATCTCATTCTCCTCCACTGACTACCACAAGGGAACTAAACTCTTCCCATCAAAAAGTAATACAGGTCCAACCTTACTATACACAGAATTTTTTATACATGGATTTGGCTCAACACAAATAGCCGCTGCAAGTCAAGACATGCAAGCAATCATTCCATTTTTCAGTCCCAGAATGAAATTCCTGCAGATACTGAGGCACTACTTTATTTCATTAGGCACAATAGAGGAGCAAGAAACCTGGAAGTTGGTCTTTAAACCTATTTTTCCATTTTTTTCTTTATACATGGATTTTTTTATCCATGGGAGGTTCTAGAATGAAACCCTAGTCAGACACCAATATTGGTAATTCAAGCAGAGGGCATAGTGGGGGTCACACAGGTCCTGTCATTAAAATGCTTCACTGACATGGAAGCGTTGCCCACAAGATCAGCCAGGAAAAGAAGGGTGAACCCCTGCCTTTAATTAGGAGTGGGAATGTGGCAAAACGCACTGTTTACTACCTCACAGTCCAGTTCACAACCTCCTGGGAGTAAACCTTCTGAACACAATGAAACTTATTTCTGAATCGACATGTATAGGATTGTGCTATGAATCACAGAAACAGCCATAGCTGTGTGTTTGCAGAAACAAGTGCTCTCTTTTTATATATGTGCTCAGATGTCCTGCCACACCTCACAGAGACTTGTCCAATGTATGAGTGAGGCAGAAAGCACCAGAATAGTTTCAGTACTTTCTATGAGACTTGGCACTAGGGATTTTTTCTGGGGGTACAGAAAATTACAAGGCACCTTTCCCCCCCCCCAGCTGCTAATTAAGAGTCATAAAGGGATGACTAGCGACGACACTGTTGTATTGGCATCTTTTTTCCCCAGAAAAAGCACTGATTACAATTCACATGTTGTTTTTTGTTTCCTTGACTTTCTTTTCTCTCCTATAACATTTCACAAGGAGCTACTTTTATGAAATCAAATGCAACAGAAAATGCAAGAAAAATAACTTCATTCTTGATGGGCAACAATTAAGAACATCTTCATATTGGTGCTACAAATGGACTCTGCCTAGGTGGGAATCAATAGTGTGGACAGGATGGTGCAGCTGGTGCAGGCCACACTGGGTGATGCGCCCCTTGGGGGGATATGCTGGAGGAGTTTGACACACCTCCGGCTGGTACTCTGAGCATCAGTGTGGCCATTCGGATTGGCGTGGCTGTGGCTTCTCTTCAGAGCAGGTCTGAATGGCCATGCTGATGCTCAGTGTGCATGCCCATATGCCTAGGCATGCGCGCTCTGGGTATCAGTGTGGCCATTTGGACCTGCTCCAGTGGAGACAAGAGAGTTTATGTTTATTGTTTGGTGTGCTTCATACATATTGCAGTCATCAAGTAACAAAAATTCATGTGTGAATCAGACATTAGCATGTGATAAATGTAGCTGATATGTTTGGTGGAATATCATAATACTTTGCTGGTATTCTAAAACTGACTGTTTCTGCCCACTTGCAAAATGATAGAGGTTTTCTCAGAACTACTTGCTGATGTCTGAAAAAATAATGTAATCTTCACTACAAGATCCTTGCAAAAGTCATAGAATTTAGCCGTTTGTGAACTGCAACTCTTTTTAGAAGTGCAATCATATTTCTCAAGTGTATTAATTTCTTTATTTTCTTTATAAACCGCTTTGTGAACTTTTTAGTTGAAAAGCAGTATATAAATACTGTAGATAGATAGATAGATAGATAGATAGATAGATAGATAGATAGATAGATAGATAGAAGAGCAACCCTCTTGTCCGAATGGCCATGCTGTTGCTCAGCATGCATGCCCAGTGCACTCAGATGGCCCTGCTCTGAAGAGGTAAGCTGTTGCTCCTCTTTGGAAAAGGGAAGTGGTGGGCTCCAGCAGGTTCGCACCTACTCTGTAGAACGGGTTGTTAACAAGAGATAGGACATATAAAGTTAAAAAATAGCCATTTAAAAAGTGGCTGCCAGATGGGCATAGAACCAGTTGTTAATATCTTTGAATCCCATCACTGGAACAGGGCCATCTGAACGTGCTGGTCCCCAGAGTGCATGCCTGGAACTCCAGGTATGTGCAGTGGGCCAGGAGCATCCTGAGCCCACTACGCTTGCCCAGACTTCCAGGCATGCACATGCACATCAGAGGGGTGATGCACAACCCAGGGAATGATGCACTCACCGAAGGGTGACACACACCGTTGTATCACCCCGGGTGGGTATAAAGCTAAAATGATGATGAGATTGGGAATGACTGCAAGTGCTGAACTATAGGCACATTCATATCTTTGTCATTGCTGCCATCGTAGATGAGGAAACTGGGACCTTGGTTTCTACTTTTAGAGCTTCAATAATTGCCATTGGGAAGAGTACCAAAGTTAACGCTCTCTGGGGAGGGGGGGAGCTTCAGGTGGCAAATATTGTAGTATTGAGACTAGGTTTATGGAACATGTTCAATTTTATGCATGGACAGTAGGGGGTGCTCAAGCTCTGTTTGAAATTGAGAAGAGCGTTTCCTGCTCCACTGACAACTTAATTCTCATTGAAACTGCCAAGCCTGCCAGAATGTGTATGTTTATGTTTTTAAACAGCAATTGCTTTCTTGTTTAAGTCATAGAGCATCGAGAAGTATGTATTGCCTCAGGCAATTCACCATGGGCAGGAAAAAAGGTGGGATATAAATATTTTAAACAAATAAATATAAAGTCATTAGAGCACATGCAAAAACTGACAGGCCCTACAATCCAGAGTAACTACGGGAGCACGTAAGAGACATTACGTGTACCCGTAGTTATTGCACTACCTAGTGAAAACCTATGGGAAACTCATATTGCAATCCAGAGCAAATTATTACACCGGAGCAAAGACTCCACGTAGTTACTCTGGATTGCGCCCATAGCGATTAATGCCGAACATGTTTTTGCTAGGAATACTGTATGGACTCCTCAAGAATAAGAAGGAAAAGACTGTTTGGAAACATTTGGCTGTTTTGGTGTATGTAGTGAAAGCTGGGATAAAAATTAAATCAGGAAATAGAGATAGGGCAGTTGCAGGAAATAGTTTCTTTATGCAAAGATCTCACAAGTTGTATGGATGCAGTCAGTGCAAGAGTCCAAGAAGGGGAAAACAAGCTTGAAGAAAAGTGGATTTATTTATCAAATCAGTCAGTCAATCAATCAATAAAGCATGTGAACAAATTGCAGCATAGGCAAGGGTAAGAGATTTGGAGCCTCCCTCCAGTGATGTATGTAAAAGGGGTGCAAAAAAAGTTCTGTAGGATGCCTCATCACAGTATACAACTAGCAGCCCCCCCTTTGGAGCTACTCTTTGTGGGGGGGGGGGGAGTAAAAAGGAGGTGAATGCCCCACAGGGGAGTGTGATGGACCTATTGCATACTGCTGTGATGTTCCTTGCAAAACTTGGTTTTTTTTGCATCCTTTGTAGCTATGCCACTGGTTTTGGAAAGGACAATTTTTCTTTAATTTGTCACAAGGTACCACTGTACTCCTTTTACACTTGCATGAGCCCTTTCCTCCAGAAGAACTTGGCACAGCTTCTCTTGTGCCTCCCTGGATGTCACAAAGACATTTGTACTGTGATCTCACATTTTTTAAAGAACTTGGTTTGGAAATTTTGGAGAAAGTGGCATAGCTAAATGGGGTGAGGCTCTCTCCAAGATTGGCTGCTCTGCCTCCTCTAGCTACGCCGCTGGGTTGGAGGGGGTGTGTGGAATGAGAGTGAGAGTGTGTGTTGGTGTGTTGAAAGTGAGATATTGGTAGTTTTTTATGATTTTATTGATTGCCCCTAAATCTATTCAGTGCTAGACCATAGAATCTGGACCTTTGGGGGGAAAAACACAGATGTCACCACAGATCAAACATAGCAGCTATTTCTTCCTTATCCTCCGAAATCACCTGGACTCAGATCATTCATTCACCTGCTGTGAAGCATCAAGCTTTGAGTGTTCGATTGATGAGAAATCAAGTGAGAAACATGAGTTTGCGCACCAGCCCTTTGAGCGTGCATGAAAGCAAATTGGCTTCTTATGAAGGAGAGATGGGCTGACATCTGAAGGTTGAACACTGAGGTAGGCTTCGCTGAGGTTGATAAGTCTGCAAAGCTTAACTTCTTCACCCGTTTAAAAATAAATGTAGATCCCAAACATAATTTTGCATGTGGTTTGATGCTGCTGATTTTTCACAGTTTGGAAGTGAGGCTCTGAAGTCAGAAATCAATGCCCACATTTTGAAATTGAAATTTGGTATACCAATTTGTCTATTTGGGTGGGTTGGCCACATTCATAGAGTTAGCATCAAATTACAATGCAAATCACCTGCCAGATCCCATCAAATATTGACTGCTATTGGATACCAGCTGTTAGATCCTGCCTGAATAAAAGAACCAGCTGTTGAAATATCTTCGGATGTCAAAGGCTGATGCTGAATATAAAACAATTTGCCTGATATTTACACACCCAGAGAATATTTAGAGAGTGTTTGCTGGCAAACTTCTCAGAGAGAATTTTGAGGAGGTGATTTAAAAAAAAAAGAAAATTCATGTCAACTCTATAAATCGTTCATATACTGGTAAATCTTGTGTTGTTCCAAGGCAAGCCTGAAAATGGTCCAGTATACACAGCTTTTATGTCACTAAAAGCTGATGGAAAGATCTGATATCTGCCTCAATCCCTGAGACTGTTCAAAAATTACTGTAGCTTCTATTTTCCCTATAATTAGTTCAGCTCCTGCAGTTTGCATGCATGTGTAAATAAAGGGAGACAGATGTTTGAGGGTTTTTTTTGTTATTTTAATGTATACATAAAATATTTCATTGTAGAGCTCCGTTTTTTAAAAGTATGAGAAACATAGGTGGGTCACGATAGAGTGTCATTTTGAAAATGTGGGTCCATGTGCCAAAGCTTTTTTGGATCACTGATTTCTTAGGCCTGATAATAAAATAAAATAAAAAAGATAAAACAATGAATGACAAATATTTAGCAGAAACAGTGAATGAGAAAAAACAGCATTACAACTATGACAGATACTAAAAATCCTGGGAAAGTTTAAAAACAAGTACGGTATTCACTTGATACTGAAAATATGAATGTGGGTTGCCTGGAAATGGAAAACTCCCACCTCAAACTTCCACTCCCTTGTGGCTCTACCCATCTATGAAAAAGGCTTCAGGAGTCAACCTCGAGGCAAAATCCAGAGCCGGAGTCCCGAATGCAGTTCGTGACCATGTACAATCACATTCTGGTATGTATTGGCCAGTTGTATTGGCTCTGCTGTTCCATTGGACTATTTCAGTGATGTGGAAAGGGGGGATTTGCTGCTTGGGTAACAGTCTGTCCTCCATATTAATCTACCTAGGCCATCGTGCTCTGGAGAGGACACTCAGAGCATGATCCCATAGTCTTTTGAGACTGAAGGATGCCAATGATGAATGACAGTGATGATAAGGACAAGCACCAGGTGAGCATTTTTGAGAAGAGAATCCCACATAGGTAGGTTTCACAACCAGTTAGGCTTCTTCCCATTGCCACTTAGAAAAATAGAGTTGGAAGGAAACCAGTAGCTCATCTAGTTAACTTAACTCCACCACCTGAGACCAGGCATCTAACAGAGGGCTTCTAAAGATGATTTTGGTGGAATGGAGCTCAGGTAGGAGATCCTCATCTTAAGACCTAGCAGAATATAAGAATCTAGGAAGATCCCTACTGGATCTGGCTAAAGGCTCATCTTGTCCAGCATTTAGATTCATACAGTGAGTTTGCACCAGATGCCTCTGGTTGGTCCACATAGGAGAGAAAAACATATCTTTCTCCCATCATTACTTCCCTTCAATTGGTGCTCAAAGACATATTGCCAGCAGTGTTCCACATAAACCACACAGCTTCTCGGCCATGTAGCCTCAAGCTAAGCTGTGGACATGATGCTCCCTCACTGCTGGCTCCGGAATTAGAGCATTTGTTCACATAGCCCAATATTTTCTACTACAACTGGTAGTGGCTGCAAGCAGCCCATCCCCATCCCTTTCAAGCCATTCCAGGCCATTAGAGCGAAACAGAGGCTCCACTGCTACTACACTTCTGCCAGGCCTCATTGATTTTAGCCTGGGCATGTGGTTGTTTTCAATCCAACCCACGGCTATGTGGCACAGCAGAGCCCTGTTTGAAGAGTTGGTAGTGCATCTGCTTTCTACAACAGATGGGAAGCCATTTGAAAACATGTGGCCCTTAGTACCAACTAAGCCAATCTCTTGGACTGATCCTACCCAAGCACCTCTATGGTGGAATTAGGCTCAAGGACTCAATGGAATGGTGACCATATATTCTCTTTTCTTAGGACATGTCCTCTTTTTTATCCTTGTGAAAAAAATCTTCATTCTCATCCTTTTCCTTGTAAGCAGGCAGCAGGTAGACTTCTTGGATCTAATAAATTATAGGTAGGGACCTGCAAAACACGAGGTTATTTTTCCTGACAAAGGTTATCCTTTGTCAGGAAAAATAATCTTGCCTGTTGCAGGTCCCTAATTATAGGTAATAAAATATATGTAACAGTTTTAAATTTAATAAGTAATAAAGTGTTTAAATTAACCACATGAAAGCCATATATATGAGTGTTTTTAACTTTTGTTTTGTCATGTCCTATATTTTTCTTGGATTACATACATATTGTCCTCTTTTGTGGATCTAACAAAATATGGTCACCCTGCTGCATGGCATTTTTGAAACCACATTTTCATGAGAGCTGTGGGCTGTGGTGGTGCAAGTGGTTAAGACACAGTGCTTGTTAACCAGCAGGCCAGGATTAGAGGCCCTGGTCTTACAAGGTGGGGTAAGAACCCTTTAGCCCAACTCCTGCCAACCTAGCAGTCGGAAAGCAGGAAAATGCAATTAGATAAATAAGTACCACCTTGGTGGGAAGGTAACAACGTTCTGTGTGCACATGGGCCACATGTTAGACAACACTGGCTTTATGGTTTTAGAAACGGGGATGAACACCGCACCCTACAGTTGGTCATAATTAGCAGTGGGGACACCATTACCTTTATTTTCATGGGAAGTTTTTCACTTGGTGCATCTGTTCTTTTAACTCTTCTGACTTTTTGCTCCTAAATGCTCAACTAAATCCATCATTTTATAACACACACAGAGTGTTAACTCTGCAGCTAGCAAGGATTGTTATTCCAGAGGAGTCTGCAGAAGAGCAAGGTGTTGGACTTTTCTCCAGCCCGGCACCTCACAGCGGCTACACGCACGAAGCATCATGCAGCCGCAGGCAATTGTCTGCTCTTTGTCTGCTGTACGGCTGGCCCTGGAGAGAGATCACATCACTGCCTTGTGCTACAGGCCCTCTAAGGGGAATTTTATCACTCATCAATATCATGAGGCTGACACATCTGGTAACTGAAATGCTGGCTCTGTGGAGACATGGGGTATTTATAAGAGGCATCCATTTGGAGAGCAGGCAAGCCGAGAGTTGCTTAGGGAACTGCGACCCATTTCACAGTGATGAAGAGGAAAAGGCCAGACATGCAGCCCATGACCTATCTTTCTAAATGAAACAAAGTGGTTGTTCATAGAACCATAGACTTGGAAGGGACATAATAGGTCATTCAGTCCAACTCCCTGCCTGTGGCAGGAAATACTCTTACCACATCTCCAATAGGTGTTCGTCGAGTCTCTGCTTGAAGATCCCCGATAAAGGAGAGTCCACCACCTCTCAGAGATGTTGCTGCCTCCCAAAGGAGGAAAATCAGCAGGTGCCCTTCCTCACCCCATGTACTCTATACATCCTCTAGGAAAACTAATGGGGTCCTTCAGCACTAGTGCTTGTAGTACTAGTTGGAGTACTAGCTCCACCCCCAACTGGCCAACCCCGATTCCTCAATTCCCACACTTCTCCTTCACAGTGAGCGCGTTCTTGCCTTTGGCTGGAAGGGAACAAGCAAGGAACTTTAAAAAGTTTATTAAAAGAGATCAAACCCATAAAAGGGGCCTGGGAAATTGATCAAGGGAATACTGTATTCAAATCTTTTATGAACTAGTTTAATAGAAATGCATAGCACTAACCTTTTCTTTGAACTGGTTCATAGCAAACAGCTTTACAAAACAGACAAAGTGCATACAGAATGCATACAGAGTAGCAAGATTAATTTCCCAAATGTTCCTTTGACCAGTAGTTCCCAAACCTTTCAGCAACGAGATCCACCTTTTTAAAATGACACTGTATTGGGACCCGTGTAGGTTTACCAGACTTTTAAACAAAGGAGATCTAGAAATAGTGTTCTATGATAATGTTCTATAATAATGTGCAGGAGATCTAGAAATTCATTATTTTATTTTATTCATAATGTATTTTTTTGTTTTTATATTTTTGGGTTTTTTGGCCATAACCTTTGATAGGAAAAAGATATCTCAAAACTGATTTTTGCATCGGATTCTGCTCTTCAATACAAATCCAACGACATATGACAAGATGGTGTACTTTGCACCATCACAAAGTTCAAAAATGAAGCCAAAATGTAGGACAATGAAGCTAAAATGTAGGACACTTGGACAAATCTGGGTTTTTCTGGTCATATGGGTACCCTGGCTATGAAAGCTAAAAGCAGCTTCTATATTTAAGTTCAAAATAACACCATGAATACCTGTTACAGCATGCAACCAGTAGGGAAGGGCTGTTTCCACCAGTCCTGGTTTATAGGCCTCCAAGATGCTTTTGGCTGGCCACTGATGGAAAGAAAATATTGGACTAGAATACTTTACTAGATCATCAAAATTCTTATGTTCTTGATTTGTAGCCAAAACTAAGTGTGCAAATCCTAAGCTAGGCTGGCACAACTCATTGGTCTTTCTGTCGCTGTAGTGATGTAGGGAGGCAAGTGCATGTCTGTGCACTGGCCCAACTCTCCCCCTGGAGTGGTGCAAAAGTGTCTTATGGCACTTTGGTGACACCCCCAGGTCAGTGTAGGACTTATGCCAGGGTTTAGGCCAACCTAACGGCAGGTTAGGATTGCAGCACTGAAAGCTGAAATAGGCTTACTAAGTATTGCTTTTATGATTTATGCAAAATTTTCATAAATATGTTAACGTTATTTAAATTGGTGGTCTTCAAAGTGGGGGCGAGGACCTCCTTTTGGGTTGTGACTTCATTTAAGGGTGGTTGTGAAAAGCTGGATGCAACCAACTTGGAATCTGGTACTGGGCATCTTTAATGACACTTCCAGCCATGACATCAGTTCTGGGGAGTCCTGGACAGACTGTGATGTTGAGAAGGGGGTCCCGGGCAGAAATGCTCAAATACCATTGATTTGAATGGTGTGCTGATTTTGTAATATGTAAGTTATATGTTAACCTGCAACTTTGATTTCTTAAAATTCAAGACCCTATCCTTTATTTCAGCAGATTTTGTTCTCTTCCCCACCTTCTGAGAACACAGGTCAGAAAAAACCCGGTATCCCTTTATGTTTAATCTTAGAGATAAAAACCCTTGGCTTCTTCTCTGCTTTGCATCAGAAACTCTGACATGAATGTTCTTCTTAACAGATACATTAGCCTTTTCAAGAGACATACATTATCATGATGTGCAGCTGGCAGTTTAACGTTCTGGTATATGCCCTCTCACCATAATCTTCATTTGAAAGATATGAATTTGTAAGTCTAAGGTTGGTGCTGTAGGCAGAATATATTTCTGGTCAATGGGTAACAGTGACTGCTGGGTTCATGGCTACGACACAAGGCTGAATCTAATTGCTGAGCAGTTTAATTTAATTATGTTTGGTGGAATGCTTCAGTGCTATCTTTGAATAAATGACAGCTGATGTGAGAGTGGGAACATATTTTGCAAGTATATGTTTTCTGGGGGTTGATTGAAGTTCTAGTTTTCTACAAACCAGAATTGCATTAAGCGGTGACTAACCAGGTCAGGCATAAACTAATAGTCAGGGTGACCATATGACCAGATTTTTCTGGATTTGTCCTCTTTTTTAGCCTTTTGTTCGGGTGTTCTCCAAAAGGACTTCATTGTCCTCCATTTTGGCTTCATTTTGAAACTTTGCAATGGTGTGCAGTACCCCCATCATGTCATATGTTGTTGGATTCATATTCAAGAGCAGAATCCAATGCAAAAATCAGTTTTGAAATATCTCTCTCCTATCAAACGTTATGGCCAAAAAACTAAAAAATCAAAAATGTGCATTGAATTCTATGGGAAAGTGAAAGTGCCCAATATCATGGCTTTACTTGTGAGTAGGCAGATGTACCATTGTCCACCAGAAAGGCCAGCCTGAGAGGAATCCAAGAACTTGTTCTCCTTTTGAGGTTCAGGCATCCGGTCACTCTGCTAGGTCTGTACTCCAGAAGAGTCAGGCTTATGTGAAGGAAGTGGGACTTTTTCCACTGTTTTTAATCCACTGGCGCTTCCAGAATGGAAGCTTAGTGGATAACAAGGGACAAGCTATACTCACTTACTTGGAAGCAAGGGCAACTGAACTGAAATAGACCCACTTCTGAGTAAACCACAGAGATAAGGTTGGTCTCTTGGGCACTAAATTTCCATTTTTTCCCATTCTGCACAGCAGAATAGCCAACTTTTGGGGACTTCCCTATCATTATTTGGTAGTGCTGATGCCTCTTATTTCAAGCATTCCTGGTTCTTGGAAATAAAGCATCAGTGGAGAGATCAGTAGGGACCTCTGTGAAGAACAGAAAGAAAACTGATTGCAAAATGAGACAAAAATGAGGAGGAGGAGGCAGAATTTTGTGTGATTTTGGCGTTCTGATGTGTGAGGACAGGTGCATCTTCGACATTTTCCTCTTCTATTATTTTATTTATTTATTTTATTTAATCAATTTATATCCCTCCTTTCCTCCCCCGTAAGGGGGAGCCCAAGGCGGCTGACATTAGGGAATAAAACATCATTAAAACAGCACATAAATAAAGATTAAAACACCATTAAAATATAATTAAAATAAAATTAAATTGATAAAAAACAAGCAGATTTAAAATATTTGTTAAAAACAGTAAAAAACGATAAAAACAACTGTCCCCCCACCTCTGCCCCATTTAAAATGCTTTTTTAAAATAGAAGGTTTTAAGGCTCCGCCTGAAGCTCTGTATTGAGGGAGCTTTTCTCAGTTCTAAGGGGAGGGAGTTCCAAAGCCGGGGTGCCACCACCGAGAAGGCCCTATCTCTGGCCGTCACACCTCTCACATCTCTAAGTGGAGGCACAGTCAGTAGGGCCCCCTCAGATGACCTTAGGTGACAGGTTGGATTGTACAGAAGAAGGCGGTCCCTCAGATACCCTGGACCCGAGCCGTTTAGGGCTTTAAAGGTCAGGACCAGCACTTTGAATTCAGCCTGGAAACAAATGGGCAGCCAGTGTAGTCGCTGAAGCAGTGGCCCAACAGAGTCGAACCGACGAGCCCCAGCAACCACACGGGCCGCCGCAGTCTGGACTAACTGCAGCTTCCAGACCGACTTCAGAGGCAGCCCCACGTAGAGCGCGTTACAATAATTGAGTCTCGATGTCACTAGGATCTCCTCTATCTTGGATCTCCTCTGGGCTCTTAAGAAAACCTTTTATAGGAGACTTTTTGGGGTTTGAGTTTTTAGTCTGCTTTCCTCAAACATTTCTGGTGCTGAGCCTAAGAGAAATAGATGGGTAAAACAGGGCGCAATGAGACAACAATAGCAAATGGAAGAAATAAATCTCTACTCCGGATGGTCCCCAAATGGCCAGAAACTGACAGTGACTATCCACAGGTCGTCTTCAGATGGAGTATTTCTATCTCTCATTGTCTTCCTTGATGATTCTAGCATGGAGATATATCTAGGAATTTGTCCATTCCCTTCTTAAAGGCACTGAGGCTAGATGCCATCACCACATCCTGTGGCAGGGAGTTCCACAGACCAACCGCACACTGGATAAATAAATATTTTCTTCTGTCTGTCCTAAATCTCCCAATATTCAATTTTAGTGATCCTCTTTTGAGTTTATGATATCTGGTCACACAACGCAGTGGAAGACGGAAGCCTGGCTTTAATTAGATGTTTCAGTAAATGTTCTAACAAGTGTCCTGACTTTATCATGCTCCATCTGAAGAAGACCTGTGGATAGTCACTGTCAGTTTCTGGCCATTTGGGGACCATCTGGAGTAGAGATTTATTTCTACCATTTGCTGTTTTTGTCTCAGAGCAATGGCATTTCTTCTGAACTTTATGGTTCTCAATAAACCAGTAGACAGGTTGATGAAATTTTAAGTTCCAATGGATTGACTGGAATTTGAATCTCTGGAGGCATTCAAACCAAAGGAAAAGAAGCAGGCAGTAGAATTGCATCACGGGGAATACATCCTAAGAAGATTCCAGAATATGTCCTAAGAAGAATAGGAAAATATGAATAAGTGTTTGTTATTGTTGCACATCAAGATTATGAGTTGTTAAACTATTAAGCAAGGAACTCTTTGAAGGAGGAGGAAGGTTTTTAAGTTTTCTCGAAGATAATTCCATTACCTATTGGAAAGGGAGAATCTGCAGAATGTTTTAAGATAGGTTAAGAGGAACTTCTGAGTGACTGAGTTTGCAAAATCTCCAATTTTTATTTACAGTCTTTATTTTCTGGTCCCCTTTGACACAATCTGAACCAACTTTTCAACACTGGCATGAGGGCAATGCAACTCCGAGGTAGAAGAACAAACATTGCCTTCCCTAGCGGAAGTCTCCATGACTATCCCCCCCTCACACCAGGATGCAGCACATGCTGCACTGACACAGCAATGCCAACGGAGGAAAGTTGGTTAGGATTGTGCCTTGGCTACCTTTTTGATCCTGGGCTTAAGAACAATTTACTACTGGATGCTCCTTTCATGAGCACTGTTGATAAAACACTATTCCTATTTTGTCTCTGGTTTTGGCTTTAGGGGAAATGTTCAGGTTCATCTTGTAAGATGTGAGTTAATGTGCTTTCAGTTTAGGGTTGCCATAATTTTCTTCCACAAAATTGGGACAGGATGCTGTTCCATTTGCCAGTATGTGAACACAATCCCCCCAAATTGGGATTGTTCCTGTTTTTCGGAATATATGGCAACTCCATTTCAGATGCACATTGGTTCTTCAGACTTCACACTTTCTGGTTCTCTACATGTGAAACCTTCGAATAGGTCCAGACAGTGACTCTAATGCACATCCACACAGGGCTGACCCCTCCACTGGATTGACTGGGATGGTTGACTCAATTGACAGATTTACAGGAGGCACCAGCCTCTACCTGCCTACTCACCTTCATGTTCTTCCCTTTCTACCCCTTCTTTGCTTTCCAGCCCTTCTTCCCTTTCCAGTCTAGGCTGGCACATCACCAGGTCAGGAAGTGCAACATTTAATACACTCCTCAGGTGCCAGGAGTCCTTGGGGTGTATGCTTGTTAGTGCAATCCAATACACATAAATTTATTAGAGTTTTAAAAAATCTAATAAATAAATTGCAGCCCTTTGGTTTCTCTTTCATCCCCTTGCTCCAGTTGCCTAATTAGAATGCCTTTTCTTTTGGCTAGGAAAAGTGAGATTACTTAAAAATGAATGGATGGATGATGTATGAATTTATTTATTCAGCTACCTTGGGTCTCCTTTTTTGGGATGGATAAATAAATAAATAAATGATGTATGAATGACAGGCATAGGCAGGGATATACAAGGAGATGTGGGCAGCAAGAGTAGGGCAAAGTTGTGGTGAGAGGTTTTAAAAAATAAAATGCTGGTATGTGGAAAGGGGTGTAAAGACGGGCTACCTAAAGAGGAATTAAATTGGTACAAAACAACTTGGGGACTAAATTCATGGTGGGAAAGGAAAATCTTAGCTAAAAGGAACCTTCTCCCAGACATGCCTATTGTGTAAACAGGCCCCGTGGCTTAATCTTTGGCATTGGTAGGGGCGTGCAGTGGGTGCTGGCCACACTGGATGACACAAACTGGGAGGGGATACACCACTACTTGCTGATTTTGAAAAAAATCTTGGTATTTTTCAATAATAATATCATCATGTCATATATACACATCATATCGTCATGTTATATCATCATCATCATTGGCATCCTTCAGTCTCAAAAGACTATGGTATCGTGCTCTGATTGGAGGCACAGGTGGGCACTAGGGGGGAAGCACCTACTCTCTAGAGTAGGTTCTTGTCTTCTGGCAGCCAATGGGGAGCCGGTAGGACCAAGGAGGAGCAGAACACTAGGGACCGATATGCAGCACAGCTGCTGCTTCCCTTCCTCCTCCCTCCTCCCCCTTCCTTCCAGCTGGGCTTCCCATCCTCCTCCCTCCTCCCTCTTCCTCCCAGCTTGCCAGGGTGGTCTCCCTTCCTCTGCTGCTGGTGGGGAGGCACAGAAGGGAGTGGGCAGCGCCACCATCACGCTCTCCCTGCCTCTCCTGCAGTGTAGTCAATGGGACTTACTCCCAGGCATGTGTGGAGAGGACTGCAGTCTCAGAGCCCCAGCCTAAGCAGTCTACTATGAAGTAAGTCCCAGTGTAGTCAGTGGGACTTACTCCCAGGCAGATGTGGGGAGGACTGCAGTCTCAGAGCCCCAGCCTAAGCAGGTCTACTCTGAAGTCAGTCCCAGTATAGTCAATGGGACTCACTCCCAGGCCAGTGTGAAGAGAGCCTCAGAGCAGCCTCAGAGCCCCATCCTATGCAGGTCTACTCAGAAGTAAGTCCCAGTATGGTCAATGGGACTTACTCGCAGGTCAGTGTTGAGAGGACTGCAGCCTCAGAGCCCCATCCTATGCAGGTCTAATCAGAAGTAAGTCCCAGTGTTGTCAATGGGGCTTATTCCCAGGAAACTGTGGAGAGGATTGCAGCCTCAGAGCACCATCCTATGCAGGTCTACTCTGAAGTAAGTAATTTTTTAAATTTTTTAATTCTTAAATTAAAAACCACCCTGGCCCCGCCCCTTGACCCTGGCCACGCCCCCTGGCCACGCCCACTTCCGGAGAACCAGTTCTTGGGCCAGGCTGTGCCCACCACTGATTGGAGGTCCTGAAACAGCATCTAGTGTGGCTAAAAAGGCCAATTTGAGAGTGGCAATCCTTTCCACACTGAGGACAAATAAGTTCCGTCCCCTACCCAGGCCCAGGTTTCGCTGCTTTCGGGTCTGTCTCTTTGCTTCAGCCTGCCGAACAAGTGTCTCTTCCAGTTGGAGAAGGCCATGCTGGGTCTTTTGCCTCCACGCTGAGCGGTCAGAGGTCAAGGTTTCCCAGCTGTTGATGTCCATTCCCAAGGCCTTTAGATCCCTCCTGCAGATGTCTTTGTATCGCAGCTGTGGTCTCCCTCTAGGGCGCTTTCCCTGCACTAATTCTCCATATAGGAGATCTTTTGGAATCCGACCATCAGCCATTCTCACGACATGCCCAAGCCAGCGTAGACGCCGCTGTTTCAGAAGTGTGAACATGCTAGAGATTCCAGCACATTCCAAGACTGCATCATTTGAAACTTTGTCACGCCAGGTGATGCCAAGAGTACGTCGGAGACAGCGCATATGGAAGGTGTTCAGCTTTCTCTCCTGCCATGCATAAAGGGTCCAAGACTCGCTGCAGTACAAGAGTGTGTTCAGGACACAAGCTCTATAGACCTGGATCTTTGTATGTTCCATCAGCTTCTTATTAAGCCATACTCTCTTTGTAAGCTTGGAGAACATGGTAGCCGCTTTACCAATACGTTTATTCAGCTCAGTATCTAAGGAGAGAGTGTTGGAGATAGTTGAGCCGAGGTACACAAAGTCATGGACAACCTCCAGTTCATGTTCAGAGATTGTGATACAGGGAGGTGGATCCACACCCTGACCCATGACTTGTGTTTTCTTCAAGCTGATTGTTAGTCCAAAGTCTTGGCAGGCTTTGCTAAAACGGTCCATGAGTTGTTGAAGGTCTTCAGCAGCGTGAGCAGTAACAGCAGCGTCATCGGCGAAGAGGAACTCACGCAAGCATTTCAGCTGGACTGTGGACTTTGCTCTTAGTCTGGAAGGATTGTAGAGTTTTCCGTCTGATCTGGTCCGGAGATAGATTCCCTCTGTTGCGTTTCCAAAAGCATGCTTCAGCATGACTGCAAAAAAGATCCCAAATAAAAGGTGGTGCGAGGACGCAGCCCTGCTTCACTCCACTTCGGATGTGAAAGGAGTCTGATGTTAAGCCATCAAAAACTACAGAGCCCTTCATGTCCTCGTGAAAGGACCTGATGATGTTGAGGAGCTGAGGTGGGCATCCAATCTTGGGGAGGATTTTAAAAAGGCCATCCCTACTAACCAAATCAAAAGCCTTTGTAAGATCTATGAAGGCTACAAAGAGTGGCTGTCTTTGTTCCCTAATTTCTCTTGCAACTGTCGAAGGGAAAATACCATATCAGTGGTGGACCTGTTGGCTCGAAATCCACACTGTGATTCAGGATAGATTCTCTATGCAAGCACCTGAAGCCTCTTCAGTA
Source organism: Cryptoblepharus egeriae (assembly GCA_030015325.1). NCBI lineage: Eukaryota > Metazoa > Chordata > Lepidosauria > Squamata > Scincidae > Cryptoblepharus > Cryptoblepharus egeriae. The sequence continues at coordinate 10,131,531 of JAREYC010000003.1, read as the reverse complement.
TGACTCGGACAAGCAGCTTCCCTACAACACTAAAAAGAGAGATGCCACGGTAGTTGTTGCAGTCACCCCTGTCACCTTTGGGCTGTGGGTGGCACAAATGGTTAAGACACTGTGCTTGTTAACCAGCAGGCCAGGGTTCGAGGCTTGGGTCAGCACCACAAGACAGGGTGAGCTCCTGTCCTTGGCCCAGCTCTGCGACGCCAGCTGGATCCAATCGTATTGGCTCTGCCTTTCCATTGGACTAATTCAGTGGCGTGGAGAGGGGGGATTTGCTGCTTGGGTTACAGCCTATCCTCCATAACAATCTAACCCAGGCTTTCGTGCTTTGCATGCAGCATATGCATGTTATATATACACATGATATATGAGCACCCATCGGAGATGCTCTAGGAGGATTTCCTGCTACAGGCAGGGGGCTGGACTAGATGACCTACTTGATCCCTTCCAACCCTATGATTCTACATGAGGTGTAATTTCATACAGGATGCAATGGAACAAAAAACATTGACATCTACATGCTATTAAAAGTTATGGCCAAGAAACAAGTGGGGGTAGGTGATGGTGCACCATGATAACTTACAACCTCAAGTGCTGTCCTGCCCACTGCATGGGAGGAGGTCTATCACATGTGTGGTATGCTGGCCTCCAATACTGGGTGATGCAAACCCTAGTGACGCCTCTGGGCTTAGTTGGAAGACAACCAATTGTCCAGAGAAAGTTAACTCAACATATTTCATAGAAACAGCACACAGTATCCACAATTGTTGTCTTGAAACCTCAGAGGATTAAAATGGTTGATGACCTCAGGCACTGTCCTGGTTTCTACTTTCCAATCTGTTCTTGGCTGAACCTTTTTCTGTTGGATTTCCCGGGCTTTAATGAAACACAATAGAGGCAGCTCTGTGCACAGAGCAGATACTGCAAAATCCGATTTGTCTGTGGCTGTTGAACGGGAGACTACTCAGCTTTGACTTTCACAGAATTGGCTCTGTGTGTGTGTGTGTGTGTGTGTGTGTGTGTGTGTGTGTGTGAGAGAGAGAGAGAGAGAGAGAGAGAGAGAGAGAGAGAGAGAGAGACAGAGAGAATTGACCCTTTTCTATTTGGTGACAGTCTCAGGAAACACAATGTCTGGGGCTTGAATTCTACTCATTTTTGTAAGCTGCCATTTGATTATCGAGTCTATCTCCTTCCATTGCCAAATATTTTATAAGATTTGAATATATATATATATATATATATATATATATTAAAAACTATTTCTTGAGATAAATTCTTTTCATGAGACAAGCTGCAATTTTATGCGCTCTTACTTGGGTGTAGGTCAATGGGGACGAGGCTTGGATCCAGCACAAGTGATTGGACTGCTGTTTTAAGATATATATTTACCTGTTGTAAGGGTAAACATGTAAGGGCTATGGGTGGCACAAGTGGTTAAGACACCGTGCCTGTTAACAGAAGGCCAGGGTTCAAGACCCGGGTCCCCACAGGACAGGGTGAGCTCCTGTCCTTAGCCCAGCTCTGCGACGCAGCTGGAACCAATCGTATTGGCTCTGCCATTCCACTGGACTATTTCAGTGGCGTGGAGGGGGGGAATTAGCTGCTTGGGTAACAGCCTATCCTCCATATCAATCTATCCAGGCCTTTGTGCTTTGCATGCAGTGTCAAGCACAATACCATAGTCTTTCAAGACTGATGGATGCCAAGTTTAAGGGTAAACAGGGGGCAAGTATCAAGCAGTGAGTGGCTACCAGCTTCCTTGCTTCACGTTTCTAAAAGGATAAACTGGGGATGAACTGGGAAAAGGTTGTTTTTGCTGGACTCTTGAAGGAGGGAGTGAACCCTGGGGGAAAATGTTTTCTCAGGTTACCAGGAGCCCCAAAATCCATGAGTCTTCTAAAAATCAAACATTAGTGGAACATGATGGGGCTGATAACTGGCCTCCGAAATGAACTGAGGCAAGGAAGTTAAAGCAGTAATGATATCAGCAACAACATCCAAGAAACAGTGACAATCCTTTGGTCTGCTCAGTCACCGTAGAAGCCTTTAAAGTGCCAAAATATGTGAAAAAAAACTGTTTTCTTTTTAATATGTGAATACAACTACGGTAAGTTTTAAGCAGGAGTGTGTTTCCTTTGTTCTGATAAGGAAAACGTGGGTGTTTGGGGAAGATCCTGGCTAGAGTGTTTTTGAAGCAGTGTGTTAATTTTTAATACTTAAAATTAAGCTTAACAATTGATCCGTATTTCCCTGGCAGCAGAGACAAAAGAGGTACAGAGGCTGCCATTTTATCGTTCATCTCCTGCCTGCAGCCTGTGATTCCCCATCTGTGGCCTGATAGAGTGAATTTCCCCCCACCTTATTCTCCTTTCTATGTATCCTCAGCATGAGAACTCAGGTTGGAGTAGATTGTATTGGATGGGAACTACTATTGAAAGAAATGGGGTGAACTCCCCCTCCTGTCCTTACAGAACAAATCCTACAGAATATGGCCCTCCTGGATCAGGTCCTGGACCCTCAATTTGGATGATAGACAAAAATTCCTACCCGGTTCTCGTGATGAGCGACCAGTTAATTTCAAACTGGGCATACTTATCATGGCTTGTAACCTATTATTGAGTTTTCCTCCAGAAATCTGTCAAATCCCCTTTTGAGTGCATCTAGGCCAGGTGCCATATCACATCTTGTGGAAAGGAGTTCCACAGATTAATGCTCAGTAAAGAAATACAGTATTTCCTTTCGTCTGTCCTAAAACACTCAGTGTTACTGGATGTGCCTTTGTTCTGGTGTTGTGTGAGAGGGGCATCCCTTGATCCATTCTGTTCACCCCCCTGCATAATTTTGTATGTCTCAGGGTACAATCCTAACCTAGACTGACACAATTCATCGTTCTTCCTGTTCACGTGGTGATATAGGGAGACAACCACATCTCTGTGCACTGATCCAACTGTCCCCTAGGAGTGGCACAGAAGTGTCTTACGGCCATTTTTTGTGACACCCCCAGGTCAGCAGAGGAATTATGCTGACTTAAGCCAGCCTAACTTGAAGTAAGGCTATCCAGCGCAGGTTTTCGGACTAATACTGGTAGGGCTACAGTAGCCCCAATTGGTCTACTCAAACTTAGACTTATGCTGCAATCCTAAAGACACTTTCCTGGGAGTAAGACTCATTGAATACAAAGGGGTTTACTTTTGAGTAGACATGCTTAGGATTGTGCAGTTAGGCTGCAATCCCAACCTGCTATTAGGCCAGCCTAAGCCCTTAGCACAAGTCCTGTACTGACCTAGGGGATGTCACAAAAGAGCTGGAAGGTATTTCTGCACCACTTCTGGGGGTGGGCTAGGCCTGTGCGCAGACGTAAGCTTGACTCCCCACTTCACTAAGGGACTGGGAAGATCAATGAGTTGTGCTGGCATAGATTAGGACTGCACCCTAAGACCTACTTAGGTCTACTCTAGATGTGGCCTAAGTCTGAGCAGAAGGGAGCAGCCAGAGGCTGCTTCTGGCTGCCCAGAAAACAAGGCTGGGATCAGGCAGAAGTGCTGATCCTACTTTCCTCCCTTCCACCCAGACTTCTCCTCTGCTTCCTCCTCTCCACCTCCACCACCTGACCCATGGGGAAAAATATAAGGGTTTTATATTCCTCCTCCAGAATAATATTTCCCATATTTTTCAATCAAGTCTACTTTGGACCTAATATAAAATAGGCTAAGTCCTGTTTACTGCATTTCTGAAGCATAGGTAAAAGCTGATGTTTTCCACTATTTCCACTACAATATCAACTCTATGCAACAGACAGATGTGGCATTGCGATGACTCCATAATAATAAAAATGAAGGCACTGATTAGGCTTTAGATATGTCAACCTCAGTCCCAACTGCAGTGAAAGACAGATCAGGGGTCTAGAAGGACACATTCATTTTGTGGATGTTTCACAATATCACAAATCCAGAATTCAAGACAGCGCAGAGATTTCATACTTTTGAAAGGAACTTTTAAGTCTTCACATCCTGAAAGAAGTTACCCAGTAATTAGTCAAATACCTGCTGTGATGGGATCACAGCAAGATTGCTGACTTAGGGTAGCAATTAGGGTTAACGTGAACAGTGGGAACTCCAGCTTCACATGAACGGATGAAGGATGCAGGGAGAATATCCATCTCTCCGCTGTTCTTGAACTCCCTGAGCTGCCATGTAGCTCAGGGTTATAAATAGGGAGGCAATGAAGGAGCTGACAGATTGCTTTGTAGTTCAGCACAAGGTGACATTGAAGAAGAGTAGAACAGATGACAATAGACGTGGTGCCCTAATGGGAACACACAGCGTGGCGGCTGCTTTTATGAGCAAATAGAAACGGTTTGGCTTCTAAAGAAGTCTCATGAAACATGTTGTCGGCTTCTTCCTCATAATGGTAGCAAAAGGAACACGGATGGTCTTCCTTCCTGCTGATGGCATTCAACCAGGAGATGTAATAAAGGTAGAGCTCAACATATTTCACTTCCCGCAGATTTTTCCTCTGGAATTTGTTGAAAATAGGATCGACTCAAATTTTGGTAGACAGTTGTGTGGTCATATAGATAGTTATGGTGGTGACAGTGGTGGCAAACCCCAACCCCTCTATATGCTATGACATATCTACACTCAGTGGCACGGCTAGGGATTGAATGGCACTTGCACTGGGCAAGCTTTAGGGGGAAACAAGCTGAGCTTGGCACTACTGGCCAAAATTGTGAAAAAAGCAACTTGAAAAATATCATGAATGAATAATAGTACTATATATGAATAATACCATCATGTTATTGGAAAGGTAATTTAATGCAGAATGCAGTGAAACAAACTGCACTGGAAAATTAATATTCTATCAGAAGTTATAGCTGAGTAACCAGAAAATGAAAACACCAACTGCCTATGGGACAAAAAGTGGATTTCATTAACTCAGAACTAACCTCTGAGTCTGATTGCTCTGAGATGTAATTATGATACCGTATGGAACTAATAAGAGTCAGCTCCTATTTCCATACACTGTATTTTAATACAGTTCCCTTTGCTCACTGGTTAAAGAGGCACATCTAAGTGGTGCTCCTCTTATATTTAGCAAGGAAGAATTACCATCCTTCTTTGCCCCAACACAGTGCTTATAATCAAGAAAGGGCACACTTTTTAGTTATTTACTTAATTAAATTTGATTTTGTTGTAGTGGGCAGAGGGGGTTACAAATCCTCTTTGACCCCAGACAGCAGATGCCTTAGTCACTAATAGGGGAGGCAGGAAATGGGTCAGGCTGATGGTGGGGAGGAGTTGGGTTTTCTTCCAATTTTCTGCTTTAAAATTTTCATCGGCTATGTTCCAAACTTCCATGACACACCTGCGGACTGTTTGTAGCACACCAATGTGCAAGGTCACACAAGTTAAAAAAATTTGCTGTTAAGAGACCCCGGCATCAATCACATACACACTTTCCTGGGAATAAACCCTTTTGGACACAGTGGGACTTACATCTGAGTAGACATGCATACAATTGTGAGATATAAAAAGCTGTACTCGATGGGCCCTGGGTATGATCCAGTAGGACTCTTCTAATGCACTTCACAGAAGAACACTTAATTCATGTTTCAAATTTATCCAGCAGGATATCATGGGAAACCTTGTCTAATGGCTGCTGAAGTATACTGTATTTACTCGAATCTAATGCACCATCCAATCTAATGTGCACCTTATACTTATAATCAAAATACTACACATCTAATTAACCATTTACTCACATCTAATTAACCACTGAATCTAATGCACACCCTGATTTTGGAGACTGAATTCAGCTGAAAAAGGTGAGCGCTAGATTTGAGTAAATACAGTAGGTTTGTTATGTTTATGACATACAGTATGCCAAACTAACCATTGTGCCAAAGGGACTATTTGATTTTGGCTGCAATCCTAAAGACAGTTTCCTGGGAGTAAGACCTATTGAATACAATGGTGCTTACTTCTGAGTAGAAGTTCTTCTGAAAGAACATCTTCTGAAAGATGTTCCCAAAGATGTTGGGATTGCACCCAGAGCCATGCTGGTTGCTGGAAAACACCCCATTATTTTTTAAGTTCTCACAGATGTTCTGCTTAATGATCTTCCAAAAATATGAAGTCAGGCTGATCGGTCTGTAGTTTCCCAAATTTTCCTTTCTCCCTTTTCCGTCATCCTTGCGGACTTTTAGAAGCATCCAATTGGGCAGCCTTTGAGCCAGATGGGCTTTGAGTCTAATCCAGGAAGGATATTTTTATATTCTTGTGTCTAATTTAATGTGACTTCCAGGAAGGAACTGCCACTTATTGGGATTACATTTGCAGGAAATCAGAAGCTGGAGGAGGTTGAAATAGCCAATTCACAACTCTGAACCTGTGAAAAGGACAGTACAAAAGGTATTGGTCACTGCAGGAGATGCATTCAGGGAGGCCTTTCAGTTCCTCTCAATATCCAGCAGCTGCTTTTAGTGAGAGTACTTTGGATGAGAGAACCTGGGAGAAAAGTAAGCTATAGAGTATTTTAATGGGAGAGGCAGAAAGGGCTTCATTTAAGAGTGAGATCTGATGGATGCAGAGAATGGAGAGAGACACAAAACACTTTCAGTGGGGGAAGAAATGCTATCCAGAAGTTTTAAATGCGGACAAAGGAAGGAGTCCCTTCCATCTCCTTTTCCGTAAAGAAGAGTCTCCTTCCATGTAGTGTACATGCCGCAACCCCCACAAGAAAGATGTTTCCAAAGTGCATGTCCTCTGCCTTCACTGATGCTATTAATCCTATTAAAATAAAGGAGAGTATTTCTGCACGTGGAACAAGACGAGCTTTACTGTTGATCACTAATACCTGAAATTACACCGCAGGCTTTTTTCTTTTTAATTGTCATGCTCCTTATTCCCTTCCCCATTCTATATTTCCAATTTCATAGCAATCAGCATTACTTGGAAAAAAAAGTTAATATATTGGCAATAAACGACAAAGGGTGAAAATTTTAATTATCAAGTGTCATGAAAATGAAGACTTCAATTATATTGAATGATGGATGAGTGTTTGGTATGAGCAGAGTTTAATTGTTTTATAATCTGATTAGCTGTAAAGATTATTGCCTGCGAGTAGGGGATCTAAATGGCTTTCTAAGAAATTCCCAACCTATGAACTCTTCTTAACAGATGTGTGTAAGAACATAAGATGTTGCTACATTTGGTCACTGCTCACGAGATCTACAAATCCAAGGGTCAGAGGTGGGAAAATCCAGTGTGGCTTGACTTGGTTTGAATTGTGAGTCTCCACTCCCTGTGGATCCAGTCCCAAAAATGAATCCTAACAGGTGGACATTTCAAGTCACTCAGTGCATTTTGAGTAAATATCTTTTCTGTAAAAATGTTGCAAATCCATGAAAAAAAAACAGAGCCGACTGGTGTGTGTATGTGTGTGATGTCCCGGTCACTTGCCTGATGGACTCCCCTGAAGTCTGATCCCATCTGTAAACAAGGCAGAAGGGTGTGGGATGGACTGTATAAGTGGGGAGAGAAGTGGCAAGGGTTATGTGCAGCATCTGGGAGGCTTATCAGTATGACCAAATCTTTTGCAGCTGTACTCAGTAGATGTCCTTTGTGGCTGTTCATTCATTGAGTCTGCTGGAGCTATTCCATTTTTTCCCCAGATGGTTCAGATCTGCATCCTCCCTAAAGTCTCCCTTCACTGGTTCATGGAAAAGTTCTTTATCCCAGGATCACTGATTCCTTCAGAGAAGGACAAGAGAGCCCAATCCTGCCTCCATCCACCTCTTGCTTGATGCAAAAGCAAAACATTAACTTTGCTTTTCCCTGCTGCTCCATTTTGCTCCCACCCTCCAGAATGACTCCGAAGGTTGAGGCAGGAGTACTTACTGTACACAGGAATCTGCAAAATGTAGTACTTTGCGCTCTCTTAAGCTACACCACTGTGTGCATATGCATGCGTGTGCATATTTGCATGTTTCTGTGTGTGGGTATGTGTCTTTTTCTGCATGTTCCTTGCAAGGCCTCCCACTTTATCGGCAACAGCCAAGAGACAAGCCGACTGAGCCGGGCAGTTACTGCTTACAGAGTGGCCCAATTCAGGACAAGAAGGGATGGTGAGCCAGAGCTGCTTCTGGAGTGTTTTGGGCCAGTTGGTAGTAGCGGTAGGCAGGTGGACTTCAGAGAGCTTCACTCATGATACCTGCCTCTGATTGGGGCTTAACTCCATGTTTGGTGCCAGCTGTGGCTGCAGAGAACACACTCCCTGCTACAGGCATGGGACCCAACTGGACAAAAGTGGTCAAATTTATTTACATGTGCCATTATATCTACTTTAAGTAGTTACAAAGGCTTTTGATTTGGTTAGTAGGGAAGGCCTTTTTAAAATCCTCCCCAAGATTGGATGCCCACCTAAGCTCCTCAACATCATCAGGTCCTTTCACGAGGACATGAAGGGCACTGTAGTTTTTGATGGCTTAACATCAGACTCCTTTCACATCCGAAGTGGAGTGAAGCAGGGCTGCGTCCTCGCACCAACTTTATTTGGGATCTTTTTTGCAGTCATGCTGAAGCATACTTTTGGAAACGCAACAGAGGGAATCTATCTCCGGACCAGATCATACGGAAAACTCTACAACCCTTCCAGACTAAGAGCAAAGTCCAAAGTCCAGCTGAAATGCTTGCGGGAGTTCCTCTTCGCTGATGACGCTGCTGTTACTGCTCACTCTGCCGAAGACCTTCAACGACTTATGGACCGTTTTACCAAAGCCTGCCAAGACTTTGGACTAACAATCAGCCTGAAGAAAACACAAGTCATGGGTCAGGGTGTGGATCCACCTCCCTGTATCACAATCTCTGAACATGAACTGGAGGTTGTCCATGACTTTGTGTACCTTGGCTCAACTATCTCTGACACTCTCTCCTTAGACTCTGAGCTGAATAAACGCATTGGTAAAGTGGCTACTACATTCTCCAGGCTTACAAAGAGAGTATGGCTTAATAAGAAGCTGACGGAACATACAAAGATCCAGGTCTATAGAGCTTGCGTCCTGAGCACACTCTTGTACTGCAGTGAGTCTTGGACCCTTTATGCATGGCAGGAGAGGAAGCTGAACACCTTCCATATGCGCTGTCTCCGACGTATTCTTGGCATCACCTGGCATGACAAAGTCTCAAATGACGCAGTATTGGAACGTGCTGGAATCTCTAGCATGTTCACACTTCTGAAACAGCGGCGTCTACGCTGGCTTGGGCATGTCGTGAGAATGGCTGATGGTCGGATTCCAAAAGATCTCTTATATGGAGAATTAGTGCAGGGAAAGCGCCCAAGAAGGAGACCACAGCTGCAATACAAGGACATCTGCAAGAGGGATCTAAAGGCCTTGGGAATGGACATCAACAGCTGGGAAACCTTGACCTCTGACCGTTCAGTGTGGAGGCAAAAGACCCAGCATGGCCTTCTCCAACTGGAAGAGACACTTGTTCGGCAGGCTGAAGCAAAGAGACAGACCCGAAAGCAGCGAAACCTGGGACCTGGGCAGGGGACGGAATTAATCTGTCCTCAGTGTGGAAGGGATGGACACTCTCAAATTGGCCTCTTTAGTCACACTAGATGTTGTTTCAGGACCTCCAATCAGAGCACAATACCATAGTCTTTCGAGACTGAAGGATGCCAATAACTAACTAAGAGTCTGGGTAGACTCTGAAGTCCCAGATTCAATCCTTGGCATCTTTAAATAAGGTACAAAAAAAGATATCTGAAACCCTGGAAAGCTGTGCCTGATAGTGGTTCCCAAACTGTGGGTCCCCACCTGATTTTTTTAATGGGCTGCCAAAGGCTAATGGAAAATCAGACAATTGCTGTTAGCCCTGGAGCTATTAAAAATAAATACTCTAATTGATAATTTCCATGCAAGGAACTATCACTCAGTTCCATTTTGCTCCCCCAGCCTGGAATGGCTCAAAAAACTGACTGCTCCACCCCCTTTAACTATGCCATCGGGTCTGATTATTTTAATAATTTTGCTTTTCAGAAAGTATATTACAAAACTTACAAAATGTGTCCACTGATTAGAGAACCTCAGGAGGTCAGAATAAAAAGTCGTAAACACAGGGATCACAGCAGCAGACCATACCAAATGGTTTCAGCACAGAGAAAAGGATACAGCCCACAACACAGACCATTAAGGACCTGCCTGATTTCACAGAATCAGGGACAGGTAGTGTACATTTTGTGTTTACATCTTTAAATGTGTGGGGCCACATCTGGCAAAATAGGACCACCTGAACAGGCTTAAAGTCTCACAGGGTTCCTGAAATTCTGGCTGTGATGTTGTAGGTTCTGGGAGCTCAGCACTGATTGATGAATGATCAAGCATGACTGTTATTTCCATATTTTAAAATGGAAAATAAGTGAGATTTGGCTCTTTTAGTTGGACAGGGAGCTATTGCCATCGATTCTGAACAGCTGATGCTCCTTTGGTCATGCCAGCTAGCTTTAAAATGTAGATGGAACATAAGCTCTAGGAGTAAATATAGCTTCCCCACAATGAGGGTGACCATATAGAATGGAGGACAGAGAGCCTCTACCTTTCAGCATTGTATAGAAGAGGGATTTAAGGCAGATGCTGCTTTTTAAAACTTTCTATGTTGAGTTAAACTTGCCTAAATTCCCCCTTCTATGCAATGCTTAAAGGTAGAGGCTCTCTGTCCTCCATTCTATATGGTCACCCTGCACAATGATCTTGATATATAGATAAACTGCTCCTAAAAGTGAAGTCTATGTTTCAGTTGTGTCACTGGGGCATGTGTCATCCATTTCAGGAGCTCAGCATGTCATCTCTGATAATGCCCATGTAGATAGTGGCAAAATGCCCAAGCACTTTTACTGCCACCAACTACCTGTTCTTTCTACACTTCAAAGTAACATCCAAACAAGGGTGTCGATGGAGAGGAAACATACATCCCTGTAGTACCTTCCAGTTGCCACATTCATGCATGAACATATAAATGCCTCTTGGAGGTTTTCATAATTCTAAGACTGCACTGGTTTTAGTTACAGCTGTTTTGTTCACAGAAGAAACAAGGAAAGATGCTTGTGCATATGTGGTGATAGCACGTTGGTTGTTTCGAAAGCCCCAAAGCTGTGATTAATGACTGTAGCATCATCCCCTAGCCCCATGGAAAGTGATTAAAATGGCCAGAATCAGCATGAAGACAGACCTTTTTTATTCTTTTCCTTCTCTCAACTAGCCATTTAATGATTTGTTGTGCTGTCTGTGCAACTTCTTCTAGTTCCAAGCAAAGAGAGTCATCTCAAAGAGGAGGAATTGCTTACCTGCAGGTGTTGCATAAAATCTCACTCATTATCACAGACTAAATTTAACCATGGGGCGGAGGTCACCCCAAGCATTGTGAGTTTTGGGATAATAAACTCAGGTAGAAAGATTCTCAGAAAGATGGGATTAGGATTACTTGGATGGGAAGATTTCCTTTGGACAGCCACAGAACTTCCCTACCCCTGCACAAAATAAACACCAAAGGAATCAATATTATAGGAGCAAGGCAGAAAAAGAAATTCAGGTGCCACTGGTTCAGGGAGAATTTTGCCACATGTTCGCCATAGCCAGAATTCTTTTTTTGGGGTATGTCATAGTAGGCTAAGCTATGGCTGAAGCTATTACATTACGGCGCTAGTTGCACAAGAGGCAACAACAGTGGCTGATCAGGAATCACTAAGATGAGGCACTGAAAGAAGCAGAAAGAAGCAGGAGGACCTTGAGCTCCCTCTTGCAGGTGAGGAAAGGTGGGATAAAAATTAAGTAAACAAACAAACAAATTTAGGGCACAATCCAGAGTAACTACGGGGAGTCCTTGCTCCAGTGTAAGAACAATTTGCTGTGGATTGCAGTATGAATTTCCCGTGGGTTTTCATTAGATGGTGCAGTAACTACGGGTGCATGGAATGTCTTTTACATGCTCCCGTAGTTACTCTGGATTGTAGGGTAAGAGGTGATGGCTGATCAAGAAACTACCAAAACAATAGGAGGTGGGGGTGGTTCACCCAGAGCACTATGGGGTGGCACTAAGGCTGCAATTCTAAAGACACTTTCCTGGGAGTAAGACCCACTGAACACAATAGGGATTACTTTTGAGTAGACACGTTTAGGATTGTGCTCTATGAGAAACACTAAAAAGAAGTGGCTGATCAGGAAGCCACCAAAACATGAAGATTCCATCTCAGCCATCAAAACAGTGGTTTCCGTCTCAGCTGGGCCTCACATGATACCTTCTCATGTAGCACACCTACCCACCCACTTTCTATACCATACTTTTGAATATACAGCTGATATATTCTTATTCTGACTTATTGGAAAAGTTCAGTGGATAAAACTAAGTTTGGTGAAAACAAAAGGTTTAAAACTTAACTGGGGTGGAGAAAAAAATTCATGGAAAACAAGACTGAATTTGTACTTTGTTGGAATCATACTGTAAGAAAGATCTTAATTTTACATCTTCAAGTAAAAATATTTAGCATGATTCCCTTGTTCCTATCACCCTACCCAGAAAACAATAGATTTTGTTTCTGGTTCGTCATAGCAGTGAACAGATGCATGGTAATGGTGGAGATATAGATGGCTCTTTACAGTATGGGATATGGGGTTGCCTTAATTGTATAACCACCTGCAGTCATGCAGATGGAAACATCTTGACTCCAGCTGCAATGCTTTCAAAAGCCCTGAAATCCTCTTTGGAAGCAGCTGTAGGCTTCAGAGACTGGGAAACGCTGACAGCTTGAATGGTGCTCCATACTGGAGTCCAAGTTAGCAATAAGGCATCCTTGTTAAACGGTTCTGTCTTGTATGCATGAAACTGCAATAAGAACACCTGATTTTTCTAGGAAAAAACCCCTATGTGGATGTGTGGCTTGTGTATGTAGGAAGCAGGTAACAGTTGGGAACTAATATATGGAAATCAGGAGCAGCTACTCAACACAAATAATGAGCCACAGGGCTCTGTGGCTTGTCTGCCGTTTGCTGTGATATGGGCCATGATTAGCCTTCCTGCTCCGTTTCCCAGCTTAGTACATTTATGGAAATGTAGAGATTGACTACCATACATCTTTGAAGCCTAAAACAGCCAGAGAAATGCAGCTCCCAAGTTCCCCATTATACGTTTTTAATCCTTGGCATTTGAATTTCCAAAAACAGCCTGAATTGTTGGCTGGCCAATGGCCAGTTCATCATGGATGCCCACTTAAACAGAGAAAAGCACCAAATTTTGTCCACCAAATATCTTGTGAACTGAAATCTAGGGATGAGTTAAAATGCTCTCCTCCCATTTCACCACCCCATTTAAAGGGGTGAGCTCAGGGTGAAATTAGGGTGAAATACAGTATATAGCCAGTAGATTCTTTTATTCTGTGATTCTTTTATTCCATGATCACCTAGAGAGTGCAGGAAGCATTGCTTCTTGAATGATACTGCACCATCAATAGTGTGAGTTAAATGCTGATGTTGGGCATATATGTGGGATATATATGAGAAGAAGAAGAAGAAGAATTAGGGTACAGCCTGGGGAGCATATGCCTTAGGTTTTTTTCCAGGACATGTCATGGATTTTATCCTTGAGTCCTGGAAAAAACTTCATTGTCCTCTTTTTCCTTGTGACCGGGCAGCATATAGCCTTACAGGTCTTGTAATGCTGCAATCCTAAACACACTTTCCTGGGAGTAAGACCCATTGAACACAATGGAGCTTCTGAGTAGACATGGTTAGGATTGTGTTCTAACTGTAATAAATTAGATGTAATAGTTTTCAATTAAATAAGTAATATAGTGTTAAAATTAACCACATTAAAGCAATAGAAATATGAGTGTATTTAGCTTTTAGTTTGTCATGTCCTACATTTTTCTTGGATGTCCTACACTTTGGGAGGAACTTGTCCTCTTTTTTGGTTATGGTATCCCGTGGTGATGTAGGGCGCCAAGCACATATCTGTCTAACTGGTCTAACCCTTTGACAAGAATGGTGCAGAAGTGTCTTATGGCACTTTGGTGACACCCCAAGTCAGCACAGGACTTATGCTGGGTCTTAGGCTGTTCTAACTAGGGGTTAGGATTACCACCTTAGAGTAACAGTACATAGGCTTACAGCCAATCCTAACCATATCTACTCAGAAGGAAGACCCGTTATGGTCAAGTGGGTAAGTGTGGCTGGTGGTGTCCACAAATGGCTTTAGCTCAAGATGTGGAGTGTTTTAAGGACTTTATTTTTCAGATGGGTGCAGTGTGTTTTTCAAATATGAACAGTCATTGCCTCAAATGCTAATATCAGTGCTGTGAAAATCTAAAACACAAATCTCTCCAATACAAAGAGCCCCATTAGAGGAGTGGTGTGCATTTGACGAGCTCAGTTGATGGTTCTGTGTTGGAGATGTCTTGTGTTAACCCACCTGTTTGGACTTCTTCCCTTGTGCCTTGGCCCTCTAGATGTGATCTTCTAATAACTCATATGTATTAGTGTGTATTTTGGAGTGAAGACTTGGACAAATGAACAGAAAAGTAATTAAATTTTCATCATAGCATACTGCATTATGGTACCAAAATTTAATCATAAAAAAGATTGTTTTTATTTGAGATGAAACAATGTTGCAACTCAAACTTTCCTTTTAATAAATATTCAATTTGCATTAAAATTACAACCATGTGCACCCAGTGCACAGGAAACCCTAATTATATCATACATTCCTGTCTATGAAATCTTATTTGAATCAATCATGGGATGTATAACATTCCAGTTATGAACCATTAATGCTGGGTAGGCTTTAATTCCTCCTGGATATACATCTAAAATATGACAACTTGTATCCACTGATTCTGCCCAGAATTATATCCAGGAGGCTGAAAGATATGCAGTATTTTTATAATTAATTTTCCCAGCTGGTCTGAAAAAAGAAATTTCAAAAGAGCATAACTCAAACGAATAATAAAATATGGACAAAAGTCAATGTTAGCTTATCTGCATTCAGCTGGTAGATATAGATCCTCCACAGATAGTAGACATTATGTATATTACAGGGTTGAAAAAGGCATTTCCATGGCTAACACACAAGAGTATAGGTGTATATCTATGCCATCTTCTATAAACTTAGGTTTAACTAGGTTATATCACTATAAAGAGTGGTGGAACAGGATCACATGTGCTGTTTCTGCTTCCTCCACCCACACATTGATTTTGAAGTCAGACCTTCCTTATGGAGTCCATGCGTGCAAATGCATGTACATGAGAAACTGTCCTAATTACCTTGAAGGGTATCCATGATTCAATGGAGAGTGTTCCACCCATCTACATTTCTAGTAACATCACTAGGGTTTGTGTCACCCAGTAAGGGAAGCCAGCAGGGGACCTCTTCCCACGCAGTGGGTGAAGCAATGCTTTGGGTGTTGCAATGTACCGTCCATCACCCCATCTTGTTGGGTTTTTGCTCATAACCTTTTGATAGAAATAGTTAGGCCTCTAGTTGGCATAACTGCTGATGAAGAGGCAGCAGCACAACGGCAGCATGCTCACTAGGCTGGTGTAGTTGTGCCATATCCTGAGGTGGGCTGGTGTAGTTGTGCCGTATCCTGGGAGGCAGGAGAGGCAGGTGTTGGCGTAGAACTCATAATTTATTGCCTTAGCTTCCATTTTTACTATGGCTTATCATGGACCCCTATGGGTCTACACAGATTTATTTCTGCAACTTAGCTGGCCTAACTCGCTGTGATGGGGCATGTCTGCCCTGGAAATAGGCTCTGGATAGTGTACTGTTCTAGGCAATGCTGAACATGCCCTCAACATGCCTCTTCTGAACTGCTTAGGCTGGCACAGCTAGGCCAGTGCAGGTCCATCTGTCTTGGGCTAGCCTAAGTTGACTTACATCAGCCCAAGCCTTTCTAAGAATTGGGCCATCTCAGTGATAGATAGGCTAGCCCAAGTGTGCTTCAGGATTGCAGTCCCTTTAATATCCCCACATTTTCCCCCAATGCCTGCGTGTGCACACACACACACAGATAGAAAGACAGACAGACAGACACACACACACACACAGAGAGAGAGAGAGAGAGAGAGAGAGAGAGAGAGAGAGAGAGAGAGAGAGAGAGAGAGCGCATCCATCCAACCAACCATCTGTTGAACGATGAAAACTGTATATAAGTGTTTTTACCAACCCAAAATGTATCTATTGGAACTCATAACCACCTGTCAACTTATACCCCATTACCATCTGCTTTGGATATTTTCCTATTTGTTTGAGAGTCTGAAATTCTATTGAACAATGTCCATGATGGCTGGAACAGCGCATTGTATCACACATCTGAGAAAAAGCCTTGGCCAGTTTCCCCTGGCGCTTGACAATCATGTTCTCGTAAACAACATTACTCACTTTCCACACTGAAAAACCAGGAAATAAAGTCGCGCCACTACTCTTGACAGGCCTCGGCAAATTTACGCACAAAGTTGTCAGCGCTTCAAAGGAAAACAGAACCATTTGAAAGCCAAATTTCTATTCAGGTGCGCATGAAGGAGAAACACAGAGGGAAAAGATGTGTGGTTGGTTCAACTCATTTATTTGAAGCTCGACAACGCTGGCCAGAGGTACCAGAGAAAGGGAAGCATCAAACAGCAGTAACTGACGGGGCTGCCAAGGGGTGGGGGACAGCAATTCTGTCTCCCAGATCCCTCTAACACAAGGATGCCATTAGGAAAGAGTGGGTTGTGCGTCATGCTCCCCCCCCCCCCGAATTTCAAACCAAGTGTGATTATTTTTCAAGGCTATCCCTACAATCCAGAGTAACTATGGGAGCACGTAAGAGACATTACGTTTACCCGTAGTTACTGCACCATCTAACGAAAACCTATGGGAAATTCATACTGCAATCCACAGCAAATTGTTCTTACACCGGAGCAAGGACTCCCTGTAGCTACTCTGGATTGTCTGCTTAGTATGAAATAACCAGAAGAAATGGTCTTAAAATATACTGCTTTTTGCCACTTCATGTTGAATAAATCCAGAAACACATCTTTGAAACTGTTATGTGAATTTGCTGTCTGCATTGAGATGTTCGATCACCAGGTCAGGAGAAACATGGATTTGTGCTCCTGGTCTGATATTGGTAGGGTCTCCAGGGTTAGAACCAGGAAACCTGTCTGGTGAGCTATCAGGCAGGAGACAGGGCACAATCCTAAAGTCAGCATAACTCACCCATCCACTCATCCTGCAATGACATGGGAAGGTTAATGGCTAATGAGGGAATTTTTCAAGGCAAGATGGGTCACAGGAAATGGACTCATTCTGAACATCCATGTTGGCCAGTGGGTTTCCTATACTGAAAAGTCTGTTTGAACTAGATACTTGCATAGATAACACCATCTCCTGACTCTCTCTTGTCTTTTCCCTATGACTGATCCCAGAATAAGGGAAGGGCTGTCATCAAAGTAAGGAGAACCACTGGGGAATCAGGGTATGCTTTCTTTCCCCAAGGAGATCCCTGTTCCTGCCCTCATCCCAAAATGCAGTACATGGTCCATTTGTACCACCGCACTGGTGGCCAGGAAAGGGCTTTGACTGGATTGGGCTGTGCCTGAATTTAAGGCAGCTTCCTAGGTTCCTGTGCTGAGTATTAGTCATAGGTCTGCCTCTGTGCCCTCCAAGCTAAAATCTTCATGTTATCCTTTAGCTTGGAAGGCTATAGAAATGGCAAGTCCAATTTTGGAAGCAATTATCAGCTGCAAAATATTCACCCATGCATCAGGAAAAAGCAGGGTTCATTATAAGAAGAAATGGATCGCTATTTCTAATTTACTTGCAGTGGTTAATTACATCCAATTATTACACTGAGTAATAAATTACTACTTCTAATTATACTGTGGGTACAGTTGGAACAGTTAGAAATGCAATTTGCACCGTTGTTTACATCCTGAGCAATGCTTAAAGTAATTGCACTTCCAAAATTATATGGAACAATTGGCATTAAACAATGTTAGGCATCTTAAAACACCCACATGCAGGATTCTGTTTTGTGGTGACGTTTTGAGGTGCATCAAAATAATTTTTATTTAAAGCAATGGTTTTCAAAATAGCAACATTCACCAAGGTTTTTTGCTGATTTTTTTTTTCCACCGATGAAGCCCTGCACATTTACTACAGAGTTTCTTTGCACTGGGGGAGCAGTTTTCATTCTCCTGACCATTGGCTCTGGGTTAGTTTTTCCAAACCTTTTTCTGTTTTGTTTTTTTGTGGGATTGGGGTGGGAGGGAAGGTGAGCTCCTTAGCACCAAGATCTCTGTATCTTTCACATAAGCCCCAATATCATGGAAGCCCCAAGATCTCTAGTTTGTTTCAGCAGTTATGTGCCTGAATAAAAGGATTGTGATGTGTTAGGCCTTCATGCTTTGCATGCTGCATCGAGCACAATACCATAGTCTTTTAAGACTGATGGATGCCAAAGATGTGCTATCATATGTCCAGCTTGGTATGTCAGTGAGCCAACTAGAGATCAGCCAACTAGAGATCAACCAAGAGAGATCTAGGGGTAACGGTGGAGCGCTTGATGGTATCGACCCAATGTGCGGTGGCAGTGAAGAAGGTAAATTCCTTGCTTGGGGATATTAGAAAAAGGATTGAGAATAAAACCGCTAATAATATAATGCCATTGTACAAATTGATGGTGAGGCCACAGTTGGAGGCCTGTGTCCAGTTCTGATCACAACATCTTAAAAAGGATATAGAGGAAATGGAAAAGGTTCAGAGGAGAGCGACCATAATAATTGATTGTCTGGGACACCTTCCGAGTGAGGAACCGGTACAGCATTTGGGGCTCTTCAGTCTTAAAAAAGCAGTGCTTGAGGGGAGACATACAAAATTATGCAAGGGATGGACAGAGGGGATAGAGAGATGCTCTTTTCCTTTTTTACACAAGACCAGAACTAGGGGAACATCCATTGAAATTGAATGTTGGGAGAAAATATTCCTCCCAAGAGAAAATATTCTTTACCTAGTGAGTAGTTGGTCCGTGGAACTCCCTGCCACAGGATATGGGATGACATCTAGCCTTAATGCCTTTAAGAAGGGATTGGACAAATTCCTAGAGGAAAGAACCACTGCAGGTTACAAGCCATGAGAGGTGTGTAAGAGTTAGTGTGTTTGTGTGTGTAGATAGATGTAGATGTGGGCAACCTCAAAATGCCAGATGCAGGGGGAAGGCACCTGGTGTGATATATGCTCTCTGAGGCATCTGGTGGGCTGCTGTGAGATACCGGAAGCTGTACTAGATCCCATACTAGATCCTTTGGCCTGATCCAGCGGAGGCTCTTCTTATGTTCTTCTGTAACTAGAAATGAAACTTTCCCATGAGGATAATTCCCATAAGCCGCAATAGTGGATGTCCCATGGTTCTGGTTTCTCTATCCACTCTTTCCATAATTTGGAATCAATCCTTGTCCACCTTCAAGCATCTCTTTTCTTGACTGATGAACCCCAAACTCTGTAGATATCTCAGAGTAGTTTCTGTGCCTGTAGAAAAACTAGAGCAATAGTTTCTCATTTAGCTGAAGAAAGTTGTAGAAAATCCTCTAGATCTTGTTGTCAGCTGCTGTGCAGTTTGTCATGTGGAAAAAACAGCTAAAGGTGGACACAATATCTTGGTGTCTGGTTTTTTGTGTGTGTGTCTTGGTTTTTGTGTGCCTTTGACTTCACCCAAGTTGTAACAGCTTCCTTTTTCTTTGGCTCCTTTGGATCTTGACATTACCTAAGGAATCTTTTGCAAGAATAATTTTGGGAGAAAGACACAATGTCTGTCTGTCTGTCTGTCTGTCTACAGTATTTATATACCGCTTTTCAGCTAACAAGTTCACAAAGCGGTTTATAAAGAAAATGGAAAAATAATAATAGCTAATTAAAAGCTAATGGGTCCCTGTCCCAAAAGGGCTCACAATCTGAAATGCAAAAAACAAAACAAAACAAAACAAAACAAAACACCAGCAGAAGCCATTTGACCAGACACTGCTGGGGTGTGTAGGGCCCGTTACTCTCCCCCTGCTAAATAAAAGAGGAACACCCACTTGAAAGAGTGCCTCTTGCTCGGTTAGCAGGGGTGAATATCAGATTCATCCAGGACTTAAACCAATAATCTATTGGCCTGTATACTTATAAAGTTCCCTAATGAATCAAAGCAATGATGAACTCCGAGCTGGCCCCCTAAGCTAGAAAATGCTCCCCTATCCCCAGACTCATAACTTTCAGGTATGTGGCACCACCAGCTTTCAGTGGTGGTGTCACTAAAGAAGTGCAGAGGACCCCATTCCAGGTGATGGGAACAAAACAGAGGTATGTTCAAGGAGGAGTAGAGGCCTTTCCATGCTGCAATAATGCTCCCTCCAAAACTTAGTTCTATGCACCCCCTCTACCTACACTTTTTTAAACTCTCCTGCCAGACCAAGTTTTTTTCTCAGACACATGTCCAAATGGGCCTTTTCCACCTACTAGGTGTATCTTCACAAAGTCCTTTTAAAACAATATGTAGTTTTGTTTGCTCATTTTCCCCAGCAGGACTTACCCATTTTAAAGAGGCAATTGCTGTGCAGAATGGGCAAGCCGATCCGCAACAGAACTTTTTAAACACCTGTTTTAAAATAATAAATTATGCCTTTTAAAGCTCTTATATAAGCTTTATACTCATATAAAGCTCATGTATATTATGCCTTTAAAGCTCATTTAATCCTCATATATAAGGATTACTTTCTAATGAGACCCCTGTTTTGTGTGTGTGTGTGCATGTGCACATGTGTGCACATGTGTGAGCACACACACTCATTTTGCTGTGCTTATCATTTTCTCTGTCACCAGAAGCCTCCTGACATTGTTTTTCATTGCAAAGTCTATCTCCAGCATGCAAGAACTAGGGAGCACCTCCTCATTCAGTGACAGTGCTTGGATCTCCTGTTGCCTCCCCCAGCAATCCTCCAGGATATCCAGCAGTTATCACCATGGAAGTATTTGGGGGTTGTCTCCAGAAGCAAAAAAACTGAGCAGTCCAGTGGATTAAGCTGGGATCCTTTTGGCACATGGGCTTGGATTCGACATCTGAAGCTAACCAGGTTGGTCTTGTGTCCCTCTATCTCTGCTAAACAGCAGCTAGAGATTAAGGCCAAAGCATTAACAGTCTGGCTGACACCCTCTTTCACAGCATCATGTAAGAGGGTGTCAGACAACCATAATATATGGCCCTATCAGAAGCCTCCACAAAGGTATTATGTCCTGCTGTCATTTGTGTTTTGGTGATTGTGCTATGAGGGGCAGAGAGTTGGAGAGAGAGTGCATATTTCAGATGTATGAAACATGCACACACAAGGGAAATCTATTGCATTTGCTTGGTCAGTAGGGTTTGCGTCATAGGTACAGACCAGCACATCACCTCCATGATGGACCTCCTATCCTGTAGTGGATGAGGCAGAGTGCCAGGTGGTGGGTGTAGTGATGCTCCATTAAATTCCCCAGAGTTTTTGGCTGTAATCTTTGGTAGAATATAGCAGTTTCAATGTGGTTTGTTTCGCTGTGTTCTGCATGAAATTATGCAGTGAATGCTATAAACATGATGGTATTGCATTTCAAGATTTTCCAATAGCAGTGGGCAGTAGTCTCTCTCTCTCTCTCTCTCTCTCTCTCTCTCTCTCTCTCTCTCTCTCTCTCTCATAAATCTTCACCTGTTATTTCTTATCCCAGATCAAAGGCATATTTTTATGAGGTTACAAACCGCAGCATAACATAGAAGGGTAAGTCTTCTCAGAATGGAATGTCTAATTCTGACCAGTCTGTGGTTGTCTAGTTATGACCAGCCTGACTAGCATCTTGTCTTGATGTTATTCCAATGGAGTACTTCCTTGTTTTTGTCTACTGTTTTCATATATGGTGCATTCCACTTGTGCGTAAGTGTGGCTAAGTATGGGCTAGGAAATCGTCAATATTCCATACTTTGGAATATTCCAAACACTCCCCCTGCCCCAAACATCCGTCTCAGATTCTTTGATAGTATGTGTGCAGAGAGACAATAAGGGTGCACTTTTTATGCAGAGAATCTTGAATGTGCCACAGGTTGGCCGTCCCTGGATTAGATAAGATTTCTTGGAAAAGAGAAACTCCAAGGGCACAATCCAGAGTAACTACGGGGAGTCCTTGCTCCGGTGTAAGAACAATTTGCTGTGGATTGCAGTATGAATTTCCCATAGGTTTTCATTAGATGGTGCAGTAACTACAGGTACACGTAATGTCTCTTAAGTGGTCCCGTAGTTACTCTGAATTGTAGGGCCTGTGGCCTTAGTTGGAAAATTATCACTGGACCAAATGTTGGGTCACACTGTTATTGGCCATGAACTGGTGCGTCCCAGTCTTTTCCAGTCTCTGTGTTGTTTTCTCCCAATCTTCACTGAATCCATAAGAACACAAGAAGAGCCTCCACTGGATCAGGCCACAGGCTCATCTAGTCCAGCTTTCTGGACTATCTTCCAGGACTAGCTTCCTGGTCCATCTTCCGGAAGCAGATACAATACATGTATCCAAGTGCTTTCCCCTCTGCTTTGAGCAGAGCAAGAGTTGAAGTGAAATCTGCTTTTTCAGCCTGGTGTGCCAACATGTTTGACAACTTTGACCTGCTCTGAATGCATTTCCAACATATCTGAAGAGAGACAGATTTCATATATGGGAAAAAGAGTACATTGGTCAGATGATTGCAATGTGATATTCCATCTCTGAATAAGAATTTAGCCATCTTAAGAGTAACATTTGAATCTGATAGATGTAATGTACATTTTCACATATAAATCTGGTTCAGCAGAAACCATTCAGCAGCCTCAAAATTGAAATAAGACATTGGGTTACAGTAAAAAAAAATGTACCGTGTCAAAGATAATCAAATTGTTGGGTTGAGGAATGCAGTTGGGAAAACATGTCTGAACATTAAGCACAGGTAGGAAATTATCCATGAAACAATCTTTTCATTTTAAGGGATTTATACCCCACCTTTTGAAAGAATATTTTGAAAAATTTGCAGAAATTTGGGAGACTAGGGTGTCTTGACCTAAGTAAGACATAATAGTTATGATATTTTATTCATAATAAGAAATACATATAGTTATTTTTTGCAGGAAATCAAGCTTTGTTTTAATTATTTGCTAATTTATTTATATTTTCCATTGCTAATTTATTCATAATTTCCATTTTTAGGTGATGGTATATGGTATCCAGAACTACCTGAATATTTATCAACCATAGAGCTTAGTGTTACTTTGCAAAACAAAATCCTAATATTTTTACTGTCCTGTTATGGACATTTGAGCTTTTACATTCAATGCTCATCATTCACCCTTGCACCTGATGAAAAAATAAAAATGGTATGTTGAAGGTTTACAAATATTTGCAGAGGTCTGGTTTTTAATTATTTGCTAATTTTTTGATAACTAGCAAAAACGTAGCCACGTTGTGGGAGTAAAATTCCCCCTGTACGCCACCCCCATTGTACATCAACCCCCCTTGCTCATTGTCCTCCCATGCACATCTTCTCCCCCACCCCCCCGGTAAAACATCTAGGCCCGGTGGTTTTGGCTGGGCATTGATGAGTGAGTGAGTGAGTCAGTGAGTGACTTTTCAGTTTTTTTTATATATATATATAGATTTCCATACCTCGTTTTCATTTGAAACATACACCCCTTCTTAAGAATAATAATTCTCATGGATCACTATGTAGAACTGTCAGTGCAATCCTAACTCTCAGTTAGGCTGGCACGTCCTGTGCTTGCCGGGAGGTGTTGCAAAAGTGTCAGAAGGCACTTCTCTGCCACTTCTGGGGGGTGTATAAGGCCAATGCACAGACGTGCACCAGCTTCCACACACCATCGTGAGAATGGGAAGACAAGAGAGCTGCACTGACGTAAATTGGTTAGGTTCACATCTCTTTGTTCTTGGTATGGCAAGAGGTATCAATCCACAGTCAGAAATCTCCTTTAGACATTTCTTAAAGATCCTCAGTGTCCTTCCTTAATAAAAGAGCAGCTTTAATTCTTTAATAGGATTTGAAAGAGCCTGCCATAGAAGCAGAACTGAGCTTTCCTGTATCCAAAATTTAACCTTTCCCCCATTGCATTACCAGCTATACTTGCTCATCACTGTGTTTTTTTTTGGGGGGGTGGGTGGGTGGGAGAAAATCAGAAACTCAATTGAACTGATGCATGGAGGAGATCAAAACCAGGACTGGAATATTCTAAAATTCAAAGTTGGCCTCTGCAATAATCACCAGAGGTTGGATGAAACGGGATAAAATTAATAAATAGGAAAAAATGTAAAATTAGCAATTGCTATCACCTACACATTCTTATTCTCTGATGTATTTGACATCTCTCTCGCTAGGGCAAACTAACAAGGACAATTATTTTCATCCAGTTGTGCATAATTTGTAATTGGTTAAATCCTTCACAGAAGAATGAGTTAAAGCCAGCGGCAATCTTGCGCGGCGTCCATTTGATTGCCTACCCTCACAGCAACGGGATCCCTTCCTGCTGCCACTGTGCTGGAAACACATCAAACAGATGGGTGAGGAGCAGAAGCGAAAACTTTGCTGAGAGTTAAATTGTGAGCCACCATGAAGAGCCTGCAATTAAGGTGTTGCACTTACCAGCACACATACTGATCAGACGCCAGGAGGGAATATCCACAAATCTATTGTTCAGAAAATTGCACTGCCAAAACTGTGCTCTTTGGCTCTTGATATAATATATAATGACAGATATTACCGTTTGGATGAGGTAGCATGAAATGGAACTTCATAGGGTAAGGTCCTGGCTAGAACACTGAGGGTTGCCTTGATACACTGGAAGCTCTTCCCTGTTGCATCTGCAGGGGATCTGATTTTCCATCTCCCTTTTTTCAAGCTACCTAAATGTTGCAAAAGTGTCACTGTGACCCCCAAACTAGATGTCCAGATAAAGCCGTGTTGTGAAAAGATTCTGTGTTCTCATCCTGTGCAAAATTCCATGTGCATTGATGGTGGAATAATTAACAGCCCCCTGTAATGGTGATGGTGTAGGTCTGGGGTCTCCAAACATTTTGGCCAAAGAGCTGCATTAAATATCTGGCACAGTGTTGAGGGCTGAAAAAAAATTAAATATAAAATTCAAATAAAATACATATGGAGATGGAACTCAAATGAATAGGCTCAAATTTCCAGAATTTTTCCAATCACCAACACATATTCCAGAAATAAAGCACACAAATGGACATCTGTCCCCTTGCTCTGAGTTAAGCCTCGGCAGCTGCTATGTGAGTCAACCCAGACCAGTGCCAGCAATATGGTCTGGAGAGGTTTAGGTTTATCTGTGCAGACATATGGGGTCCAAGTAGGTGGTTAGGATTTCGCTGTTCTGCCACTGTTGATCTGCCTCCCCCCTCTGGGGTGGATTTGTCCAGTCTGCCCCAGTCCTATCACCTTTCTGTTGTGCCCTTTCACACCCTGTTCAACCCCCCACATCAGACTTATCTGCTCTGGTGGGTCTACTATGCTCCACCGGTGCGTGCAGCAAGAATAGTGCACCTGTTAGGAAGGCAGCTCCCTGCACTTCACCAAAGCTTTATTTCATTTTTGTGGCAGACAGCACTGGTGGAACATGTGTTCTGTACATCCTTGCCATAGGATTGGGCTATAAGTAAAAGAGAAGTGGAGATATGGATGTCAGGTGGAAGGACAGTCTTGTGATATACAGTGGCGCCTCACGTAACAAATTTAATTCATTCCAGAGGCATGTTCGTTATGTGAACCGTTCTTTACATGAAGCGGATTTTCCCATAGGAAATAATGGAAACTCGGACGATTGGTTCCACAACCCAAAAAATATTCATATAAAAATATTAACTGGATGTAAAAATGATGACAAAACACTGGAATTGAATTTGAAACATGCATTCAATATGCATGATCCTATGAAGTCTACTTAGGCTGCAGTCCTAAGGACACTTTCCTTGAAGTAAGCCCCTTTTAACACAATGGGGCTTATTTCTGGGTAGACATTATTAGGAGGCTGTAATCAAAGATATTTTCTGCAATCCAAGACTCCCCACTTTCTCCTTCTCTTCCTCCTGAGCATCTCTCTCCCCTGCTCCCTTCTGGCTAGACTTGAGCTCCTTTCCTCTTCTCCACTGCCCTTCTCTCCCTCTGTCCAGCAAACGCCCGGCCACAGGAGGAATAGCGCGGAAGTGTTGCTTTTGCTATGGGCAGGTGTGCTAGGCAGCCCTGATGCTTTTTAAAAGGGCTGCCAGCCAGTGTGTTTGCCCAACTGCCAACTGTTGCCCAAAGGGCTGCCAGACTGCCAACGAGTGTGTTTGTTATGTGAAACACAGTTTGTTACGTGAAGCAGAATCCTAGAAAAAGTTTTGTTTGTTATGTGGAACATACTTTACGTGAGGCGTTTGTTATGTGAAGGTGCCACTGTAAAACTTAAGATAAGGAAAATAAAGACAGGGATTGGCCAAGGTAGTCTTAGGTTTAATTAGAACAGAGGTACTTGGATGAAGATTCTGACAAGGCACATTTAGAATCGAAAATGGGGAATGAAGACATCTGAAAAAGTGCAAGAGACTTGAAGAGAATGGGAACAAGAAAAAACATGATTCAGACAGAGTTGAAAATATGATTAAATTGAAAAAAAAGTCAAGTCCTCTGATTTGGCCAGGAGTTATTGACTCTCCTCACTTTTTAAAATGTGAAAAAACCAATAACTTTATAGTGATTTTCAGGGGTTGTTATAGAAAAACTGATTTTGAAAGTGGTAAGGTGTAACTTTTCAACATCCTTGTCAAGAATCCTACTTCTTGGGACTTTAAAAAACCCAAAAACAAAACAGGTGCATTCAAAAGGGTGGAGGGAACACCTGCTCCTTGTTAATCAACCTCCACACAATTTGATCAGAAGCAAGTGAGTCTCACTTCATTCCACCACATGATGGCAATTTTGTTCAATTATAGCTCTTTTCAGGGAGCCTATACATGTAAACAAGTTCGTTGACCACATGTGGCCAACCTTTCCATCCCAGGTAATACCGTCTACTTGTAGAAGTACTGCTGAGAAGACAAAAAAAAAAAAAAAAAAGAAAGAACAGAGAAAGCAAATCACAGAGCTCTGTGGTTTGGTGCAGTGTGGTGTACTTTTAAGCAGCTTCCTTCATCTAAAGGGTGATTAAAAAGTAACTCCCTATTTTAAAATACTTCTAAATTACAACATAGGGAGTTACTTTTCAATCACCCTGTATATCTTATATGAGTAATGAACAGTGGGCAGGACAACATGTGTGTTGTCAAGGCTTTTAAAATCTGCAGAGCTTGTCAATCATGGAGGACAACTGAGGCACCTATGTTCAATAACTGGGTTCCCACTTCCACAATTGGAAATGGAATAGATACTCCAGTAAATAGATACTCATAAACACCAGGAAGTTTTGGTTCAGCCTGGAAAAGAATTTGGAAAATTCCATGATCGGCTGCATCTTTCATGGTCGGTGAATTCAGTCTTATAAACGAGGCCATATTCTGGGAGTGTTCTGACTTTGAGGTAAAGATCATTTGGGGTCACAAAAGCAGAGCCTTCCACTTTGGCCTCCTTCATAAACTTTGTCAGACGCTTAAAAACAAATTGGCAGAGGAATCAAGTGGTTTTCTCCAGAACCATTCTCATCGTGCTGTACAACAGATGGCAACTCTCTTTACCAAGGGTGGGCTACAGAGGCACAACAGAATGGCCTTAGATTAGCTCACTCTGTGGGGGCCACAATGACCTTAACCATAAAAAGCTGGGTCAGGGGTCTCTTGTTTTTACTGCCATTGTTACTGTTACCATTGCACTCTTATATCTTGTATTGAGCTTAACCCATTGGTGATATGGCATCTCCCCACTAATACCCAAGAACCACTGTGGCTGTGCCAAGCAGTTCTTGGGGAAGGGACCAGACTATATCCTTGTTTTCTTCTAGCCTTCCCCTCTTTCCCCTATTTCTTCTGAGCACTACTGTGAACACCATCATTGAGCCACCTTCCAAGGAACATTCCCGAGTGAAATCAATGTAGTACCATTGCCTTCCTTCTGCCCTGAAACTGGCTAAGGCTACTTATTGCCCTTCATTAGTCTGCTTATATATAATTTATCTCTTTATTTGATTTATATCCTGACTTTCCTAGGAGGATACCAAAGGTGGTATCAAGACCTCTTCTGTCATCATGTCTACTTTCAAATAATGAGTCTATAAAATCTTGGCAAACTCGTCCCATGATCCCTGCAATAGTGCATGGCATGCTTCATCCCATCACATATGGATGGGCAACTTTGGACATTCCCACCATTGGTCTCCAAAACTCACCACCTTCTGATGCATCTATTGAGACACTACAAGATACAGGAAGCTGGACTAGATGGGCCTTTGACTAGATCCAGCAGGTGTTTTCTCTATCCCTTTTCCTTTGGTTTGGATTGTTGCTGTTTAAGGAAGAGAAACCATGTGAGGAACCCAGAAAGCAGTTGCTTTTTCTTTATGATATCTCATGATGCACAGGTTATGGTCTGGAGGGGAAGTTCTCATGGCTCTTCCACAGTCTCTACCCCTTTCTAAAAGCATTCCAGTGTTCCAGTTTAAGATGCAGTAGTTTAAGCCACAGAGAACTAGAATTCTAATATTCTCAGTGAAACTAATGGCTTTGGTGGCTTCCACCAAGACTAATGCAAATTCATCTAATGCTAGCAGTCCAGATCCTTCATGATGTGTGTTCTGAGGTGGGAAGCAGAACGGCCATCTTTGTGTGGGTGATTTATAATTTCATGCCAATGTTATGCAAAAAGATAAAGTGGCAAAAGACACTGTGATTAGCTCTATGTCTGGGCAAGCCATGGACCAAACCTGCCCACAGAAGACCAGGGCGAATGGCTCCATCTCTTCACCGCAGGTAAAAGGCCACAATATTGTACTAGCCCTTCCAAAAGCCCTTCCACACCTTGAAGTGAATTCTCACTGTCTTAAGTGTAGTGAATATTCATATTGACATTAGCCATGGATAAAGCCAACAAATCCCTCTATCCCCATATGGGTGACCATATTGAATTGGGGACAGAGAGCCTCTACTCTCAAGCATTGTATAGAAGAAGGAATTTAGGCAGGTGCTGCTTTTTAAACCTTTATATGTTGAGTTAAACCTGCTTAAATTCCCTCCTCTATGCAATAGTTAAAGGTAGAGGAACTCTGTCCTCCATTCTATATGGTCACCCTGCTCTATAACCAGGGTTTGCTAACCATCTTTAAATTTGAGATTCAAGTCCTTGTTAAGTGAAGAACCTGGAAGCAATACTTCCATAAAAGGGGGCATAGACAATATCTCTTAACAATAGTTAAGAGTGAACTTTGTAGCGAACAAAGTACTGAAAAATGTTGCACTGAACATTTGAGTGTACAGTGTCGTGAACATTCAATTGCCATGAGCCATGGTTAAAGCCAACCAGATCCCTCAGTAACCAGGGTTTGCCAATCACCTTCAAACTCAAGTTTCAAATCCTTTTTAAGTGTGAAACCTAGAAGCAGTACTTCCATAAAAAGGGTATGGACAATATCTCATAACAATTGTTCTGACTATGTGGAACGGCTGATGAAAGGAGCATTCCTATGGCATGGTCCAGATATCTTAACTGCAGCTATGTGGACTCAGATGCACTGAATGTTATGCAGTTTCTACTTCCGAAGCTTTGCAGGCCCAGCCATGTCAGGTGCCTTGTTAGGAAATTGCCTGGGAATTGCATGGAGATGTAAGGAGCTTTCCATTACAAGATTAATGCAAAATACGTTAACCAAAGATAAATAATTTCCATTTTAACTAAGAGAAAATAGGCAGAAATTAGAGACAAGTTTTAATAAGATGCTGGCACAGGTGTAATAAGTTCCTAACTAGTGGTGAGAATTAGTTCCTAACTAGTGGTGAGAATTAATGAGAGGTGGGTGGGTATGGATTAGCTGTCTTGTCCATCCCAATCAGATCATTATTTCAAAGGCAGCATCAGTGAAATAAAGGGGAGCTGGAGGCAACTCCTACTTTAGGATCACAGAGAGCTTTATATGGACTTTTGTCGCTAACAGCACAGGGAATCAGATGGACCCTGAAAGGCTTTTCGGATTAGCTTCCTCCCCAACAGCAGTTCAGACTGCAGCCATCTCGCGAGAAAGAGCTTGGATGACTTTTCTTGACGTTTTCCACCCCAGTCACCGCCGAGGTGGGTGATGTTTCAAGCAGAAGGAATCGGATTGGCTTTTTGGGTATCTTCAAGGTGGTGCTGCTGAATATTTTCGCCTCGTTGGTAACAGGGATGTCCTCTGGGCACCGCGTCCAGCTTTTGTCCTCGGGTACCCAGATGTAGCATGTATTATGTGAACGGTTTTCATCCTTGCCTGCTAACAGGTAAACTTTACCTTGCCATTCAATGGCGCATGCAAATGCTAAAGCCACTGGCAACTCGGGTATATTGACATCTGAGTTCACTCTGCCATTTTCACCCAGGTAAAAGCTTGCTTTGGTGCAAGCAGGGACCTCCTCTGTACCCATCACGCTGTTGGTCAGGAAATTACCTCTTTCCTCTGCGTACCCACCGAAAACATATATCCCGGCATTGACGGAGACAGCAGCAGCTCCATAGCATGCAAACTCCATGGAAATCTCATTCCACCAGTTGGAACTGGTATCATAGATCAGAAGGCCCCTGTAGCTCCTTGAAGTTTTTCCTCCAATCAGGTAAAGCTTGTTCTTTAGTACAGCAGAAGCAGGGTACATCAAGGCGAGGGGGAGGCTGGCAATATGAGCCCAAGCATTCTGCGCCACGTTGAAAGCTTCTGCAGAAGTGAGAGGACCAACATCGTTGCAGCCTCCCAAAGCATAGAGCTTCTTGTTACAGGCCAGAAAGGGATGGGTTGCCCTGGACATGGTCATAGAAGGGAGCTGAGACCACTGGCTGGTCAAGGCACTGTACTCATACAAAGTGTCAACAAATGTGTTGTTGTCCTTCTGACCTCCAGACAGATAAAGTTTGCAATCCATGGATGTGCATCCAGAATAGCTCAGATACTTCAGTGGTGGCAACTTCTCCCATTTATCTGTATGTGGATCAAAACAGTGCAGGTAAGATTCTGGGATATCTGCATCCTGGACCCTGTTTTCATTGACCTCCACACACACAATGCATTCATCATACATGCCCTTTCGGAGCCCCTTGCTCTCTAGCAGTCTTCCTGCCCCATCCAGATCTTTCCACTTGAGACGCATATGCCTGTAATACTCTGCTATGTCTGCCTGGACACCGACAAGCTCCTCATGGGTAAGCAATGGAAAGCGAACATGTCCCAGAAGCTGCTTAAACAATGGGAGGCGCACGGCTGTTGAAGACTCCACCCAATTGCGCACAGCCTGGTACACGGTCATCTCTGAGGGAACTTCCAGGCTATCTGAGGAGATGAGATTGACCAGCGCATCATGTTCCAAGCTCAGGAAAGACTCCTTCTTGGAAAGGGGTCCGAAGTGTTGCTTAATATACTGTGAAGCTGCATGGAGCAGAGTTTGGTGATTATATTGATGAGCCAAACTATAAAGCTTGAGACAGTTACTTGTGGAGATGTTCATCTCAAGGTACCTGGTATGAACAACAAACACACAGAGAATAAATTGTCCTTAACCATTTTCCTCCTATATGTTAAAAAAATTGCCTGCATGACATTACTACAGAAACTATTTGGATTTTCCATGGGGTTAATGGAAAATTTAGTACATATAACCCTACAGTCCAGAATAATTATGGGAAGACATATCTCTATGCATTTTCCATAGGTGGCACTATAACTATGTCGGTGTAAAAGGTCCTGTAGTTACTCTGGATTATACCCTTAGCCCTTTTTTCATTTTTCCTCTCCAGCCAGTTTCTCAACACCGACCATGCAATTTCTTTATTTTAGAATGGCTTCTGCTAGCTGTTCATTCAAACACAAATAAGTGAACAGATGGCCCATCTGTATGGTTAGTTGTGTTTATTTTAGTTTCTTTTTTAGTGGTGTTGTCCAGTTTTACCTTGGGGAAGAGCACCTCATTTCGTTGCACCCAGTTGTGAGTGTAATGACAAATAAATTTCTTATCTTATCAAAATGGTCTATGTAAGCAGGGAGAGTGACTGCATTTTCCATGCTGGTGTAGGGAGTTGTAGGTAAACTCCTGCTGGGCAGCGCTAGAACCTCATCAGCACAGGAAGGGGGTGGGATAGGGTTCAAGAAGATAGTGAGAAGCGTGGGGGTAGATAAAGTTGAGGAGGGGGGCCAAATAAATTATACTGGCATATGCCAAATCCTATTCCTCCTCCTGGATCTGAAAGCCTGACATGGGGCTGCTTGGGCGTGCATCTGTGATTTTGCTGGTGCAGATCTCACTAGCCTTATTTTGTAGGCTGGAGCTTTACTTGGGATAAAGGGGACGAATGTCCCCTTACCTTAAGGAGACCTTTGGCCTGCTCCTTTCTAGTGCTGGATACTGTGTGGGCCAAGTGGGCTTAGCCAGGATTGGGATGCCCATGTTCTTGGGATTCATTCGGAAACAGTACAAAAGCTATCTGGGGAAACCAATAACCTATAAACAAAAAGAGTTTTTGTTTTCTTTTTCAAAATGTGCGTTAAGATCTGGACCAGCAGTTACTGTAAAGCAGGACACAAATTTCCCATTATTTTCAGGTTTTGACAAGTTCAAATATCTCTGGGTGTTTGTCAGTATATCCAAATACTGCTGGTCATATGATAACATCACAAATTTAAGAAGACATCTGGCATTACCGTCCAACGGTTTCTTTCAGTGGGATGATTTGGAGCTTGCTAGCGGCCGTGAAGAGGTCTTGGGCTGTCTCTGCTGTGAGCGGCAGCTCCTCTGTGTAGAGGTAGTCCAGCAGGATGTGGAGCGTAGAGGCGGTGATGTCCTCCAGCTGGATCTCCTTTTGTGATCCATTGGAATGGATGAACAGCTCTCTGAAATAAGGGCTAACTGAAGCTAATAGCATCCTGCATTTGGAAAAGAAGAATTTGAAATTATGGGGCTGAGTGGGAAATGAAGGTGGTGATGTAGGCATTTGGGGACAAGAGAGGGGGTGATACTCTTGATTATCCCAGACCTCTCCAGGGCTTCTGAAATGACTGGCTATCAAATATTAGTTGCACCACTTTGGCGTGGATGAGTGTGTGGGTTTCAATTTCCACCTGTCTGGGTATTTCGAGATGGTACTGCTGAATGATCACTGCTCTGCCCTGTGATGGTTATCTTGCAAGGCAACACCAGGTCCCATCATGTCCCTAGTGCTGCAAGACCATGTCAGTCTCACATGCCAGTGTTGCAAGAACAACAGATTGGAGATCGGTGACAGCTGTATGTTGAAGACCCCTAGTTTTAATTAATCATTATCATAATTGTATTGTTTATGAACTTTAAACTTAAACACAAACTTTTTGTGTTGTTTTTATTGCTGTAAGGTATCCTTTTTAGGTAGAAAGGTGGGGTATGAATGAATGAATGAATGAATGAATGAATGAATGAATAAATAAATAAATAAATAAATAAATATATTTTTAGAAATTTTCATCTGGTTCAGAAGCAGATTGCTCTTTCCTAGGTCCATACTGAGCTGTTGACATAAATTAGACGAAGTTCTCATTGACATGTCTAAGCCAAAATCAACCTTTTGCAAACTTATTTTTTAACAATATACTTGTGTAGCTGAACCCTCTGGCACCACAGACCATGACTCATGTGGGGCCCTTCCAGACACTGGTCCCATTTGTTCAAATTGCCCTATGATTGGCACTGAATAAATCATCTCCCATTGGTTGAATGTCCTCCAGGCAGCAGAGTTTCTGCATCTTCTGCTCACCTTTTCATATGATAGAATTTATCAAGCCAAATGAGTCCTCCAAGCCTTTGCTGTGAGACAAAATGGTTCCACATGCCTGCAGATCAAACAGTTCCAAAAGCAGAGAGCAGGACCACTACAGAGTAAATGGGGATAGCTATGGGTCAACTCATGCCACCCCTTGCTGTATGCAAATACAATAATCCTCTTCTCATGACCACCTTCCCTGTTCGCCAGATGTGAAGCTGGAGCAGAATCATGCTGGTTGGCTCCAGTCCCACCCTTCATATGTTGAGGCATGGGTGAGAATTTGGTTCTCACAGTATGCAGAAAATCATCCTCAGTTATTTGGATCCTGGACTGAACAGGGTTGCTTGCCCTGTAGAGGGTCTACAATTCAATTTTCAGCTTCCCTTAACTCATGAAAGTCAGGGAAATAAACATGTTGGGACATTCATGAGGTCTGTATTCTACCTAAGACAAATTCACCTGTGACATGGAAAGCTCTTTCCTTCAACTCCCAGGGTGACGTCACATAGTTGTTGGGACTCGTATAGCTGTTTCAAGCCTGCAAAATAGGATGTCAAAATACAATCATCTGTACGCAGAGACATTCCTAGGGGTATGATTTATCAATTATAACAAAATTAAAATGTACAAACTGCTTTCTGAATTTTTCACTTTTGTAAAGAAAATTATCTAAAATCCACCCAAACTTGGGGATCTGACGATGATGGACTGGACTGAGGAGGTGCATGGGCAATGGTGGTGACTGTTTTTGCTGACACAGTAACAACTATATCCTCCACCGAGAACACTTTTAAAGTGATTATAATGTATAATTCTAAGTTATAAAAACGTGTCCTTGGAATAAAAACACATAATTGCACTTTCTACACTTCTCATTTTGAACAAAAAAATAAAAATCTGTGAAAAATGAAACAGTTTTGGGTCAACTGTAGATTGTGACATAGCTAGAGGGGTTGCAAAGCACTATATTTTGCAGGCATCTGACTGTGCGAGGCAAGAAGCCCCAGTTCAGAGCAGTGGAACAGCCCAGTTTGATTTTGGGCAGTGGAAGCAAAACGGAAGTGGAAAGCCTTTGTTTTGTTCTCACTGCCTGGAATGGCTCCAAAGTGTGTTCAGATGCCTTCAAAACCTAGTGTTTTGCACTGTCTTTATACATATCATGTGAGAATGGCCCATCACAGTTCCCATCACTCTTGTGACCCAGATTCTCACCCTGACATAAGTAGGTTTCATGAGACTGAAGTCCTCTTTCTGTGCTATCTTCTTCATCGCTGTTCCTTAGGAAATCCATGGTCTCACCACTAAAACAGCCTCAGGAACCACCTGGAAGTTTCATCATGGTCACCTGCCTAGAAGAGAAACTATTGCTAAGACTGGGCCACTCACCCTCATTCAAAACCTGCCAGGTTGTGTAAGTCTTGAAAATTCAGGCTATGAATCTATTCTGAAATTTGACACTTGTGTGAGATCTGAATTTTTCCATCACAGCCACAATTATGCAGGAGAAAACATTGCACATTACATATAAAAGGTAAAAAAATGCCACTCATGTCCTGAAATTAAAAACCTGAAATTTGTATCTGATTAATTTTTGGCACACATTACACTTTGCCCTTCAAAATTACAAGTGAGAGAACAGTATTTTGATAGTTAAATGGGGTTTTAATGGACTTGTGTGTAGCCTTTTGAAATATGTTTCAAAATTTCAATAATGAAAAAGAGGATGGAAGGGTAGAGGATTTGCTTCTTCATCACACGTTGAAGTGTGATGTACACTACATTACAGCGATGGTGTGACCCATTCCTGGTATCCTGCTTCAGGTCTGTGCTGTTTTTGCACTACATCCCCACAACCCCTGCCCCAAATCAAAACCAGCCACTTACCATGTATCTTGGGCAGTTTCTTCAGGCACAGAAGTGCCAGACTTTTGATTTGATTTATAGGGACTGCACAAATAAATGTGCTCCTTAACTCCTATAAATAAAACTGGAGGTCCTGGGCTTCCATGTTTGAAGAAACTGTGCCAAGCACAAGGGAAAGAGCCAGGTGATCCACTTCTTGCTTGTTTTGAGATCAGTGGATCCACAGCAGGCTGGAGGGAGGTGGTGGCAAAGGCAAACTCAGGGTGAAGGGCACACTGAATCAGCCATCCTCACACATCCCCTGCAGTCTCACAACGATGTAACCCATATCACTTTGCCTAAAGGATGGGCTGTCCCTGTGTGATGTTGTAACTGAAACCCTAATCCCCAGGTAGGGGATTACACAAGTCCTGGCATGAGTCCCATGCTCCCCTGGGGGTGTCACAAAAATGCCCCATGGTACTTCTGCACCACTCCTCTGGGGTTAGGCCAGTGCACAGACATGTGCCAGCCTCTCCACACCACCACCATAACACTGTCTCACCACCATGATGGGGAGATGGGTGAGTTGTGCTGGCCTAAACTGGATGGAGTATGCCTTGTGTCTTCTCATGACCTTCAAGCTTTCCTCAATCCAAGAATGCCAGACTCTTATCTCTCTGATCCCCATTTCTAGCTCCCCATCCTGCCCATCCTGCCCTCTAGCTGACAACCTCTGCTCCAGAGACAGGACCTCAGTCTTCCCTTGGCCAGTCTAGCATGGAGATCAAAGAAAGAATAATGGTTGGCTCCAGCCTCATTCCAACAGTTCCAACTGCCATGAGTGGTTCTTAAAGGGGGCAGAGACCTTGTGCATGTAAAACCAACTTGGATGTTAACCACCAGGTTAGTAACAGCAGGCAATTGAAGTATCTAGTGCTTTGGTCCTTTGGGCATATGCCCAATCCTAGGCACACTATGGACCACATCAGATGCAATGTTAAATGTGCCATCTTCTAATTATATGCTTGTCTTCACACTAAAGGAACAGTTCCCTGGGACAATCTGTGTTGAGAATGAGAATGTTTTAAGGTATAAGCAAACATTTTATTAGAAAATGTTTTGTTACAGCCTGTTTTAGTTTCAACCTTCATTAGAAGTCCCTCTGAACTTTGGTACTTTTCTTCTGAGTAAACATGTGATCAGGCTGTAAATATAGGAGCTCGATTCGTTTTCATGAAGCTAATGAGCTTCCTAGGGATTGCGCATCTCTAGCATTCAGACTAAATTAGTTCCAAAGCAGGTTAGAAGATTTTGAAATGCTTTAATTGTACCTTCTCAGCCTTGTTCTACATGGACTACTGAAATAATCTGTGACTGTCTAACAATTGAAGTATACCTTTCTAGAACTATTGTCTGAATCATTTGTACATTTTTGATAAAGTGATAAATTAATGACAATTAATTTTGCTAAAATTACTTTCATTGAATGACAGTCTTAATTCAGATTGTGCTCAGTTAGATTCAGAAGAGACAGATTGTGAATGTGACATCACATATTTGCTAACATTTGTATTGTACAGCAAGTGCTTTTTTCCTGGGAAAAGGTGCCAGTATTCACCACAGATCACCCCCAAATGACTAATTATTAATTACCTGCTGTGAGGGAGGTGGAAAAAGGTGCCAGTACTGAGGACCGATAAGTACCCCCAGAAAACTTATCCCAGTATCCCACACCTGTATCCCACACCTGCATACAGTATCCCACACCTGCATACAGGCACCCCATACTTGCATACAAGTATGATTCCTCTTTTCTCCTCTTTATAGTGAATTGTGCAAGTAAAAGTATAACAATGAAAACAATTGCAGAAAAAATAGAGGAAAAAACAAAGAAGGTGTGAAAGAAATAATATAGTCAATAAGCATAAAAATAAGCATAGGCCTCTATCCTAAAATCAAATTAAGCCCTTTGCTCCGGAGCAGTGGACTTTCCATAGATAACACTAGAGGGCGACATAACTGCTTGGACCCATAACTGCTCTGGATTTTGCCCATAGTAAAGCAGATATTTATGTTGAGTGCACAAGTTTCTAAAAGAGCTTCCAGCTGTTCATGTACAAATTATTATTATTAACTAATATTACTAATATTTATACATTGTCTTCAATGCAAGATTCTCAGAATGGACTGTGTTTGTGCACTAATCCATTGCCCTCATGCCCAGTCTATTCAAAGGGAGCAGCCTAGATGGATTTGCAAAGGATTATATCCCCATGAAAATGAGCAAAGCAACCACCATGGTGGGAAGTAGGAAAAAGATTCCTAAATACAGAAAGATCATTCACAAATCCTATCAAAGCACAACTGATTGACTCTGAAACATCAACATGCTTCCCCTACCAGACCCAAGTCTGTGAAGCTGACCGGTAATTCCCAACAGAATGCACAGTATTGCTATCTTTGGCTAAATCCCTGACAGTTGTGTTCCTAGCATAGGGTGTGTATTTAGAGGGAATCATTTACCCTGCAGGGAGAACTGGAGAACAACCAATGTGCAGAAATATGGAAAAATTCAATATTGCTTAATTTTGAAGATTCAGTAATACTATGCAAGGGATGTATTCCACAGTAGTGGATGGTGCTAGGCTCTGGAGCTGACTGGTTGTGTGCAACCCAAGGGCTGTGGTGTCTCAGTGGTTAAAGACATGAGTTGTCAACCTGAAGGCCTGAGTTCTGCATGACAGAGTGAGCTCCGTTACTTGTCCAGCTCCTGCCGACATAGCAGTTTGAAAGCACATAATGGTGCATTCCTAACTTAGACCACCACAACTCATTGGTCTTCGCATTCCCTTGATGATGTAAGGAGGCTAGTGCATGTCTGTTCACTGGCCTAACCCACCCACAGGAGTGGTGCAGAAGTGCCTTACAGTGCTTTTGTGACACCCCCAGGTTTGCACAGGACTTTTGTTGGCCTCACTGGAGATTAGGATTGCAGCCCAAATGTAAGTAGATAAATACTAGCACTTTGGAAGACAGCGGTATTCAGAATCTTCATGGAATGCAATAAAATCTCCCAAAGGCCAGCTTCTTGTAGTACAAATTACGTATTTATATCCAATGCATACTAGTTTAACCATCACTATTTCCCTATAAATTCCTGTTCTGGGAATTTTCTATCTCATTTCCTAGAACTGCAATTCTCATAATTTTTCCCTTGGGTGAGGAAATGGTTATTAAACCAGTTAAAGCTTGTGGTCCAGACTTATATACTTTCAATGTGAATTTTTTCCAGTTCTTTTTAGGCTATCACAATACACTTCATTACTGTTCTTTCCAGTCTCCTTGTGCCTCTTCTTCCAGAGAGTGGATTTCCTTTCCCAGTCAGCAGAATAGATTTCGTTCCACCACCGCTTGGCTCAGATATCACGGATCGTCGCACAATCTCCACAATTTTACATAGGCATGATCCAGTGTTTGACCAGTTCTCGGTTGAGAATGGCAATGCTGGCAGGATCAAAAACAGAGGCAGTTGGGCCTGAAGTATGCATGGCATTTCAGGGATGAGCAGGTAGAGATTCCTGCCCTGATGTGGCTGCCTGTGTTTTGCCATCTTCATGATAAATGATGAAACAGAGAGGGGAAGTCCACATTGCTTTAAAAAATTCCAAAATCTGCATCAAGAAATGTCATGTACAGGCAAACAAATAAAATTCTCTTTTCCCCATTTGTCTCATTTAGCCATTACAAATATATATCCAATACACACTAATTTAACTGTCTCCAATCTCTTCGTTACTGTTTTTACACCATGAGCCATGATGTAAACACTTGGTGACCACATGCCATAACTGGAAAAGAGGACAAACACCACAAAATGTAGGACACTTAAAAAGATTTAGGTAGAATGAAAACAAAGTAAAAAGTCAATCATCATTGGCATCCATCAGTCTCGAAAGACTATGGTATTGTGCTCGATGTTGTATGCAAAGCACAAAGGCCTGGGTAGATTAATATGGAGGATAGGCTGTTACCCAAGCAGCAAATCCCTCCTCTCCACGCCACTGAAATAGTCCAAAGTAACAGCAGAACCAATACGATTGGTTCCAGCTGTGTTGCCGAGCTGGGCTAAGGACAGGAGCTCACCCTGTCTTGTGGGTACACGGGTCTCAAACCCTGGCCTACTGGTTAACAGGCATGGTGTCTTAACCACTTGCACCACCCACATCCCAAAGTAAAAAGTAATAGCTAAATGACAAAATAATAGGTAAAAACATTTATGCTTTCATGTGGTTATTTTCAACACTATATTACTTATTATTAAACTTATTGAACTTATTAAATTATTAAACTTATTATTAATTTATTAATTACAAGAAGGCTACGTGCTGCCAGCTCACAGGGAAAAGGAGACAATGAAGGCTCTCAGGGCACACCATCAGTTTTTGACACTTGTCAGGGCACACCATGTTGCTGGTACAGTGCATACTGATTGAAATACTGGTGCAAATTTCTGCTCTATATAGACCATTGGGATGAGGACCTGATTTTGGCCAGAGTGTGCATTAATGGTTATCACACTCCTTAGAATTTAATATTTTGGAGTCAGTCCAGCCAAGTGGATTTTCTAATGGGCATTTCTGGCCAGTGCCTTTCCTGTTGGCACCTGACATTTACCAATGAAACGGGAGCAGAAGGAGAACTTGAAGAAGGAGTTGTGTTTTGGAGGAATTAAGCCAATGGTGGTTAAATCTGAAATCAGGCTTCTGGCACCAGTAATCCCATTATATAATTATGCAAATGTGCTAGGAAGAACCTAAACATTCCATAACTAGGAAAATATGATGTGCCAGTTGTGGCATCTTGATCCAATCACAGCTTGTGCTTGCATCTGTACCATTCGAATTAACTCTGCCATTATCCTTGACTTTCTATTAGACATATGTGATTTGTGCCGTATCGCATATGAGACTTTGTTCATTTCAGTTTGAGTAAGAAGTGCTCCCTGTGTTTAATTCTGTGCATCGGGTTAAAATTTGCCATGTGTCTTGGGTGCCCTTGCTATAGAAAACTCTATATAAATGTAAAATATTCTATAATTGTTTATTATTATTCCATGCATGGCGAGCGCCTCTGGGATGTTCTCTTTGCTGCGCATGGAGCATGGTGTGTTGCGATGCTGATACGCCACCCTGCGTTGCGCCTCGCCACAGCTCACGGAACTTCACAGATATTTAAAAAATTAGATAAAGGAGCCAGCTCTCTGCATGCATTGCCTAAACATTGTTTGTGCTGTGCCTTTTTCATGCAGTTGTGATGAAACTTCCATCATCATTGCTTGGTTCCACATCACTGAAATTACCCTGTGGGGCTACAGAGCAAAGTTACTGATTATGAATTTTTGGTGTCCTGCATCTACATGTATATGTAAGAACATTATTGGGAACTGTTTAGGTTATTTTTGAAAGGGGAGGCCCCAAAGCACTGCCTGACCTCTGTTATCCCTTGCAAAGAAAATTGCCACTTAAAAACAATGAATGGTGCTGCTCCTCTGCCTTTGATGGTAAGCTACCACGGAAATTCAGCTGATGAAACCAGTGGCATAACAAGAGGGGGTGTAAAGCATTCTGGCTGCAATCCTATCCTGCAGTTTCCTAGAAGTATCCCCCAACTCCAGAGTAATTATGGGAACACGTAAGACTTTACATGCACCTGTAGGTACTGCACCACTTAGTGAAAACCTATGGGAAATTCATATTGGAATCCAGAGTAAGTTGTTCTTGCACCAGAGCAAGGACTCCCCATAGTTACTCTGGATTTTGCCCTAAGCCACACTGAACTTTATTGGACGTACTTCTGAGTAGACATGTATAGGATTGCACTATATGTTCCTGCAATGAACCTCCCTGCAGCAGGCAAAGGACCCTGAATGTTTCCTTTAAAGCCATTCCAGGTGGGAAGAGTAAAACAGAGGCATAAGCCTGGTTCCAAAGTGGGGTGTGTGTGTGCAAGTTGTGGTGAGGTTCTTGGTATATACAGGTGGGGCTTTGACTGATGACCAGAGGAGTGATTTTTCAGTGATAAAATTAAAAACAAAATTAGCACTATTTTTTGCACGTCTCATTTTTGTTAAATGCACACACACAAACACCCACACACATACCAAGGGGAAAAAATGAAAAGATAAATTGTGAAACATACAAAAAGAAAAAAATAGGCATGGGTTGACTTAGGTGCATCTGCTGACAGTATATCGCTAATTTATAACAATGTGTCCTTGGAATAAAATCATAACACCATTTCTTCATTTTTCTTCTTTGTGTAAAAAATGGACAGAGCATTGTTCAGTGTGGGTCTTTATGAAGTATTTAAAATTACAGTGTTTAATGTGGGCCTGAATGCAGGAGTGTCAGCAAGATATTTGGGTTACAGAATTCTGAGTAATAAGGAATTTTGAAAACATGGTTTCCTGCTTTCAGCATTGGGTATCTGTGGGTTAAATTTTATCCTTGCCTAAACTCCCCAAACTAAAAATCAATTTATTCCTGATTACACAGCCCAGCGTTCACTTGAACCACTGCTGAAGGTGTTTCTAGTCTCCTTGCAAAGGACAGTCTAAAATTCTCTGCAAGAAAAGTCCCACCAGGCTGATTTCCCGGTGCTGATTTGCAATTTGGATCGTGCAAGAATATCACTTCCAGCCAAACCATCTGCTAGGAAGTTTATTAAAACATGTAAGGCAAAGTCTTCCACATCAGATCCAGAGTCGGGATGATAAAGTATCTGAGTCCTCTCTCCCGGCTTCCCAGTGTAGATTGGTGTCAGCTGAACAGCTGCAGAGATGATGGATTTTCTGAAACTATACAGTTTTGACCAAATGGATGGCTCCCTCTCAATTCCACCTTTGCCAGGAGCCCCTCTGAAATTAATGCCTGAGAGAAATTGCATTTTGTTCCACCAAGATCTTTCTACTGTGTCCCTGATAGTTGATGCACACCAAGCCTTCTCCGGGTGGAAGGACATGTTGGTAATAGTCAGGCAAAATGAAAGCACACATGCACACACATGTACGTATTACACTTTTGGCACCATGCCTCAGTTCCCATTCCCTG
Source organism: Cryptoblepharus egeriae (assembly GCA_030015325.1). NCBI lineage: Eukaryota > Metazoa > Chordata > Lepidosauria > Squamata > Scincidae > Cryptoblepharus > Cryptoblepharus egeriae. The sequence continues at coordinate 10,088,569 of JAREYC010000003.1, read as the reverse complement.
CTGTAATAAAATTGAAATACAGTGACACCTCACGTAACAAATTCAATTCGTTCCGGAGGCATGTTCTTTACGTGAAACATTCTTTACGTGAAGCGGATTTTTCCATAGGAAATAATGGAAACTCAGATGATTGGTTCCACAACCCCAAAAATATTCATATAAAAATATTAACTGGATGTAAAAATGATGACAGAACACTGAGATTGAATTCAAAACATGCATTCAGTGTGCATGATCTTATGAAGTCTACTTAGGCTGCAGTCCTAAAGACACTTTCTTGGGAGTAAGACCCATTTAACACAATGGGGCTTACTTCTGGGTAGACATGGTGAGGAGGCTGCAATCCAAGAAACCTTCGAAGTGTCTTTCTCCTTCTCTCCATGCTGAGCCTCTCTCTCCCCTGCTCCCTTCTGGCTAGCCCTGAGCTGCTTCCCTCTTCTCCACTGCTCTTCTCTCCCTCTGCCCAGCGAACACCCGGCCACAGGAGGAACAGCGCAGAAGTGTTGCTTTCACTATGGGCAGGTGCGCAAGGCAGCCCTGACGCTTTTTAAACAGGCTGCCGGCCAGCACGTCTGCCCCAACTGCCAACAAATGTTTTCTTTACGTGAAGCACTTTCTTTACGTGAAGCAGAATCCTAGAGAACTTTTTGTTTGTTACATGAAACATACTTTACATGAGGCGTTCTTTATGTGAGGCGCCACTGTATGTGTAATTGAAACAATTGTGTATCTAGGTTGCACGCTGTTTGGGGCAGAGATCTGGCCTCTCACTCAATGCCAGGTTCTCTAAACATTTTGACACATTCTCTATGCCATTCACACCCATTCTCTATGCCATGCACATCGATGCAATAATAATCACAGCATACTATTGTTCCAAGAAAATAATTTCAGCCTATGGAATCTAAAGAAGGAAGAACTTTTATTTTGTTCATTTTCCCCCCAAGTATTTCTAAGGTGTTTTTCTCTCAAACCATTCAACATGATGTGCAATAATACAAGTGACTATATGGCAATAGAAATGTAAACAGTAAGAAAAGAACATTCATCACTCACATAAAAGGCTGCAGAAGCAGTCAATAGAACAGCAGGTTGTTAAGCCAAGGACCATTAAAACAAAAGACCAGCGGCACGATCATGGCACAGTCTTGACACATGTAGGTGTGGGGTTTAAATCATCTCCGAATATTTCCTACATTTTATACGGAATGGCTTTATTTTTTCCATTAAATTTTCGTAATTGTGGTTGTACCACTGTTTTCTCACCGAACAATTGTCAGCTCATTGACCATATAACCAGAAATTTCTGGATTTGTCCTCTTTAGTCCCCCAAAAGGGCTTCATTGCCCTCTATTTTGGCTTCATTTTGGAACTTTGCAATGGTGTGCAGCACCCCATCATGTCATATGGCGTTGGATTTGTATTCAAGAGCAGAATCCAAAGCAAAATCAGTTTTGAAATATCTCCTTCCTATCAAAAGTTATGGCCAAACAACTAAAAATAAAAATATGCATTGAGCTGTATGGGAAAGTGAAATTGCCCAATATTGCGGCTTTACTTGTGAGTAGGAAAACATGCCATTGTCTGCCGGAAAGGCCAGGCTGAGAGGAATCCAAGACCTTGTCCATCTGGTCACCCTGGCCTAACCATACTTAATGCCTTACTAATGGAAATAGCAAGTAAGGTTGTTGCAGAGCTCAATCCAGAAGCGCACAGGAGTGTGTGTTGCTGGAGCGCCATTGGGATGAATGCAGTAACCGGAGGTAACTGCAGTAACTGAAATCATGCAATAACTGGAGGTAAGTCGGGATGGGACAGCAATGGGGCAGTGAGGGGGTGAAGAAAGGTGTTTTGGGTCCAGAAAGGGGATGAGTTTGTCAGCAGTGATGGTTGTTGAATCCTAACTCCCCTGTTGGGTCCAGTCTTTCAAGATGGGTCCATGCATCCATTACAAGTCAGAATCCCCCCTCTGTGCCATGGATGCTTACTGCTCAGGAAGGGAACAAAAGTTTACTTTCTACCCAGAACTCCAGAATTGTCCCATCCTGCAGGATACAGTGGTAGCTATTTTGGGTTGCTTCATTGGAAGGTGGTAAAAGAATAAGATTGGACTCTAAATCAGCCAAATGTTGCTTCTACACAACACTTTCCCCCTAGAATTGCCACATTTGTTCATGCACTTTTAATGAGGAATCCAGATGAACACAATTGCATTCACATCTATCTTCTCCTGTGTGTTTCAAACTTGATGTGTGGTAGGTTTTGAAGGCCACCTGCTCTGCAGACCTTGAAGAGGCCTTGAAGGAGGACTGTTTCTTAATTTAAAATAACCTGTTTTGTCATTTCTTTGCTGGCTATATTGCCATAAAGGAAGAAAAAGTGGAAAATGCCATCTTCTAATGCAATGGCTCAATTTCTGGATAGGTGTGGCAGGCCAGAGCTCATTTAGGGAGAGATCAGTTGTAGGGAAGGATGGCTCCCAATGGAATGAAAAGTGCTGGTCGCACTGGGGTGCTTTTCCAGTGGTGCCAATTTGGAGACTGTAGGTACCTTTGCATGATCCAGTTTGCAAGACTGATAAAACAGTAATAACCAGTGACATTTGTACAAACTTATTTATTGTGGCACATGATCTTATAGACCTAAATGCTATGGTAAGGACTTCTTTATAATTCATCAACGTTTAATGAAAAAAGCAGAGAGAAAAAACACTGCTTTCCAGTCACCGTTGACCTTGTGCAGCTTAATAAATTCAAGTTGCATTATTCCTTAGCAAAAGACAAGGTCAAATCTATAGACTATAGAAAGGAAGTTACATGGAATTAATGAAACTGCAGTTAGTTGACGAATGCTTAGTATGCAGGGAACGCAAGAGCTCATTGGAGAGAAACTGTGGTGAATCTCCAGAAATTCAGTTTGTTGCATAAAGAGTGCAATCATTGCTCTGTGAGAATGCAGTAGGGATCACTGTAGCGCAGGCACTATGGATACGGCACCTATATGGCTGATTTTGGATCACTCTGCACAAATATACCTTTGACCACACAATTGGGAGTAGAGCCCATTAAAGGCAACCACACTTATTGGACGGAACACCAAACAAAAGTGAAAAACTTTGTAAAGTGTAATCTAGTCTTTTTCAACTTGCAAATGCAAAATGGCCACAAAAAATATAAATATCATTTGCAAAAGCCTAAATAACACATAGCAAAATACATAATAAATCACAGTAAAATGAACAAAGGCATGTGTGGGTAATGAATATCTTATGTATTTGAATGATGGTTATTTGCTGAAGAAGTCATAAGGAAAGGTTTGATCACCACATCACATGCAAATCAAAGTCAGGGAAGGAAATTTTAGCCTTTAGATCAGCAGAGAGGGGTTAGAAGAGTGAAGCATAGGTTGAATGAATGAATCCTGGATATAACTGAAAGGTGTTATAAGGTGATATAACTGAAAGGTAGAACCATCAGAAAATAAACCATCAGAAAGCGGGGGATGATATTGACCTTTTACAGCAGAACCATTATTTAATAGGATCCTGCTTTAGGATATAATATTTAATAGGATTCTGCTTTAGGATATAATATTTGTGTAAGCATCACCAAGCCTCTGTAAGATGAAGAGGGTCATTATTTCTGAAGGCCACACAGTGGCATCACTAGAGGGGTTGCAAAACACTAGCGCACAATCCTAAGCATGTCTACTCAAAAGTAAGTCTCATTGTGTTCAGTGGGTTATACTCCCAGGAAAGTGTCTTTCGGATTTCAGTTTCACAGGGAGCCTCACTGCAGTGTGCAAGGCCCCCCTTCCTTTTGTAGCCATGCCAGGTTCGGGGGGGGGGGGGAGCATTTGTCACACAGTTTGCCTCTGTTCTGCCACACAATTTGCATTGACCTTAGTTTTGCTCCCCCTGGAATGGAATGGCTGGAATGGCTCCAAAGGAGAAGAGGACCTCCTGCACCTCTTTGTGCCTCCAGTGAGACTCCCCACAAAATGTAGTGCTTCGACCCCCCCCCCATCTAGCTATGCCACTAAGGGCATCATCTAGTAGGGAATTCATATGTGAATGTTCTATTCAAACAGAGAAAATCCCTTTACTTTCAAGAGAAGTATTTTTCAGGGGGAAGGCACTACACTCGGGGAAACACTCATGATGTGGGGGCTCCAAAGGTCTGCCCTTTGCTTTGTGAAATTTGACTCATTTCAGAGAGGGGAATTGCATCCCAGCATTAGAGCTTCCATCCATGCTCTCCTTCCATCCTGCCCACCAGGATGATAGGAGTCTTACCATCTCTCCTCTAAATCTGTCCGACCTCTGAGAACGGCAGCCTGCCTTCGCAAAGCTCACACATAAGTGAAATCACAACACAATCTGAATTTGGACCAGACATCATGTGTCAAACATGTATTGGCCAGCTGTGAATGGGCATTTCAAATTGGGATAATGGGAGACGAAGGTCAAAACTTTAACCCCTACCATGGTCCTGATTGGGATCCTTCCCACGGTGACTACTGTTTATCCCTTAACCCTCTGTCTCTCGAAGCTCTGTTATTATCCTTGGGGTTGAAGTGCGCTTTTCAGAACACTGTTAGAAAACTGTCATAAGCACCTAATTAACTCAATTGTAACACTCTTAAAGTGTTAAGTGACATTCATTAGGATGTACAAAGAGACAACAATCAAAATCTGATTCAAAAATCCTCATTTATTAATCATACAGGAAGTAAAACTAAAACCACTGAAAATTCATACCCGCCTCCACATTGCCTTATGTTTTCATGAAAAAGAAAGACATATGAGCAGTAATTATGAGTTGAACTGGAAATATAGGCAATATATATGGAAATATAGAGTCTTCTCACTCTATTGGGAAGTCCAGCAGTAGAGATGCTTTGGCACAGTGAGGTGCAAAGTTGGCAGATCATATTCGTATATGCATCAAGAGGGTCAGGACAGGGTTGAACTGTACCTAATTAGCAACCCTAGGCAAAAATACATGTTTATGCACAAAATATGTACAATATTACGAACAAAATATCCACAATCTTTGTAATTTCCATTCATAAAAAGAGATAAATGAACAGTTATGATAAATATAAAAGGAAATAAGAAATTTCCCAGAAGGGTCGAAGTTGGAATTTTTGTCCAGGGGCTCTCCCCACAAGCAGCTGGAAAAATGACTGGGGGGTCTCAAACAGCACCTAGAAATAGGAAGGTTCTAGGAGGGGCAGGCCTCTTGGTCATCATGGGGCAGAGAGGGAGAAAAAACAAAATCTCATGCAATGATTATTGTGGCTTCGAGCCCCCTAGGGTTAAGATAAATTGCTGTTGGCTCCAAAGGAAGTTTTCCTCTCTAGGCAAAAAGGAATCATACCATCTGGATCTCAGCAAATGCCTCCAGACATCTAAGGGGTTGATGACCCTGGGGGTGGGTTACAATTCTTTCTCTTACACTTTCAACCAGTGCGCACCCCCAGACTTTTCTACAGGAACATGAGCTGTGGACCTTATATAAATTGACTCCTGCTGACAATAAATTGACATTGCTGACATTATATACACTTTAGCTACACTCCTATACTTTAGATAACATCACAGAGATAGGCCTCTGTGACAGGCTGGCTGGTTTCTTCAATACTGCATCAAAAAATGGATCAGATGGCTCTGATCCAGACCCACTGCCATGAAAAACAGCAGTATTTATATACTGCTTTTCCACTAAAAATTCACAGAATATCAGCAGAAGCCACTAGAAAGCCACTACTTGGGTGACAAGAGTCCTGCTAAATAAAAGAAGAGCATGCACTGGAAAAAATGCCTCTTTCCCAGTTAGCAGGGGATAACACACGGGATAACCATGTGAGACAAATTCTGAAGGAGTTGCCACTTATTCATGAATTGTAGCCCCCTTCTCCTGCATGTGCACCTCATGTGCACCCTTGCAAGCCCTGCTCCTCCAGAAAGACCTCCAGAACTTCTTATAAGCCCTGCAGAGGTCCAAGTGTATGCCTGCAGACTCTGTTAAGCTCAGAATGTTGTGACATTTGGTGTGGGTGTTCCTTCCATGACTGAGGGGTGCATAAGAACCAGTTTTTGGAAATTCCAACCAAAGGGGGTGAAATGGGGTGCAATGCGTTTTCCTCCCTATACTTTTCATTGAAGAATCGGTGACTAAGGGAAGCTCTGCCCCAACTCCCGGACTTAGAAGCGTGAAATTTGGGGAGGGTGTTCCTTCTGTGACATGAACACCCACCAATAACCAATTTTACAATTTTACAAATTTTACAAATTTAACCCTTAAGGGTCTGAAAAGGGGTGCAACATGTTTTTGTCCTATACTTAACACTGAAGACAGACTAAACAACATCCAGCCAATTCAGCACCCGATCCCTGATGCACTGGGATGAAGGGTGTGGAGGGGGAATGTTCTGCATGGGGGAATGTTGTGCATGGGGGGATGCTGTGAATGGGTGAAGATACTCATGGGGGTTCATGTGCATGGGGGATGTTGTGGATGGGATGTTGATGCACATGGGTGATTAATGCACAAGGGGATCCTGTGCATAGGGGTTGATGGGCATGGGATTTTGATGTGCATGGAGAACAATGTTAATAGGGAACATTGCACATGGGGGGGTTGATGTGCATGGGGGATGTTGCACATTCAAGGTTGATGTGCATAGGGAGGTTGCACATGGGATGTTGATGCACATAGGGGAATGATGTGCATGGGATGTTGATGTGCATGGGGGGACGATTGCACATGGGGAGATGTTGTGAATGGAGAGATGTTGCGAATGGGGGATGTTGCACATGGGGGATGATGCACATCAGATTGCACATGGGATTTTGATGTGCATAGGGCATGTTGCGCATGGGGGGCATGGTGTGCATGGGGTGATGATGCGCAATAGGGGGATGGCACATGGGGGGTATTTTACTCTCACAATGTGGGTACATTTTTTGCTGGTGCCTTATAAAGAATTAGGAAGCCCAGGAAACCCTCAGTGGGTTCCCACTACTGTCTCCTGCTGGGCTCTCTAGACCTACTATCACCTCTGAGGGTAGGGAGAGTTCCCTAGTATATGTGGTTTCACTTAACTGTGGTGGGTTCTAAATAGAGCATCAATTCTTAACCTCTGTGCCATGGAATTGGTGTGCTGCAAATAGCCTGCTCAGCCATAGAGTGATGTGAGCCCCTAAATGTGGTGTGCCTTGTCAACTGCCAAGAATTGATGGTGCTCTTTGACAATTTCAGTGCCTTTTCAATGCGCCATGTGATAAAAAAGAGTGATGTGGAGGGATGCTGTCATGGACCTGAGCCCAGGCCACCATTAGGGGCAGCTTCATAACTGCTAGCAAGCAACACCTACTCATTGCCTGAATCCTAACCTTCCAGTTCCACTGCAACCTTTCCATTGGATTGACTAAGCGCTACATTGTGGCGGAGATCTCAAAATAAGAGAACATGGTAAGAGCTGCACTGAGGCTGAATCGGTGCTGGAAATTTGGTTAATCTATCTATTGAATTTCAGTGATCTCCCACTGGTTAAATCTCTCAGTTGAACATCTTTTAAAGATAAACATTTTGATCAATGGAAAATTAGAAAACCTTCCTCCACCACTAGCATTTCTCCCTTCTTTTCTTCCTCTTTTTCTTTCTTCTGCTTGAAGAAGGAAAAACAGGAACTTAAAAGGGTCCCTTAATATTTTCATTTATTACTTTCCCAAAGGAATGCCGAAGTGAACATATTAACGGTACAAAATCAGTAAACGTTCTTTTCATTTTTTGCAGATATGTGTGATCCAGCGTGAGAGGAGAGCGTGAGAGGAGAAAAAAGGAGCACTGATTAGAGAGGAAAATCTTTAATGTGGAGGGGTTTTTTGGGGGGGGAGAGAAACGATCTTAAGCCTTTGGGGATTTCTGTGATTATAGAAATCTTTTGTTTCTACATCAAGAGGCTTGAGCAAATATTCAGTAACATCAAAATGGAAAATGAACTGTTCTACTTCATTCTGATGAAACTGTTCAAACACCTTATTCAAACAAAAGAACAAGCTGGAGGGTACAGCTCAAGAGGGAATGATTTAGGATGCAATCCTAACCTCCACTTAGGCCAGCCTAATCCCAGCAGAAGTCCTGTGTTGACCTGGGAGTGTCACTAAAGTGCCATAAGACACTTCTGTGCCACTACTGGGGGAGGGTTAGGCCTATGCACAGATATGTGCTTTCCTCTCTACATCACATCTGGTATGGGAAGACTGATGAGTACTGCCAGCCTATATAAGGATTGCACCCCTTGGTCTCCTTGCTTATCTGAGATAAGTTTCCTATAGCATTATGTGAAACTCTCCTATAATAATTCAGACCAACTGAATTCAACAAGTTTTTTGGTGAAGCTCGTATTTTGGATTGTTTCACTGGGAGGTATCAGTGGCTCCACCAGGACTTAGTAAATACCAACTATTTGCTGACTGTTACTACTGATATCTAAGCAGGCCTCCGTCAGTCTTGAAAGACTATGGTATCGTGCTTGGCGCTGCATACGCTGCATGCAAAGCACGAAAGCCTGGGTTGGATTGTTATGGAGGATAGGCTGTTACCCAAGCAGCAAATCGCCACTCTCCACGCCACTGAAATAGTCCAATGGAAAGGCAGAGCCGATACAATTGGATCCAGCTGGCGTCGCAGAGCTGGGCAAAGGACAGGAGCTCACTCTGTCTTGTGGGGCCGACCCGGGAATCGAACCCTGACCTGCTGGTTAACAGGCACAGCGTCTTTACTGCTTGTGCCACCTTAACTATTAAGTTATGGAATCTTCATAACATAACTTTTTTATTTTTCACTTCTTTATACCAAACTTCCTCCAAAGGACTCAGGGATTTCTCCCAGGGTCTCCAAGGGTACATGGTTCATCCCTTGTTTGGCCCTGATTCCATGTGGGGCCATAGCTACAAGCTGCCACCCTCTCCCACCAGTTTGTCACACCCAGTCCTGTCCCTTGTCTTCTTTCCACAGTCCAAAGGAAGCCATGCTTGGCCTCCCTGATGCTCCAAAGGCCTTGTAACTCCCCAGGGTGCCAAAAAATTACTTCTGGTTTCATGGAAGAAACCATGAAATCCATGATACCCTTAGAAGGCCGTATGAGGGTTATGAGGGCCAGGTGGCTTCCCCAGCCCTTAGTAGTCCTTTTAAGGGCATGGCAGCATCTTCCCAATGAACTTACGCTTGCTGGTAGATTTGTTGCTATGCTCTGTTAAACTGCCCCAGAATCCCAATTCTTACAGAAGTCAGAAAATCCCAAGAACAGATCCATTACAGAACATTACAGAACATCAGAAAATATTTGATATGAATATAGTAAGACACACAATTTCTTTAGGATACAGCAATTGAACAGCAAAGCTACTCCTGGAATTGATACAGAGCTATCAGCTTTTTGTGCACAAATTAATTTTTTTTTCTTAACCTGTAAAGATAATTCAGGGGGAGATTTATTTCAAAATGTACTTTAGAGGCAAATAGAGCCACAAATATGTCATATTGGAAAGACAGAACAATCTACCAAAAAATATGTTTCTGTCCAGTGTTTAATGTGCTATGGAAGAGATACAGAAGAAATAAACTGTTCCAACGACAAATAATGGCTTCCCTCTAATTTCATAGTAAGTTAACTGATTCAAATCAAGTCTTGTTTGGCTCTTTGAAATCTCGGTCCTTCTAATAGGCAGGGTGACCATACGATTGGAAATTTCCGGATTTGTCCTCTTTTTTAGCCCCCTCTCTGGTGTCCTCCAAAAATGCTTCATTGCCCTTTATTTTGGCTTAACTTTGTAATGATGCGCATGACATGACACCAATATGACACCATCGTGTCATATGTCATTGGATTTGTATTGAAGAGCAGAATCCAATGCAAAATTTGGTTTTGAAATATCTCTGTCCTATGAAATACTATGGCAAAAAAAAACACTAAAATCAAAAATATGCATTGAGCTCTATGGAAAAGTGAAAGTGCCCAATCTCACGGCTTTACTTATGAGTAGATAAATGTGCAGTTGCCCTCCTGAAAGGCCAGGCTGAGAGGAATCCAAGACCTTGTCCTCCTTTTGAGGTTTGGGCATCTGGTCACCCTGCTAAAAAAAAAGCAGGCCTCCGTCAATCTTGAAAGACTATGGTATCATGCTCGGCGCTGCATACGCTGCATGAAAGCCTGGGTTAGATTGTTATGGAAGATAGGCTGTTACCCAAGCAGCAAATCCCCCCTCTCCACGCCACTGAAATAGTCCATTGGAAAGGCAGAGCCAATACGACTGGATCCAGCTGGCGTCGCAGAGCTGGGCTAAGGACAGGAGCTCACCCTGTCTTGTGGGGCCGACCTGGGTCTTGAACCCCGGCCTGCTGGTTAACAGGCACAGTGTCTTAACTGCTTGCACCACCCACAGCCTAATAGGGTATTTTTCCCCAGGGATAACTTGCAATGGTTCTTAGGCAATCCTCAAGCACTTGTCAAACAAAATCCTCCTCTTTAATCCTTGCTCTTCAGATAACTGAATGGCTGTCATATAGAAGAAGGAACAAATTTGTTCTCAAGTGCCTTTGAAGGTGGAACTAGATCCAATGGGTACAAACTGAAGGAGAGAGTCCAGTTTTAGGAAGAAATTCCTACTGCTAGGCTGGTTTGGCAGTGGAACAGATTGCCAAGGGAGGTAGTGGACTCTCCTTCTCCAAAAATCTTCAAGCAGGGGTTCAACAAGCACCTACTGGAGATGTTGTTTCAATCATGATAAGCGCTTTTGTTGACATCATAGTTTCCAAATCTCTTTTTTGGTACAATTAGCACAGGAAAAGCAAACCCTTTCTTCATCTAACTGTACATGTTCCACATGACCTTTCAGTTGCTTTTTCTTTCTATATAGTTCATCATTTACCATCATTACATCACATTGTGTTGGTGGCTTCAGTGTTTGACTTTTCTTGTGGGGTTCTTGTACGTCTCTTGGATTTTTCATTCGTTTGCATTTATATTTCAACTGGTTTTACTGTTTCTTTTCCCAGATATTTTCAATTTCTTTTTATTGAGTTTCACTAAAATTTTATTTTGTATAATAAAACATCTTTGGTCTGCTAGAACTCAGGCTGCAATCCTAAGAGCAGTTCCTGGGAGTAAGCCCCATTGAACTCAATGGAACTTACTTCTGAGTAGACACAAATAGGATTGCACTGTCTGTTCCTTAATTGTTAGGATATTTTTCTTTCCATAGATGATACATTTGTTCCTGATCTCATTTTCTTGGTTCAGAGCACAATCCTAACTCAAAAGTAAGCCCCAAAGTGTACAGTGGCCTTACTCCCAGGAAAGTGTCTTTAGGATTGCAGCCATAGAGTTGTAGATACAAGCCATTATGGTGTGATTTTTCAACCACATCATACTTTTGCTTCCAATAACTTTACAGGGCTAAGCCCTGGTGGCTCAGCTCTAGCTACCTACGTAGTTCTGAAGCACATTTGTTGGTAGATGTTCAGGTCTCTAGCACCTGATGTGACAACCAGATCCAGCCTGTTTTGTTTGACTTTTCAGTTTAGACTGACTTTGGGTAGCTATGCTATCAACAGCAGAGCTCTCAGCATCATCAAAGCATGTAGGTATCTCCAACCACATCAAGGTAGTGCCCTTGGAGTGGATGATAATGATGAGTCTTAGTAACAGCAGCAGTAGTAATTTAATTAACAATAATATTATTACATAATTAATAATTATTGTAATATAAGAATTTATTATTATTAATAATAATACATGTCTATACTGCTTTTCAACAGTTTGTAAATTGGTTTATACCTAAATAAATAAATAAATATACATTTTAATAGCAAAATAAATATTTTTGTCTCTAAAGAACACACGATCTAAAAAAGACACCAGCAAACAGCCATTAGAAAAGATGCTCTGCTGGAATGAATAGGGACAGCTACTTTTCCCTGGAAAATATAAGAGAATCACCACTTAAGTGGTGCCTGTTAGCTTCTTATTAGCTGTCAGTCTTCACTGAATGCCAGTACATGCAGAGCATATTCTCTAAAACTCATCTCCAAATTGGCCTACCTGGGGCTTCCAGCCAGGGATGGAGTTTTTGAAGGACGTGAGAAGTATCTGGATCAGTAGAAGGCAGAGAACATTTCCTTGGTGTGTATACTGAATTTTTGCCGTTGTCTTTTTGAAGAACTGCCTGAGATACAGCATGTACATGTTGAGTTAACAGCCCAGACCTAGCCCACATTCCTGGGCAGATATACGCTGCAATCCTAAAGACACTTTCCTGGGAGTAAGACCCATTGAACACAATGATGCTTACTTTTGAGTGGACATGGTTAGGAGTCAGTCACAATGGAGCCACACAGTAAGAGAATGAGGCTACAATCCAAATCCTAGTTTGGGCCGCGAAAGACCCAGCACAATCTTGTGCTGGGCTGGTAGTGTCACAAAAGTGCTGTAAGACACTACTATGCCATTCCTGGAGGAAGTGTATAGACATGTGCTTGCTTCCTTACATCACCAAGAGAATGGGAAGATCAATGAGTTGTATTGGCCTAAATTAGGATTGCACCATTAGATGCTTTCAGGCATTTAGGATTGCAACCTAAATGTGTCCTTTCCTCAAGGATACTTGTCCTCCCAGAACCATCCATAAATCCATAAATGATAATAATGAAATGATGAAGACATTGAGATCCTCGAGCATGTTTTACCTCCTGTCTCTGCTGATTCACATGATATTAAGTGCTGTAAGGGAATTATTTATTTTAGGATAAACTACTACTGGATCTCGGAAGCAAATGTAACAATGAGAGAGATGTTTAGGAAGTGATTAGTTGATGTGGCTGACATTCTGTTGACTGTTCCCTGGAATCCCCAACGTGTCAAAATCAACAAACTTTATACCAGCAGTTGGAAAATATCTAGCTATAAAAGCGAGTGGGCCATTTGGGCTGCACTTTGCCTGTCAAAGGGCTGCTCATGGCTTTGTTTACTAGCCCTGTGGAACTCTTAGTAGAAAAACAAGTGCATAATTTATACATGACCAAATGGACTGAATTCTGAAAAACTGTCGTTATTTCCACAGTATGACAGTAAACGTACTGAGGTATGACATCTGTATTGGAAAGTACTCCTTTTGCTTGTGATGATCTAAAATGTTCTGCAGTGTCCATAACCAGTCGTCTCAGAAGGTGGTTGGAGCTCACCTTGGGACAGTGATTTTCAACCTTTTTCATCTCACGGCACACTAACATGGCACTAAAATTTTCAAGGCATACCATCAGTTATTTTTAACATTGACAAGGCACACCAGGCTGTTCAAATCCCCCTATTTTCCTGCTAATTAATGACTCTACCCAAATTCCTGTGGCACACCTGAGGACTATCTGCTGCACACCAGTGTGCCATGGTCCACTGGTTGAAAATCACTGCCTTTGGGTAAGGGGATGTATTTCCCCATATGCTTAGTAAAGCCTCAGTGACAAAGGCTGCAATCCTAAAGACACTTTCCTGGGAGTAAGACCCATTGAACACAATGGGGCTTACTTTTCAGTAGACATGGTTAGGATTGTGCTCTGTATTTTATAGGGCTCCTTCAATCAACACTAACTATCCCCACTATCCAGAGTAACGTAAGAGATATTACATGCACCAGTAGTTACGGCACCACCTAGTGAAAACCTATGGGAAATTCATATTGCAATCCAGAGTAAATTGTTCTTACACCAGAGCAAGGACTCCCCATAGTTACTCTGGATTGCACCCTATACCACTGGTGCAAATCTGAGAAATCCCATGTAGGGCTCTCAACCTGGGAATGGACATGGGAGACAGTGTGCACCCAACTGCCTCTTAGGCCTGATCCTCCCCTAATATAACCTTCCTAACTCTTTCCTCCATCTCTCAACCTCTGTGCCACTAGGCACAAACTTAACTAAACTGGCTGCCTTATAGATGGGATGTGGTGTTGCCAAACCATCATGGGCTTTCATGCCAGCTGTCAAATAGCCGAAAACCTGCACCTTTCTAGAACTCTGACCCAGTGCAGGGATGGCTGTGCCAGCTCAGGCGAACTTTAGGACTGCACTTTTAAAATGTTCGTAGTTACGTGAAATGTGTTTGATGAGAAGAATTATATATTGCAAGGCTCACAGTGTATCTATTTGCGCAGAGATATGGAACAATCTGCTTGCTTCGACCCTGTCAGTGGCATCTGGGCTATCTATTTTCAGAAGTGCCCTCGCTGCAACACTTTCTCGGGCAAATTGCTTCTCCCTCTTCCTCCATCAGCTTTATGGAGGCAACAGAAGGACACAGCACAAACCTGAGAAATGCTGGAACAGGGAGGCTGATACGAACCAGCGCTTCATTGGAGCTAATGCCATGCTGTCTTATCTGAGGTGGGGCTTCAGCAGCCCCAATGGGTTTACGCAGCTCTGTGCCACCTCTGGATAAATAGATGTGAGCTAGTCTGCACTACTTGGGGACCAGGGTTGAGATCTGGCATATCACCAAGTCCCAGTCTTGTCTCCCGTTCTTGCCCTGTCCATGCCCCAGAATGCCTTAGAGGCAGCATTGAACCTCCATGGGCTGCCACCCTCCATGCGCCAGCATGGTTAACTCTGGAGGAGGTGCAAGCATGTTTTGCAGCACATTTGCAACCCTCCTGGGCCAGTGAAAGGGAATTGCACCAGCCTAGCGCAATCTTAGGATTGTGCTGACGATTTGTTACTACAGACAATTGCCTGAGAAACTCACCGTCAGAATCCAGAAGAAACTCCTGGAGGTCAAAAGTGGCATAATATAGATGTTAACATGCTGTGAGATGAAAAATACTGAAAATTGCAAGGATAGAAGTATTCTTGGGGATATCACTGGGGTGAAAATTTATCATGCCTCTTTTCTCTGGTGATCTCTGTAATTCCAGCCATGGAGAATCTAGTCTACTTCAATATGCTGAGTTCCACCTGTTCTTCTGCATAATTGCAACTTGGGCTGGAATCCTAACATCCAGTTACACCAGCCTAAGCCGTGGCACAAGTTCTGTGCTGACCTAGGGGTGTCACAAAAGTAAAACGCTTCTGCCCAACTCCTAGGGGAGGGTTAGGCCAGTGTTCAGAGATGTGCTTGCTTCCCGACAGCACCAAGGGAATGGGAAGACTGATGAGTTGTGCCAGCCTAGGTTAGGATTGCACCCTTGGGCTCAAGTTACCTGGTCATGCTTAAAACATGATTAAGGAGTGTTGGGAATGAGCTTCTACTGTGATAGAAAAGGAATCTCTTCTTGTGTTCTTTATTCTCTTTTCAGTGGTAGGTTTTGCATCATAGAACTGCTCTCAAGCATGTGACAGCTGGCACAACAACGCCTGAAAGAGGTAAAGTCGTTGTATAGGAAGTGAGAGCCAGCTGTGAAATATTTATTCATATAATAATTCAAACAAGAAAGTATTGTTCTTCCAAGCAGACAGAAAGGAAGCCTGATGGTTCACCCATGAAATTCCAAGGTATTTACTCCATAGAATTTATACCAGCTCTGCTTCTTGCCCAAACAATGATATGTAATGCATGAAACCAACAATGTACCTAATTGTGTATATTTTTCTTTAAAATTGTATTGCTGCAAATGTCCTCAAACAGACCAATCCTATTGGCTGTTTCTGCTAGAAGAACAAACTTTCCGCTGGTGTAAACAGCTTTATGGCGGTTGTAAACATGATGCACACAACCTGGCTTGCCACTACAAGTGGAAAGTGGCCAAGTCCACAAAAAGATGGACATTGGATGATTGCTGGAGCGGTGAAGCAGAAACGGGGTTGAATGTACACAGTGGGAAACATTAGAATGTTAATACCAGGATCCTGTGGAGAAAACTGAGAAATTGAACATGTCCAGAAGTATGCGGTCTTGATGCACTCACACATCGTAGAACCTGTCCAGCAATTGGTTTGCCCATGAAGGATGAAAGAAGGTCAACTATTTTGCCAAGCAAAATACGTCAGTTTCACTCACTGCATAAAGGTGAGTTGACTTACAGGTGCAGGTATGAATGCAGACCCACAGCAGTGTATTCACATATAGATATGGATGCAGATGTGCATCATCTGATGCATTTCCCATTAACCTTGCAGGATGTCAACGCACATTATATTGCTGCTTATTCTTGATCCTGATATTGATCCATCGCTTCATATGTTCTCTGGGTTCAATTTTGGGTTTCTTTTTGTACACCATGGGTTGCAGGCTGCACTTCTAGCAGCAGTTCCAGGTAAGTGAAGCCTTTGGGATGATTAAAGATTTTTTTAAAGTTCAGTAACTGATTGGGAGGTTAAGATGGTTCTTTTTATTTTAAATAAGTTTTCAAACATTGTAAATTTTAAATTTATTTAATTTTGGGTGCAGTCTTAATTTAGGCCAACACATCTTAACTCTTAGCAGAGGCTCAACGAGCACCTGTCGGGGATGCTCTAGGGGGATTTCCTGCTGCAGGCCGGGGGTTGGACTAGATGACCTACTAGGTCCCTTCCAACTCTATGAGTCTATGATTCATTGGTTGCTGACCTAACTCTCCCCCAGGAATGGCACAGACTTTTGTGATACTCATAGGAAAGCATAGAATTTGTGCTGGGGCTTATGCTGGCCTTACTGGGGATTAGGATTGAAGGTGGGGTGTTAAAGGTTTTCTTGATTGATGATGTCACTTCTGGCTATGACATCACTCTTAGCTTAATGACATCACCGCTGGTGGATCACAACAGTTTGTTATTCTAAGATGGTCCCAACACTGAAATGTTTGATAAACTCTGCTCTAAGCTACAGTATAAACGATAGGAAAGTTTATAGTTTATAATCTAAGCTATATTGCAGGTTATAAACTATAATAGGAAAACCAGTATTATGTATCCTTGATGTGTGGAATACAGGCCTCCGTAATACATGGAGGACTGAGGTCTAGACAAGGCCATTGCCCCTTTACGATTCAGTCATTAACAGCAGTGTGTCCTGCTTCCAATAGACTAAATAATTAAATAAAGTTGCTATGCCTCAGCTGGTGATCCTCTAGCTTTGATTTCATGCCTAGAAAGAATGGTCGTGAAGAGTACAATTGCCACAGCTGTTGCCAACTCAACATCTCCAACGCTTTTAGGTTTATCATAGAAAGCTGGGAGGAAAACACATGGACGGTAATTAGCGACTACCTTAATAAATTCCTGCCAAGTGCCGGCCAACCTCTTTCAACTTGAAACCTCTCAGAAATTATCCATATTAAAGCCAGCAGTTGTAATGTGTTGCGTTACAACCTTTGATGCTGCTCCGGCACGGAGAATCAAAAGCCAAGGCAACCATGGAGCTTGTTTTGCAATTATATTAAGAGTCCCCCTTGCCAGATGGTAGCTCAAAGCCAGAGATCTTTGAATGGCAACCAATAACTTTCTAGAAGCAATTTGTGCTTCCTGCAAAGATAATAGCACCTCACAGGCAGGATCCTTTCCCCTTGGAAGTCACTAAAATGGGTTGCATCCAGTGGTGGGATGCAATAAATTATCAATAGCTTTGGGGCTACCATTGGGAGCCTCTAGAGGTGGAACCAGGAGGAGGCCTCCAGCAGGCCACCAGCCTCATGTAGGTCAGCCGCCCTGCCCACGCTCCATCCCCTCGCCCCCTCTTCAGCCCTCCCACCGGCCTCCAGAGCCAAGCTGCAGCTTCTGGACGCCCCCCAAACCCCAACGGAACCTTAGCGGCCATCCTTGGGGCCTCTAGAGCCAAACAATGGCTGCTGCAGCCCCCTGCAGGCCTGCCTGCCCGCCAGTCCCCAGCACCTCTGAAGGCCGCAACAGGCCTCTGGAGACCCCCCCATCCCACCAGTCCCCAGGCCTCCAGACTGGAAGCCCCCCACAGCCTTCCACTACTGCTGGACACCCACCTACTTCCACCTACTTCCACCTAAGTGCCTTCCACCTACCTACCTTTTCTCCCTTTCCGCTTACCTCTCCCACCCCTTCCCCTTCCCTACTTACCTCTGCCACCCCCTTCCTCTTTCCTACTTCCCTCTCTCCTTTCTATTTACCTCTGTCACCCCCTTCCCCTTCCCGACTTACCTATCCCACTTCCCTTGCCCTTACATGGGTTTTATTGCTGCAAACTGCTTTGAGGGTGTCATGCATGTCTGGATCAGAATCATGTACGTTAAAAGGTTTTCAATTTTAAAAGTGTTGAAATTAAGTATAGGAAACCAGTATGAGTATTTTTGCTTTATTTTAACACTTTTGTCCTACATTTTTGCGGGGTGTCCTATATTGTTTTTAACTAGGTAGAAATTTTGGCTTGGGGAACAGGAATTTTGGGGAGCTTGGGGATGAATTTTGGGTTTGGCATCTGGAGGGCAGAGCTAAACTCTGTATTTCACACTAACACAATTTTAATAAGGCATTCACAAAGGGAAAACGGAGATAAGGATTTTCTGTCCCTGATAAATAAAAGCCATTGGAGCATATGCATGACCATGGAGGAGAGAAAACATTTGCAAATTTGGGGGGGGGGGGGAACACGCACACACATCTAAACACCGTGGAATAAAGTTGATTCAACTTGAAATGTTTCTACAAAACCCCAGTGCGTCCCGTCACGGAGAAGCTGGTGTGTGTGGGGGCCTAGAACCCTTGAGAATCGAGAATGTTGCACTTTTCAGGAAAGTAATTAATGTGCCTTTCTGAAGGAGGCATTAATAATTTATAGGAGCAGTGGGAGGCTGTCATTCTTCACGGGTTGCAGTGGCGGTGGTTTGCATATTTCTCCGGAATTCCAGTCTGTACAAGGGGAATCCAATTGATTAACCCTCTCCACCACTGCCTGTGACCCTACAAGAAATTAACTTGATTTGTAAACAAAGTGTTGCAGCCCAGCTAGGTAAAGAATACCACCTTCCAGGGAAGACTGAGACAGGATCCTCCAAAAATTCTCAAAATGATGACCTCAGATCTTTGTGCCCGAATGAATCATTTGTTTCTTCCTTTTTAAAAAAATGTAATGAGATATTCCTTCTTATTTAGGGCCCAACCCTATCTGACATTAACACTTTGTTCGGTGTTCCAGCGCCAGTGGCAGGTGTTGCAAATGTGCAATAAAGCACATTTATGGCACTTTCAGTGTAGGGAGTATTAACTTCTAGCATTTTCCTTGCCACCGAGAGGGGGCAGGGGAGGCAGTCTGGGAAGAAGAGGGCAGGGAACTAGACCAGCATAGGGGTTGGACAAGCAAGACCTGCTTCACTGGATCAGGGTTGCCTAATTCTTAGGGTTGCCTAATTCTCTTCCACAAAAATGGGACAGAACTCTTTGGGCGCAATCCAGAGTAACTACGGGAAGTCCTTGCTCCAGTGTAAGAACAATTTACTCTGGATTGCAAAATGAATTTCCCATAGGTTTTCACTAGGTGGTGCAGTAACTACGGGTACATGTAATGTCTCGTACCTGTAGTTTCTCTGGATTGTAGGATTAGTCGCATTTGCCAGTATTTTTTGGGACTTATGGTAACCCTATACTGGCTCCTATCCTTTGTAGCCTGACACAGTAGTGATCTCATCTGTACTGGTAATATGGTAAGCATATATGTGGGAAGTCCCTTTGCAGGGACTAGGTTTTCCTTTTGGGAAGGGGCTGAAAGACTCCTTCCTCCAATGAATCTCCTTCCCTTGCCCAGTACCCATGGGATACACTCGTCTCCATTTTGGCACTGCAGTTCCTTTGGGTAACAGGAAGCTCAAAATTTGGTTGCAATTCTTCTCTCACACCAAAGCTCGGTTTTTATTTACTAGGAAAAGTCCTATTTTCTGGAATCTGTACTTTGTATCGGAAGTTCCTGTTTTGGCATTTGTAGGATGCCTTGTTAAAATCTTGACTGAGTTGCTATCATTGCTGTTCTTTGCTGTTCAGCTGACTCCCTGGGGTTAAAGTTAAATCTTTGGGTGGGTGGATGTACTGTGTGAATATGTAGCTAAATACATGTTCATGATGAACATGAAGGCAGCAAAAAGTTCACACAGCATGATGTTTAACTGCTTGTTAACAGCTGAAGTATATTTTGCATCACTAAAAAACAACTTCAGTATTGGACAATTTTGGCTCTCATATATCTTTCACCTAAAGAAATAACACTGTTGGTTTATCAATCAACTAGCAAAATGTACCCCCATGTGCATCACTCCCGTGTGCAATATCTCCGTGTGCATCACCCCCCTGTGCACATCACCCCTGTGCACAACACACCCCATGCACAACACCCCCATGTGCATCAACACCCCATGTGCATATGTACAACATCCCCCTCATGCACAACATCCCCCCACTGCACCCTCTCTCCCGTGCATCAGGCACTGGACACAAAATTGGCTGGATGTTGATCATAGACTTAAATGTTACATATAGGACAAAAACACATTAAACCCCTTTTCACCCCTTTAAGGGTTAAATTTCTCAACATGGGTTCTTGGTGGGTGTTCATGTCACAGAAGGAACACCTCCCCAAATTTATGCTTTTAGGTCTAGGGTTTGGGGCAGGGCTTGAATCTGTCAGGATTCTCAATGGAAAGTATAGGGAGGAAAACGTGTTGCACCCCTTTTTACCCCCTTTCAGTTGGAATTTCCAAAAACCAGTTCTTAATGAATGCCTCCTTCATAGATGGAACACCCTCCCCAAATTTCATGCTTCTAGGCCCAGCGGTTTTGGCTGGGTGTTGATGAGTCAGTCAGTCAGTCTGTGACTTTTCAGTTTTATATATATACTAGCGAAAAGCGTACCCACATTGCGGGTGTAACATTTTCCCCTATGCCATCCCCCCATGGCGCAGGAACACCCCATGTGCCACTTCCCCCCATGCGCATTATCCCCCATGCGCATCATCCCCCCATACGCATCATCCCCATGTGCAACTTCCACCCATGCATAACTTCCACCCATGCGCATCATCCCCTCATGTGAAACAGGCGATAGCTCAATGTCTCAATGCATGTCTACTCAGAGCAGGATTTTCAACTTTTTTCAATGCAGGATGCATTGAAAATGCACAAAGCCATCCTACCCCCTAATCCAGATTAACTATGGGAGCACGTAAGAGACTACAGCACCACCTAGTGAAAACCTATGGGAAATTCATATTGGAATCCAGAGTAAGTTGTTCTGATGTCGGAGCAAGGACTCCCCGTAGTTACTCTGGATTTTGCCCCTAGTCACTCTTATTGGAGAGTAAGCCTCATTGACTATAATGGGACTTATATCTGAGTAGACAGGCATTGGATTGGACTCTGAGGCTGCAATCTTATCCGCGCTTTCCTGGGAGTAAGTTCCACTGCCTACAATGGGATTTATTTCTGAGTAGACAGGCATAGGATGGGTCTCTGAGGCTGCAATCCACCAACAAAGCCCTCCTACTGTGAGGAGGGGAAGAGGCACTTAGAGGAGTCATCTTGTGGACCAGTCAGGCAGCTGCCAAGGACCTCCAGAGGTCCCCAGACGGGGGGTTGAGAAATCCTGCTTTATGAGACTCCTAACTATGTCTACTCAAAAGTAAGCTTCATTGTCTTTAATGGGTCTTACTTCCAGGGAAGTGTCTTTAGGATTTCAGCCTTTGCAATGACAAATAATGTCAAAAACTTAAAGCGAGGCCTCCATCCCAATCCTAGGTGGGGGCACAGCCATGCTCAAGGTGGGACTGGCTCGCTGGCCAAACTCTGAATATAAGCCAGTTACATAATGCCTGTGAATGCAGACAGAAACACAAGAGATTTGAATTTACGTTGAAAGTGCCATCGTTCTTTAAAATCAATATATATGAAGGTGGGGATGAAGGACATGGTTTTCATTACTCAGAAAGGAAGAGTTGGACGGAAATGTCACTTAGATTTCAACATTTTACTTTCAACTTTGGAACTTCTTTTTACTAGCACTTCAATTTTTCTCTATCCTGTTCTTCCGGAAGGAAACCCAAAATGTAAAAGATGGGATATGCCTTGATATGCTCAGGTACTATATATATTAAATGCATAAAGCGACATTGGAAGGCTGGTTGGTTAACTGGCAGCCTCACTTTGATAAAAATCCTAAATGCTGTTTTATAATAGCCTAACGTTCTCCATCCTGACTGTAACACGACAATAAAATATTGAAACAGGACAATATTTTTTGTAAAATAAATTGTCAGCAACAGTTCAGATCCAGACTGGAATCTTTCAGCCAGATCTTTTCTTTTAATATTGTTGAAAGTGGCACAAAAGAAGCATTATTTCCTGCAGCGTGGAAACTTATGGTCTTGTGTCAAATAGGTTTGAAGCTTTTTAGGGCCATCAGCATACAACAAAACTCTGTTATATAGATAACTACAGGTTGGACATGCAAAGGGAATAATTACCTTCATGTTATGGTCTTGCTCTGTCCTTCAGCAGGCTTCTGGTTTGCGCTATTGCAATAGAATTGCAATAGTTCAGCTCTGGGAACTATTAGGTCATTTAAAGCTGATGTTAAAATACATTAATGTTCTCTTTGCAGAAGCTTGAACTAGTAATTGGTATGTTCTCTTGATTCTGCTCCCTCTGTTCTGTAGGTTTCCTTCCCTGCATTCCAGATTCATAAGAACATAAGAAGAGCCTCCACAATATCAGGCCAAAGGCCAATCTAGTCCAGCTTCAAGTATCACACAGCAGCTCACCAGATGCTCCAGGGAGCACATATGAAACTTGCATCCAGGTGCCCCCCTGCATTTGGCATTTTGAGGTTGTCCCCCTCTACACACATCCCTCATGGCTTGTAACCCATGATGGTCCTTTCCTCTAGGAGTTTGTCCAATCCCTTCTTACAGGTATTAAGGGTAAACGCCAACACCACATCCCGTGGCAGGGAGTTCCACAGACCAATTACATGCTGGTCTGTCCACACGCTGATTCACGCTGATTCAGTAGGAGAATGTTTAAAATAAAGGACCATATTGCAATATACTATATATCACACTGTTGTAAATATAACAGGATCTGATGGGATTGAGTTTTTCTTCTTTGCTTTCCAAATAGCAGCCAGAAGGGACTACAGAATAAAGAGGAACTAGTTCCATAGGGAGTATGTTGGGGGTGTGTGAGTTAGAGCTTTGTCCTTGAGAGACAACAAAGCTTTGTTTTTAAAATAACACTGAGCTTTAGGAATGCTAGTTCAGGGTGATCATATGACTGGAATTTTCCGGATTTGCCTTCTTTTTTATTCTCCTGTCTTGGTGTCCTACAAAAGGGCTTCTTTGTCCTCCATTTCGGCTTCATTTTGGAACTTTGCAATGGTGTGCAGCACCCCATTGTGTCATATGTCTTTGGATTCATATTGAAGAGCAGAATCCGATGCAACAATCGGTTTTGAAATATCTCCTTCCTATCAAAAAATATGACCAAGAAACTAAAAATAAAAAATATGTATTAAGCTCTATGGGAAAGTGAAAGTGCCCAATATCACAGGTTTACTCATGAATAGGCAAAGGTGCCACTGTCCACCAGAAAGGCCAGGCTGACCGGAATCCAACATCTTGTCCTCCTTTTGAGGTTTGGGCATCTGGTCACCTTGTGGTAGTTCCGTCAGCAAAAGGAGCCCATAGAAAAGGCACCTATAGAAATAGTGGCATCTGTTATGCACTAAGTACGAAACATAATAGAGTTGACATGTTTTAATTCCTTCAGTTCGTCTGCATCTTTACCTACACTACAGCTGCAAACCAAACCCCACTTGGGCCAGCATAAGCCCCAGCACAAGTCCCATGTTGGCCTGGGAGTGTCACAAAAGTGCTGTGAGACACTTCTGTGCCACTCCTGGGTCAGTGCACAGACATATGCTTGCTTCCCTATATCACCCTGGGAATTGTAAGACCAATGCGTTGTGCCATCTTACGTTAGGATTGCACTCTATGTGAACCACATTCACTGTTAGTGCTCTGTGGACGAAGCAGTTGGGATTTGAAGGTATGTATGATGGTATCAGAATTATTTGAGTGCAGTGATTTATTGTGGGGAACATGAGTTTCTGTGCAGTGGTCAAGCATCTCACAAAATATAATTGCCATATAGCCAGCCCTGAATCCCTCCTCTTGGAAATTTTGGTATGTGCGTTAGGAAAGTATCATCCATGAGTTGTGTGTGGCCATGTAGTCTATAGTAAATGGTTTCACTCAAGTTTACTTTCCGGGATGGGGAGGAGGGCAACATATTTATTTTTATTAATATTCATATATACACCAGAGATGTGCATTTAATTATGTGTTGGCTGGAAAACTCACAAAGGAAGGGTTGGATGCAAACATATTACAAAGACTACTTAAAATATTTGTAGATGATTGTAATTATGTTAATGTAAAAAAGCTGGGAAGAAATTAAAAAAATAATAACAAAGACGTATGGTTCGAAAATCCTAATGAGCCTATGAGTATCCTGAAATATTTTGCCTATTCATGATAAATGCAGTTTCTTCCAAATGAACATTTCTGGCAGACCCTTCTCATTGCTTCCTTTTCAGTTCTTTATAATGCTTACTTTCCAAGAGGAATACATGCAACCAAACATCTCAACAGGAACTTAACGTATCTTATTCCATATTGCTTTGCTTTTAATAGAACTATAAAAACCTATTAACATTTTTATTGATTGTATATTTCATCAAACTGAGGTTTCTTGGAGGAGGATACAACATAATTATCTTGTACTTGTCTTGCACTTTCCTTCTTCCGCTTGCTTTGATATTGTTCAATGAACATGTTACTGTACAATTAGGGAGAAAAATAGCCCTCACTGGCAACCCAATCCTACCTAAATTCCTACAGGGCTAGGCAGTAGCACTGGCACAACAACTCCTACTGGAGTTCTCCTTTGGGCCGTGGCTAGGGGAGTGAGGAGGGTATGGGTTGCACATCCAGTGGGTTGCACTGGATGATGAACAGGGGGCTGACACAGCTACTGCTCAAAATTTTTAATATCTTGGTATTTTGCATAACAGCATGTTATGCATAATTTGATGTGTATTTTGATGTGTAATTTCATGCAGAATGCAATGAAACAAACTGTATTGAAATATCTCGATTCTCTCAGAGATTATAACTTGAAAACCATCACGGGTGGAGCAATGGTGCAATGGTGTCCTGCCATCATGGGGGTGATCCAGTGGTGGGCTTCAGGGGATTCTCACAGGTTCTATAGAACCCTTTGCTAATGAGCGCCTGGTTCTGAGAACTGGTTACTAATGGGACATATAACCTGTTGTTAATTTAGGTTATTAGGACATAGAACCTGTTGTTAATTTATTTGAATCCCAACACTGGGGTGACCTGCTGATCTCCCTTATGAGGTGTGACACCCTAGTGACCCTATTGCTTTGGGGATACCTCATTGGAGGAATGGATCCTACCTGACCTCTCTGTACTACGTCCTTTCCCAGATGCTGTAGGAAGACATTTCATCCAGGAGCATTTGGAGAACAGAAGTGATAAAAATAGGGGTAAAAACAGGTCATTCATTCCATCTACAAATTTGCATCCACTGCCAATTTAATAGCTATTTCTTCTCATCCGGATGCTCACTAGTCAGTGGACACTCTCCATTCTCTTGTTATTTCATCTTTTTTTTGAAGTGATGGACCTTGCCAACTGATACTGCGTTGCTTCTTTATATTCACTCCTTTTATGAGCCTTCTTAGCTTCTTCCCTTATTAGTGCTTACAAATCCCAGATTTAATCTGCCAGATAGTTCATTTCATTTGCAAGTACATTGCTTCCCCTTTGTCTTGACTCCCCAATGAGATCTTTGTTTAATTCTTTCTTTCTTTGACTTGTCTTTCTCAGTGCGCAGTTCCCGTGAGCCTTTGTCCTGAGTCTATTGTTTTGGTAAGGAGAGGAAAATCTCTCCCATTTGGATGTACCAATGCATCTCAAAATGAAATGGGATACTGAAGGAACAAAACATTTGTGGCTTTAAACATCTTTGCCACAATCGGTGAACCATTAAACATTGCAGAGATTTGGCCTGGCACATTAGTTTTGTCATGCCAAAAAGCAATTTCAGTCAATCCTATAGCAGCCTATCCTCCATAACAAACTAACCCAGGCTTTCATGCTTTGCATGCAGTGTATGCAGCGCCGAGCATGATAACATAATCTTTCAAGACTGACGGAGGCCTGCTTTTTTAACTTAGGTTGGTACAACTCATTGGTCTATATGTTCCTGTGGTAATGTAGGGAGGCAAGCGCATGTCTGTGCACTGGCCTAACCCTTCCCAAGGAGTGGCGCAGAAGTGTCTTACGGCACTTTTTGCGACACCCCCTGGTCAGCACAAGACTTATGCCAGAGCTTAGGCCAGCCTAAGTGGAGGTTAGGATTGGAACCTTAGTTAATTGGAGAGAGCCTAGTCAGGTAAGGGAGGGAGGAGATGGACGACTTGCCTAAACCAGCCTATCTGACCACTCCAATCTGACCACTGCTGGATTCCAGTTAACTGATAACTACGTATTTTGGTTTTTAGCCTCCTTCTGAAAAACTGGCCCACCTATAGAAACTTGAAAAGTATTCACAGTAAAGAAAGGAGAACTCCAAGGATGTGTGAGAAGATGCCGAAAATCTCAGCATCTCCAGGATAAACGGACAAATTGCCAGGGGAACGAAATATGTTTCACTGCCAGGTTGGTCTGCTTTGCGATCAGAAAGTGCACAGCAATCATGGGTTATTTGTCAGCAATTTCCCTATCATTTTCTGACAAGTAATAGTGAGTGTTATTTGACATCAATCTTCCAATTTGTAGTGATAATGGACTCAAACCTGCCAAACAAAAAAAAAAAAAAAGATTAAATCCTTTTTATCTCTGTTTCTGTATTATTGCTCTGCTGAATAAAAATGCAGCAGGGAGAGACTGCTCAGCATTCCAAGGTGTGCTTCTCCTCCTGGCTCCATTTATGAGCTCATCGTCCTCGCTGTATTCTATAAGAGCAACTAAGATGAATACCCTGAAACTGTGCAATTAGCTCATCCAATTTGAATCTAATGTCTAATTCTGTAATTTGGAATTGGTAACTTGCAAATTGGCTGCCCTTTTCTAATATCCTCAGTCAAATCCAGGTTTTCCTTGGATTTGAATCTCAAAATATGACACACCTAGCTGCAAATATTCATAGGAATCTAATGCATCATCCCATTACTCACAGTGGCTGACCTCGATGTTTCCAGAAAGCAGGGCATGAAGGCAATAGCTGTCCCCAATTTCTCTTCAACAGCTAGCCACAGGTAATAAGTGGCATACAATCTCTGAATAAGCAGGGCCATATAGTGGTCACCAGGGCAAGTCAATTACCCTCCACCCCTGATGCTTGACAGAACATCTCCCTGTTCTGCACATATTTGGCTTGTGACAAATCTAACTGTTTCACTGGGCAAATGTTGAATGAGAAATTTTGAACTCAAAAATTAGATTCGCACGTTGCACTGGAAATATTTGTAAAATCTCAAAATGTAAATGCTTTAAAAGTTCCCCGCCTCGCTTGATAGCTTTGATTGGAGCAGGCTCCAAATGTGAGATCTTGCAAGTGGTCAAAGGTTCAATCCAAGATGAACATGGAAGTGGAGGTGCTTAAGACAAGGCCAGAGGAGACAGGGAGGGGATGGAAGGAAGAAGATGGCTAGTAAGAACGAGAAGTGGACCATGATTTTCAATGCGGTTCTAGATCAGGCCTCTTAGAAACACTGGCTCCTGTACTGGCTGCTGGTTCATTTTTGGGCATAAGTCAAGGTGTTGGTTTGGACCTTTGTAGGTGTTTCATCATCTTCACCACAATCTCCTCCTCCTTCTTCTTTAGTGCTTTGCTGGGGAACGGTTTATTCTCCCAGCTGATATGCTGCTGAAGGTGCCACTGGAGTCTTGTGTCATTCAAAATACACTTCGACTCTTTGCGAACGACCGCAATATTTATAGCCTCATTGATATTCAGGGCCATCTTCTTCCTTGAAACTCAACACCTGGGGAGATACTCTGGCTCCTGCTCTGGTGCTCAAGTGGTGGCAACAAGAGGAGGGGTTGTCTCTATAATGGTGCTACCTATGAATTCCTCTCCTTTCAGAATGAAGAACTGAACTCTCCCTACTGGCCTTCCAGTGGGGAATTGAGATCTTTTCATCTCAGATTGCTTTTGCAATGCAAAAATTGTGGTGACTGCTTTCTGTTGTGTTTCGCTTTGATTGGATTTATGTGTTGAGATTGTACTGTGATTGTTATCCATCTTTGTCTTGAAGAAGAACATTAAGATCAGAAACATTTCTGAAGATGCAGGAGAATTTGTTTGCAAAGGTGAGGAGAGGCCAGCAGCAAATGTTTTCAGATGAATAAATACATACATTTCATATCTGTATGGTCTGTGGGTGGTGCAAGTGGTTAAGACACTGTGCCTGTTTACCAGCAGGCCAGGGTTTGAGACCCAGGTCAGCTCTACAAGACAGGGTAAGCTCCCGTCCTTAGCCCAGCTCTGCGACACTAGCTGGATCCAATCATATTGGCTCTGCCTTTCCATTGGACTAATTCAGTGGCGTGGAGAGGGGGGATTTGCTGCTTTGGTAACAGCCTATCCTCCATATCAATCTAACCCAGGCTTTTGTGCTTTGCATGCAGTGTATGCAGCGCCGAGCACGATACCATAGTCTTTCAAGACTGATGGAGGCCAGCTGCCATATCTGTAGTTGGCAATTTTTCCCCTCTGGCGTGCAAGATTATGGTGATATATGAAAGTATAAAATAAACCCAGTGAAAGAAACAGACATTGTTTTGTGCACTTTCATGGCACTACTGATTTTGTGTATATATATATATGTATTTTAATCACCCATTGGACTTTCAAAGGTCTGATATAATTGCTGTGATGTTAAAGCAAGAGGGAATTAACATTGCATGCTGTAACAGGTGCCTAACATGTATCTGAACATGTAATAATGAACACTGCCCTCATATAGTCATAAAGGTGAATAAATGCATTGAGGTTAGGATAATTTTTGAAGATACAACACAATTTGCTGAGGAAGGTAAGGAAAGAATGGTGGAAACATGCTGCTGTGGAACCCAAGCAAGGTTCAATAGCATAACAGTGGTGTTGTTGGGGGTGCAGGCTGCACGGGATGACACACTAGGATGGGTGACCCCACTACTGGCCAAAATCTTTGGAAAAAAAATTGCTATTTTTGAATAATAGCATCATGTTATATATCAATCAATGTGTAATTTCATGCAGAAAACAGTGAAACAAATTGAGTTGAAACATCTCTATTTTATCAAAAGTTATAGCAAAACAACAACAACAACAGCAGGGGAGGGCAATGACACATCACTACACCCACCATGTGAGGAGTTGCCCATTCAGTGCTTCGGAAAAGATCTATTACAGAAGTAAAAAGTAGTCCCAAACAGCCTAGTATTCTACACTGGCGTGTGAAGGAATGAAAACCAAAACCTTTATAAAAGCGAAGCCTCCTTTACAATTGACATTTTTGCAGAAGTCTAATTATAATTGCATTATAGAGGATATACTGAACATAAAACAATGGTCATAAATAAATAGGATTTTTGACAGAAGCAAAACTCTTGTCAACACTACATTTCATATTAGGTATTAATTACCATTAATGGATTTCTGTTTTCTTTTTTCACAAAGCTGTCAAGTCTTGGTGGAATTGTCAACTCAGGCAGAATTTATAGTTATATAAAGTTATATAAGTATTTATAGTTATAAATCCTGATTTATAACACATTTGTGACACCCACCGGATGTGGGGCCCCTGCATGGCTTAGCCCTATGATACATAGGGCTAAGCTCTTAGATAAATGTTTTCTCTAAAAGGAAACCCGACATAGAATCAACCTACAATCCCAATTTTTAAATTTATATTTGTTTCCAAAGTATCACTCCAAAAAGAGATGTATCTCTGGATGTATCTATAATTGAGGTAGGCAAATTATGTAAAAGGGAAATTTGTGGCATAATACCCGGGGCATTTGTGGACGATTTGTAACACAGCAGGAAGGCATTCAAACCCCTATTTATTGAACATATCCATTTGTAAACATGCAGTAGACACATTTACAAGTGAGTTTTTTCAGAATGTACAAACCAGAGCAGAGCTATTAAATGTTAGCAGAAACTTCAGATTTTTTCCCTTGTGTACGGCCTTGTCCTAATTTCTTGCTCAGCCATAGTCAATTTCCCATTAATTCTTAAGAGTATTCTGACCTCAGGTCTGGCTGATACATCTAAAAGGTATTTTGAATAGTTTGTAGACTGGAGAAGAGAGTGTTGTTGTTAGTTTGTTCAAGAGATTGTCTGCTAATGTAACTTTTAATCTTTTGACTACTTCCTCGTGAAATGGAACAAAATCAGCTGTTCAAAACAAATTTATTTTTCACATTTTTTATACTATTAGTAGAAAAAGTGAATATAGTTTTAGGCCTTATGCATGGAACTAACAAAGATTTAGTACTACTGGCTCTTAGCCTTGAAAAATGGATCAAATGCTCCGTAATTTAGCCATCAACATTTTATTACCCGGAATCCATTACAGCCTTTTGATTTTGCAATAAACAGCCCTAATTGAATAAGAAGCTGTTAGAAAGAAGGAGGATAACGTATCAATTTCAAAAGGAAGATTGCAGGAGAGGGGAAGGGAAGGGCCAACCCACCCATCACTTTGCCAACAGTGTGGTACCTTCATAAAATATCTTCAGCTGTCAGCAGTCAACCCAAATGCCAGAGTCAACCCAAATGCCAGAGTCAATTAGGTAGGACTGGCAGCCCAGTCCTACCTAACCCACCATGTGGCCATATAGTGCAGTGTCTACCATATCCTGCTGGGGAGTTCTGACATGTAGAGGGCTCCTCAGGATAAGGGAAGATGAGGATATGGATAAAGGATATAAGATAATGGAGGATAAAACCTTCCTTCTACCAGGGTAAGCATCCACAACTGCCATGGTTCAACCCTTATCATAACCAGTGATATCACTCTGGCACAAGTCCATGTTGACTGCTGAATGTAGATTGGTCCTGGGAAGGGGACGTGGTGGGCACTGCTACTGCCAAACCAACACTTTACAAGGTCTGATTGACCCTCCTTCCACCCCTGTCGCCTCCTCATTCCACCCACCCCAGCACTGTTTCATCCCCTCCTCACCTTCTTCCAAACCCCTGCATGATCTTACATTGGCGGAAGGTGTCCATTGTCTGTCACTGCATGAATCTGACCCCTTCCCACTTGCCAGGCCAGGCTTACTAGCATAGTCACAGTCGCAACCACTGTAAAGCTGTTTATGCCACCAGAACGAGCTTGTTCCAGCTACGTAAATGGCCCATAGATTTGGGCCATAAATTTTCATCAAAAAAACAATTTTCTCCCAAATTCTGTAATAGTCCATATGCTTGCTGTTAGCTCCTCTCGGCAGTGATTTTTGTGAGTCTGTGGTATGTGTATTTTGCTCCCTTGAGCATTCTTATGGAGAGGTGGCATATAAAACTACCAAATTAAATGCCATAAGTAAGGTCCATAAAAACCTGTGCTTCAGAAAGTATTATTCAGGTGTACTCAGAATTGACTTGGGAAAGATTGACAGGAGAATAATTTCTACTGCATAGCTTCAAAGATCTTCAAGTACTGATTCCTATCATTTTATAAGTAAGAGCCTCTTATTGTGAGAACCAGACTATCCACCTTAACTACTCCAAGTCTCCCATCAAGGCCAATAAATGCAAGCGGCTGTGATTTTCATAGGGACTATATATGGAAAGAAAGGTTGGATTTGAGAGGCAATGCAAAATCAATTCTTGGTTCAGCTCCGTTGCTGTAAAAATCTGGAGTGAACTTTACCAATCTTCCATCTCGCCTGGATTGCTGATTGCTTTTCTGCATCACGGAACTGGCCCTGGGAGCCCCCGATTCAAGCCAATCGGATTTCATGGTGTGTGAAAATTCGAGAAAGCTCTCATTAAGATCAGTCAGTGAAGCATTCAGCTTTAACCGACTTGCTCTGGGGCTCCTTCTCAGAAGTGAATGGATCCCCTCCTACTTCTCTTCATCTGATTTGGGGTTATTGGCCGGCTATCAAATCAATTCAGGGCCAGTAAGGTGGGCAGTGTGTGACAAGGGAAGCGCAAAATTGTGTAAACAAGAGGTCAAGATGAACATGAGAGCATCTAGGGATGTTGCAGACAAATGGGTGATTGAGTAAAAGCATGATGGGGTAATACATCGAGGGACAAAGGTGTCAGTAGGGAGGTAAGGGAGTTGTGGGCTGCACAAAGTGATGTGCATGGTGGAGTGGCCAAAAATTTTTAAATCTTGGTGTTCTCAAATACCACCATTTTTATATTTGGTGTGTAATGTCACGCAAAATGTAATAAATCATGTCGAAATAGCTCTATTCTAGTAAAAGTTAGAATAAATAAAACAATAGGATGGGGCCATGGTGCGTCAATCAAGGAATTCCCCTATACACAATAAATGGGAGAAGTGAGGTGCTGGTCTTCCAAACTCTAATGATGCCACAGTCTTGGGATATATAGGCACCTCGCTTTGCAACAAGATTCGCCTTTCAGACTTCTGTTTGCTGAAGAAGGTGTGCTTCTTTTATGCACCCTATAAAGAAGCCCACTGCATTTTTGGTTTTTTAATTTTGAATCTGTGCTCTTTGGATCATTTTTGGCTTTTTCATTTTACATTAGAGCAGGGTGACCAGATGCCTGAACCTAAAAAGGAGGACAAAGTCTTGGATTCCTCTCAGCCTGGCCTTTCCAGCAGACAGTGGCACATTTGCCTACTCATGAGTACAGCTGCAAAAATGGACACTTTCACTTTCCCAATGCATTTTTTTTTATTTTTCTGGCCATAATGTTTGGACAGTTGACAAGGTACAGAAGCTCCTGGTAAAGGGTTCAGTTCCTCAGTAACCATATTAATATATGATACTTATCTATATATATAAAAGAGAAAAGTCACTGACTCACTCACTGACTGACTCATCAACGCCCTGCCAAAACCGGTGGGCCTAGAAGTGTGAAATTTGGGGTGGGGGTTCCTTCTGTGACGGAGGGGTGCACTAAGAACCAGTTTTCAGAAATTCCAACCGGAACGGGGTGAAAAGGGGCGCAATGCATTTTCCTCCCTATACTTTGCATTGAGAATTGCTGACTCAGCAAAATTCCGCCCCAACTGCTGGGCCTGAAGCATGGAATTCTGGGAGTTCCTTCTGTCACCTGAACACCCACCAAGAACCATCTGGAGAAATTAACCCTTCAGGGGCTGAAAAGGGGGCAACGTGTTTTTGTCCTATACATGGAAGACTGACCAACCTCCAGCCAATTTGGTGCTTGGTGCTTGGGAGGATGTTTGGAGGAAGAGGTTGCACTGGCGAGGATGCTGCACATGGGGGGAAGTTACACATGGGGAAAAGTTGCGCATGGGGGGAAGTTGCGCATGAGGGGAAGTTGCGCATGGGGAAAAGTTGCACATGGGGAAAAGTTGTGCATGGAAGAAAATTGCACATGGGGAAAGTTGTGCATGGGGGAAGTTGTGCATGGGGAACTGATCTGCAAGGGGCTTGATGCACATGGGGAAGTTCTGCATGGCGGGAAGTTGCACGTGGGGAAAAGTTGTGCATGGGGGAAGTTGCGCATTGGGAAGTTGCGCATAGGGAGAAGTTGTGCATGGGGAGAAGTTGTGCAATGGGGAATGATGTGCATGGGGGAAATTGCACATGGGGAAGTTGCGCATGGTAAAAATTTGTGCATGGGGATGATGCGCATGGGGGTTGATGTGCATGGGGGAAGTTGCGCATGGGGGATTTGCACATGGGGAAAAGTTGTGCATGGGGAAAAGTTGTACATGGGAGGATGTTGCGCATGGGGGGATGTTGTGCATGGGAGAAGTTGCACATGGGGGAAGTTGTGCATGGGGGGAAGTTGCGCATGGGGGGAAGTTGCGCATGGGGGGAAGTTGTGCATGGGGTATTGATGTGCATGGGGTGTTGATGCACTATGGGGAGATGGCGTATGGGGAAATGTTACTCCTGCAACGCGGATACACTTTTTGCTAGTTTAATTAATAAATTTGCATGGCACAACATGTGAACTGCCATGGCACACTGGTTGAAAATCGCTGCTCTATAATGATGGTTGGACAACAGTGCTCCCTAAGTAGCAGGTTATTTAACCCTTGATTTATGTAGTCTAATCTGCCCTGTCAGTTTCCCAACAAACAAAATTGGGTCATGACCCATTGGTGAACCACAGACCCATGCTTGAGGCTACTGTCGATATGACACCCTATTGCATCTAGGATCTTGTGAGTTTCCATTACACAGCCATTTAACAGCCAGTGATTGATCTTCTGGCTGTATGAAAATGTATTTGGTATTGCAAAATAGACTACATGCTAGAATATATATATATATATATATATATATATATATATATATATATATATATATATATATATATAAAACTGAAAAGTCACTGACTGACTGACTGACTCCCTCACTCCCTCACTCCCTCACTCACTCACTCACTCATCAACACCCAAGCAAAATCGGTTGGCCTAGAAGCATGAAATTTGGGGAGCGTATCCCTTCTGTGATGGAGGCACACACTAAGAACTGGTTTTTGGAAATTCCAACCAGAAGCGGGTGAAAAGGGATGCAACGTGTTTTACTCCCTATATTTTCCATTGAGAATCCCTGACTGATCCAAGCCCCGCCTCAACCCCTTAACCTAGAGGCATGAAATTTGGAGAGGGTGTTCCCTCTGTTACATCAACACCCACCAAGAACCAATGTTAGAAATTTAATCCTTAAGGGGCTGAAAATGGGGGCAACGTGTTTTTGTCCTATACTTAACATTGAAGACTGACTGATCAACATCTAGCCAATTTGATGCTAGGGAGGATGGACATGGGGGGGAATGTTGTGCATGGGGGGAACGTTTCACTACTACACATGGGGAGATGTTGTGCTGCTGTGCATGAAGGGACATTGCACATGGGAGGATGTTGGGCATGGCAGATGTTGTGCTGCTGCACGTGGGAGGACATTGCGCATGGGGGATGTTGCACATAGGGGGATGTTGCACATGGGGGTTGATGCACCTGGAGGGTTGATGTGCATGGGGGATGAAGTGCATGGAATTTTGATGCACATGGTGATTATACGCATGGGGACAATGCTCATTGAGGAAGGTGCGCATGGTATGTTGATGTGCATATGCAGGTTGATGCACATGGGACAAGTTGCACATGGGATGCTGATGTTCATGGGGTATGTTGATGCATATTGGGGGGATTATGCACATGGGATTTTGATGCGCATGTGGATGTTAGCATGAGGGATGTTAATATGCGGGATAAGGCACATGGGAGATGACTTGCATGGGATGTTGATGCACATGGGGATGTTGTACATAATGGGGGGATGATACGCATGGGGGACGATGCACATGGGGCTCATACTGATGGGCAGTTCATGCTCATGGGGGGATGTTGTGCATGGGCAGTTGATGCACATGGGCGGTTGATGTGTATGGGATTGTTGCACAGGGGGTGGGGGATGGCATACAGGGGGAAGTTTACTCCTGTAA
Organism: Cryptoblepharus egeriae; assembly: GCA_030015325.1. Taxonomy (NCBI): domain Eukaryota; kingdom Metazoa; phylum Chordata; class Lepidosauria; order Squamata; family Scincidae; genus Cryptoblepharus; species Cryptoblepharus egeriae. The sequence continues at coordinate 10,052,873 of JAREYC010000003.1, read as the reverse complement.
TGCTGGTACGTTTTCACTAGTCTATAAATCTTCTGATCCCAAACACCAGTTTCTGAGAATAGTACCCCAAGTAGAGTTTTAAAATTCATTCTTATTTTCTTCCTTTCAGCACTTCCATTCATCTGCAAGACATGAGGACAAGCAAAATAGCATTATTCACTGTGGAGCTCTGCTCTGGGCAGCCACAAGCCATAATGTGGCCTTTTTGCTTCCCATGTAACTGAAGGCTAACATTTGAACAAGGTAATTTCCTTGCACACATACCACGCAAAGTCATCAGACAGTGGAGCTGTCAAAGTCATCAGACTTGGAGTTCACTATCAAACCCACAACACCAACCTCAAACCCACAAAACCAAATACTTCACTCATTTTTGTCAAAATTTTTTATGGAAGAAAAAATTTTCTAGATTACAGCAGGCCTCCGTCAGTCTTGAAAGACTATGGTATCGTGCTCGGCGCTGCATACGCTGCATGTGAAGCACGAAAGCCTGGGTTGGATCGTTATGGAGGATAGGCTGTTACCCAAGCAGCAAATCCCCCCTCTCCACGCCACTGAATTAGCCCAATGGAAAGGCAGAGCCAATACGATTGGATCCAGCTGGCGTTGCAGAGCTGGGCTAAGGACGGGAGCTCACCCTGTCTTGTGGGGCCGACCCGGGTCTCAAACCCTGGCCTGCTGGTTAACAAGCACAGTGTCTTAGCCACTTGTGCCAACCACAGCCCATTACAAAGTTTACAAAGTAGATTACAAAGTAGTTTACAAAGTAGATTATAAAGTTTACAAGGTTTACAAAGTAGATACAAAGTTCCAGATATTTCTTACTGTGACAATCTTTATTGCAGTGGTTCTCAGTCCAGGATCCCATTATTAGACTCCCCCCCACCACAAAGTGTTGTCAACAACCTTGTAGTGATGTCATGGCCAAAAGTGAGCATAAAAAAAACAAAAAAAAATCATCACTGTGATGCCAGAGCTCCTCCATGTCTATTCAAAAGTAAATCCCTTTGTGTTCAATGAGACTTACTCCCAGGAAAATAATTGCAGCTTGAGTGTCCCATCCTCTGCATGACTACTTGGAAGTAAGTCCCTTTATGCTCAGTGGGGCTTACTCCAATGAGAGTGTGGACAGGACTGCAGGCTCAGAGTCCCAAACCTAGGCAGGTCTACTTGGAAGTTGGTCCCAATGCGTTCAGTAAGACTTATTCCCAGGAAAGTATGAATTGCAGCCAGGATGAAATGGGATGGAGTCTGATGGGGAAGACATGATGGTACAGGAGAGAGAGGGTGGGATAGACTGGGAAGATAGCTTAAGGAGGCACCAGGCGCTATGAAGGGGAGAAGGGATCACCAAGGAAGGAAGGATGGGAGAGAGAGTGGAGAGAGCCTAAAGAAGAGTGTATAGTGATGTTCGCAACTCCCACTTTGAGAACCACTGCAGTATTGAAGATGCAGGTCTCTTGTTGTCTTGTGTGCTCTGAAAGCATTTGGTGGACCACTGAGAAGCTAGACTATATGGTCTAGCTAGACCCAGAAGGGCTCTTTTTATGTTCTTATGAATGCTAGAGTTGGGCACTTTCTTTAATAACATCCAGGTTTGATCATTACCTCATACTAACTGTAAGGCTACCCTTGGAAAGTTTTTTAAAAATGTCAAGATATCAAGAATATGTATACTAAACAAAACATGCATGCATGTTCATTCTGACTTACATGGAATTCAGATCTTCAGATAGTCAGCTCATGGCACACCCAATGGATATTAGCGTTCACAAGAGGCAAGAGACACAAGTTTCCATTCCCACACAAAAATATATTAGGAGGAGTAAGTGTACAATAATGCAGAAAGGGAAAGAGGGGATGCTGTCACATCTTAAGGAAGGGAAAAGGTCAAAGTGATCAGAGACATTCGGATTGACCCCTTTCTATCCCAAAGTGGTCAAGGGGTTTGGAAACAGGATGCAGGCATCTGGGTTGAGGGAGATACAAGTTGGAAAATTAAGTCAACAGCAAGAAAGTGGGATTCCAGCTGGAGTGTGAGACTGTGGCTGGGTAGGAATTTACTGTGGCTTTAAGCAAGGAATGAGTCTCCTGAGAGGCTCTAAAGGATTCTACCCTCTCTGGACTGCCTCCCCCCATTTTATAACTGCAAGTATTTCAAGTGAAGAAGAGCCCAATCCCAGGACTTGGAATTATTACTATTGTAGTTAAGGGGACTGTTGTGTTGAGGGTGATCTACAGGCTCCCATCTTAGCAAGTTTAAGCTGTTTTGGGTGCCCAGTGTGCCGAAAAGTGTACAAACGTGTAGTGTACAAACATGTACAAAAGTGCAGAAAAGGATACAAAATGAGTAAATAAATACATTTCACAAAAGGCCATTGCAGTTCCATGTCAATGTATATTCAATGTGCCTCATCATAGGAGTATTCTGGAGTCATTCAGATTTCTCCAGGATCCCTTTCTTCTGGTTTCATGCTGAGGCATCAAACTAGAGTTGCCACCAGAATATGTTCACATCTTGGTGGGAAACTGTACATAGTTTGTACATTGCATATCTTTTTGGATCTTCACAGTGCTAGGGATACTGTTGAGAAACAATCAACAAACAGAAGTAATGGTTAGCTGTGAAGAAAAATTGAACTTTGGTCCTCAGAGGTGTTTAAACCTCTAAATTCAAATTGATGCCATGGAATATATTTTGAGAAATCAATATATTGCCTTCCTGTCCCTAACAACTTTCTAGGAGAACCAGTTTGATCGCCGCAACTTGCAAGCAGGATGAAGTGGATTTTGGTTTGATCCACCAGGACTCCTCTCATGTTCTTATAATTCTTCTCACACTGCAAGTCTCTTCTGTCTGAATCTTTTATTCAGCCTTCCTTAGAGCTCAGGTCTATACAAAATGTAGAAGGTAATGCTATTCTTTTATAAACGCAGGCATTATTTCAAATCTCAATCAAGGCCAGCAATCTAGATTATATTGCTAGTCTCTACATTGAATGGTACAAAATCCCTCTGTGTAAAATATTTAAATGTAACATTTAAGTTTGGAAAACTGAGTTGGGAAAACTCAGACTTTGGAAACTACTTGACCAAATGAGATCAACTCTTCAGTTATCTTAGATAAGAATGAGAAACGGTAGCAAGAGAAGATTGTATACTTTTATATAGCTTTCTCCTCTTTTTAAGAAGGAGGGATAGAAAAATCTATCTGTTTTGTTGAAAAGACAAAAAAGATTTTAGTGTGTTCTCTTAAAGTGTAGCTGAAAGATCAAACAGACAATTTTAGCACAGCAGCAAAGAATCCCTTCAGAGGCCTCCACGTATAATGTATGTTTAATAAAGAGGAGGAAAAAATGCTGCTTGTTAAAAAGTATTTTGAATTTCTCATTCGTCTGATCTGCTGTTTTATTAAAACCGTACCCAATTTTCATTCTCTTGTAACCCATCCTTACTTTTCCATAATTATGTTAACATTACTGTGCCAGCCCTGTATATTTTTTACTTTGTAAATGTTGCACTTTTTGTAGTGTTGAACCAGATGTAGCAAACTGAAGTTATGCACATGATTAACAATCAAATTATAAGGTATTTAATCGTTATCTTGAACTGCTTTTTCACAAATGTGTAAAGTAGCAACCATGTTCCCCTCCTTTTATCACTTACAACCTGTGGTGTAGCTAGAGGTGGTATGAAGCTCTGAATTTTGCAGCTGCCTGAATGAGCCATGCAAGCAGCCTCTTCCCCTTCCTTTTGGAGCCATTCCACATTGGATCCGTGCAAAACATAACGCTTTGCAACCCCTATGGCTAAACCACTACAGCTTAAAATAACAAAAAGAAAAGGAATAATGATATGAAGAGAACCCAAATCACATCGTAGGAGTTCCATATGGTCATCATTGCTGACTTGCCCCACAGCCTCTTGGCTTTGTAACTGTGTAGTAGAATATGTAGAACTGTGATTACCTTATCTTAGGGAAGTCACAGCAAATACAAACTAGCCTTGATGGTGTGGCTACATAGTCATGGGGAATTTAATTCAGATCGGGCTGCCTTGGCATTGCCTTCCATCATTCCTTGGCATCCTCATTGTAAGCATGTCCGTTGTCTATGTCCTTCTGTCCATTATTAAGTGAGTAGGGTTGAGGTAGGGGTTTTTGTTCTATGATGGCACCCCAGATATAGCCCAGATTTAATGTCAGATGGCACCCCAGGTTTGATGTAAGACAATCTTTGTGCTCCTTCAGAAATCAGATATTTCTGATCGGATATGCGACTTTGGAAACCATGGAAAGCGGGGTTAGAATGCTTAAAAATAAACGAATGAAATAATATAACATTCTGTGTCTGTTCAGTGAAACAAAGTGTGTGTTAATCGTTTGTTTTTATCCTCAGGCAAAACATCTGAAGGAAGCCAAAGCCAAAATAATTTCAAATTTGATAAAACTAGCAACTTTCCACAGCAGGGCTTCTCACTTCATGAGTTATTCTGATGTTTTTGTTTTGAAGGAAAATGTCAGAAAGGTGGCACAAGTTGATACGTTTTAAAAATAGACATTTCACTTTTAATAATTACATTCGCAGCATATACCATAAGCAAGGTTTTTGCCATGTTATCTTTAGCAAGTTATTCTAACTTTAATTTTCAAAATGCTGGCATTTCCCTTTCCAGTTGTCATTAGTTACAGAACTCCTATTGTTACCGGTGCAGATAGTAGCATAGCTAGATGGGGGGCAAAGCTCTATGTTTTGTAGGCACTTGAATATGTCATGCAAACTTCCCTCTGCCCTTTGGAGCTATTCTAGCCAGTGGAAACAGAACAGAGGCGAATGCTCTCCGTTTTACTCCTAGTGCTCGGAATGGCTCTAAAGGGAAGGAACAAAATGCATTGTTTATTCAAGTGCCTGAAAAACCTAGTGCTTTGCACCCCCTCTAGCTATGCCACTGGTCCACAGTTTCAGAGCTATGTTAAACAACAGTGCTGGTCTCCCAATAGTCCTTCCAATAACATCTGTGTTCAAAGTCATCCTACCAGCCAAAACAAAACCATTTTGGCCACATCCTTGCCCAGCTCAAGACCAGATCTCCATAGCTCAGTAGAGGTACTAGGCAGAGTATCTCTTGGCTTGTGATGGCCTGAATGCCAGTATTCAGTCTTCCAGGTGCCAGGTATTCCCTAGCTCCCCAAATGAAGAGACCACAATTTTCTCGATTTTTTGACTGTACAGCTTGATTGCTTTTTTTAAAATGGTCTTTGATTTTATAGTAGTTACTAGGTTCTGGAAACAATATTTTACGTTTTATAGCTTCCCCCAGTTCTGGTCCTGTTGATGGCAAGAGATACTGATGAAAACGGCAACTTAGATATGTGCAGCGACTTAGATGTGTGCAGCCCAGCTTGTGAAAATAACCATATCGGAGAAAACATAGCTTACTTGTATATGCAAAAGATTGCATGCAAAAGATAAGTTCAATCCTTGGCACTCTTAATAAAGGTTCCTTAGGTTATGGGGCTGTAGAAAATCAAGGATCAAGTTTGTGGAGCAATGGTGTGTGATTTCTTGTAAATTGCCTTCATATGTTTTGAGATACAGTGGACCCTCCTTATGTGTGGGTTCAGGATTTGATTTAATTTGGCTCTGACCTGTGTCTGGTGGGCCTCACTGTACCTCCCAGATTCCACCTGCAAAAGGAGATGCCTCTTCCATTGTAGACTGATTAATCAACATTACCCTGGGCTGCTTAAATTTCCACCAGCTTTATAGCTGGCAGAGATCTAAGGTTGAGAAACAAAATTGTATGTCATAAAAACAAGGGGAAAGATATCTCTTACCCTAAGAAGACCTCCAGCTGCCTCCAAACCTCTGTTGGATACAGCTCATGCCATTCAGTCTGGCTGTGCCAGTGCATGTTAGAACCAGGCTGTTTGTTTCACACATGTGGGCGTTTTGTAGAGCTACATGGGTCCCAATAGAGTATTGTTTTAAAAAGTGGGTAGTGGTGCTACTGGAAACTATGAGCTCAGTAATGCTGACACTGATTGGCAACAACCCTACTGAGATATGCTTCCCAGTTCTATCTGGAGATGCCAGGGACCTTCAAAAAGGAAATATTTGACCCAAATCATACGGGAGGGGTGGACTCTCCCTTACTGGGGATCTTCAAGCAGAGGCTCAATGAGCACCTGTTGGAATTGCTCTAGGTGGATTTCCTGCTAAAGGCAGGGGGTTGGACTAGATGACCTACTAGGTCCCTTCCAACTCTATGATTATATGATCTCCATCTACATCTAAGCACTAGACCTATATCTCCTTCCATCAAGTAATGAGATTTTTTTCCTGGAAACAAGCCCAGGCTTTGGAACTCCCTAGGGAGGATCAATATGACCCCTTTTTAATGGCCATCTGCCACCATTTGGAACTGTCCTCCTCCAAGTCAGACCAGTTGTCCATCTAGCTCTATATGGTCTGCTCTGGTTATTGCAACTCACCAGTCCATTCAATGTGGACTTTGAAACATCTTTGTTTTTAGTGCTTAGCTTGATCTTGTGCAGTGCTTAAGGTCCAATGTGTGGTGAGTGGCATGTCGAAGTCACAAGAATTTGGAGTAATATATGGCGAGGTATCGCAGCTAGAATTAATCTCATTGCATGTTATATCCTTCTAGTTAGAGAGAAGGATTTCTTCCAGACAGACAGACAATGGGGTATTTTTTCCTCTCCCAGAACAGACAAAGATGAATACAAATTACTCTATTTTAAGTTCAAACTGATGAAAATAAATGCAGTGTTATAGTTTCTGACAGCTGTGTCATCTTTGGGGTGATGGATAATCTTTGCAGCAAGCATTCCCTCCTTTTATCAGCTATATATAATGCAAAAAATGCCATTAGCGGTGGGATTTTAAAAAAAAACATACAAAAAATCCCTTCTCCATATGATGATAATTCAGTCACAAATATGTGAGGCAGCCAGAGCTAGAATGAAACTATGGCCAACTGGAAAGAATATAAAAAAGTCTTGCCACTGAAGACCCTTTTAAAAAATTATAATGATGTCTCACTAGAACAGTCTGAAGCTGTCATCTTTAACACACTTGCTTTAATGATACTCCTCCTGACATGTTCTGGCTGCGTAAAAGTCAGAGGAGAATGAGCTAGAACAGACCATTAGTAAATGAAATAGATGCAGAAAAGCCGGCCATGTAAGAAATACTTGAGAACAGTGTTTTTGAAACTGTTTCAATAGTGTGCTTCTCAGCCAAAACCCATCCAGTACAGGTACAGGCCAGAACGAATGCACTCGGAACACAGTATTGTGCATAACACAGTAGCATATACCAGAACTGCATAAGAACTTTATTATTTATTACTGGCAAAAAGCGTACCCTCGTTGCGGGAGTAACATTTCCCCATATGCCATCCCGCCACAGCGCAACTTCCCCCCATGCGCAATTTCCCCATGCACATCAACCCCCATGCGCAACTTCCCCCCATGTGCATCTTCCCCCATGCGCATCAACCCGCCCATGCGCAACTTCCCCCCCATGTGCACCAACCCCCCTTTGCACAGCATCCTCCACAGTGCAACCCCTCCCTCCAAACAATATCCCCCCAGTGCACCAGGCACCGAGCACCATATTGGCTGGATGTTATTCAGTCTCCCATGTTAAGTATAGGACAGAAACATGTTGCCCCCTTTTCACCCCCTGAAGGGTTAAATGTCTCCAGATGGTTCTTGGTGGGTGTTCAGGTGACAGAAGGAACTCCCAGAATTCCATGCTTCAGGCCCAGCAGTTGGGGCGGAATGTTGCTGAGTCAGCAATTCTCAAAGCGAAGTATAGGGAGGAAAATGCGTTGCTCCCCTTTTCACCCCCTTCCGGTTGGAATTTCCAAAAACTGGTTCTTAGTACACCCCTCCCTCATGGAAGGAACACCCACCCCAAATTTCACACTTCTAGGGCCGGCAGTTTTGGCAGGGCGGTGATGAGTGAGTGAGTTAGTCAGTCAGTGAGTCAATGAGTCAGTGAGTCAGTGACTTTTCTCTTTTATATATATAGATTATTTTTATTTGAGGGATTTATGTCCTGCCTTTCCAATGGCAACACAAATGCCCAAGGCAGCTTACAAAGTTTTAATTCTTTCCTTCCTGCTGTCCTCAGAAAATCCTTTGAGGTATGTGAGGCTGAAAGGCTTTGGTAGAGACTCATGTTCCTGGCAAGAGGGATTTGATTTCGAATGGGATGGCCACATGGGGGAAATGGGGATGGGTTCTGGCATGCACCAGCACTGAAGGATCCACAAATGCCATCCATATCCACATCCAGCAGTGATGGTGCTTACTAGAACCTATCCCATCTGCCAGCTACCTCCCTGCTCAATTTCTTTCATCTGAGAATACTCAGTGTTGCGAAGCAGAGGGGGAGATAATCCTCTTTCCCTTCCAAAACCTCCTTCTGCAACTACTATAAAAGGGTGTAATGCATTTGTATTCAAAGTGGGGATCGGTACCCCTTTTGGGGGGTTGTGAGTGACCTTGGGTCAGGGGAGTTGCAATAGGATGGGAACTGTCATCTTTGAATCTGGCTTTGGACTTTCCTCAGAGTAAGTCTCATTGAACACAATTAGAGGTACATTCCAATGGGAGGAACTCTGGCATCACAGTGATGTTGCATCCTGGCTCTTCACAATGCTGGCTCTTCATCTACAGAAACAGAGCTGTGCGCAATATCCTATGGCTGGTCACGGCTAGCAGGGCAGTCTTCGAGGGGTTACCTCCCCTTACCTTTTTAAACACAGAGTTCGGCTTTCCATTATAAAAAGCACCCAATGATCTGATCCAATCAGAACTGAATCCATAGCTCAAGTGCAGTGTTTAAAAAACAAAATTGTCCATCTGCATCAAGGTCCCATTTTAAATGACCCCAATGAAAATTGCCCCCTCTACTCTGAAGTTGCTGTATGGATTGGGAGAGAAACTATCACTAAAGCCAATAGCATTTAACCTTGTGATGCAAATAGCTATTCCTTGAAAGAGGGGTGTGATTTCCATTTGAATGTCCACATGGGGGAAAAAATTAAAAAGCCTGCCACACTTGCTCCGTTCCTAGTGCTGATTAACCCCCAATGGCTGCTACTTTATATAAAATGCAAGTCCACACTAAACTCTAGATTTAATATGCCATCTGGTCCAAAGTAATGGTGAAACACAATGTGATAAAAATATGTTATTATTATTGTTGATTACTGATTTCAGCCTCCAGTTAAACAGTGCATTGCCATTTCCCCCAGAAACTTTTATATGCTGCCCAAAGATCCAAGCCACTAAAACTTTTTGTGTGCAAATTCCTTTCCTGTACACGGAGGATGCCTAATATGTTCATCGGTGGACATCACAACTTTCAATTAAACTTCCTAGTGTGTCGTTTGTGCCCTAGGTGAGAAAGAGTTCTGTAAATAAATGTGGGCACTGAAAATAGGCACTTTTATCATGGAAAAGACAAGGGAAGAGAGCTACATGACAGCTGGTAATTTAATTATACCCAGATTTAATTTAATTATATCTTCTCCCTTTTGTTGTTTGTAGGAATGAGATTATAGCATTCAGATTTGAAAGTGCATCTCTATAAATCTGAGTATAATATTATAGCGTGGGCACCTTCTGCATAGCTACCCAGATAATTCAAAAGCCCATCTCTTCAAAGTCATTGAGGCTGTCACAACTGTGTGACAAATGTTCAGTTCTGCCTTTAACGTCAGGGCTGGATGATCTATGCCAGGCCAAGAAGATATCTGAACATTCAAGAAGGTCGACAGGAGTGTCTGAATTTTACTTCTTAACTATTAAAAATAGTCATGGTTCTTATATTTAGTGGTAGTTCTCAAACAGATGTCTTCAGACACTATCCTGGAATGATGAGAAATATTAAGATATTTCTAAATTACTATTCACTTGAGAGGCAACTCTGAGCTCAACGTGAGAGCAGAGGAACCTCTGGGAACAGTACTAAAGTGTTTGAAATCTTAAGCATGCTTCAATGGATGTAAGACCGTGTGGCAGTAGCCAGACTCAGCCCAAGATCTCACCTTGTTCTCCTTCAGTCTCAGCCAAGATCTCACCTTGTCCTCCACGATGCAATATCTATCCTGAAGTTACCTGCACTCACAAGCTATGGAAAAAGTTGAAGGAAGCATTCAGGAGGTGAATAGAAGGCAAGGAGGTGGACTTGTTGCAACTCAGCTTTAGCAGCTGCTTTTCAAGGTCCATGCATGGAACTGGTTTTTGGTTAACTCAAACAGAAGCCCTTCAGCTCTTATCTTCAGGCAAGCAGAAATTTTACCCTCTAGAGCTGACCTCTGCCCTTTGTCCCCTTAACTCCATGTAATACCCCAACCTGCCTGATGAGGTCTATTGAATCTGCGCTGGCACAATCCGAACAGCTGGCACTATCCAAAAATCCCAGGGTCAGGAAGGGGGTATAAGATATATCATCTCTGCTTTGCTGATCCTGCCACCCCTCCTGGGCCTAATCTACCTGTTCTACCTTCTCTCCAGCACTGCTTGGGGCTTTACGGCTTTACCAACGGCTAGTGGTCAGGATACAGTGCCTATGGCATGTCCTTACCCTTATGCCACTCAAACACAAGTCATCAAAAAGCATTTTACAGTGGCCAGTGCCAGCGTTGCACCTATTGCACCGGTGCAAGCAGTCAACTGGATTGTGCTGTTTGATTGGATAGGCTTCTCCTTCCAAAACTGATTTAAATTCTTTCAACCTGGAGAACCTTTTAGAAGTGAGAACATAAGCAAGGCCCTCTGCAGCAGACACGTCCCAGATACATCACTTGAAGTTTTCTGTTAACTTTGATATTGAGCCGAATGCAAGATTTGAATGCACAAAGGAGAAGTTTGGCTGTCAGCCATGATCTCTGTCTTCGATAAAGCAATGGATTTGGGGGATAATCAGACTCTCCCATTTCCCAGTTTCAACCTTCTCCACGGCACCATTCTTGTTAGAAAATCAAGCCTGATATCCTAAGTGTACTTGCTAGGGAATCAATTCCATTGAATTCAGTGGGACTTATTTCTGAATAAACTTAATTAGGATTGTGCTGCAAGCCTGTTTCACTTCTCATTAGTACTTATGCGAACACTGAAACAAAAAAGATATGTTGTCTTGTGCTTCTTTTTCCCTTTGTATGCGCACATGCAGTGCAATCCTAAGCATGTCTACTCAGAAGTAAGTCCCATTGTTTTCAATAGTATTTACTCTCAGGAAAGTGTGGTTAGGATTGCAGCCATGGATGGTATTCCTCCTGCCCTTCCAGATGGCCAAGGATACAGGCTTTTTAAGGTGCTTCTTTTTCTACCACTACAGATGGCAGTGTTTTGGTGAACATAAGATGAGCCTCACTGGATCAGGCCGAGAGACCATCTAGTCCATTTTCCTGGATCTCATAGTGGTCCAACAAATGCCCTAGAAAGCACTCACCCCAACAAGATAATTCCTTGAAACTTCCTTTCTCCTGGAGATTGTAGCTCAGAATGCCTCAAGAAAAAAATGTGTCATATCATGTGTCATATCCCTCATCTCAGTCATCATGTGACTTATGATTAATTTTTTTCTCTCCTTACATTTGTCCAATCTCTTTTTAAGGACCTCTAGTTCTGATGCCATAACCACATCCTGTGGCAAGGAGTTCCCCAGATTAATTATATAAGTAAAAATAATTCCTTCTTATGTGAACTAACTCTCCTGTGGACATCCCTTGTTCTGATGTTGAGTGACACCAGAAAATAATTTTCTGGTTAATTTTACATGTTAATGCAGGACTGGAACAATGTAATATTAACAGTCTGGTTCTTAATCACTTTCTGAAAGACCCCTAGCATGAATTTTGCTTTCTTCACTGCTGCCGGTGAAGAAAGCAACAGTGACACAACAATGTTGGGCCATTCTCATTGTGTTGTCCACCATGATTCAAAGATCTCTTTCTTATTTGTCACTGATAGCTTAGAGCTTGTCAGTTTCTATGCGAAGTTGTGATTTGGGGACCAATCAGCTTTATACTTAACAACACTGAACTGAATTTTCCATGTACTTGCCCATTCGCCCAACTTCCAGGATGGGGCAAGTCAGGCATCACATATGCTTCCAGAACAGGGCCTTGTTCAGTGATTTTCAATGTGCCATGGCACACTAGGGTGCAGTGGATAGTCCTTAGGTGTGTTGTGGGAGTCAGGAGAGGGACATTAATTAATGAGAAAATTGGGGAATTTGAACAGCTTGGTGTGCCTTGTCAATGGTGAAAATAATTGATGGTGTGCCTTGACAACTTAAATGCCTTGTTAGTGTGCCATGTGATGAAAAAGATTGAAAATCAATGGCCTTGATAATAATTGGATAACAATTGCTCAATTGTACCCCAGATTTGCCATTTGTGATTGGGCCAATCTTGTTCAGGACTGGAATGGGAAGGTGAAGGTGGCCCTCCTTGCAGGTTGTACTGCTACTTGCTACTAACTCTAGAGAGTGGTGCTCATCCCCGTTACAAGGCTGAAGTCCAAAGGCATACAAGGCATTGTCCAAAGACACCTCCATGGTCATGTGGCTGGCAACAAAGTGCCTAGATCACTGTGCGAAGTGGTACCTATTTGTTGACTTGCATTGACATTCTTTCAAAGTGATAGGTTGGCAGGAGCTGGGCAAGTAACAGGCGCTCACTTCATCATGCAGTATTCAGGTCTCAAACTGCTGATCTGCCAAGCTTCAGGTTGACAAGCATAGCATCTCTGCAATACTGCAGCTCTTGGAATGGGAAGACCCAGTAAGTATAATAATTACAAATATTCACATGTCCTACTCTTTCATAAAGGTTCCATTGTTTGGGTACATCCCTCTTCCTCAAGGAGTTGGGTTGTCATAATTCTCTTCCACAAAACCAGGATAGGACCCCCTGACAAGCCAGTGTGTGAATACAATCCCCCAAAACCTGGACAGTTCAAGTTTTCTGGGACATATGGTGACCTTCAGAGACCAACTTGTGCCCAGAAGTGATTAGGAAGCTTTGCTGCAGGAATTATTATCTTTATAATCTTATTAGCAACTGAGAGGAACATCCCAGAAATCTGTTTCTTGCCTGGCATTCATCTCATGGAGATGTCCCAGTTATTGTGACCTGCCACCATTTCATCCATGAAAACTTTGTCAAGATAAAACAGTATACATCCAATCCTATTAATTCCTGACAGTATGGCCTGTTATTCAGCAATCATCATTATCTCTAACATGTCTTTTCCACCAACTTTTTCCTTTCAAGAGATACAATAGAGTGTTTTGAGCACTACAATAGCTACAATCGATAATTAAAATCAATAGGGCTATTGTTAGTGGCTGCAAGACACGGTTAATTAAAATTTATCAAAAAGCAATTATTTTCCCTAAAAAGGTATTTGCTGAAAAGTGGCCTTGCTGGGATTGTACAGTTCAATTTCATTTGTCTAAATTGAGCATCAAAAGTGCTAGAAGTACCAAAGAATCATAAGGATGCCAGTTGGACCTAAACGTATAAGGGTGTATGGCTACAAGAAGACATAGGGCACAATCCAGAGTAACTACGGGAGCACGTAAGAGACATTACATGCTCCATAGTCACCACCTAGTGAAAACCTATGGGAAATTTGTATTGCAATCCAGAGTAACTTTTTTATTTTTTTTATTTAACTCAATTTATACCCCGCCTTTCCTCCCCCATAAGGGGGAGCCCAAGGCGGCTAACATTGAAGAATAAAACATCATTAAAATTGCTAATAAATACAAATTAAAACATAATTAAAATACAATTAAAATACAATTAGAATAATTAGACTAGGAACAATTAAAAACAAGCTAAAAGACATTTGTTAAAACAATAAAATAAAACAATAACACACTGCCCCCCACCCTCTGCCCCGTTTAAAACGCTTTTTTAAAATAAAAGGTTTTAAGGCTCTGCCTGAAGCTCTGTATTGAGGGAGCTTTCCTAAGTGCTAAGGGGAGGGAGTTCCAAAGCCGGGGTGCCACCACCGAGAAGGCCCTATCTCTGGCCGCCACACCTCTCACATCTTTTAGTGGCGGCACAGTCAGTAGGGCCCCCTCAGATGACCTTGTACAGAAGAAGGCGGTCCCTCAGGTACCCAGAACCCGAGCCGTTTAGGGCTTTAAAGGTCAGGACCAGCACTTTGAATTCAGCCCGGAAACGAATGGGGTTCTTGTTCTTACTCGTTCTTACTTACAAGAACAAACTTGTTCTTACTCCGGAGCAAGGACTCCCTGTAGTTACTCTGGATTTTACCCATAAGGCAAATGAGATGATGAAAACAAAGAAGAATAATTGACGTCTGAGAAGATGGGGATTATTGGCACAAATATTGTATCATGGTCCAAAGAGCCTCTTGTACAAGTGGACAGCAGTGGCCTTGAGTTTTACAGAAAAAAGGTGGGAAATAAATACATAAATAAAACAAATGAAATAGGGGATACACCTCTGTTTTGCTCCTACCTCCAGAAACTGCTCCAAAAGAGAAGAGGAGTTGCCACTACACCCCTTGATGAGGCTCCTTGTGAAACTTGTGCTTTACACCCCCTTTAGCTATGCCACCAGTTGTCAAAGTTTTCTTTAAGGACAAAGGATAGCAATAGTGAATTTCTCTTTCTAGATACATCTCATCATACAGTACCAGAGGATTTTCTAATCTTCAGGAGCAGTTTGGTTGGGATGAGGTTTACTTCCAGAAACCTGAAATTAATCACCTTTTAAAAATTAATTTAATTTAAATTTAATTAATGTAAATTACATTAATTTAATTAATGTAATTTTAAAAATTACATTTTTTTCTTTTTCAATGGAAAATTGTTGCCTTTGGAATATGTCTGGGGAGAGAAAAGAGGTAGAATGGATGGTATAGAATTGATGTGCACCAGTGGTGGGATTCAAATAAATTAACAACAGGTTCTATGTCCCATTAGTAACTGGTTCTCAGAATCAGGCGATCATTAGCAAAATGTTCTATAGAACCTGTGAGAACCCCCTGAAGTCCATCGCTGGTGTGCACCATTGTCACCAAATTCACTCCTCCCTGCCTAAGCAGATGGGGGAGACCTTATTGATGGGGCAGACCTGGGTTGGGGTGTGATTGGTGGTGATCCTGAGTCTTCCTACCTGATCCTCTTTCACAGTGCTTTGTGGGTTTGTGGCACAAGCTGGCACAAGTCTGAGTTGCCCCATAGTGGCTGTTGGTGCTTATCTTATGGCAAGGAGACACATGTCCCGCTACACAACTGTACACAAAAGGGTACTTTTCAGAATGTGGTTCCAGCAGTGAAGTAGACACCAGATGCCAACCTATGTGTATGTAGGGTGCAATCATTTCTGTGTGCTTTCTTTTCTCATCTTCTTCTTCCTCCTCCTCCTCCTCCTCCTTCAGGCTTGTCTTTCTGTGGGTGAGCCTGTTAATAGGGTTAATGAGAAAAGAAACAAGACAAATCTGTTTTTGCTGGCTGCAAACAGATCTAAATCACAGCGACAGAGAAACAGATGCTTTGGAAGCCAGCTGAGGACCCGATCAGCAGAAACTGATTATCTATTAATGAGCAGATTTTAGTGGCTATACCCTGGTGGTCCTGTAACCTCACCAGGCTCTCCGCAACAAGCCGTTGGCTGCAAACACCATGTATATGAATCACTTGATGGATGTTAAAAGAGGAAAAAGAAAATCCAGGCTGTCTCTCCTTGGGGCCCAGAGGACTGTTGTGCAGTGTATCTGTTTATGGTAATGAAACCGGATTCTCTGCTGTGTAAATATAGGAAGCATTTAATTAAAATCACTGTTGGATTCACTGTGAAGAGGGAGCCCAAATCCCCATCTCTCTTTCCCATCACAACACTCATTTGTCCATATTATTTCAAGCACCATTTGACTGAATAGGAGCAAATACCTGTCCAGACACCTAGACACAGCCTTGCTTAGGGGATCTATATACTATGATTGGCATTATAGTGGCTAAAAGTGGTGGGGGGGGCACTTGGCATCATTCCAACTCAGACTCATGTTTCTGATTCAGATTGTCCCCAAATTGCTGGAGATGTCAACATCAGGCACAACCAGCAATGCACTAACAATGCTCACTCAGCAACTTATTGGGCCTCTTTTAATTAATTTGCATTACTGCTGAGTCATCTCCTTGCAAGCCATCTGTAAGTGGAGTAGTTGGGAAGGAGCGCTGCGGCACACTGGCATTCGCTTTGTCTCGCCAAGATTTGTGGCTTTATTTATGGAGGGTCCCAATGCTAATAGTTTACATTTATTAGCAGTTGTACTGCTTTTATTGTGGGCCATGTCGGGGATTTACAGTGGTGATGTATCAGTGCCATTTCGACTCTCCTTGTGGTTTATTAGCTGCCAGAAGGGCTCATTTATTTTATTTGGCTGGCCAATAACTTATTCCTCTTTTTTATAGGGAGGTGGGGAGGGTGTGGAGCAGATTAGTGATCCGAACCCGTAACCTTGTTTTATATATTCACTGGGGGCCACTGCTGAAAAAACAATGGTGCAGTGCCCTTCCCTTCAATCATGCACCAACCTCTTGTGTGAGCTGGAATTAGGGAAATAAGAATTTTGGGCTGAAATTTCACATGCATGCTGGGGAGGAGGGAGGTATGTGCCTTCTCTGTCTGTACTACTTGTTTTATAGCAGCAGTGGTCAGTGGTATAGCTAGAGGGAGTGCAAAGCACTAAGGATTGCAATCCTGGGTACCCACTTGGGCCAGCACATGTCCCTTATGCGTGTCTCTCTGCACCGCTATGTGCCCTGAAGGATGGTAAGTTGCACTGGCTGGACTCAGCCAGCACAGGTTTATGAAGATGGGAGAGGACAGGGAGCTGGCAGGTGGCAGATGTTTCAGGGTGGAGGACAGATAGTAATGTGGGTGGGTGGCCAGAGAGCGAGAGACAAGGCTGGGGCCAGTTCCTGAGCAACTTGTACTGGTTCCAGCCTGCTCAAATCTCTGCCTCTGACATCAGTCAGTCAGTCTGTCTGTCTGTCTGTCTGTCTACTTACCTGCCTACCTACCTAAGGATCGATCGATCGATCGATCGATCGATCGATCGATCGATCGATCGATCGATCGATCGATCTATCTATCTATCTATCTATCTATCTATCTATCTATCTATCTATCTATCTATCTATCTATCTATACTGCTTTATATACTGCTTTTCAACTAAAAAGTTCACAAAGCGGTTTACAAAGAAAATGAAAAAAGAATTAATGGTGTAGATCAGAGGTGCAGATCCAAGCTGACCCATTGGGGCTGCTGCGGGTAAAGGTGAAAGAAGGTAAAGGGTAAAGGGAAAAGCAAGATACAGGGAAAAGCAGAATACCTCAGTTTTTCTGCTCTGCCCACAGTGGTTCAGAAGGGAAGGTGCTGATCGCTTGCTGCAGTGAAGCTCCCTGCAAAACATTAGCCTCTAGCTATGCCTCTAGCTATGCCACTGGCGACAGTCACAGGGCTGTTCCTAGAAGTAGAAGGTGCTGCAACCAGATGAATCCATCAAATTGCCCAGCAATGCACAGAAAGCAAGTTTTTCTCATTTAAATTGTTGGCAAAAATATTGCAATACAGATTTTCTTGGATGTTATGAACAGGATTGCTTGGTCGGTCAGTGAGGTGGTGCCTACCTGGTGATGTCATCCACAGCAGGTGTCCTAAACTCCTGGTCTACGGCCCTGGTCTATGGTGCATTGTTGGCCGGGCCACAGCAGGACTGGAGGCCAAAGCCCTGTTTGCTGTCAGTGAATGTACTGTGCATGCAAGCCTGGTTACTTAACTGCATGCCCAGATCACTCCTGCTTGGAGTTAACTGAGCAAGCTCAGCATGGGCGCTGTGCTGTACATGCTCAGATTGCTTCTGCATGGAGCAAACCGCACATGTGCAGCCCCGGCTGGTCCATGGAAAATTTTTATTCAATGGAAGTGGGCTGGGGTCCTGCAAAGGTTGAGGACCCTGATCTACAGCACAATCCTTTGCATGCTTACTCAGAAGTAAGTCCCCTTGTTCTCAGTGGAAATATTCCTTATTCTCATGAAAAAAAAATTCTGAGATTTATTCTCAGGAATGTGTATATAGGAGTGCAGTCCAGTTTCTGTTCTTTTGAATAACCCAGAAAACCTGGTACCAGGATTGACACCATGATAAAGGGAAAAGAAAAAGTTGGTTTTTAAAAAATATCAGGGCAAAAATTCCATTTTTAAGAAGGAGGAATTTTTCCCCAATTTTCCAGGTTAAAAAACTTCAGTATTTTTTTAGGATGAATTGTTAAATGCTTTTAATATTGTGTTTTAAAATAATATTATGACACAATCCAGAATTGCACTTGGGTTACCCTATCTATCACTGGGCTGACCCAACTGCAAAATGGGCCACCCTAGTAACTCTGGAAAAGGCTTGGGGCAGCCTAAGGCAACATACCCTACAATCCAGAGTAACTATAGGAAGACATAATAGGCACTTACTCTGGATTGCTTTGTGCATTTCCCATAAATTTCCCATAGGTGGCACCATAACTACATCGGTGTGAAAGGTCCCGTAGTTACTCTGGATTGTAGCCATAGGCTGCCCCAAGACAGGCTGCCTCAAGACAGGTGTTACTCTGTATCCAGAGCCTGTTTCTAGGACAGAAATGCTTTCTTCCAGCTCCTCAGAGTTATACCACCTCAGAAACACGTATAACAATGAGTAGATCCATAGGGGTCCATGATAAGGCAGAGTAAGAATGGCAGTGTTGACCAAAAATCTGAGTTCTTGGCCAGACTTGCTGCAACCCCTGCCTCTTACCTTCAAAATATGGCACAACTAGGGCATCCAATAACCTGAGGATACAGCAGGCCACTCCAAGAAGGTATTGGCATCTCATCAAGGACTCCTTATAAGGCAGGCACCGCAGCTGTTCCTTGTTCAGTGTGATTTGAGGGGGATCTCCTCAGGAGCAAGCCCTCCCCAGGTGTCACTAACTTTGCATGCTCTGGAGCAGTTAGGGCAGCCTAGGATTCCTGACTCTTGGGATGCAGCATAACTTTCTGCTCTGGATTCAGAATAGTTGGGGCAGCCCAGCTAGGGCACTCCTCACTGCCCTCACTCTGCCCTCACCCCTACTGTCAGTGGTAAAGCTTCCCATTCAGGATGCCCTGATAGACACGATTGACCCTAGAGAGCAGTGCTCATCCCTGTTACAAAGCCAAAGAGCCAGACTTGTCAGAAGACATTTGTGTGGTCATGTGGCCACTGCCAAAGACGCATGGAATGCTTTTACCTGAAAAATTAGAAGTATAAGGGTATCTAAAAGCCTAAGTTCTGGAAGCCTAGCTGGAGAGCTTGGGACGGTATTTCAGGAACCAAACGATCAGGTCTCAATACTTGTAATTGATAACCCTTGTTGTGAATCATAAATGACAATGATTACAAACTGTTCGAAGCAGAGCCAGGCTAAAACTTCCCCCTGCTATCTTAAATCATCTGATAACCTGTCAGTCTAGTCTGACAAATCCGACAGCCTTGCAGCAACTGTTTTAAAATATTCCTCTCTGCAATGATAAGACTATTAATTTGGGGACAAGTGTTGATCAGGACATTATTTGCCTCCTAAGCCATTAAGGTTGCAATCCTAATCCCCCAATTAGGCTGGCCTAAGTGCCAGCCCAAGTCCTGTGCTGACCCAGAGGTGTCACAAGAATGCCATAAAACACTTTTACTCCACACTTGGGGGAGGGCTAGGCCAGTGCAAGGTCATGCACTTGCCTCCCTACATTGCCACAGGAATGGGAAGACTGATGGGTTGTGTTGGCCTAAGTTATGATTTCCCCTAAGCCAGTGATTTTCAACCATGTGCTACTGTACATTGATATGCCATGAATGGTCTGCTGCTGTGCTATGGAAGTTAAGGGGGCTGATTCATTATTTTTCATGCTTCTTGGGGGGGGGGGTTCTTTCCTTATCAACTGTCAAAAAACTGATGGTGCATCAGTTTTGTAATTTTGACACCTTAGCAGTGTGTCTAGAGATGAAAAAGTCTGAAAATCACTGCACTCAGCACTGTCTATATTCTAGTTTCCTTTCAAAGAAGACTTCTGGGAAGGGCAGAGCTCAGGCAACTTAATTAATGACAGTGTATCTCTGAGCATACGTAGACTGCTCTTGGACAGGAGAGTAACAGATTTGTGTTTGATCCTTCAGCTTCATTGACACTTGTAAAGCTTGAAAAGGAGAATATTGAATGATGGCTGACTGTGAACCCAATCCTATGCATGTCTACACAGAAGTAAGTCCCATTGTAGTCAATGTGGGTAACTTCCAGGTAAATGTGAATAGGACTGCAGCCTGTGATGGCTTTGTTTTTTTTTAAATCCAAGGGAATATCCATTGTGCATTTACAATCCTTTCTTAATAATCCTTCTGAGATGCCTTATGAGATGGAGCCTAATGATCTTCCAGTCAATTTTTTCCCCATGCATAATGATTTCTCATTGGATTTGGACACTTCAGCATTTTAAGAGTGTGATGAGAAAAATTAGAGAGTTGTTTTTCTTTTGGAAGAGAAGATCTATGAGAGAAGTGCGCTCATAGGTGGCATCTTTGGAGCAAAAGGAAAGAAACATTTGAGCCATTGATGGCTGGCTGAAGGGCAATTAAAACTGTCTTAGTATAGATTTTCTGTATGGCATGGAAAGCAAAGAAGGTCAGGCTGGTGATGAGATTTATGAAGACAGTGCACATTAGTGCCCACTTCTACTTTTGGAGGGGAGTGTTTGGCAGTGACACAAGATGAGGTTCCATTTCATTATTTATTTTTAGCCATTTCAAAACATTTTCTGGTGTTGTTTTTCTGCAGCGCAGGATGCTGACCATGAAAAACAGCAGCAGCAACAACAACAGAGATTCCAAATGGAGCCAATGTTGTTTGCTGAGTGGGCCACTGCATTTGAACATGGGAGACCCTGATTCAGTAATGGTGGTGGTGGTTTCTTCTTCTTCTTCTTCTTCTTCTTCTTCCTTCCTTCCTTCCTTCCTTCCTTCCTTCCTTCCTTCCTTCTCCTCCTCCCCCTTCTTCTTCTTCTTCTTCTTCTTCTTCTTCTTCTTCTTCTTCTTCTCCTCCTCCTCCTCCTCCTCCTCCTAGCTGGTGACTGGGGAGAAGGTTGTCTGCAACAAATACCCTGACAGAAGTGCTGCTGGATTTCATGTGTCATTCATGATACACTTCCATTCTTTGCGACTGATGGTAATGGCACATGATGGCACCTTGTGGCACCTGCAGTACTTTGCCTGTAGGTACGTCCTTCCCTGCTTCAAATCTCTACTCAACCATGGAGCTCACTGGGGACCATGGGCCACACACTCTCTTATCCTATCACACACCACAAAGTTTTGCGTGTGGAAGGACCTTGTATGTCACTCAGAATTCCTTAGAGGAACAACTAATAAGCAACCATTATACACAAAACTAGGACTGTTTTCAGCCAGTCTTCTGCATTTAATATCTGCTACTCAAAATATGATAGTTATGATGGCAGGGACAAATATAGCCAAGACAGGCTTTGGCAGAGTCCCTTGCCCACCACAGACTTCACCTTGTCCAAGACAACTGCTGAACTCCTGTGCTGGTGGCCATGGTCAATGTACCACCAGGCAGCAAGTAAGGTACAGCAAGGTTGGGGCAAACAAGACTTTGCCCCATGGCTTCCAGAACCTAGTGTTGATACTTGTGCAATGCTCCCAGGATTCTTCCAGTTAATTCCACCAAATTATTTTTTTGGTGTATGCATTTTGTGTATGCGCCAGCATGTACTTATGAAGGTTGCTCTCCTTGTTTCAGTCTAATGAGAACAAATGTTTATATAGGTATCTATATGTGGGACAATTTCTGGGAAGTTCTCAAGATTTTCCAGAATCCTTGGAACTTCAATTTGATGTATTGGTGAAATGTCTATGATATACAACCTCTTCCTTACAGTAGCATAGCTCAAGGGGGAGCAAAGTTTTGTAGGTTTTGTAAGTTTTGTAGAGAGCTTTACTGCAGCGTGCAAGCAGCTTCTCCCTCCCATTTGAAGCTATCCAGGTGGGGGAGCAAAACAGAGGTGTCTGCTTCCATTTTGTTCTCCTAGAAAACATGGAAAACATAGTGTTCTGGGAAGAAGGACATCCTGTTAAAACTGCCCAGTCCAACCTGCTCCACAGGGGCATGTGCTACATCTTGCTAAAGAGTGTAGGGTCTTGAAAGCATCCTTGAGATAAGGGAACATTTGCTCCTTGACCCAAGTTGTTGCTGGTCTGGTGGGTTTATTTGGACGTACGACCTGTGACTGGACCTGGACAGATGGTTTGACACCAGGAAGGGGGATTGGATATTGGTGGCATAGCTTCCATCAGTTCAGCCCCCTTCCAAACCTCTGCCCCAGTCTCCTCACTATTCCCCCCTTTCCTGCCTCATCCCACCCCCAATACAGCCACCTCTATGCTGATGTACTGGTTCCAGGACCTGTTGGTCAGTCATTGGAACGTGGTCCTGGCTTCATACCACTTGAGGTGGCCACCATGCCATGCTGTGTGGCACATTGCCTTTTGCAATAGTCTGGAGTATGGGAATAGTCTGGGACAGCAATGGGTCATTAGCGTTGTGCCTGGGGCTGCAATCCTATTCTCCAGTTAAGCTGGCATAAGCCCCGGCATAAGTCCTGTGCTGACCTGGGGGTGTCACACAAGT
The DNA here is from genome assembly GCA_030015325.1 of Cryptoblepharus egeriae. Lineage (NCBI taxonomy): Eukaryota > Metazoa > Chordata > Lepidosauria > Squamata > Scincidae > Cryptoblepharus > Cryptoblepharus egeriae. The sequence goes on along the minus strand of JAREYC010000003.1, from coordinate 10,030,076 downwards.
GCTGTAAGACACTTTCTATCCCACTCCTTGAGGGTAAGACCAGTCACAGGCAACACCACCATGGGAAGATATATCAGGTGAAGTTTACTGGCCTAAATTGGTTAGGATTGTGCCCTGTGTCTATAGTATGTATATTTGTAGAGTAGGTACTAGAAACTGCAGGCAGTTTTAAACTAGGATAATTGCTGGTCTCAGTATCAGATAACCAAAGTGAGGATCCAGCCCATCCCAGTTTGGACAGTTCATATATTGGGTCTCCACTGTGACTTATTGCTGAATCTCTAGACATTGCTTATTAGGTATTAAAATAAGATACTTAAGGAAACTAATGAATGAAATGAAGGATTATTCACCTTGGCAAGAGCAGCTGTTCCTCATGCGCAGACACCTAATCCTCAGTAGCCTAAGCTCCTGCACTTTGTTGGGTTCAGGAAATATGATTAGTAAGCTGAGAAAATGGGAACCTTGAAAGGCAGTAATAACCTTTATTTTTATTGTATTTGCTAAAAATGTAACACTTCATCCACTCCTACCCTTCCCTCCCATCGGGGCATCAAACTGAAAAGGCATGAGCGAGATGGGGGGAGAGTCTGATGCTTCAGAAGGGGATTCAAATCTCTTTCCCATTCTGTCTTCCTTGGATCAATGCCAGTACTTTCGGTGGTTCAAGTCCAAGGAGAGTAAGGGGCATAGAGGCTATGGAAAAAGGAAGATAGTCAGAATTTTTAGACTGTGAGCCCTTTTGGGACAGGGACCCATTTGCTATTATTTTTTTTTCATTTTCTTTGTAAACTGCTTTGTGAACTTTTTAGTTGAAAAGTGGTATATAAATACTGTAGATAGGAAGGTCTCTGTGGACCTAGTCCTAGGACAGGATCTCGGCCAACTTAGGAATCTCAGCCTATCAGATTCTAGCACTGCATCCCGTTTCTGGTGTTATTTAAGCTGTTTTGAATCTTAGAACAGCTTTAAGCCTTGAAATGGCATTAAAAGTATAAGAAATAATTTAGTTAAGAAGCAGAAGGAGATTTAAAGAAAGATAGGAAACATGCTGTAGGTATGGCTTTTACCAAAGACATTTGTGACCATTGGGGTATACCAGCACCACCACACACCCATGGAACGCATGTTGTCATGATGCCATGTGGTGTCATGATGTCTTCATGCACTTAGGCTCTTCACAGCCGGCTAGAAGAACCCTCCAGCTGTCTGAAAAGAGCACATGCACAGCTCACCTGCAGCCATGCACGTGCCCTTCACAACTAGCCTCAGGGTTTCTCTGGCAGGCTGTAGAGAACTTTGTTGGGTTCAAGAAATATGATTAGTTAGCTGAGCAAATGGGAACCTTGAAAGGCAGTAATAACCTATGAGCGACATATGTCACTCAGCAGCTGAGTCACATGCCATGCACATGCCCTTCTGAGCTGGCCAGGGAGCATTCTCCATTTGGCTTAGAAGGGTACATGCATGGCTCAGCTGGAACCGTGCACATGCACTTCTGAGCCAGCCAGTGTGTGTTCTCTGGCTGACATAGAAGGCTGCTGGGGTGGGAAAAGTGCTAGGTGGGTGGGTGCACTTGTGCACACCAGTAGATGTGCACCTATGGCATGGGACACCTCATGCCATATACATGGTATGCTTCTGATGACCATTCATAGGGCACCCTGACTTATCTGGTTACCAGTGGTATAGCTAGAAGGGGTGCAAAGCACTAGGTTTTGTGGAGAGCATGCAAGCAGCCCCTTCCCTTCGGATTCATTTGGGACCAGTAGAAGAAAATGGTGGTTTTTCTCTAGAAGACTGAAATGGCTCCAAAGAAAAGGGGTAGAGGCTGCTTGCATGTGCAATGATATGCTAAGCAAAAAGTGTTTTAGCTACGCCATTGCTAGGTACCATTATAAGAACCTTTATACAGGCTTCTGCTGTCCCTTTAAAAAGAAAAGGATTCCTGGGTGCTTGCTGATCTTAACAGCCCCCTATTCTAACACCACTGAAATCAACCTGACAGTTCCTTTTCCTCATTTCAGAGGTGCACAAGACTTGTCACTCACACTTCGCTATGCCAGGGAAAGGAGGCCAGGTGTCTTTGAGGTGCCAGATTTCATGACAATGTCATCTGACAATTGAGTTTAATCCAAGACACATCCAACACCTATTAAAGGATGCAGACTTGCCCTGTATAAAGCCACACATTCTTCTTTTTCTTCCCCTATAGCCACCTAGATTTGGCTTCGGCACACAGCGGAATGGAGTGGTAATGAGATGGCTGAATGGGATGTGGTGAACCATGTTGCTAAATGCTCTTCATGGAAGAAATTCCACCCGGAAACAGAACAATAGCACAGCGAGACACTCACCCAAGGACAGCATACATCTTTATCTGTGATAAGGAAGGCTCTATCTGGTTAGCCCCCTGTTAAGATTCTGAGATTCTGCTTTTCCATAATAGTTGTTTCATTGTACCCATTGCAATTAGAGGTAGCGTAGGAACAAACATTGGTGATCTGATTGTTATTTAATCATATAATAAATATGATTAATCATTTAATAAATATTTAAATATTTAAATAAATATTTGCACCAACCAAGGCTGCAACACTGGTGGTTTTTCAGTGCTGTGACCCACACTTTTCAGTGCCATGACTCAGTTTTTCCTCCACAGTGGGATGAATCACAACTTATCCTTTAGTACAATGGCGCCTCACGTAAAGAATGCCTCACGTAAAGTATGTTTCACGTAACAAACAAAAATTTCTCCTGGATTCTGCTTCATGTAAAGAATATGCTTCATGTAAAGAACTCATTCGTTGGTAGTAGGGGCAGACAGCTGGCCGGCAGCCTGTTCAAAAAGCGTCAGGGCTGCCTAGCACACCTGCCCATAGTGAAAGCAACACTTCCATGCTGTTCCTCCTGTGGCTGGGTGTCCGCTGGGCAGAGGGAGAGGAGAGCAGTGGAGAAGAGGGAAGCAGCTCAGGGCTGGCCAGAAGGGAGCAGGGGAGAGAGATGCTCAGGATGGAGAGAAGGAGAAAGGGGGGAGACACTTTAAAGGTGTCTTGGATTGCAGCCTCCTAACCATGTCTACCCAGAAGTAAGCCCCATTGTGTTAAATGGGTCTTACTCCTGTGTTAAATGGGTCTTATTCCCAGGAAAGTGTCTTTAGGACTGCAGCCTAAGTAGATTTCATAGGATCATGCACACTGAATGCATGTTTTGAATTCAATCCCAGTGTTCTGTCATCATTTTTACATCCAGTTAATATTTTTATATGAATATTTTGGGGGTTCTGGAACCAATCGTCTGAGTTTCCATTATTTGCTATGGAAAAAACCGCTTCAAGTAAAGAATGTTTCACGTAAAGAACATGCCTCTGGAATGAATTAAATTTGTTACATAAGGCGCCACTGTACTTCCATACCTCATTGGAAGGGATGCTTCCAGGTTGTGCTAGGATGGTACCCTACACCATTGGTGACCGAAGGCCTCAGAATGCTCCACAGAAGCAACTGGAAGGAACTTCTTTTCCAACAGCAAGTTGTGTCTGCAAACTGAATGTTCACCCCCAAATGGAACTGAATTGACACCCCCCCCCAAGTCACCACAGGGCTTATGCCCGCCTAAGTGGAGGTAGGATGGCAGCCTATGTGCTCAGCTTGTGCAAATCTACCTTAGGATTGTGCCCAAGAAACTCTTTCTTGCACAAACTGGAAGGACTTCTTTTCCAATCAAGTGTGTTGTAATTTGTTAAATTGCATACGTTGAACTTAAGCAATGTTCGCTCAGTTTTGCAACCAGTCTTCTGGCTACTATAGACTGGGACAGAGGGACTGAGATGGAAATGTGCTTTTAAGGCCCTGGAATACCAACATGTGAGCAGCCAAATGGATTCTGAATTTTGAATTAAAAGATGCTCACACTTCATAATGGGGTTATGTAGCCCTGTGCAAAATGTTTGAAATCCCATTAATCTTTTCCAGGTTCTTTCAGCATAACTCTGTTGGCTCATTGGATGCCCTGGGCATCTTTTTCACTTTTGTGCCAGTCCTTGACAAAGCACAGGCTCATTTGCTGCTGCTTTCCTTCCCTGCAGCTTCCCAATAAGCAGCCACTCAATCCTTCAACTGATCTCCTTGAATGGGTTTTTTCTTTCCCCTGAAAAGCGCCTTCCCAATTAGCTTCTAAGGAGCAGAAAAGTCACCTTAATTTGAGGATAGGCTAATAACAAGAGTGAAAAACTCCATCACCTCAAATGAATTAATCCAGAAAAGGAAACGAAGCAATTTGGGATGCAAACTATACTTGCTTTTGTCCAATGTAGATGTGCAGAGTTCTAGTGTCCAAGGCACATTGTGTGCAAGAGGATAAAATTATGACATGAGGCTGCAATCATAAGCTCCAGTTAGGCCAGTATAAGCCATGTCATAAGTCCAATGCTAACCTGAGGGTGTCACAAAAGTACCACAAGACAATTCTACCCTACTCCTGGGGCGGGGGTTAGGCCAGTGTACAAGCATACGCCAACCTCCCTCCACAGATATGTCAGGTGAGTTAAGCCAGCCTAAATATCTTAGGATTGCATGCGTAGATTCCTTACATTTATTTTTCACCATTCATTCTCTTGCTTTGGATCATAACGTAGATGGATGTAGATGGATAACGCAGAATAAAGCATGTACTTACTGTGGTGCCATAACCAGACAGTGGGAGACCTGAATGAGAAGTTGTACATGGGTGAATGGGAGAGAAGCATAGTTACTGGAGGCTTTACCAGGGTGATCATACTGCCAGAAATTTCCAGATTTGTCCTCTTTCTTAGCCTTCTGTCCAGGTGTCCTCCAAAAGGGCATTTTGTCTTCCATTTTGGCTTCATTTTGGAACTTTGCTGTGCAGTACCCCATCATGTCATATGTCGTTGGATCGCGTTGAAGAGCAGAATCCAATGAAAAAATCAGTTTTGAAATATCTCTTTCCTATCAAAAATTATGGCCAAATAACTAAAAATAAAAAATATGCATTGACCTCTATGAGAAAGTGAAAGTGGCAGAATTTGGCACTGCTCAGGCCACCCTATCTGTGAAGAACTTTAAAATTAAGAGCCTATACCTTGAACTGAGCCCAGAAACCTCCTGGTAACCAGTACAGTTGAAATAGAGTAGGGGCAAAATCCAGAATAACTACGGGGAATCCTTGCTCCAGTGTAAGAACAATTTACTCTGGATTCGAATATGAATTTCCCATAGGTTTTCAGTAGGAGGTGCAGTAACAACAGGTGCATGTAATGTCTCTTACGTGCTCCTGTAGTTACTCTGGATTTGGGGGTAGGCCAGTTTTTTGTGAAGTGAAAGGGACAATGACTGATGGAGAACCCCCAGGGGTAGTGAGGGATGCTCTCCACCCCCCTACTCTCCTCGCAGAGTTGCTCAGCTGTGGGAATATGAAAACCTTTTTGAATCAAAAATCCGCAACTTGCTGCACAATAAATGTGTTAAAAATAGGATTATTATTCCCCAGACAACTTTGCCTTCATTTGAAATAGGAGGAAGAGGAACCCCTGACTGCTTTTTCTAAGCAACTGGCTTGATTTATGCCTCTACTATAAATGTTGTTCCATCAGAAATACTATTTTGTTTTCCAGAAGCACCAAGAATAGGACTCAGACATCCATTAAATCTAAATTTTTAATGACATACTGTGGGTTTTTTTCAGCATTTAATGATCTCTGCTGCTCAGATGCAAGATTGAACCCTCTTCCATATTGCTTGCTGGCTGCTTGGTCACCTATTCAACTTTCCTAATGGACACCATTTATCCAAGTAAGGCTGTTAAATTTAGACTCGAGGCTTCACAGGTCAGAATTTCTCCAAACAAATCATTTGCAAGACTCCTGCTGCTTCCCTTCCTTTCAGCAATTTGACTGCAATTCCAACAAAATGAAATTTTTTTGTTATCAGATGCAGTCTTCCCTGTTGTGATCATAAATAATAGCTGATGGAAATGTAAAATATAAATATTTTACCAACCCAGAGCACCGACAAATAATTTTTTTGGATACATTTTGGAATTAATCAGATGCACATGAGATGGCTGAATATGAATTAATTCTTTGCAGAGTGTTCAGTATTCTCTATAGATTTTGGAGGAATCTGGTGGTTTTCTTTATCCCACTGTCTGAACTTGAAATCTATTTTGAACTTAGTATAATCTAACTACCGGGTATGGACACTCATCACTGTTATACTCCACTTGAATTACCAGATCACATGTTTTCAGACATATGGAAATGAAACATATATATTTCTGACTCCGGCACTGACTTGCAACTCGAGGCTCTTACCAGAAAAGTGTCACAACTTGTATAAATACAGTTCATGAAGACTTATCATTTTGGGTCCACCATTTAGTAACTTGTGCTTGCTTACTATGATTTTTGCTGCTTCTGTGTCAGAATTTTCAAGGCTTGGTTTGTGTATTGTGCATGCACGCGCATGTGTGCTCAATGAGCACTGTTTGGGCTGTGAGCTTTTGGCACGATACTCATGTTCTTGGATTTACAACTCATGTTTTAACATAACAGGATTATTTTAAGCACTGACATCTGTCCATCGTAGTAAGTAGGAACAGAAGGTTGGCCTTGCTGGATCTAGTCCATTTAATCCAGAATTTACTCTTCAGCAGTGGCCAATCAGATGCTCAAGGGATACCCACAAACAGAAGAACTATCTTCTTGCCAGACTGTATCAAGGCCCATCTAGTCTCAAACTCTGGCTGGGATTCATATAAATAAATTATACTCATTTAATTCATTATGTCTTTCCCTCCTTTTTTCTCATTTTATTACATCACATCAATGTCTGTCTGTCTGTCTGTCTGTCTGTCTGTCTGTCTGTCTGACTACAGTATTTATGTACACTTTTCAACTAAAAAGTTCACAAAATGGTTTACAAAGGATGCAATCCTAAAGACACTTTCTTGGGAGTAAGACCCATTGAACACAATGGGGCTTACTTTTGAGTAGACGTGGTTAGGATTGTGCTCAAAGAAAACAAAAAAAAAAAATTCTCCCTCTAATTTCATTCTACATAAAAGCCTTTGAACACAATCCTAACCATGTCTACTCAAAAGTAAGCCCCATTGTGTTCAGTGGGTCTTACTCCCAGGAAAGTGTCATTAGGATTGCAGCCTTAACCTGTGTGTAAGAGGGTCTGCGTCTTCTGGCCAACATTCTTGATCAGTCGAGCAGGCTGCAGTGATACAAATGTCAACATTTCAACTGTCAACTGTCCACTGATAACCGGCCAGGCTGAGAAGAGGCAACGGGGCAACTGAGGAAAGCAACTGAGGAGAGGTGGCAAAAGGGCAGTTGAGATGCTGGAAAGAGGACTGGTTTTTTATTAATGGGTGTTGTTATATTGTACCTCTGCAAACAACAGCTGTGGACTGTTACTTCTTACTTTATAAAGTTGTCTGACTTGTGCTCCTTTCATTATACAGCTATTTCAGCCCTAACTGAAATTGTAAAGCAACATTAAATGGAACCTGATATCCTAAGCACCTGTTAGGAGCCGCAGTGGCTCTCATATGTTCCTGGGAGCACTGAAAGATTGTGTGCATGCTGTTGGGGTGGGTGGGTGGGAAATGCTGTTTTTTTCATTCCCCAAGCACTGAAGAACAGTTGGTCAAAATCAAGTAGCAGCATTCTTTCTGAGTTGTACTATTTTGTTTCTTTGATCTTAAATGGTGAGGGACCTGTTTCGCTATCCCACTGTTGCACTGAGCAATGGTATCCCAGTAGGGAATAGGAGGGATGCTGCCGATGGGATTCCCATCAGCACAATGGGAGCTACAGTGCACCTGCTGCAAATAAAGATACATGGAAATTTCACTTCTGTTATTTTTCCTCCTTACCTTAACCATTCTTAGATGTTTCAGCTGGGAGATAACCTGAACTTTGGTTTGAATTTTATATTGCATGAAATTTTGAGACCAGTCTTAGGGTTGCCTGCTGCAGTTGTGGTGTCGCTAGGGTTTGCGTTACCTGGCGAAAGAGGTAAATTATACATCAAACAATTATACATCTGCTGTAAATTATACATCAAACAATAGGTAACATGATGGTATGATTCCTACAAACTGCAATTTTAGCAATTTTGGGCACATTGTGACTAGTGGTGTCACATTGAGGATGTCGCCTTACTAATACCTAGTGACCTGCAAAAGGCAGGGATAACACAAAGGTGTTAATCCTTATAAGGAAAAATAACTTTGCTTTTTGCAAGTCCCTACTAATATCTTATTGATTCTGTACTGTATCATAATAGCATCTCATTAGCTCTTGGAACTCTCAGGGTGCAATCCTAATTAATTTAGGCCAGCACAACTCATCCATCTCCCTGTTCCCATGGTGGTGTGGGGAGGCTGACCAGGATGACCGTACAGAAAGGAGGCCTGTACATTTAAGCATTGTATTGAAGAGGGAATTTAGGCAAGTTTAACTCAAGATAGAAGGGTTTAAAAAGCAGCACCAACCTAAAGTCCCAATACTTAAAGGTACATGCACCCTGTCCTCCATTATATATGGTCATCCTGACGCCAGCATATGTGCATGAGCCTAACCCCTCAAGGACTGGCGCAAAAATATCTCATGGCCCTTTTGTGACACCCCTATTCTAGCACGGAACTTGTGTCAGGACTTATGCTGACCTACCCAGAGATTATGATTGTAAGGTACGCTTCAGTGATCTGTTATAAATTAAAGAAATGTATTTTTTGTTACATACAAAAATTATGTTTTTGTTTTCTGGTTTGTTGGCTGTAATTTTTGGTAGAATGGAGATATTTCATTCATTCATTCATTCATTCATTCATTCATTCATTCATTCATTCATTCATTCATTCAACTATATCCCAGTTTTCATCTTTAAAAAAGGAAATCCAAGGTGGCTAACAACATTTAAAACAACAATAAAATTCTATTGAAACTATTTAAAAACAATAAATACAATTAAAATACTATTAAACTATACAAAAACAGCAAAAACTATAAAACCTATTAGAAACAGGCAAGCAACAATACAATAACCTTAAGCATCCAAAAACCTTCACATACATGTCTACATGAAAGAGTTTTCAGGTCTTGCCAGAAGTATAGCAATGATGGGGCTTTCCTTAATTCAATGGGGAGGGGGTTCAACAGAGTGGGAGACACCACCAGTAAGGACCTGTTTGTGGCTGTCATCCCTCTCACTTCTTTCAATGAGGCACAATCAACAGGACCCCTCAGATGACCTCAGAGAGCAGACTGGATTGTATGGAAGCAGGTGGTCTCTTAAATATGCTGGTCCCAGTCTGTGGGTGGCGGAAGTGGTTAAGATGCTGTCCCAGTTAACCAGAAGGCCAGGGTTCAAGTTCCCGGTCCCCACAAGAAAGGGGGAGCTCCTGTCCTTAGCCCAGCTCTGCGATGCAGCTAGAACCCATCGTATTGGCTCGGCTTTTCATTGGACTATTTCAGTGGCATGGAGAGGGGGGATTTGCTGTTTGGGTAACAGCCTACCTTCTATATCAATCTACCCAGGCTTTCATGCTTCGCATGCAGCGTCAAGCACAATACCATAGTCTTTCAAGACTGATGGATGCTAAGATAGGCTGTTTAGGACTTATAAGTTACAGTCAACACCTTGAATTGGTCCCAAAAAGGAAAGAGCAGCCAGTGTAATAATTGGAGCAGTGGTGTGGCAGAGTCAAACCACCAACTTCCAGCAACCACACGAGCTACCACATTCTGAAATAGCTATAACTTCCGAACCGTCTTCAAGGGCAGCCCCATGTAGAATGCACTGCAATAATCTAGTCTTGATGGTGCCATGTCATGGACTAGATCCGACTGAGGAAGGTGTACCTCAGGTGGACTGAGGCAGGTGGACACAGCTGGTATACCAGCTGAAGTTGGGCAAAGATGCTCCTGGACACAGCTGACAGATGGGCATTGAGGAGCAGCTAAGAGATCCAGGATCACCACCAAGCTGCAACCCCATTCAGTATCAGGTGATAGTCCAGCACATGCATCATGGATTTCTGAAGCAGGAGGATCTTTTAAATTGCATTGTGCTGTAAATTGCACATCAAATGGTATGTACATGATGGCATTAGATTTTAGAGATTTTAGTTACTAATGGTGCTACACACCCCTAGTGCACATCACCCCCTCTGTGAACATCACACACTGTGAGCCGCACCCCCCATGACCCTATTGATGCCATTGTGCAACAGTGGCATAGCTAGAGGGCTTGCAAAGCACTAAATCTGGCACGACATCTTGCCATATGTGCAAGTGGCACCTACTTTTCCCAGCTATTCTTTTGTTTGCCTCTCTCTCGCTTTAGTCCTCAGAATGGCTCTGAAGCGGAGAGTGAGGGTCTTTGCTTGCCATAGTGGTATCCTGCAAAACTCACACTTTGCATCTCCTCTAACTACACTACCGGTGTGCAAAAACCTCCTTGAAAAATGTGCTACCTCTTTTCTAACTCATTAAAATTCCCTTTAAAATTCTCAGATGTGTAAGTATAATGTGGGGTTGCAGCTGATAAGAGACACAGCAAGGTGAAGCCATTTCCCTATTCAAACATCGGAAGCCAATGTTGTTATATCAGTGCATGTATTTCCATAGGCAGCCACACCTCAAATACATACCGTAGCTCTGAGAAGACAAATCAGATAGTTCATTTTGACAGCATTAATTCAGAAGCACAAACAGAGATGGGTTTTTTTCTCCCTAAAGAGCAAAATTCAAGTGTAATATATTTCATCTATATGGCAGGCAAGTTTGAGAGTGTTTAATGAATAACGAGGAATTTTTTGTCTTTTATTTTTATTTTACCTGTGATTTGCCTTAGGAAATAAAAAAAAAAATCAGTCCAAAGTAATTTCCATAATGAAAGAAAGATGGTGCTATTATAAAACATGACTGATAGTGATGTGCTCTTTGGGAGAAAACTGATATTCTGTAACCAAATTCACCAACTGTATATTTAAAAAAAACTGGTATACTATATAAAAGATTGAACACGATGATCCAGAAATCACAATTAAAATTTGTGCAACATTTAAAAAAGCATAAATATGGGATGCAAATAATTCTCTTTCCATGGTAGAATCAATTGAGACAGAATACAGTATATTAAAGATATTCCTTACTATATATTACTTTATAAGTGGTTTTTTTTTCCCCTGGAGGTGCAAATGGACAGCTTCAGTGTCAGATGAAACTGCTAAATGATCCTCTATTGCAGCGGGAAGAGAGACAATTAACGAGAGATGCCTAATGAAATATGCAGTTTTCCATAAAAGCCCAGATTAGTTGTTGTTACAGTATTAGTAAATCACTCATCTTTTGGGGTAACATATATTTGTCTGCCTTGTTATTTCTTTGTCACTATTTTATGATCTCCGTCACCGAATGAAAAGCATGCCTAGATCTGGGTGTGGATGCCCATGTTTCATTTTTGCTCTCTCCTTGGTTTCCCTTTCCTGATGGCTCCTTGCCAGCGTTATGTTTCATCATAAATTATATATCCCACATGTCACAGATGCTATCTCAGTTATTTCTGAAGATATCGTTGGGAAGCCATGCTGCGCTTGATTCACTACCGAAAGAAACAGGATGTTGAACTAATCAGTTATTGGATTCTTATCACATTTTAAGCCATGGCACTTGGAACATCTCCGTTTTGAGCCCTGTACCCTGTCCATCCTTTGATGTGCATTGGGTAAGTCAGAGTGTTGGACTTAGGGCACAATCCAGAGTAACTACAGGGAGTTCTTGCTCCGGTGTAAGAACAATATGCTCTGGATTGCAATATGAATTTCCCATAGCTTTTCACTAGGTGGTGCAGTAACTACGGGGACACATACAGCCCAATCCAGAGCAACTAATCTGTCCACATAAGAGCCCTTAGGTTGCCCTACCTAACACTAGGTTGGAGCAACTGCAAGATGCTCCAGCCCAGTTACTCTGAAGGAGGCTTAGGGCAGAGCAAGGCAAGATAGGGTGCCCTAAGAGAGGTGGACCTGCTCTGCCCTAACTGGGGCAGCCTAAGCAGCTCAGGAGAGGCAAGTTGAGGGCATGTTTAGCATTGCCTAGGGCAGAGCAGTTACTCTGTATCCAGAGCCTGTTTCCAAGGCAGAAATGCCCTCTTCCAGCCCTCAGAGTTATACCACCTCAGGAGCAGGTATAGTAATGAGTAGACCCATAGGGGTCCATGATAAGGCCTGAGTAAGAATGGCAGTGCTGACCAAAAATCTGAGTTCCTGGGCAGCCTAGCTGCAACCCCTTCCTCTCAACCTCAGGATATGGAACAAACTACGGCTGCCCACAAACCTCAGGATACAGCAGGCCACTCCAAGAAGCCCCTTGTATTCACTGTAGAATGTACTGGCATCTCATCAGGGACTCCTTATAAGGCAGGCACCCAGTGGCGTCACCAGACTGGTGCGGCTGGTGTGGGCTGCATTGGGTGAAGCGCTCCGTATGGGGTGATGTGCCGGAGGAGTTTGACTGTCCTTTGGCAGGCCCCGGGCATCAGCACACTCATTCAGGCCTGCTCCAAGGCGGAGAATCAGCCAGAAGCCGACACTTGTCTGAGGAGCTGGCCTGAACGGCCATCTGAGGTGCACTGCGCAGAAACACACTGAGCATGCCGAACAGCTTTAGAGGAGACTTCCTTAGAGCAGAGAAAGTCCGCGCCTCTGCACAGCCATTTGGCCTCACTCAGGAGGCGGAGCGGCAGCTGAATGGCTTCAGAAAGAGTACTGCACAGGCACCAACTCTGACGCCTGCACAGTCTCCCCCGAAGCCAAAAGTCTTCAGAAAAGTACTGCGCAGGTGTCAGAGATGGTGCCTGCGCACTACTCTTTCTGAAGCCAGTTGGCTTCAGAAACAACTGCGCAGGCGCCAACTTTGGTGACTGTGCAGTCCAGGCGGGGGGGGGCGCATCCCAGGGATGACGCACCAGGTGATGTGCAGAGTCATGTCACCACTGTAGGCACCACAGCTGTTCCTTGTTCAGTGTGATCTGAGGGGTGTCTCCTCAGGAGCAAGTCTTCCCCTTGTGTCAATTACTTAGCATGCTCTGGAGCAGTTAGGGCAGTCCAGGCTTCCTGACTCTCTGGATTCAGCATAACTTTCTGCTCTGGATAAAGAATAGTTAGGAGAGTGCAGTTAGGTCAGAGCAGGCTGAATTTGCTCTGGATTGCAGCCATAATGTCTCTTACATGCTCCCGTAGTTACTCTGGATTGTAGGGTTACCCTATGCATCCAATACTAATCATGTCTACTCAAAAGTAAGCCCCATTGTTTTCAATGGATCTTACTCCCAGGAAAGTGTCTTTATGATTACAGCCCAAGTGGAAAACATGGTCCACCTGCTGAATTTTAGTCATACTTGATCATTGGTCAAAAATACCATCCATGGCTATCAGGAGATACAAGAAGCTGACCCTAAAGTTTCCTGCTTCTAAACATCTAATCAGAATGGTGGACACTTAAATCTAAAAATGTGATATATGGCATTATTTCAATCAGTGCATGTTTTATTCTGGCACTCATAGTCATTGCCATTACCAGGGCATTGCTAGCGAGGGGTGTGGCCCACACCAGGTGACATGCCCAGGGGGTGACACACACTGGGGAACCCCAAAAAAGCAACTTCATGATGGAGTTGAAAACCCCATCATGTCATATACCATTGGATTCATTTTGAAGGGTAGAATTGAATGCAAAAGTCAGTTTTGAAATAGCAAAAAGCTATGGCCTGTTAAGTGTTATGGGCATAAAACTAAAAAACAAAAGTATGCATTGGACTCTATGGAATGTGAAAGTGACTCTTATCTTGGCTTTACTCACAAGTGGGCAAACATGCCATAGTTCATTGGAAAGGGCAGACTGGGAGGAATCCAAGTCTGATCCAATGAACACAGCCCCCACAAATCACCCCAGAAGGAGGTCCCTGATGATTGCATTGAAATGAATTGAAAATGAAAGTGAACTGCACAGTTGTGTTTGCTAGCGAGTAAGCAAGCATGCCTTGGTTGGTGTGAGAAGTCAGTCCGGGGGACTACAAGGCTTCCTAAATGGTCCCCATCAGGGACTGCACTAGCATGTTTGAAAGGGGGCACCATTGAGGAGAGTGACATCCCTACCGACCACCATGGTTTGTAGACATAATCTCATCATGTTATATACTGATAGATTCGTAATTTACAGCAGAATGAAATGAAATAAACCACTTTGAAATATCTTTATTCTATTAAAATGTATGGCTAAAAAACCTGCGAACGTGGGGCAATAGCACATAACCAAGCCCACCATGTAGGTTGTTGCCCCACCCACTGCATAGGGGTGACACATTGGCCTCAGCACCAGTGACATGCACCCCTAGTTACAACCCAGCCAGTACACTTCTGACCTTATCTAATTCTTCATCATTCCAGTGGCAGTGCTATCCATACTGTTTCATTGCGTGATACTCAAATAAATGAGGGAAGGTCAAATGCAGTGGTTAGTTGTGCCAGCCACATGACCACGGAGACATCTTTGGACAACACTAGCTCTTTGTCCTTGTGAAGGAGATGAGCACCACTCCCTAGAGTTGGTCATGACTAGTAGAGTAACTTGTATGGGACACCTTTTTGCTGTACAGATCAGCATATATTTGAGATCTGCTTGTAGTGAAGTGCTCATTCGTAAACCATTCAACTACAGCTGTAATTTCCAACCTTTTCCATCTCAAGATGTTCAGAAGGATGTTATAATTTTCAAGGCCATCAGTTTCTTCACAACAGTTTTTTTGATAATTGACAAGAAACACTACACTGCCAGAGAGAGGGGTCCTATTCCCAATTTCTTGCTAATAAATTGCCCTCCCCGAAGCTGCATGGGACACATGTGGACTGTTTATGGCCCATAGGGTTGCCATAATTCTCTTCCACAAAACCAGGACAAGACCTCCTGTCAAACTTGCCAGTATGTGAAGGAAAAAAAAGCAGGCCTCCGTCAGTCTTGAAAGAATATGGTATCGTGCTCGGCGCTGCATACGCTGCATGCGAAGCACAAAAGCCTGGGTTGGATTGTTATGGGGGATAGGCTGTTACCCAAGCAGCAAATCCCCCCTCTCCACGCAACTGAATTAGTCCAATGGAAAGGCAGAGCCAATACGATTGGATCCAGCTGGCGTCACAGAGCTGGGCTAAGGACAGGAGCTCACCCTGTCTTGTGGGGCTGACCCAGGTCTCAAACCCTGGCCTGCTGGTTAACAGGCACAGCGTTTTAACCGCTTGCGCCACCCACAGCCCCTTGTGTATGTGAACACAATTCCTGAAAACTGGGACAGTCCTGGTTTTCGGGGACATGTGGCAACCCAAGTGGGACACCAGTTGAAAAATTGCTGCAATATAGGCTAAACAGCTGACCTACATACAGATAAGCTAAAAGAGCTGCATGGAACTTTTTTGGTGGGGAGGGAGAGGAGGGGGAATCAAACTTGGGAATCTTCCCAAGGCTGAGTAAATTTGCTGTTGATTCTTGTCAACGAACCAGTTCAGTGCAGAGCATTAAAAGTGTGCTGAAAAGCTATGGCAGGAAACTCTGATCCTGGTTCAAGAAGGTCAGAATTTCACGCTCCAAATCTTCAGAACCAAAGACGCATTCAGAAGTGGTGCTTTGTGAGGAGTTGAAGAAAGGCATGGAAGAAGGATCACAATTATCCAAAAATGCACATTAAAAATATACTGCGAGGTTAACTTTTGTGTTTCTTGTCAATTGGGGGCGATGACAGTTCACAGACTTGTTTTTATCATGACTCAGGAAACAACACAACAGTCTTTGAGAAGATGATGCTTTTTTTAAAAAAAAGTTTTTTTTTTCATAAAATGCAACTCAAGCTGATTTACACACAAAAAATGAATGAGATGATAACTCAAGCTGGTTTATAAAATAAGATACATAATACACACAACAGACTCAATCTGCTGCCACTAAAATCTGACAAAATAGAGAAACCCATTCCTTAATGGCTGTCTAAATAACAATATTGTAACGCAGATTATAAATGAAAGAAAAAAGGCAGACCTTGTTGGGAAGAACATTCTATAACTGTGGTACAAGTATTGGTTGCAGTCTGGGAAAGCCTCTACCACAGCATTAAAGATGGTCTCTGGAGGCATTTCCACACCGCATACTTATCTGTGGTTTAAACCTCGATTCATCACCTTGGGGAACTCTGGTGATTACAGCGTTGGAGATGATACTGTGGAGAGAGACCTTGGGCAAAATCCAGAGTAACTACGGGGAGTCCTTGCTCCGGTGTAAGAACAACTTACTCTGGATTCCAATATGAATTTCCCATAGGTTTTCACTAGGTGGTGCAGTAACTACGGGTGCACATAAAGTCTCTTACGTGCTCCCGTAGTTACTCTGGATTACTCCTTCAAGGAAAGCCTTGGCAGGTGAGCTGATCTTGTGAGTATTTGAGGCTACAATCCTTGCACTGCAGAATTTGTGATCCCTGTATAGGAGCTTGAAAACCACTTCTCGCCCACTGTGGTGTGGCATATCAACAGCTCCTAGAGGCTCGACCACTCCGGGTGAGTTGGCAGCAGGGCAGTGGAAGGGCAGAAGGAGTTTCAGGACAGTTGGATGTTCTGGGAAATTCAGAGAAGGCAGCGGTGGATCTTGGCAGAGAGATTTCTTGTTTTTTGAGAGAGAATTGAACTCTGCCATGCCCCAGTAACACCATCAAAAACAATAGAGAATCTGAAATAGGCTTAGAATTGGGTCCACGTAATAGAAAGAGCTTTTTTCAAAGTGTTGCAAGCTATAGTTCGTTTTTCTTAAAATACCGGTTTTGAACCTGATGTGATGGGAGTCACCCACTGACCAGTGGCATAGCTAGAGGAAGTGCAAAGCACTATGTTTTGCAGGGATGTAGGCTCACCGCCAGGGGCTTGGCAAGAGTGAAAGGGTTAGTAATGAAAAGGTTAGCAATTGCACTAGGCAACAATGTTTTAGGGGGAAACAAGCTGAGCTTGACATTAGTGACCAAAATCATGAAAATGAATAATGCCATCACTGGAAATGCAATTTAATGAAGAATTCACTGAAGCAATGTATTGTTTGGTTGCATTGGAATATTTGTACTCTATCAAAGGTCATGGCCAATAAATCAGAAAAATGAAAATACAACTGATGTTTGGAATAAAAAGTTGATTTGCTAAACTCAAAACTTACTTATTTTCTAAACTCAAAATAGAATGATTTCTCTGAGAGTCAATGGGATGTAATTATGATACAGCATGGAAAATGTGGGTTAATCCTGACCAACTTTCAAACACTGGAATAGCTGCGCCAGTGGGGCATGTGCAACTGAAACCTCTCCCAAGTTAGGCAATGTTTGTTCCCTAACCTTGGAGTTGCCATTATCCCGGAGCTTAAAAATTGATTAGAGTTGCGCCTTAGTTGCGCCTTAGGGTTGCGCCTCAAGCAATGCCACTGCCAATGACTCTTCTATATGTTCTGAGGACTTTGTGATTTGCATACTGCATTTTTCAGTACTGATACAATGTCAAAACAAATCTATAATGGGATTTGCCATTATTTCGATATATTAAAAATTATTGTTCCAGAAGTCATTCATTCTCATTGTAGCTGAAAAGATGTTAAAACCAGCAAGCTAAGCAGCTGGGTCCAATCGTATTGGCTCTGCTTTTCCATTGGACTAATTCAGTGGCGTGGAAAGGGGGGGTTTGCTGCTTGGGTAATAGCCTATCCTCCACAACAATCTAACCCAGGCTTTCGTGCTTTGCATGCAGCGTATGCAGCGCAGAGCACGATACCATAGTCTTTCAATATTGATGGAGGCCTGCTTAAGCAGGAAAAGATCTCCATTCAACAGGCACCTGCCCATCATAGTTTTTCTTTAAACAAGGTGAAATTAAACAGGTACTCCTCAGCTACTCCAAATCAAATATTCTACAATTCTATCTTATTATTTTCTGGCACTGTCTTCTTCTTTCATCCCTGCTTGTGAAGATGTGTCCTTTCCTCTACTCGCTGCCAGACGAAAATTAAACTCACCTGAAGGGCACTCAGCTTTATGTGTTCAGTGTGATTTCAGCAGGATCATGAATTTTGCTGAAACTTCTCATGTATATGTTGCTTCTTTTGCCATTTTCACATAGACCAATAATCAATCAACAGTATTTATATATGTGAACTAAAAGTTCACAAAGCGGTTTACGAAGAAAATAATGGGCCATCATGTCATCCATTTCAAAACATCAGATGGATGCTTTGTCAGCATTTGTTATCAGAAATTTTTTTTGGATAGTCTTTCCAAGCTTTCTGAGTGCTTTTAGATTGCAAGACTGAACAGACTTTCCTGGGAGTAGGTCCCACTGAACACAAGGGAGCTTATTTCCAAGTGAACAAACATAGGATTGCACTGTTCAGTCACAATTACTGCTCATTTATTGGGTATGCCTTCTGCTGGGATGGAATTACATCTTCCCAACACTTAGGGCAAAATCCATATCAGTTACAGGTCCATGAAGTTACGTCACCCTCTCATGTTATCTTTTGGAAAGTCATCTTAACTGCTGCGGAGCAACGGTCTTAATTTCACTTTAGAATATAGGCCTTAGAGAGCAATCCTATCCATATCTACTTGTGTTGTGTTCAATGGGTCTTACTCCCAGAAAAGTGTTTTTAGGATTGCAGCCTTAACCACTGATATTTTTTAATTGGAAAATGTGGTTTGTCCCATCAAATGTTCCCACCTGAACTGGAATGTTATGAAGAAAAGGCCACTTGGAGGTTGCTTCTTCCGAGGAAGATCATCACAGAAAGGGAAGACTGATCTTGCCTAGCCATGGGCCAAACAACTTCATGCTGCCTGCAAATTGTAAATGCCAATTTCACACTCCCCTAATCCCTTTTCTGTCTGCAGAAGGCTCTGAGGTTAGATTGTCCCCTCAAGCCATGAACAACTTTGGGGTTTTGTGCACAGAACACAATGATGTTCAGAGGAATGGTTTGGCAAAGACATTTTCCTTAGTAACTTTCAGATTTGAACAAGTCACAAATCTACTGACAAAAAATAACGTGATAGAATGGAAAGCTGGGAACATGAATGTTAAATCACATTCACATAACAATCTCAGTAGCCTGAAGCCAATGAATGGATTCCATTCCTCACAATATATTCCTTCAGAGTGGAGAATTCTATATATTTCATTTTTTCCCCCTAGAAAACTCCCCAAATATTTGTTTATTTCATTCTTTTTTATTGCTAGCTGTAGAAGTCATACTGAACATTAAAAAATTTGGTGGGGAAATTTAGTATGATGGGCATGCTAAACCCGTCCCTGGAGCTTGGGGCTGCTGTGGCACTAAAAATGGCTGATGTGGCATCCAGGGCACATCATGCTACAATGATGTGGCATGCCACTGCCACCTCCTCCAACGGAGTAGGGGACAAAAGTCTCCTTCGCCCAAGTATAAAAGAAGTAGTCCCACAATGGAGTTACCTGATTCTGGCTCAGATCTGGAGGAAGCACAGAATCAAGGAGTCCCATGTTGGGCATCATGGCCTGACATGGGGCTCAGGAACTGGTGGAGCTTTTCTCCACAGATCATGCCACCTCCTGTCCCACCTGCCCTCTCCTTGCTTCCCCCACCCTCCCAGTAATCTCAGGGCTGTGGCAGACCACCAATTTCTAACCAGTGCTGGCTTACGTCAGGCTCATGCTGGGCTAGCCATGGTGCTGGGTTGGCACTAACCCTCGCAAGCATGCTTTATGTAAGATAATGCAGTAAACCAGCATGCAGAGTCAGGACTGGTTTTCATTTGAGCAGCTTCTAGAAGCAGCTATGAATTCCATTATGAGAATCCCTACAGATGAACTTTTAAAGGTACTTTTGCCAAGCTGTGTCGATGATGGAAGTTTTAAATGTGATCCCATTTTCACACACCAGCAATAAGTAGACTGATGCACTGAACACTGACCTTGTAAAGTCATCTGATAGAACAGATTGTGGTCAATTTGGGGGATTTACTCACATCAGAACAGAGGAGGCAAACAACATATATTTATGTCCAGGGACAAGGCACTGCATATTTAGTTTTCAGAGAAACAGAAAAGGAATATAATCACTACTTTGTTTTTTTTATGACATGAAGATTAAAAGCTAATACTAGAACTTTAGATTCTTATTCCTGGCTCTGCATATTATGCTGTCTTCCATCCGAACACCTAATAAACTCAAAATAAAACCAGCCTAAGATTGTCTTGGGCAATGTTGGGGAATCTTTTTTTCCTTCTTCTTTTTTTAGAAACCATTACTATTACTGAAATTTTAGGCAAAACCCACTTAGGTTATTCCCCTTATTTGGTTACACAAACAATCCACAGTCATTTCAAATTAAAAATTTACTGCCACTCAGTCAGACGATAAGAAAAGTGCTTAAATGTGGAATTTTGCTCCATAACTAGGCATTTGGAGGAAAATAAAATATACATTGCAATCCTAAGTATGTTTACTCATAAGTAAATCCCATTGTGTTCAATAGTATTTACTCCTAGAAAAGTGTAGTTAGGATTCCAGCCATAATGACTTATAAGCAGCAAATAATTATTACACCAGTTTAGCAATGCAATTCACTGTCTACATTATGCATTCCTTTTTGTGCCTTGCAAGCTTCCAATGTCATCTTCTGAGAGTGATTCAGTACATGACAATGAGCATGAGCCCAAGCACGTCTACTCTAAAGTAAGTTCTATTCAGTTTAATGAGATTTATTCTCATGTGAGTGAGTTTCTACTCACTGCCTGCCTAGTAATTTATATTCAATCATTGCCAGCCGAGCAGTTACTGCCAACTTAGCAGTTCAAAAGTATGTAAATGCAAGTAGATAAATAGGTATCACTTCTATGGAAAAGTAATAGTGTTCCATATGCCTTTGGCATTTAGTTATGCCAGACACATGACATCTTTGGACAATGTAGGTTCTTTGGCCTCGTAACAGGGATAAGCACCACCCTTAATGTTGTTCATGACTAATACAGCAACCTGTAAACTTACTTTAAGGGCGCAGTCCAGAGTAATTACAGGAAGTCCTTGCTCCAGTGTAAGAACAATTTGCTCTGTATTGCAAAATGAATTTCCCATAGGTTTTCACGAGGTGGTGCAGTAACTACGGGTGCACGTAATATCTCTTACGTGCACCCGTAGTTACTCTGGATTGTAGGGTGTGAGTTTAAGATTGTAGCCCATAGGTTCATGTGGCAAAATGAGGCAATGGAGGCTGTCTATATTTAGTTTTACAGTTTCATCAGATTACATAATCAACAAATAATTCAAGCATCCATTTAAAATTAAGCTTTATTGACAGTAGACGCATGGGACAGATGAAACTCCAGTGTTCCCCAAATAGAAGAACAAACAAAATAATCATGAATGTCATGCCAGATGGAGATAAAGGCTGCAATCCTAAACACACTTTTCTGGGAGTAAACACTATTGAACACAATGGGACTTACTTCTGAATAGACATATTTAGGATTGCTCTAAAAGGGCCCAATCCTATCCAACTTTCCAGCACTAATGCTGTTGCAATTCAGTTACAAAAAGAGGGAACAAATTTTCCATTACCTTGATTGCCTTCAAGCACAAAATGCATCACAGAATCACCCTAGGAAATCTGGATAGGATTGAGCCCAAAAACTCTGAAGAAAATTAACATAAAGTTGGAGAAGAGAAACACAAAACACAGGAAAAGAGATACAAATTGTGGTGAATGGCACAACTTGAACATATGGCAATCTGCCACATGCAACACACACTCATGCTCTCACACACATATACACAAATGCACATGTATGCACATATATATGCAAATAGTTGTTTGGCTTAGGCCCAGACCCACAGTATATAGGTGCATGAAGATATTCAATGATTGTTGAGTATCCTTGGAGCAAACGTTTAATACTTGGTTCAGCTGCTATCATTGGAAGGACACAGAGAATGAAAATAAGAACAGCAACAAAATTTCTTGATTTTAATGAGGAAGAACTGGAGAAGCTAATGAGGACTATTAGTAAAGTGAGTTGGATCAGGGGATCCATGTCTTTGAATACCAAGGAGAAAGGGATTTCTATTTAAAAAATCAACAATACATATCAAAAGCAAGCCTACCAGCAAATGTTTTCTACAATCTGCACAGCAAACAGGGTGAAAAAAATTGTAATAAAAATTGTAAGGGCAAAATCCCAAAGTTAATGGGATGTGGTGGTGGTGGTGGTGGTGGGGGGGGCTCATTCAGGGAGGAGGGAGTGTGTATGCCTTTGTTTTAATTCTCATGCAATAAATAAAATTGATTCTTTCATGTAAGTTTCATCACTAATAATATTTTTATTATTATTAGATGAATAAAGCATGTGAAGGTGGCTTGTGGTTCATCCCAGATTTCCTCTTTAAGGCTGGCTTGGAAACCCCACGTTTCCAAAATCACACCCCATCTGTGCCTTGGTTTGTTTTTGGCTAGAGCACTTGGTCACTGCTAAGAGGCAGACTATAGCTCTGTCCAGGTGTTCGGCTCTGGATAGAATGGCATCACAGCAGCTCACTGCCTTGATCTATGTTTATTGCGACATCTGTAGAAAGCATGCATGTGTACAACTTGCACATGCACAGGACTCTCTCCACCTGATTGAGAACCGTAGAATGGAAGACACTTACACAAATAACGTGATCAAAATGTCAGTCGACTTAACCCTTCTAGGGTTGCCATATTTCCCTAAAAACGGGGACAATCCCGATTTTTGGGGCAAATGGGACAGGGGGTCCTGTCCCGATTTTATGAAAGAGAATTATGGCAACCCTACCCCAATCCTACAAGCTGCATCTCATTTTTTCAGAAGCTAGCAGATCAGCCACAGCCAGTAGTATATCCAGGAGGGGAGCTGTAAGTACAGCAGGAGCCTCAGCTGAGCATTGGAGTTATTTCAGGCAACGACAGCAATGCAAATTGCCATTGTTATCTGGAATGGCTCCAATGGCAAGTGGCGCAGATGATGGACATACAGGGTGACCTGTATGCCTGAACTTAAAAAGGAGGACAACATCTTGGATTCCTCTCAGCCTTGCCTTTCTAGTGGACAATGGCATGTTTTCCTACTCATGAATAAAGCCGCAAGATTGGGCACTTTCACCTTCCCATGGAGCTCAATGCATATTTTTTATTTTTTAGGTTTTTTTGGCCATAACGTTTGATAGGAAGGAGATATTTCAAATCTGATTTTTGCATTGGATTCTGCACTTCAATATGAATCCAAAGACATATGACATGATGGGGTACTGCACTTGCAAAACAGAGGACAATGAAGCCCTTTTGGAGGACAGATGGACAGAAGGCTAAAAAAATAGGACAAATCCGGAAAGATCATACGATCACCCTGTATGGTGTATTGCGATACCCATTTTGCTGACTATGCTATGCTACTGGTCACCCCCTAGCTATGCTACTGGTCACAGCTATTCTGGCATAATATCTAGTTTGGGTCTCAACTCTTTCACTGCTCACATGCATAGACTGCTCCTAGCAGCTGTTAAGTGTGCAAGATTGTACCAATGGCAAGATGGCACATAAGTCAGTTCTATGAAAAAAAATTTTGCAAAAATAACATGTACATTAATTCGGAAAGAGCCTTGTGGAGGATTTTGATTATTTTACGATAATAAAAGAGCTTTCATATTAATTAATTCTCCAGAGCTGCTGACATTCACAGAATGCCAGAACTTTTAAAATAGACTGAAAAAATCTTCCAATTATTGATTGTGAATTTCTAAAGCCCTAAAACTAGTTATTCTCCTGTGCTGATTTTAATGATTTCCAGAAAAAAGAAGCAATTTTTCATTTGTTCTAATGAAATCACTTGGAAGTGTTTTTTTTTTTTTGCAAAGTATGGTAATTGCAATTTTTATTTTGAGAGCTGATTGCTGAGTGTGGGAGACTCTCCTTGGAACCGATATTCTAATCTTGCTCAATACAGAGTAAGTAACATCTAACCCAGTATTGGTAAGAATATAAGAAAAATGGATAAGTATAGGTAAGAATAAGGATACTGGGTAAGAAAAAGGCATATCTTGAGATAAATTTCTTTTTTTAGCAGTCAAATCCTTCTTCAAGGTATAAAATATATACAGTAACTGTATGATCTGCCCAGGGATCTTTTTTGGGTATTGAGTCATGGATATAAAAAATCAAAATCAAACTTTCTTCTCATGTTGAGGGAACAGGGAATGAAAATACTAATAACAGTCCATTCAGTGCTATATTCTAGGATGCTACACATGGAGATACAAAAATAACTAGCTAGTTGTTCCATCTGGTCTCTGCTTAATCATCACCATCATCTGTATTCTGTTGTACTTATGGTAGGGAAGCCTCTGGCATGATAGTTGGAACTGATGGGATGACATGCAATATTCAGCTGCTCTGGGAAATGAGGTCCAATTTCTTTGAGGGAAGGAAAATAATCCAGATAATCTTTCCCTTCCCTGGGGAAGAATATTATGTGACAGATAACCAGCTTTCTTTTGGAAAATGCAAAAAAAAGGAGATTTCATAACGATTCCCAAACTTTTTAGCAGTAGGACCCACTTTTGAGAATGACACTATCTGGAACCGACTAGATTTACCAGACTTTTTCAAAACAAGATTTAGACACAATATTGATTGGTTGATTGATTGATTGATTGATTGAGTGAGTGAGTGAGTGTAATGCAGACTAATGTAGACCTTGTGGTTCACTATGGCTAATGTGGCTTGTTATGACTTGTTATGGCCAAATAGCCTACACATCTTGGCTGCTGGACCTCACAAGGATTGAATGAAGCAGCAGCAGCATGAATGTCAGATATAAAAACAATAGCTCTTTTCAGAACCAACTAACAAGGACATAGGAGATGACTTAAATATTGTACAACTGAATATGGAAGGTTACTGTATGAGCAGATCTAAACTTGACTGCTGTTCAATGGTTAAATGATTTGTGATATTCAGCCATAGGAATGAGCACCTGGTTCATATATTTTATCTGTTTGTATTTTATGTGATGCTGGTACAGTTTATTTATTTATTTAATCAATCAATCAATCAATTAATTTTTTGCATTGAAATCAATGGGTCTTCAAATGTGTTTAACATTGGTTGGGTCATGTTTATTCCTGAAGTGAAACTGTGTAATGACAGACCTTGAACATCTCTGTAAAGGTACAGGTTATGGTCAAAGGGGGATTTGGGAAATGTGTATTGCACAGTTTGTCTAAGTAAAATCTTTGCATTATTTTCCTTTTAGGTTGTGAACACAAGCAATGTCTGTGAATGTAAAGATCAAATGAATAATGTGTTATTATACTCTGTGTTATAACCTCATCTTGAAATAAAGCAAGTTTGGTATGACAAATGCTGACAGATTATAGTAAACTGAAAGCTATACGGTTGACACTCCATTGTCCTTGGAGATTTGCAATACATACACTTCAATCATGCTCTATGGTGAGATCCTAGAAACCGCTGACACACGGGTGGGAGGTAAGGATGAAATGTCATGCTTAGTTTCACTGCTTCTCTCAGTGTGACACCACCTTCATCCCCTTGGAAGAAAAAAGAGAACAATTTTTCATGACTGCTAGAAGATATACAGTAAACATTATTTCCGTGTCAATCATATCAGTGTTCTTATAAATAAAGCATTGCCTTCTGACACCAAAACCATTCCTTTCTAAAAGTACACCCTTAGGACAAGTTCTGACACTCTCCTTTCTCAATGACATCTAACTGTACTGATTAGGATCAAACAGTAGAATGACAGCACATAGCATTAGTACGGAGTTAACATAGCAGCATTTCTGTGGCATCACGGGGTCAAAAGGGTGTGATGCTAGTTCGCCTCCTCATGGTGCACCCTGAATAGCACAAAAGTGTGAACCAAATGACTAGCAATAATGGGCAGCCAGACTACATCAAAGAATTGGTAGCTGGAGACTGTTGGCCGCCAGCTATTGTCGAACCCCTGGCTCTCTAAATACACTGGTGTAATTGATCTGCAATGGCCATCCTGGTGCCCATATAGGCATCTTCTAGCTTCCATTGAAATGGCTCCAGATTATTTCCAAACATAATTAGCTAGCTGAGCTTCAGTGGGTGTTGCGGGCACACCAGGACACATACGGGGACACAACGGGACACATACGTGGAATGACACCTCTACTGGCCAAGACTTTTTAACATCTTGGTATTTTTAAAAAAATTCCATCATGTTAGATATCAATCACTGTGGGGCGGGACATATGCCAGCCTACCTGGGGCTTAGGATTGCAGACTGAGGGCAAACTCCAGAGTAACTATGGGGAGTCCTTGCTCCGGTGTAAGAGCAATTTACTCTGGATACCAATATGAATTTCCCATAGGTTTTCACTGGATGGTGCAGTAACTACGGTTGCACTAAAGTCTCTTACATGCTCCCATAGTTACTCTGGATTTGGGGGTGAGACCCTTTATTGCTTGTCTCCCAACACTCCAGTTTCTAGTTTCATGATTTTCAATCTTTTTTCATCTTGAGGCACACCAATCAGGTGCTAAAATTGTCAAGGCACACCATTAATATTTGGAAAATTGTCAAGGCACAACATGCTGCCGGTGGAGGGTTTGATTTCTCACTAACCCTATTAATAAAAGATATTTAATTAATAAATAAGGCTGTAATCCTAAACACGTCTACTTAGAAGTAAGCCCCATTATGCTCAGTGGGACTTATTTTCAGGAAACTGTGTTTAGGATTGCAGCTTAAATTTGCCAAACTCCCACAGCACACCTGTGGACTACTTATGGCACACCAGTGTGCTACGGTCACTGGTTGAAAATCACTGCTTTAGTTAATGGACTAAAGGTTTAATTCATGTGAAACAACTCTCTACCCAACATCCAGGAAAGTTGCAGCAGTTTTTCACCACACCTTTTTCAAAGGAAAAAATGGCCCAACCAGTTTTGGTCCCTTTAATCCATGTTGAAAAGCCTGATTACTAATATTCTGGGTAGGTCCCAACCTACTGGTGGGACCTACTGGTGGATCACCACCTGATTTATGGTGGGTAACCAAAAGGTGATGGAATACGCTGAGGCTATTCAAGACCCAGATACTGTGTTGCTGCTAATTGCCCTGCAAGGAGCTGAGCCCCTGAAGTTTGCAACCATGTTTAAACTGGCAACCCAATCCTGACTTTAGTCCAGAAAACTGGCCCAGCTAAGCTGGCCTAAGTAGGACATATCATGAGCTGACAGACCAAATCTACAGAGCTAGGATGCCTCTAAGGTGACACTTAGGCCAAATCCACAGGACTAAACGGTGTCTGGTTGGCCCAACTGCTGCTGAAGAGGCAGCAGCAAAAGGGCAGATGCTCACTGGGCTGGTGTAGTTGTGCTGTATCCTGACATTAAGAGGCAGGGGTTGGACTAAGACTCAGAACTTTTTGCCATCACTTCCATTTTTACTCTGGTTTATCTTGGACCCCCTATGGGTCTACTCAGATTTATTCCTGCTCCTTAGGTCTTCTAACTCTGAGGAGCTGTAAGGGGGCATGTGCCCTGGAAATAGGCTCTGGATATAGCCTAATGCACTGTTCTAGGCCATGCTGAACATGCTCTCAGCATGCCTTTCCTAAACTGCCTAGGCTGGCACTGCTAGGCTGGCCCAGATTCATCTGTTTTGGGCCAGTCTAAGATGACTTATGTTGGCCCAAGCCTTTCTGGCATAACTGGACTGGCCTTCCTTGTACTTGGACTAACCCAGTGATAATCTAGCCCAAATACTCTTTAGGATTGAAGACACAGAGAGACAGATGTGTTTCAGGGTCATAATGAATGAATGAATGAATGAATGAATTTCTAGATCTTTTAAAAATTCTGGTGAACCTAGGTGGGTCTCAATAAGGTGTTGTTTTAAGAAATGGGTATTGGTGCTAAAAGGTTTGGGTACCATTGTTTTGAAGTGTTTGGAGATGACAAGCATTGAACCTAGAACATCCTTCATGCAGACTACTGAGTCAACCCTACTAGAGGGTATTGAAAGATGACTCCATAGGCTCTGCTTCGCTGAAAACGTAGTGGTGATGGTGGCAGAGTAGCACTGGAAGGTTTGGCTCTGATCTTGGTCCTTATGTGGCTGTAGGGCCCCCTTGCCCCTTGTTTGCTCTTCAGGAACTCAACCCCTGCATGTTCTGACTGAACTGGACTTAAACTTAGACCCTGTCTGGTCCTTGACACCTCCTCCCTAGGGCCAGACTGGGCTTTTCTAATGGTGAAATGGGGAGAAAAAAGAAAGCAAACTGGACATCCATGCAGATGGGGGGATGGACAACAATGGTGAAGAGGTGTCTAATATCAGAAGGTTGGAGAATTTGGAACTGCTATGGCAGGATAGCTGGATGATGCCTTCCAATATGCCTGCTCATAAAGGAAAAAGAAGACACTGAATATTTTTTTCCAGGACACAAGATTTAAAAACAGGACATATCTTGGCAAAAGAGGACTTTGGGTCACCCTGTGCTATGGGTTGAGGCGTGAGTATGGCCCTTGCTTAAGGGGAAACTACAGTTTTCTGTCCATTTTGTACAGTTTATAGTCCATTTTCAGTATGGACCTTTTCTCTTATAAATTCCTGACTCCTCTTTTTCCAACCTCAAGCAATCTCATTTTTCAGCATGAACAAAATTGATTGGGAGAGATGAAGGGGATTCACTCAAGTTAGTTTAAAGCTGCTTATTTTTTTGTGACTCTGAGAGCCAAGACTTTTGTGACCTCTCTGAATAAAAGATACAGAATTGAATGGAGCCAAACTGCTGGCACTTAACATCAGAAAAGGTCGCAGAGCAGCTTTGAACATGACCCCTGGGAGAAAGCTATGAGAGACGTTGGGTAGCAGCCTCTGGCAGGGATCAAATCATTCCTAAGGGATGTGGGTGTTAACTGTTCTAGATCATCCAGAAGGAGAAACTGTACAAATTGGGAGTGAGCATATGATAGGACAGGTTGGCTGGTCAAAGGTATAAAAGAAAGCAGAAGAAAAAGCATTGATCAGTACATACTGATGGGCTGATTTAAAACAAGTAAAACTAGGTGCTTCTTCACCTAGCACATAAGTCTTTGGGATTAATTGCCATATGGTAGTGGTGATGGCCACTAGCTTGGGAGGCTTTAAAAGAAGATTGGACAATATCAAAGAGGAGAGAACTATCAGTGGCTACAAGTTATGATGAGTGGCTACAAGTTATGTGTGCTACCTCTAGGTTCAGCAGCAGAACAAACACTAATTGAAAGGGGGCAGTGATGAGAGTGATTATTATGATGGGAACGGTGGGTATGATGTCTTTCTCTCCTGCTTGTGTGCAGCTAATGGGACACTGTGGGGAGCAGGATGCCCACTACATGTGGGACCAGATGAGTCTTCTCAACCTGATCAAGCACACTTCTTCTCATGTTCTAAGGCTAAACTTGCTGAAAGGTCTCTTTTCATAACAGTGAATGCTAACGGTGGCGCCGACACCCAACTTTGCATTCAAATGTCTATCTTAGCTTTATGTTCTTGCTTCAAAGGCTTGGTGTTGCTTTAGGAGATACTGCCTTTAAAGAACTTCACTAAGTGGAGAGGTCCTTCAAATCACACCATCTTTTTGAAGATTCTTATTAATACGGGTTTCCTTTGAAGGCTTTCCAATTGCTGAAGTGGTTCTCTGCAAAGTTCTCCTTGTGACTGGGTTGGCTCTGATGTGCTTTTCAGTATTCCTTCATAGAAGATTTTCTAACTCTAGGAAGACCCCTTGAAAAGCAAATTCTTGTTTGTTCCTGACGTCTGTGAGCAGCTGTAGATCTTTGATGTCTTTGTGCAAGCCAAGTCTTGTGGGATCTATCCTGTGGATGTGATTAGCTTCCCATTCAGGAGCTCAGTACACTGCAATTGTGTACAACTTTGTGCAG
Organism: Cryptoblepharus egeriae; assembly: GCA_030015325.1. Classification (NCBI taxonomy): domain Eukaryota; kingdom Metazoa; phylum Chordata; class Lepidosauria; order Squamata; family Scincidae; genus Cryptoblepharus; species Cryptoblepharus egeriae. The sequence continues at coordinate 9,999,996 of JAREYC010000003.1, read as the reverse complement.
TTTGTTGGCTTCAGTTCTCAGGTGGAGGACTTTTTTCGCCAGCAGTTTGTTAAAGTTAGTGGGACAGCCCAGAGTTGATTAAGTAACAACATATCTGACTTATTTAGGGTCCAACTCTGTCAGTGCCAAAGCAGTCCCAAAGTAAGAAAAACAAGAGAACAAACTTTCCCTTACTTTGAGGAGGTCTTCATGAGTGCCCCACCACCACCAGAGGATGCAGCGCAAGCCTCATTGGTTCTGTAAAGTTGGATGGGATTGAGCTCTTACTTGCATTCTAGCCCAATCCTATCCTTCCACTTCTGCTGGCACATATCCTCTATCCAGTGGGGAGGGCTGGAAGGCATCGGAAAGGAAAGGGGATTTAAATCTTCTCCCCCCCCCCCATAAGACTCAAACTCTGCAATGAGTCTTCTAAGAGTCACTACTGTGGGGTCCACTCTTTGGATCCTGGAATGCCAAATTAATGTTAATCTCTAGTTTCCAAACCACTCTTGGTCATGGTTCATGTGGCCTCATGATTTGCTGTGCCTTGATAAGAGCTTCCTGGATTATTGTGTGGGTTCGACAGCTGCCATGGATATCCTTCCTTCAGGAAGAAAGACGGGATATAAATAAATAAATAAATAAATAAATAAATAAATAAATAAATAAATAAGCAATTTATGTTGTAGGAAGAGTAAAACAATGTCAACAAATGGTTTTCTTACTAGAATTTTTAAAAAATGGTTGTACTAGATGATCCACTGGGTCCCTTCCAACTCTGATTCTATGAGTAGGTTCTATGAGTAAGTATTACGCTTGGGATGCAAAGCAGAGAGAAGTTAAACAGTTACATTCTCAAGGCCTCTCCATGGAAACTTACTTTATCCATATACTGTTTTGCTTTAAATGAAAGAATTGCTCTTTTGTAGGGCTCAAGGAGGATTAAAGGGATGTAGAGGGAGCAAGGTGATCATACCATTTTTCTGTTTTATTGCCAGGGGATTTGGGTCTGGGATAAACCTGACCAGTGACCCACCCTTGACCCCTTCAAACAAAATGTGGATGACTGATCATCTTGGTTTTTGTGTTGCCTTCTGGACTGATAGACGTAGACTAACACATATCACATTTGCAACAATTGTCCATAGCAAAAAGGATAGGATCTTCCCATTTTATTTGGAAGGCAAGTGTGAAAAATGGCCCATATGAGCCCACAATCTGTTTACCTTGAGTTGTTCATCTTGTCAGGTCTCATAAGTTAAATCTGGGTTGTTGAAGATCATCACAGCAATGGGAAAGCCTCCAAGGTTCCTTGTCACGGTGCTTGAGATTGGTGAGCGGGGCATTCTGTCATCCTTCTTCAGTGTATTATTCAGCAATGTTATTCAGTCTTACTCTAAAGTCATCTTCCTGCTTGCTTGTAATCCATTGTTGGATCTCCCTGCATTTGACACAATTTCTTACAGAACAGCATAACACAGTGCAGTAAGAACATACAGTGGCTTCTTCACGTAACAAACGCCTCACATAAAGTATGTTTCACGTAACAAACAAAAATTTCTCTAGGATTCTGCTTCACGTAACAAACTGTGCTTCACATAACAAACAAACTCGTTGGCAGTTAGGGCAGACGCTCTGGCCGGTAGCCCTTTTAAATAGCATCAGGGCTGCCTATTGAGCCTGCCCATAGTGAAAGCAACACTTCCGCACTGTTCCTCCTGTGGCCGGGCGTCCGCTGGGCAGAGAACAGCAGTGGAGAAGAGGGAAGCAGCTCAGGGCTAGCCAGAAGGGACCAGGGAGAGAGAGGCTCAGGATGAAGAGAAGGAAAAAGTGGGGAGACACTTGGAAAATGTCTTGGATTGCAACCTCCTAACCATATCTACCCAGAATTAAGCCCCATTGTGTTAAATAGGGCTTACTCCCAGGAAAGTGTCTTTAGGACTGCAGCCTAAGTAGGCTTCATATGATCATGCAAATTGAATGCATGTGTTGAATTCAATTGCAGTGTTTTGTCATCATTTTTACATGCAGTTAATATTTTTATATGAATATTTTTGGGGTTCTGGAACCAATCGTCTGTGTTTTCGTTATTTCCTATGGGAAAATCCACTTCGGGTAAAGAACATTTCACATAACAAACGTGCCTCCAGAATGAATTAAATTTGTTACATGAGGCACCACTGTATTTGCAAAAAGCATTTGTGGGCAGATGCTCCTTAACATATTTTCCCTCCAACCCGTTATTCTGCGCACAGTCTTTCCTGTGTGTGCTCCAGTGTCTCTGTCTCCCTCCAATGTGCTAGAATGTCTTCAATGTCTCTGTTTTCTGGTACTGGTTCCTGAGAAATCCCTGACTTTAGCAGCACTGAAAAAGCTGTAGCTCAAACTGGTTGGGGAAGACTGAAGGAACCAGTGACTGACCACTGACGAGGCTGAAAACATTGGCATCAATTGCAAAGAATGGAAGCGCATCTCCAAATTGCATGGTTCTAGGTCTGGGGGTTGGGAGTAGACGTTGATGAGTCAGTGACACTTTGATTTTATAGACGTACGTATATATACTTTAATAGAAGTATTTATATGGATAATATTGCAATGGGTTGTTGCAACTGATGCCATTTATAGACCAGTTTCAACAAAAAATAGTTCATAAAGCAGTTTATGTAGTATAATAAAGCTAGGGTGTGATGTACACGTGGTTTTGACATGACCTCAAAGTGGGAAGGAGCCACAGATTTCCAGAGGGGAATATAATTCATCTTTCTTAGCATGACTCTGGCATGACTTGGCATGACTACAGGAAGTTTACACAGAGGTTAAAGCCCATTATTTGTGGAGAGAGCCTTGAGGAAGAACTGCAACTTTAGAAGGTCCCCCATCCATGCGGAGCCCTGAATCCTCAATATTGGTGCCAGTGGAAAAGCCATGGGGAGAGGAGAGTGGTCCACTTTAGGTCCTACCAACATTAGGGGAAAAACTGAAGGGAAAATCATTGGGTAACAAACAGGTTATCTTCTGCAAGTTCCTCCCTCCATTTGAGGTATGGGGTTCTTGCCACATGATTTGCCACATGGAATGGCACATGCAGCATGATTTGCCACATGGAATGGCACATGCAGCATGATTTGCCACATGCAATGGCACATGCACCATGAAAGAATGGCACACGCACATGGTGCGTGTGCCATTCTTTCATGGTGCATGTGCCATTCCACCCTAAGGACGAAATGTTAATTTTGCTGGCTTTAAAGTTTTCCGTCCTAGTTTTTGTTAAAGGACTTGCATCCTTTAGTCAGCCGGAAAAATCAATCACCTTCCTCCTCAGTTTTAGAAAGGTATTTCCAGCTGTGGCAAGGCCTTTGAACAATGGGAAGGCCACAGAGGCCTGCATAGAGTGGGCGGACCCCGGGCTTCGCTGTAGGGATTATTACAAAGGCTAATGAGGAGCTGCGAGAGTTATGTATAGAAGCAAAGGAAGACTTGAAAAAAGTCTTTAAAACAATTTCTTTTTTAGAAGGAAAGTTGGATGGTTTCCGTCTGATTCTTGCAGGCCATTCTTTTCTCTTGTAGGACCTCATGCATAACGCATTATCCAGTATGCGTCGTTATGCATCATGAATGTGCTTAATGGGAATGGTAGGGTGAAAAATTGGTGGGCAAATTGGATATGCACATGGAGGATGGTTTTTCAATGGCTTTTCATCATGAAGGCATGTGCTACCTTCAGATTTAGTGGCCTCTGAATCCAAACTTTAGGGGTGCAGCTATGGGAAAGAATTGGCCCCTGTCTGTGAGCATCTCAGAGGTAACTGGTGGTCCTCTGTGAGAAACAGGGTGCTTTCTAGACCATGCTTGGTGGCACTTTTGGCAGAGCTGTTCCAATGTGGGGATCCACTTAGAAGTTTCTATTCACAAGAACATAGGAATTCTCAATACTTATTGCCTGCTGCTATGTAAGGTTTGCCACAGGATCCTAGATGGATTTGCATACTAGATGGCCAGATGATTAGTGCCCAATACAGTCCAATGCAAGAAATCCTGCCCTTCCAGTCCACACAAAGTGCTATCCATTCATCATTCACACATGACAGGGTCCATAGACATTCTTCCTGTGTTTGCAAAATCCAATATATTGGGGTGGTCAAAACAGTTTAACATACTCTACAATCCAGAGTAACTACAGGAGCACGGAAGAGACATTTACGTGCACCCATAGTTATGGCACCACCGAGTGAAACCTATGGGAAATTTATATTGTAATCCAGAGTAAGATGTTCTTATACCAGAGCAAGGACCCCCCTGTAGTTACTCTGGATTGCAACCTTAAAAGCTAAATACATTAAGAACACAAACCTCACCATGTCTACTAAGAAGAAAGCCCCATTGTGTTCAGTGGGTCTTACTCTGAAGAAAGTGTGTTTAGGATTGCAGCCGTAATGTTTGATGTTTGATATTCCGATGCTTGAGATCCACAAGAGAAATGTTTGAGAGTCATGATATTTAAGAAGCATTTACTGATACCTTCTTATTTAAATTTACTCACCATTAAATTTACTCACCATGAGCATTAATGTTTTGATCCAGCGGATTCTCAGTTTATACGCAATCTAAATAATTATAAAATTTGAAAATTTATTTATCTTATTTACTTTTTATATTGTGTTGTAAAAAAGTTAGTCAACATATCTCCAGGAACTCCATAACTCGTATATTGAGGAAGAACCACATGTGGCTCACAAACTGTGATTTTGCCACCCTTGAAATATATGTAGGAAAACAACAATCCACTTTAACCTATACATATTTATTTGTTCATTTCCTGCTTTTCTCACACTGAAGAAATTGCCCAGTGTGGTTTATAAAGCTTCATAAAGCACTATAATATCATAACAAGTAAGAAGAAAAATCATCAAATCATTGAAAACATATATTTTAACATTTAGCGGTGAAATATAAAACAAAAGAACCATAGACCTAGCACATATCATTGACCCATTGGGGGAACAGTTAAGTCCTGGAAGGTAGTCGCAACCATTTTTCAGAATCAGAGAGCGCAAATATCATGTAGCAAGCAAATGCCAGATGAATCAGATATGTTTTGATCCTTCGCCAAAAATCCATGATGAAGGAAATCATATTCAATTATCCTGAAAAGGAATTCCATACTACAGATAGGGCATGCCTAAGACAGAGGGCTGGAATGTATTTAAAGGCTAGAACTAGTATCAAGTTCTAGATACTAGATAGTTCTATATACTAGAACTAGTATGTTGAATTTGTACTGGAAACAAGTGAGTAGCCGGTGCAGCTGCTGAATCCTTAACATCTATTGTAGCCCCCATTACCCAGCTAAGCCATAATATCTAGCCCCATTACCACTTCAATCATACTGGAGCATAAATGGAATGTACACATTCCACGATCCCCTACTGGAATACCTTGCACCCTGATGGAGGAAGAAGAGAGTGTCACTTAGGGTGCAATCCAGAGTAACTACGGGGAGTCCTTGCTCCGGTGTAAGAACAATTTGCTCTGGATTGCAATATGAATTTCCCATAGGTTTACACTTGATGCTGCAGTAACTACGGGTACACGTAATATCTCTTACGTGCTCCCGTAGTTACTCTGGATTGCAGGATATGCCTTTGTGTTCCCTTTCCTTACCCTTACCGTCTTGAGATAAATGGATAGGGAAGCCTGGCAAATTAGAAAGATACATTAGCACATTTTCAATCAATTACCATTGTTCACGGATAATGGTGACCCTTAATTTGAAATGCTGTCACCCAATCTAGCTATTTAAGGGGGAACCATATGCCTAGTTATCACTCAGATAGGCTGGCATCTCATTAGACCATGACCATTTTTCTTTTGTCATAATTCTTCAGAAAAACATTCCATTTGCAACAGAAAATTAATTACACTAATTATGACCTGCGATAGACATTAGAATGATTTGTTGTCTGGTTGCATTGTCTAAAGGTGCTAAAAAGTTACAGGATGTAATATTATTTAATCCATTGCTTACAGCTATTCAAATATATTAGTGCCTTTGGACTCAGCTATTGAATCAATTAGTCATAAAGAAAAGTCTCCATTGGATGACATGCACAGGCAGAAGTATGTTCACCCGCACTTGTACACTAATGCGCATGTTTCCATTAACTTTGTTAGTTCATGGTGCTCAATTGTTGGTTTGTGGTGTAAAAGAAGTTGATGCAGTAGTCAAAAACAATAAAAGAAGTGCCACACAGTACTTCTGAGGATACAATGGTCCCTTGCCATCCCATTGGAATAATGAGATATCATTCCTGAGTAAAGAAGATTGACACCCTCCAACAATCCCCAAACTGAGCATTTTGTATACATGCGAGTATACTATACATTCCTGGTATAAGCAAGTTCATATACATTCCTAGTACAGTTGGTATGATCTGGCAGTTGAGCAGAGGGCTGCCAGAAGACTGCTATTGAAGGCAATTTCACTGGGCATCAGGCTTTAGGTGAACAACAAGCTGAGCTTGTCACCAGTGATGTAGTGTTATTTCTGTATCTCCTCCTTGGATGTATTTCTTCACCCATACGTCCCTTATCATAATATCATACATAACTTATGTACTCTATAAACTCTATAAACAGGGGCAAACAAAACATGGGCATTGGAGAAGTAGCTGGGCTAATACTATGTAAAAATGCTGACTTTATCATAAATAGGTGCAAGCTGCCAAGTGCTACTTTAGTTCCAAATTAGAACAACCATCATGCAAAACTCAGCCCATTTGCATTAAGCAGAGACCCTATTTAGACCTACAGAAAATGAATGTTTGGGGAGCAGATGGTGGAGTAGGTGGAGTATGTATGTATGTATGTATGTATGTATGTATGTATGTGTTTGTTTGTTTGTTTGTTTGTTTTGTCTACTGGGTTCACAGCATGAGAAAGAGTGAAGACCCCTGGCTAAACCTCACTTGAAAAATCTGTGTTAATCAGAGTTCTCAAAATGAATTAAGAACACAATACTCACCAAGTTTACTCAAAAGTAAGCCCTATTGTGTTTAATGTATCTTACTCCTAGGAAAGTTTCTTTAGGATTGAAACATTAGAAGCATAACAAAGTTTCATTTTATCTAAGCTGGCAGGCAGATCTTCCATAACGAGGGCAGAACCTAAAGGGCATTCATGTGAACCCCAAAGTAGCTCTGTGGCAGGTGCCCGGCAGACTAGTTATGCCTCTGTGTACAAAAATCAGCATCAATATCCAAGAAACTAGTGAAAGCAAATCTAAACAGGGTAACCTTTGGCTAAATGACATTATATTCCGTGTTTTTAAATGAATCTAGAATAACTTAGCTCAGTTGGCAACCAAGTTCTTGGAAAAGCAGCAAAATATAATAGGGAAATTCAAATCATGATGAATGAAACTCTGAATCTCAAGTCAGAGTAAATTCTATTTCTGGCTGTTTCTTATGCATTGAATAAGAGACAGTCTTTCACATTGGATGAAAGCTTAAATTAAATGACAGTGGAATCCACAGCAGATTATGATGATGAGCCGTTATGTTTATTTCTTTCCCTGTATGGAAAGCAATAAAAATATTCTGAATACAAAAGTCACAGCAGCCAATTCTCAGCCCTTCATTTAAAATGTTTTTAATTAAATCCTCAACAGAAAACAGTCTTCAGTTAGTTTATTTTATGGGTTAATGGAGCACAACATTTCATTTGTTAAAAATAACTCAGGCAAGCATTAGAAAAAGAATCACAAGCCTGCTGGCTTGCAGACGTCCCTCTCAAATCCCCAGTGTCTAAAACGGAGGCACAGAAGCCTTCTGAAGTTGCGCCCATGCTGGCACGGCACGCCTCCGTGAAGATGCTCAGTCTGGCTGCGTCGAAACTAAGTAAATTGCTATAGGAATTATCCTTCTGCATCATGTGTCTAATGACTATGGCTTGCAGACATGAAGCATTACACGGAGGTAAAAAGGGGGGAAAAAGAAATAGACTGGCAATAATACAAAAAGTCACAGAGAAAGCAAATAACTGGCTACTTTCCCTTTAGCCACAGTGCAACTTACGTTCACGCTTCTTTTGGACCACTTCTTTCTGATGGTTCGTTTTCTGATGGTGCCACTCTCTCAACATCTTTCAATTATAACCAGGACACATTTATTCAACACATGCTCCACTCTTTTAACCTTTCACTGCTGGTCAAAATGCTAAAATGGTTTCTCCTGATGTTGATTTCCATGTGACATAGTGATCAAACGGTTTTTGGCATTTTTCCTCTGTTATTTACATTCAGATACATCATTCAGATATGTAAGATATTCATTACCTGCCTTTGTTCATTTTTAATTTTTATTTATTTTGGCTATGTGTTAATAAATAGGTTTTATTTAGGCTTTTGCAAATGATATTTATATACCTTTTTAATGGCCAATTTGCATTTGGAAGCTGGAAAAGATTTGGTTCCACTTTTCAAATGTTTTCACTTTTGGACGGTACTCTGGTTCCTAACCCATCCAATAAGCGGGGGGGGGGGGGGGTGCCTGTCATGTCTTTATAGTGCGATATTTGCTTTATTCACAAATATACAAATATCTGATGCAATTAAATAGCACATGCTTCGGCTGTGGGTGGCACAAGTGGTTAAGTCACTGTGGCTGTTAACCAGCAGGCCAGGGTTCGAGACCCGGGTCGGCCCCACAAGACAGGGTGAGCTCCTGTCCTTAGCCCAGCTCTGCGACGCCAGCTGGATCCAATTGTATTGGCTCTGCCTTTCCATTGGACTAATTCAGTGGTGTGGAGAGGGGGGATTTGCTGCTTGGGTAACAGCTTATCCTCCATAACAATCTAACCCAGGCTTTCATGCTTCGCATGCAGCGTATGCAGCGCCAAGCACGATTCCATAGTCTTTCAAGACTGACGGAGGCCTGCCCAACAAGCAATTGAGCTACATGCATGTTGCATATCAGCAGATGGCGGCTACCAGCCTTTCCTCTTGTATTCCAATGTGGTCACCAGTCAGGGGCTCCAGCAGGTTTGCACCTACTCTGTAGAACCAGTTGTTAATGAGAGATAGGACATATAAAGTTTAAAAATAGCCATTTAAAAGTGGCTGCCAGATGGGCAGAGAACCGGTTGTTAATTTCTTTGAATCCCATCACTGGTGGTCACCCAAGATCAAATCCTCCCTCCCTCTGTCCCCCCCTCTACAGCTCACACTATCTTTCTCACTGATCACATAAAGGAGGAAGTCAATGCACGTGACATTCACACCTGTGTTCCTCTTTAAGGGTCTACTTGAGACTCCTCAAGCCCCCAATGGAGGCTCCCATTCAAACCCATCAGTGAGCTGTTAAGAACCATTAGCAAGCCTTCTGGCCGGTTAGCTAAACAAGAGCACTTTAACTGCTAACCTACCCTCTCTCTGCATGTGTATCATGTGCGAGTCAGTTAATATGCATTAACTGGCTTCTGTGCAGCTGGAAATCCATTACAGCATTAGGGTGACTCAATCCAAATTTAATCAAGAGAAGAGTTGGGGAATGGAATGAAACTATGGTTGCAACGTTGGGCTTCCCTGTCAGAAGGCAGCTGCCGGAGAGGTGTTCTTGACACGCTGTGCCCTTTGCCAGCGTTTTCTAGAAATGAAGTGGATCTCCTGGGCGAAAGCATTGTTTTAGGTATTTTAACCTGAGAAGAAAAAGCTTTTCTTACTCCCCCAAGAGAGTCTTGCAAGAATGATGTTTCACAAAAACCAAAAAAGCTGAAAAAAAATGCTTTTAACTAGTTAGTAGCTATGCTTGACAATTTTGCAAGGATTGAATTTTTACTATGGGATATAAAGTGGCATACACTTAGTTATGTATTTATTTATTTTTTAAAAAATTCCAAGCCGTCCCTCATAAACCAGGGCACCATAGAGTGTAAAAACAACAGATACAAGAACATTTTTTAAAAAACCATATTATCACAACAGCAGCCAAAGTCAGTAAAATATGGCAGAAGCTATCCAATAGCATCGAAGCCAGCTATGAAAGTTTCTAGAATGTCTGTTTAAATGAGAGTACAGTATATTGATGCTGAAAGCAATCAAAGTCTCGTTGACCTTGAAGCTTCCCGGGTGACCTTGGGCCAGTCACTCTCTCGCCTACCTCACAGGGTTGTTGTGAGGACAGCAGGAGAGGAGGAAGTAAAGCATTGTAAGCCTCCTTGGGCATTTGCATTGGTATGGGAAAGTGGTATGCATTGGTATGGTGGGATATAAATCCTTTAACGAAGGAACAAAGGAACAAATAAACTAGATAACTATCCAACAAGGAAGGAAGAAAGGAAGAAAGGAAGGAAGGAGGGAGGGAGGGAGGGAGGAAGGAAGGAAGGAACGAAGGAAGGAACTGCTATATCTTCCTAATATAGGGTTGCCATAATTCTCTTCCACAAAACCAGGACAAGATCCTCTGTACCATTTTCCAGTAGGTGAACGCAATCCCCCCAAATCAGGTCAATCCCCGTTTTTCTGGACCTGTGGCAATCTTAGCCTAATCCTAGCCTAGATGCAGGGCTGATGCCTAAGGTGGCAGGCCAAATGGTGTTCCTCCATACCCAATGGTTTGCTGCTGCTTCACTAACTGGCACAGCTATGCCACTGCTGGAAATTTGGTTAGGATAGTGCCTTTTGTCTCACAAATCTAAAGTTACACAAAATGTTTTATGGTTTTATTTCCACATATGTTGATACAGTAAAAAAAAATGATCACATCTACTTTTCTTCTTCTAGATACTGAGTAATCAAGTATTCTTCTTCTGCTGTGGTTGCAGACTTAACCATAGCCTCAGATCCTTGTGGGGATATCAACTGATATGAAACCGCTCATTCTACCATAACCTTGTCAATATAGATGCAAACATAATCACAGTCTGGATTTGGAAACAAAAATGACAGTTGGCAAACAAAAATTTGCCAGAGAAGAGAGAAGTATACAAAAAAAAAACACAAGATCTATCTATCTATCTATCTATCTATCTATCTATCTATCTATCTATCTATCTATCTATCTATCTATCTATCTATCTATCTATCTATCTATCTATCTATCTGATTTTGGGGGGGATGCATTCCTCTTTTATTTCAGCAGCACCCACTCTCCCAGCCTGCTTAATCTTTTTTGGGGAGGGGGCACACGCTTCTCACAACAGCTACACAGAGGCAACTCAGCCTGCTTTATTCTCTTTTTTTGAGGGGTGGAGAACACTTTACAACTCTGTTCCTCGGATCCAGACAACAGCTGGCTCCCAACAGTGTCTGAGGGACAGTGAACCGGACCGTTTAAAAAGTTTGAGAACCCCGATCTAGTCCAACCTCCTGCGTGTAGCAGGAAATCTTCCTTGAGCATCCCAGACAGGTGTTCGTTGAGTCTCTGCTTAAAGATCTCCAGTGAGGGAGAGTCCACCACCTCCCTTGGCAATCTGTTCCACTGCCGAACTGCCCTCACCAGCAGGAATTTTTTCCGGATATCCAACCGGAATCTACTTTCTTGCAGTTTGTACCCATTGGTTCTAGTTCTGCTTTCAGAGGGAGCTATGAACAAATGAGCCCCTTCCTCCCTATTACAGCCCTTCAGGTATCTGAAGAGGGCAACCATGTCTCCCCTCAGCCTCCTCTTCTCCAATGTCTCCCCTCAGCCTTCTCTTCTCCAGGCTGAACATCCCAAGTTCCCCCAACCTTTCCTCATAGGGCTTCTCTTCCATCCCACTGATCATTCTTGTCACTCTCCTATGAACTTGCTCCAGTTTGGCTGCATCTTTCTTCAAGTGAAGTGCCCAGAACTGAACACAGTACTCAAGGGGAGGTCTTACCAATGCACAATAAATAGGAACTAGAATTTCTTGTGACTTGGAAGCTACAGTCTTCTTAAAGCAAATGGCATTTGCCTTCTTTGCAGACACATCACACTGCTGACTCATGTAGAGCTTGTGATCCACAGCAACTCCAAGATCCTGCTCACATGTTGTGCTGCCAAGCCAAGTATCCCCCATTTTATATCAGTGTTGAAGTGTTGCTTTCACTATGGGCCGGTGCGCTAGGCTGCCCTGACGCTTTTTAAACAGGCTGCCGGCCCTCGCGTCTGCCCCAACTGCCAACAAATGTGTTCTTTACGTGAAGCAGTTTGTTACGTGAAGCAGAATCCTAGAGAAATTTTTGTTTGTTACGTGAAACATACTTTACGTGAGGCGCCACTGTACTTCTCTTTCTTTAACTTCGGCTGAAGCCATCCTGGTTTTGGGGGGGTTTTTCCCCTTTCTTTTTCATATGAGTTGTTTCTGACTCTGCTTGCAGAAGCTGCCTCTTAAGGAGATCCCCTCCATCTTGGGCCCATTTTCCCATCAGTCCTCAACCCATGGGATCTCACCTATGATTCCTCTAATCCTATTGAAATCAGCCTTCCTGAAACCAATGTATAGGTTTTACTGTGCACTCTTTTTATTTCCCATAATATTCTAAATTCTAGCAGTTCATGATTGTTTTGTATGGGATAATCAGAATAACAGAATGATTAATTCCCCCCTCTCCCCTGGTTTAATGGCATTAATTGTGCAGGGATGCTGGTGCAGAGACTGTGGCAACAAATGGCTCTAATTTAAAAATCAAGTAACTAATCAAGTCTAATATATTAAAAATAAAACATTGAAATGATGGGGACCCACTTGAAATTGGAGCATGACCCACAGTTTGAGACACATACAGTAAGAAGATGGAGGAGGAAGACTGCTGTTCTTAGCAGTCTTGCTCATAAGAAGCATCCACCTATCTCAAACAAGATGATGGCAGTGAGGTTTCTCAGGATGAAGGCTGCTCATCTACTATTTCTGTAGACTAGACCTAAGAAATCAAAATATTCCAGCATTTAAGCATAATGGGATCAGTTAGGATTCTTCATCAATAAGACTTTTGTTGTTGATTTTTTTCCCAACCATTGTTGGACTGGTTTAATTGAAATGGATTTGAGTGCTAAAATGATTAAAATGATAAATGATTAAAGAGCTAAACTGAATGGGATGTTTATATCCATTTTAGGTGGGTCAATTTTAAATATCATTTTATGCCAAAGACATTGTACTATCTAGTATGTAATCCACTTGGGCTGCAGTCCTATATGCACTTTCTTGAGAGTAAGGCTGCAATCTTAAACTCCAATTAGGGCAGCATAAGCCCTGGCATAAGTTCTGTGCTGACTTGGGGGTGTTTCTTCCCGACTTCTGGGGGGTTTAGGCCAGCGCACAGACATACGCCAACCTCATCACACCACCACAGGAAGATATACCAGCTGAGTTAGGCTGGCCTAATTCGGTTAGGATTGAGCCTTAAGTCCCATAGAATACAATGGGACTTGCTTTAGAGTGGACATGCTTAGGATTGCACTCATAGGGTCTGGTAGATCAATTTTTTTAAAAGGGGAGTGGGTTTCAGTTTCAGGATATAAATTCAGTAGGTGAGACTCAGAAGTGCCTTTCTGCCTGCGGGCTGCAGATGGTGTCTGCGTTTCACAGGAAAGTTGTGTTATGCCTTATGCTAAGAACTCTGCATAACAAAAACAAAAAAAAATATCCAAAGGTGTTGTTTTGCTTTTGGCTTGAGTCAGCAAAATCATAACAATTGCTGTAAAACTCTTTGTAGCATTGCATTAATTCCTGCACAAGGTGTCATATGAGCATTTGCAGTAGAGCTGTTTAGAGGAATACAAAATTGGCACTTGATTATCCAATTTCCTTCAATCACATGTATTCTTTTAGTACGACCTGAAAGAGATTGTGCTTCTCACACTTAGAAGAATCTCCCAAATCCATTCACAAATGTTAAAGGTTTCATTTGGAAAATGTGCAGATGCTGAATCTGCATGGACTCTTTATTTAGTGAAGCGACAGCTGGTTGTCCCAGATGCTCACAACCTAGGCTTGCCTGACATTTATTTGATATACTGTCTCCTCATCACAAAGAGTCGGACACAACTGAATGACTAAACAACAACAACTCCTTCAGATCTGATCTGTTAGCACATGAGGTGAGGAGGAACTTGCCTCTTCTTCCAGTTCCTCTTTCCCTACAATCCAGAGTAACTATGGGAGCATGTAAGAGGCATTTACAACGATGTAGTTACAGCACCACCTAGTGAAAACCTATGGGAAATTCATATTGCAATCCAGAGTAAATTGTCCTTACGTCACAGCAAGGACTCCCCATAGTTACTCTGGATTGTGCCCTTTGGTCAAGTACATACCTGAGTGGTATTTCTTCCCCTGGAATTTGATGGGATGGGATCCTCTTGGCCAGCACTTCACAAAATGCTGGGTGTAGTAATGGATGCTGGATTAGTTAATGCATGTGTGTATGGATCAATGTTTGAGAGGAGGACAGCAGGCATATGTGCTGGTGGAAGACAGTGGCAGAATTTGAGGACACAGCAGATTCACTTCTGTTCCAGATTCGTGGAACAGCATGAAACTGCCCTTGGATCTAGATCAAGAGTGCCCAAACATTTTGGCAAGAGGGTCACATCATTTATCTGACACTGTGCCGGGTCCGAAAAAATGATTTACATTTCAAATTTGCATAAATATAAACATATAAGTAGATTTAAATATAAGAGTGTATTAGAGACAAATCCAGAGGAGGCTTGCCTGAGGGCCAGATGGAACGGTCTTGCCATGAGCCACATTTAGCCCCTGGGCTGGGGTTTGGACATCCCTGATCTAGATAGAAGTAATTGGGACATATTGCTGTGAATTTGAGAAGGGAACAGTGAAATCCCCACCTGCTCCAGTTGAGTAGATTGAACCCAGGTAACTCCATTCAGTCTACACCACAACTTTCTACCCCTCATTTGCACCTTCTCTTCTACCAGAAGAGAAAAATTACTTTATTCTGAACCACTAAGCTGCCCCCCACCACACACCCTCTCAGTTTGTCAGCTTGACCCCCTGTCTATCCAACTAGGCTCAATCCTATCCAAATTTCCAGCACTGAATCAGCCCCAAGGTAAAAGAATAAACATTCCCCTACCTTGAAAAGGTCCCTGTGACTGGCCCCCCAATGAAGGCATACACCCCAATGGCGTGGCCAGATCAGCACTAGACAGTTGAAAAGGATTGGGCCCTAGGCCTGCATGAGAATACCTCTAGAGTCGGTAGAGCACCCATGATTTCCTCCCCCCAACATAGGTTTTTTTCTATAAAGTCTGTGACAAATGGCATTAAATTGCATTATGTTTCCACATCTGCTTTCACACTACCTGTCCGAAATGGCTGAGTGATATCACAGGAGTGCAACATAACTGCAAAGTATTTCAGGTGAATTAGGATGGATATTAATACTGTAAGAATAAATTGGAGACAATCATTCCTTGGATTGCATTTTGTGATTCATCAAACAAGTCACACATGCAGAGGCTCATGCAATTCCAATTCACATAACAGTCCTAGTGGCTATTTTCCTTCTGCTCTTGGTTCTTTGGATTCAACTCTGAAGATGGATTTTATTTTATTTTCTCGGCCTAGAAAACAATATGGTAGTAAATGGGAAGAAAGAAGTACATGGGAGTACATTCACAAATAATAGATATATCATTGATTCAGCTTTGAGCCACTGATCAATACCAAAAGTAAGCTGAATCTAGATTTATTGCTACATCTCAGTAGTGATGGGTGAACTTTCTTTGGCTTGATTTGGAATTTAGCTCAGCATAAACAAATAAACCCGGGGGGATTGGACAAGGGTTTTCAATCTGGATGAGGGGCAGCAACCACATAAAACATCTTCAAGAAACTAACAGGAGAACTAACCCAAAGAGAGTGAAGGCACTCATTAAACAGCCGTCTGTTTAGCTGGAAACTCTGATCATATCATTTATCTCAATCAGTGAGAGTTTCTCTGAGAATAAGGGGCTGGCATCAAAGAATGTTTGTACATGATGCCCCTATAAAGCAGCCTGAATGTTAACTACACATATGTAGAATACTGGTTTCAGTGGTGTCCCTAGGGTTTATGTCACCTGGTGTGCGAAGCCAGTGTGTCACCCCCATGATGGAGATCCTCCCATGCATTGGGTGGAGTAATGCACCATCCATTTTTTCCTATAATTTTGTAGAATAGACATATTTCAATGCAGTTTCTTTCATTGCATTCCACATGAAATTATGCATCGAATAATGTATAACTTGTTGGTATTATTGAAAATACCAAGATTTAAAAAATTGAGTTTCATCTGGTGTGACCTGGTGACACCACCAAATGGTGTACATTCCAAAAATATAAAGTATATGCGAGAAAAAGACACACAATTCATAATGTTAAACATTACAAGTGGCACAAATTCAGATTTTATACTTGGTGTTATGGAACTTCAGGGATACTTCCACTTATTTGTTTATTTGGTTTGGCAATTTATGCCACAGAGGCTGCAATCCTAACCCCCATCATAAACACCGGTACAAGTCCTGTGCTGGCCTGAGTGTGTCATAAAAGTCCCAGAAGATGTCGCAATAAGTGTTTACGTTACTTTTGTGACACATCTGGGCAGATGAGGACAGTGCACAGACATATTCCAGGCTTCCCACAGCACTCTGTGAATAGGAGTTGGTGAACTGAGTCAGCCTAAATTGGCTAGGTTTGTGCCTTGAGTTTATCAAAATGGATAATGTTGAATGCAAAAGCTGTGCTAAAGAACTGAGACTCAGGAACAAGTAGATCTACAGTCATTCCATTTTTCCTAATTGCAAAGTAATTGTCAATCACTTCCAAGGAAAAGTTTTGTCGTTAGTGTCGGACCACTTGAAATCAGCAGAATGAGGACACTCAGATAGTCTGTCTTCCCTCTCAAGTACCTAAAAAGTATCTCAATACGAGAGACATTTATTTGAAAGTAAGTCTGATTGATTTCAACTGCGCTTCCAAAATAAGCCCTAAACTATGAAACAGCTCAAATCAATAGGAGCATTGAGGAGAGAAGCAAAAGCAATTCTCAAGGCTGGCTGTGGTCCAGAGAATTTGATGTGCCAAATACCCCTGTGCATTGGGCTCTTTGAGCCTTTTTTCCGGCAGAGACGTCTCCTAGCTGCATGTTACTACTGAAACCAATGCAGATCTGAGCTAGATATGTCTTGCTGCCTTTCAGCAGTAATAACAGAGTGCTCTGCAGTGGTTCCTATACTTTAGGAGACCGTGCTGGGGCATGGCCTGCACCAGATGATGCGCCCAAGGGTGTATGTGTGTGACACGCACTGGGGGACTGTGACACCCCAAAAAATGCAACTTCATAATTGTGTGGGAAAACCCCTTCATGTCAGATACCATTGGATGCATATTCAAGGGCAGAATCCAATGCAAAAATCTGTTTTGAAATAGCACATTCTTATCAAAAGTGATGGCCAAAAAACACTTTAAAAATGAACTGAACTCATATGTGACCTATATTGCAGCTTTCTCATGAGTAGACAAAGATGCCATAATGCACTGGAAAGCACAGGCTAAGAAGAATCCAAGGACACTGAAATTGTCCTGATCCAATGAACACAGCATCCTTTCCCAAAACACTCCAGAAGGAGGTCCCTAATGATTGCATTGAAATTCATTGAAAATGAAAGTGATGTTTACTAGCAAGTAAATAAGCAAGCATGCCTTGGCTGGTGTGGAAGGTCTATAATTTTCCAAAGGCTTTCCTATAAGGCTTCCAAAATGGTCCCGATCAGGGATGTCACTAGGGTGTGAGAAAGGTGGCATCCTTGAGGAGGGTTACACTCCTAGTGACCAACGTGGTAGAAATAATACCATTGTGTGATATACCATTGGATGCATAATTTACAGCAGAATGCAGTGGAAAAAACCACTTTGAAATACCTTTGAAATATCTTTGTTCCATCAAAACATATGGCCAATAAACCAGTGGAGGCAGGGTGATGGCACATAACTACATCCACCATTCAGACGTTTGCCTCATCCACTGCATGAGGGTGATGCACTGGCCTCCATACTGGGTATAGAATAAAATGGTGGATAAAAACATTTTTTTAAAAAAAGCAAACAATAAAATACAATTAAAACTATTTAAAACAATAAGACCAAGTTAAAAGAAGGCTGGCAACAGTAAAATAACCTTGTGGATCTAAAGAGAACATCTAAAATAATCTTAATTTAAGCATCTAAACCATTTTCAACCTTTTTCATCTCATGGCACATTAACAAGGCACTGAAATTGTCAAGACACACCATCAGTTATGTTTACCATTGACAAGGCACACCAAGATGTTCAAATTCCCCAGTTTTCCTATTAATTAATGACCACCCCCAAATTCCTGTGGCACACCTGAGGACTATCTGTGGCACACCAGTGTGCCATAGCACACTGGTTGAAAATCACTGTTCTAAACCTTTGGCATTTGTAGCTTTGCATTGCATTCTGGTTGCTGATGGGCAAACGGGCAGCCGGTGATGTTCTGGGGAGCGCCTAGCAATGCCACTACCATGATGATAAGCAGTTTGGAAACCCCTGATGTAAACAAATTCAGAGATATGAAGTCTCTGGGAGACACTTTCCTGGGAGTAAGACCTAAAGACACTTTGCTGGGAGTAAGACTTTTTGATCACAATGGGGCTTACTTTTGAGGAGGCATGGTTAGGATTGTGCTCAAAGACCAACTTGCAGTTGCAGTCAATGGACTGTGTTTTTGTCCCCTCTGGACACCCTCGGTCTGTCATGTATAAGCCGGTGTCATATATATCCATAGAAATTTGCTTTTTAAAAAAGTTATGTATTTCAGGAAGGCAAATCTATTGTCACATTCTGTGCTTTCCCCCTATTTGTACCTGCAGAATCACAGCACACAGAGCGCCTGCTTATCGCACCTTAACTGGCTACATTATGTAGAAAGGAAGCCACAGCATGCAATTGAAATTTGCATATCTTGCTTTCAAGGCAAAAGGAAAAAAATGAAGTCTTAGTAAGGGGATTACTTCTGATAGTAGTTTCATAACTGCCCTAAGATTTACCAGTGGAAATCTTCCCTTTGAGGAACTCAGGCCTTTCACAATGGGGGCTTATAATTGGCTGACACCAATACCTTTCAATACCAATACGCCAAATAAAAGTAATCTGCTTTATTTCACGCTATCTGCTTCCCGTTGTGGGTTTCTTTGAAAGGCTGGTATTTCGTTCACTGAGCTATTAACTGAGACCTCTGCCCCATTCACGGGGGGATGAATATGCCTGATTTGCCGGAGGCCAGGCAAAATCGCAGACAGTCATCCCGTTACTTGTTTACACGTTGAAAGCCATGTGAATGTCGTGCCCAGGGGCATCTTGAGGTTTCAACTCTAATTCTCCCAAGAATACTTTCATTCCAAGAATACAAGAATGTTGCTATTTATGGGTTGGACTACAATGTTAGAGGGAAATATGGCAAACCCACATCGTGTCCCCACTTATCTTCAATAAGCCTAGCCTAGCCAGCGCTAGCCCAGTGGCGCAGAATGCAGGGTGATCATATGACTGGAAATTTCCAGATTTGTCCTCTTTTTTAGTCTCCTGTCCAGGTGTCTTCCAAAAGGGTTTCATTGTTCTCTGTTTTGGCTTCATTTTAGAACTTTGCAATGGTGTGCAGGACACCATCATATCATATGTCATTTGAGTTGTATTGAAGAGCAGAATCCAATGCAAAAATCGGTTTTGAAATATCTCCTTCCTATCAAAGGTTATGACCAAAAACCTAAAAATCAAACAAAATGCTTTGAGCTCTATGGGAAAGTTAAAGTGCCCAACATCACAACTTTACTCATGAGTAGGCAAATGTGTCATTATCCACCAGAAAGGCCATGCTGGGAGGAATCCAAGATCTTGTCCTCCTTTTAAGCTTTGGGCATCTGGTCCTCCTGCACAGAAGTGCACTTTTGCAACACCTTCAGGCTGGCATGGGACTTGTGCCAGCCTAACCAAGGGTTAGGATGCTGCTGGAGGGCCATTAGAAAAGATATTGAGAATAAAATGGCCAATATTATAATGCCACTGCACAAACTGATGGGAAGACCACAGCTAGAATATTGTGTTTTTTGTGTTACATACATTATGTGTGTTACATATTTATGTGTGTTACACCAAATCTTAATAAAGATATAGTGGTTATGGAAAAGATGCAGAAGACAGCAGCCAAAAATGGTTATGGGACAAGGAAAGGATACTGTGTTTGGGTCTCTGAACCCTGGCCTGGGGCCCTGACGCCTCTAACTCACCCGCTTGGAGTCTTCTGGGGATCTTGAATAGACCTCAGATGATATCATCAGGCATGATAGTGTACCCTCTACAACAGATCTTCTGCCCTAAGCAATTAATATTGCATCCTGCAGCAGCCAGTGGAGGTCTCTCTGGGGAAAAATCTCAAGCCCTACAATGAGGCTTGTTAAGTCTGCTCCAACTACCATGTTTACTCAAATATAATGTACCATCAAATTTAATGCACACCTGATTTTAAAAGTTTTGAGATTTTAAAAAAGTTTCCTGTCAATTGTAATGCACACTGGCGCAAAATTTAATTTTACTGCATTCAACAGTAAAATTATATGACAACAATAATATGGCAATAGTTTTATGTTATGATTTTTAAACTAATCCTGTCCTTAGCCCAGCTCTGCGACGCCAGCTGGATCCAATCGTATTGGCTCTGCCTTTCCATTGGACTAATTCAGTGGTGTGGAGAGGGGGGGTTTGCTGCTTGGGTAACAGCATATCCTCCATTACAATCCAACCCAGGCTTTTGTGCTCCGCATGCAGCGTATGCAGCGCCGAGCACGAAACCATAGTCTTTCAAGACTGATGGAGGCCTGCTGCACTACTTTATATAACAATTATATTTAGTTACTTTTTAATGACAATATAAAAACTGTTTAAATACTGATCTATGCTTAGAATCAAAATACCATATTTACTTGAATCTAATGTGCCACCAAATCTAAATTTTGAATCTAACGTGCCACCAAATTTTCGAAAAAGGTGCATGTTGTTGGGTAAAGATAGTATTTTTCTGGTGCAGACTTCAGAAACTCTGTTTAGGACCTTCTGGCTGAACATGGAGCTCAAGATCCAGCAAAGCAGAATCTGCCAGACCCACTACCTTCCTGCCCCACTTCTTCCCTGCCCTGCCTTCCCAACTCCATTCCCAACTCCCTTCCCCTCTTCTCTGCCCTGACAATACTGCCAACCAGTGCTGCTGGCGTGCTGGCTGGTCCTCCAGGAATGGCTCCAATGGGGAAAGGCCCCTTGCACACCATGCAAGGTTTGCTCCCTGAAAAACATAGTGCTTGGCACCCCCTTAGCTATGCCTCTGGTAGCACCTAGCACATGCTGTGTTGGCATGGCTGCATGCTATGGTATGGTGAAGGGTAGGGTTGGGCTTAATTCTGCCTAAATATGCTTAATTAAGATTACACATTTTTTTTGTTTTGGTGGAATGAAATTATGAAATAATTTTAACAGGAGAGGGGCCCTGATTACTATTCAGAAAACATTCACGTCTTTAGGCAATATCCGGTAAATATTTTATATCAAAATTTTGCACAGGGTAACTTGGAGAGGATTTCTGACTGCAGAACTAATGCACTCCACTCTTTTTCAATGACCAATTAAAATTCCGTGAGAACCTGAAGACACACGCACCCTTATTCTTTTTCTCCTTCAAAATTCCCAGCTGTAACTTTCCAATCCACTTCATTTTATTATCTTTTTTTAACCCCTTATCATCAAATAGATCACACACAAAAGAATGTGTGTGCTTTTTTCCAGGATAAGATGGATATTAGTGTTTTGGTTTTCAAGCTGTTGTGCGCTGTTAATTAAATAGAGGGGGAGGAATACCCTCTATTGACTGGCCTCCAGGGGAGGTAAGCTTGCGCTCATTGCTTATGCTCCCACAATCCCTGTGAGAAATTCAGAAGCCAAGTGTATGAGACGGCCTGCCTCTGAGGGGGTATGGAGGGAGTCTAGTATTCTGTAGGGAATGATTTCCAAATGCCAATTTAATGAAGCACATGGGGGGTCACACACACGCACACACATACTCAAATCAGTATGTGGTAGGCGAGAATTAAAGAGCGTAGTGAAATAGAGATAAGTGAGAATTATGGCTTGCAAATGAGCTCATGCTTGAAAAAGCCTTGAATTTCACTCTTCTTCCAACATTCCTGCTGGGGGAATGTGCACCAGATGCCCTTTATTCGAAGGGCTGAATCTAATGTGGATTGGCTGTTGTGCACGAATCTACCCCATTCACATATGTAGCTCAGGGCACAATCCTAATCCCAAGCACAACTCACCCGTCTGCCTGTTCCTGTGGTGGTGCAAAAACATCAATGCATGCCTGTGCACTGTTCTAACCCCCAGGGATGGTGCAGAAGTTCTTTATGGCACTTTTGTGACCCTCCCAGGCCAGCATGAGACATGCGCTGGGACATGTGTCAGCCTAACTAGAGGTTAGGATTGTATTGTGAGTCACCCCTAGTGGAATAGTTATGGGGTTTGCTAAATTAAATGCCTGTAGGGAGCCTCACCGCAGCATGAAAACAGGTGAGTGTCTCTGTTTTGGCCTCAGTGGGGACTGACCACTTGAATGCTGTGCAAAACTTAGTGCTTTGAATCCCCTCAAGCTATGGTATTGGTACTGGTGTCATCTTGCTAATAAAGGAAATTATATAGCCATTCTGTCATACCCCAAGCTTTTATCTACAGATTTTTGCAGGTCTCTGATTACTCTTTTGCACAGTGAAGAGTTTTATTTTTTATTTAAAAAGGAAGGTCTGTGGCAGGAGTTGGAATGAACCCATTTATGCTAAATGAAGACTCAGATAAGTGCAGGGTTGTGCGTAGGGAGTTGCAGTAAATTAATTTTACTAAATTTCTGCAAGCATTCCTAGATCCTATGTTATCTGATCCCCCCATTCCCCTTCACCTTGAGCACCTCATCCTCCCATGCTTATAAGTGAAAACCTTGTCAAACTGAACCCCTGGAAGTAGATGGATGCTGGATGCATCCTGCCTCTCTACTCAGAGAACAAATATTTAATTAGTGTGCCAACATCAGGCTTGCTTTGCTTTCTTCCCTCTTGGTAACATGCACTTTTCCCGTTCTTTCTGTATTTGTGAAAGATGAAGGTCTTGTCAGTTTTGCTCACTTTAAATATAAATTCCTACATTTGTAACTGGATCAGGTATCCAGAAATGTGCAAATTCCTATACTTGTAATTGGATCATGTACTGTACCCTCCCTTTATCAAATTATATTCTATATACAGATGTATATATACAGATATCTATATACAGAATAATGATAAAATGCATATATTTCAAAGAAGGAAAAGGGGAAATTTGACACAATGTTCAGAGGGTAGAATTGTAGCTCAGAGCATGTTCCTACATTCAACTCCACATGTCTCCAGGTTGGGTTGGAGACATCAGAAGTTGATTTGATTCATCAGATTTATCAGAATGAGAACCCTGCAGAGATTCAGCCAATTCAGGCCTGTATTAACTGATAAATTGTGCTAACTTCCTATCAGCAAATCTTCTAAAGGATGAATGAACAGGAAGTTCAATACAAGATATTGCTTCAACCAACACACCTGCGCTGGCTACAGGTGTTGCAAATGTGCCAGAAATCATATTTGTGCTGACTTGAGGGGTGCGCCAGCATGGGTAGAACAGATCCAAATACTGTGCAGACTGGCGCAGGTGGGTTTGCGCCAGGAGGTGTGGCAGGATGGAGTTTTGGAGGTGGGGAGGGAGCATTTCTGGACTAGGGAGGGTGAAAATGGGAAAAGATCAGGCCTGGGAGGTGGTGGTGTCAGAGTCAGCAGCACATGCCATATCCTAAACACCATCACAGTTTGCCTGGCATTACACAGAGCTTATTTTATTTGTGCAAGCTAAATAGCTGGTGCAGATCTAAGTAGCCCATTGGGAAGGCTAGGGCATAACTGAAGGTAAAGGGAAAAAAATCCAATTTTACTAATTTCCAATTTTACCCCAAGATTACATCCAACTTGCTCCTAACCTGTGTTGGATACAGTGCAAACTTTGCAGCTTGTCTTTACCAGCACATGTTAAGATTGTGCTGTTTGTCACTCTTAGAGCACAATCCTAACCATGTCTACTCAGAAGTAAGCCCCATTGTGCTCAATGGATCTTACACCCAGGAAAGTGTAGATGCATGTAGTTAGGATTGTAGTTACACACTGTAGTGTGGTTAGGATTGTAGATGCATGTAGACAAACTAGAGTAATCTAAATTATGCACCCAAAATGTCTGTTGATGCCTGCCCTTTACACAGTTCAAAAATTCTGCTGTAGCGGAAGCTGCAATTCTAAAGTCACTTTCCTGGGAGTAAGACCCATTGAACACAGTGGGGTTTACTTTTGAGTAGACATGGTTAGGATTGTGTTCCCAATCATTGGAAGGTATGAAGTAGGGATGAATGTTGGAGTATGTATCTGCTTTCTCTTTTCCTCTGAAAAGAAAGGGCTTCATTTCAAAATGAAATCTACACATTTCAGCTCAATGGCTTTATTGGCACCAGTCCTCACTGCTGCTTACTTTATAAATAATTTAAAGAAAAACAAAACAAAAATTACATACTGCGGGCAGCAGCATAATATCATATCTAAACTCTAATAAGCCTACAGGAGGAATTCAAATAACTTCCATTTCCTTGATGAATAACATGAATATATTCCATATGCCTTCTTTTCTTGCCATCGTATCCACTAACAAATACAAGCATCACTTGGTCATGCTCAAAGTTTATAAGTGTTTGTGAAACCATCTTTATAGGAGAATATCTGGGCTTGTGGGAATCTTAGGTGAAAACCTTTGTCCCAACTTGTTATTTTTTCTGCACACTTTGTAAACTTTCATGCTTTGAGACACATCAAGGCACCACTAGTAAGTTTCTGAACATGATATTTACACACAGATAGTAAAATAGGGATGAGAGCCCTATTGGAGAGTGTCATACCCCTGCTTACCCCTGCTTACTGGTCAAGAGACACTCTTTCAAGTGGGTGTTCCTCTTTTATTTAGCAGGGGGAGAGTAACTGGCCCTCCACACCCCAGCAATGTCTGTTCTAGTGGCTTCTGCTGGTGTTCTTTTTGCACTTTAGATTATGAGCCCTTTTGGGACAGGGACCCATTAGCTATTAATTAGCTATTATTTTTTTCTTTTTCTTGTAAACCGCTTTGTGAACTTTTCAGTTGAAAAGCGGTATATAAATACTGTAGATGTAGATGATGTAGATGATACCTCCCACTTCTCACCTACTTTCCTGAAAGGAGTACTACAGAACTGGATTTGACTTTGGAGAAGAAGGACCAAATCACTAGTCCTATTATCTACGGAGAGCAAAGCACATCAGTAATCTCCCTACAATCACTACATAGGAAGTTGCCCAGCATCAGGGCTCTGTAGGTTTGGGGAACTCAATGGGTGGTTAATTCCAGGTTGTGACCTTCCAAATTCTCCCTTTGATCCCATGAAGCAGTGGTGGGCTCCAGCAGGTTCCAGCAGGTACTCTATAGAACCAGTTGTTAATGAGAGATAGGACATTTAAAGTTTAAAAATAGCCATTTAAAAGTGTCTGCGAGATGGGCATAGAACTGGTTGTTAACTTCTTTGAATCCCATTACTGATTAGCAGAGATGATGATGAATCAGAGTAGAAGCCCAGATCTGAATGTGCAAATGTCCTTGCAGCGTAAGCTCTGATCTCTGAGTCTTACTCAAGAGAAGTAAACCAGAAATGAGGAGGAAACCACTCCAGATGAGGGTTTTGATGACGTTCCAGGAAGAACAGGGGTAGCAGTACCAGCTTTAATATTCCTTTATTGGTGCCCAGCAAATTCTCATAAAACACCTCATCAGGCTTGGCTTGCAACGACTTTCTTGCAGGGCATGGCCTTTGATGTGCTCATCAGCTTTCCACCTTCACTGGCACGACAGAACCTTGAGCCACAAAGCAGTGGTTGAAAGAATGAAACACAGGCATCCCCCACTTATTGAACAGGTTGGGGACCACAGCATTGTGCAAAACTGAAAACTGTTGAAGAGCGGAACTCAATCTTTTTCGTTTATAAATGTTGCCTTCAGTGCTTTTTTCGCTAGCAAGTTGCAACTGCCCCTTTTATTTTGCAAATTCCTGCAGCCGCACAAAGATTTCTGCAAATGAGATTTTCATTAATTCCTTTGGGAATGGGATTAGTCATAGAGGTACAACATGGAGGAGGGCAATTTTGGTCTTTAGAACAGCACGGAGAGGTTGAAAGAACAGAATATGCATTGAATAAATGAGTTCTGATGATAACTGAAAGGTGTTGAAAGAGTGGATTGTCAGAAAATGAACTGTCAGAAAGTGGGGGTACCTGTAGTATGACAGTGGTTTGAGTAAGCCACCATGTTTGGGGAGAGATCCTTTTCATGTTGACAGTACTTACTTTTTCTCAGTGCTTCTTCACTGAAAAATACCAAAACTGAAAACTTCTGTGCCACGATGCATGGATGTGCACTGGTCTCCCCCTTTCCACCACAGGAACAGGGAAATAGGTTGAGTTGCACTGGCCTAAATTGGTTCGGATTGGACTTTCAGTCAACTTGGCAGATGTTTTAAGTAGATTTGGTAGTAGCAGGCCTCTGTCAGTCTTAAAAGACTATGGTATCGTGCTCAGCGCTACATACACTGCATGCAAAGCATGAAAGCCTGGGTGAGATTGTTATGGAGGATAGGCTGTTACCCAAGCAGCAAATCCCCCCTCTCCACGCCACTGAATTAGTCCAATGGAAAGGCAGAGCCAATGCGATTGGATCCAGCTGGCGCTGAAGAGCAGGGCTAAGGACAGGAGCTCACCCTGTCTTGTGGGGCCGAACTCTGGCCTGCTGGTTAACAGGCACAGCGTCTTACCCGCTTGTGCCACCCACAGCCCATTTGGTACTAATATTTTTAAAAAGTGGCAATTGAAGCCAAATTGTCTTCATCCCAAAGAGAAATACTGGGATATTTTGGAAGGAAGCTAATAATTTTCTATAACTTCTCTGTAGGATTTTGTACGCCTACTAATGCCATGGTTGCCTGGATATTTGCCCCCATAGTTTGAGAACTATGGCAATTTTCACACAACTTCTTCAGAACATCCAGTGCACATTTTCAACAATTCAGTTAATAGTTTGCAAAAGGAGTGAATTGTGAGTTGAGCTAGTGCTATCCTTGCCGAGTGCCTGTCTGAATTAATGTGACACAGTCAATCCATCTTCAGTTTGACCGCTAAATTCAATGAACCGTCAGGAGGGTTTAGACCAACCAATTCACCTGGCATCTTGTTTCTGCGGATTGAGGAGGCATTTGTGCTGAGGGTTTGGCAAGAAACAAGTTATTTCTGCCAAAGAAACCACATTAATGAAAATATCAGACGTCTACCAAACACAGGGAGGGAAAACAAGTCATATGTGGGATGAAGAAACATTTTGGAAGGGGAGGGTCAGTAACAAACAAATTTAAGATAGTAGTAATTTGCCTTTTAAAAGGGAAAAATTCACAGTTTGATCACTCTTTTAAGGCAGTGGTACAGCTAAAGAGGTTGTAAAGCACTAACCTAGACCAGCACAACTCAGCAGTCTTCCCATTTCCGTGGTGGTGTAGGGAGGCAATGTATATCTGCGCATCAACTCCCATGCGCATCAACCCTCCCATACACATCAGCCCCCCATGCGCATCATTCCCCTGTGTGCATCATCCCCCCTGCACATCATCCTCCCTGCACATCATCTCCCCCTGCGCAGAATCCCCCCTGTGTGCAACAAGCCCCCCGTGCAGCTAAAGAGGTTGCAAAGTGCTAACCTGGACCAGCACAACTCATCAGTCTTCCCATTCCCGTGGTGGTGTAGGGAGGCAAGTGTGTGTTTGTGCATTGGCCTAACATCCCCCCAGGAGTTATGCAGAACTGTTTTCCAGCACTTTTGTGATACCACTAAGTCAGCACAGGAATTGTGCTGGGGCTTAGGCTGGCCTAGGTTTTGTAGGGTGTGTAGCCTCATGCCCTCACCACAGCATACAAGGACCCTTCCCCTTCTCCTCCCCTTCCCTTTGGAGCCATTGCAAGTAGAAGAGCAATATGGAAGTATCTGCTGGAATGGCTCCAACGGAGTAGGGTCTCTTGCATGCTGCAGTGAGACTCTGCAAAATTCAGTGCTTTGCACCCCCACTAGCTACACCACTGGTTTGGGGAACCTGTTTGTGCTTGAAACAGCAGTGTGAAAATCAATATAGGAAAAAAACAAAAAGGCCAAAATATACAAAAGAAGTTATTTTTCATAGTTCATCTATGTCAATACAGATCAGCCGCCGTCAACTTCTAACAATCCCTTGTCACTCATCCTGTCTTTCCTTTGGAGAAGAAGAATCACTCTGCTGTATTTTCATCCTTCGCAGGGAAGGCACGAGCAACCTTCCAGCAAGGTTAAATGCCAAAAGGCTTCATTTTCACTCTTTAGCGCATCTTCTTGGCTTACCTTTGGGCACCCTGACAGCCACAGTCTTCAAAATATGCCTTGTTAGTTATCAAACAACAGAGACATCAGGCCAACTTTCTTGACTCTCTGGGAATCTTGTTGACAGCTTTTTGTGAAGCAAATTCATTTTTCCACCTTTCAGTTACTTACATGTTGAAAGAAAACACAGCATCTCACCACTGCTTAGCTCTTACAAACAGCAGGTAACCCTATTTCTGGGTGATAAGGCAAGATAAGGGCTCACATGATTGAATGCTCCTTTGTTGAAAACATTGATTTGTTCACCAGGAACCACCGCCAAATGTCACCTTACACCTTTTATACATCTCGCTATTTCTTTTATGCAATATTTATAGACCCCCTTCTCATCTTCTCAAGTTGTTTAGATCAATAAAGTCAGGTGTCTTATAATAAAGTACATATAATAAATAATAAAGTACAAGTGGATGATACTGCGCTCACTATGACACAAGGTCTCCACACGCTACAGACCATTATTTACGTACTTTGCCATAGTTTGACTCCTTGCAACTTTTATATGAAGCAGGGTGTATTAAGAAATTGATTCTCCTTTTTATTTTTTATTTTTAAAAAATATTTTTTAAAAATAAAGTACAAGTGGATGATATTGCACTCACTGTGACACAGATCCTCAACCCCAAGCATGTGAAACTGGCGGCCCGAGGGCCGCATGCATGAGTTATCCCATGAGTTATATCCTGCATCCCGTGAATTATCTCCCGACCCCCAGTAGCAGCTCAGTAGTGGCGGCAGCACACTTGATTTTGAGCTCAAGAAAGAGCCCAGGAGGAAGATGGGCTCATGCACAGCAGCAGCAGCTTCCCAGGGTGCGAGAAAGGAGAAAGGAGGGCACGTCTAAGTAGACATGCAAAAAATTGGATTGTGGCCCTCAGGAGACACCATTAATACTATTGCAGCCCTTAGGAGACACCATTAATGCTAATGTGGCCCTCTATATGAAATGAGTTTGACACCCCTGCTCTACCCGCTATGCACCATTATTTACATACTTTGCCATAGTTTGGCTTCTGAAGCAGGGTGTATTAGGAAATTGATTCTCCTTTTTATTTTTATTTTAAAAATAAAGTTAAAATTGTATTTAAAAAAATAAAATACAAGTGAATGATACTGCACTCACTATGACACAGGTTCTCCACATGCTAATGTACTGTTATTTACATATTTTGCAATAGTTTGCTTCTGAAACAGAGTTTACTAGGAAATTGACTCTTCCTTTTTATTTTTTTATAAATAATCTGATATATTAGAATGCTGAATTATGTAATAATGTATTATGCAATGTATGTAAACATAACAGTATATTATTACTGTTTAATAATAATAGTTTAATAGTTTACTAGGAAATTGACTCTTCCTTTTTATTTTTTTATAAATAATCTGATATATTAGAATGCTGAATTATGTAATAATGTATTATGCAATGTATGTAAACATAACAGTATATTATTACTGTAATAGATTTGGTTCTAATTACCCCCAAATCCAGAGTAAATACGGGAGCACATAAGAGACTTTACGTGCACCCATAGTTACTGCACCACCTAGTGAAAACCTATGGGAAATTCATATTGGAATCCAAAGTTGTTCTTACACTGGAGCAAGGACTCCCCGTAGTTACTCTGGATTTTGCCCTATGTGTATGATAACTCTTAGTGTAAACATTTTCATCAATAGCATCCAGCAGTTTCATAAGATGGAAGGAAAAGAATGTCCTGGCTCACCCTTCCTTGCCTTAGATCTTAGTTAGACCATGAAGTTCTTGCATCAACACTAACAAAGAGCCATGTGGCACCAGAAAGCCTGTTGCCCATGAATTGAAATACTTGATTGCCTTTTTTATCTGTAGTTATTTATCTGGCAAATGGGAGCCAGACAAGTGGACAAAATGGGGCAGATGGGAGATTCCAACCTTAGTAAAGGCAGTTTACTAGAAGATGCTTAGAAAGTTGTTTATTCATTTAGTTGGCATGGAAGGAGCGCAGGAAGAAAGCGGCAAAAACAAACATACATATCCATGCAGGCAGTTTTCAAATTAGATCTTCCCCCTTCTCGACCAATTCATTTTCATCAAGATTGCAATTTGCCGCAGACCCTGTAAGCACAACTCAGTGCTTAGTATTCACCACCACACAGTCAGCCCTAAATGAGGAAAAGCCTCTCTTTAAAAGCTAGGGGTGAAAAAAGGAAGCATTGCTGGTCTTTAAATCTCCTGAAGGCAAAGCAGTGAAATTCTGGGAGCACTTCCAACCTGTTTGAACAGAATAATCAGGCCGTTTGCACACCAAGAAATTGGACCCGTTTTCATTTGATGACATAGGAAACTTGTCAGTTGTGTAGCCAAAGGGGACTGGGGGTACATTGCCCCAGGTACCAAGCTTTGGCTGCAATCCTAAAGACACTTCCCTGGGAGTAAGACCCATTTTTTTTTAACAAAGGGGGCTTACTTTTGGGTAGACATGGTTAGGATTGTGCTCTTTGAGAAGGTGTCAAGTAAGTTTGACACCAGTGGCACAAAATTTTGGAAATCTTGGTATTTATGAACAATATCATCATATTATAAAATATATTATGCAAATATATTAAATATGATTTAATGCCAAATTCAGTGAAACAAATTACAGTAAAAACATGGAGTGAGAGTAACTTGGAGTGAGAGCATTTTGCAAGACAAGCAAACATTTCTAATAAATTTGGACTTGCAATACTGGCAGTGTCTTGTAAAACAAGCAAAAAAATAGTTCTTGCCGGAATATGGCCTTATATGTCTCCTCTAAAGTAAGCCCTATTATTATCAGTGGGGCTCACTTCTGTGTGAAGGGGACAGATTGCAGCCTGAGAGACCTGAGAGACAAAGTGGAGGTTAATTTGTTTTATTTTTCTTTATTATTTTGTATTATATTACAGTATTGTTATCATTTTTATATGAATATTTTTGGGTTGTGGAACTGGATTGTGTCTGAGTTTCCATTCTTTCTTATGGAAAGATACATTTTGATATACAAGCATTTTGGATTACAAGCATGCTTCCAAAACGAATTATACTTGTAAATCAAGGCACCACTGTACACTGAATTTTCTGTATGTTATCAAATATTAGAGCCAGAAAAGAAAAGCACAATTTATATTTAGCAGAGGGATTTGGAGATCCTCTCCACCTTAGCACAGTGCCTTTTCTAGTGGCTGTTTGGTGATGTTCTTCTGCATCATTTTAAATTCTGAGCCATTTTGGGACCGGGAACCATTTAGTTATTTGATTTTCAGCTGAATACTATCCAATTTTCCAACACAAATGTAGATTCAATATAGTCCCAAGTCGGGTTTTCATAATTCTCTTCCACGAAATCAAGGCAGGACTCTCTGTCCCATTTGTCAGTATGTGAACACAATCCCCCCAAAATGGGGTTGTCCTTGTTTTTGGGACATATGGCAACTCTAATCCTGAAGAAAAGAAGCAAGCATTCCCTTACCTTGAGGAAGCTTCCCTGATTGCCCTACATAGAATCATAGAGTTGGAAGCCGGTGATGGGCCCAGCCTGCCCTAACAACCGGTTCTCCGGAAGTGGGCGGGGCCAGGCTGGGTCAGGGGGCGGGGCCAGGGTCAGGGGCGGGGTGGGGGAGGGCATGCCACCTTAACCCTTAGTTTACAAAAAAAATTGTATCACTTGTGACGGCATCAATCAGTACTAAGCCCCTGGGTTCTGTGTAATTTATTCCTATGCATTACACTTTGTTGTGCTCTCAGGGGGAATGTGTGCCACAATTAAGAACATAAAAGCATAAGAAAAGCCTCCACTGGATCACACCAAAGACCCATCTAGTCCAGCTCCTGAATCACACAGCAGCCCACCAGCTGCCTCAGGGAGCACATATGACACTTGCATCCAGGTGCCTAATACAGCAGGCACTACCACAAGTTCCACTGGTGGTACTCATACCACTGGTTGAAAAACACTGATCTACGGTTTAGGACCAGAGTCTGTGGTGTCCCCTCTGCAGTCTGAGGTTTGCCTCTAAGCCCCTACTTAAGGCTACAATCCTGTCCAGACTTTCCTGTAAGTAAGCTCCATTACCTGTGATGGGACTTACCAGTACTTCTGAATGGTCATACATAAGATTTGGGCTCTTAGAATCCCAGCCTCTTGCTGCAATATAACACTTGCCTCCAGGAGCCTCAGTGCCAGCAGACACTACCACAACTTCCACAGGTGATACTCATACCACTGGTTGAGAAACACTGATGTACAGTTTAGGACCAGAGTCTGTGGTGTCCCCTCTACAGGCTGAGGTTTGCCTCTAAGCCACTACTTAAGGCTACAATCCTGTCCACACTTTCCTGTAAGTAAGCATCACTGAATATAATAGGACTTCTGAGTAGTCAAGCAAAGGACTGAGCTCTTAGTAACCAGCCTCTGGCTCCAATCCTATTCACTTTCCTGAGAGTAAGCTCCACAGACTCTGATGGGACTTACTTCTGAGTAGCCAAGAATAGGATTGTGCTCTAATGTTGCACTCCTCTGCACACTTTCCTGGGAGTAAGCTTCATAGATTGAAATGGGATTAACTTTTGAGTAGTCAGGCATAGGATTACAAGCTCTTAGAAACCAGCTTCTTTCCAGGGAGTAAGCTTCACTATTATAATGGAACTTACTTCTGAGTAGACAGTGATTGGGCTTTGAGGCTACACTCCTATGCTCACAGGGGAGTAAAACCTACTGACTTTAATAGGATTTACTTCAGAGTAGGCAGTGGACTGGGCTCCTGGGGGTGCAGGATGGGAACTGCATGCTGCCTGCTTATAAGGAAAAGGAGGACAATGAAGATTTATTGTGGTCCTGGAAAAAAGTATGGATAATAAGAAGACTCCATGTTGCCTGCTCATAAGGAAAAGGAGGAGTAAAAAGAGGACCTGTCCTGGGAAAGGAGGACATATGGTCACTCAGTACTTGCTTCTGAGGAGGCATGCAAAAAATTGGGCTCTGATGCTGCCATCCTATCCACACCTACCTGGGAGTAAGCTCCATTGACTAGGATGGGACTAGGATAGGATTTACTTCAGAGTAGGCAGTGGAGTGGGCTCCTGGGGGGGCAGGATGGGAACTGGGGCTATTTCTTCAGGTACCCCCCATACTTCCTGCCCTCAATCTTAGGTGGAGAGATTTCTCAGAGGGGCAGGATGAGGTGGGGAGATCTCTTGGGGGGAGCAAAAGGTCTACAGTGTGGATAGGATTGCAGCCTGAGCCCAATCCTAACCGTGTCTACTCAGAAGTAAGTACCATTCAAGTCAATGGGGCTTACTCCCAAAACTGTGTGGTCAGGATTTTAGCCATACAGTCCAATCCTATGCAGGCTTACTTAGAAGTAACTCTCATTCAGTGGAGCTTACTCCCATGTAAGTGTGGATATGATTGCAGCCTCAGAGCCCAGTCCTAATCATGTCTACTCAGTAGAAAATCCCATTATAGACAGTGAGCTTACTCTCAGGAAAGTAGACAGGGCTGTAGGAACAGGGCTGGAGGGAGAGATCCAATCCTCTGCCAATCTCCTCAGAAGTAAGTCCCATTATAGTCAGTGGGCTTACTCTCAGGAAAGTCTGGATGGGAAAGTAGCCTCAAATCCTATGCTACTCAGAAGGAAATCCCATGATAGTCAATGGGAATTGCTCCCAGGAAAGTGTGGCTAGGATTGTGGCCACAGGCTGCAGTCCTCTACTATACAGTGTGGCTTACTCCTGAGTAGTACTGGGTAGTACTAAGTAGTTCTCCATGCCTAGTACTGGGCTGCAAAGGCAACCAGCGAAGGAGGGAGGCAGGCAGGAAGACTTACTGCTAATTACTCACCTCAGCCTCCCAGACGGCCTCTCTATTCCCTCCCAAGGACCTCTTAGTAAAGCTGCCCATCAAATGCCTGATTCAAAAAAAAGCATCTGCAGAGAGGCTGCTCATTTGCATGTGAGTACCCAGCATGCTTTGCAAACTGCACCAGGAAATAACTTCGGAAAACTTGCTAGAAATAAGGTTTTTAATCAAAATAAGGTATTTAGCAAAGTCAGGATTCCTGAATAGCCTCATTCAAAGGTTTGGGGCATGAAGAATTTACTCACCCTGACTTTAAAGCATGGAACTAACAGTGATCCAAACACCCCCCAGTTCAGCAGTCAGAGTCTGAATGTGCTGCAATGGTAAAAGGAACAGACTGTTTGTATTTTAAAATTAAAAATAACCCTAGGGAGGGAAGGAGGGGGGAGAGAAGGGGAGGGAGGCTCAGAAGGGGAGGGGGGAGGAGAGCTTCCAGAGGCCCTTTAAGAGAAATTCAAACACACTTGCATGCAATTCAAAGATAAGGGCCCCCAATTAACAACCGGTTTGCTAACGTCAGCCCCTAATTAACAACCACCTCTACAGAACCACCTCTACAGAACCGGTCAGAACCGGCATCAGCCCACCTGTGCAAGGGACCTAATAGGTCATCTAGTCCAACCCTCTGCCTGCAGCAGGAAATCCTCCTAGAGCATCCCCGACAGGTGCTCGTCAAGGCTCTGCTTGAAGATCCCCACTGACGGAGAGTCCTCCCCCTCCCTTGGCAATCTTTTCCACTGCTGAACCTCCCTCACCGTCAGGAATTTTTTCCGGATATCCAACCGGAATCTCCTCTCTTGCAGTTTGTACCCATTGGTTCTAGTTCTGCTTTCAGAAGCAGCTGTGAACAAATGAGCCCCTTCCTCCCTATGACAGCCCTTCAGGTATCTGAAGAGGGCAATCATGTCTCCTCTCAGCCTCCTCTTCTCCAGGCTGAACATCACAAGTTCCCCCAACTTTTCCTCGTAGAGCTTCCCTTCCATCCCACTGATCATCCTTGTTGCTCTCCTCTGGACTTGCTCCAGTTTGGCTGCATCTTTCTTAAAGTGAGATTCCCAGAATTGAACACAGTATTCAAGGTGATATAAGATGCAATGTAAGTCCACTTGACACAACTGCATCAATGCTAGAATGTTGGATAGGATTAGAACCTAAGGCTACAATCCTAACCATGGAATTAGGCTGGCTTAAGCCCAAGCACAAGATTTGTGCAGAGCTGTGGGTGTCACAAAAGTACTGCAAGACACTTCTGTGCCAGTCCTGGGGGAGGGTTAGGCCAGTGCACAGACATGTGTTTGCCTCTCTACTTCTCCACGGGGATGGAAAGACCGATGAGTTGTGCTGGCCTAGGTTAGGATTGCATCCTTAGTCTATAAACTGCTTTTTGTTGTTGTTTTTGAAAGCGGTACATAAATATCCTTAATAATAACCAGAGCTAATACTAAAACTCCTATTCAGTTGTGTGTCATCAAACTGGCCACTGGTTTTTCTTGTTTACTAATTTATTGGGTGACCTGTGCTTCCTCACTCCCTGCTTTTCAAGAAAAAAAAGTAATCAGGCACTACAAGTGGTGCATAACTGCTCCTAATGTAACTTACCCCCAAATCCAGAGTAACTAGGGAGCACATAAGAAACTTTACATGCACCTGTAGTTACTGCACCACCTAGTGAGAACTTATGGGAAATTCATATTGGAATCCAGAGTAAGTTGTTCTTACACCAGAGCAAGGACTCCCCATAGTTACTTTGGATTTTGCCCCTAGAAGTAGTTGGTGGTGATATCACCAACTGAAATTACTTCCCAATTTTGTTGTGTGGGGATGTGTACACATTTTTTTGTATCCCTGGGTTATTTGATGCTTAGGCTATATCACTAGTAGTCGTATATCCAGAAATCAGCACTCTTCCCAATATCCCCAATTTCTTTGTAGAAAATGAAACAGGGTTTACTGAGAAGCTCAAATATCAAGGGTGTCAACCTGAAGGAATACCAGATGGAATTTTCTAAGGGTCATCTTACCAGACTGTACATCTGGATGTACAGATTTGAACATCACAGGTTACAAGCCATTGATGAGTATATGAAATCTCTATATAGGTTTACAAAATCTCTATATAGGTCTATATAATCTCTATATAGGCTGTGGGTGGTGCAAGTGGCTAAGACACTGTGCCTGTTAGCCAGCAGGCCAGGGTTCGAGACCCGGGTCAGCCCCACAAGACAGGGTCAGCTCCTGTCCTTAGCCCAGCTCTGCGACGCCAGCTGGATCCAATCGTATCGGCTCTGCCTTTCCATTGGACTAATTCAGTGGTGTGGAGAGGGGGGATTTGCTGCTTGGGTAACAGCCTATCCTCCATAACAATCTAACCCAAGCTTTCATGCTTCGCTTGCAGCATATGCAGCGCCGAGCACGATACCATAGCCTTTCAAGACTGACGGAGGCCTGCTATATAGGTTAAGAGGTAGTCTATGTCAGATGCAAGGGAATGGCCCCAAGGTGAAGATCTCTTGTGGTCTTGTGTTCTCCTGGAGACATCTGGTGGGACACTATGAGATACAAGAAGCAGAACTAGATGGGACTTTAGTTTGGTATATCATAAACGTATGAATACCTTGTACTGAATCACTCCATTTGCTGTGTACCTGAGGATTTTAAGACAAGAATTTTTATCTGCCCTACCTATAGATTGAACCTGGGACTTTATACATACTAATCATATACTCTACCACTGATTTACAACCCTTTTCTTTTAGTTAGTAAACTGGTTGGATGTTTAGGGGTATCAGTAGCTTTCATATCTGTACCTGATAGCAGGGTGACCATATGACCATAAATTTACAGATTTGTCCTCTTTTTTATTCTCCTGTCCAGTCTCCTCCAAAAGGGCTTCATTGTCCTCTATTTTGGATTCATTTTGGAACTTTAAAATGGTGTGTTGTACCCTTCCACATCATGTCATATGTTGTTGGATTCATATTGAAGAATCCAATGCAAAAATCAGTTTTGAAATATCTCCTTCGTATCAAAAGTTATGGCCAAAAAATAAAAATAGAAAATATGCATTAAGCTCTATGGCAGCGTTTCTCAAAATAGAAAATATGCATTAAGCTCTATGGCAGCGTTTGGGGGTCGCCTAGAGCTTTCGTGGGGGTTGCCTAAAGACCCCTGGCGCAGGGGGTCAGGTCCGGCTTGCCCAACCTCCAGCTGTAGCTGCACATGCACTCAGACTGACAGACTCAGGGCCCAATCCTATGCATGCCTATCTGAAATAAATCCCATTGTGTTCAATGTGTGCATAGAACACACATTTCATTTGTAACAATGAAAATACATCCTGCATATTGGATATTTACATTACGATTCATAACAGTAACAAAATTACAGTTATAAAGTAGCAATGAAAATAATTTATGGTTGGGGGTCCCCACAACATGAGGAACTTATAAAGGGGTCATGGCGTTAGGAAGATTGAGAACCACTGCTCTATGGGAAAGTGAAAGTGCCCAATATCACTGCTTTACTCATGAGTAGGCAAACATGCCATTGTCCATCATAAAGGCCAGGCTGAG
This sequence comes from Cryptoblepharus egeriae, assembly GCA_030015325.1. NCBI lineage: Eukaryota > Metazoa > Chordata > Lepidosauria > Squamata > Scincidae > Cryptoblepharus > Cryptoblepharus egeriae. The sequence continues at coordinate 9,961,959 of JAREYC010000003.1, read as the reverse complement.
AGGAATCCAAGACCTTGTCCTCCTTTTGGAGTTTGGGCATCTGATCACCCTGCCTGTTAGGAAATGCTATCTGTAAAGATATCATGGGATGCTATGAATGGCAAGCTCCTCATACTAAGATCTGAGGAGCTTTTTCTTTCCCAAACAGATACGCTGTTCTATATATAATCCAATTCCCATATAAACTTTGTAGAAGCAAGAAAAAAGGCACTGAAATATGCAACTTGCAGTTTTGATTATGACAACGATGATGACAAGATATTTCTCGGAGCCAATTTGCCAGGCATCAAAGGTAAAATTGGACCCAGCCAAGGCTGCAGCTTCATCAGATGGAGAAACTGTAAAATAAAAATTACGTCCCGACACACTTCTAATAAAGTTCCCTTTGCGCCCTCCTCCGTGAGTAGCATGCCTCGCTGAGCTTTGCAAGGGATGATTTAATCTCCTTCGCTCGTCCATTATAGGAGTTGATTGCCGAGCCTCTATTTAGATTGATTGTTCTTCTGCTCTTATTAACGAGTGGCAAGTTAATGGAGATGAACAGAAATGAAAATGGGGCGATTCTTATTCAGCATCCTCTGCATGGCTGAGTTTTGATTTCAGATGTTTTATTTCTCATTTGCAGCCAATGACGATAAAGTGGTAATACTTTGGGGTGGTTAGGATGTGGATGGGAAGTTGATAAAGCATCCCATGACCTTTTCAGTTCAGGGCCAGCTCTCCTCAAACATAGATCTTCATTTGCTCCTGACATTTCTTCTTACTTGCCTTTTATCCTTCTCTCCCATATGCCCGAAAGCCTCACAGAAAGGGCTCCATGTGAATGGATCTTCAACAGCAGTATAGTAAGAGCTGACCATGTCATGACTGACGACACTGGTTGAGATTCATGGCAAAATTACCAATCATGGCAAAATTACAGGAAGGAAGGTTAAGATGGTATGGGCATGTCATCCATAGCAAAGAAGTCTCATAAAAATGAACAGCTATGAGTCTTGACCCTGAAGGCTGGTGACCCCAGTAGGCTGGTGGCCCTGCTTAGGTAGACCTAAGTAACAGTAGATAGACTGCATTAGGGAAGATATGAAATGTGTGATCTACTTCAGAGGATGTCCTAGACACATCCTCACAACCTCAGAGGTTGTCCTAGACACATCCAGATGGAGGCAGATATGCCAAAGCAGACCCTGGCATGGTGGGAACAATACTAGGAAGATGATGAGCACAATCCTAACCATGTCTATTCAACAGTAAGCTCCATTGTGTTTAACGGGTCTTACTCCCAGAAAAGCATCATTAGGATTGCAGCCAATGATTTTCAACCAGCGTGCCATGGCATATTGGTATGCCACTAAAGGTCTGCAGGTGTGCCATGTGACTTTGGCACATCATGGTTGAAAAATCACTCAAAACGCTTCTGGCTTCTGGAGCTGTTTCCAGGTAAATGTTTATAGTGACAAACTGTCTGTCCCTCTTCCTTTGTCAGAACCCAGAAGAATCTCCTGGAAACCAGAAATGTCATCAGAAAAGGTGAAGACCATTTACCATGGTCTAGACTAGTGATTTTCAACCTTTTCCATCTCATGGTGCACTTAACAAGGCACTGAAATGGTCAAGGCACACCATCAGTTGTTTGTACCACTGACAAGGCACACCAGATTGTTCAAATCCCCCAATTTTCCTATTAATGAATGTCAGTCTCCAAATTCCCATGGCACACCTGAGGACAGTGATGGGCTTCAAAGAAATTAAGAACCGGTTCTCTGTCCATCTGGCAGCCACTTTTAAATGGCTATTTTTAAACTTTATATGTACTATCTCTTGTTAAGAACCGGTTCTATAGAGTAAGTGCGAACCTGCTGGTGCCCACCACTGCCTGAGGACTATCTACGGCAAATCACCGTTGAAAATCACTGGTCTAGACCAAAGAGGTCAGTGTGCCATGAGAAGAAAAATATTGAAAATTGCCATGTTATGGTAACCTTGTTGGCTAAAGAAATTGGTGTTAAATGTCTTAAATACAAACTAACGATAAAAACAAAATGGTTGGCTTAGGGCACAATCCAGAGTAACTACAGGAGCACGTAAGAGACATTACATGCACGCGTAGTTACTGCACCACCTAATGAAAACCTATGGGAAATTCATATTTCAATCCAGAGTAACTTGTTCTTACGCCAGAGCAAGGACTCCCCATAGTTACTCTGGATTTCACCCTCAGGTTCAAGGAGATCCAGAGTTGATCATGCGCAGGGGGTGGAGAGTCAAAAAATAACTTCCTTCTGGCTGTCCAGTTGCTTCCCACCCCACACACATACACACACAGAGCAATGGATACAGAGTGCTAATAGTAGGAAATTGGATTGGGCAATGACCCACAAGGAACTGTGTATAGGATTGTGACCTTAAAGGTCTAAGGCTACAGTCTGTGAATATCATATCTATTTGGGGACTTTGTTTTTGTTTATCAGGAATGGCTTTGAACTGTCTGGAAATGCTAACTGAATAGTCGCAACATCCCTGGGAATCTCTTCACCATACCTCTAACTACACATTGGATCAGGCAACGTCTCTGCTTATTTACTCTGAGATTGATCTGTGTGCCCAGGAGCAAGTATGAGAATAAAGAAATACTATTGTTTGCCTGATGCTCACTCTGGATAATTCTATCGTCATAAAAAAAACAATTAACTAGAAGGATTGGAATTCATTTTAGAGAAGAGAGAAATTCAAAATAATCTTGATAAACTGGATAGAGCTGGGTTGTGACAACAGAATGAAATTCAACAAGGACAAATATAAAGAGAGAGGAAGAAATGAGAAAATATAGGAATGAGAAAGTGATGTCCGGGCAAAAAGAGCCTGATATTCTAGCAGTTAACCAAGAATGGACCAACAACGGTATTGCCTTCTGTTGCCACAAGTCATATGAGACAGTGGCCAGATATGTCTATGGCTTCCACATGGGAAACGGGTCCCACATGGGAAAGGGAAAGGGGTCCTACCCCTATTATATGCTGCAATTCTACAGGAGCATATAGAAATGGGCCTACATGTTTACTCCAAACAAGTGCATTAAAAGATCTTTTTGTATTGGTTGCATTGCATTTCAGAGGAAATCTTTTGGTGGGTGTCAAAAGGTTCAAATCATAATGCATAGTTTATCAAAGGACCATTTACAATGGTAGGAAGGAGGAGAAAAATAAATCCAATTCAAAATAATCAGTGAAGTGTGGAGCGCAGGATACAAGAGGCAAAAAAATTATACTCCACTACTGCCTTATCACCAACAAGCCTGCTCAAATCTTCACCTAAGCTGGGCACATACCATATTGGCATTACCACTGCAATCTACCTCCAGGTCACCATCAGCACATCTCCAGCAGGCCCTAATCTCCATCCTGATTTTTCTTCAAAATACCCAGGAATGTGCCATCCTCTGATGCCTTCTGTGGTGGGGGCTCCAGAGGTCATTTGAGCATGCCCATCACTCTGAGCCAGCTGCACCAGAGGCTCACACCTACCCAGCTTACACCTACCCAACCAGCACAAGAACCTGGATTGTTATCTGTAAGTATATTTGGCAGGAGGCTTTTGCAGATATCAGAGCATCTAAATCACCAAAAGCAAGATGCAGACATGCTTAGACAAAATTAAAAATACCGTATATACTTGTGTATAAGCCGACCCGCATATAAGCCGAGGCACCTAATTTTACCACAAATACTGGGAAAACTTATTGACTCGAGTATAAGCTGAGGGTGGAAAATGCAGCAATAGCAAGAAAGTGTGGCTGGCCTTGTAGCCTCAGGGCCCAATCCTGGGCATGTCTACTCAGAAGTAAGGCCCACAAAGAAGTACCTGAGTCTGAGGAGTGCCTTGGCTGCAGTGGGCTCCATGTCTTGCCGCCGCACGCCTCCTCTGCACCTCAGAGAGCTGGCGCCAGAGGCTAGGAGAGGGTGCAAAGCCTCTGAGGGCACACGCTGGAGGTCGTGCCCGCCATGTTGTGCTGCCGCGCGCCTCCTCCACAGCCCGGAGAGGCGGCGCAAGCAGCTGCAGAGGCTGCTGAGCTTCTGAGGACGCGTGCTGGATGTCACGCCCACCATTTTTCTTAATTTTTTTACTGACCCGCATATGAGCCGAGGTGGGTTTTGGGGCTCAATTTTTGGGCCCAAAAATCTAGGCTTATACGCGAGTATATATGGTACCTTTTATTTTAAAAAACATATAGAATATAATAAGAGTATTGTGCTTAAACCAGTGCATGTCCATTGCATTGGCTTCTGGGTGTTGTGAATGTGCCATAATGCACTTTTGTGCCATTGGAGGAGTCATGGAAGCCAGCATATGGCTTTTGTGCACTGGATCCGGACCTGAGCCACTAAGTTTGTACCATTGGTGTCCCTACTCCCAACACTGTGGTTTGGGGAGGGCAGGGGTGGATGTTTTGAGATGGGGGAAAGGTGGATGGCTGCTGAATGTGCTGGGCAAGGAAGGAGGGTGTTACTGGCCTTTGACACTTGGGCTGCTTCCTAACCTATGTCCTGAGTAACCTGACCTTAAAATGGACTGCATGGATCTGCATCAGCAATTTTGCAAGTGCATATCTGAGTAGCCCCATTGCAGTGGCTGCAGCATTGCTCAGGGTAAGGGAAAAATTTGCCTTTACCCCAAGTTGCGCCACAGCCACCTCCAACTCTGGACATGGCACAGACCAGTTGACCTGTCTATTCCATTGCATTGGACAGCTGAATATCTTTCTAGATAAAACACTACTGTAACTTACATATTGAATATTAGAAGACAGGACCTAAATAGCTCAATTTATTTAACAAGAACATGGTTCTAGAAAGAGAATTTAATTGTTGCTGAATATAATTGTTCTTGTTGAATTTAATTGTTGAATTTAATTAATTTAATTTAATCCTTGCAAAGATTTTGTTCCAACAATATGGCTAACAAAGGATCAGACTCCTTATTGTTGTTTGGATATGTTCTATTTGTGGTGGCTTCGTATCAGATAGATCCATAGGGGACCAGCATACTGAATGAGAAATATTTCTGAAGTTTTCCAGTTAACCAATATCCAGATAGACATGGAATTGGCAGAAAGGAAAATAGCTTGTTAGCATTAGGTAGCCAATCTCCAGAAATATTTTCACAACCTTCAAACAACCCAACCAGATGGGATTGTGAAAGAACAAGCAAACTCTGCTCAGTTTGCATCTTAGATTAGTCCTGCCTCAGAATATGAGTATTTTGATCAACAGCATATTGCCATCTGGGCTAGATACTTTACAATGATGACATCTGACTATACATTACATTTATATTTCTCCCTTAATTTCACATCACTGGATCCCAATTTCCTCAATACACCTCCTCTCAGTCCCTTCTACATGCTTTAAAAAAATGTCTATATAAAACTCACCCATTCCTAAGGCAGCACTGGTGCAATGCTTGTTGCCAGGACTCTGTGTGTGTGTGTGTGTGTACCCGGCCCAGCCTGGCCCAACAACCAGTTCCCTGGGAGTGGGTGGGGCCAGTCCCGGTCAGGGGGCAGGGCCGGGTCAGGGGGCAGGGCTGGGGCCGGGGAGGACACGCCACCTTAACCCTTAGTTTACCAAAAAAATTGTATCATTTGTGACCACATCAGTCAGTATTAAGCCCCTGAGTTCAGTGTAATTTATTCCTATGCATTACACTTTGTTGTGCTCTCAGGGGGAATGTGTGCCACAAATAAGAACATAAAAGCATTAGAAAAGCCTCCACTGGAGCACACCAAAGACCCATCTAGTCCAGCTCCTGAATCAATTTTGTGCTCAGGGAGCACATATGACACTTGCATCCAGGTGCCTAATACAGCAGACACACCACAAGTTCCACAGATGGTGCTCATACCACTGGTTGAGAAACACTGATGTACAGTTTAGGACCAGAGTCTGTGGTGTCGTCTGAGGTTGAGGTTTGCCTCCAAGCCACTACTTAAGGCTACAATCCTGTCCACACTTTCCTGTAAGTAAGCTCCATTGAATATAATAGGACTTCTGAGTAGTCAAGCAAAGGACTAAGCTCTTAGTACCCAGCCTCTGGCTCCAATCCTATTCACTTTCCTGAGAGTAAGCTCCACAGACGCTAATGGGACTTACTTCTGAGTAGCCAAGAATAGGATTGAGTAGCCAAGAATGTTTCACTCCTCTGCACACTTTCCTGGGAGTAAGCTTCATAGATTGAAATAGGATTAACTTTTGAGTAGTCAGGCATAGGATTACAAGCTCTTCGAAACCAGCTTCTTTCCAGGGAGTAAGCTTCACTATTATAATGGAACATACGTCTGAGTAGACAAATGATTGGGCTTTGAGGCTACAGTCCTATCCTCACAGGGGAGTAAAACCTACTGACTTTAATAGGATTTACTTCAGAGTAGGCAGTGGACTGAGCTCCTGGGGAGGCAGGATGGGAACTGGGGTTATTTCTTCAGGTGCCCCCATACTGCCTCCCCACAATCTCAGGTGGAGAGATTTCTCAGAGGGGCAGGATGGGGTGGGGAGATCTCTGGGGGGGGGGGGGGCAAAAGGACTACAGTGTGGATAGGATTGCAGCCTGAGCCCAATCCTAACTGTGTCTACTCAGAAGTAAGTACCATTCAAGTCAATGGGGCTGACTCCCAGGACTGGGTGGTCAGGATTTTAGCCTTACAGTCCAATCCTATGCAGGCTTACTTAGAAGTAAGTCTCATTCTAGTCAATGAGGCTTACTCCCAGATAAGTGTGGATAGGATTGAAGCCTCAGAGCCCAGTCCTAACCATATCTACTCAGAAGAAAGACCCATTATAGACAGTGGGCTTACTCTCAGGAAAGTAGACAGGGCTGGAGGAACAGGGCTGGAGGGAGAGATCCAAGCAAGCCTCTGCCAATCTTCTCAGAAGTAAGTTCCATTATAGTCAGTGGGCTTACTCTCAGGAAAGTAGACAGGGCTGGAGGAACAGGGCTGAAGGGAGAAATCCAAGCAAGCCTCTGCCAATCTCCTCAGAGGTAAGTCCCATTATCGTCAGTGGGCTTATTCTCAGGAAAGTGTGGATGGGAAAATAGCCTCAAATCCTAATCCTATGCTACTCAGAAGGAAATCCCATGATAGTCAATGGGAATTGCTCCCAGGAAAGTGTGGCTAGGATTGTGGCAATAGGCTGCAATCCTCTACTATTCAGTGTTGCTTACTCCTGAGTAGTACTGGGTAGGACTGAGTAGTTCTCCTTGCCTAGTACTGGGCTGCAAAGGCACCCGGGGAAGCAGATAGGCAGGCATGGCCCCCACCAAAAGCCCTGGAGGATCACATCCTCACAACACTCAGATGCAGCTCCTACTCACCTACTCTAAGGCTCCCAGACCTTTATCAGCAGCTTTGGCTTCTCTATTCCCACCCAAGGACTCCCTTGTAAAGCTGTCTATCAAAGTGCCTGATCCAAAAAAAGCAGGCCTCCGTCAATCTTGGAAGACTATGGTATCGTGCTCGGCGCTGCATACACTGCATGCGAAGCACGAAAGCCTGGGTTGGATTGTTATGGAGGATAGGCTGTTACCCAAGCAGCAAATCCCCCCTCTCCACGCCACTGAATTAGTCCAACGGAAAGGCAAAGCCGATACAATTGGATCCAGCTGGCATCGCAGAGCTGGGCTAAGGACAGGAGCTCACCCTGTCTTGTGGGGCCGACCTGGGTCTCGAACCCTGGCCTGCTGGTTAACAGGCACAGTGTCTTAGCCACTTGCGCCACCCACAGCCACATCCAAAATACCCACAAAATACCCACATCCAAAATACCCACAAAACACAATCTCCTGCCTCATTTGCATATGAGAAACCCATCATGCTTTGCGAAATGCACAAGGAAATAACTTCTGAAAAATTGCTAGAAATAAGGTTTTTAATCAAAATAAGATGTTTAGCAAGGACAGACTTCCTGAATAGCATCAGCCAAAGCTTCATGGCATAAAGAAGCTCCTCACCCTGACTTGAAGGTATTGAGTTTTGAGACATTTTTATAGTGATCCCAGCATCCATTTATTTCAATGGCACACTGTCTGAATGTGCTGTGGGATGATGGCAATGCCCTGTCTGAATGATTGTAATGGGAACAGTCTATTTGTATTTTAAAAATTAAAAAATAACCTTAGGGAGGGGAAGGAGGGGAGAGAGAGAGAGAGAGAGAGAGAGAGCCCCCTTGAGAAGGGGAGGGAGGTTCAGAAGGGGAGGAAAGAGGAGGGAGTGGAACTTCACCTCTGGGAAGACAGACCCAGAGACCCTTTAAGAGAAATTCAAACACACTTGCATGCAATTCTTAGCTAACGGTTCTCCCTCTCTTAGCTACCGGTTCACTAAGGGTGTTCCCAAATTAACAACGGGTTCTACAGAACTGGTGAGAACCGGCTGCAGCCCACCTGTGTGTATAAAAAAAATTATATACACCCTCCATGGGTGGTGTATATATGTTATCCTCAATCTCGGTTCCTATACCAGAGACCTGGGAGTTTGAGGGTTCTGCGCAGTATGTTAGCTGTTCCTAGCAATGCGCTTTTCTGGATCGAGTGTTCTGATGTCCCTCCTGGGATCTGTTGGAGCCATTCTTCCAGCTGGGGTGTCACAGCCCCTAGTGCTCCAATCACTATTGGGATCACATTCACCTTCACTTGCCACAATCTTTCTAATTCCTCCTTCAAACCCTGATACTTTTCCACCTTTTCATGCTCTTTTTTTCCTGATGTTGCTGTCATTTGGTATCGCTACATATATCACCAGGGCTGTCTTCTGGGCCTTATCTACCACCACAATGTCTGGCTGGTTTGCCAGTACCTTGTCTGTCTGGCAAACCAGACAGACAAGGTACTGTCTGTCTGGATATGGAAGCCCCACAGGACCTTAGCCCTGTCATTCTCCACAACCTTCTGAGGGGTCTCCCATCTGGTCTTGGGAGGGGTTAGTCCATAGGCTGAGCAGATGTTCCTATACACGATGCCGACTACTTAGTTGTGCCGTTCAATGTATGCTGTTCTTTCCTGCATCTTACACCCTGCCACAATGTGCTGGACTGTCTGAGGTTTCTCTGCACAGCCTGCACTTTGGGTCTTCTCTTGTATGGTAAATCCCCGCTTCTATGGATCTGGTACTTAGTGCCTGTTCTTGTGCTGCCATGATGAGGGCTTCAGTGCTATCTTTGAAGCCAGCTCTTTCCAGCCACTGATAGGATTTCCCAATATCAGCGACTTCGGTTATCTGGCGATGGTACATCCCATGCAGGGTCTTATCTTGCCAGGACACTTCTTCAGTTTGATCTTCCTTCCGTATTTGATGTTACTGTTGTTGCTGGAGACATTCTCCAGCACACACACACACACACACACACACACACACACACACACACACACACACACACCTTAGCTTAAAGTAAGGATTTGGATTAATGTAAAAATTTCCTATTACTGGTGTATATGTTTTTTCTTATCATGGGAAGAAATCAGTTTTTAAATATCTATCCAGATGTGTCAAAAGACACATAGGGCACAATCCAGAGTAACTACGGGGAGTCCTTGCTCCAGTGTAAGAATAGTTTAACTCTGAATTGCAATAAGAATTTCCCATAGGTTTTCACTAGGTGGTGCAGTAACTACGGGTGCACGTAATGTCTCTTACATACTCCCGTAGTTACCCTGGATTGTATCTAAGGACAGTGGCACAAACACTTTTAGGATAAGAAAGCAGAAAAATAGAAGGAACAAAGAAACATAATTGAAGCGACCAAGTCAAAGGAAGGAAGAAGCATTAAGGCAAGTAGTTTTCAAAAAAATTTTCTCCTTTCCTTGACAAGTTTATAGAGCACATCTTTGAAGTAGTGACAGCAACAGGATTTTAAGCTTGGTAGTACCATGATAATTGCACAGCCATTGTAAGGTTTGTGAAAAGGAGAAATGGTTGACATCATCTTTTAAGAAGCCAAATCAGCTTTAATTAATATAACATGGGTTATGGGATGCAAACCTGAACACACTTTCTTCTGAGTAAGACCCATTGAACCCATTGTATTCAACCCATTGTCTTACTCCCAGGAAAGTGTCTTTAGGATTTCAGCCTTCTCTTGGGTATCCATTCTTCCCCTTTATTGCTACTAATTGTGGATGTTCATAAGCAGGAATGAATAGCTCCTTCATGATTTTAATTTTAAGTACTTGGGTGTTTCATCTCATCACTTTTCCTTTTGTTAACATCAATCAATCCAGAATTGATCCACTGGGGTGCAATCCTAAGAAATTTAGGCCGACCTAACTCACCTGGCCTATCTTTCTGTGATCGTGGGAAGGTCGGCGTATGCTTGTGCATTGGCCTAATCCCACCAGGAATAAGGCAGAAGTGCTTTACGGCACTTTTGTGAAACTCTTAGGTCAGCACAGGAATTATGCCGGGACTTATGCCGGCCTAAGCGGAGTTTAGGATTGCAGCCTAAAGCAGCTATTGATCCGTGGCCTGTTATTTATTTAAGGTTGTGTGTATCCTCTGTACCTGCAGGAGTTTGGTTCCAGAACCCAACACAGATGCCAAAATCCATGAGATGCTCCATCTACAGTTTTAACACCAAGAATATGGTGTTAAGTACATAAGCTTACATTAATTGCCTATACTTGTGAAAACAAGGCAAGTGTTGCAGCCCCAAAGAGCTGTGAAATGGCATGAAGCTATAGCAGGACTGGCAAAAAATATTTTTAAAATACATATTGGGGCTTGAATCCTGTTTATTTAGGAGGCTCAAGTCCTGGCAACAAGCATTGCACCAGCATTGCCTTAGGAATGGGTGAGTTTTCCACAAACAAAACTGAAAATAATGCACAAACGGAGCACTATAATCCACAATTAATTCTTATCTTATATGCACAGGAAGCTTCATGAATAATCAGTTCCTTATGGAAATCCAGAACTGCTTGACTGATATTACTAAGAAGCAAACTACATATGATGATGAGTCAGTACCAGCTTCCTCCTTTAAAAAAAATACATTGGCAGAGGCCACAATATGAAATGGAAGATCTGCATGGAGGGAGTAAAAAAAGAGAGCTTTTTAAGTCACTCTCTCTGTAAGAGACTTTAGGTGCTGAAAATTACCTGCTCAGACTTTAGCTGTTTCCCCCATATAAGAAAAATGTGGGTATTTTTTCCTAATACGGTAGGAAACTGCTAAAGAGCAATTTTCAGAAGGAAAAAAAGAGGAAAGGTTGAGAAGTCAGCTTTTCCCCTTGCTTTCTCCAAGGTTTTATACTTCAGGGTATAACTCTTCCAGCTGCATTTGCAAAACTAAAATAAATGAACTCAGAAAAAAACGCAAACCACTAACATGTGATGCAACACTATGTGTCCTCTGCATCTCACAAAGCTACAAGTAACCATTTGTTTTTTTCTTATCAGTCTTTCCACTTTAAATTAACAATTCCGTTATCTCCCAGTACTTTGTTAAAGTAATTAATCCACACCAATCTTTCCCCCACTTGTTGATTTGGATAACAGGAACAGTACTAACCTAGTGGTTAGCGATGGAGGGGACCTGCCTTGCTTCTGGTATACGAAAATCACAAAAGGAGGCTTCTTGAAAGTCCAAAATTACTATTCTCTTAAATGGATCACTTATGAGACAGTAAAGCCCTGTTGATTGCTGCCTCCGTATACCAAGGACAGGTCACGTCCTGATGCCAACCCACCACACCTCAACTGCAGGTGGTCAGTTGGTAGAGAGGATTGTATCTTTGCCGAGTTGTGTGTATCAATGTGTTATGTCACCAGGTGGCACTATATTTTCCTATATATAGGGTCGAGATTTCCCCTGTGAATATAATAGGGCTTACTTCTGAGTTTATGTTTAGGATTGGGTGTTACGGGAAATGAACAGTGTAAACCCACTAGTAGTGACAATGTAGCTTCACGGACAGAGCATGCATTGTGTCTAATGGGGGGTAGGAATCAGGAGGCCTATAAGAGGTAAGGACAAATAATTTCCACTCATTTTCCCAAAGATCCCAAAGATCCTGGTGCAAGCTGGAGCCTTCAAGATCCACCCCTCCCTGACACACTCCTGTCCTTTCCCTCCCTGCCCCCAAACACCCCTGATCCTTACTCTTCCCATCCCAATCGTCTGAGAGCAACAGAGTACCTGGGAATTGCTGCCACTTGCACTGTGCCTCTACCCAGACGTGACTCAGGCGTGTACAATAGCGGTCAAGCATTCATGTCGCCATAAATGGCCTCCTTCTGCCGGAATGCAAATTCTGGCATTACAACGATCAGATAGAATTGGGCCAAATATTTATTTCAGACTTGATAAAGAAAAGCCATGGCATACAGCTGCATTTGTTAAACTAAAATAAAACAACTTAAGAAAACCATAAACCACCAATATGTGACTCAACATAATTTATCCTCTGCATCTTACAAAGCTACAAGTAACAATTTGTTCCTTTCCTCTCAGTCTTTCCACTTTAATTAACAATTCCATATTTCCAAGTACTTGGTTAGATGGCAAATTAACCCCAATCTCTCAACACTCCCCCCCCTCCCCAGTTTTTGATTTGGATAACAGATACAGCAGTAACCTGCAGTCTTGTACAAGACAAAAAAGGAGCATATTCTTTTCAGGCTGAAAACACATCTCTCCAACTGTGAAAAGGGCCAACCTAATACCCAAGTTTTATCCCTTATTCAAGTTCATCTACAAAGATTCAGTGACAGGAAAACCAACAATTAACCCGATTTATCATTCACTCTGGCTGAGTTAAGCAGAAATTTTGAGAAGATTGGTTGATTATAACTACTGAACGGTCAATAATATTGATTTATTTAATTGTAGTTGTTTTAAGCAAGAGAAAGAGACATGGATTAATGTCTTTATATGATTTGGATGCTAACCCTGCCTCACTTCATCATCTGTGATAGGAAAGACTTGTTCTGTGATGGGTAGGGTTGCCAACTGTCCAGGATTGCCCAGGAATCTCTAGTAAGTCTCCAGGTGAGCAAAGCAACACTCAAGTGTTTCAACAGAATCACTCTAGTGTTATGTCATTATCAGCACAATCCTAATCATGTCTACTCAAAAGTAAGCCCATTGTGTTCAATCCTAATCCTAAGCCCATTGTGTTCAATCCTAAGCACAATCCTAATCATGTCTACTCAAAAGTAAGCCCATTGTGTTCAATGGGTTTTACTCCCAGGAAAGTGACTTTAGGATTGTAGCAGATGACACCCCAGGGTGAATAAAGGGCCAGAAGGCATGTGGTATGGGAAATCTGCCATTAAGGGTGCAATCCTAAGCCTGTCTACTTGGAAGTAAGTCCTATTAGGTTGAATGGAGCTTACTCGCAGGAAAGGAAGTATAGAATTGCAGCCAAAATCTCCTGGTGATACTTATTTTTGCTTGAGAATGGCGAGGTGGATTCAAATTTGATAGGCAGAACAGCCTCAGGATAGAGGTATTTAACCTTTCCCTAAATTAAAGAGAGAGAAACTTCTCTTTTATGAAGACTGTCTTAGCAGCTGTTGGTTAGCAGGTTACCAGAGAGGGCTAGTATTTGGATAAAAGTGGGAGAGATCCAAGAAAACAGTATTTGGGTTTCACTAGGGATCCACAATTTTGGAGCACTGATTTGAATCACCCCACAAAGTTGATCTTTGGGTTAAAAACCCCACAAGAATATGTAAAATTCATAACAAGAAAGCAGTACAACGGAAAAGGTTACATGTTCCCAACTGATATGGATGAAATTTCAAACACAGAGAAATCCAATACTGGATTTCCCCAGTAGTTTGGCTTTCAGAACCTGCATTCACGTTCATTGTGCCTCCCAGGTAGGAATAGGCAGATCCCTACCTATAGCATTTTGAGCACAATCCTAACAATGTCTACACAAAAGTAAGCTCCATTATGTTCAATGGGTTTTACTCGCAGGAAAGTGTCTTAAGAAGTGCAACCTTTGTTAGTCCTGAAGTATTCCTGAATTTCCCCAAACTCCTCCTTGAGAATCAGTCTCCAACATTACCTTGAAATTTCACATCATCTAGAGCACACTCAATAAGATGGAAGAATCTAAGGGGATTTGGGAAACAAAAGGCTCCCAAGTAGGAAAACATTTGGCCATCATTTTTCAATGGGATTATAGGAAAGCACATCACAAGCATGGATGATGTTTGCTGCCCAGGATTCTATTTTAAGCTTATGCCCGCAAATACCAATAGCATCCTACAGATGAGCCGGTGGTCTCAGTATATCCCACACTGTGAATATTTTCATAATATCCCTTCAGCTCCTTGACTTCGGAACGACAAGGATTCATAATTTTGAAACCTGTCCAAATGTATTTCCAAAATATGATACACTGAGTGCTAGGAACGAATGATTGACAGTCAGCAAAGCACACAGTTTCAGAGCACACAGTTTATTTCATTGTAAGACATAGGGCACAATCCAGAGTAACTATGGGAGCACGTAAGAGACAGTACATGTACCCGTAGTTACTCCACCACCTAGTGAAAACCTATGGGAAATTCATATTGCAATCCAAAGTAACGTGTTCTTTTAGTGGAGCAAGGACTCTTGCTCTTACTCTTACTCTGGAGCAAGGACTCCCCGTATTTACTGTGGATTTCACCCATATGCTCACCAGGGTGAAGATAAAAGTTCTCAGATCTTAATTCAGTTGAAAACTCTTGCCTTAAAATTTAGGGTGGGTGAAAGGGGGTGCTGAAACCCTCAATCAGAGGCAACATTCTAAAGGGCATAACTTGGCAGCAGGCATGGGCTGGTGGTTGAGTGAAGGGTTGCCAGAAGATTGCTAAGGGAGAAAGAATGAATAACTTTTTGATGGGAGACTGAAAGCTTGGAAGGCATTCCCTGATGCCAAATGTGATGACCATAAAGGCTTCCCTCTGGAAATCTATCAAAAGTTGTGACTTTCTTGGTATGCGTGACCTCCTGGCTACCACAGAAGACCAGGTGTAGGAAGTAGGCACCAAGATGCAGGTCTCTTGCGGTCTTCTGTGCCCCCTGAGGCATCTGGCCACTCTTAGATACAAAAAACTGGGCTTGATGGACACTTGGCTTGATCCAGCAAGGTTCTTCTTATGTTTTTAACCCTAACATAAAGCTGCACACAGAAGGCCACACCTTATACTTCACAAAAATTGAATGCTCCAAAAGGCAGTGTTAAGGACTATTGCAAGTCCTGCTGTTGGATTTAGTACAACATTTACTAAACAATTAGAACTAGAACCCACTATCTATTTTGGGTGGCTCACCATAGGAAGCAAAAACCGTATGTCTTTGCTTCCTCCATGGGGACACATATTTAGAGAAGGGGGTCAGTATTTTGCTTAGTGGGTCACAATTATTTTTACTCATGACACAGTTTTCCTAAGAAGGAAACAGAGACAGAGATGGTATTGCGCATGAGCCAAGGGATCATACATATTGGGGGGCTCATTTAATTCAATTGGGTTGCTGCCCATTTATGTCTCCTTGGTGTGTGTTGGTATACTGGGCAGCAATTATAAAAGCAGTCTCACTTTCCAGTGGCAACAGGTGTATTGCTTATAGGGTCTTATATGAACTGGGCTTGAGTTATCAGATGCAGAGGGTCAGGTTTCTAAGCCATAAATCATGTCCTCTGGGAAGACTGATGTACCCATAAATTTTACTAGCGGGAAAAAAAATAATGAGACATATTGCAACTTTTAATACATGTTCCCCTTTGTCAGACAAACAAGGTTTTGAGAAGAAAAATACTTACTTGAAATATGTAGGATAGAATTGGATGGCTTGAGACTGAAATGCTTTCATGAGCAGCTGCAGAGTCTGTATTAATTGTAGCATGTGGGATTCAATGTCCCGGCACCGCTTCTGTCTTCTCTGTGCACCGTCTCAGTAACAAACACAGACATGACAGCAACTCTGTGGAAAGCTACACTTTAGGCAGGCATCAAAGCAGAAATGAGTACAGATGGTTCAGTGGTGGAGTTTCTAAAAAACGACTCACCCTGTTTTCAGTGGTGCTGATGAAACAGCATTAATCTCCTTAGCTTGTGTTCTGCCATCTGCATCACAGTTCCATACATGCCACCCCAGAACATCTATGTGCGTTGACTAGAGTAAATTCCTAACTGGTTGTAGTTGTGATGTTGACCTAATAGCAGAAGGTGCACGGATCTCAGATTGGATACTCTGACAGCAGGTCTGGGTCTCTTACCCTACAATCCAGAGTACCTATGGGAGCATGTAAGAGATATTACGTGCACCCGTAGTTACTGCACCACCTAGTGAAAACCTATGGGAAATTCATATTGCAATCCAGAGCAAATTGTTCTTACACCGGAGCAAGGACTTCCCGTAGTTACTCTGGATTGTGCCCTTACTCTGTGAAACAGAGACTGGCTGATCTCACATTGATGCTCTACAGTAGGAGACTCTAAACATTTTTGCCAAAGGGCCACATGGAGTCCCTGTGTTGAGGGACTGAAAAATAAATATAAACTTTAAATGAACAGACTGAAGTTGGAACTTAGAAGAAATGGGCTGAAATTTCCAAGTTTTCTGCAAACACCAACACATAGTATAGAAAGGTCAGCTGTTCAAGACCCAAGTACTGCAACATGGGGTGAGCTCCTGTCCTTAGTTCAACACCTGCCACCCTACAGTTTGAAAGCATTCAAATGCATGTAGGTAAATAGCACAGGTGACAGCATTCTATGTGCATGCAGGCCACATGTCCGTAGAGGCATCTTATAGCCAAAAAACCAGCAGCGGTGGGGCAATGGTATTTATGAACTGATTTGAACAGTGTTTGGGGCTCTTTAGTCTAGAAAAGAGATGCTTGAAGGAGGATATGATTGAGACATACAAAATTATGCAAGAGATGGATAAGGTGGATAGAGAAATGCTTTTATTCCTTTCATGTGACACCAGAGCTAGGGGACATCCACTAAAATTGAATTTTGGGAGGGTCAAGACAGATAAAAGAAAATATTTCTTTACCCAGAGTGTCGTTGGTCTGTGGAACTCCCTGCCACAAGATGTGGCATTTTCCCCTTACCCTGGGTAAATTTTTCCCTTACCCTGGGTAATGCTGCAGTATCCCCAATGGGATGATTCAAATCTGTGCCATCTCATACGGCGATGCAAATCCGAACAGCCTGGAGCTGGTTCAGGCTTCCTGGGAATGGGGTTAGGATTTGGCACAACTTCTGGATCCTGGCCCTGCTTCCTCCTCCCTGCTTGCCCACCCCTGGGAACATTCTGTGCTTGCCCTTCCTCTGCCCAAATGTATACTTGCAACTTCCTCTCTGTCTTTCCTACACACTCCCAGATCCCAATGCTCAGATAGTAAATATTTTTGCTTTCCATATGTCAGAGCTGAAAGAATGATGTGCATAACCACCTTGTCAAAATTGCTGCCGTTTATCCTAAGCTTCAGATTGCAACAATAAGTCAATATTCCCAAGCAATGATAGCTGAATTTAGCAATAAATATTTTGAAATAAATATTAGCTAGCTTGATATGCACGGCTTGTGTTATTTATTAGCTACCACATGCTGCACTAGTACAGATTGTGATGTAAAAGGAGGCACGGTAGGAATGCATCACAACACAGGCAAAGTTTAGTATCCTATTTTCTGACACCTGGGCTTGCAATTATCCTCCAGACAGATGTTCCATAATGTATGCCATAGATTAGCTGGCAGTATAGAAGAATTAAATTTTGCAGTGCAAGATAATTTTGTTGAAAATTTGCAGTGATCTGATTTTTTAAAAATGCTTAAATTGTATGCAAATCTGAAAAAACTGAGACCCATCTTGGAAGAAAGGAAGAAGATGAATTAAATTAATCAAGTGTAAAATTATATTAGGCAGCCAGCGCAAGGTACATTTTTAGAAAGTTAAGACTTTTGAATTTCCCATTGCAAAACCAAATTTTCACCTTATCAGGACTGGAAACCTGGAAGGAGGATAGACTGGGAGGCAGATTACATGATACACTGCAGTTGCATGGAGGTGGTTCTGGTGCTTTCAAGGAGTCATGCACATAGGAAGGGAAGGGGATGTTTAATTCTTTCCTGCCTGTCACAGCAGATATATCTTTGGTCTCGCACAAAGCAGGCCTCCGTCAGTCTTGAAAGACTATGGTATCATGCTCAGCACTGCATATGCTGCATGCGAAGCATGAAAGCCTGGGTTGGATTATTATGGAGGATAGGCTGTTACCCAAGCAGCAAATCCCCCCTCTCCACGCCACTGAATTAGTCCAATGGAAAGGCAGAGCCAATACGACTGGATCCAGCTGGCGTCGCAGAGCTGGCCTAAGGACAGGAGCTCACCCTGTCCTGTGGGGCCAACCCGGGTCTCGAACCCTGGCCTGCTGGTTAACAGGCACAGCGCCTTAACCGCTTGCGCCACCCACAGCCCACAAAACAAAGTAATTAACTCAATTCTTCATTATTAGTACATTTGCCTGATAGTTTGGGTGAACTGGATGCTGGAATCATGCATTCCTGCAACAATCATGCAACAACAACAGCAACAACAAAAACTGTGTGTGAGTAAGCCTGGAGGGGGCACAACACTAATCAGTTTAGGCCAGCATAACTCACTTGGCATAACTTCCTATGGAGGCAGACACGTCTGTGCACTGGCCTAACCCACCCTGGAGTGGCACAGAAGGCCAGGCCAGAACCCACCCAGGCCAGCACAGGACTTATGCTGGGACTTATGCTGGCCTAACTTGCAACCAGAATGACTTTTTTACACATACTTTTGCAGTGGCAAAAACTGGAGTTTGGGCTTCACAAAAGATCCTAAAATATTTAAGCACTCCTGAAAATGATTCATGACACATGTTAAAAGTTATTTAGATTAACTCTATAATCCAGAGTAACTACGGGAGGATGTAAGAGACATTATGTGTACCCGTAGTTACTGCACCACCTAGAGAAAACCTATGGGAAATTCATATTGCAGTCCAGAGCACATTGTTCTTACACCGTTAAGAGTAAGAACATGGGGAGTATGGGGTAAGAGTATGGACTTCCCATAGTTACTCTGGATTGCGCCCTATGACTGCAATCCTAACCACACTTTCCTGGGAGTAAATACTATTGAACATAATAGGACTTACTTCTGAGTAGAGATGCTTAGGATTGCATTCCAATGCTTCTGTTTTTCCTCAGTGTAACAATATTTACCTGTTCCTCAGCCAGTTGGCCACACACTAATCATTGTTCGCTTTCTTGTTCAGTGAAAATATACTGAATGATTTACACAATCCCTTCTCTAGAAAAGAGTCATGCATAAAGCCACATTTAATGAAAGTATACATTAAAAGAGAAAAAACAATTTCAATAACAATTTCATGCTCCCCTTTTGGTTTCCTCTTTCAAACCATGATTGACAGTTATCTGATTGGAGCTCAGTGGCTTAATATCGAAACTAACGGCTCATAAAATCAGAGAGAAATTAAACACCCTTAGCTTTGGGTAAACACTCTGGGAAATTATTGCTATATATTAGAAGCTGATTATTATTCCAAAAACACAGTCTAAAACACACTGCCTACACCTCCTTTTGAAACGCTCTCCCGGGTATCCTTTTATGAACCTCCTGATTTCCAGAGTTGGACAAAACAATTTAAAAGTTAAAGAGTGTGGAGCTTACTTGGCTTAAGATATCAAGGGAATGTACATTATAATAGATTTCAAGGCACACTCATACACATTAATAACTCGGGGCTGTTCTGGGAACAGAAGAAAGGCTTCAGGGCTATCACAGAAAAGGTTGGAAGGCATCATGCCACCAAGAGCTCCCAATGAGAGAGAATCACAATTTATTAGCATGGGAACCTGTGTCCAAACTTGTTGTTTATTACAAATATTTGTACCATGCCTTTCATCTGAAATTCCTCAGATGAAACTGTTGAGTACGAAACTTGAGATTTATCATAATATTTAGATTGAGCTATAATTTGGAGTAGGCATGATTGGGGATTTTCAGCTTGTTGGGGTTGTAATTGCTGTAAAGGATTCCCCATCTTTCGATCCAAGATAGTATTTGGAGGCCCAAGTGGTATATGTGTTAGAATCAGCCTTTCACCAGATGTAACTCCTCTTGTTCAGAGATAGCCAGAGGACAACAATCAATATGTGGATAACATCCATATCAACATCATGCATTGTTCATGGGTCCTTGGAAACCTCTTCTCCATTCTCTCTGGTGTTGGCTTGTGTTCACATCATTAAATTTTATTTTTCTTTGCTCTTCTATTGATACCACTCATACCTCTTAGCAATCTTTGGCCATCGTCCAACACCTCTCTTCTTTGTACTCCACCCAATGCTCTTCAGCGGTTATTTCTGTGTCTCCCTCCCATGTTTCCTCAACAGCCTACTCCTCCTCTTACCTGGATGCCAACCACACCTGTTCTCCGGCACACTTTGACACCACAGCTGCAAGGTCCACCCCTAAAAAAAATTACAAGTAAAGCTCCTTAACATGCTCAGACAGAGTTTTCACAAACCATAAATACAACTTTCCGTTGTATTTAAAGAGTCTGTGGAAATGAAGGGATTCCTTTCTTTGCAAAATCTCTTTCAACAAATCAATAGGTCCTACGCTTCCTGATTTGCAGAACAGTCCCAGGATACTTTTACTGAATCAGGAGCCATCAATGTACCTTTATGGCAGTCTGGCCACCCCGCTGCAACATGGAAAGACATGCATGTTTAATCTGTAAGAACTTGGGGAAAAGTGTAACTTTTCCCATTTCTTAAAAATACTTCCAAAAACATTTCCGAACTTAACTTGCTTGCACAGGCATGAGGTGCATCTATTTGAAAGAGAGATGGTGTTTTATAATGCCTTGTGAATCTTTCATTCCTGATGGAACAGAATTGTCCTGGTCAAATAAGCTTCTCTTATTTAACTATGATAGGCCCAGCTGTAGGTCTGTGGGTGGCACAAGCGGTTAAGACGCTGTGCCTGTTAACCAGCAGGGCAGGGTTCAAGACCCGGGTTGGCACCACAAGACAGGGTGAGCTCCTGTCCTTAGCCCAGCTCTGCGACGCCACCTGGATCCAATTGTATTGGCTCTGCCTTTCCATTGGACTAATTCAGTGGTGTGGAGAGGGGGATTTGCTGCTTGGGTAACAGTCTATCCTCCATAACAATCCAATCCAGGCTTTCATGCTCTGCATGCAGCATATGCAGCGCCGAGCACGATACCATAGTCTTCCAAGACTGACGGAGGCTTGCTCAGGCCCAGCTGTATTTGTTATTTCCTGGACCAGAGTGATTTGGATTCTGCCCTGGGGCTTCTTTCTTTCTAATTAGTCCTACGTATACAAACCCTCTGGGACACATCACTATTTCCATTTAATAATGTGGGATTAAAAAATTGTATCCATCTCTGAAGGAACTTTGGATTTATTCCTGAATATTTAATAGTTCTGGCTGCAGTGAAAACAATCAACTTGTCTGATCTGACCAGGGTCTGGATACTGTTATTAATATCGTTTGTACGATGAATATTTTAAAAAAACTGGACTATCTTCTTTCTTGTGCCAACAAGAAACAACCTATAATAAAGTTCAGCAAATGACATGGCTCATTTGGTACATTTGGAGGAATCCACTGATAAAACCATTGCCTGAATTATGTTATTTAAGGCTATATGTGTATGTGTGGTGTGCGGCTGAAGGGGGTGGAACTTCATCTTTGACTATTGCTCCATGGGAGGGAGATACCCCACATGAACATAGAAAAATAGTCTTCCTTTTTGGGGAATAGACTGGGTTGAGCTTTCATCATAAAGTCTAGATGTATAAAGTCTAGAAGCAACTTTTATCATCTGTTGTCTAGTTGTACGAAGTTTTTCATAGGGGGACTCAAGCATTCATTCACTCAACCTATTGTCAGAAGTGATACAGATTAAGAATACTGAACTGGACTTTTACGGAACCGATATATAACCCAGTTGCCCACCAAATGACCCTTTGTCTGATAATAATTACTTTCAGTAAGAGCTATCAGTAATTCTGTAGTTATATATGGTGCTTGGGTGTCACAGCCCCTAGTGCTCCAATCACTATTGGGATCACATTCACCTTCACTTGCCACAGTCTTTCTAATTCCTCCTTCAAACCCTGATACTTTCCCACCTTTTCATGCTCTTTTTTCCTGATGTTGCTGTCGTTTGGTATCGCTACATCTATCAACAGGGCTGTCTTCTGGGCCTGATCTACCTCCACAGTGTCTGGCTGGTTAACCAGTATCTTCTTGTCTGTCTGGATATGGAAGTCCCACAGGACCTTAGCCCTTAGACATATATATATGTCCCTGCCTATAATCAGCAAAGAAAATCAGTAGAGGAAAGGAGAAGGTCTCCCATTAAACTCATAAATGTACAAGTATTTCAGCCAGGTCTGTATCTTGCAAAGTTTTTTGCAGCATACAGGCAGCTCTGCCAATGGTAATACAGAAATTTATTTGATTTCTGAATTAAAATAAAGATACATCCACACCTGAAAAGTTTAACTTTTAAAAATAAAGGAAAATTAAAGTTAACTTTTAAAGCATAGCATATAGGGGAAAAACATCACTCATCAGCCCTAGAGGAGCTTGGCAGAAGTCAATTGGGAGAAGGTAGGGCTAGAGCAGTAACTTAAGCAGAGATGTATTCTTCTGAGAGCCAGTAATTCTGCAGTGTCTCCGCTGCAGTGGATGTGATTAAATGAGCCAAGCAGTGACAAAGAGTAAGATAATTACTCAAGCCCAATGGAAAGAGCTGATGTCAAGGCCAGAGCAGTGGGCCATGGTGTAACCACAACCTGTAGCATCCTCAGAGGGCAGTAATTCAGCTGTGTTGAATCACTTGACCTGAGCAAAGAGACCAGCAACTCATTCAGAGGCACAGTAGGCTGTCTCCTTTTGAGTGCACATTTCAGTTTCACTGGAACTTTCCAATATACCATTTATTTCCCCAAAAACGCCATTTAGAAATTACTGGCTTCTTTTTTCTTGATATAAATAAAATATAAAATAAAGGAAATAAAATAAAAATAAAAGAAAGGAAAACGAAAGTTTGGAAAGGTAACATCCTGGTGACAGGCTCCTGCAACAGGCTGGCCAGGTATCCCCATGTCACATCCATCATGGATGGGAGGAAACTCCAGTCCACAACAAGTGGACACCGCTTGTCACACAGTACAAATGCTAAAGAAGTTGCCTTTGTATTTTTCTAGATGTACATCTTTCCAAATAAGTCTATATAATGGAAGCTTTACATTTGATTACTATATTATTGATCTCTTTGCCTATAATTACGTACGTTTCTTTTCATTGTGGCCATCCTTTAGTATTAAAAAACAAAAAGAAGATATAAAAAGAACAGTTTTATTTTTAAAGCTGAGTTCCTCTTTGTTTTTATTGTTATCTTGTTAAATTCAATATTGATAACCCGTGTGATTATTTTTAATTTGGTTCACCGAACCTCTTCAGTCCACCCTTATGTTGTAAGACGAGTGGCATCAGGGGCCAATGCACCATTTCCAGCCTCAACTTTCCACTCTTCCAGACATCATGCGCCTTCTTTATATAACAGAAAAACCAGAGAGACATAAATATATCTGACAAAGTCATCAGGGATTAGAAAACAGAATCTGCCAATAAATATGGTAATTAGGTAATTTGAGACTTAAAGCACAGGGTTATTTGAAGATGCAATTTCAGGACTGAGGGGCAAGGGCTGAAATTTCCACCATTAAGGAGAATTATGACAGAACTGAAACTTTTTAATGACATTTAAACATTTTTTTATTGGGAAGTTAATAACTTTCTGTCTGGGTAAGAGAAATATGCAGTGATGAAGACGCATTTCTGTAGAGCTTCAATTCTGGATAATTATTACGGTTTACTCTGCAGTTCCAGAGCATGCCTTCCTTTCTTTCCAAAGTGGGTAGAAATTGGTTGCCACATCTCCGCGCATAGTGGCTCCAATCACATTTGATATTAAATGCAGTGGTGTAGCTAGAAAGGGTGCAAAGCTCTAAGTCAGGGGTGTCTAACCTTTTAGCTTCCCTGGGCCACATTGGAAGAAGACGAGTTGGTTTGGGCCGCACATAAACACTAAAAACTTTTTTAATGTAGGACAAAATCTAGGATGTCCTATATTTTGTCCTACATTTTTAAACCTTGGAGTAAGTCTTGTTGACTTTAATGGGACTTACTTCTGAGTAGGCATGATGCACAGGATGGGCAGCAATCCTCTCCAAGCTAAACCTTGGAGTAGGTCTCATTGATTATAATGGGGTTTTCTGCTGAGTAGCCATGCATAGAATTGGGCTCTTAGACTGCAACTTGGGAGTAAGCCTCATTGACTTTAGTGGGGCTTACTTCTGAGTAGGCATGATGTATAGGATGGTCTGTGATCCTCTGCAAGCTTAACCTTGCTGCAATCCTGAACCTTGCTGCAATATGCTGCAATCCTGTACACACTTTCCTGGGAGTAAGACCCATTGGGTACAATGGGCCTTACTTCTGAGTAGACATTGTTAGGGTTGCAGCATATCTCCAAGGTTAAGCTTGGAGAGGATCACAGCCCATCCTATGCATCATTGGGCTCTCAGACTGCAGTTTGGGAGTAAGCCTCATTGACTTTAACTGGGCTTACTTCTGAGTAGGTCTCAAAGACAGCAGGCAGCAGTTGGGATAGAGGCTGAGGCTGCGTTCGGGGGATGCGGGTGGGCAAGCGTTGCAAGGTCTGCAAGGGCCTGAAGTGCTCTGAGTGGCAGGAGGCGGGGGGGGGGGGAGCCAGGCAGCACAGACCGGCTTTGTTGCGGCCGCCCAAGGCAGCGCGCACAGAAGCACACAAAATTTGAAAATGGCTGCCACCACAAAGCTGGTTTTTCCAATGGTGATGGCCAGCTTTGCAGGAGAGCCGCATCCATTCTTGTCCTGGGCTGCATGCGGCCCCCGGGCCATGTGTTGGACAGGCATGCTGTAAGTATTGCAGGGAGCCTCACTGCTGCATGCAAGCAGCCCCTACATTTTGGAGCCATTCTGGGACGCTAGAGCAAAACTGAGCACTTTCCTGAGAGTAAAACCCACTGAACACAATGGGGCTTACTTTTGAGTAGACATGGTTAGGATTGTGCTCTCAGTGAGGTACTAAAGCTATTAATAATAATGGTATTAAGGAGGTGCAATTTAAATATGGAAAGAGCACTCCAGAGCACTGAGGGAGGAGCATCCACTGTCCTTGCCAGTTCCCAGTCCTTACCAGTCGATTTCCTCCAGTTCCCAGTCAGTTTGGCCACCTTAACTACTGCCCCCAATTTCAGAAGCCTGTGAAAATCCAAAATATGTGCAATCCATACAACAGGTAAGTCAGAGTAGTGAATATTGTCCTGCATGCACCACACTTTGTGTGCATGCAGACCAAAGAGTCAGCAGGTTTTAGATTTGGGGTTAGAGTTTAGATCAAAGTTCTCAGTGGGTAGAGCAATTGAGCCAAACATTTATTAGGCTAGAAAGATTAGTCATGTGTGACGGTTGTCAAATACAAGTTTCCACTAGCCTTATGGTCTAACAGATAAACTGGCAAATCTCATGAGCAGAAAGGGGGGTGGGAGCAGGAGAACAAAGGTAAGTAAATAGATCGGGTGTGTAGCTTTGAACTGTTGTGATCTGTTCAATGAACAAGTCCTAAGAGGGACAGTTACACAATGTGTCCTTGGCCAGCAGAAGACATCCAGCCTTATCCCTGGCTGCACCTCCGAGGAGGGCTGGGAATTACCCTGTTGAAATTCTGGGGAGCCATTGCCAGAAACAACAGTACTGAGCTAGATAGATCAGTGGTCTGGCTCAGTCAAAGGCAGCTTTATGCATTCTCTCTCATACAAATGAGAGACTCTAAGGATATATCCGAAGTAATATAACATGTTCCCCACCTTTATTTGGACAGCTGTCAGGTTCCTGGAAATGATCTCCGAGTGATATTAATTAGGTGCAACTTAACGCATGCAGATCAGTAGAAGCCTTTCTCCTCCCTCGTTCGAAATCCACCAAAGGCATGATAATGATAATGTAGTTATTTTTACTGTGTCCATTTTTATTGTTAGCTGCCTTGAAGCCCATTCCGGAAGAAAGGTGGGATAAAAATTCATAAAATAAAATAATGAATAAATGAATGAATAAAGATAAATTCCAAATGTGGTCTTCACAGCAAACCAAATTGCTCATCCTGATTTAGAAGGAATAGTATTAAGTACAGAAGCACCTTCCATGGAAGGCAGGAATGAAAATCAGTTTTTTGCATTAAAATTTAAATGGCTTTCTTTTAAACAAGAATGCATGAAAAGTATGCTCAGTTGTTCAGTTGTTAAACCATGTCCGAGACCTTGTGACCTCACGGACTGCAGCACCATATTTTTTTTTAATTTTTGTCCAGATTCATGTTCATTGCCGCAGTGACATTATCTAATCACCACATCCTCTGCCATCCCTTTCTCTTTTTGCCCTCAGTTTTTCCCAGCATCAAGGAGTCCTAAGGAGTCATCCCTTCTCATGATGCTCCACTATTTGGTAAGGTGGTTGTCCCATCTCCAGGGATTCTGGAAGGTCCCTGTTTTCTGGATCGTTGTTTCAGAACGTGGCCCAATTGACACCAATAGACAATCTCCTTTCACTTACTAATATTTTTTCCTCCATGTTCTGATGCGAGTGTACATTTTTAATAATCACAGGCTTTTAAAAATTATATTTATTACTAATTATGCAAACCATCTTGGGTGTCTTAGAAATAATTTTAGAAGCATAGAGTTGGAAGGGACCCAGTGGATCATCTAGTCCAACCCCTGCCTGTAGCAGGAAATCCTCGTTTTGTGGGGATCTGGGTCTTGAACCTGCTGGTCAACAGGCACAATGTCTTAACCACTTGTGCCACCAGAGGATTTTTAAGTAACTAGAATAAAATTAACAAACTAGGACTTCAATCCTAATCTCCACTAAGGCCAGCCTAAGCATGTGCTGACCTGGGGGTGTCACAAAAATGGCACAGAGACACTTGTGTGCCACTCCTGGGGGAGGATTAGGCCAGTGCATAGACATGTGCTTGCTTCCCTATATCTCTATGGGAATGGGGATGACCAATAAGGTTAGGTTAGGATTGCACCCTTATAAATATGGTCTACCTAAATAGTGTACAAAGGCATAGCTAGAAGAGGAGCCACGCATTAGGTTTTGCAAGGAGCCTCAGTATGACATGCAAGTTGTCCCTTATGGGCTGTGAGAGAAAAATTAAAGCAAAATAAGCCAAGAATATAGTCGTGGCCAGGATACAGCCAGTTTCAGCACGCCGTCCCTGCTAAGCCTCTCCTGAGAGACCAGCCTATGCATGTCTATTCTGAAGTAAGCCTATTAGAGTCAATGGGGCTCACTTCTATGTAAGGGGGACAATGGAAAGGAGCCTGAGAGACCTAGCCTTGTATGTCTACTCTAATGTAAGCCCTATTATAATCAGTGGAGCTCACTCTTATGTAAGGGGGCAATAGAAAGCAGCCTGAGAGACCTAGTCTTGCATGTCTACACTAAAGTAAGCCCTATTACAATCAGGCAAGATTGCAGCCTGAGAGACCTGAGAGACTAAGAGCACAATCCTTACCATGTCTACTCAAAAGTAAGCATCATTTTGTTCAATGGGTCTTACTCTCAGGAAAGTGTCTTTAGGATTACAGCCTTAGTCCAGGTTAATTTATTTTAATTTATTTTTAGTCCGGGTTAATTTATTTTTTGTTTATATTTTGTATAATGTTTTATTGTATTGTAATCATTTTTATATGAATATTTTTGTGTGTGGAACGAATCTTCTGAGCTTCAATTTTTTCTTATGGGAAAATTTGCTTTGATATAGAAATATTTCGAATTTCAAGCGTACTTCCAGAAAGAATTATGCTCATAAACCACTGTACTTTGGAATTATGAGAACCAGAACAAGGAATGACATTTTATGAAGCCACACATGGTTAAATACGCATAAGGGAGTCATAGTATACTTCTCCATTTTCCTATGTGTGTCACATAACATATAACAGCTATTAAACTTTTTTTTAATAGCTAATGTACATTATATATAATCAGTGTATTCAATCATGTATATCTGTAACTCTTCTTCCAATTAACAAGATGCATTTTCCATCTGCTTGAAATGAATTAGTTGCCTGGCTGATGCTCAAGAAATTAACTGGATGCTGAGACTGTGGCTCTCCCCCATCTCATTCCCATCCCTTACTTGGGGAGGAAGGTTGTACTTGTAAACTGATGATTGCTTCTGAGCTTTAACAACACACTTGCATAACCTCAGAGACCAGTATCCATATGACATGGTGCTAACAACCGGGTAGAAACATTTGTGCTTCTGAATTTCCAGTTTCTGGAATAAATTTTGATGTGTAGATTTCACCTGCAATGAGAGCAGAGTCATCACAAGCCCAGCAAAATCAATAGCATTCATGTTCTTAGGTTTATTTATTAATTTTAGGGATTTATACTCTGCCTTTCTCACTCCAACGCAAGTGCCCAAGGTGGCTTACAAAGTTTTCAGTTCTCCCATCTTGCTATCCTCACAACAACCCTGTGAGGTAGGTGTGGCTGGGAGTGAGTGACTGGTCCAGGAAGCTTGATGGCCAAGGAGTGATTTGAACTTGGATCTTGCAGGTCTCAGTCCAACTCCCTAACCACTTCAGTTCTGTACAACCTGCTTCTAAGGATAAAATAAAATGTGTTTACTCATTCTCTGTCTCTTTCACATGTGGGGCGGGGGGGCGGTGTGAGTAATGTACTAACAAAAAAGGCACACATGGATAGGAAAGTGAACCTTCCCTCTCCTAGGCTGCAATCGTGAAGAACAATTAGGCAGCCTATCTGGCACTTAGGCCAGCCTAATGCCAGATTGGCCAGCCTAGCTGCACCAGAAAAGGCCTGGGCTGGCGTAAGTCCACTTAGGGCAAAATCCATAGCAGTTACGGGTCCACGCAGTTACGTCACCCTTTAGTGTTATCTTATGGAAAGTCATCTTAACTGCTCCAGAGCAAGGGGCTTAATTTCACTTTAGGATATAGGCCTTAGGCTAACCCAAGACTGATTTACACCAGCCTAACTACACCTGGCCTATCTTTCCATGATGATGTGGGGAGGTCAGTATAAGCTGTGCATTAGCCTAACCCCTCAAGAGTGGGGCAGAAGTGTCTTAATGCACTTTTCTGATACCCCCAGATCACAGGACCACGAAAAGGTAGTGTCCATCAGTGGGAAAGACAAAGAACCATTTAAATACTGATTTTGCGATGAGAACCATCTGCAAACACTTTCTTCAGAAATGGTATATAACTATCCTTTTAAAATTTTATTTAAAAAGCCACTTTGGGTCTGTAAGAGGATGGTGGAATATAAATATTGTGAATAAAATAAATTTAAAAATGTCAAGTTCAGGCTTTTGTAACATGAATCTCATTCCCTGCTAACTGGGTTAGAGGCACTTTCTCCAATGGGTGCTTCTCTATTATTTAGCAAAAAGGGAGTAACTGGCTCTTCTCACTTGGGGAGTGTCTTTAATACTGGTAGTCTGGTGCCTGGTATGCATACTGTCCATGTTAGTTTCCACTCCAAACTCTCATAGCTCTTGGACTGAACAAAATTGCAATGAAAACAATCAGGGAACTTAATAGCAACTTAATAGCAACTTAATAGGAACTAAAATAAATAAATAAATAAATAAATAAATAAATAAATAAATAATAGCAGCCACAATTACGGAGACATGTTAGAACCAGTAGCAGCAAAGGAAACTAGCAACAGGGGGCTTTAACTGTAATTGTAATTAGATTTAAATGCTATGCTCTCTTACGTGGTCCTTTGCACCTGCCATTACTTCCTTTGGATCCATGAATCAATTCATCAGTGCCATCATGGATCAATTAAAACTATCAACCCCAGTGCTACATTTGTGTTGCCTTGCCTCTAAGCAGTCTGGGAACAGAAGAAAAAGTGATTATAACTTCTGTTCAGGTCCAAAGGTGACCTCTAGCTAGATTGGGGCGGGCCGATATTTCCTTGAAAAAAATGTTTTATAAGGCATTTAAAACAAGCTAGTATTGATGGTAAGACCTCCATGCAGCCAGGTTTTGTCAAGATGAAGAATAAATCTCAAGCTGCGGGGCTGAGCAGTTTATCTCCCTATTCCCGGTGAGCTATTTTATTATTAACTCTTTCAATTTGTAAACCACTGGAGACTTTCTTTTGGATTTGGCAGTCTCTGACAGATGGTGATCATAAGAACATAAGAAGAGCCTCCACTGGATCAGGCCAAAGGTCCATCTAGTCCATCTTCCTGTATCACAGACATCTTGGGTAGCACATATGACACCTGGCATTTTTAGGTTGTCCACCTCTACACACTCCCTCTACACACTTGTAACCCGTGATGGTCCTTTCCTCTAGCAATTAGTTCAATCCCTTCTTAAAGGCATTGAGGTTAAATGCCATCACCACATCCTGTGGCAGGTAGTTCCACAGACCGACAACATGCTGGGTAGAGAAATATTTTCTCTTGTCTGTCCTAACCCTCTCAACATTCAATTTTAGTAGATGTTCCCTAGTGTCATGGGAAAGGGAAAAGAGCATCTCTCTGTCCATCCCTTGTAAGTCTCAATCAAATCTCCCCTCAAGTATATCAGATTTTCCAGTGGTCCAACTGTGAAGAGTGAGTGTGTTTGGGATGACAAAGGGATCATTTAAAAAGGCAAGAGATGGACTGAAACTAAGGAAGTGTCTCTGTAGAACAAGGTGAAAACAGAATATAGACAGGTAGGTTTGCTCAGGTGTAGGAAGATTAGAGAGACCTCTGCCTGATCCCGGAGAATCATCACCACTCATTCAGACTAGACTGTGGCTGGACAGACCAATGGTCTGACTGAGGCTACAATCCTAAAGATACTTTCCCAGGAGTAAGACCCATTGAGCACAATAGGGCTTACTTTTGAGGAGACATGGTTAGGATTGTGCTCTGAGTTTACATCAACTTTATGTGTCGCTATATGTATTTGTCTCATTCTTTTCCAATTATCATAACAGAAGCAGGTTTCCTTCTGGATCTTCCAAAAGCAATGTCCTACTGCGCAAGTGCTTTTCAGAAATAGATGCATATCCAGTGCAAAGATATCCCAACTTAAAAGACTCTTCTGGGATGCCTACTGTAGCTCATGAATGATCGAAATGGTTTGGTGACTAGTGAAATTTAAGAGTCATCAGTAAAGTTTATGCTACCTTGACCTTAAAAAGAATGGAACAGCCTGAGGACTGTATTGCATACCTGCTTGGCAAGTAATATTGAACAATCTGCTTTGAAAAAAAGTCATAGAGATGTAGCTGCTTAAGTGGCAATAGTGATCCTGGCTGCTGTGCCAGAATTGCAGGGTATTGCACCCTCTCTAAATACCATCCCTGCTGTCCAGGAGCTTTCGGAAAGCTATGGAGGCCATACACAGACTCTGAACGCCTTCTGATGCTGCAAGAGGTCCATTAAACCCCACATTCAGTTTTTGACTGATAACTGGATGTGGATTGTAAAGGCCTTCCTTTAAACACAGTCTCCTCAGCTCTCCAAAACGCCCTAGACAGGTGTGGGTAGTGGTGATACCTGGATGTAGGTGATGATGTCCCCAGAGTAATAGCACCCTGAAGCATCTGCCCTCTAATCTTGGAACACCCCTACTGTTAAGGAGTGGGTACCTTAATCAGTATCCTGTGCAAGTCACCATGTAACAAGAAGTTAAGCTTAGCTAAGCTTCTCAAATTAAGCTTCTAACCCCAAAGTGATACATTCCACATCATGTGTGGTATCTTCCTTGGTAGAGGCAATTCAAATTACTCTGGCAGCAATAACCAAGTTGCTGATTCCAGCAGCATCTCTTAAACTTTAAGGGCTTCTTAAGTATTCTCTGCGTAGATATCTGGAAGGTCAGGGTGTGCTTTAGAAAGGTCATTCCACAAATATGCCCCAGCCCTTTCTTGGGTGTTCAATAATGCAACAGAGTTATGATAATACTGCCGTTTTATGGCTCATCTAATCCCGATGGAAGCCAAATCGGTTCATACAAACTGACATTCTTGATAAAAGACGAGCTTGGGATGCAGAGCCCAGAAAACGGGATTGCCATACTAAAACCATAGATACTATACCAACACAACAGGTGCTTAGCTGTGTTGTGGAGCAACACAGCTAAGAGCCAAACCTTTCAATAACAATGTTCCACATGTCAGTCTGTCTTCTCTGTCACACTTACTTGACTTGCACAGGGAAGGGAACTGGAAAGGGAGATGACTGACAGTGGGCAAGCTGAGATGAGTTGATGGAAGATCTCCAGCCTTTTAAAAATTGCTTTTAAAAATTTTACACCAGTACTATATGGATAGATTTTAAAACATCCCCTCTTTACACACACACAGACACACACACAGAGGATTCCCATACTAACACCACAGATACATGACCAGATAGCGATTAGCTACACACTCTCACACTCTGTGGGGTATACTTCACTAAATGGTGTAGGAGGGGAATTTTCACTTCATACAAACACCAAGTAAGCAACTTGATTCTGCTATGAAAATTCAGAATGAAAATGCATATATTATTTCAAATTTATGAAAATCCTCACATTTTGACTCGCACTTTGTGACTTTGCACAATCTGCAAAGATCTGCAGTTAAGAATAGAATTTCAATTTCAATTGTACATTGTTTTCTCTGCATGTGAGTTATCTCAAATCCTCGATAACTGGACCAAGAGGTACATTTGTAAGTGATGTCCTCTTATATTTACCTGGGAGGGAGAGCAACTGACCATTTTCACCCCATAATGGTGACTTTGGTGGCTATTGCTGGTATCTCTTCTGTATCATTTTTTTTTAGACAGTGAGACATTTGGGGACAGGGAACCATTTACCAATTTATTTTACTATCTAAACTACTTAGTGAACAGTTATGAAGTAGTGCATGAATATTCTTAATAATAAATCTTAGTAAATAAGAATTTCAGGATAAAACGTGACTTTCCAGATCAGAAGTAAGCTAGCAAGTTGAGTGCATTTTTTTCCCCCAAAATAAGAACATGTGCATGAATTCTTTCTAGTACATAATGTAGATTTCCATGCTACAGAACTTTGCCAAAGTACAAAAAAAAAATCCATATTTAAATATGTTCTCTTGTAAAATTATGCTGTATGTAAGCTTAATAATGGTTGATTAAACGGAATGGCTTCATGCCAAATATTATCATTCTCCTGTCCCTAACACAATCAGTTCTTAAGCATTCTAAGAAACCATTTAACAGACCTGCTGTTTTAAAACTGAGTTACAGATCACACAACAACGTCTTAGCAGTATGAGCCATTTGGAACAACACAAGCCAACTGTGATACTGGCCTACTAAGGATGTCAACACAGAAGCTCATGATGTAGCCACTGGATCACTAAAGGATGCAAAGAGCCTGGGATGAAAGAAAGAAAGAAAGAAAGAAATTTTGCTCTTGTAATGATACCTGTGATTTGCCTGTGTGCATCCCTTGAGAGCAAGGGTTAAAAACAGAACACATGGATCATCATGCGCCAGGCCCTGGGTAATGGGCAGCAAGGGTTCCAGAGCACTTAATTTTACATCCATTACCCACCCACAGTTCTTAACCACACCAGTAGGTGGTGGACAAGACACATACTCAGAGCTTATGCAAACAAACCCACAAAGACACAAAATTATATATATAATTTATTTTTCACCCTCCATGGTTGGTGTGTGTGTGTGTGTATTATCCTCAATCTCGGGCCTGGGAGTTTGAGGGTTCTGCACAGTATCTTAGTTGTGTCTTTTATATGCGTATATATATGTGTGTATAAATGTATACACACACACGCACACCTCCCCCCTACCCGAGACATTTTGAGACCAGAGACTGATCTGTCAATGAACCCATGTGCTTGATCCAAGCCTCAATTCTGTATTGAGAAAATTCTTAAAATTAACGTGAGGATTGAAAGCACAGTGGTATTTGCTTTAGCTTTCAGTATCTTTGTGTATTTCACTCTCTCTTTACCATGCCCATGCCATATTTATCATGTCCATTAAGAGGTGGCCAAAAGGCTATAAGAAAGGATTAAAGGGGGAAGTCCAAATAATCTGAACTCCAAAATCCAGAGGGAAATCTGATCGAGGAGCATTTCAGAAGTGCTTCTACAGGCAGGAACGGATGATTTTCCTTGAAATAATTTCAGCAGCAACACTAAACTACACACAGAAGATGGAAATCCTTCATGTGTCTAAAGTTCAAAATTGACCTGTGGTTGCAGTCTTAGATGAAGTCCAGCCACCTGCTTGCCTGAAACCCAGTAAGCCAGACATAGAAGCAATTTTGCTCCCCTTCATCCTTGCAGGAATTTCATGAGATAAGGTTGTCTGGTTAGTATGATCTTACCGCTGTGGCATGATTCTAGGGCAGGCCTGCATACCGGCTTTGAACTTATCCGAGCAGCAGCTTCTCATAGCACAATAGAACCAGTCACAAAATTGGATACATCATGAACCACCACCTCTCACATACACCACCTTGGAATGCAGGGAATGTCTGTGATAATATTTCAAGAGAGGCACACTCTCCATTTTATCTCATGGCACACCGATAAAGCACTAAAATTATCCAGGTGCACCAACCATCAGTTTTTTTGACAACCGACAGGGCATATCACACGGGGGGGGGGGGGGGGGCTCTTCTCCCCCAAACTCAGAGTCCACAGCACAGTGGCTGAAAATCACTGCTCTAGAAATAAAGTGCCAGTGTGATATTTGAATTTATAATTATAAGTATTGTGTGTGTCTATATATATATGTCTGTATGTATTTTGTGTATATATATAGTATAATAACATTATACTAATATAATAATTAAGGTTTAATATAGTATATATAAACATAATACATATATAGTATATATTAAACAGCGTATATATCAGATTTATAATAATCTGAAATCTATAACTCCCTTATATGGAATCAGATCATTGGTCTGTCTAGCTCTGTGTTGTCTATAGCATCCCCCACTTTTTGACAGATTTTTTTTCTGATAGTTCCACTCTTTCAACACCTTTCAGTTATACCCAGGACTCATTTATTCAACACCTGCTCCATTTCTTTTGTGGCCATTTTGCATTTGCAAGCTCAGAAAGACTGGGTTCAATGGTTTTCACTTTTGGACAGTGCTTCGGTCCCTATCCTGTCCAAAAAAATGGGGGATTCCTGTGTAACCTGGTAGAGGATTCCAGGGTTTGAAAAAGATGTTTTTCTGAGCCCTGCCTGATGGCTCCCACAGGACCGAACCTCTGGGCTTTGGCATGCAATGCCAGTGCAATTCCATTGGTCTACATCCCCATCCCCATCTGCTGGGCCACCTACCTGCTGGCACAGACCAAGAAAGCCAGGAACGTAAAACCTTGCTGGTTGAAAACTCTTTTTGTACTACTTGGAAGAGCCACAGAAATCCTTTCTCCAAACTTACCTTCTCCAAAAAGCCTTTGGCAAACCTTAGTCCCATTCATGTACAGGTATTCTGTTTTTGGATGGTTCATTTTCTGACATTCTGCTCTTTCAACACCTTTTAGTTCTACCCAGAAGTCATTCATTCAATGTATGTTCCACTCTTTCAACCTCTCTCTGCTGTTCTAAAGACTAAAATTGCCCTTTCCCCATGTTGATTTGCCTATGACAAGATGTTGTTTTTGATGTTGTGTGTGTGTGTGTGTGTGTGTGTGTGTGTGAGAGAGAGAGAGAGAGAGAGAGAGAGAGAGAGAGAATGTATGGATCTATTCTATAGGCCACTGGATCTATTCTCGGTCCTGAAGTAGTTAATCCATAATGCTAATCCTTTTGCAGAAATCTTTCTGTGACAGCAGGAATTGGAAATTTAAAAAGGACACTTGAACTTTGCTAGCTAAAAATGCAACTGAAGCAATGTTTGTAATCTAAAGGTTCCACTTTTCAACCGTTTCCACTAAGCTCTGGTCCCTAACCTGTCAGATAACGGGGGATGCATGCCTGAGTGTGGAAACTGTAGTGCACCTGAAATAGTAGGGTGT
Organism: Cryptoblepharus egeriae; assembly: GCA_030015325.1. Taxonomy (NCBI): domain Eukaryota; kingdom Metazoa; phylum Chordata; class Lepidosauria; order Squamata; family Scincidae; genus Cryptoblepharus; species Cryptoblepharus egeriae. Next base: position 9,925,719 of record JAREYC010000003.1, on the reverse strand, counting down.
CTATTTTCCCTCTTTGTTTCTGTTGCCTTTTCTGTATCACATTTCAGAATGAAAGCACCACAAAGAAAGGTCATGTAGGCTTTGGTGTATTTTATAGCGCACCCACACTGGGTCCAATATGAGTACATTTACCCACATAGTAATTTGCAAAACAAACCAGCTTGTTGAGTGAGCAGACATGTCCTTATTGCAATAGTGAACCATGCGTTTCTGGGGGGGCTGTAGAAACCAGCTAGAGAGTTCATGGCAGTCTATGACAGGTTATGATCATAAGAACATAAGAGGAGCCTCCACTGGTTTCCTGCAAAGGTCCATCTAGTCCATCCTCTTGTATCACTCAGCAGCCCACCAGATGCTTCAGGGACCACATATGATACCTACATCCAGGTATCCCACCTACATCTGGGATTTAATTGACCATGGTGAGAATCAATGTAGCATGGCTGTCTTTATGCATTTGCCCTCACTCTGAATGGGGTGGGGGTACATGTGGGGTACATGTTGCTCTATATGTACATGTTCCATTGTGGTTGTGCTTGCAATCCTTGATAGTAAGGGAAGGCAGATGGGACTGTTTGCTTCTCTCATTAGTAGATGCTTTCAGGCAACCCACAGGGATATATGTATATAAAGATTTGTTCAAGTCATCCGCTGTCCAGATCAGACCAAGGGGGTATTTTTTGTGCACCAATTTCAAAAAATCAGTTTCCTTCCAGAAAGGCCGAACTATGTAACATAACATCCTTTATAATCCTCAACCAAAGATTAATGGGGATATGAATTGCTGTAATTTAGGGTGGCAAACCTTTCAACTTTAGATTCCCTGCACCTTTGTATAGCAGAGGGAATTTTAGCAGGACATCAACAAGCTGTACCTTCTTAAATTCCCTCCTCAACCCAATTTGTTTCCCTTTTTGGAAAACAAACAAACAAATAAATAAATAGGGTAGGTCCAGTGCCTTGAACTGTATCAATGAACAACTGAAGCCTAGAACTTGTATATTGAATGGGGGAGGGATTGGAGGAAATCTTGCTTTCAGTGCTGTCAGTAACTAGACATTTATGCTACACAAGATACTGGGCTGTCACATGGACCAAGCCCAAGAAAATAAGGGAAGCATGATTAATAGCAACAACATATAAAGACATATAGAAGTAGCATCCTTCAGTACTGAGTTTTTGACTAAGCTCTTCATAGTGAAACACTTTGTAACCACCTTGTAGGGTGATGATTAAAATGCAGGAGGGCCTAACTTTGGACCGTTAGATACGTTTGGATGGTCATCAACCTTGATGACAGCTCATCTATCACTATGTGCCAACATCAAAAAACATCACTACAAACTTCCTGACACACGAGAGGGAAGAATAAAAAGTCGAACAAAAAGCATTTAGAAGATATTATAAAGCTTTTATTTTTTTTCTTAATTACTAGGCAATACCCTTCATTTTGAAGGAAGTTATACAATCAGGAATCTTCACTTTTTTCCCCCCATGGAAAGAACTGATGTTTAAACAAACAGCTTTTAACAGTCACCCATGAGAAGAAACATGCCATGATTCCCAAATGGTGATCCTGGAGCATCCTATGTGCTTCTTGAAATTAAGCTTGATGCCCACATTCCATCTTCCCCGTGCACTGACACCCATCCGCCACATGTACCTGCCAGTATTTAGGCAGAGACATCAACCCAAGGGAGAAAGAACAGACCCAGAGGTGTTCCAGAAGGCAGACTTTCATTCCCAAGCGTCAATTAAGTGGAATAATGTGTTGTATCCCAAAGACGTTTACCGTGACTTGCACCACTGAAATTTATGAGACAAGGTATTCACAACTAACTTAACAGTACACTCCTATGCAAGCCTTCTCCAGTGTTTCTAAGCATTTTAGTCCAGGACTCCCTCCTGAGAATGACCATCTGTCCAGGACCCCCAGAAGTGATGACATGAACCTGAAAGTGATGTCATGCTGGAAGTGACATCACTGTGATGCCAGAGCTTCTCCACATCTACTCAGAAGTCCCATTGTGTTCAATGAGATGTACTCCCAGGAAAGCAAGTGCCCCACTCCAAGATGACAGCTCCCAATGCCAGATTCTAAGCTGGTCCTGCCCAACTTTTCCCAAATCCCCTAAAATGAAGTTGCAAACCACCAAGGGGGTCCAAGGGATTTGAGAGCCTCTGTTCCAGACAGATGTTCCATTGTGTTCAGTGGAGTTTACTGTAAGGAAATGTGTTTAAGTTTGTATCCAGTGGTGGGATTCAAATAAATTAACAACAGGTTCTATGTCCTAATAATCTAAATTAACAACAGGTTCTATGTCCATAGAACAACAGGTTCTATGTCCCATTAGTAACTAGGTTATCAGAACCAGGCAAAGGGTTCTATAGAACATGTGAGAACCCCTGAAGCCCACCACTGGTTGTATCCTTAGGATCCAATCCTATCCAATTTTCCAGGCCTAGTGTAGCATGCCAGTAAGTGTGCATTCTTGTGAACAAGAAGGACTTCTGCAATGTTTCTTATAATCTTGTTACTGTTAGAAATATTTAGGCAGGTGTCAGAGATCATCCTGATTTTCATTTGCAATTTAATAGATGCACAAGCATTCACATAAATCTAATTAATCCTTCAGCTTTGATTCAACCGAAGACACAAGGATTGGTAGAACTCAATGAATTATGAGGAACTTCAGTAAGACATAGGCTAATTACCTGTACCTGAATGAACTCCGTTCTGTATTTTCTGTCATTTAAAAAAATGAATATTTTGCTTTCAAAAGTATTCATTCCTATATAACTCTTGTATTAGAAGTCATTACAGTTAATTATTCAAGACCACAGGTGGAAAAGCACCTGATAAACAGAGAGAAGCAGTATATAAGTGTGGGGTTAATAAAGAACAAATTAACTTTTCACAGTTGAAGTATAAAACTATAACTTTCTGAAAAAGTAACCCATTCTCTGATTTTGGTAGGAAATTGCACAAATTACAAATGAAATTTTTTTTCCCTAGAAGTTGTGATTTGTCAATAGAAAACAGATACGTAAGATCCTTAGGAAATACTCATTGGTTTCCTTCAGTAAAATGGAAAATGCACTCTATACACCAAATAATTCTTTAATTTTAAATCTGCTGTTTATCTAGGAACACAACTGAAGTTCTTTCTGGTCACATTGGGGTGGGGAGGGGGGGTCCTCCAACATAGGCTTGCAATTACCATCAGGTCAAATTGGTGGATCACAAACCTTTGGTGGGTAAGGACCCATGGCACGGCTAATTTTTTGTGTCCAGTTCCACGACGTGGATATGGTTACCATACCATATCCATGATGTGGATCTGGAGTTAAATTACTAGATTAAGGGCAAAATCCAGAGCAGTTGTGGGTCCACACAGTTACATCACCCTCTAGTGTTATCTTATGGAAAGTCACCTTAACTGTTCTGGAGCAAAGAGATTAATTTGACTTTAGGATATGGGCCTAAGATGGCTTTGAAAAGGAAATGGACAAATTCATGGAGGATAAATCAATGGATATTAATTCTTGATAGTTATATCCTTATTCTAAGCAGGGCACTGCCTAATACTGCTTGCTGGGAGGCAATATGTCTTTAATAATTGTGGGAAACAAAGTTGGATAAGATCAGCCTAGTCCCTAGGAGTTTTCTTTTAATCATGAACCAACTGTATTGTATTGGACATTTACAAATGTGTCTCATGTACAAACGAATCCTTCCCAACTTTATGTCACACAATTAACAAGGCATAGAATTTTTCTTCAAAGCAACCGTGAACTCTTTTTCCTAGGAAGGTTTTTCTAATCTGGTACATATGGAGCAGCAATAATAAGGACAGCATTCCAGTTCACCAAATATTCTTGCCAGGAAAGAAATGCACCTATATATTCCTTGTTACACTAGTGCACAGCACCCTGTGACATAAGGCAGTGGAAGGCATACCTAATCAAGGGTGGACAATTCTATTTATGGAAAGGCAGACTGGGACTATGTTTCATCACAGCACATTAGGGTTTTCATGTTTCAATACTCCCCTATAGAAGAGGTTGGGAAGAAGCATTCTTCCCACGCTACCACAGTTATATGATGGCTATCTTTTTGCAATGAGTATTTTTTTGGGGTTTGCAGGGAAGCTTCCAAACAAGCAACCCCCTCAACAGATGCAGTCATCTAGCAGAACAGTTCTTACTATGTGATTTATTGGTGCAGAGCAGCGCTTACTCTAAAGTAGTCCCAGAAAGTCTCTAGAAAAACAGATTCGGCACTGGGGCCAACATTGCTGTTGAACTGCAAAAACAATCTGATGCTTGTTTACACAGAAGCAAATCCCACGCAGTCCAATGGGAATTACGGTACTTCTTAGTAAACCCCATTTAAGATTGCAGTCTTAAGAAAAAATTTTACCAATGCAAGTTTCCTCCACTCATAATATAGATGACCGGTAATAGTGAAGAAGAATTCACGCGCTCTGATTCTCATATAGTACATGATAGCAAAGAGTGTGTACATGTGTGTGAGGACATTGTAATCATGCCTATAAATGGGGGGGGGGGGAGAGAATAAGGGAACAGAACTAGCAGTGCATCAGTTCCTCTCCCACATATGTGAAAGCCCCAGCCTAGTGAGTATATGAACTGACATATGAATTTTCTGATTTGCCTGCTCTTTCATAAAAGCAGATCCCATCAGTTGTGTTGAAATATAGAGGTCACAAAAATTGGGCGGTGAGGATAGGTTTTAAGTCCATTGGATCAATTGCTCCCAGTTGGACCCTATATCTAAGGGAGCCCCATACGAGGATAATACTGTATAGGCTTAAATGTGTACAATTTTATATTAGGAGATGCTTCATTCCATTTGGTCCATTAACATGCACTTTTTAAACTCATTGTGGTTGCTTTCCTTTCTACCGTATAGATAACGGTCTATAATAAATTTTATTTAACCTCTAAGATTCTTCCAAAAATTGTTTCTTGCAGTTCCAGTCTGGGTAGCAAAATCCATTTTAAAAAGCAAAGCAGGTTCTTGTATTTCCAGTGGCCAACGCATCACCCAACACATGTGCCAGACCTTTTGGGACAGGGAACTCCCATCTAAAATGCATGACCTTTTTAACAGAACTGAAACTGGGTCTAAATTTGTCTAGACAACATGCAAATATACCTTTGCAAACCACTCCTGAGTCATCACCGTTTGTGCTACTTACAACTCAAGTGATTCAAAGGTGGTATGGACTAAGCGCAAGTCACCCTGGCAACCCAAGACATTAAGTCTCAAACATTCAGGGCATCTACTCCAGAGAAATCTCATTAGCACAAATGGGAGTGCTCCAGAGTTAAGAATTAACCTACGGCATCCCACAGCAGTTTAGAGTCAAAACTACATGTTAGAAAAATGTATTAATTTGGCACACGGGTTCTTTTTAATCAATGGGACTTTTGTTTAGGGGAAAAAAACAACACAACAGCTCAGGGGGATCAGGAGTGGAACTACAATAGGGCAAAGTGTTAAAGCTCCCATGTGATTAAATTTTTTTTTTAACATGCATACCTACAAAATGAATGTTGTTATAAGGACTGAAGCAGTTCAAAATGCAGATTTGGCAAGGGGAGGGAAATAAAAGGGTTATTGCCGTCTTAGGAGCACATTATTTAGTCCAATTACTATTCTGAGACTGCTCAAGGCTGGAGCTGGTTTGAACTTGATCGGCTTTATGGAGGGGAGTTTACTAGCAGCCCCATATTAAAGGAAATACTGTAGTTACTCAAATCTAACACTCACCTTTTCCACCCGAATTCAGTTTCTTAAATCAGGGTGCACATTATCTTTGATGGTTAATTAGATTTGAGTAAATACGGTATTTTTATTATAAGTATAGGGTGTGCATTATATTCGATGGCACATTAGATTTTGAGTAAATATGGGTATGCTTTTGTTAAGTTTACCAAGTTTTACAAATCACAGGGTGATAGTCTTGGAAACAACACATTTCATATACATGACTTGTAATGTTTAATTTAGATTGTATAATCCAGTTCCAAGCATTTCTGGAGGAAACAGATTTATACCCTTTACCAATCCAATTTACTGATACTATAACCTGATACTGAGAGTTGCTTTGGTCTTCTCTATTGGTTTGGAAAGGCGGTGTATAATGGTTTTAAAATGAAACCTATACAATTTCTCATATTTCAAGTGTGCATTGAGGGGATATCTTGTAGCTCATTTTTGGAGATGCTGAGCAGATAGCTTTTCAGTGGTACAGTTTTTTCCATGCATTGATCAGCTTGGACATGATGGTGTCCATGATCAAGCCCAAGGTAGACAGCAGTAGGCACATCATCCCACTGATCTAGTAAACTGATCTATTATGACTTCTTGAATAGAACTTGGAAACTGGGTTATATCAAGATCACCAACAAAAATCCAGCACTCTTGCTAACCTACAGTTCCCAGGATTCTTTGCAGGAAGCCACAATAGCCATAAAAGTATGATACGGATATAGGTTTGCACTGTAGGGTGCAATCTCAGTGCTTGTCCCTGGCTTGGGGATGGGGACAAAAATCAAGGCCAAAATTCAACCAGAATCATATGGCTATCAGGCTATCCTTCAGCACTACTAGCAAGCACATGAGCAGGGCACATAGGCCTCCCAGTATGATCTGCACATGATGCACATGAGCTATCATCTCAGTAATTGACTGCATCCTAAAGATGGTTTGCTTTATATAGGCCAAAGCCATAGGACATCAGCAGCCTTCTTAATAGAAGGGAGAAAAACATTATAAGAAGGTAAACAGATGGCATTTTAAAAAAGAAAGAATCCCCTTGGCATTTTTTAATTAAGATAACAGATTTCCCAATAACAGCTTCATCCTTGGTAACCCTGGAAAAGCCCCAATGACTGCCACAGGGATCTCCGCACATGAAACTGCTACTTTGGAAACAGCTGCAGTGACTCCACACACACAGTTTCCCTCTCTTACAACCACCCTTTCCTGGAAGGTGCAGAAGAGGAGTAGCAGGAGATGTCCTCGTTCAGGCTTGAAAAAACTGGGACTCATAAAGCTAAATATAGCTCAAGAGGATGACTCAACAAGTCCCAATTTTGTACCCTGGACCAGCAATACTTCAAGATGGTTTACTGAACTACTAGCTACTAGGAAAGTGGAAGAGACTGGTATAGAGCAATGTGGAAAGTAGGTTACTATAGATTTTGGCCCTAAAACACATTCACTCTATAGGATTACTACAGCTTCTGATTTTTCCAAAATTCTGTTGACCAACTGCATGAGAACAAATCTTGTTGAGTTTGGATATTACAACAGATCCCTTGTGGAGTCTCAGAAGTATCCACACTTTCTAAGCTAATGTTGGAAATTCCAATATACCCCCCAAAACCAGTAGCATTTGGAGTACATGTATAAGTACATGCAGTGGTGGGCTTCAGGGGGTTCTCACAGGTTCTACAGAACCCTCTGATAAATGAGCGCCTGGTTCTGAGAACCAGTTACTAATGGGACATAGAACCTGTTGTTAATTTAGGTTATGGGGACATAGAACCTGTTGTTAATTTATTTGAATCCCACCACTGAGTACATGTATTATAAATATATGTATTTATCTGTGGATTTTTACCAAGAACTTTTTCTGTTGTGCCAAACTTAGCCATTAACAAAGAAGTTTGGTTTGAACCAGATCAGTTGTCTAGTACTGAACCATTTTCCACTTTTATAGAGCAGTTTTTGATTTAAGAATGGAAAAAGAAAAAAGATGCTTGTGTTTTGTTTTTGTTTTTTTGCCAAATACTCTCCGACACACAGGGAAAAATATTTTTCACAGTTCATTTACAGTTTAGTACCTTGTAGATACCGAGATTCATAATGTTTGACATCGATAGTTTCTTTTACATTAGATTTATGACCTAGAAAATACTTTTAGATCACCAATGACAAAAATAAAATTGATTTGGAAGAATTTCTTGGAAAATAACACAGCTTGCAAAAAATTGTAAATATATTTTCGGATGGACTTCCTTTCAAAAATACTTGTAAGAAAATATCTTTTTACAGCCACTCATTACATAATGAAATAAAGTTTTGTTCTGTACAAAATTCAGGAGTAATAGCTCAGTATCAAATAATTCTAGGATAAGGTTGCTGGATTAATAGGAGGCAAGGTGCCTTTGCCTTAGACAGTGCAAAAGGGAGAATTTCTTCCCCTTGTAACAAATTTCTTCCACCTCTGCAGTATCCATCAAAATTCCCCCTCCTACTGAACTTTTAAAGAGTGAAAGTAGATCACACGCATACCAAACACACACACACACACACTCCTACTTGATGCTTCTTTATCTTTACGAACTTTTTCAGAGTAGAAAGCAGGATTTGCAATGAAAATTTGCAAAGAAAAAAAATGGATGCAAACATTCATTTACCATATTAATGGCTGATTCAGTTTCGCAATATCCTTCTAAGGCATACTTAGAATGGGGGAAGTCATTAAATTCAACATGGAGGCCACTGATTTTCAGACTCTCCTTCACTGTTTGGCACAACTATATAAAACTATTCAAGGACTGCACACACCCAGCATCCAGATCTTTCTTTCAGACATATGCAGGAGAAACACCATAATTCACATCAATTATGATTTCAGGGGGCCAATCCCACAGTTCTACAAGCACTGGTACAACCCCCTGATGTAAGCATGACTTGCTTACATCAGGGGGTCACTGGGACTTGCTTACAGGGGGTACAACCCCCTGATGGAAGCATGATGGAAGCAGGCTATACCTGGAATAGGAGGACAAAACAGACATTAGGTAGAATAAAAGCAATTTCTAGATCACTTGGGGGGTGAGAAATACTCATTGAAGTGTTCCCCAATGTATAATAATCCTGACGTGCAGAGGAAAAAATATACAGGTAGATGGACAGGTAAACATCTCCTTGGCATGCAATTGTCTAACCAGGAAAATCTTTTTTAATGATACCCATTCAAACATGTGGTCCATCTTTTCTTATCTATAGCCAGAAGTAATTTATATCCAAGACTTGCTCCCAAATGTACAAAGTGGTTCTCAATCCTGAATCTGCAATTCACTTTTGAGTAGGGATGCAAACTTCAGTGAATATTTCACCAAATCAGAAGCTTGCTCACTGGTGTTCAACACCCTTAAAGAACAGATTTAAATTGACAAGGATCATAATATCCTACTTTAACTGGTTTGTGGATCTCTTTAGCTTTATTGCTCTAAAACATTCCAAGGTAGGATGGTGGGGCAAGAAAAGGGAGGAAAAAGAATCTCAAAACCAACCATTTTCTTCTCTTTGTAGGATCCACAACAAAATCCCATTGGGAACCCTCTTACCATTCAAGTAAGGCACAATCTTGAAATCACTTACTCCAGAGAAGACCTGCTTGCTTTCTACAGGGATACTCAAGAGTATGTTTTGTTAAGACTGCATGTGCTTGTGTCATAAAGACTAAAGACTTTATGACTAAAGTCATAAAGACTTGCACCAAACTAGTATCCCTTAATCTTGCAAAGGGGTAGTAGAACCAATTTTTTTTTATTTTTTTAGTAGAACCTATTTTTTATTTTTTTCACCTTCAAGAAACAAAAGTTAACAGCTTGAAAACCATATGAAAGTGATAAAAAAGAAATACAAATTAGGTGTTTTGGGGGGAGGGGTGAAAAAGAAGAAAACCAAATTAGGTGTTTTGCGTTTTTAAAAAAATGCTGCTTAATTATACTGAACATAGACTCAATCTTGTAGTTCATCTGAGAACTCAGGTTTTCCTATTATTGTGCGGGGAGTGAGAAAGTTAACAGTCCAGATGATGTGCACAAACAAGTCTCATGTTTCTATCCAGGCCAGAAAAGGGGGTCGGAAAAATCCATCAATTCTTATGTAAACCCCAATGAAATTGAGTTTTTTTTTTTCCTTTGTAGCAGGCCCTATTATTCAATGCTTATGCTCTGCAACAGGATCCGAGGAGATCCCACAAGGGAGGGTGTAGCATCCGTCTCCTTTCTGATGATTCCTAGTGGAGATCTATCACCAAAAGGAGAGCAACTGCTCCCCCTCTCTTTTTCCAAGGATATCTTTTTTTCTGGAAGCAGCAGCACACTTCGAAAAGCTTCGAGGGGGATTTACTTTAAAGTGGGCAAAGGCAGAGCTTGGAAAGGCTTTGTATCAACCTAGGCTTATCCCTTCCACCTCCGATCCTCTGCATAAAAGAGATTTTCTCCGTTTTGCTTACCAAGGTACAAAGCAAAGAGGGAAAAACTTTTTGAAGCAGCTTCCCTGCAACTCAGAAGTCATCTGTTTCACAAATAAATCACAGCATAAACTGAAGCCGGTAACCAGCCTACTCTGAGTTCATTAACAATTTGATCCCCCAAGTAGTTCAACCAGGATATGTCTGATGTTAAAAATTAAGATCCAGCTTTACTGTTGTGGGTTCCTTTGAAGCTTGGGTTTCATAGAAGGCCTGGGAGCCCCTAAAAGAGACTCATCAGTTCCCTAAAAGAGAATAATTACTTCCAGGAGAAGCAAAGCTATTAAGCTGGCTTGAAATTAAATGTGCAGTTGAAAAAATATAGATGTGCCAAAACAGTACTTGGAAGTCACTTAATTCCACTGTATTCCAATGGGATTCATAAACACACACACACCTCTATGCACTCTAGCTTGAATAATCTGCAAGATCAGCTTGCACCACCTGTTGAAATTGTGGGTCTGGCCCAGTTCAGCCCCACAGCAACCAGTGAAAGTGCTGCCAATTATTTCGGTGACACCCAAGGGACAGTCGTCACAACCGCTCGCTGGCAGTGCCAAACAAGGAGATACAAGCCCAGCTCTGACTACACACTTCTCAACCTTCCATGGGGAAGACGGTTCAAATCCCTCAGTAAAAACCCCAAGATGCAAGCCTTGGCTAAACCACAGAGCAGACGTGACCCTTTCCACCTTCCGCACGGTTTCACATTATTAAGCACCCAGCCCAGACGGTTTACCCAATTACGGAGTTAATGGTGATTTAGCCATTAAATCCTTGAAGGGACAGGGCAGGGGTGGTGAAATAGTCCCAACGGAAGTCACAGCCAGTAAACAGATTCCAGAAATACTAATGCAAACTCGGAGGTAAAGAAAACCACCAAATGGAAACTCCCCGGCTTGGCCTTGTGAGTTGCTAGGCTGCATTCAATTTAAAGCAGTAGTGGTTAAACAAGAAGGAAGAGCAACGGGAGAGAAAATTATGCATACACAACCGAGAGTAAGGGGAGATCTCCCTGAGCTTCACTTTTTAACCCTCTGAAAACCAAAAAGAAAGTTGCTGGCTCTACCCAGCATTGAAGGAGTTAAGTGCTCAAGCACCAACACTTAATCAGCTTTCCCCCTTCCCTTCACATGTGATTGGAGTGAAGCTGGACTGAAGCAGCCCAAAGGGCTTATAACAGATCAATTTCTCAGCCTTCAGTTTTAATCCCCGTCACCCTGGCAAAGCTGCCTGGCTGCACAAGAACCGGCTGTGCTACTCGTTGGCAGTCGGAGCACCTGCATCTTCATCATTATCATCATCTTCTGCTTCGGTCACCTGCAGATGGCTAGAAAGTTCTTGGACGACAGCTGCCCGCCCTATCTGATCATTCCTTCTCTTTTCCATAATGAGATCCTCCAGGCTCTGGAACTCCAGTGTGTGGCTGCGTTTGTCTCCCAGCCAGATCTGCAACCGGTAGGGCTGCTTACCTATCCGGAGTTCACCGCCAATTTTAAACTCTCGCTTGCCATAACGGCACCAAGCTGCAAAACATTCCGAGTTCCTCCAACTGAGATCCCGGTCCTTGCAACCAACCTGATCCAGGGCATTCCGCACCACAGAGGCCGGGCTTAGTGGTTTGTAATGGTACAAATGGTTTGCGATGCGTCCCCTCCTGCCCTGGCTAGCATCCGTCAGAAAGCTGTTCACGACTTCCAATCTGTGTAGATGCACCACCTGAAAATCCCCAATGTACACCACCCAGTGAGGGTACTGGGCCTGGCACACAAACTCAACCAGGTCACCAGGCTTGCACCTGTTCAACAGATTTTCTGGGGTGTAGGTGGCTAGATGGCTCCCGCCACTTCCATCCACCTCACAGGACAACGTGTCACCCCCCGAAAAGTTTTTCTGATAAATACACTCATCACGGTAAAAGACCGAACATTCCACTTCGTGTAGCCGGGGGTCATATGGCTGTGATGAGGGGTGGTCGCCACCAAGATCAGCCACCCCCGAGTCTTGCTGTGGCTCTACTTCATCATCATCATTGGAAAATATGTAGGAGACTCCAATCCTGGGTCCTTCATCTCTGTCCATGCCTGTTGGGTCCGTCGTAGGAACTTCCTTGTAATTTAAATGGGTCAGTTTCTCTACTTGGTTCCCCATACCTGCTAAAGGAAAACAATAAAGACATTAGTATAAGGGCATTTTTTGTTGAAGACACTCATATAGGCTACAATCCTAAAGACACTTTCCTGGAAGTAAGACCCATTGAACATAATAGGGCTTACTTTTGAGTAGATGTAGTTAGGATTGTGATCATAGTTGCCTTTTTTCAAGACAGAGGGCACAAGCCTAGCCATGTCTACTCAAAAGTTAGCTCCATTGTGTTCAATAGGTTTTACTCCCAGGAAAGTGTCTTTAGGATTGCAGCCAGAATCCACTTGCCCATTGATCCAGGTAAAGCAATTAGTATCTCACCTATACGAGTCAAATGAGTACATGAAACTCACTAAGAACCAATCTAAATATTGAGTACATGAAACTTAGTGAGTACATGAAACTCACTAAGAACCAATCTAAATATTGCACCCAACAACATCCAGTCTAACATTTTCTTGCTCCAATAACAGCCGTGGGAGTCTGCAGTCTTCAGCAGATCGGCAGGATCAAGAAGTAGCTCAACCATTTCCCAATGAACCTGTTTTTCCATCACAATGAGTTGTATACGGAAAAACAACGCCTATAGCTACTGCACGTTTCATTCAGCGAAGAGAGACCAACACATCTTTTAGCCATGACTCATGAAAAGAACAGCCACTTCCAACACCCATATTTGCTATTCTGGGTTATGTTACCCAGATTTACTCAATTCCCATATTTTAAAAGGCTTGAACTAAAAAAGGTTCACTGGTGATTGTAATGTGCAGCAGATGTAACATTTAATTTTACTGCATACAGAAATGAGTTATATAACAATATGGCATAATAATATGGCAATATGGTTATAATATTCACCTAACTGTACTGCTTTATACAATGGGTTTATGTTGCATTTTTAATTACAACTAGTGAAATGTACCTGCCTTGCAGGAGTAAAATACCCCCTGTGCATCATCTGTCCTGTGTGCCATTCCCTCCAGGTGCTTCTTCCCCCACCATGCCTAACAACCCCCGCCATGCAACATTCCACAGGTGCAGGTGCAGGATTTGGGGCTGCGTGTTGATCAGTCTTCCATATTAAGTATAGGCTGAAAATACCTATACTTTTAAGACCCTTGGGGGTTAAATTTCTAGAAATTGGGTACTTTTGTCATGGAAGGAATCCCTCCCCGAATTTCATGTTTCTAGGTCCAGGGACTGGGGCAGGGCAGAGATCACTCAGGGATTCGTCAATGTAAAGTATAGGGAGGAAAACATGTTGCACCCCTTTTCACCTCCATCCAGTTGGAATTTGCAAAAACCAGTTCTTAGTGGCTGCCTCCGTCATGGAGGGAACACCCTCCCCGAATTTCACCCATCTAGGTCCAGCGGTTTTGGCTGGGTGTTGATGAGTCAGTCACTGACTTTTCAGTTTTATATTTATTGTAAGCTGTTAAAACTAAATACTGGCCTATATTTATAACCAAAATACTATATTTACTCAAATCTAATGCACCATTGAATCTAATGTGCACCTGATTTTGGAGACTAAATTCAGCTGAAAAAATGCACATTTGATTTGAGTAAATACACTATATCATAACAAGTTGTAGTTAAGATTCACCAGTGGCCAGTTTTTGAGAGAAACCTTCAGACAACCTATTTACTCAGCAGGCAACAGAGCACTTAGGACCTTTTAAAGTGCCTCTTGCATATTCTCTCTGTGATTCATACAACACTACTGTAAGGTAGGCCAGTATTATACTGCCCCCATCCTGCAGATAGAACTTCAAGTCTGGAGACCACAGTTTGGCCAAGACCAACTAATGAGTTTCTGGCCTGAACTTCCCAACTCATACTTCTTAGAAGAGTTCATCATGGAGTTTTTCTTCAGTATTTTCCGCTGAATGCAAAGGTTGTTTCAGATCATTTGGCCGCCTAGCATGATACATCTACGTTGACTGGGTTTCAGGCAGGGGTCTTTCCCAGCCTTCTGCATGCAGAAAAGGTACTTCACCTCTGTGCGTGTGGAGCGTAGGTGGTCAATGTTTCCCTCTTTTTCGCTTGATCTGGAAACAAAGCCTCAGACAGATTTTCCGAGAGATACACTCATCCTGAAAAGAGGCTGAATAATGCACAGGCCAGAATAAGAGAGGCAAACACCAGGGGACGAGAGCTGACAGATCAAGGGGTAGTGAAGGAAATTGTCCTAGTAATGCTCAACACAGAGACAGGCCTATGGCACAGAGACATGGCTCCAGATGTAGCAGGACAAACACTATAGCATGTACCGCATTTTCTTGAATCTAATGCGTTGCTGAATCTAATGCACACCCTATAATTAGAATCAAAATACCACATTACTCAAATCTAATTAACCATTGAATCTAATGCACACCCTGACTTCAGAGACTAAATTTGGCTGGAAAAGGTGAGTGTTACATTGGAATAAACACAGTATTTTGTGTAGGGAGATGCTGGGAAAGCAGAGGTAAGTTAAGAACTTTGGAAAAACAAAGTGGGAAAACAAAGTAGATTATAACAGGAGCAGAAAAAACTAAATGGGACATGATAAATTTAGTCTTGTGGGTTTATCAGTTTTCTTTTTTCTACTACTATCCAGCAGTCCCCTAACCAGGACCAAATATTGAGTTTCTGCATTGCCCCCACTATCTTCTGTAGCAGAGGCTAGGCTGATCTGCATATAAAGTAAATGTATCCCTTGTAGGTTATCCTGCCAGTTATGACAAATTAATTATGTTGCTATGACCAACTTACTATAACTATAAGGGTGATGCTCATACCCATGACAAGGCCAAAGAGCCAGTGAAGACGTCTCAATGGTCATGTGGCTTGCAGGATTAAATGGTACATAGAACATTGTTATCTTCCCACTGAAATGGTACCCATTTATCTACTTGCATTTACATGCCTTCAAACTGCTAGGATGGCAGGAGCTGGGGAAGTGATGGGAGTTCTTGGAATTACCAACCTTCAGGTTGACAAGCACAGAGTGTCTATAACCACTGAACCACTGTAGCCACTGCCACATGGCCAGAGGTTCCAATTACATTTGCTCAACCTCCATAAAGACACATCTGAACTACAGGTTACAGTAAATGCATCCATTTGGGCCTGCATGTTTTGCTGCACTTGAGGGGTGCAGGATAGGGAACCCCGGATAAGAACCCTTGACTCCCGTCACATAAGCATCACTTCCAAAACTGTAAGGCCAAAAGCTAAAATACTTTCTTATGCATTTACATGCCACATTTACATGTGCATTTACATGCCACAGTCCCAATCATGTCCCCCACAACTATCTGTGGTTGTCAGCTCAGTATGAGCTGAGGCTGGCCAGGGGAGTCAAGGATAACAAAAAGAGCTCCTTTAGATATGCCAAAGGAAGAGGAGGAGAGATGAGGGGGTAGGGCTGCTCTTGGACAAGGATGGACAACAGGTAACTGGAAACCAGCAGAAGGCAGAGCTGCTCAACTCCTACTTTGCATCCGTCTATTCTCGGAGGGAGGGCTGTGCAAATGGGGGTGCGGGATCATTGGCTGATGCAGGGATGTGCTTGCATCCCCTAAGAGGTAATGAAAACATGGATGGTGCAGAACAGCAGATTAAGATTGACAGAGAACTGGTTTGAAACCACTTAACCGGCCTAAATGAATTCAAGTCATTTGGACCAGATGAGCTGCATCCTTGAGTTCTTAAGGAACTCGCAGATGTCCTTGCAGAGCCTCTGTCGATCATCTTTGAGAAATCCTTGAGGAGTGGAGAAGTGCCACTGGAAGAGGGCAAATGTAGTCCCAATCTTTAAGAAGGGGAAAAAAGAAGACCCGGGAAATTATAGACCAGTCAGTTTGACTTCAATCCCGGGCAAGATATTAGAGCAAATCATAAAACACACAATTTGTGCACATCTAGACAAGTACTCGGTGATCAAAACAATCCAGCATGAATTTACCAAGAATAAATCTTGCCAGACAAATCTGATCTCCTTTTTTGATCGGGTTACGAGCTTACTGGACAGTGGCAATGCTGTGGATGTCATTTATCTTGACTTCAGCAAAGCATTTGATAAGGTCCCACATGACATTTTAATTGGGAAGTTGGAAAAATATGGGCTAGACAGGGCAATTGTTAGGTGGATCTGCAACTGGCTCGATGGCCGCACTCAAAGGGTTTTAGTAAATGGTTCTGTGTCAACCTGGAGGTCGGTTTCATGTGGGGTACCCCAAGGCTCTGTCTTGGGACCGGTTCTCTTTAACAATTTCATTAATGACTTAGAGGAAGGGATACGGGGGAGCCTGATCAAATTTGCAGATGACACCAAGCTGGGAGGAGTAGCAAACACAACAGAAGAAGGAGAAACCTCCAGGAAGATCTGGATAAACTAGAATCCTGGGCTGTAACAAATACAATGAACTTTAACAGGGAGAAGTGCAAAGTTCTGCACTTGGGCAATAAAAACCAAAAATTCAGGTATAAAATAGGGGATACTTGGCTTGGCAGCACAACATGTGAGCGGGATCTTGGAGTCGCCGTGGATTACAAGCTAAACATGAGTCAGCAGTGTGATGTGTCTGCAAAGAAGGCAAATGCCATTTTAGGCTGCATTAAGAGGACTGTAGCTTCCAAGTCACGAGAAGTTATAGTTCCTCTTTATTCAGCATTGGTCAGACCTCACCTTGAGTCCTGTGTTCAGTTCTGGGCACCTCACTTGAAGAAAGATGCAGCCAAGCTGGAGCAAGTCCAGAGGAGAGCAACAAGAATGATCAGTGGGATGGAAGGGAAGCCCTACGAGGAAAGGTTGGGGGAACTTGGGATGTTCAGCCTGGAGAAGAGGAGGCTGAGAGGAGACATGATTGCCCTCTTCAGATACCTGAAGGGCTGTCATAGGGAGGAAGGGGCTCATTTGTTCATAGCTGCTTCTGAAAGCAGAACTAGAACCAATGGGTACAAACTGCAAGAGAGGAGATTCCGGTTGGAAATCTGGAAAAAATTCCTGACGGTGAGGGCGGTTCGGCAGTGGAACAGATTGCCAAGGGGGGTGGTGGAATCTCCCTCACTGGGGATCTTCCAGCAGAGGCTCGATGAGCACCTGTCGGGGATGCTCCAGGGGGATTTCCTGCTGCAGGCAGAGGGTTGGACTAGATGACCTACTAGGTCCCTTCCAACTCTATGATTCTATGATTTAACTTTAAAAAAGAAGTCCACAAATATCTAAGTACAAATGATACAATTTAATGCAACATGTAGCTTGGCCTCAAAATACTGTACAACAGATCAAAGATTCTAACATCAAAAAAAGCTGTTAAGTCTAGCCATCAGAAAACACCAAAACCTGGCAAAAAACAATTTTCATGTTTTATGGATAAGAAACTCCAAGGCTGAGAAATAAGCAGTTAGCACATGGACAAGAGAGGGGTTTCACTTTCAGTGCTGCTGGTTGGGCACTAAAAATCCTTGCCAGCCTCATGCAGGTATCTCAGAGTTGTACAATAGATCACCATCTACTGTTGGCCAGTTCCTGGACTCGACAACGTATACAGTCCCAAGCACTTTGGCACCCTGCTAAAAGAATAGGGCACGCGGTGTTGCTCAAAGTGCCAGCCAACAGGACCACCCCTTCCAGTCTCAGGTATTCCAGTCTCCTTGGGCATTGCGGTTGCCAAGATCCCTTATTTTATCTTTTATTATTGCATGTACAGAATTCTCCGTGCATGTGCCACTTTTTCAGAATCCTGTTCCTTTTTGGAATAGGAGTGTCCCTTTCCTCCCTTTCCTCTGCCCCAAGGAAACTACAGTAGAGTCGTATAAATTTAGTGATAGTATAAATTTAGTATACAAAAAAAATTAGTATATTTACAGTATATATATTTAGTGATAGAGCCAACTGTAACCATGGATTAAAATAAGCTATTTTTTTTTTTTTATGGGGATGATGGAAAATACCATCCTATCTATGGGTATCACGATTTGCTTGCTACTCCGATAGAAACCAGAAAGTTACAAAATTCAGAGGAAAAGGCCAAAATAAACACTTAACCATCATTTTTTTGCATCAGAAACACAGTTCTACCCAGCCAGCCTCCCTCCCATGGCAGAATTATACAAACGATTGCATTTCAAACATGCTCCATAAAATTGGTAACCACAGAGCCAACCAGAACCTCTGGCTATGTGGTGGGTTTATCAACCTGGTCACATTCTTTTAAGGGTTTGGGCGCATAGGGAAGCTTGGAGGTATGATTGGAGGCATCAGAGCCCCATTTATATGGTTAGAGTAGGACACAAGGGCATTCCGACAGTCCTAAATGCTCCAACCGAGAGGGCCTTACTTTTGAGTAAGCAAGCCTTAGTGCCTGTTTCATATAGTCACCATGTGGTTCAACGTTCACATCTGTTTAATATGATGCAATAAGGCCACAAGGGATTGAAGACGCTCAAGTAATAAAAGCATGCAAATAATTATTTTGCAAAAGTGGGATTTTCAAGAAGTTTGTCACCCCACCACTAGCAGAAAAGGACCACTCTGCTGGAGCAGTCCAGATACTCATCTAGCCTAGTATTCCTTATAGAGGCAACCTTTTACTACTTTGGAGGAGTAAACTGATGATGGTGTACTCAGTGGCAATACTCAGTAATGACATATTCGTACGAGTAATGATGGTAATACTCAAGAGCAACACTCCAGAGGATTTACTCAGGAGCAAGACCCTTGGTAACTTGTATGTTACTCCGATTTCTAAAAAGATTTATGATATACAAGACTTTTATATTGAAATGATGACAGCTTCCACTTCCAATTTGTCGTAGGTGTTAAAAGCACTTCAAATGCATTATCTCAGCATTCCTGATCACAACGGTGTATTATCCTCTGGATGCAGGCTGGTAGTAGCCCACTGGAGAGGAAATCTTACATGCAGTTTGTGTGCAGTTTGCAAGTGAACAGGCTTTGTTGTCAATGGCCTAACCCCTTCGATACTTGAACACAAGGACAGCCACATCAAAATAAAAATGAGGAAGAACAACATCTGAACAACTACCAAAAGTAGTATCTAATTAGAAGTGCTTTCCAATCAAGAGAAATAATAATAAATAATAATAAACTTTATTTATATCCCATCTTTCTCTCGAAGGGACTCAAAGCGGTTTACAAAACATCCACAAAAACACCAACAATAAAATCCAATACATTAAAACCATTAAAACAGGCATTTTAAAAACAATAAATATAAAACATCTACATTAAAACACTGATTGAAACCATAATAAAAGGGTTGTGCAGTAGAAGTGGCCAGACTAAAAAAAAGTGCTTTCCAAATAAGTATGTGGTTTGAGATTGAATGCATGGTGACAACATAGCCTGTTTTTCCAGGACGAGACCTTCTTTTCCTTGTGAGCAGGCAGCATGTAGCCTTCTTGTAATTCATAAATTCTATGCAATACCGTATTTACTTGAATCTAACGCTCACCTTTTTTCAGCCGAAACCAATCTTCAAAATCAGGGTGAGTGTTAGATTCAATGGTTAATTAGATCTGAGTAAATACGATATTTTGATTATAAGTATTGGGTGCGCACTAGATTTGAGTCAATTATATGTAATAGTTTTACATAAAGAGCACAATACTAACTGTGTCTACTCAAAAGAAAGCCCCATTGTTTTCAACGGGTCTTACTCCCAGGAAAGTGTGTTTAGGATTGCAGCCAAAATAAGCAATAGTGTTTATATTAATCACACAAAACCGGTTTTA
Source organism: Cryptoblepharus egeriae (assembly GCA_030015325.1). Classification (NCBI taxonomy): domain Eukaryota; kingdom Metazoa; phylum Chordata; class Lepidosauria; order Squamata; family Scincidae; genus Cryptoblepharus; species Cryptoblepharus egeriae. The sequence goes on along the minus strand of JAREYC010000003.1, from coordinate 9,905,518 downwards.
TTTTGTCTTGTCCTATAGTTTTCTTGTAAGTCCTACATTTTGTAAGGGTCTTGTCCTCTTTTTTGGTTATGACATACGGTCACCCATATGGTCAACATATGGGATGTTGTGAACGAGTTTGAGAACAGATCAAGCCTGGAGGAAATGCTAAGCCTGGAATGGTCAGAAGAGGGATAACTAATGGCCCAGGAACCCCCACCAGGGTCCTCAAGTCAATTAGCTGGAATGGGAACTATACTTCCCCATGCCTGTCTTCCACCTCTGAGAAAGCAAAGCCAGCAAGATAGGATCTGATGAGGAGAGACTGGAACAGAAGCCAGATCCAGCAACTAGCAGGGGCAGACAGGCTTAGGAAAGACACACTTCCTAGCAGCACTTAAGCCTTGACACTTGTAAATAAAACAAACATTACAAGGACATCAAAAGCTTCCAGTAATTCCTTCTCCAGAGGAAGCCTGGACCACCTGGGTCACTCTGTAGCTCCTGAAACTTCTCACTTGCTGGGGGGCACCAGCCTGAATCCACTCCAGACAACTTTATTTTTACATTTTAATACAGCCCTTCCTTCAAGAGGCTCAGAGTGGTGTCTCCCTCTATTCCTCCTTTAGTCCTCACAACAACCCTGCAAGGTAGGCGAGGCTGAGAGATTGTGTCTGGCCCAAAATCACCCAGGAAGCTTCATGGCCAAGTGGGGATTTGAACCTGGATCCTCCAACTCTTCAACCAGCCTGGCAAACTTTTAACTTGTGGGGTGCCTAGTTTTTTAAAAAGCAAGGGAGGTGATTGCAAAGAACATTAGTTCTCTTCTCATAGCTTCTGCGGTAGAAGCTTATCTTTTTCAGTTGGGATGGGGGGGGGGGAAGGCAGGTGGTGGCATAGCCAGAGGGGATCAAAGCACTAGCTTCTCTCCTCCCCAGCTCCAGCAGCTTCCTTGGGCCCTTAATGGGGTTTACATTTTTTTTTTTGGGGGGGGGGAGGAGGAAGATAGAATAAATTGCAGTCAGTGGTGTAGCGGGGGGGGGGGGGCAGGTCCATCAACATCTTCCTTAGGTTTGTAATTCTTTTTTTTTTTTTTAAAAAAGGGGGAGACACATTGCAGGCAAAACACTAGTTCTATCCCCCCAGCTCCACTATTGAAAGTTTTTTTTTTCTCTTTTCCAATAAAGGGGGGAGATAATAAGTTGCAGGCAGTGGCATAGCCAGAGGGGGCAGAACACTAGTTTTCTCCCCATCCCAGCTCCATCAGCATCTTCCTTGGGTTTTGCTTTCTTTTTTTTTTTTTTTGGGGGGGGGGGGGGAGAAGGAAGAATTAATTGCAAGTGTTAACATAGCCAGAGGGGGGCAAAGCACTAGTTTTCTCCCCCCCCCATCAGCATCTTCTTTGATTATCCTTTTTTTGGAAAGGGGGAAGAATAAATTACAGGCAAAACAGTAGTTCTATTCCCCCCACATTCCTACATTGGAAGTTTCTCTTTCTTTTCCAATTTGGAGGAGGGGGAGAGAGAGAGAAAATAAGTTGCAAGCAGTGGCATAGCCAGTGGGGGCAAAGCACTCGTTTTCCCCCCTCCTTGGCTTTATCTTTCGTTTTTTTGGAAGGGGGGATAAATTGCAGGCAAAACACTAGTTCTACTCCCCCAGCTGGGAAGTTTTTTTATTTCTTTTCCAGTGGGTGGGGAGTGGCATAGCCAGAAAGGGGGGGGGGGTCAAAGCACTAAGTTTTGCAAGGGTCCCCACCTTGTAGTGCAAGGGGTCCCTCTCCTTCAACCATTCTTGGGGATGCTCCCTGTCCAAGGTAGCCTGTACCCCCCACCTTGCTACGCCACCGGTGGCTGCTAGCCTCCCCAGTGCAGAGGAGAGCAAAAGGCGTCACTCACCTGGATACCTGGGAAAAGCAAACAAGCCAGAGCTGAGCCCAGGTGTGCTGTCACCTGATCCACACTCTCCCTCCCCAGCCCTTCTTCCTCCTCCTCCTCCTCCTCCTCCTGCCAGGGCTGCTGGTGCTGGAAACTTACCAGGCAAAGGGAGGCTGGGCTGGTCCTTCGCCCCCCTGCAGGTGGCTCATGCCAGGCTCCCAGCAGTGCACCAGTAGCAACCAGCCAGAGCAACAGGGTCCCAATTCAGAGAATGTGCAGCTTCTCCAGCACTGCTGCTGCTGCTGCTCCTTCCTCTTCCTCCTCCTCCAGCCAGACGATCGCAGCCAGCCAAGCCAAGGGAGCTTTGATTTGGGGGCGGGCAGTGAGGAGGAGGAGTTAGAGCAACCAGTTTCCAAGGAGGAGGGACCCCGGGAGCTTTGTAAGCCAAGCACAGGATGATGGGGTTGCCAACTTACCCAAGGATGCTTTTGCTCCTCTGCCTTGGAAAGCAGCATACCAAAGTGGGGGGAATATATTCAGATCGTCCACACAGCTTCCTGCAGATCAAGCTTGATAAAAGATGTTGATAAAAGCTGGGGTTGCCAACTTAATCCAGGCAGCTCCTGCTTCTCTGCCTTGGAAAGCAGCATACTAAGGGGAGGGGAAGTATCTTCAGTTCGTCCACACAGTTTCCTACAGATCAAGCTTGATACAGGAGGAAAAACTGGATTGCCAATTTACCTTCTTGCAGATCAAGATACAGGTGGAAAAGCTGGAGTTGCCAACTTACTCCAGGCAGCTCCTGCTCACCTGCCTTGGAAAGCAGCATACCAAAGTGGGGGAATATATTCAGATCGTCCACACAGCTTCCTGCAGATCAAGCTGTTGATACAGGAGGAAACGCTGGGGCAGGGAAATCCCTGGCAGCTCATGCTCCTCTGCCTTGAAAAGCAGCCTACTAAGGGGAAGGCAGTATCTTCAGATCGTCCATACAGCTTCTTGCAAATCAAGCTTGGTACAGGAGTTAAAGCTGGGTTGCCAACTTATTCCAGGCTGATAATGCTCCTCTGCCTTGGAAAGCAGGACGGGAGGGGGATATTTCAGATCCTTCACTCTTCCTCCTTTTGATACAGGAGGAAATGTTGGGTTGCCAACTTACCACAAGCAGCTCATGCTTCTCTGCCTTGGGGGATATCTTCAGATGGTCTGCACAGATTCCTCTTAAGCTGTTGATATGCTGGGAAAACGTTGGGGTTGCCAACTTATCTCAGGCAGCTTCTGCTCATCTGCCTTGGAAAGCAGAGTACCTGGATGGAGATAATATATTCAGATTATGCACACAGATTCTTGCAGTTGAAGCTGTTGATATAGGCAGAAAAAAGGAAAGTGTTATTTTTTATTTTAGGGTTGCCAACTTACCCCCAACAGCTCTTGCTGCTCTGCCTTGAAAAGCAATGTACCTGTGGGGTATATCTTCAAATCGTCCACACATTTACTCTTGGAGAGTAAACTGTTGATAGAGGAGGAAAAGCTGGTTGCCAGCTTTTCCCTTGTCCTCTGCCTTGGAAAGCAGCATATTATGGGGTGGAATATCTTCAGATCATCGACACAGCTTCTTACAGATCGAGCTGTTGATACAGGAGAAAAAGCTGGGTTGCCAACTTATCCCAGGCAGATCCAGCTCCTCTGTCTTGGAAAACAGCATACCTGGGGTGGGGAGGGAATATCTTCAGATTGTCCACACTGCTTCCTTTTGCAGATCAAGCTGTGGATACAAGAGAAAAACTGGGTTGCCAACTTAACCAAGTCTGCTCCTGCTCCTCTGCCTTGGAAAGCAGTGTAGTGATGGCATATCTTCTGATCTATCACACAGTTTTCTCCTGCAGAACATGCTGTTAATACAGGCAGAAAAGCAAGGAAAGAGTTATTCTTATTAGTGGCAAACCACACTGTGCCTGTTAACCAGCAGGCCAGGGTTCGAGACCCAGGTCGGCCCCACAAGACAGGGTGAGCTCCTGTCCTTTGCCCAGCTCTGCGACACCAGCTGGATCCAATCGTATTGGCTCTGCCTTTCCATTGGACTAATTCAGTGGTGTGGAGAGGGAGGATTTGCTGCTTGGGTAACAGCCTATCCTCCATAACAATCCAACCCAGGATTTCATGCTTCGCATGCAGCGTATGCAGTGCCGAGCACAATACCATAGTCTTTCAAGACTGACGGAGGCCTGCTTTTTTTAGTGGCATAGGCAGTGGGGGTGCAAGGCGCTAAATTTTGCAAGTAACCTTCCCTCTTCATGCACGTGGCTCCTTCCCCTCTCTTTTGGAGCCTTTCCGGGCAAGGGAAACAAAACCAAGGGAAAGGGCTGCTTGCACCCTGTGGGTGGCTTCCTGCAAAATGCAGTGCTTTGCAGCCCTTCCAGCTATGCCACTGGGCAACTTCTTCTAAGAAACCACTGCCACTATGCCCCTTCTCAGCAGAATGAAGTGCAAACCATTCCTCTGAATGGAGTCCAAAGTGTTGGCTGCAAATGGATTCTGGAGATGATGCCGTTGAAAGCACAAGAGCAAGACCAGCTGTGTTTTCTGGTCAGTTGGCAACCCAACCTCAAGAGTGGTAGAAGGGTAAGCAGTGGCACAGGAGTGCTGCTGTGAGCTGTTGCTATTTCGGGAATTTCTTTGGGGAGTGTGTGCCCAGAATGCTGCCAAGGAGGTGTGTGGGCCCTGCTTAATTTCTAGGAAGAGAGATGCTAGGAGGGAGCTTTGCTTGCAGTTCTAGGTAGGTAGGGATGGAAGTAGCCTGAATTTCCTCGGTGGGGAAGAGGCACTCTGCCTATGTGCCTTGGTAGCCACACAGGCAAACAGATTTATTATGACAGAAACTCTGGTGGGCTTGCATTCACTTTGTAAGAGGCAAAGCAGCATAACGTGTTATCCTCAGCTGACAGTTTTATGAATAGGGAGGATAAGAAATATAAACAGGGAAGCCAAATGGCCACAGTAAGTATGGGAACACTCTGATATTTCTAAGCAAACCTTCAAAAAAATACTGTGAACATTCACTACAAGAGTAACGTGTGTGCATGAGAGAGGCTGCAATCCTAAAGACACTTTTCTGGGAGTAAGACCCATTTCATGCAATGGGGCTTACGTTTTAGACACGGTTAGGATTGTGCTCAGATTGTATGTGTGTAAGAGAAAGAGAAGGTGAGTGCATTGCTGTTGCAAGCTAATACAGGGATTTTCACAGTGGTGTAGCTTAGGCAGTGCAGGAGATAGCAAATGCGCTGGGCGACAAGATTTGAATTACAGTCCTAACCATGTCTACTCAAAAGTAAGCCTCATTGTGTGCAATGGGGCCTACTCCCAGGAAAGTATCTTTAGGATTGCAGTCTTAATATGGGGAGGGAACCTTAATATGGGGCAAGAAGCTTCAGGTGGTGAGCTGCTGATGGAAAAGGGGTGGGTTTTCCCCATCCTCATAATTAAATTTAATGAATTTAATTTTTTAATTCTTTTTTTGGTGCCCGGATATAACATCAGTTCCAGTGCATCACTTTGAGCTCTGTGCTACACAATAATTAGGAATGGCACTGCGTCTTTGGCATACACTTCAGTATATTCATGTATGCTGTATACTAATTGCATATATTGGTTGTGCCACCTTGGAGAGTGGTTGGGGAACGGAGGCCACAAACAGGGCCTTCTCGGTGGTGGCACCTGCATAATGGAAAAACCTCCCCTTTGAATTGACATTGGCTTCCCAGCCTTTGAGACTTCATAAAAGCTGCCTTTGAAACGGTTTTTCACATTGATTTTTTTATTGCTGACTGACCTATATTTTATAATGTGTTAATTGTATTTGTATTTATTTATACCCTGCATTACTCCTAAAGACCCAATGCAGCCTTTACTATTTATTTCATTACTGTTTATTATTTTATTTTACCATTTTTTAATGGTATCTTACTGGGCAAAATCCAGAGTAACTACAGGGAATCCTTGCTCCGGTGAAAGAACAACTGAGGGCACAATCCAGAGTAACTATGGGGAGTCTTTGCTCCGGTGTAAGAACAATTTGCTCTGGACTGCAATATGAATTTCCCATAGGTTTTCACTAGGTGATGCAGTAACTACGGGTACACGTAATGTCTCTTACGTGCTCCCGCAGTTACTGTGGATTGTAGGCTTACTCTGGATTCCAATATGAATTTCCCATAGGTTTTCACTAGGTGGTACAGTAACTACAGGGGCATGTAAAGTCTCTTACGTCCTCCTGTAGTTACTCCGGATTAGGGGGTACGTCTTTTATTGATTGTTAGCCACCTTGGGTGTCCTCTGGGGAAAAAGGCAGAGAATAAATAAATAAAGAAACAAACAAACAAATGCCATATTTACTCAAATCTAATGCACCAAATCTAATTTACTCAAATCTAATGTGCAACACTCTGTACTTATAATAAAAATACCACATTTACTTGACTCTGATTAACCACTGAATCAAACGCACACCTTGATTTTGGAGAGTACGTTGGGCTGAAAAAGGTGAGCGCTAGATTTGAGTAAATATAGTAAATATGTTCCTTTATATTTGCTGTAGACAGGAGGCTGGTGTGTAAGTCAGGGTCAAAGTGCTTGCTTTGCATGCAGAATGTTGCAGGTTCAAAATCTGACATCTGCAAGTAGGGCCCGAAAAAGACCCGTCAGGAACTTCTGCCAACCATTGTCGGCATTACCGAGCTCAACAGAACTCTGGTCTGTTCTGTATATACTGTAGTTGCTTCCTGAATTAATTAGCATATTAATTAAAGAAGGATGCATGAGGTTCAAATCAAGATTAATGGTGCCCATAAGAGTTGTTTGTTTCCCACCATTACAACGGAATTAACCTGGAATCGTGTTCTCAAATTTTTATGAAAACTACTCAAAATAGACCTTGTGGGCTCATCTACCCTGATGCCTTGCAGCTGTTTTTACTGCTCCGATAAGGTTTGGGGACTATGATCTCTTTTGGAATCTTGCTTTCCCTTTCCCAGTTTTGATTACCCTTGCTGATGTTATCGAGCACTTTCCAAAAGTTTTATTTTTTGTTTTGCGCATGTCAGGTTATTAAGAATACTTGCATTATACGCGGTACTATTCAACAAAAATTCAAAAGTGATTGATGAAGCTACACAAATGTTAATCTGTTCTAACAGGGCTTGAAGAATAAAAAGAAAATAGTCTCCAGAAAAGAGATTATGCTTCAAGAAGAGAGGACAATGTGCATTGTTGCCACAGCTGACTCATATGTCATTGATTCATATGACCCCTTTTTATATGGTGGAATAACCATGCATTGACTTTTGAGATATGCTGGCTGGTTTCTTAAATACACTCCAACCAGCATGCCTAGCTTTTTTTCTCTCCCTAATAAAGATTTGTATTTATATACCGGTTTTCGACAAAAAAAATTCACAACCCAGGCTGCAATACTAACCACCAGATTGGCCAGCACAAGTCCCACACTCGCCTGGGAGATGTTGCAAAAGTAGTGTCAATTCCTGGGGGAGTTAGGCCAGTGCACAAACATGCGCTGGCCTCCCCAGACAGCACGTAACCTTCTTTTAAGAAATTACATGTAATAAATTATATGTAATAGTTTTCCATGAAATAATAACTAATATAATGTTTAAATTAAATATATGAAAGCAATATAATGAGAGTTTTTAGCTTTTGTTTCTCAGATGTCCTATATTTTGGGTGGGCCTTGTTTTATTTTCCAGTGGTGGGCTTCAGGGGGTTCTCACGGGTTCTATAGAATCCTTTGCTAATGAACGCCTGGTTCAGAGAACTTAACTAATGGGACATAGAACCTGTTGTGAATTTAGGTTATTAGGACATAGAACCTGTTGTTAATTTATTTGAATCCCACCACTGCTTAGGGCACAGGTCACCCTGCAAAAACCCCAGGTTACGAAATAATAGATAATAGGGAGGGTAATTCTTATCATTCAAAATGCAGAAATGGGGAGAAAGATCCTTGGGTTATCCACTATGGATCTGTCTTAGCTATCCTAAGCTTATTTTTGAGTTTGCTTCCTTATAATACAGGAAGATGAGATCAGTGGCCCTCTGGACACAGAAAATAGGATCTTAGGGCAGAATATTTTTTCCTCTTACATGTTTTTTGGTGGTATGTAATTGTAATTTAGGAAAAAAAACACTGTGTACCAGCTATCAGAAGTTTGGAAAACTGAATTTTAATGGCAGAGGAGCCCTGCCAGAAAATAGCATTTAACAGGGTGACCATATGTGTTAACCCAAACAAGAGGACAAGCCCCCCAAATGTAGGGCACCCAAGGAAAATGTAGGACATGACAAAATAAAAGCTAACAACACTCATATATATTGTTTTCATGTGCTTAATTTAAACACTATATTACTTATTATTAAATTTAAAACGATTATATATAATTTATTAGATCTAATTATTAGAAGAAGGCTACATGCTGCCCACTTGCAATGAAAATGAGGACACTGAAGTTTTTTTTTCCAGAACACAAGGCTAAAATCCAGGACATGTCATGGAAAAAGAGGACATTTGGTTACCCTGATTTAGCAAGTCTTTCAGCATTGTTGGGACGAAGCCCGTTCTGTGTCTTCGGTTATGTCAACAGACAGGAAATACTGTAGATCAAAGCCACCATTAAGGCTTGCAAAACAGACAACAACCACGGAATATGTATATTATTCGTTGTTATGAACTGCATATCAGAATGTACTTTGCAGGATTGGAGGATCTTTTGCTGTACAGCTGGAGAATACTCAATGGAGCATAACTAGTGCATGAACCCAGATGTGGTGGTTTCCGTTTCCTGTTCCTTTATAAAACTTTGATGCCTGTAATATGGCTTGTGACGTCCTCCGTGCCTGTTGTATGCAGTTTTTGAGCTCATCTCAGCCCACATGAGACAACTAGTTCCTCTTCAAATGGTTTTTATCACAGCTGAAGAATATGATGGTTTGGTCTGGAGCCACACCGAATTCTCACAGGAAGCACCAGTATTATGAATTGGGCTTTTGAAAGAAGCAGAGCAGAAATCAGTGCAGCTGTTTTAATGTTGCTAAAATGGGCTCTCTACACCTGGATCCTGTTAGCAGTTGATGTGAAGAGTTTGTCAAGACAAGCATTTCAAACAGCGCACTCCAGAAATGTAACCTGGAGGATACCAGAGCATGGATCAGTAGTGGCATAGCTGGGGAGGGGCAAGGGACAAAGGGTGCAATCCTAACCTAGGCTGGCACAACTCATTGATCTTCTCAGGTGGTGGACTCTCCCTCACTGGGGATCTTCAAGCAGAGGCTTGGCGAACACCTGTCGGGGATGCTCTAAGGGGATTCCCTGCTGCAGGCAGGGGGTTGGACTAGATGACCTACTAGGTCCCTTCCAACTCTAGGATTCTATGATGATGTAGGGAGGCAAGCGCATGTCCACACACTGGCCTAATACTTCCCCAGGAGTTGCACAGAAGTCACTTTTGTGGCATCCCCAGGTCAACACAGTTCTTACTCCAGGTCTTAAGCTGGCCTAATCAGTGTTAGGATTGCAGTTTCAATTTAGCAGGGAGGCTTACAGCACAGCACCACTGCATTGGGGAATATAGATAAAAAATCTGCATTTAGATAAAAAAAATCTGTATTTTTAACAGGCTACTATCCATATTTTTTTAAGCAAGGATTGGTAGTGGGGCTTACTCCTAGGTGAGGGTTGCCATAATTATCTTCCACAAAATTGGGACAGGACCATCTGTCCCATTTGCCAGTATGGGAACACAATCCCCCCAAACTGGGATTGTCCCGTTTCTCGGGACATATGGCTACCCTATCCTAAGTAAGTGGAGATGGAATTGCAGCCTTTGGGATTTTTTTTTTAACCAGATCAGCAAATATTTAGAAAGGTTAATGGGGTTCGTGTTCATTTTATATTCATTGCAAACTTTTAATGTACTAAATTCTACAATGTGCTCCTTGATATTTCATGCTCAACAAGCCCAGGCTCTCTGAGATAGCTGCCTCAACCCCCTCCCAGCTCTGTTTCCACACACACCCATAAATATGGGGAAGTGCACACCTCCAACCCTTTATCTGCAGCGACAAACCCTTGGACACCAGAAATGTTTAAAATAGACAAGGAGGCATTCATTAGTGCCACTGATAACAATGATCTTGCAGCCTCCAGACAATTACCGTCTGTTTACCAGGCTCAATTTACCCGGCTCCATAGTTGCTTCGTAAAGACACAGCAGTTTTTTCAAAAAGTCTTTTATCAAGGAGTGTGGCCAGGATGATCGTATGTCCGACTCGTAACCATAAAAGAGGACAGGGCTCCCAAAATGTAGGATACCCAAGAAAAGCATAGGACATGACAAAATCAAACCTAAAAACACACGTATATCTTTCATAAGGTAACTTTAAACACCACACTACTTATTATTAAATTTAAAACTATTATATATAATTTATTCATAATGAGAAGGCCCTATGCTGCCTGCTTACTAAGAAAAGGAGGGCAATGAAGACTTTTTTCCAGGACACAAGGCTAAAAAAGAGGAAGTGTCCTGGAAAAAGAGGACTTTTGGACAGTGCATCAGTCCCTAACCCCACCAATAAGTGGGGGATGCTTGTATGTGAAAATGAGAGCTTAGTATACTTAGTATACATATTAACATTTTAACACCCTGCTGTATGATAAGAACATCTTATTGGCTCTCAGGGAAAAAAATCAATCCTATTGCTTAGTTTTGAGTTAATAAAATTCTGGTTTTTTGTGTTTCTTTTCGATACTATACAGATATTTCATTGTGTTCTGTTCCAGTTGAATTCTTCATTAAACTATGCATCAAATGATATGATAGTATTTAAAAAAATAGTGATGTCCTTTTTCCTGAGTACATCACCGGTGCAGTGCAGTCCACATCTCCCACACCCTCTAGCAGGACCACTGATGAGGTTTTCAAGGTCTGGGTGAATAAGGAGGCAGAGCAAATCAGATGCCTTAATTCAGTTTCATGCAAACACTTAGCCATAAAGTAGTCCAGCATTCAAATTTCAGTTGCAAGGAAACCTCCCAGCCATTTTCAGTGTGTTTCCCTCCACAGCCCTGTTGCAGCTCCATGTGGAGAGGTGATGGTGCATTGCTTTAACTCATGACACATCAGGCTTAATGGGTAATGTCTTTGGGTAGCCTCGTGGAACAAACAATATTGCTAATTAGAGACAAGCAAGAACGACTCGTGGGGTTGTCTATTTTTCTGCCAACACTTTTGGTGATTCCAAGATCAGCCTCTTTTGGGATGTATAATAACAATGAATTTGAAAATGCTTATTCATTAACATAACCTGCCCCGGTGGTTTTGCTAGGGGGGTAGATTAGATGTTAATAAGATTCAAGTGAATGTGGAATTTTCATTAGAGGTATAGGGTGTGGATTACTTTCGAGGGCACATTAGATTTGAGTAAATATGCTTTTAACCCTTTCTTTCCATGTCTTTTTTTTGAACTTAAAACTGCCCCCCATCTTGATGCCATTGAGCACAGAAATAGGCATCCAGGCATCCATAAGAACAGGGTGACCATATGACTAGAAAAACCCGGATTTGTCCGGATTTTTAGCCTCATGTCCGGGTGTCCTACATTTTGGCTTCATTGTCCTACATTTTGGCTTAATTTTGAAACTTCGTGATAGTGCACATTACCCCATCATGCCATATGTCGTTGGATTCGTATTGAAGAGCAGAATCCAATGCAAAAATCAGTTTGGAGATATCTCATTCCTATCAAAAGTTATGGTCAAAAAACAAAAAAAACAAAAACCAAAAATATACTTTTTTGTCAATTTTTTTACGCGGGTAGGAATTTTGGCCTGGGATTAGGAATTTTGGCCCTGGGGCTCAGGAATTTTGGCCCTGGGGTTCAGGAATAATCTGGACACCTGCCATAAGAATGCCATATATTTTCCTTCTAATGCCAATAGCAGGTTCAGAGGGATACACTGCATCTCAAGGAATTGGAGTGAAGGCAGAATTAAAACATTTTCCCCTCTGTTTGCAGCCCTGGCCTGATTTGGGGGATAGGTAAAACCATTGGAAAAAGCAGGAACTTTCCTGCTACGTCTAGTTTGATCCTAATTGCAAGGTTTTGGGAACTGAATCATTAGGTTAAAAACAACTGGGCCCTCATTTTTCAGGGACAGACAAAAAGAACATCTAAGTTCGCTCCTTTGTGGGCAGATTCTGGCTTTCCTTTAGGTCTCCAATGTCCCCACATTTAAAAAAGTGTTGAGATAACTCCCAAAGGCCACATAAACCAGGATGACCATATATCCTCTTTATATAGATTTTTGTCTAGGAAAAAAAATCTTCAAGTGCTTGTTTTTTTTCCTTGTAAGCAGGCAGCGTGTAGCCTTCTAGTAATATATACAAGAAGTATACGTAATAGTAATGGTTTGGAATTTAATAAGTAATATAGCTTTGAATTTAACATGTAATAGTTTTGAATTTACTGTATATACTCGAGTATAGGCTGAGTTTTTTGGGCCCAAAAAGTCCCCTCAGCTCATACACGGGTGAACTGAAATGTGGCAGGATCAAACCCCATCATGTCATATACCGTTGGATTTGTATTGAAGAGCAGAATCCAATGCAAAAATCAGTTTTGAGATATCTCCTTTCTATCAAAAGGTATGGCCAAAAACTATAAAAATAAATACATTTTTGGCAATTTTTTTAAGCAGGTAGGATTTTTGGCCTGGGGGTTCAGGAATTTTGGGTTTGGCATCTGGTCACCCTGTGCAATGCATGTCTACTCTGAAGTAATCCCACTAAGTTCGATAAGGCTTATACCAGGAGGGTGCTTAGGATTGCAGTCTATGAGTTCCAAGAAGGCTACAAGGAAAAGGACCAGAATCAGTACCTGCTGCATTTCCCACCCTTGGCTTATACTCGAGTCAATAAGTTTTCCCAGTTTTTGTGGTAAAATTAGGTGCCTTGGCTTATACTTGGGTCAGCTTATACTCAGGTATATACTGTAATAAGTAATACAGTGTTGAAATTAACCAGTTGAAAGGAATATACCTGAATTTTTCAGCTTTTATTTTGTCATGTCCTACATTTGGGGGGGACATCTTTCATTTCAGGCATACTTCATTTTGGGGGTCCTTGTAATCTTTTCATCTTTTGGTTATGAGATCTGGTCATTCTGCTGCCCAAAAAGAATCTGCTCTACAATGTGGCCAGAACTTCAGCATATGGCCCACAGTGAGCCTCCGTGTCGTCCGCAGCAAACTCCCTCCTTCCAGCCTGCGAGGTAGCCCTATAATCCTCCAGTAAGAAGGAGTGCTTGCTCTGAGGGTCAGGGAGGCATTAAAAGCATCCTCTCTGTGTGTGACAGTGCTTCTGAACCAATTTATTATTTCTTATTATTTTTATTTAATTCCTATCCTACCTTTTCTTCCTAAGGAAGGATACCCAAGGTGGTTTGAAGATTACCTGCTCTCTGTGTTAGAAAGTATTTATGAACCAATTTGAATTCATTCATATAAGTTCTGTCTGTAATATACTCATTTATGTAAATTTATTTAAATTCAAAATGCAAATTAATTCTTTTTTTCCCCTTGGATCCCAACACAGTGTCAGAGAGATAATGTGGCCGTCCTGCCAAAAAGTTTGCCCACCTTGGCTAACAGCATAGCTCATGTTCTTATCACAAAAGAAGCTTTGAAATATTGAATTTTTAGGGTTTAGCTTTTCCTTGCAATGGTTGGCTGGGATATTCCCTCCTCCATCCCCCAATGGCTTGTTTAAATTCTTTATTGAAATTTAAAAAACCTAGCTTTCCTACTCTCCAAGTTGCTAACATAAGGCTTTGTTTCCCTGTTTGTTCTTGACTAAATAAGGCCCCCATTTCTACCCCTTCGTTTGCCAAATAGGCCAAAGTTTCCACAAATGGTGGTGCTTAAAGGAGGATTAGAAATCATGTGCAACCTTAATACAATGGTGCATTTTTATTAGCTGCTTAACATCAAGACCTTAAAAAATTAATAAGACCCGCAACAACCCTCTTTCTTTCAGTTGCTGAATATTTTAAAAAATTATTTGGTGTTGGCGATAATATTGCACTTATGTAACATGTACAGTTTTGTCCAATTCTATGTGTGATTACCACATCGGGCCATCAAATACAGAGGTCGGTGAACATGCAAGATGGGAATCAAAGTTTGAAAAGTTTGTCTTTTGATTTCTTGGTTTGCTATTAAAGACAAAGGAGCAGTGTAGAAAATTTTCTTCAGTCAGTTGGCAACCCTTTCCAATTTGTACCTGATGCTTCTTATTAATAAGACTGAGGACTGCATGTCCTTGATAATTAAGACACGGAAATAGATGCATTTGTGTACCTTTATTGCAGCATGAATGACTTTCTCAGCTGCTCATCTACACTCCTAAAACAACAACAAGCATTAGGCTGCAATCCTAAAGACACTTTCCTGGGAGTAAGACATATTCAACACAATGAGGCTTTCTTTTGAGTAGACAAGGTAAGGATTGTGCTTTAATGCTATCTTAAAGACTAATAAGTGTATTTAAATGATGCCACAAATGGTGGCATCACAAATGTGATGGTGTTATTGCTACAGTCAAGTAATATGGCTACTCCTTGGGAAGCAAGGTTCAGACAAACACATTATGGTAGCTCTCTCTCTCTCTCTCTCTCTTGTGTGTGTGTGTGTGTGTGTGTTGTATGTGTGAAAAAGCAAGCAGTATTTTATAGAATAGCTGCATCTCAAACAAGTTCAGCCACATTTATTACCTGGATAGACAGCCTGCCGCTGCCCCCTCACCTTTCTCCTTCTTTATATCCCTTTAAACAAAATTGGATGTGCAGGACACCCATGATATAAAATGAATTTTATATTCATTTTGTGTATTTTACACATTTTGTGTGTGTTTAAAGCAGGTCTTTCCAAACAGCCAGTCCTGGAAGCAGATCTGGGGTTTGGGGGATCTGAGTGGAGCTTATCATTCCGCTTTCACATCACATTCTTACCCAACACATCTCACAATCTGAACTATCATATTTACCAGACTTCTTGTTGCATAGCCTTTGGAGATACTGGGCAACTTATGTGACAGCCTAGAATCCTGGTACCCACATTTACTGAGAAAGAACATGGTGTGGAGGTAGAATTGTACGCTCCTGTCCAAACTGGGTCCAGTTTTTTGATACATAAAGGTCCCAAGTTTGGCATCTGTTGGTTTAAATGGACCACAGAAAGTTATCTCTTTTTGGAAGGTGACAAAAGTTAGAAATAGGAAGGGGGAGATGAGGAGGTATAAAATGTGAGGAGTAGTACTCCCTTCTACCTTTTAGAAGGGATGGGTTGCAACTCAGATGGCTCAGTCACTCGACTTGCACAGACTTGAGGTCAAAAACCTGACTCTGATGTGGGGGTTTTACCCTAAAAATGAAAATTCACAAACTTGAATCGAGATCTGTTTTTGGTTGTGTCCTTGCTTTATTTCACCACCTCCACAACTTCACTTGTTTGTTGAAAATGGCTCTAGACAAGGTGCCTGTTGCGAGTGATGCAAGTCAAGGGGTTTGAGACTCAGGACTCTACTAAAGGCTCAGCACGGTGATACATCAGTACGGGAAGTGTCTGGAGTAGCTGCAAGGAGGCACCTGCAGTCTGGCATGAGAAGAACTGCTCCCTGAAGCAAGGTAACATTTGTCCCCTCCTTGGAGATCTCAAGAACTCCATCAAGTTAAAAATAGGGATCAAATAATGACAGTATTTTCTCCTCAAGAGCAGGTTCCAATAAATACTTTCTCTGGTAGTACAGGTGGAGTCAATGGGAAAGCACTGTCATCTCTGCTTGAAATGCTTATCAGTACCTAACTTTTCCTCTGTGTTATTTCTTTGTGTACTCCAAGTAGGTGTCCATGGCCATTACTAACAGGTTTTGTCTCCTGGTTCAGTCCCATCCAGTCCTTCAACATTTCACTCTAATCTTTCTTATACCCTCTAAACCTTTGGCTTGAACTCACCTGGATCCTTGAAATTATGTTCACACGGTTGTGACATTATTTAGATATTTATAGAACTTCTATTTGTGCTTTTTGAAGTGCGGTTATATTTTTTTTCCTCTTGAGAACAAACTATGATAGTAACTCAAAAGTCCACAAAAGTTATTGTTCTCTGTGTTGGTCCATTAGAAACCAAAAGTAGGGTAATAACTTCATGAGGGTTAATTTAAGAAGTTTGAATGAAATATCAAAAAATAATGGAACAGGTTTCCAAATACAGAACCAACCTTGTTATACTTGGGTTTTTTATACACAGATTTAACTTAACGCAAATGACAATTGCAAAGGAGAAGGAATGTGTCAAACCCTAGAAAAGGGGAAAATGCATCCTTTGACAAACACAATTCTCCACAACAGTAAGAAAAGCTGTTTTTAAACCATTGTAAAGGGACACTTTTTTAAAAAAAACTACTCTTTTCAAACTATTTTACTGTTTTTTCAAACTACATCTAAACTGCTCTACCACCGATGTTATGCCAATGGAATCCTTTGCTAATGAGTGCCTGGTTCTGAGAACCGGTTACTAATGGGACATAGAACCTGTTGTTAATTTAGGTTATTAGGACATAGAACCTGTGGTTAATTTATGGTTAACCACTGCAGTTTATGGTTAACCATTGTGGTTAACCACTGCAGCACTCCCTGAACTGGAAAAGTTAGAGGGGGAAAGAGAGGAAAAGAAAGTGTGGTGGAGAAGAGAATTTGGAGAAGAGAAGGAGAAGAGAATTGAAGGTCTTTCCTATATAAAAACAAATGCCCAAAGCAGCTCACAACAGTCCTCACAACAACCTTGTGAGGTAGTTGAAGCTGAGATGAAGTGACTGGCCCAAGGTCACCCAGGAAGCTTCATGACCAAGGAGGGGTTTGAATTTGGATCTTCGAGGCATTAGTTCAGTTCTGTAAACACTACACAATCCTGGCTCTGAAAACAAGGTTTTGCGCAGAAAACCATACAGAAGTGGACCCTATTTTTGTTAATCATCATGGAGTTCAGAAAATGCTTTTTGACTTTTGGTTTCAATATTAGATTGACTGCCTTTGTATGCTGGGATATGGCTTTTTGCATTAAGTTAAAAATCCATAATCCCAACTATCCTTATGGATCTTTATGTCCAGGTGTTTGTTAAGCAGATCATACAGGGAGCAGAGGGAGCCTCTCGGAATGTGAGGCCCCCATTGGGAGCTTGGCACGATGCCTCCTAACTTCTACTTGAGGGGAGGGGGGAAGCCTGGGATATAAAGCAATTCCTTCCCTCCTCCCTCTAAGGGGTTGTAAGTGAAACAAAGGCAGCATATGCTGCCCAATGTGGAAGTGAGACTGAGCGAAAGACTGGAATGGACAGAGGTGTCTTACAACCAAGGAATCTCTGGATATAGTGTTTCCGACTGGGGATGTAAGTTGCTCCATGATGGTGGTTATCCTGTCCATTTTGCAAATCAAGCAAGTATTGGAAAGTCACTATCCATTTCTACTGCTCTCTCCTTCAAAGGAAGCCAGAACCCAGAGAAGTTCTGCACCCAAGATCTTCTTGATACCCACAGTAGGGGAGTGTAAATTATACTGCATTAGACTATGCCTAAGAAAATGAAATATAGAAGGTTCTTTATTTATCAAGACATAAATCATTGCCCCTTCTATTTGCATATTTTTCCTGGCCAAGGACACAGTTTGGATTATGTCCTAATAACAATGTTATTCATGACACTGACATATCCTTCTTCCTATTAATGTTCTTGCTTATTGCTTTGCTTATACAAGTACAGTCTTGTTGCTCTGTACTTGTAGCTTCTGTAAAAGCAAGAAATTTACCTGACGCTGAGCACAATCCTAACCATATCTACTCAAAAATAAGCCCCATTGTGTTCAATGGGTTCATTGTGATCAGAGGAAAGTGTTTTTAGGATGGCAGTCTGTTAAAGAAGAAAACTGAAGGTTATGGGTTCAGGGAAGCCACAAGGGGCTGAAAGAACCATGGATACATTAAACTGTGCATACTAGATCTGTGAATATGGGGGAGGAATGCCTACATATGCCACTTAAAAAACAGCTCTCAAAGTAGTTTATGTAGCTAACTGGTTTGTAACATCCACCTCTTTTCTTTTTCACGTAGCACTTGAACAAATATACCATCCAATTGGGGCAGGAGACATCCCCTACAATCCAGAGTAACTACGGGAGCATATAAAAGACATTATGTGCACCTGTAGTTACTGCACCACCTGGCGAAAACTTATGGGAAATTCATATTGCAATCCAGAATAAATTATTCTTACACCGGAGCAAGGACTCCCCGTAGTTACTCTGGATTGCGCCCATCATTCCACATTGGTAAATCTGCCTCCGTTTTATAAGATCATCAGCTATTTTGCTTTTCAAAAAGAAACTTCTCTGAAGTTTGGTGCCAAAAGACACATTTTGCTAATTATCTGGCATGGAGGATAGAATTTAAGACAGAAAAACACGACCAAAAGAGTTTTCCATCGCAAGTGAGTGACCTCCATCTTGACTCTTAAAGACCCTGCTGTGTGAAGGTGTATGAGGACGCAATCCAGAGTAACTATGG
This sequence comes from Cryptoblepharus egeriae, assembly GCA_030015325.1. NCBI lineage: Eukaryota > Metazoa > Chordata > Lepidosauria > Squamata > Scincidae > Cryptoblepharus > Cryptoblepharus egeriae. The sequence continues at coordinate 9,886,980 of JAREYC010000003.1, read as the reverse complement.
GGAGTCCTTGCTCCAGTGTAAGAACAATTTGCTCTGGGTTGCAATATGAATTTCCCATAGGTTTTCACTAGGTGGTGCAGTAACTACAGGTACATGTAATGTCTCTTACATGCTCCCATAGATACTCTGGTTTGTAGGGTGAATGAAATTAGAAACCTGCCATCTTCACTGCCGCATCCCTATGAAATACAGATCACAGGTTGTGTCTAATTGTACATAGTTTTACAAGACTTGCTGCCACTGAGCCAAGACTGTTGAAGTTGGGTATAAGTTGAAGGCCTATTGTTATACCTCCTCGGCTGTAAAGTATGCTCTGTTTCCTTCATTGCTGACCCCGCTTGGTTGTGTCTTGGGTCATTACCTACAATTCATTTCAGCAACTGCAATCCACAGCCATTAAGTTTTGATATTAAAACACATGATGCGTCAGGTCTCGATATGGGGAAATAGACTGTTCCCTCATGCTCACCCAGATTAAAATTGCAGGAAGAGGGTGGGTTCCTTTCAATAGGATACTCAAGAAAAGGATAACCCTATTTGTTGGATTGATTCTCTGCCAGAGCAGACTATGATGGGTCTGAAGAGCAAAGCATGTTTTGGTGCTACTACATGTTATGGCAGGAAAAAGCATAGGATTGGTCTGTTAATGACTGCCTTAGACCAAGTGGTCAAAATGTTCCCTTCTTGGCATCTATCCATAGCTGACATCATTGTAAGGCTGCACAATCCTAACAAGTGCTGGAGCAGGGAGGGTAACATGCCTGCATGTCTAGCATTGCATCCAACTCAAGTTCAGGGCTGTTGTTGTGCTACTGTGGGAAATGGGAAATCGTTTTCCCTTTAACCCAGGTAAGGCTACAGCATCCTCAATAGGTCTACTTAGATCTGCACCACCTCTGGAGGTGATGCAGAGCAGAGAATCCTGAGACTGCTTTGCACTGCCCAAGGAACAAGGCTGGGATTTGGCATATTTGCCAGGTCCCAGCCCCACTTCCCACTCCCTGCTTGCCCTGGGAACGCTCTTCACTGTACTACCTGCCCAAGAATGCATCCCTATAATCTCCTCCCTGCACTTCCTCCCCCTGATCCCTGAAACCTCTGCAATGAATTGCACTCAGGCTGCAATCCTAACTTTCGGTTAGGCTGGCCTAAGTACCAGGATAAGTCCTGTGCTGATCTGGGGGTGTCACAAAAGTGCTGTAAGGCACTTGCCCCACTCCTGGAGGGTTAGGCCAATGCACAGGCATACAGGCATCATACACTAACCTTTCTATGCTACCACAGGAAGATATGCCAGGTGAGTTAGGCTGACCTAAATTGGTTAGGATTGCACCCTTAGCTTTTTTTTCCCCTCTCTGCAACCATGATGTGCATGAATATTTTCATATTTTCTCCTTTTCTTTTTGGCAAAGTGGCCATTTGGGACAGTAGCCGAACAGGAGTGAAGCTTAACACTTCCGAAGCGGTCATTCCAAAGGATTGACCAAAGGATTCCAAAGCAACAGATGCACCATTTTGCTTGCCCTTAAACCTCTGTGTTTGTCCACCCAAGCAAATTTTGTAGGTGTCTTTCAAAAGGTTTAATATAATCGCCTGTGTGACTCAGTGAGAAAGAGGTGAAAAGCTGAAATGGGAAGGGAAGAAAAATGTATTAGCGATACTCCATGGAGTCCATGAAGGGATATATGTGAGTAACAAAAATGTAGGTTTGTACATTCAGCCCAGCTTGAGGCTGAGCGCAGGCTGGGGCATGCTGAGTGTTCAGTGATATCAGTCTGGCGCAGTGAAAACAAACCTTAAATCTAATTTATTTCCTTGGCTGAGTTGTGCCCTGCATTGCATTTAGTTGAAAAATACGTACACTGATGATGGTTAACTATTTCTGCAACCCTTAAGCAGATGGAAAAAAGTTTGATCAGAAGTACAGCTAATTTGAAATGCCTTAACAGAATGTTAATGCAATTTAAATTTACTTTTAAAAGGTCCTGATGGCTGTCAAATTACAGCAGGTACACCGAACCTAGGGGGTTGTCTGCTAAAACTGCTTGGTTATAAAGTTTGGATAAAGAAAGCACTTCTGCATACAGCACAGCATTGATTTATGAGATGGCTAATGCAAGAGGTGGTGATGATCACTCGTCTAAATGGCTTTAAAAATGGAGATGAGACAAACACATGGAAGATGTAGCTTTCAGTGGCTATTATTAGTGTATAGTGGCTGTTAGTGCATAGTGCAGTGCTTTCCAAAACAGGGAGCTGTGGATAGCTAAGATTGGAGCCCTAATGGGAAGTGGCAGCCAATGGCCAAATAGGTCAAGGCTGACATCTGTCCAAAAAGTTTGGGAACCATTGGCATAGTGACACTACCTTGTAGGGTACTGTCAACTCTAGGGCCTCTTTTCCAGCCTTTCAGTTCAGTTCTTAATATCTCCCATATTGTGCAAATGCTTGATATTATTATTATCAAACAGTAATACACAGCGAACAGCTTCATGCTGGTTTCTGTCACATCACCAGTCGGACCCCTCCCAAGTGTCTAGGACTGTGTGATGTAGCAGTGTATAATATGTGCTGAGCCTAGAAGAGCGGCTTCTATTATTATTATTATTATTATTATTATTATTATTATTATTATTATTATTATTATACATAAATGCACCGCAAACAATTTTGTGCTGGTTTCATTCACATCACCAGTCGGACCCTTCCCAAGAGTCTAGGACTGTGTGATGTAGCGGCGTATATTTCGTGCTGATCCCAGAAGAGCGGCTTTCTGCAGTTGGCAGAGTGATATTTTGTCAATGTCAATAGTTTTCAGGTGCCTGCCAAGATCTTTGGGCACTGCACCCAGTGTGCCAATTACCACTGGAACCACCTGCACTGGCTTACACCAGATACGCTGTAATTTGATTCTTAGGTCTTGGTAGCGGGAGATCTTTTCCAGTTGTTTCTCCTCAGTTCTGCTGTCACCTGGTATGGCGATGTCAACAAGCCACACCTGACTGCTTTCTATGATGGTGATATCTGGAGTATTGTGTTCCAGGACCTTGTCCATCTGTATCCTGAAGTCCCACAGAAGCCTGACCTGCTCATTTGCAACCACTTTTTCAGGCTTGTGGTCCCACCAGTTTTTTGCCACTGGCAGATGATACTTTTGGCAGAAGTTCCAGTGGATCATCTGGGCAACAGATTGTGCCTCAGTTTGTAGTCAGTCTGCGCGATCTTCTTGCAGCCACTCAGAATGTGGTCGATGGTTTCATCCACTTCTTTGCAGAGCCGGCATTTTGGGTCATCGGCTGATCTTTCAATTCTGACCTTGATGGCATTTGTCCTGATTGCCTGTTCTTGGGCAGCAAGTATCAGGCCTTCCGTCTCCTTCTTCAGTGTTCCACTCGTGAGCCACAACCAGGTCTTATCCTTATCCACTTTTCCTTCGATCTTGGCAAGGAATTGGCCATGCAATGCTTTATTCTGCCAACTGGCAGTCCGAGCCTGAATTGCACTGTTGCGATATTCATAGTTGGTCTGCTGCACTTTCAGCAACTTTCTCTTGCTGATTTCAGTCAGAGCACATTCCTGGCTCTCTCGCACATAATCTGCTAGGGCATGTTTTTGTTCTTCCACCGACTGCTTCATGTCATGGGTCCTTCTAGTTTTCCTTCTAGCCCCCCTGCTGTCAGTGGACGGGTCTTCCAGGACCACCGAGATCTGTGTGGCATCATCATCCTCCTCCCCCAAAGTATACATCACGAGGAAGACTCGCTCACAGGTAAGTATGCAAGAACACACGTTTACTTGGTACAAAGCATAATGGTTGCAAAGTAACTCACTTTAGGTCTCTCCTTTTACAGGTTCACGCACAACGTTCCCGTCACTACACCTCAACAGGTAAGTAACACCTTTAACTAAAGTCCAACTCTGGTAAGACCCTTGCCTTACTGTCCTCCCTCTCCTCTCTCCTTAGGAAGGATGTCAATCCTTTCTCCAACGTCCGATGGGGACAGCACCCGCCTCCAAACCTGTCATTGGATCCTTTGCCGGCGTTTGCCTCCTTCTGCTTGCTCCTGGCTCCTCTTTGTCTACTTCTTTAGGAATGGGGTTCCATGCTGTTCCCGCTGGCCTGGGATTGTCCCTCCAAGCTTTGTATGTTCCAGGCTCCTTCCAGGGCAAATCCTCCCGCCAGAGTGTCTCCCGCTCTTTTCCCTCCAGCTCCCTTATATCTGTGACTCCACCTCCCATCTCTTCCCGCCAGATCCCCACCAATGATGGTACTCCCCCATGTGCGTACCACCTAGTCGAGGGTCCGACAGTTATGCCTCTCCGAGGCGGGCCTCCCCTCCCTCCAGTCCTCCATAGTTCAACCATGTCCTCCATCCTCCACACCTTGACGGAGTCTGGGAAAGTCTGTATGTCAAGGGGGGGGGATAGTTGGGACGCTCCCAGGTCTTCAAACTCTCGCCCAGGTGGACTCCCATCGGCTCCATGTTATACCTGGCATAAGCATCCCAGTCCGGCTCACACTTCACTTGCAAAAGTCCTCTGCCCCCTGATCTTCTAGGCAGGTACAGCCTGTCAACATCACTATGTGGATGTAAAGCATAGTGGATGGTCATTAACTTCCTTGTTTTCATATCCAAGTCCTCCAGTTCCTTCTGTGTCCAGTTCACAATGCCAGCAGTATACCTAACTACAGGTATGGCCCAGGTATTTATAGCCTTTATGATGTTGCCGCCATTCAATTTGCTTTTCAAAATTTTTCTAACTCGTTGTATGTATTATTTGCTAACCACAGTTTTTACATGCCCGTGCTTGATATTGTCCAGCTGCAGTATGCCCAGGTATTTGTAGGCTTCAGGCTGGTGGCATTTAATGGTTTGGCCATTCGGCATTTCAATGCCATCACTTTCCATGATCTTCCCTTTCTTTAGTGCCACTGTGGCACATTTGTCCAAGCCAAACTCCATGTTGATGTCGGCACTAAAGACTCGGACTGTATTGGTGAGTGACTGGATTTCTGCTTCTGACTTTCTGTAGAGCAAATCATCCATGTATAATAGATGTGAAATTTTCTGTGAATTTTTGGCAGTTTGGTAACCCAGATTTGCTTTCTGTAGGATCACTGACAAAGGGGTCAGCGCGATGACAAACAGCAATGGAGACAATGAGTCCCCCTGGAAGATTCCCCTTCTAAAGCTGACAAGTCCATAACTTTCATTGGCTACGAATAATTCTGTCTTCCAGAGTTTCATGCATTTTCAATGAAATTTGTTACATTTTTGTTGACCCCGATGGACTCCAGACATTTTATGAACCAGCTGTGTGGCAATGAATCAAATGCTTTTCTATAGTCAATCCAAGCCATGTGCAGATTGGTTTTCCGGCTTTTACAATCCTCCAGTATCATTTTATCAATCAGGAGCTGATCTTTTGTGCACCTGCTTCTCTGTTTATTGCCTTTCTGCTCCGCTGGTAAGATGTTATTTACTTCCAAGTAATCCTGAATGCTGTCAGCTATGATGCCTGTCAGCAGCTTGAACATGGTGGGTAGACACATTATTGGCCTGAAGTTTCCTGGTGCTATCCCTTTTGCTGGATCCTTCTGTATTGGGAGAGTCTTTCCAGTTGTTAACCACCGACTGATGTTACCTGTTTGTAGCATTTCATTGAGTTGTTCAGCCATTTTTCCATGCAGGCTAGTCAGGTACTTGAGCCAAAACCCATGAAGTTGATCATTACCAGGTGAAGTCCAGTTTTTAACTCTTTTCACTCTCTGTCTGATCATTTCAGTTGTTATTTCCATCTGTTCCATTTTGTTCTTGTTCTTCAAACTCTTTTATCCACCCAGCACTTCTGTTGTAATCTTTCTCGGTTTCCCATAAGTTTCTCCAGAGTTGAGTAGTTGCATTTTTCTCAGGTTTAATTACTTTTATATCTGCTTTCTGATTCAACGCTTTCTGATTATTATTATTAATTACATTTTTATCCTGCATTTCTCCTCCATCAGGGGGACGAAAGGCAGCTAGCAACAACCTGCATACAACAAGATTTTAAAAACATATTGAAAAATATCTTGAAATATTGAAAAAAATGATTGAAAATTGATTGATTAAGGTTGCAATCCTAACTACACTTTCTTGGGAGTAAGTACTGTAGAACTCAATGGGATTTACATCTGAGTAGACATGCTTATTAAATTATTAAGAGCACAATCCGAACCATGTCTACTCAAAAGTACGTCCTTTTGTGTTCATTGGGTCTTACTCCCGGGAAAGTGTCTTTAGGATTGCAGCATAAATTGATTATTGATTAAATAATTGTATTTAATTGATTATTGATTAAAAATATTAAAATTGGAATCTTATACATGTAACACATGTGCTCTTCCTTTGCGTCCCTCTGCAATCATTCATACATTTGCTGTTTAGAGATTTGATCTCTGTGCTTCTAATTAGGCCAGGGGTTGTGGGAGGCAATGTGGTTCTCTGGACACATCAGTGCTGTGTGTGGTGATCAAGCTGAACCATATCCAGCTCCAAAGATGAGGCCAGGAGGTTTGAAGCATCGGCTCCCTTTCCTACCTGGTTGGGCACTCTAGGTTTTGCTTTGGTGCAAATATCTTTTTGAGTGCAGTTGACAGAAAACTTGGGTAGGGTAAAATAGCACATCAATTTGATATCCAAACAAACAATGTGGAGAGATGGGGACTGATTACATTACACACTGTCATGTTTTATTTATTCTGAAGTCTCATTTTATTCTGTTTAATGGAAACCGCTGCAGGTGATATATTCAATTCTCCTGCCTGTTCTTCTGTGGGTGCCACAGAATATGCTTTGGAACACCAGAAGCAGGGAAGGGCATCTGGATGCAGGTCTCCTGTTGTCTTGTATGCTGCCTGCAGTACCTGGTAGACTGCTAGGTTCAGGAAGCTGGACTAGATGGGCATTTGGCCTGATCCAGTAGGACTGTTCTTATCTATATATATGAAATCAAAGTCTCTGACAGATTGACTGACTGACTATTCACTCTCTGACTCATCAACACCTAGCCAAAAATGCCACATCTAGAAGTGTGAAATTTGGGGAGGGTATTCCTTCGATGATGGCACACATAAGAACAGATTTTTAGAAATTCAAGCCCTAAGGGGGTGAAAAGAGGAAAATGTTTTCATCCCTATACTTTGAATCACAGACTCATCAGTTCCTAACCCAAACCCATGGACCAAGAAGAATGAAATTTGGGGAGAGTATACCATGATGTAAGCACCCACAAAGAACCATTTTTTAGAAATTACAACCCTAAGGGCAGTGATGGGATTCAAAGAAATTAAGAACCGGTTCTCTGTCCATCTGGCAGCCACGTTTAAATGGCTATTTTTAAACTTTATATGTCCTATCTCTCGTTATCAACCGGTTCTGTAGAGTAGGTGCAAACCTGCTGGAGCCCACCACTGCCTAAGGGGGGAAAAAGGGTGCAACATGTTTTTGCCCCTATACTTAATATTAAAGACTGACTGATTCACTGACCAATCAATGCCCAGCCCAAACCCTTCGACCTAGAAGCATGAAATTTGGGGAGCATATTCTTTCTGTGATGTAAAGATCCACTGAGAATCAATTTGGTGCCTGTTGGTGCCTGCTGCCCACTGGGGCCCAGTGGTGCTTGATGCCCAACGCTGTTGCCTGCCAATGCCCCGCCTGCTGCCCACTGATTCCCAGCCATTCCCGGAACCCACAAATATTCTTTAAATTTTACTCCCGCAATGATGGATATCTAGTCTATTCTATTATAGTCTATTATAGTCTATTATAAAAGTGAGAGTCACACATATGTGTAGCAAGAGCCTGATTTCTGCTTTTTGTACAGGAGTGGTTTTCAAAGTGGGGGTCAGGACCACTTTGGGGGTTGTGACTTCATTTGAAGGAGGTCATGAAAAGCTGAGCATCCCATCTTGGAATGTGGCACTGGGCATCATAATCTTGGAATGGGTCACTCTGGCTGCTTTGCTGGGAGTACGTCTCATTGAACATAATGGCACTTACTTCGGAGTAGACATGGAGATGCTCTGGCATAACAATTATGTGACTTCCAGGTTGATGTTCCTTCTGGCCATTATATTACCTCTTGGGGGTTGCAGACAGATTGTCAGAAGGAGGACCTTGTCTGACGTGCTTGAGTACCACTGTTGTAGAGAGAGAAGGCAGTAGCATAGCTATGGAGGTCAGGTAAGCATTGCTGATGCTTACCACATGGTAAGCATTGCTGATGCTGCAGCATTCCATGTAAGCTGTGCCGTTCACTTGATATTGGAGCCATTTTGGACAGGAACAAGATGGTGTCACTTGATGGTGAGTAGAGAGGCCACTTACATATTATGCTGCAGCACCTACAGTACTTACCAAGCTACACTGCTGAAAAAAGTTTATTGGTGAATGGCAACATAGCAATAAGTGGTTATTTAATCTCACACATTTGAGGAGGTACTCAATATTAACCCTCAATATTTGAGAAGGTACCCACTGGTACAGAGTAGTACAGAGTGGTACTCAGAAGTACTCACCAGTACTCGTCTATTTGGCCCCAAGTACATATGCCTATGGTTACAAATAACAATTTCATGGTTAGTACCCCCACCTTTATTTCTAGAAAAAAGCACTGAGCATATAAATCTTTTCCAACATTTAAGGTCCTATACTCTTTGGGGAATGGAATTTGAAATGGCAAAATAGCTGGCAGGAAAGGGGCTATGAATCCCCTGTTGCTTCTTTACTCAAAACCTTCCCTCCAGTTAGAAAAATAGCACTCGGGGAGTTTTTACACACATAGTGTGTATGACATAGTTGGTTGTGACTCATCTGTACATCAGCCTGTCCTGGTCAGCAATTCACACAAAATTAATTCAAAACCCTGTTGAGATGCTGAATCTATAGTTTACTTGTTCCCCATGGCACAGTAGGGATGGGGGATGAATAGCCGTGAAAAACGGAAAGAACAGAAGAGTTGGGAAAGGAGGGTCCAGATTAGCTGGCTGAACAAATCTGAAATTTGATACCTTTGGTTGCATAAGAGAGTTAATTAAGTTTAAAAGCTTGGGGAGCAAAAAGACCTTTGGGAAAAGGTCTCCAGAAACAGGCAAACCTGTTTTGAATTTTCCTATTACATTCCCTGCTGAGATCTCACAAACTCTGCTTAGGCTCCATATTTTGTAAATTCAGACAGTTCTGTGTTGAACTTCTTAGCCTTAAGCCCCAAAGGCTTTTGCTGTTTTGATTTCAAATGAGGCCTTTTGCAAAGGGGTGACCTTTTGTATATATGTTTCTCAGCTTGCTCTTTCTCTTTATATATATATATATATGTGTGTGTGTGTGTGTGTGAATGAGAGAGAGAAAGAGAGAGATTGTAATTTTTATAGATGTTCCAGTTTGTTATTGTTGCTACCTTGTCATGCCTTTGTTTGTAGTCTGTGCAATATTTTTATCGTGACTAATTAGGAGGTTCACTGACTCATCGGCTTCTTTACAGAGTTGATGCTTGCTATTTGTTATTTTTTTTGTTTTTGCATTCATTGCATTTGCTCTTAATTCTTTTTCTTTTGCCACCATAAGAATATTAGAAGAGCCAGAGAAGAAAAAGAAAAGAAGAAGCAGAGACCCAACTTCCTTTCTTGAGCCCTTTTTTTTGTACCTTTGGTTGCGTAAGAGATTTGGGGAAAAATCCAGAGTAACTATGGAGAGTCCTTGCTCTGGTGTAAGAACAACTTACTCTGGATATCAATATGAATTTCCCATAGGTTTTCAATAGGTGGTGCAGTTACTACGGGTGCACGTAAAGTCTCTTATGTGCTCCCGTGGTTACTCTGGATTAGGGGGTTAATTGTTTAAAAGCTTGGGGAGAAAAGAGAACTAGGTTTTAATTTTTTCCCCAATAATATCTCTTAAATATGATGGTGATGGTGATGGTGATGGTGAAGAAGAAGAAGAAGAAGAAGAAGAAGAAGAAGAAGAAGAAGAAGAAGAAGTGCTTCCAGTGCCCCCACACTTCTTTTTCTGTTTGTATTGTTCTGTTTCTGGAGTGCATGCAATCCATATTTTTTTCTGTATATTCCCCCTTTCAGAGCTCTCTTCTCAAGTGCAAATTGGGTCCCTTCGTGGTAATGAAGGAGTGGATGTCCAAGTATGTGATTCATTTCAGAAGCATCAGACTGACATGTTGGAGGGGCAAGATGCCTCATGAATAATGGTTCGATAGCAGCAGTGGCTGCTTGGAAGGGCTTGTGTGTTTGTGCAACAGCCCAGCACAGAGCATGTGTTCCTTTATTTACTAGCCGGTATCCCCCGAGGACAAAGAGTCATAGAGCTTTCTTCTCCCTTTCTTTTTTCTCCTGGGGATTTCAAAATTATTAGAACTGGTCTGCTTGGCATTCTTAGCCTGCTTGCATACCAAGTACCAAGAGCATTACACTTTGTTGGAAGAGTATCAGGAGGTGGGAGAGGAGAGCGAAGCTCACTTGATTGCTTGGATGCCAAAATCATTGCAATCCTAACCAGCACAAATCCCACACGTTCCAGCAAGTTCCAGCACAAGTGCAAGTTCCAGCACAAATCCCACACTGGCCTGGATTGTCTCAAAAGAGCTATAAGGCTTTTACTTGCCACTTCTGGAAAGGTTCGGCAAGTGCATAGACATGTGTTGGGAATGGGGAAATGGGTGAGTTATGCTGGCTTAAGTAAACCCTATTGGTTAGCACTCCACTCTTTCACCCTATTGTGAAGAAATATGATTATGGCTGCAATCCTAAAGACACTTTCATGGGAGTAAGACCCATTGAATACAATGGGGCTTACTTTTGAGTAGACATGGTTAGGATTGTGCTTTATGATTCTACAGTTCACAGTTCTTTCTGTCTCTTTCAGAGTAAGGGAATGAGGGAAGTTATATTTTTGATTTTTTGTTGACGGGAAGGATGACTTCAGCCTAAGGGCACAATCCAGAGTAACTACGGGAGCATGTAAGAGACATTACGTGCACCCGCAGTTATTGCACCACCTAGTGAAAACCTATGGGAAATTCATATTGCAATCCAGAGTAACTTGTTCTTACACTGGAGCAAGGACTCCCTCATTGTTACTCTGGATTTCACCCTAATTCTTCTCAACTCTTATACAGCTGTTACAGTGTAGCATGTGCTACATCAAGTGGGGGAATAAGGCATTTTAAGGGGAACATTTGTTCCCTTGTCCCAGAGCAGTGATTCCCAAAGTGGTGATCGTGACTTCATTTAAAGAAGATTGTGGAAAGCTGAGTGCCGCCATATCTGGTCCTGGCTGCCACCATCCTAGAATGGGGTAGTTAAGATGCAATACTTTTCATACATTCCTGGGAGTAAATGTTATTGAGCTCAGTGGACTTACTTCTGAATAGACATGAAGAAATTCTGGCGTCACAGTGGTGTCACATCTGGCTATGTCATCACTTCCAGGCTGTTGACATCACTTCCGAAGAATCCCAGACAAATTGTCTTTCTCAAAAGCGTGTCCTGGGCTGAAATGCTGGAGAATCCCTTTCTCAGGGTAAGCTGGCACTGGCTCATTGGCTCACCAGCTCTATAGTTGGTATGATTCTGCATGAATGCAGGTTGGGGGATCAAGGCCAGGAAGGGAGCTGGGATACTGGTATATACTGTTTTTGATACCACCCCATCTTGGCCCTGATCCGCCCTCCTCCTCACCCCCATAGCTATGCCAATCCTCCCCTGCCCAGTTCTATTTCCTCCCTACTACCTTCTCACCCCCTTTGCCGACTAATAGCATAATCCTAACCATGTCTAATAAAAAGTAAGCCCCATTATATTCAATGGGTCTTACTCCAAGGAAAGTGTCTTTAAGATTGCAGCCTTACCCTACAATCCAGAATAACTACAGGAACACATAAGAGACATTATGTGTACCCCAGTGGTAGGCTCCAGCAGGTCCGCACCTACTCTATAGAACCGGTTGTTAACAAGAGATAGGACATATAAAGTTTAAAAATAGCCATTTAAAAGTGGCTGCCAGATGGGCAGAGAACCAGTTGTTAATTTCTTTGAATCCCATCACTGGTGTACCCGTAGTTACTGCACCACCTAGTGAAAACTTATGGGAAATTCATATTGCAATCCAGAGCAAATTGTTCATACACCGGAGCAAGGACTCCTCATAGTTACTCTGGATTGTGCCCTTTGTATGGATCCTCAGTCAGCTGGTACATGAAATTGGGCTTGTAAGGTCATGCCAAATGGCTGTCACAGTATGCAGCAGAGCCCAATCCTAACCATATCTACTCAGAAGAAAGTCCCATTATAGTTAAGTGTGCATAGTTTACTCTCAGGTAAGTGTGCATAGGATTGCAGCCATAAAGAGCCTTTTAGAAGAGCCTTGTCAAGAATACTCATTCTAGCAACATAAGCCCTGAAAATGATTGGGCCAAATGGTATCATAAGCATTTAGCCATACGATGTGCACTGTTACAAAATCCTCTCTTACCAAAGCTCTGGAAACAATATGGAAAGTAGATATTTAAAAATGGCAATGTAGGGGCATTCCCGCATATCCACGAACAAGTAACCCGTGCCAGCATATTTATTTATTTAGTGTATGGCAATATATGGATTTATGATAAGTCAGATGTTAATGTCCAGACCACCCAAATCCACTCAAGATCAGTGTGGTCTATATTGAGAAAATCAGACATTGGGCTGGTGTAAGCTTTCGATGGACACTCGGACACAGTGTTATGAATATTTTGTCGTGGAGCACCACAGTCACACTGAGGGGTAGATGCAAGACCCCACTTATACAGTGAGTCATGGCAGACACCATGCTGGGTACAGATCCCGTTTAGAGTTGAACAATGCTGGCAAGAAAGGTCAAGACCTGGCACCTTTTGTGTAGGGTCTTCTATGCCAACATATATATTCAATATATATTCAAATATTCCTTTTTTCCAGCTTCCCCTGTTTTATCTGGATTTGTTTTCTCTCCCTTATGTATTTTTATTTTGATATTATCCTTATTTATCCTTATTATTATATATATTATATAAAATTATTATCCTAAATTGTTAACCTGCGCACACAGTTGCTGTTGAGGGAATTTCAGCCCTTCTTTCATTTTTTAGAGGACCAAGACTTCTTGGCACCATGACGGATGCATCTTAGTGTATGCACAAGAACGCTCAGGGTCCATCTAGACTAGAGCACAAGTTTCACTTTGAAGTTCAAAATGAGGCAGCACCGGACACAACCTGGAATCTCACAGCAGGATCCAGGTTCTCAAGGAAAAACTGAACAACAGTGGCAGCAATAACGAAAACATTGATTCTTCCTTGGTTATCCGAACACAAAATGCAAGTCCCGTTCACACCTTCCCCAACAACTGCCTGTCTGGATGGAAAAGGTTGCTGCGGCAATTCTACAAGAAGTATAAGATCCAGTAAAAGATGTAAATATTTTTATTAAACTGTGAAGGGGTGTGTGTGTTTACTGAAATGGATTGCTGCAGAAATTGGCACAGGATAGTCTGTTGAAGAACCATAGAAGAGCATCTGCACATTGCTGCTTAAAAAGGTATTGCTGGTGGCTGTCCTTCCATGTATCTGAGATCCTGGAGTGCTCCTAAAGTAGACAATACTGGCCCTGAAGGGGATATGATTTTGACTCAATATAAGGCAGTTCCATATGTTTGCTGCCCGTGCTGTTGAGAGGTACATTTCTGTTTTGAAACAGAAAGGTGGAAGAGATGACAGCATCTGTCCAATTAAACTCCTTTAACTTCTTTAAAAAGGGGGATATAATTCAGATCAAAGGGAATCCAGCCATGTACACTGGTCACGGCTCTCAGTTTGGAAGTATGTGAACCATGATTGCTGTGGGTGGCAGGAGGACAAATAACCAGAGACCATGAGATGAATTCTTTGTGCTTCTTTCTGCTTCATTAGCAGTAAAAAGGGAGGTCAGCCAGCTATATTGGACTAGAAGATGCCTGGGATGCGCAAGCTTGTTTGTTATTGCTATTCAACAGGTTGTGCAGGTTTTTGTAATGAGTATGTGCACTGCAGGCAGAGGTGGCTCTATTATGGAACTCACAACTCTTTTTGAAGGCTATCTTGTGTGCAACCTGGAGAAATAAACGGGAGTTCCCACTCCTTCTCTCTTAGTTCTCTGGTTCTTTGGCTGCCTTGTGTCTAATTATATTTACTTGTATATCCCTTTCAAGGAGATCATGCTGCCCAACATGGTTCTTTTCCCCATTTTTATCCTCAGGACAACTCTATGAGGTTATAAATATCTCTATGAAGAAGAAAGATTGGCTAAGGTAACCGTGGCTGAGCAGGAATTTGAACCTATGTTACCTGGTTCTCAGTCTAGCACAGTGTTTCTCAAAGTGGGAGTCAGGACCTCTTTGGGGGTCGCCTAGAGCTTTCCTGGGGGTTGCCTTCTGGTGCAGGGGGCCAGGTCAGGCTTGCCAGACCTCCAGCTGTAGCTGCGTGTGCACTGGGGCTGACTGACAGCCTCAGGGCCCAATCCTATGCATGCCTACTCTGAAATAAATCCCATTAAAGTCAGGGGGCCTTTACTCCCATGTACATGTGGATAGGATTGCAGCCTCAGGGCCCAATCCTATGCATGCCTACTCCCACTGTGTTTCATGTGTGCATAGAACACGCATTTCATTTATAACAATGAAAATACATCCTGCATATCGGATATTTACATTACGATTCATAATAGTAGCAAAATTACAGTTATAAAGTAGCAACGAAAATAATTTTATGGTTGGGGGTCCCCACAACATGAGGAACTCATAAAGGGATCATGGCGTTAGGAAGATTGAGAACCACTGGTCTAGCACGTGATATCACATTGTCTTCCTATTTCTCATAGGACATTTTCATTCATGACCACATCACTGTGGATCTCTTTATGCCAGTAGACACCTATGTTTGCTGACTCTTGGGAGTGACTGATGGAATAAGGGTACAGCACCAACCACAAGGGAAGGCAGAGTTATCTGGTTGCCTGAGACCTATAAGAAGAGAGCTGCTGGATCAGGCCACGGACCATCTAGCCCAGCTTCAAATACCTGAAAGTGGCCCACCAGATGGCTCAGGGACCACACAAAAGAGGTCTTCATCCTGGTTCCCTCGTTTGCCTAGCCTAACTCATGATAGATGTTTCCTCCAGAAATCTGTTCAGTCTTAAGGCATCCAGGCTAGATACCATCTCCACATCCTTTGGCAAGAAGTTCCACAAACCCTTTTGCTTGTTTTCTATAATGGTCATTACTGAAGAGCCCCAACTCCCTTACTTCCACACAAAGAGAACAGCTAAAGCATTCTCTGTGCCTTAAGCTACAAAGCCCCCAATATTTCAGATATTTCAGGTAAATTTTAAAAACAAACTGCCTCCACTCCGGTGTGTTTATTGATAGCAGCAAACTAGCAGAGTGGTGGGTTTTTCCATAGGATAACTGGTCTTCTGCTGATGGTTCTGTTCACTAGTCACCCCTCATTTTTTCAGCAGTGACATAAATTAATAAATTAATAAATTCAGCAGTGACATTTTAAGTAATGTGGTCATGCTATCTAACCTTAGTAAATTGCCATCCAGGCAGAGGTCCTCTCTGATGGCATTTACTTATGTTCTATGGATATTGTTGCCATAATTTGCAAACCCAAGAGGTGGGTGGGACAAGAGGAGGGTGATCTGGGACTAACCCTACAATCCAGAGTAACTACGTGAGCACATAAGAGACCTTACGTGTACCCGTAGTTACTGCATGACCTAGTGAAAACCTATGGGAAATTCATATTGCAATCCAGAGCAAATTGTTCTTACACCGGAGCAAGGACTCCCCATAGTTACTCTGGATTGCACCCAAAGCCCTCCTCTTGTCCTGCCTGGTGCTCCCCAGCCAGCACCCTCTGTGCATGTACAAGTGAGGTTAGTGCATGCGCAGAGTCCCTGGCTCAGCACCAGCCTCTGGCCATTTGGTGCTGGACAGTGGGAGTTGCTAGATCCTGGGTCCCCGTCAGGTTATGACCTTCGCTGGATCATGACCTTTCAACCCGAAAATCACCTGGGAAATCCAGGGGATTGATAACCCCTATCTATGGATGAAACCTACCAGTGATGATATCAGCTAACATGATGCAGATGTGCCAGATGATAGTGCTAACCAATTCTGAATGGTTGCTGATATTTTAGCGATATTTGCCCTTTAGTTTAAGTGGGCTATAGTGACATTCACTTACATTCTGTTAAGACATTTTGAGTATTTTCTTAAAATGGAAAAGTGAGATAAATGTACTTATGAAGCAAACCAAAATAAATGCAATTAAGAGTTTATTGCTTTCATTTCTTCCATGGTGGCTTTTAATTGGAAAACAAGTGGGGGTATGGAAGGAGAGGTTGTGCTATAATTGAAACTCAGTTGGCTTTTCAATCATCCATGGAGATCAGCATCTTCACAGCCACATAAATTTTGAGGACCTAGATTTGGGGGGCCATGGCAAACTGGATACTCCATCCACCTGCTTGGACATGCCCTAAACATAGGGGAACCATGAAAGATGCAGAAGAGAATGACCAAAATGGATTCTGGGTGAAAATGGTTACTGTTTTCTGGGCATTTTCCTCTTGGGGAAAGGCTACAGCATTTGGGGCTTTTAAATCTAGAAAAGAAGCACATGGAGAGAGACATACAGAGACTCACAGAATTATGCAGGGGATGGGCAGAGTAAGTAGAGGGAACTAAGGAACACAACACCAGGACTAAGGATCATCCACTAACATCTGTGTGTCAGGAGAGTTGCAACAAACAAAAGAAAATATTTATTTACCCAGCATGTAATTAGTTTGTGGAACTCCTTGCCACAAACTGTGGTGGTGGTGGCATCTAGATGCCTTTAAAAGGGGATTGGACAGATTTCTAGAAGTAAATTCCATCACATCTTCCAATTCACAATAGGTATGTATGTACAGTGTGAGATCAGCTGGTCACTCATCATCAGGATGAGGTAGGACTTTTTTTTCTATCATCTGAATTGCCTGTGCATGGCAACGGGTGATGCAAGGGTGCACACCACCCAGTGTGGGGCTGAGCGTGTCATCCCCGGGATACGTGCACCACTTCCCTGGGACTGCACTGCCCCTACTGCACATGTCCAGATTTCTAGATATGCGCAGTGGGTAAGGTGCTCCTCTGGTGCATGACCCCAGTGGTGCATCACCTGGTGTGGCCCACACAAGCCACACCAGACTGGTGACGCCATTGCATGGCAATTTTATTTTCACCTACCCCAGACCAATGAGGGAGAGATGGAGGTATTCAGGTACTCAGATGGAGGTATTCAGTTATATATTTTAAAAATTGATCACTGTATTTAACAAAGTGGTGCAAGTTAAACTCAAGTGCAGTCTGGGGTCTTCTTTGGTCTTCTTTGAATGTCAAATGCAGGGGAGTGTCAGAAAGATGCAAGTATCTTGTGCTCTTGTGTGTCCTTCTGAGCATCAGAGGTGCTGCTGTGAGATACAAGAAGCTGGACTAAATGAGTCCTGGAAGTGATCCAGCAGGGCTTTTATGTCTACCACTGTTACCTAAAGTTTTGGATGGATAGAATAGTTAGACAGATGTTCTTTTCCATCTCACACAATGCCAGCATCAGGAGACATCCACTAAAATTGAGTCTTGAGAGGATTTATGGTTTGCAAGCCATGATGTGCAACATCTCTATTTTAGATGTTGGCTACCTCAGAATGCCAGATGCAGGGGAAGGCAGCAAGACACAGGTCTCTTATTGTCTTGTATGCTCCCTGAAGCATCTGGTGGATCACTGTGAGATCCAGGAAAATGGAATAGATGGACTTTTTGCTTGATGCAATGGGGCTCTTTTATGTTCTTATGTCCTTGGAATCAGCATGGGCTGTATGCCATCCCTGTTTGCACAGCCTTTGTACCACTTGCATGCTCTTTAAGACTTCTTGCTGCAGCCCAAAGTCCCTTCTTGTCTCAGTAAAAAGAAACTTTTCCAGAAGTCATAAAACATCCTTGAATGTGCAAATGCTAGCACCTTGCTGCCATTAGAGGGCAATTAATAGAACTGATAAGTGACAGGAAATCAAAATATAGCTGGGCCCAGTAGCCGGTGAGTCAGTCATGTGAATTATACATCCATACACTTGACACACAAGATGACCGGCTGTTTCGCTGTTTCCCATTGTAAACAATAGTGAATTATGGCCTAGATAGGTTCCCTCTCATGGAGAACCGAAGGAGCTAATTAAAAGACAAAAGCATTAGATGTAATCACTACTTAATGCTATAAGCAGAACATGACCTAATGCTATTATGAACTCTGCACAATTTTCAATTAGGACTCCAGCTGGTAACTGTATGTATGTGACGGGGCTGTTCCAATCATTCATTCGATTAAAAACAGAACAATTTTTAACCAATCTGGATACCCTGAGCAATAGTGCAAATACTCATTTTTGTACAGTGCCATCAAATACAGAATGGGCATTTAAATGTCCAAATAACTGATATTATTCAACATTATTTTTATTGCATTCCCTTTAAACAGTTGTTGTGTTAGGATCATTAAGTGAGGCACAGGTCACTCTAATGGCAGCACCACAATTTTTTTTCTATTTTTCATTTTCATCTCCTTTTAAGGAAAGGAGAGTGATTTACTAAGAAAGAGAGGCCAAGGACCCAGCCCTATTTAGTTTTCCAGCACTGACGCAGCAATGCCACTGGGGCATGTGCTACATCTGTGGTGCAGGGGCAATCACAGAGCACTTGTCATGTGGCTGGCATAAGTAATAGCAAAGATGCACAGAATGCTTTTACCTTCCCAATGAAGTGGTACATATTCATCTACTTGCATTTGCATGTTTTCCAACTGATAGGAGCTGGGCAAGTCATGGGAGCTCACTCTTGTCTTGCAGTACTCAGGTCTCAAAACCTGCCCATGTTCAGGTTGACAAGCACAGTGTCTTTAACCATTAAGCTACCATAGCCCTCAATAAGGTCATTTTGAGCACAATCCTAACCATGTCTACTCAAAAGTAAGCCCTATTGAGTTCAATGGGTCTTACTTCCAGGGAAGTGTCTTTAGGAATGCAGCCTTACAGTGGTCCAAAAACCAGGCTAACAGTCTCATGCTTCCGGACTGCTGCTGCACATGGGCAATGCTGCTGCACGTGGGCACATGCTGCTGCACATGGGTGTGCTCAGCAGCGGCTCCAACAGCATCCATTGGTACTGATAAGTTGTTGGATGAGTGCCATGGAGGTGGGGGAGGGAGAGATTTGGGGTGGAGAGGGAAGAGGAGGGGTGGATTTTGCCCACACCAACATGCATAAGATCCTACCCCTTCTTTCCTACGATGTATCTCCTCCTTTTTGTCCTCAGATATATACCAGAAAATGGTATGATCAGTTAGTCTACCAAGGGATCAGTAAACTATTTTTACTAACTATTTATAACTTTAGTCTAGAACTATTTCACAACATCAAATAAATAAATCAAATAAATGTTCATACAGTGAGGAGATCTTACATGGAGGAATGTACTGGAAATGTGCATGATCCCTCAAGGAGATATGGTGTGGTGTCAACACCAGTTAACACCAGTGGCCCCTTACAGGCAAGCATGGAGTTAACACCAGTGTTTTAGACTGTAGTGAGTGCATTGAACAGCTGCAGCCACTTGGAAGCAATAAGTCTCTTGGGGATAAAAGTAGCTCATGTGCTCCACTCCCATGGAATACCTATCAACCCATGTGCCACTGCAGGCCTCTGTCAGTCTTGAAAGACTATGGTATCGTGCTTGGTGCTGCATGCGAAGCATGAAAGCCTGGGTTAGATTGTTATGGAGGATAGGCTGTTACCCAAGCAGCAAATCCCCCCTCTCCACGCCACTGAATTAGTCCAATGGAAAGGCAGAGCCAATACGATTGGATCCAGCTGGCGTCGCAGAGCTGGGCTAAGGACAGGAGCTCACCCTGTCTTGTGGGGCCGACCCGGGTCTCGGACCCTGGCCTGCTGGTTAACAGGCACAGTGTCTTAGCCACTTGCACCACCCACAGCCCATTGTACTGCTGCAAACAAGTTGAAAATGGTTGCCTGAAAGCCTTTAAACTATGATAATTAGGAACTCATCCTGTCACATGCAATTTCCTTTTTGAATAGACTCTGACCATATATAATAATGACAGAAGATGTTTAGGTTATTAGTGAGTCATGTGGTTCTCCTCAAAATTACCTCATATATGGTTCTCCTCAAAATTACCAGAAGGTTTTAGAGCAAAATCCAGAGTAACTACAGGGAGTTCTCTGGTGTAAGAACAACTAACTCTGGATTCCAATATGAATTTCCTATAGGTTTTCACTAGGTGGTTGTAGTAACTACGGGTCTCTCACGTGCTTCTGTAGTTACTCTGGATTTGGGGGTCAGTCTGGAACACCAAAGATTGTAGTCTTACCCCAAAAGGCTTATAGCCAGTGCCTTTTTGGGGGGGGGGGAAGGTGCGGTATTTACCACAGGTCATCCCCATATGGCTAATTATTAATTAGCTGCTGGGGGCAAGTGGAACAAGATGCCAGTACTGAGTACCGGTGAGTAACCCTAGAAAAAAATGCCTGCTCCTGACTATACATGGTCTGAGTGGTGGAGAGACAGAGACTTTCTGACAGATAAGGGACAGGCAAGGCAAAGGTTCAGGTAAAACCCTTCAGAGTAATGTTCTTTCCTCAACATTCCTCAGACAGTTTGCCTGAGGAAGAACCACCTTGTTGGCTTTGAACCTGAGGGAAATACCACAGTCCAGAGATGTATGGACATTCGGTAGCCTGGATAGAGGCTCTCCTTCCTTGTCTGCAAATTCCTCAAAGGTTTGTCATGAGAAGCAACCCTCAAATTCATGTCTAGCCAATCTAGATGTGACAAATACAGTCACATCAGTTTTTCCCCCATGCCTGCCCTATGCACATTTATTGTAGTTGTGGGGGATCCCATGTTGGCAATTGAAGGAAAATGGCTTAAAGCAGAATAGCACTGGGTGAAGCAGGAAAGAGGCTTTTTCCCTCCATTGCCTTGCCTTTCCACGTCAAAACTATATCCGTTACTTCTGTCTTCTGGGTATGACAACCACAACGACTATACCCCCAGACTATAAATCCAGAGTAACTACGGGAGCACTTAAGAGACCTTACGTGCACCCATAGTTACTGCACCACCTAGTGAAAACCTATGGAAAATTCATATTGCAATCCAGAGTAAGTTGTTCTTACACTGGAGCAAGGACTCCCCGTAGTTACTCTGGATTTTGCCCTACTACCACAATCATTCCATCACAAAAGAAGACAAGGTACCCCAAAGCTGCCTTGCGTATCTGTTCTTTAGAAAGGTGGGAAATACATTTGCTCGAATCTAACGCTCACCCTTTTAGCCAAATTTAGACTCCAAAATTTGAGTGCATATTAGATTCAATACCATGTTAGATTCGGGTGAACACAGTAATTTGAGTCTATGTATAGGTCAGTATTTAGTTTAACAGTTTACTATATTATAATAAAAATGTAACACAAACCATTGTTTTATAAAGTAGTGCAGTTAGGTAAAAATCATAATATAAATCCAGTATCATATTATGGCTGCAATCCTAAGAGCACTTTCCTGGGAATATGCTCCAATGAACTCAATGGAACTTACTTCTGAGTAGACACATATAGGATTTTACTGTATTATTGAAACAAGGATTATAGGATTTCACTGTATTACTGAAACAAGTATTTCATTGTTGTATGCATTAAAATTAAATTTTGCGCCAGATTTGCAGTTGCGCATTACAATCGCCACTAAACTTATTTTTATATCTCAAGCCTCTTAAAATAAGTGTGCATATTAGATTTGATGCTGCATTAGATTTGAATAAATATGGTAAATAAGTAAGTAAGTAAGTAAGTAAGTAAGTAAGTAAGTAAGTAAATAAATAAATAAATAAATAAATAAATAAATAAATGCAGAGCACCCAAGAAATATAGTTAAGTGCAGGTTAGGTTACTTTGATGGTTACAGAAGGGTGACCAGATACCATAACATGTCCTGGAAAAAAGGGGGCATGCCACCTCTCCACCCCAGCAGCCAGCTGCCCCTTTCGCCCTTCTATCCATTCTTGATGGGGACCTGGAATCGGGCAGGCTGAGAGCCACCCTGATCTTCCTTGGTTGTAAGCGAACCTGTGTTACTAGACTCACAACACAACACTCAATGCAGAAAGCCAGTGAAATATTTCCAGGCAGATTCATTACAGAGATGGACACTTTGGGCAGCCAGTGAAACTCCAATCAATCTTCCTAATGCCTATCATGGAGTGGGTTTCATTAGAAGCACACAATAATCAGTCACTCAACACCCGTGCAGGCCCTCTCTTTTGATTTGTGTTATTTTATTGCCGGGACTAATGTATATCCCATAAGATCTTGAATTTCCTCTTGAAGACAGGCCTCCTTTGAATGCTTCCCTATTTATTATCTCCGTGCTAAGAATACACATTACCTTTTATTATATAGACATTAGAGGGTAGAGATTCGGCAAGGGATTTTGGCAGCATTCAGGATATGCATAATAGTAAATTTCTGAGTAAGTGTGAAACGGATCCTCTTGCAAGACTATTCACGGAGTTATCAAACAGTATTTCCCCATGAAACAGATTAAGCCGTGTCCCTTAGAAGCCCATTAGGCCTTCCCTTTTTTATTGCAACTCTTCAGGCTCTCTTCTTCTGCCTTTATTTCCAACTCTGAATCTTACAGTGTTTAAACATCTTTGGAAGAGGGCAGCTACGCACAACTTTCTCATTCCAATCATTCAAAGGCACAGATGTTGCCTTCCCTTTACAGAACCATAAAATTAAAAAGCCGGGAGGTATCTTCAAAGGTCATCTAGTGAATCACCGCCTGCTAATGTACAAGCTATTAAGGTTACAACCATATGCGCTCTTACTTGGGACTAAAGCTCAATGAACATAAATCCAATCCTTACCTGCTATGTGTATAGAGGATTGTAAGTGCAATCCTATGTACACTTACCTGCTATGTACACTTACCTGCTAGCTTCTGCATAAGAAATATATAGAACCAGGTTGCACAGGTTCTAGAAATATATAGAACCAGGTTGCACATTTTATCATATGGATCAGAATTGTTGACACTGGAAAGGGCTTGTGAGCCCAGCACAATTTTTGCTGCTTTTATTTATTACTTTCATAACCCATCCTCCTTGCATCATGAAACTCAAGGTGGCAGAGACCAAACTTAAGACATATTTTGGATCAGCAAGGGATATCCTATGGGATCAAAAGGCATTTGCAAAAATTTAAATAGGTGCCTCTGCTAGCCAGAGAACCCCATCACAGCCTTCTGTCGGCCTCACCACTGTGTCCACCTAAGCAGAACAGATTCTTCTTTCACTAATGGAGAACAGGGAAGTCAAAGTACCACAGCAATTTCACAGGTTCTCTCTGTCTTCACAAGGAGACTCCCTGTGTTTCTGAAAGGAATGCTTATAATGAGTTAGGAGATGGCAGAACATTTTGGTCAAAGTATTCATTTATCAGCCACAAATCCTCTGCACATTTATAGTTCTGTTTTTCCTAATCAGTGGCATCACTGGGGTTTGCATCACCTGGTACTATAGGCCAGCAGGTCACACCCATGTTGAACTTTCTCTCATGCAGTGGCAAGGGTGATGACCTGGGCAGTGGGCAGTGGGCATGGTGATGCCCCATTGCCGCACCTGGCTGGATTTATTTATTTTTTGCTGTAACATTTAATAGTATAGAGATATTTCAAAGTGGTTTATTTCATTGCATTCTAAATGATATTCTGCTTTGGATGATATATAACATGATGGTATTTTTCAAGGTGTTAAAAATTTTGGCCAGTATATGTGCATCACCTAGTGTGGCCCACATCCCACTAAAAACAACACTAGACCCGATGGCAGACACAGGTACTGTTGACAAGGGGTTATGACAAGGTCTTCAGGGCTTCACTGTTTTCCTAGATGAATTGAAATTGCTGCCTAGTGGTTGCACATTGAACATATATAGTTGTTTATATTGAGTCAGACCCTTTTTCCCTTCCTTGATCAATGATATCTGCTTGTCTGGCTTCAGGGTGACCAACAGGTGTCTTTCTTAGCCCTGCTTGGAGATGTCCTAATGATAGGTGATTGCAAAGCTAGCCCATCACTACTCATCACTGACTCTTATTGAGGTCAGCGGTGTTGAGGTCATGGTGTGACCTTCATGCATGCGCACTGCACCTCTGAAATTGGCTAGAGGCTTCAGAGGCACAGTGTGAATGTGCGAAGGTCACACCATGTCTTTCCTTGTCAATGGGCTACATCTCTGCTACTCATGAAGCTACATCTGTTCTTCAATCCAGCTGGGAGGCCCACTGGAGCATGCAGAGTTGTAGCTGCTGTTGACAGGCTTGCCATCCCATAAGAAATTGAGTTTGACATCTGACAATCAAATACATAGGTTCCAGATATTTACCCATATTTACTCAAATCTAACGCACCATCGAATCTAATGCACACCCCAATTTTAAAAAGGATTGTAAAAAATATTTACTGGCAATTGTAATGTGCAGCTGCAAAGAAGGTGCAAAATTTAATTTTTCTGCATACAACAATGAGTTATATCACAATAATAAAATGGCAATGAGTTTATGTTATAATTTTTACCTAACTACAATACTTTATACAAGAATAGGTTTGTTACATTTTTATGACAATATAGTAAACTGTTAAAGTAAATACTGACTTAAATATATAATTTAAAAGCTAAACATAAAATATCATATTTACTCAAATCTAATGTGCATCCAATTTTGGAGACTCAATTTGGCTGCAAAAGCTGTGATTAGATTTGAATAAATACTGTACATACTAAGAAAACGTATTTATGGCCATGTCAAGCAAGATGTAGAGAACATGGTTCTACAGTGATTCCTCATGTAACAAATTTAATTCGTTCTGGAGGCATGTTTGTTACGTGAAATGTTTTTTTACGTGAAGTGGATTTTCCCATAGGAAATTATAGAAACTCAGACGATTGGTTCCACAACCCCCAAAATATTCATATAAAAATATTAACTGGATGTAAAAATGATGACAGAACACTGGGATTGAATTCAAAACATTCATTCAGTGTGCATGATCTTATGAAGTCTACTTAGGCTGCAGTCCTAAAGAAACTTTCCTGGGAGTAAGACCCATTTAACACAATGGGGCTTACTTCTGGGTAGACGTGGTTAGGAGGCTGCAATCCAAGACACCTTCCAAGTGTCTCCCCACTTCTTCCTTCTCTCCATCCTGAGTCTCTCTCTCCCCTGCTCCCTTCTGGCTACCCTGAGCTGCTTCCCTCTTCTCCACTGCCCTTCTCTCCCTCTGCCCAGCGGACACCCGGCCACAGGAGGAACAGCATGGAAGTGTTGCTTTCACTATGGGCAGGAGCGCTAGGCAGCCCTGACGCTTTTTAAACAGGCTGCCGGCCAGCGCGTCTGCCCCAATTGCCAACGAATGTGTTCTTTACATGAAGCACAGTTTGTTACGTGAAGCAGAATCCTAGAGAAATTTTTGTTTGTTACGTGAGGCATTCTTTACGTGAGGCACCACTGTATGTGGAAGCAAATGTGGATTTGCACATTGGACAAATTTCAGGAGAAAGAATCCATCACAAGCCTTGATGATATCTCCTTACTTAGGTGTAAAATGCCAGATGAAGGGGAGGACATCAGGAAGAGGGTCTCTTATTGTTTCGTGTGCTCCCAGAGGTATCTGGTGGGCTGCTGTGAGATACAGGAAGCTGGACCAGTTGGGATTTTGTCTTGATCTTATTTTCTTGTGACCCAATGCGTTTAATCAGCAAAGCCATCCTAAATTCTTAAATATGCCTTGTTTAGCGTTTCTGTTTTCCTCTCATTGTTACTTGCTTTTTCTTATATGACTTTTCCAGATATCATTGGCAGAGAAGGAAGGAAAGCAGGCAATTCTGCTTCTTAATGTACAGGAAGTTCACATTCTTTGGTCAAAGGTATTTCTGCGCAAAACAATTGAGACAACTCCTGCAGCTTAAATTATCAACAGCCATTATCTTTAGGCAACTGGGATGATAACTCATGTCCTATTTCCCACACTATTCATTTTCCAGACAAATTTCATTCTCATTAGCATATTTATTTTAAAGGTATTTCAGATGTAACATTAACTTTCCAGTCAAGCTGTTGAAAAACAATGCATATGTTAGAAAACCTTGCATTCTTTTGCTATATATAAACCAAAATACTGCAATTCTACACCCCAGTTAAGCCGGTATAATTCCCTGCACATGTCTTGAGCTAGCCTGGGGGTGTCACAAAAGTGCTGTAAAACACTTCTGCACCCTGCAGGAGGGTTAGGCCAGTGCACAGACATGCACTTGCCTCCCGACAACTCCACGGGAAGAGGAAGACCAATGAGTTGGGACGGCTTAGGTTAGGATTGCACCCTAAAGCTACAATTCTTTCCACATTTTCCACTGATCATAGTGGAACTTACTTCTAAGTAGGTATGCATATTGGGCTGTGAGTGCACAATTCTATCCCTGTCTACTCAGATGTAAGCCCAATCATAGACAATGGGACTTACTCCCAAGTAAGTAAGGTTAGGCTTGCAGTCTTAAAACTTCAGCAAGGACAAGCGTCTACATCAGGGGTCAGGGAACTTTTTTACCTTTTACCCCAAAATATATTTAGATACGCCAACATTACCCCCTTGATACGCTGACGTTACCAGCACCAAACCCCGCATCCATCCCTTCCCTAGTGTCCCTTGCTTTCCCCTATATTGTTACATCCCTCCTCCTGTTTCCCCATTCCCCAGGGTCCTGCCTGTTGCCTTCTGGTCTGTGTCACCTCAGTTTCCCCCCAGTGCCTAGCAAGCAGCCGGCGCTGGGACCCCTGCGCCCCTCAGGAGCGCATTGCCGGTGGCCGGGGTGCACCAGTGCACATTCTGGCTGGCTCCTGGGGGCTTCCCTTGGTTCCCCTTTCCCCGCCCCAGTGGGCATCAGCCCCTGGACCCTGTCGAGAGGGGTAAGGAGGGGGACTGCCCTCGACAGATTCATATGCATGCCCAGCTGTGTCTTGGCTGCACAACCATCCATTACCCCCAGGAATTTCATTTTACCCCATTTGGGGTAATTTCCCCCTGTTCCCTGACCACTGGTCTACATGAATCTTCTGTTCTAGGAGAAACCAACGTCTCCTTAACTTTATCCTTGATAAGACACTGCACCAATGGTCCAGTAGTAGTGTCTCCTTCCAGCAATCTCTCAGGAATGACAGATGAGTAAAGATCAAGGAGCAGATCATGCAATAGTGACAAAGACAGGAAACCAGGATGGCTCCTCTCACACCAACCTTCTCCTATCTAGGGTTGCCATAATTCTCTTCCACAAAATTGGGACAGGCCTTACAATCCAGAGTAACTATGGGAAGATGTAAAAGGCACTTACTCTGGATTGCTCTATGCATTTCCCATAGGTTTCCCATAGGTGGCACTGTGTCTCGGGGTAAAAGGTCCTGTAGTTACTCTTGATTGCAGCCAGGATCCTTTGTCCCACTGCAACATAATCCCCCCAAATTGGGATAGTCTCTGTTTTTTGGGACATATGGCAACCCTACTCATAACGAACTCGTGATCCAGGTTTTTTCAGCAGCTGTCATGGGCATATTTCCTATTATTGCCATTTTAAGAAGTTTTATTGCTTTCTAAGGTAATGTCGTGAAGCCCTTTTATGTGTCCCTGCATTTTCTGAGGTGATATTGATGGGAGAGGGACTTCTTTTTTGTGGCATCCAAAATGTAGACTTCCCCACAACAGAATTAGACATCCCCACTACAATTCCTGTTAGTTTAGCTAAAGGAATTTACTAATCCTGCACAGAATAAAACCAACTTTTGCTCAGTCAGTCAGTACATCCATCCGTCAGTGACTCTTTGATATATAAAATATAAATATACAGATGTACAAAGTTTGTGCAGATAGGTTAGATAGATTCAGTTCAACCAAGACAAGGCTGTGTGGAGGTTTGTGGGGCATATGTGCAAGCACTTGTGGGTGAAATATTAGTTGTCTTATTGCACAATTGGGCACTTCCAATATTCCGTCTGGGCTAGGAATTGCTGCCTCAAATGCCATTAAATGTAAAGCCGTTCTGGTGGATTTATGGCCGAGCCAGAATAGCAATTATGGGATATCTTCTAAGGGTGAGTCTTATTATTGGAAGGATTCCATCAAGCTGTTAAAGGCTTGGATACTCACAATATCATCTTGCTGGTGTATGGTCCCTTCAGCTGCTAGAGTTTTAGCACATCAGGATTAATTTCTGTGCAAGAACCATATTGGACAAGTATATGAGGCTTTTGCAAGACTTTTTTCAAAGAGGTCAGTCGTAAAAATTGTTTGAATCTACCGGTGTGATCAGTCAGCTGCTGTTTCCCACAACATCTTGACTGTTGCTGCACTATTGCATACTAAATGTTCAGCATTTAGCTGAGTATTGATTCTCATGTATAGGTTTTTTTTTTACTGAATTTCCCATCATACTCAGCATTGGCTAGTTCACATTTCAATATCACTTGACAAGTCAGTTGACTCAAGCTGCAAACCTAACCTCTAGTTAAGCCAGCATAACTTGGCATTCATCAGTTTTGAAAGACTATGGTATCGTGCTCAATGCCGTATGCAAAGCACAAAGGCCAGGGTAGACTGTTATGGAGGATATGCTGTTACCCAAGCAGCAAATCCCCCCTCTCCAAGCCACTGAAATAGTTCAATGGAAAGGCAGAGCCAATACGATTGGATCCAGCTGGCGTCGCAGAGCTGGGTTAAGGACAGGAGCTCACCCTGTCTTGTGAGGACCTGGGTCTCGAACCCTGGCCTGCTGGTTAACAGGCAATAAGTCCTATGCTGACCTAGGGGGTATCACAAAACTGCCACATTCCTCGGGGAGCTGGGCCAGTGCACAGACATATGCCAACCTCCCCAGACCACCATGGTAAGATATACCCGGTGAGTTATGCTGGTCTAAATTGGTTAGGATTGTGCTCCTGTACAACCTGTACACTCCTGTACCTGACAATCATCCAGTAAACCAGTAAATCATACTAGGAAATCAAATGGCATACTTGCATATGTGAATATGTACAAATACTGGGGTGAAGACATAGGCAAGGGACAACTTGTAGATGAAAGATGCATACATAGATATATACAGGTTCAATCTTCTTATACATGGATTGTTTATACATGGATTTTACTCAACATGAATGGCTGCTGCAAATCACAGTTTAAAAACTGCTTTTCTACTATTGTAGAAAGGTAGTTATGCAAGCAATCATGCCATCCAGCTTCAGAAGGAACTGTAAATCATAAGCCTGTAAGGTCTTCACAAAATTGTTTCCATTTTGCCATCTGGTCTTCACACACTCCTCACCAAAACATGTATAGCACCACAACCTGCTACAACAGGTATAGCACCTTGTCACAGCCTGGTGTTCCATCTCCCATGCAGAAACACAACCACAGATTTTTCCTGCTTAGCTCTCCTGGCAGTACCATCCATCAGACCACATCTCAATACCATAAAACCACATTCTTAAGAGATTCTTAAGTCTCAACCATGCACCAATTCTCCCTGCAAATTGTGCCAGGAAGACCAGCTGGCAGGGGGGAAAACAGTCTAACGAGGGGGCATTTGCAGGGTAGAATCAGTAGGTGTGGGAGGTTAAGTATCCTCTATCCTTCTATATTTCTAATGCCTTCCAGTCTTTGCTTTATCTTGGCATACATGGGTTGAGAAGCATCATCCTTGAGCTGGTATTTTCAAGCAATACAAAAGACTAAATTTAAAGACAATTTCCTGGGAGTAAGACCCCTTGAACACAATGGGGCTTACTTTCGAGTGGACATGATTAGGATTGTGTTTACTATTCCCTAGCGGCCAGGTGCTTCTCTGGATATTCATCACGCTGAGTTCAGTAGGAACACAAGTTCCCAAGTAGGACTCACACACACGCACAAGCAAAAAGCAGATGATGTGATCATTTTGATCAAGTGGTTATCCTACTCCCAAGTAATTGCACCTAGGACTTGTTGGTGGTCAAACATTCAGAGTGGGGCCCAGTGAGACCATCCAGAATATTAGATAATGGCAATAATATGTTGTAAATTTTACCAGACTGTGTGGACACATTTTATGCCAGTAAAGGTTTTCTGTATGTATGTATTATATGCATGCAGCCTGGGCAAAGTGGTGCTCAGTGACTGGTGTCCTCAGTGACAAGAAGTTCAATGACCATCTTAAATCTAAGATCTACTGGATGGTCATCTGGCAGGTAGTGCTTTATGGAGCTGAATGCTGGCCAGCAACAAAAGAAACTGAATGTCGTATTAGTGCCATGCGGAACCTGCGGAGAATCAGTGGGGTCACTTGCTTTGACCACATACTCAACAATGACATCCGGAGGCCATATGACACTGTTTCTATCATCGATAAGATGAGAGAAGCTCGTCTCCAGTGGTACAGCCATGTTCTGTGTGCCAATAGGAAAACCATAGCATAGTTGACCCTAACCTCTTTCCTTTATCCAATGAAAAATATTTTACCCATGAGTTTATGCTGTCTTTAAAAATAAAGGGGAAAAAAACCTCACAAGTGTTACAAAGTTTAACACCCTATATTGTTTGGTACATAACATTTTTCCTGGATCTGCTTTGGGAGCAGTTCTTGGCATGGAGCTACCTTGAAGCTATCATCTGTCAAAATGTAAAATATTGAAAGGAGGCTGAAGACTTGAGCACATTAATTACAGCTCTTTATCAGCAGGTGCCAGGGGTGGAAGACGGGAGAGGGCACACAATTTGGCATCATTTACTTTTACTACAAGCTCTGTTTAGACTTCTAATCATCTATCACAGCTTTGTTATCTCGGCTTGGGAAGGGATTTGGCATAAAAAAGGCAGCCACGGTCAGCAGAGTGACCTCAGAAATATGAGTGGGAAAGGGAATGATGGAGGCCATATCCCAAGTCTGGGAAGGATTCTGTTTGAATTACCCTACAATCCAGAGAAACTACAGGAGCATGTAAGAGACACAACCAGCACAACTTACCCATCTCCTTGTTCCTCCAATGGAGTGGGGAGGCTGACACGTCTCTGCTCTGGCCTACCCCCTCCTGAATTGGCACAGAAGTGCCTTACAGCCAGAGCCTCTAAGAGAAATTTTTTGAGGCGGTACAAAACCCGTTTGGGGCCCTAAGACTTACAAAATTATTTTGAAATAAAAAAATTGAGGCTAATTAATATGCAACAAACTTCAACAAGTGCTCATTTACTGATCATATAAAACAGTGGTTCTCAACCTGGGGGTCGAACATACCTTTCACTGGGGTCGCCTAAAGACCCCTGGTGTAGGGGGCCAGGTGGGAAGACCCACAGAGGCAAGGCGGAAAGGATGGAGCCGATGGGAGACCTGAGGAGGGGCCTGTGTGCCTCAGGAAGAATGGGGTGTAAGGAGGCCGACGTGGAACCTGAGTGGGTCCTTGGAGATGGGAGGCATGGGGCGCCCAGTACACTCACCAGAGACAACAGGCTCCCATGGTTGCTGTGCGTGCGCTCCAGAAATCCTCAATGCGCCTGTGTGGGCCTCTGAGGGACCTGTCGCCACGTGTCCAGTGCCTTGAGCATTGAGCACACTGAGCGTTGAATGCGCCACTAGTTCTCCTCAGCGATCTCCTCTGTCTGGCGGGCGCCCTGCTTGTGGACCATTTTGGTCAGCCCTGCCCTTGTGGTCTACTTGGAATTAAGTCCCATGTAAATGTTGTTGAGCATGAGAGCTCAAGAGAGCGGAGAGAAAAGTGCATAAGATTGCAGCCTTGGAGCCCAATCCTATGCATGCCTACTCAGAAGTAATTCCCATTGAGTTCAGTGGGGTTTACTCCCAGGAAAGTGTGCATAGCACTGCAGCAGTAGAGCCTATGCATGTGAACTCAGAAGTAAGTCAATTGAGTTCAGTGGGACTGCCTCCAAGGAAAGTGCATAAGATTGCAGCCTTGGAGCCCAATCCTGTGCATGCCTACTCAGAAGTAATTCCTGGATGTAGAATGTGCATGATCCTATGAGCCTACTTAGGCTGCAATCCTAAACACAGCTTTCCTGTGAGTAAGACCCATTGCACACAATGTGTCTTACTTCTGATTAGATATGATTAGGATTGTGCTCTCAGTTTTCAATTTATGCCCTCTGGACTGGGGGTCCCCTGCATGGAAGGGAGTGCTGGGGAGAAAGTGGTACTCCAGACTTCTCCCTGGATGCAGAATGTGCATGATCCTATGAAGTCTACTTACATCCTGCATATCAGATATTTACATTACGATCAGTGATGGGATTCAAAGAAATTAACAATTGGTTCTCTGCCCATCTGGCAGCCACTTTTAAATGGCTATTTTTAAACTTTATATGTCCTATCTCTCGTTAACAACCGGTTCTATAGAGTAGGTGCGAACCTGCTGGAGCCCACCACTGATTACGATTCATAACAGTAGCAAAATTACAGTTATGAAGTAGCAATGAAAATAATTTTATGGTTGGGGGTCACCACAACATGAGGAACTGTATTAAAGGGTTGCGACTCACGGCATTAGGAAGGTTGAGAACCACTGAATAAAACATTATATTAAAACATACTGGTATTCAAGTAATGTGACAATATAAAATACAAAAATCTTATCAACGTGAAAATTAGAAAAAAAATTTAACAATTTAATAAGTACTTTTCTGGCTTTCTTATGTGCAAAATTTCTAATAACGCTATCAAAACAGAAGTAAAAAAACTTACAACGTTTGAAATTGTATGTGTGTATGCGTGTGTATGTATGTATGTATGTGTGCATGCATGTGTATATACGTATGTATACGTGTGTATGTGTGTTTGTATATATGTGTGTGCACATATACCATATTAATTTGTTAGTAACAAATACACAAATGGTCTTTCTGTCATGGGCTCCTCTGTAGCTCTTGAGCCCTGGAACAATGTACCTGCTGGACCCCCCTCTCACAGGCCCTGCTTACAGCATGTTTGTGACACCCCAGTCCATTTTTGTTGGACTAACCAGGGGTTTGGATTGCACTGTATAAATCTAACCACTGGTCTGACACTGACATTTATTCCTGGCCAAATGTGTATAGGATTGCAGCAGTCAAGAATTGAGACTTTCAGATGCAGGTTTTCTGGTAGTTGTCTGCATTCAGTCGCCGAATAACTCTTGATAAAATACAGATATTTCAACACAGTTTGTTTCATTGCAATTTGCATTAAATTATCTTTCCAGCGATATATAACATGATGGTATTATTTGAAATAACCAACTATTTTGGCCACTAGTGCTTGTTGCCCTTGTAAAGATTTTTGCCCAGGCCAATACACCTTTAGCCCCCTTTACCTATGCTACTGATTCAGCCAGCATTTTGAATTCCTCCTTATTCCCACAAAATACCCTAGAAGTTCTTAAAACCAGTGACAACTCAAAAGAACGACGTCTGTCAAAACTAATGAGTGCTAATCTAGCATATAAGAGATAACATAGCCAGTTTATGTGAAGAAGAAAAGAGGTACCTGACTTTAATACTGGCACCCAAATTTATCACATTTGAAAAACAATTTAATGCCATGATTTTGAGTGGGGAAAAATAGGATGTATGGGCCTTGCATAAAGAGCAGCTCCAGTACTGTAAATGCAACTCAGAAGAAAATACATTGAAACTAGAAGCTCTGAGATTATATTTTCTGGAAATTATTTTATTCCACTGTAAACGAACATTTTCTATTTTGTTTAGGTCTCAGTTGTTTGGATTCTCCACTTTGGGCCCTGTCTTATCCCCTGAAAAACCTTTTTGTAGAAAAAAAATCATTTCCTCATTGGCCGCATCTAACTCCCACCACATCTCTTCAAAACATACGATTGTGGACTGTGAAATGGATAATTTATTTATTTATTTAATTTATATCCCGCCTTTCCTCACCTGCAAGAGGGAGCTCAAGGCGGCTAACATCGGAAAGATAAAACACCATTAAAATAGACTTATAAATATAGATTAAAACATAATCAGAGGTGGGCAGATGCCGGTACAGGCCTACTCGCCCGAACCGGATCTTCCCCCTGGGCGGACGTTCGCGATCCGGTCACAGCCGCTGCTGCAAGAGCCGCGGAGACCGGTTCACCAGCGTCCG
This sequence comes from Cryptoblepharus egeriae, assembly GCA_030015325.1. Taxonomy (NCBI): domain Eukaryota; kingdom Metazoa; phylum Chordata; class Lepidosauria; order Squamata; family Scincidae; genus Cryptoblepharus; species Cryptoblepharus egeriae. The sequence goes on along the minus strand of JAREYC010000003.1, from coordinate 9,852,596 downwards.
CCAGCGCCGGGTCTCCTGGGGCTCGCCACCAGGAAGCTTCGTGCGCCTGCGTCCAGCTGGACGCAAGCGCACGAAGCGTCCTAGCTCTGAGCCCCAGGACACTTAGTGCGCCTGCGTCGAGCTGGATGCACGTGCACTGAGCGTCCTGAGGTTTGGTGCCAGGACCCTCAGCGCGCCTGCGTCCAGCTCGACCAGCTGGACGCAGGCGCACTAAGCGTCCTGGTGCCAAGGACGCTTCAGGGGACGCACTGCGCATGCGCCAAGTCTGGCGCATGTGCAGTGCGCCCTGGTTAGGGCCCGCCCCGCCCCTGACTCCGCCCCGACCCCTGACTTCTGGCCCCGCCCCCTGACTTCCGGCGAACCGGATCTTAAGGGAGGCTGGGCCCATCACTGAACATAATTAAAATACAATTAAAATACAATTAGATTAAAACTGAGCACAATTAAAACAGACTAAAAAAATTGTTAAAAACAATAAAATAGAACAATAAAAACTGCCCCCCAACCTCTGCCCCATTTAAAAGGCTTTTTTAAAAATAAAAGGTTTTCAGGCTCCGCCTGAAGCTCTGTGTTGAGGGAGTTTTCCTCAGTTCTAAGGGGAGGGAGTTCCAAAGCCAGGGTGCCACCACTGAGAAGACCCTGTCTCTGGCTGCCACACCTCTCACATCTCTTACTGGCAGCACAGTGAGTAGGGCCCCCTCAGATGACCTTAGGTGACGGGTCGGATTGTACAGAAGAAGGTGGTCCCTCAGATACCCTGGACCTTAGCCGTTTAGGGCTTTAAAGGTCAGGACCAGCACTTTGAATTCAGCCTGGAAATGAATGGGCAGCCAGTGTAGTCGCTGAAGCAGTGGCCAGACAGAGTCAAACCGACGAGCCCCAGCAACCACACGGGCCGCCACATTCTGGACTAGTTGAAGCTTCCGGACTGTCTTCAGAGGCAGCCCCACATAGAGCGCGTTACAGTAATCCAATCTTGATGTCACTAGGGCATGGGTCACCGTGGCCAGATCCGAGCGACTCAGGTATGGTTGCAGCTGGCGGATCAGCTGAAGCTGAGCAAAGGCTCCCCTGGCCACAGCCACCACCTGGGACTCCAGGAGCAGCTGCGAATCCAGGAGAACCCCCAAGCTGCCTAAGGTCAGGCTGCCAACTACAATAGCAGAGATCATGCATTATAGGTTTCCAGGAACACAATATGTACTCATTTTATTTTAGTTTTTAACTTTTATATCGAACTGGAAAATTTTAAGCAACTAGCAGCATACCAATAAAGTACTACTGACAAAAACTATAAAAATATATGAGAAAACCCACAATAACATGGTAGCATTAAAAATACAACACTGGCAACTTTCTTCTAAAATTCATTTGTGGGCCAGTGTCTGAACATCATTTTTTAGGCCTGGTACAGACTCAAAAAGCTGTTTTCCCTTCAGTTCTTTCAGTCTCCCTCCTTTCCCCCTCCACTCTCGTCGATTTTGTAAAACTGGAGCATGAGTGACATCACTACTCTCCAAAATTTTAGAAATCTTGATATTGCTGAATAAAATCTTCATTTTATACAGAATATCAATTGATATGTAAGTTAATACAGAATGCAATGAAACAACAGTGTTTAAATATCTCTATTCTATCAAAGGTTATAGCCAAAATAGCAGCAGGAGCAGGGTATTGGTACATAGCCGTGCTCGCTGTCCAGGATGTTGCCCTGTCTACTGTCTGGAAGGAAGTACATAATTGGGACAACACATTTGCCTCCTGTGCCAGTTGAGGACACAGACTCCCAATGGGATGCAATTAAGTCCCATAGAGTCCAAAGGGCCAGGGGTGGGTTGTATGGAGCAAGGACAGTTCAAATCATGTGCAATTCCTTTCTTCAAGGAATAGATAGGTGGTAGAGGAAAAGCAGACTTCTGTGTAAGCTCCTCTGCCATTACAATTCCTTTATTTGAAGAATACATCTACATAAAATCCTTAATTTGTGTGTTAGGGTGTCCGATACTATACTGTATTCAGCCACTAGGTGGAGTTGGAATTTAATGGAATCTCAACTTTGAGGAAGGCTAGAGTGAGAATAGAATAAGGGGGTAGTTGAGGAGAGCAATTAAGGAGAGATGTGGCAAAAGGGCAATTGATGGGGCAGTTGAGGAGAGCCATTGAGGAGGAAGGTGGCAAAAAGCCAGTTGAGATGCTTGAAAGGGTATGGGTTTTTTATTGTAGCTTTGCATGCAAAAGCTGTGGGCTATTACCAGTAATTAAACTGAAGAATTCCCAGGTACACAAGATTGCCTCCAGACATCATCTTTGCTCCAGAAATTGCATTTGCTCCTCATTACAACTAAAATAGGAATGAAGAAGCTGTGACCCACCAAGCTAAACTCGGCTCACTCAGGCTCAGGATCAAAACTTTGAATCAACATTAAAGATTGAGCATGGATAACTATTGGAAATATAATATAGGGTATTTTTATCCAGGCAAGCATTTAGCAACTGGGGATGCAACCATATTTTCACTGCTTAAAATTTTTTTTTTAATTTTTTTTACTCACCCAGGCTTTAAGAGCAGAGTTGATTAAGAGTCTAAATAAATAAAACCTGTTTATGGCTCTTCCAGACTATGCATCTATTTGCACTTGACTGTAGAGTAATCAATATGCTGGGATAAAGGCTCTGGGGTAATTCACTGCTGCAATCTGTAGAAGCTTGAAGACTAATTTGGTTTCCTTGAATTGTTTGCATGCAAGCAAGTTAAACATTGTGAGCCACCCTGACTCTCCACCCCCCACCGCAAAGCTATACCCCAGTTGGAGGAATCAGCTAGTTCCAATGCACAGACTCCATTATGAATTATGGAAAGCTATAGAATACCACTTTGGTGTATAAGTATTGCACAGTTGATTGATCGACAGTGCTTGGAACTTCAGATTTGTTTGGAGTGAGCCACAGATACTTACTGAGATGTTTGTGCATCACTCTGGAGATGTTTGTGTCAAGCTCCAGAAAGTTCTTCTGCTCCCCTAAGGTTGCCATATGTCCCCCCAAACAGGGACAGTACTGATTTTTGGGGATTGTTTTCACATACCGCCTGTCCCAATTTTGTGGAAGAGAATCATGGCAACCCTATGCTCCCTGCATACATTTTTTAACTTCTGATCTCTTGAAATCATTTGACAGCAGTGGCATAGCTAGAGGGGGTATAAAGCACTAAGTTTAGCAGGGAAACTTCACACCCCCTTCATAGCCACATCAGGTGATGGGAGCAAAATGGAGGTGAATGCTTGGCTCCAGTACACCTATCACAACATTGCAGGTTTTATAAAGAAATAGCAACACTTATATGAATTTCTAAAAAAGTCAGTCATCTCCTAAAGCTGGACCTACACATACCTTCCCCTTCCTCATTGTAAAAGACTTTGCTTTCTGAAAAATTGGGGATAGATTGATGGACCTTTGACTTATTTTCCTAGCCCTAGTTTAAACAAAGGCAGTTTCTGGCTGGCTGATCTATATCTATAGTTCCGCAGAGAAGCGTGCTTTAAATGTACTGACACATGCCCTTTGGACAATGTCCCTGTGCCAGTTCTTCCATGCTGAAGAAGTACTAGAACTATAATCTATATATATATATATATGAGAAAAGTCACTGACTGACTGACTGACTGACTCACTGACTCATCACCGCCCTGCCAAAACCGGTGGGCCTAGAAGCGTGAAGTTTGGCGTGGGTGTTCCTTCCGTGACGGAGGGGTGCACTAAGAACCGGTTTTCGGAAATTCCAACTGGAAGGGGGTGAAAAGGGGCGCAACACATTTTCCTCCCTATACTTTGCTTTGAGAATTGCTGAGTCATCAACATTCCACCCCAACTGCTGGGCCTGAAGCATGGAATTCTGGGAGTTCCTTCTGTCACCTGAACACCCACCAAGAACCATCTGGAGAAAGTTAACCCTTCAGGGGCTGAAAAGGGGGAAACATGTTTCTGTCCTATACTTAACATGGGAGACTGACCAACATCAGCCAATTCAGTGCTTGGTGCCTGGTGAACTGGGGGATGGTGTTCAGAGGAAAAGGTTGCATTGACGAGGATGCTGCGCATGGGGTGAAGTGGCGCATGGGGTGAAGTTGCGCATGGGGGAAAGATGCGCATGGGGAAAGTTGTGCATGGGGGAAGTTGCGCATGTAGGAAAGTTGCACATGGGGGAAGTTGCGCATGGGAGATGATGCGCATGGGGGGATGATGCGCATGGGGGAAGTTGCGCATGTAGGAAAGTTGCGCATGTAGGAAAGTTGCGCATGGGGATGATGCGCACAGGGGAATGTTGTACATGGGGGTAGGTTGCACATGGGTTGTTGATGCACCATGGAGGATGTTGTATGGGAAGTTACTCCCGCAACCCGGGTATGCCTTTTGCTAGTCTATATATATAAAAGAGAAAAGTCACTCACTGACTGACTCACTCACTGACTGACTCATCACCGCCCTGCCAAAACCGCTGGGCCTAGAAGCGTGAAATTTGGGGTGGGTGTTCATTCCGTGACAGAGTGGTGCACTAAGCTCATGTGGGTCGATGCACATGGGGAAAGTTGCGCCTGGGGGACTGATGTGCATGAACTGATGTGCATGGGGGGATGATGCGCATGGGGGGATGATGCACATGGGGATGAAGCTCATGTGGGTTGATGTGCATGGGGGACTGTTGCGCCTGGGGGACTGATGTGCATGGGGGACTGATGTGCATGGGGGGCAGTTGCGCATGGGGGATGGTGCGCATGGAGGGAAAATGCGCATGGAGGGAAAATGCGCATGGAGGGAAGTTGCACATGGGGGAAAGTTGCGCATGGCGGTATGATGCACATGGGGGGATGATGCACATGTGGGAAAGTTACGCATGGGGGAAGTTGTGCATGGGGGAAGTTGTGCATAGGGGAAGTTGTGCATGTAGGAAAGACTGATGTGCATGGGGAAAGTTGCGCATGGCGGTATGATGCGCATGGGGGATGATGCACATGGGGGAAGTTGCGCATGGGGGACTGATGCGCATGGGAGAAGTTGCGCATGGGGTGTTGATGCACATGGGGTGTTGATGCGCTGTGGGGGGATGGCGTATGGGGAAATGTTACTCCTGCAACGCGGGTACACTTTTCACTAGTTTCTAATGATCCAAATCAGACAGTTTTGTGATATGTTTACCTGTGCATGCACACATCAAAATGGGTTATCAAATTCCAACAGAATTATGAATCAATGAATTATCAATTTATTATGAATCACATATCAATTGATAATGAATTATCAATTCAGAGGGACAGAGTTAGACCTCGCTATCCCAGTCCAAAAATGACCCTGGATTGATGGATTCTCTGTAGCCCTTCTCTGTCCGTTCTCTCCCCTTTTCATGACACAGACTAATTGATCGCCTCTCCTACGGAGTCACAAAAGTTCCAAGTGGCGCAACCAGTGTTGGCTGAAAAACAATGATGCTCTTTGTACCTTATTTGCACTCGCCAGGTTTTCTGCTGTTGGAAAGAAACAGGATGGATGACCCCCAGGCCAGATATAGTTATGTCATGGTAATTAGTGGAGGGACTAATCAAAATTCTTTCCAATCAAGCTGCAAACCCAGCTGCAGGGGCAGGCTAGAAGTACAAATGTCTTTCACAGATTTTTCACATGATATGCCAAAGATCCGAAGTTCATCATATTTAAAAGATTCATAGCCAAATGCTTTTAATTAGCAAGGAGACCAAACTTGTTTTTCTTTATTTTGTGTTTAGCTTTCAAGGATGTTGAAAAGCCCATCACTTTAATCAGTGGCATCACTAGGGTTTGTGTCACCTGGTGTGGCAGGCTAGCACATCATCCCAATGATGGACCTCCTTCCACACAATGCATCATTGCCCTGTCCAGCCACTTCTTTTTGTTTGTTTGTTTGCTATAATTTTTATAGAGACATTTCAACAAGTTTTGTTTCATTGCATTCAGCATGAAAACATACATCAAATGATATATGATGATTTGGGCCATTAGTGGTGTCACCCCGCCCCCTGCCACCCGGGGGATCACCACTTGCTAAATGCACCTCTGGCAATGCCACTGCTTCTAACTGCAGACATATTCACATTGTTTCAATGTTTCAATGCTCTTCTCAGCATCTTTTTTTCCTTGTGCATCTTTGCCCACACTACCCTTTGTTTCATTTGCCCATGCTGCCCACTTACCCTGTTGGCTGTGGTGACCCTTTTGTTGTTTTGTCAATAATGTGTCATTCAGAGGTATAACAAGTTTGGAACCTGAGGGTCACCTGTCTCAGGTGCTATGCCATAGGGGGTGCATGACTGCCATGCACTGCTTACAGTTCTTCCAAAGAAGGGGATGCATGCTATGACGGCTTCATACCCTTGTTTCTTCTGCTGAAGAGGCAGCTTTTCAAGGTGAAATGGAAGAAACAGAAACATGAACCAAGCATTGCTCCTCTAGAAGAACCACAAGCAACACAGGGCAGTCACTTTTGGGTTATCCCTGGAGGAGGTTGTGCTGGGGGCTTTATGCCCCCTGTTCTAATGCCTGTGGAGGCTCACTCTTGAAGAGAGAACCAGCCTCCATTGCATCCCCCTCCAGGGAGAACCCAGAATGGACATCACCGTGTAATGTGCCATTATTTCCCTGGGTGCTGGTGTTTCTCGGTATGCCTCTGGTCACAAAGTTACAACCAGTGTAGTTGATCCCAAATGCTCATGAAAAGCCGATGTGGGATTAAGCAGCCGAGGCTGAAGGCAGAGAGGGCAAAACGCAAAAAGTAACTGATGCTGAGATGCATCTCAGGAAGGAGTCACCACTGTAAAGATCCCGATCTTTTCCTCCGACTTATGGCATTTTATAGGAAATTAGCTGGAAAAGTTGGATAGGATTAGACTTCAAGCCTTATCCATAAAAAGCAAGCATTTGAAAACTGAGAGGCAGCCTCTCCCCCCTTTCATCGTTTGGCTATCTGTAAAAATAAGTATAATAATTAATACATTAATAATAAAGTGGGTTCAAATTGCCTCATTTCTGCAGTCAATTTCAATATGATGCTTAGTCAGCCTACCATCCCAATCCTTTTCCTCAGAAACCCATAGCATGCAGCACCACCTACAGAGTGTCCACTGCACTGCGTGCTATTATGGGGGGTGTGTGACCAAATGGAAACACAACCTTTTGAGATTTTGTTTCACCCTTAGTCTACCAACTGTTTTTTGTAACACTCAGTACTTCCAGGGTCAAATCGACCCTGTACTATAGTTTTGTACATATAATGAATAAATGTTGCATCAAGTTTTAGTATGGAATCCTATAGGAAGTTAGTGTTGTGGTTTTTTAATGGAATTTATTATTGTTTGATAAGAAAATTATGACTTTTTATTGCTAATTAGACAGTTATAAATCCGAAATCATGAATTTTGTATCGCCGAGTACCGCCAAGGTCACATTGACCCTATACTATAGTTTGGTACATATAATGAATAAATGTTAATGAATAAATCATTTTATACTAATTTTACAGTAATTGTGAAATAATGTGAAATTATCAATTTGATTGTAATTTTAGCTAGCAAAACATTGAATAACCAGTGAAGAGCAACATGGGTCAGATTAACCCTGCCAGTATTCGATCCTATAATTTGAATTTACAGGAAAAAATGTAAGTCCAAAACATTCATGTTTTTGGATTCATAACTGTCTACTGGTAATTAGCAGAAAAAAGTCACAAGTTCTTGTCAAATAATGACAATAAATTCCATTAAAAAACTCAACACAAAATTCAGACTCTAGATAGTAGAGTCAGACTCTGATAGTAGTAAAATTCAGACTCTGTGACATAGATAGTACTCTAAGGGTTAACTTTCATCCCAGTAGGCTGTTTGGTCATCAGTGGGTCTCCACAGCTATTTTGCTGGGGTTAAATTCAAGGAGAGACATGTCGGGGAGGGAAAACAGGGGTACCATCCCACTATGTGCAACTGCTGCTGTAATCCACTGCTTTCTGCATTGGCATGGGAAAATAGATAGATAGATAGATAGATAGATAGATAGATAGATAGATAGATAGATAGATAGATAGATAGATAGATAGATAGATAGATATTCTTCATTATAGTTGAGAATTCAGTTTAAGTATTCATCTATTCTGGAATAAGGAACAACAAAGGTTTTTGTTCAAGGTCATCACGTATGACCTAGACTCATACAGTGTGTCAGTTCAAAGTGAATTTTATCAGTGTGTACCAATTGGATGCATTTCAAAGATTAACATAGTATAGATTTTAATCTGTGTAGTCACCCAAATAAATGAATATTCACATGTGTGATGTGCATTTTAAATAAATGCTGTTCAACTCCACTGCAATATTCTTTAATTAAGTACAGTCTACCAGGAAATGTTCGTTTTTCAACTGACAGCGTCCTCTGTGCACCCCCATATTCTTTTAAGGTTGCGATGGTTATGTTAATTGGTTTGCAACAAAGTACTGTTCTGGCTTTAATGCCACAGTTCAATAGCTTGCAACCAAAATGTTTCAGCTCATTTGCAAAGCTTTCATTTTTGTTAGATCAATTGGTCCTTTCCAAGCACAGGCAAACAAAGGAAAAAGAAGGGCCAAAAAGAGAAATACAAGCCCAAAAAGGGCTTGCAGGCAAATCCCATTGAATTATCATAAGCAGCCATAAGCAAAATCTGCCTTTCATTATTTCATGAATATTTCTTCTACATTGCTGGTATCACATGTTTGGGATCAGCATCCACGAAAGCAGTTTGACGTTGAGTATTTAATGATCACTGTGCATTGCAGGAGCATTGTTCTCCACAACTGCACATCATGTTCCCCATTCAAACCTACATAGAGTAATATAAATTAATTCTCCATAATCATTGCTGGTGCATCACACGCACACCGGGTTTAACTGCACAGTAATGTGCAGAACTGCAACGTCCAGGGATGACATTTTTGATGGGAAGATGAGGACATGTTAGCAGTACTAGCAAGTGAATATATGTAGTAAGTGTGGAGATGAATATACTTTTACTGCCTTGTGGTTTTTTGCCTGTTTGTAACAATGTTTGCAGCTCTTTCTTTGTCCTAGTATAATTCTTAACAGAAATTAGTTTGCTGTCCACAGGGAGACTGCTTTGTTTATAAATTTTTATGTTGCCTTTCCATAAGCTCACGGCTTAATCAGCTCAAGTCCAATTCCCTGTTTTCATTTTTAATTTTAATCATTTATTTTAAAAAAAAACCAGAGGAAACAAAGCAAAAAATATTAAAACATACATAAAATTATGAAAATTATAAGGCAAGTGCAGAACTCTAAATCCACCTTTTTTCAAACTCAAATCAGTTCTTACCATTTATCCAAAAAAATCTACAATCTTATTTTAAAATTCCAACAAAGAGGAAAAAAGGAGATAAAAATTATATAACAGTTATCTACTTATCATATCCATAATTAATTCGAGTCTGACAATGCAATCCTATGCATGTCTACACAGAGGTAAGTTCCATTGAGTTTAATGGAGTTTACTCCTAAGATATTGCTCTTAGGATTTCAGCCAAAATCTTTTTTTTCATGCAGAAACTCAATGAATCTTTTCCAATTGTCCATAAAGGTTTTAACTGACTTGCTCAGGTCTAATTCCTGTTGCCCATTCAGTATATTTTTCCACAACAGTGAAAATTTGGATTTTTAGAAGCAGAAAATCACCCTCCCTACATTGGATTGAGGTGGGCATCTCCTTTCATAAGTGGGGAGCATCATAAGGGTTACAGAATGAAGACAGGGGACGAAGGCAGGGGAATGAAATTCTAAAAAAAAGTCACATAGCTGGGGGACAGGAACCTTGGACTGGGTGGATGATAATGCCCCCTCTTCATCACTGTATCGTTCCTGCATATATGGATCACTCTTCCATGCATGCATGGATCTGGCCCTGAAACAGTTCAATTTGCAGCTGTACAGGAGTTAGCACAAGTGAGAGGACCCATATTGGAGCACTGTCACCTCCCCGGTGGAGATGGTGGAAAACTGGCACTCTACCACAGGGGGAATGGACACCCAACCCAGTCTAACTATGCTACTGAAAGCTTGACTTGAAATACTGAAAGCCTGAAATATTGATTTGATAAATTAATTTATCATCATAAGATCAGGTCAGATGATGAGGTTGTCCTGGTTCACACATGTATATTAGGTGTGGAATAATGGCAGGATGCCTACCTGTTCACATTCCACACCTGCCCTGCCCCAGTGCCACCACCAGACAGTCTTTCCTAGAAGAAAATTTGCCCATAGAGGCTCATCTAAGCTTCATTCCTCCCAGGAGGAGTTTTATGGAGCATACACACTTTCTTGGGTTTCTTTGATCACATCATTTAATCTGACATTTGGAGATGAAACACTGCAAGACTATAAAGTAGAGGCAACTTTAGTGGGTCCTTATCAAAGGAGATACTTAACAAGCAAGTCAGTGGTGGAGAGTGTTTCTAACCACTAAAATGAATCGAGCAGAGGCATGATTGTGATATATTGAATCTAGCAGGGAAAGTTTGGAACTGCAGAGAGGTTGATGGCAGATTTCAGATCAATATATTCCAATGAATACATTGTGGTTAAATTAATTAAAATGTTATAAATTAATTAAAATATATTGTTGTTAAATTAATTAAAATGTTTCTTTAAAGGTAAAAGTATCCCCCGCAGGTTATACTCTTGTTGTCTATTGAGCTCCCTGAATCATTTAGCGGGCCACAGTGAGACAAAGGAAGCAGAAGAATAGGGGTTTGTGGGGTGATCCAACAGGGTTCTTCTTATGCAAAACTTAGTGCTTGGCACTCCCTCTATCTATGCCACTGGATATGAGGTGTACGTGTCTGTGTGTGCATGTGAAACTATTTTTGAAACACTTTTAACACTTGGTTGCTGGGCCGCCATACGAGCAATAACAGTCCAAAGCTTCCTTGGAGTAATCACATGGTCTGGATTTTGCTCCTTCAACACTCTGCCAGACTTCCACATCTTTTATTTTTTAAAAGTTCATGCGCAAAAAATGGAGGGGACTAAAGACACCAAAATGTCACATACACCTATTTGCAGCTCTTCAAAAATGGGGTGTTACATGGCTCTTTCTGCAAACGTAATTTTAACTCCGATTCAAGACATCAGTGAGAATGGAAGAGCGGACTTCTTATTAGTGTGACCCAGAAGCTTCTGTGCAAAGAATTATGTTGACCTCCCTCTTTTACTCTTTCCAAATCTAATTAGGAGATAGAAACTTCTATTTAGTTAAAGCAGATATCCATAGCTGGAATTAAAATAGCCATGTGAAAAGAACATAACCTAAGATGCTAGTTATTATTACGATAAGTACAGAGGTGATGATTCTAAATTGTCCTATTGGGATGCCCACAAGATTGAACCATAAATGGCTTCAAGAAGGCTTTCATGAAAAGTCAGTGGAGAGTTCCTCAGGCAACATACAGCTCACTCTAAAGGTCTTTGCCTGACTAATTAACTCTTTCCATTTGAGGGATAGAAAGGACAAGCTCCCTATTTCATTGTATAGCCTTGTATGTGTTCTGATACCCACCAGCTCTGCCAAGATGTTCTTTCCTCTTAAGTAGCTTCTCATGCTCCTCAGTGCTATTATTTTGATGTCAACAATGCCATAGGATGCCAATTGAAAAAGGTCAACCATTTGACTCCTTTCTTTGTCCTGAAAGCTTTTGAACATGCTCAAACATGCTTTGGCATGATTCCTGAACATCTTACCCTCTATCATTGCTCTTATAGAGATGAACTTCAGAAAAGCTCAGCCTGGATATATATGTTCTGTGTCCCTTTGCCTAATAAACGTCCTGCCCAGTAGGGAACAAATTCTCCTTGGTTCACTTCAAAACTGGCTGAAGCAACAGTTGATTCCTCTGTGTCTCTGAAAAGCTGAACCAGTATCTGTGGTTGATGCCCAACTTCATTTTCAATCAAGGTGAGCTGAGACCTTCATTGAGCTGCCCAATCCTAAAAGCGTTTTATACCACCAGTATTCCAGCATCATAAGATGCTTTTTTTTACATGTACCAGAAGAACATGTTTGAAGCAGCAAACATCCAGCTCTGTGGATTGTGTGTAGACGTGGACAACCTCCCAATGCCAGGTGCAGGGGGACACCTGGTTGCAGGTGTCATATGTGCTCCCTGAGGCATCTGGTGGGCCGCTGTGTGATACAGGAAGCTGGACTAGATGGGCCTTTGGCCTGATCCAGTGGAGGCTCTTCTTATGTTCTTAATTGTTTTGATTAATCTGTACAAAGCCACTGATACCACTGGTCACAAAGCCTTGCCTTAAATTTTCCAGCATGTGTGGTGATAGTCTCATGGAATCAGGAACATACAAATAGTACTGCAAAATTGTGGCAGGTAAAAAAGACTGAGGGCGCAATCCAGAGTAACTACAGGGAGTCCTTGCTCTGGTGTAAGAACAATCTGCTCTGGATTGCAATATGAATTTCTCATAGGCTTTCACTAGGTGGTGCAGTAACTACGGGTACACGTAATGTCTCTTACGTGCTCCCGTAGTTACTCTGGATTGTAGGGCTACACTGCTAGTGACTGGCCAAGTTCTCTGATAAATGTTGAAAACTCATCCCAGATCAGATTGCGTGAGTGATGGTAGTGGGTGAGATCTTCCAGAACCATCTCTGGACCAGTGACAATAACAGATGAGGCACTTTCCATGATAAAAGAGATGAGGAGGCTGGTCACCACTTGATGATGCCACCACTACATGCCATTCCCCCCAGCACACTCTTGCCCAAATGATTCACCCCATAGCTCTCTTTAATCTTCTTTTTGATGTGTCAGACTTTTTGCTTTTTCCTTTTCTCCATACTGCGCTGCGATCCACTACATCTAAATAATCTCTCGGGCCACATCCTTGCTGCTTTTTTTATTGGCAGTATTTTTTCATGTTAATTGTGCAAGCTCTGTTTTGAAAATCTTCACCCATCTCTCGCTAGGCTGCTCAACAAGGAATATTTCTGCCGCCTGTGCAATTCCTGTGACATGTTTATGCTTTACCAGCTACTGTAAACTGCGGGACTTATTACACACTATTGAAAATCCAGCTGGCATGTTGCACTCTGAACACAGAAGTATTAGTGTCTTTTTCTGAAATAAATGTCCCGAGTATGGATTTTATTACATCTATTTAGAAGATCTTAAGAACCTTTAGAACTCAAACCATCAGAAAGTGGGGGACACCTATTGTATATGTGTTAGCATTAATTTTGTGAAACATTAAGTAAAAGTGCATCAGAAACTTTGGAAATGGTGAGGAAAGGTTACGGAAAAGTTGCGCTATGATCGGCACAAGTGTACCAATATCACAAGACCTTCAAAGAAGGACAAGAAGGCAATGAAGGTGAAAGGCAATCAGGATGCTCCTCTTCATCAAAAACAGAACAGAATGTAGATGTGGTGGGGTCTGTGGGGAGAAAAATGCACACTTTTCTCATGTTCAAATCCTGAGTCACAATTTCATGACTTAGTAATTGCTGTTTCCTCTGCAACATTCTGAGAGCGACCCCTTAATCACATTTTCGAACAGATCTCACCCCATCCACATTCTGTTCCGTTTGAACCAAGTGGGGCAACCTGATGGTTGTTTGTCTCCAATGCTTCCTCATGTTTAAATATTTTTAATGGGCTTCAGGACATAATGCTAAAGAAGGGAATAGCTTTGGGGGAGGGAACTGGCCTCTTTGGTGCAGGGTGCCACCCGGTTCCATTCTATCCCCCATGCTATTTAACATCTACATGAAGCTGCTGGGAGAGGTCATCTGGAGGTTTGGAGTGAAGTGTCATCAGTACGCTGATGACACCCAGCTCTATCTCTCCTTTCCTCCTGAGTCCAAGGAGGCAGTTGAAGTCCTAACTCGTTGTCTGGAGGCATGGGGGACTGGATGAGGGTGAACAAGCTGAGATTAAATCCTGACAAGACAGAGGTTCTCCTGGTCCGGAAGTCCTCGACTCGGGTATTGGAATATCATCCTGTTCTGGATGGGGTTGCACTCCTCCTGAAGGAGCAGGTTCGCAGCTTGGGGGTTCTCCTGGATTCGCAGCTGCTCCTGGAGTCCCAGGTGGCGGCTGTGGCCAGGGGAGGCTTTGCTCAGCTTCAGCTGATCCACCAGCTGCAACCATACCTGAGTCGCTCAGATCTGGCCACGGTGACCCATGCCCTAGTGACATCAAGATTGGATTACTGTAACGCGCTCTACGTGGGGCTGCCTCTGAAGACGGTCCAGAAGGTTCAGTTAGTTCAGAATGTGGCGGCCTGTGTGGTTGCTGGGGCTCGTCGGTTCGACTCTGTCGGGCCACTGCTTCAGCGACTACAATGGCTGCCCATTCGTTTCTGGGCTGAATTCAAAGTGCTGGTCCTGACCTTTAAAGCCCTAAACGGCTTGGGTCCAGGGTATCTGAGGGACCGCCTTCTTCTGTACAATCCGACCCATCACCTAAAGGTCATCTGAAGGGGCCCTACTGACTGTGCCGCCACTAAGAGATATGAGAGGTGTGGCGGCCAGAGATAGGGCCTTCTCGGTGGTGGCACCCCGGCTTTGGAACTCCCTCCCCTTAGAACTGAGGAAAGCTCCCTCAACACAGAGCTTCAGGCAGAGCCTTAAAACCTTTTATTTTAAAAAAGCTTTTTAGGGGCCAGAGGTTGTGGGGCTCTTGTTTTACTGTTTTTAATCTATGTTGTTTTTAGCTGAATGTTTTAATTGTTTTTAATCAAATTGTTCTATTTTTTTTAATTATGTTTTATGGCAGCTGCCTTGAGTCTGGCTAATTTGCCTGAGAAAGGCAGGATATAAATTTTTAAAATAAATAAAATAAATAAACATCAAACAAAAGTGATGCTGAATTGAAAGTTCTCTAAAGATTTGTGCAAAATATTATGTGCAAAATATTGAAGAGCCAAAATGCTGCTGAAAGGTTTTTTTTCTTATCTGCTGCTCTTTTTATTGTAGACCTGTTAGCATTCCTTTTGGTTGGTAACGACTACAATTTTTGCACCAACATCTCCTCCTTGGATCATAACTATATTATAGCATGGGTTGTTCTAAGGGGAATTCTGGGGAGAAAATTTGTTACTACCAGCTGCCAAGAGGGATGTTTTCATCACTGTTGGAAAAGCTTGTTTTTTCTCTCTGGAAAGGTGCCAAAATCTGACTTTTCAAAGTCCGACTTTCACCGTCACTAACAAGCGTGTTCAATTGAGTGGCTGCATGAAATTTGGGTTCGATCTTAATACAAGAATGAAAGTATGAAGTTTTGTTTTGGCACCATAGGACTCTTGCATAGCAAATAATGGCCTACCTAGAGTTTACAATGTTTAGCTGTCATCTATGTCCATGTGGTGGCACTTCCAGTGCACCACCAGTAACTATTTTGCAACTGCCACTGCAAATAGTGCTGGTTTTAGTGGCCTGATGCTGCAGCCTGCAGGAGGACCAGCAGAATGGCTGATGAAGATATGAGAATGTCTGTTTAGGCAGAGGAGGCTGAACCCAAAGCTGAACTCCCTTGCTGTGTGAAGCTATATGATTGCCCCCATATGATGCATCATGTGCTGTGTTGATGCAGCAGGGAGGTGTTTAATGGGGATTTGACTTAACTAAGGTTGCCATATGCCCCTGAAAACTGGGAGTGTACCTGTTCACATTGCGTTCACATATTGGGAGTGTCCCGTGAGATTGTGTTCACATACTGGCAAGTTTGATAGGGAGTCCTGTCCTGCTTTTGTGGAAAAGAATTATGGCAACCTTGGCTGTAACAAAAAAAGCAGGCCTCCGTCAGCCTTGGAAGACTATGGTATCGTGCTTGGCGCTGCACAGAGACGGTAAAGGACACGGCACACTGAAAATGCTATATACACGAAAGGAGATACCAGCATAACTCTTTAATTTAATGTCCTCTTAAGCTACAAAGTTTTGCATGTTGGAAAAAATATTCTCCAAATCCAGGTAAAGGTGCAGATCTGCAACTACTGTCTCAGTTAAGTGATAGAGGGGCTTAAATAGGAATTCTCACCCCCCCCCCACCTCCCCAGGTATTTAGCTATCAAGAGACCATTTCATGTCTGAGAGCACCACCATGTGGTGACATGAGGCAAGCTCAGGCACCAGGGGAATCAAAGACTTGCTGGTGCTTTGTCATTCAGGGAAGCAGTGTTCTCAGTGGCGCAGCTAATGATCATGTACCCTGGTGTAAAATTCAAAATGTTGAATTTTTTGAATTTTTTTTAGGAAAAAAAATTTGGGGAAACCCCACATCCTCCGCCCACCCCCTGAGCAACTCTCCACCCTTTGCTCTGCTGCCTCCTCCCAGTTAGTTACATAGCTAAGGCAAATAGCTGCTAATTGGAGTCAAGAAAATTTGGTTTCCCTTCCCACAAACAAGAAATATATACAACAAATCATATATATAGCATATAGCAAATCAAATTTAATTAAGGAAATTAATAAAAAGAGTGCCCCGTATTCTCTACCTGCTAAATACAAGAGGAGTAGCACTTAGCAATGCCTCTTTACCCACTAAGGAGGAAGAACTGTATTACAGTAAAATCTTGGATTGAGAGTAACATGGACTGAGAGTGTTTTGCAAGACAAGCAAACACTTCCAATAAATTTTGAGTTGCAATATGTAAGTGATGTCTTGTAAAACAAGAAAAAAGTCCCAGCTGCCATATGGCCTCCCAAATGGTGCTTTGTGGGTATTGAATCACTTCCATGTTTATTTGGATGTTTAGCTCTTGGGATTGCTGCAGTATCTGATGCTGGTTTTTGGAATTTTACTACAGAGCAATGGTTTTCAAACTTTTTGGCACTGGGACCCACTTTTTAAAGCAACTTTCTTTTGGAAGCCACTTAACTTTAAAAGACTTTTTAAAAAGGACGGGAAGTAGGTGGGATGGGGAGTGGATGGGCCGAGGGTGGGAAGGAGGGGAGCAGGAGGCAGAGTTCTGACACTTACGTCAGATCCAAACTCCACTTCCCAGTTCCAAACTTCTGCTTCCAAAGGTGGCCTAAGTCTGAGTAGACCCATTGGGGCTAATACTGCCTTACTGAAGACAAGGGGACAAGCCTCCCCTTCACTGCGGTAGTGCAGAAGTCCCTAAACATGTTTTCCAGCCTGTCTGTTTTAGCACATGTTAGGATTGTGTTGCACATTTCACATTCCATAGGGCTCAATATATATCAGTAAAATTATATTATTTACACACAGCCCAATCCTATGCACTATCAGTGGCTATTCTGGGAGCAAAATGGGACCGACATTTTGGTACATGAAGAGTATCCCCTCCATTTGTTGTCAGACTTTCCTGGAGCAATGGGGTAAAATTGAATGGGGTGGGAGAGGGTAAAATGTGTGGGGTAAAATTGTGTGGGTAAAATTTGGTGGGAGGATATAAATCCAGCACCAGATGGCACACTCTATGGAGCTGGTACAGGTCCAAAGAGACTCATTGTGCAATGGAAGATTTTAAAAAAGGATTTAAATCAAAATACTGAAGCATCATGATCTGTCTCTCACAATCACCGTCTTTGTGTGGGTTGCAGCAAGAATGACCTCTCCCCGGTTCATTCCCAGTTTCCTTATATGTGCTGGAAGGTACTGTCCAGTGACTAAGCCAGGGTGGTGCAGAGGATGCAGTTGCAGTGGGTTACCAGCTTTAGGGGGGCTACAAACTGAGCTTGACACTAGTGGCTAAATTTTTTTTTTTAATTGGCTATGAATAAATGATAATATAATCATGTTATATACTGTTGAAAGGTAATTTAATGCAATTTAAAGGTAATGAATTGATAAAGCTTTTGCATTGCACAGTCCATTGCCACATCTCTAGCCTGCTGGAAACCTTCAGCATCCACGACACGACTCAGGCTGCTGTTCTTAAGACACTTTTCTGGGAGTAAGAGCTATTGAACACAATGAGGCTTACTTTTGAGTAGACATGGTTAGAATTGTGCTCTCAATCTGTCTGGTGCTTACAAAACACACACATGCTTGCTCACAAAATTGGTGGCCCTAATAAAGAGCTGCTGCTCAGACTTCCTTGATATAAAGTCCTGAATGCATTCCTCCCCGTCGGAAGCTCCGCACTGCACTTTTTCATAAAATACACTGACGTCTCCCCCTTTTTCCTTTTGGATCTCACTCATTAACTACCTAAGCAACAACAGCTCAAAACTCTTAAACATCCTTATACAAATTGAGGCTTGGCAGTTATGAAAAATACCAACAAAGATCTTGAATTTAACCCTGATGTAACTTCTCCAACCAAATCAGAATGTTAATGCATAGCAAATGTATAATTGTGAATTGCATCTGGTCATGTGCTTGCCTTTTTATTAATATTGCTCTTTCTTCCCCTCTTTTTTTGTTTTGTCTCTCTCATTTAAATTATATGATCCCAGTGGTATAGCTAGAGGGGGTGAAAGAAACTGATTCTTGCAGAGAGACTCACGACGTGTGCAACAGGCATAAGATTGGCTGCAAAGAAGGAGGATCCTTTAAATACTGCTGTGCAGCCCCCTGCAAGACTTAGTGCATTGACCCCCTCTGGTTTTCAATTGCAAGTTCATGATGCAGTTAATTCATAATGCAATTAGCTAATTCATAAGATCATTACCATTAGGTGGCACCAAACCACTTTGAAATGTACCTTTCAGTTGCATTCCACTATATAGAGGACTCTAAATTGCATATTTAACTATACTGAGGATCAAGACAACTTATTTGCCCTTTATTACTTCTTACAGAAGATAATTCCTGCTAAACTGGCCTTTTTGTGACAGATTTTTGTGCCTGTGATAGAATCATGCCTGGTCAGTGGAGTAGCAAGAGGGGGTGCAGAGTCTACATTTTGCAGGGAGGCCCAAACAGCATTTACGGTGCTTGCTGATGACATAATTAAACAGGGAGTGATATCATTAAATAATTGGTGGCAAGAAATTAGCACTTTGTTCTCATAGAAACACATTAGCTGCAAATGACAAAAGAGAAACATGTGCTTTTTCTATTTTTAAAATATAGTAAAGCCCAACAATAATTTTGGGGGAGCAGATAAATTGTTTCTGGTGGCTGCATTTGGTCCTGCTCTGGGCCAGGGTGTCAAATATAAGGTCCAGTAGCCAAATTTATCTCCTTATATGTTGCAGGTAAATCTTCCAAAGCAAGCCTTTGAACTTTGCTGTGAATCTTGTCCACACTCCGGCCAATGTTCCTTCATCAAAATCTCATCACCCCCCTCTTGCAACCTGAAATGGTGCCTTTATGGAAGGAAGATGGAGAAAGTGCTAGAATTATGTTTGACATATGCAACAGCTGGGCTCCGTCAGTGATTTCCAAGCTCCCTTCTTGCAATTTGGATAACTATTTCACATTGTTTACTATCCAATTGTTCTGCTTCTCCTTCCTGTAAAAAGAGGACTGCTTTTCAAAACTCACACCACTTTGTACACAACACATGGCTACGGGTGTCAATTCAACTCAAGTGTGCATTACTTTCACATCAGATTAGATTCCAGGCTACCGAATCTTGCCAGAGCTATCTCTTCATTGGGTTTTGGATTATGTAGGAAATGTGCCGGTCCCAACGGACAGCATTCACCTTGGCCACACTAACTGATGATAACAAACCGGATTTTCATTGCATTATTTTTTTCACCCATTCTTGGCTTGCATAAATAACAGCTGCTGAAAGGAAAACAGCTTTTTAGCTGTGCTTCCTTGCATTTTTCCTTGCGAGACACCAAGAGATTTAATAGTCTTGAGGGTAACCCACACCATACCAACAGCTGCTGCCTGTAGCCTTCTTAGTTATCACATCAGTGACTTCACTGGAAAGAGAAAAGTGATCTTTCAACATGTTCACAAATGCAGAAATGTAAAAAATAAGAAGCTTTCCCAGTTTCTGGGAAATAAAAACTTTCCTGCCCACCCCCCTTAAACAACATGTACAGTTGCATAGCATAATGAATATTGCAGCTCAGTGATTATTCTTAAAATGGGTACAACAGGGGTCAAAAGGTAGATCAGGACCAATTGTTAGCATGACAGATTATTTGCAGGGCTTTTGACTTCAACGTAGTTAGGGGGAACATATGCTATAATAAAAAATAAAAGGAGGAAAATCCCATCCAAAATGTAGGGGAAGAAATATGTAGGGCATGACAAAATAAAAGCTGAAAATATGTATAGCACGCACACACACACACACACACACACACACACACACACACACACACACACAAACACACAGAGCAGGTCCCCTATTTACCAATGAGTTCTGTTCCAGAAGCTTGATTGTAAGTTGAAATGTCCATAAGTCTAACACCACTGATGCAAATGTTTCACCCAGTTTGACCTTAAATTTTGCAGACATGTAGAGAGTTACTATCTTGAAGGATGTTTGTGTGTGTGTGTATATGTATATATGTATATATATATATATATATATATATATATATATATATATATATATATATATATATATATATATATATATATATATATATGTATATCTATCTATCTATCTATCTATCTATCTATCTATCTATATATATATATATATATATATATCTGTGTGTGTGTGTAAGCGCTTAATTTGTTATATAAAATTTATGACTTACAAGAAGGCTACATGCTGCCCACTTACAAGGAAAAGGGGAACATTGACTTTTTGTCGAGGACACCAAGCTAAAATCCACAGCATGTCTTGAGAAAAGGGGACATAATGGTCACCCTGAACACAATCCAGATCTGAAAATGCATTTTAGGTACAGGTTTAACCTATTTATATGCGAATTATTCATACGCAATTTTGTCTCAAAGAGAATAAGGTTGGCTCTTTAAATAATGTCTCTTTAGCAGTTAATGATTAGAAACAGCTTGTTTGCTCTGGTAAAAGGGTAGGCAATAAATCTACCACTCTGTGTCTGCATAAGGATCAGGTTTCAAGGTAGGACCCCTAGGCTGAAAGGACTCATCCCTTTCCAGGCAATGATAATTCCCACCCATTTGCATCCGAAACTGAGTGTTTTTAAACCAGGGAAAAAGGAAACTGATTCATTGTCTCCTGAATCCTAATTAGTTAATTACCATGGTAAATAATTGCTTTTGTATAATGTGGAAATAGCTATTCATGGGAACCAAATGTCCCAGTTGGGGAGTCTCTACCTGTAATTTCAAAAGGGAATAAATAAAGCAGCATAAAGAGCCATACCCTACCATCCAGAGTAATGTAAGAGACATTGTGTGCACCCGTAGTTACTGCACCACTGAGTGAAAACCTATGGGAAATTCATATTACAATCCGGAGTAAATTGTTCTTACACCACAGCAAGAACTCCCCATAGTTACTCTGGATTTTGCCCAATCCTAGCAAGAGTGTATTAAAGTCACTTTTGGGATAAAATGAGCTTTGTAGAACTTCTGGCCTGGTTGGAAAGTCAAAATCAAAAGGTTGGGGCAGGTCAGTTTCCCCAAATTTGTACTTCAACACATTCACTGTCTGCACTTTTTGGTGAGAACAGAGTGCATGAATTTCCCCACCCACTAGGATTTACCCATTCATTAAAATGGAGTCCACAGCATCACGTGTGGCTTTTTTAACTGGAGCATGTGTTACTATATATTTTACAACCTTTATTTTTTGTGTTAGCAAAGGTTTGTAACAGGAAGGGGGTAACCATTCCCCAAACAGATTTCTAAGAAGTATAAGATGTACTTTCCTGAACATGGTTATTGTGTCAGCCATGCTTGCCCTTTTGGTTTCAAGATGAGAGAGATGTGCAGGCTTCTAAAGGTTAGCACACCAGTTGCGTACTGAAACTCATGGCTGGAGACCTTAGGCAAGGTGGAATTTGAGGTGTTATTGACCACTGCCTACCCACTTAGAGAATAATCAGCCCATGAAAAATTATCACCAAAGATCAGAGCTTCTTTATACACATATTTTTTTCTCCATCGGAGGTTCTGGAATGTAACCCTAGTGGATAACAAGTGACACCAGTAATGTTATATGATGATACAATCCAGCACAGGATTAGTTATGCTTAATTCCCGTTGATTTCAAGGAATTGGATAGCCTGATCCTGTGTCAGTTTACTTGGAAGCAAGTCCTACTGAGCTATCTATGACATGTAGGTGGCACTGCGCCAGTGGATTGTGTGCTGCTCCTGTGCAAGTTGGTGAAAGGGGCCTGTGCCAGTGCAGCACCACAAAGAGATGCAGTGGCGTAATTGCACCAATGTTTCAGGCGCAGAAGGAGCGTGACAGGGTATAGTGAGGGTGTAGCACTTTTGTGATACCCCAGGCCAGCCCAGGACTTAGCATTGAACTATTACTGGAGCCCAGGAGATTTCATGTTCCCATGTTTAAATTGTACTAATACTGCTACATGATGATCCTTAAGGAGAAGACATGGGCAATATTTCCACTACATTTTCTATCCGCTTTCAATGCCGTTTTTATTTCCCGTGCATTCAGGGAGATGGGGTTGGCATAGGATGGGAGTATAGTTTCTTAAGGAATCTGAAAGCTATTAGTGCTACCTTTAACCTATTAACACACTCAGTCTCCAGAATATACCCTCGTATAAAGAGAATAGAAGTGCACTGGAAGTGGATTAAATCTAGATACACAATCCTGGATAGTCTATATAGTATATAGTGAATGGATAGTATATAAACTGATATATCCAAAATTATTGTGCACTAATTTTATTTGCACTTTATAGTTTGATTAGACATAGCTTGGGCCCTGTGGTTTTTACCATCTGGCTCCCTCTTCACTTTATGACTCAATGTCATGGGCACATGGAAGATGTCAGGGCCCAGCAAAAATGCCCTAGACCCACAACAGGTGACACCCCCCGGACACATGTATAAAAGTTTGATTTGTAAAGCTTTCATTGTTTCTGCTGTTGTTTGAAACATTTTCCTCCTTCCTTATTTTACAAAACATTTACCCACGAATACAATCCAGAGTAACTACAGGAAGATGTAAGAGGCACTTACTCTGGATTGCTGTATGCATTTCCCATAGGTTTCCCATGTGTGGCACTGTAACTACATCGGTGTGGCACTGTAACTGCATCGGTGTAAATGGTCCTGTAGTTACTCTGGATTGTAGCCTAGACTGCCTACAGTGTGTGGGGGGGGGGGGGGAAGGAGAGGGAAGCCTCAAAGTGGGAGGTTGGTAGATGTTGAAACATAGCCAGGTAATTCAAAATGGCAGGTGGGGAAATTGGATGCAAAAGTGAGCAAATTGTATTTGAAATGTAGATGAAATTGATAAAGATAAATATTTCAACTTGTTCTGACTGCTGGGAATACTTGTGGAAATTGTATAAATTATTACCAGGAAGTGTTCAACACAAACTATCGACAAAATGACTGCTGTTAGAAGACGGGGGCACAATCCTAAGCAATATCAGCCAGCATAACTCACCTAGCATATTTTTCTGTGGTGGTTTGGGGAGGTTGACATATGTCTGTGCATTGGCCTAACCCTCCCCCCAGGGTGGACAGAAGTGCCTTATGGTGCTTTTGTGGCACCCCCAGGTCAGCACAGGACTTATGCTGGGGCTTAGGCCAGCCTAACTGGACGTTAGGATTGCACCCTGGGTGGCTGATAAGGAGAGGTGTCTTCAACTGTAAAGCCTTCTGCAAACAGCTGGTGAGTTTCATTATTGTCTGGAGCACCTGTGGTCTAGACCTGTGGTTCCCTTGAAAGCTGGGAGATGTGGTTGGTGGCAAGGCAGGTGAGGCAGTGCCTCCCCACCAAAGTCCTTCAAAAAGCAGCCATGTGAGGCACCCAAGCACTCACAACCCACATGCCACAGAATCCATGCAAAAACCTGCCACCCTAAAGTGGCTTCACTGAGGTGTGTGCAAAGATCTATGGCTGCAGTCCTAAGCTCCACTTAGGCCAACCTAAGTCCTAGCACAACTCCTGTGCTGGCCTGAGAGTGTCACAAAAGTGCCATAAGACACTTCTGTGCCACTCCTGGGGGAGGTTTAGGCCAGTGCACAGACATGTGCTTGCCTCCCTATAACACCATGGGAATGAGAAGACTGATGAGTTGTGCAGGCCTAGGTTAGGATTGCCCCCCACGTTTTGCAGGCAAGCAACCCCAGCCCCCTTTAAAACCATTCCAGCTGGGGGTAGTAAAACAGAGGGAGATGCTCTGAATGGTGTTGAAGCGGTGAGGGGGCCACTTGCAAGTTGTGATGAGTTATGGTGAGTTGTCTACCTACTTATTCTACTATATCACTGCCACCCTATGCATTTCATAGGATTATAGCCCTAATGTCGTGCCACAGACCGTGAGTCAAGGGAGCTGCCAGTTGAGAATGCTTGAGAACCTCCAGTCCAGACAAAAACCTCACTAGGAACATCTCACATTATACCGCAACGTCTCACTAATTCTTAAAAGAGTTTGAACTAAGTGGGACATGTACACTTATGGCACATGGACTGTGCACCTGTTCTCTGCCATTGGCCAAGGTGCTCTGATGTGGTGATGTGTTGGAAAACATTTTCACTGATCAAAGGGTCTCTGGAGGGAAGTGAGAATGCAATTCAATGGGGAAAAACCATGATCAAGGTTTAGGATTCAATGGGGAAAAATCATGATCAGCGCCCAAAATCATGATCATAACCAGCTCAGAAGGGGCTGAGCTGGAGTGAGGAAGAGAGAGAAGGAAGGGAACAATATGAGACAGGCTGGTGGAAAAAAGTTAAGAAGGTTTATGGTTTGATTTGAACCAGACAGCCAAGCCCAGCAGTGGTTGGTGTAAGATATTCCTTCTGTTTCTCCTCATTCATCACACAAGGAAGCTCTTCCAGCTTCCCACTAAAATGCTTAGGCTGAAAAATGGTCATCAGGGGAATAATTATGGCATGCCACATGCCACCGGTGTTTATTTATTTTTAAGAAAGTTACTGCTATCAATATGTACACTGACCTTGCCAGTCATTATCGGGGACATACCTCAGCTCATCTGACAGATGAAAAATTCTTGTCGTGTTTAACTGCTGAAACTTTGCCTTACAGCTTTGGGGGCCTTGATGATCAATAAACACACAGGCATTCCTGAACCTGAACCCTGTTATTACTTAAGAATCTCAGGTCACTCCAAAACCTGTCATAGGTAGCAAACAAATGAATAAAGTTGGGGTCCCTCGGGGCAGACGAACAGGAAGAGCGAAGCAAAGGAAGTCAAATATTTAACACCCCGTTCTCATCTTCATTCAGATGGCTCATGAATCATTCACAGTAGGGCACGGGGAAGGTTTCAGAGTTCAGTCTACGCACGTTCCTTTGCTATTGCAGAGATCAACCAAGAGTGCCCCTTTCCCTACACCTTTCTTGTGCTGACTCCATGTGTCTTCAGGAGACGTACAGGCTGCTGACAGGTCTCCATGATGTCTTCTCCTGGAGTCTTTCTCAAAGGTCAACCAGGATCATTTGTGGAGATTTTGCAAGACTTCCATGTTCCATCCACAGTTTTTTTCCCCCAAGGTCATATCCACAAGGGAAGATTTTCATTTTCTACATGCTAGGAAACTGTGCTTGCAATGCTTAACTGTAACCGGTGGCATAGCTAGAAGGGGTGCAAATCATTACGTTTTGCAGGAAGCCTCACCGTAGTGTGTAAGGGAGACTTTTACTTCAGAGCCAGGCATTCCCACCACCCTGGAATGGGACTATAGGGGAGGGGGAGACACCAATTGAGAGTGGCAGTGCAATCCTAACCCTCCCCAGGTAAGCCAGAGAAAGTCACTTGCACCCACCTGGGGATGTAGCAAAAGTGCCATTCTATGCTATTCCTAAAGGGGTTGGGCTGGTGCATGGATGTGCACCAGCTTTCCCTTACCATTGAGATGGTGCAGTTGAGGTGTACTACTGAGCACAAGAGGACAAGAGGATCTGCAATCCAGAGCACTTATTTGGTCTGAGCAATTCCCTTGTGTCAGTCCAGGAAATGTACCATAAATTACACCTGGAGGGCATTGCAAGGCAAACATAAAGACACGCTTAGCTCAACAGTGTGCAGTGGCAGAATATCCAATAATGCCCACTGTAGGCTGCTAACATCATGGTTCCTAGCCCCTTGGCAGCTGTTGGTGATAAATATGAGACTACTAAAGTCTCCTGATGCCCTTCCATAAGGGTTTTAAACTTCTTTAATACAGCCAAGAATTGTTACTTATTGCTTCCAAGGCAGTGATTTTCAACCAGAGACCCAGGTGACACGCACAGGCCAAAATTTAAAAAAAACTTTCCAAATACTGCCATTGTGTTATATATTGATTAATGTATGATTTCATGCTGAATACGAAGAAAGAAACCACATTGAAATATCTCTGTCTAACAAAAATTATAGCCAAAAAACTAGTAGGGACAGGGCAATGGGTCATCATAACACCCACCATATGGGACATTGCCAACTCCACTGCATGGGAGAAGTTTCATCATAAGGCTGACATGCTGGCTTCCACCTCTAAGAGTGACACAAACCTTAATAACACCACTGGTAGGACGATTGGGGGGTGTGAGCCCCCACGCCACCAATAGTGCAGGGTGCCTCGTCAATGATTAGAAAACTATTGTTGTGCCTTAATAATTTTAGTTCCTTGTCAGTGTGCCATGAGATAAAAAAGATTGAAAATTAGTATTGTAAGGAGTATCTCTTACCTCCATCTTTATCCCTACAATCCAGAGTAACTACGGGAAGACGTAAGAGGCACTTACTCTGGATTGCTCTATGCGTTTCCCATAGGTTTCCCAAAGGTGGCACCATAACTACAGTGCAAAAGTTCCCATCGGGGGAAAAGGTCCCATAGGTACTCTGGATTGAAGCCATAGACTGCTTTCCTTAGGGCTATACTTTGCATGCCCTTTATAGAATTTCCCCTCAATAGTGTTGGAACTGAGGGCACAGTCTTAACCAATTTAAGTCAGCACAATTCGACTGTCTCCCCTTTTCTGTGGTGGTGTGGGGAGGCCAGCACATGCACGTATATGTGCCCTGCCCTATCCCAACCCCCCCCCCCACAGGACTGGTACAGAAGTGTCACATATGTGACACCCCCAGGCCTGCACAGGACTTGTGCCAGGTCTCCATCAGGTTTAGGACTGCTTATTTTAAGAGAGTGGATCTCTTGTTCAAGCCTCCTGTTTTGTTCTTGAGCACTTTAAATGCTGATGAATCTTAATGCATGCCTCACTGCCAAATCACATAGACATGGTATTAGCTTTGACACAGGATCTCCATCCCTTATTGCTTCTGCACTAATGTGCACATGCTATGTGCATTTTAAAAAGCACTGCTAGGAAAAGTGGAAGCATTTGATGGGGAAGATCCAGAGCCATGACTGTGGTTGCTGCCCTACACCAACCCCTTCCACAAGCCCCCTTATCCATTTACAGTTCCAAATTCTAATTGACTTTCTTGACTTATTGGACTCATTGGAGACTCACTGAGTCTCTTGATTTATATGCTTGAGCTGAATCCAAAATTCATTTTGACCAGCCTGCCACTTCCCTACCACCTTGTTCTCTGTTCCTTTGGGGATATCTTGGAGTTTCCTCTTTTCCTATGAGATTATTAAACTAAGAGCACAATCCTAACCATGTCTACTCAAAAGTAAGCACCACTGTGTACAATGGGACTTACCAGGAAAGTGCCTTTAGGATTGCAGCCTTCATATACCCCTGACAGTTTCAGAGAGAGAGAACTAGGGTACACAAATGAATTTCCATAGCATGTGCTATGTGATCACTCCTCATCTGGTTCTGTGAACAGGAGGAAACAAATGCTCAAGGAAGGATAAAGTCTGCCACCCAAACCGTTTAATCGGTTTAGATTTGCAAAGGGTTGGAGGTCATGGACAGAAAATGAAAGGAAGATCACTTGGAGGGTTTGAGATATTGACTGAAACTAGGCATGGAGGAATCCAAAAAGACGGTGCAAAACTGGGAATTCACTGTATCTTTCCACTAGGGTAGAATCAATAAAGGGAAGGTAGTTGAAGTTGCAATCATGTGTTCATGCTTTGCATGCAGAATGTCCCAAATGTAGTCTCTGCCATCTCCAATTAAATAAACTTGGGGAACAGGTGACAGGACAGACCCCTTCCCGAGACCCCAAGAGAGCATTGCCAGCTGGTGCAGACAATGCAAAGCCTATGGGACTATAGACTGACCCAATATTAGGCAGCTTACTATATCATTGTGAAGACTGGGAAAGATTTTAAAGCCCTCTTCCTACTCTAGATTAGATTTTCCAGGTACTGGACACAGTGCAGAGGGGTCAATGGCATAGCTGGGGGGGCTGCAAAGCACTAGCTATGGGGGAAAGCAAAACACAGCAGGGAGCCTCACTGCAGCATGCAAGCAGCCATACTCTTTGGAGGCATTCTAGGTGCAGGGAGCAAAAGGAAGGCAAATACCCAGAAATGCTCCGAAGGAGGAGAACTGCTTGCTCAGTGCGGGGATATTCCCTGCAAAATTTACCCTGCAATCCTAACTTGCACTGGAATAGACAGGCCAGTTGATGTCTGCTATATCCAGTACAATTTTGGGGTTGTTGCTTTGCTGCCCTACTTTTCTCCTTATCCCAGGTAAAACAATAGCAGCCCTAATGCTTGGCTGGGGCCCTTCAGTGCCCATAGCAGGGGCATTTTGCCACAAGCCAATGAGGGTAGGAGTGTACACAGGGATGGGTTGGATAAGTGGACAGATGGGTGCAGGGAATTTTGCAACTGAGTTCCACCAGGAAAGGCCGGAGTCTGTGGAACTCCTTGCCACAGGATTTGGTGATGGCACCTGACTTCAATGCCTTTAAAAAGGGATTGGACAAATTCCTAGAGGAAAGGACCATGACAGGTTCCATCCATAATGGGGTGTGTGTTTGTGCATGCACAGATAGATATAGAAGTGGGCAACCTCAAAATGCCAGATGCAGGGGGGGGGGGGCACCTGGACAAACGTGTCTTGTGTGCTCCCTGAGGCATCTGATGGGCCACAGTGAAATCCAGGAAGCTGGACTAGATGGACCCCTTTTCACTTGATCCAGCAGAGGCTCTTCTTATGTTCTAATGCAGTGGTCACAGAACAGGGGTAAATTACCCCAAATGGGGTAAAAATGACATTCCTGGGGGTAATGGACAGTCACACTGCCAAGACACAGGCATGCATATGAATCTATATGGGGCACTGAGGAGCAGTTTGAGCCAGCTGTGGCTTTGCGCAGCTAAGTCCGAGCACTGTGGGCATCCATCTTGAAAAAATGACTGCGCATGCGTGTACAGCCTTTCCTTGCCTCCCTGCCTGAAGGTTCCCATGGAGAGGCTTCTCCGTGGGCAGTATCCTCTCCTGACCTCACTGGCACTTTCCCTTTCCTAATTGGAGCCGTGTGCCAGCGAGGTCAGGAGGGGATACTCTGCCCATGGATAAGCCTCTGCATTGGAACCTTTAGGCAGGGAGGCAGGGAAAGACTGTAGGGAAAGACTGCATCAAGATGGATGCCCGCAGTGCCTGCCCAGATAGCTGAACTGAGTCTCAGCTGTCCCCAACTGCAGCCTGAGCCTCCAAGTAGCCTCCCCAGCCAAGGTAAGCACCCATTCCCAGGTGCCTACTCACGAGTAAGCTCACTCCTCAATTAATTTAATGCAACTTACTAATTTTTTAAAAATGTAAAAAGTTCATTTTAACAAAAGTCCAGATTTTTTGGAATAGATTCAATAAAATTTTGAATTCAAATATTAATAATATATGATTTCCTTCCTTTCAAATCAAGGGGGTAAAGTCAGCGTATCTAAAATATATTTTGAGGTAAAAGATAAAAAAGCTCCCTGACCCTTGTGCTAATGGGTCTACCAGAGGTGGTGCAGAACTGAGTAACCCAAGCAGCCGAAGCTTCTCCATGCTGCCTGGGGCACAGGTCTTGGATCCAGCATAACTGCTAAAATGCAGCTCTGCCTCTGTCCTTCCTCTTCCTTCCCCTGCTCCCTTCCCACTCACCCCAGGAATGTCCTTTACCTGCTACCCCAGACCCCCATGCTGGTCAAGATCGGGCAGTACAACGTGCCAGCCTGTGGGCAAGGAGCGGCATAGAAAAGCCAGTGCAACTCCTTGCACCAGCCTTTTAACACATTATTTTATATCAGCAGCGAGTCTCTGAATAAACCCCCTGCAGATACAGAAGCACAACCTTATTCTATTAGGAAAAAGAAACCTGAAAGTGGGTCTTTAAATCTATTTTCCACTTTTTTATCCATGGCATTTTTGTCCACAGGAGGTTTGGAATTGAACCTTGGTGGATAATGAGGTTATATCTTATTTACCTACTGACATTTATCCTCTTCTACAGTGCTATTTTGCCCAACAACCACATGATGGCAATATTAGCATTCTCATGGTGCCCAGAGAAGGACTGCTTTGTCGTTGCAGCTCTTCTGGACACAGCGTATGTTCCCTGCCTCCTCCTTCTCAAATGCAAGTTCATCTCCAAAGGCTGTATTATCAGGTTTTTTTTCTTGGTGCGTTGGCTTGATGGCCACACTCAAAGGGTTTTAGTAAATGGTAAACCTGGAGGTCGGTTTCAAGTGGGGTACCCCAAGGCCCTGTCTTGGGCCCGGTTCTCTTTAACATTTTCATTAATGATTTAGAGGAAGGGATACAGGGGAGCCTGATCAAATTTGCGGATGACACCAAGCTGGGAGGAGTAGCAAACACATCAGAAGACAGGAGAAACCTCCAGGAGGATCTGGATAAACTAGAACCCTGGGCTGTAACAAATAGAATGAACTTCAACAGGGAGAAGTGCAAGGTTCTGCACTTAGGAAATAAAAACCAAAAATACAGGTATAAAATGGGGGATACTTGGCTTGGCAGCACAACATGTGAGTGGGATCTTGGAGTCGCCGTGGATCACAAGCTGAACATGAGTCAGCAGTGTGATGTGTCTGCAAAGAAGGCAAATGCCATTTTAGGCTGCATTAAGAGGACTGTAGCTTCCAAGTCGTGAGAAGTTCTAGTTCCTCTTTATTCAGCATTGGTCAGACCTCACCTTGAGTCCTGTGTTCAGTTCTGGGCACCTCACTTTAAGAAAGATGCAGCCAAGCTGGAGCAAGTCCAGAGGAGAGCAACAAGAATGACCAGTGGGATGGAAGGGAAACCCTACGAGGAAAGGTTGGGGGAACTTGGGATGTTCAGCCTGGAGGAGGCTGAGAGGAGACATGATTGCCCTCTTCAGATACTTGAAGGGCTGTCATAGGGAGGAAGGGGCTCATTTGTTCATAGCTGTTTCTGAAAGCAGAACTAGAACCAATGGGTACAAACTGCAAGAGAGGAGATTCCGGTTGGATATCCGGAAAAAATTCCTGCCGGTGAGGGCGGTTTGGCAGTGGAACAGATTGCCAAGGGAGTGGTGGACTCTCCCTCACTGGGGATCTTCAAGCAGAGGCTCGATGAGCACCTGTCGGGAATGCTCTAGGGGGATTTCCTGCTGCAGGCAGGGGGTTGGACTAGATGACCTACTAGGTCCCTTCTAACACTATGATTCTATGATTCTATGATTTTCTGAAAATACATGCAAGGAAGGTACAAAAAAATTCATTACAAAACATGCTTTGGAGACTTGTAGTTCGCACCTGCAACGTCGCATTTGCAGACCTTTTTGAAAGGCATGGTTTTTGAACAGGTGGAGTTTTTTCTTATATTATCACAAAAGGAAGCCACTTTGGGTCTCTAGGAAGGAAGGAAGGAAGGAAGGAGTTCTCAAATATTTTAGCACCTGGATTAAGACACTGTGCCTGTTAACAAGCAGGCCAGAGTTCAAGGCCCGGGTCAGCCCCACAAGACAGGGTGAGCTCCTGTCCTTAGCCCAGTTCTGCGATGCCAGCTGGATCCAATCGTATTGGCTCTGCCTTTCCATTGGACTAATTCAGTGGTTTGGAGAGTGGGAATTTGCTGCTTGGGTAACAGCCTATCCTCCATAACAATCTAACCCAGGCTTTCATGCTTCGCATGCAGCGTATGCTGCACCATAGTCTTTCAAGACTGACGGAGGCCTGCTTTTTTTTTTTTTTGCAACTGGACCAGTCTGAATGACAATCTGTTGGGATTCACCAAAAGTGATGTTATCAGGACTTTTTCTGGGGGTACTCACAGTACCAGCACCTTTTTCCACCTCCCTTCCATCAGCTAATTTATAATTAGTCATATGGGGATGACTGGCAGTGCCACTGTGCTGAGTACTGACAGCTTTTTTCCCAGAAAAAATACTGATGTCATTAACCAGAAAATGATGTCATGGCCAGAAGTGACATCATTAATTCAGATTTCAATCCACAAATGTCCCAATAGTGCCATATGCTTGTGTTGCTGTTTTGTATAGCTCAAAATTCAAACATTCCAGATCAGAAGTCAAACCACAACACAGACTTGGATTCTTCTCCAACAACACAGTCCTTCCCCTTTCCAGAGGTCCAAGTGGGAAACACGACTGCTCCTTGGGCTTTGAACCCAGTCTTACACCTCTGCAGTCAACAGAGCACAATCCTAACAATGTCTACTCAAAAGTAAGCCCCATTGTGTTCAGTGGGTCTTACTCCCAGGAAAGTGCCTTTAGGATTGCAGCCTTCCCATCCTTAATACCATTCTTCATTCATCTATTCCAGGGATGGACAAACCCTGGCCCGGGGTCCTCAGGGATCCCCAAATCAGCCTGCAGGAACCCCACAGGATGGTAATAAAGAAAGGAATAAGGAGTTAAGCCCAGGGTGACCATATAGAATAGAGGACATATTGCTTGTACCTTTAACTAATGCATAGAAGAGGGAATTGAGGCAGGTTTAGCTCAACATAGAAGGGTTTAAAAAGCATCACCTGCCTCAATTCCCTCTTCTATGCATTAGTTAAAGGTCCTCCATTCAAAATGGTTATCCTGGGGGAGCCCCCATTCTCAAAATGCACCTTTGATCTATATGTGCCTGTGCTTGTCCATAGGTTATTTAACTCCCGCCTCCATTGCCTATATCCTCAAGTGTTTCTGGTTTGGTCTGGATGTTTTCACTGTGCAAAGGATGTGTGGCAAATGATTCATAGGTCTTGTGTGGTTGCATATAAATAAATGCTCATCTCTAATATATTCATTTATGTAAATTCATTCAAATTTGGAAAGTAATTTAATTTTTTTCCTGCCTCCCAACACAAATATATGATGTGGTCCTCCTTTCAAAATGTTTGCCCATCTCTGACTATTGTAACAAATACGCACTGGTGGCAGCTCCTTCCCCATATCCAATATCAGAGGCTGCTGTGTGTCGATGTCACCCTGGTTCATTCCCATCGTATGATCGCAGGCCTCCCTCGTTATCCCGATCAATGCTTCCACCTTGTTTAGGGTAGCCCAGCCACTTAAATCTAACACCTGCTGCAATTTATTGCGCAGCTGATGGCAGAAACCATCAAATGTGTACTTTGCTGTGTGAACTCAGATGTGCCTGGAAAAGATGCACGGTGGAAAAGATGACATGGATCATTTGAGAATCCATGTATTCCAAGGCTGGTTGCCCTCCTGAGATGTGCTACCCAGAGCTGGATGCTAAGACATGCGCTCTGATCTAATCGCTGGACGCCTCCCTCCTGGTGCCTTTCTCAAGCAAGCATTCAGCGGCTTTCATTCTACTCATGAGTAGAAAAGCCAGGCTCCTCCTAAGGTTGCTAGGCAACTGCAGCAAAAGCTTCTGAGGACCACTTTGCATCACTTGCAGAGGATGCATCACTTTCTAGATCAGTGATTTTCAACCGGTGTGCCGTGGCACACTGATGTGCCATGGATAGTCCTCAGGTGTGCCACGGGAATTTGGAGATGGACATTCATTAATAGGAAAGGGATTCAAACAGTCTGGTGTGCCTTATCAATGGTAAAAGCAATTAATGGTGTGCCTTGACAATGTCAGAGCCTTATGAAGTGTGCCGTGAGATGAAAAAGGTTGAAAATCACTGTTCTAGAGCCTGCATTTGTCCCCTCACAAATGGGCCCAACCTGCCCTAACAACCAGTTCTCCAGAAGTGGGCAGGGCCAGGCTGGGTCAGGAGATGGGGCCAAGGTCAGGGGGCAGGGCCAAGGTCAGGGGGTGGGGACGGGGAGAATTTAAAGGGGAATTTAAATTTTTTTTAAAAAAGTTAAGCATGCGGCTTACTTCTGAGTAGACCTGCATAGGATGTGCACTGAGGCTGCAGTCCTTTCCACGCTGGCCTGGGAGTAAGTCCCATTGACTGTCATGGGACTTACTTCTGAGTAGAACTGCATAGGATGGGGCTCTGAGGCTGCAGTCCTCTCCACACTGGCATGGGAGTAAGTCCCATTGACTGTCATGGGACTTACTTCTGAGCAGACCTGCATAGGATGGGGCTCTGAGGCTGCAGTCCTCTCCACACTGGCATGGGAGTAAGTCCCATTGACTGTCATGGGACTTACTTCTGAGCAGACCTGTATAGAACGGTGCTCTGAGGCTGCAGTCGTTTCCATGCTGCCCTGGGAGTAAGCCCCGTTGACTGGCATGCGGCTTATTTCTGACTAGATCTGCATAGGATGGGGCACACGTGAGTTCCTCACAGCCCCCCGGCCAGCCGGGGAGAGGCTGGAGAGCGTGGTGGTGCCGTGCGAGGTCCTCACAGCCCCCTGGCCGGCTGGGAAAAGGCTGGAGAGTGCGGTGGTGCAGCGCGAGATCCTCACAACCCCCCCCCCCAGCCGGCCGGGTTGAGACTGGGAGTGAAAATGGTAGCCGCAGCGGCCGATAAGCATTCACATAAGCGCCCCCGAACCAGTTCAGCCAGTTATGGCCATCCACTTTAGCTACCGGTTTGCCAGCGTCGGGCTGAGTGGAACTACTGGTTCGGGTGATCTGGCCTGAACCAGTCTCAGCCCATGACTGCCTCACATGCATCAGCAGGTAAAGTAACAGGTCCTTGGCAGCCAGCTGTGACTGGCTGCAGGTTGCCCTGCCACACATAGGCCCCTGCCACAGCTATATGGTGCAGCACTCATCTTCGTTTCTATGGTCGAAGAGCCAGCACTGCCCAACACCTCTATGGTCATGTGGCCGACAGAACTAAATGCCAAAGGCAAACAGAATGCTTTCACTTCCAACCAAGGTGGTACCTATTTATCTACTTCCATTTCCATGCTTTCAAACTACTAGTGTGGCAGGAGCTGAGCAAGGGATGGTATCTCAGTCTTGCAGTACTTGGGTCTGAAACCACCAATCTACAAGCCTTCAGGTTGGCAAGCATGGCACTTTTAACTGCTGAGCCACTGTAGCCCACAGCCACAGACATGCAATAGCAGAGCAGAGGAGCATGAGGGTGACTCCTGTCTGTGGCAGGATGAAGTGGTAAAGAAGTGATGAATCCTGAGGTTGAACTTAATGGAACTTACTTTTGAGTAGCACAAATAGGATTGCACTGAATATATTTCAAAGTAGGAATAATATTAGGCTGCAAGCCTATGGACACTTTCCTGGGAGTAAAACCCATTGAACACAATGGGGTTTACTTTTGAGTAGAAGTGGTTAGGATTGTTCTCTAATCCTACAATCCAGAGTAACTACTGGAGCATGTAAGAGACATTACGTGTACCCGTAGATACTGCACCACCTAGTGAAAACATAGGAGAAATTCATTTTGCAATCCAGAGCAAATTGTCCTTACACCGGAGCATGGACTCCCTGTAGTTACTCTGGATTGTGCCCATAGTTGCAGAAAAATAAAACACTGAAGTGAAGAAATTTATGGAGTTGATTATTTTTTGTTGTTATTGTATAGTCTTAGGCTGTAATCCTAAACACAATTTCCTGAGAGTAAGTCAGTGGGGCTTACTTCAGAGTAGACATGCATAGGATTGCAGATAGTGGAAGTGGTTCAGGCAAGCAATATCTATCAAGACATGTACTTGTGGTTCAAAACTTACCACTACCATCCACATTGCCTTCCAAGGTGTTGGTTCAATGGTTTTTTTTTTTATCTCAGTCCTGGGAAGTCCTGGGATTTCTCAGAAGCTGATCCTTGATATTTTAATAATGGCAGATAAGCATTCCTGAAAAAGAGATTGTCCAGCATGACCAATCATGGAAGAGACCCACAAAGTCATCTAGTCCAACCACCTGCCTGTAGCATGAACTCCTTTGAGTATCTTTGAAGAACTTGGTGGGGGGGGGGGGGAGGGAATGATAGATCCACAATTTGTTCCACTGCCAAACTCTCCTTAACTGCCAAAAGTTTCCTCCTGGTGTCCAACAGGAATCTCCTCTCTTGCAGATTGTAACCATTTTAGATATATGAGTATTAACTGCAAGAGAGGACATTCCCTTGCAACACACAGCCACAGGGCATGCACTCAATTCACATGGGACAAAGGCACAGCTCAACAGGCCTGGCCAGTGTTCTCTTGGACTGTACACATCATAGCATTTTCCCATTGAGAATCTTTGGCAGTGCACCTGTGCTGTGTAGCTGATGTACACGTGGAAGTCGATGTCAGATGAGTTCCCTGATGTTAAGCTTGAAAACCGCTGTACTGCTCCGTTGCTGATAAATCTAGCAAGAGAACAGTCAGCTGGTGCAAATATGTGAAGTGTGTTCATCAGCACTGTATAGGCATGCCCAAAGAGGGAAATTTGGGTTGTCAACACCGCAGCCCAAGCATCATGTACCAATGAAAAGATAATTGCTCCTGAATCTCTCGCTTTCCCTCCCCCCTTTTTTAAAAAAAAATCCCAAATGTGAAATGTTACAAAATAAAATTCAGCATGTGTATCAGATTTCAGATGCCAGATAGGTAAAGCAATTCGGAGACCCACCCAGTAATTACGGTAATGCTTCTCATGTTTCCACCCTACTGCCTTGACCATCTGTTCTTGCCTACAAAGTATTACAAAGCCTTTGCCTTTAAAGGGAATATGGCAGATTTCTAGGGCTGCAATCCTAAAGACACTTTCCTGGGAGTAAGACTCACTGAACACAATGGGGCTTATATTAGAGTAGGCATGGTTAGGATTATGCTCTGAGGCAGGTATTTATGTCATCTGAATTTTGCCAAGAAAGCTTGCTGAAAGAAACCATTGCACCGCTTTGAAATGTGATGACCACACATTCTATTCTAGTGGAGATGAATTATTTATGATTTTTTATGCAGCATTTTTGCATCATACCCAAAGCACTTAGGATGGCACAAGGAGCTGGCCCATTTTTATCCCCATAATAGGACCATAGTGCAGTGATAGAATCAATGTTCTACATGCAACAGATCCTGGGCCTGGTCACAAATTAATAGGTTTTCAAGTAGCGCATCAGGTAACATTTGATGAATATGCCTAATAAAGGTTTGCTGTAACATTTGATGTGAAAACCCATGACTTGGGAGAGCTGCTATTAGTGACAACTGGCAGTTCTGGATCAGGTAGCCCAATGGTCACCTGAATCTTTAAGGCAGCCGCATCTGTATAGCAACTTATAAGGTCAGGTAGGTTCTGAGAGAATGATTTATTCATGGACATGCAATGAGATTCCCAACTTAATAAGGATTTGAATTCAGAACTCTGTAGTTCAAGTCCAATGACATGTCCAGTTCACTAGCCAGTTCATGTTTGAGTTGCGGTCTCGGTGTGGCCCCACATTTCCTAACTTCAAAATACACATTTCTTTTCATGAAACCATGTCCCTGAAATTCAACACTTCAAACCCAAATGCCAACATTTGGAAAGGAATGCTGCCAACTTCTAATTCATTTTTGTACCTTCACCCTTTTGCTTCCACTGCATGGTGCATCACAAAAGGAATTGGGCTATTCCAGAGGTCCGAAAGTGAGTATCAGAACAGCCTGGCGAATCAAGACAACCCCCCTCCCCAGAGTGTCACAGGACATGTGCTGGCCAAGTGCTCAGCACAATTGCAAAGTAACATGGCGGACCATGCAACAGAGATGCGTCATCTTGCTGGATTGGGGGGGGGGTGCTGCATTTACTGGATTAGCACCAATTTCAGGGTTTTCTAAGGCCACAGAACACAGAAGTGCTAACCATGTCAGTACATCAGATGTCATATCATGGCATTTTCAGACTCTGCAACTGGGACCAGCAGAGGGAGGGCACTGAGATACTGGTAAGTTTTGGAACTGATGGATTATACAATGGGATCGATATACAACATGTTAAGGAATGGGACCATTTGGAAACCTATATTGGTGCCCACTGATATCCTATGCTCCCTTCCTGGCCTTATCATGAACCTTGGATTTGTGCCTGCCAAACGTCTGGTACAGATTTTAATAGACCCATTGTACATCATATTGCAACTGAGTAGTTAAGTAGGAAAGTATTTGATGCCTCTCCAAGGCAAAACTCACCACCAACTCTGTCCTGCACACCCATTGGCATAGTCTGAGTCTAGCTGATTGTCAGCCAGAGCTGGGTAGGAATATTGACTTTTCACCCGTTGACTATGGGGAAGGGCTTTTCCACCCATCTCAATCTCAGACTAATTTAAGGGTGTGGTGTAATTAGCCAGATCAATCACAACTGTCAAGGAGTAGGAGTAGAGAATTTGGAGTGTACCCAAGTCAAGTAAGAGTCAGAGCAAGGACCAGAACTGATCTCCAGAGGCTACCAGACTCAGGGATGCTGGCTAGTATGGATTGATTGCAAAGACAACCTCAAAGGCTTGACAACTTGGGGGACGCAACCCATTTCAGTTTCCTCAACCTCCCTTTATGGGTTGGCATAGAGAATGTAGAATTTATTTATTTAATTTGCATCATGCCTTTTTTTCTAACTGTTGGCACTTGGCACATGATCTGCAGTTTGGAGCCTGAATGCTCAAAGGGGGTATAGAGAGTAGCGTATCCAGAATCAAACTCCTGCAGATACTGAAACACAACCTTATTCCACTAAGAGCAAGGAACTTGGAAGCGGATCTATTGTTCCATTTTTTTAATCCACAGAGATTCTGGAACTAGTGGATATCGAGGGACATCTGTAATTTCAATAAATGTGGACAGTTGTAATCCAAATGTAATGGGGGGTACACTGACAATAGTAAGCAAAGATAACTACAGAAATAGGATTAAGGCAGTGGCTTGGCAAACCATTCTGGGCATGGGAGCAAGATGGAGGTGAACGGCTCCAAAGGGGGAGATTCCAGCATTCCAGATTCCAGATTCCAAAGGGGGAGATTTGCAAACTGTGGCAAGGCTCCCTTTAAAAACTTAATGCTTTGCACCCCCTCTAGCAAAGCCACTGGAACAAGATCCCCAACCTCCTCCGAAATCCTCAAGTCTTCCACTTTTTACATAATATCTTAAAAAAATAAAACAGGGCAGGAAATGGCCCTTAAGGGATAATAAAAAGCAGAATGAAGAGACAAACCCAGAGCAACTTTCTTTCAAAACAAACTAACGCAAAACCAACAACTGCGGTTTCAAAAGGCAACTTGAAATGGTTCCCACCTAAGCCCTGTGCCGCAAGGTACATTGCAAGCAAGTGATGGAAAAAAGGATGTCAACAAACACAATGAGCAGGTTACACCCCGGAATGACACGCTCTGACATGTTTGTTGCATGGCAATACAAATAGTCTGAAGAGCGTAGAGATCCTTCTACCCTCTGTTATTTGTGGCAGCCAACAAAAAACCAGATCGGTATACAGCGACGTGCCGTCTGCATCAAAATTTGCATCATGAGCGACCCACCAAACTCACCTGTCTTCTTTTTTAAAAACTTTTTGTCTAAAAAATAAAAAAATCAGAAAATTGTGTTTCATGTCCAAACCTTGTTTTATGGAGTAAATTATTAACTTTGGTTGCCAGTAAAAGGATATGTTTATGTATTTAGCAGGTGTAATTAGAATAAAGAACAAAAAATAGAGGTTTCCTTTTAGGATGGTCAAAAGGCGTTTGATCCGATGAAAAGAGGCATCCTGTTCACTATCTTGGGAAGATGTGATATTTATGGAAGCTTTCTTCAATACATTAAAATATTTAATGGAAGTCATGAGCAATTACAAGAACATTTTATATTCTAAGCTTTTTGGAATTAGGGTTGCCATAATTCTCTTCCACAAAATCAATTCAGGACCCTCTGTCCTATTTGCAGTATGAAAACACAATCCCCCAAAATTGGAAGTGTCCCTGTTTTTTTTTTTTTTGGGGGGGGGGGACATATGACGAGCCTATTTGGAATATAATGACAAGGTCATCCCTGGTCAGCCCAATCCTATCCCTGCCATGATGTGACGTACAGACATGCCAACAGAGCACATGCTACATTTTATGGTCAAATGGTGGGGGAGGCCAGAAGACCAAGGCAGCATAGGAGGCAATTTTAACCAACTTTCCAGCACAGGCATAGGCAATGTGGTGGGGCAGTGCAGAATTGTGAAGTTGAGGGGGCAGTTACAGTAAGCTCCCCAAGGTAAGACAATGTTCACCTACTACAGAGATGCATTGCTCTTACCCCATAGCTGGAAAATTGGTTAGGATTGCATCCATAAGTCAACAACTTTTTTACTTACCGCTTGGTAGGCAATTTGACTGAGTATGCATACAAAGGCCTATGTCCCATCTCAGTGTGGGGTGGGTTGAAAATGGGGGATAGGATCCAGCTTATGTGTTTTCCTCTGAGATCCATCCCCCTTAAACATTTGCCTCCCCCAGGGTGACCGTATAAAATGGAGGACTGGGTGCCTCTTCCTTTAACCATTGCATTGAAATAGGAATTTAGGTAGATGCTGCTTTTTAAACCCTTCTATGATGAGCTAACCTGTCTAAATTCTCTCTTCTATGCAATGGTTAAAAAGGTACAGGCAACCTGTCCTCCATTCTATATGGTCACTGTAGCCTTCCTACCCCTCTCCACTATCATGTTCTACAGTAGCAATATTTGAAAAAAGGTTTAAATTCTAAAAACAGGTGGAACGGACATTTTTGCTGAATTTTAATTTTGAAAAATGCCATTCTTGTTGCAAGGGTTGGGTAGAATGGAAAGATCACGGGTTTTGTTTCTCCATCTGAGCAAGCAAGCATGTAGAGATTGGACTGAATGCAGGGGCAGGAATGAGGATACTGGCAAGGTAAAACACCTCTCGGTACTCTATGTAACCACTGACCCAGTTAGGTAATTGCGCATTGTTAGGTACCCTTTGAGTTTGACAGTGGTTGTCATCTGCCTGAGTAATGAGTAGCCCCAGCTGCTGTGTTTCATGTTACTTATTCAACTTATAAACTCTGGTGGATTCAGTAACTTCCAAGAGCAAAGTGAATCGAGCAGAACAATTTTTCAGAAATCCTGGCATACCACTTCAGAGTTTACCAAGAAATTTTCATGGATGTGGTGGCATAGCTAGAGGGGGTGAAGAATCCTAAATTTTGCAGGGTGCCTCACTCCAGTGTGAAAGTCACCCCCTCTTTTAGGGGGGGGGGAATTGAGGCATTCACCATGACTGCCCATGTGGTCGATCTTGCATATGTCTCAATTTTGCTCCCTTTACCAGGAATGGGAAGGGGAGAGAGGCCGCTTGTATATCATGGTCAGGCACCAAAACTTAGCACTTTGCACCCCTTCTAGCAACACCACTGCATGGCAGTATGTGCTCACAGAACTTTAATGTGGGCAACATGAACATGAAGGAAATTATTTTCCGTGAATGATGTATTGTTTCTATAAAGGTTAAGAAAAAAAACAATAAAGTTGTGAGTGGTAAGAACCTTCTTAGTGTATCTTGGCAAGAGAGATCAAAGCCGAAACTCTTTCTCTCAACAAGGCAAAAGTCCTTTCAGGATTCCTTTGGTTGACATGTATGGCCAGTGTTATTTTTAAGGTTCTTTCTTTCAGAAATAATGGCAACAACCCTGCTGTTGATCAATGTAATAACATCTACATCAAAGTGAAATGCTGGCTGAAGAAAGATGCTTGCCAACAACAACCCTTTAAGGCAGTTCATTATCCCCATGGTGACCATAAGTCATAACCGAAAAACTGGACTTGTAAAATAAATAAATAGATAGATAGATAAATAAATAAATAAGAGGGTGTCCAAAATGTAGGACACCCAGGAAAAATGTATGAAATGACAAAATAAAAACCAAAAATGCTTATAACAATATTGCTTTCACGTGATTAATTTCAACACTATAGCTGCAATCCTGAAGACACCTTCCTGAGAATAAGACCCATTGAACATAATAGGGCTTACTTTTGCATAGACGTGATTAGGATTGTGCTCAAAATTACTTATTATTAACTTTAAAACTATTACATGTAGTTTATGACTTCCAAGAAAGCTATATGCTGTTTGCCCAACAAGAATGACAATGAAGTTTAGAAAAGAGAACATGTCCTGGAAAAAGAAATTATGGTCACCTAGGGGTGACCATACTGAAGGGGGAAATGAGGCTCCAAAGGGATAAACTGGGCAAGGATGACCTCCAAAAAGTCATGAAACTCAACCTCTTGCCAGGAGTTTGCAAGTGTGTTGTGGAAATCCATTCCACATCCTCACCACCATGTACTTTAAAAAGGATTCAGTTTTATTCCTCTGAAGTTTAAATGAGAGGAAATAGCCATTTTAATTCCACACATCCCCCTTCATTATTAGAATAATATTTCACTTGGTTCATTGAAACCTGAATGTAAATATCAGGAAGCCTATTTAAGGGGCAGCATTCACCAAGTATCAACATACCGTATATACTCGAGTATAAGCCGAGGCACCTAATTTTACCACAAAAAAACTGGGAAAACTTATTGACTCGAGTATAAGCTTAGGGTGGGAAATGCAGCAGGTACTGGTACTGGTCCTTTTCCTTGTAGCCTTCTTGGAATGCATAAGCTGCAATCCTAAGCACACTTTCCTGGGAGTAAGCCTCATTGAACTTAGTGGGGCTTACTTCAGAGTAGACATGCATAGGACTGGGTGACCAGATGCCAAACCCAAAATTCCTGAACCCCAAGGCCAAAATTCCTACCTGCTTTTAAAAAAATGCCAAAAAATGTATTTTTTTATTTTTATAGTTTTTGGTTTTTTGGCCATAACATTTGATAGGAAGGAGATATCTCAAAACTGATTTTTGCTTTGGATTCTGCTCTTCAGTACAAATCCTACGGTATATGACATGATGGGGTTTGATCCTGCCACTTTTCTGTTCACCCAAGTATTTTGGGCCCATTTTTTACTCGAGTATATACAGTACTCAGATCTAACACGGCATTGTGAGCATTTTCCCATTTTACAGTATAGCTCTGGATAAGCTTCAAGGAGGGAAAAATGGACCAATATGTTCCCATGCTGGGAGAAATTGATGTGGGGAAGAATCACATTGTTGGCTCCACTTATTGCCCATTGAAACTTGTCTAACTTCTGGCTTCATGTGCAGCTCTTGTGACGGCTGTGGATAAGTGTGAATTGGCCTGAATTCAATCTAGATTGAGTTTTGAAATGCCACCACAGAACTCATCTTTGGTTGAATATTCAAGCTATGTCAAACCTGTGACTGATTTCCATAAATGAAGGCAGGTAGCGGTCAAAAAGATAAAGAATTCAGTGCTGGGTTACAAAGCCTTCCTGATGTTGG
Organism: Cryptoblepharus egeriae; assembly: GCA_030015325.1. Classification (NCBI taxonomy): domain Eukaryota; kingdom Metazoa; phylum Chordata; class Lepidosauria; order Squamata; family Scincidae; genus Cryptoblepharus; species Cryptoblepharus egeriae. The sequence goes on along the minus strand of JAREYC010000003.1, from coordinate 9,808,859 downwards.
ACTCCTGGCATTTGTCCAAGGATGCCATGTGCTGAAACAAACACATCAGCAACATTCAAAGCATCTCTGTACAGGACAAAGAACGTATTCTGATGCCTGTTTGACAGGTGACTACATGCCAAATGGCAACCTGTAGCATCATTCACCACCAAGAATCCAGCCCTTTGTGTGGTCCTAGACAAGTAGCAAGGAGATGTTTAGCATTCTTCTACTTCTTTTCATTCCAATTACCTGCTGAAGCAAGTTTGGATTTTCCTCATCATTGGGCAGGTAACACTAACATCAGACAAATGGTTGCACAAACCATGTGATAAAAGCAGTGTGGTCTAGAGCAGTGTTGTTCAACTAGTGTTATCAGTACCACCAGTGGTACTTGACAGTGATGGGATTCAAAGAAATTAACAACCGGTTCTCTGCCCATCTGGCAGCCACTTTTAAATGGCTATTTTTTAAACTTTATATGTCCTATCTCTTGTTAAGAACTGCTTCTATAGAGTAGGTGCGAACCTGCTTGAGCCCACCACTGGTACTTGAGATGATACCTGGTGGTGATTGAGGAACCCTTGGACCCCTACTGCCCAGCAGTGAAACCAGGAACTGAACACAACAAACAGGAAGCCCTCTCCTCCATCCTAGGCCTTTTATTGTTTTTTATTGTATCTCCCAACCCAGACATAACCTAGATGTCAACCCAGAGGTATTCACCTATTACTTATAATGTGAATAGGTTGATTATATGAAGTGGTACAGCAGAGGTTAATCCTTGAGAAACATTGATCCAGAGCAGTGCCTCTTAAACATTCTGATATGTGGTCAGGCAATTTTTTCCCCATTGTGGTACCCATGAACTGGTACATATTTGTACTATATAGTATAGTTTGTTTTCTAGAAATTTTCTATTAATCAGGTAGCTGATGCTTTGCGAACCAGCACCAGTCTACTGATGTAGTGGATGTGCAGGAAATCAGGGAGTTTTAGCCTCAAATATCTGCTTAGCTTTGGAGCTCACCAACTCTTAATTTGACCTGGGTGATGGTGAGGATAAAATGAGAAGATGAGTGGAGGGGAAGATGACCTAGGGCACAATCCTAACCATATCTACTCAAAACTAAGACCCATTACATTCAATGGGTTCCAGGAAAGTGTCTTTAGGATTGCAGCCTCAGTATATTTGTCTGAGGATCTTGGAAGAAGAGTGGAATAGAAATGAGATAATAAAGTATACCATATTTTAAAAGTTAGTGGGGTTTGGGCCTAACAGCTCATGACTAACCTTTTGCATCACCAGTAATCCTGACACCTGTTGCCGTAGACTTGGGATAAAATTGGAAAATCTCAATATTGTGGATTCAGGATCTGGAGTGGGGAAGGTCTAGGAACAGAATCCTTGTAGGTACCAAGGGCCAACCTGTATAAAGGACACAAACGTGATAACTCAAAGATTATTTTATGGCAACCACCTGTACCTAGTAGGACTTATTTCTGAGTAGACATCAGCAGCATTACCTGGTCAGCTACTACTGAAGTTGCCAATCTTAGTTGGCAAATATTGGAGGCAGAATCAAAATCGAGTGCTCCGTCTGCCGAAGTAAAGTTATGCAGACATCACTTGCAATTTATGTGTACCAAAATTTGCACTCTGGATACAATGAAAAGTGCTCTGACAGTGATCGTTATTCAAAGACTGCTTATAAATTTAGCAAGTGGAATCTTTCTCCCATTTTTCCTTTCTTTTACTTTTTCCGTTATAAGCTTCCCCAGTCTGTTCTCATTAAGGTCATGGCATACAGCTTTGTAGTAAATTTGGAATTTGCTGAGTGAGAAAATGAAGATTTATGCAAAGCTACATTGAACAAATGGTGAATAATTGATTTAACTGACCTGACAGCTCACACAGTGCTTGTAAATAATGCATAACTTCTTTTTTTTACTATGGTGATAATTTTGTATTCTTCACAACTTTATTCCTTCCAATAAGATACTGCAGGGATTAAAAGATCCCCGACCAGCCCCCCAAAGGTAACAGAATTTGCTTGCCTGGCACATTTTAACACCCTCATCATGCTGCTATTTTTTCCATACATCAGTCATAAGCTGTTGGTGTCCATCTCTGCTATTCAGCCTTATGCCTTTAAATACTAACAAAATACAAATATTGTACATAGTCTCCTCCTTCCTTTTTAGCAATTACAACTTAGGGCGCAATCCAGAGTAACTACGGGGAGTCTTTGCTCCGGTGTAAGAACAATTTACTCTGGATTGCAATATGAATTTCCCATAGTTTTTCACTAGATGGTGCTGTAACTACAGGTGCACGTAATGTTTCTTATGTGCTCCCATAATTACTCCGGAGTGTAGGGTTTGTTTACATCAGCATCATGCAAATGATAGCATAATGATGTCATAATCATAATCATAAAGGTGCAGCGGTTTATGTGTGCCTATTCAACTCTAACTGGAGGATGTTTAAAGAACAATAAAAATTTATTAAAAAATTAAAAAAAATTAAAAATAAAATTAATTAAATTAATTAAAATTTAAAAAATGCAATAAAATTTAAAAAGTCTTACCATCTCCTGCATCCACAGGAATCTCTTTCTTTGTTTAATATAACACCTTTTAGTAGCAACGATCATGATTGTTCACAACCATAAAAGTGTCAAGCAAGAGAGTGGGGGAAATGGGACAGGGTGGGAGGAGGGCGGAGAAGAGCAGAATGGGGTTGGGGACAGAGGAAGGAGATGGGAGGATCAGGTCCAAGAAGCAGGCAGGTTTGGTGGCAGCAGTGGCTGCCACATCCTAGTCCCTCTTCTGGACCCAATCCTTTAGTGTAGGTGCATATAGACTTCTTCCAGCAAATTTGTTGCACACCACACAGCTCACCAAGACACAGACGGTGCCATTTGGGAGGGTGGTGGAATAGGCAGGATTGGGCTCTAAGGCATCATAAAAATCTCTGAGGTGCTAAAAATATCCAAAAGCTGGTGAAAAATAAAGAAAATACAGAGGGGAAATAAATATTTCCAACACACCTTCCATCCCTATTTTTTCCTCTTTCCTGCATGGATGCACATGATTCACATCTTTCCTCCTAGCCTCCCTGATTTACTAGGGAGGAATGGTAGCATGATTGGGCGTGGGAAAATCTAACCATTTCTTACCCTTGAGCTGCATTGAGGATGTGGAATAGCAAGAGCTGTTCTGCTAATCACCCCTGTGGGTTCTTGGGACATTGTGTTTTTCTAGGACATTTCTTGGAGGTCTTGACCAGGACCCACATTCTCACACAAGGTGATCATATTCAATGAAACTGTACAAGGATATACAATAATTCTACCAAACCCTGATTCTTGACATAGTAAGGCTGCAATCCTAAAGACACTTTCCTGGGAGTAAGAACCATTGGACACAATGGGGCGTACATCTGAGTAGACATGGTTAGGATTGTGCTCTTAGTCCTATACTCTCTGGCCAGACATTATGGGACACATTACTAGGTTTTGTGTAACCTGGTGTAAGAACATGCCATGTCACCCCCATGATGGACCTCCTCCTGTACCAGACCATATAAAATAAACTACACAACTTAAATGCAGTGGCATCACTAAGGATGGTATCAACTTCACTAACTTTATTTTAATATATGACAAATCACTAATTAACAAAAACCCAGTAGCCGACTTGAAGGCATTTGCACAACTGAATTGCTTCCCTGCTGTGCCATAATAACAACACCTCATCAACTCTTGGAACAATCAGTCTCATAGGTCAGTTTTGAGTCATGAGAATCCACTGTTACATAAGGCAGTTGTGGTTTTGTCTTTTGGATTTTTGTCCATACTGATTGATAGAATGCAGATATTTCATCATGATTTATTTCATTGCATTCTGTATGAAATTCCACATTGAATGATATATAACATGATGGCATTATTCAAAAATATCTAGATTTTACCATTTTGGCTACTAGCGGTGTCACCCCCACAAGTGCATCACCTGGTGCAGTCTGCACATCCCTTGTGGTGCCACAGAAATGGGTCTTACTGACATATGAACAAGTTGTTAATAAATTAGGGATTCATAAACTACTTTTTTTTAAAAGGGGTTGTCCCACTGTACTTTAAATCCTATATCTAAATTAAGACTAATCAGTAATATGAACTCACCATGTTGGAGTAACTACAGTCACATGGAAAGGCAGCTATTTAGAAGACACAGGATGCAATCCTAAACAATTTAGGCCAGCACAACTCACTCATCTCCCCATTCCCATGGTGATGTGTAGAGGTCAGCACATATCTGAGCACTGGACTACTCCCCACCTACAGGCATGGCATAAAAGCGCCTTACAGCGCTTTTGTGACATCTCTAGGCCATCATGGGACTTGCGCCAGGACTTACGCTGGCCTAACCAAGAGTTAGGATTGCAGTCACAGGGAGCAACCCTAACCAATTTAGGCCAGCACAATCTCCAATGGTGGTGTTGGGAGGCAGCTCATGTCTGTGCACTGCCATAAATCCCTAGCAGTGGCACAGGCACTTTAATGACACTCCTAGGACATCACAGGACTTATGCCAGGACTTACACCAGCCTAACCAAAGATTAGGATTGTGCTGACCGTCACTTAACAAAGCCATTTTTTTCCATGCACCCACTCATTTTTGAGGGTTTGCCATGAGAAAAAAAAGGAGCTAAAAATTCAAAGTTTGCTAACCCGAAGTAGCTGAAATGTTGATTTCAGCCACAGGGACTAAAGCTCAGGCAGCCCAGATAGGACGCAAGAAGGAAAAGAATGTTTGGGAGGAAAATGGATGGTAATTGGAAGACAGAAATAGCAGGCTGGCGAGACAAGGTATATACACATACGGAGTATTTATGAGTAAAGGCAGCAAAGTGGAGCTTAATGAAACAGTGCCTTGAGTCAATCAGACAGATGTGATTAAAATCAAAGCAGGGAAAGTTAACCAAATGACAGCAACAGACAGAGCTGGTAATCAAAAGCAGTGCAACAGGGGAAACCGCACCATTTGTAATGTAAGCAATGAATACAGATAAGATATTGAACCACAGAAAAGGCTTATACAGTAGTGTAGCCTGAAGGGGGGCCAGCACTGTAAGTACATCAGGCACGCAATGCGCTGTGAAAGTGGGACCTATCACATGCTGCCAGAGCCATTCCATGGACAGCCTCACATTGCAGGGTTGTGATGGATAAGTTGTCTTTCCAGGGCAATTTGTATATCGTCATCATTTTTTCTTTGAGAAACCCCTGAAAAACTGTCAAGGTCTGCACCATGTTTGGAAACCAATGCCTTAAAATCAAAAGAAGAGGGAATTCTCAATTTTGCTGCATCTAGAATGTCTTAGAATGGCTACCAAAGGCACGTATCATATTAAACTTGGATAATAATTAGAGGATATTCTTCCCTCCCCAATCCCTCTCTCTCTCCCTCTCTGTCTCTGTCTCTGTCTCTCTCTCTCTCTGTATGTGTGTGTATGTATGTGTGCGCACAGTTATACCTCTATCTTGGGAGTCAGCTGACGGATTCTTTATTTTGTGTTGCTTTGTTCACCCTCTCTGAAGAATCCATTAAAATTAATTTAGTGGCATAATGTTTAATAGGTGTGCATACGCTCAAGATCACACAAGTGCCTATATCTTGAAATCCACAGGGAAATTCAAGGGTTTTTAAATAATTCTCATGCGGCACAATTGCCAATTTACAAGAGTAAATGATTAGCTAGACAACTATCCCAATTGCCAGGCGGGATCTTGAGATTGCTGTTGCGTGCTGTCTTCAGAAAGTATGAGGAAGCAATTCAATTCACAAAGTAGGAATTAATTGGCTGGATACACTTGATGTTTTCTGGTGGTTCTACCATGCATTTATTCACCCCACCCACACTTCCTAAACTCTTTTATTTGTCAAAGGGCACAATTCTAACCATGTCTACTCAAAAGTAAGCCCCGTTTGTTTTCAATAGATCTTACTCCCAGGAAAGTGTCTTTAGGAATTGTCTTTAGGATTGCCGCCAATGATTCTCAAGACATCAATCAGGAGTTGAAAGTTATGAGAAGATGGGCCATGATGACCCGGCCTACATTACGGAGACCTGGCTGGATGAGGCAGGAGGTGTGGGTCTCTCTCAGATCTGTCCGCCAGGTTTCCAGGTGCTGCAGCAGCCAAGACTTCAGGGGCGGGGAGGTGGGGTTGCAATAGTCTATCGTGATTCTATCCCTCTCACCAGGTCCCCTGTCCAGCGGTTCACAGGGTTTGAGTGCCTCCGTGTTGTGTTGGAGGGGCGAGACAGAATAGGGATTCTGTTGGTGTACCGCCCGCCGTGCTGCCCAACAGTCTCCCTGCCTGAGCTGACCGAGGTGATCTCGAGCATGGCGTTGGAGTGCCCTCGCCTTCTAGTGCTGGGGGACTTCAATGTCCATGCTGAGGCACCCCAAACATCTGCAGCTCAGGATTTCATGGCCTCCATGGCAACCATGGGTCTGTCTCAAAGAATATCTTCCCCTACTCATGATGCGGGACACACACGCTGGACCTTGTGTTCACTGCTGGGCAGGTTGATGGTGATCTGGACGTGAAGGATATCTCCATCACCCCATTGCCATGGACAGATCACTACCTGGTGGGATTTAGGCTTATCGCAGCCGGTAGCCTCTGCACAGGCGGGGGACCGCATTCCATGGTCCGCCCCCGGAGACTGATGGATCCAAATGGTTTCCTGAGGGCTCTGGGGGATTTTCCTGCTGCCAGAGCTGGCGACTCACCCGGCTCCTTGGTCAGTCTCTGGAATACGGAGATGACCAGGGCCCTGGATGAGATCGCTCCTGAGCGACCTCGGCCCTGCTGTAGATCAAACGCAGCTCCTTGGTTTTCTGGGGAGCTGCGGGCTTTGAAACAGCAAGGTCGACGTTTAGAGCGACGGTGGTGAAAAACTCATGTCGTTTCTGATCGGGCAGAGGCCAGGGCTCACTGGCGAGCCTACTCTGCGGCGGTGGTGGTGGCTAAAAAGATGTATTTTGCTACCACCATCGCATCCACAGAGAACCGCCCAGCAGAGCTCTTCCGTGTGGTCCGGGGCCTACTCCATCTGGCCTCCCGTACGGATGTGGTACAGCACACGGTGGCTCGCTGTGGCGAGTTCGCCCAACATTTCGCAGACAAGGTCGATCAGATCCGGCATGACTTGGATGCCACTTTAACAACATCCAACGATGTCCCTGGGGCACCTGTCTTGTCCATCTTTTGGGATTCTTTTCAGCTTGTAGAACCTGAGGATGTGGACAGGATTCTCTGTAGTGTGAGACCATCTGCTTGCCCGCTGGACCCTTGCCCAGCCTGGCTAATCAGACTGGCCTGGGATGGACTGGCCGAATGGACAGGGAGGGTGGTGAACGCCTCTCTGAGGGAGGGGGTGTTGCCTTCTGCATTAAAGCAGGCGGTGGTTCGCCCCCTCCTGAAGAAACCCTCCCTGGACCCTAAAAACTTAAACAACTATCGGCCAGTCTCAAACATCCCATTTTTGGGCAAAGTGGTCGAGCGGGTGGTGGCGTCCCAGCTTCAGAGGGTCCTGGATGAAGCTGATTATCTGGATTCCTTCCAATCTGGCTTCAGGCCAGGGTTTGGGACAGAGACTGCCTTGGTCGCCTTGGTGGATGACCTACGCCGGGGAATGGACAGGGGGAGTGCGTCCCTGTTGGTCCTGCTGGACCTCTCAGTGGCCTTCGACACCATCGACCATGGTGTCCTTCTGAGGATTGGAGGCACTGGGGATTGGAGGCACTGTTTTGCAGTGGTTCAGCTCCTTCCTGGCTGACTGGTCCCACAAGGTGGTGCTGGGGGATGCTTGCTCGGCACCCTGGCCTCTTCAGTGTGGGGTGCCACAAGGTTCCATTCTATCCCCCATGCTATTCAACATCTACATGAAGCCACTGGGAGAGGTCATCTGGAGGTTTGGAGTGAGGTGTCATCAGTACGCTGATGACACCCAGCTCTATCTTTCCTTTCCTCCTGAGTCCAAGGAGGCAGTTGAAGTCCTGAATCATTGTCTGGAGGCAGTGGGGGACTAGATGAGGGTGAACAAGCTGAGATAAATCCTGATAAGACAGAGGTTCTCCTGGTCCGGAAGTCCTCGACCCGGGTATTGGAATATCATCCTGTTCTGGATGTGGTTGCACTTCCTCTGAAGGAGCAGGTTCGCAGCTTGGGGGTTCTCCTGGATTCGCAGCTGCTCCTGGAGTCCCAGGTGGTGGCTGTGGCCAGGGGAGCCTTTGCTCAGCTTCGGCTGATCCGCCAGCTGCAACCATACCTGAGTCGCTCGGATCTGGCCACGGTGACCCATGCCCTAGTGACATCGAGACTAGATTATTGCAACGCGCTCTACGTGGGGCTGCCTCTGAAGACGGTCCGGAAGCTGCAATTAGTCCAGAATGCGGCGGCCCGTGTGGTTGCTGGGGCTCGTTGGTTCGACTCTGTCGGGCCACTGCTTCAGCGACTACACTGGCTGCCCATTCGTTTCCGGGCTGAATTCAAAGTGCTGGTCCTGACCTTTAAAGCCCTAAACGGCTCGGGTCCTGGGTACCTGAGGGACCGCCTTCGTCTGTACAATCCGACCCGTCACCTCAGGTCATCTGAGGGGGCCCTACTGACTGTGCCGCCACTAAAAGATGTGAGAGGTGTGGCAGCCAGAGATAGGGCCTTCTTGGTGGTGGCACCCCGGCTTTGGAACTCCCTCCCCATAGAACTTAGGAAAGCTCCCTCAGTACAGAGCTTCAGGCGGAGCCTTAAGACCTTTTATTTTAAAAAAGCGTTTTAAACGGGGCAGAGGGTGGGGGGCAGTGCGTTAGTGTTGTATTTATTGTTTTAACAAATGTTTTTAGCTTGTTTTTAATTGTTCCTAGTTTTATAATTCTAATTGTATTTTAATGATGTTTTAATTTGTATTTATTAGCAATTTTAATGATGTTTTATTCTTTAATGTTAGCCGCCTTGGGCTCTCCCTTATGGGGGAGGAAAGGCGGGGTATAAATTGATTAAATAAATAAATAAATAAATAAATAAATAAATAAATAAATAAATAAATAAATAAATAAATAAATAAATCCTTGAGGTCATCAGGAATGGGTTGTATCCGTAGGAGATTGCAATAGGATTAACAACCCAATCTTATAGCCCAATTCCTCAACCCATGTCTACAAGGAAGTAAGTCCCTGGATTCAAGTTGGCATCAGGTGGCATTCCAGGTTGCACTGCCCATGGATGTGGTCTAGAGGGCTACCAAAGATTGCATGAACCTATTTTGTTCATGCACTCCAGGTGCTATGAATGTACATCAGTGCCAACAAACAACTAGAAATGTGAAGCCTCTGAATGACAAAGCCTGGTTTCTGTGGCATAGCTAATGATCATGTAGCCTGGTGCAAAGCTCAAAACATTGCCCCGTAAGTGATGTCACAACCAGAAGGGTCGTCATCCCTGGGCATTTTTTAAAAGAAAATTGGGGGAAAACCTGCCTCCTCCTCAGCAATTCACCACTATTTGCTCTGCTAGATAAATATAGATATTTCAAAGCAGTTTATTGGACATAACTTTTGATACAATGCACATTTTCCAATGCAGTCTTTTCATTGCATTCTTCATAAAAATACCTTTCCAATATATATATATATAACTTGATGGTATTATCATTCATACATACCCCATTTTTCACAATTTTAGTCACTGGTGTCAAGCTCAGCTTGCAGCCCCCTTAAAGGTTGTAGCCTGGTGAAATTGCACTCCCTGCACCCCCCCAGCTACGCCACTGCCTGGTTTAAATACAAGGAGTTTGATCATCTTTTGCTTTGCCAACACTATGACACCTTCTGTTAAGTAATTCAGATTCTGGCTTAAGTTACTTAATGAACCCAAGTTTGGACCACATACTCTCTTTCTCGGGTTCTCAATTTCATTCATTCATTCATTCATTCATTCATTCATTCATTCATTCATTCATTCATTCATTCATATCATGCCTTTCTCTTGGAGACCCAAGACAGCTCACAATATATTGCAACAGAAAATCCATTAAAAACACAATTACAATTATACTTGATAAAAAACAATAAATTACACCAGAAAATAGTATAAGATACTAGCAAAATGTGCCCACATTTGCAGGAGTAAAATATCTCCCTGTGCACCATCCACCCTGAGTCCCATCCCCCTATTGGGCATCATCCCCCATGTGCAACATTCCCCCAATGCACATCAACCCTGAATGAGCAACATCCCCCATGTGCATAAACCCCAAATGCGCAAAATCCCCATGCGCATCAACCCCAAATATGCATTCCCCCATTGCACATCAGGATCCCATTGCGTATCAAACCCCTATTGTGCATCATGCACACCATCCCCATACTCATCAACCCCCATGCGCACTATTCCCCCATGTTCACAATCCCTCCATGCGCACCAACCCTACATGTGCACCACCCCATGCACATCAACCCCCATGCGCACCAACCCCCCATGCACATCAACCCTGCACAACATCTCCCCATGCACACCATCCCCCCCAGTGCACCCTCGCACCCAGTGCATCAGGCAGCAGGCACCATATTGGCTGGATGTTGATCAGTCTTCAATGTTAAGTATAGGACAGAAACATGTTTCACCTCTTTTCACCCCCTTAAGGGTTAAATTTCTCAACATTGGTTCTTGGTAGTTGTTGATGTCACAGAAGGAACATCCTCCCCAAATTTCATGCTTTAGGTCCAGGGGTTGGGGCAGGGCAGTGATTCTTCAGTCAGGGATTCTTCAATGGAAAGCACAGGGAGGAAATGCATTGCGCCCCTCTTCACCCCTTTCCAGTTGGAATTTCTGAAAACTGGATCTTAGTGGATGCATCCATCATGGAAGGAAAACCCTCCCCAAATTTTATACTTCTAGGACCAGCGGTTTTGGCTGGGCGTTGATGAGTCAGCCAGTGAGTGAGTCAGTGAGTGAGTAAGTGACTCAGTGAGTCAGTCAGTGACTCTTCAGTTTTATATAAATGGTGTTTGAAAAGTAACTCTATTTTAAAATGCTTATAAATTACAATCTAGGGAGTTACTTTTCAATCACCCTGTAGATTTGTCACTACCTTCGCTTTCATCACCAATCGACGACTTCAGACCTGTCTTCTTGCCTTTCAGCCATTTTTTCTTTAATCTGAGCATCCCCCAGAATGAACCACAGACACTGGTAAGTTCTGACTAAATAACAGATCTTTTATCAATTCTCAGGGTGGTGGAAAGAAGGGGGAGAATGTGGGTAGTACAGACTAGCTTGGATCTTTACATTGAAAGTGAACACAGTTACAAGTATACAACGTTCCCGAATGGCCCTGTCAGGTCAGGGTTGCTAGACCTCCGGAATTTCCAGGAGGCCTCCGGAAAACAAGCCCCTCCTCTGGGAAAATGTGGCCAGCCTCCGGGAAAATGGCTGCCATTTAAATCTGGCATGCTGCAGCTGTGCACGCTTGTTTGGCTGCATGTGGGGCATGCACTATCTTTGGTCCTGATCACTGGGCAGACTATAGGGCAGGAGAAAGAGTGAGCAGAAGGAAGCTCCTCCCCCTCACCACCTTGTTGTGGCTTACAGTGCTCTCAGCCAGCAAGCTGGCAATGGCCTCCAGTGCGCTCTCCTCATTGGGCTGCAGTTGCAGCTGCCTGCCACCTTCACCGCAGCCACCCGCCCCATGAGTCAGCTGTCTGCCTACTTCTGCCTCTGTGCTCCGTCGCCGGCCTCCCGGCGTTGCCTGCCTGCTATTCCTTGATAGCCTGCCTACTGCTGCCTCGTTCTTTCGCCACAGCTTCAACTTCCCGGCTGCCCCATTGACCTCCAAGTGAGGTGGAGGAATTGGAAAGTGTCTGAGCCCCATGCTAGTTGTGTTGTGTCTACCCAGAAGTAAACTCCATTATACAATGGTACTTCGTCCCAGGAAAGTGTGCCAGTGTAATGGAGTTTGTGTCTCACAGCCACAGTGAGTAGAGAGTTCCATCATTTTTCAATTTTAAAAGAAGTAACATAGTACTGAAATTAAATACAGGAGAGAAACATGAGTGTTTTTAGCATATTTTAACATATCCTACATTTTGTCCTACATTTTTGGGGTGTTCTACAATTTTTTAATTGCAGGAATTTTTGCAGGAATTTTGGCTTGGGGGGATAGGAATTTTGGCCTTCAGGCAGGAATTTTGGCCTTGCCATTCAGGGATTTTGCATTTGGCATCTGGTCACCCTGCGTCAGGTACCTTCTTCACATGCAACCCTTCTGTCCAGCTACTTTCTTTGTCATAACTCTCTCTCTTTTCTTACAGGTGTAGGGATCCCGGACTGTCAAGGTAAGTAACTCTTTAGGACTTCAACAGCGTCCCTTGCAAGGTAAGTCAACTCCTGTCAACACTTAACTAGTAACTTTGATTCTTCTCTTTCTCTCCAGGTATGGCGTTCAGGCCAGCCGTCGGACAGCGCCAGCGCTGGATCACACTCCTACTCCCTCTCTGGTTCCCAATGACTGACTCCCGCATTCTTACCCCCTCTTTATATACACCTCCCGCTCCCCCTCCCTCTTCTCTCTTCTCCTGGGCCCCTCAGTGGCCTGGCAGAGCGGGAGACACCCGGATTAGCTCGAGAAGTAATGGGGCATCCTGGGTAAACCCCAGTACGCCCTGCGCAATACAGTCGTAGGATGTCCCACCACAAATCGGACCAGTAGACTCTCTCAGCTTCTGTTGATTCCAGCACCTTGTCCCAGGGGGGACTTGGTCGTACTTGCACCCCAGCCATCCCCTCCTCCGGGGTTGGGCCAACTCCACCACAAGATTATAATAAGAATAAAATCTTAGAAGAAAATTATCACAATAAAAGCAAATAAAAAGCAATAAAAGCAGTGGAATCTTATTGTATGTGATCATGTGATCACATCTTATATGTGATCATATTGCATGATCATTGAAAGTTTTTGGCTTGGTCCTCTCAATGCTGTAGATTCTGAAACTGGTTATTCAGTAATCGCAGAACTTTAAATGGCAGCTTTGATATAGTCAAATTCATAGTGCAATCCTAAGCATGTCTTCTCAGAAGTAAGACCTATTTTATTCAACAGGGACTACTCCCAGGAAAGTGCATTTAGGATTGCAGCCTCAGTCAGTTATGTTCTGTTTTTATAAAACACCTATATCCAACTTGGTATTTTATGAGTTAAGGAAAATATGTTATTGCAACATTTTTTTTAATTTCCATGTACAAATTATCAGAAAACAATTTAAAGTAGTGATATACATTAATAGAACAAAAACTTCCAGGGTTTGTTTCTTAGCGTGATTTGGAATACCCATGGGGGATAATTCAGCCAAAATAAAGCACTTGTGACTCCCATCGAATCCAAAGATCATGCTTTTTCTCAGACTTTTAAACAGGAGCAACAATCCATATGTGGATTGACATAATTCATTCTGAATTTTGTGCAAATATATACCTTTACCAAATGGAGGCCTATTAATAATTTGTTACTGCAAACTCCTAAATTGGTTTGCACACTTACATATAGATGATAGGAACTGTGCAAACCAATCCTATGTTTCCTTAGAGCTCAAGTGGTACCAAAATGTTGACTGCTGTACCTGATGAGGCAGGAAAGCAGTATCAGGGTAAGGGAACTAATGTCCCCTTATTCCATGTAGCATCTAGCAGCAGGGTGACCAGATGCCCAAACCTCAAAAAGAGGACAAGGTCTTGGATTCCTCTCAGCCTGGCTTTTCTGGCAGACAATGGCATATTTGCCTACTCATGAGTAAAGCTGTGAGATTGGGCACTTTCACTTTCCCATAGAGCTCAATGCATATTTTTGATTTTTAGTATTTTGGCCATACCTTTTGATAGGAAGGAGATATTTCAAAACTGATTTTTGCATTGGATTCTGTTCTTCAATATGAATCCAACAACATATGACATGATGGGGTACTGCACAGCATTGCAAAATGAAGCCAAAATGGAAGACAGTGAAGCCCTTTTGGAGGACATCCGGACAGAAGGCTAAAAAAGAAGACAAATCTGGATAAATCCAGTCATATGGTCACCCTGCCTAGGAGGCCCCTTAGGATTGCCTTCCCTGTGCCCTGCTGCCAGACAGCAACACTATTCATGCTGGGAGCTTTTGGCAGCCATCTCCTGATGTTGCTCCCTTGTCCCAACTGATACTGGGCCAGTTTCTGGTGGTGCGCCAGTACAGTACAGTTGGTGCACAAGTACCTTATGGCAATTTTTGAGACATCCAGGCCACCAACACTGGCAGAGTGCCATAGGACTATATATACCATAATGGCCATAATGAAGATAATTGGGGAATGGATGAAACAAATATCCTTGATTGGGAAGAAATGAAAAAATATAGTAACACATGATCAGAACATATACCTGCAGGTGTTTTTTTTTAATTTTACCAAAAAATATTACTCTATTCAGTGCAGTGTAGGATCACACTAGAATTTCTTGTTCACCCGAAGACCTTGGGAAAGACATGAGCCAATTCTGGGGTGGAGGAGTGAGTGTCTTTTGAGAGGGGAGGAATCCATTTCCTTTCTGGAGCCCATTCTTTTTGTTAATGACCCTTTTTCTTTCTGCAAGTAACAAAGCTATTTTCTAACTTCCCTGCATCCTGTCACCTGGTCCTTCATCCCTTTTCCTGATACGCAACAAAATACAGAAATGGATGCGTTGTTTGGACCATGCCAGGATTTATAGGTTGATAAAAAAGGATTGATTTATGGCACAAAGCTCAGTCTACCCCAGACATGCAATGAATGCTACTGCTTCTTATTTGTTCCCCGGGATAGGGAGGAATGGTGGCTTGTGATGGTTTCCTTTATATTCATGACATTTATATGCTTATGTCATATCCCCTGTGCTTTTAGCTGTGCTTTTCCCTTTAAAAAAAACTTTAGCCTATATTTAGAATTGAGATTTGGTACACAAATTCAGTTGAGAACATATAGTACAGCACATGTTGTAGTGCATAAATATAACAACAGACTTACTCAGGATGTGTTTACTCATTCAGGTCATCTTATACAAGAAAATGTTTAGGTACATATCATGTTGAAGAAGTGTTGCATGGTATTTTGATCTTGGCATCCATAGGGGTTCCATTCTTGGAACCCCACAGGATGCCAGAAGCTGCAGATACATGAATTTGTGGTGAGAAGAGGCATCTGTTCCCAGATGGTGGTTTGAGAGCATGAAGATGCTGAGAGTCCAATCCTAACCCCTAGTCCCAGCACAAGTGCTTTGCTGGCCTGTGTGTCACAAAAGTTCTGTAAGACACTTCTGCACCACTCTTGGTGGGGTTATGCCTGTGCACTGACATGCGCCTGGCTCCTATGGCACAGCAGAACTGGGGGGAAAGGGTGAGCTGTGTTGTCCTAAATTGGTTTGGATTGCACTCATGAGTCTCAGAAGACTTCTGAAGGACCAAGAAGAACTTAGATGTGTATTTCTGGTTTTTGCAAAGTCCGGAATTGCACTTCTAATGACTTCAAGGAGTCTCAGATCATCTCCTGGGTATGACTGGAAGACTCTTCTGGTTGTGTCCTGGAGGTACAGGTCAGCCTCCTATTTGGAACTTTTGACGGATCCAGTATGACCAGCATCCTGAATCAGATATAAAGAGGTTGAACGTGGGTTATAAAATGTGGCAATTCACCATGAATCAGGGAGAATGCAAGATGGTCTTTCAGTGTCAAATTTTGTTCAGGGGTTTACAATGTGCAGCAAGCTACTATCAACCTTTCCTTGCCTAGAACTATCCCTGATTCTCCTTGGACTCATACTATGTAGTAGATTGTGGGTGGCTCTCATCTCATCTGGTCTCTCTCTCTCTCTCTCTCTCTCTCCATGCATACACACACATGCTCTGTCTCCTGCGCTGTGTGGATAATCAATAGTCTTGGGCTCTTAATACCCCAAATTATGAAGGAATGAAAAAATCTTTATTGGCACAAGAGGAAAAAGCAATATACAACTCATTAAAATCAGGAATAAGACTTACAATAAATACATTACAATAAAATCAATCCCAGACCTTATCTTTTTCTTTCTTTCTTTCTTTCTTTCTTTCTTTCTTTCTTTCTTTCTTTCTTTCTTTCTTTCTTTCTTTCTTTCTTTCTTTCTTTCTTTCTTTCTTTCTTTCTTCCTTCCTTCCTTCCTTCCTTCCTTCCTTCCTTTCTTTCTTTCTTTCTTTCTTTCTTTCTTTCTTTCTTTCTTTCTATCTATCTATCTATCTATCTATCTATCTATCTATCTATCTA
Source organism: Cryptoblepharus egeriae (assembly GCA_030015325.1). Lineage (NCBI taxonomy): Eukaryota > Metazoa > Chordata > Lepidosauria > Squamata > Scincidae > Cryptoblepharus > Cryptoblepharus egeriae. The sequence continues at coordinate 9,792,510 of JAREYC010000003.1, read as the reverse complement.
TCTATCTATCTAAGAGAAACATCACTCACTGACTGACTGACTCACTCATCGCCACCCTGCCAAAACCGCCGGGCCTAGAAGCGTGAAATTTGGGGTTGGTGTTCCATGGTGTACGGGGGAATTTTACTCCCGAAATGTGGGTACTTTTTCACTAGTTAACTTATATACAGTGATGCCTTGTAAGAGGAACATTATTCGTTCTGGAAGCATGTTTGTCTTACAAAGCATTCTATATGCAAAATGGGTTTTCCCATAGGAAACAATGGAAACCCAGATGATTGGTTACACAACCCAAAAATATTCATATCAAAATATTAACTGTATGTAAAAATGATGACAAAACGCTATAATATAATACAGAACACAATTACTCTAATAGAAATTGAAAAAACAAGTAAAGCAAGTGCCACAGTGCGACGGGGTAAGTGCCCCTCTTCCCACTTGCCATCAGAACCATTCTCGACAGCAATAACAACATGTAACCGTTACTGCCCAGAATGGCTGTGGGAGAGACTGCTTACATGGCACATTGTGGTGCCTTCAATACTTAACCTGCTGCTATCCTGTTGCTACACTACTGTCAAGCATGGAAGCGTTGCGCCACTGGCCTAGGGGGAATTCCTGCTGTAGGCAGGGGGTTGGACTAGATGACCTACTAGGTCCCTTCCAACTCTATGATTCTATGATTCTAAAGCAGACATCTCTGAGGGCATTTTGCTGATGCTTGCAATAGCTGGTGACACTCTGTTAATTAGGACTTGAACAATTAGCAAATGGAGTTAAAATATGGCTGCCAACTCTTCCTCGTAAATGACAATAGTTATATCTGGGAGCTTGTGGCACATTAGGGATGGAGTACACAAGAGACTGTTGTATCTCTACACAATAGAGATTTGCTCTAGGCTCTGTGCTCAGAACAGGCCTCGACTATTCGTTTAGCATGGGACACACAAGTAATGGTGCTGCAAACTCTTCCTTATTACAGAAACCCTTTATTTAGTTTCATTTCTATTCTGCTGAACTTTTTAACTTACAGATTTGACAGCCTCTGCTCAGGTCATCTTGACCCAGGCTGAGTACAGCCCATACAAATGAAGTCTTAATGTTCAATGCTCACTCGTTACTTCTTTCGACATCTCCTAACTCATAATGCCTTTGTTATTCCTGCTCACGGTGAAAATGAGGAGAAATCTTCTATGCACTGGGAACTCTTTTTATTTATCTCTATGTAACTTTTTCCTCGTTCCAAAGCTTTGTCCCAAAATGTTTGGGGTCGCAGTAGTGGTACTGCTAGTGGTAGCTGGCACCTGACCTCAGCACTAAGTACTAAGGAGTCATCTGACCAATCCAAAAATCTGAGAAGACTTGTCAGTTTGTAAAATGGAGATTTAGGACCATGATAGATGGCATAAAATGAAAACCATCTCACCATGGTTATTTCCAGACTTTGTTCTCACTGTTATGCTATTTACATTTTAAATCCACCTCCAAGGGGGATTTTCCCTACTTTGAAAACCACTACTTTGAGAACTATTGCTTTAAGCATATTGTAACACATGATTTTGATGCTCAGCTTGCATTCCATGGGCTCATTAGGACAGAAATGGCAAAAGGTCCTAAATCTGCCAATGATCACACCTTGAGAATGCTATCTTAGCTTGAGAGCTGGAATAACATCCTGAGCAGGGCTGGGTTTGGCCTGATTGTTCAGCATAATCTGGCCCCACATGGGGTGGGGGCTGCACTGCGGCAGAGAGCAGTTCCCCCACAGCTGACTCTTTACATGCAAAGGCTCCATGCAGAGGCTGGGGTAGTGAGTGGAGCCATGATTTAGCCACTGTGAATGGGCTTCAGGCTGACATTTATAGGACTGCGCTGAAAGAGGTTTCTATCAAAGGGAGACTGGAGCAAGGACTGCAGGCTCCCATAAATTCCTGGCACTAGAGTAAGATTTGTAGCATACACACATAGGTATGCAGAGACAGCACAAAGACCTTACGGAGGTTTTCAGACAAAAGACAAACGCAATGGAAAAAGTAGACTGCCTCACCAATGCAAATAGTCTGGAGGTACCAAGTGGTGGCATAGCTAGAGGGGGTGCAAAGCACGTACAGGTGCATGAATATGCCATGCAAGTGGTTCTCCCCATTGGAACCATTCTTGGTTGTGGGAGCAAAATGGAGAGATAGTGGTTTCGATGGAGAGGTGACCGGCCACTTGTATGGTACATGCAGGCACCCACCAAATATAGTGCTTTGCACCCCTCTCACTACACCACTGACACCAAGCACTCAAGACTATCTCTCCTGAATATATTGATTTTATGAAGTGATGTTGAAGACAATAAGCTTGATAAGCAAGATCCTGTGGTGATTCCAGGGAGTTTTCAGGTGGGGAAAAAAGATGGAAATAGTGAGGCAAGGAAGTCAAGGCACTTCTCAATGAGTTGCAAAGGAGAACATGCACCTCAGTTAGCTCAGGGCTCTGGTTGGGCTGTCAATAAGGTTAGTGAGGTTACTGGGACTCTCTTTCATGTCCCTGATGGCATTGTTTATCACAGGACATCTTTTTAAGACATTGCTTGCAGGTCTGTACAAGTGGACGAGGCGAGGTGCAATTGCTGGTGGAATTTTACAGACTTTCTCCAAACCAGGAGAATGGGTGGCTTCCAAGTTTGTGTTCTGCTAGAAAGTTGTAGACCTGAAGCTAGCTTAGTTTCATTCTGCTTAAGGACAATTTAAGTCTGGTTGGTATCACATACTCAGGCGTGCCGGGCAACAGCTTATTGCAAGAAGCGGTGTAGGTAGAGGGGGTGCAAAGCACTACGTTTTGCAGGGAAGCTCACTGCAGAGTGAAAGTGGTTCTTCCCTTTCAGAGCCATTCTGGGTGAAAGGAGCAAAATGGAGGCATCCATTCCCTTCCATTTTGTTCCCTTGCCCAGAATGGCTCCAAAAGTTGGGTGCCATAATTTTCTTCCACAAACTGGGACTCTTGCAGTTTTCTGGGACATATGGTGACCCTATCTGAAAAGGAATTGGAGGGATTGCTTGCACACAGCGTCCCTGCAAAACATAGTGCTTTGCACCCCCTATAACTATGCCACTAACTTTAGGTCTTGCATTGACTTCAGGTCCCATTGCCACATGGCTGGGATGTGGGATAGAACCTCCTCTGCGATGGCCTCAGATTGGCACTCATGGCCTTGCTCAGAATGTCTCAAGTTACTGCCACATCAGTGATGCTGAAACATTTTTCTTCCACCAACCCTTGAATTTTTAGATACTCAATTGCTGTTGGGAGTTTGATAGCTGTTGTGGTCTCAGTGTTCTTGTTTTATGATATTGCACTTTAACTGTGGTTGAGAGCTGCTTGCTTCTGTTTCATCTCCCTATAGCTATTTAGCCTGGTAAATGCTGCTGATTGTGTTTGAGTTTCAGGAGCTATTCCGTAGTAGGTACAACAAGATCCAGTGTGAGATGAAATCTTTGATTAAACTTCTCTAAATTATAAAAAAGAAAAAGAGGGAACATTTATGTTGAGTTTATTAGCACACCCTGCTTCATAAACCAGTGCAGGGCTAGCTATTGCTGGGTGACTGTTTACAACATACATACATGGAGAAAAGCCTCCAGCACTTTATAATGAGAAGTGGGGGAGCAAAAACACTTGTGCATTGATGCTTGGTGCAAAACAGGAGTATTACAAGCACAAGTGACCATTCCTATTTTCTTCTGAAATGTTGAACAATATCATATTTTGGGCATAATCCTATCCATGTCTACTTCTGACATGGATACTTCTAAGCTCCGCTCTGTCCAATGGATCTTACTCCCAGCAAATAGGATTGCAGCCTTTGTCTATTCAATATATTTAACCTCCATTAAAGAAAATGATCATCCAAAAAATGTTCAAAATGTTAACGTTTTGAGTCTGCTAACAAGTCCTCTTTTGAGACCAAAGCAATGAACGTGAATTTGGACAAACATCGGACGTTAGTAGAAAATGTGATGCGCTGTGATCCATGGGGGTCAATATAAGTCACACACAACTTATCATCAACTGTCCCCGAGAAAGCATTAAAACATCAACACAAAACATTATAACTGCAGAGTATCCTGATATTATAGTGGTTAAGTACAACCAGTGCTATTTTTTGGGAAAAACAGGTGCCAGTACTCACCTGCCAATAATCACAGGTTCTCACCTGTGTGTGTGTGTGTGTGTGTGTGTGTGTGTGTGTGTGTGTGTGTCCACATCTACACACACCCTTCATGGCTTGTAAATTGCCCATACCCCTGATGGCAATGGGTGCAACTGCTATTGAGGGTTCCATGGTTGACCAGGCTAGGTTAAGAAACATTAGAATCTTCTTAGACTAGGCTGCAATCCTAACTTCCACTTAGAGCACAATTCTGACCATGTCTACTTAAAAGCAAGCACCATTGTGTTCAATGGGTCTTACTCCCAGGAAATTGTCTTTAGGATTGCAGCCTTAGTCCAGCCTAAGCCCAAGCATGAGTCCTGTGCTGACCTGGGGGGTGTCACAAAAGTGCCACCCCAAGTAATGCACTTCTGCCGAGGGTTGCCATATGGCCTTGAAAACCAGGACTGGCCTGATTTGAGGGGATTGCATCCACATACTGACAAGTTTGACAGGAGATCCTGTCCCAGTTTTGTGGAAGAGAATTATGGCAACTCTACTTCATACACTGACATCCCCACACCATCACTGGAATATATGTGAGATGAATTAGGCTGGCCTAAATTGGTTAGCATTGCACCCTTAGAGGATTGCACCCTTAGAGCCTATGGGCTGGAGCACACTATATCAAGCAATATGATAAGCAGTTAAGATAGTTTTACTGAACGGCATCTGGAATAGCATGGGAAAACCAATGGGGCTTGTTTTAAAGTTGGTGCAATGTGTGATGTAGAACATCACCGTCACTGACAGTAGCCCAACTTCTGAATTCCGAAACTGAGAGGTCTTCAAAGGCAGCCTTGTGTTTAGCACATTGAAGTATATTTATTAACATAGATACCCCCACAAAAGGTGATCTCTATAGTATTTGGTGAACCTGTGTTTGTATAGAATAGATTATAACAACTCCTTTATCCTCTACAGAAGTGGAAGTTACAAATAGCATGGGCATCAGAAGATGAATTTGGGACATCATTCCTGCCTAATATGTGCAGGCCTCCGTCAGTCTTGAAAGACTATGGTATTGTGCTTGGTGCTGCATACGCTGCATGTGAAGCATGAAAGCCTGGGTTAGATTGTTATGGAGGATAGGCTGTTACCCAAGCAGCAGATCCCCCCTCTCCACGCCACTCAGTTAATCCAATGGAAAGGCAGAGCCAATACGATTGGATCCAGCTGGCATCGCAGAGCTGGGCTAAGGACAGGAGCTCACCCTGTCTTGTGGGGCCGACCCGGGTCTTGAACCCTGGCCTGCTGGTTAACAGGCACAGCGTCTTAACCGCTTGCACAAGATATAGAATTCTTGATAACCTTTGGCTTCAGTCTCAGACGTGGAACAGTAGCTTACAGTTCAATACTATAAAATTTAGTCTGGAGACTAAAAGCTTCCCCTTTGATAAACATGTGCATTTGAGCTCCATCAAACACAGAGCCTGCGTTAAGCCTTTCCTTCTTGAAAGCAGGGCAATGGAATAACCTCCAAGTATGTGAGCAGTGAGAACGCCAATTTAGGGGACTGATCTTTCCAAAAATTGCAGTGCCAGTCAGGCTGAGATTATTTTCAGCTTATTATTCACAAAGACAGTCTACCAGAAGTGTTTATGAGGCTGGCAATGGAGAATTAGCTCAGCCTTTGAGCCACAGATCAGGCAGCATTGCCAGTGTGCATGATGTTATACGCTCATCAACTTCATCTCTAGATCCTTGCTATCCTTGCTATTCTGTCAGAGGGCTAGGTCTGGTCAGTGTTACCTTGAACCCCCATAGATTCCACTTTGATGGTCATGAAAGCAGAAACTAAAGTGAACTTTTTAGTTGAAAAGCGGTATATAAATACTGTAGACAGACAGACAGACAGACAGACAGACAGTAAGGAAGGAAGGAAGGAAGGAAGGAAGGAAGGAAGGAAGGAAGGAAGTGGGTGCATTCCTAAGCAAGACTACTCAGAAGTAAGTCCCATTGTATTCTGTGGGAGTTACTCTCAGGAAAGTGTATATAAGATTGCAGCTTATGTTAAAGAGGGGTCTATTTGGTCATATGTCCCATGTCTGCATCCAGTTGCACACACATGCGTCCCGCTTATACAAACAAGGAGTATCACTCCTATTACTGGAGTGAAATGGAAGTTCCACTGTAATAAAATGGTTGGCGATGAAGTGCACAGGTTAGCAGATGTTTTGGTTAGACCTATTGGAGGAGCAGTTGTTGGCCCAGGACCTACAGGAGAAACAGTGGAAGGAATAGGATGGGGCAAAACTAGATGGTCAAGAGGGAAAAGAGAGCAGGAAGTCTTTGGGAGGGGATGGAACCAGTAGTGATGGCATGCACTAGATCCTATTCCCACATTTGGCAGCCTCCCCAGCCCACTGTCCTTGGACTTGTGTCCTCTACTGAACCAGTGCAGGTCCAAGAAAACTTGTGTGTTGCAGATGGCTTGTAGAAGGGTAAAGGGATTTAAATTCTCTTTCCTCTCCAAAACCTCCCAGTCTTCTCCCCCCCCCCCCCATGCACGCACATTTTTTTCCCAGCACATGCCTTTTTAGTGTAACTATACCACCAAGGGGGGATATTGGGCCATTGATTGTCATACAACATGGAGGATAACGGTAGTGATGATGGGTGGCAAATTTAATCAAATGAATACCATAGTTATCTAGCAGCTATGATTCCAACATGCAAACTTACAGATTGTAAGAGGAAAATAGAGAATAATTTGTAAGCTGCTGTTTCGTGCTTTGTAAAGTTTTTTGTTAACCTGTTTTTAATGCCATATATTACATTAGAGGCTCAGGGAATTCATCAGGGCTTATAAGGCAATAAACGTCACTTCTGTTTTATGGAAAACTGAAAATTTTTATCCACTGAGAAGCTCTGTCGGAGCATGACAGAGCTCATGGACAGTTATCTGAGACTTTGGCTAGACTCAGAGGACCCTCCTAAGGTGAGGAGAGTGAAGATGCCTTCATATGCGGAAGGGGAACAAGTGGGGGGCACAAAGAGAGGACCTGATCCATGGATAAGTGACTCTGAAGGTATGAGATCTGTGAATGTGGGAGGTCTCCCGTGTATGTGTTTATACATAATTAGTAAGAGTAATGGTGGGCGCATACCTTGACATCTCCCTTCTCTTTTGTTGAGGTTTCTCCATTACATGTTTGAACAAACTGCCCCCAACATATCCTACCATGACTACTTTTAGGCTTAGTGGTCTGAGTAAATGTGCAGTTTTATGAACCACCCCTGCACATGATTGAAGACACTTACCAGGTGTTGTGACAAGAGACCAAGGCATGCACACACCATTTGTACTGCATGTCTTCAATCATGTGGGGCCGGTTTGGGGACAAGAACATTGTCCAAACAATGAGGGTTCTAGTCCCATGGTCCTCTGGGACAGAGAAGTCTGCAGGGCCGCATCTTCCATAACAAACAGGCTGAGGGTTCTATCCCCTATTCCATATTCCTCTGGGGCTGAGAAGGCTGAGGGGCTGCATCTTCCATGTCAATCAAGCAGGCTGAGGGTTCTATTTCTATGGTCTTCTGGCAATTGCAGAGAACCATTTTTTAATTGAAAAATGTTGTTGTATTGTTCCTCCACAAGCTGTGGGCTGTCACTATATGCTCACCTGGAAGTCAATCCTACAACCTCAAGTACAACCTTTTCACTAGTATGTGTGTTTAAGGCGTTGACTTAAAAGGGGTCAGCCGGAGCCCAAGGAGATGCTTGTTAAAGCTGAAGCCACATGTCTGAGCAGGTGAGGGACCTCAGGAAAAAATGCTGCCTCATGATGAGTAAGTCACCAGGTGTCACGGGTATCTTTAGTCACTGGTGACGTCAGCTTCTAAAAGAGATGTGCATTAATAAGTTCCCCGGACAAAGAAGGCTGGAGGGAAAGATGATGAAAGACAAAGCAACCAGCTGGAGCAGAGAGTTCAGTGAAAGCAATGAGTGCCGTAGCATCTCGCATTCCCTTTTTAATACAAAGTGATGCTGACTAATCCTGGCTTCCCAGATTTATTGCAGACCACACGCAGATGCCCCACTCAACAGTAAACAAGTAGCTATGAATCATATGGAAAAAAACAATGTTTATAATTGTGCTCGCCACTTATCAGCCTTCTCCAAAATACTTAAGCAAGGTTGTACTAGCCCAAGTTGCTATATAGGCCAAAGCATGTTTAAGGAGGGACAGATTTATCTGAAGTGGAGCAGTTGCTCAACACATAGAGCCACACACTTGTTTGTCTGTCTCTTTGGACTTGACAATCTACGCAGTGCTATGGAGGGAAAGAAAGCAACACTTTTTTATGCATGTGAAGGAGGAAGTCCTGATGATTGGCAGGCACTGGTAAAAATTTTTTGGAAAATTTACTTCAAACATGCATTATCTTATATAGACTGACACTGTCAATCAAGTGTCAATCAAGAAAACACTTTACATTCACACTTACAAATCTTTATCTATATATATAAAATTGAAAAGTCACTGACTGATTCACTGACTTGCAGACTCACAGACTCATCACTGCCCAGCCAAACCCCCCTAGAAGCATGAAATTTGGGGAGGGTGTTCCTTCCATGAAAGAGGCACCCACTAAGAACCTGTTTTGGAAATTTAGCATAATAAAACTAAGCTAGACCAAGATGTGTGTGTATGCTTATGGATTTGGGTATACATAATGTTATGTATGTGTGCTTACACACATGTATATATACAGACTGCCAAGGAACAGATTGCCAAGGGAGGTGATAGTCTCTCCCTCATTGGGGATCTTCAAGCAGAGGCTCTATGAGCACCTGTCAGAGATGCTCTTGGAGGATTTCCTGCTAGGGATTTGGACTAGATGACCTATTAAATCCCTTCCAACTCTATGATTCTATGATATACATAGACTTATTAGACTTTCACTTATTTGAAAGCATTAAAATATGGCAACAGAATACTGTACATAATTATTCCATTATACGAGGTACCGTACTTAAGAGTAAACACTATATATCAGTGGTTCTCAATCTTCCTAATGCGATGACCCCTTTATAAGTTCCTCATGTTGTGGGGACCCCCAACCATAAAATTATTTTCGTTGCTACTTTATAACTGTAATTTTGCTACTGTTATGAATCGTAATGTAAATATCGGATATGCAGGAAGTATTTTCATTGTTACAAATGAAATGTGTGTTCTATGCACACATTGAACACAATGGGATTTATTTCAGAGTAGGCATGCATAGGATTGGGCCCTGAGGCTGTCAGTCAGCCCCAGTGCGTGCGCAGTTACAGGTGGAGGTCTAGCAAGCCTGACCTGGCCCCCTGCACCAGGGGTCTTTTGGCGACCCGCAGGAAAGCTCTAGGCGACCCCCAAAGGGGTCCCGACCCCCATTTTGAGAAATGCTGCTATATATGCATCAACCTGGTAGAAGATTTCAAATGGAGCACCCCAGTGTCTTGGGACAAGATGCTAAATGAATTAGATTCAGGAGTCTCCAAATCTTTTGGCAGGAGGGCTACATCATCTCTCAAACATGGTGTCGGGGACCAGAAAACTAATTTTCATTTCAAATTTGAATAAAGTTACATAAATTAACAAATAAGAATGTATTGGAGAGGATTACAAGGCTTGTGCAAAGGCCAGATAGGGGGGTCTTGCCGTGGCACTCATTGAGGCTCACCAAGGGCTGCATTTGGCCCCCAGGCTGGAGTTTGGAGACCCCAGCATTAGATGACAGAATACAGGGGGCCTCATCAAATTTTCGATGATGCAAGGGTGGGAGGACAATAGAAACCTTCAGGAAGAAGTTGATAGAATGGAGTTGTGGGCTGAAATGAATAAGACAAAGTTCAACAGAGACAAATACAAGGTTCTGCACTTAGGCAAAAAACAACCAAATATGAAAGTACTGAATGGGAGATACTTGACTTTGCAGCATGACATGTGAGATAGATCTTGGAGTTGCAGGGGATCACAAGATTAATATGAGTCAGCAGTGTGACACAGCTGCAAAGAAGGGTAATGCAATTTTAAACTTGCGTTAGTAGAACTGTAGCTGCCAGGTCATGAGATGTAGTCTATCTTTGTATAATCCTTTGCATTATTACTCTGAAATAAGCCCCACTGACTTCAATGGGGCTCCCAGGAAAGTGTTCCTTAGAATAACAGTCATAATGGCTTCACTTCATTCTCTACTGGTCATATGTCCCCTGGTATATTGTGTCCAATTCTGAGCTCCTCACTTTAAGAAAGATGTAGCTGAACTTCAAATTCAGAGGACACTGACAAGTGTGATTGGAGGGCTGGAGAAGGCTGGATGGCAGTGGAACAGATGCTGAGGAGGTAGTGGATGCTTTTGCAAGATCTTCAACCAGAGGTTTGAAAAGCACTTTCTATAGATTCTGGGTTGCAGGATTTCCTGCTACAAGTGGAGGGGGTTGGACTAGATCAAGCTTCTCCAAACCCCGGCCTGGGGGCCAGATGCAGCCCTCCTCAATGTGGTCCCCTGCAAGATGCTTCTATCTGGCCCTTGGGCAAGCCTTGTAATCCACTTTTATATGTAAATTTATTCAAATTTGAAATGTAAATTATTTTTCCAGCCCCCAGGCAAGAGATGTTGTGGCCTTCCTACCAAAAAGTTTGGAGACCCTATGACCAGTGATGGGCTTCAAAAAATTTAAGAACCGGTTCTCTGCCCATCTGGCAGCCACTGTTAAATGAATATTTTTAAACTTTATATGTCCTATCTCTTGTTAAGAACCGGTTCTATAGAGTAGGTGCGAACCTGCTGGAGCCCACCACTGCCTATGACCATGTGAATTCTTTCAATCTCTACAATTCTATGAGAAATACTGTAATAAACATTATAATTTTATGTATATTTCCTCCAAGCAGCTCATAGTATATACATAGTTCTTTCCCCTCTCCTATTTTACCTTTCCAATAACCCTGTGAGGTAGGACTGGCTGAGATATGGCAATGACTCCAAGTCAGCCAGTGAGTTTTATGGATTTTCACCAGAGCCCAAAACTCTGACCAATACACCTACTTCCCTGTACACACTTTCCACTAAGCCTAATATTTTGATATTGCTTAAATTGATTCTGAAAAGTCTGGTGTCTCAATCCCCAAATTCTTGCTTATTTTTGCATGCTTCTTTTTTTCAGCAAAACTGTTTTATGGAACTGATAACCGGCCTGGCAGGCTATTAGCAAGTGGACTATTAAAAGCAGCCTTAGTAGGAAAACAGAATATATGGTTCTTTTTCAGAGGTTATCTCCTGACCCATCCAAATACTTCCTTTTGCTCCATTGATTCACAGGAATTAAGAACAGGTGAAGGAAGGAGTGAGTGCTTACTGATAATATCAAAACATACCCACAAGAGTGGTGGGGAGCAAAGTCTCGGGATAGTTTTCTCAACCACTCTTAAGATCACCTGTTTTGGCTGAAGTTAGAGAGAAAAACAATACCAAAAGCGGGACATTTGGTTGAAGGAAAACATCCAGTAAATGATTAGCGTTGAATTTGAATTGCAAACTGGAACACAAAGAAACATTTAAATGCTGCCCAAGTATAATGGTATGTTTCATTGTGTCCCCAGTTACAGCACCATAAACCATGTACAGTACTATCTCTAGCCAATATACAGTACTTTGAAATTTGATGGCATGATAGGCCCATTGTAGACATTGCTATTAAAACTGAACCTTGCTTGGAATGAGTCCAGTCCTCTTGGAGTTGGGCTTGCCTCCGAACACCAAGCTCTGTCACACCAGTTCCCCATTCCCAAAGAACAGGGTGACCATATGACTGGATTTTTCTGGATTTGTCCTCTTTTTTTAAGCTTTTGCCCAGGTGTCCTCCAAAAGGGCTTCATTGTCCTCTATTCTGGCTTCATTTTGAAACTTTGCAATGGTGTGCAGTACCCCATCGTGTCATATGTCATTTGATTCGTATTGAAGAGCAGAATCCAGTGCAAAAATCAGGTTTGAAATAACTCCTTCCTATAAAAGGTTATGGCTTAAAATCAAAAATATGCATTGAGCTCTATGGGAAAGTGAAAGTACCCAATATTGCAGCTTTACTCGTGCGTAGGCAAATGTGCCATTGTCCACCAGAAAGGCCACACTGAGTGGAATCTAAGACCTTGTCCTCCTTTTTATGTTTAGGCATCTTGACACCCTGCCAAAGAAGAACATCTGACTTTAGAGAAGTGGTACCTCTCATAACAAGCACCCCACATAACAAGCGTTTCACTTAACAGGTATAAATTTCCAATAAATCTAACAAGTTCCACTTCACTTAACAAAAAAGCGCACGAAGGGCATGCATGCTATGCAGCCCTGATGCTCCGCATGGAGGCTCTTTAAAAGGGCTGCCGGCTAGCGCTGCTGCCTCTAACTTTGGGGGTACCAGAGGCAGCTACTCTAACTGCCCCCCAAATGTCCCCTCTGGCCACCTTGAACCTCCAGCAGCAGCCCAGGTAAGCCTCCCAAAAGTGTCTTTGATTGCAGCCTCCTAACCAGGTCTCCTCAGAAGTAAGCCCCATTGTGTTAAATGGTGCTTTCTCCCAGGAAAGTGTCTTTGATTGCAGCCTCCTAACCATGTCTACCCAGAATTAAGCCCCATTGTGTTAAATGGGGCTTACTCCCAGGAAAATGTCTTTAGGACTGCAGCCTAAGTAGACTTCATAGGATCATGCACATTGAATGCATGTTTTGAATTCAATTCCTGTGTTTTGTCATCATTTTAACATACAGTTAATATTTTTATATGAATATTTTTGAGGTTGTGGAACCAATCATCTGAATTTCCATTATTTCCTGTGGGAAAATCCGCTTCACTTAAAGAGCGTTTCACTTAAAGAGCATGAATTAAGCTCTTTTATGAATTAAGAGCACGAATTAAGCTCTTTATGTGAGGCACCACTGTATACTGTTTAAATTAACCACACAAAAGCAATATAAGTGAGTGGTTTTAGCTTTTATTTTATCATAGTCTCCATTTCTCTTGAGAATCCTATATCCAATCCATAACAAGTGGACACCATCACTATATGGTACAAATGCTGAAGAAGTTGCCTATCCTATATTTTGGGGGTCCTTGACCTCTTTTGCAAACTATAATGACATGTGGTCATCCTGACCTTCCCCCCTCTTCCTCGAATGGAAAACCAAACATTATCTTTTCACATTAACCTCATGGCTGGAACTCTCTGATGCGCTCCTGGTCTGAGTGGTGGCTTGACCATACCATGAAAACTGGAAGCAAGCACACCCAGAGACAGGCAAACTCATGTCTACACTCATGTGGATGGGTGCCAAGTCAGGAAACCCTTGATTTGACTATCCCCCAAATCCAGAGTAACTACTGGAGCACGTGAGAGACTACATGCATTTGTAGTTACTGCACCACCTACTGCAAATCTATGGGAAATTCATATTGGAATCCAGAGTAAGTTGTTTTTACACCGGAGCAAGGACTCCCCGTAGTTACTCTGGAATTTTCTCTATTTTTCCAAGTCATCCATGAACATGATTCATGAATCATATATCACAATTTGTGTGTCACAAGTCACGATTCCTCTGACTGTCTCCCAAGTGTCCATATCTGCACAGTCCTGTTATGTCTTGATGGCCCAACAGGAATATTTTAAAAACTTCAGATGGTTTTCAGGTTGAAATGGCTGGTGTGTGTATTTGTGCCACCTCCACTACATTTTCAAGCACCACTGAATGCCGGCTTCTATACAAAGTCATGGGGGGGGGGGGAGTATGTTGCATCCAAGTCTTTCCCAGAAGACTCGGTCAGTCCCTTTTGGCTGGGTCCTTTTTCTGATCCTGCAAATTCTGCTTATGTTCTTTAGCTGGCTTACCCCTGTTGCATCAAATTGTTATGCAGATATATTCAAGGAGCATGGAAGAAGAAATGATTTAATGGCATGGTAGATAAATAGGTGTCAACCATTCTATCCATACAAAGGTTGATTTTTAATGTATGCTTAAGACAGCTGACATTGTGTAGCCAACATTTTTCAACTCAGAGGTGTCATGTTGATTGCGAAGACAGGTAAAATGTTATACATCGCTGAGTTAGAAGAATCCTTGTTAAACGGATATAAAAAATTGAACACCACAATTTCCAGATGTCAGAAATGTGCATTGTTATCATTCCTGCGTTCGCTGCTGCCGATAAAGGAAGGACAGATTTGTGCTGAAATTGATACTCTAGTGAGGCAATTCTCTTTGCTTTTGAAACAGAGTTCAATCCTAACCTCAAAAGTGAGCCCCATTGTGTTCAATGGGTCCTACTCCCGGGAAAGTGTCTTTAGGATTACAGCCTAATCCCCAAATCCCGAGTAACTACTGGAGCATGTAAGAGACTTTACGTACACCCGTAGTTACTGCACCACCTAATGAAAACCTAAGGGAAATTCATATTGGAATCCAGAGTAAGTTGTTCTTACACTGGAGCAAGGACTCCCCGTATTTACTCTGGATTTTGCCCTTAGTCTCTATACAGAGGATGATAGCCTTTTTAAAATCCATCCATCTCCATCTTGCCACCACTACACTTAGGTAGTGCTTCTGTTTATTGACAACACATCCTTGCGCCGCTCTTTAAAAAATAAAAAATAAACACCAGCTTTCAAAACAAAGCAAACCTGGCACAAGACAATCCTTCACGAGACTCTCGAGGTCCTTGCACGTAGTGCAGGGCAGGCTTAAGGCACTCAAGATCAGACAGGTACATGAAACATTTAAAACCCAACTTCAGTGTCTTGACAGGGAAAATGTGCTCTGTGTTTGGCATGTAAACAGTTGGCAATTCTGGGAACAACAAACACCAAATGTTAATGACTGTATAAAAGCCAAATATTGATTGGGATATCTCTTCTGTGTGCTTTCAACACAAAACAGGTTCCCAGCTCTGCTGGGCTCCGAGAAAGAAAAACGAGAGTAAACATTCTCAAGAAAAAGGGGGAATGTGACTTTTTATGGGCTGAGCGACGGAAGCAAAGAAGGTACACAAGAAGTAAAATATCCAGACTTTCAGGTATTCAGCAATGCCCTTTTCAGCATGAATAGCTTTTGTTGTTTGTGAAAGAGAGAGGAAAAAAAACATTCATCTGTTGTCCAGTTTAGCTATTTTACAAGTCTTGAGGGTTTCCACCCTCATTTTTGGGAACGTATTTTTGGAAAGCGTGAACGGTCTGTATTATTGATAGGATCTCATGATTTGCTGATAGGAACATTCTTCCCTGAACAACAACTCAAAAAGTGCAGTGCAAAAAACAACCAAATTTTTTTCTTGTGAGTCCCATTTTCTAAGTGAAAATCTGATTTAGGCTGCAATCCTAAGCTTCAGTTAGGCCTGCCTAAGTTCCAGCATAAGCCCTCTGCTGACCTGGGGATGTCACAAAAGTACTATAAGGCTCTTCTATGCCACTCATTGGGGAGGGTTAGGCCAGTGCACAGAAATGTGGTCACCTCCATAAATCACCAGAGAAACATGAAAACCAATGAGTTGTGCTGGCCTAAGTTAGGATTTGGCTCTTAATCGATGAATAAAGGGAGAGGGTGACAATGCTGAACATCCATTCAATCCAAATGCATTTCGTGCTTGTGCAAAACATATTATAGGATCAATCTAAGCAATTTAGGCCTGGTGTCATAGTAAAGGAGCTAAAATATGCAGATTGACCTTGACCCCAACTGTTCATGCACACTAAGTTTTAACATCCTAGCTCATTTCCTCTCTTTACAGCAGTGCTTGGAAGGAATGTGTGTAGCGTGTGGTTGTTGCATTGACCATGACAGAGAAAGTTGAGCAGAGAATCTGCATCAAATTTTGCCAAAAGCTTGGCAATAACCTGAGCAGAGACCTATGCAAAATTGCAGAAAGTGTATGGAGAGGAATGGATGAGTCACACACCAGTGTATGTGTTCAGATGTTTCCAAGATGGCCAACAAAAGGAATGTTCTGGGAGACCCGCAACCAGCAGAACTGAGAAAAACATTGCAGATGTGTGTGCAGCTGTGAGGGGAGATCATCGAATCACCATCCATGAGTTATCGGAGGATGTGCAGAATAGTTACGGTTCAGTTCAGTCCATTCTCATTGAAGATTTGGGTATGAGATGTGTGTCTGCCAAGTTTGTGCCAAAACTGCTTTCAGCTGATGAAAAAGAAACTCAGGTTTCAGTTGTGAACTCAAGATCTCCTTGATTGGGTCAAGAACAATGAAAATTTTTTGAAAACGGTCATAACAGGTGATGAATTGTGGGTCTATGGCTATGACCCCAAAACCATGGCTCAGTTTTTGCAGTGGAAGACCGCAACCTCTCTGAGACTGAAGAAAGCACAAATGAGTTGAATCAATGAGAAGACTTTCTTTGATTGCAAGGGGATGGTTCATCATGAGTATGCTCCACATGGTCAGACAACAAACTAAGAGAACTACTGTGACATGTTGCAGCGTCTGTGGGATGCTATTCATCAGAAAAGGCCAGAATTGCATTCATCTGGTGAGTGGCAATTGCAGCATGACAACCCACCTGCCCATTCAGTGCAGCTTGTGTAGCAGTTTTTGGCCAAGCACAAAATCCCACAGGTCCAACAGCCACCGTATTCCCCAGATCTTGCTCCTTGTGACTTTTTCCTCTTTTCAAAAATCAAATCCCACTTGAAAAGATGAAGATTTCAGGAAATTGAGGAAATCCAAGCAAATATGATGAGACAGCTGCTGATTATCCCAGAAAACAAGTTCCAGGAATGCTTCCATCAATGGAAACAGCGCTGGATTGAGTGTGTGGCTTCCAAAGGGGACTGCTTTAAATTAAATGCCAAATTGTTACGTGTTGTAGTTTTCTTCTTATAGCACCAATCCTGATACTTATTGATCATACCTCATATCTTCCTGTAATAGTGTGTGGGTAGGTTGGCGTATTCCTGTGCACTAGTCTAACCCCCCAGGAATGCAGCAGAAGCACCTTACGGCACTTTTTTTGACATCCCCCAGTTGGCAAAAGACCTATGCCAAGCCTAACTGGAGGTTAGGTTTGCAGCCTCAGATTCATATGTGCATGTGCAAAACTTATATTTCTCAATTTTAATGAAACATACACCTGTTATTTCTAATAAGTCTTTTAGACCAAAGTCCATTCAGTTGGGGGTTGACAAATTAAAATTTTAAAAAGTTGCATGCAAATTTCAAGGCACACAATTGTTTGTGTTCTAGTGCAGAAACACTGGTCATTCTGCCCCCTCCTTCCTGCTTATTTGTTGACATCCTAGCTCCTAACGTTCAAATTATTGTTTGCATATTTGCAAAGTGGATTTTTATCATGATGACCTGTCTTGTGGACTCGGTGCACCTTACAAGTGTTTAAAACCAAAACATTAAAAAAAACAGCCTGCTCCAAAATAAACACAAGATAAAGCAATCTAAAAGAAAAACCCCAAAGATAAAATTCCAAGATTAAGTTCACAACCCAAATAGCATATATATATATAATCCAACCCAAATAGCTGCCCTAGGCTTGTTAAGTTTGACTGACAGTTTGTTTAGCCAAGAGGCAATTTGCTCCCCGTTCCTCCTTTTTATTTACTGATAATAAAGAATCAAAAATCATGGCTGAACTTTCCTGATGTGTCAACTTAAGGCTCAGCTATATGTATCATTGGAGACATCTCCAGTGTGTTTTTAACTATAATCTTACAAGGAAGTCCAAGAACTCCAAAGCTGATAAATACACTTATCAGTATATTTCTGTTATCAGCGAGATGGAGCTGAGGAACTGTATTAACCTCCAAACACCGTTTGGTTGATAATAAAATTTCACATGGATACTGTAGTAATGAGACCTATAGGCAGGGTAACCATATAGAATGGAGGACACAGTGCCTGTATCTTAAAGCATTGCATAGAAAAGGGAATTTAGGCAGGTGCTGCTTTCTAAAACTCTTCTATGATGAGCTAAATCTGCCTTAAATTCCCTTCTATGCAATGTTTAAAGGCACAGGCACTCTATCTTCATTCTATATGGTCACCTTCCCTATAGTTCAAGTCCCCAGCCATGCAGCTGACCTTGTCTGCAAATCAGGTTAAATTTGGTACTGGATGGGGAGCCAAATTGGGAGATGAGGATGAAGATGATGTCCTAAATGGTACATTCTCCCATATCATCATCTTCATTAACTTCCCCAGGACTGATGCAGAAGTGCCTGGGGGGTTAGGATTGTAGGCATACAGCCCAATCCAGAGCAACTAATCTGTCCACATAAGAGCCCTTAGGTTGCCCTATCTAACACTAGGTTGGAGCAACTGCAAGATGCTCCAGCCCAGTTACTCTGAAGGAGGCTTAGGGCAGAGCAAGGCAAGATAGGGTGCCCTAAGAGAGGTGGACCTGCTCTGCCCTAACTGGGGCAGCCTAAGCAGCTCAGGAGAGGCAAGTTGAGGGCATGTTGAGCATTGCCTAGGGCAGAGCAGTTACTCTGTATCCAAAGCCTGTTTCCAAGGCAGAAATGCCCTCTTCCAGTCCTCAGAGTTATACCACCTCAGGAGCAGGTATAGTAATGAGTAGACCCATAGGGGTCCATGATAAGGCCCGAGTAAGAATGGCAGTGCTGACCAAAAATCTGAGTTCTTGGCCAGCCTAGCTGCAACCTCTTCCTCTCAACCTCAGGATATGGAACAAACTACGGCTGCCCACAAACCTCAGGATACAGCAGGCCACTCCAAGAAGCCCCTTGCATTCACTGGAGAATGTACTGGCATCTCATCAGGGACTCCTTATAAGGCAGGCACCCAGTGGCGTCATCAGACTGGTGCGGCTGGTGTGGGCTGCATTGGGTGATGCGCTCCGTAAGGGGTGATGTGCCGGAGGAGTTTGACTGTCCTTTGGCAGGCCCTGGGCGTCAGCACCCCCATTCAGGCCTGCTCCAAGGCGGAGAATCAGCCAGAAGCTGCCACTTGTCTGAGGAGCTGGCCTGAACGGCCATCTGAGGTGCACTGCGCAGAAACACACTGAGCATGCCGAACAGCTTCAGAGGAGACTTCCTTAGAGCAGAGAAAGTCTGCGCCTCTGCACAGCCATTCGGCCTCACTCAGGAGGTGGAGAGGCAGCCGAATGGCTTCAGAAAGAGTACTGCACAGGCACCAACTCTGACGCCTGCAGTCTCCCCCGAAGCCAAAAGGCTTCAGAAAAGTACTGTGCAGGTGTCAGAGATGGTGCCTGCGCAGTACTCTTTCTGAAGCCAGTTGGCTTCAGAAACAACTGCGCAGGTGCCAACTTTGGAGACTGTGCAGTCCAAGTAGGGGGGGCGCGCATCCCAGGGATGATGCACAGACTTCCGCACCAGGTGATGTGCAGAGTCATGTCACCACTGTAGGCACCAAAGCTGTTCCTTGTTCAGTGTGATCTGAGGGGTGTCTCCTCAGGAGCAAGTCTTCCCCTTGTGTCAATTACTTAGCATGCTCTGGAGCAGTTAGGGCAGCCCAGGCTTCCTGACTCTCTGGATTCAGCATAACTTTCTGCTCTGGATACAGAATAGTTAGGAGAGTGCAGTTAGGTCAGAGCAGGCTGAATTTGCTCTGGATTGCAGCCTTAGAGTCACAAAGGGGTTAATCAGCCCTATTAGCTGAAATGCCCGTTCTGACTTTTTTAAGTTGAATCACAGGGGGCGGTGACTCTAGACTTGTCTCATGTCAAGCCAAGTGGTGGGCAGGCCTGGCCCCAACAACCAGTTCTCTGGAAGTGGGCGGAGCCAGGCAAGGTCAGGGAGTGGGGCCAAGGTCAGGGGGTGGGGCCAAGGGGAATTTTTTAAATTAAAAAAATTAAAAAAAATTAAGCATGTGGCTTACCTCTGAGTAGACCTGCATAGGATGGTGCTCTGAGGCTGAAGTCCTCTCCACACTGGCCTGGAAGTAAGTCCCATTGACTTTCATGGGACTTACTTCTGAGTAGACCTGCTTAGGATGGGGGTCTGAAGCTGAAGTCCTCTCCACACTGGCCTGGAAGTAAGTCCCATTGACTTTCATGGGACTTACTTCTGAGTAGACCTGCTTAGGATGGGGTCTTAAGCTGAAGTCCTCTCCACACTGGCCTGGGAGTAAGCCCCATTGACTATACTGGGGACTTACTTCTGAGTAGGCCTGCGTAGCATGGGGCTCTGAGGCTCTCCCCACACTTTCCTGGGAGTAAGTTGCGGCGGAGCCGTGTGGCTCCCCCTCGGCCTCCACGGCCAGCAGGGAGAGGCAGGGAGATCGCGGTGGCGCCGAACCGGCTCGCTGCGTTATGGTCAGCCCCCCATAACAACCGGTTATATGGTCAGCCCCCATAACAGCCCATAACAGCCCCCATAATAACCCCATAACAACAGGCGGGCTCATTTTAACAACCGGATCGCCTGATCCGGTCCGAACCGGTCTTAGCCCAGGCCTGGTCAAGCCCCACTGGATTATCCCATCGCTGGTTCTAGGGATAAAATGAAAAATAAGACAAGAAACAGGCCACACAAAACACAATCTTGCAGGCACATCCCCTTGTCCTGGTGATGCACATTTTCTCCACCAAAGTTATTTGATTATGGGATAGATGAGACACCTATCAGCTAATTTGTCTCTACTTAGTGGGCTAATTTTTCCAATGGAAAGAAATAAGCTGCTTAATCAGATCCATACGATAAATGAGTCGGAAAATGAACTCTGTGATAATGATCATATTCTTCAATTCCTGAAAGGCTGTCTCTGTATGACTGTAAGCTGAAAGGATACTGCCTTTTCCTACATTAATTGTCCCACCTTGAGCCTAAGTAAAGGTATGAATCATGAAAAAAATGCAAATTAAGTAATGTAGCATGGTAAAGGTAGCCGTATTTCCTTGCAATCTGTTAAGAGGCCAACTGTGAAGTTGTTTTATATGAGACTAGCGAATAACGTACCCACGTTGTGAGGGTAACATTTCCCCATACGCCATCCCCCCACAGCGCATAAACACCCCATGCGCAACATGACCCCATGCGCAACATGCCCCCCATGCACAAGATGCCCCCATGTGCCACTTCCCCATGCGCAACTTTTCCCCATGCGCAACTTTTCCCCATGTGCAACTTTTCCCCATGCACAACTTCTCCCCATGCACAACTTCCCCCATGTGCATCATCCCCCCATGTGCCTCAAGTCCCCATATACAACATCACCCATCTGAATCAGTCCCCCATGTGCGTCAACCCCATGCGCAACTTCCCCCATGTGCAACTTTTCCCCATGTGCAACTTTCCCCATGCGCATCATCCCCCATGCGCAACTTCCTCCCATGCGCAACTTCCCCATGCACAAATTTCCCCATGCGCATCATCCCCATGCGCAACTTCCCCCATGTGCAACTTCCATCCATGCGCAACTTCCCCATGCGCAACTTTTTCCCATGTGCAACTTTCCCAATGTGCATCATCCCCCATGTGCAACTTTCCCCATGCGCAACATGCCCCCATGCACAACTTCCCTTATGCGCAACTTCCCCCCATGCGCATCATCCCCCAGGCACATCATCCCCCTGGGCACATCGGATCCCCCATGCGTATCAGATCCATGTGCAATGTCCCCCATGTGCAACATCCCCCATGTGCAACTTGCCCCCATGCGCTACTTCCCCATGTGCTACTTCCCCCATGTGCAACTTCCCCCATGTGCAACATTTCCCCAGGCGCAACTTCCCCCAGGCGCATCATCCCCCCATGTGCAACTTCCCCCATGCACAACTTTCCCCCATGCGCAACTTTTCCCCATGTGCAACTTCCCCATGTGCAACTTCCCCCCATGCGCAGCATCCTCGCCAGTGCAACCTCTTCCTCGGAACAACATCCGCCCAGTGCACCAGGGTCCAAGAACCAAATTGGCTGGATGGTGGTCAGTCTCCCATGTTAAGTATAGGACAAAAACACATTTCCCCCTTTTCAGCCCCTGAAAGGGGGTTTAAGGGTTAAATTTAAGGATTAAATTTCTCCACATAGTTCTTGGTGGGAGTTCAGGTGACAGAAGGAACTCCCAGAATTCCATGCTTCAGGCCCAGCTGTTGGGGCGGAATGTTGATGAGTCAGCAATTCTCAATGCAAAGTATAGGGAGGAAAACACGTTGTGCCCCTTTTCACCCCCTTCCAGTTGGAATTTCCGAAAACCGGTTCTTAGTTGCACCCCTTAGTCACGGAAGGAACACCCTCTCCAAATTTCATGCTTCTAGGCCCTGCGGTTTTGGCAGGGTGTTGATGAGTCAGTGAGTCAGTCAGTGAGTCAGTGAGTCTGTCAATGAGTGAGTCAGTCAGTGAGTGACTTTTCTCTTTTATATATATAGATAAACCCCCAAATCCAGAGTAACTATGGGAGCACGAAAGAGACTTTATGTGCACCTGTAGTTACTGCACCACCTAGTGAAAACCTATGGGAAATTCATATTGGAATCCAGAGGAAGTTGTTCTTACACCAGACCAAGGACTCCCCATTGTTACTATGGATTTTTGCGACTGCAATCCTAATCTCCAGTTAGGCCAGCCCAAATGCTGACATAAGCCCTGTGCTGACTTGGAATCAGAAGAATCAGTGGGATTCAAGAATCAGTGGGGAAGGAAAGGGATTCCATACTAGGCAGGATTTTAAGTGATTAACATAGCCTTTTTAGCCTCAAACAAAAAAGTCAAAATGCCCCCTAATGTTGGGATTCTTAGCATGGGGTCCAAGGTTACTAAGAACTCCATAGGTGAGCTTTGTGAGGAGAGTCTATAAACCAGGTATAAAAATAATTTCGTGTGGACTTCTGAAAGAGAGGGAGGAGCCACATATCTTTCATCAGCTTCTCAGTGGGATCCATGAGCCCCAATAAAAGTTAAGAACAACTGGAATAAGTGGAGAAAACAAGTGCGTCTTTGCAAATTTTCCTGCTGGCTTTTCTTTCTAGACTAACTTCCTGTCTCTAAGTACAGATATTTTACATATTGTGCTCTGATAGCAAATAGACTGCCGTAGAAACAATTTTTTAAATTTTTGATTCCTTGGGGCCACCTTGTTTCTGACATTTGGGAATGAACACTGCCAATCTTTCCTTTGGCTCGGTGCCCAATGACTGTTCTGAGACATACCCTTGGGGGATATTTCTGATGCTGTTATGTTGAATGCTTCTTGCTATACAGATCTTTCCAGCTGGAGACGGTGGGCATCTACTGAACCTATTTAATGTGAAACTTAAGGCTCATCCATTTCTTTTGAGCTTTTAGTTCCTTTCTTGCAAACATAAGTTCACTTGACTTTTGTCCGCTTTTGTATGGCATGTTGGGAGGAGACCTTTCTTAGAGGGATTAATGTCATTAGGCCAATGATACATAAATGCTTTGCATATGTCAACTACGGTGATTCACTTGCGCTTCTTCTGCCAAATCTTATGAGTCAGCAAAAAACATGCTCTAGCAGTACTATAGCTCTGGGATCTTCTGTTGTGCCCTCAATGCTAAATGGCAACACTTTTTTCGAAAGCTTCCAGCTCCAAAGCCAGCCTTGTCGACGTCAACCCAGGTGTTAAAAGATTAAAAATTATGTGGGTGTTTGAATGCTTGGAGCCCTGTAGCTACCGAAGCCTGGGAAACACATCGTTCTTTTGGTTACCAATTTCAAGTCTACACAGCTTCAGGTTGTTACATAATAGGAACATATGGGAACAAAATGTAAATTGGAAAATGGAGAAAGAGAAACGTGAGATTTTGATCTTCCCACAATTAGTTGCAGTGGAAATCTACCTCCAGTGCTTTTGAAAGTAAATATCAAACTTTCCAGTCTACACGTTGTCAGATCCTCGGAATTCCTTGAGGGGAAATAGTTCACGATATCTTCTGACTTTTTAAAAGGGTCCTCTGGAAGCATGTTTGAGAGGTGTGGTGCCAAAGGTTCGGTCTTAGAGGGTTCTACCCAATCTCATCAGCATCTATGTAAACATGCTGGGAGAACTATTGCAG
This sequence comes from Cryptoblepharus egeriae, assembly GCA_030015325.1. NCBI lineage: Eukaryota > Metazoa > Chordata > Lepidosauria > Squamata > Scincidae > Cryptoblepharus > Cryptoblepharus egeriae. The sequence continues at coordinate 9,768,314 of JAREYC010000003.1, read as the reverse complement.
TGTTTTGGAATGAGGTGTACCCTGCTTGTGAGAATCAAGAGTGGTGCCCCGAGTCTTCAACTATTATATGAGAAGACCATAGGCAATTGAATAAAGGGGATTCAAATACAGCTGAACCAAATACAGGGAAAGATGGAAATATTATGATGTGCATGATTTCCTCTAGACATGCATGGGATTGGTCTCTCAGCTGTGCAGGGAGTCTCATCACAGCATGCGTTTGGTGGTGGGAGCAAAACAGATGTGTACCCTTGGCTTCGTAGGGGAGGAAAGAGGTACCTTGTACACTGCGGTGAGGCTCCCTGCACAAACTTAGGGTCTAATCCTAACCTAGTATGGCACAACTCATTGGTCTTCCCATTCCTGTGGCGATGTAGGGAGGCAAGCGTATTTCTGTGCACTGGTCTAACCTTCCCCCAGGAGTGGTGCAGAGTGCCTTACGGGACTTTGGTGATACCCCCCAGGTCAGCACAGGACTTATGATGGGGCTTAGGCCAGCCTAACTGGAGGTTAGGAGTGCAGCCTTAGTGCTTTGCACTCAGATGGAAGAAATATCAAGCAGCAGTGGCAGGAAGTAAATATGAAGCAAGTTGCCATTCCTTGAGAGGCACTTCACTTTGAAAGCACGGCATGGAAAGGTACAGCTCACAGCTTCTTCCTGCGCAGGTTGACTTTCTCATATGTTCCTACTGGCTTTATCCCAAGGAAACCATATGTGCCTCTGATTAATGAACGGCCACACCTTTGGCATGAAGCCACTCACCCCGGGTGCTGGAGGCGACGCCAAAGAGCTTTCTCTCCCCCTTCCCTCTTTCAAAGGAAGCATTTCCTGTAACCTTCATGTTGCCAATTAACACTGGGACTGAGCCAAGACAGTTACCTGAATCAACAGATTTGCTCGTTCAAAGTTTGGCTGTTCTAGAACACCAAATGGGGTGGAATTTGCCAAGAGGTAAAAGCATCTGCTGACTGTTCCTCAGCTGTTCCATAGGTTCAAATGGTCCAGCTATCTGCACCCCCTTCCCCTCAAGTATGTGTTTATGGATGCTATAAGTTCATGGATACTATAAGACTATACGTTCAACTCACTGCCTGCCTGCGAAGGAGGCATTTGGCCATGACTCAAGACTGTATTAACTTACATTGGCAGCGAGAGTGCAGAAGACAATAACGGCACCCATCCCAAAAGTATTAAGATGTGCCAGAAGAAGAATCCTGAATAAAATGGGTACAGAACTATGCCCAGTTTACAACATACCTCCTGTTGGAAGCTTCAGAGTACAGGGTGTTCATATGTCTTCTTTTTTCCAGGACATGTTCTTTTTTTTATCCTTGCATCCTGAAATTTTTTTTCATTGTTCTTCTTTTCCCTATAAGTAGACAGCATTCAGCTATTATATGTAATAAATTATTTGTAATATTTTTAAATTTAATAAGTAATATTAATAAGTAGTTATATAAATTTAATAAGTAGTGTTTAAATTAACCACATTAAGGATGCCTAGGGTTTACACAGGGTATAGGCGTATAAGCTCCCTTACCCTGATGAGACCTTGAGCTGCTTCCCAGCCCAGGTGGATGCAGTGGTAGCCATCACTTTCCAATTCCTCCACACCATGTCCTGTTCATATCCCTTCCTGCCTCCCTCCCACTCACTCCTGCTCTTATCTATCTATCTCTGGATCGATTGTACTGTTTTTCAACTTAAAAGTTCACAAAGCGGTTTACAAAGAAAATGGAGATGGTGCATATTGCAGCACCAGCTCACTTTACCATTCTGCAGACTGCAGCAGAAGCCGGGCAAAATGCATTGCAGCCATTGGCTGCTGAAGGGCCTGGGGGGCAGAGCCTGACTGTTACCGGGCTTGTTCTGCCCGGGGAAGCTCAGTCGGGCTCCAGCAAGCGTCCCCACCCTCCCTCCCTGCAGTGCAGCTTAGGATTAGCTGGTCGCTCCGGGGCTGGGTATAAATTTTTTGGATGCTACCTGATTGGCCATTGGTGGCATTCTTTTTTCCCCTACCCTGAGCTGAGCAAGGGGAGAGAGTTAAATCCAATTGGTTTTTTAAACCCGGTCACTTTGGCAGGAGTCGTGCGGAATAGGCAGGATAGGCCATTGGTGTGCAGCCTTAGACAGCAAGGGTTTGGGGGTGAGGAAGCCTCCCTGTGATGCTGATCCGGCTCCAGGGGGAGGGTCTGACGAGTCCCCTTACCTGGATGGGAAACCTAGGTGCAGTGTCTGACCGGACAGCCGGCGGCTGCGCGTCCAGCTACCTTGACCTTCGGGTTGGCAAAGACGGGCATCCTTGAACTCTGTTCAAGGAATGCCCTGAGCCAGGCTGGGAATGCCCTTTACCAACTTTAACATCTGCATGGGGAACTATGCGGAGAGCCGCATCCTGTTAGACCGCATGGCTATTGTTAGAGCAGTCCATGTTTATTTTAATGTTAAATAGTTAATAAAGTGGCCCTTAATCCAGCACTTTTGGCTGCAATCCTAAAGACACTTTCCTGGGAGTAAGACCCATTGAACACAATGGGGTTTACTTTTAAGTAGACATGGTTAGGATTGCGCTCTTAGTCTGGCTCTTTATTTACGTCTGTCTGGGGTAATGAAAAAAATTAATGACTAATGGCATTACCAGCACCTGTGAATAGAGAAAGACCACTGGCACACCGACCTGGTTGTTTGACACAACTTGTCACATAGCAGCCAGTCCATATGGAATGGTGTTACACTTTGGGTGCAATCCTAACCTAGGCTGGCATTGGTCTTCCCATTCCTATGATGATGTAGGGAGGCAAGCGCATGTCTGCGCACTGGTCTAACCCTCCCCAGGGAGTGGCGCAGAAGTGTCATACAGCACTTTTGTAATACCCACTGGCCAGCACAGGACTTGTACTGGGGCTTATGCTGGCCTAATTGGGGATTAGGATTGCAGCCTTTGTGACAACTGTTAAAGATCTTACACTGCTTGAACTGGTGCAGCTGTTGCTGAGCTGGCACTCAAAGAGGAAAGGATTGGGCCATAACTTTGAAAGTAGGAAATGGTGTCTCCTTCTTGCATCTTTGGCCTGAAACAACAGCATCCCGTCACTTCATTCTAAAACTATCCTACTCTGGTCCTCACCTTGGCTGCTTAATTATTGACATTGGCCAAGGATGTTGCTTCTCTAAGGGTTAATGAGGGAGAAGAATGGAAAGGAATGTCAGATGAGATGATGAACAAACCCAAAGGTAGTTTACATTAAAATACTGCATTATTTATTAGCCAGTTATAGCCCCTGGCATTTTATACCCACACGAAGAATTCATTACTGTCAATTGTCTCCTTTGGTTATTTCCATTGGCAGGCATCAAAACCACTGCTAATTTGACTGGAAGATATTTAGACACATGGAAATTGAAGATTTAAAAAGACTAGAATTGATATGAACATTTCTTTCAAAATCTCAAAATAACGTGTGAGTAACCCTTATCTTTGCCAAACTCATCTAATACATTTCAAATTATAATTCAAACAAAAATTGGACCTGAAACTCTCTCTGTCTCTTTCTCTCTCTCTCTCTCTCTCTCTCTCTCTCTCTCTCTGTGTGCGTGTGAATACAGGAAGGCCAATGGAACATATACAAACACATATACAAACTGTTGAAATAAAATGTCTTTCAGTTTTGACTTCAATATTTCTCAAAATATTTTTAAACGGCTGCGTATGTGTCATACTGAACAGTATGTTACATTTAGCTGTTCCCATAAATAGTATCTTTAAAAAAATCAAATTTTTTAAGAACAAGAATCTTCCTGGAACCCTTATTTCACGGTGAGGCCTTTTATAGTGTGGCCGAGTGATTGCATTTCTGCTATCAGCTGGAAATGCAATTATAATAGTGGTTCCACATGGCAATATATTAATTTATTTATTTGATTTTCATCACTACTTTCAAACCAGAGTATACCCAAGGCAGTTCACATCAAACAGTAAAATACAATTAGACTGGGGCTGAATTTATGTTGTCACAATCAGTACAGAAACAAGTTGATTATCCAGCCCTTTCTGTGCATAGTGTGGGTTAAATCTGAATATGAATCCATGTTAGGCTTGTGAAAAGAATAGGAAAGTTGACCCTTTTTGGAGTTTAAACTAACACATACTATAAGTGCTGCCGGAGATGATAGTGTGCATCAGCTCACCACTAGCACACCCTGTGACAAACCTACCATAAGAATGGTTTGCACCAGATCAGAGCTGGAGTTAGCCCAGCACAGCTTGCTCTGTACCACCATGGGGTGGAGAGATATGATGTGGGGTAGGGGGACAAAGATGAGGGAAAACATGGTTGGGGAGAGTGTGGTACAGGGGAGGGTATATAGAGGTGGTGGCAGGCAATACCACCTACCAGCCCAGGAGACCTGATATGGATCTCCTAGAATCAAGAGCAGGCACATGTCCAAGGAGGTCTATCAGGGTCACCTGGAGTAAGGGAATAAAGGAGAATAACAGTGCAATCCTAAGCATGTCTACTCAAAAGCAAGTCCCATTCTGTTCAATAATATTTACTCCCAGGAAAGTGTGGTTAGGATTGTAACCTAAGCCTCTTTACTCCATGTAAACCCTGTGCTGCTTCAGAGTTCAGCTGGATGTAGTGGTAGCCGTGTTGGTGCTGCTGCAGTCCCCAAATATTGGGAAGAATAGGATAGTATAATCCTAGGCATATCTACTGAGAAGTAAGTCCATTAATTATCCCCAAGGAGGTGTACATAGGATTGCACCCTTACAAGCAAAAATGGCATCCAGAGTTTGTGCATCACTCCCAGATGTGCTTCATTTTTAATGCTCTGCTAATTTATGAAAAACAAGAAGCAGGGCAAACCTGCAAGCCTTTTACGTTCTCGTTCAGATATCTAAATGTTCACACGCATTTGGTAAAATAGGAGATGAGATTTGTGTGAAACCTCTCCAAGAAATTCCACTAGTTCTACTGAAACTCTTTTGGCATCTCCAGTAATTCATGAAATGCTGAACATGAAGATGAACTCCCAATTTCATGTTGACTTTTTCCAAATTTGTTGGTTTTATATCTTGCCTATCTTCAGAAGAAAATCTGGTAACAACTTCAGGATGGATGATATGCTGTTGTGATGGTATATTTGGTATGCTTTCATACTTTTTTGCATTCTTGCTCAGCTGTTTACAATTATTTTCAATCTTGGAAGTATTCAACTGCATTTCATCATTATTATTTTGCAAAATGTTAGTTTCGATAAAGACATTTCTGAAGAATGTCTGCTCAAAAGCAGAAAGGGTAATGATGGGAGGCAATGCATTTTTGTATATGCCCTGTGATTCAACACTTTTATGACACTACCTTTCCAAATGAAGATTTAAAAAATAGCATTTTCAGAGATGATCTTTTGTTTCCACTGGCAGGCAGGTTTTGTTGATCAGCTCTTGCCAGACTTTCCTAGAACCACTTTCAGGGTAACGACATTTTTATGTTTTTATTGAAAGATCTGATCTAATGTATGTTTGACACACATACCAAATCCAGAGTAACTACAGGAGCACATAAGAGGCTTTACGTGTACCCGTAGTTACTGCACCATCTAGTGAAAACCTATGGGAAATTCATACTGGAATCCAGAGTTCTTACACCGGAGCTAGGACTCCCCGTAGTTACTCTGGATTTTGCCCTATACATAAATGTGTGACACTCTAGCATAAAATGATGTGACTCCAAACAGTGACATAGCTAATTATCATGTAGCACAGTGCAAAGCTCAAAATATTGCCCCAGATCTGATGTCACAACTGGAAGTGATGTCATCCTGGGGTATTAAAAAATTTTTAATTTTCCCCTGCAACAACAAAATCAAATTTAATTAAGTAAAAAAGGAGGAAATTGTTCCCCAAATTTTACCCCTTATTGTTTAGGGAAATTTTACTGGGGCAAAGAGGAATGGTTATTCTTTTCCTGCTAAATCTGAGGAGCACCACATAGAAGTGCCTGTACACCCAGTTAACCTGGGTTAAATGTATATGATATATGATATAGGTATATGGATATATACATATGATATATGTATATGGAAATGAGAGACGATTTATATGAACAGCTTATTAGTTCCATACAGTAAAAATTACATCTCATCGGTTCTCAGAGGAATCAGTATCATGGGAAAGTTTGAGTTTAAAAAAAAAATCAAATTTTTCTCCATAGACTTTTGTTTTCATTTTCTGGTTAATTGCCCATAACTTTTGATAGAATATAGCTATTCCAGTGCAGTTTGTTTCACTGCATTCTGCATTAAATTATCCTTCTGATATATAACATGATGGTATTATGATTCACACATACCCCGTTTTCACAATTTTAGCCACTCGTGTCAAGCTCAGCTTATAGCCTCCCTAAAGGTTGTAGCCTGGTACAATTGCACCCCTGCACCTTCTTTAGCTACACCACTGACTCCAAATAATTCATGGAAGTTTGGTTAAAAATCTGGCACTTACTTTAGAAAAATGTTAACATTTGGGGAGGAGGGGGAGTCAAGAAGAGGTGAACTATTAAATATTACACATAACTGTCAACCATTACATACTTGGATTTAATTTAATACCATTTTCCCCACCCACCTAGCCTATAGTATAACCTATTTATTGATATTCATGCAGAGAATCCCCTCTTGAAATGTCTAGACTTTGTGTCAATACAGTTTCTAGATGGAGACATGGTTTATAGATGGAGGATATTAATAATTGACTTCAGAATTTTAAGACTAGGCAGAAAAACCAATATGTCCTTTTCAAAAATTGACATGTATGTAAGCAGGGGCTGGAGGAATCATTTTGATTATCAATAGTTTTTTTTAAAAAATTATTGATCCAATGGACTGATTCGGAAGAATTATAATCACTTTGTTACAATAATCTTGTCCATTGCTTGTCATTGATAAGAGAATCTGTATGAGAATTTGGTCAACAGAATCTGTAGAACAATTTGTGACTCGCCAACCCAAGTGTAATCCATCAGGTACTTCGGAGCTCTGTTTGTATCACTTGATGTGGGAGATCAGCTCATCACTCCTATGATGGACCTCCATCATATAGTTTGTGACCCTGCTGCAATCCAAAAGACACTTTCCTGGGAGTAAGACCCATTGAACACAATGGGGCTGACTTTTGAGTAGACGTAGGATTGTGCTCTATAACTTTTGATGGAGCAGAAATACTTCAGTGTGGTTTGTTTCATTGCATTCAGGATGAAATTATGCATCAAATAATATGATGGTATTATTGATGGTATTATGGTATTATTATTGATGGTATTATTCAAATATAATACCAACATAGGTTTAATTTGTAGCTAATTTGTTTTTTCTGCTAGCTAGCTGCAAGTTTTTCTTTCAACTCTTGCTTAAATTTTTGTAAAGGCCCTACCTTAGGCTGCAGTCCACACTTCCTGGGAGTAAGCCCCATTGTCTATAATGGGATTTTCTTCTGAGTAGATTGGATTGGGCTGTCAATAGCCATACCAGGGCTTATTTAAAGTGGTTACTCAGAAGCCAGAGAAGAGTCCTTGTAAACCCTGAAGATGTTGTCCAAAGATGGGAGTGAAAGGTTGGGACCAAACCCTGTTCTTTCTACAAATTGTGTAGACTATGCACAGTGTAGACTATGCACTGTGTAGAGCAGGGGTGTCCAAACTTTCAACTTCAAGGTTCCTGAACCTTTAATAAGTGTGTAAAGGAGGGAATTTCAGCATGTGCAGCTTCTCATCTCACAGATCACAAGCTGTACCTTCTGAAATTCCCTTTTCTACAAGCATGAGTCCTAAAGTTGAAAGTTTGGATACCCCTGGTGTAGAGTAATGCTCAAGTTTCACCATGGAGTCCTCTGACCATGAAAGCCTTAGAATACAATCTTATGCATGTCTACTCAGAAGGAAGTCCCATTATAAACACTGGGACTTCCTCTAGGATAGTGCTGATAGGATGGGGCTTTTTAAGGTGTTTGCAACCAATATTGTATTGCTTCATATATCTTGCTATTGGTGGTTCTGTGGCTCTCCAAAGACCTGCAGATAATGATGTGGCCTTCAGCAACAGTGGCTTTGATTTCGATATTGTTTTCAAGACATTCTCAGTGTTCTGTTTTTGGACTTTTAAAGGGAATTTTAAAGAGCAATGGCCAAGGCTGCTGTTTAAGCCATTTATGCCTTGTGTTCCATTAGTGTTTCATTTTTTGCATTTCAAAAAAATGCAACCCGAGGCATAAATTGTTTGTTACTGGGTTATGAATTGAGAAAATAAAACATTACTTCCATTAAACTCATTTATGCCTGAGGTTGCAATTTTTTGAATTGCAAAAAATGGAACACTAACGGAACATTGTACATAAATGGGTTAATACAGAGTGGTGCCTCAAATAACAAATTTGATTCGTTCCAAAGGCATGTTTGTTACGTGAAACATTCTTCATGTGAAGCGGATTTTTCCATAGGAAATAATGGAAACAAAGACAATTGGTTCCAGAACCCAAAAATATTCATATAAAAATATTAACTGGATGTAAAAATGATGACAAAACACTGGAATTGAATTCAAAACATGCATTCAGTGTGCATGATCCTATGAAGTCTACCTAGGCTGCAATCCTAAAGACACTTTCCTTGGGAGTAAGCCCCATTTATCACAATGAGGCTTACATCTGGGTAGACATGGTTTGGAGACTGCAATCAAAGACACTTTCTTCTGTACCCAAAGACACTTTCCAAGTGTCTCCCCACTTTCTCCTTCTATCCATCCTGAGTCTCTCTCTCCCCTGCTCCCTTCTGGCTAGCCCTGAGCTGCTTCCCTCTTCTCCACTGCTCTTCTCTCCCTCTGCCCAGCGGATGCCCGGCCATAGGAGGAACAGCGCGGAAGTGTTTCTTTTGCTATGGGCAGGTGCATTAGGCAGCCCTGACACTTTTTAAAAGGGCTGCTGGCCAGCGTGTCTGCCCCAACTGCCAATGTGTTTGTTCGTTACATGAAGCACAGTTTTTTATGTGAAGTAGAATCCTAGATAAATTTTTGTTTGTTATGTGAAACATACTTTATGTGAGGCGTTTGTTACATGAGGTACCACTGTACTGTACAGTACTGAACTGTACTGTACCTTTGAAAACGTTCATGGCTGGTGTGAGGGTTACAGAGAGGGGATGACTTTGGCTGCAATCCTAAACACACTTTCCTGGGAGTAAGACCTATTAGACACAATGGGGCTTACATCTGAGTAGTCATGGTTAAGATTGTGTTCTTTCACTATCACTAATGGAATCACTGCTATCCATTGGCTCAAAGGAATCTTTGTCTTTTTGTGCAACTTGAACTTTCCCAAGCTGCTGATGGAGAGCAGCACTAGAACATTGATAAGGCACACCTTCCACGCTGCCACACACAGATCCCACATACAAACCTGGCTCAGGCTGCTCCCCACCCAGACCCCACATGAGTTCCCTGGCCATGGAAGCCTATTCCAAACTTTGCCCAGGGCCCCACTGTAGCTCAAGCTACTCCCCTTGTCCCCCCCCCCCCTCATCCCTTCGTCCCCCCTGTGGGTTCCCTTGCCATGGAAGCCTGTTCCAAACATCCTCAGAAGTGTTCTTTACCCAAGACAGTGTTCTTTACGCAAGTCAAAATTTCTGAGAAAACTTTGTTCTTTACCCAAGTCGTTCTTTACCCAAGGTACCACTGTACTTGTCTTTTTCAGGGAGGAAAACTTTGGTATTTCCCACTTCTGATACATTATCATGCCCAAGAAAAATGCCAAGTGATCAAACTGTTTTTGTTGGAGGCCGGTACAAGGAGAAAGAAAACAACGTTTTGCTTGACAATCCCAAGTACTGTCAGGAGATTTCTTGCTTCTGCCCTGATATCTTGCTGGTTGCTTTTAGAAAGAGAAATACATGTGAATGAGGTTTGAATGAACAAATCATACCAAATAATACCTTCACCCAAAGGGCATTAACATCCATTAAAAAAATTTGATTGCACAAGGAGTTTGCTTGCAACCCCTTACATGCTGTTAGGAGCCATAACAACATCCAAAAATGCAGGTATGTATATAAAGTTTATCTGAATTTTTTAAAGAATAGGAAAAAATACAGAAAGAATAAAAGTTCCAATCAACAGACCTCAATGAAGAAAGGTGATCCTCAGGAGCTTTAAAATTGCCATCCTCCAACCTCCCTATGTCAAATATGTACAACGGTGTTGTCCTAAACTACATTCAGTACATTTTTGAACTGTACCATAATCACCAACATAAATGTTTAGCCTGGAAAGCAACTGAAAAATGTACAGACTGTCCAGCATCATCTGTGCTGACACAAATGCCACTAACCTCAATTCAGTGTTGTTCTTAATGTACTCGACAATGTTGAAATGGATTATATTTATATTGACTTTATTGAATCCAATTGTAGTTCAGAGACTGGAAAATTTGGTGAGCTGTGTTACCAAAAAATGACACACACACACACATGGCACACTCATCTATACTAATAAAAGGCTAATTCTGTCTGTCCATCCGTCCGTCCATCTGATAATCCTCTAGCTCTGCCCACTATGTAGCTACGCTCTATATAGACATATTATATCTCTTTGGAATCAGGCTGATCCTGGGATTAGCCCCCACACACAACCAAACCCCACACCCCACACCTCCATACCCACAATTCCACACACATCCTAAAACCCTCTAGGTCTGCTCACACCTGCTCTGCATAGACATATTATACCTCTTTGGAATGGGGATGATCCTGGGATTAATCCCCACACACAACCCAACCCCACACTCCACACACACACAAAACACAACTCCACACATGTCCTCTAGCTCTACATAGATATATTATAGCATCCAGCAATGGGGATTTGTGGCTGGATGAGGAGGGAAGAGTTAAAAATTCAAATTTGAAAATAACTGATAAAAGCTACAGTGAAAATAACTGATAAAAGCTACAAGCTTCAATTTCCAGGGACTGAATTGAGGAATTCAAAGTTATTTCTTCAAAATTGCATTTTTCTAAGGTGGACAAGACATCCCTTTAGTTTTGGGCCAAAGTCTCAAAGCACCCTCCATAGGAGCTGGCTTAAAAGTGTTGCATGGAGTGTGGCTTTTAAGCTAGTTTAATATATATTGCTATTTACAAAGCAATGTTAGCAGAACTATAGAATGGCCTTAAGTGTCAGAAGTTTTGGGAACACAACTTTATGGAGATGATGATGGTGAAGTTGTCTGTAAATTGGATGCATGGTGGTCACTCTGCTGACCTCACTGAGGCCATAGTGTTACAATTGGGAGATGGTGGGTGTTGGCAGCACAGGGTGCAACCTTAACCTAGTCTGGCACAACTCATTGGTCTTTCCATTCCCATGATGATGTAGGGAGGCAAGCACATGTCTGGTCTAACTGCAGGAGTGGCACAGAAGTATCTTACAATACTTATGTGACATCCCCAGGTCAGCACGGAACTTGTGCCAGAGCTTATGCCGGCCTAGTTGGAGCATAGGATTGCAGCCTAAAGCACCTATCCAAATGCCTCTGCATTGAGCTGTGTGTGTAGAAAAATACATATATAAAGCCCTTTACATAGAAAAAGGAAAAACACAAAAAAAAAACACCAGTCTGACAGAAAGCCTTCACCCTTCCGGGAAGGGTGCTGGGCTTGTCAGCTCAGGCATTAACCCCCCCTATATATACATTCCTCCTTTTACATATAAATTCTGCATTTGTGTAAAAGGATTTAAATAAATAGGAATGGTGTGTTCTTTGCCTCATGCAAAGGGGAAGTCAAATGACAGGAGTATAAATCCGCCCTGGGGTGAGGTATCTTGTGAAACACATTATGAATTTTTTAATTTGCATGAATTTAGCAGAGGGAGATGATTATGCGAATTGCTTTCCGATGCAAACATTTTCCTGGAAATTACTGGCAGATTACCAGATTATGTCTGGTATAGGTTGGCAACAGAAGCTCTAGTAAAAGCTTAGATGTGAGATTTCAGTGAATAGGGTAAGGAAGTTCATGGTTGGCAGGTGTCCCTCATTATACACTAAGTTTCCATTGTGGAACCACCCATGGATTAAAAAAAATCATGTATAAAGAAAACAATGAAAAATAGGTTTAAAGATCCACTTCCAGGTTTCTTGATCCTCTATTGCACCTAATGGAATAAGGTAGTGCCTCAATATCTGCAAGGGTTTGATTCCGAGACTGAAAAATTGAATGATTGCTTGCATGGCTCTCTCTCTCTCTCTCTCTCTCTCTCTCTCTCTCTCTCCCATAGTAGAAAAGCAATTTTTTTAAAATGTGGTCATTTGTGCTGAGTCAAATTCGTGCATAAAAAAAAATCAGCGTATAATAAAGTTGGACCTGTAAGTTCTACACCTTGGCACAAGAACAACATTTTGGAAAGTTTCAAAGCAGGCGACTCCTACTCATGAGAAGAGCCACTGATATGAGTGCAAACAATCACCATCAGTTTCAACAGTGAATTTTTCTGGTGTTTGCTTTTTGTAATTGTGGGTTGGTGGCTATGCTAGGAAGTGCAAGGGGAGCTGATGATACCCTCATGACACTGCTTGTGATCACAAATTGTGAAAACATGATATTTAAAATACCTTTATGGTATACAGTATATAATTTGGTAGGTTATTTAATGCAAAATGCAATGAAACAGATTGTGATGAATTATCAGTATTCAGTCAATGTTTATGGCAAATTAAACAGAAAAAAACACAACTTCCTCATGTAACAAAAAGTGGATTTCAACTCAAAACTGATCAGATTGCTCCAAGAGCCAATTAGGTATTATTATGACACAGTAAGATGTGTCCAGTATTATGACCAGTAAGATGCTAGTAGGAGTCAGCTCCTATTTCCAAGTATCAGAGTTAATGCTATAACTCTTAAAGTGGTATCCTAAGCTTCTCTGGATTTGTGCAAATTCCTTTTACCAGCCATCCTACTACTGTGACAAACATGCCATGCCGTAAGACACATTTGTGCCTCCCCAGGAATTGCATGTGCTGGGGCAAGGATGCATGCAGTGCTAGCCCATGGGACATGACTCCACCTGCATGATTCAACTGAAACTTGGACCAGCAATATTGTTGGCACAGGTCGGAGTTGACCCATACTGGTTTACCAACAGGCAAAGTACCTCCTTACCCTGTATTGGCCTCCATAATCAAGGTCCCCCTGCAGAATTCAGAATAGCCTGTGCATATGCGGCTTCATCACTGTGCAAGAATTTAATTAGGATTGGGCTGTTAAATCCTTGCAGACACTTGGGAATTATCATGGTAGACCAGAATACTGTTGTGATTTTCAGAACCCAGTTTTCAATCTACGTCACTTTTACTTTTGGAGTCAGTGGATGGAAAAAATGTATAAGTTGAACAATAATCAAATGTCTGGGGCAGACAATGAGTGATGGGTTAATTTAAAAAGGGAGCATGTGTATGTATGGAACATTCACATTCATACACATCCAATTAAAGGAAGAGTTAATTGCTTTTCAGTTGCTTGATCATCTCACCAGTAAATGAAAATATATTTTGCTTGCAATTCACTGCCACTAACCAGTTTAACATTTCAGTTTAGAAATTCTCCAAATGGGCTGATGTTCCCCGCCCTGCCAAGAAATCTATTGTGACGTCCGCTTTGAATACTTAACTGGAAGTGACAGCCAAAATGAAGAATCAATAACCAACCCTTTGGTGCAAAAGGCAATCTCCGGCAATTATTTCTATGTCATGTTGAGCCACTTGGAGGCTGAAGTATTGTTCCAAGTCATCATCGAAGTAGACATCTGTAAATATGTATTTTCAGTTGACTCCTCCATGCCTGAAATTACTCTCCAGTGAATATTCATAAGAATTGACAACAGCATTTACCACTCCATTATGACAAAATTTAAGAGCGTTGCTTCGGCTCTGGAGATGGATGTCGCCATGATGCTGGGAGAAAAGAGATAAGAGCTACTCCACAGTACTGTAATCTTAATTTTAGGTATTGATTATTTAATCAATAAAGACTTGTGCACTTGTAAGAAGTGATTCGGTCTCTTGCTTTCCAGTTGATGAGAGAGGAAGGTATTTGATAACTAACCAACCACCATTTTCCTGACCAAGTTCTTCCCAGGTTGCCCGGTTCAGTGGCTGACTCTCTGAGTAAAGAACATAGGAAGGGTCAAGAAGAAGAGTTTGTTCCTCTCCTGAATCTCCTCCTCCTCCTCCTCCTCCCTCCATCCTCATCTGTCAACTATGGAATCGTTTTCTCAACCAGTGTTCTGCTTTAGGTGCCTATGGATTCCATGCATCATTCACAATATGCTTCCATTCTTGGTGATTGATGGTGATGTTGTTAGCTTCATCAGTGGTCAGTCGCTGGTTCCTTAGATCTTCCTCAACCAGTTTGAGCCATGTCTTCTTTGGTGCTGCTCATTGAACTCTCCAATGTTTAGTTCGCTCTCGTCAGAGGAGCTTATGTGGCAGCCGATTACTACTCATTCTACAGATGTGACCAAACCATTTCACTCTGTGTTTTTCATCTGTACAAGCCAAGTTGGTGTATAATGATGGGGAACCTTTTTTGACCTCATTTAGGGCCAGTCCTAAATGGCACTAATTCCGGTGCTGAGCTCCAGCATTGGTGCTGGGTATCAAATTTGCCATAAGACACATCCATAGCAGACATGGAAGGAACTGGTTGGTTTTAAGGAACTAGTTGGAAGGAACTCCTGCACTGGTTGGTTTTAAGATTTCTTAGGGGCAGAGGTATGTAGAGAACGACTGTGGTGGAAAGGAAGGTGGATGGAGGGGAGGATAGAGCCTGGGAGAGGGCCATAGAGGATGGTGGTAGGCTCTGTGATCAAATCCTAATCTCCCTCCTGGCTCAGGCAGACTGATACAGGCCTTTTCAGATCTGAGCCATCTCACAAGGAAACCCTGTGGCTGATTTACTCAGGGTGTGTGTAGACCTTCCTTTACTGCGTGGAGACTTCCAATGCTAGCCTGGCACCTGTACCAATGGTAGCCATTTTGGCACCACTGGAAAGCTGGATTTGGGCCTAAACTGCAAATTTCTTTGAAACTGTAGAGGAATTTGCAGAATTTCATTAAGTTTGGGCTATGATTTATTTGAATTTGGTTTATGGTACCCCTAAACAGCCACCAATTCCACCTGAAAAAAAGATAATGAAGGTCATGGCACACCTGTGTTGTATGCTGCCAGGGCATATTAAGGGTGCAATCCTAACCTATTCAGGCAAGTGCAACTCACCCATCTCCCCATTCCTGTGGACACATATATGTGCGGTAATCTAACACACACCCCACGAGTAGTGCAGAAGTGCTTTATAGTTCTTTTGCGGCATCCCCAGGCCAGGACAGGAGTTGTGCTCGGACTTGTGCTGGTCTAACCAAAGATTAAGATTGCACTATCAAAAGTATATTCTGAATACACTTCAAGAGTGGACTAGTCCAAATGAACGCCTTTTTATCCAAATGGTTTCCCATATGGTTTTGTTTTTATTAGTGGTTTTATTTATTGTCTGACATTGTATATTTTTAATGGAGCTTTTAAAGCCAATTTGTGCATTTAGTTTGGCATAGAAAAGGGAGGGTACATATATTTTAAAGAAATATCAATATATTATCTTGACGCATGGGGATTCCGTTTTGCTGCCATTGGAAAAAGGTGTCAATACATCTCGGCTCTTCCATGCATGTCTCTTTTGAAGATCTCTCAGCTGGTGGCCATCACCAAGTAGCAAATTCCACAAGGTCACAAAATCAAAGTTTTTAGGTCCAGTGACAAGAGAATATGAGAATGCATAACTGCGCTGGGTGGAAAGATGAGATAAGGGTTGAATATTTGCACAGCTCAAAACAAAAGGACGGAGAGTTACTCATCTTTTGGCAGTCAATACGTCTTTGAATCCATATGCATGCAGATAGGAAAGTCAAGGAAATGCTGCCCAAAGGAGGAGGCCTGTGGGGCCTCATCCATCAAAAATGGATTAATAATAGAAAAGATTATTCACAGATAATGCAAATATAATTGCAGTCACCCAGTCACCCTGGTATGGAAAGAGCATATATTTGACATATAAAATAAACGATGTGCTCCGGTTGACACAGAGACTGGCTCATTTGGTTAGGGGGTTAGGAGTGTGTCTGGGGAGTGCTTCACCCCCTCTTGCATCTTCCATGGGGAAAGGTCCATCTCATATGGACTGGAGAATGATACGTTGGCGAGACTAAGATATGAGCATACAGTACTTGGAGGCTCAATTTGATAATTTATTGACAGTCCAATCAAATGCTTTTCTCTACCATCAAAGAGGCTTTGCTGGGGGGGGAATAACTTCACTTGCTCCCCTGTAGGGGTAGGCAGGGAGCCTAGCCCTACAGAATTACCACCCCCAACATCAATGCACAACTTCCCCAGGTTTCAGAGTACCTCCTGGAGACCTTAGAAAGGCACTTCCAGTTTAAAGAAAGTTTTGTACCCCCCATATGTGCCAGATAAATTGTCCCCCCCCCCCAATGCCAGATTTTTGTTCTCCAGTTGCCATTGTAGAAGCATACAGTTGGAAACCTGTTTGGAATTCTTTATATAAAAGGAAACAATAATATCCAATTGGTACAAAAGATCAAGAGCTATCTTTTGTTCTCACGCCTGCATGCAGGGGTTTATAGAAGTGGGAACTCCTGGGGTAAAATCCATGCTCCTGCATGAGGCATTGTTGAAGCGATCGTGACCCTCCTCACATCAGAGCACATGAATTCCTTCTTTGTCATCACAAATGGAGATAGGAAATAGTTTCTGAGAGGGGCAAAGATCATTTAATGGGGCTATTGTTTACCATGGTGAACATACGCGTGCCTACCCTTCCTGCAGAGGCAGGTTTTACAGGTTTTTGAAGCAGTAGAAAACTTGCAAAACCCTGAAATGAGAATAGGGTGGTTGTGCACCCCATAGGGAGGATGCCTTTGCTGTGTAGATCTTCAGTTTGCTAACTTTGAGAGTCCATCATGCTCTTCATGCTCTTCTGAGCACAAGTAGCATGTCCCCATGGCCCTTGGAAAAGCTGGTAACACTTGATCCATGCATGAGAGGTAGAGGACATCCCTCCCACTGAAAGTAATGGACAGGCATATGATATTGTTCATATATTGTTCTGGGTGCTGTTCATGTTCAACCAAGGAAAAGGCTTCAAAAAGGCAAGGCAATAAACTGCTGCATAAGAACTCCTTTATCTGCACAAATGCAAAATTGCACCTATGGGAAGAGATGAAGTCTGCTGGTCAGTTGCATAGCTAGAGAGGGGTGTGAAGAACTAAGGGTACAATCCTAACCTAGGCCAGCCCAACTCATCGGTCTTCCCGTTCCCATGGTGCTGTAGGGAGCCAGCACATGTCTGTGCACTGGTTTCCATTTCAAGACTGTCCACTGGAGATACCTTTTCCAGGCAGGTAAGAGCTCCAGGGCAAGAACATAAGAGGAACCACAAGGAAGCACACAAGACAATAAAATATCAGTCCTCGTGCCATCCCCTGCGTTTGGCCTCTAACAAAAATCTGGAGTTTAAACATTCATGGTGGACTATAGTTTATCAGTGGTGGTTGCTAAACATGATGCTTGCACTGAACCTCCAAATGCGGTGACAGTTTGTCATTGAAAATTTATTTATAGCAGTAGCAGGAAACTTATGCACACTTATGTATAGCAATAGCAGGAGGGCACTGATGTTCATCCATTGCTTGTGGGAAATATTCACTGCATTTTTTGCCATTATTATTCATTTCATGTCATTATTACTCTCTTTCAGAGTCACCTCCACAGGGTTGTTGTGAGGGCAAAAAAGGGAACTATGCATACCACCCTGAGCTCTATAGAGAAAGGGTGGTATAAACATGTAAAAATATTAATTAATAATTAATTTTGTCATACATGGTATCAAAAAAAAAAAAGGGCTTTGGGTGTCCAGCTTTGGGTGTCCAGCCATGCCACTGAGGCACTGTATCAAGTTTGCTTAGTTGACTTTGAAGGAATTTTCCAAAAAATAACTATTTCAAATGGGCCAAGCATTACCGATATATGTTGCCTGGAAGGAACAAAATTTGTTCTTTATAAAGTCTCTAGAAACTGATGCTTCCATGCTAACAAAGCAAGCAAACTATCACAAGTCCGGCCTGAGACACGCTTTCCTGACATGTGCCCAGCACTACCTACACATGTTGAACACAATGTATCAGACAATATGCATGGGATAACTTTGTAGTGCCACATGGCTATGATTACATTTGAAATTAAGTACAGACTCAATGTCCAAGGCATGCATTGAAGAATCACTTATGCATGTTCTTCCCACCTCTGGGATGAGGCTGGATTTACAGACATCAGTGATGTTATTTCTTACTGAAGACAGGCCAAAGAGTTCAAAAGTCAGCAGAGCAGCCGAGAATTTGGAGCGTTGCACGGTGGCCTGAAGACTAAACACTCACGTTTTCTGCATTTGCTCAGCTGATAAACTCAAAACAGATGGTCTCGGGCGGATTTGCGATGCAGCTCTGTGTGCGCGTGTGGCTAAACGGACTGAACCCCAGGTACACCGCAGTCCGCGCTTTGTGAGCTTTCATGACCTTCCATAAGCAATTCTCTTGTTTGTCTTTGCTTTGATGATATGGAATTTCCCCATTGCACATACTAAAACATGTTCAGTGATTGGCATGTGTTGTTTGCATTAACATGTCGGAACATGTCAGCCAGTTTGACAGATCGGAGCTGAACCTGAAAAGTTATTTCAAAGCATGCTTGGCATCTAAAACTAATGTCATTCGCTGTTCAAGCCAGATGTATCCCCTGCATGAGGCAGCAGAAACCATTTTGGCATGGCTCTAAAGGTGGCCTAAGTCTGAGTAATCCCACTGGGGTTGCTGTAGCCCTACTGTGGGGAAGGGGATAAGCTTACCTTACAATAGTAGCATGGCAGCAGTTCCATAACTTGCACTGGATACAGCACAGGTCTTCCAGCCTACCTGTTCTAGCACAAGTTAGGATTTCACTACCACTTCTGTTTCTACATCATGTTTTTGTGCCGTGCAGGTTGGGTTGTGACATCTCTGTTTCCCTCTTCTGTCTCCATAGTCTTGGCTCTGTGCTTTGGCTCAAAAGCAGTGATGATCCCTGCCAGAGTGATTGCTCTGCCTCCCTCTAGTTATGCCATCAGTTAAGCTGATCTGAGGCTTCACCAGACCACGCTCAACCAGGTACCAAATGGACGTCTAAATATTAAAAAACTTGGCTACAAAGATCATGCTATTTTTGTTTAAACTTGGCATAAAAATCTTCATAAAATGTGTTTAAAAAATACATAATCACTTAATTTTAATCCAATGCTTTTAAAAAATTAACATTGAACTTTTGAAATAATATGCTATTCATGGGGATTTAAAAATTTAGCACAAAGTGGAAAAAATATAGGTGTGTTATATGATTAGGCTGCACTTAATGGGGAGTATTCCAGTGCTGCTTAGAATAGGACTAGGAACAGTTGCATCATTACTATGTACTATTTCACAGTCAGCAGTTATTTGACTGGAACTGGCTCTATTGTGATTCGGTTCCTATCCAAGGAATCACAAAGGTATTGTCTCAATATGTGTCAACTTCCCAGGAGTGCTGTTTTTTGTAACTGGGCAGTTGTGATCTTCTGGAGGCCCATGAAGTTTAGATGTTCCTGGAGACTTAATGGAATTGCTCCAAGAGCACCTATATTATTGGAATCACAGTGTCTTCCTTTTCCCAGATTCTCTGGAGGTCCTTATACCGCGTGATCTTCTCATGTTCTTTCTCTTGAAGCCAACAATCTCTGGGTATTGCAATGTCAATGATCCAGACCTGTTTTTCCTCAACCACAGTGATGTCTGGTGTATTATGTTCCAATCATAGGATCATAGAATCATAGAGTTGGAAGGGACCTAGTAGGTCATCTAGTCCAACCCCCTGCCTGTAGCAGGAAATCCCCCCTAGAGCATCCCCAACAGGTGCTTGTCGACCCTCTGCTTGAAGATCCCCAGTGAGGGAGAGTCCACCACCTCCCTTGGCAATCTGTGGCAAGTGGCGGTCTGTTTGAATATGGAAGTCCCACAGGATTATGGCCTGTTCATTCTGGAATATCTATCTATCTATCAATCTGTCTGTCTGTCTGTCTGTCTGTCTGTCTACAGTATTTATATACAGTATTTATATACCACTTTTCAACTGGTTTGTGGTCCCACCAGTTCTTCTTCTTCATCTTCATCATCATCTTCTTCTTCTTCTTCTTCTTCTTCTTCTTCTTCTTCTTCTTCTTCTTCTTCTTCTTCATAGTAGTAGTAGTAGTAGTAGTAGTAGTATCATCATCATCATCATCATCATCATCATCATCATCATAATCTTTTCAGGAGAACAGTGGTGAATCATCCTCCACTTGCATGCACCCTGTTTTGCTCTTTCTCTGGAGCACATGTAGCCATGTTCATTGAGTTGCTCCCCTCTCTTGTCCATTATCTAAATAATGCATCTCTATTTGTACACCTAATCCTGACAATAGGTAGTAATAACACCGTAAGGAACGTGATTGGTTTTCTTTTATCTTGAAGGAAGCCGAGAGATTAGCACAGCTGCTTGTAGTCAAAGCAAGTGGAGAGCAGAAAGGTCTACTTTAGGAAGCAGCTTCTGGTGTAATCTGCTTTTTCTCTGCAGCTCAAGGGCACAGAGAACAAGTAAAGAATGCATCTGCTACAAGGTCACAGAGCATCTGGTGTAAAGGTTACCCATCTTCTTTTTTAAAAACAACAGTTCATAATTTATCCTGTCGTCTTGACGTGTAATTTTTCGCATCAACTTGAATCAGTCTACTGGCAGATACAAAATAGATCTTGAAGTTTACATGGGCTATTGATGTCATGCAGATGTGTGACATCCCAGGGATGTTTTGCTGTTCACTTCCATGCAATGTGGATTGTGTTCATGTTTCCTGACCAGTGACAAGGATCTGCCACATGGATGGATGCTTTGCCCTTGCAGAAATAGCTTGTGTAGGGTATAGCTTTTGTAGGGTGAGCCCTGTATCCAGCACCCAGGAGACTGCAAATGAGCACCCATTTGTACTCTTCCATCCCTGGTGCGTCTGCAAACAGATGACAATAGGCTTCTCCACTGCCTCTTAGCCTTGCCAGCCAGCCCACCTCTCCCTGCCACCACTGTGCCATCCCTGGAGCAGGTCAATGAGTCTGTGTGTGAGAGTGCATGCTGTGTGTGTGTATGTGTGCACGAGCATGTGTGTGTGAGTGCGTGCATGTCAGAATCATGTATGTTGAAGTCACTTGCATGTGTTGTGTTGCTGCAAACTGCTTTGAGGGTGTCTTACATATATGTGTCAGGATCATACATGTTGAATTCACTTATGTGGGTTGTGTTGCTACAAACTGCTTTGAGGGTGTCTTACATGTCTGGGTCAGAATCAAGCATGTTAAAAAGTTTTCAATTTTAAAAGTGTTGAAATTAAGTACAGGAAAACAGTACAAGTATTTTTGTTTTATTTTAACATGTTCTACATTTTTCCTACATTTTTGGGGTGTCTTACTTTTTTAAAAACCAGATAGGAATTTTGGCTTGGGGGACAGGAATTTTGGGGTACTTGGGGGGGGGATTTTGGGTTCGGCATCTGGTCATCCTGCCCTATCTATGCAAGTTGAACATTAGCAAGCAGGGAGAGTACCATGCTAGTTTTCCACTTCAAAGGGTTTTGTTTTAACGTAAACTTCAGTGCGATTCCCCCCACCCGCTGCTGTTTAACACGCTGCAATCCATTCTGCTGCAGTGTGTACGGTGGTAAGAAGAAAGCACATTATAAAGCGCATAATGCGCACCAGGCATCACTTTTAAGCTTTTAAGTTCCAAAGACCCCAAACATTCCAAGTGAGCTGTCAAGAGCTAAGGCTCATCTGGTTTTTAAGCACCCATAAATCATCCAAGATTCCTGTAAAAGGTTCATGAACCACAGTAAACATCTTGATGAACCTGAGTTAGATATCAGGAGGAATTTGCTTATGATTCGATTGCTAGTGTTCATCTCTGCTCAAGACAAAAGGATATCTAGACCAGGACCTTCATCTCTGGTAACTACACTAACCCTACAATCCAGAGTAACTATGGGAGCACGTAAGAGACATTACATGCACCCGTAGTTACTGCACCACCTAGTGAAAACCCATGGGAAATTCATACTGCAATCCAGAGTAAATTGTTCTTACACTGGAGCAGGGACTCCCTGTAGTTACTCTGGATTGCACCCTAAGTACATATGAATTTCTCATGCCACACAAGTGAATTTCACCAGCAAAAGATCTCCTATTGCACTACTACTGACAGTTTGAGCTTGTATTAATTCATAAGCAAGCCAGGCTATGTTAAATGCCACTTTTTGCTCAAATAAATGTGTTTAGGATTGCAGTCAGTCTTGTGCTTAGTTACTTATTTGCAGTCTTGAGCTTGTGTTTAGTTACTTTGAACTGAAAAACTATTAAACCCAATGGGATGTACTTCCAATTCCCAGCCTTATTCAGCATTGGTGCATTGGGATCATAAGGCCCATGCTGTATCCAGCACTGATCAGGAGAATGCTGAAGTGAAAAGGAACATTTGTACCCTTAGCCCAGCCATTTTCAGGCACTGTGCTGTGGCACACTGATGTACCAGGGATGCTTTGCAGTTGTGCCACGAGTGTTTGGGAAGGGCCACATGTTAGTAGGGCCACTGAGGAATAAGAACCTCTGCTGTTAAAGGATATGCCTTGTCAATTGTCCAAAAACTGATGGTGTACCAGGAAATTTTTAGTCTCTCATCAGTGCGCTATGAAATGAAAAATATTGAACATCACTACCTTAATGTGTGTAGAGCCCTACTCTGCCTAATGAGGTTATTTGGATCTGTGCATGTAAAAACCACTGGTGAAAGTCCAAAATGTCCTGTGACGGGGTAAGGGATTTGAAGGAAGAAAAAATTTACAGTGTAAGCCTGAGCTGCCAATCTCATCCACTCTCAATCTTGATCCTCCCTCTGCCTTCCCATGACCCTATTATTCACTCCCCTTACTGCTTAGATCAGTTCGTACCTGCTCTATCAGGTGATGTTGTTTCCTATGAGATGATAGATGTTAGATGTTATCAGATGTTGTTTTCATCTATCAGATGGAATTGTTTTCTTTTTCTTTGTAAACTGCTTTGTGAACTTTTTAGTTGAAAAGTGGTGTATAAATAGTGTTGATTAGACAGACAGACAGACAGACAGACAGACAGACAGATAGATAGATAGATAGATAGATAGATAGATAGATAGATAGATAGATAGATAGATAGATAGATAGATAGAGAGATAGATGTTCTGGGATGGGTTGATGCAGGCATCCTTTCGACACTGCCTACTCACAGGGTACTGTAAATGTGGTTTATTGAATGTTTGTTAGACCCGAGGCGTTGCAACATTATAGGATTGTGCCATCATATAGAGTTGATTATAGGACTGATTATAGGATTATGTGTTTGTTTATAACAGTGCAATCACACAGCTTGATTCTGTCATATGAAAATTCTGAGTGAGTTCAGTAGGAACAGCAAAGTAGGATCTTCACAGATGTCCATTTGTCAGCTGGGATAGGGTCAGGCATAGATGTTCATCAGACAATTGGGATCATATAGACACATTCCTTTTCTGTCTGAGAACAGTGGAAAATATGTGACATCTTCAGTGTGGAGCCTTCTTCAGGCATAAGTAACTTTCCCTACAATCCAGAGTAACTATGGGAGCATATTAGAGACATTTACGTCAACGTAGTTACAGCACCACCTAGCGAAAATCTATGGGAAATTCATATTGCAATCCAGAGTAAATTGTTCTTATGTCATAGCAAGGACTCCCCATAGTTACTCTGGATTGCACCCTTTGTGTCAGTGGTGTAGCTGCAGGGCTGGTGGTGCAAGACAGTGACTTTGTATGTCTCTGTTTTGCTCGTCCCACTTGGAAGGGCTCCGAAGAGGAGGGGTCCCTTGCATGTTCTCTTCCAACAATGACTCCTCCACCCCGCCTAGCTATGCCACTAGTGCAAGACATTTTGCAGGTGTTGCAACACCTGTGCAAGCTGTGCAAGCATATTCCCACTCACTGTCAGAGCCATTCTGCATTGTGGCACCTGCAATTCCTACTGTGTCACTCCAGTAGCTCTGCCACTCCTTTGCACACATATTTAGCAGATGACTAATAGTTCACTCCAAAAGTTCCTCTGCAGACCCCCCAAAAGCCTGAGTTGACTGGAATGTATTGTTGATTTCAGAAGCTCCAACAGTTGGTGCTCCATCTTTCTGCCAACACATTCATCTTCTCCAAAAACATTATCAGTCTCTGTTAAAATGTGTGCACAGCTGTAGTGCTTGATGACATTGGATGGATTACCCTGTATTAAACATTTGTAATTGTTTTCCATTGGGCTGTGACTGGAATGCTAAAACATCTTAATGATGGTTGACGCCAACAGGATGTCCCACGGAATGAAAGGAAGATCATTTGCTGCAGTCCTAAGACACTTTCCTGGGAGTAAGACCCATTGAGCACAATGGGGCGTACTTCTGAGTAGACATGGTTAGGATTGAGTCTAATCAGATCAGAAATCTTCCGAAAGTACTGTTTTTACAAATTGTATTGTTGGTAATTCCACCCAAGATGGTTATTATAATAAATGTTGTTCTCAGTGGTGTAGGTAAGGGGCTGCATGGGGTACCAATTGCACTATAGGAGGCAACAAGCTGAGCTTAATATTAGTGCCTAAAACTGTGAAAAACATGGTATGTATGAAAAATAATGCCATGATAGTATATATCATTGAAAGGGTAATTTAATGGAGAACGCAATGAAACAAACTGCTCTGGAATATCTCTATTCTATCAAACATTATGTCCAATTAACCAGAAAATGAAAACACAAAAGACTATGGAATGAAAAGTGGATTTTCTTAACTCAAAACTGACCCAAGAGACTAATTGCTCTAAAAGCCAATGAGATGTGTGGAACTAATAAGGTGTTAATATGAGTCAGCTCCTATTTCCATATATTGAATACAGTTAGGGTTCAGTCCAGAGTAACTACTGCAGTTCTTGCGTTGACACATGTAAAATTTAATGTGGATTGTGCTATGAATTTTCCATGGGTTTCCACTAGTTGGTGCCATATCTGTGTTGACATAAATGTAACTTGAGTTGACGAATGTAATTGCTCTGGATTGTAGGGTTGCCAGAGCAATTACACTGTACTAGTGTACTAGTACAATGTACTAGTGTAATTGCTCTGGATTGTAGGGTTACCATGGGCTGTGGGTGGCGCAAGTGGCTAAGACACTGTGCTTGTTAAACCAGCAGGCCAGGGTTCGAGACCTGGGTCAGCCCCACAAGACAGGGTGAATTCCTGTCCTTAGCCCAGCTCTGCGACGCCAGCTGGATCCAATCGTATTGGCAATGCCTTTCCATTGGACTAATTGAGTGGCATGGAGAGGGTTGTTACTGCTTGGGTAACAGCCTATCCTCCATATCAATCCATCCCAGGCTTTCATGCTTCACATGCAGTATATGCAGTGCCGAGCATGATACCATAGTCTTTCAGGACTGATGGAGGCCTGCTTAATTGTAGGGTTACCCCTGTTAATTGGGTAAAGAGGCACTCCTAAGTGGTGCCTAAGTGGTGGAGGCATCTCTCCATATTGTGACATCAAGGGGAACATTTTGAGTTTTGCACCAGGCTATATGATCATTAGCTATGCCAATGTTTACACTGAATTACTGGATTACTGATTACCAATATACTCTGGATTCTGTTCAGCTGTATTAGGGATAATTATTTTCTCAAACCACGTCACTGCTGTTCTTTTTCATGCATGTGTGTCTGTCTGAACCAGGGTGCTTGTCCCCTTTGCTCCTGCATGACTAATGTTGTGACCCAACTTCAAGCCAGGCGCACTCCCAGCTTCCATGTCTTGATCTCAGGCCCAGATCTCTACAACTTGCCTATTTCTGCTTTTATGGTTACTTTTTATCCAACTGGTATAATAAAGAGTATAATATAATATAGAGACTGGTATAATAAAGAGAGGAGAGGTTATGATGCACTGCTATGTAAAGTTTTGGAGTTCTAATTGAAAACACAAACAGGCTTCCAGCGTAGTAAGGTAGGGTGAAGGCTTAGCAACTAATCCAGGGATTAGATGCTTCTACTATGAGTTGCTTCTCCAGTTTGATGTGTCAAATCCATATGTCTACCAATTTTTTCAGTGTGTGCAATGTTTGCTGGTGTGTATATACCTTTGCAGTATTTTTGCAGTGTTTTTTTTTTTGCCTTTGACAATGCCACCAAAAAGAAGTGCTCTAAAAATCGGGCTCTAAAATCAATTTATTCAATGGTCAGGAAACCTTGGAATAAATACACAACAGTGGATTATAGTTGGATAGAAAAATCTTCAATTTTATATAAACTGGATATTTTGGGGGTGGGGGAGATTGTCCAAGAAGCATTGACTACAGCAGGGGTGTCCAAACTTTCAACTTCAGGACTCTTGGACTTTCAACAATTGTGTAAAGGAGGGAATTTCAGCAGATGCTACTTCTCATCTCACATATCAAAAGCTGCTCCTGCTGAAATTCCCTCTTCTATATAATTGTTAACAGTCCAGGAGCTCTAAAATTAAAAATTTGGACACCCCTGAACTACAGAGGGCATTGCAAATTCTTTCAAACAAACTAGATCCACATCATTACTATGCATGGGAATAAAATACTTAATATATGTTGGGGGAAAAATAGTTCTCTGAAACCTATTCCAGAGATTTGAATGTTGGGCCAATAACTTTATTTAGATCAGGGTTTGCTGGTTAGAACATAATCCTAACCATGTCTACTCAAAAGTAAGTCCCATTGTGTTCAATGGGTCTTACTCCCAAGAAAGTGTCTTTAAGATTGCAGCCTTGGTCATTTAATAAGCTTCCTTTAAGGGTCAAAATACAATAGTCACCAATCTAGAGGAAATGCCACTGGGCAGAGTAAGGATCAATGTTTTGAATGGAAACTTTCAGAAAGCTCTTTCCTCCCAGAGAAATCTCCTTTGTTAGGTGGGAGTGAGAGACTCAGCTAAGAGTATCCTGTTCTCAGGCTTCCAGGCACTCCAGTGTGGAGGAACACAACCTTTGCATGAACTTTGTGCACTTATTAAGGAACACACTAGACAACATGGAGGAGATGGGCCACGTTATTGAAATCAGTAGACAACAAGATGGGCCAAAACCCAGCAGCTGTATAAAACCAGGCACCAGCGGAGCAGTTGCTGATCCTGCAAGGCCCCACGGGCAAGCCTGGGCCACTGGCTGGGCTTCACTGACTCAAATACGAATACGAATACCTTTATTGGCATTAAAGATTACAACAAAACAAAAGCATCAAAAGAAGAAGAACAATATCATAGGGAAGGGGTTGGAGTGTGGAAGGGAGAAATAGGAAAATTAATTCAAGGAGGAATAAAGGGAAGGGAGGGGAGGGTACTAGTAGGAGAGAGATAGTTTAATAATTTGATTTAAAAAGCTAGCAACAGCAATTGTAATTTCTGACGAATTATCGCTCAAGTAAAGCAAAAGTGGGGTCAATGAATGGGCCGGGAGGGCACCACAAAATGGGATCCAAGTACTGACTACGGAGTGAGCAATGTGTTGGACATCGGATCAGGATGTGCTCAAGAGAATCTGGTTCAAGTAGGCAAAAGGGGCACAATCTTAGATTCCGGGGGGTACGGGAAAACCTACCACGATGGAGTGAGGAGGGAAAGATGTTAAGGCGTGCCAGCATAAATGCTCTTCTGAGGGAGGGGTTTTGCAGAGTGAAAAAATATCTAGGGGGTTGACCTTGAACTGGATAATGACCGAAAGACAGAGGGGAACATTCTGGATTTAAATTAACAAAAAGAGTAGCAAATTCTGTTTCCCAAAGTCTGTTTTGGATTAGCTTAAAGCAGTAGTTCTCAATCTTCCTAATGCCGTGACCCCCTTTATAAGTTCCTCATGTTGTGGGGACCCCCAACCATAAAATTATTTTCATTGCTACTTTATAACTGTAATTTTGCTACTGTTATGAATCGTAATGTAAATATCCGATATGCAGGATGTATTTTCATTGCTACAAATGAAGTGTGTGTTCTATGCACACACTGAATATAGTGGGATTTATTTCAAAGTAGGCATGCATAGGATTGGGCCCTGAGGCTGCAATCCTATCCACACTTACATGGGAGTAAAGGCCCCCCTGACTATAATGGGATTTATTTCAGAGTAGGCATGCATAGGATTGGGCTCTGAGGCTGTCAGTCAGCCCCAGTGCGCGCGCAGCTACAGCCGGAGGTCTGACAAGCCTGACCTAGCCTTCTGCACCAGGGGTCTTTAGGTGACCCCCAGGAAAGCACAAGGCGACCCCCAAAGGGGTCCCGACCCCCACTTTGAGAAACACTGGCTTAAAGACTTTGCCAAGATCAAGATCTGCAAATGATTCTAGTGGAAGACCTAAAGAATCAAGTTTGGAATTGATTTTTTGGAACCAGGTGGACCAGAAGGGGTCTCTTAACAAATCGTTCAAGAGAGAATTGGACAGGAGGTTTAAGTGCAGTCAAAGCCAGAATTTGAATGTTATGGACCACGCTATTGTGGAAGGTAGGTGGATTCCTAACTCTAAGGCTAGGGTTGCAAGATGAATAAGGTTTGGCACGCCAAGTATCCTCCTGAAAAAGACAGCTGCCACTTGATCCAGAGAATTATCAACTGCCACAATCCATGTCGGGACACCATATAATAACTGGGAGATAATCTTAGCCCTAAAGACCTGCAAGGCTGCGGGTACAAACTGATTGCCATCAGTGACTCTGAGCCTTACCCCTATGATCTGGTGTCCATCCTATCACCATCAGCCCTATTTGGGGCCATGCAGACAAACCATTGGCCTCCACCTCACACCACACGGCCACTGAGACAGGTGGCGCTGAGATGCACTTGGCACTCGTTCGTTCACTGAGGGTTGTCACTAGGTCGTCCTTGCCTGAACTACCCTAAGTGCACACCAAGAAAGACCCTGATCAAGCCTTCAGCCTACAGCTTGACTCTCCTGTGCCCAACAAGGGGAAGAAGGGTTTGGATGCCTTGCTTTCTTTGGAAAAGTGGATTCCATCTCCTCTATACAAGGTATAGCGGTTGAAGCGAATCGAGGGATGCATGGTAACCAGGCCACCCAAACTCTGGACAAAGGTGTTGATGCCTTTGGTGACCTGCCTCCTCTTCCTCTTGATCATGGGGATCCCACCTTGTACCCGGGCCTACAAACTTGCATGCAAAGTTGAGGAGACCATCCAATGATTGGAGTTCCCTCCGTGTGACCTTGCATGCCTGGATGCAAGTAGTAGACCAGGACCTTAAGCTTGTTGTCTGGGAGGTGACAAGAGGCCTGCACAGTGTCAAGCTTGATACCTAGACTTGCTTGAAATTAGTGGGCATAAGTTTTCTCTTCCAAGTTTAGAACAGGAATTTGGCAAATTACTTATTACTTATTTACTTATTATTATTATTATTATTATTATTATTATTATTATTATTATTATTATTATTATTATTATTATTATTATTAATTAATTAATTAATTAATTAATTAATTAATTAATTAATAAGTAAAGTTGGATTATAGCCTAAGACGTACTGAACACAATGATTTTACTTATAAGTAAAATAAATAGCATTGTTTTCAAACACATATAGCCATAATGCTATCCTTGGCATGCAGGCCTCCGTCAGTCTTGAGAGACTATGGAATCGTGCTCAGCACTGCATACACTGCATGTGAAGCACAAAAGCCTGGGTTGGATTGTTATGGAGGATAGGCTGTTACCCAAGCAGCAAATCCCCTCTCTCCACACCACTGAATTAGTCCAATGGAAAGGTAGAGCCGATACGATTGGATCCAGCTGGCGTCGCAGAGCTGGGCTAAGGGCAGGAGCTCACCCTGTCTTGTGGGACCCACCCGGGTCTCGAACCCTGGCCTGCTGGTTAACAGGTACAACGTCTTAGCCACTTACGGCACCCACAGCCCTTAATGCTATCACACAAAATAATAAAATTCAAATATTGGATGTCAGATGCCGTCATCAAACTATTGATAGGACAGACAGCAGCTAGTAGGCTTGTAGGATATTCAGGATATATTTTCACAAAGAGAGATTCCAAAGAGGATTTTGGGAAGGAAGTTCATTGTATCTCTCATTCTTCTTGGACCATTTTAATGGAATCATTCTTGGCCAGCAGATGTCTGTGTTGAGCAGTTTTAACCAGTAACTTCTTGCAGCTCAGGTGATGGTGGGCATGCTGCTATGGGGCTAAACAGCAGAGACCATAAACTATGCTTTAGCCTCCCACCTGGTAGAGGATCACACATACCCCACCATGCTGAGCCTTGCTCCATTTCAAACCTTGATTGATATAGACAAATTAGACACACTTGTCAAAAGGTAACATGCGTGCAGAAAACTGAAGTCAAGAACAGTCTATCTCTTAATAAATCACAATCTAATTTGACTGTATATGGATCACTGAATGCACAAGTACAGTTCTTTATAATATTATTTTTAATTCCTCAGATTCAAGATAGCTTATTTCATTTATTTTAAAAGATTTATATGCTGAGGTCTTTGCAGCATGCTGTTGTTTAATGTCATCATGTCAAGGATTGCTTGAGTACCATCACAAATCAGAATCTGATTTAACAATACTCTTGAAAATGTAAAGAAGCTTTAAAATTAGTTTCCTGGCTTCTATAAAAGATGTAGTTAATTTTTTTCATTCTTTTTGTAAACCACTTTGGGAACTTTTTAGTTGAAAAGCGGTATATACGAGATAAATACTGTAAATACTGTAGATGGATGGATGGACAGACAGACATTTGTGTATCTCTGCATCATCTTGCATGCCAGAGAGGTAAGTAAACTTAAGTTTACTTACCTCTCCAATACAACCCTACTCAAATTTATGTCAACTACCATATTTACTCAAATATAATGCGCCATTGAATCTAATACGCACCCCACACCTATAACCAAAATACCATATTTACTCAATTCTAATTAACATAAAATCTAAAGCACCCCCTGATTTTGGAGAGTGGATTTGGCTGGAAAGGGTGAGTGTTATATTTGAGTAAATACAGTATTTTGCCAGCTGAACTGCCTGAACTGAACTGCAGCAAGGGAAGTTTCAGATCCAGGATGGAGTTTCCAGAATCTTGCAGATACTGCTACTGCAGAGACTATCCCACTTTGCCCCAGTCCTTCCCCACCCCATTTTGCAGTCCCATTCCCCAACCTGATTTGTCTCCCCTTCTCCCTTACCAGTGATTACAACTGGTCTGCAGCCCGTTGCTGCCAACTTGGAATTTACTGGTGGTCACACCATTGACTGTGAGCTGCACAATGGTGGAGCTCATGAAGGCCGATGCTTTGCCAGCAGATCTTAAGATATGCTTGGCAGAGCTGACAGTCCACTGATGTATTTTGCCGATAAGTTTGCACCATAAGGTTGCAATCCTCTCACACTTTCCAGGGAAGTCAATCCTATTTTACACAGTGGGTCTTGCTTCTCATTCAACTTGCAGAGGCTTGTGCTGTCAACCAGTTCAAGTGCATTCATTTCACACAGAATCTTGTGCTCCAATTTCTAGATTTCTTTGCAAAACAAACTCTAAAAAAATACAATTTCTGGAGTTCTTTATAAGAAGCCATGGTGATAAACACAAAGAACTTTAGAAATTGTAGTTTTGCAAGGATCCCAAGGCATTTGTGGACCCAAAATGTAACAAGTAGATTGTGCTCCCCCACCATCATGGAGGAGTGTAAGGTTCCAGCAGGAGCTATCAAATCTGCTGGTGTAACATACAGCCAAAGCTGTTCTTTCTACCTGCAGGACTGGCAAGTCAGTCTGTTACCAGTTTATTAGTCAGTTAGCCAGTCCATTACTCAGTCCACCAGTTCATTAATCCAGCCACCAGTCCATCAACCAGCAATCCCTCCTTCTTTTCTCCTCCTACCCATCCCCTCCCTTAACTTCAGTTGTTCCTTTTATCCTTGAAGATCTTGTTACCTCTAATAGCTAAAACTCTCCATCTCACCCACTGCTAAAAGTCTAGCCTTTAACCCCACATGTCCTGGACCAGTCTGAACAAGGGGTCACTGTGGACATCACACCACATCTCCTCGAGGGATCTTGTATGTTTCCACTACATACAGTCACTGAAATCTAGACCATTCTGGTGGCCCTTTGCCTGCTTTTTGATAGGAACAAAAACATGTTGTAATAATATTCCTAATATTCCATGATTACAAGTCATTTGGGACCTGCATTCATCAGACCTTTAGCATTGCATTCTGCTTAGCCTGTATTTTTTGTAGTGGTCTGAGTCAACAGTTGTCTACTCATGAGTAAATACGTGGCTATGCACATGTAAACGCACTTGTGACCTATAGTGTTGCTCTTCTCTTCTTTCCGGCATACGCCTGCAATAATGTTAGCATCCCTTCTTATCCAACCCGAAAGCCCTTTACTTCACTCTTCTGATTTAATTTGCGGCAAAGGAAGGAGCAAAGCTATCGATTTTTAATGACTGCTTGGGCTTATTCCTCAGCTAGCAAGTAGCTATAATCATTTGACAGGAGTGTCAGTGCCACAAAGAGGAAAAAGTGTTTTCCACGCAGTCGGAGGAGGGAGGAACACAGGAAAGAAGCGTTGTTGAAACTCAAAATTACAGCCTGAGGTTGTCATGAACATTGTTATGCAAATGAACGTGAAATTTGTT
The DNA here is from genome assembly GCA_030015325.1 of Cryptoblepharus egeriae. NCBI lineage: Eukaryota > Metazoa > Chordata > Lepidosauria > Squamata > Scincidae > Cryptoblepharus > Cryptoblepharus egeriae. Next base: position 9,735,318 of record JAREYC010000003.1, on the reverse strand, counting down.
GGGATCTCATCCTCTGAATTTTTTAGCAGCAAATACCCAAAGGCACTCGTTTTAATTAGAGATGATCTGAAATACTCAAGCCATCCAGTATTGTCAAAAATACTTGCTTATATTAACAGAAGATGTCTCTGAAGTGATAAGCTGCACTGTTTTTAAAGAGTCACAAAAAATAAAATACCAGCAATTATTTTATTTTGGGGGGGAACTAGAGGCAATGTGGCAGATATATTTATAAAAAGCTGTTCTATCCCGATCGTTTTCATCTGAGCCCTTCCCTCTCTCCTGTTTATTCCCCTGCATTTCCTTTCCTATGTGGTTTTTTCGTAGCCAGTCTAATTTCCATTATGGGCGCAATCCTGAGTAACTACGGGGAGTCCTTGCTCTGGAGTAAGAACAACTTACTCTGGATTGCAATATGAATTTCCCATAGGTTTTCACTAGGTGGTGCAGTAACTACGGGTGCACGTAAAGTCTCTTACGTGCTCCCGTAGTTACTCTGGATTGTAGGGTAAGAGAGTCTAAAACCTACAATAAAGACATACAGTATATAGTGAGACCACTGGAGGTGGGATGTTCAGCACCTTTCATGAATCACTGTGACTGAGGGTGTGCGCATCCACATCCATCCATACACACACACACACACACACACACACTCCACTACCAACTTTATACGAGGTGTGACAATAAAGAAACAAGACTCATGCCTCAATGCCAACGCTTATGTCACTGTGTTGCACAACATCTCACCACTATTCTGCTATAATATTGTTCACCTCGCTCACTGTTTCAAGCTGTTGTGTATCACACTGCTGTTATACCTCATCACACAACTGGAGGTGGCATAAACATGGAGCAGAGAATCAGGTTGAAATTCCTGGTTAAACTGGGGAAGTGCCAAACCAAGTGTCTCAAACATCTCCAAGATGCTTATGGAGAATATGAGATGTCGCGGCCAAGTCTTCGAGTGGCACAAACGCTTCAAGAATGGCCACAAGGAGGTGGAGGATGACCCCAAATCAGGATGGCCTTCCTCAACAAAGATAGTTGAGAACATTGACAAAGTGAAACAGCCATTGTGGAATGATTGCAGATTGATGGTGCAGATGATAGTAGGAGCACCGCCTGACCAGGGAGTCAGTGAGGACCATCTTGGCGCAGGAATGTGGAAGGTGTGCGCCAAGATGGTGCCCAAGCTTTTGCTGGTCAACCAGAAGGAGAACTGGGTCAATGTTTGTCAAGACTTGCTGGAGAAGATTGGGGACAATCCAGAGTTCCCTGGCCACCTTGGCCACCTCTGCTCCATGTTTGTGCCAACTCTGGTTGTGTGACAAGGCATAGCAGCAGTGTGATACACAACAGCTTGAAACAGAAGCACAGAGTGAGCAAGGTAAACAATATTATAGCAGAAGAGTGGTGAGATGTTGCGCAACACAGTTACTATCCCTGCAATCCAGAGTAACTATGGGAGCACGTGAGAGACTTTACGTGCACCTGTAGTTACTGCACCACCTAGTGAAAACCTATGGGAAATTCATATTGCAATCCAGAGTAAGTTGTTCTTACTCCGGAGCAAGGACTCCCCGTAGTTACTCAGGATTGCACCCATAAGCGGGTAGCCCATTGTTTCTTTATTGTCACATCTTGTATGCCATGACATTACATATGCCATTACATTACATTAGGGCAAATCTTAATGAGGTAGATCTCCCAACTGCATGTCTAGTTTGGTCCTTAGGAATGCGTCACAGTGAAACATCAGGGTTTCTCAGGGAGAACAACATTTATGCATGTATGTAGTTCTTAAGATTTTACTAACCAATGGAAAAATAGATCCCCCCCCAAAAAATAGATCCAACTAGAAAAATAGACCCAACCAGACTGAGTCTTGTCTGAATAGTGTGTGATATTATGGACCCAACATTAAAGGAAGACAGGTTGGTCATGCATGAATTATTGGAGGCAATTGTGTGTGTGTGGGGGGGGGGGGGCGGGTTCCTTAATGAAATCCAGAAATTTTGTTCCCTGCTCCTCCTTGTTGTAGCTCAATCATATTCTCTTCTTTAGCCTTCTAAAAATAATTTGAGAGGCACCATATAAATACAACACACGAAGCCCCCGGGGCTTCAAGCACTAGATTTTGAAAAGAAAGAAGAAATCAAGCCCCTCAGAGTTTGGCTAACTTGAGTTGAGATATATCTGTTGATGAAGAGGAGTAGGGCCTAGTGGTTACCGTTCATGTACCCTTCCTGATCTCCACATTCCTTCTTTCCTTTATCAGCAGGTAAATGGGGAAGGGAATTGGAAGTTTTAACTACCTCTATGTTCCCAGGCCAAAGAAAGCACCTAGAGGAGTACTATCTAGGGAAAAACCTCCTGTGCCAGGGAGCACAGAATGCCAGGGACCCATGTTTTAAAGCAAATTGCAATATCACCAGTGAGTCATCAGATCAGACAACTCACTGAAATGCCCCTGGATTAGGCAAGCAAGGACTTATTAGGATAATAAGTACTTTATTAAAATAGTTTTTAAAAATAATTAAACAAAATGGATTGGCAGGCTACTGGCATCTTGGCAGACAGCCACAAAGGAAAAGCTTGACCAAACTGGATGCAATAACTAGTACTATCAGTAGAGGGAGCCCAGAATCTATGCAAGAGCAAAGCACACAAACCCCCAACCCCTGGCTAAACTGCAAGCTATAATTGAAGTTTGCAATGAAAATGTTTGCAATGAAGTTTGCAAGCTATCTTGGAATGAACAAAGCCAAGAAAACAAAATAAATTCCTTAAATACATCCAGCTAGAAATATCGCTGATAATGTCCCAGGAATTGTCCTAAGACTTGTGGTCCCGGCATTAATTGGAGAGTAAGTGGGAATGTCTTCTGCAAATCAACACCAGATTTCATGAAGATCTGACAGAAACACACAAGAGCATCCCTATGCTTGAACTTCACCTATGTTGGATGAGGCCATAGAGTTACCCAAATGGTGGGTAGGAACCCACCTAGCAAAACCATTTCACCCCTTTTCCTGGACAGGCAGATTTTGCCTATAGTTGGAAGTATGGTCCAATCTCAATCGGAGGCTTGGCTATGCCAATCCTTAAGAAGGACTCACATTAGAAAGTGGCTGTGTGGCAATGGTGCTTCAAACAAAGATTGATGCAGGAGTGAGTACCGCTAGCTTTTAGGCTGCTGAATCTGCGTAGGAGCTTCTGGGTGGTTAGAAATAATTTTTCAAATTATAATGGAAAAAGGGCATTCTTCAAAGTGGCAATGCAGGTGTCGCGAGGGCTTTGAGACAGGTGTGGGCAGCAACCAAGGTAGGACTTGGAGAATTTAAAGGAGGGGATTTATAGGAATAAGCAGTGAGGAATATAGCATTGTGAGCTGTAAAGAGCCTGCTGATCAAGGGAACATTTATTAGTGGAACGAATTAGTGATGAATTGCAGTAGGGAGAGGCAAAGGAGCAAATACAGGTTTCCCCCGCTTTCTGACAGTTTGTTTTCTGATGATCCACTCTTTCAACATCTTTCATTTAGATCCAGAACTCATTCATTCAATGCACATTCTGCTCTTTCAACCTCTCTCTGCTGTACTAAAGGCCAAAATTGCCCTTCCCCATGTAGTAACTCCTGGTCAAATTCCATTCCCAAAGGAATGAATGAGAATCCATTCGCAGAAATCTTTGTGTGGCAGCAGGAACTGGCAAGATTACAGGGCTGTTTACAATTTGCCATCTAAAAAAGCATTGGTAGTGACATTTATAAACAAGATGGGTTCCACTTTTTAATGGTTTTTACTTTTGGGCGATGCTCTGATGCAATAAGTGGGGATGGCTGTAGTTGCTCTGCTCTCTGGCTTACACCCTGCAGGCTGATTCCAATCATTTTTATTCCAGGTATATTCTAGGGCACAGGAGACATTTCCTATAAGAGTAGGAAAAGGGAGATTTCATATGGAAGAAGGGCCACTGGATCTCTCTCATACAGTGTCAGAAGCTGGGAAAAATATAAATTTACATTTTAAATTTGTGCCTGTGATCGAAGGCTGAATTGGGGTCCCCTTAAATGGATCATGGACTAGGGTTTGCCCACCTCTGTCTTATGGGATCAGGAATATACACCTGTAGAATGAAATCTGCAGAAATTTTGGTCATAGTAATCCAAGCTACGGTAGATGGCAATGCATAAGTGATGTGTATAAGCCCCGGGAATCTCTGTGACCTCTCAGAACAAACTGCATTATTCTGAGTCAGCTTTTTATGTAAGAAAGCGTCTCCAATAGACCATCATAATCTAGCCATCACTCACCCTGCAGGGCAAACAGTGCCCAAGTTAAATAAGATCCCAGAGGAATGTGAGTTTCTTTTTTTGGCACTCATGCTGTTTTTGTTGATGGGGCTCAGAACAGTGAAAGAAAGGATACGGTGGTTTCCGTGGCTTTGTTTATTCTGATTGAACGGGTTATCTGAGGTAGATCACTTTGGTTATTTCCAGATCATTTTATGCCCTTTGGTTATATCTTCTTCACTAGTCCACCCACGAGGTTTTTGGGCATGAACGACATAAATAATAAATGGCTACCTGTGTAACAATCAGGCAGATGATCATAAATAATCAGTCACTGATGCCCATGCAAAGGGTAAGGTTCCTCTGAGTATTTTTGTGAGTCAAAGCAAAGTGCAGGTTGGATCAAGTCTCCTTCAGAGACAGATAACTCAGGAGACACTGGGAATTTGGGGACGGCGGTGGGGGGGGGGAAGTAAATAAAATTCCCAGTGGTTGGGGAGGAAACTTCAGTGCATACCTCTCACATAACAAGCAAAACAATAATAAATTAAATAAAAACAAAATCTCTCAGAATGAATTCTGGAAAATAAGAAAAGTGGTGCAATTTTTGCTCCATTTATCTGGTGGATAAATGAGGCCATAGAGTTTATCTTGTCTTGGTACAGAATTTGGCTCATTAATAATTCTGGTTACAAACTCCTGATTTCACCACAGTCCCAAGTGACAGGTCCAATCACTATGATTTGTTTTGGCTTTTGTATAGGAATTGCCTGGATTTTGGGATACCCTTTACCCATCAGGGATGGAGGTTTCCAAACTACCTATTCACCCCCAACTCTCTCTCTCTCTCTCTCTCTCTCTCTCTCTCTCACACACACACACACACACACACACAAACACACACACACACCCCTTGGTGGTGGAAGGTAAGATCCATTGAATCCACCATCTCTAGACCAAGCCACAGGGGAAGTAACGATGGGATTGCAAGTGGTAGGAAATCAATCTTTAGATGTTCCACCTGTTTGCCCTCTGCCCACATTTCCTATCCAGGCTCTCATTTACCACAACATATTTAATATCGGCAATACCAGTAGCAATACCAGGTTTTCAGCAGCAAAAGGTAACTTGGACAGCTCAAGTGCATAGAGAGAATTGCTGAAAGACTGCTTCCCATGTAGTTGGCAAACACAATTAGCTGTGGTTACTAACTATGAAGTACATTTGCCATAAAAAGTGGCATGATAGGATCTGACCATGCTCAATTAAACTGTATATCCCATATATCTACATGTACACACTTTTGTAAGGCTGGGTAGAAGGCAAAGCAAGAGACTATGATTCGGGAGACCTGAATTCAAATGCCCATTTAGCTCTGAAGTGCACCAGGTGATGGTATTCTAATGGGTTTAGTATAAAATTGTGGAAAGACAAGATACCATAAAAAAAAATCCATAGAGTTATACAGTAGCTGCACAATACAATTCAGCACAAAATTCAACAAAATTTGAAATATTTCCCACTATTTTATATTTTAAACTAGAATTTAAATAAAATCTGTCCTGAATCCAGTATTTGAAAAGAATTCCAAATTAAATGTTGACTTTTATAGTGCTTGAACGTTTTCAACTTTCGCTTTCGATATTAAGCTTTCAGCAATAGTGCAGTTCTAAACATGTCTAGACAGAAGGAAGGGCACAATCCTAACCATGTCTACTCAAATGTCAGCCCCATTGTGTTCAATGGTTCTTACTCCCACACAAGTGTGTTTAGGATTGCAGCCTTAGTCCTATTGTATTCAAAGGGGCATACTCTCAAGGAAGTAGGTTTAGGATTGCATCCAGTATTAATTAATACTTAATACTTCTGCTGAAAAAAAATCCTGAACCTTGCCCTGTTGAAAGTGGCATAGCTGGAGGGTGTGCAGAGCCCTAAGATTTGCCATGAACCTTTCACAGATTTCTCATCTATATAATTTTTGCAAGCAAAGTCAATCGGGGAATTTACCTGAGAAATATAAGAACTTGCACCTGTGGGAAATATCACTCACAGAGTGAGTTTAAAATAAAACCACCTCCGTAGGAACATCACAGCATAGTTATTTTGGTTCCAACCACATCAGAGATGTAGTTCAACTTATGCAAAGTATTGCTGATGTCAGATAAGTCATCTAAGGTTTTGTTTCCCATCTTGTTTATAGAAGAAGCATCTCTGCTCAATTCAGGAGAATATGAAACATATGGTCCGTGGAGAGTACCTGCTTTGCATGCAAGAAGTCCTAGATCAGGAGCAGGTTTCAAGAGGCCCTCACAAGGTTCCCTTTGCTAATATCCCCACCACCCACATACTTGGACCACAAGCAGAGGTTTCATTTCTTCCAAAAGCAGAAGGGACTGGTAGTATCAACACCAGTTCCAGCAGAACTTTTTTTCCACCTGCCACATTGCCGCAAGTAGCATCTGAGAATTCACGACATCACATGTGGCAGTAGCATAGCTAAGGAATCTGGAAGCCAGGGCTATGACGTCAGATGTCACTTCATGGAAGTTACATCATGAAAGACCCAGAAGTAAATCCAGTGACATGCAGGCATCATCACCTGTTACTTGTGGGTTTATGGCTCAGTACAGTTGTTATTACTGAATGGACAATACCTCCCCGCACTGGAAAAAAGGCAAAAAAGTGATCAGCTGCTCAGAATAACTTGCCACAACTCCCAGTTACTGTGAGGGGGGTGCCGAAGAAGGAATTATAGCAGTGATGAATTCTCCTTGCCCCCACGGTTCCTTCTCTTGCCCCTTAAAATGCTTCCTTCATCTTCAGGGATGTGGTTGTCACCCCTCAACGTGTGGTACTTGAGACAATTCCCCCATTGCCCCCCCCCCCTTTGCTGTGCCACTGATGTGTGGGGTAATGAGGGAACATGGAAGGCACAGACTGCTGGAATGTAGCAAAAAGGTGTACAGCTCCAACCTTGTTATACACAGTTTTTTAATACACAGATTTGACTCAATGGCCATTACAAATCACATTTTTTTAAAAAAACTGCTTTTCTACTGTTGTAGAGAGATTATCATGGAAGCAATTATTCCATTTTTCAGTGCAGAATCAAACCCCTGCAGATATTGATGCACTACCTTATTCAGTTAGGCACAATAGAGGAACAAAAAACATGGAAGTGGATCTTTAAACCTATTTTTTCATTGATTTCTTTATACACTGATTTTTTTATCCATGGGAAGTTCTGGAATGGAACCTTAGTGGATAATGAGGGACACATAATTGCTGCTACAATCACCACGAGTGTATAGACTGGGGTGGGGGGGACATACTTTCCTCACCAGCCTTGGTCACTTGCTGTGTTTTGCAAGACCATGCTAAAGACCACAGTCTTAAAATACAGTTAAAGCATTTCTCAGTTAATATGATTGGCATCTTTAAATTGGGTCTGGATTTTTTGGAATTATTTTCAGATATTTTATCCAAGCAGAAAAAAAGTTAACCAAGCAGGAGCTTCTAATGACTGTGAAAATGGCTTGGCAGAAATTCACAAATGCGACTTACAGAAAACAATATAGATTTGATGCCCAAGCAGGCCTCCGTCAGTCTTGAGAGACTATGGTTTTGTGCTTGGCGCTGCATACGCTGCATGCAAAGCACGAAAGCCTGGGTTGGATTGTTATGGAGGATAGGCTGTTACCCAAACAGCAAATCCCCCCTCTCCACACCACTGAATTAGTCCAATGGAAAGGCAGAGCCAATACAATTGGATCCAGCTGCGTTGCAGAGCTGGGCTAAGGACAGGAGCTCACCCTGTCTTGTGGGGAGTGACCCGGGTCTGACCCGGTTAACCTGCTGGTTAACAGGCAACAGTGTCTTAACCACTTGTGCCACCCACAGTCCGATGCCCAATCACGATATAGTGAATTATCAGGAGTGGGCACGGCAGCTTCATTTCCCTACCATTTTCAATATATAAGGCATAGCATAATTTATTTATATGTGAAAATTTATAAATTTATAAAATTTATAAAATTGTAAGTGAAATTCACATAAAATTTATTTATGTGTGATCGTGTGGTACATATTTATATGTGATCCTAACCACACTGTGGGTGGCACAAGTGGCTAAGACACTGTGCTTGTTAACAAACAGGCCAGGGTTCGAGACCCAGGTCGGCCCCACAAGACAGGGTGAGCTCCTGTCCTTAGCCCAGCTCTGCGATGCCAGTCTGGATCCAATCGTATTGGCTCTGCCTTTCCATTGGACTAATTCAGTGGTGTGGAGAGGGGGGATTTGCTGCTTGGGTAACAGCCTATCCTCCATAACAATCTAACCCAGGCTTTCGTGCTTCGCATGCAGTGTATGCAGCGCTGAGCACGATACCATAGTCTTTCAAGACTGACGGAGGCCTGCTTTTTTAACCACACTTTCCTAGGAGTAAGTACTATTGAACCCAATGGGACTTACTTCTGAGTAGACATGCTTAAGAGTGCACTGACAGTCTCAAAGCAAATGAGGTTTGCTCTTTAAATTGAAAAATAAGCTAAGTTGCAGTTGATGACTTAAAGCAGCAGTACTGAGGCCTTCCAGCCTGGGACCCTTTTTCAAACTTAAAAATCTGTCCAGGCCCCTTTAATGCTCCTTGAAAGGCATTTAGCAGCCACTTCAAAAGGAACTTGATTCATCTTGATTCATTACCTGCCATGTTACCATGGTTAACAACCATATTTACCCAAATATAATGCGCTATAGAATCTAATGTGCACCCTATTCTTATAATCAAAATACCAAGTTTACTCCAATACACATTTACACTGAATCTAATGCGCCCCCTGATCTTGGAGACTAAATCCAGCTGGAGAAGGTGAGCATTAGATTTGAGTAAATACAGTAATTGCCTTTGTTTTTTATGAAAATAGTTAATCTCAGGGGTTCTTGGAGCCAAATATTGTGAATTTGGAGTTCAACCTGTATAGCATTTATCCATTTGGATGGTACCCATGTAAGTGCATGAAAGATTGGTTTCTTAATGTGCTGCGCTGCAGCATACTTACTTGGTTGCAAGCCCTACTGAAATCTTGGGATTTCTTCTTGGGATTGGGCTTCAGGGACGCAACATAGCGCTGTGGTAGTAATCATACTTAGAATACAAAAGACCTACAGCCAAATCCAGAGTAACTACGTGAGCACGTAAGAGACATTTTGTGCACTCATAGTTACTGCACCACCTAGTGAAAACTTATGGGAAATTCATATTGCAATCCAGAGTAAATTGTTCTTACACCAGAGCAAGGACTTCCCGTAGTTACTCTGGATTTTGCCCCTTGTTAAGTCTAGTTAAATTCAGATAGCAGCTCTGCCTGATACCCATCTCTGCAGAAAACGGTGGAACAGACGGGTCAAAAATCAGCTTTAGGGCACTAACTGGTAAGGGACGGTCCCAGCCTTTCCAAATTTGGGAGGGGAATGAACTTGTCTTCCTTCTCAAACTCCACCCCTGCAAAGTGAAATAGGTTAGCATCTCTTTTTCAGCTCAAACGACAGGAAGCGATAGAGTGTGTAGGCACGTTTCTGTGGTCTGAGAGTACAAAGCAAAAAGAAACACAGGAAAGAGGGTTCAAAGTCTTTCCACTGAAAAGCAACAACTGTATTGTTTGACGCTTTGTTTCAGCTGCACAAAGAAGCTGGGAGGGATCTGCCTCACCCACATGTTCATTTCCAAAAAAGACGTGCTCTTTTCAGTCATCTGAGCTGATTTTCCACGGCTTCAACGCGTCATGCGTTGCACCAACACATCACTCTATTTTTATTGTTACTAGAGTGTTCAAGGGGAGGGGAAGATCGTGCCAGGTCATTCGGAAGTTACATATTGAATCAAGCCTGCCCTTTCCTTTCCAGTTTTAGAACTGCATACGTTGGTTGCTGGAGGTCATTGAAAGTTCTCCATTCTGGAGTTTACGAAATAAAATCTGCTGGTGCAATGGAGCCCCTTCCACCCCACCCCTTCCCTTTAATACGGGTGGAAAATACCTCTTTCTGGTCATCTGCTCAAGAGAGCATGGCAGACCCTATAAGCTTTCTGTAATTCTGTAACAGATTTATATCCAGGGCATGATCATCCCCGAATCTACCATTAAAAATAAATAAAATAAGCATGTGCTTAATTCATCAAGGGAGGAGGGCACCACAGAGGATTTTTCCCCAGTGCTAGATTTACCATGGATCATAGCAGAAAAAAAACCAGTTCATCCAAACAAAGTTTGGAAAAGAAAGTTGAATTAATGAACCAAAATATTCAAAATATATGTTAATGAAATTTCTTTTGAGTAGTTTTTTACTCAATTCTGTTTTAAAGTACTAACAGTGCAGTCCTGAGCATATCTGCTTAGAAGTAAGGCCCACGGTGTTCAGGAGTACTTACTTCCAGGAAAGTGAGGTTAGGATTGCAGCAAATTGCTTAAGAAAATTATAAGAATTTAAAATATAATTCAAACTATGTTTATTGGTATCTATTCTCATGTAGATTGCACTTGCAGTGCAATCCTAACCATGTCTACTCAAAAGTAAGCTCCATTGTGTTCAATGGCTCTTACTCCTAGGAAAGTATCTTTAGGATAAATTATTCTTTGTATTCTCAAATTAATGTTACTATCTTAATTGCAAAGTAATACTGGTGCCATGGTATCTATTTTAAATAATACTTACCATAAGTTTGGTTTCATTTCAAAAGATAAAATTCTACTTCAAAATTTAGTATTTTTTTTAAATTTAGGATTGTTATGGCTTACTGGTTAAAGACACTGTGCTTGTCAACCTGAAGGTCAACAGATCATTAGTTTGAGACATAAGTACTGAAAGATGGAATGAGTTGCTATTACTTGTCCAGCTCCTGCCAACCTAGCAATTCAAAAGCATTAATATACAGTACAATATTAATATACAGTACAATATACAAAATAAATAGGTGTCTCTTCAAAGGGAAGGTAATAGTGTTTTATGTGCCTTTGGTGTTTCATCATGCCAGCCACATGACTGCAGAGATAACTCTGGCTCTTCAGTATTGTTAAATGGGATAAGCACTGCTCTAAGGGTTGATCACAAATATTATCTTTACTGATTAGAAAAAATGAAATATATAAGTAGTCACTATGAGCTCATTACTCAGGGTCTCTAAAGGTCATAATCTGGTCCTGATCCAAACAAAGAAACATTTTTCAGTTCATGATTTCAACTGGAGGGAAAAGAATTTGTTTAACATGTCTTCACCTAAGCCAATAAACAGAATAAATTATTTAAACTGACGGTTTGACAGTACACTCTACAGTTCTGTGTATACCGGTATTTACTCAGAAACATACCGGTATTTACCAGAAAGACACTGTGCTTGGGTTTATTCCAAGATCCGTGTGCATTAGACTGCAGTTTTCTAAAACTCTGAAGATTGATTTTTTTTTAATTTATCTTTTGGAAAACAGAAAAAACTTCAACTGTTAAAGAAGATATGTGCTTGGATGCAATGAAAGCCCAAGAGCAATACTGGAGACAAATGTGGTATCTCTATTGAGAAAGGAAAATGCATTTAAGAAACTTAAGAATATAAGAAAAACCTCACTGGATCAGGCCAAAGGCCCATCAAGTCCACCTTCCTGTATCTCATAGCGGTCCATCAGATGCTTCAGGGAGAAGCACCTGCATCCAGGTCGTCCTCCCCCCTCCCTGCATCTGGCATTTTGAGGTTATCCACCTCTGTACACATCTCATGGCTTGTAACCTGTGATGCGCCTTTCCTCTAGGAATTTGTCCAATCTCTTTTTAAAGGCATTGAGGCTAGATGCCATTACCACATCCTTTGGCAGGGAGTTCCACAGACCAACTACATGTTGGGTAAAGAAATATTTTCACTTGTAAGTCCTAACCCTCCCAATATTCAATTTTAGTGGATGTCCCCTAGTGTTGTGTGAACGGGAACAGAGAAACTCTCTGTCCACTGTCTGAATTCCATTTCCAGACTGAAGAGGTCCACGTGCACCCAAATATTATAATCTATTCCTATACAGAAGAGATTGTCCCAGACCACCAATCATTTCGGTTGCTCTCCTCTGAACCTTCTCCATTTCCTCTATATCCTTTTTGAGATGTGGCGACCAGAACTGGACACAGTACTCCAAATGTGGTCTCACCATTGATTTGTACAATGGCATCATAATATTAACTGTTTTATACTCAATCCCTTTTCTAATGACCCCAAACATGGAATTTGCCTCCTTCACCACCGCCACACATTGGGGTGACACTTTCATTGAGCTATCCACTAACACCCCGAGATCTCTCTCCTGCCTACAATCAGTGGTGGGCTCCAGCAGGTTCGCACCTACTCTATAGAACCGGTTGTTAATGAGAGATAGGACATATGAAGTTTAAAAATAGCCATTTAAAAGTGGCTGACAGATGGGCAGAGAACCGGTTCTTAATTTATTTGAAGCCCATCACTGCCTACAATCCAGAGTAACTATGGGAGCACGTAAGAGACATTATGTGTACCCGTAGTTACTGCATCACCTAGTGAAAACCTATGGGAAATTCATATTGCAATCCAGAGCAAATTGTTCTTACACTGGAGCAAGGACTCCTCGTAGTTACTCTGGATTGTCACAGATAGCTAAGAACCCTTTAACCTATATGTAAAGTTAGGATTCTTTGCCCCAATGTGCATAATATTTGTGAATTGAATTGGGGGGAGTGATCACAGAATTGACCCTACAAAGTGATTTACAGCCCAATCCAGAGCAACTAATCTGTCCACATAAGAGCCCTTAGGTTGCCCTATCTAACAATAGGTTGGAGCAACTGCAAAATGCTCCAGCCCAGTTACTCTGAAGGAGGCTTAGGGCAGAGCAAGGCAAGATAGGGTGCCCTAAGAGAGGTGGACCTGCTCTGCCCTAACTGCTCTGCCCTAAGCAGTTCAGGAGAGGCAAGTGGAGGGCATGTTTAGCATTGCCTAGGGAAGAGCAGTTACTCTGTATCCAAAGCCTGATTCCAAGGCAGAAATGCCCTCTTCCAGCTCCTCAGAGTTATACCACCTCAGGAGCAGGTATAGTAATGAGTAGACCCATAGGGGTCCATGATAAGGCCCAAGTAAGAATGGCAGTGCTGACCAAAAATCTGAGTTCTTGGGTAGCCTAGCTGCAACCCCTTCCTCTCAACCTCAGGATATGGAACAAACTATGGCTGCCCACAAACCTCAGGATACAGCAGGCCACTCCAAGAAGCCCCTTGTATTCACTGTAGAATGTACTGGCATCTCATCAGGGACTCCTTATAAGGCAGGCACCCAGTGGCGTCACCAGATTGGTGCGGCTGGTGTGGGCTGCATTGGGGATGCGCTCTGTATGGGGTGATGTGCCGGAGGAGTTTGACTGTCCTTTGGCAGGCTCTGGGCATCAGCACCCCCATTCAGGCCTGCTCCAAGGCGGAGAATCAGCCAGAAGCTGCCACTTGTCTGAGGAGCTGGCCTGAACGGCCATCTGAGGTGCACTGCGCAGAAACACACTGAGCATGCCGAACAGCTTCAGAGGAGACTTCCTTAGAGCAGAGAAAGTCCGCGCCTCTGCACAGCCATTGGGCCTCACTCAGGAGGCGGAGCGGCAGCTGAATGGCTTCAGAAAGAGTACTGCACAGGCACCAACTCTGACGCCTGCACAGGCTCCCCCGAAGCCAAAAGGCTTCAGAAAAGTACTGTGCAGGTGTCAGAGATGGTGCCTGCGCAGTACTCTTTCTGAAGCCAGTTGGCTTCAGAAACAACTGCGCAGGCGCCAACTTTGGTGACTGTGCAGTCCAGGTGGGGGGGACGCATCCCAGGGATGACGCACAGACTTCCGCACCAGGTGATGTGTAGAGTCATGTCACCACTGTAGGCACCACAGCTGTTCCTTGTTCAGTGTGATCTGAGGGGTGTCTCCTCAGGAGCAAGTCTTCCCCTTGTGTCAATTACTTAACATGCTCTGGAGCAGTTAGGGCAGCCCAGGCTTCCTGACTCTCTGGATTTAGCATAACTTTCTGCTCTGGATACAGAATAGTTAGGAGAGTGCAGTTAGGTCAGAGCAGGCTGAATTTGCTCTGGATTGCAGCCCTAGTTGCTTGGGAGTGGACATTCCACAGATTGGCTGGTAGTGAGTCACTGAGTGTACAACAGATCCAAAAGGAGGTGGAGCATCAATAACATCCAGTGAAAGGCTTGGTTATTATTATAAACATTTTTGTTCTCAGCTGTTTCGCTGCCTTCTCTCTCATGGTGAAAGCATGCGTGGCTAACAACATAAAGCGATTACCTCTTTTTTCGGTTTGCAAAGGAAGTGAAATCACATAGGGGAAACATGAGAAGCTTGCTTGGACTTTGTGCAAAATGTTGCTTAAGGAGCTTTCATCCAGCTCTGTGTCAACACCAAAGTACACATCCTCTACTAATAATTCTGGCAAGCTAATCCACAGCATTTCCTCTACAATCCAATTATTTCGTATCCACTGAAGTAGAAAAGAAGCCGATCACTAATGTACATGACCACCGATGTATGTGATCACAAACATACATAAAGTAGGAACGAATGAACAGAGACAGGTAACCCACCATTTCTGTGACTTCGGGGTGGTTCAGGCCTAGGAGGGGGAGGCAATGGTCAAATCCTATCCCCCTGACATGTCTCCTGGAGCATGACATGTGTCTGCTAGGTAATAGGCAAAATCCAGAGCACTTATGGGTCCACGCAGTTATGTCACCCTCTGTGTTATCTTATGGAAAGTCACCTTAACTGCTCCGGAGCAAAAGGCTTAATTTGACTTTAGGATATGGGCCTTAGCTGGCCTAACTCCAGGTATACCTATTGGGACTGCAATTCTCTACATGGGGTACGGCAACCACTGTCACCTTGTCTGAAGTAGATCTCCAACGGCTTCTCCCACCCTGCAGGATATAGCAGTGGCAGTTTCAGTGTTGTGTACAACTGCAGAATGGAAAAAGCTGCATATTTCTTGTAATATCTAGTTTAATCCTCAGAGCTGAGGCCTTTTTCCACCCACGCTTTATTTACTCGGGGATTTTTTTTCAGGATCCAAGAAACAGAACTTTTAATTGCTTCATTTGTATTGGTTACTCTTTGGCATCCTTCCACCCTGGCTATAGCAATCGCATTTGTCTCCCGTTGCTTGCTTTCAGCTGGGTTCAGCAACTGGAAGAAAGGGAACCGAGGAGAGGGGAGCCCTCTTTGCACGCGTGCGCGCGCACACACACACACACACACACACACACACACACACACACACACACACACACACACACACACACATACATACACCCTCTCATTTGCACACAAGGGAGCCACAAGAACCTGCTTGATCTCAGACTGTGTGGCTGGTTGGCAGATTGCCTGGCCATGTTTGAGATCTCTCTCTCTCTCTCTCTCTCTCTCTCTCTCTCTCTCTCTCTCCTGTTTGTTCTTCTTTTGTCTGACAGATACGTTATATGAAATGTAAATAATCCACAAAAGCCTTAGATGTGCCAACAGGAAATGAATTTCACAATTTGCCATTCAGACAGAAAATCACTTGACCACAATCCAGAGAATGGTTGCTGCACCTCCATCCTGTGGACGTCAATGGTTCAGATCCTCAATGGTCACTCAATGGATCTCAAATTCTCCAGAATGTCCTCTTGTACAGAATGAGGTGTTGGAATTCTATACTGTACCACTCACAATTGCAGGCAGGAGGTTGTATATTTGAATATTTGTATATTTGATTTACATAACGTGTTTCCTGCACCCTGCAAGCACTAACCTAGCACTTCAGTGAAAAAGCTGTGCAAAACATTTATCCATATGAGTTTTCTGCATGGAGACTTTTTAAATGTTTGAGGAACATTAAAAAAATTCAGTGCCTCTCCTGCAAAGTACAGCTTTACTAACATGTTTGCCACATTATCCCTACAATCCAGAGTAATTACGGGAAAACGTAAGAGCATTGCTCAGGATTGCTCTATGCATTTTCCATAGGTGGCACCGTAACTACATTGATGTAAAAGGTCCTGTCGTTGCTCTGGATTATAGCCAAAGTTAACTCTTAGCCTAATCAATACAAATCCATGTGAATAAAGCATCTAAAGAGTGCATCTCTTCTGTACTTTTTGTTTCATAGTCTGTGCCAAACCTATATAATGGGGAGAGGGGAATCAGAATTTAAATGTATGGGGCACAGCTCTCCTGTGCAACGTCCATTGAAATGATAAGAAGACGGGATGCACATGTAAAGCTCCTTCCATCCGTTTAAATGGAGCCTGTTTGGAACAACATTCCACAAAGGAGCTGGACTTTGTGGACACTTTTTTTGCCCAGGGAGCAGTAAATTCTCACTTATTTTAAGAAATATATAAATATTCATCATTGTCATTATTTGGATTTTCTCCATTTCACCATCATCACCATCATCATCATCAGCTGATTTGATTTACAGTTGATTACAGCTGATCTGAATGTTTATCAGATATAAAAATTGTCTTTATGGAGAGGGTAAGAACAGGCCTGGTGATTTAGACCAAAACATCCAATCCAGCAACCACCTTCCCTGTGTGACCATCCAAGATATCTCTGGAAGTTCACAAGAGATCATGATGACACTAGCTCCCTCCTTTTGCAGTTGCTAGCAAGTGATAGTAGTATACTAACTTTAACCTTGGAGGTTCAGTCTAGCCACTGTGACTAGTGTTGGTGTCAAACCATCAGATCTGGCATGTTCCTGCCTCCAAGGAAATTTATGTGTGCGTTTGCATGGGGAAGGCTGTTATTGAGAATTGGGGAGGGTGTTTGCCTTTGTGTGCCACATATGGAATTGTGTGATATAAAAGAGGTTACTGAACTACTTGTATCTTGGGTATGATCCAGCAAGGCAGCTCCTATGTCCTGGTGTTCTTATACAGTAGATCAGTCATGAAGCTCCCTGCCTGGTTGTGAGTGACATCAGAACAGGAACAGGATTCTTGTTTCTCAATGCTGATTCTGGTGCCCCATCTGTCTTTCCGTTCTGTACTTCCCTGGTGTAAAAACAGCTAACTCAGTAATTTCAAACACTGCTGACCCTTTTATTCCATCATTTTGAACTTCCTTTTCCTGTTTGGTAACTTGCGTTCAGCAGACGTTTTCCAAGCACGCTGAATGAGTTATGACATGGACCTCCGAAGGCTTCAGATGTGGTTGAGAGGACTGAAATTCAAAATGGGTGCAGGAAAGCAGAAAAGGTGACTTCAACATACGGTTGCACCTGCCTCTGTTATGCGCATGCTATATATCATGTGCTGTAATGTGGGTCCAAATATCACATGCTGGAATTCTTGAATCAAGTGGTTCTCAATCTTTTTTGCACCCGGACCCACTTTTCAGAATGACAATCTGTTGGGACACATCCGAAGTGGTGTCATTAATCTAGAATTAATCTGTCATTAATCTAGAATTGATATAATGGCAGGGTGACCAGATGTCCAAACTTCAAAAGGACGATGGGGACTTGGATCCTCTCAGCCTGGCCTTTCTGGCAGACAATGCCACGTTTGCCTACAAATGAGTAAAGTGGAATATTTCCCATAGAGCTCAATGCATAGTTTTAGTTTTAAATATTTTAAAACTGGATAACAATTTTAAAAGGGTATTTTAAAAGGATAACCATACCAGGGCACAGACCGGGCAAGACACCTTGGATCCCAGCCAAGGCACTCGCCTTTTGCATGACTGGCCAGAAACACCTGTCACAGGGAGAAAAAAAGAGAAGGAAGCTGGTATCATATCCACATCAACCACTCTGCATCTAACCACTCAGCCACAACAGGACACAGGCCAAAAAATCCCATTAAGCAATTAGCATCGTGCATCACCACAAATATGCACAGCTGCTTGGGAGGCTGGAGCACATGCACTAGTGTCCTAAGTTTTGCAGTGTCCCCAATATTGGTGCAAAGCAGCCTCTCACCCTCATCCCCCTCACTGGGCTATGAAGGCCACTTTACACTGGTGTTCAAGAGCTTGCAAAATGTGACCCCCCCCTCCCAGTGTGCACTACTGAGCACATGGACATCAAGGGAAGTACTGCATAGTGCTTATGCTCAGCTGGTGGCAATGGGTGTCAATGGCCCATGTGACTGGTCATGCCCCCACCCAGAATAGCCTTTGCTTCATTGCTAACACCTTTTCTGAGAAACCAGGGATGTATAAACCTATGTCTCGTGTCTGTTCATTTAGGCTGTAGTCTCCCTGGCAGAAGTTTTAGTACTGGAATTGGTATGCCATAATGGGTTGCCACATCTTACATCCAGTTTTCCAGGCATATGGCAACCCTACAGGAGAGGCATTGTTCCTTATGAAATTACTCCTGTCTACACCAGATCTGTTGTTAGTATAGACTGGGGCACATCCGTTGTCCAATGGAGGATCAGATTTGATGTACGTACATAGACTCCTCTTCATCCTTCCCACGTCCTTCCTATGCAGCTCCCTTTCCGTTCCCCCATTTAATCTTTGTTTTGGCTTTCTGATCAACATAATTTTATTGGTGTCCATCCAAGCTACATCAGTACAGCATTTTTCCAATGCTGAATCAGTGTCAGGCATATGTCATCATGCCGGCATATGTGGAGATGAACTGGCATATCACAAGGATAGGTTATGGCCTTTTGACCTTACAGTGGGCTGAACTAGCAGTGCAGTGCCTGGCTGTCCTCACCAAACTACTTATGACACAAATCAAATGAGAAGCAGAAAACAGAACAAAGTATGAAATTACAACACTGAAATAACCTCGGACAGTCAGAAAGAGGAAATCTAAATAAGCATTCTGTTCTTTAGCACAATCCAGGGTTCTGATTCAGCAGTGTTGATAGAAAAGGGGGTACTAGCCATTCAAAGTCCTTCTCTTTTTACTGAAATTGTTTTTTTGGATTAGGTTGCTAAACAAATTTCAGACTTGCAACTCAAAGACGGGAACAGAATGAGCCAGTATAATAGTATAGGGTGGGGTTTTGGGCTTGGACCAAGGAGGAGAGGACATAGTTCAGTGACAGTGCACTTGCTTTCCTTGCAGAAAGCCCCAGTTTCAATCTTTGGAATATCCTAATAGTGTTGGAAAAGATCCTTTTATGAAATCCCAGTGGGCTCAAGATAGTGTACCAAATACTACCAGCCTCGTTTATGGGGTGATGCACCAGCGTCTGTTCTTTCTGATCGCTGAATTGGGAAAGGAAGAGGGGAAAAGTGGAACTCTAGCCCACCTCTCTTCTGCTCCTTTCTTTTTTACCCATCCAGGGAGCATGCGGAGGTGAGAAATTGATGCCTCCTGCTCAGAGCCGGATTTAGGTTTGATGAGGCCCTAAGCTATTGAAGTTAATGGGGCCCTTTATATGTCCAGTTGTCCTTTGTCAACAATAAATTGTTGCTATTTTTGTGTTGAATAGATGCTATATGGTAATTTATGGACCTAACAGGTATCTAAAACCTTTTGCACATAACAAAATATGTATTTTATCAAAGTAATTGCTTTTTACATCCAGTTTTTTTTTCCTTTAAATTTTTTGGGGGGCCCAAGAGAGTGGGGTCCTAAGCTATAGCTTGTTTAGTTTATACGTAAATGTAATGCTCCTGCTAATGGCAGGATCAATCAATCAAATCAATCAATAAAAAAGTATTTATATACCACTTTTCAACAAAAAGTTCACAAAACAGTTAACAGAGAAAATGAAACCACTAATATCTAATGGTGGTTTGTCAACAACTGATTGTTGGCAATACTAACTCTAAGGCTGCAATCCTAAAGACACTTTCTTGGAGTAAGACCCATTGAACACAATGGGCTTCCTTTTAAGTAGACATGGTTTGGATTGTGCTTTAAGTAGATCAATGACCTGATTCTGCCATAGGTAACTTAATACAGCCAGGATGCTAGTGTGGTTTTAGATTTGGAGTTAGACCTGGAAGATGCAGGTTCAAATCCTCTCTCAACTTTGAGCTTCCTGGGTGACCTCGGTCCTCTATGTTTCAGAATAACCTACCTCACAGGGTTGTTGTGAGGACAAAAGGAGAAAAGGAACTTCGTCCACCAACCTGAGCTCCTTGAAAACATGAATATTAATATGTCCATAGATAGATCCAATTTGCTTTCAGCCAGAATACATTCAGTAATAAGATAAGCAGTAGGTAGATAGATAGATAGATAGATAGATAGATAGATAGATAGATAGATAGATAGATAGATAGATAGATAGATCCGTAAGTCAGTTGGTTGGTAGGTAGGTAGGTAGGTAGATGGGTAGGTAGGTAGATAGATCCTTAGGTATTTAGGTAGGTAGACTGATAGATAGATAGATAGATAGATAGATAGATAGATAGATAGATAGATAGATAGATAGATAGATAGATAGATAGACAGACAGACAGACAGACAGACAGATAGATAGATAGACAGATAGATAGATCCAGGCAAAGGAAAAATACAAATAATTATATTACTTGTCATAAAGGCCAGTTTTACATGTAACAAATAATCCACCTACAGGAAGAGAAACCTATGATTAATAGTAGCCATGGAAGTGGAACATCATAATGAATTTATTAGCCATGGCACATCCCCTATTTAGTGGAGAGATAAACAATCTAGCAGCACTCGGCACATCCCACACCGTCTCGTTTTATTCATCCGCTCCTATTTGTGAATGTTATGGTCACAAATCTCTGTTTCTCTCCTATACATCATCACTGACCTTTCAAGGCCCTGCAGTCCTTGCCTTGTTCTTCACCTTGGTTTGGCATCGATATCAAAACAGAATAACAGTGACTCAGAACGAACTGCATGTCATATTTTCAGGAGGGAAAAAAATTCATTCAGAAAAACGGGCTCGTAACAGGGAAGAGGAAGTAATGTGCCATTTCTTGTAAAGCCACAACGGCCAGCACTTCAAAGGAAAACGCTCCCGGGGTGAGATTTCATAACGCTTCCTAAAAGCTGATCACACGCCAAATGGTGACCGTGCCATTAAAGGTGCACAGCCTGCAGCCAAAGGCATGTTTCCGGTTTGCAGGGAGGCTGCTGTTCGAGCTTTCTCAAGCCTTTCCAAATCTAGAAAAGTCTGATTTTGCCATATTCTTTCATCTTTCAGAGTCTGTAGATATTTACTCTACATGGGGAAGGGAACTACTTTGGCTTACAGCATCAATTGACAAGGGAGACACTTGTCAAGGCCCACATAGGGCTAGAGAACTGTGGGATCAAAAACTGTGGGATCAGATTGCATCAAGCTGCGGGATCATGTAATGTTTTTGCAATCATGTAATGTTTTGTGATCATGTAATGCTATTTTACTAAACTGATTGTGGGTAGATCCAACCCTAGACGGGATCTAGGGTATCCTACCCCAAAAGGGTAGACGGGACATCTGGGTGGCCTGCTAAGATTCTGTACTTTCCTGACCAATATAGGGTAATCATATGTCCTCTTTTACCAGGAAATGTCCCTTTTTTAAAGCCTTACATCCTAGAAAAATATCTTCACTGCCCTTCTTTTCCTTGTGAGCAGGCAGCATGTAGCCTTCTTGTAATTAATACGAGGTATGATCAGTAAATATCAGGATTGGTGCTATAAAAAGAAAACTACAACACATAACAATTTGGCATTCAAAGTAGGAGACCTTTGGAAACCCTTTGGAAACCACACACTCCCTCTGGAAACCACACACTTAATCCAGCGCTGTTTCCATTGATGGATGCATTCCAAGAACTAGTTTTCTGAGATAATCAGTAGCTGCCTTGTCACATTCACGGATTTCCTCGACATCCTGAAATCTTCATCCTTTCAAGTGGGATTTAATTTTTGGAAAGAGGAAAAAGTCACAAGGGGCGAGATCTGGGGAATACGGTGGCTGTCGGATCAGGGGGATGTTGTGCTTGGCCAAAAACTGCTGCACAAGCTGAGCTGAATGGGCAGGTGCGTTGTCATGGTTCAATTGCCACTCACTGGACGCATACAATTCTGGCCATCTCCAACAAATAGCATCCTGCAAATGCCACAACACATCACAATAGTACTTCTTGTTTACGACCACGTGGAGCAGACGCATGATGAACAATCCCCTTGTAGTTGAAGAAAACAGTCAACAGTGTCTTCATATTGCTTCGATTCATTCATGCTTTCTTCAGTCTCTGAGAGGTTGGGGTCTTTCACTGCAAAGACTGAGCATTGGTTTCGGGATCATAGCCATACATAGCCCCACAATTCACCACCCATTATGACAGTTTTCAAAAAGTTTTCATCGTTCTTGACACAAACAAGTAGATCTTTCAGAACAAAAACCCAAGTTTCTGTTTGGTCAGGTGAAAGCAGTCTTGGCACAAACGTGGTACACATGCGTCTCATACCCAAAACTTCACCGCCCCCCAACCACAAATCAGATCTGAACACACAAACACAAGGTCCAATAACACAGAAAATAATAGAATGCAAGTTTTTTGCAATGGTCTCTTCTGGATTCCCCATAAAATGTGAATGCACAAAGGATGGTAATATCAGAGAAAGGGCTAGCGAGAAAACTCATCTGCAGTGCAGCTGAGTTGGTGACTTAGGGTGAAATCCAGAGTAACTATGGGGAGTCCTTGCTCCGGAGTAAGAACAAGTAACTCTGGATTGCAATATGAATTTCCCATAGGTTTTCACTAGGTGGTGCAGTATCTATGGGTGCACGTAAAGTCTCTGGATTGTGCCCTTAATATTCATTCATTCATTCAATTTGCACTCAGGTTATGCTATCTGTCTGTCTGTCTGTCTGTCTGTCTGTCTGTCTATATATCTATATATCTATCTATTTTCACTCAGCTGATGCTAAAAGGATGCACTCCAAACATTTAAAAGCAAATCATCCTTTTCCTTGCTCCTTTCTTCTTCCTTCCTCTGAGAAGCATTTCCAGAAGAGGCTCTGGCTTGCAAAGACTTGTTTTCTTTGCAGTCACAAATGGATCCTATATCTCTCCAACCAGTGCCTTGCATTTGGTAAAGAATGCAATTCCAAACTTCATTAGCAAGGGATTTAAAAAAAAAAAACCTTTTAATAAATCTAAATCTTTCCCCCCCAACGTGCACAGTTATGTCTACGCTCAGCATTCTTGAATGGTTGGGCTGGTGAAACACTAGCTGTCTACCAGTCTGTACTTGTTATTTCCACCCAGGAATGGAACTAGAAGTGTACACATGAACATCTTGGTTCCTCACATCAATCATTCAGAAACAGGCAGGGAAAGTAACTGGGAATGTGGAACGGCAGCAGATGCTTGTCGGTGACACCCTGTTGGTTGTCACTGGAGTTTTTTAAAGCTTTTATACCGTCTGCAAGTGACAAACTCGATCAGGGTGGGAAAGTGGATTGGAACGAGTTCTTGATATTTTTGTGCTACATGCTTTGGTTGCTATGAGTTACAGAAAACATCTTCCCAGATCCTCTGGCTGGGATACAGGGTTGCCGCCCCAGTCTCGTTTAGACAGAAAATGGGTAATTACTGTCTTCGGCAGATGAACTCGCTTAAGGCTGCAGCCTGCAATCTGTTTAAGAAACTGTGGCAGTTGCATTCTGACTCTGGATAGTTGACCAGAACAGCCACAACTGATTAAAATGGATCGTATTAATTCACGGCACCACAACGTTGGGAAGAATCAGAAGACCACCTAGTCCGATGCCATATGGCAGCACTGTTTGTGCATCAGTTCTTTGGAAATGCAAACCACAAAAATTGTGAACTGATACACACAGTATATGGCAGCAAACCCAGGTTTGTCACTGATAAGCACTTATTAGGGAGATTCGCTCGTTCATGTTCACTCGTTCATGTTTACTTGTGTTCATAAATGCACTTTGGTCACATTGACAGGATTTACAGGTCCAATCATCATGCGGGAGACTTATGTTGACAGATCTCCCAATCCACTACTTAGGCTGCAATCCTAAAGACACTTTCCTGGAAGTAAGACCCACTGAACACAAAGGGGCTTACTTTTGAGTAGACATGGTTAGGATTGTGCTCTAAGTGCTATACCACCATGTGCTTCTCATTGCTGTTAATGCCTGAATGGCTCTGTGGGTGATTGGGGGGATGCTTACACTTGCTTTCAGGAGAATGCATTACTTTTCCACCACCCTAGTGACACTACTGCCAGCAGCTCCCCAGATATAAGGCAATGGCATAGCTACAGGGGACAGTGCAACAGCCCCTCTCACTTCCCTTTGGGGCCATTCTGGGCAACAGTGGGTCTGCCTTGCCATGGTTCCCCTGAATGGCTCTGATCGCCAAGTGAGACAGGACAGCTTGGTCTACTTCAGGTTTGAGGGGTCCCTTGGCAAGGTGGATCTGGTATTTAAAAGATATGCCAAGATACATTTAAAAGATATATATTTTTAAAACCATGCCAACAAATGGGATGTTGAGACACCAGCAATACTTAACCATGCTACCCCATATCTAAACTCTTGATATAAAGATCTTATATGCCCTAGTTGGGTATATAATCTGGGATCTTTTTTTAGGCAAATGCAGTCCTAATTTTTTAGTCCTAATGCAGTCCTGTTGATTGGAACTACATGGTACTTAACCAAGTGATTACAAAGCTTATCAAGGCAGCATGAAAATTTCTGAAACTATCGTACCAGCCAATTGCACCTTATTGTGTGACATCAAGTTTGATTATGGCATCTGGTTGCTAGAGCACAATCCTAACCATGTCTACTCAAAAGTAAGCCCCACTGTGCTCAATGGGCCTTACTGCCATCTTTAGGATTGCAGCCCTAGTCTTCTAGAGAAGTAGTCCTTTAGAAGTTCTTTATGAGTCCATTAGATAGATGTGGCTGTCTAAACTATGTTGCTTAGTAATTACGATAAGAAGTTGAGGTTTGTGATACTTCCTCTAACAACAAGACTAACTTTGCAAGCAGTGAGCTGAAAGTCAATTAGTTCCAAAGAGAGCAGAATAATACCCAATTAAACTCTAAAATATAGAGTTAATTTTCAACATTTAAAAGTGGGATCACTGGAGTAAAAGTAGCTATGCCTACGATAGCCTATACAGGTATGCAACATTTATAGTCTATATAGGAATTGTCCCCCTGTGGATACCAAGGTCCAACTGTACTCTCCAAGGTAGTGGTATTCAGGCATTTCAGCCCAGGAGGACCCCTGTCAAACTTACAAGGATGCTCTTCCATGGCTACTTGGAAGACAGTCCCCTTGGGTAAGAGAGCACAGTCCTAAGAGACTGTGAGAGCACAGTCCTAACCATATCTACTCAGACATAAGCCCCATTGTGTTCAATGGATCTTACTCCTAGGAATGTGTCTTTAGGATTGCAGTCTTACTCCCAGGAAAGCCCAGTGCCAGATTCCAAGATGGTGGAACCCACACTCTCATGATCCCCTGACCAAGGTCCTGATGCCCACTTTGAATTACACTACTCCAAGGGGTTTGCCCAGCCATACTTTAAAAATCAGGCATTTGATCTCGGATCTGTTCTGCCTCCATTTTGCTTCCCCCCACCTGGAACGGCTCCAAAGGGGTGAGACTCCCTCCAAGACTAACTGCTCCACCCCCTCTAACTACTCCACAGACAAAAAGCATTGAAAAAGCAGAGGTAAAAATGCAAGAGTTCAGTGTTCAGAGCTGCAGCTCAATGTAGAGATGAGGTGCTTTGTCCTAGATAGGTGGGAACATGGAAGCTGGAAAGAAGGGTGGGCCATGTGGGAGAATATGGATCCAAGCCTACATTTTTTTTACTCCCGTCCTGGAATGTTTGATTTCCAAGCTGTGCAAAAATAACAGCATGAGCACACTTATGGCGGACTGCATTATAGGTTTGAAGCCCAAATTAATGATGTCACTGTTGGCCATGACATCACATCCAGGTATATTATATCACTTCTAGTGGGTCACAAGAGATTGTCATTCTAAAAGGTAGGTCCTTGAACTAAAACATTTAAGAACCACTGATCTGACTCATTGGAATGTGTTGGGGCTATCGAGAGACTGGGGCAGCAATCCTATACATACTTACTTGGGAGTAAGCACATTAAACAATACAGGGCTTCCTTCTGAGTAAACATGCATAGGATTATGCTGTTGGTTTCCCAAGCCCTCCGACAAAAGTGTTTTGTCACCTGAACAGTTAAAAACATTCAAAGGAAATTGTTGACTCGTAGCATGTAAAGTGTGTATTTTATGAATAAACCACAAGCCACTCAGTCAGCCTTCCAGGGCACAGAGAGAGAGAGAGAGAGAGAGAGAGAGAGAGAGAGAGAGAGAGAGAGAGCTCGTAAGAAAAATAACTTGTAAGAAGAATGCTTTTTAAAACTGAAATTTCTAAGGAATTCTGCCTTGTAAGACAAACAGTGCCTTGTAGGACAAAGAAAATTCATTGTAAATGAACTAATTGATGGATCTACAATTAGTTGAACTAATTGATGGATCTAAGTATTATTATTGTTATTAATAATAGTTGTATGATTGTTGCCTTGGTAAACAAAAAGAATAGCTTTAGATGTATAGTGGGTAGTGGCATAGCCAGACGGGATGCAAAGCTCAAACAGTGCAATGCTAAGCATTTCTACTCAGAAGTAAGTTCCATTATAGTCAAGGGGGTTTACTCCCCAGAAAGTGTGGATAGGATTGCAGCCTACGTTTTTCACCACAGTGAACAAGCAGTCCCTTTACTTCCTCTCTGGAATCAATCCAGGTGGTGGGGCAAAATGGGGGCATTTGCATCTCTGCCTCCCTGCATCATGAGACTCCCTGCAAAACTTAGTGCTTTGCAGCCGCCTAACTATGCACCGATGCTGGGATGTCTTGAGCAAATGCATTCCTCCAAACGCAGAGCATACATGAGAGAATTTAAATTATTTTCAAATGTGTTTAACTTGCCAAGAGCAACAACCCACAAAGGATATTTTTGCCTTCGGGGCATGGTTGCACACAAAGCAAAAGAAAACATACTGCAAAAGCTCTCGTTTGCTGTTCTGCTTACATTTCCCACATCTCTCCAGTGTATCTGCACAAGTTATAACAGCATCAGTGAGCCACACTATATGTTGGGTTCAAACTAAGTGTGCCGTCCGCAGAGTTATGCATCAGTGTCTATCCCACTGAGGGCTAGTTTGGGTGATATGCAGTGGTGGGCTCCAGCAGGTTCGCACCTACTCTATAGAACTGGTTCTTAACAAGAGATATTACATATAAAGTTTAAAAATAGCCATTTAACAGTGGCTGCCAGATGGGCAGAGAACCAGTTCTTAAATTTTTTGAAGCCCATCACTGGTGATATGTCCTATCAGGTTCATTTGTGACCCTCCACTTCCATTTATGACCTTCCGCTCACACGCTACATATGATGTTCCATTCCACACTATCCTAACCATGTCTACTCAAAAGTAAGTTCCATTGTGTTCAATGGGTTCTATTACCAGGAAAGTGTCTTTAGGATTGTAGCCAATACAGTGGTACCTCGCTTAAAGAGAGCCTCGCATAGAGAGTGTTCCACTTAAAGAGCAAAAATTTCTGTGTGGTTTTGCTTCGCTTAAAGAGTATTTTTCGCATAACGAGTGCTCATTGCCTGGGCTCCCTGTCCTTCTCCCTGACTCTTCCCAGCACTGGCTGGGCTGAAGAAGTGAGACGGGACTTTCTTCCCCCTGCAGTACATGGAAGATACCAGCAGGGGGAGCAGAAGAGCTGAAAAGCCTCTTCATCAGGGGAACAAAGATCGCTGCTCTTCTCCTGCAGCCAGAGAACTTGGTCAGCCCAGCCTATGTCGTCTCCATAAGGTAGGAGGGAATACTCTCCTGCACCCCCTCTGCAGCCCTCTCAAACAGACCCCTTGCCCCCAAGGAAGCCCCCGCCGCCTGGACCCCATTACAACCATCCCTGTGCTCCCCCAATACCTTCCCTGCCTGCACTTTTCCTTTCCTGTGAGTAAGCCCCAGTGTATTCAATGGGGCTAGATTCTGAGTAAACAGCGTAGAATCTTGCCCTTCTGATGTTGCTGCTGCAGCTTGCAAGTAGCATGCAAACTGCAGCCTACATGCTTTCCTGTGAGTAAGCCCCAGTGGATTTAATGGGGCTTGATTCTGAGTAGACAGCATAGAATCTTGCCCTTCTGATGTTGCTGCTGCAGCTTGCAAGGAGCATGCAAACTGCAGCCTACACATTTTCCTGTGAGTAAGCCTCAGTGGATTTAATGGGGCTTGATTCTGAGTAGACAGCATAGAATCTTGCCCTTCTGATGTTGCTGTGCATGCAAAATGCAGCCTACACACTATCCTGTGAGTAAGCCCCAGTGGACTTAATGGGGCTTGATTCTGAGTAAACAGCATAGGATCTGACCCCTTTGCTGTTGCAGACTGCCTATCTAGTTTGCATAGATAGATCTCACACAGAGAGAGAGGTTCCTTGTGAAAGTTGCTCAGAAAGACACCTGTGACTCTTAGTGGAAATCAGTCATCCTTGGCCATAAAGGTTTTTCTTTTCTTTTTTACTGTATAGAATATTACAGTGTTTTATTACAGTAATTGTGGTCTGTATTATATTATAGTGTTTTGAATTCAATTCCAGTGTTTTGTCATCATTTTTACATCCGGTTAATATTTTTATATGAATATTTTGGAGGTTGTGGAACCAATCGTCTGAGGTTCCATTATTTCCAATAGGAAAATCAGCTTCACTTAAAGAGAGTTTCACTTAAAGAGCATGCCTCCGGAACAAATTAAGCTCTTGAAGTGAGGCACAACTGTATCACATAGGGGACTGGGTTAGTAGGACACCCACTGAGAGCCAGGATGGTGAGGTGGTTAAGGAGATGGACTGACATCTGGAAGATCCAGGTTCAAATCCCTCCTTGGCCATGTAGCTTCTTGGGTGGCCTTGGGCCAATCCACTCGATCTCAGCCTCGTCTACCTCACAAGGTTGTTGTGATGGCAATAGGAAGGAAGGAACTAAAGCTCTGTAAGATGTCTTGGGCATTTGCATTGGCATTTGCATTGGCATGGGGTATAAATATCTTAAAAACCAGATTTTTATATTTTTTAGGTACCAGATCCACCTTGCCAAGGGACCCCTCAAATCTGGAGTAAACCGAGGTTATACAACTTGAAACAGTTAGGTAACAAATTATCTTCTTGGTGTTTTGAGGACACCAAGAGAGATTTGGGAGATGTTTGGGAGATTTGGTGCCTTCCTTAGGATCCAACTGTATGCATGCCATGCATTGGCAACATACCACCTATGCTTGTGCCGACTGTGCCAGTTGCAAAAAGCACTCAATGTGCTGGTGGGAGTGACTGCATGAAGAACTCAACCTTCTCTAGCATTTGCCAGAGCTTGCCAGAGCAGACAAGTCAACAGGAAAGATAGAAAGCGTGTGGGATGACAAATGGGGACAGAGATGGGGCAAAAAGGGCTGGGGATGGGCAGGTCAGGCCCAAGACAGTGGCAGGATCAATAGCACCTGTGCTCAATATTTCCCTGCATGGGCCTGATCTTGTGGCATGGGTCCAGACTGACCAATACCAGCTGTTTAGTTGGTCTCTCCAATGTTGCTGGTCCATCATGCCCCCCTTAAACTGCAGAAACTAAGGGCAAAATCCAGAGTAACTACGGGGAGTCCATGCTCCAGTGTAAGAACAACTTTCTCTGGATTCCAATATGAATTTCCCATAGGTTTTCACTAGGGGGTGCAGTAACTATGGGTGCACGTAAAGTCTCTTACGTGCTCCCGTAGTTACTCTGGATTTGGGGGCTACTGTAGGTATGGGCGTGATTGCCCTCTGCAACTGCCCCTCACTGTAGGATGCAACAGTTTTTGGTGCTGTTGCGTCAATAGGGGATGAAAGAATGGAAAGGATGGGACTGCTTGTAATGGAAAGGATGGACAACAATATAATTATTATTGTTGCACATCTGCCCTTTCCACACTGCCATTTACCGTGGGAGATCTAGGCATAACTCTGGTATAGCCATAGCAAACCAATTACTACAGTGAAGCGGTTCATATCCAAAGTCATATAAGAGGTATATGGGAGCACAGATAGTGGCATCTTATCTGCACCATAAAGTCAGGTTTTCACTCCTTTTTTCTAATAAATTAACCTCAAGGAAGTAACTGATACACGAGGAAGCAAAATCACTTTCACTATCACAAACTACAAGTTGTATAAAGAATGAATCAGTTCCTGTTTTCTCAAGATACAGCATGTTCTCTGGAAGGAACATTTATTTAAAACTAGAGTAAGAGTTATCTTGGTTATTTAATTATATTGTAAACAGGGGTAGAGACCTACTTCTTTAATTGTTTGTAAAATTCCAAATATACATGGAATATTAGTCTCAATAATTAAATAATTAATATTTGTATAATTAAATCGCAAGGCCCAAAACTGCAGTATGAAGTCTGTATGAAGTCTACGCCCAATAAAAATATAGGATATGACAAAATAAAAGCTAAAAAGCCATATGCATTGCTTTCATGTGGTTTATTTAAACACTATATTACTTATTATTAAATTTGAAACTATTACATATAATATTAAGTACAAGAAGGCTACATGCTGCACTGCCACAAGGAAAAGGAGGACAATGGAGATTTATTCCAGGACTCAGGACTAAAAAAGAGGACATATTCTGGAAAAGGGGGACATATGATCACCCTGATTGGGGCAGCTATGGTTAGGGGGCAAATGTCTGTGTAACTTGAAGTCTCCCCTGCTCCCCTTTCCAGGCTTGAAATGGTCAGATCCTGTGTGTGTGGCTGTGTAACTTCAGGTTAGCTTGAAGGTAAGGCCCATTGACCATCAAGGGACTTACTTGGTTGTGGCCCTGGGAGGGTTGGAAAAGGGGTGGAAAAGGGACTGCAAATAGTTTGTGCAAACTCACCAAAGTTTCATGAAAAGTTGAAAGGCTTGACTTGTAGTTTGATATTATAATAGTTTGATATTATTG
The DNA here is from genome assembly GCA_030015325.1 of Cryptoblepharus egeriae. Lineage (NCBI taxonomy): Eukaryota > Metazoa > Chordata > Lepidosauria > Squamata > Scincidae > Cryptoblepharus > Cryptoblepharus egeriae. The sequence goes on along the minus strand of JAREYC010000003.1, from coordinate 9,703,981 downwards.
ACTTGTCTTGAAAGACTATGGTATCGTGTTCAGTATTGCATACACTCCATGCGAAGCACAAAAGCCTGGGTTAGATTGTTATGGAGGATAGGCTGTTACCCAAGCAGCAAATCCCCCCTCTCCACGCCACCGAATTAGTCCAATGGAAAGGCAGAGCTGATACGATTGGATCCAGCTGGTGTTGCAGAGCTGGGTTAAGGCAGGAGCTCACCCTGTCTTGTTGGGACCCAGGTCTTGAACCCTGGCCTGCTGGTTAACAGCTACAGTGTCTTAACCACTTGCGCCACCCACACCATTAGTGAAAAGATGGGTTTCAGAAGTTTTGCTATGGGCACCAATTTGCCTCGGTATACCTCTGACCCTCTCTAACTATTCCTCTACCCTCGGGGTTTCTTTAAAGCTTGGGGGGGGGGGAACTATAGGAAGATCCAATCATATGTGCTTGATAATGTAAAGCTTGGGCCTACTTTTTGTTCTTCATGGTTAACATGAACTTCTCTTAACCTACACTTCCCTCATAATCCGCTTTTGTCCTGAGCTTTCATTATCTTTTGTTTTTTGGCAAGCCAGGTGTTTGCCAAGAGTGGGCAAAGAACGGCCACTGACAGGTTGTTCTCAAGGCATTAAGAGATAGTAATACTTTCACTTTTCTTAGTAATAAAAAAAGGCCAAACTGACACAGGGAGACAAAGAATGCACCCACTCCTCACTCATTTATCAATTGCTCAGGCAGTTCTGATAACTGACATCTATGGCTATTATCTCACAAATCAAAGAAGGCAAGTAATAAAGCTCAGTTCCCAAGACACTGCAAAAAGTGTATTTACCATGCGGGTTCAACCAATGGCACCTGCAATGCCTTTAGATAAGTTTTGTTTTGCAAAGTTTGTTTTTACAAATTATGTCAACACATTACCTGGAGATTTTATTTATTTGGGGTTGAATTTTGCAAATGTACGCTAGATTTGCCAAAAAAAAAATGTAAATTTTGCAAATGTACATGACTGCACTAGGACCACTTTCATAGCCGCAGAATAAAAGGAGAACCGGCACCCACAGTTCTTAAAGATGCCCCCCAAAGGTTGCCCTGCAAATCATGACCAACTCTAAGGGTGGTGCTTATCCCTGTTACATGGCCAAAGAGCCAGCATTGTCTGAAGACACCTCTGTGATCATGTGCCTGGCATGACTAAATGTCGTGACTAAACAGAACACTGTTACCTTCCTATTGAAGTGGTACCTATTTATCTACTTGCATTTACATGCTTTTGAACTGCTAGGTTGGCAGGAGCTGGGCAAATAATGGGAACTCACTCCATCATGCGGTACTCAGGTCTTGAACCTGCCCAACTTTAGGTTGACAAGCACAAGGTCTTTAACCACTGAGCCACCACAGCCCTTCTAGATTTCCTTACTCAAGTATATTCCTAAGATATTTTCCTTCAGTTTGTCAGTCCTGTGGTGTCATGTGGAAGAGTCCATTGTCATTTATGGAGCTCTGTTCCATTCTGTTTCACACCACAGGCAGTCCAATTAAGACTGGGCTGTGATACTACAGAAACACAAATTTTCTACATATCAATTTCATTTGTACAGGTATCCCTTGATATCCAATAGGGCCCTGTTCTGGAACCTCCCATGCATAAAAATATCCATAAAAAACAGTGGTAAAAATAGATTTACCAACCCACTTCCAGGTTTCTTGCTCCTCCATTGCTGCTAATGGAATAAGTTTGTGCCTCGGTGTCTGCAGGGATTTAATTCTGGGGGCCTCTGCTGATAACAAAAAAATGTGTTAAATGAAAGCAATTTGAAAAAATGAAAAATAAGAAATGTGATCCTTTACAGTTGTTTAAATACAGCTCTTCTTGGGGCAAAATCCAAAGCAATTACAGATCCATGCAGTTACATTACCCTCTAGTGTTATTTTATGGAAAGCTACCTTAACTGCTCCATCGTAAAGGGCTTAATTTGACTTTAGGATATGGGCCATACTGTTGTAAAGAGTATGTAAAGTCAGCAATAAGAAATGTAAAGGACCCCCTCTTTGCCTGGGTCATCTGAAAAATGGAATGATTGCCTCCCTACAATAGTAGAAAAACAGTTTTTAAAGCTGTGACCCAGGAGAATCTTTCATTAATGCCTGTCCGCTGCCTTGTAAAAACATTGTTCCTGCAGATAAATGATATGTAGTTTGGGTTGACTTTCTTTGGGTGGTCCCCCTGGATTGCTTTTATCAATGTTGTGTTTTTGTTGCGATCAAATGATTTAAAAACTGTGTTGCAAATTGTTGAATCCAAATTGTCATAAATTGCCTCTGGTCTCTTGGTTTTTCATGATTCCACAAGGAAAAGAATTTTCCAAGCTCCGGCACTGACTTCCAAGACATGCTCTGTGCAGGAAAAGGGGTTTGTTAATCACAGAACTATTTAAAACATTCCCTCCCATTACCTGAACTTGAGTTTGGAGCCTGTAATTTATAACCTCTCCACCCACGCACCCACAGTGAAAGGAGATGAATGTTCCCACAGAAGATACAACTGCCTAAGCGCAAGTCCTAACATCACTCCGCAGAAAAGTGATGATAAAACATTCTTTAAAGGTAAAGGTATCAAGAGTGGCTCAGTACCGGGGGTAAGAATGCAGTAGACGAAATTAGTGCTTTGGCTATATACTACCGAGGGTTTAAAAAATCTCAGGAAATGTTCAGACAACACTCACTTGTGTTTTGTTTTACACTGATCCTTTCCTGGCCTTGCACAATACGCTTATCTCTACTACACGGTAGCAAACGAGGAACAAAGCATTTCCGTTACAAGATCTTTTTAAGTGTGGCCCTGACCTTGAGATGAAGAACTTATCGAGAAGTATTGGAATAATAGCTTCTTTCTCTTTCTCTTTCCCTTTTTTTCTCTTTCTCCTTGGACACAATCCAGCAATGTTGGGGGTGCACTCAAGTATGGGGCCCTGAGCTTTCTATACATTTTAGTAGGAATTAGGTGTGTCTGAATTTGGATATAATGTTCAGGTAGACAAAGGCTTAGCCACAGGCAGTGGCATAGCTAGAGGGATGCAAAGCACCAAATCTTGTAGGGTGTCTTACCATAGCATCCAAGCAGTCCCTTCTTATGGACAAAATTTAGCTGTACACATTACATTTAATCCTAAATGTAATGCATGTTTATGGCACACGGTGAGAAGGGCGCCAATTAGGCGCTAGACCCAGCATTGGCAAGAGGATATGCTGTCACTGGGTTAAGTGAAAGAGGAGGACCACACCAAAAATGCAGAAATGCAACCATTTAGCAATGATAATGTCTGGATTTTTTAAAAAATTAAAATTAAAATGAACTAATAATTCTCGAGACATTCTGGAGAAAAGGTGGCAATTCTGGAGAAAAGGACTAGTTTAGAAGCAAATATAGACAGCTTTTTTCTGGACTCTTTTCAAAACAATTAGATTATTCAAGAAAGAAGGACCCTTTTAAATAGATTTCTGCAGTAGGAAGATTCATTTAAATGATGACATCCAATTATTTCTTTTAAAGCCAGGCAGTGTAAACATGCAAGCAAGCAAGCAAGCAAGCAAGCAAGAAAGAAAGAAAGAAGCCCATTCCCATTTCCTTCCTAAGCACCACAGCAGTTTCAGACAGACAGACAGACAGACAGACAGATATCAGAATCTGGTACACGTCCAAGAGATCTATTACTAGAAAAAAATGAATGCAGAGTTTGTGCAACTTGAAATATCTTTTACATGATAAACTCTGTACAAATGTATTAAATACATTTAATTAATAAAATTGAAATTATATCTCGGACATTGACACCCACAATGAGAGAGAGAGAGGGAAGGAGGGGGAGGGAGGGAGAGCAAGCTTATTGAAAATTTTGGGCACAATCCAGAGTAATTATGGGGAGTCCTTGCTTCGGTGTAAGAACAATTTGCTCTGGATTGCAATATGAATTTCCCTTTGGTTTTCACTAGGTGGTGCAGTAACAGTACATGTAATGTCTCTTACGTGCTCCCATAGTTACTCTGGATTATAGGGTTTGTCACATTTGTCCTGCAGGCCTTATGTTTAACACACCAGATAGTTAGATCTAAGACATTTCAGTTATTAGAAAAGGCTGAATGAAATAATTTTGAATGTGCATGACCCCAAATTATTCATCTAGTATTAAGGAACTTTTAAGCCATGCCCACAGATGAGAGATGGTAACAAATATCAACACTTCTGAAAATGATCACGAGATACTCATAAACAGATTACTGGTGTGTATATGTAGACAGCGAGGGAGTGGAACGGTTAAACAGGAATTGGTGGAAATATGCTAAAAATTCTTGTTCTATAATGCCAGGAATATCAATGAATGTACTTCACATCGCTTTCTGTCTCAGATAATGATCAAGTTGCATAAAGTATGGAAAGAACATGATGGCAATTCCCGGAATTGGACTTTGCCTTTCATTAACGCCAACACCTGCTTGTTCTTCTTATGCAATCGGTCTTATAGCAGAGAGCGATGCCATAAACCCCTGTGCTTAGTGGATGTGTCATGCGATGGAATTGGCCCGCATGCATTGGCTCTATGAAAGAAACTCATCTTGGAAAGCTGAAATGTTTTCTTTGTTTTTCAGTGGATCTGGGGTTGCCCTGGACTGTCAAGAGTAGGTTACCCATGGTAGTTCCATACCTCAGTATATTGATCCCAGACAATTTCTGATTACAAAATTGAATTTTGTAGATATTTAAACATCAGCCAAATATTCACACTGTATGGCATGATCCTGCCCATGGCTTCTCATCCACAAACCACATCCAGCAAGCCGTAAATTGTGCTCCTAGATAGAGAAGTCAATGTGCACATGGAATGGGTGGGGGAATGCCATGGCGAGCATCTACAATTTTCTCCACCAGTAGCATAGCCAGAGGAAGGTAAGGAAAATACTGCAGTCAATGCAATGTTGACTTCTCAGTGGCCTTCCCATTTGGCATCAAAACCATTCAGGGGAGCAACGTTAATGCATCAGAGGACTTGGGCAGGCCTGAACCTGCCCAAGTTAAGCATCTTTCATTCCCATTGATTGCAATACGTTTGCGCTAAACTCCATCAAATTGAAATGAACAGAATTTGCAATTTTGGATTATGCCCTAAAAGCTGAAACATACACAGGCATGTGCGACAAGTCTTGTTGGTAGTGTTGATATATTTCCAGTGTTGATATGTTTCCAGTGTTGATATATTCACATATATTTGTGCATATACAGGTCCAACCTTGTTATACAAGGATTTTTTATACACGGATTTGACTCAACATGAATGGCCACTGCAAATCACAGTTTAAAATCACACTGTGATTTAAAATCACACTATTATGGAGAGGTAATCATGAAAGCAATCATTCCATTTTTCACCCCAGAATCAAACCCCTGTAGATATTGGGGCACTACCTTATTCCATTAGGTGCAACGGAGGAGTAAAAAGGGAGTACGGAAGTGGGTCTTTAAATTTATTTTTTCCACTGTTTTCCTTATATACTGATTTTTTTAATTGCAATATTCCATGGGACTTTTAATCCATGGGATTTTCCATCCAGGGGAGTTTCTGGAACAGAACCCTAGTGGATAATGAGGGACACCTGTATTTTGAACGTGAATTTCAAAATTGTATAGAAAAAGATGAAGGTAAGGGCAAAATCCAGAATATCTATGGGGAGTTCTTGCTCTGGTGTAAGAACAACTTACTCTGGATTCCAATATGAATTTCCCATAGGTTTTCACTAGGTGGTGCAGTATCTATGGGTGCACGTAAAGTCTTTTCGTGCTCCTGTAGTTACTCTGGATTTGGGGGTTAGAGAGTTTAGTTGAGAGTTGAAACATTGATGCATCCGCCCTGTTCTATTCGCACAGTAAGATCTGAATTTGGGTGCCTGTTTGTGTCCTCACAATCCTTTCTCGGAAGTACCTGTCAATCCAGTGTATGTATTTTATCCTATTTACATCTCCAGATAGGGTAAAATTATGATCCTGTGTTATTACCAAACCTGGACAGAGACTGAAGGGTACCAATCTGTCACATAACTAGTTCATGCAAGGCCACTGGTTTATGGTGAGCATGTTCCCTTGAAATATAAAGCCACATCTCTAAAGCATAACAGGTGGGTCTCTTTCAGATGCTCCCGCTTTCAAATGCTAATATGAAGGTAAGATCTGACATCGCTGATTCACCTTCTTTCCCCAAATCGCCCCATTGTAGCTGTGCTCCTCTGGGTTTGTGCTTTTCATCTGAAGCTTACACTGAATCTCTGAGGCAGAACTAAATTGTCTTCTTGTGGTTAACATCTAATCCTTCAGAAACTCACTCTAGGCTAAATTACAAAACTAGCCATGATTCACACTGAATTGTTTCTTCATTTTGGGAAGACTATTCCAGCAGTAATAGGCCGAGAGGGATCGGGGGCATCGTAAATAGGGCTGCGTGCATTCCCATCACGCAGCTTGGTACTGGATAGAGAAGTCAGCCACCTGAGAATTATGGGGGAGGGATTTTAAAAATAAAGGAGAAAGTTTCTAGCCCTTAAGGCTTCAATGACTTTTGCGTTTGAAAGTGTGAGCAGGTTAATATCCAGTGAAAACTTACAAATTGTGAAATTGCGAGTATTGCTTGTCACATAATTTTGCGACATTTCTTGTCTCACTTAAAGGTGAGATCAACACTAGAAACAGATCTTGCATCCTTAACCATTTAGAGCACAATCCTAATCCTGAACTTAATCCTTGTCATATAATTTTGTGACTTTTCTTGTCTCAATTAAAGTTCCTGTTCAACACTAGAAAAAGATCTTGCATCCTTTACCATTTAGAGCACGATCCTAATCCCAAATTTAGGGCAAAATCCAGAGTTACTACGGGGAATCCTTGCTCCAGTGTAAGAACAACTTACTCTGGATTCCAATATGAATTTCCCAGAGGTTTTCACTAGGTGGCGCAGTAACTACAGGTGCACGTAAAGTCTCTTACATGCTCCCATAGTTACTCTGGATTTGGGGGTTAATACTTGTCATATAATTTTGTGACTTTTCTTGTCTCAATTAAAAGTCCTGTTCAACACTAGAATGGGGCTAGCCCGATAATGGGCTTGCCCTTTTGCCTCCCCCGGGCGGAATGGTCCAGCCGGGGGAGATGCTTAGCCTATTGGCTGCTAAGGGCTTTGGGGGCGGCGACTGAGGGACGTTGCTGGCGTCTTGCCCGGGCGTCTGTCAGTCTTCGTCGGGGAGTTGTCCGGAGCGGAGCTCTCTTGGCTTGCTCCCGACGACTCTCTTCTTGGGCCTTTAGCCCATGACGGAGACCGGTGGTGGGGAGGGCTCGTCCGCGGATGCCCCCACTGTTCGTTTTGGCCGCGGCCACTCGACGGGGGCTTCAGGCTCCCCCCCTCAGTGCCTCATAGTCTTCGTCGTGCGCGGGCCTCGCGGCTGCTTATTTTGCCACTTGAGGCACTGCGGTCGCCATTTTGACAGGCGCCTTGCTTGCGTCCGCCATTTTGTTGCGGTGGCCATTTTGTTTTGCCGCTTGGAGCCTGCTTGTGACTGTGCCTAGCCTCTGCTGGTTTCCTTGCTGGTGTTGCTGGTGCTGCTGTGTGGGTTGCTGCTTCGCTGATTCCTGGTCCGGTCTACTGCTGCAACTCTGCGTTCTTTACTATTGCTGCTCTGCAGCTCATATCCTTTTTGTGTGATTAAAGCAGAACACTCAGAGTGCTTGTCAATTTATTGGGAGCGGAAACATGGGCAAGAGGGTTCAGAAAAGGGGTGGCCGGGCCCCTCGTCCCCCCACCCCGCCCCCACCTCCCCCTCCTGAACCAACTTCCTCGGATGAGGAATGGGAGGCATGGATCATCGGACCCTTGTGGAGCGCTGTAAGGCGCTGGAGAGGGAGGCTCGGGAGCGGGCTGAGAACAGGGATGCTGGGCCCTCTGCCGCTGTGCTCACCTGTACCTTCACTAGGAAGGGTCAGGGGGCTTTAATGTTTTCGGCTCGCCCTTCCAGATCGGGCAGCCGGAAGCCTCAGCCTCCTCAGTCGGACCAGGTACCAACAGGTGTTTCCGGGGTCCAAGCTTCCTCACGGGGAGATGGTGCCACAGGTGAGGACTCTGAAGACGATGAGGAGCCTGAGGTGGTGGGTTGTTGGGAGGAGTGCCGGGTTGTTACACCTCCTCCTCCCAAGCGGGCTGCTGCGATGATGCCTTGGTGGATGCCAGGCTGGGGGTGCCCTTATTATTCTTGGCCCCCTATGGGCATGGGGGCATGTGATGGGCCCTGGATGGGTATACCCCCCTCGACCTTCACATGCTAAGGGCACGGATGGTGATCGGTGGCGTGGTATGCCCACGTGGGAAGAGATTTACCGGTTGGCTAGGCATGCTGAGTATGAGGACGGTCCTGAGGATTGTCCTTATGGCAGCATTGACCTGCTGCTGGGCAGACATCTAGCCATGTCCGTGAAGGAAAAGATATGGAGAGGTGACTATGTTGACCTCTTCAGTCTTCTCCATGTGGAACCTGAAAGGGTTCCGAAAGTGGGAGACCTGGAGCGTGATCAAGAGGCGGCGAAACGCCACAAAATTGATCATAATTGGACCAATTGGCTATAGGGATATTGCATCTATATGGCTGTTGTGGTCCAATTGAGGCTGAAGAGGGCTCCGGCACTTATAAAATACCTAGATATAGTTCATAGGACCCTTTGGGATTTGGGGGGAAATGCATGGCTCCATTATGACCAGAACTTCAGGCTGAGGGCAGCCAATAACCCTTCCCTGGACTGGTTGGTCCCAAAATTTGAACTGTGGATGCAGGTTGTGGCTACTGCCAAACACATCCAGGGTGACCGCTCTGATAGCGGTCATGTTATTGCACGTAACCCGATGTCGGTATCCAAGGCATCTTCGGGCGCCTTGGGGGTTCAAGGACAGAGGACGTGTTTCGAATTCAGTTCCACCGGAGCCTGCACCAGGGGATCGTGCCCCTTTAGCGGTGTGTGGAAGGAAGCACCCTGCCATCTCCTGTGTTAGAGCTAAGGGATATAAGGGAGCCAGGGCCAGAGGGGGCAAAAAAGGTGGAGGTAGTCAGCCACCGCAACCACCCACAGCTGCTGGAAAGGGGGCCGACCCCAGTTAAGCTGTCTGTATTGACTGCGTTGCTAGAGGCTTACTCTGACAGGGAAGCAGCCAGGTTTTTGTTAGATGGTTTTGTTGAGGGTTTCCGAATTCCAGCGCCTCACCCGGATAGTGCCTTTTGGGCTGCGAACCTGAAGTCGGTAAAGGGTATGGAGGCTGTTGTGCGCAAAAAGTTGGCCAAGGAGGTTGCCGCTGGCAGAGTACTTGGTCCTGTTACTTCCCCTCCCTTTCTGAATTTGAGAGTTTCTCCTTTGGGTGTTGTCCCCAAAAAGGCCCCGGGCCAGTACCGGTTAATTCACCATTTATCTTTTCCCGGGGGCGAGTCTGTCAATGATGGTATCACTTCTCACCTGTGCTCAGTTAGGTATACTTCCTTGGATGAAGCGGTTCGTCTTTTGCGAACCTGCGGGTCTGGAGCCTTTATGGCCAAGACTGATGTGGAGTCAGCCTTTCGGCTGCTCCCTATTCATCCAAGTGATTTCTGCCTGCTGGGTATGTGGTTCGAGGGTGGGTATTACATTGACAGAGCTCTTCCCATGGGATGTTCTGTTTGCTGTTCGGCCTTTGAGGCTTTTTAGTACATTTTTAGAATGGGCTCTTCGATCCAGGTCCCCTTTTGGGAGGGTTGTCCATTATTTGGACGACTTTCTGTTTATGGGGGCGGCGGGCACTGATCAGTGTGATAGGCTGCTTGCCTCTTTTAAGAGCCTTTGTTTAGAGTTGGGTGTTCCCTTGGCGGAGGAAAAGATCGAAGGGCCTGCCACCACTTTGACCTTTTTAGGCATTGAATTGGACACTTTAGCACAGTGTTCCAGGTTGCCAGAGGACAAATTAGTGACCTTGCGCAACCTTCTTGAGCAGTCCTTACATGCGAAGAAGCTTTCGCTGAAGGATTTACAGGTTCTGGTTGGACATTTGAATTTTGCCTGTCGGGTGGTGGCTCCCAGTCGGGCTTTCCTCCGGCGTCTCTGTGATGCCATGGTAGGTTTAACGGCGCCTTACCATAGGGTGAGGGTCTCTGTTGCCATGAAGGAAGACATGAAGGTTTGGCTGAACTTCCTGTCTGACTTCAACGGCACTTCTTTTTGGAGGGAGGTGCAAGTCCTCTGGGCTGACTTGCAGGTCCATTCGGATGCTGCGGGTGGCCATGGTTTTGGGGTGTATTTTAGGGGAAGGTGGTGCGCTCATCCTTGGCCTTCTTCTTGGACGGCTGGTGATGTAGTGCATGATCTTACCTTTTTGGAACTTTTTCCAGTAGTGGTTGCTGTACACATCTGGGCAGACCAATTCTGGAACTCTACTGTCCGGTTTTGGTGTGATAACCAGGCTGTGGTACATGTGATTCACAAGCAGACTTCTCGTTCTCCAAGGGTGATGCGTTTGGTTCGTGCCTTTGTGTTGCAGTGCCTGCGCATTAACTTGGTAGTTTCGATTAGTCATGTACCGGGGCTTGAAAATGGGGTTGCCGACGCTCTGTCTCGTTTTCAGGAGGAGCGCTTCCGGCAACTCGCCTTGGCTGCTCTTCAGGATCCGGACCCCATGCCCGAGTGGCTGTGGAGCCTTGGACCGTGAGGGCACAAAGGTTGATTCTGGGGTCGCTGGCTCCTTCCACAAGGAGCAGCTATGAGAGAAAGGTGGGAGAGTTTGAGGCCTTCTGTCAGGCCAAGGGTTTGCCTGTGGAGTGGCCTTTACCTGTAGAAATTCTGCTCAGGTTCATGCTTTTCCTCTTCGAATCCGGCCTTCACCCAAAATCTATCTCTGTGTACCTGTCGGCCCTGGCCTTTATGGCTGGCTTAAAAGGGGTGGTTGACATTACACAGGATTTTAAGGTACGACACATGCTGGAGGGCATGCGTAGGGACAGACCTTCAGTTCCGGACCAATGGAAGCCGGTAACTGTTAAGATTTTGGGGTACCTGATGGAGGCCTTTGGCTGGTGTTGTAGCTCTGACTTCAAAAGGGACCTCTTTCAGGCAGTGACTCTGGTTATGTTTTTAGGAGCTTTTAGGATCAGCAAGGTTTTGGTGCGGTCTCATTCGGCTGACCCTGCCTGGGTGTTGTGGTGGTCGGACGTGACCCTCAAAAACTCGGAATGTATCCTGCGTTTACACTGATCCAAGACTGTCCAGAGGGCTCGGAGAGTGGTTATTTCGAGCTATTTCGGTCACGCCCTGTGCCCAGTGCAGGCTCTTACTCGGTATAGAGACAGGGTTGTTCATTTTGTGGGCCCCTTATTCCAGCATGCGGATGGGGCCCCACTTAGCTTCTTCCAGTATCGGGCTATTTTTGCTTGTGCGGTGACCACACTTTGTCTCTCCCCGCAGTTTTACAGCGTCCATTCCCTTCGGATTGGCGCTGCCACTTTAGCATCTTCTATGGGGCTCTCTGAAGAGGTCATCCCGCGCATCGGACGATGGCGCTCAGGTGCCTTCAGGTATTATGTTCGCAAATGAGGCTCGGGGGAGCTCATTTGCTTGTTGTTTCACTAGCTTAGTGATTTGGTTATGATCTGTTTCTATGATGCAGTGGTTTAGTGACTTTCTCTTTGTTTATGTTGCAGATTCCTCTTCATCAAGACCTTTTCGAGTCCTGGTGATCAGCCACTCCATCCTCTTCTGGGCCCAGAAGTGGGCCGAACGTAGTGGCGCCGGCTCCTGTCTCGGCCTCAGTCCAGACGTGTGTATTGCCTGGGCTGTCCAGAGGGGAATGGGGTGGGGTCAGCTGCTGCCCATAGTTAGTGAATTTTTGCGTGACAACCCACCCCCTGATGTTTTGCTGGTGCACCTGGGTGAGAATGATCTGACCCAGACGAGGACTTTGGACCTCAGTGTGCAGATCAAACAAGACCTATCACTTGTGAAGTGGTGGTGCCCAGCTATCTGGTTTGTCTGGTCTTCTTTCCTTCCCAGGCGGGCTTGGAAGGGGGCTAATGACATCCGGAAAGCAGATCTGGCCCGTAAGCGGGTCAACGCCTACATGGCGCATTTTGTGGAAAGTTGGGGTGGGTTGGTGATTTATCACCGTCACGTCATGTGGCAGCTGCCCCATGTTTTTAGAGCAGATGGGGTCCACCTTACTGACCTGGCCTTAGAAGAATATGTGTGGAATATAGTTAAGGGACTTCTAACCTGTCTTTAATGGGGCGGTGGAACCATGTTCTAGTCAGGTTCCCTGTGTGGTAGGTGTCATGCTGGAGTAGGCAGGATAGGCCTTTGGTGACTGCCTGAGACAGCAGGGTCAGTGCTACGCATCCCTGGCCTATTGATACCGGACTGGACGTAGGACGGGATGGCTAGTCCTGCACCTGGGATTTAGGCTTGGTTCAGACGGGCATTCGGGTGAACCAAGTGCCCGGCTGTCATTTGGTTGACCAAGCGCCCAGCTGTCTCGACCTTCGGGTTGGTGATGATGGGTACCCTCAGTGCGAGGTGTGAAACCGGAGCCAGGCTTTCGCCATCCCTTATTTTTTAGCTGCCAGCACGACAAGTTAGCAGTCCCTTTTTGTGGGTTTAATTATGTTTTGTAGTTCAATAAAGTGGCCCTTAAATCCAGCATCTGTCTCCGGCTCTTTATTCTCGCCGTGGGGGGGTAAAAAGATCTTGCATCCTTAACCATCTTGGATCATAATCCTAATCCCAATATGAACCCTAATCCCAAATTTAATCCTTGTAACATACTGTAACTTCGTGACTTTTCTTGTCTAATAGTTAAAGGTCTCAATTAAAAGACAGTTTCTCTGCAACCCGAGAAAGGCGGGATACAAATTTTTAAAATAAAAATAAATAGCTCTTGCTCAACACTAGAAACAGATCTTCCATCCTTAACCACGTTGGAGCATAATCCTAATCCCAGTACGAACCCTAATCCTAAATTAATCCATGTCACATAAATTGGTTAAGGTTGCGAGATCTGTTTCTAGTGTTGAATAGACAATAGGTACAGTCTATTCAACACTAGAAACAGATCTCGCAACCTTAACCAATTTAGAGCAGAATGCTAATCCCAAACTTATATCCTTGTCACATAAATTTGTGACTTTTCACTAGAAACAGATCTTGCATCTTTAACCACCTTAGATCACAATCCTAAACAGTTTTGGGGGGTAAGAACAAAGCAACTTTGAGGTAAGAGAACAAACTTTGCGTCACCTTGAGGTGACTGCCCCCTTGACTGCCCCCAACACCACAAAACTGTAGGATGCAACACAGCAATGCTACTATGGGAAAGTTGAATAGGAAAAATTGGAAAGTTGGATGCCACCCTAAGCATGACAAACCAAAAAGTCTAAAATCCCATGTGTTTTCAGGTCCCCATCAACGGCTTGCACCTAGTAATTAGTCAGGCTTTGGTTGTTGCAAAAGGCAAGTCAAAGCAAACAACAGATCCTTTTGCAATTGCAAAAAGGAATATATCTGAAAGCTTTTTTGTGGGAAAGGATGTGGCACAAGAGCTTATGTGACCATACCTCCATCCATTAAAGTTAAAAACCCTTTCATGGCGGTTTGCAACATCACATTACCTTTATCGCCATTCACAAAACAATGGTCCCTTGTAAAATAATCTAATACCCGATAGCAGGCCCATATGAAGGTATATGTCAAGTGGCTGTTGTGGATGAATGATTAACTAGACCAATGGCATTCCTCACACCCATAGTATATGTGCCTGATGTGGGAATATCTAATGCATATCATTTGATGGGAGTAATGGAATGAGGCTGGGACCCCTGCTGTTGAACTGTGTTTCAGTACCCTCTGTATGCACACAGAAACAGAGCCCTGTTGAAGGCTGTATGCTGATATATATGATGCATATGCCAATTATTTATTTATTTATTTATTTATTTATTTATTTATTTATTTATTTGTTTGTTTGTTTGTTTATATTTGTATCCTGCGTTTCTTCCTTAACAAATATGCCGCACTGGGTTTCCTTTTGTTAAGGAAGAAAGGCAGGATACAAATCTATATATAAAACTGAAAAGTCACTGACTGACTGACTGACTAATTGGCTGAGCAACACCCAGCCAAAACCACCAGGCCTAGAAGACTGAAATTTGGGGAGGAAATTTTCATAATGGATATACCCACTAAGGACCAGTTTTCAGAAATTCCAACCAGAAGGGGGTGAAAAGGGGCTCTATGCATTTTTCTCCCTATACTTTGTAGACCCCCTGACTGAGGGACGCTCTGCCCCAACCGCTGGACCAAGAAGCATGAAATTCTGGGAGGGTGTTCCTTCTGTTACCTCAATACCCACCAAGAACCGATGTGGATAAATTTAACCCATAAAAGGGGTGCAATTTGTTTTTGTCCTATACTTAACATGGAAGACTGACCAACATCCAGCCAATTTGGTGCTCAGTGCCTGGTGCTCTGGGGGAATGTTGTTCCGGGAGAGAGGTGTTGTGCATGGGGATTTGCACTGGGGAGGATGCTTCGCATGGGGGAATGTTGTGCATGAGGGGGTGATGCGCATGTGGGGTTGATGTACATGGGGTTGTTACGCATGTACATGGGGGGTGTTGCATGTTGGGGGATGTAGTGCATGAGGAAATGAGGCACATGAGAGGATGTTGTGCATGGGGGTGTTGCACATGGGGGCATGATGTGCATGGGGGTTGATGCATATGGGGGATCATGAGCATAGTGTGTGGATGTTTATGGGGTGGATTAGCATGGGGTGGATGTGCATGAGGTTGATGAGTATGGGAGGTTGATGCATATGGGGAATGATGATACGCATGGGGGTGGATGAGCATGGGGGATGTTGCACATTGGGTGGATGCACACGGGGGAATGATACACATTTGCAGATTATGCATATGGGGGTTGATGCACATGGGGGTTGATTAACAAATTCTTTAACAAATTCTTTAACAAAATCATTAAACAAATTCTTGTCTACACAGGTTGGAGGTGGCTGATGTGGAGTTTGCTGGAGTTTGCTGATGTGGCCCTTTCCAAGCCCTGTACTGAACGTGGGATTTTTGTATACGGAACACACACTTTACTATTAAATGATGACTCC
Source organism: Cryptoblepharus egeriae (assembly GCA_030015325.1). Taxonomy (NCBI): domain Eukaryota; kingdom Metazoa; phylum Chordata; class Lepidosauria; order Squamata; family Scincidae; genus Cryptoblepharus; species Cryptoblepharus egeriae. Next base: position 9,688,774 of record JAREYC010000003.1, on the reverse strand, counting down.
TCCTGCTCTCTTACCACTGTATTTACTCAAATCTAATGTTCCATTGAAACTAATGCAGTTGGGGGGAGAGTGAACAGAGGAATTTTACTCCTGCAACACAGGTACATTTTCGCTAGTGTGCGTGTTTGTGTAACTGGGCAGACTGGGGACCATGATTTCCTCTGGCACAAAAAAAAGCCTTAACATGGAGCAAACTACATGCAAAACTACCTGACTTAACCAGTTCTTCCTCAAGCATCATTAAACCTATTAGTTCCTGTCAAAGCTTCCAAAGTAGTGATTAAGGAAGACTCTCTCACCAGGTAGTTGCTGGGGATGATCTTTCCAAAGGAGCTCAGCGCCTTTCCCTCTTATTGACCTGAGCAAAAGACGCACTCACTATGCATTGCCAGGCGAACGGCTGCGATGGTGCCTTCTGCAAATCACTCTCACAGAAGGGCGTAGCAGGCAGACATGTGGGCATTAATTGCCTAGGTGTGGAGACTGATACATCAAAGTGGAATTTCTCTTTCCTGTGATGTGCTTGGTTGTATTCCGCAGTCTGCGGTCGCGCGCGGTATTTGAAGAACAAATATATTTTGATGTACATTTCTGGAAGGAAAACCATATTAAGGGATTTTGAAATAAATCCAAGCATGGATTCTTGTCTACGCAGGTTGGGGGTGGCTAATATTGAGTTTGTTGGGAGTTTGCTGATGTGGCCCTTTCCAAGCCCTGTACTGAACCTGGGATTTTTTGTATACAGAACACAAACTTTACTATTAAATGATGACTCCTCCTGCTCTCTTACCACTGTATTTACTCGAATCTAATGTCCCATTGAAACTAATGCGCACCCTATACTTACTATCAAAATACCATATTTACTCAAATTTAATTAACCATCAAATCTAATGCGCACCCTGATTTTGGAGACCGAATTCGGCTGAAAAAGGTGACGGATTCGAGTAAATACAGTATTTCTTCAAACCAGTACTAGATGTACTAGGGCAGGGTAGTTTGTGGATGCCAAAGTTAGTCTACCTGGCAGGAAAGCTACTGCATCAGACGTACTGTGCATTTTTTATATTCGTATCAGAAGCACCTACACAGATAAATATTCCAAAGAACATTAAAGGAGATTGATTAGATGTCATTTGTCAATACTGGGCAACTTCAACAACCCAACATAAGATCTTCCGCTGTATGTATTCAAAGGCACCATATGCACTGTAACATATGTGGGATGGTTTGTTCTTCTCCACTTTCACATAGCATATTTTTAATGGTGTATCCCCATTTCTTCAAGTTGTCCTTCAATCTTTCTACCCCAGAACACAGTTTATTTAATGATTTCCATACAGGCTATTGTTGCTCTTTACCAAGTAGGGTACATTCACATGCTTGGGTCCATTCACTCAACATCTCCTTATTCAATTTCCATAATGGTCTGTGGCCACTGGCAATCAGGGGATCAGAATCAAAAGAAAACTGTTCCTTGATCTCAGTCTTGACCATGGAAGTTAATGGCTGTATAGTGGGTGGGGATGGTCATACGTATTAAATATTGGTTATTAAGGGGTGTGAGTGGCGCAAGCGGTTAAGATGCTGTGCTTGTTAACCCACAGGCCAGGGTTCAAGACCTGGGTTGGCCCCACAAGACTGGTGAGCTCCCATCCTTAGTCCACCTCTGCGACGCCAGCTTGATCCAATCATATTGGCTCTGCCTTTCCATTGGACTAATTCAGTGGCGTGGAGGGGGGATTTGCTGCTTGGGTAACAGCCTATCCTCCATAACAATCCAACTAAGGCTTTCGTGCTTCGCATGCAGCGTATGCAGCGCTGAGCACGATACCATAGTCTTCCAAGACTGACGGAGGCCTGCTTTTAGTTGATATGAAATCAATGAAAATCCCACATCATACAGAAAAAACACATAGGTGAGTCTTGGCTGAAATTATACCTTGCTCTTCTGCAAAAGGTATATATAAAATATACAAAGTTTTGTTTGAACTGCACATCAGTGGGAAATACAATCTCCATCCCAGCATAGGGGAAGAAAGCTAGACCAGGCTTCTTTGATCACAGATTCTCGTGGTTTTGTGTTGTCATTTATCCTAGTTCCTGGAAATCCCAAGAGGACAAATTTGGTCATGATTTTTCAGTTACACACCCAGTTCCTAAATGCATGCAAGATGTGCATCTCATCAAAATATCCCAGGCTCGAGATTTTGAATGACAGACCCTGGCTTGCTTTCTCCTTCTTCACTGACTTCTAAATGCTATCCTCCCTGCCTGACCAACCCCCTAATCAAAATCAAATTCTTCATCTGTAAGTTATATTTAAGTCAAGCTATTTTGGGATGCTGGGCCCTGTCCTGTGCTCGGCAAAGCCCTTTCATTAGGAATTAGTCAAGCTGATGCTGAGTAAACAGATTGCATCCATGTTGCAAGAGGAGCATCGGTAGCCACGAGCTCACCGCAGGCCTTGTTGAGAAAACAGAGAAGATTATGGGGGAAAGTTTCCAGTGACCTCCGGAAGGAAAGTGAGAGCTGTGTTCGAAAGGCTGTTTCAACTTGTGTCAGATCCAGAGACGATTAATGAGTGGGTACAAATCATCATAATCATCATAATAAAGAACACTTAAGGAGCTTGTTATGCTGTCAACATTGCAAGCAGACATTAGCCAATTAACCCTATAAAATTACTCTTCCCCACACCCCAGTCTTCAGCTGTGTCATCCTGCCACCTCCGCTCCTGGGAAAAATAGATTGACATAGAAGGAAATCAGCAAGAACAGAACCTAAAAGCTTCTGGATTACCCATAAAGTCAATCAGATCCACCACTGTGCTTCCCACAATCTCCAACAGGAGAGTTCCAAAAAGTCCATCACCAGCCATTTTGCCAACAGCCTTATTCCTCATAGGTTCCCACCAGCAAATGGCCAGGACCATTGCATCTTGCATTACTGTGTCCCCATCAAATGCATCCCAATTGACAATTGTGTCAATTTGTTTGCATACCAGACATATGCATCCCAATTTACATATATTTATGGGCAGTGCAATCATATCTTGCATTAAAACAAGCAGACCAGTAAGTATCCAGTACAAGCTTAGAGATGCTGCTTTGCCACACAAGGTAAGATAAAACTTTCCCCCTTAGCTTGGGTAGTGCTGCGGCAATCCCAGTGGGTCCTACTAGGATATGCATCATCAGTTGGGACTGCTGCAGTCCTCCAGGGACCTGGGTTTGGATCTGGCCCTGCTCCCTCACCCAGCTCTGAGTGTATAAATATAGGCATCCCACACTTATTGGACAGGATAGGAACCGGAACACTGTCCAAAAGTGAAAAATGGAATCCAGTATTTTTCAGCTTGCAAATACAAAATGGCAATGAAAAAGACATAAATATAACTTGCAAAAACCTAAATAATGCGTTATTTATTAACACATAGCCAAAGTAACAAATTATAGTAAAATGAACAAAGCCATGTGTTGCAATGAATATCTTACGTATTTGAATGATGGTTATTTACTAAAGAAAGTCATAAGGAAATGCCAAAAGCAGTTTGATCACCATGTCACATGTAAATCAACATCAGGGAGGACAATTTTAGCCTTTAGACCAGCAAAGAGAGGTTGAAAGAGTGAAGCGTGTGTTGAATGAATGAATCCTGGGTATGATTGCAAGGTGTTGAAAGAGCTGAACCATCATCAAACGAAAAGTCAGAAAGTGGGGGTGGGAGCCTGTACTGTTCCAAATCGCTATACCTTTCACAGATGAATACCTATCCAAGTGCCCTCATATATCTGCAGTTATTACTGGATATAGTGTATGTTCCTTTCCTGCCTGCTGTAGTCTCCCTCCTCCCTCCTTCTCTTCCAAATGTTCTCAAGTCAATAATTAGGAAAACATGAACACACCCCAGCAGTCTCCTTTTTAAATGCTAGTGGCCCCAATCAACATCTGTGCCAGGTCTGCAAAGATTTCCTACAGGATCCGAGCGGGAGACAGTCACTGTCTGACAAATTTTTCCATCCGTTTAGGTGAGCCAGACAAAAAATGCAGGATTGTTCCCATCTGAAAGAGACATCGCTGAAGCTTTGAGACACGTAAGGTGGAGTATTTGAGTTATATTCCATCTAATGATCAAAAGTGTTTGCAGCCACTTCTCAAACTATTGGAAGCTACTTGCTTATTTGCATGGCTGCACCAAAGAAGGGTAGAGGGCATTTTAAATCCTTCCCAAGGTATGTCATGATCCTGGTTCAAAACAGCCTCCTCTGCACCTGTTCTCCGCAAAAGAAAAATATTGCAGAATATTTATGCAAGCATGCCCGACATCGTACTGAGATCCCAATCCTTACTAAATTCTGGGGTTGCTGTGCAGTGGCACACCAAGCGATGAATGAACCATCCAGCTGTAATAGACCCATATATCCAATTGCAGCTCTCAGCATCAGATAGGGAAGGCGGAAAACATGCTTCTTCACTCGGGGCCAATCTGAGCAATAGCAAAAAAATTCTACCTGGCCCCAATAACTGGCAACCAGGTATCCTTCAGACTGTAATGTCCCAGTGGCATAGCTAAGGGGGGTGAAGTTGCATCAGGCTATAAGCATTAGGGGGGCTGCAAGCTGAGCTTGACACTAGTGGCTAAAATAGTGAAAAATGGGGTATGTGTGACTGATAATACTATCATGTTATATATTACTGGAAAGGTAATTTAATGCAGAACATCATGAAACAAACTGCAATGGAATATCTATTATTCTATCAAAGGTTATGGCCAATTACCCAGAAAATGAAAACACAAAAAGGGGATTTTCTTAAGTCAAACTTTCCCAAGACACTGACTGCTTTGAGAGCTAATGAGATGTAATTCTGATATTGTATGGAACTAATAAAGTGTTAGTATGAATCAGTTCTCATTTTCATATACATATATCGTAACATAATTATGAAGTTATCCTGGACTGGAAGCCATTGACTCATGTATTGGAATATTGTCCTGCTCTGATGGAGTTGCGCTCCCTATGAAGGAGCAGTTCTGCAGCTTGATGTTCTTCTGGATTCATGGCGGCTTCTGGAATCCCAGGTGGCAGCTGTGGCCTGCGGAGCCTTTGCTCAGCTTCAGCTGATCCACCAGCTGCAACCATACCTGAGTCGCTCAGATCTGGCCTTGGTGACCCATGCCCTATCATCATGGTGACATCAAGATTAGACTATTGTAACCAACTCCACGTGGGGCTGCCCCTGAAGACGGTCCAGATGTGGTTGCACCGTCCCATGTGGTTGCTGGGGCTCTAAAGTCCTAAACTGCTTGAGTCCATGATATCTGAGGGACCACCTTCTTCTGTACAATCCGACCTGTCACCTGAGATCATCAGAGGGGGTCCTACTGACGGTGCTACCACCAAAGAAGGTGAGAGGTGTGGCAGCCAGAAACAGGGCCTTCTCAGTGGTGGCACCCCAACTTTGGAACTCCCTCCCTCTAAAGCATAGGAAAGCTCCCTCAATACAGAGCTTCAGGCAGAGCCTAAAACTTTTTATTTTAAAAAAGCTTTTTATTGAGGCTGAGGTTGGGGGTTACTGTTTTTATTGTTTTAACTTATGTATATTTTTAATGCTTTTAATTGTCTTATTGAATGTTTTTAATATGTTTTACTGTGAGCCACCTTGAGTCAGCTGCGGCCCAAGAAAGGTGGGATATACATTTTTAAAATAAATAAAATTATTACCCATGCTAACTGGATAAAATGGCACGTCTAAGTGGTGCTCCTCTTATATTTAACAGAGAAAGAATATCCTTATCCTTACCCCTCTGTTACCTTCAGTTGCTGACATCATATCATGTGTAGCTAAATCTACACCAGGCTGCCATGCCAGAATGTAGCGTCAGGTTCACTTTGTCTTCATTATCCCTAATTGTGTTGTGTGAGCCTTATTATTATTTTGGGTGCAATCCTATGACTGTCTACTCAGAAGTAAGGCCCATTATATTCAATGGTGCTTACTACCAGGAAAGTGTGGTTAGGATTGCATTCTTTGAGCACAATCCTAACCTTGTCTACTCAAAAGTAAGCCCTATTGTTTTCAATGGGTCTTACTCGCAGGAAAGTGTCTTTAGGGTTGCAGCCTAAGGACACAATCCAGAGCAAATTCAGCCTGCTCTGACCTAACTGCACTCTCCTAACTATTCTGTATCCAGAGCAGAAAGTTATGCTGAATCCAGAGAGTCAGGAAGCCTGGGCTGCCCTAACTGCTCCAGAGCATGCTAAGTAATTGACACAAGGGGAAGACTTGCTCCTGAGGAGACACCCCTCAGATCACACTGAACAAGGAACAGCTGTGGTGCCTACAGTGGTGACATGACTCTGCACATCACCTGGTGCAGAAGTCTGTGCGCCATCCCTGGGATGCGCCCCCCCCCCCACCTGGACTGCACAGTCACCAAAGTTGGCGCCTGCGCAGTTGTTTCTGAAGCCAACTGGCTTCAGAAAGAGTACTGCGCAGGCACCATCTCTGACACCTGCGCAGTACTTTTCTGAAGCCTTTTGGCTTCGGGGGAGACTGTGCAGGCGTCAGAGTTGGTGCCTGTGCAGTACTCTTTCTGAAGCCATTCGGCTGCCGCTCCGCCTCCTGAGTGAGGCCGAATGGCTGTGCAGAGGCGCGGACTTTCTCTGCTCTAAGGAAGTCTCCTCTGAAGCTGTTCGGCATGCTCAGTGTGTTTCTGCGCAGTGCATCTCAGATGGCCGTTCAGGCCAGCTCCTCAGACAAGTGGCAGCTTCTGGCTGCTGCTCCGCCTTGGAGCAGGCCTGAATGGGGGTGCTGACGCCTGGGGCCTGCCAAAGGACAGTCAAACTCCTCCGGCACATCACCCCATACGGAGCGCTTCACCCAATGCAGCCCACACCAGCCGCACCAGTCTGGTGACACCACTGGGTGCCTGCCTTATAAGGAGTCCCTGATGAGATGCCAGTACATTCTACAGTGAATACAAGGGGCTTCTTGGAGTGGCCTGCTGTATCCTGAGGTTTGTGGGCAGCCGTAGTTTGTTCCATATCCTGAGGTTGAGAGGAAGGGGTTGCAGCTAGGATGGCCAAGAACTCAGATTTTTGGTCAGCACTGCCATTCTTTCTCGGGCCTTATCATGGACCCCTATGGGTCTACTCATTACTATACCTGCTCCTGAGGTGGTATAACTCTGAGGGCTGGAAGAGGGCATTTCTGCCTTGGAAACAGGCTTTGGATACAGAGTAACTGCTCTGCCCTAGGCAATGCTAAACATGCCCTCAACTTGCCTCTCCTGAGCTGCTTAGGCTGCCCCAGTTAGGGCAGAGCAGGTCCACCTCTCTTAGGGCACCCTATCTTGCCTTGCTCTGCCCTAAGCCTCCTTCAGAGTAACTGGGCTGGAGCATCTTGCAGTTGCTCCAACCTATTGTTAGATAGGGCAACCTAAGGGCTCTTATGTGGACAGATTAGTTGCTCTGGATTGGGCTGTAAGTGTGATACTTACGAACAACTCTGGAAAAGTGAGACTGCAATCCTATAGAATCTTTCCTAGGAGTAAGACCCACTGAACACAATGGGGCTTACTTTTGAGTAGACATGGTTAGGCATATAGGAGACAATTGTGTGTGAGAAAAGCACTGCAAATAAGCAGCAAATGGAAAACAATAGCATTGAACAAAATCCAGGAAAAATCAAATATGTGCACAATCTAAATATTTTGGAAGAATTTCTGTACTGTTGAAAATGCCAGTTTCAATCTACAACCCTCAGCAGTTAACATGTAACACTGCCATAGCCATATTTTGCTTCTATACAAAGCCTGTTTTGATATTGCATTGGGATATCCTGTTATTTCAAACATCTTCTCAGAATGTAAGAGTGGCGCTCCATTTGGCAAGTGAACCTCTCTATTTGCTTTCATAATAAAATCAATTTCTTCATTCTTGGAAATTGTTTTGTCAAGAGGTCATTTTAGAATATCCTATTTTCACTATCTTTAGTATATTATTTCAGTAGGGTGTGTGTGGGGGGCGGCGAACTGTTATTTTTGACATTAAAATAATGGTGGTTTTGGCTGGCCTTGAGAGAGTGTGTGAGTGAGTGAGTGAGTCAGACAGTCAGTGACCTTTCAATTATATGTATGTATGTATGTATGTATGTATGTATGTATGTATGTATGTAAAGGGTTCCTCTAGGCCTGTGCACACTTGCTGTGAAGCTTTTCGGTGACGAACTTAGTATTATTGTTCACTGTCTTCGTACTGTTCCGTACAGTACTTTGTTTCATTTTTTTGTGGTTAAAAAAATGGTTCATAATGGATTAATGATATTTATGATGAACCCTATGGGAAGAATTGCTCTGGTTCAAGACCAATTTGGTTTCTGAACAGAGTAGTGGAACAAATTAAGTTCATGAACCGAGGTACCACTGTAAATAGATTTATATTTATACAGTGAAATGTACCCGTGTTGCAGGAGTTAAATTTCAAGAATATTTGTGTGCCTGGCACACCCTTAAAACCCCCTGTGCAACAAAGCCCCATGCCGCAAACCCTACATGTCACACCCCTCCCCCCTGTGCAAAAACCCCCCATGCAACACTCCCCCATGCAACACTCCCCATGCCCATCCACGTGCCACACCCCTTCCACCTGTGCAACAACCCTATGCAACACCCCACTTGCAACAAACCCCCTGTGCAACTCACCCCCGTACAACACATGCTCCCATTGCAACACACATCCCCTTTACAACACCTCCCCTGGTACATCACACACCCTCCATGCACCATCGCCCCCCCCCCAATTGCGGGCACCCCTACTGGGCAGGAGCAGGAATTGGGGCTGAGTTTTTCAGACTTCAGTATTAAGTATGGAACAAAAATGCATTGCACCCCTTTCCATTCCTTTGTGGGGTATATTTTTTTAAAAAATCAGTTCTTAATTAGTGCCTCCATCATGGAAGAAACACCCTCCTCAAATTTAACATTTCTAGGTCCAGCGGTTTTGACTGGGCATTGATCAGTCAGTCAGTGACTCTTCAGTGTTATATACAAACTAGTGAAAATGTACCTGCGTTGTGAGAGTAAAATCCCCCATATGCCATCCCCCCACTGTGCATTAACCGCCCATGCAAATCAACCCCCATGCCCATCCACCCTCATGCGCAACATCACACATGTTCATCCACCCTATGCACATCATCCCCCATGTGCACCAGCCCCCAGGCGCATCAACCCCCCATGTGAATCAACCCCCAATGGGCATTATCCCCCATGTGCAACATCACACATGTTCATCCGCCCTATGTACATCATCCCCCCATGTGCATCAGCCCCCCATGTGAATCAATGCCCCATGGGCATCGTCCCCATGCGCATCAACCCCCCATATGCAGCAACCACCCATGCACATCAGTCCCACATGCGCATCAGTCCTCATGTGCAACATCTCCATGCGCATTAACCCCCCATGTGCATCATCTCCTCATGCACATCATCTCCCCATGTGCAACACCCCCCATGTGCAGCATCCTCCCCGGTGCAACCCCTCCCTCCTAAGAACATCCTCCCCAGTGCACCAGGCACCAAATTGGCTGGATGCTGGCCAGTCTTCCATGTTAAGTATAAGACAAAAACATGTTGCACCCCTTTTCAGTGCCTTAAGGGTTAAATTTCTCCACATCGGTTCTTGGTGGCAGAAGAAACATCCTCCCCAAATTTCATGCTTCTAGGTCCAGTGGTTGAGGCAGAGCATCCCTCAGTCTCTGATTGTTCAATGCAAAGCATAGGGAGGAAAATGTGTTGCGCCCCATTTCACTCCCTTCTGGTTGGAATTTCTGAAAACTGGTTCTTAATGACTCCCTCCATCACTATCATGCTTCTCCCTCCCCAAATATCATGCTTCTAGGCCCAGCGGTTTTGGCTGGGTATTGATGAGTGAGTGAGTCAATGACTTTTCTCTTTTATATATATGGAAGATAAATATATATATTTATATACTTTCATAAATGCTGTATTTATATACTTTTCACCATTTAACGAACAAAGCATTTTACAGAGAAAATGAATTACTCATGACTAATGGGGTTGGGGGAAAAGGAGACAAATGAAATTCAGCCCTTGATGGGGTTTTGAAAGAGAATGTTTACGGTCTGCTGGCCGGTCTGAAAGTGATAAATGATTTAAACCTACTGCCTTTTTTCCCCTAAATATACACGTAAGCCAAGAAATGTACCCAGATGCCCTTTGGCCAGTTCAACCTGTATGGCTGAAGATCTTGTCCAGTGACTTCAACTGACAGTCTGAAAGGAGCCTAATATTTGCATGTCAGGATTTCCAGTAGGGATGTCTCAATGGTGCATTCATGGGGAACGACATATTTCTGTGGCCCCTTTAGTTTTACTGGCTTGCAGGTCCAGAGCTGATGGGACAATGAAATATATCTAACAAGGCAAGGTTGCCTGCTCAGCTGTTAACGAGAAAAACTGGGGAAGAGCCCCCTGATAAGGTGACCTATACTTTACAGGATTCTGGAAGAGCTGCCCTTTCAACTTAGATAGCCTCACTCTGTACACGATAAAAGATTTACTGCCCCCTAAAAAACCCCAGGAAGAACCAACAAACATGTTGCCACAGAGTGACGCAATCCCGATAAGTTTCCTTTCCAATTCTTAGTATAGCAGAGCACTTTAGAAACAAAAGAGGGCAACGGCCCCATCACTATGTCCTTCTGATTTCGTAAAAGGTTGGACAAGCTGACATTTTGGGAAGAAAGGGCCTTTGATCTACATTCAACAATGGTTGATCCAAAACTTGTACTGGCGGATCAGGGCTGGGCCGGAGGACCCAACGGTGGAGGATAGGTGACTAGCAGTGCAATCCTGACACCTGATTAGCTCTGGCACTGGTGTAGAGGGTCACAAAAGTGCTGAAAGGCACTTCTGCGGCACTCCGGGAGGGGGGGGGATTCAGCCATTGCACAGACATGCGCCATCCTTGCTGTGCCACCATGGTGAGCAGGTGAGTTCTGCAAGTCTGAATTGGTTAGGATTGCACCCTAGATGTCTTGTTCAGACCCAGCCTTTGTCTCTAGTGCACAAAACAGTCTTCTGCATAGATTTGCCCTGGATTGAGCTACATAAATTGGTTCCTCTATCCCGTCATCCTGCCCAGCTCCTAATTAAATGGTCCACCTATGAGAAGTGCTTGGGAAACTACATTTCACCACATTCCTGGAACCAGTCTTGCAGCCATAAAGCATGTCCATTTTGCCCCATCACACTCTTAATTACAATTATGAGGAGCGGGGTGGGAAGAGAATGACATGCTCTAATTTGGCTTGTAACTCTGAACAGAGATCCCAACTTTGTTATACACTGATTTTTTTTTATACATGGATTTGACTCAACAAAAATGACCACTGCAAATCACAGTTATAAAAAACTGCTTTTTTACTGTTGTAAAGAGGCAATCATGCAGGTAATTATTCCATTTTTCAGTCCCAGAATTAAACCCCTGCAGATATTGAGGCACTACCTTATTCCACTGGGTGCAAAGGTGGAGCAAGAAACTTGGAAAAGGGTATTTAAACCTATTTTTCCATTGTTTTTAGTCCACTAATTTTTTTTAGCTGGTTTCACCTCACATCCTCACCAGTTCCTCCAGTAGTTCCACCTTCCCCCTACCCTGCAACCCCTTCCCTCTAAAAGCTATTCTATGCCTGGTGGTTCTACTTCTACCCCCAGCGGTTCACCCTCCTCGTATCCCAGTATCCTCCCAGAACTGAGGTCCAGTGCCAGTGCTCCCTCCTTCCCTGGTGCCACAAACATGCACCTTTGTGATATCCAGTGACAGTGGTACATGTGGATCCACCTCCCTGCATCACAATCTCTGAACATGAACTGGAGGTTGTCCATGACTTTGTGTACCTTGGCTCAACTATCTCTGACACTCTCTCCTTACTGAGCTGAATAAACGTATTGGTAAAGCGGCTACTACATTCTCCAGGCTTACAAAGAGAGTATGGCTTAATAAGAAGCTGACGGAACATACAAAGATCCAGGTCTATAGAGCTTGCGTCCTGAGCACACTCTTGTACTGCAGCGAGTCTTGGACCCTTTATGCATGGCAGGAGAGGAAGCTGAACACCTTCCATATGCGCTGTCTCTGGCGTATTCTTGGCATCACCTGGCGTGACAAAGTTTCAAATGACGCAGTCTTGGAACATGCTGGAATCTCTAGCATGTTCACACTTCTGAAACAGCGGCGTCTACGCTGGCTTGGGCATGTCGTGAGAATGGCTGATGGCCAGATTCCAAAAGATCTCCTATATGGAGAATTAGTGCAGGGAAAACGCCCTAAAGGGAGACCACAGCTGCGATACAAAGACATCTGCAGGAGGGATCGAAAGGCCTTGGGAATGGACATCAACAGCTGGGAAACCTTGACCTCTGACCGTTCAGTGTGGAGGCAAAAGACCCAGCATGGCCTTCTCCAACTGGAAGAGACACTTGTTCTGCAGGCTGAAGCAAAGAGACAGACCCGAAAGCAGCGAAACCTGGGCCTGGGCAGGGGACGGAATTTATTTGTCCTCCCTGTGGAAGGGATGGACACTCTCCAATTGGCCTCTTTAGCCACACTAGATGTTGTTTCAGGACCTCCAATCAGAGCACGATACCAGAGTCTTTCGAGACTGAAGGATGCCAATGATGATGGTACATGTATGCTGCAGACATACACCAGTTGGTGCTACATGGAGCTCAGTATTTATTTGTAGGTAAACATGTGAAGGATTGTGGTGTTAAATGTCTTCAATTAAATGACAGTTGATGTTAATGTCAATCATAATAATTAATAAGATTCTTAAAAATGAAGCACAAAATGTTTTCAGTGCTTTCAGCCTGGGAAAAATCCACTTGGAAGAGGGAAGAAGCAAATCCAAAGCTTTGGTGTGTTGGATCATAGCATATTGGTACAGTATTTTGGATCGAAACATTTGTCCACAGATGGACATAAGAGTCGGATGTGCCCTCAGTTATTGAGCCAAACTGTTTACCAAGATCACTCCTGAGAACTCCTTTGACCTTGGGTGGCCAACAAGATGCTTTATGCTAATAAACAAGCTCCCTCATTACTGAGCACACACGAGGGACCTTCATCCATTAGGTTCTCTTTATTTGGCTATCCCAGCTATTACTGGTAACAAAAATCTTTCTGGCTAATGTGTGCCTGCTACTTACTTTGCTACCCAATGTGTTTGTTTGCATGTCATAAGCCTTGAAGAAAAGGCCAGAGGTTGATATTCAAGTAATCCCATCCTCTCTAGCTGCCTGACATAAGAGAAGCCTTAAATTCTTCTTTGTTGGAACATCCTATAATCCAGTGGCGTAGCTCAGGGGGAGCTGTACAGCTCCATTTTGCTCCCCCTACCTGGAATGGCTCTAAAGGAGAGTGGACCCTTGCTCACCCCCAACAAAACTGATTATTTGCCCCCTCTAGCTATGCCACTGGTGGCAAAAACCACTTGCACCTTGTTTAGGTCACCAGATTCTGAACCTGTAAATAACGTCCAACTCGGGATCTACCTAAATTGGAACAAAGGAAGTCATTCACAACACAACATTAGGGCTCCCAAGCTTAAATTCCTCAAGCACCATCCTAACCACGTCTACTCAAAAGTAAGCCCTATTGTGTTCAGTGGGTCTTACTCCCAGGAAATTGTCTTTAGGATTGCAGTCCTTGTCAAACTCTAATCATGCTAAGTGAATCATCTGGCTCCTCAAATTTATACCCCAATCCTAAATTCACTTAACCCAATCCTAACTTGAACTGGTACAGCCAGGCGGAGTGGGTGACATTGTATCCAGTGCAAGGCAGGTGCCCATTGTACCACAAATCAGAGATGGGGATATATTTTTCTCCTTACTCTAATGCTCCAGACACCCCATAGGGCTACTTGTATCTACACCAGTGAAATCATGCTCTTACCCAAGGAGACTTTTCCAGCCCTCCCCTGCTGAATGCTTAGGGTTGCCATATGTCCTGAAAAACAGGGACAATCCCAATTTGGGGGGGGATTGTGTTCCGATACTGGCAAATGGGACAGAAGGTCCTGTCCAGATTTTGTGGAAGTAAATTATGACAACCCTACTTCTATTGTCCCTGCTCCATTGGTGGTGGTGGGCATCAGTTGCTCTGAAAAGCACAGCCTTGCCACTCAGTTACCTTTAAACTGAAATGATAAAGTACTCAGGCTGATTTGGCAGAATTAAAAATATTTGGAGTCTTCACTCTTCCTAATGATTTTTAAATGAATTTGCCGTGCTGTATCACTTTAGCTGAAGTTTATGAGTTTGAAAAAATGAGATGTTTAAATGCTGCTATAAATAAGGGAACCACACAGGTCTTCACCTTCACTGAAGATATGCGAGTAATAAATTAGGGCTGGTAATATTGGGTGGTGCAGCCTCCAAGGTCTAAAGTGTTTTTTTAATATACTGTATTAAGAAAATATGGATTTAAATTTAAATCCAGGCAGAAACAGAATATGCTAAGTGGCTTCCAGCCTTATCTCAGTGATGTCAAAATCTTTATGAAATATCTCCTCTTGAAATTATTGCTTGCTCAATAGATCAATCAGTGAATTGCAAGGAATTACACGGTTAGCCCTGCACTTCAGTTCAGATCTTTTCAAGGATGGAAGGGTTGATGCACATGATGGGTTGATGTGCACAGGGAACTTATGCGCATGAGGGGGATGTTGCCCATGGGGAGAGTTGCACTTGGGGGGGTTGATGCTCATAGGGGATGTTGCACATGGGGGGACTGATGTGCATGGGGATGTTGCGCCTTGGGGGATGGCGTACTGGGGAATTTTACTCCCGCAATGTGGGTATGCTTTTTGCTAGTATAGTTATATTTTTATATATTTTACATATATTTAAATATTTGTTTATCACTAATCTTTTATCCTTTCGTAAGAAACAACTTATGGCTGCAATCCTAAACACACTTTAGAAAAACAATAATAAATTGAATAAGTCCCATAGAAAACAATGGGAATTACTTCTGAGTATACATGCTTAGGATGGCAGCCAATTTGTTTCTGAGCTATGGTTGCTGTCTCTTTTTTTGCTGATCCTACATTTGGACTCTGTTGGAGTAAAGAAATTTTTTTTCCCATGGGAAGGCATGATAGTTACCTAATTCATAGCCTTGTATGTCTTAAATGAATCAACATCCTAGGAATGTGCTTTTACTATATAATTAGTAGGGATTATAAAACAGACGATGCAAAAATAATTAATTATGAAGAATTAAGCTGCTGTTTCCAAATTTCAGGACAGATGCAGAGGGAAAAAAACTGTTCTACTCATACTTTCACTGAATTAAGGTCGAGTTCTAAAAAGATTCAGTTTAAGGCTAGACTGTAGTTGACCGTTTGTTGCAGGATTATTCATCAAATGAAGAAAATGAACGATCCACTTCACACTTTGTAAGCAGCTCAAAATATAGGTCAAATCCATGTGGTGATCTCATGGGTCTTGAATGTAAAGATTTCCCTGTTATGTAACCATCAGCCTTGTGATAAATATCAACCCTGTGTGAATTGCATGTTCAGCATGTCTAACCAATCTCACACGTTTCCACCATGGAATTGAACTTAGGATCAGTGTTCCTTCTGATTTGAGCCACATAGCCCAAATCTGAGCTCCATGCATCTCCGCAGGGTGATCATATGCCCGGAATTTTCTGGATTTGTCCTCTTTTTTTGTCTTCTGTCCAGGTGTCCTACGAAAGGGCTTCATTGTCCTCTGTTTTGGCTTCATTTTGGAACTTTGAAAGCAGTACCCCCATCATGTGATATGTTGTTGGATTTGTATTGAAGAATAGAATCCAATACAACGATCGGTTTTGAAATATCTCCTTACTTTGTGAGTTGGTGTTGTATGTATGCAGCCGTTGCCGAAGCCAAATTCCAAGTATGGAGATCATACTTGGCCAATAAATCTAATCTAATCTAATCTAATCTAATCTATCAAAAGTGATGGCCAAGAAACTAAAAATAAAAAATATGCATTGATCTCTATGGGAAAGTGAAAGTGCCCAATATCGCGGCTTTACTTGTGAGTAGCCAAATGTGCCATTGTCCACCAGAAAGGCCAGGCTGAGAGACATCCAAGACCTTATCCTCCTTTTGAGGTTTGGGTATCTGGTCACCCTGACCACAGGTGAAGCTTGGCAATGATGCCGATGTGAACATATTGCAGAACATGGCAATGAGGATGACATCATTGTGATGTGCTCTGAAGCTGCCCCCGCACTGTTCTGTATAAGTTATGTGCAATCCCTATAAAAATTGCAGGGAACATTGCCTGGGATATTTCTTAATCAATGTTCTTCTGTTGCGATGTTGTCATATATTGTTTTGTCCCTTGTTATAGTGTGGGTTAAGAATGTGAATTTGAAAGTTTTCGGTTTAGACAACACTTCACTCATGAACCCACCAGGAATCCAACTTCTCTTTTGTAAGAAAACACAGATATTTAGGCAAGCCTGATGTGGTTATTCTAAAGGCTGACGCAATCGTGTGACACAATTCTAAGTGCCTGGGGAAGGTGCTATGTGAGTTCCTATCTAAACAAAAAGCAAGTTCCCAACATTTTTACATGTCTACCCCAATTGATAATGTCAGTCTTAGCAGTAAGAAATTATGCTAAGACTATGTAGACATTTTTTTTCTCATTGACTGTCTCCAAACATGAGGAGCATGCATACAACTCAATGAAGTTGTACACTGAGCATATAACTCAATGGTACAGTGTATGCCTTGAATGCAAAAGAGCAATATTCAATCCCCAGCATATCCAACTCCCGGATTTTCAGGTTGGAGGACAAGAAAGATCATGGAATAATCTTGGATGGTTGTATAATTCTGGGCAAGATGGATCAATAGCTTAAATCCACATAAGACAATTCCGTTTCTCAATATCAAGGAGCAGGGGACAGATTTTGCCTTTCCCCTAAATATGATCACATATCATCCCATATGGAATATGTCATTCATATTTATAGGGGGAAGTAAAATGAAGACCAACCTCGATCTGGATGAACAGGGTGCATAACTAAGTCTGGAAAAACAAGCTTGGCTTTGAGAGAATATGGGTGCAATCCTAAGTGTATCTACTTGTAAGTACAACCCATTGTGTTCTATGGGAATTGCTCTCAGGAAAGTGTATTTGATTGCAGTCTATGACACACGGGTTGGAAAAGGCTGGAACTCACCATCTTCTCTACTCATAAGAACATAAGAACATAAGAAGAGCCTTCACTGGGTCAGGCCAAAGGTCCATCTAGTCCAGCTTCCCACCAGATGCTTCAGGGACCACATCTGACACCTGCATCCAGGTGTCTCCCCTGCATCTGGCATTTTTAGGTTGTCTCCCTGCAAACATTTCTGCCAATATGGATGAGCTTTTAGCAAAGAAGAAGCAGAAGCTTCTTCATATGGTTGGGATGTTCAGAGCATTCTACGATCTCTGTAATCTTTGCAATCTTTACATTGATGCCTGAAATAAATAGTAGCAATAAATGTACATATCTTTAGAATAGTATTCTTTTAGTTCTCTCGTGTGCTACATATATGCTAATTATTATTATATATCTAATTGCTATAATTGTCTTTATAACAATCATGATATGTTGATTATTCCTGTCCCGCACCTTCCCCAGGCCCTCCAAATTCTTCATAGACTTCAATCTCAATTAGCTCTGTGGGCCAACAGTATCCAAATATAACAGAGATTTCAACGTTCAAGGAGTTTGAAGCTAGAGCGGATGCAAAGCACTAAGTTTTGCTCTCACTACCTGGAATGGTTCTGAAGAGTAAAGTAAGGGGGCCCTTGCACACTGCAGTGAGGTTTCTTGCAAAACCAAGTGTTTTGCACCCCCGCAACCTATCCCACTAGTTTCTGGGTAGAATTTTGTTTGAACCCAAGGCCTCAAGGCAGCACATTCTCTCCTAACACTATGTTTGCACCTGCTTGTGTTATTCAGATTGCAAATGTCCAGTTCACAGGCACTTACTGTGGGCATAGGTGCCGTTTCTCACCTTCCCATACTCACAGGTACTCACCTGTGTGTGTGTTTGTGTCACTCACTGCAATCCTAAGCATGTCTACTCAAAAGTCAGTCCCATTGTGTTCAATAATACTTATTCCCAGGAAAGTGTGATTAGGATTGTAGTCTGTGTGTGTGTGTGTGTGTGTGTGTGTGTGTGTGTGTGTGTGTGCTGATACTCACTGAGATGTCAGTACTCTGTACGGGTGCATACTACCTGAAAAAGACCCTTGTATATATATACGCCCAGAGTCAAGGAGCTTTGAGGATTGCAATAATAACACTTGACTGTTGAAGTTCTCGCCATCACCTGTATTCTTTTAATGCCATCCAAATGAGAGCGCACCTCTCCTATTCAGAAGACTCTAGGATGGGTCTCATCCAGAGGTGGGCCATGCACCCATGGCGCATGTGCAATGCGTCTTCTCCAGTTGGAGGAGACAGTACGCACGCGCCGACCCTGAGGGTTGACGCGTGCGTACTGCATCTCCTCCAACTGGTGCGTGAGCAGTACCTCTCCTCCAGTTGGAGGAGACGCGAGGGGAAAAAGAAGGCGGCTGGCGCGAACCGGTCCACCCTCTTTTTCCTTTCCCTGCTGCTGGCGGTTCGCCAATGGCAGGGAAAAGGCAAGATCCGGTTCGGGCAAGTAGACCTGAACCGGCATCTGCCCACCCCTGGTCTCATCCCTGATCCTAACACTTGGGCATTCTGCAAGCTAAGATGAGGCTTTCTCTGCTAAGCCATCGCTCCTCTGCCGCACTTGTTCAGGTCACGTTGATGCAGGGTGACTATATAGAAGGGAGGATAGAGTGCCTGTACTTTTAACCATTGCATAGAAGAGGGAATTGAGGCAGGTGCAGCACAGAAGAGTTTAAAAAGCAGCACCTGCCTAAATTCCTTCCTTCATTGTCTGTTTGCTTAATCCTAAACCAGATATCTGGATTTTTGAAAAGTTTTTAAATGAACTATGCAAGCAGCTAGTGTTACTTGACTTTAGTTCCATTTTCAACCTGATGCTGCTCAGTTGATGTACGCAATGATGTACGATGATGAGAGATTTGGCAACCAATGGGAACAAGGCCTGGAGAGGGAATGCTGGCAGAGAGATCAGAGGCTGATGAAGATATCACAAGACTGAAAAGGCAAGTGGATTCGAAGGGAGTGGACGGGGGCAAGGCCAACCCTTATAAAAGGTTTTCAGGATACTCGGAGATATATTCCATACACTTTCTCAGGTAGCAGGTCATAGCTAATGGATACGTTTATGTTTTTTTATAAGTCATGTGATAGGGTAGGTAATAAGTCCTCACCGTAATGCTCTGTTTCTTTATCACATACATACATTATGAAATCAAATTATGAAATTATGGCATGAAACTTGGTACTGATTCAGCTTGATAGAAACCCAACAAAAATCTAAATAAACAGCAAGGACGAACTACAGATGAGTGAGATGTTGCCTTGAAGCAAAAACACAGCCACCCAACACACAGTTGAGTGTACTCCAGATCATTCCAGTCAATGAACTTCAGCTTGATTAAAAAGGTGATGGATCGTGGCCAAGGACAGCATGACCCAACTTTTGATCCAGTGATGATTTTCCCACTGACGCCAATTGGAGCTCCTTTTTCCGTATCGATCTAATCCGGGGGCTAAATCTATCCAAACTTGTGGCATGTGTGTCACTAGCAGCACACAGACACTTTCCAAGTGGCACATTCAAGTTGTCATATATTTGGACAAATAGTTAAATAATAACAAAGAAAGCTCCACAGCACTTTACGGTTAGCTTGATTTCTTTGCTACTCCTAACACCATGCACTCTCAGGTTTCTAATGCTCAGAGCAGCAGCACCTACTCTGCAAACATTTCTCTGCTTGAAAAAAATTGGGAGAAATGTGGGGAAAGAATGATGAAGTCAATAGGGCACATGATAGAGAGTGGAACTAAAGGGGCCAAGCAGTGCCGTGCAGAGGTGGTTGAGTTGATCAGCGAAGTCCAGGTGGTACAGCTGGGTGGAGATACCATCTGTAGAAAAATCATCCACAATAAGAGCATGGCTAAGATCATCTTTGATGGTGAGAGGATAGGCAGGTAGAAGAAAGCTGGGGTGTGCAGAAGAGCAATGAACATGAATGCACATGAATATACAGACATTGGAACAAGACTTCTGGGCCAGATTAATGATTCAGGCAGACTGACTTTTGGCCTCATCAGTCATCAGCCAGATGTCTTTGAAAACCCCAAGTTGACAACAGTACTCTCATGTTTCTTAGGCCGCAATCCAGAGTAGCTATGGGGAGTCTTTGCTCCAGTGTAAGAACAATTTGCTCTGGATTGCAATATGAATTTCCCATAGGTTTTCACTAGGTGGTGCAGTAACCATGGGTACACGTAATGTCTCTTACGTGCTCCTGTAATTACTCTGGATTGTAGGGTTACTCAAACTTCGGGATATACTTCTCTTGAACCTGGAGGTTCTATTTATGGTCATTCATCAAAGTAACCTTAAAGTGGAGTGCCACCCATTACATAAAAAGTGGCAAATGGCATGATGCAGTTTGGTCACTGGTGATCTAATCTATCGACCCCACCATCTCTACTTCAGCACCATGGTCACCAGCCACACTGACCTCCATTTCCAGGCTGTTTTTGCAAACATTTAAAGAGTCATGAATATTTATCTCATCAGGCCAGTTAAACCAATCCTAACCATGTCTACTCAGAAGTAAGCCCCATTGTGTTCAATGGATCTTACAGCCAGCGAAGTGTCTTTAGGATTGCAGTCTTATGCCTATTAACAAAATAATTTTAAATATGGTATTTTGAAACCAATAGCTACAAGTGGAATAGCAAAACGTTGTGTTGTCTGCAACAAGGAAACAGAATTTTGGAGCCACGCATGAACAATTCTAGAAGCCCAGATATCCAAACCAAGTGTTGTTAGATGAAGCTTAGGAGCGCACTCCAACAATGACATAATTAGCTTTCCAACTATCATGTGATGATCTCAGGCTTCTGGTGCACATGGCGCATAGCCTTGGGTGGAGTCTTGTGGACTGCTGTGTTATGTCTGTGGAAGAGCAAGGAAGACATTCTTGGGCTGGAAGGTGTGAAGCTCATTATGAAATCAAAGACGCTGACTTGCAGCAAAAGGTTGTGTTAATGGCTTGATAGATATCTGAAAGATCCCTTGTAATAGAGATTGGAGTTGGGGGCAGAGGCAGGAGAAAGAGCTCTTCTGCTAATGAAGCACAATTCCTGATTTAAGTTAAGGAGGCTGCAAGAGTCCGAGATCGTATCTGTCTGATGAAAGCCTCCAAGGCCTGAATGTTTTTCGTTTGGCTTCATCTTTTAATGGAGTCAGGATAAAGAATGATACAAAGAGCATTTTCTTGCAAAACGAAAGCTCTGTAATGGGAGCTGATAAGAATATTTCTCTGCTCAGCAGAGTGTTGGGTCTGCCTCATTAGGTGATTAGTACCCTCCAGACAAAAGAAAAAGAATTGAGGCAGCTAATTCATGTTACATGAGATGGATTTTGCAGATGGGAATTGCAGCTTCAAGGGAAAGGGCAGTCTTTGGAACGCCTTGTGCAAGGTGCCTGAAGCTGCAATATCTACACACTGGAAAAAGTCCCTTGCAGCTGTCAGGACACCTAACTCAGGATGGATGGGAAGTCAAAACAAATTGACCTACTTGCTTTAGATCAGTACCTCCAAAATTTTATAGCACTGGGACCCACTTTTAAAATATATCCAGGGATGCCCTATACCTGGGGTGTCCAAAGGTTTTGGGAGGAGGGTCACATTATCCATCTGATACTGTACGGGGGCTAGAAAAACGAATATACTGTACATAAATTTGTAAAACCCAATATATTAGAAGCAGAACTTATATGAATGAATGAATGAATGAATGAAGGAAGGAAGGAAGGAAGGAAGGAAGGAAGGAAGGAAGGAACAAATGAATGAATTCAAATCAGTTGATAAACACTCCTGGAAAGACACAGGCTGCAATCCTAAAGACAGTTTCCTGGGAGTAAGACCAACTGAATACAATGGGGCTTACTTCTGAGTATACATGGTTAGGATTGTGCTGTTACGTAGTGAATAAATCTTCCTAAAGGTCTGAGAACTACTGATCTACCTAGTTCTACCTGCCTAGTTCTACCAGACTTTTAAGAAAGAGCTAGAAAGAAATAATATTTTAATCATTTTATATTTTTAGTATTTAATATTTTAATTTATTTACATTAATATTTTAATATTAAAATATTAAAATACTTTAATTATTTATAAGTAAAAATAACTAGAAAAACAATCCTCAATCATTTAAGCTTCCTATATTTACACCTGCTTAGAAACATCAACAGCTCAGTTCCTTGCAGGGCAATTAGCAGCTATCTTGCAAACTGCAGGAGCTGAACTGTTTGTGGGTTACAATTACTAATATTTCTTTCTGAAAGTCATAAATTTTGTGCTAGTGAGGCTGGTATAGAGGTCCCTACAGGTCAAACCTAGGGACTATGAAAAGCCATGATCAAGTTAGAAGTGGTCCTAGTGGATCTGCCACCTGAATTGGAGGAAGGTCCATCTCAATGCTGGAATGGACACGGCCTCCCCCAAAAAGCCTTTCTGCCCACTTCACCATTGCTGTTACAGGCATCCCCCATTTATTTAATAGTTTAGAGCTGTGATGAAAAGTGGAACCCAGTCTTTTTTGAGTTAACTACTTTCCTTTGCATACAACAAATGACTTTTTAATCTTGCAAATTCCTGCTGTCACACAAATATTTCTGCAGATTGATTCCTATTAATGCATTTAAGTATGGGAATGGACTCAGAGCTAGTTAATGGGTGTATGCACTCTCTATCTCTCTCACACACTCACACCAAAACAGTTAGAATCACCATGTCGCATGCAAATCAATTTTTGGGGATGGCAATTTCAGCCTTTAGACCAGCAGAGATAGGTTGAAAGAGTGGAGCAAGCATTGAATGACTTCCAGGTATACTTGAAAGGTGTTGAAAGAGTGGAACCGTCAGAAAACAAATGGTCAGAAAGTAAGGATGTCTGTATTCCTGATGCCACCTCCTTCAATGTGTCCATTCACCTAGCTCCTTAAGAAAAAGGGTGAGTGGGCAACGAGAGGGCACAGCATGATGCAGTTTGAGTGGCCTCCAGCTTGCTAGGTACATTCTGTATGTTACATAGGACTACTTAGAGGAAGCAGAAAGCACCACTGCCCAGCTAAATGTTAGGCAACAGAGGACAGTCTGTAGGGTTCTTTTCTAAACAGCTATGTTTCCCTTCCCCAACTATTATTTCTTCCATCAGCATAAATAAAATGTACAAGCACTATTTGTGGACATGTAGGTTTTTATTTGCACAGTCCACTGAAGCTTACGAGTTGGAGCAGAGCATCCCATCCCTCCTAAAGAAAACTGCATCCCATCCCTCCTAAAGAAAACTGCTTGGAAAATTTGACTTCGATCCTTGGAGCCTGAATGATGGAGAAGCATCTGGCGAGGCTGCAAATGAGTGGGAAAAAAATCTACACATTCCATTTAGTATTTGAAAAGTGATCCTCCAAAAAAAAAAAAAAATCCTGGAATTTTGTGCATGGTAGTTGTGTAAGGCTGCAAAATTTTCACCTTGTGCCAGAAGAACAATCATTTATACTAGGGTCCTTTATAGGGAATTCCTACTATTTAAATCCATTTTTTTCCAACCCTGGTAGTACAAGTTTTGCCCTCGTTCACATTCAACTCATCTTTGTGATGAGTGCCTGGAGAATAAATACAGGCATGTGCTTGAAAGGAGGCTTCCAGCTGAACATCCGGTTACTCACTGCTGATTCAGAGTATAAAGCGGTGTCAGTGAGAAAAAAAAACTGCAAACATTCTTTGGTGCTATAATCATTGAAAAGAAAACCACCAGTGTTCCCATCCTTGCAGAATATTTGCTGTGCGGTTGTTCTTTGCCCTTTATCTCGGGTGTTTGCATAACCAAATGGTGTACAACTTGTCAACACCTTTTACGCCATACATGCTTCCCTCCCAGGCTTTTGTTTGGCATGTCATCAAGCAAATCCCTTTAGAAAAAAAATTGCCGTCTTCTTTTATTCATTATTAAATGTGTCTTAGAAATCAAGGAATTCAGAAAAGCAGGTCACAGGTTAACTTTTATTCTGTTTTATTCTGCTCCTGCTGTTGGTGCTACAAAGAATCCTGCAACTGGCTAACTGACTGACTGACTCACTCACTCACACACTCACTCATCAACGCCCTGCCACAATCTGATGGGCCTAGAAGCATGAAATTTGGTTTGGATGTCCCTTCTGTGACGGAAGCACCCACTAAGAACCAGTTTTTGGAAATGCCAACCAGAAGGGGGTGAAATGGGATGCAACACATTTTCCTTCCTATCTTTTGCATTGAAGAATTGGTGACTGATCCAAGACCTGCCCCAAAACCTGGACCTGGAAGCATGGATTTTGGGGAGGGTGTTCCTTCTGTGACATCAACTCCCACCAAGAACCAATGTGGAGGGGCTGAAAAAGGGTGCAACGTGTTTTTGTCCTAAACTTAACATGGAAGACTGACTGATCAACACCCAGCTGATGCACTGGGAAGGAGGGTGCACAGGGGAGAATGATGAGCATGGGAGGATGATGCGCATGGAGCTGTTGCACACGGGGACTATGATGCACATGGGGGTGTTGCACAAGGGAGGAAGATGCACATGGGAGTGTTGCACATGGGGAGTTGTTTGCATGGGGGTGCACATGGGGGAAGATGCACATGAAGGGATGTTGCACATGGAAGGGTGTTACGCATGGGGATTGTGCACATGGGGGAATGATGCACAGGAGGGGGTGTTGTGCATGAGGAGTGTTGCACATGGGGGATGATGCGCATGGGAGAGTGTTGCACATGGGAGGGTGTAGCGCATGGGGGATGATGCACATGGGGGTGTTGCACATAGAGGGTGTGGTGCATAATGGGTTGATGTGCAGGGGGATGTGTTGTGCATGGGAGGGTGTTGCGCATGGGGTGTTGCAAATAGGGTGTTTCACATGGGGGTTGATGTGCATGGGGGTGTTGCGCATGGTGATGTGGTGCGCATGGGGGCATGGTGTGCATGGGTGGGGGTTGCATGTGGGAGTGTTGCACATGACAGGTTGTGTGCATGGGGGTGATGCAGATGGAAGGGTGTTGCACAATGGGGGTTTGTTGCACAGTGGGGGTGTTGATGCACAGTGGGGGTGTTGATGCGCATGGAGGATGATGCACATGGTGGTGTGGCACGCGTTGGGGGATGATGTGAAGTGGAGGGATGATGTGCAGTGGGGGGTTGATGCACAGTGGGGGGTTGATGCACATGGGGGTATGGTGTAAGGAGGGAATTTTACTCCCACAACGTGGGTACATTTTTGCTAGTAAAATAATAATTTTATTAAACTAGATAAATAATTATTAAACAAAAATAAAACCAGAATAATAGCACAAATTAATAAATCTTTTACATTTTTATGCCAACCTATCTACCTTTATGTGTGCATGAAAGTGCTTTATGACATTTTCATGATATGATGGGTGAGCTCACCTGTGCTGTGTGAACAGCTTCTTTATGATTCAAACATTGCAATCCTAAGCATATCAGCTCAGAAGTTTATCCTTTTGCATTCAATGGAGCCTACACCCAGGAAAGAGTCTTTAGGATTGCAACCTTAGGCACTTTCTTGGGAATAAAACCCATTGAACACAGTGAGGTTTACTTTTGAGGAGACATGGTTAGGATTGTGCTCTATGTGTTACAACTCTTCTGCTTGTATGTGTGAATAGGTCCACAAAGCCAACCCAGAAAAATAACTGTCTGAATTCTAAACTTTGCAAATCTTTCTTTTAGGACAATCCTAAACCCTGGTTAGGCTGGCACAAGTTCTGGCACAAGTCCTGTGCTGGCATGGCAGTGTCACAAAAGTGCTACAAGGCACTTTCGCACCACTCCAGGAGGCGGGGAGAGGTTAGGACAGTGCACAGACCTGCGCCAGGCTCTCCACCACACTGCAGAACAAGGAGACGTGTGAGTTGTGGTGGTCTAAATTGGTTAGATATGCAACCTTTAAATAATTTCCTAAAACTGTTTTCATTTATCCTATAACAAGCCGCGCACATCACCCCTGCATTTGGTGGAGGTCAAACAGGGTTTGCAACAAATAGACCTACCAGTTTATTATCTGCAATGGCACTTTTTCAGGTCATTGCATTGCATTGGCTCTCTGTACCCTGTTATTTCAGGACTTAGCCCTGACATGCTGGTATTGCATGAACTAGCTATGTTTTTTTGTTTTAAAGGAGAGGAGGGGGGAAGGAGCCTGTACTAAGATACTGTATCATTATTGCAGGTAGTGTCGTGGTGCCACTGAAAATCAAATAGACTTTCATTAACCTTGAATGATGAGTCTGTGCAACTGTTGGCATTACTCACCGCTGGTGATTGTGCAAGCAAAAGAACATTACAGAATGCTCAAAGGAATGGTGACCCAGAAAATAGGGTGCAGGAGTGGGCGTCATGTTCCAGGATTTGCCACAGATTTTATGCCACAGAACATCCAGGGCTGGAATTCTTCCAAATATGGGTGCGTACATTCAGGAAGCCCAAGATCTACTTGTTGCAAAGCTCTGGCCCTGATCCTTTCCAAATGGCAAAAGTGTTGTTCAGTGTTAGCTGGGAGGGAAAGCGTCAACCATGTCTGAAAGCTTGGACATATTTAAAGGCATATAAGAAGAAAGCTCTTCGTTTAAAGTCACTATGGGCCATTTTTGTATACATCACAAGAGCAGAGTTGAAATGTGTTTGCCTCAAAATAATTCTCTCAACACTCTACTGACCCTACAATCCAGAGTAACTACGGGAGCATGTAAGAGACATTATGTGTACCCGTAGTTGATGCACTACCTAGTAAAAACCTATGGGAAATTCATATTGTAGCAAATTGTTCTTACACCAGAGCAAGGACTCCACATAGTTATTCTGGATTGCACCCACTCTGAGTTTTCATGCTAAATATTTGCATGAAGTGAAAGTCCATTGATATCCATTCATATCCACTGATCCATTGATGTAAAAAGTTTCACAGATATTTGAGATGCAACATCAGTGTTTCGTATCCCATCACCTTTTAGTGGCAATCAGCCTTTGAATGGATCCAGCAGCTGGTATTAATATATACAACTTTAGTAAGTTTGGAGGGCGGTGAAAAGTTTGAATGTAGAAAATTTTACACACACAAACATGGCCAAATTAAATACTAGCACTAGACTAGTTTTCTAGGGCAGCTCTACCTATACAACATAGTTTTCCACTTTTATTTTATTCAGCATTTAACATGTGATTTTTGTCCCCACCTGCATTTGCTATCAATTCTACCACTTGAAGTGTCTCCAAGTGCATTCCACAGCATGTGTAAATCAGGTATAAGGTACAGAAAGGGAGAGGGCACTATTGACGTTGTGGCAGCCATGGGTGTCAGAGTCCCTGAATGCTTTCATGCTTTTGCAGTTCATGAAATGGGTCTACATTATTCTCATGAATCTTATAGTTTAGTATAGATTTTTTAGGCAATGATAGACAAGGACACTGCAGATCACATGGCCCAATAGGGTTGCATGTTGGGACCAAATCATGTCATGCATACCATAGATGATGTAGAGTAATTTATAAGCTGGTACATGTTGACGACATCATCAGTGTGTGTGTGTATATATATAAACTTATACGCTCATATGCACTTATATAAAATGCTCATATACACTTACAGTGTTCCCAATCAATTGTTGGAGCCCTGATCTAGAAAATTGGAACCAGGAGTGTGATTCTGATCCATAACATTATGGATGAAATTATTCAATGGATAGAGGAATAAAGTAAGACAAGAACCAGGCGACAGCTACTAAAATGGAGTGGCTACATTCCTCAATTCCAAATATAGTGGTACCTTGTAAGACAAATGCTTTGTAAGACAAACGCTTTGTAAGACAAACTAAAATTTCTAAGGAATTCTGCTTTGTAGACAAAGAGTGCCTTGTAAGACAAACTGTTTTACAACATTTTGTAAAATAAACATATTGATGGTTCTGCATCGTGAGCAACAGCAAGTGGTTATTGAGGAGATCTCATCTGCAGGGGAGGAGGAGAATAAGGAGAAGGACATCAAATGAGATGAAGAACATTTGTAAAAACTGGGAAATGGTGCAAACTTTTGTAGAAAAGCACCATCCAAATAAGGCTGTAGTAGTGTGAGTGATGAATCTGTTGAATGACAATGCAATGTCATATTTCCATGGAATCCTCAAGAGGAAACAAAAGCAAGTGTCATTGAAGTGGTTCCTTCTTAAAAAAGCAGGCATCTGTCCAGTGATGGGCCCAGCCTCCCTGAAGATCCGGTTCACCGGAAGTCAGGGGGCGGGGCCAGGGTCAGGGGGTGGGGGCGGGGTCAGGGGACGGGGCGGGGGCGGCCCTAACTAGGCCGCACTGTGCATGCGCCAGACTTGGAGCATGCGCAGTGCGTCCCCTGAAGCGTCCTTGGCGCCAGGGCGCCAGGACGCTTAGTGCGCCTGCTAAGAGACGCTGGACACAGGCGCACTAAGCTTCCTGGCGGCGACCCCCAGGAGACCCTGGGGGTCGCTGGCGAACCGGTCCCTGCGGCTCTTGCAGCCGCAGCTGTGACCGGATCGCCAACATCTGCCCAGGGGGAAGATCCGGTTTGGGCTAGTAGGCCCGAACCGGCATCTGCCCACCTGTGCATCCATCAGTCTTGAAAGACTATGGTATCATGCTCGGCACTGCATGTGAAGCATGAAGGCCTGGGTTAGGTTGATATGGAGCTTAGGCTGTTACCCAAGCAGCAAATCCCCCTCGCTCAACAAGACACCAGTGACTCTTAGTGAAAATCAGTCATTCCTGGCCATAAAGGTTTTTCTTTTCTGCTTTTCTGTCCAGTATGTGACAGCATTTTGATTAATATTACAATAACTGTGTTATGTATTATATGACAGTGTTTTGAATTTGATTACAATGTCTTGTCATCATTTTTACATACGGTTAATATTTTTATACAAATATTTTTGGGTTGTAGAATCAATCGTCTGAGTTTCCATTATTTCCTATGGGAAAATCCGCTTTGTATAAAGAACACTTTGAAAGACAAACATGCTTCCGGAACGAATTATATCCCTCTTACAAGGCTGTACTTAAATTTCCAGGTGTCTACTAAAATATTTCTACACAAGAAAATATTTCTTTACCCAGCATATAAATAATATGTAGGGAACCAGAATGCCTAGAAACCTATCAAAGGAGATTGGACAGATTGATGAAGGAATGATCCATCACAGGTTACAGGTTATGATGACTGATAGTTACAGGTTATGATGACCTGATAGTTTTAGGGGTGGTCCGTCTCTCAGTGCCAGGTACATCAGGAGGCTTCTGGAGGTCCTCTGTGAAATATAAGAAGCTAGACTAGATGGGTCCTTGGACCGGCCCTTGATCTGCACAAGGGGGTTCATCATTCTTTGCACAAAGAGGTTCATCATTCTCTCTGCTTTATTTACATACCTATAGCGTTGTAGCTAGAGGGGGTGCAAAGCTCTAAGTTTTGCAGGGAGCCTCCCTGTGGTGTGCAAGTATCCCTCCCCTTTGAAAGCATTCCTGGTGGGAAATGGGTCCGAAGGGGAAAGGAAAGCCTACACAGGGCAGGTCCCTGCAAAACGTAGTGCTTTGCACCCCCTCTAGCTATGCTCCTTATTATATACCTGTGAAGTGCGCTTTTGGTTTCCTTTCCCAGAATGCCGGAGCCTCTCTGTGTGAAATTGTTTTGATTCAACAATGTATTCTTTGTCCTGCAACCCGTTCCTGTTTTGCAACCGCACGGCATATATGTACAGGCCTGCAGGAAGAGTCGAACCCTTAATAGAGAAGGGTTTGGCATGCCTTTGCCATGTGCAAAGTCTATAATCAAGTCCCAACAAGAATGCTTTATATCTCGTGTGGTTCCCAATCTTGTTTAAATATGCAAAATGTCACTTCTGGGAATGATATTCATTTCCCAAATGCCAGCCAGCTCAAGGTCTCATTCTTAAGTTATCAATAATGCCTTGAGCTGTTTTGTTCATAGTTTCCACCATTGACTTTTCCCATGTGTATTAAATGTTCAGAAAGGTTGCAGTGTTGCCTTTTAAAGGCACACAAGCATGATTTTGGACAGGATAAGCATAACAAACTAGAGTCACCGATGAGAACAGCATCTCCACCTTAGAGACAACAGGCAAGGTGAGGGTCTTAGATTCTTCTTAAGGTAGGTAGGCCTTAAGGTAGGTAAGTGTAGTCATGTGCTCCAACATATTTCAATTCTTCTTCTTGTTTTGTGGGGGATGCACTCAGTGGTGGGCTTCAGGGGGTCTCACAGGCTCTATAGAACCCTTTGCTAATGAGCGCCTGGTTCTGAGAACTGGTTACTAATGGGACATAGAACTTGTTGTTCTATGGACATAGAGCCTGTTGTTAATTTAGGTTATTAGGACATAGAACCTGTTCTTAATTTATTTGAATCCCACCACTGGATGCACTTCTCTAAGGGTGCAAACCTAACCTAGGCCAGCACGACTCATTGGTCTTTGCATTCCCGAGGTGATATAGGTGGCACAAGTGGTTAAGACACTGTGCCTGTTAACCAGCAGGCCAGGGTTCGAGACCTAGGTTGGCCCCACAAGACAGGGTGAGCTCCTGTCCTTAGCCCAGCTCTGCGACGCCAGCTGGATCCAATCATATTGGCTCTGCCTTTCCATTGGATGAATTCAGTGGCATGGAGAGGGGGGATTTGCTGCTTGGGGAACAGCCTATCCTCCATAACAATCTAACCCAGGCTTTCATGCTTCGCATGCAGCGTATGCAGCGCCGAGCACGATACCATAATCTTTCAAGACTGATGGATGCCTGCTTTATTATAGAAAGCCAGCACATGCCTGTGCACTGGCCTAACACTCCCTTAGGACTGGCACAGAAGTGTCTTATGACACTTTTGTGACACTCCAAGGCTGGCATGGGACTTGTGTTGGGACTTATACCAGCCTAAGATTGCAGCATAAGGGTGCAATTCCAACAAGTTTAGGCCAGCCTACCTCACTTGGGTAAGTTCTTATAAACTCCTAGGCAAGACCTCTTCTTTCTCAGGGCACAATCCAGAGTAACTATGGGGAGTCCTTGCTCTGATATAAGAACAATTTGCTCTGGATTGCAATATGAATTTTCCATAGGTTTTCACCAGGTGGTGCAGTAACTACGGGTGCACGTAATGTCTCTTGCGTGCTCACGTAGTTACTCTGGATTGTAGGGTCAGTCAGCTCCGGATTTGTGTTAAGGATGTCTTGTAGCAGGTGGCAGAAGTAAATGGCATAGTATTTTACAGTTGTATGAGTCACATTCCTGTCCTCTCCCTGCTACTGTGTACCATACATTCGTGACAACACCCTGTACACAATGTTGTGCCAACAAGCAGGCCAATGAGAGGAAAGTTAAAAAAATTAAACTGCATCTTCTTGGACCCCTTCCAGCTAGGTTAACCAGAAAAGAAGACAAGGCCCGCTGAAATGTAGGACACTCAAGAAAAATATAGGACATGACAAACTAAAAGCTAAAAACACTCATATAACTTGCTTTCATGAGGTTAATTTAAACACTGTATTACGTATTATTAAATTTAAAACTATTGCATCATCATTGGCATCCTTCAGTCTCGAAAGAATCTGGTATCGTGTTCTGACTGGAGGTCCTGAAACAACATCTAGTGTGGCTAAAGAGGCCAATTCGAGAGTGTCCATCCCTTCCACACTGAGGACAAATAAATTCCGTCCCCTGCCCACGCCCAGGTTTCGCTGCTTTCGGGTCTGTCTCTTTGCTTCAGCCTGCCGAACAAGTGTCTCTTCCAGTTGGAGAAGGCCATGCTGGGTCTTTTGCCTCCACGCTGAACGATCAGAGGTAAAGGTTTCCCAGCTGTTGATGTCCATTCCCAAGGCCTTTCGATCCCTCCTGCAGATGTCTTTGTATTGCAGCTGTGGTCTCCCTCTAGGACGCTTTCCCTGCACTAATTCTCCATATAGGAGATCTTTTGGAATCCGACCATCAGCCATTCTCACGACATGCCCAAGCCAGCGTAGACATCGCTGTTTCAGAAGTGTGAACATGCTAGAGATTCCAGCACATTCCAAGACTGCGTCATTTGAAACTTTGTCACGCCAGGTGATGCCAAGAATATGCCGGAGACAGCGCATATGGAAGGTGTTCAGCTTTCTCTCCAGCCATGCATAAAGGGTCCAAGACTCGCTGCAGTACAAGAGTGTGCTCAGGACGCAAGCTCTATAGACCTGGATCTTTGTATGTTCCGTCAGCTTCTTATTAAGCCATACTCTCTTTGTAAGCTTGGAGAACATGGTAGCCGCTTTACCAATACGTTTATTCAGCTCAGTATCTAAGGAGAGAGTGTCAGAGATAGTTGAGCCGAGGTACACAAAGTCATGGACAACCTCCAGTTCATGTTCAGAGATTGTGATACAGGGAGGTGGATCCACACCCTGACCCATGACTTGTGTTTTCTTCAAGCTGATTGTTAGTCCAAAGTCTTGGCAGGCTTTGCTAAAACAGTCCATAAGTTGTTGAAGGTCTTCAGCAGAGTGAGCAGTAACAGCAGCGTCATCGGCAAAGAGGAACTCACGCAAGCATTTCAGCTGGACTGTGGACTTTGCTCTTAGTCTGGAAGGATTGTAGAGTTTTCCAACTGACCAACAGTTAGAGTTTTCTAACTGGCCAACAGACTGCTTAACTGTTTTATGGACCTGCTGTCTGTTTAATGGCTGGATAGTAATCATGGATCTGTTTTTTTAATTAATGGACTGATTCATTGTCTGACTTGACCCACTGATGGACTGGTGAACGGACAACAGTGGACTACTGGAAATGGAATGGCTGGAGACTTCTAGTGGGTAGAGAACTAGATTACTAATTAGCCAACAACTTGCCAACTCTTCCTGGCAAGTTCGAGGAAAGCAGTACATCTTGTGACAATTTAAAAAAAACTGTTGTAATTTTAAAAAATTAAAAATTGAGTAAATCCACACCAGTATGGATGGTCCTTTGGAAGTCATATGGCTGGCGCTTTCTCAAGAGAAGTCCCCAGTAGGTTATGGCCAATGGAAGGATGGATTTGACCCACTTAGGTTGGAGTTAACTCCAAAACACTCATTAATGGTTTAGACCTCAGGATTTTGTGTTTTTTTTTTCTGCTGCTGTTAATTTCCTGCAGAGACAATATTGAGCTTCAGAGGATTTACAGCTTGAAAAAAAAATATTGCTTTCATTGGCAGAAAGAGACAAAGGGCAGTCGATTTTTGCTCCTGCGGGATGAATTTCCACTGCATTCATTATTCCCCATTGCCTCCTTCTAGCTGCTAACTTCAGGGAGACCTTATGATAAGCTCCCTCCCCTGTCTTAACATTGTTTTCTGCACTGATTACAGGAGGAAGCAGGGAAAGAGGCAGTTATAACAAAGACAAATAGTAAAAGAAAGACTTGCAGGGTGACATGTATTGACACTCTTCCCTACCAATGGGGCTGTGGCTTTCCCCTTGCTCCCTAACCTTGAGTGTTTATTTATAATGGGTCTGAGTCAGGGCAATGGCATAGTTAGAGGGATGCAAAGCCACATATTCTGCAAGAAGTCTCACCGCAGCATGCAAGGGGTCCTTCCTCCTCAATTTCGGAGCCATTCTGGGCAGGGGGACCAAATTGGAGGTATTTGTTTCCATTTTATTCCCACTGCTTGGAATGGCTCCAAAACAAGGGGGCCACTTGAATGTTGTGGTTAGGTTCTCTGAAAAACTTGGTTTTTGCATCCCCCCTTAGCAATGCCATTGCCCCTGACTTTCGCTCAGACCCATTAAAAATAATCTCAAAATCCAGTCTGACATTAAGTAGCATGAAGAGAAAGAGTGCACATGATTGTCACACTAATTTGCAATAGGAGAACAGACTCAACTTCCACTAAGGGCGTGTGAATAAACTGTATTTTGAACTGTCCTGTTTCACTATAGGCAGAATAAATGATGTATGTATCACATTTATGATGTCTGAGCTTTTTTTATAGAAAGATAGAGTTGGAAGGGATCTAATAGGTCATCTAGAACAACCCCCTGCCTGCAGCAGGAAATCCCCCTGGAGCATCCCCTCCAGCAGGTGCTTGTTGAGCCTTTGCTTGAAAATCACCAGTGAAAGAGATCATCACCTCCCTTTACAATCTATTCCACTGTCAGAATGCTCTGACGGCAACAAATATTTCCTGATATCTAACTGGAATCACTTTTCTTGCAGTTTGTACCCATCGGTTTCCACCTGTTCCTTAAAGGAAGCTCTTATGTGTGGTTCAGTAGGAAAGAGGCTTCACTGAAACACGGAAATTATTGCTATTACAAATGGGTAGGCATGAACAACTTTACTGGTTCATCGTTACTGGTTCAAATGAACATCTTTACTGGTTCTGAAACTCAATTTTCCACAAATCCACTTGGTGACTTCTAGTCCACCAGAACAGGGTTTCTCAACCCCCGGTCTGGGGACCACTGGAGGTCCTTGGTAGCTGCCTGACCGGTCTGTGAGAGGACTTCTCTAATTGCATCTTCCGCTCCTCACAACAGGAGGGCTCTGTCGGAGTATTGCAGCCTCAGAAACAAATCCTTTGCCTGTCTACTCAGTAGTAAGTCCCATTGTGGTCAGTGGCGCTTACTCCCAGGAAACCACAGATACGATTGCAGCCCCAGAGTTCAATCAGCTGGAGGCAGCTGTGCTCTAGGTGGGGAAGACCTCCTTTCAGGTCATCATAGGCAGGACTCTACCCACCCCAGGACTGGTCCCTGGGGCCAAACAGATTGAAGACCACTGCACTAGATTATTTCAGATCTTACCCAAGGATGCTTCCATGTGTTCCAGTCTTGCTCTTTAACACCATCCCTGTGAATTATCAGTCCCATTTTGTCTTCCTGGGTTTGGATTGTAAGGGTACCCCAAAGATGATGTCCCTAGAGAATCTCTTAGGGAAGGGATTTTATTTTGCCTGAAGGTTTCCCAGCAATGGCCTTCCTGTTTTGCCCTAGAAAGAGGAAGAACTGGAGATTCCTCAAATCAACCTGATTCAGAAATTTGTACATCTGTAAAAAAGTGGGTGAGGAACTATATTGAGTGTCTCAGTTCACCTATAGACATCAATCTTACCTCTTAAACCATTCAAAGAAATAACCCTCCCCTCTTTCCTCTTAAACTATCCAAAGAAAAATGGGAAAAACTATAACTCTGTGAAAGGAATTACAGCTATATCTAAAATAATTTTGGGATCTCCTGATCAAACTATTGAGGGAGGAGGGTTTATGATGTACATTAAGCAGTCATATAAATTATTTTTTATTCTTGATTAGGAAGAAAAACAATTATTGTTTAAAAGCATGTACATCTCAACTAGGAGTGCTGGTGCTAGGTTTTGGAACAAGAAATCCTAGACGTATTACTTTGCAGAACTGTGAGAGATCTCATGTCATGGTGAATTCCTTCTAGCTAGAATCTCCTACATTTTGGAGCTCCTACACACTAGAAAACTAGGAGAGGGAGGGAGTGACCACTTCTACGGGTCATAGAGGATGAGTAAAGGTCTGAGTCAGGTCGCCTTGGAATCATCCAACTCCTGGGCAATACAATGTCTCCCATTGTCCTACAGACATTACCGACTCTACTGTCCAACAACTTTAGCCTTTTAATCTGAGTGTTCAGAATCCAAGGATTAACTCATGAGAAAGACCTCCCAGATGCAGCTGGTCACAACCAGGACCCGTGAAGACCAGGGTGACCATATGACCAAAACTTTCTGGATTTGTCCTCTTTTTTTAGCCTCTTGGCCATGTGTCCTCCAATAGGGCTTCACTGTCCTCCATTTTGGCTTCATTTTGGAACTTTGCAGTGGTGTGCAATACCCCATCGTGTCATATGTCATTGGATTCATATTGAACAGCAGAATCCAATGCAAAACTTGGTTTTGAAATATCTCCTTCCTATCAACTGTTATGGCCAAAAACCTAAAAAATAAAAAATGTACATTGCGCTCTATGGGAAAGTGAAAGTGCCCCAAATCACAGCTGTACTCTTAAGTATGCAAACGTGCCGATGTCTGCCAGAAAGACCAGGCTGAGAGGAATCCAAGACCTTGTCCTCCTTTTTGAGATTTGGGCATCTGGTCACCCTGGCTGAAGACGGAAACAGCCTCCTCAGAATATCTTCCAGAGATTTTGGAAAGTATCCAGAGGTCCTCCTTGCCCAGACCCACAATTTGATCATCTGTGAGTTTCTGTAGCCTTGGGGGCCTGGAATGGGTCCCTCCAAGGATCATGAGGACCAACTGTACAAGTACAAGGATTCTTTGTGGGAAATCATGGCAACTGGTGTAAAACCAAAATAACCTTGTGCAGATATGTCAAAAACTCAAGAATAGTCTCTAAATTTTTGTTCTCTTTGTGACAGCAAACAGAGATTTTTTGTACTCTCTATGTATATTTGTATAGGAAGCACAGGAAGGGTGCCCTTCCTCCATTCAAAACCTATTAAACTAAATGAGCTTGTTTCAGAGGACTTTAAAAGGATTAAGTCATTGGCTTCTAATCATAGTACTGCATCTTAAGATGTGGAATAACTATATTACAGATGCCAATGAACTCAGCTGTGTATATACAAATCAAAGAAAGAAGACAGAAAAGTGAGAAGTATTGGGGTGTGCAAATTTCTGGAGCAGCAATTTTCAATGTTGGTGTGCCACAAATGGACTGGAGAAGTGCTACAGGAAGGGCCTTTGGGGCTTGTGAGCCCCTTGCTCATGGGAGAACATAAGTAACTACGGGAGCACATAAGAGACATTATGTGCACCTATAGTTACTGCACCACCTAGTGAAAACCTATGGGAAATTCATATTGCAATCCAGAGTAAACTGTTCTTACACCGGAGCAAGGACTCCCCGTAGTTACTCTGGATTGCGCCCTTGGTGTGCCTTGTCAATCGTCAGAGGTTGATGGAGAGCCTTAACAAGTTTTGCACCTTATCTGTGTGCCGTGAGAAGGAAAAGGATGAAAATCATTGTCTAGAGAATGAAGATGTCGAGGGTTTAATTTTAAAGGTTGACCTCATCTAGTCTGGAAGACATCATCTAATTGAGATTCTCCCCTAAAAGTGGAAGAAATTCCTTATAACATCCTCTGCTCCAGGTGATGCTGATGAAGTCATCAAGGCTAAGACAGGTTCCATGACTGGGGTTGCATAAGGTGACTTCTGTGGTGTCAGCTCTTTTCATGACAATCGGTATGTGATGCTTTGAGTCAGATGAAAGGTTGCCTTCTTTTGAAGGAGCATGCACCTCCTGTAATACTGTGAAGGCCAACACCTCCCAAATTGGCCATTAATACAGCTTAATTGCATATAATAATGAGTCTGAGGTGCATAGACACTGCAAATAAAGTTATCAGAGAAGCATAAGGCATGGATCCCAGAGGGAGATGCTTGATGAAACGACAGGTATGTGGTTTTAATGAAGACTTGTCAAAACCTTGTAAAAGGAAAAAAGCATTTTATTAGTATCACAGGTTGTTATAAACTTCTAGAACATCTACACATAGCTTTTCCTTGGAGGAGGCCAACCCTACAATCCAGAGTAACTACAGGAGCACAGAAGAGACATTTACATTGACGAAGTTACGGCACCACCTAGTGAAAACCTATGGGAAATTCATATTGCAATCCAGAATAAATTGTTCTTGTGTCGGAGCAAGGACTCCCCATAGTTTCTCCGGAGTGTGCCCTAAAGCTGCAATCCTAACCACACTTTCCGGGGTGTAACTACTATTGAAAACAATGGGATTTACTTCTGAGTAGACATGCTTAGGATTGCATTGTATATGAAACACTGGTCTGACTTGCAGAACTGTAATGAACTTACTTTCAAATGTTCTCCCAAAAAAGTTCTCCTTTGAACGTATGGTGTCAGCTATTTGACAGATATTCCCTGTGTACTTGAATAGTTGCCAAAAATTTGATATTAACACTTCAAAACAAATCCAGAATTGAATTTCAGTATATGACTGTATTTTATAGTCGCTTGTGGAAGTACAATATAACAACAATTATATAATATTTGTAATAAAATATATAATATTTTATATTAACACTTCAGGACAAATCCAAGGGCACGTGGGTGGCGCAAGTGGCTAAGACACTGTGCCTGTTAACCAGCAGCCCAGAGTTCGAAACCCGAGTCGGCCCCACAAGACAGGGTGAACTCCTGTCCTTAGCCCAGCTCTGCTATGCCAGCTGGATCCGATCATATTGGCTCTGCCTTTCCATTGGACTAATTCAGTGGCATGGAGAGGGGGGATTTGCTGCTTGGGTAACAGCCTATCCTCCATAACAATCCAACTCAGGCTTTCGTGCTTTGCATGCAGCGTATGCAGCGCTGAGCACGATACCATAATCTTCCAAGACTGATGGAGGCCTGCTTTTTTAAAGACAAATCCAATATTGTATTTGAATATTTGACAATATTTTATAGTTGCTTGTGGGAGTACGATATAACAACATTCATCAGTAAAAAACCATCCCCCTTTCCAGCATCTCAATTGTCCTTTTGTCATCTTTATCCTCAAAGGCT
Source organism: Cryptoblepharus egeriae (assembly GCA_030015325.1). Lineage (NCBI taxonomy): Eukaryota > Metazoa > Chordata > Lepidosauria > Squamata > Scincidae > Cryptoblepharus > Cryptoblepharus egeriae. The sequence continues at coordinate 9,649,863 of JAREYC010000003.1, read as the reverse complement.
CTCCTCAATTGCCCCCTTGCCTCTTCTTAGTCTGGGCCCATCAGTTGACAGTTGGAATGTCGACAGTTGCATCTCCTTAGCCTGCTTGTTTGACATGGAATGTTGGTCAGAAGATGTGGACACCCTTACACACAGGTTAAGGTTTTGATGTAGAAAGATAGTGCTTCAGAGCATTTGATAGATGTCATGCAGTTGCAAGAGGATTTCACAACAGCTCATGATATTTCAAATATGATGCTGGCCAAACAAAGGATGCAAACAAGCCCCCATCCTAAGGATGTGAACAAGACGTGGTTTGCAGCTACACAAAGAGAAGGTTAGGAGCATTCTGGAAGGATGAAATAATAGTTTCTATAATATTTCTTATTATATAAATAATAAGAGAGAGAAATAATAGTTTCCCCCTTTGTCCTGGAGAGAAATCTGTGATGACGAAGCATGGTGCATAATTGCTGCACTCTCCCCAACGTCTAGGAGGGTCAGTTCCCCACTCCCTCTGTCCTCCATCCCTTGCATGGCAACTGAAGAAGGATTCAATGTCACAGGTGAGGATATAGTAATATTTTACTCCTCATTAAACAGCCATCATTAATATAACATAGTCCACACTAACAATCCTATTGCTTTTTCATAGGGGAAGTCAAACTGTGGATCACCTCCAGCTCCAACCTTCATCTCCAGGTAAGTCCAACAAGTAAGTATCGCATCATAATTCTCATCAACAATAACTTATCATAGAATCATAGAGTTGGAAGGGACCTAGTAGGTCATCTAGTCCAACCGCCTGCCTGCAGCAGGAAATCCTCCTAGAGCATCTCTACAGATGGTGGTTGAGCCTCTGCTTCAAAATCCCCAGTGAGGGAGAGTCCACCACCTCTCTTGGCAATCTGTTCCACTGCCAAACTGCCCTCACCGTCAGGAATTTTTTCGGATATCCAACCGGAATCTCCTTTCTTGCAGTTTGTACCTATTTGTTCTAGTTCTGCTTTCAGAGGAAGCTTTGAACAAATGCGCCCCTTCCTCCATATGACAGCCCTTCAGGTATCTGAAGAGGGCAATCATGTCTCCTCTCAGCCTTCTCTTTTCCAGGCTGAACATCCCAAGTTCCCCATCTTTCTTTCTTTCTTTCTTTCTTTCTTTCTTTCTTTCTTTCTTTCTTTCTTTCTTTCTTTCTTTCTTTCTTTCTTTCTTTCTTTCTTTCTTTCTTTCTTTCTTTCTTTCTTTCTTTCTTTCTTTCTTTCTTTCTTTCAGGTATCTCTCTCCATAGGCCAAGACACAGACAAGGTGTTCCAACATGCTCTCCGATGCCTCAGGTGGATTTCCCGCGCACTGCCATCTGTCTCCTGCTCTCCCTTTTTATATCCCTTGCCCTCCTCCTCTTCCTTCCTTCTTCCAGGGGAGGTCGTGAGGAGGCTAGTGGGTCATGTAGAGATTTGGATTGGGGTCGTATGTCAGTGCCCGCGTGTATTTTGATTGTAGCTGCACAGGCCTGACTCCAGTTATCTTGCCACAGTGGGGGATTGTGAACAGAAACCTTTTCCTCTGGTGACTCCTCCAACTGGAGCGTGCAGAAGTCCCCCAGGGGGCTCTTGCCACACATGGATTTGTACCCAATCTGTATTTCTTCTAGCCAGTTCAAACCATCGAAGCCACCAGACGTGTTCCACAGCTATTTAGGTGTCAAACTGCAGCAAAAGAAATCCTGCTGTCTCCATGCATATCTGTGTGTGCAACCTATAATCTTTTATCTTAGCACTCAAGAATAGAGTTCAAGAGGTTTGAGTTAGAAAAAGAGAATAACAAACCATGAAATGCTGACAACTTTCTCAGAAAATGCCCTGTGCAGAAAGTTTGGGAGTTTATGGTTCAGCAATAGGGGGCAGGAGCAGGCTGGATGTAAGGAGGCACTACCTGTATAAGTCCCTGAAGTGCAAGATGAACTGCCTGAACTCTGCCTTAGGTGTACTTTTGAGTTACATGCCAATTCCTGCATGAGGTACCTCATTTCCATGCTGGGAACTTTCTTAAATGTAAACCAGTGATATAGCTAGAAGGGGATGTGAAGCACATCATACACAAGTATGCCTCCCCTTTTATGCCCGTTGCCTAAAATTGCTCTAAAAGGAAAGGCCCCTTGCATGCTGCGGTAATACTCCCTACAAAGCTTAATGCACCACCTTTAGGTATCCCATAGGTATCCCATTGCTGTAAGCTATCAGAATGAGATAAATTTGTGAAATTAAAAAATAGCTTTTAATAGGAGTTCTATATTGGATGATGTGTCCAATCCAATCATATTGGATGATGTATCCCATAATTGCTATTTGTCCATCGCGAAGGGGTTCAAACTTTCAATTTCTGGGCTTCTGGACCTGTAGAATAGGGAATTTCAGCAGTTGCAGCTCGTGATGACATCTTATATCCATGTGTCGTAATTGCAACAGTTTAATTTAATTTAACCCTCTTTTCAGATCTTCTAAACAGAGTCTTCTAAACATTTAGTTGTTACAACACCAGAAAGCAAACTAGTATGGATGAAAAAGGGAAAGAGCACATGCACAGTGCATAGTCATTGTAGGTGCATTGATGACTTCCTGCTTAGAGTTTTTTTTACCTGGCATGTAATTAGACTTTGGAACTCCTTGCCATTGGATGTGGTGATGGAATGTAACCTAGAGGCCTTTCAGAGGGATTGGACAAATGAGGAAAATACCGTCATGGGTTACAAGCCATGACAGGTATGTGCAACTTCTTGTTTTTCAGAAGGCATCTTCCACAAAATGTCAGATTTAAAAAGGGAATGCATGTCTTTTGTTGTCTTGTGTGCTCCTGAAACATTTGGAGCTACTGGAAGCTGGTCTGGATGGGCCATTAGCCTGATGCAGGAGGGATCTTCTTATGGATTTAAAAGGGAGTTAGAAAAATCTGTGGGTGTTGGGTCCATTATCAGCTGTTACCAACAATAAAGCAGGCCTCCATCAGTCTTGAAAGACTATGGTATCGTGCACGGCGCTGCATATGAAAGCACGAAAGCCTGGGTTAGATTGTTATGGAGGATAGGCTGTTACCCAAGCAGCAAATCACCCCTCTCCACACCACTGAATTAGTCCAACGGAAAGGCAGAGCCAATACGATTGGATCCAGCTGGCGTTGCAGAGCTGGGCTAAGGACAGGAGCTCACCCTGTCTTGTGGGGCCGACCCGGGTCTCAAACCCTGGCCTGAACCAACAATATAACCAGGCAAAGTATGTACTCCAAAAGCTGATGAACAGAACAGAAAGGCAAAGCTCAAAAACCCCTCAGACCCTGTTTGTGAGCTTCCAAAGACATCTACGTGGCTGATATTGGGGAGGGGAGAGACATTGGATTGGATGAATTTAGGTCCATCGCAACAACAATCTTCTTTTGCCACCATAAAGCCACTGCCATTCATATTGAAAACATTTTCTGTTCTTTTCCACACCTGAAGACATCACTGAGACCTGAACACCACAGAAGCTCATGAGCCCTGAGGTTCCTAATTCAACCTCCGCAGTCCTTGAGAGTCTGTAGGGTGCAGTTGATTAATTAATTTAATTGGTTTAATTGATCCTAGCCCATCAAACCATGCCTTTCAGCCATGTGTTGTGGTAAATGTCTAAGAAGGCAAGTAGGGGAATCAAAAGTTCACATCAAGCTGCTTTCCCTGCACCGTCCATTAATTCTGCATCTGTTCCAGCCATAAATTATGACAAACAACATGGCAAAAGATTTACAGGACTCATCCATACTGCCCACAAGCATCTTTCTTTTACAGAACTAATGAAAGGATGGTAAATCTGGCAGATCAGGGTGATCTCAAGTATTTTTTTTCCAGCAATGTGTCCTGCCCACATATATCAAGCCTCCACTACAACAGAGACAGTTGCTGTGGTGTTTCACGACATTTCCAATCATGCCTTCCGCTCCCTGTTCCACTGAACGTGGCCAGAAACACATAAAGCCATACAGAAATATCTTCAATTTTTTTTCTTTTGCTGGAATCTTGAGAAGAAATTAAAAATCAATTGATCATTTGATTGATTCATTGATCGTTTGATTAATTTTTTGCTTGATAAAAGTGCATAGGTGTAGCTCAGTGGGTGGGTCTGGAGATATACATCTAGTCCCTACTATGGATACCACACCTTGATACCATGCTCCAGATAACGTGTGTTATAATTATGAATCTAACAGTTGGTTTGGGTAAGCTGAGCTTAATAGAATGCTCAGATTTGAACATCTCCCTGTTGGGTGGTGACAGTTGGAGAACTGTTTGGCAGTTGGAACTCAGCTGTTAATCAGAGCAGAAGCAGACTGCTTAGCTCTGAGGAGAATTAGACTGAGAGCACAAACCTAACCATGTCGACTCAGAAGTAAACCCAATTGTGTTCAATGGGTCTTACTCCCTGGAAAGTGTGTTTAGGATTGCAGCCTTAAGGACTTAATTCATGTGTATAACCCAGATTGTGTTAGACTACTCTAAACTTGTAAATACAGTAAACAGTTAATCTACTCCACTGCCTTTCTTCACTCTTGCAGCACATATCCAGTCACAGGATATCAATAAGACAACATCCTGACAATGATTGATTCATTGATTGATTTTTGATTGATAAAAGTGCATAGGTGTAGCTCAGTGGGTGGGTCTGGGTAGTGGTGGGCTTCAGGGGGTTCTCACAGGTTCTATAGTACCCTTTGCTAATGAGTGCCTGGTTCTGAGAACCAATTACTAATGGGACATAGAACCTGTTGTTAATTTAGGTTATTAGGACATAGAACCTATTGTTAATTTATTTGAATCCCACCACTGGGTCTGGGGATACACATCCAGTCCCCACTATGGATAGCACACCTTGCTCTGGATACCATGCCTAGAGGAGAGGTCAAGGGCATGTTTTTCAGAGGTCTTCTGAGCCCCAGAGAAGTCTCCAAAGACTTCTGGTTTTTGGTTTCTTTAGCACAAGATGCTCTAGCAACATCACTATAAAGATGTAGGGAGTTGGACTAGATGACCTACTGGGTCCCTTCCAACTCTAGGATTCTATGATTTTATGTCCCCCTCCTCCAAATAACTCACCCTTTTCCTATCTCCTTACCATTTTCACTGCTTCTATTATTTGTTTGTTTGTTTGTATCCTGCCTTTCTTCCTGAAAGAAAGGACAGGACACTCAATATTGATTAGACCTATATCAGGGCAAAGTATTAAAGTCTCCTGGGTATTGGGAAGGGGGATAAAATGGAAACAGCCAAAGTTTTTGTGCTCTCCTAAGTCCTGCAGATCTGGCGAGATGATTTACTATAGCCTGTGATTACTACCTGACTGCTGCTCAACTCCTGCCATTTTCCTGCTAAGCCTTGATCAGCACTGGCTCATGATGGATTACCTTCCACAGAGTCAGGATATTGGTCATGTGAATGGAAGATTTCTGAAAAGATCCATAATAAAAAGTTTCCCAGAAAATGTTTGCTGCTGTATTTTTTTCTGCAGAAAATAATTCTGTTTTTTAACACGTTGGAAAATATTACTTGGTAATATAATAAATGTATGCAATGCCAGACAAACTGAACAGTTTTAGACACAATTTATTTTCCAAGAGACTATAATTATAAATATGTAAAGCATTTGAATGCATTTATATAATTTACACAGCAATTCTAAACACACTTTCCTAGGAGCAAGACCCTGAACACAAGACCCACAAGACCCACTGAACACAAAACATAATATAATCTATCTATCTATATAAATTAAAAGTCACTGACTCACTCCCTGACTCATCAACAGCCAGCCAAAACCGTTGGACCTAGAAGCATGAAGGGTGTTCCTTCTGTGACATCAACACCCACCAAGAACAAATGTTGAGAAATTTAGCTCTTAAGGGGCTGAAAAGGGGTGCAACGTGTTTAGGATTGTTTGTTGTTTAGGACATGTTGTTTAGGATTGGGTGACCTGTCTTGCTCCAGTCCATATATCTGAAGAATCGTACAAGACTGAATGACTAAACAATTAATCCCAGTTAATTCAAGACATTAGAATATGCTCCAGGAAATTTTCCAGAAAGGTTTTTTTTAAATAAAAATTCAGTGCCAAATATTTGGGAATACTAAAAAAAAAGTAGGCCTCCGTCAGTCTTGAAAGACTATGCGCTTGGTGCTGCATACGCTGCATGCGAAGCATGAAAGCCTGGGTTAGATTGTTATGGAGGATAGGCTGTTACCCAAGCAGCAAATCCCCCCTCTCCACGCCACTGAATTAGTCCAATGGAAAGGCAGAGCCAATACGATTGGATCCAGCTGGCATCGCAGAGCTGGGCTAAGGACAGGAGCTCACCCTGTCTTGTGGGGCCAACCTGGGTCTCGAACCCTGCCCTGCTGCTTAACAGGCACAGTGTCTTAGCCACTTGCTCCACCATAGGATACTTATTGACTCTGGACTATCAGTGGAAATGTGATAAACTGGTTATATAAATAAATGAAACCAAGGTGAACAAAATCCTCAAGATCCTTTAGAGCAGTAATTTTAAACCTGATTTGCATGTCCTTAGGTGTGCCGTAGGAATTCGGAGGAATTTCTGAAAGGGACAGTTAGGCAGAATGTATATGGGAGGGGAGTTTACACGCTGTAGGCCAAATCCTAAACCTCCTCCTGCCCGGTGTTACCCTGCCCGGTGTTACCCAGGACTGCTCATATCTGCGCCAGCACATTTGTGGCACAGTCCAAGTAGCTCCACTGAGGAGCTTGCATGTCAGGGGTAAGGGGAGACAAATCTCCTTAGGCTGCAATCCTAAAGACAGTTTCCTAGGAGTAAGACCCATTGAACACAATGTGGCTTACTTTTGAGTACACACAGTTAGGGATTGTGCTCTTACTCCAAGTTGTGCAGGGTCCACCTCAAAACCTGTGCTGGATATGGTGCAGACCAATCAGCCTGTGTGTTCAAGTGCATGTTGGGATTGGGCTATTAAAACTATCAGCCATATATCGATGTTAAACATGAATTTTCAAAAAGCTGTTCATTTAACTCCAATTTGCATTCACTTCTTTTTAAATAAATGCTTAACCAGGAAAGTTCTCCCTGACCTATTACATAGAATGATGCCCACGCATACCTGAGCTTTATCGTCATGATCTCCGTTGTCATGATTGTACACAAAATGTACCAGCTAGAGATGAAATTCTGAAAAAAGGAAGATGAGTGCCAAACGTTATTAATCCCGCATCCAGCTTCATCATGTAATTGCCAAATTAGCTGGCTCATGACTGTGCATGTTTAACACTCCTTTGGGCAGGTATTGCTGAAATACCTGAAGACTGGAATTAACTCTGAATTGTTTCTCTAGTATAAGAGAAGCTTTTTCTATGTGACTTCCATGGCATCAAACATCAGGACCAGATCCGTCATGATGCTGAGTAATCCCCATCATGGTGTGGTGCTCAGGTGGAATCTTATAAATGGTGTTTTTATCTGTGAGCTCTCCTGTGCGCTTGTATTCAATCGCACTGGGTTCTACAATTCCCAGTCACTCAAGGCATATACATACATTTATCTAGACATTTGTTATTAGTGACAAGCTGAATTACTTGGGCTTTTCCAGATTATGGGTGCAATCCTGAGTAACTACGGGGAGTCCTTGCTCCGGTGTAAGAACAATTTGCTCTGGATTGCAATATGGATTTCCCATAGGTTTTCACTAGGTGGTGCAGTAACTACGGGTGCACGTAAAGTCTCTTACGTGCTCCCGTAGTTACTCTGGATTGTAGGGTATGTTGATTTGGAAGCCTTGCATGCAACTACCTGACCATCAACGCAAATAACACATTATCAGTTTTGGCTCAGACATCTTTGAAGGAAAGAGTTGGTTTTATAACTGGGCACTCACATGATTCTGCTTTCTGGGTCCAACACACAATTATGAATAGCCACAAACCACACCTTTTAAAAATAATGAGGACAGGATAGTGGTTCTATATAGATCACATGAACATGTTAATATTAGGTATGTAGCTCACCAGCAGAGCACATTGGTTGCACACGGAGACTCCTAGATTAGTGGTATTTGAGCAGTTCAGCCCAGGACCACGTTCTGAGAATGACAATCTGTTTGGATCATGGAAGTGATGTCATGGCTGAAAGTGACATTAAAGATTCCAAGATGAGATTCCAAGATGACTGCACCATGCTTTTCATGACTCCCATGAAATGAAGTCCTGACCCCCCCCCCCCCCACTTTGAAAACCACTGTCCTGGCTGCACTTATTGGCAACATCAGCTAAGAATTCAGGTAGTATGACTGATACTTTTCAGGGGTTTTGCAAAATCAGGAAACACTTGGCTTAGATTGCCATATGTCCCAAAAAACAGGGACAATCCCGATTCCCCTAAATTCCCCTAAATTTCCATTGCACACTTATAGACCATTCATGGCCCACCAATAGCACACCAATGGCACTAAATGGTTGAAAATGATTGCTGAAAAGTGGTGGGAGAAAGTATTTTGGCAGGAGGACCTCAACGTTTCTCCGACACTGTCAGGGGGTAGGGAAAAAAAGAATTAATTTACATTTCAAATTTGAATTTACATAAATTTGCATTAATGAATACTTTACAGACAGAAATTAATTTTACTAAGTTTATATATAATACACATGAGAACTATATTACAGACATGTAGCTTGAACCACATGAGAACTATGTATTGTTTGCCACATACCTTTTGCATACTCAGTGAAAACATACTGACCAAGCCAGAGACACATGGATACATGAACTGATCACTTGGGACAATTATGGATGTTATGACCAGCAGTTTGGGCCAGTGCAAATTCCAACAATCTCTAATGGACCAGAAGTTCATAGGAGTCTGAGGGCTCCCAGAGGATCGAATTGGGGGCCACCAAGGACTGCAAATTGCCACCCAGGCAAGGGTTTGCCCACCCTGCTGTAAAGTACAATATACAGGCATTTGTATATTGACACTTTCTGACGCTTCGTTTTCTAACAGTTCCACTCTTACAACACTTTTCAATCATATCCATAACTCATTCATTCATTCAACACATGTTTCACTCTTTCAACCTCTCTCTGCTGCTCTGATGGCTAAAATTGGCTTCCCTGATGTTGATTTGCATGTGACATGGTGATCAAGTGTTTTTGGCATTTCTTGATCACTTTCTTCAGTAAATAACCGTCATTCAAATACATCAGATATTCGTTGCCCACACATGCCTGTGTTTACTGTAATTTGTTGTGTATTTTGGCAATGTGTTAATAAATATGTGTAATTTAGACTTGCATGTGATAGCTATGTCTTTTTTTGGTGGCCACTTTGCATTTGTAAGCTGAAAAAGTCTGGGTTCCACTTTTCAACATTTTTCTCTTTTGCGTGGTGCTCTGAACCCGAACCTGTCCAATAAGTGGGGGATGCCTATAGTTATATTATTCACAGATACCAAAACATATACAGTGATTTGTATTGGATATGTATTGGCAGTGGAACAGATTGCCGAGAGAGGTGGTGGACTCTCCCTCACTGGGGATCTTCAAGCGGAGGCTCGACGAGCACCTGTCAGAGATGCTCTAGGGAGATTTCCTGCTGCAGGCAGGGGGTTGGATTAGATAACCTACTGGGTCCCTTCCAACTCTAGGATTCTATGATTCTATGATCTCAGGATGTCAATCACTTGTTCTGACCCCTGTCCACAATCCAGCAATCTCTGAAGTTGGCAACCCAGAGTTCCAAGCAACCTTCTCACCTTTGCTGGAATTGGCAGCACCCACTAGTAAAAGGGATACATCAGATGGAGCCAGAAGCATTTTGAGTGACTCAAATGTACCGCAGAAAAAGATCCCAAGCAGAGCTTCCTCTTACTCACCTAACAAACATGAGTAGAATAAACAGACCTCTTAGAAACAAAAGTCCATCAAGAGTTTTCCTGAGCCTGGAGAGCTGATCCTTGGGAGCCTGCCAAGAACATCTTACCATCCATGAGCGCCGTAACTCATGTGATGGGCGTGTTCAAAGTGTTCGGACAGGAAATGTTTGAATCCATGCCAGAGGAACGTAAAATGATTGGGATTTTAAAAAGCAATTTCCCTTCACTCTGCTATTCACGTCGTTGTAAGATGTTCAGGCTTGTCAGTAATCAATCCCTTGGGGGGAGGGAAAAAGAATGGTTTTCCATTGGAGATGGAACCAAGCTGTGGAATTCTGAATTATATCAAAAGAATAGACATTGGCTTTAGTGGTGTAGATAGAGGGGGAGGAGAGGTCAGTTTGGGGGGAGTCTGCAAGGGGTCTCTGCTCTTCAGAGGCATTCCTAGTAGGGGCGGGGAAACAGCCCCAGTTGCAATCCTACCCTCCATTACGTCGGCTTAAGTCCCAGCACATCTTGTGCTTGATTGGGGGTGTCACCAAAGTAACATAAGGCACTTCTTCACCACCCCTGGGGGATGGATTAGGCCAGTGCATAGATATGTGTCAGCTTCCCAGTATTCACCAGTGTTCCCAATGTTCACACCACCACCACCGCCATAATGGAAAGACAGGTGAGTTATGCTAGTCTAAACTGGTGAGGATTGCACCCTCTCTTTCTGATCAAAGATCCTAATCTGTAACGGGCATGGATTTTCCAATTTCTCCTAAGCAAATCAGACAGATGGGAGGCTTGCCAATTCTGCACTGCATTTCTGGACCAAAGATTTGGTAAGACTCATTGTCAGTGATGCTTGTGATGTCCCAGAGATTATGAGTGATCTGAAACTAAGAACTGCTATTAATACCAGTGCTATTAATACCACTGACTGTTTTTAATATTTTAAAATTTTATTTTTAGGTACATTGACTGTGAACCATTCTGAACATCATACCTAGACATTATTGTGTGATTATTTTTATTGTGAATAAATGAATACTAGACGCTCTTCAGGACATTACAGAACTGTCAATTATTGCATGGAATGATGCCTTTAAAACCGATGGGATTATTCACTGATAAAGTTTGCAGGTTTGTAATTCCTTTTTTTTTTTTTGTGCTGGTCTAAGACCGTAATAAAGGTTTATTATTATTATAATTCCTTTTTTTAAAAAAACCACAGTAAGCCTATTTTTTTTTGTTTTGCATAAATGCAACCCTTTTGGCTGGTGTAGCTGGAATCAAAATAAATGCTAAAATTTTGGCTAAATATCTGTGCCAAAAAATTTCCATAGGATCAGGAACAAATAGGAGTTTGTTCTAAGCCTGGAACACTTGCGGACAAATTTCTGAAACATTATTTAAGTTATCTGATTGGCCTGGATGTGTCACCAGGGATATTTAAAGATCCTTGATTGGATTATTGTTGACTTCATCCTTTTTTGTTGGTTGGCCTTTAGACAACTTTCTCAATGTTATTCCAACTCTCTTTTTCCATAGATAGCTGTGCCAAAAAAATCTGAAATGTTCCTAGAAAGTGAATGCAACTACTCTAGTTAATGACATTCCGTATTGCAAGTGAGACTTCATCACCGCAAGCGCACTACAAGCATTTCCCACTTTCTGATGGTTTGTTTTCTAACGATTCCATTCTTACAACACGTTTCAATCATACCCAGAACTCATCCATCCAACACATGCTTCACTCTTTCAACCTCCCTCTGCTCGTCTAAAGGTGAAAATTGTTTTCCCTGAAGATGATTTGCATGTGACATGGTGATCAAACTGCAGTTGGCATTTCCTGATGACTTTCTTCAGTAAATCATCTTCATCATTCAAATACATTATTTATTGCCCACACATGCCTTTGTTCATTTTACTGTAATTTGTTATGTATTTTGGCCATGTGTTAATAAATACAGTATGTAAAACTTAGACTTTTGCTGGTGATGTTTATTTTTTTCTGACTATTTTGAACCTGCAAGATGAAAAAGGCTGGGTTCCACTTTTCAATGGTTTTCACTTTTGTTCCCTAACCCATCCAATAAGGAGGGGATGCCTATATCATCAATCATCTTGGAGAAATCATCTTTGAGAAATCCTTGAGGAGTGGAGAAGTGCCTGGACTGGAAGAGGGCAAATGTAGTCCCAATCTTTAAGAAGGGGAAAAAAGAAGACCCGGGAAGTCAAACCACTCAGTTTGACTTCAATCCCGGGCAATATATTAGAGCAAATCGTAAAACACACAATTTGTGCACATCTAGACAAGTACTCGTTGATCAAAACAACCCAGCATGGATTTACCAAGAATAAATCTTGCCAGGCACATCTGATCTCCTTTTTTGATCGGGTTATGAGCTTACTGGACATGGCAATGCTGTGGATGTCATTTATCTTGATTTCAGCAAAGCATTTGACAAGGTCCCACATGACATTTTAATTGGGAAGTTGGAAAAATATGGGCTAGACGAGGCAATCGTTAGGTGGATCTGCAACTGGCTCAACGACCACACACAAAGGGTTTTAGTAAATGGTTCTGTGTCAACCTGGAGGTCGGTTTCAAGTGGGGTACCCCAAGGCTCTGTCTTGGGCCCAGTCCTCTTTAACATTTTCATCAATGATTTGGAGGAAGGGGTACGGGGGAGCCTGATCAAATTTGCAGATGACACCAAGCTGGGAGGAGTAGCAAACACAACAGAAGATAGGAGAAACCTCCAGGAGGATCTGGATAAACTAGAATACTGGGCTGTAACAAATAGAATGAATTTCAACAGGGAGAAGTGCAAGGTTCTGCACTTGGGCAATAAAAACCAAAAATATAGGTATAAAATGGGGGATACTTGGCTTGGCAGCACAACATGTGAGCGGGATCTTGGAGTCACCGTGGATCACAAGCTGAACATGAGTCAGCAGTGTGATGTGTCTGCAAAGAAGGCAAATGCCATTTTAGGCTGCATTAAGAGGACTGGAGCTTCCAAGTCGCGAGAAGTTCTAGTTCCTCTTTATTCTGCATTGGTGAGACCTCACCTTGAGTCCTGTGTTCAGTTCTGGGCACCTCACTTGAAGAAAGATGCAGCCGAACTGGAGCAAGTCCAGAGGAGAGCGACAAGAATGATCAGTGGGATGGAAGGGAAACCCTACAAGGACAGGTTGGGGGAACTTGGGATGTTCAGCCTGGAGAAAAGGAGGCTGAGAGGAGACATGATTGCCCTCTTCAGATACCTGAAGGGCTGTCATAGGGAGGAAGGGGCTCATTTGTTCATAGCTGCTTCTGAAAGCAGGACTAGAACCAATGGGTACAAACTGCAAGAAGGGAGATTCCGGTTGGATATCCGGAAAAAATTCCTGACGGTGAGGGCGGTTCGGCAGTGGAACAGATTGCCAAGGGGGGTGGTGGACTCTCCCTCACTGGGGATCTTCAAGCAGAGGCTCGACGAGCACCTGGTGGGGATGCTCTAGGGGGATCTCCTGCTGCAGGCAGGGGGTTGGACTAGATGACCTACTAGGTCCCTTCCAACTCTATGATTCTATGATTCTATATAAATGATTCTAGATTGACTACTGCATATAGATTGGCTTCTATTGGGGACACATGATGGGCTCATGAAGCAAAATATTCTTACCCATGTCTATCAAGTCTCTGTATGCACTATATGTGCTAGTATGTACATGTACACTGTATGTACTAGTTCCTTTTACCCATCCCAAAGCCATTGGTTTCTTCAGATGACTCCCAGATTTACTACTGTGATTGAGGCATCAATCAACTCTCCACACCATGCATAATTTTGTAAGTCTCCTGGCCCAACCCTACCTAGGCCAGCCATCATCGCAGCATCTCTTCTACTTGTGATGACTAGTTTACAGCAGTTGAAAAAGGTACTCAGGCCCTGTGCTGGGTAGTGTATGGCTAGTGATGATGGCAGGAAGGCCACATGGATCGTTGGTTCTTCCACTGCCTGCTAGAGCAGGTACATCAGTGGGAGAGGCAGGAGATGGCAGAGAAGGACATAGCAGAGAGGAAAGAAAAGGTGGTGGGGAGAAGGCATGATGGGGTAGAGAGGCTGTGGGTGAAGTGGAGCCAGCCAGATCCTTTTCTCCTATCACCAACCTTCCCATACTCTTTCATTGGATTTATGCTAATAAAATTGCTACAGGAGGCATGAGGAGACCCACTGCAGAGTCGAAGCTTAAAGAGATGCAGGGGGATTTAAGAAAGCATGTCAGGGAGGAGAAGGGCAGAGTAGAGGAGATGCCAACAGGCTCTTAGAGACCTGATATAGGTCTCCTCAAATCTATGCAACAATTGGCACCGATCCACGGAGACACATCAGGGCTGCCTGGGGTTTGTGTGGGGTACAGGAGTGCAAGGAGTGCAGTGGTGAGTATTTTTGTGTCGCCGTAGTCTTGGGCACTCAGAAGATCAGGATTGAGATGTAAATCTCTTTACCCTACTGAATCTTCCCAAATTGCCCACCCTCCCTTGCTGGATACAGCATACCCATTTCTGGTGCCAGCAGGAAGAGCTGATGGATAGAACTGGGCTGTTAAATGTACATTCTCTTTGCATCTGCAGAATAAGTGTGCAGTTGTTTAACAGAAGATCCTCACCATAGACAACAATTGGGAATTCATTGCCTTTTAAAAGTCCCAAGTATTTCATCAGAATGACAGTGAGAAGATATAGTGAGTGGGCAAATGAAGGATAAGACAAATGAATGAATAAATGAATGAATGAAAGTGCATTTAGCTTGGATTAGTAAAAAAAAACCTGTATACAGGAGACAGTTTGGCAGAGGCATAAAAGATGCTATATTGCAGTTATTACTGCCAATTTTTCCCCAGTTAAAATAACAGGTAGGGACGCATGATTGCATCTGAAAATTGTTATGGGGAAGAGGAGAGCCTTAACACCTTCCCCCTCTCCAGCTGCAGTTTTGCCCCATCTCAATTCCCCAGAAGCTAGTTGCAAAAAGGAAAAAAGAAACACAGGTTGAAATCCTACACACACTTTTCTGGGTGTCTACTTGTCTACTATTACTCCTGAGTAGACATGGCTAGGATTGTGCTGACAAGGTCACATTACACATTCCACCTATTGTCTAGTTCGGTGATTTTCAACCACTGCGCTGTTGCACACTGGTGTTCTGCGGATAGTCTCTAGGTGTGCCATATAACTGGGGAGGGTCAGTTGGGGGGAAGTGTGGAATTTGAGCCCCATATCAGCAACACAGTGTGCCTTATCAATGGTTAAAAAAAATCTGATAGTGTCATTTGACAATGTTAGCACTGTGTCAGTGTGCCGTGATAGAAAAAATGTTCAAAATTCTCTGCACTTGAGTGTCATTTTGAAAAGTGGGTCCCAGTGCTAAAACCTTGGGGAACACTGGTTTACAGTACTATCGTCTTAACTGGCTTGTGCCAGTGTATTGCTGACTGAGACAATCCAGAGTAACTACGGGTGCACATTAGAGGCTTTACGTGCACCCGTAGTTACTGCACCATCTAGTGAAAACCTATGGGAAATTCATATTGCAATCCAGAGTAAATTGGTCTTACACCGGAGCAAGGACTCCCCGTAGTTACTCTGGATTGCACCCTACATCACCCAGAATGGCTCTGAAATGCCCCCACCTCTAGATAGTATAATAATAATGATGCTCTCTCTAATGGCTATTGGGCTTGCTGATCATTGTGCTTTCTTCCAAGGCAGATTGTTTTGAGAATTAAGCCTGGCTGCTTCACCGTCCTCACTAATTCCATTGCGATCCAAGTCGTTGGGATGGCATACAAGAGACAAGAAATCAACGACCTCCACTGCAAAGTGCAAATGCAGCAGAAAGATGCGGCAGAGGTATTTGACTTTCTGAAAGAGAAGCAGTCGGAGGTGGCCGCTCCTGCCCTCTTATTTGGACAGGATCTTAAATGAACACTGCAAGGTGCAAAAAAAGAGGAAAGTACTGTCTTCCCCTCCAACATCTTCAACGAAACCTGAGCAGGAAGATCTGGATAGTGCCAAAGCGAGGCTCGTCTTGGAAGCAGAAGAGAATGCAATGGGTTAAGCCCTATCTGGCTCGGTCCCCAGTAGACATAAAAATCACCTGAGCCTGCTCTGAAATAAATCAGTGTCCCTTTTCTGCTGCTGCCGTTGTCTGGAAATAATGCAAATGCACGGGGCCCGCAGTGACATTGTGCCGCACTCAAAGGATACACATAATAAATTGTCCCCTAATACTCTTAAAGTGACATTTTCTTCTTACTCAGTAGCTTTTGAGGTTGAACTGAGCTTTTCACTTGCCAAACACTGTAATACGGTGTCATGCCAACTTGTTCTCTTATTCATTCCGCTCCTTCTGCCTTGTACACACATTCCACTTTGAGCTGCGAGGTGCATTTTTTCCACTATATTCCTTTCAACTGGCCTCAGCTCGCTCGCTCGCTTGCTCGCTCTTTCTTTCTTTCTTTCTTTCTTTCTTTCTTTCTTTCTTTCTTTCTTTCTTTCTTTCTTTCTTTCTTTCTTCTCTCCACTTCATATAGAATCAGAAACAAACCTGCACTACCACTGACTGGTTCTCAAGCACTCATCACCTTCAAGAAAAATGCATGCAACTCTTCGCAGGGTGACCATATGACCGGAAAAACCCAGATTTGTCCGGAATTTTAGCCTCCTGTCTGGATATCCTACATTTTGGCTTCATTATCCTACCTTTTGGCTTTGTTTTGAAACTTCGCAATAGTGCACAGTACCCCATCATGCCATATGTCGTTGGATTTGTATTGAAGAGTAGAATCCAAAGCAAAAATCAGTTTTGTGATATCTCCTTCCTATCAAAAAACTATAAAACCAAAAGTACATTTTTTGGCAATTTTTTTAAGTGGGTAGGAATTTTGGCCTTGGGGTTCAGGAATTTTGGGTTTGGCATCTGGTCACCCTGTTCAAAGGAGGACAGGAACTATTTGTCTTGGGAGACTGTGTTACCAGTTGATCACGACCTGCTCAGAAGTATCCCTCAGTAAAACTAAAACAACGCTCAGCTCTTTCCACCAACCCATTGATCCAGTCCCTCAAAAGGAATTTTTAGGCAAAGGTGGGCTCCTAAAATGGATTAAAGGGCTATGCCTGCCAATGCAGTAGAATCAAACTGGAAAGGAACTGAATGATGTCAATGCAAAGAAAGAGAAGCCACGATTTAACCATGGTTGTGTCTTGGAAGAAACCAGGCTTGTTTCTTTAGTCTAAATTTGACTACAGGTCCAACCTTGTTAAACATGGATTTCTTTTATACACAGATTTGACTCAACACAAATGGCCACTGCAAGCCACATGTTTAAAAAACTGCATTTCTACTGTTGTAAAGAGGCAGTCGTGCAAGCATTCATTCCATTTTCAGTCCCAGAATCAAACCCCTGCAGATAGTGAGGCATGACCTTATTCCAATAGATGCAATAGAGGAGCAAGAAACCTGGAAAGGGGTCTGTAAATCTATTTTCACATTGTTTTCTTTATAAAGAATCTTTTTAAATCCATGAGAGTTTCCAGAACGGTACCCTAGTGGATAAAAAGGGTCACCTGAATATGGTTGCAGGTTGCAGGTAAGGTGCAATTTGGATCCCCCCAAATGGATGAGGAGATTTCTTGTCCATTTCATTCCTCCCTCTTAAATTGTTCCTGAAGCCACTATTTGGTGCAAAGGGGGAAATGTACAGGCTGGGATGGTCTTCCTCCTTTGAACCCACTCTACCTCTTATCATATTTCCCATTTGTTTCATTTTATAATGTGCATGTTTAACATTGTTAAAGGCATAACTACACAGACCAGATGAAAAATTGGCAATCCTAGTAGATAGTACTCAGTCCAAACCTAGAAGGCAGGAAATTCTTGGTAAACTTTTATGCGCCATTCAATTTATTCCTCTGCAGTGCATCTCAAGGTAAAACAGCTGAGCACCTGAAATATTACAGCTGGGCTTTACTGTTTCAAATTTCAGGTAGGAGACAAAGAAAAAGTTTGGTCACTTCTCCCACTTCTCTGTCACCATTATCATCACATGTACAAAACTAGAACGCAAACTCAGAACAAAATGTGTGCCACTATGTTGGAACAGGACACTCAGGCTGCTTTCCCAGGAGTAAATCTCATTAAACACAATGGGACTTACTTCAAAGTAGACACGGAGGAGCTCTGGCATCACAGTGACATATCTTTGTGTTTGATCTTACTTCTGTGCATGACATCATTTTGGGGAGATCTGGACAGATTGTCATGATCTGAAGAAGGTCCTGGGCTTAAATGTTCAAGGACCACTGGACCACAAGGACCACTGAAGCCCTCACCCCATTTTCAGGCCTCCCCATGGTTTGTTTGCTTGTTTTTGTTTGTTTGTTGACTGACTGACTTACTTACTTATTTACTTACTTACAGGATTATCATTACCCAGCCTATCCCATTCCATAGCAAAGACCAGCCTATCCCATACCATAGCAAAGACCATACCATATCCCATTCCATAGCAAAGACCAGAGGTGGCTTACAAAACTTTTATCCTTCTGTCCTCACAACAACCCTGAGAGGTAGGTTAAGCTGAGAGCAAGTGACTGGCCCAAGGTCACCAAGGAAGCTTTATCACTGAGGAAACATTTGAACCCAGATATATACCCAGACTTTAATGTCTGAAGAAGCACGGAATCAACTAACCATGTGATGGTCTGAATTTATGAAAGGTTTTTAATCTGTAATTTGAAAGCAATCAGATTGCTGTAAACACAGCATCAGCAATATCGGCAGGCTTAGCAACATCAACAACATAGCAACATAGGCTGCAATCCTAAAGACAGTTTCCTGGAAGTAGGACCCATTGAACACAATGGGGCTTACTTTTGAGTAGACATGGTCAGGATTGTGCTCATAGTCAGCAAATCAACAACCAACTATAAGGCTTCAGCCTGAAAGCCCCCTACTAGTTCTGTGCTCCCACCTTTCTTTCATGCTCTGTTTTAACCCCACACTTCCAGCCGGTTGAATGATGCCATGGTTAAGGTCAAATCCCTTTATTCCACTGCCCTTCAAGCAATATTGAACTAGTAAAGTATCTTTTCAGTTACGATTATATTAGAGATAGCTATTGACTTCCTTCTTTTTTATTGCCCTATAAAACATGCTGTGGCGAAAAATATAAAGGTTTACTTTGCAACAGAGAATTGAGGGGCATCATTTACAGCTGACTCTTCAGGTCCTTGGCCACATGTCTTGACATTCGTGTTGCTCGAGATATTCCAAAACCCAATTAACCGTTCTCCAACTGGCGACGATGACGTGCATAATTAGAGTAGACTCTTTTATGCACGCCTCTAAGTAGATGCTGAAATGGTCCCCTGAGCCTTTGGTTGTATAATCAAAATACAAATGAAAGGTTATGAGCGCCCATTTTTTTGCTTTATTGTTCAAAGTCAACAAACTGTTTTCCCTACACTGAGTCACAAGTGCATGCATGTTTTTTGCTTCTTCTTGGCTAGATGATGGTGCTGTCATCTGCAGCACAATGTAGATGGTGCTGTCAGTGGGGTGCATTCCTCCTCTCCACACCCCAAAAAAGACTCAGCAGGTACTGTAGGGCAGCAGTGGGAAGAAAGAAAAAATCTAAACACCACTGACAGTAACTGAGCCAATATTATACAGTGGTGCCTTCACGTAACAAACGCCTCATGTAAAGTGTGTTCCATGTAACAAACAAAAATTTCTCTAGGATTCTGCTTCACATAACAAACTGTGCTTCATATAACAAACATACTTGTTGGCAGTTGGGGCAGACGTGCTGGCTGGCAGCCCTTTTAAAAAGCGTCAGGGCTGCCTAGCGCACCTGCATGCACTGGGCAGAGGGAGAGAAGAGCAGTGGAGAAGAGGGAAGCAGCTCAGGGTCAGCCAGAAGGGAGCAGGGGAGAGAGAGGCTCAGGATGGAGAGGAGGAGAAAGTGGGGAGACACTTTGAAGGTGTCTTGGATTGCAGCCTTCTAACCATGTCTACCCAGAAGTAAGCCCCATTGTGTTAAATGGGGCTAACTCCCAGGAAAGTGTCTTTAGGATTGCAGCCTAACTAGACTTGATAGGATCATGCACATTGAATGCATGTTTTGAATTCAATTCCAGTGTTTTGTCATTATCTTTTACATGCAGTTAATATTTTTATATGAATATTTTTTGGGTTGTGGAACCAATCATCTGAGTTTCCATTATTTCCTATGGAGAAATCCGCATCACAAAAAGTGTGTTTCACATAACAGGCATGCTTCCGGAATGAATTAAACTTGTTATGTGAAGCATCAATGTACCGCATTTATTAGCAATTGAATCTAATGTGCACCCTAATCTAATGTGGACCCTAATTGATACTAAATTCGGCTGGAAAAGGTGAGCATTAGATTCGAGTCAATATAGATCATTCACTATTCACTAACAGCAGATTCAAATCCCTGATGTTGTTAGAGCCGAGCTAGAGCCCTAATTCTGGAGCCACTGTGCTAGATTCTTGCATGATACTAGTTTGACATATCTGAGAAGTATCTTGCATGATACTAGTATCTTGCATGATACTAGTTTGACATATATCTGAGAAGGGGAGGGGGTTAAAAAAATTCAATGGTTTTTCTGGAATAATTATCTTAAATATAAGTTTCTGTGGCTGTTTGGAGCTGTGGAAGTTCTTAAGATGGTTGTAGCACCAAGGAAGTCCATTTAGGGCTGCAACGTGAGAGGCAGCATAGGACACGGCATGTGCTCCACCCAGTATCTTAATGGTTGTATGATCATTGGGGAAGCTCAGTTCTTATATGCCCAAGTCCAGTCCAGTTCAGTCTTGCTTATGATGGGCAACCTCAATGAAAGTGGACGGAGCACACAAAATCATGGAGACGCTGAGACAAATAGGTGAGGCTCTGTTCTTCCCTGCCTCCCCAGATGGCACATCCGTAATCTCAGCCTTACAAAAAGAAAATCAAGAGGAGGAAAAACCATGGGATGCCATTAATGTCTTTCTCTTCCTCTCCTTTTTCTTCTGCTGGCTAACAAAGAGCTGCAGTTTAATTGCCTGATTTGATCTATTTCATTAAAGCTCTTTCCCCCTCTACTTCAAAAGGTTAATACCACTCATATTTCCTTCTTTTATTGTCGAGCTTCACATAACACCATGGGACAAGGTGGAAGACACGGTTGCTTCATCGAGCCATCATTCATTCCAGCAGAGCAGCCACTGGTTGTAATTCAGGCTATTTTTAAATACAAAATGTAATGAAAACTGCTAAAAATATAGAATCACACCAAGGCCAGACAAATAGACCTCAAAATGGGTAACAATTAGCACTCTGCCTCCAGAGCTCCGGGCTTTGATGTGTGTGTTATGACGGGAAGATTTGCTCTTTGCTATCAGTCCACCTCATTGGTTGCCACTTCATGGCTTTATTAGAAACATATACGCCTTGTTTACAATATTTTTAAAACTGCGGAGACATGTAACGACTGTCTTACTATGTAGGTGGTGGAGGAGAAGCCCCATCCACAGCAGTTCCTTTCCTTGAACCAACCAATCCCAAACTCAAGGTCCTTTAAAAAACTGGGGTTATCTATACAGTGGTGCCACGCATAACAAGCTTAATTCATTCCAGAAGCATGCTTGTTATGTGAAACGCTCTTTATGTGAAGCAGATTTTCTCATAAGAAATAATGGAAACTCAGACGATTGGTTCCACTACCCAAAAAATATTCCTATAAAAATATTAACTGCATGTAAAAATGATGACAAAACACTGGAATTGATTCGAAACATGCATTCAGTGTGCATGATCCTATGAAGTCTGGTTAGGCTGCAATCCTAAAGACACTTTCCTGGGATGTCTTTAACACAATGGGGCTTACTTCTGGGTAGACATGGTTAAGCGGCTGCAATCAAAGACACCTTCCCGGGAGTAAGACCCATTGAACACAATGGGGCTTACTTTTGAGTAGACATGGTTAGGATTGTGCCATGACTCTGAGATAATTCCTCCCCAAACTATGACCTTGTGTGTTTTCCCAACCCTATGGTTGAAGAATATTGGCCTGTGTCTGTCCTCTGCCTGCCAGACGTTCTCTTCTGCTGTTCCTTCTGCTTTTTCTACACAAAAAATGGAAGAAGGAGCAGTGGAAGAGAGAGGTGGATAGATTAGGCACTCCGCTGCTCTGCTGCCTAAGGTGTCCACCTCAGCTGACCTCATAGTTGGGCCAACCCTGGGAAAAAATATCATTTTTTCCTCCTATCCTATTCTGTAGCTCCCTATGGCAAAATGGAGAGGCAGTCTCTTTGTTTCCATAGGTAATATACCAGCCCCAATTATATCACAAAGCTTGGCTAACCCACCCCAGCAATCTCCATTCTGGTAGCTGAGATTTGATGTACCACCTACTGTGTTGTTCAGGAATACCTGCCAAAAGGCTCTGCCTTCTAAAGGTTGACAGAGCATCTCAGGACACAATAAACAGCAGCAAAAGTGCTGAATAATCTTTGGATATGAGCCAAGATGCAAGTTACTGTCACCGCGTCTCATCAGAAGCTGTGCAGGCTTTGGGGTTTTTAAAAATTATATTAGTTTATGATCCTTGACAAAAAAATTATTTCAGCGCTCGCAGTTTTGCAATGTGCACATCTGGAGATGATCCTCAGGGGCTCGTGAAGCAATTGCCAGGGAACCCAATGCAAATGTTTAAATAAAACGCTCTTCTTTTTCCTCTCCCACAGGCAATTTGAGTAAATTTCAAGCTTGATGATGATAGGAACGATTCACGGGACCGACTGTCACATCCTATGCCAGTAGCGATATCATAAAATGTAGACATCCTCTGAACCTGTTCCCTTGGGAAGATCTGTGACTTGACAATAAATGTGTTTAATTTTGGAAACATTGTCTTTTGGAGCAGGGAGGTATATGCACACCCAAACACAAATGAATTTGCCATGGGGTTGTGCAGATCCTCTCCCTCGACTCAAAGGCACATTGTATGCCTGACTGCACACCTCACAGCTTTGTATTCCAACAAAAAGATGCTTTCTTACATAAATCATTGGTATGGCCACATGAGGAGTTCAGTAAAATATTCCGGTTGCCCTGTTTTTAGTGACCATACAGTTGGAAGACATCAAAAACTGGGATTATGGGTGCAATCCAGAGTAACTACAGAGTGCCCTTGCTCCGGTGTAAGAACAATTTACTCTGGATTTCCCATAGGATTTCCCCAATATGAATGGATTTTCCCAATATGAATGGATTTCTCCAGTATGAATTTCCCATAGGTTTTCACGAGGTGGTGCCATAACTACGTCGAGATAAATGTCTCCTACGTGCTAAATGTCTCCTAACTCCTACGCAGTTACTCTGGATTGTAGGGTATGAGACAAATGGATTATGGAATTGATGAGTAGATAATTGCTATATAATCTTTTCAATCCCCTTTTCTCTCTTTTTTGTTGGAATTTTAAAATTGTAGATTGTATTGGATAGATTTTTAGATGGTGAAAATGAGTTTGAGACTGAAGAAAGGTGGATTAGGGTTCTGCCCTTGCCTTACTAAGGATAGAAATTAGTATGTTGGTTTTATGTAATGTTCCTTTTTCTTTCTCATTAATATTTTTGTTTTTTTGATAAAATTAATTTAAAAATTATAAAAAAAGAAATGGGCAACTCAGGGTATGTCCTAAAGCAAAGTTTGCTCAATGTTATGGCAAAAGTGAGTACAGCACCTTCACACCAATGAAAGAGTAGTTAAGCCAGTGCATGAATGTGCACTCACCTGTGTGCACTGGTGTGGCCTTGAGGAGGGTACATTTGAGCTGGCTGAGTTTGGCCAACATGAAGTTTGAAGGGAGCACAGGGAAGGCATGGGGGATGTGAGAGGGAAGAATTCTGGGGTGGGGGGAAAAGGTGGGGGAAAAGCAGAGGCTGTTTCCAAGGGCAGGAGGCAGGATCAGGACCCAGAAGCTATGTCAGATCCGGGTACTGTTCCTGTTACAGTTCTGAGTAGAACCACTGGGGCTGCTGGGACTTTACTCAGAATCAGGGAGAATGTTTCTCCTTGTGTCAGGTTGAGTCACAATCAGCTCCTAACATCTAACTCCTAACTAACTTCTAACTCCTAACTAATTAACATACAGGCATGCCGGAATTTTTCTTAACTGAACTTGTAAAAAGTGTTTGCAAATTAGTTGGTTCAGGAGGGCAAGACAGAAGCACATCAACCTGTGAACCAATAGCATCCCTTGGGATGCAGGGATTCAACAATACCAGTTCCCATCCCTTAGGTAAGGATGACATCATTGTGACCAAAATTGTGAAAATCTTGATATTTTTTAATAATACTTGGTACTTTCGAATAGTAATGTTATGCATCGTTTACTACATAATTTAATGCAGAATGAAATGAAACAAACTACATTCGAATATCTGTCATCTATAAGTTATAGCCAAATGACCAGAAAAGGAAAACACAACTGCCTTATGTAACAAAAAGTGGATTTCATTTTGAGTTTTGGGAAAGGTGAGCAAATAATTATATAAATAAGTAAAGAATAATTTTCCATAACTCAAACCTGGCCAATGAGCTGTTATTATGTCGCCAAAGAGAACGAATAACATGTTTTGCATGAGTCAGCGTCCATTTTCATATATCAGAGCTCATATTAGAAAGTCTTATTCAGTTGCACAATATCAGGCTGGCTACTTGATTTTTGTTGGTTACTGCTTTGTTGGGTTACCTAAGAACATAAGAAGAGCCTCCACTGGATCAGGCCAAAGAGCCATCTAATCCAGCTTCTTGTATCACACAGCGGCCCACCAAATGCCTCAGGAATTACATATGACACCTACATCCAGGTGCCTCCCTGGCATCAGGCCCTGCATCTGAGACTGCACATTGTTCTCCAGCCATTTCTTTAGGATGAGGTGCATTATAAAACTGAAAGAATGAAGATGTGCATGCATGCAAGCATGCATCTGGTACATAGAGCATCTTTGGGAGATGTTAATTCACAAATGTAGTGGTAAGAAAATTCTCTTTGCCTCAGTTTCCCATGGTGAAAATGGGAATAAAACTGATCTGCGCAACAGGTAATATGGAGATCAATTAGATGAAGATGAAAGCATGTTGTGCCATTTTTAAGTCCTGCATAAAGAATTAATGATAGTTCATTTGTCTTCATTGAGGCAGAATTAAGTATATGTTTTGAACAATCCCTGACAGATGTTTATCCAACCTGCTATTTAAAAGGCTTTAGAAGATGGGAACATCACAAACCTGTCTATTTATTCTGGCATTCTTGTGGTCGGAAAGTTGTCAGTACCATTTAAAATTTCCTTTCGGCAGTTCACGGCCATTACCTGAAAGAACAAATTGAGCCCACTCGCTTTCTAAAGCACACTTCTCTGAAAAGAGCCGTCGCATCCATTCCTCAGTCATGACAATGGGAAAATTTGTCAAAGGCCAAGTTCCAAAACAAACAACAGCACAAAGAAATAACAGTAAGAGGCACAAGGAAGTGTACAGAACAGTTAGTAAAAATAATTGCATTCTGATGCATGGCTAGAAAGCTGGTGTAACTTGGACGTTTGCCCTTCGTGTTTGTTTTGGGACGCTTATAGCATATCCCTAAGCACGGAAATTCAGCTTGGAAATAAGAATCTTTATGTTCACTGGGATGTATTGAGAGTGTGTAGGAGAGAGTGTGTAGGATCAGTTAAGTATCAGCTATGGGGGATCAGGACCATGGTAAGGGGAGGCTTTAATTAACCAGTGGCATCCCCTGCTAACTGGGAAGAGGCAGTCTTTCCAGTGGGTGTTCCTCTTTTATTTAGCAGGGAGAGAGTAATTGGCCCTGCACACCCCCAGCATTCTCTCTTCTAGTGGCTTCTACTGGTGTTGCTTTTGCATTTTAGATTGTGAGCCCTTTTGAGACAGGGACCCGTTAGCTATTAATTAGCTATTTTTTAAACATTTACTGTGTACAGTAGTGCCTCACATAAAGAGCTTAATTTGTTCCAGAAGCATGCTCTTTAAGTGAAACACTCCTTAAGTGAAGCAGATTTTCCCATGGGAAACAATGGAAACTCAGACGATTGGTTCCACAACCCAAAAAATTCATATAAAAATATTAACTGGATGTAAAAATGATGACAAAACACGACTTGAATTCAAAACATGCATTCAGTGTGCATGATCCTATGAAGTCTACTAAGGATGCAATCCTAAAGACACTTTCCTGGGAGTAAGCCCAATTTAACACAGTGAGGCATATTTCTGAGTAGACATGGTTAGGAGGCTGGAATCAAAGACACTTTCCTGGGAGGCTTACCTGGGCTGCTGATGGAGTTTCAAGGTGGGGGCACTTGGGGGCAGTTAGGGGCAACTGCCTCCAGCACCCCAGGCAACTGCCCCCAAGTTGGGGGCAGTTAGAGACAGCAGCGCTGGCCAGCAGCCCTTTTAAACAGCCTCTGCTCAGAGCGTCAGGGCTGCATAAGTGCTCGTTAAGTGAAATGGAACTTGTTATGTGAAGCAAGATTTCTTGGAAATTTATAATTGTTATGTGAAACGCTTGTTATGTGAGGCACTTGTTATGAGAGGTGCCGCTGTATACCGCTTTGTGAACTTTTTAGTTGAAAAGCAGTAAATACTGTAGATAGATAGATAGATAGATAGATAGATAGATAGATAGATAGATAGATAGATAGATAGATAGATAGATAGATAGGGAGGGAGGGGTGCAGAGCACTACGTTTTGCAGGGAGTTTGACTGTTGCATGCAAGTGATCCCTTCCCATTGGAGTCATTCCTGGTGGGGTGAGCATCCCACCTGCCCCAAATTACTGTATTTACTCAAATTTAGTGCTCACCTTTTTCAGCCAAATTCAGTCTGCAAAATCAGGGTGCACATTAAATTTGATGGTTAATTAGATTTGAGTAAATACAGTATTTTGATTATAAGTATAGGGTGTACATGTGCATTAGATTTCATGGCACATTAGATTCGAGTAAAACGAGGTATTCCCATGGGTTTGGGCCATTTCCACACACTACTGACTTTAACTTTTTTGGGTGGTTGTGATCCAGATCCTTCTTGAGGTTGCAGCAGTTCTCTGAGCACCTGATTTCTCCCTAATAAGCAACAGCTGCTAAACCCATCAAGCAGCTTAAAGAGCTGTCAAAGACAGCCCTCGTTCTCCCTGGGAAGACAGTTGTTTTCTTCCATCAAGTGCCTGAAGAGATGTTTTGTTTGTTCAGCGGGGAAAGAGGGATGTACAGAAGGATGTCACGATTACAGTCACTTTTTTAACTCTTCCATCCCTCCATTTGCCTGTCATCGGGTATGGAGAATTTAAAAACAGTCAATAAAGACAACAGTACATTGACACCATGTACGCTTGGGCACATTTGACATATTTTACACCATGATTCTGAGTGAAAAAGACTGAACTTCCCCACTTCAGACAATGCAGAGTCAATTTTTGGGATATTCTCATATGTAAAAAATTCTGTCTGTAACAATAAAAGAATAAAGTGTTTCTCAAAATGTGGGACAGGACACGAGATGAGTTGGAGGCCAATTTCCATTAGGTATTAGTTATTCGTTTTTTCTGTAAACCGCTTTCTGAACTTTTTTGTTGAAAAGCAGCATATACTGTTGATATATTGATGAATTGATTGATCAATCGATCGATCAATGGATCGATTGAAGTATGTTCTTGTTCATTTCAAAGTCTATTTTATTTTTAATTTACTAAACTGATGCTACAGTGGTGTGTGACAACATTTGGGGAAATGTTTCAGACCTGTACTTTTAAGAGGCGATTATGTATATGTTTTAAATAACAGTATTCAGTGGGGCTGTTTAAGTGCATAAAGGACTGCAGCCATTGGGAAGTGCGTGGAATGTTTTTTTACAACATGCGTAACTTCCCCCCATGCACAACTTCCCCCCATGAGCAACTTTCCCCCCATGCATATCAACACTCCATGCGTATCAGTCCCCCATGTGCAACTTCCCCCCACATGCAACTTCCCCGCACGCGCATCTGTCCCCCCATGCGCAACAGTCCCCTCATGCGCATCAGTCTCCATGCGCATCAGTTCCCCATGCACATCAATCCCCCATGTGCAACTTCCCCCATGCGCAACTTTCCCCATGCGCATCAGTCCCCCATGTGCAAGATCTCCCCATGCACATAGCCCCCACGCGCAGGGTGACCATATGGTACACCTCCAAATGTAGGACAAGGGTCCTCAAAAGTCCGGATTTTCACTTGAAAATCCAGACTTTGGGAGGACCTTGTCCTACATTTTTAAAAACATAGGACAAAATGCAGGGCATCCTACATTTTGTCCTACATTTTTAAAAAGATCACCCCCCGGCAGCTTACCTTGTCCAGGGATGGGAGGGCTTGTCCGGGGGTGGGGGCTCGTGTGTGCTTTGCGGTTTTGGCAGGACATTGATAAGTCAGTCAAGTCAGGGAGTCAGTGAGTGAGTCAGTGAGTGACTTTTCTCTTATATATATATAGATTAATATTATTCAAATAATAATTTAATTGAATATTTTCAGCCGAATTTTAGTCTCTAAAATCAGGGTGCGCATTATATTCAAGTGAATAAAGGTATATTAAATGCAGATAGCTGGGAGATGCATTATAGCTTAGTTATAATTTCTTGGCACTCTCTCTTATATTCAATGGGGCTTGCTCCCAGGAAAATGAAGTGTGCAGCCCCATTGGCTAGGAAAGTGTCTCAGTTTGTCCTGCTGATTTACTGTTTCACTTGCTTCCAATTTCTGATGTGGTTTGTGGACATCATTACAGTTCAGCATGGTCCTCAGCTCCCCTCTTTGACTGCATAATAGTAATACTGGACGGAGATGATCTGCAACAGCCTCATACAGTTCAAAGCGCCGTAATCACTAATCAATGCGTTAATCTATTAAAGAGGCAAACAGTAACTTTTCAATCTTAGTGCAAATCAGTCATTCTGAAACTGATCTCTTCATTCTGCTTGTGCCAAATTCTAGTCACCCGTGCCCTTGGAAATGAGGGATTTGAATTGCCAATTGCTAATAGCTCTGAAAGTAATACATTAAAAGTCCATGTTTAAACATTGTTAGAGCAATGAAGCCATTAATTGGCCCTGGATGCACATTAGTTGTGTGATTCACAAACCCAGCACACCTCAACTACTACCTTCGCAATTTTTGTTTAGCATGTTGATGTCCTGGTCTGTTATATCTTGGGGTACTATAATATTCTATCCTCTTACAGTTAATACAGACCTTATTATTTTTAGTTCAACTGGGCTCTAGGTTGATACTTCATAAATAACTACAGTAAAGCCTTAGATTTTGAGTCTAACTTGGATAGAGAGTGGTCCACAACACAAACATTTCCAATAAATTTTAACTGGATAAACAAGCGATGTCTTGATAAATGAGCAAAAAAATAGTCGCAGCTGGGATACAGCCAGTTTTGGTGCTCTGCCAGCACCTGCTCAGCCTCTGGTCGAAAGCTGGTGATCTACAGCCAGAGAATCCTTGTGAAGTGCTTAGTGGTGGGGAGGTAAGACGATATGCGGGGAAGCAGGGATGGAGCATACAGGGGTAGGGTTGGAAGAGGGTAGGGAAGAGGTGTCATGAGAGCCAAACGGGAAGAGGCAGGACTGGCAGAGCTCAGCTCCTGCTTTGTCCTCCTCTTCCTTTTCCTGTTCAGGGCTGCTGCCAAAGGCTGCAATCCTAAAGACACTTTCCTGAGATTAAGACCCATTTAACACAATGGGGCTTACTTTTTAGTAGACACGGTTAGGACTGCACCCTTTATTTACAACAGTGAGTTACACTGTATGACAATAATAATAAGACAATCCCCCAAATCCAGAGTAACTCCGGGAGCACATAAGAGACTTTACGTGCACCCGTAGTTACTGCACCACCTACTGAAAACCTATGAGAAATTCATATTGGAATCCAGAGTAAGTTGTTCTTACACTGGAGCAAGGACTCCCCGCAGTTACTCTGGATTTTGCCCAATGAGTTTATGCTATGGTTTTTACCTAATTTTACCTTTATAGAAGAATGGGTTTATGTTGCATTTTATTACAACACAGTGAACTGTTAAACTAAATACTGGCCTATGCTTATAATAAAAAAAACCATATTTACTCAAATCTAATGCGCATCAAATATAATGCGTACCCTGATTTTGGAGACATTGAGCACAATCCTAATAATTTCTACTCAAAAGTAAGCCCCATTGTCTACAAAGGGCCTTACTCCCAGGAAAGTGTCTTTAGGATGGCAGCCTAAATTTGGCCGGAAAAGGTGGGTGTTAGATTTGAATAAATATGACTAAATATGGTATTTCTTTTCTATTGCCACAAACCTTCAGCCATTCATCATCATCATTTGACTTCCCACAATTCTGGGAATTATGGGACAAACCCTCCAGATTTGGCCAGTGCAAGCCATGGACTGTCGGAGCTTGTGATTTATTCATTTGAACCTGCTAGATGCTGCTGACGGGTTAACACAGATCAAGCTCCCATGGGGTTAATCTATTACAAATTACCAGGCCTTTTCAAAGAGAGGTTTAACCCCAGACTCAGCTGTGTTAGTCCGTCAGCAATACAAGTTCATTAAGCCAGAAAGTAATATTTCTTCCCTACATTATGTCCGGAACAAGCACTGTTAAATTCAATGAAGCAAAGGAATCCAATTTTTTTCAGGAATACATACATACTGGTGTTCCACTGTTATTAGCGTTATTAATAATGCTAATAATTAGTATTATTTTCTCTGTCCTACTTGCAGAGGATGGGACTTGTCGAACCAGGTACTTGTTGCAGAAAAGTATGTGCATAACTACCAGTGGTATGGCTAGAGGGGGTACAAAGCACTAAGTTTTGCAGGGAGTCTCTTTGCAGTGTGCAAGCAGCCACTTCCCATCTCCTTTGGAGCCATTTCAGGCCTTGAGTAAAACCAGCCATCTTGGGTATATTTCCTTTAGGAAGAAAGGAGGGATATAATTTGAATGAATGAATGAATTGGGCAGAAGCGTCTTAAGTCACCCCCAGGTCAGATAAAGACTGAGGGCAAAATCCAGAGTAACTATCGGGAGTCCTTGCTCCGGTGTAAGAACAATTTACTCTGGACTGCAATATGAATTTCTCATAGGTTTTCACTAGGTGGTGCAGTAACTATGGGTGCACGTAATGTCTCTTATGTGCTCATGTAGTTACTCTGGATTTGGCTGTTATACAAGGGATTAGGCTGGCCGAACTGCAGAGTAGGATTGCAGCCTTTGTACTTTGCACCCCTCTAGCTACACCACTGAATTGTGGCACTTTCCCAAAGCTACAATAATAAGCATAAAATAAAATAACATGGGGGATGTGAGGAGGAAAACCACACTAAGCTAAATAAATAAGAGCTGTTATAGAAACATGTGACCACTGTGAAAGCCTAATGAAGTTTAGTCAGCAATAAGCCCTCCTGAGTTTAATGTGTCTGACCACACAGAAAGTGTGCATAGGCATTCAGTGTCACATAGTCTGCAGTCTGACTCCAGCAACCACTGGTTCTATGGTGGTGCTCATTGAACCATCACCACGATTTGAAACAGCTTCCATCTTGATCCAAAGGTGGGTTACTTTACAGGTCTTAGGTAGACACACAGCTCACATTTATAGTGGTTAGATGCTTCCTAGAAGCCCACAAGCATGTGGGTCTAGTGCTCACTCTTCTATGCTGTGCCCCCCACTCAGCGACTGGTCTTCAATATCTTCTGACCATACAAGTACCACAGGATCATTTGGGTTGACAGAACTATCCTCCCTAATATAATCTCATCCCCATTAAGTCCACTAAAGAACCAAATTCTATCCAAATGGCTGCAAATGGAGTGCTCTGCTCACCATTGGCAGCCCAGAGTAAGTTATTTCTCCATACTTTATCTGGATAAAGACATGCCTCCTCTTCTTTGAATCTTTATTTTTGGCTTTAGTGGTGAAAACCATGCAATTAAAAAAGATTGTTGTTGACATTGGAGTAAGTAAGATATCTAAATGTTGAGATTTTTTTGTTTGTATGCTACTGAGTTGTTTAACTTTCTCATGCTATATAATCATATATCAAATCTTGCCATATACCCATAATCCAAAATCTCATATATGAAAATTTTCATGGGCCACACAACCAAATGTTCTACAGTATGAGTCCTGTGGCTTTTAACCACAAGAAATTCATCTCACATGTAGAACTCTTATTTTGGCCGAAATCACTTGAATATACATTTTTTAAGCCATGAAAATAATCGGTTGAGACCGAAACTGTTAATAAGGCTCATAATATTAGAACACCAGGATGCATGTTATTGCCTGATATAACCATTTGAACCCACAGTTCAAATTGAGGTACCTTCCAAGAAAGAGAGGGATCGTAGGAGACATGGCATCTAAAGTTTGCATCGTAATGAAGCCAAGCCTGGCCCCCAAAATCCCTCAGGGTCTGATGGACAATATCTAAATACTTAATAAGGGCCGCAGCCTCTTGGGGTAGAGTTGAACCATGACTGTCATGTAAATTGTATAACCAGTTGGTCCAGTTATGGTCAATTTTGCATTTTCTTGCTGTTTCTTGATCTCTGACTATATCACCCTCTTTGGGAACAAGCTCTGGCTCTGTGAGAAGCAAAATAAATAAGCCCATGTAATGCCGTCTCCAAATCTTTTCTCGCACAGAAAGAGCAGGGTGCCCACACAATGGCAGGGCCACATCGCCATTAGGGCACTTTGGTGCTTCAACAAGATCAACTGAAGATAAGGGCTTGAACATCGAGTTGACCTCATCATAATTGGAAGGGAACCCACTACATTCGTCCTCAGTGCCACACCAATATGAGTAAGAAGGCTGAGGCACATCAGCTTTCTTAAAATGATCCTGTGTCCTTGAGGTCCAGCCAGAACCACACCAGCAGCTGTCCAACACCAACTACAACTATAACTACCAACACCAACTACATTATATAGCTACAGTTTATAGCAAAAGATGCTTCTTTCATGGCCTTTAAAGACAAATGCATACCTTAAAAGGAGGAGCAGATCCAAGCAGTGCTGCCCAAGAGGGGGGCAAGGATCTAGCCCAAGTGTCAGTTCCTGACTCCACTTCACCTCCTGGTCCTAGTCAATCAATTAACAGTATTTATATTTCATTTTCTCTGTAAACCACTTAGGGCGCAATCCAGAGTAACTACGGGGAGTCCTTGCTCTGGTATAAGAACAATTTGCTCTGGATTGCAATATGAATTTCCCATAGGTTTTCATTAGGTGGTGCAGTAACTACGGGTGCACGTAATGTCTCTTACGTGCTCCCGTAGTTACTCTGGATTGTAGGGTTTGTGAACTTTTTGTTGAAAAGTAGTATATAAATTCTGTTGATTGATTGATTGATTGATTGATTGATTATGTACTGGCCACAAACAAGCCCAACCTCAGCACACTGCTAACCTTCCCCCACCTCAGAATAAATCGATGGTGCTTCCCCCCAATCAACTTTTGGGTGGACTTTACATATAAAATCATAAACAATACAGTCATCCACACAATTGTGTATACAAAATATGTATGCACATGCAACATAATGTGCAAATAACTGTACACTAAATGTTTATTTTCAGGGCTCTCGGAGAAGAATAAATTATTATTATACCTATTTATGGCTGTGGTGCTCAAACTTGCACACCAGTGTCAGTCCTCTTAGCACTGAAGAGTGTTATTCTGTTTCAAGCTAAGAACCGGCTAACAAAAATCACAGACCTGCTATTGCTTTGCCATAGTCCCATGAACTTTTGGACTAGTAGTCTAAAATGAATATATTCCCCACTTTTTTCTTACACTCCTGAGTATTTCAAGCTTATTATAAATCCACTGGGCTGTGGGTGGCGCAAGCAGTAAAGACGCTGTGCCTGTTAACCAGCAGGCCAGGGTTCGATTCCTGGGTCGGCCCCACAAGACAGGGTGAGCTCCTGTCCTTAGCCCAGCTCTGTGACGCCAGCTGGATCCAATCATATTGGCTCTGCCTTTCCATTGGACTAATTCAGTGGATGGAGAGGGGGGATTTGCTGCTTGTGTAACAGCCTATCCTCCATAACAATCTAACCCAGGTTTTCATGCTTCATATGCAGCATATGCAGCGCCAAGCACGATACCATAATCTTTCAAGACTGACGGAGGCCTGCTTTTTTTTAATAAATCCACTGGTGCATTAAAAAAATTATTAAAAGAATGGGTTGTGGCTGTCTTCCATTTCTTTTTCCTCCATGCTACGTGTGTTAATTTTATCCTCTTTCTGTCACAACTCATGGTAGACATTTCCCCAGAGTTACCCTGTGCGCATTAGAGATTGACCTTAAAAAACTCCACAGAGAGATGCAAGGAGATAGAATCCATCAAGACAGATTTACAATCAGCCTCAATGTGAGTTTCACAATTATTTCAAAAAGTACAAGAGGAAACGTTTATGGAAGGTGTGTTTGGGCAATGTGTGGTTGTTGGTGTTATTCTGTGGCTGTTAATCACTGATGAGAGAGCATGAAATTGCAATGCTTGGTAACAGTGGTATTGCTTCCAGTTAATTCTATAATTGTGGAAGCCAGCTTATATGTGTGCACATATTAGTTTGATCGTGTATACAGGCACAATTTAGGACAATGGATCTCAATGTTTTTTTAGAATAATAATCTATTGGGATACACTGGAAGTGATGTCATTAGCCAGGCAGTGATGTCATGGCTGAAAGTGACATCATCAAGCAGGCAAATTGGTAACAATCCTAATCTGCAATCCTATCCATACATACCCAGGCAGGGTAACTGCATGTCATAATGGGAAAAGAGGACATGGCCCCACCCAAAAATGTAGGACACCCAGGAAAAATGTAGGACATGACACAATAAAAGCTAAAATGGACATATTGCTTTCAGGTGGTAAATTTAAACTTATTAAATTTAAAACCATTTCATATAATTTATTATATGTTATTTATTTATTACAAGATACGAGTAATTATATGCTCACAAGAAAAAGGAGGACCGTGAAGATTTTTTTTCAGAACACAAATCTAAAAAGAGGACCTGAACTGGAAAAAGAGAACATGTGGTCACCCTATTTTTATGCACGTTTACTGGATGCAAGGGATGGTATAGATGGGGAAGCATTCAAAGCATTCAACTGCAAGCAGAAATGGAGCAGTCCACATTCCTACTACTTCATTCTATGGGTGCAATCCAGAGTAACTACGGGGAGTCCTTGCTCCGGTGTAAGAACAATTTGCTCTGGATTGCAGTATGAATTTCCCATAGGTTTTCATTAGGTGGTACAGTAACTATGGGTGCCCGTAAAGTCTCTTACATGCTCCCATAGTTAATCTGAATTGTAGGGTATGTATCACTGGGTCAAGGCCCCTCATTTTCTTAACACATCCTCCAACTTTATAACTCCCACCAAATTTTACAGAGAAATTGTTTTGTTTAAAAAAATGGCTATAACTGAAAAAAATGTTCCACCTTTAAACCCATGAGTAATAGGCTTTGTTAGGAAACCATTTTGCTACTTTTACGACCTTTGCCTTTTTGACAAGGAGGGATATGGAATGATTAAGAATGATGGGAACTATTTGCTGAGTTGCTCCTTGCAGGAAATTTGGAGGGGAGATGAACTGCCCACTTTCTGCCAGATCACATCACTGGAATGTAGAGCAAGTGACATGCAAACAACCCACCAAGCATGGGCTCCATTCATTTCGATGAGGCTTGTGTTATACTGGATTTTTGTAGCATCTCTAAAATGCCATTTTCAAAGATGATTTAATGTTGATGATGATGATGATGATGATGACAACGATGATGATGATGATGGACAGCCCACTTTTGATTTAGCCAAAGACCTGGGATATTCACAGGTATATAAAATGCATGGTATTCCAAGTGTTGTTAAATCTATCCTGCCTTTAAGATGGCTTACAACCTAACAAAAATAAACATTAAACTACATTAAAATCAAACATTCCTATTTTAAAAAATACAGAAATTCTAGAGAACATACAAAAGGTGTAAGAAATAATTTTTTTAAAAAACTTATAAAATGTCTGGGGAAAGAGCAGTTCTTCAATGAAACAGTAGCAAGAAGCCAGTACTGATAAGATTCCATCCCTTGTACCACCAATACTGCTGATGTCCTGCCTCTTCTGGTCCCACTACTCAGATGCTCCAAGGGGAGGCAGAATTTTTGCACTCCTACTGGCCAGCATCTTATCAAATTGTTGGCAAGCCTGCCTGACGCAGAAGTGGCTCCTCCAGCCAAAATAATATTGGGCAGTGGAAGTGGAACTTTGTAAGGAGGATCAGCTTTGTGTACCATTAAACAGCAGCTCATGTGTCACAAGTGGCAAATGTACCACCAGATGAGAAGCACTAGTCTCCAAACCCCGTTTCAGAGGTCAGATGCAGTCCTCAGCAAGACTCAGTATGGCCCCCGGCAAGTAATCCAGCCCTTAGGCATGCCTTCTAATCCAATCTAATACATTCTTATATGTAGATTTATTCAAATTTGAGGTGTAAATTGGTTTTCTGAGCCCCTAGGCAGCGTCAGAAAGATAATGTGGTCCTCCTGCCAAAAAATTTGGAGACCCCTGGTCAAGAGCTATCTGTAAATACCTTCAGGAATGTGATTCTGGAATACATTTTCTTTCCTTTCCGAAGCTTGTTGGAAGAAAAATAGTGAATTGGAATGATGCACTCTATGGAAAGTTTCTAAGTGTATTTGTGGGTCCCACTTCCTCACCACATGCCCTATTGTGGCACATACAGTCCTCCTGAGATTACATTTCCAATAGAAAATTCTTCTCTAGGAGCCAGAATTCGGCAACGCTCCCCTGGTGG
The DNA here is from genome assembly GCA_030015325.1 of Cryptoblepharus egeriae. Lineage (NCBI taxonomy): Eukaryota > Metazoa > Chordata > Lepidosauria > Squamata > Scincidae > Cryptoblepharus > Cryptoblepharus egeriae. Next base: position 9,612,948 of record JAREYC010000003.1, on the reverse strand, counting down.
CAGCTGAAGGGCATCCAGCTCTCAGCGCTTCCTCAGATTGGGCTCTCATTATGCCAAGTCCTGCAGCCCTTGGCTTTGATTTGGGTTGCGAAGCAGGCATTCCCGAGTAAAATCTCATTAACCCCTGTTACCTCCCTCAGGTGATAATAGCGATGCTCTTCTTGCTGGAGCTTTCATCTGTAGATCTCAAAGAGCTGTACAAATATAATTAAGTCTTACGCAGCACTCCTGCGTGGCAGCGATAAGCGGTCTTTATTAAACCTTTTTTATGGAAGAGTAAGTGGAGGTACCAGGAGGGCAAGTGGCCCACCCAAAACCACTTTAAGGGGGAGAAATGCAGAAAGTCACAATCACAACACTGTTGTTTGCCTTCACAAGACAACACAAGATGAGTTGGAAATATGTGGCAATGCTTATTGATGTATTTCTTTCATTTTATTGGCAATATTTCTAGGTTTGCTTGGGATGCGGAAACCTTTTGCATTGGAAATAAGTTAAAATGATTTGATGGTTACACCTAAAAATTGGATCAAAATTCCAGTGTGAAGTTGTTGTAGGAGGAGGGAGAGACTTGTCAATCTGCGCAATCTGAGCATATCGGCAAAGATCCGCTTTGGCTACAACTATAAATTTTCATCTGCTTTTGAAAGGAACAGAAAAACTCTGCCTGGGGACCTTCCAAATGGAAGGAGTTAGAGAGGCAGCACAGAAAAGAACCACTCATTATGGAGGATAGTTCTGCATCCACAATTGACAACACTCACAGCAGTCTTCACTGGACGATCATAAACCCTGGGGGGTGGGGAAATTCATATGGGAGAGGGGAATTTTTTGAGATCCCAAACCATAGCAGTTCTATGTTACCAGAATTTTTGTCTGTGTACGTGCATGTTCATGCACGCATCTGCGTGTGTGCCATCTTTCTGTATGTATTCAGTGCTACAAAACCACAAATCCGAGCTTCCCGTATTCCACATCCATGTGGAAACCAGTAATGATCCCCAATGACTGTGTGTACAGTGGGGCAGAGTGCATGCTAAGAATGCATATAATACAGTGATTTTCAACCAGTGTGCCATGGCACACTGGAGTGCCACTGATAGGCCTCAGGTGCGCCACGGGAATTTGGGGAGGGGCATTAATTAAAAGGAAAATTGGGGGATGGTGTTCCTTGATAATTTCAGTGCCTTGTTAGTGTGCGCTGAGATTTTTTTAAAAGGTGGAAAATCACTGATATATTGTGAAGAAGCAATATATTTCCTACATAAACACAATGGTTTGGGAAGTATCAGAATTTAAAATAATTATTACTTTTTTAAAAAACATTTGTGCCACAATAACAGCCCAGTTGCTTCCCTGCAATTTCTATTCACTGAGGCTGCAATCCTAAAGACATTCTGCTTGGAGTAAGACCCATTGAACACCATGAGGCTTACTTTTGAGTAGGCATGGTTAGGATTGTGTTCAAATTTTCTGACAGCGGCACGGCTACAAATGTAATGCTAATTGTGCATCATATCTAACTTGGTCTTCACTGGATGACCTTGGGCCAGTCACTAGCTCATAGCCCAACAGACCTTGCAGGGCTGTTGTGAGAACACCAGAAAAATTTGAGCAGAATCCAAGTACATCAATCCTCCTTAAAGGAACTGGGGAATATAAATGCAATACACAAGGTCTGCAGTGCATTTATTTGATTTGTGCATTTATTCATTCCCCCAAAAATGTCAGATGAATTTGGAAGTCGAGCAACAAACAGGAGCTGATAGGAAGTGGGTCTTGATGAAGTGTTGCTAAGTTTAATCATTTGTCTCCAAGAGCCTCCAAATTTCACTCAACATCACCAGGGATTGGCTCAGCGAGAATTTTTCATAGAGTAAATTCCAAGCAGATCCAGCCATTCCCTGAATAGATCTATTGCTTTCTAAGAATACAGAGCGGCATGTGTCTGCCAGGCAGCTTGCCGAGAAATTTTTTCCAGTGAAGTATCCGACCAGGCAGTTTAATTTTCACTGCACTCCATTTTTCAAGCCGTTGCAGGATGGGTGAGCTGCTGGAGAGAGACGCCCAGATGAAAAGTGGGAAGCAAGCAGGAGGCCAAGAGTGTGCTCTCATTCATGAATCAAAAGAGGCTTGTAGTCACCCCAGGGACGGCTGGATGCTGGGATTGTGGCTTCCATCTCTTCCAAGGAGGCTACTTATAAAAAAAGCAGGCCTCCATCAGTCTTGGAAGACTATGGTATCGTGCTGGGTGCTGCATATGCTGCATGCAAAGCACGAAAGCCTGGGTTAGATTGTTATGGAGAATAGGCTGTTATTCAAGCAGCAAATCCCCCCTCTCCACGCCACTGAATTAGTCCAATGGAAAGGCAGAGCCAATACGATTGGATTCAGCTGGTGTCGCAGAGCTGGACTAAGGGCAGGAGCTCACCCTGTCTTGTGGGGCTGATCCGGGTCTCGAACCCTGGCCTGCTGGTTAACAAGCACAGTGTCTTAGCCACTTGTGCCACCCACAGCCCTTAGGCTACTAATAGAGGCCAGCCAAACACAACCAAAGCTTCAGAGCAAATCTATATGGCACTGTGACCACCTCGCTAAGATCACATACTGAGAGCTAAACCAACTTCTTTCAACATAAAAGCCTTAATATAATGTAAGGGTGTCCACATCTTACACATATAAGGGTGTCCACATCTTCTGGCCATCATGTCAATCAAGCAGGCAGAGGAGATGCAACTGTCAACAGTCTGACTGTTAACGGATTGCAGACCAGGCTGAGAAGAGGAGAGCTGTTGCGGAGAGAGGTGGCAAAAGGACAGTTGAGGAGGCAACTGACAAGAAATGTGGCAAAAGGACAAAATGGTCTCTGCTGTTTGGGCTCCACATTGCAGAGCAGTGGCATAGCATCCGTAAAGCACAAGGTGGCTTGTATGATGGGCCGCTTGAAGGTCCTCAGACCGTGTCTACAACTTGCCAGGCTGTACTAGCCAACCCAATGCTGCTGACTGTCTAAGCAAGCTACAAGGGCCAATTAAACATGAAAAGTCCTGTGAAATGTTGGGCGTCAAAATACGATGTAAACATGTAATGAATAATATATGTGTATGTTCTGTATGTCCCTGTACTCCATGCAAATATGTATGTAATGTCCATATGCAAGCTATGTATGTATACAGTATGTTAATGTATATATATGGCGATCAAATTTGGAGGAGATTGCCAGGCTAGAAATTAGATCTCCATACTTTCTGTTTGCCACCAAGGACATTCAAGCTGCTAACTAGACGCACCTGTGCTGTGCTACATGTCCTGCAGCAATCCAGTAACTACCACCACCTGTGTCAGTGAAGGACAATTGGTGGATGGACACTATGCTCCCCATAAATAAGCTGCTGTCTGTGCCTACCTTGTGGGTTTGTTGGAGTGGTGGTGTACCTTGAAGTGCTACTGGATTAACTACTGATATTGCTAACTTTTGGACTCGACTTACTGACGTAGCTTTTGGATACTGATTTGGACTCTGACTTATATGTATTTGACCTCGGACCATTGTGACCAATGTTCAAACCTCAAAAGGAGGACAAGGTCCTAGATTCCTCTCAGCCTATCCTTTCTGACAGACAGTGGCATGTTTGCCTACTCATGTGTAAAGCCTGTTGGGCACTTTCACTTTCCCATGGAGCTCAATGCATACTTTTTATTTTTAGTTTTATGGCCATAACTTTTGATAGGAAGGAGATATTGCAAAACTGATTGTTGCATTGGATTCTGCTCTTCAATACAAATCCAACAGCATATGACATGATGGGGTAACATACCATTGCAAAGTTCTGAAATGGAGGAAAATGAAGCCCTTTTGGAGGAGATGCGGACAGGAGGCTAAAAAAGAGGACAAATCTGGAAATTTTCAGTCATATGTTCACCATGCCTCTGGTTGTGTACCTGGCTTTGCTCAACCCTCTCAATACAATTTGCTTGATCTCACAGTGCCTTGTGTTTGTTTTCAGCTCACTCAACTGTGCTACTGTTTGCTATTTAGGCAGTGGGTACTCTCTTGTGCCAGTGTTGGGGTTCAACTTAACTGGCACACCCATCAATCCCAGCTGGGTCTTTCTGCTTGGATGAGAACTAAGAGCACAGGCACCCTAGTGACTGGGGTGCACATATCCCCTCTGCCCATAGCTGGGTAGCTCTGCCCAGCTAGATGCTCCAGCACTTGGAGTGTGCACATGCTCTTCACTCCAGCCCAGACATTCTGCCAGGCTGGGAGTGAAGAGGGCAGTCATCTCAGCAGCTTAAGGTACCTACCCTCTTTGGATTCAGCCTGGCAGAACTACTGGGCTGGACCCAAACAATGCAGGCTCCACAGTGGCTGGAGCATGCATGTGCTCTCTGAAGCCAGTCAGGTAGTAGTGCCTGATTGACTTGGGATGCACTCCATCAGCTTGTCCAATGGGGAAGCCTTTGGGCAAGCACATGGGATGCACATGGGAAGCCTTTGGGATGCACATGGGCTTGGTGTGCCATGCGCTCTGAAAGCCCTGGCTATGCCTCTCTTACAGAGTAACAGGAAACTCAATCAATGCCTATATGTATATAGCAGTGTTTCCCAAACTGTGGACAAGGACCCTCTAAATGGGTCATGAACCAATTTCAAGTGAGTTGTATGGCACCCAGCAGAGCTACCATTGAAAATATGAAGATGAGAAGCTGGAAAGGAAAGTGGTTTCATTGATGGAGAGATATTGCACTGGCATCCAAATCAGTGGTGGGCTCCAGCAGGTTCACACCTACTGTATAGAACCGGTTGTTTACGAAAGATAGGACATATAAAGTTTAAATATAGCCATTTAAAAGTGGCTGCCAGATGGGCATAGAACCGGTTGTTACTTTCTTTGAATCCCATCACTGGTCCAAATGAAAGCTAAATCTCACATTCCCCAATCATCAAAGTCTCAGAAGTGCGCACTCAACAGTGCTTAAAGTAGGCAAACGGTACCTTTGGTCTTTTAAACCTTCAAACGCCAGGATTTGTGGGTCTCAAGCACAGTATGGAACCCAAACCCATCTACCCCATGTTAAGCCATAGCTCAAAGGCAGAAGACATGATTAGTGTATAGAAGGTTCCAAATTGAGCCTCCCATTAAAGGAAAGCAACTGTCCCCGTAAAACCTCTGAATCCTCCATTGTATCCACTCCCCAAGGAAGGGACGCCCATCCCAAATTCTGCTTCAGCAATCCAGAGCCGCCATCTGTTTCGATCCAGCTCTGCAGAAGTCGCAGTTGCTATGGAGATTTAAGGCAGTCACAAATTCTCTCCCCGGTGCCAAGATCCGGGCCTGAAAACTGTTTCTTGCCATTGCAAGCAACACTCGACGCAGGAGCCACAAACCTTCCCGTAAATAACATCCACAGAAAGCCAGCAATGGCTGGATAGGAGGCAGCATTTGGCATTATAATTGCTCCCCATTGGTGTTTGACACATCACAATAATTCATACCCAGCATCAGGCTTGACTACCATCCAGATTACAGTTTTGCAATTCTGCTGCCACTGCTATTTTTAAGTGCATTCTCTTGAGACGTTGGTATTATGCTGAAGCCAAGTTCTGTAGCAGTAATGCAATCCTTGTGAGTTATATGGCACGGCTACAAATGTAATGCTGAATGCAGCACGGCGGGGATCCATAGGGTGTTACTCCACAGCCATGCTTCACAAAAACCTGAACTGATCCTTCTCCCTAGCAGGAAAGAGTGCTTTGCAGTGGAGAAGCGTACAGAGATAAGGGAGTGCTTAACCCTTTCCCTGCTAGTTGAAACTCTCTCATTGCTACGTTTACTGTGCATGATTCCTAGACCCACATTTGCAAAGTTCAGAGGGGGATGTGGTTTTCAGCTGCTGAAAAATTAAATCACGTTTTCTCAAACTGGGTCATGACCCAATTTCTGGGGATGCTGTAGAGCCTCCAATGATAGTATGGGGACTGAGAGATCAGACACCTAATTGCCCACAGCCCTGAAGCTAGTAAAAAATCAGATAACTGCCCTGCAAAGAGCTGAGCTCCTGCAGTTTACAAGCTTGTGTAAATATAAGGAGTTAAATATTTAAGCGTTTCTTTTTTCTAGTGTGTTTTCCCCCAAATCCATCAATGATATGTAGGAGAAGCAGGTGAAGGCTGGGTTGCATAGCTAAGGGCACAATCCTGAGTGTTCCTAGAACCAGCATTGGCCTGGGAGGGTCACAAATGTGCCATAAAACATGTTTACACCTCCTCAGGAGCAAGCTGCTCTGTTGTTCAGAGGCCAAATCTGGTGGCAAACATGGAAGCCAGCTGATGCGAGGTAGAGTTGGGCAGGAAGCATTCTGGGCAGATGTGGCTGGGTTCCAGCAGATATGGATGCAGTGTCAGGCACTCGGCTCTTGCTGCCTTCAGTAGCACAGCAGCCCCAAACTTGTGCTGGATGCAGTGCAAATCCAACCTGTCTGCCTGCTGCAGTGCAAGTTAGGATTGCACCATAAGCATTTTTTAATTAGAGAGAAAGAGAGAAAGAAAGAAAGAAAGAAAGAAAGAAAGAAAGAAAGAAAGAAAGAAAGAAAGAAAGAAAGAAAGAAAAGCAACTCAACAATGGAAAACTGCTCAAATGTTTAATGGACAAGATCCATTTGCTTCCCTTCCCTGCTTTTATTGTTTAAATAACCTTGACTAGTAGCTTGTCTACCTAGAGGTAAGTCCCATTGTGTTCAATAGTATTTACTGCCAGGAAAGTGTGGTTAGGATTGCAGCCTAGGTTTCAGGTATAGGATCTCCATTGCTCCCCAAGGGATGTTGCTTTCCACTGTCTGAGCTCTTACTGTTCTTTTCCTATGATTCCGCCTGTGTTTCCATTTCATCCCATTATTGCTAGCCTCCCCCCTGACATCATCTCCTCCAATCTAGTGAAATAATTATTTTATCCCCTTGAAGTTTGCGCCTTCCAGAGCCTTTTTCAATGCATTGTTGTGAACTTCTGGCCAAACTTCATGCATTCAGTTCTTTGGCTTTTTCCAAAAGGCGATTCCCCGTTTTGCCAATAAAAGGAGGAATGTGTCACACGTAAAACAAGAAGGGTTATTCTTCTGCTTCACTTGGCATTGGTTGAAGGCCTCAGCCACAGTGCTGGAGTGTGTCTTTGCTGCTGTTCTTTTTGGAAAACTGCTGGAAAAAGGGAGACAACTCAGAAGAGCGCAAGAAAAATTAGTTTGTTTAAGGAACTGGAGCTGTGCAAGCACAAAGGCAAATAGAGGGGATTATACTATCGTGCTACCTTGCTTTACAGGCATAATTCGTGCCAGAAGCATGCTTGTAATCCAAAATGCTTGCATATCAAAGCAAATTTTACCATTAAAAATAATGGAAACTCCGAAAATTTGTTCCATATTCATATTGTAATATAATACAAAATAATGAAGAAAATACAAAATATGAAGAAAAATAAAAGAAATTAACTTGCACTTAGAGCACAATCCTAACCATGTCTACTCAAAAGTAAGACCCATTGTGTTCAATGGGTCTTAACCCCAGGAAAGTGTCTTTAGATTTGCAGCCTTACCCTACAATCCAGAGTAACTACGGGAGCACGTAAGAGACATTACATGTACCCGTAGTTACTGCACCACCTAGAGAAAACCTATGGGAAATTCATATTGCAATCCAGAGCAAACTGTTCTTACACCGGAGCAAGGACTCCCTGTAGTTACTCTGGATTGTGCCCTTAGTCTCACAGGTCTCTGAGGTTGCGATCTGTCCCTTTACACAAGAGTGAGTGCCACTGATTATAATAGGACTTACTTTAGAATAGACATGCAAGACTAGATCTCTCAGGCTCCTTTTCATTGCCCCCCTTACATAGGAGTGAGCCATTGACTGTAACAGCCTTACTTTAGAGGAGACATGCGTTGGCTGGTCTCTCCGGTGATGCTGAACAGGTACTGGCAGAGTTCCAAAACCGATCGTATCCTGGCTGGGACTATATTTGGTTTTGCTTTGTTTATCAAGTCATCACTTGTATATCAAGTCATAATTTATTAGAACTGTTTGCTTGTCTTGAAAATGCTCTCAATCCAAGTAACTCTCAATCCAATGTTTTACTGTTAATGTCTGAAAACTCATGGAGTCACATAGTGCTAAAACAAAGGATTCAGATAGACCAACCTACTAGCATAGCATAATGGTAAGCAATCTAAAGACACGCTCCTGGGACTGAGACTCATTGAACACAATGGGGCTTACTTTTGAGTAGATATGGTTAGGATTGTACTCTATGACTATATCCCAACAAGCCAAAACCAACTTTGAAAATCTTTATTTTTCCTGTGTTTTTTTCTTCCCCATCACTTATTTCTATTTTGAAACTTTCAGCGCTTTATTTAAAAATCTCACAAGGCTCATTTCATTACAAACCTTTGGAATGGGTTGCAAAAGTTTTAAAACAAACATTAAAAATTGGACCCAGAATTTCTTTTCAAAATCCTAATAAATATTAGAGTGCTAACCTAGCATTATACTGATTTAGCATAGTATTATAATTAGGAATATAATTCATATTGCTGGTAATTTGCTGGTATTCTGCTGGCTTCTGGTGGTATTCTTTGACATCTTTTTTGGATTGTGAGCCCTTTTGGGATAGAGAGCCATACAGTTACTGTATTTAATTTTCTCTGTAAACTGGTTTGTGAACTTTTTGTTGAAAACAGTATATAAATACTATTGATTGATTGATTGATTGATATTTCTCTTCTGAATTAAATTTGTAATGCAAAACGATGTAGACCCTGAAATATTTTGTTCTTCCTGTTTCTTATTATTTGATGGATTTATTCTTTCTTATTTATTCTTTCTTGTTATTAGATTAATGTTTTAAGCAAATTGATAAGCTCCCCTCAGTAGTTAATATAAGCATATACAAAACTAGTTGGCAACTACACTAAGCCTGGCCAGAAGCCCCTTGGCATTCTCATGCTTCAGCGTAGCCAATGTTTGCTACAGTTCTTGCGTCCAAGGGATTCCACCCACAGAGAAGATGCCTTGGCCGAGCTCCAGGGTTTCCAGCCCCAGTTGGCATCCGAACAAGCAACATAAACTGTGGAGTTCCCAAAACTGGAAACAGGTTTGAAGAAAGCAAAGGGCCAAAGGAGTAATTCCACAGTTCTTCTTGAAGGAATGCAGCCTTACATTAAATCTGCAAGCATTTGTATCTGAATCTAATAGTTTACGGAAGAAATAATAAGCATTATTTGTATTTTAGGGAATGCATGCATTCCCACCCCCCTTAGTTAGAGGTACTCTCTTCTGTCTCTAACCACTAGATAGCCCACTTGTAAGATGGAACTTGCAGTTAGGAGAAGCATTGCCCAATTATTTGGAAACAGCTTCATGGTTGATCAAATAGATTTTAATTAATTAAACTACAGCCCATCTTCAAATAATTTTTAATTACCGTATTCCCCAGCTTATTACACACACCGGACCATAAGACGCACCTAGATTTAAAGGAGGAAAACAAAGAAAAAAATGTGTTCCTCCTTTAAACCTATCACATCCCTGGCCGGTGTGCCCAGGTCTGGTGCAGCCATAGCACTGCCCCCTCCAGCCTGCCGAAGGGAGCAATCCAGAGTAACTATGGGGAGTCCTTGCTCCGGTGTAAGAACAATTTGCTCTGGATTGCAATATGAATTTCCCATAGGTTTTCACTAGGAGTTGCAGTAACTACGGGTGCACGTAATGTCTCTTACGTGCTCCCATAGTTACTCTGGATTGTAGGGGAAGTCTCTCAGAGGCTTGGGCGAGCTGGAGGAGGCGGTGCTCTGGCCACGCGAGGCTTGGGAGGGTCTTGCACAGCCAGAGCACTGCCTCCTCCAGTGCGCCCAAGTGGGAGACCCTCCCAGGCCAGAGCGCTGCCTCTTTCAGCCTGGGAAGGCTGAGAGAGGCAACGCTCCAGCCGTGGGAGGGCCTCCCAAGCCTTGCGCGCCCATAGTGCCACCCCCTGCAGCCCACCCAAGACTTTGCGAGGCTTGGATGGACTGGAGGAGGTGGCGCCATGGCTGCACCAGACTCAGGCAGGGGGAAGCCAAAATTTTGGCTTATAAGACGCACTGCAGTGTTTATCCCCCTTTAGGTGTATAAAAAGTGCATGTTATAAGCTGAAAAATACGGTAATTAACCTACAGCCCAGATCTATCTATCTATCTATCTATCTATCTATCTATCTATCTATCTATCTATCTATCTATCTATCTATCTATCTATCTATCTATCTATCTTCACAGCATCCAGTGAGCCAACAGAGGCTGTGCTCATTTAACAGACAAGGAAATTAGAAGGCAAACTGAAGGTAAGTACTAATATATTTTTACTTTGGGCTGCCTAAGGTCTTCATGGACATATTAGAGCTCCAGGTGAAGACCTTTTTGAAATCCCTGTTTCACCCTGATTTAGGAATGTTTATTTAGGAATATTATTTTAATCAAAAACCATGTAATGGTTCCTAATCAAAATCTAATCCACTGAGCCAAATCAGTGGTCCATGTGGTTACTATGAACTATTCTAGAAACCATGAGAGTTCTTCTTTGCAAATCTTTCTACATCATATATAGCTTGCAAAGTAGTTTTCCATTTCCTTAGTGAGGGGTCACTCACCTAGAGCAAGTTGCGTTCAGATTTTTAAAACCAGTCAGGTTGATTGCCAAGGTTAGAAATCCTGCAGACCATCAGGCTGTCTGATTCCCATAGACTTTGGTTGGTTTTAAACGGTCCAGTTGTGTGCAGGAGAGCAGCCAAAATATTTTATATTAAGTTCACAGATTGAACTGGCAGATGTGGCGCTTTCAAATGATGTTACGGTTACATCAAGACACTGTAGGAATTTCTGATGAAACTCTCCATCTTTTAATATGGAACTTTGGCGCAGACTAGCAATTTGGAATGAAAGATCAGGCAGGTATTAGATCTCTGCAGTATTCAGAATTCCACGGAAAAGCATATGAGTGAGAAACAGTATTGGAAGCGTTGATCTGAAGCCAGGATAATGCAAAATGTTTCCAAGGCTGCAATCCTAATCTCCAGTTAGGCCAGCCTAAGCACTGGCATAAGTCTTGTGCTGACCTGGGGGTGTCACAAAAGTGCCGTCAGGCACTTCTGTGCCACTCCTGGGGAAGGTTAGGCCAGTGCACAAACATGTGCTTGCTTCTCTACATCGCGATGGGAATGGCCACCCCCCCCCCCCCCCACAAATGGTGCAGAAGAGACTTTTGTAACACAGGACTTGTGCCAGAATTTATGCCATCCTAACTGGGTTTTAGGGTTGCAGCCTGAGTCACTTATGGCTAAAAGCAACAAAAATAATGTGAGCCCTCAGTGTCCACAGGGGCTTTTTGAGGATACTAGTCTCCATAGATTTTTGAAACAAGAACTTGAGAGACTTAGAGCCCAATCCTAACCAAGTCTACTCAAAAGTAAGTCCCATTGGGTTCAATGGATCTTACTCCCAGAAACATGTCTTGAGGACTGCAGCCTAAAAGTGCCTATCTGGCAGGCTTTCTGGGTTATGAGGAGGTCATGCTTGTGAGGAGGCCTTGTGAGGGGGCCAACCTCCCTGTTCCTCAGAAGACCAGCTGGAAAAGTGTCTTCTGGATACTTTTGGGAGGTTTTATTAGTCCCAGGGAGGCCAAACTCAGCTACACCACACCTTACACCACCTCCTGAATGTGTCCCATCACAACAGCCTGGATCACCTACTGCATAGGTCAGCGCCTGCGTTGTGTTAAATCCATAGGTGCTGAACCTGTGGATAAAAAAGGCCCATAGAAGCATTATTTTCTGCAGATTCCAGGGTGGCACTTCTTCTCAGGCATTTTATTGGCCCTCCCTGATCTACTTTTACAATACATTTTTCAAGATTGGGCTCAGTTTTATCCAGGCCAACTTTCTATGGCTGAACCTTCCCATACAACCATCTTGTCTTTACTTATCTGGTTAGTGACCTATCACTGAATGACAGTTCATTTGCGTACAGCACTTATTCTTCATGGACAGGGTGACTATATGACCAGATTTTTCCGATCTGTTCTCTTTTTTAGCCTTCTGTTCTGGTGTCCTCCAAAAGGGCTTCACTGTCCTCCATTTTGTCTTCATTTTGGAACTTTGCAATGGTGTGCACAACCCCATCGTGTCATATGTCGTTGGATTTATATTGAAGAGCAGAATCCAATGCAAAAATCAGTTTTGAAATATCTCCTTCCTATCAAAGGTTATGGCCAAAAAATAAAAAATAAAAAATATGCGTTGAGTTTTATGGGAACATGACAGTGCCCAATATCGCAGCTTCACTCATGAGTTGGCAAAGGTGCCATTGTCCACCAGAAAGGACAGGTTGAGAGGAATCCAAGACCTTGTCCTCCTTTTGAGGTTTGGGCATCTGGTCACCCTGTTCATGGGTCACAACAACAACTACGAAAACCTCCCACTCCTTTTTTTTTAGTTTGCCTCACAGGAAGATTTCTCGCATCTCTCCTTTTCCACATGCACAGTGATGCGCCCATTTGGGAATTCACTGAGGTCATCAGAACAAAAAGGAGATCCCTTTTGAACATCTCACTAAATCCTTGCCTTGCAAACATTTCATTATCTTAAAAAGAGCCAGATGATAACAGCAAATTCAAACAAAACTGGATCCAGGAGTGGCTTGTGTCTGAATACACACATTGTGGGTTAATCCTATATCTGTTTCCCACCAGCCATAACAGCAACTGTACTCATGCACCTCTCGAATCGAATCCTGCCAGTATCTGTAACATTATCTTGCCACATATAAAAAAGAACACTCATTTAAAAAAATTAAGCAGGAAGATCCTCTGGATTTTTTAATCCAAGATGTGAATATTGGGCAGGTTTTTGCCAATTAAATCTTCCCTAAAGGTCCCAATACAATAAAATAATAAATGTCCCAGGGCTTCATTCTCCCATCCAGACTCTCTCTGGCCCCTATGGACCAGTAATTTTAAATTGGTGAGCCCCGGCACATTGGTGTGACATGGGAATTTGGAGCATAGTGCAGAACACTTTTAGCTTCTGGGGAAGAAGGACCGACAATTCATTACTATAGACATCTGCCCTAGAAACAGTGCTGTGGAACCTGGAAGAGTCTCCTGGAAGTGTCACCATAAGAGGCAAATACCATAGAGATCAATGTGCCACGAGAATAAATGTATTGAAAATTGTTGCTGTAGACACTCCCAGATTATTCCTTTGCTTCACCCTCTGAGCCCCCATGCTATGTCATTAAACTGTTGGTTGAAGACCCACCAGTGGTTATAACCTGATTTTTATTGGATTGCAAAACTGGCATGGCAGATTATGCTAAGTGCATCAAGGAATAAACTAGCTGCTATTTGGGGCATTTGGGGAATCTCCGGAATTGTTACCCAATCACCATTATAGCCACAACCCTCGGCATTTATAAATTTGGCAGCCGCCTCTAAGACCGTGGTTTTCAACCACAGGGCCAAGGCACACTGGTGTGCTGCAGATTGTCTGCAGTCCATGGGACTTTAGAGAAGATCATTTATTAGAATGGCAATTGTGGGATTTCTACCAGCAGCATGATGTGCCTTTTTCGTGGTCAAAAAACAGATGGTGTGCATGACAATTATAGTGTCATGTCACATGTCAGTGCGCATGTCACTGTGCAATAAGGTGAAAAAGATTGAAAAGATTGAAAATCTCTGCTCTGGGGCATCTAAAACATTTGGGAACCATGGTAATATTGGACTAAGTTGCAAATTTGCTTATCCACAGGTTTTTGTACGTATGTGAAGGGGGTCCAGAAACAGATCCCCCTGAACATCAGGGTCAACCATATCTTTTCACGCCGACAAGGTATGTACAGGATTGTGTACAGGATTGTGTTTACAGTATGTAAACACGATGTACAGGATTGTGTAGGAGATCTTGAGGTCTGAAGTCTGAAACACAGAGCTAGCCTCTGTGCTGAGCTAACTGCACAATCTAGATGCACCTATGCAGTTGTACGGTCATGGTTTGCTGGGCCTGAGGAATATCCTGGATCTTGTGTTGGACCACTGCAATCGTGCAACTTGCCATGTTGTACCAAACATGGATCTCACCCCCCGATGTTTGCCTCATACAATAGGCACGATTAAGATCCAGTTTCTGCGGTTAGACGAGAAAGAATCCCACATCTGTGACTTTCAGCCTTTTGTAGGCGTTGACAGAGCATTTGTACATGTACTTGCGCTTGTCACTACCCGACCATTCGCCACGCCGAAAGAAATCCTGCAAAATCTCTGGCGGGACCACACTGTCTCTTGGCTAAAGCTTTGGTGTTAAATGAGACATTCTGCCAGAGAGCAGGCACCGCTGCACTTTCAAAAGAGCCATTCCTTTTTTTCCAAGCACCGCTAAGCGATGGAGAGACTGGCTGAGATGATATCATCTTACAGTGCAAACAATATGGGTCTGTCTTTCCTTCATAGGCGCACTGCTGTTTCCTGTCAAATATCTCACTGTTTAGCAATCCTCATTCCAGAAAGCCTGGAAAGAACCCCAGCACTATAAGTCTGAAGCCCTCCTTAGTTTTCAGCTGGCTTTGAGTTTCCTCTGCAAAGGGGACACAACAGGAACACTTATGGTGACTCACGCTGGGCCACACCATGGGTCCCTTTGGCTCACTATTGCCTGCACTGATTGGCTTGTAACCTGTGCTGTCCCTTCCTCTAGGAATTTATCCAGTCCCTTCTTAAAGGCATTGAGGCTAGATTTCAACACCACATCCTGTGGCAGGGAGTTCCACAGACCCACTGCATTCTGGGTGAAGAAATATTTTCTCTTGTCCACACTAACCGTCCCAACATTCAATTTCAGTGGCTGTCCCGTAGTTCTGGTGCTACATAAAGGAAAAAGGGCATTTCTCTGTCCATTCTATCCATCCCTTGCATCTGTTCCAGAACCCCCATGAATACCAAAATCTGTGGATGTTGGAATGCATGGAGGCAGCACAATGCTGTGATTACCTTGGAATCACACCTGTTCCTCTGGAAGCCAAGCCAGGCCCATAGCCCACCTTCCCACTTCCTCTGAACTCCATTCTGATGCAAAGAAAAGTCACCTTCTGTTCATGGAACACCTTCTATATATGACTGGAAGTCACCTCCTGTTCATGGATGTGACTTCCAGTAATATATGGAAGGTGCTCTGAGGCATGAGGAAGCCCCCAACCCACTCCATGAGCCTACCCCAGCCTCAGAACCCCTTTAGGTCCCATGTAGAAGTTGAGCTGCAAACTGCAAGTGACTTTCATCCCATTTGAGAGGTGTATTGAGGCATAGGAAGCATCTTGAACCACCTCCCTGGTGCATCTGGAGTTGGCATCCAGTAACCCTGGAAGCCCATTGAGATGCAGACTCAGCATTCAAGGATGGTGGGATCTGCAGATGGGACCAAAGCCTTACTGTATGTGTTATTCCAATAAGCTACAGCCTCATCCTAAGTTACCAACTGACTGCATTTTTCCACATTCAGGGTAATTAAACACAGAACCAATTTAAATCCACAAGCAACCCAAGCACTGCTTGAGATGGCAATATTTTTAGGAGCATCAGGTAAAAGAGCAAGTGATTTTAAAGGTATATTTCCAGGGAATTGCCAAAAAAATGCTGGTATGAAACATCAGTGACATTACCAGAGATCCTGGGACACCTGTCTTGGTTCATATAATGTACGGTTGCCATAATTCTCTACCAACAAAATCGGGACAGGACCCTCTGTCACATTTACTAGAATGTAAACACAATCCCCCAAAATCAGGATTGTCCCTGTTTTTTGGGACATATGGTAACCCTAATGAAACAGAATTAATTGAATAGGTGCGAATGAATGAATGAATTCGCAAATGAATTCATTCATTCAGGTGCAAATGAATGAATACGACAGGTGTGACAGGTGTGAATGAATGAATGAATGAATGAATGAAGGAAGGAAGGAAGGAAGGAAGGAAGGAAGGAAGGAAGGAAGGAAGGAAGGAAGGAAGGAATGGATAGGTGGTCAATAATGGGAATCAGGTTTCAGAGTGAGAAGCATTTGTTCCCGAGTTCCAGAATCAGAAGGAATCAAGGTACCTCCTACAGAAAAACTGTGCTTTCTTCCAGAGTCACAAGCATGAGATTGAGGGGCTTGGCTGTAAGTATGGGGAGTGTTAATGAAGGGAAAAGAAACAGGCCATGACCATTACTCAGAGCCAAAGTAGCAGGATACAGTGAGAAGCAGGATGACAGGACCAGGGACAGCTCCAAAGCAGAAGACAACTTGCTCCAACCAGTTGCCAATCTTTGTATCTCAGAACAAGCCATTGAAAAGTGGTTAGTGAAAAGTGGATTGAGTTTAAACCCACAATGCCCTGGCATGCATGTACTTCTTGCAGAAAGGTATATTTGGCCAAATCCTTCCCATCCAAGAAATTTATTCTCTCAGTTTGGTTCAGTCCAACACCCTTTGAATTTTCGGCATGGCAAAGCAAATCTGGGGGGTAGGTAGGGCTGAGAGAGAATGACTGGACTAAGGTCACTTAGGAAGGTAAATGACTGAGGGGGATTTGAACCTGGATCTTCCGGGTCTCACTCCTATTCCCAAACTCCTGGCACATTTTTGAGTGTCATATAAGAGAGACTCTTCCTTTGCTTATGAAAAAAAATGTATCACAACAAATGGAACCAAGCTGAGAATGTCAAGGTGTAGATCAAGATGATGATATTGATGAAAGAAATCCAGATATACTGCTAAACTGGGCTCATACACTCCATCCTCCATCTGCAGTAACTATAAATTTCCATGCTTTCTTAATCAGTGAACCATTGTTTGTTATTTCTGTCTGAACCTGCTGAATAATTATCACATAAAATGTCATTTGCTAATGGTTTGATCCCAGTTTGATCCATGGTTTGATCCCAGTTTGAAATCCTAGTTTATGGGGAAATAAGGTTATGCACAACTCAGAATTTGTCAAGTTGAGATGCAACAACAAAATACAGTTTCTTGTAAACAGGGAATGACCACTTTAATAACAAGACAACAAAAAATTAGGCAGCAGGTGCTAAGTGGGGAAAGGCTCCTGCAAGTTGTGCAGGAGCTAAGTGGAGAAAGGCACTGGCCAGCTTCCCCCAACTACTCACGGGCATGCCATCTGCCTCAAGTCAGGTCTGTCCTAAGGCTGGACCTACTTATCATCTGCCAACCCTACTCAGGGTTAAGCCAGTAGGCCTCCAGGGAAGGGCCCAGCCTTCCTCACCTTGGCCAGCCAACAAACACCAGGCCATCTTTCTGAGCTGGACCAGCAATATGCAAGTGGGCCTAGTTCTCTTGATGACCATAGATGGATGCTGGATATCAAACTACTTGATCAATGTGTCATGCATACATGAACAAACTCAGCACCACCTAACACCAAACCTCCAAACCTAATTACCCCTCCAGGGTAGGCAAAAATATTCCCAACTACAAGCCAATCTGGTTGAGAGCAAAAATTCCTACCCAGCTCCCATAAAGAGCAACCAGCTAATGGATGCTGGGCAGCAGAGCAGTTGAAGGTCTGGAGCACAACTGAGGGGAAAATAACTATCTCCTCAGTGCTCTCCATACCCAGCTCCTCTTGTGGGTCCTCCAAGCCAATGGGCTGGCTTTCTTCTCCCACCTTAGCCCTGCAGTATATGACAGAGAGTCTTAGGCTAGCAACTGCCTCTCAGTTTCAATGTGAAATTGATAATACTTCAGGGGTGACCATACACAATGGAGTATAGAGTACTTCCACATTTAACCATTGTGTAGAAGAGGAAATTGAGGCAGATGCTGCTTTTAAAACCTTTCTACATTGAGAAAACCTGCCTAAATTCCCTCTACAATGGTTAAAGGTACAAGCACTTGGTCCTCCATTCTGTATGGTCACCATGTAAGGCCAGCACTAACTTAGGCTGACGGAACTCATTGTGATGTATGGTGATGTACGGAGGCAAGAGCATGTCTGTATACTGGCCTAACCCTCTCCCAGGAGTGGCGCAGAAGTGTCCAGCACTTTTTTGACACCCCCAGCTCAGCACAGGACTTATGCTGGGGCTTAGGCTGGCCTATCTGGAGGTTAGGATTGCAGCCTTAGGGCACAATGCTAACCAATTTAGGCTGGCATAACGTACCTTTTCCCTGTTCCTGTGGTGGTTTGGGGAGGTTGGCATATGTCTGTACATTGTCCGAATCCCCACAGGAGTGGTGCAGAACTGCCTTATGGCACTTTTCCAGTGTCTCCAGACCAGCATGGGATTTGTGCCGGGACTTATGCTGGCCTAAGAGGGGTTTAGGATTGCAACATTAATTTACAGAACTGTTCTTTAGTAAACGCAGTATACGACATTCAGTGTAATGACCAAATATCCCCAATGCACAAGGAAGAAGCATACCCAAAGACTGGAATTTCGAGATCACCAAATGTTAGGGCTACTAATTTAAAAGCAATTGCTCCTCAACCACACCCAGGAATAGCTGATCCTCACTCAGCTTTCCCCCCGAGTGTCGTCATGCCCACATTCTCATCTGATTCCCTTTCAAACGACAAGGATGGGGACCAGCAGCTTGCTCCTTGCTTTGATGTGTGCGCTTTAAAAAAAATTGCAAGCGCTGCCTGAGAACTATATTTAGTTTCAGTTCACTTGCGGAGTCGGGCTTCCCTGCCGAGGCCCTCGGCCTCCAGCTTGGCAACAGAACGAGATCTAATTATGGCTTAAAAATCTGGCTGAGGAAAAGCAATGGTACTGTTCCTTTATTCATTACTAAACAAGGACCTTCTGTTGTGTCCACAACACATGCCTCAAGTGAAACTGTTTTGGGCCAGGGAGGGAGGGGAGACTAGATGCTGAGCAGAACGCACAGTTTCACATTGCAAAACTAAAGACCCACCCAATGGAAAGGTTGAGCTGATGGCGGAATAAAAGATTTTCCACAATCTACACAAAGAGTGACTGGACAACTTCAGGTTGCAAGTGAAGAGGTCACATTTCTGATGCTCTGCCATGTGAAAAAGAGTCTTCCATGCATGCAATAATCCAGCACATCAAGACTCTTCCATGCTTGTAATAATCTAGCACATCAAGAGTCTTCCATGCATGTAATAATCTAGCACGTTAAGAGTCTTCCATGTTTGTTATAATCTAGCACATCAAAAGTCTTCCGTGCATGTAATAATCTAGCACATCAAGAGTCTTCCATGCATGTAATAATCTAGCACATCAAGAGTCTTCCGTGCATGTAATAATCTAGCATGTCAAGAGTCTTCCGTGCATGTAATAACCTAGCACGTCAAGAGTCTTCCATGCATGTAATAATTTAGCACATCAAGAGTCTTCCATGTTTGTTATAATCTAGCACTTCAAAAGTCTTCCATGCATGTAATAATCTAGCACATCAAGAGTCTTCCGTGCATGTAATAATCTAGCACGTCAAGAGTCTTCCATGCATGTAATAATCTAGCACGTCAAGAGTCTTCCATGCTTGTAAATAATCTAGCTCATTACAGGAAAAAGGTTTTTCCATATCCCTTCCGTGATATTTAGCACATGTCCTATAGTCAGTGATTGTGATGATGAACTAGTCACCTATACTAAAACATACCACCCAGGGCATTCCCTGATCAACCTTGCCGGGCTGTCTCACATCAGAGTGAAGTGAACTCAGAGTAGATGTTGTGCATAGGAAATTGGCACGGTTTACCCTATGTGACCTTCAGATGGAACCGGGGACTACCTGGCTCATTCAAGTCTTGCACTGTTGTTAAGGTATAAAGGAAACAGGTGTCAACTGAATCCAGGATTTTTATTTTTACAAACGTGTCTCCACCCTCCCTTTGTAAACCATTAACCAGAAACTTACAGAGACTTCATGCTCTTTCTTTTCACTTCTTTTACTCCATCTTCAATTCTTTACTCCATTCTTTATCCCCATCCCGAACCCACAATGGGACTCTTTTGCCCAAATACACCACAAAATGAGATGCGAGAGCATATAATAAAGCATCCAAATCTCATGTACTCATGATAACATTGTTAATGGAAAAGGCCTCTCATTAACATCTCATGAATTACTTTTTCTATTCTCCCTCCTACAGGTACATTGTTACCAGAAATTCCAAGTTGTTCTTATCAAATAATAAAAGTCCCCTTACCCAACCTTTAATAAGCAAAAGGGATTTTAAAAATAGGGAGATGAGAAATAAATTATTTTCTGTTGGCCACAGCTGACCTATGTTCATGCATGAGCATGGCTTGGAGGACCTCCAGGGACACTGTTTCAGTTCCATGTAGGTAGATATAACCCTTGCCCACACTTAGTTTATTAATTTAAGGAATTTATTCCCCATTTTTCCCATATCAATGCAGATTCCCACGATAGCTTTCAAAGCTTTAGTTCTACTACTTCTGCCTTACAACCACCTTGTGATTTATATGAGGCTAAGGGCGCAATCCAGAGTAACTACGGGGAGTCCTTGCTCCGACGTAAGAACAATTTACTCTGGATTGCAATATGAGTTTCCCATAGGTTTTCACTAGGTGGTGCCGTAACTATATCAACTTACATGCTCCTGTAGTTACTCTAGATTGTAGGGTACGAGTGAGTGACTGGCCCAAGGTCACCCAGGAAGTTTCATGGCCAAGATGTAGGGTTGCCATAATTCTCTTCCACAAAATTGAGACGGGACCTTCTGTCACACTTGTCAGTATGTGAACACAATCCCCCCAAATCAGGACTGTCCCTGTTTTTAGAGACATATGTCAACCCTACCAAGGAAGGATTTGAACTTGGATTGTCCATTTCTCTATATATTACATTCAATAAACTACACCATCCTGCACTCATCCTATTCATGGAAATAAGCAGGCAAGAGTGGATACAATGTAGTGAAATATATCATTGCTCCAGTCACATTGGAAAGGTGTGCAGTGATGCTTTCAACCACAACCTCTCATGGTAGAGCCTTCACACAACCCCCATCACCACAAGCAAATGGTGGTTCAGAGGCTGTGTGAGATAGCCTTCAACTTCTAATGTAGCGTTTCCATTTTTCAACACTAACCTGTTGTAACATCCAAACCAACAGAGGAGAATGCTTTTTCCCTAGGGATAGTGGTACTGATGCACACATTTATGCTCATATAAATTAATATTGAAGGCTATCAGCTCCTCATCTGCTGGTGTGAATGAGTTAAGACAATAAGGCTGCAATCCTATACTCACTTTCCTGGGAGTAAACCCCATTAAAAACAGTGGAGCTTACTTCTGAGCAGACAGGTATAGGATTGTGCCTGTCTGAAATAGTAGTAGGTGCATCTTGTAACCTTAATTTTGTAGCTGGCACTGTAGGGGGTCTGGAGACTCAAAATCTATAATGTTGATTTTGGAGAACTGATGCTGCTTTGAATCCTGGTGCTATAGATTCTTCCCCTCCTGCTCAAGTTATGGATTGTGAACATATAATTAGACTTCACTAGTATCTCCATATCATTTTGCAGGTTGAAAATTCCCACCACTTGGGTCATAAAACAATATCAAGAAGACCACATCATAATAGAATATTCCAATTGGCTGGAGTTTGGGACTGAGGCTATATTCTCCAGTGCTATATTGGCTGTACTCTACACACTGTATTCTACAGTAGTGTTTACATTAGGACTAGTTAGCCATTGCTGCCAAGCGCCTCACTAATTCACATCAGATGTCACCCAGAAAGCTAAAGTTTTTCTTTTCTGACAGTGGGTCCGACAAATATGTTTATTCTAAAATTTGACTGTCCTCATTAATGAGTTTAATTGAGTTACGCATCCTGTAAAGAAATATTGTCCTATTATTAAAGCAGACTGAAGTAAAGGCCGACAGAACCTCCTGGAGGAAATCATGTGGTCCAAAGTGAGCTCTGTGTCTGCTCGATGGTTTTATTTAAACCCTGTTTTGTGTTTCCCAAGAATATAAAGAACACATTGTTGGTGCACCCAACTTTCCAGAGGTTGTGTTTCAAAATCAAGAGAACTGGCATTTCCTCGGATGTTTGTCTTGATCAACATTGGCGTGAAGCTAAAGGGGTTCCCTGACCCTCTTTGGCCTGATTAAATTAAATGGAGTAGCAAAAATCATGACATGGATGAAAAGGGTCAAGAAAGAGTCAATCCAGTCTTGGCACAGGGAAAAATAGACAAACCTAGTCTGTTTCTCCCACACTCTTTCCTTCATCTGCAGGATGACCAGATGTCATAATCCCCCCCCCCCCAAAAGGACAAGGACCCCAAAATGTAGAAAATCCCAGAAAAACTGTAGGACACCACAAAATAAATGCAAAAGACACTCATGTATATTGCTTTCATATGGTTAATTTGCACTCAATATTATTAAATTTAAAACTGCAGGGGAGCCTCACATACCAAGCACCTCATGTAAAGTATGTTCAATGTAATTAACAAAAATTTCTCTAGGATTCTGCTTCATGAAACAAACTGTGCTTCACATAACAAACACACTTGTTGGCAGTTGGGGCCTTTTAAAAAGCATCAGGGCTGCCTAGCACGCCTGCCTATAGTGAAAGCAACACTTCCGCGCTGTTCCTTCTGTGGCTGGGCGTCTGCTGGGCAGAGGGAGAGGAGAACAGTGGAGAAGAGGGAAGCAGCTCAGGGCTAGCCAGAAGGGAGCAGGGGAGAGAGAGGCTCAGGATGGAGAGAAGGAGAAAATGGGGAGACACTTTGAAGGTATCTTTGATTGCAGCCTCCTAACCATGTCTGCCCCGAAGTAAGCCTCATTGTGTTAAATGGGTCCTATCCCCAGGAAAGTGTCTTTAGAATTGCAGCCTAATTAGACTTCATAGGATCATGCATATTGAATGCATGTTTTGAATTCAATTACAGTGTTTTGTCATCATTTTACATCCAGATAATATTTTTATGTGAATATTTTTTGGGTTGTGGAACCACTCATCTGAGTTTCCATTATTCCCTATGGGAAAATCTGCTTCACATAAAGAGTGTTTCACATAACAAGCATGCTTCCAGAACAAATGAGTTGTTATGTGAGGCACCACTGTATATAGATAATTGATGAATTACAAAAAGGAAATGTGCTGCTTGTTCACAAGAAAAAGGAAGACAATGAAGATCTTTTTTCCAGGACGCAAGGCTAATCCGTCCTGGAAGACGGAAGAAGATGGAAGATAATTCCCGGAAGAAGAGGACGGACGGTCATCCTATTCATAGACCATAGATTGTTTGATCGTAATTCAATTTCTGCTGCTAGATCCTGTCTTTGAAAATCATTCCATCTTTCAAAGCGCCTTTCCTTTGTCTTCTTTTTAAATAAAGTTGTATCCACAGCATTGAACCTGACCATGAACTCTTCAATCATACAAAAAACCAAACCAAACCCCAGAACAGTGTTTTCTTTTGCAGAATTGGGTCATAATAATCTTACAATAATAAAATTGCAATAATCTTGCAACAATGCTAGCAGTAATTCTCTTTCTCCGTATCATTGCAGTATTACTCTGCGCAAGCATTGAACAAGCTGCTCTGAAGATACCGACTGCGGATTTCACAACCTCAGGACTTATCCAAGATATAAACTTCCTTTGTTGTATATGATATTATGGCAGGAAATGTCAGGGCGGGAGCCAGGAGCGGGTGGCAGCGGAGGCGGCCATCGATAAGGCCACTGCATCCACCTGTCAGCCTTGGAATATTTGACAAAGGTGGGGACTTGTTGGGTGGCTTTCCGTGCCCAGTGCTTTGAATATGACAGACAGGACTCTCCCCTGATGTAAACAGAGCTATATCTCCTGCCTATAGTAAGCTGGGGTAAAAAATAATAGAGATTAGGGTTTAGGTGAACACATTTCAAGAGCAGGTGCCCTTGGGACACAGCAAACTTCAGATAGCATCCAACTGTTTATTTTCCAGCGCTATCAACGTGTTTCTTCATTTCTTGAACATTCAGCATGAAGAGAAAAAAAATTTGGAGGGGGAGGAATTCCTAAGAGGAATGTGGTTTGTGGGGTGGGGGGAGGATGATAACCTGAGATAACAAGAGGTCATTTAATACCTACTTCTCTGAGATGTTCTCCACTCAATTTCAGAAAGAAAATGTGAAATGTACAACGTCAGCTTAGGGTTTTCAGCTGTGTGGCCGGATTTTCTATGTTCTTATATTTCTTTTCCTAGTGTGTCATTCATCTGTGGAACTCCTTGCTACAACATGTAGGGATGGCATCTAGCCTGGATGCCTTTAAGAAAGGACTGGACACATTTCTGGAGGAAAATGCCATCATGTGCTACAAGCTATAATGAATATGTGCAAGCTCCCTTTTTAGATGCCAAATGCATGGGAGGGCACAAGGATGCAGGTGGCTTGTGTGCCCCTTTGGGCTTCTGGTGGGCCACTGGAGGTAAAGGAAGGTGGACTAGATGGGCCTTTGGGCTGATGCAGTGGGGCTTTTCCTACACTCTAACGAACGCATGAAAACTTGCATTTCCAACCTAGACTGTGCCAGCTGTCTCATCAGACTATGTAATGTAGGGCACAATCCTGAGGAATTTAGGCCAGCCTAACTCACCTGGCCTATCTTTCTGTGATGGTGTGGGGAGATCGGCACATGACTGTTCACTGTGATGGTGTGGGGAGATCGGCACATGACTCTCCCCATTAGGAGTGGAATAGGAGTGCCTTACTGCACTTTTGTGACACCCCTAAGTAAGCACAGAACTTATACTGGGCACAGGCCAGCCTAACTGGAGATTAGGATTGCAGATTAGGATTGCGATTAGGACTGAATATTTTAAAAGTGGTCATAGACCCTCCAACCTAAAACCTTAGTCCAAGCGGCTTCCAGTACAACACCAGTTCATTATTCTCAACATTTGTGATTCTCCATTTCTTCCAGGAATTCAGGCCACCATCAGAGTTCATCCAGGGTGACCAGAGGCCCAAACCCCCCCAAAAAGACAAGGTCCCCCAAAATTCCTGACGTCAAAGCAAAATTCCTGACATGTTAAAAAATGTAGGGCATGTTAAAATAAAAGCTAAGAACACATGTATTGCTTTCCTATACTTAATTTCAATACTTTATTACTTATTGTCAGCACCCTCTTTGCAAACCAAAAAGGCAGATGTTTAAGTGATCCAAGCAGCCAGGAGGGAGAAAAACTTCACAGACTGGCTCAAGCAGTTTCAGCCCTGTTAGATTCAGGCCATTCTACACTCTATTGACTACTTTATTGGCCATAAACAAATATCAAGCACTAGTAGTAATTTCTTCGTTTTTTGTTAAGAGCACCTAATACAAGCTTCAGTGTTCCTATTCCGCTGCCTATGAGTGGAAGCTCTTAAGGTGCATTGCAACATTCATGCTCTGCAGACCTCAGCCATAACTCCTTGGGGGATTAAGTGAAATCAAAATTCATGTCACTTTATGCAATCTGGAGTCAAAGGGAAGCATGCATATTTCAGCTGATTAATTAACACATCTATTCCCCTGTTCGGGGGTTGCCTCTTGAGACTCCGAGTTAATAACCCACAAAGGGTTGCATTTGCTAAGGGGCACAGGTTGTACAGCGAGTCAAATTACCTAGAGAAAAATAGCTTCTCCTCAGTCCATCCTGGAGAGGGCGAATGAAGAGTAACAGTTCTCAGGAAGTAGTAGCAGCCTTTGCTGAAAACACACTCCCTAGCTAAAGATACTATCGGGGCATTATGCTTCTCATGCTACAGACCCAGGTAGCATGGTACCCAGGGCCTCAAAAGTGGGGGATGTTGCATGGGGGGAATGTTGCACTTGGGGATGGTGGACAGGGTGGGATACTGCATAGGGGAATGGTGAATGGGGGATATTGCACAGGAGGGATGGTGCACAGGGGGATGGTGCATGGGGGCTGTTGTATGGGGGATGGTGCACAGGGGGATGGTGCACAGGGGGATGGTGCATGGGGGCTGTTGTATGGGGGATGATGCACAGGGGGATGGTGTATGGTCAGAATGGTGCACAGGGGAAATGGTGCAAATGGGTGGGGTTGCCAGAATACTCTTTTAGAAAACAAGAACAGAACCCTGAGTTAAACTTGCCAGTATATGTGAATGCAGTCCCTGAAAACTGGAACAGTCCTGATTTTCTGGGAGATATGGCAATCCTACACAGGGGGACAGTACACAAGCGGATGGTGCATGGGGTTGGTGCATGAGGGTGGTGCTGCACAGGGGATATTGCACAGGAAGGATGGTGCACAGGAAGGATGGTGCACAGGGGGGATGATGCATGGGTGGTTAAGTGACAACCACTGCATGGTGCTGCACAATGGCTCCCACTGTCCAGTGATGTCCAGAAGGAATACCTGGTGCTTGCTGTGGCACACCAGTTGTCCAAACAGACAAGAAGGTACTGGCTAACCAGCCAGACATTGTGGTGGTAGATCAGGACCAGAAGACAGCCCTGGTGATAGATATAGCAATACCGAATGACAGCAACATCAGGAAAAAAAGAGCATGAAAAGGTGGAAAAGTATCAGGGTTTGAAGGAGGAATAAGAAAGACTGTGGCAAGTGAAGGTGAATGTGATCCCAACAGTGACTGGAGCACTAGGGGCTGTGACACCCAAGCTGGAAGAATGGCTCCAACAGATCCCAGGAGGGACATCAGAACACTCAATCCAGAAAAGCGCATTGCTAGGAACAGCTAAGATACTGCACAGAACCCTCAAACTCCCAGGTCTCTGGTATAGGAACCGAGATTGAGGATAACATACATACACCACCCGTGGAGGGTGAGAAAACAATATATGTTTATTTTTACTTCTGAGTTCTTATTTATTGCTCTGGAACTCAACCTCTTCCTGTTTGAGACAATAATTAGGCCACTTAGGCTGCAATCCTAGTCTGCAGTTAGGCCAGCCTAAGCCCTAGTACAAGTCCTGCGCTGGCCTAGGGGAGTCACAAAAGTGTCATAAGACATTTTGGATCCAGCAGAGTTCTTCCTTTATTCTTATGTTATCCTGAAACAAGTCTCTATTTCAGTCATTTGACCTTGATTGGTTGAGAGAGCTGGTTTTCTTCTGGTTGATTTTATTTGTAGACCTTAGCCAGAAATGGCCTTTATGAGTTTCCTCTAATTCAGAGCTTCCTTTCCAAAGCAAAAAAACAAAAGTGTGCATGTGTATGTCAATGGATGCTGGAGAGGGGCTTCAGAACCATATTAGGAAATCTGTCTCAACTCTGATCGCCAAGGGGAAAACATCAACTGGCACTTGGAGAGAACAGAACTCAGAAAGTTTTCACATTTAATCTCATTGCTGCCAGACAATTAAAAATGTTTTCATGATCATTTCCAGATTATGGTCCCGATCCAACTCATAGGTAAGTGCATTGAATAAAGCTCCTTGAAATCTAGGTGCTTAAGCATGTTTATCATGCCTGATGTCGGCATGTGATATGGGCTGTGGGTGGCGCAAGTGGTAAGACACTGTGCCTGTTAACCAGCAGGCCAGGGTTCGAGACCCGGGTCGGCCCCACAGGAGCTCCTGTCCTTAGCCCAGCTCTGCGACACCAGCTGGATCCAATCGTATTGGCTCTGCCTTTCCATTGGACTAATTCAGTGGTGTGGAGAGGGGGGATTTGCTGCTTGGGTAACAGCCTATCCTCCATAACAATCCAACTTTTCGTGCTTTGCATGCAGTGTACGCAGTGCTGAGCACGATACCATAGTCTTTCAAGACTGACGGAGGCCTGCTTTTTTTCATGCCTGATGTCAGACTTCATGTCTGATATCAAGTGCCTACAGTTTGGGTGCATATTTCCTGCCTCTGCAAAGTCCATTTTTGAGATATCTTTCTGGCTGAATTGTCGTGATGAACTATTGTGTTCATGTGAAATGGGCATCCAGCACAGAGTGAGCAAAGATGCCTATATCAGGCCATATAGCTCAAAATCAAGTTCAGGATCTGGCGAAGCAGAGTTCTACAGATCCTGATGTTCTCACCCCAGTTCCTCCCACTATGCCATCTTCCCTCATTCTGCTCTCCCCCAAGCCCAAAACCCAGACGCTGCCTGGAGGGTCACTTACCCCAGACAGCGGCACATCCTCCTGTTGGCACTGGAGTCCGAACCTGACTGGCACATGTTCAGCACTAATGCTTCCTAATCTGAGAATGCCATAAATATCCTTTATAGCACACAGCATCAGTTTTAGAGCTCAGTGCCATCACTGGTCCACTTTAGAATTGGGTCCTAAATCAGAAATTTGCTTCTGAGTAACCATATATAGGCTTATGCTGTGATAGTGAAAAATGGGTGGAAGTGGGTTATGCTTGCTTTTGTCTTCTCAGACATGGATTCATTGGATTGTCCTTGAAACTTCTCTATGACTGCAGTCCTGAAGACACTTTCCTGGGAGTAAGACCCAATCAATACAATGTGGCTTACTTTTGAATAGACACGGTTAGGATTGTGCTCTTTATCCCAACTGTAAAATGGGTTAATGTTTCCTAGAATTTTTCTATATACAGTGGTGCCTCGCATAAAAGCTTAATTCGCTCCAGAGGCCTGCTCTTTAAGTGAAACGCTCTTTAAGTGAAGCAGATTTTTCCATAGGAAATAATGGAAACTCAGACGATTGGTTCCACAGCCCCCAAAATATTCATATAAAAATATTAACTGGATGTAAAAACGATGACAAAACACTGGAATTGAATTCAAAACATGCATTCAATATGCATGATCCTATGAAGTCTACTTAGGCTGCAATCCTAAAGACACTTTCCTGGGAGTAAGCCCCATTTAACACAATGGGACTTACTTCTGAGTAGACATAGTTAGGAGACTGCAATCAAAGACACTTTCCTGGGAGGTTTACCTGGGTTGCTGCTGGAGGTTCAAGGTGGTCAGTTGGGACATTTGGGGGCAGTTAGGGGCAGCTGCCTCTGTCACCTCCAGGCAACTGCCCCCAAGTTGGGGGTATCGCTATTCTCACACCAAGTATGATTGCCTGACGTCTTCTACACCACACACACACCAGCACCACAGACACTGCTGAAGGCTCTATTTCAGATTTTTGTATTCATTAACATTCAGGCAATGCCTCTTCTGCTTCACTTTGAAAAGGAAGACAGTGTTTGCTCATTACATTAAAGATACATTACAAAAACAGAGCCGTCCAACAATCTGTTCCAAAATGTTCAAACCAGGCTTTAGCTGCAAGTGAAAATGTCAGGCTGTACAACACGTACTGACTTGGGCAAGAATCCTACACATGCATTTCTGGGAGAAGGACCCATTGACCACAATAGGAGTTACTTCTGAGAAGACATACATAGGTTTGTGCTGTAAATGCTGTTTGTATTTAGGCACCCTTCCTCCACTGAACTCAAAATAGCATACATGGGTGTGTTTCATTCATTCATTCATTCATTCATTCATTCATTCATTCATTCATTCATTCATTCATTCATGCCTTGTCTTTCTACCTAAAAAAGGATACCCAAGGCAGATAGCCAAGTTTTTTATTCCCACTTTATCTTCAAAAGTAATTTCCCTTGAATTCAATAGGGCTTACTCACAAGGAAAGTGTATAGGATTGGGTTTTATAGTATTTTATAGGATTATATTGTATGGATCACCCACTTAGCTTCATGTAAGAATATGATCAAAATTCAGGGTAATATCAACCCTCTTGAACTCAATGGATAGAACTGGGCCATAACAGCATTTGAATAAGGCAGATACTTCTTTGTCACCCAACCCTAACATTGAATTAGAAGTTCATTTGAATATTTATTTATACATAGTTGCTGTGATTTGCATAAAACCTGTGCAAACACAGCAGTCACCAGTAATTGTTAGTCATCAAATGCTCTTATCCCTATCAGAAGTGAATGCAAGGATAACAGTTGTGATAACTGAGCTCCTCTTGCTACCTTCTATTTCCTATCTGTTTCAGGACAACATTTTGAAATAAACACCACTCCGAAAACACATGTCCAAGCCGACAGGTAGTTTGTGGTTTTCTTAAGAACATAAAAAATTTAAAAATAAAATAAAATTAACAGTGGATAAAGCAGTTCTTGTCCTCATCATTTGCATCCATCAAAACAATATTCCCTTCCCAACCCATTTGCTGGGAGTGGTGTGGGCCAGCTGTTGGGATGTCCATCAAACCATATGAGGTCAATGGTCACGAAGAGAATCATCCAATAATCAGTTTGGCTACTTAGTTCTAACATGCTTGTATATATTCTAATCTGGTTCTCTTAGAAGAAGTCTGTCCATGGCCAGTTCCACCCACCTCACTGCACTGGTGTCCAGACAACTAAGGTCTTATTTATAAAGAGGGACCCTTGGTTGCACACAATGGATAGGTTTTTTGCTGGACCTCTACATTTAACTGAGATGGAGCATGCTGAGGATGGTCACACTTTGTCTTTGTGGTGGTTATGAAGGGCACAATCCAGAGCAACAATGGGGAGTCCTTGCTCCGGTGTAAGAACAATTTACTCTGGATTGCAACATGAATTTCCCATAGGTTTTCACTAGGTGGTGCAGTAACTACGGGTGCACGTAATGTCTCTTATGTGCTCCCGTAGTTACTCTGGATTGTAGGGAGAGTCTACCAATTTTGGCCTGGGCATGGAGCAGATGAAAGGAAAAGAGGAATGTGGTTAGCCACAGTGTGGTTCAAACAAATCAGTATTGACAGCATGACCTGTTAGATTCATAGTCTTGCTGCACATAAGAAAAGAAAGGCATGCTTCCGTTGTCCCTATGGAGAGACCACACATATGAGATTATGCCAGCTTAGTTCTCTCCGACCCATGATGGAGCCAGGCCTCCCAGGTTTTCGAAGAATACAATCCTAACCATGTCTACTCAAAAGTAAGTCCATTGTGCTCAATAGGTCTTTCTCCTAGGAAAGTGTCTTCAGGATTGCAGCCATAGAGTTGCAGCAGGTACGAGGGTCAGGACCATGGACAGCTCCATTGCTTGCCAGGCCAGTCATAGTACAGTACTCAAGGCCTACTTAGATGTTGTTCCAGCAGACGTGAAGCAGACTGAGGATGTCTAACTCTGCTGAAGAATTAGGGCGCAATCCACAGTAACTACAGGGAGTCCTTGCTCCGGTGTAAGAACAATTTGCTCAGGATTACAATAAGGATTTCCCATAGGTTTTCACTAGATGGTGCAGTAACTACGGGTACACGTAACATCTCTTACTTGCTCCCGTAGTTACTCTGGATTGTAGGGTTATATCCTCTGACCCTGGAGGGAGAGTAGCATGAGCATATGTCCTATTTTTCCAGGACATGTTCTTTTCTTTGCCTTGTGTCTTGGAAAAAAATAACTTCATTGCCCTCCTTTTCCTTCTCAGCAGGCAGCACATACGCATCTTTCTTATAATTAGTAAATTGTATGTAATAAATTATCATAGAATCATAGTGTTGCAAAGTACCTAATAGGTCATCTAGTCCATCTAGAATAGTTCCAAATTTAATAAGTAAAATAGTTTTTAAATTAAACAAAATGAGAGAGTCTTTTTAGTCTTTTTAGGGGCACAATCCAGAGTAACTACCGGAGCACGTAAGAGACATTACGTGCACACATAGTTACTGCACCACCTAGTGAAAACCTATGGGAAATTCATATTGCAATCCAGAGTAACTTGTTCTTACTCCGGAGCAAGGACTCCCCGTGGGTACTCTGAATTTCACCCCAGGTCTTTTTAGTCAATGTGAGTATTTTTAGGTTTTATGTTGTTGTACATTTTGGAGGGCTTGTCCTCTTTTGCAATTATGACATCTGGTTACCCTGACTGGATAGGCTATGATGACTGAAGTATCTCATGAGAGGATATTCACAGTGTAGGCTGCCAAGTGTAAGTGCCACAGTGTAAGGCTGTGGGTGGCGGAAGCAGTTAAGACGCTGTGCCTGTTAACCAGCAGGCCAGGGTTTGATTCCCGGGTCAGCCCCACAAGACAGGATGAGCCCCTGTCCTTAGCCCAGCTCTGCGACGCCAGCTGGATCCAATCATATTGGCTCTGCCTTTCCATTGGACTAATTCAGTGGTGTGGAGAGGGGGGATTTGCTGCTTGGGTAACAGCCTATCCTCCATAACAATCCAACCCAGGCTTTCGTGCTTCGCATGCAGCATATGCAGTGCCAAGCACGATACCATAGTCTTCCAAGACTGACGGAGGCCTGCTTTTAGGCTGCCAAAATGCCCAATACTTTGACATAGGAGATCTTTTGGGCACTTTCTAGCCTTGACTAAACACTTCCCTTTTTAACAAGCCTCATACGTGTTGTATTTGAATTCTGATTTGTGGCTTTTACATTTTTGCTTCTGCAGATCTGCTTCATTTTAATATTAAATGCTTTTTCTAGTTTAATTTTTTAAAATTGCTTTAATTCTGTTATTCTTTGTTAATTCCATAATTCTCAAGTTGAACTGAGCTTGTATCAGAATTTCTTAAAAGATCCTAATTATATGCTTGTGACGTAAGAATAGCCTTTGAAAAAATAAATTGACAACAGTGGCTAAAGCAATTCTAAAAAAAAATTATATGTAGCCTAGAAGAATAAAAAGTCCTGGCATCTGGAGGACAACATTGGCACCAAGTGCCATTCCAGTTATGAAGGGCAGGTAATACTAAACCCGTCCTTTTCCTGGCTGTTTCAACAAAACACAAACTTATGCTGTTATCAAGGTAGTTAGGCACCCATCACTTTGGTAATCTTCCAGGCTTTATCTTGCTTTCCCTTTTTATGAAGCTCTTGAACCAAAAGCGGCAACTAAACAATTTGCTTTGATCCCTTCTTGTAAATGGTATTAAAAATGCCTACATGATCAATAATGTTCTTGATAAGAGATCGGCTTCTTGTGAGGTTTCTAGATTGCAATGGCTGGAGGGCATGCCAGATCACTTGCAGAATAAACTGAAAGGGATAAAGAAAATCTTCCCTGAAAAAAGGAAGTTGGAGGCTCAATGTAACTGAAACACAGATGTGGCATAGAGTGCAATCCTCAGCATGCCTACTCAGAAGTAAGTCCTATTGTATTTAATGGAGGCTACTCCCAGGAAAGTGTGTTAAATTTGTGGGAAGTAGGGCACAATCCAGAAGTGCACTTGGGCTACCCTATCTATCACTGGACTGACCCAACTGCAAGATGGGCCACCCTAGTTACTCTGGAAAAGGCTTGGGGAAGCCTCAGGCAACATTTGGTGCCCCAAGACAGGTGAACCTGGGCTGCCCTAACTGGGCCAGCCTAGGCAGTTCAGGAGAGGCATGTTGGGGGCATGTCTAGCATTGCCCAGGGCAGAGCAGTTACTTTGTATCCAGAGCCTTTTCCAGGGCAGGAAAGTCTTCTTCCATATCCTCAGAGTATACCACCTCATCAACAGGTATAGAAATGAGTAGACCCATTGGGGTCCATGATAAGGCAGAGTAAGAATGGAAGTGTTGACCAAAAATCTGAGTTTATGGCCAGCCTAGCTGCAATCCCTGCCTCTCAACTTCAGGATATGGCACAACTATGGCAGCCAATAAACTTGGGGATACAGCAGGCCACTCCAAGAAGCCCCTTGTAGACTGTACTAGCATCTCATCAGGGACTCCTTATAAGACAGGCACCAGCTGTTCCTTGTTCAGTGTGATCTGAGGGGGTTCTCCTCGGGAGCAAGCCCTCCCTAGGTGCCACTGATTTGGTGCCTACTGAGCATTCTCTGGAGCAGTTAGGGCAGCCCAGGCTTCCTGACTCTCTGGATGCAGCATAACCTTCTGCTCTGAATTCAGAATAGTTGGGGCAGCCCTCCCTGCCCTCACTCTGGATTGTGCCCTTGCTGTATTTACTCAAATATAATATAGTTCATCTTTTCCAGCTGAATTCAGTCTCCAAAATCAGGGTGCGCATTGTTTGATGTTAATTAGAACTGAGTAAAAACAGTATTTTGATTATAAGTATAGGGAGTGTATTATATTCAATGGCACATTATATTCTGTAAATATGGTTTTTACACCAGTTTCAACCAAATGAACATCCCCTAAGTCTCTGTTGCCCAGAAGCAATGCTGGGTCCAGGAAATACCCCCAAACTGAATGGACCACTGTACTAGTTAAGGGAGCTGGATTTAGCAGGACTTCATAGGCAGATCATCAGGATCCCATTCTAACTCAGTAAAAAACAGACTTAGGGAACTGGTGGAAGGAACTGACAACTGAGTCAGATCAGACATGGGCTGCATTCGGACACTTTGTAGACAGGGAGCAGAGCCAGAGGCCAGGATTACTTCATATTTTGCTGAGCTGGTTCCAGAAGAGCTGGGAACCCAGGTGACCTCAGAGCCAACCCAACTGAAAACCAGGAGGATGACTAGATCAAGACACTTGGAGAATGCTCAAAGAGGAAACTTATCAAGAAGAAAGGGGATGAGGGATTCTTGCCTGAACAGCAGAAAATGGGGTCTGGTTTGAGTGCATGAAGCCAGAGTCATCTTCTGGATGTGAGAAGCTTGTTGTGGTTTCAGCTCCAGGACAGTCCAGGGCAGCAATACAATTTAGGGGTACTTTAATGCAGCACCATGTGGGTGGCAACTAGGAGACGTGCATGCTTTGGCTGGGAAAACAAAGAATATTGAAAGACCGTTGGGGTCTGATAAAGCAAAGTCTGATTGGCTATTTTATTTATTTATTTTAAATATTTATATCCCGCCTTTCCTCTCCTACAAGAGGGAGCCCAAGGTGGCTAACAACAGGATAAACCACCATTAAAATCGAATTATAAATATAAATTAAAACATAATTAAAAACAATTAAAATACAATTAAATTGAAAAGGCTCAAACAATAAAAACAGACCAAAAACATAGTTAAAAACAGTAACAATAAAATGATAAAACAATAAAACTGGTTAGGGGAAGATTAAAAGGCAGAATGGCTTATGGATTACATCATGATGTTAAAAACATAAGAAGAGCCTCCACTGGATCAATTAAAAAGCCCATCTAGTCTGGTCACTGCTAGAAACAGAATACTGACTTTGATGGGTCCTTAATGTGATCTGTCAGGCAAGGATCTTCCTATGTACTAACTTACCTCTTAACTGTTCAAGGGAATATAAGTAAAAGAGATCTCCCCTCCACATCCTCAGTTTTCCTCTGCACACTCCACCATCCACCTACTTCATCTCCGTTGAGATACATGTTCATTGAACAGGCTGCTTTTTCAGCTGGAGGAGAAGAGAAGAAAGCAGAAAATGTACATCTGGACAGAAATGTCAAGTTCAGAATTTGTATAGCTGGGAAAAAATGTCTGCGTGGACCAAAAAGCTTTCATTTTTGATATTTCTACTGCTATAAAAAGGACTTGTCTCTTTGGTAGAAGTAAAATCTCTTCCCGAGTGATGGTCCCAATTCTGACTACATCAGGGGTTTTCCCAAGACATTCATATAATTACCATATTTACTCAAATCTAATGCGCCATCTAATTTCATGTTACACTGAATCTAACGTGCACCCTAATTTTGGAGACTGAATTTGACTGGAAAAGGTGAGCCTTAGATTTGAGTAAATACATTATTTTGAGTGTATCCAAAGCATGGACAGAAATAAGGCTCCTCTTACGTCATCCCTTCATTCATCTGAATGCAGCTTGCTCCGACCCAATCAATGTTGTAGTGCAAAAAATAATACTTTTTTTGTACCAAAAGCAAATTCTTTGGTTAAATAAAACCTAACCTGGCTCTACAATGAGCTATTTTTATCACTGCTCTGAACATTGGTGTTTGCAGGAGAGCTTTGTCTGATTTTCTTCAAATATTTGAAAGTTTTTCATTGCCTCGCTTCCCCTTTGTTTTACGGGGGCTCTGAAGATAACTTTTTTCTCTTGCTGAACAGATAACAGATCCAAATGAGAGAAAATGAAAGGAAAATTGTGCCTGTGTGGGTTATCTTCAACTGTAATCACAATTATGAAATTCTGCCAAGAACATTTGGAGGGAATAAAGTTAGCAGTGGTTTTTGTTTGCTTCAGAGGTGATATGGGGCATATTTGGAGGAGATAAGGTCAAGGTGCTGTCTAGATAAACCATCTCTTCCTTTTCTGCTATCCCATTTATTCCATCATTCATGAATTCAAAGGTACAGGAAGTAAGTTATTGTGGGTAACTCCTACCTAGTTAACACAAAGGTTGGAGACT
The DNA here is from genome assembly GCA_030015325.1 of Cryptoblepharus egeriae. NCBI lineage: Eukaryota > Metazoa > Chordata > Lepidosauria > Squamata > Scincidae > Cryptoblepharus > Cryptoblepharus egeriae. Next base: position 9,576,658 of record JAREYC010000003.1, on the reverse strand, counting down.
ATATAATCAGTTTATAACTTCTGACAAACTCTGTGACACTGGAGATACATGCTCTCTCTCTCTCTCTCTCTCTCTCTCTCAGTGCAAGCCTAACAAATTTAGGCAAGCCTAACTCGCCTGGCCTATCTTTCCATGATGGTCTGAAGAGGTGGATGCCTGTGCATAGGTCTAAACCCCCCTCCCCACAGGAGTGGGGCAGAAATCTCTTACTGCACTTTTGTGACACCCCCAGATCAGCACAGGACTTCTGCTGTGACTTAGGCCAGCCTAAGTGGGGGTTGGGGTTGCAGGCTCTCTCTCTCTCTCTCTCTCTCTGTGTGTGTGTGTGTGTGCGCAAGCCTAACAAATTTAGGCAAGCCTAACTCACCTGGCCTATATTTCCATGATGGTCTGAGGAGGTGGATGCCTGTGCATTGGTCTAAAACCCCCTCCCCACAGGAGTGGGGCAGAAATATCTTACTGCACTTTTGTGACACCCCCAGATCAACACAGGACTTCTGCTGGGATTTAGGCCAGCCTAAGTGGGGGTTGGGGTTGCAGTCTCTCTCTCTCTCTCTCTCTCTCTCTCTCTCTCTCTCTCTCTGTCTCTGCGTTCTCGCAGGATGCAAAACCTAGAGAACATGATAGCAGTGGCATTCCTGGCCATTGTCCCACCTTGGCACACTCCCAGTGACATGGTACCCAACCTGGAGGTGTCCTAATGTGCCCAAAGCCTTCCCCCACAGGTGTCATGGACATCCTTCCTAACCCTCAGAAGCTCAAATAAGTCCTTCCAGAAGCTGAAAATTTATACTTCCAAAACTTCTAATTTTCAGTTGAAAACTGGAAGTTTTGATTTTTTGAATAGAGAAGGTCTTACAAGGTATTCTGAGGAACTGCAGCTTCCCCAGCTCTACGAACACCTCTGGAAGGCAGTTATCAGATCAGCACATCTGCTGAGGGCACAATCCTAACCAATTCAGTCCTGTGCCTAATGGTGCAAAAGTGCTTTATGGCACTTTTCCAACATTCTCAGGTCAGCACAGGACTTACGCTGGGAGTTGTACCAGCCTAACTGTAGGTTAGGATTGCAGCCTGAGTGTCACAGGGGAGAATGCTGTCATGCGTACTGGATAGTTGCATGGCAATACCCCCCAAGCCTGGTGTCTGAAGTATTGAAACATCTCCAAGTCCAGCTCAAGTAATTGAGAGTGGAGCACCTGGGATGACAGAGCATGACTGAGCACAGTGCAGTGGTCTTCAATCATTTTTGTACCATGACCTCAATAAACAAACAAATACAGTGTGAATTTAGGGTTCTTCTGCCATTCCCACCCCACTCCTGGGACCTGATCTCCCCATTCAGTGACCCATCACTACCAGCCCTTCCTGCCCCATGTCCTCCTACTTCTTGTGTTTTCACAACAGCCCTTATAAGGTAGCAGCCTGAGCAGTTCTGGCCTTAGGATCTCTGGGGCAAATCAGCAAGAATATGATATAAATTAAGATTATACCAAGAACTCAGGTTTGACAAGGCAATGCAATTGTAGGATTGGATCCAAGCCTTCTCTTGGACAGGCTTTAAAAATTTGCCATAACGCCTCCCCTGAATAAGTTTCACAATCCCTTTCAGATCACAACCCACAGATTGAAGAACACATCTATGGTGGGAGAGTTCAGATTAATGAACCTTTTTCTAAAACTCAACCTGCCCCATCTTATTTTATCTGTGAATTAGGTCAGACGTGTGAACAATAAACATACTGTCCCTGTCGTATCTAGTTCAACCCTCAGTCAATCATGTCATCATGTGATGTCCTCCATCTGTGACAAGTGACCCAGACTATGGAAATGCAGAAAATCTGATAACTTTATAACAAGCAACAGCATGGTTTTGACTCCTTAATGTCACCTGATTCCTTGAATTAGGAGAATTCCAGACTTTCTTAGGTAGAAACTTGCAGACCCTTTTGGAATGAAACACATTTCAGCTTCCGAAGGACAACCACCAAAGGAAAATAATGGTATCAGCAACTTTGCTCAAAATGAAGACATAATTGTCTCATTATGGGATGACCAAAAAAGAAAAAACCCTCCTAAAAGGTATGGCTGAATGGAAAGTAATTCACAGATAATATGCAGCTTGCAATAGAAGGAGTGAAAGAAAGAAGGAAAAAATCATCTGGCTTTTCAGTCCGTCCCTTCTGTGAGATAATAAGGTTTATGTAACGAATCAGTCAATCTGGGGAGGAATATTGCTGACTTCATTGTCTGTGTTAAGCCAGTTTTTGCTTGGTGATGCTTCAGTCCTCTCTCCATCTTGCCTGAAGAACACGACTGGGATGGCCAGGCTTATAAAGCGTTCCACGCAAATGCTTTGAGAAGGGGGTGGTGGCAGCAGATGTGGATTTCCAAAGTCAACCCAATGGCTGTTTGTTTGGTCTGAACATAGAAGACCACAGAAGAAGTATGATTTGCCAAAGGTTGCCATCAAGGTCTTGAGGAGGGGCAACTGTGAAAGTGGCAGACCACTAAAGTGCATGCAGAAGGTCTCAACAGGACTGAGATGACCTCCCCATCTAAAAGTCACCACCAGTCAGCATTGACAATACTGAGCTAGATAGACCAATGGTTTGACTCCATATGATATACGTACCCTGGATGACCGTATATCCTCTTTTTCCAGAACATGTCCTCTTTTTCAGCCTTATGTCCTGGAAAATTCTTCATTGTCCTGCTTTTCCTTATAGTCAGGCAGCTTGGAGCCTTCTTGAAATTAATAAATAATATGTAATAAATTAAATGCAATAGTTCTAAATTTAATAATAATTTAATATATTTAAATTAACCTCATGAAAACAATACTGTATACCATATTTACTGGAATCTCATGCTCACCTTTTTCAGCTGAATTTAGTCTCCAAAATCAGTGTGCACATTAGATTCGGTGGTGCATTAGTTTTGAGTAAATACAGTATTTTGCGTTTGATTTATTTTATTATATTGTATTTTATACATATGTGTGTGTTATATAGTTTATTATATTGTAATAGAAATGTAACAGAAACCCATTGTAGAAAGTAGTGCAATTAGGTAAAAATCATAACAGAAACCCATTGTATTATTATTATTATTATTATTATTATTATTATTATTAAACTTAATAATTGATGTATGCAGTAAAATTAAATTTTGCACTTCCTTTGCAGCTGCACATTACAATCACCAATAAACATTTTTAAAATCTCATGTCTTTAAAATAGGGGTACGCATTAGATTCAATGGCACATTAGATTTGAGTAAACATGGTTGTATATCATGAGAATTTTTGGCTTTTATTCTGTCATCCTATATTTTTCTTGATTGTCCTACATTTTGGGATATCCTTGTCTTCTGTTTGATTATACCATATGGTCACTCTGTGCTGGTAAGTTAGCATAGCAAGTGGGAGGCAGGATGGGTCGACTGGAGTGAGGAGGAAATGGAACAAGGAGGAGAACAGGCAGGGAGGAGTGAGGACTGGGGTCAGTCTGGAGGTACTGCTGGCATCAGCACCGCTACAAATATCCTGCTATAGAGTTAGGGCAAAATCCAGAGTAACTATGGGGAGTCCTTGCTCCGGTGTAAGAACAACTTACTCTGGATTCCAATATGAATTTCCCATAGGTTTCAACTACGCAGTGCAATAGGTAAGGGTGCATGTAAAGTCTATTACGTGCTCCCGTAGTTACTCTGGATTTGAGGGTTAGGGGCATAAGGCAGTGGTTCTCAAGGATTTCAGCCCAGGACCCCTTTCTGAGAATTACAATCTGGTCTGGCCCCTCTTGGAAGAGATGCCATGGCCAGAAGTGACATCAAATAGGAGTTGCCATCACTCTAATGCCAGAGCTTCTCCATGACCAATCCATGCAAAACTAAGCACCAATACAAAAAATTATAGTGATATCAAACCCGCTGGATGTACCACTTTGCATACTAAAGATCCTGGTTCATCCCCACCATCTTCAGACAGTGGCGTAGCTAGTGGGAGTGCAAAGTACTAAGTTTTGTAGGGATCCTCACCATGGCATGGAAGCTGTCCAGATAAAAATATTTGCTACCTTGGAGAGCTACAGCCAATAAGAAAATCAATATTGGAGTAATGGTTTGACTTATAAGGTAGTTTCAGATCTTCATATATGTCATGTTAATTGCCTCAAGCAAGCTTTGAAATTATAAAATGGGATTTCATCTATGCTAACACTCAAAACAGATATTCCACTAAGGTATCTTGTAATTTTTTTTCCTTTTTCCCTTCTTTTTTTCTTTCAACAGAGTATATTATACCATCAAAAAGTATATATATTATTCATGTATAATAAATATTCATCTACGTGGATCATGCACATGGACTGCATTGCTGATGAGCGTGCAAACTCCAGAAATGAATGAGAAGCTTAGCAAGATAAATGCTACCTTTCAGTGTTTGGTTGCACAGATAAATTGCAGTTAGTTTTAAGCAAAGCCTATTATTTCATGCCTATTATTTCTCCTTGTGTTTACACATGCTGTCACTCATAGTGAAACCTGATGGCATAGCTAGAGGGGGGCAGAGCAGTCAGTCTGGAGGGCACCCAAAAACTTCAGTGGCCATCCAGCTAGTTACGGTATTTTGAACAAGCCATTTGAGACTGGCTGCCAAAAATACATTGCAGAAGGGCTTACGTTCTGTCTTCCAGTCCATTTCTGGGCAAATGCTTACTACTTGTGATCATTTAAATTAAGAAAAATCAAGTTAATTTGACAAAATTAAATTAATACTAGCAAATTTAACACTTGCTTTGCCAAACGGTGCAAGCTCAAGTGTATTTCTTTGGTTTTCAATGTTATAGGCATGACATGTTTGACACGGCAGCAATTTCAATTTCCCTTCTGTGTAAAGGGAATGTTAATTACTTAGCTCATGAGCTTGCCAGAAGCATATATAAATGAGAAAACAATTGCATGCACCTTGGGTATGGTAGCTTTCAAGAGGACTACGGCTACAATTCAGAGTAACTACGGGACGTTTCACACCAGTGATTTTCAGCCTTTTTGTCTCATGGCTCACTAACAAAGTACTGAAATTGTCAAAGCGCACCGTCAGTTGTTTTTACCATTGACAAGGCACACCAGGCTGATCAAATCCCTCAATTTTCCTATTAATTAATGTCAATTCCCAAATTCCCAAGGCACATGTGAGGACTATCCACAGTTGAAAATCACTGTTTTACACCAACGTAGTTATGGTGCCACGTATGGGAAACCTATGGGAAATGCATAGAGCAATCCAGAATAAGTGCCTCTTACGTCTTCCCATAGTTACTCTGGATTTTAGGGACTATTCATTTCATTCCCTCCACAAATACATGGGGTACTGTGTATAAAATTAGCCCCCAAAGTATCTAAGCTTTCCATGGATATTCTGTTTAAAAAAATCAGATTTCTAATGCTTGTGAATCCAAACATACTCTTGAATGAATAAAGGCAACATATCTGGAATATTGTATTTACTCAAATCACACACACACACACACACACACACACACACACACACACACACACAAATTAACCATATGAAAGCAATATACTATATTTACTAGAATCTAATGCTCACCTCTTTCATCCAAATTTAGGCTGCAATCCTAATCACACTTTCCTGTCAATCCTAAATACTATTGAATACAATGAGATTTAGGCTGCAATCCAGAGTAACTATGGGAGCACATAAGAGACATTATGCGCACCCGTAGTTACTGCACCACCTAGTGAAAACCTATGGAAAATTCATATTGCAATCCAGAGTAAAGTGTTCTTACTCCAGAGCAAGGACTCCCCATAGTTGCTCATAGTTAATCTAATGTACAGGATTGCACCCTTACTTTGAGTAGACATGGTTAGCATTGCACTATCAGAGCAGAATCCTAACCATGTCTACTCAAAGGTAAGCCCCATTATGTTCAATGGGTCTTACTCCCAGGAAAGAGTCTGTAGGATTGCACCCTGAGTCTCCAAAATCAGGGTGTGTATTAGATTCAATGGCACATTAGCGTCAAGTAAAATACTGTATAGTACTTTGATTATAAGTGAAGGTCTGTTTAGTTTAACAATTTACCATATTATAGTAAAATATGTAACATAAACCAATTGTTGCAAAAAGTAGTGTAATTAGGTAAAAATCATAACATAAACCCAACATAATATTATTGTCATATAACTATTTGAATGCAGTTAAATTAAATTTTGCACTTGCTTTGAAGCTGAACATTACAATCAACAGTAATTTTTTTATCTTAGGCCTTTTAAAATCAGGTGTGCATTAGATTTGATTTGATGGTACGTTAGGGTCAAGTAAATACAGGTATTTTTCCCCCAGTCGCTTTTCAAAGGACTTTGGTCAAAATTAACCATTGACCAGGACTCAAAGCTTTACAAAATACAGTAGTGTAGTTAGAGGGAATGGAAGGCGTTGGGTTTTGCAAGGAGATTCACCACAGCAAGCAAAGGCTGAGCATTCAAATTCTTTTTTGCATTTCCTAAAATGCCTTAAGAGGCTTTGAGCAAAATCCTAACCATTTCTACTCAAAAGTAAGCCTCATTGTGTTCAGTGGGTCTTACTCCCAGGGAAGTGCATTTAGGATTGCAGCCAGTGTAAATTTTGGCTTTGTTTCAAGGACTTTGCAATCATGATGAGCATTAGAGTAATATAGACCTGAGTTCCAACTTGAAGTTTTACGCAAAGAACCTTATATACTCAAATCTAATGCGCCATTGAATCTAATGCACACCCTATACTTATAATTATAACACCACATTGACTCAAATCTAATTAACCATCAAATCTAATGTACACCCTGATTTTGGAGGTGATTTATGGGCACAATCCAGAGTAACTACAAGGAGTCCTTGCTCTGACATAAGAACAATTTACTCTGGATTGCAATATGAATTTCCCACAGGTTTTCACAAGGTGGTGCCGTAACTACGTCGACATAAATGTCTCTTATGTGCTCCCGTAGTTACTCTGGATTGTAGGGTAAATTCAACTGAAAAAGGTGAGTGTTATATTAGAGTAAATACAGTTCCTTTCTAATCATGGCTGGAGAAAGGGTGTCCACGCGGATTGAAAGATAGAGGGATTAAAAATAGCTTTTTCTGAAGGAATTCATTGATGGAACCAGACAACGACTGAAGCTCCTTCATGTACTACTTCCACAAATATGCCATCCGTACCTCTTGGCATTTTACTCTGGCCTGTGGGGAGGGAAAGACCAAGACACTCGAGCGAGGAGAGGAAATCTCACAGATTGTTGGCAAACAGCAGAGTTGGTGTAAAATAAGTGAAAAGCCAGTTTGGCTTGGGAAAAACCTCATTCAGGGCTGAAGGACAAGAGAGACTGTATGCTCTTGGCTGGAAAGAAGCCTCAGGGCATTCGAGGACTGTGAAACCAGGTGGAAAGGGGACCTCGGAGGTATAGGAACTAAGGGCACATGCCAGAGTAACTATGGGGAGTCCTTGCTCCGGTGTAAGAACAATTTGCTCTGGATTGCAATGCAGGGTGACCAGATGACCGGAAAAACCCGGATTTGTCCAGATTTTTAGCCTCCTGTCCGGGTGTCCTACATTTTGACTTCATTGTCCTATATTTTGAAACTTTGCAATAGTGCACAGTACGCCATCATGCCATATGTTGTTAGATTCATATTGAAGAGCAGAATCCAATGCAAAAATCAGTTTGGAGATATCTCCTTCCTATCAAAAGTTATGGTCAAAGAACAGAAAAACAAAAACAAAAAAAATACATTTTTTGGCGGGTAGGAATTTCAGTCTGGGATTAGGAATTTTGGCCTTGGTGTTCAGGAATTTTGGGTTTGGCATCTGGTCACCCTGAATATGAATTTCCCATAGGTTTTCACTAGGAGGTGCAGTAACTACGAGTGCATGTAATATCTCTTACGTGCTCCCGTAGTTACTCTGGATTGTAGGGTAAGTAAACTATATTTACAGCAAGGAACACATAGGAGATTTTACCTAATAATTCAGCAGTTTATTGCTTACAACTCTAAGGAAAACTCACTCCAACACAGTGGCGTCACTAGCAGGGTGCGGGTTCCACAGGGAACAGAGTGACACTACTACTGGTCAAGATTTGTAAAATCACAGTTATTAGGATTAATAACATTAGGTTATAAAGGCTGCAGTTGGCTTAGCAGTTAAAGACGCTGTGCCTGTCAGTCTGAAGTTCAGCAAGTCAGTGGTTCAAGACCCAAATACTGCAAGACGGAGTGTGCTCAGGTCCTTAGCCCAGCTCCTGCCCAACCTAGCAGTTCAAAAGCATGCAAATGCAAGTAGATAAAGAGATACCGCCTTGGTGGGAAGGTAACAGTGTTCCATGTGCATGCGGGCTACATGTCCATGGAGGTGTATTTGGACAATCCTGGCTCTATGGCTCTAGATATAAGGGATGAGCTCCTCTCCCTAAAGTCGGTCACGACTAGCAGGGCAACCCGCAAGGGACACCTTTACCTTTACCATTATGTAATATATCATTCAAGGTGTAATCCTAAACCATTAAAGCCAGTGCTACTCATCCACCTCCCTGTTCCTGTGGTGGTGGGGGAGGCCAGCGCATGTCTGTGCATTGGCCTAACTCCCCTAGGATGGCGCAGAAGTGACACCTTGGATATAAGTCCCTGGAGGTGTGTTTCATCAGGCATTTGAACTGTTTACCTGGTTTGCTTTCTTTTTTATCTTTTAGGATTGGTAAGATCTGTTTATTCTTTCTACTGTTGATCTGATTTTAACATGAGCTGCTTTGAAGGGCTGCACAGGTAGAAGTGCAGCCTGAAAATATTATATAAATACTGCAAATCGGGGAGCTGGGCAAGGAAACAGACATGGGGTTCTAAAGCTGAGGCCAAAGGTGAAGATGGTAGAAGAGCTTATGGAAAGATGTTAGAGAGGAGTAACATGTAGTAAATCTGGAGAAGGAGGTTTCTCCTAAAATAAATACAGTCAGTAAAAAGCTGGAGAAAAGCTCTCCTATTGAGAAGGTCATTATGGGCTGCATAAAGTAGCTCAGGGTCTTTAAATATTTCAACCAAAGGGCCACATCAAATATCTGCCACAGTGTTGAGAGCTGGGAAAAAAATTAAAATAAATAAAAATATAAAATTTCAATAAATCCATTTGATATGGAACTAAAATTAATGAATAAACTGGCTTAAACTTCCAGGATTTCTGCAACACACAGCACAGAAATAAAGCAATTACTAAAATGGATCTCCATTCTCCCACCCCACTGTTACAGCTCCAGTCGGGTCAGAGAAGCTTTGGGGACTAGAAGCTTGCTAAGGGCCAAATCTGGACCTGGGGCCTGAGTTGGGAAACCCCTGTGCTGGAAAGGAGACAAAGAAGTGAAGGAATGTTGAAAGGCAAGCTCACATAATACCGTATTTCCTGGCTTATTACACGCACCGGAACATCAGATGCACCAAAGTTTAGAGGAGCAAAACAAGAAAAAAATATTCTGAATCAAATGGTGTACTAATATATTTAATAAAATATAGCACAATAATATTTCAGCCATGTAAAGTCAACAGTGGTATTAAGAACCATTATCACTGTCATTAACAAATGAGGAAAGACTTTAAGCTTCAAGGACTCTTCTAATATTCTGGAAACCCCCAAAACTCATCATTTCTAGTGTTAGTGATTTGTGACTTTTGCACAAATCTCATTGCAAATGATCAGACACCAACATTTTGCACTCATTGCAAAAGGTTCAGGAAGGCAGGTAATTTGGGGGGATTCTTTTGGGGGTGAGGGGATCCAGGTAGGTAGGGAAAGGTGAGGGGATCTAGATAGATAGGGAAGAGTGAGGGAGCCACAGGGATGGAGCAGCAGGGACCAGGTCTTGTGCATGTCAACTTTGGAGCAAGTCTCCAAGTCAGGGAAGGCTGCTTAGGATTGCAACTGTTCCAGGGTGACTAGATGCCAAACCCAAAATTCCTGAACCCCAAGGCTAAAATTCCTATACCCCCCAAGCCAAAATTCCTACCTGCTTTAAAAAAATGCCAAAAAATGTATTTTGTGTTTTTATATTTTTGATTTTTACTTTTTTGGTCATAACATTTGATAGGAAGGAGATATCTCAAAACTGATTTTTGTATTGGATTCTGCTCTTCAATACGAATCCAACAACATATGACATGATGGGGTAAGGTGCTCCAAGATTGGCCCTATCACTCTATAAGATGCACAGACATTCCCCCCCCCCTTTTGGGGAGAAAAAAGTGTGTCTTATAAGTCGGGAAATATGGTAATTTGTACAAAGCAGCCAAATCTTTGAATGGCTGCAATCTAGAAATGTCAATCCCTTATTCCAACTACAGTTGGAATGTGATGAGGTCTGCTATATCATGCCAGGAAAAAAAGATCTAAAACCCAGCCTGAAGTCCAATTATGAGGATCAGTAGTCAGAGGACAAAGAAACACAAAGGCCCAAAGATAAATATATCTCCCATTTGTCATAAGCAGCAGCAAAAAGAGCGAAGAAATTATTCTGTTCTTGAAGGCCACACCCTTGTTTCCCATTATATAATAATTTATTATATGGAAACCATTGCCCTTTCAAGCTTAACTTGTACTTAGGTGTAGCAAGAGCATTAATTACACCTTTGCTGTTTTATTGAGCAACATTAGCATACAAATAGGCCATCAATAACCAATTGCTATCTGTGGCTCAAAAAAGCATCAAATGGGGTTACACACAAACACACACAAATGCACAAATTTGTCCTTTTAAGCTGCCTGCAATACTTCTAGCTGCAGAAGGAACCTGAAAAACAGAAACAGGGAGTCTTACATTGGCAGCTTTAACCCGATGGCCACCAGGTTGATGATGTCCTGGTTCTACTTCTTTAAGACTCTCCTACAGAAAGGCTCAGATCCTGATTCTGAGCTGAGCACATGGGCTTACTGCAAATGTGCCATAAATTACATTTGAGAGACCTTCGTGCCAGCCCAGTGCTAGAGCTACTCCATAGCCAGCCAGCGCTGGGCTGGTGCAAGTGGAACGCTGGTGCTCCACCACTTGGCAGTCACCTAGATTGTTGGGCATTAGAGAGGCGAGTGGAGGCATGGGGAGAAGTTGGGAGGAGATTGGCTGGACCAGTGGAGCATCTCCACCAAACTTAAATGAGATGCACTTTGCCTGAACATGGAGGTTCCATTCCATTATTTGTGCATGAAGCTTCTTGGTTTAAATTATGATTTTCTGCAGCTTCTTGCAAGCTGCTTTGACGAGGAGCCTTTAGTCAAAAGACACAGTATCCATCTTTCCAGTAAGTAAAAAGTAAATTTTAGTTGTTACAACTAATGTAAGAACACTGCTCCAGTGTAAGAACAATTTACTCTGGATTGCAATATGAATTTCCCATAGGTTTTCACTAGATGGTGCCATAACTACGTCGAGATGAATGTCTCTTATGTGCTCCGATAGTTACTCTGGATTGTAGGGTAAGTACAAGGATGGACAATTCAACTAGATCACTACAAGCAAGGCCAACCTTAGCCTTGTTTATCCTGTCCATGGTGAGGTTCATGGTGATGTATATGAGATTCCTGGTGGTCTCCCGTGCAGACACTGAACAGAGCTAGATCTGCTTAACTTCAGCAAAAGAGCTCCATCAGGTGCTTTCAGAACATGCTGTGGGACCCTATAACCTTGCATGTGACTCATTTCATTGACGATGGGAGTCTGTTATTGCAACACAATCACTGTATGAATGAAGAACTGGGTCTAGTTGGGTAGAGGAACAACACTGGCCAGCTGCCAAAGCACAATCCCTGGTTTTTTGCCAGCATCCCAAACTGACCCCAACCTGAACTTTGTTCAGCTTTAATGGCAATTTTTGCATGCGCCAGCCACAATCCAGCACAGATAACAGGCTTCAGTGCACACTTGACTCTGTGTGGTGGTCATAATTGGATTGTTGTTTTGTCATCACACAACCTGATATGCTGGAACAATCCTGAGAAGCCTCTCCCTTCGCTGTCTACATGGCATACCTCTTTGGGCAACATTTGGAAATGAATCTTCCTGGGTGACTTGGATCAGTCACTCACTCTGAGCCTCACCTACCTCACAGGGTTGTTGTGAGGACAGCGGGAGAGAAGGAACTAAAGTTTTGTAAATGACCTCTGCTGTTTGCAGTGGAATGAAAAAGGTGGAGTATAAATCCCTTAAATAAATAAATTTGTTACTATGACAAGTTGCATCTAGCTTTTTACTGCTATAGCTACTCAAAAAATGTGAGATAAAGGACGATCAATGAAAGCGGGATATATTTTTTTTAAATCAAAGAAAGAAAGAAAGAAAGAAAGAAAGAAAGAAAGAAAGAAAGAAAGAAAGAAAGAAAGAAAGAAAGAAAGAAAGAAAGAAATATACACATGCAGATTACGGTATGGGTGCGCACATGCATGTATGCACAGAAATGTTGTTTTTTTTCTTCTGAAGCATTCAAACTGATTTCAAAAGCCTTCCTGTATTTAACATTCAGCTTTCTACAGCTGGTTTTGAAGCAATTACCCTTTAAAATTCTCTTTAATCCATGCCAATCATTTCCCAGAGTTGATCATTACCTCCGACTTTAATTGCCTTCACTCACTTCGATGTTGTTACATTTAAAACATAACAGATTAACAGGAGGGCACCAGGCGCACAACCCTTTTGGAAAATTAAAAGGCGGGAGGGGAGAGCGAAGAAAAGGAATCCAAGCCATCAGTGAGAATAGACTTTAATCTCAAGGCCATCTTCATAATTGGGCCTCACACCTATATTTACAGGCAAACAAACATGAAAGAAGCCGATCCTGCGCCAGTTTCACAGTGTGATTATCACTCACTGGTTGGGGGAGCATGAAATAAAAAATCTCCTATTCTCTCCCCGCACACGCAATTGCTTCCCCTACTTAAGCCTGGCCCAAAAAAACTATTGTCCACTTACCCAAAAGGATCTGGAAGAGGGAGGCTTCTGTACTGTGTTGGGGGTATTAATAATAATAATAATAATAATAATAATAATAATAATAATAATAATAATAATAATAATAAGGCACTAAAGAGAGGGAAGATCACGGAAAGCGATGGCATTGAAATGCCAAATGGTCAAACCATTAAATGCCACCAACCTGAAGCCTACAAATAGCTGGGCATACTGCAGCTGGACAATATCAAGCATGGGCATGTAAAAACTGTGGTCAGCAAATAATACATACAAAGGGTTAGAAAAATTTTGAAGAGCAAATTGAATGGCGGCAACATTATAAAGGCTATAAATACCTGAGCCATACCTGTAGTTAGGTATACTGCTGGCATTGTGAACTTGACACAGAAGGAACTGGAGGACTTGGATAGGAAAACAAGGAAGTTAATGACCATCCACTATGCTTGACATCCACATAGTGATGTTGACAGGCTGTACCTGCCTAGAAGATCAGGGGGCAGAGGACTTTTGCAAGTGAAGCAGTCGGTGGAAGAAGAAAAACATGCCCTGGAAGATGATGTGCGAGAGAACCAGGAATCTGCTCTGACTGAAGTCAGCAAGAGAAAGTTGTTGAAAGTGCAGCAGACCAACTATGAATATCGCAACAGTGCAATTCAGGCTTGGACTGCCAGTTGGCAGAATAAAGCACTGCATGGCCAATTCCTTGCCAAGATCGAAGGAAAAGTGGATCAGGATAAGACCTGGTTGTGGCTCAAGCGTGGAACACTGAAGAAGGAGACGGAAGGCCTGATACTTGCAGCCCAAGAACAGGCAATCGGGACAAATGCCATCAAGGTCAGAATTGAAAAATCAGTCGATGACCCCAAATGCCGGCTCTGCAAAGAAGTGGATGAAACCACTGACCACATTCTAAGTGGCTGCAAGAAGATCGCGCAGACTGACTACAAACTGAGGCACAATCTGTTGCCCAGATGATCCACTGGAATCTATGCCAAAAGTATCATCTGCCAGTGGCAAAAAACTGGTGGGACCACAAGCCTGAAAATGTGGTTGCAAATGAGCAGGTCAGGCTTCCGTGGGACTTCAGGTTACAGACGGACAAGGTCCTGGAACACAATACTCCAGATATCACCATCACAGAAAGCAGTAAGTTGTGGCTTGTTGACATCCCCATATCAGGTGACAGCAGAATTGAGGAGAAACAACTGGAAAAGATCTCCTGCTACCAAGACCTAAGAATCGAATGACATCATATCTGGTGTAAGCCAGTGCAGGTGGTTCCAGTGGTAATTGGCACACTGGGTGCAATGCCCAAAGACCTTGGCAGGCACCTGAAAACTCTTGGCATTGACAAAATATCACTCTGCCAACTGCAGAAAGCTGCTCTTCTGGGATCAGCATGAATTATACGCCGCTACATCACACAGTCCTAGACTCTTGGGAAGGGTCTGACTGGTGATGTGACTGAAACCAGCACAAAATTGTTTGCTGTGTATTGATGATGATGATGATGATGATGATAACAACAACAACAACAATAACAACACAACAACAACAACAACAACAACAACAACAACAACAACAACAGGGAAATAAAGAGGATGAAAGACAGCTTACAGTGGTAAGTCTCAGTTTTCCAGAACATATGGCAACCCTACCTCTGGAGGATCTTCTGAGGAAGCTCCTCTAGGTGTGCATGAATGTGTTTATGAACTGGTTTGAAGATCACCCCTCTCTGTGTGTTATTGAATTCATTCCTATAAGTTCTGTCATTTATGTACAATTTGAAAGATAAATTAATTCATTTTTTGTGGCCCCCAATACAGTGTCACAAATATGGTGTGGTCCTCCTGCCGAAAAGTTTGCACATCCCAAGATCAATGAAATTCTAGCAAATTCTTTCAGGAGACGAATGCTTTGGAATCTTATGGAGTGTGTGCATGTGTGTGTGTGTGTGTGTGTGAGAGAGAGTGAGTGTGAGTGTGTGTGTTTATTTACAAATGTACAAGCCAAGGGGTTAGGAACAGGCAGGCCCTGAGACAGTACGCACATTTAAAACAGTATCGGTCTCTTCTAAGTTAATAATGTGTCCTTTGAGCTCTGCCATCAATAAACCTCCTTGCCATCTAGCTGTAAAACTTTTGATATGGTCCACTTTGTTAGTAAACAGTCTTTTGGTCTCTCCTGTCCAAATATTTGGGGTATGATCCGTAGCAAGGAACCACCAGTCTCAAAAGCCATTCGTGGTCATTCTTGTGAGTATTTTCTAATCAAAAATGTGCATTACAGTAACAGCTTTATCTGATACATGCATAAAAGACGGGTGAAAAATCATGGCCTCACATGAAGGTCATAATGCCATTAAGGATAAGACTGTTACCTTTAGGATAAACCTCCCACTCCTATATATGCTCATATCTCCATCATCAATATTTACACCAGTTTAGTTGGCTTTGACACGGGGAAAGCACCACTGCAATGTTGGTGGGATCTGACATAGATCAAACATGCTAATAAGTTATTAGTCAGACAGATGTTACATTTTTTAATTAACCTGTCTAGCCAAAACTATTCAGTTATTTGCATTGTAAAGGCATAAAAAATCAACTTTTTGGGAAAAGTTTCCCAAACCTGATCAAGGCTGGCACACAGGAGTGCCTAAATTGGTTAGGATTTTGTCCTAAGTGTTGCATGAAGGAGATCTCAGTTTTCATTTCCAGCATCTCCCTAAAAAGGATGATGGAAAAGATCCTGTCCCCGAGAGTCACTGACAACTCTGGACTCAATGCTGAAGTGGTCTGGTTCAGAGGAAAGCAACGTATGTTCACATGATGGAATTTGAGACACGTCTGTTACCGCACTGATCATTCTGGCCCAGATCCAGAAAGCATTCCTGCTTCAAACTGGCTGCAGCATATGCAGATCTCCCATTAAACATCTAACCATGCTGTCAGCTCTGTGTGGGGTACCTGGATTCAATTTCTGACAACAGCTGATCTGTGCTGTCAAACCTGGCAAGCGCAGGTCTTCTGGCAAAGAGTGCCGAGCAATTTGGCATTCATTTAAGTAGCCTGGAGCAAAACGAACGCAAGCTGAAGACATGGGGAAATTCCCACTAACAGGGGGATCGGCCTAGAGTTGAGGAATCTGGGAGGGTCTAGTATCTGAATGCTTGATTTGCACCGTGAAGCCCCTGGTTCTGTCCCAAGCAAAGAGTATCTATAGAGGATCTCAAGAAAGCTGGGGAAAAATCTCTCTCTTGTCCAGGAGGTTCCTCCCTCCTTTAACAGATTCTCTACAGTTACAAATCCAAATTTATTGAGGAACAATATGTACAATTTTCCCTAACTTTACGGTATATGAGGATCCTTGGATAAGGGTCTGGAGTTCCTGCAGATGTTCAAAGTTCCTGCACTATCCAGTCTCACTACCCACCATCACACTATGCAGACATGTCTCTCACATGCTGTGCATCCAATTCTTGCATTGCATATAGGGTTGCATTAATTCTCTTCCACAAAAACCAGGGCAGGACATCCTGGCCAACTTGCCAGTAATTAATGCAATCCCTGAAAACTGGGACTGTCCTGGTTGTCCAAAGCAACCCTGATTGCTTTGCTGACATCATGCGTCGGTGACCAAAGCACGTTTCCTGTAAGCTTCAGAATAAAATTTATTTCCAGGGTACTGTTTACTGTGGAAGAAAGGCTTTAATATTTCAAATTAATCTTTGGGAGCATTGATTCAAATCTTTTGATCCCAACTGGACCCTAACCCATTATCTCCTATAGAAGAAAAGTCTCACTAACCATGGATTGCTAACCAAGGCAATTGTTCCATCCCTATAATTCTCATAGACTGAGAAGGATCCCATGTATTTTTAATGCATATTCCACCATGGGAATTTTTTTAAAGTAGACTGCAAACATTTTAATAAAGTCTAATTAGGCTAGGACTTAATGGTGTAGCTCAAAGGGGTGCAAACAACTAAGTTTTGCAGGGAGCCTCCTTGCAGCATGCAAAGGCTCCCCTCCCTCCCCTTTGGAATCATTCTGGGCAGTGGGAGCAAAACAGGCATGCAAAAACGTAGGCACTGATGTTGCCTAATGTGAGTCCATGCCTGGCGACCACCAGAGGGAAGCCAGTGATGTGCTGCTCAGGCTAATGAATGGTGGAGAAGGAAGTGGGGGAGAGATGGGGAGGAGGTGGGAACAAGCCGGAACCTTATGTTGGGCCATGAGACCTGACACAAGCCTGTCATTTTGCTCTGGCTCAAGAGCAAGAGCAAGAGAAACAGGTAGTCCCATTGCAGGACTACTTCCTTTATTTAAAAAATAGATAGATAGATAGATAGATAGATAGATAGATAGATAGATAGATAGATAGATAGATAGATAGATAGATAGATGGATGGATGGATGGATGGATGGATGGATGGGCGGGCGGGCGGGCGGGTGGACTGATTGATTGATTGATTGATTGATTGGGGGAAGGGAAAAAAACTCCCTTTCTCCTGAAGTGTACTGGATCCCAGAATGCAATGAATACTGCAGCAGCCATTTTTGGTACCCACTCCAAGATCTGGGCAGCTCAGGATCCAAGCGCCCGACTTATGGGCATCTTGGATTCTCCAAAACAGTGGAATCACTAGGCTTTGCATCACCCAGTAGAGTAGTGGACCCTGTCAGCAGCAGCAGCAGCAGCAGCAGCAGCAGAAGAAGAAGAAGAAGAAGAAGAAGAAGAAGAAGAAGAAGAAGAAAGAGAGAAAGAGAGAAAGAAAGAAAGAAAGAAAGAAAAAAAGAAAGAAAGAAGAGGAGGGGGAGGAGGAGGAGGAAGAGGAGGTGGTGGTACAGGAAGCCAGTGTATCACTCCCATAATAGACCTCCTCTCAAGCAGTGGACAGAGCATTGCACCATTCCATGTCTCAGCTAGGTTTTTCTTCCCCCATATAACTTTTGATAAGTAAATTTCAACACGGTTTGTTTCCTTTCATTCTGCATGAAACTGCACATTGAATTATATAAAACATGATGATATTATTTTTTTAAACCCAAGATTTGAAAAATTTTGGCCAATAGTGCTGTTGTCCCTGTTCATTACCCAATGTGGCCCATATCCCCATCAATGCTATTGCTCCAAGATCAAGGGCAATGAGAACTTTGCACCCAAGAAACTGAAAATTTTTATGTTGCAGAAAAGGCTTCCGTTTGTGGTGCTATCCAGAGTGGGAAAAGGTGATCCTTGAGAGAAGATAGATATGAATCTGTCAACGGAGGAGGAGGACATTCCGCTATGTGTTGTCTGACAAGATTCCAGATCTGTTTCAAGATTCCCAAAGTGGCTGAGCAAACATCTGGTTCCTATTGAGAGATTTATTGAACTATGGGCAGCATCGAGGGCCACTCAATCACCCACTTGCCCTCTCTCGAGAGGGTCTCGCTGCCGTACATCAGAAAGAGATACGCCACACTTTCAAACATGCTTCTCTGGTGAGAGATCCCTGATAGCAATCAATCTAAGCTGCTTAACCTTTGTGGTGCACCCAACTTCATAGAATCTAAGTGAAGACAGCATACAAAACCCCTGTCCTCACAAAATTCAAGCCATCTGTGCATTTGAGATTAAAGAACAGCAGGACATGTTGGGTCTCATTATTTTACACAAATGAATGAAACTGGGAGAGTGCAATCCTAATCAATTTAGACCAGCTTAACTCACCCATCTCCCCATTCCAGTGATGGGGTGGGTAGGCTGTGCACTGGCCTAACCCTCCCTCAAGAGTGGGGCAGGAGTGTCTTACAACACTTTGGTGACACCCTCAAATCAGCATAGGTCTAATGCCGGGACTTAGGCCAGCCTAACTGGAGATTAGGATTGCAACCCTAGTAAGCTTTACTTACTCCACTCCTGCTGTCCTCACAACAACCCTGTGAGGTAAGTGAGGCTGAGGGCAAAATCCAGAGCAGTTATGGGTCCACACAGTTACATCACCCTCTAGAGCAGTGTTTCTCAAAGTGGGGCCCCTTTGGGGGTCCCCTAGAGCTTTCCTGGGGGTCACCTAAAGACCCCTGGTACAGGGGATCAGGTCAGGCTTGCCACGCGTCCGGTTGTAGCTGTGTATGCACTGAGGCTGACTGACAGCCTCAGGGCCCAATCCTATGCATGCCTACTCTGAAATAAATCGCATTGTGTTCAATGTGTGCATAGAACACACATTTCATTTGTAACAATGAAAATACATCCTGCATATTGGATATTTTCATTACGATTCATAACGAGCAAAAAAGTAAAGTAGCAATGAAAATAATTTTATGGTTGGGGGTCCCCACAACATGAGGAACTTATAAAGGGGTCACAGCGTTAGGAAGATTGAGAACCACTGCTCTAGAGTTATCTTATGGAAAGTCACCTTAACTGCTCCATCACAAAGGGCTTAATTTGACTTTAGGATATGGGCCTGAGAATGAGTTTCTGACTCAAGATCACCTAGGAGGATTCATAGCCACAGAGGGATTTGAACCTGGATCTTTGAGGTCTCAGTCCAACCACTATACCATCCTGGCTCTCAAACTTGCCTGGGTAGGGTTGCCTCTATTCTCTTCCACAAAATTGGGATGGCAAGTTTGAGAGCCAGGATGGTTTACCGGTTGGACTTAAACTTCAAAATTCATCTATCCCATTTGCCAGAATGTGAACACAATTTCCAAAAATTGGAATTGTCCTTTTTTCGGGATATATGGCATCCCCATGCTTGGGTCTTTGGGTTTGATGCAAAGATGACAGAGATAATGTGTGGGAAGCATTTAGAATACCTGAGACACTCTTAAAAATTCTCTACACTTTATTATTAAAAAATAGGAAGTTGTTGGCTTGCAGGTTTTTCTCAGGGAAAGGGGATTTTTTCCATCGCAGACAGTCTCATGGTTTTCTTCTGTTGGCTGGAGTTTGGGTTTCCATTTCTGTCGCATAGTCTCCTAGCAACTATGAAAATTCCTCCAAGCCAATATCTTTTTCCTCTTTGTATTCTGCAAACTGGGATGGGTAAAAAGCAGCCGAGAGGATTTGTTTATTCTCTAAGTGTCTGCAAAAAATGGATAAGAATCACACACAGTAGAACCGGCTGCAGGGCTTCTCACCCACGGATCTCCGCTGACAATCACTCGTCCTTGTGTTCGCTCTCAGGGCCGAGCATGGCTCAACGTGGGAAGAACGTCACTTTCTTTCGAGAACAGTCGTTTTAGAGAGGCAATCCAATAAAGTGATGCACCTAAGGTTGCCCTTCTATCTGCATAAATGCATGATTAACCTGTGTGTTAGTGTGTCTGATGCTATCCCGCATTCAGCCACTAGATGGGGTGAATAATGGGATTTAATGGAATCTCATCTGTGATAGCAGTCAAGCTGAAAAGAGGCTAAGTGGTCAATTGAGGAGTTGGCAAAAGGGATGTTATGATGCAAAGGGCTGTGGGTGGCGCAAGTGGCTAAGATACTGTGCCTGTTAACCAGCAGGCCAGGGTTCAAGACCCGGGTCGGCCCCACAAGACAGGGTGAGCTCCTGTCCTTAGCCCAGCTCTGTGACGCAGCTGGATCCAATCGTATTGGCTCTGCCTTTCCATTTTACTCATTCAATGGTGTGGAGAGGGGGGATTTGCTGCTTGGGAAACAGCCTATCCTCCATAACAATCTAACCCAGGCTTTCGTGCTTCGCATGCAGCGCCGAGCACGATACCATAGTCTTCCAAGACTGACAGAGGCCTAAGAGAGAGATTTTTTTTTTTGTTATGATGCAGGAAAGAGGTTGGTTTTTTCCTGATGAATGTTGTTATATTGTACCTCTACAAGCGATAGCTATGGGCTGTTACTAGTCTTTATATAATGTACCAGTTTGTAGTGGTCCCACTACTTGCCTTTGACAGAGAGGAGTGAAATGGTGTGGAACAGAAAGTGTGGAAGAGGCAGGGTGACCAGATGCCCAGACCTCAAAAGGAGGACAAGGTCTTGGATTCGTCTCAGCCTGGCACATTTGCCTACTCATGAATAAAGCCACAATATTGGGCACTTTCACTTTCACATAGAGCTCAATGTATATTTTTGATTTTTTCGTTTTTTTTGGCCCTAACTTTTGATAAGAAGGAGATATTTCAAATCCAGTTTTTGCATTGGATTCTGCTTTTCAATAAGAATCTAATGATATATGACATAATCTGTGGTGGGCACCAGCAGGTTCGCACCTACTCTATAGAACCGGTTCTTAACAAGAGATAGTACATGTAAAGTTTAAAAATAGCCATTTAAAAGTGGCTGCCAGATGGACAGAGAACCGGTTCTTAATTTTTTTGAAGCCCATCACTGGACATAATGGCATACTGCACACCATTGAAAAGTTCCAAAATGAAGCCAAAATAGAGGACAATGAAACCCTTTTGGAGGACACTGGACAGGAAGCTCAAAAAAGAGGACAAATCTGGAAATTTCCAGTCATATTGTCATCCTGGGAAGAGTATAGTATCGGTAGACTAGTAGACTGAGTAGTCGACTGGAGTATCTCTAACAGTTTCCTTCTTTTGCTCCATCCCTTACTTCCCTTTTCAAGCATCCCATCCATATTTTCTCTTTTTCCAGGACCTGTCCTCTTTTTTCTGGGAAAAAAAATCAATTGCTCTCCTTTTCCTTGAGTGCAGGCAGCATATCGCCTTCTTGTAATTCATAAACTGCATGCAGTAGTTCTAAATATAATTAGTTATGCAGTGTTTAAATTAGCCCATTAAAAAAGCAATATATAAAAGAATTTTTAGCTTTAATTTGTAATGTCCTACATTTTTTCTTGAGTTTTGGGAGGCTCTCTCTCTCTCTCTCTCTCTCTCTCTCTCTCTCTCTCTCTCTCTCTCTGGTTCTACTGCAGTCTTGCAAGAAGTGCAGAAGTGCCTGTGTCTTTCAGGACCAAAAAGTCCCTGGAAGTATGACACCCTTCTGGGCTCTGCTCTATCCACCCTAGGTGCATTATCTATCATCTGTACTTATGACTAGTGGCTTCCCCAGACATGTACCCTACAATCCAGAGTAACTACGAGAGCACGTAAGAGACATTTACGTCAACATAATTACGGCACCAACTAGTGAAAACCATGGGAAATTCATATTGCAATCCAGAGTGAATTGTTCTTACATTGGAGCAAGGACTCCCCGTAGTTACTCTGGATTGTGCCCTTAGTCAGACTTGTAGGAATTTCACAAATGCGGAGCTTGATGGACTTTGATGTAGCCTGGAAGGACCCATCCAGACCCAACTGCAGGAGCAGGAACTTTGCCTAATAAACACCTTAAGCTGTCGGATTTTGTTGCAAAGCACCCAACACGCCCCCAAGAGCTGAAGATTATATTAAAAGTACTAATCCTTGCATAGATTTGTCTCCCAAAATAGCACTCATTTTAATGGTCTCTAGCTAGCGTTACTGTTATTTGCATGTTTGGAAGTATGCTTCCGTTTGCCTTTGGGTCCTCTTTATCTCCCACAGTGCAGCCTCCCATTGATAACATCAATGGACCATTTTGCTAAGTTGATGGAACAGGATTCAGTTGGTGGCCCACCAGAAGCCTCGAGGAGCACATAATCAGGTTGACCATATAGAATGATGGACAGAGTGCTTTTACTTTAAGCAATGTATAGAAGATGGAATTTAGGCAGATGCTGCTGTTTAAACCCTTTTATATTGAGTTAAACCTGCCTAAATTCCCTTTATGCAATAGTTAAAGGTAGAGGCTCTCTGTTCTCCTTTCTGGTCACCCTGACATAATAATATAGACCTGCATCCTTGTAACCTTCCCTGTATCTGTCATTCCAAGGTAGATGTCTTTTAAAACCAAGCTTGTATTTACCTATTATTATAATTTCCCTATAATTTACCTATAAAGGCAAATTACAAATTACCTATAAAGATGCCGTCACCACAAGGAATTCCACAGATTAATATATATATAAATTGTTTTTGTAGGCAATGCAAAAAACCAAAAAAATATTGTTTTTTGGCTAAGAAAGAAATACAGTTCCAACTCATGAGGAACTGATGAGTTCCTAATGTCCCAAAACTGAATTGATCCGGGAGTACCCAAGTTCTGGTGTTGCATGAGAAGGAAACGAGCATCTCTAACCTCTCTATCCATCCTCTGCATAGTTTTGTATCTTTCAATCAGGTCTCCCCCTAGGCACCTTTTTTCTTGACTATGAGCACAATCCTAACCATGACTACTCAAAAGTAAGCCCCATTATATTCAATGGGTCTTACTCCCAGTGTATTTAGGATTGCAACCTAAAAAGCCTTAAATGCTCCTAAGGTAAGCATCCCAGCCCTGGAATCATTTGTGAGAATCACACCTGTGCAAATAGCCACCTGCCTCTTATTTCCCTTCTCCGGCTCTCTTATTTCTCAACCAGCGCCACAAGCAAGCCTGGCCGTTCTTTTTTCCATTTGCATCTCAAATCCTCACGTTTTATGAGAGTTGCTGTAAAGCGGAAAATGCCGGGTGACAGATCCTGGATTGGAGACTCCGCAACCCTCCGTGGGCCCGTATAAAAAACCCGTGGAACCATAATACACATAAAACTCTAATGTGCGTCCAAAATTACCTCATCTTTTATTTAGAGGTTATCCCACCCTTTTCTTTCTTTATTGCTCTTTATACGACTGAAATGGGGAGGCTGGACAAAAACGAGGCAATTTCTGTCGCCGAGTGGAATTGGGGTTTGCCGTCCAAGTTCGGCACGGAAGAGCAAATGAATCCCTGCCGCCTCCACCGTGTCTGTCAGTTTCACCGTCTGTCGGTTTCACTGTAGGGGTCACATCACTGCTCTGGCTTTCTGACAAAGCTCCTTCCCAAGAAGGCAGGGAAGGAGCTACAGCAGGACGTGGAAAGTATGTAGCAATATCACCTTCGCTTGCGTTCATTGGTGAGGCAACCTGTGGCATCTGCCTGGAGGACAAGGAAGTTCTTCTTTCCACAGCACCTGTGGAACTTGTGGAATTCATCACCACAAAATGTCACAAACACCGCTTGCAACAGCAGCTTCGATTAAGCAATTGGGTCAATTCAGGGAGGGTCACTGTCAGCTATTTCCTATCCCAAGAAGTACTTGCATAGAAAAGGAGAGAATTACCAAATCATTTACTATTTATGGAGCTTCACACCTCACAGGTGGGGCCACCTGCACACGTGTGACATTAATAGTGTTGTTGCCCTACGAACACACTAACAACCCATAAAGGGGAGCACAGCAATTAAAATATTGCTGCAAAACTTTTCTGGGTTCTGCAGTAGTGCTGGTGGTGGAGTAGAGGTGGGTCATTTATTACTACAGTTTCTCTGAAAACTAGGCTTGCCATACTTCTCTTCCACAAAATCAGGACAGGATCCTCTGTCCCATTTGCCATTATATGAACACAATCCCCAAAAATCAGGACTGTCCCCATATTGCAACCCTACTAAAAACAGAACTGCAGAACCCAGCAAAGTTTTTCAGCAATTTTCTACCACTTTCTTTAAACTCCTGAAGCACACCTGGAGACCAATGCGCTGTGGTACTCTGGCTGAAAATGACTGATATGGAGCAAAGAGGGGCAAGTGGAAATAGATGTGCAGTGTGGACCTTTGTGGCCACCCTTATAATTTGATTCTTCCAGTTCCTCTCCAAAAGAATAGGAGATCTCCACTGAAGGTCCAAAGCATAGTGCAATCCCATGCCTCTAAGAACTCTCATGCCTCTAACATCAGTCTGCATACAGTAATTTAGGTGCAATCCTAACCTTGGCCAGCACATCTCATCGGTCTTCCCATTATTGTGATGATGTAGGTAGCATTGGCTTCACCCTTTACCAGGAGTGGCACAGAAATGTCTTAAGACGCTTTGGCAACACCCCCAGGTCAGCACAGGACTAATGCCAGGGCTTAGGCTGGTTTAACTGGAGTTTAAGATTTCTGCCCAAGCCTGAGTTCTGTTACCTATTTATTGAAAACGCTACTTAGGGAGGCCAAAACTATGTAGGTGTGAAATATATGAACCTGATGAAGAGAGATCTAGCCACAGAAATTCATGTCTTACCATCCATTAAGTCTGGACTACTTTCATGCTGTCTACATGGGGCAGTCCCTTGAAGATAATCCAGAAGCTTCAGCTGGTACAAAATGCTTAGGATTGCAGCCTTATATGGACTGCAGCCTTATAACCAATAAGTTGGTTATTTATACTAGCCAACTTATAACTGGTGAGGGTTTTTTTCCACACTTCAGCACCATGTCAGAAGAAGTTTCACTTCCAAAACTGATGTGTGGTGGACAGTTCTCTGTGAAAAGCACAGGATCACATCCAAAAAAAAGTTGGCAACATTACCTACATGAAAGGATCAGTCATCCTTTGTGCTCAGATCCAAGTTGGTTTCCACCATTCACTTTTAGAGCAATGTGGCATTAACATGCAAACCCTTATCATGATGCCTGTAGCACAACAGACGGAGATAAGATGAGGCGGAAATATGGTGGGATATTTAGACTGAGGATATCAATACTGTATGATAAGATAGGCAGAGAGCAGAGAATCTTATCAACGACTTCCCAAACATTTACAAACAGGACCAGAGACAATTCTGGCCTGACTGGGGGATGGAAAGGCCTGGGTATGTGAAAGCTCTGAAAAGAAGTATAATACCCTACAATCCAGAGTAACTACAGGAAGACAAAAGAGGCACTTATTCTGGATTGCTCAATGCATTTCGCCATAGGTTTCCCATAGGAGGCACCGTAGCTACGTCAGTGTAAAAGGTCCGGTAGTTACTCTGGATTGTAGCCTTAGACTATTAGAAGACATACAAATATGGGTACTGGCGGTGCAAACTACATACAGTCTCCATACTGCATTGGAGGAACAGAGGTGCGTTCAAAGGGGATTAAAGCTGTAGGAGAAATGCTACTCTAGATAGATGACTTCAGATATTCTGTGTGTCTGTGTGTGTGTGTAACTGAAAAGTCACTCACTGACTCACTCACTGACTCATCAATGCCCAGCCAAAACCGATGGGCCTAGACGCGTGAAATTTGGGGAGGGAGTTCCTTCTGCGATGGAGGGATCCAGTAAGAACCGGTTTTTGGAAATTCCACCTGGAACAGGGTGAAATGGGGCACAATACGTTTTCCTCCCTATACTTTGCATTGAAGAATCCGACTGAGGGGTGTTCTGTCCCAACCCCTGGACCTAGAACCATGAAATTCAGGGAGCGTGTACCTTCTGTAACATCAGCGCTCACCAAGAACGGATGTGCAGAAATTTAACCCTTAAGGGTCTGAAAAGGGGTGCAACTTGTTTTTGTCCGATACCTAACATGGAAGACTGACCAGCATCCAGCCAATTTGTTGCTTGGTGCCTGGTACGCCGGTGAGGGTGTTGTTCGGAGGAAGGGGTTGCACTGGGGAGGAAGCTGTGCATGGAGGGGTGTTGCACATGGGGGTGTTGCACACGGGGAGATGATGCACTTGGGGAGGTCATGTGCATAGGGGTTAGGCACATTGGGGAGGTGATGTAGATGGGGTGATGTGCATGGGGGGTTGATGCATATGGGGGATTGATGGGGGTTTCCATTTTCTTTATCCACTGATTTTTATATCCCATGGACATTCTGTAATGGAACCTTTTGGCAGCTGATTCTACCACTGAACTTCCCAGACCAAATCAGTCATGCCTTCATCACTGCCTTATTTCACCCTCCCTCCCATGTTCCACCCTCCCTCGGAAACTTCAGGCCTTCCCGACGGTGCTTCTCTTGTGCCCTTGTTATCTATCTATCTATCTATCTATCTATCTATCTATCTATCTATCTATCTATCTATCTATCTATCTATCTGTCTGTCTGTCTGTCTGTCTGTCTGTCTGTCAACTAAAAGCAAGTGAGCAATATGTGCAAAGGGACAGTGTGTGCCAACTGCACCTTCCCCATGACTGAAGACCCTCACCAGGATTCAAGAGCCCAGACATGCATGCCCCATGAGCATGCATTTATTTAATTAAATCTCACTTGGCTCTGTCTTGGGACTGGTTCTCTTTAACATTTTCTTTAATGACTTAGAGGAAGGGATACGGGGGAGCCTGATCAAATTTGCTGATGACACCAAGCTGGGAGGAGTAGCAAACACAACAGAAGACAGGAGAAACCTCCAGGAGGATCTGGATAAACTAGAATTCTGGGCTGTAACAAATAGAATGAATTTCAATAGGGAGAAGTGCAAGGTTCTGCACTTAGGAAATAAAAACCAAAAATACAGGTATAAAATGGGGGATACTTGGCTTGGCAGCACAACATGTGAGCAGGACCTTGGAGTCGCCATGGATCGCAAGCTGAACATGAGTGAGCAGTGTGATGTATCTGCAAAGAAGGCAGATGCCATTTTAGGCTGCATTAAGAGGACTGTAGCTTCCAAGTCGCGAGAAGTTCTAGTTCCTCTTTATTCTGCATTGGTGAGACCTCACCTTGAGTACTGTGTTCAGTTCTGGGCACCTCACTTTAAGAAAGATGCAGCCACACTGGAGCAAGTCCAGAGGAGAGTGACAGGAATGATCAGTGGGATGGAAGGGAAGCCCTATGAGGAAAGGTTGGGAGAAGTTGGGATGTTCAACCTGGAGAAGAGGAGGCTGAGGGGAGACATGATTGCCCTCTTCAGATACCTGAAGGGCTGTCATAGGGAGGAAGGGGCTCATTTGTTCATAGCTGCTACTGAAAGCAGAACTAGAACCAATGGGTACAAACTGCAAGAGAGGAGATTCCGGTTGGATATCCAGAAAAAATTCCTGACGGTGAGGGCGGTTCGGCAGTGGAACAGATTGCCAAGGGAGGTGGTGGACTCTCCCTCACTGGGGATCTTCAAGCAGAGGCTCGATGAGCACCTGTTGGGGGTGCTCTAGGGCAGCGTTTCTCAAAGTGGGGGTCGGGACCACTTTGGGGGTTGCCTAGAGCTTTCCTGGGGGTCGCCTAAAGACTCCTGGTGCAGGGGGCCAGGTCAGGCTTGCCAGATTTCCAGCTGTAGCTGTGCGCACACTGGGGCTGACTGACAGCCTCAGGGCCCAATCCTGTTCATGCCTACACTGAAATAAATCCCATTATAGTCAGGGGGCCTTTACTCTCATGTAAATGTGGATAGGATTGCAGCCTCAGGGCCCAATCCTATGCATGCCCACTCTGAAATAAATCCCATTATAGTTGGGGGGCCTTTACTTCCATGTAAATGTGGATAGAACTGCAGCCTCAGGGCCCAATCCTATGCATGCCTACTCTGAAATAAATCCCATTGTGTTCAATGTGTGCATAGAACACACATTTCATTTGTAACAATGAAATACATCCTGCGTATCGGATATTTACATTACGATTCATAACAGTAGCAAAATTACAGTTATAAAGTAGCAACGAAAATAATTTTATGGTTGGGGTCCCCACAACATGAGGAACTTATAAAGGGGTCACGGCATTAGGAAGATTGAGAACCACTGCTCTAGGAGGATTTCCTGCTGCAGGCAGAGGGTTGGACTAGATGACCTTCTAGGTCCCTTCCAACTCTATGATTCTATGAATGTTGTCTGACTAGGCCTCAAAGAAAATCCATCTTTCACCAAAAGCATTCTTTTTCAATTTTTATAAGGTTTTCATTAATTTCAGATACAGGTATAGGACAGATCTATCAATATACAGTGGTGCCTCACATAAAGAGCTTAATTCGTTCCAGAGGCATGCTCTTTAAGTGAAACGCTCTTTAAGTGAAGCAGATTTTCTCATAGGAAAAAATGGAAACTCAGATGATTGGTTCCACAACCCAAAAAAATATTCATATAAAAATATTAACTGGATGTAAAAATGATGACAAACACTGGAATTGAATTCAAAACATGCATTCAATGTGCATGATCCTATGGAGTCCACTTAGGCTGCAATCCTAAAGACACTTTCCTGGGAGTAAGACCCATTTAACACAATGGGGCTTACTTCTGGGTAGACATGGTTAGGAGGCTGGAATCAAAGACACTTTCCTGGGAAGCTTACCTGGGCTGCTGCTGGGCACCCCCAGGCAACTGCCCCCAGTTGGGGGCAGTTAGAGGCAGCAGCGCTGGCCAGCAGCCCTTTTAAAGAGCCTCCATGTGGAGCATCAGGACTGCAGAGCACGCATGCCCATGGCGCACTTGCTTGTTAAGTGAGGCGGAACTTTTTATGTGAAGCAAGATTTCTTGGAACTTTTGCTTGTTATGTGAAATGCTTGTTAAGCGAGGTACCAATGAATAGGGAGGGGATTCTACCCAAAGCATACTTAATGGTTGGAATTTGCATTGAAAGATGGATGTTGACGGGCTATAAAATGGGATGAGACGCATTCATGAAGTGGAGGTGGTTGTCTTTCACTAGCTATTAACCATTATAGCTACATGGAACCTTCAGATTCAGAAGCAGTATACATGAATAGTAGAGGGAAGGTCAACAGGAAAGGATCCAGTGTGTCACTATGGAGTAACATGAGCCATAGATTTGATCCAGCAGGGCTTGACTTGTGTTGTTATGTGTGAGGCTTAGTTCTGAATAAGATCAGTAGTTCTCACGTGTGGGGCTTCTGAGAGGTTTACGCTGCAAGCACCCTAATGAGGAGATGACAGAAGATGACAGCCTCTCCCCTGTGAGGTTTAGTCTCCTTTTCAAACATAATATTCCATTTGACCACTTGCAAATTGTAAGGGTGAAACAAACACATTTCCAGAGCATAACCAAGCATATTGGCGCACTGCAGTGAGTTGCAAACCTAATTTGAGGCCTCTCACCTGCATCTGCAATCCAGCAAAGAAATATCAGGCATGCAAATCAGGGGCCTGAGCATCATCGCAATAGTCAATGCTCCAAACTGAGTGTGGATTAAATCCACTCTGAAACCCGTAATCCGTTATTGAGCTTTGGCAGAGCAGAATGGAATTGTTCCATTATCCGTCCAGACTTTTCTAAACAGAGCCAAGGAGTTTCCCTTTGTGGGGAGACGTGGTGGAAAAAGCTTCAGGATTGGAACATTAGCCCACATGTCATTGTTAAAAGCACTTAGTTTCTATCAGGAAAAAAAGGGATAGCAACCACAGTCGGCATTTGGTGGTTAAGACCGAGGATGCTGTACAAAGTACCATTGTTCTGCGCCACTCCTTTTTCTTTCTCTTCTCCTGCCTGGACAAAGAAAAAGCAAGGGATCTGGATCAGTTTTTCTGGAACATGCACACATAGGGCACAATCCAGAGTAACTACAGGAGCACATAAGAGACATTAAGTGCACCCGTAGTTACTGCACCATCTAGTGAAAACTATGAGAAATTCATATTGCAATCCAGAGTAACTTGTTCTTACTCCGGAGCAAGGACTCCCCATAGTTAATCTGAATTTCACCCATAGTGACATATTAAACATAGCATCAGGCCAGCTCATTGATGAGGCCAATTGAAGCAGTTGCCTCAGGCAACAGATTGATAGAGGGGTTCCCATTTCTTGTCAGCCTACTTGCATCCATGGCTCCTCTTCCTCCCATTCTCTGGACTGGAAAGAGGAAGAAGAGGAAATGCAAAGTTCTTCTTTCACTGGATCGTAAAGGCTGGCATATCACTGGGTTAGGGGCAGTGATGGGATTCAAAGAAATTAACAACCGGTTCTATGCCCATCTGGCAGCCACTTTTAAATGGCTATTTTTAAACTTTATATGTCCTATCTCTCATTAACAACCGGTTCTATAGAGTAGGTGCGAACTTATCAGTGTGCCATGAGATGAAAAAGGTTGAAAATCACTATCCTGTTCTCTTCCCCTTATTTCCTGTTAGTTTCATTCATCACTTTGGGGAGGAGAACAAGCCAATCCTCTAGAGCCCCCATACCCAATGCAGGACTTGTGTTTTTTTGATTAAGAAAAAAGAAGAGCCTCTGCTGGATCAGGGCCCATCTAGTCCAGCTTTTTGTATCTCATGGTGGCCCACCAGAGGTCACAGGGAGCACACAAGACAATAAAAGACCTGCATCCTCATGCCCTCCCCTGCACCTGGCATACTGTGGTAGCCTACTTTTATAATCCAGAGGTTGCTCATACACATCATGATTGCAACCTGTGATGGACTTTTCCTCCATAAATCTGTCCGGTCCCCCTTTTCAAAGCATCTAAGCCAGATGCCATCATCACATCCAGTTGCAAGGAGTTCCACAGGTATAATCAGACTTATTATAAATCAAGTCCTATTTCTATAGAGCCCTGCCTTCATCAATGGCTCCTGGTTTAAGAAAGATGCAGCCAAACTGGAGTAAGTCCAGAGGAGAGCGACAAGAATGATCAGTGGGATGGAAGGGAAGCCCTACAATAAAAGGTTGGGGGAACTTGGGATGTTCAGCCTGGAGAAGAGGAGGCTGAGAGGAGACATGATTGCCCTCTTCAGATACCTGAAGGGCTGTCATAGGGAGGAAGGGGCTCGTTTGTTCATAGCTGCTTCTGAAAGCAGAACTAGAACCAATGGGTACAAACTGCAAGAGAGGAGATTCTGGTTGGATATCTGGAAAAAATTCCTGATGGTTCGGGCGGTTCGGCAGTGGAACAGATTGCCAAGGGAGGTGGTGGACTCTCCCTCACTGGGGATCTTCAAGCAGAGGCTCGATGAGCACCTGTTGGGGATGCTCTAGGAGGATTTCCTGCTGCAGGCAGGGGGTTGGACTAGATGACCTACTAAGTCCCTTTCAACTCTATGATTCTATGATTCTATGAATTGCATCTGGCATTTGGAGGTATATTTAAAATATGGAGGTAACAAATACCAAGCATGTAATTGGTGGTGGACTTTTCCTCCAGAAATTTGTCCAGTCCTTTCTTAAAGGTATGTAGGTTAGATGCCTTCACTACACCATGTTATGAAGGAGGATACACCATAAAGTTCTGCATGGTTGAAATAACACCATGCAGTTTATATGAGAAAGTGTGGAGCTTCCATGGGTAGAATACAAGCTACAGAGTTACAAAGACATCTTCTTAAGCCCGGGAAGATGGGAATTATTTCCTGCAATGGCTCTGAAATTATTTCCACTTATGTCAGCTTTGTCTAGCCATGCAAGGAGAATATATGGCTTTATTACTACTATCTACCAGATGACCATGCATGCCTCTAATGTCGGTGCAAGGGATCAAACCTCTTATCGGATAATGTGGGACAACGATGCGCCCTCGTTCTGAACAACAAATTGAGTTATCAGGCAGGAAAGGTAATTTTACTGCAGGGCCAGAAGACAGGAAATGCTCAGATGTCCACTTCTTCCCCCCCCCCCCAACTCCCTCAACACACACACACATGCCTCTCATTTGATTCTCAGAACAGAACTACCTGACAATGCACCTTGAAAAGTAGGCACCCTGTTAAATAAGTTTAATATGTTCTGTGAATACAATTATACTGAAGTAGCCAAAGTGACAAGAGAAGGGATCTTGTCAAGGGTGGTTTCGTATGTAAAAATGGTTATTATGAAAGAAAAGCACCTCTTCCTTTTTCCCTTCCACCACACATCATAGTAATTGTTCCTCTTGAGTATCTATGTTTCTGAACAACACATAGATGAACAATTAAATGTGCGTGGGTATCAGAAAATGCACATCAGATGCACAAATCCTTTGCTAAATAAAAACAAGAGTATGATTGACTTCTGCTGATAACATTGCTACTGATAGTGGAAAAGATTAAGAATGGACCCAGTAGGGGTGAGACTCATTGGGGCTTTTATATAATATTATAAAAGAGTTATATTATATATTGTACTATAAGAGTTATATTATAATACTAGCGAAAAGTGTACCCGCGTTGCGGGAGTAACATTTCTCCATATGCAATCCCCCACGGCGCATGAACACCCCATGCGCATAAACACCCTATGTGCAACTTCCCCTGTGCGCAACTTCCCCCCGTGTGCAACTTTCCTACATGCGCATCATCCGCCCATGCGCAAAATCCCCCATGCGCAACTCCCCCATGTGCAACTCCCCCATGCGCAACTCCCCCATGCGCAACTTCCCCCCATGAGCAACTTCCCCCCATGAGCAACTTCCCCCCATGCGCAACATCCCCCCGTGCGGAACTTCCCCCGTGAGCAACTTTCCCCCCGTGCGAAACTTCCCCTCATGCGCAACTTCCCCTCATGCGCAACTTCCTCTCATGTGCATCTTTCCCCCGTGAGCATCTTTCCCCCGTGCGCATCATCCCCCCGTGCGCATCATCCCCCCGTGCGCAGCATCCCCCTGTACGCAACATCCCCCTGTGCGCAACATCCCCCTGTGCGCAACTTTCCCATGTGCAACTTCCCCCGTGCGCAACTTCCCCCCATGCGCAGCATCACCCCATGCGCAGCATCACCCCATGCACAACTTTCCCCTTTGCACATCATCCCCATGTGCAACTTTCCCCATGCGCATCATCCCGCCATGCGCATCACCCCCCCATGCGCACCATCCCCCCATGCGCAACTTTCCTCCATGCGCAACTTCCCCTCATGCGCAACTTCCCCTCATGCGCAACTTTCCCCCATGCGCAACTTCCCCTCATGTGCATCTTTCCCCCGTGCGCATCTTTCCCCCATGTGCATCATCCCCCGTGCGCAACATCCCCCCGTGCGCAACATCCCCTGTGCGCAACATCCCCCCGTGCGCAACTTCCCCCCGTGCGCAGCATCACCCCGTGCGCAACTTCCCCCCGTGCGCATCATCACCCCATGCGCAACTTCCCCCATGCACAACTTTCCCCTTTGCACATCATCCCCATGTGCAACTTTCCCCAGGCGCATCATCCCGCCATGCACATCACCCCCCATGCGCACCATCCCCCCATGCGCAACTTTCCTCCAAGCGCAACTTCCCCATATGCGCAACTTCCCCCGTGCGCAACTTTTCTACATGCGCATCATCCCCCCATGCGCATCATCCCCCCATGCGCAACTTTCCTCTATGTGCAACTTCCCCTCATGCACAACTTCCCCCATGTGCAACTTCCCCCCATGCGCAACTTCCCCTCATGCGCAACTTCCCCTCATGCGCATCTTTCCCCCATGCACAACTTCCCCTCATGCGCAACTTCCCCTCATGTGCATCTTTCCCCCGTGTGCAACATCCCCCCCATGCGCAACTTCCCCATATGCGCAACTTCCCCGTATGCGCAACTTCCCCGTATGCGCAACTTCCCCCGTGCGCATCATCATCCCGTGCGCATCATCACCCCATGCGCAACTTCCCCCATGCACAACTTTCCCCTTTGCGCATCATTCCCATGTGCAACTTTCCCCATGCGCATCATCCCCCCCATGCGCAACTTCCCCATATGCGCAACTTCCCCGTATGCGCAACTTCCCCGTATGCGCAACTTTCCTACATGTGCATCATCCACCCATGCACAAAATCCCCCCATGCACAACTTCCCCCATGCGCAACTTCCCCCCGTGTGCAACTTCCCCCCGTGCGCAACTTCCCCTCATGCGCATCATCCCCCATGCGCATCATCCCCCATGCGCATCATCCCCCATGCGCAACTTCCCCCATGCACCACTTCCCCCCATGCACCACTTCCCCCCATGTGCCACTTCCCCCCATGCGCAGCATCCTCTCCAGTGCAACCTCTTCCTCCGAACAACATCAACATGGGAGACTGAACAACATCCAGCCAATTTGGTGCTCAGTGCCTGGTGTACTGGGGGATGTTGTTCGGAGGAAGAGGTTGCGCTGGCGAGGATGCTGCGCATGAGGGGAAATTGCGCATGAGGGAAAGTTGCGCATGGGAGGATGATGCGCATGGGAGGATGATGCGCATGGGGGGAAGTTGTGCATGGGGGAAGTTGTGCATGGAGGAAGTTTCGCATGGGGGACTGATGCCCATGGGGAAAGTTGCGCATGGGGAAAGTTGCGCATGGGGAATGATGCGCATGGGGGAAAGTTGCGCATGGGGGTTGATGGGCATGGGGGAAAGTTGCGCATGGGGGACAGTTGCGCATGGGGGAAGTTGCACATGGGGTACAGTTGCGCATGGGGGAAGTTGCGCATCGGCGGATGATGCGCATGGGGAACGTTGCACATGAGGGGATGATGTGCATGGGGTAAGTTGCACATGGGGGGATGATGCGCATGGGGGATGATGCGCATGGGGGATGATGTGCATGGGCGAAAGTTGCGCACGGAGGAAAGTTGAGCATGGAGGAAAGTTGCGCATCGGCGGATGATGCTCATGGGGGAAAGTTGCACAGGGGGGAAGTTGTGCATGGGGGAAGTTGCGCATGGGGGAAATTGCACATGGGGGAAGTTGCGCATGGGGGAAGTTGCACATGGGGGAAGTTGCACATCGATGGATGATGCGCATGGGGAAAGTTGCGCCTGAGGGGATGATGCGCATGAGGGAATGATGCGCATGGGGGAAAGTTGCGCATGGGGGAAAGTTGCACATGGGGTAAAGTTGCACATGGGGTAAAGTTTTGCATGGGGTAAAGTTGCGCATCGGCGGATGATGCGCATGGGGAAGGTTGTGCATCGGCGGATGATGTGCATGGGGGAAAGTTACACATGGGTGGAAGTTGCGCATGGGGAAAAGTTGCGCATGGGGAAAAGTTGCACATCGGCGTATGATGCGCATGGGGAAAGTTGCGCATGGGGGGAAGTTGCGCTGTGGGGTGATGTCATATGGGGAAATTTTACTCCCGCAACGCGGGTACTGTTTTTGCTAGTTTTAAATAAGCAGTGTAATTATAACACTGGCTATGTTGTTGCCTTGCAACTTAATCTCAAGCATTTCCTAAAGTAGGTCTTTAAACTTGATTCATCCTTACACACACACACACACGCACACGCACACGCACACGCACACGCACACACACACACACACACACACACACACACACACACACTGAAACGTTACTCTGTATGCAAAGCTTGGAGTCAAACCAGTCTGGAATTTCCAACATCATCGTATTTTTTCTAAACCTGCCGCAGTGGAGGGACTTGGACCAGATTGAAACACAACATTTCCTGGCATAGAAACAAGAAAAAAAGGTTTTTCTGATCAAGCTGCACACTTGGCCCCATTCCTATCCCACAGAAGTACAACCATTACAAAAGATGGTGGCACCCTTGGGAGCACCTTTGCCAACATTTCTTTACCAAGCCCTTGTTCCTGGTGCGTGTAAACAGGATGAACCACAGGCAACAAGATGGTGGTTCTGATCTCGGTGCCAGAAAAAGCTTCCCTTTCTGATATTCTACAGATCAAGCTGCAATTAACAGAACAAGTGTAGGAAGCAGCATTTTTTGGGGGGGTGCCAGCTGGGTGATCATATGTCCTCCTGTTCCGGGACATCCTCTTTTTTAGCCGTGTCCTGGAAAAGTCTTCATTGTCCTCCTTTTGGTGGTGGTGCCTGCTGGTACCTAGTAGAGATGTCCAGTGCCTACTAGTGCCTAGTACCTGCTGCACAGTGGTGCCTAATAGTGATACCTGCTGCTGTCTGCCACTATCCCTGGTACTCTCTGGTGCCTGCTGCCTGTTATTGCCCAGTGGTGTCCAGTACTTCCCGGTGTTTGGTATCCCCCAGTGTTCAACTATGTCCAAGACCCACAAATATTCTTCAAATTTAACTCCTGCAGCAACTAGTTAATTCCACTAGTGTAATAATATAGTGTCTAAGGGTGCAATCCAGAGTAACTACGGGGAGTCCTTGCTCTGACGTCAGAACAATTTACTCTGGATTGCAATATGAATTTTCCATAGGTTTTCACTAGGTGGTGCAGTAACTATGGGTGCACTGGATTGTAGGGTAAATTAACCATGTAAAAGCAATCTGTATGAGTGTTTTTAGCTTTTACTGTGTCGGGTCTTACATTTTTCTTGGGCATCCTACCTTTTGCAGGAAGGGTCTTTCCCTCTTTTTTATAACATTTATGGCACAATATCGGGCTGTGGGTCGCGCAAGTGGTTAAACACTGTGCCTGTTAACCAGCAGACCAGGGTTCGAGACCTGGGTCGGCCGCACAAGACAGGGTGAGCTCCTGTCCTTAGCCCAGCTTTGCGACACCAGCTGGATCCAATCATATTGGCTCTGCCTTTCCATTGGACTAATTCAGTGGCATGGAGAGGGGGGAGTTGCTGCTTGGGTAACAGCCTATCCTCCATAACAATCTAACCCAGACTTTCATGCTTCGCATGCAGAGTATGCAGCGCTGAGCACGATACCATAGTCTCTCAAGACTGACGGAGGCCTGCTACCAGGGCACAATCCAGAAGTGCACTTGGGTTACCCTATCTATCACTGGGCTGACCCAACTCCAAGATACTTGTTCAGTGTGATTAAGGGAGGTCTCCTCAGAAGCAAGCCCTCCCCAGGTGTCAATTACTTGATACCTACTGATCATGTTCTGGAGCAGTTAGGGCAGCCCAGGCTTCCTGACTCTCTGGATTTAGCATAACTCTCTGCTCTGGCTACAGAACAGTTGGGGCAGTCCAGCTAGGGCTCTCCTCACAGCTCTTACTGTGGATTGTGCCCATGGTCACCTTGGGTGCCAGTCAGTGGTGGGCACCAGCAGGTTCGCACCTACGGTTCTTAACAAGAGATAGTACATATAAAGTTTAAAAATAGCCATTTAAAAGTGGCTGCCAGATGGACAGAGAACCGGTTCTTAATTTCTTTGAAGCCCATCACTGGTGCCAGTCCTTTGGCAGCTGTATTTAGGTACACACACAATGGCACCTTCTAAGAGATTGCAGGAAAAGAAAGTCCGGGGGAGGAAATGGATTATTCAGTGCCCTGTGTGACTCAGTGTGCCCAGGCCACAACTATTGTCAGAGATGCAGCAGTCTTGTTGCGGTTGGAAGCAGAGGAAGCATCAAAAGGCTGAGCAGCTACCAAGATCCTGCCTTCCTTATCATGATATCTGCAGGGATTGTGTTGAGTCACTCACTTTCCCCTGAACCCCTCCCAGCCCTTTCCCTTTTGTCTTCCTGGCAGTGCCCAGCCAGCCACTAGAGGGCGCAATGGCTTCACTTTAGCTGCTGGCAGGATTAAGCAGGTGAGAGTCATCATATGTCCCCCTTTTCCAGGACATGTCCTCTTTTTTAGCCTTGTGTCCTGGAAACATCATAGTCCTCCTTTTCCCCTTGTGAGCAGACAGCATGTAGCCTTCTTGTACTTAATGAATTATATGTAAAATGTACTTTTTTAAAATGTACTTATTTATACTTAAAAAAAACTATTTTTAAAATGTACTTATTAAATTTAAAACTATTTTTAAAATGTACTTATTAAATTTAAAACATTACATATAAGTAATATAGTAACGATATGAATGTTTTTGGCTTTTATTTTGTCATGTCCTACATTTTATTGGCTGTCCTACATTTGGGGGACCTTGTCCACCTTTCCAGTTTTGATATATGGTCACCCTCAATCCTATGTTTATCTTAACAGAAGTGTTAAGTGGGACTTAAGCCCACTCCTATCCATGCCTTCTCTGAAGTAAGCCTCTCTATATTCAATGGAGCTTACTCCCAGGGAAGTGCATTTAGGGTTTCAGCCTTAGAGTTCAATACTATACATAAATCGTTCTATTGTAGCCAATGGATGCTACTTTCTAGATAGGATTGCAGCCTGAAACTTTTTTGTCCTGCGAGCTTAGGTGGAAACTATAGGGTTGCATTTGGGGTGTAGCAAACTGCTGCACCTCCATCCTTTTTGCAGGCTTACGCTGCAATCCTAAAGACACTTTCCTGGGACTAAGACCCAGTGAAACAATGGGTTCAATGTAGACATTGGCACCCAATGTCTACTTTTGTGTAGACATGGTTAGGATTGTGCTCTTATTTAATTAATGAATCTGCATGTCAAGGTCCATTGTATACAGTCCATGTTATAGTCCATTGTATATAGTCCATTATAGTGAATGGGCCTTACTCCTATGCTTGCCTACTCAGAAGTAAGTCCCATTATAGTCAACAGATCTTACTCCCAGCAAGTGTGGATACTGGATAGGATTGTGGCCTCACTTCCTAATAAAAGTTTTTTTGGGCAGGGGGTTGAGGTTTGGTGATGTAGAACCTTGGGCTACAATCCTATCCACACTTTCCTGGGAGTAAGCCCCATTGACGATGACTTCTGAGTAGACATGCATAGGCTTGGGATGTTGGATCGCTGGAAAGAAAGCAGAAAAGGCAATCAGAAATGGTAAAACTAGAACCTAATTAAATTACCAAGCCTTTGCATGTCTACTCAGAAGTCCCATCATACTGAATGGGGCTTATTCCCAGGTAAGCTTGAATAGGATTGCACCTCCCAAATCCTGTGCATACATGTTTCTTATCCTACAGGATTCCATCAGGTGAGGATGTCTTCCCCATTTACCCATTACCATTATTTTTTAAAAGGATGATGCTCAGCTCCAATTCAAAGAAGCAGGACTGGGGTAAAGGAAGTAAATCCAGAAACCCATAATGGGGGTGGGGAGAGAATCAAAACCCATAGGAAGCATCCACAGCATGGGTGGGGAAGGAATGAGGCCAGATAAGGGCTATCCCCTTTATGGACTTTAAACAATGTGAACCGATTTAATCTACCCAGAGGCAGTGGCGTAGCTAGAGGGGGGTCGGAGCAGCCATTCTAGATGCATTTCCATTGCAGGGGCAGGGTGTTTGCACCAGTTCCAAACCGGTTTAAGTGCAAAAAAAAATTAAGCAATTAAAAGTGAAAATAAAGACCCCACTGGATTTAGACCCATTCCTATGCATCAAAACCCCCATTATAGTCAATGGGATTCAATGAGAACAGGATTGTGACCTTTGTGAATGACACTAAGGCTGCAATCCTAATCACACTTCCCAGGGAGTAAGTACTACTGAACACAATGGGACTTACTTCTGCATAGACATGCTTAGGATTGCACAGTAAACTAGTTTAAGGCTACAATCCTATCCACACCTACCAAGAGGTAAACCCCATTGACTATAATGGGGCATATGACTGAGTAGACATAATAGTAGTAACTGAGTAGACATAATAGCTACTCAGTAGATGAGTAGTAGCACAGGATTGGACACTCGGGCTGCAATCCTGTCCAAGCTTACCTGGGAGTAAGCCCCATTCAGTATAATGGGTCTTACTTCTGAGTAGATATGCATAGGCTTGGACTCTCAGACCTACAGTTCCAGTGAAATTGCAACCCCTAGGGGGTATGTGAGTACTAGTGCCACTTACTAGTACTAAGTGCCACTTAGCACTAGTAAGTACTAGTATAGTAGTACTAGTGCCACTCAGAGCCCAATCCTATGCGTGACTATTCAGAAGTAAGTCTCATTAGAGTGAATGGGGCTTTCTCCTAGGTGAGTGTCTCAGGCTGCCATCCTGTACACTTTCCCGGGAGTAAGCCCCAGTGAACTCAATGGGGTTACTCCTGAGTAGACCTCCCTCAGCCACCGCCTTTTTGAGAGAGTCAGGGGTGGGGTGTGTGGCCCCGATCCCTTGTGCATGCTTTGTGCTTACTCGCGAGTATGCTTCCAGGCTTCCGACGAGGCGGGGGGGTAGCCAGCCAGCCAGCCAGCCTCCCAGCCCTTTACTATGTTTACTTCCGCCGCTGCTGGGGGGCTGGAGGGGACTGAGGGGGTGGACTGAAGGGGGCTGGCAGGGGGCATGGGGAACCAAGGA
Organism: Cryptoblepharus egeriae; assembly: GCA_030015325.1. Lineage (NCBI taxonomy): Eukaryota > Metazoa > Chordata > Lepidosauria > Squamata > Scincidae > Cryptoblepharus > Cryptoblepharus egeriae. Next base: position 9,535,926 of record JAREYC010000003.1, on the reverse strand, counting down.
GGCCCAGACTGAGGGGACGGGCAGGGGTCTGAGGAGAGAACTGAGAGGAACTGGCAGGGAACTTGGGGGGCTGAACTGAGGGGGCTGGCAGTGGGCTGAGGGGGGCTGAGTTGGCAGGAGACTTGGGGGACTGCGCTGTGAGGGGACTGGAGTCAGGGGGCTGAGAGGGGGCTTAGAGGGCTGGGCTGTGGAGGGCTAGGCTGAGGGTGGCTTGCAGGGGACTTGGGGGTTGGGCTGTGGGGGCTGGAGTTAGGGAACTTGCAGTGGGCTGAGGGGTTTGGGGAATTGGCAGTGGGTTTAGGGGGCTTGACTGGGGAGCTGGCAGGGGACTTGGGGCTGCGCTGTGAGGGGACTGGTGTTAGGGGGCTGGACTGAGGGTGGCTTGGGGGGCTGGGCTGTGGGGGGCTGGCAGTGGGCTATGGGTGGTTGAGGGGTTGGCAGTGGGTTTAGGGGGCTTGACTGGGGAGCTGGCAGGGGACTTGGGGGCTGGGCTGTGGAGGGCTGGGCTGAGAGTGGCTTGGGGGGCTGGGCTGTGGGGGGCTGGAAGTGAGCTTAGGGGGGCTTGTCTGGGAAGCTGCAGGAGACTGAAGGGGGCTGGCAAGGCAGGCAGGCAGGCAGTCAAGGCGGTGGGCTCCTGTCCCCTCCCTCCACCCAGAGCTGCAGCAGCCGCGCCCACCCAGTGCTTGGAGGGGAGGTGGGGGGGACCCGTCAGCTGTTCCCCGCCCCCTCCCTGTGCCCAGAGCTTTGGCGGGAAAGGCAAGGCAGCAGCCCCGCCCCCCACAAGCAGCATCTATAAAAGGCTGGGCTGCAGGACTCAGCCCCACACTTGGCTGGAGAGAGAAGCAGGGGAGGGTTCAGGCTGGGAGGGAAGCAGCGCAGCAGTGCCGGCTGCACCCAGCAGCTCAGCTCAGCTCAGCTCATACCCACCCTCCCTCCCTGCCAGCACTTGACAGCACCACGCCCGCCCACACCGGGACCCCCAGCCTTGGGACTTACAAGCACATCCCCCCTGCTGTCAGGACACCGAGGATCTGTCCCCCACTTTGCCAGCCCCGACCCGGGAGAAGCCGGTGAGTGTCCCCGTTGATTGCTGCTGCTGCTGCTGCTTCTCCTTCTCCACCCTTGCTGAGCAAGAGGTGCTGAAAAGGAGCCCGATCCCCCTTATGCGTGGTCTACTCGGGAGTAAGCCCCTATGGAGCAGTCAACTGGCTCTCTTTCCTAGGATGTGGCTCTTGTTGTTCTTTTTTCCCTACATCGTTGCTGTGAATATTCTTTTTGGATGCGGAGTTACTCCGGATTGCAGTTGCGGTGCGGGTCGGAGGAGCTCCGGTTGGCTTGGATGGGGATTGGAGAAAGAGGAGGAGGGTGGGTGGAAAAGGAGTTGAGCTGCACCAATTGGGGGGTGTAAGTCTTGGGCTTACTCGTGAGTTACGCGCAGGTGGTGGGGTCTACTCGCGAGTTGTGCGCAGACTAGCCTGAATCTTCCTCTGGTAGTAGTATCTTCTCCTAGTAGTAGAATCTTCCCCTGGTACATTCATTGCCTGGTGGATCGTGGCCACCCCGGGGACTGGGAGTATCCTTGGAGTAGAACCTGGTGGTCTCTTGGGGGAGGCACAGCTGGAACTCCTTGCCGGGTCCCAGGTGCGAATCCTGCGCCTTGATGTTCTGCTGGTGGGGGGCAGAGGTGGCTGTGCCCCCCAGCCTCACCCCGGGGAAGATCTGGGGAGGGGGACAGTCCTGGGGGTCTTTCCATCCCCGTTTTGGGGCTACCTGGGGGGCTTTGCTGGGGGGGGAGGCTCTGAGTTGGAAGGAACGATTCTATCCACACTTACCTCTGCGTAAGCCTCATTGGCTATAATGAGATTTACTTCTAAGTAGACATGCTTAGGATGGGACACTCCAATGAACATGGGGTCTTGAGTTAGGTCCCGATCCTGTGCACGTCTACTCGGAAGTAAGTCCCATTATACGCAATGGGGCTTACTCCTTTGAAGGTGTGGCTAGGATCGCAGCCTATGCGTGTCTACTCAGTTGTAAACCCCACTGTAGTCAATTAAGTGCGGCTAGGATTGCAGCCTGGGTTACTCCTGATTTGCGCCCCACTCCGGTGTGTTCGATGTTGCGCGCTGCTTTTGTGTAGTAGAACCAGTTGTAGTTACTCCGCGAGGGACAGGGAGTTACTCTGTAGTAGTACTACAATAGAACTTACTCCTTGGTAAATGCGGCAGCAGCTAGGATTGCAGCCTGGATTACTCCTGATTTGCGCCGCGCTCCGGTGTGTTTGGTGCTGTTTCTGTGTAGTAGTTACTGGGGTTGAGGAGGGAGTTAACAGTGTAGTTACTTGGGGAGATTATAGTGTAGTAGTTACTTGGGGGAATTTCTGTGTGGTAGTAAGGGGGGGTGGGGAAGATCACTCTAGTAGTTACTTTGGGGGGGAGAGATCTCTGTGTAGACTTGCATGGGAAGTAATTGTGTAAGTTACTGGGGGTGTGATTACTGTGTAGTAGTTCTGGAAGAGAGGAATTACTGTGTGGTAGTTATTGGGGGTGGGGGTGGGGGAGGAAGATCACTGTGTAGAATTGGATGGGAAGTTATTGCATAATAGATACTGGGGGATTACTGTGTAATAGTTACTTGGAGATAGCTGTGTACTTGGGTGAAATAACTTGGGAGGATGTTGATGTTAAGGGATCTGTGGGGTAATGGTCCCGATCCTGCAGTAGTAAGTAATGTGTCTTCTCCCTTCCCTCCTCTGCAGAGGATGCCGCTGACAGGGCCAAGCCTGGCCTGCCGGACGTGCCACGATGACTATGACTGGTTGCAGCCCTACTTCTACGACCTGGAGGAGGAGAACTTCTACCCACAGCGCCAGGGCTGTGAACTGCCTGCGCCATCAGAGGACATCTGGAAGAAGTTCGAGCTGCTGCCCACCCCTCCTCTCTCGCCCAGCCACAGGGGGGGTTGTGGGGCAGGGCTGGCCCCCTCCGATGCAGACCAGCTGGAGCTGGTGTCAGAGCTGCTGGGGGGAGAGGCAGCCGTCAGCCAGAGCTTCATCTGCGCCCCTGATGATGATGCCTTCGCCAAGGACATCGTGCTGCAGGACTGCATGTGGAGTGGGGTCTCTGCTGCCGCCAAGCTCCAGAAGGTCGTCACTGAGAAGCTGGCCTCTGTCCAGGCTGCCCGGAGGCAGGAGCGGGCCCGGGACCCTGACCCCCCGCCCCAGCCGCAACCCCCCGCGGACCTCCATGACTGCATTGACCCCTCCGTAGTCTTCCCCTACCCGCTGGGTGACAAGACCCCCAGGGTCCTTGAAGACCCCGAACTCCTGGGCCAGCACACGCCGCCCAGCACCAGCAGCGACTCTGGTGAGAAGTGGGGACAGAATCGGGGTCATCTTGTGGGGTATACCTGTGGAGGTTCTTGCACTAAGAAAAAATTAACTACTAATCAGTAATTACTACTGAGTAGGGTTAATAGTAGTAGTACTCTTGAATTGGGGCCTTCTGTGTGTTCCCCCACCCAAGGGGCTTGGGGTGAGATATAAGGGTGCCTGAAACTGGGGAGGCTCTTGCACTGGAAGCACTAAGATTACTAATTAATCAGTAATTACTACTGGATAGTAGTGGGTTAATAGTAGTGTTAGAGTGTCCATATAGAATGGAGGACAGCGTCTGTACATTTAACCATTGCATAGAAGAGGGAATTATGCAGGTGTTGCTTTTTAAACCTTTCTGTGTTGAACTACACCTGCCTAAGTTTCCTCCTCCAGGTAATGCTTAAAGGTACAGACACTCTGTCCTCCATTCTATATAGTCACCCTCTCTTGAGTAGTACAAACTCCCCTACTCAAAGAGTATAGTAGTACACACTGACAGGAAGGGTCTGTGCAAAGTCCCAAGGGTCCTTCACTTACCTGCAGTAGTGGATCTGCAGACAAAGGTCTGTCATGCTAACAGTACAATCCTAGGCATGTCTGCTCAGAAGTCCCATTGTGTTCAATGGGGCTTACTCCCAGGAAAGTGTCAATAGGATTTCTTAAGTCCCTGTGGGGCTGCAATCCCATGCACACTTACCTGGGAACACAGTGGGACTTACTTTTGAGTAAACTGGCCTGCAATCCCATATACATGTTGCTGAGTGCAAATTCCATTGAACCTAAGTGGATTTACTGTTAAGTAGACCCACTTAGGTTCAGTTGGGGTTTTAGGTTCAGTGAGGCTTGTTCCCAGGAAAGTGGGATTGGGATTTCCCAGATCTCTTTATCTGGCCTCAAATTAACTTTGGGGTTTTAGCACCTTCTCCTGTCTCAACTGGAACAGCTGGAGGGAGTTCTGAGTCAGCTGCTTCCCCAATGAGTGATTCTCTTTCCTGCTTCCAGCTGCCCAATTTGGGGCTCAGCCCAGTTCTTAATCCATTCTATATGAGTTGAAGGTGGTGTCCCATTGTGCAGATGGCAATACTGGGGTTGGGTGTGTTGGATTTGGAGATCCAAGTCCTCTTATCCAAATACATGACCCTAATAAATTGGGGGAGGGAGAGGCTTCACTGGGTTATGGAACTGGAGCCCATGGTTTTATGAAAGTATTTGATAAGGGGTTTGATTTGAAAACTGGTTTAATACCCAAATATTCTGGGTATTTCTGATCAGGACACAAACAGATGGGGTGGTTGAAGAGAACACAACTCTGACTTGGGTCACAGCGAGGCTGTGTAAATGTTTGCGCAGCCCTTCTCAAGACAGAGAACTCTCAGCTGAGATCTAATTTGTCTCTTCCTTGTGCCACAAACTGTCTAGTGTGAACATTTAAGGATGTGTTTTTTCACCCCCAAAATATTTAAGTCGTTTGGCACCTCCTTCTCTCCCCCCCCCCATAGTATTTGTGTCTTCCCTCTCAAAATGCCACGTTAGCGACACACATAGTTGGGCTTCCCACAAATTAGATTTCCTGGAAAAAGTGGCCCAGGGAGGGAGCGGAGAGAGACCGTGTGCTGCTTAAATTACATAAGGGTCAAGCCAGGTCTCCGGGGCGGGAGTTTTAAACTTGCTGATTGTCCCTTAATCAGACCTGGCCCCTGGGTGGCCTGCATGTGGTGGGGATTATTGGGTAGCATCTGGAAGAGACTGGTAAAAATGAAGAGAATGAACAGAGTTGGGGGAAAGTGGATTTTTGAGACACTCTCTAAGGCTGCAATCCTAAACACACTTTCCTTGGAGTAAGACATTGAACACAATGGGGCTTCCTTTTGAGTAGACATGGTTAGGATTGTGCTCTTAACCCTTAAATGCCCATCTAAAAATAGCCTAATTTGCATACATTATAAATGCAGGCCCAATAGACCTGGTTGGTCATACAAGGGTTAAGTTGTCTTCAAGAGAGAGAGGGTGGGACCCCACAGATCTTTATAACTGTCTTCCAAACCAGATGTCATATGGGGTGAAAGGGCTGTTGGGGCATGTAATGGCGAGTGTTAATGAAATGGAGAGGGAAACTTCTAACGAATCTTAAAATCAAAGCTTAAGTATTTATGTAAGCACCTGGGTGTGGTTCCAGAAGTCCTAATCGTTCTTACCTAGAGCTCTTTTGTCTGATAGGACCAGATTCCCACAATTCATCTCTTCACTGGCACACAAATGCATGTGTGCTATATTCACATATTCAGTATGTGTGTACTTGGTATGTAGCCCGTCTAGATGAATGTGTACCATACACTATGTGCCATATTCTTCAGTACATAGCTCAAATGTATGGCACACATGCCATATACTTGAGCTATATGTTTAGACGGGGTGTCCATACACTTTCAGGTTTAGGGCTCACTGAGCCTTTAACAAGCATGTATAAGAGGGAATTTCAGCAGGTGTAGCTTATCTCTCACATCTCATTCTCATCTCACAAGCTGAAATTCCCTTTTCTACACACTTGTTAAAAGATCCAAGAGCCCTAAGTTTGGACACCCCTGGAAGTTTGGACATCCCTGGTCTAGATTTGAGGGCATGGCTTCCATCTATATACAAATGCTTAGGATCAGAGCTCCTGCTATGGTGACAGCACCTTGTCTTTGAAGCAGCCTGGGTCTGTGCCTGCTATCTTTAGTAGGCTACTGTTGAGAGTTACACAATCCGGCAATTTCAACATCTTGAGATCTGGGAGTCAGGATTAGTAAACAGCCCTTTGAGGAGTTCACTGTAGAACTGCAGCCCTCTCTTGTTGCATAACAAGTTGAAGCCTCCCTCCTCTTAGAGAAGTTCAACTTTCAGAAATTACACAATTTTTAAATTTGGTTTAAGGTCAGGGGGTGTCCATGTAACAATAAATAAGCAGCTCTTAAAACTGTGGTACCAATTCTAAGAGGACATGCAGCTTAACCTATCTGTGTTTCTTTCCTTTCAGAAGAAGAGCAGGAGGAAGAGGAGGAGGAAGAAGAGGAAATTGATGTAGTTACTGTAGAGAAAAGGCAACCTGCAACAAAGAAGTCAGAATCCAGTTCAGTCTCATCAGGGGGGCAGAGTAAGCCCCCCCACAGCCCACTGGTCCTCAAGCGGTGTCATGTTCCCATCCACCAGCATAATTATGCGGCTTCTCCCTCCACCAGAGTTGAGTGTTCCTCAGCCAAAAGGCTAAAGTTGGACAGTGGCAGAGTTCTCAAACAGATCAGTAACAACCGCAAATGTTCAAGTCCGCGCACGTCAGATTCCGAAGAGAATGACAAGAGGCGAACACACAACGTCTTGGAGCGCCAGAGGCGGAACGAGCTCAAGTTGAGCTTCTTTGCATTGCGCGACCAGATTCCAGAAGTCGCCAACAACGAAAAGGCTCCCAAAGTTGTCATTCTGAAAAAGGCCACCGAGTATGTCCTCTCGATCCAGTCTGAGGAACACAGACTGATAGCAGAAAAGGAACAACTGAGGCGACGGTGGGAACAGTTGAAAAGCAAGCTTCAGCAGTATAGGAACTCTTGTATTTAAAAAAGCAGAGCCCACAAACTTTGGGGGGCATGCATAGATTGGGACTAGCGCCAGTCTGGCTGGCGCACACTGGGGACAAGTTCAGTACTTCTAAAACAAATGCAATGGACTCGACTAGGTCGTGAAAACATGGAATTGTTGCAATCGCATGCTTGACAACTACACAACCTTGGCTTGACCTTAATATATAAGGCTGGCCAGAACCTCAAAACTGCCTTATATTAAAACAAAACAAAACAAAAAAAGACTGATCAAGTTTGGGCAGCCATCTCTTTGTGTCAAAATGGACTCTTTCCTCTTGTTTTTTTAAACTTGTTTTTGTATTTAAAGTCTCTTATGGACATAATACCAATTGACCAGATCTGCTGTAGATATATTTACACACAAGCCCAATGACCTGTAAATATCTTTAATAAAATCTTTATAGAAAATTTAAAAAAACTGCAACAAAACAATGCTTAGTTGTGGCAACTGGATTTATGATCTTTATTGAACTTTTGTGCCATAACATTTCACAAATGCTCAGTTGTTTTTATTTAAATACCTTGTTTTTTGTCTTTTTTTAAAAGATGATTTTATTTTGCGTTTCTAGATAAATAAAATATTTGCCCTAAATCTTGTTTGCTTTCTGGGTTTTGTTAGTGGGGATTCCCAACACAAAAGTTACTGTCAATAATCTAGCCAGTGCTGCATAGTCAGAAACTATATCAGTAATAACAGATACAAGAGGCAAGTATTTGGGGTGAACATATAGCTTTGGGGGTACAGCACCTGGTATGTAAGCTGGCAGGGTTGTCTCAGGACTTCAGGCCCCAGACAGTGCTTTCTCTGCTGTTCCAGCTATTTCTTCTGCTCCTTGGATAGGAGGAGGGAAACCAAGCAAAAGGTTGTATGGTGAGAAAAAGGGTGGAAAGTTGTTCCAACCCCCTAAATTATTTGGTGTAGATATATTAGCAACGTAGATTTGGTTAATGAGTCAGTTCATATATGTATGAAATAAGTGCAATATAACAACTTCTTAATATGCCTAACTGTCACATCGGTACTCAACCTGCCTCTTGGCTCTGTTACAGCAAGTAGTTATCATGATCAAATGCACCCCCTTATTACACCCTTTCTACAAATGCACATATGGAACTTGTTTACCTATAGAGAGGTTTAAGTTTAGACAACTACTTTCCTAGGTGGAGGGAAGATGTGTAGTTTTTGTGCAAGGAACATGGTTGTATGAGTGAGCCTTTGCAAACTTAACTGGTACAGTCTAAATTCGGATCTAGTTCACATCAAGATGTGGACCATGGTGAATGTGATCAATCAAATATTCAAAATAAGACTCTCTGATCTGACCCATGCCGACATGCTAATATCCTCACCATAACTCCACTAACTATAATGGTTGCCCACCCAGTTGTGAGACTACACATATAGAGTGAACAATGCTCAGCACCTCCTCTTGGGCTGGAATATGTGTGTCAATACAAACTGGCTCAGTAAAAATTCAAACAATTCTGCGCTAAGGCTGCAATACTAAAGACATTTTCCTTGGAGTAAGACCTGTTGAACACAATGGGGCTTACTTTTGAGTAGACATGGTTAGGATTGTGCTATAGATCTTTTTTGAAATTTCTCAAGCTATGAAAATGTATGTATATAGTATGTTGCTTCTGATCTCTGGAGTGTCACTTGCCCCAAATTCCCATGCATTTGAAAAAAAATCTAAATATAGTACAACGCATATGAAAACCAACTTCTGTGTGCCCCACCCTTTTCCCAAAAAGCAGGGAAAGACTTGCATGCTATTTATTCTATAAATACTCTCATTTTACCTGCGGCAGGGTGTGTTGAAAATGAGGCTTTAAGAAGTCATCATATGTTCATGATTCAGCAAAGATTAGTCTAGCCAGCCCTTTAAAAATACTTTATAAATATTTCTAAAATATAGCCGCCTTGAGTCCTTGTGAGGAAGGTGGGAGAAAAATAGTTACAATAATGAAAACACTAGGAAAAGGTGGGAAATAATCCTTTTTCTGCATAGAGATGAAAGCATAGAACTTTCTGAATCCATTTTTAATGCATTTGTAGCTTGATATTTTTTAATTAAAGTGAACAAACTCTCAAACTTTTTTCACCCAATTTTCTGATACGTATTAGATATTGGTCTAGAACAGTGGTTTTTGACCAGTGCGCTGTGGCACACTGGTGTGCCGCGGATAGTCCTCGGGTGTGCCACAGAAATGTGGAGATTGACATTCATTAATAGGAAAATTGGGGGATTCGAACAATCTGGTGTGCCTTGTCAGTGGTACAAACAACTGATGGTGTGCCTCGACCAATTTCAGTGCCTTCTTAAGTGTGCTTTGGGCTGTGGTGGTGCAAGTGGTTAAGACACTGTGCCTGTTAACCAGCAGGCCAGGGTTCGAGACCCAGGTCCCCACAAGACAGGGTGAGCTTCTGTCCTTAGCCCAGCTCTGCGACGCAGCTGGAACCAATCATATCAGCTCTGCTATTCCACTGGACTATTTCAGTGGTGTGGAGAGGGGGGATTTGCTGCTTAGGTAACAGCCTAACCTCCATATTAATCTACCCAGGCCTTTGTGCTTCACATACAGCATTGAGCATGATACCATAGTCTTTTGAGACTGATGGATGCCAATAATAATAAGTGTGCCATGAGATGAAAAAGGTTGAAAATCACTGGTCTGGAATCATAAGCCCCTAGGCATATTTCTCAGTTTGCTTACTACTGAGCCTGATTATTCTATTGGACTTGCCCTACAATCCAGAGTAAATATGGGAGCACGTAAGAGACATTACGTGCACCCGTAGTTACTGCATCATCTAGTGAAAACGTATGGGAAATTCATATTGCAATCCAGAGCAAATTGTTCTTACACTGGAGCAAGGACTCCCCGTAGTTACTTTGGATTGCACCCTAAGGTTCCAAAGTAGCACCTGAGTGATTCTTCTGGTGACATTATTTTTCCTGCTGCAGGAGATCAAATGCTCTACGTTTCTGGTGCTTAGAAAAGAGCTGTACATACCTTTGCATAGACATAAAAGAGTAAATGTAGTTTCTATTCTGATGCGTAGCCCTTCAGACAAGACCAGGCAATAAACCAGTAGCATAGGTAGATGCAGGGGGAGCAAAGCACTATGTTTTACAGGGAATCTCACAGTCAAGTGCAGCCCTTTCCCTCTGAAGCCATTATGGGTAGGGGTAGGAATCGCTCCAATGGTAGGAATAGGAGCTGCTTGGAGGCCCTGCACAGTGTAGTGCTTGCCCCTCTCAAGCTACGCCAGTGCTTTAAACATGCTATAGGCAGGGGGTTGGACTAGATGACCTACTAGGTCCCTTCCAACTCCAGGATTCTAAGATTCTAACCCCAGATAAATGTTCAGTTAAGGGAAACTAACCTGTTTTCCATCTGCCTAGTATGGCAGCTTCGTGTCAGATACAATGAAAGAATGAAAGAAGATGATTATTCTGTATTTCAGATGAAAGAATAATTTTTCAGAGGTCCTAATGACTGTGAAGATCAAGGTTGTGAAGATCAAGTATTAACCACTTTTGTAACATTTTTGACCATGGATTTTTTTCTGCTTCAGGTGATCTTGAGATCCTATTTTTATCGGATGCTGTTATGTTGAAAAAAATTATACCAACATTTTTGACCATGGATTTTTCCAGCTTTTGGTGATCTTCAGAACCATTTTTTTGGTAGATTACTGTTATGTCCATTTTTTGGAGACAGAAAGGTGATGTGTTCAAAGACATGAATCAGTGAAATGATGGTGTCAGCTGTGGCTAATCCTTTATGTGCATCCAAATTTCTCAAGTCGACGAGGATGGGTTTTAATAAACCTGAAAGCAACCGCTATTTTTTTCTGGCATGCCATTTAAATAGCAACCTCTAGCTTTTCTTTACTTCTCTGACTTATTGGGGACTATTAGAGGGTTAACTTCCAACTAAGACCATTCAGAGGACTGAAATAGGCTGGTATATTGTCAAGCAGAGTCATTCTTCCACATTGTCCTAGTATGCCCTGGAGCAATGTATGCAAATGTTTGGCACTAAAGACCAGCCTAAAATAATTAAGCACAGATCTACATCTCCCCTCATTCCAATCTTAGATCCTGGTTCAAGTATCAATTCCATGATGCTTCTTGAGTGCAGTCTCTGTCTCTCAGCCTCACCTAACTCACAGGATTGTTGTTAGGAAAAAAGGACAGAAGTAGTGTTGTCATATATCCCATAATATATCCCATGTCATATATATCCCAAGTTTGATGGGGTCCTGTGGCGGTTTTGGGGAGAATTATGGCAACCCTAGATTTATTCATTAGATGGAAGGAACTGTGTTCACTACTCCAAGCTCCTAGAAGAAAGGACAGTATACTCTCTAGGAGTACTATTGGCAAGGGGTTGTCTAGATGACCTACTGGGTTCCTTCCAACTCTATGATTCTATGAACTAATGGCTCCCTGTCCCAAAAGGGCTCACAATCTAAACAGATGTAAAATAATACCGGCAGAAGCTGGTAAAGGAGGTTATTCTCCCCCTGTTGAATAAAAGAGCACCAGCTAAAAATGTGCCTCTGATCCAGTTAGCAAGGTGTTAAGAGGTTTTGATTCAAGGATCATTTTGATTTGGATTTGATTTGGATTCAAGGATTGATTTGATTTTGATCACAAGAGGATGAGGAAGAGGAGGTATGCACTGCCCAGAGGGGACAGGTGTGCACGGTGGTGTGCACATTAGGACAGGTGTGCATGGTGGTGCTGGATCAGATTGGAGCAAACCTCACACACACACGCACATGCACACGAGCCCTTTAGTATGCATTTGCTTTAGTCCATCTCAAGCAGTGTGGGCTGACCTAGAGGCATCTTCGCCACATATGAATTCTGAATGAATTACATTTTAGAGAGCTGGCCTTGCATATAAATGGAACGCTGGGCAGAGCATGTAGCCTTCTACTGTACTAGTCTTTCTGCCTTTGTCTAACCAGACTAACCACAGCTCTACAGACCTTTTCCTGTGCCTGATCTGGAGATCTGGTCACGTTTGAACCTGGGACACTGTGCATGCAAAATATGTGCTATTTCATTCCACTGTGGCATCCTTTTCCCAAACATCACTGACTTGAGAAGATGCAAGGTAGTGCACTCTTGTGCACACATGTGCACGCACACACAGAGAGCAGTTTTCAAATATCGTCCACAGCATGCTTATTGAAATATAAGTGCCACTGTGTTCAAAGCTACTCACCCTCTGGTAAGCATGCTTCGGACGACTGCCTAAATCTGGTATTCCTTAATTTCCAGATGGGTTTGCTGATGTCATTCAATGACAATGGGAGGAATTTTGGCTGCAGACAAAACACTCCTTGGCCCTTCCTTCTCCCTTGAACTGCAAAGACAACTTCTGTTCCCACTTAATACAATTCACGAAACATTAACCAGCAAATATCAGAGCCACTTACAGCCTGTCCTATCCTTTTACCCCACCAGCCTCCCCCACTTCCCAATGATGCAGCGATGCCAAAGAGACTTGAATTATAGTTCAATCCTTGGGGAGGGGGAGTAGAGAAAATTCTACTTGCCTTACTTTAATCCAGCTGGTCTATGGATCTCCTCTGACTTGATCTCCTATGAGTCTACTCGGACTTGATCCAACTCTTTAGCATGCTGCAATGTGAGTGGGTGCACATGTGCCCACTGCTGTATGATTGGTGTTGATATCATTCAATGCAAGCGGTCCCCATGAGATGAAAGATCATCATACTGGAACACCATTAGGATAGTACTGTGAGATATATAAAATGAGACATGGGATGTATAGAGCGCATAGAGGGAAGTTCTTTTCTCTCGCACACATCTCTAGAGCCAGGGGACTTCCACTGGAATTGAATGGTGGGAAAGTCAGAATCGGAATCAAATCAAGTGGTGGGAAAGTCAGAACAGACAACAGGAAATATTTCTTTACCCTGAGAATAATCAATGTGTGGAACGCCTTGCCACAGGATGTGGTGATGGCACCTGGCCTAGATGCACTTGAAAGGAAATTGGACAGATTTATGGAGGAAAAATCCAACATAAGCTAGGAGCCATGATGACAATGTGCAACTTCTGGGTATTAGGTTTCAGGCATGAGCTGCAATCCTAAAGACACTTTCCTGGGACTACAACCGACTGAAGACAATGGGGTTTACATTTGAGTAGACATGATTAGGATTGTACTCAAGGTGACCATGTGACTGGAAATTTCTGGATTTGTCCTCTTTTTTAGCCTCCTGTCCGGTTTCCTCCAAAAGGGCTTCATTGTCCTCTATTTTGGCTTCATTTTGGAACTTTGTAATAGTGTGCAGTACCCCCATCATGTCATATGTCATTGGATTTGTATTGAAGAGGAGAAACCAATGCAAAAATTGGTTTTGAAATATCTCCTTTCTATCCAAAGTTATGGCCAAAAATCTAAAAATAAAAAATATGCATTGAGCTTTATGGAAAAGTGAAAGTGCTCAATATCATGGCTTTACTTGTGAGTAGGCAAATGTGCTATCGTCTGCCGGAAAGTCCAGGCTGAGAAGAATCCAAGACCTTGTCCTGCTTTTGAGGTTTGGGCATCTGGTCACCCAAAAGCACAATCCAAATCATATCAGCTCAAAGTAAGACCTATTGTCTCCAGTGGGTTTTACTCCCAGGAAACCTCCGTCAGTCTTGGAAGACTATGGTATCATGCTCAGCGCTGCATATGCTGCATGCGAAGCATGAAAGCCTGGGTTAGATTGTTATGGAGGATAGGCTGTTACCCAAGCAGCAAATCCCCCCTCTCCACACCACTGAATTAGTCCAATGGAAAGGCAGAGCCCATACGATTGAATCCAGCTGGCGTCGCAGAGCTGGGCTAAGGACAGGAGCTCACCCTGTCTTGTGGGGCCGACCTGGGTCTCGAATCCTGGCCTGCTGGTTAACAGGCACAGTGTCTTAGCCACTTGCACCATCCCAGGAAACAAGCCCTGAATATATCACACACAAGACCTAAATATATAACCTGGTGGGAAAAAACACTTTTCTATATTGCATGAATTTTAAGTGAATATGTTTCTAACAGATTTACATACGCATCAAATCAGAGGTTCTGAAACTAAAGCCTGCTTCTTGTGTTTTGTGTTCCCAAAACAAGATCTGGAACTGTTCAGATGATGCACGGAACTGATGTTTATTTAAAGTCAACCTCCTCATCTAATGCACACAGGGCAGGAGTTTTTAAGCCCACCACTCTCCCAGGCTCTTTTGTGGCCTTCACGCCCTTAGAACGGTACGTGCCGCAGTAGCACAGGATCAGAGAGGATAAGTGAGAATCACAGAGGGGGCTGAGTACATCTCCAGGGGTTCGCCTTTGTGTTAGATTTCTGAAAGAGAAGTAAATCATAATGTGTTTCCTATTTACTCTTCCATCCAAAGTTGTGTGATTAATCTATGGAACTCCTTGCCATAGGATGATGTGCTGATGCCATCTAGCCTGGATGCCTTTAAGAGAGGTTTAGACAAATTCCTGGAGGAGAAGAAGTCCATTATGGTTTTTGCTGTGTATGGGCAACCTCCTTATTTTATCAATAGGCTAACAGTGCAATCCTAACCATGTCTCCTCAAATGTAAGCCCCATTGTATTCAGTGGGTCTTATTCCCAGGGAAGTGTCTTTAGGATTCCTTATGTTCCTATCTGTTTTTCCCGATAGAGTTAGCAATCCTCTAAGCATGCTCAGGATTGCAACCTTATTTTTATTTCCACTTTATGATTCAGCTCCGAGTTCCGGAATTCTTGCTCCTTCTCTCTTTGTTGCCCTTGATGAGTCACTATCTTTGGCAAGTCCAAGGGTGAATTCCGGAGCTGTTTCTCAGAGGAATCAAAGCTCAGAACAAGGCCATTTAGTCACCTAAAGTGTGCAGCTTGACCACAACAACAACAACAACAAAAAATCCAAGGGAAACAATCAGACTTGCTCCTGTTGGCACCAGAGAACAGTAAAGTGTCAGTCGGTGGACCATATGGGAATTGTTCATAGTACTATTGTAAGAGTATTATTGTAATAGTAAAAGTTTACTAGTAATAATGTTTCTCAGAGGAGAAACTAGTAATAATTTACTAGTAACAGTAAATTACCTAGAAAAATATGAAAGTTGGTACAAAAGTACCGTAAAGCCTTCTTTTTAAAAAATTTCAAATCTGTTGCCACATAATGTTGTGAGTTTGACTAGGAGCACAGTCCTAACCATGTCTACTCAATAGTAAGCCCCTTTGTGCTCAATGGGTCTTACTCCCAGGAAAGTGCCTTTACGCTGCATTCAATGCCTGGCGATACTAATGTCAAGGGTATCGTCACCATACCATATCGTCTCAATTGGTTTCTGAAGTGATGAATTCAGTCAAGGCCATTTGTTAATATTTGACATATCCAGCATTTGGAACTCCTCATGCGCCACGCTCACCTGACATGCTCCGTATCATGAAACCAAACAAGTCTAGTGATCGCCCAGCCAAACACACAATATTATGTGTTAAAGTTTTGAAACTTTAAAAAAACCAATGCTTTCCTTTTCTACCCCACTAATATTTAGGTGAATTAATGATCAATACCTTTGATTGGGAGGAGGAAATAATTCTCTTATAACTTTTGAATTGAAACTTATCTCTACTTCTGTAAGATTTCCACACATCGGGGTCATTAAAATAGTCTCACTTTTTCATTTCTTTTTCTAGGCTTTATTATAATTATCTCCCAAGATACTAACTTCTGAAAATGGGTGATATTTTTAGCTGCAATTTTGAATTAGGGTTTCCATCTTGAAATTAGATCCTGTGGTTGGAAATCACATCATTTCACAAATCTATGAGATTCATAAAAGAACTGTTCCATATGTTTGTGCGTCCATGTGTGTGTGTGTGTTGAACACACAGCTTCTATGCTAGCCCATGGATAAAAGCTTGAAATTCTAGCCAGGATACCTTTTATTTTGGTCAGTTGGCAACCCTAGAACAACATTATATTTATGTTAACCTGAGAATTTTCTCCCTGGGGATCCTGTCCAATTTTCTTTGCAAGCCACTGTGCCTCAGTGATATGTCATTTTGATTTCCCTGTAGAATTTTTTTAGGTTGTATAATTAGATGCCATGAATTAAGAGCTTTTTAAAAACTAGGCTCTAGCAGGGAGAAATGGAACTAGCTGTCTAGGTATTAAAAAAATACAAAGAGTTCCAAGGGATGAAATTAAACCTGCTCTCCTAATTAGCCTTTTAAAGCTTCATTCACATGAGTACCGGAAGGCAGGAATAAAAATATAAGCAGATATATAGATATAGATATAGATAGATAGATAGATAGATAGATAGATAGATAGATAGATAGATAGATAGATACCTCTGAAATTGTATTCTGTGTAACTCTTGGGATTGCATATGAAATTTATTAGCCAAAATTACATCAAACTTTTATCAACTTTTTAGTAATTTTACCAAAATTATAGCAAACATCAAAGTACTTGGTAGGTCCGATCAATATTAATATTAAAAAATATCAATATTAAAAAGTAGTGGTAAGTGCATCTCAATAAAATTTAAGCTAAATTTCTGGGTAAATAACAAAATAGAATAATTTAGGCTGCAATCCTAAAGACATTTTCCTGGGTGTAAGACCCACTGAACACAATGGGGCTTACTTTTGAGTAGACACGGTTAGGATTGTCCTCTTACAGTGCAATCCTAAGCATCTCTACTCAGAAGTTAGTCCTATTGTTTTCAGTAGTACTTACTCCCAGGAAAGTGTGATTAGGATTGCAGCCCTAAACTCATTTTGTTGTCTTAAAAGTTAATTGTATACTTAGGTATTTTGGTGTAGTGAATAAAAAATGGGCTCTGTTTTTGACACTATTACATAACCACCTTATATGCTGATTCCAGCAGCTCAGGCTCAACCACGAAGCCATGAACTATCTTTCAGACTTACCTACCTGTCAGGGTTGTTGTTAAGTCAAAAGGAAGGCCCAGCCCAAACTCCTTGAAGGAGGAATGGAATAAAAATAAGAAAAATCAACATACTGAGCTGGGAAACAGATGCTGAACAAAAGTCCTAAAGATTTCTAAAAGTATGTGTTGTTATGAAAAAGGAAGTAGGTGCATTCTTTAAACAATTGCATCAGATTCTTTTTGTAGAATGGATTCTGCATTTAAAAAAATTGTGAGCCTTTTTGGGACAAAGATCCACTGATTTTCTTTGTACTGTTGACCATTTCTGAACTTTTTTTCTGCGTAAAAGCAGTATAAAAATATACTTAACAAAAATGTAGGGTATCTCAGCCACTCTGCATGCTCCGGTGACGAAAAGAAGGGAATGCAAATTAGGATGCAAATTAAATTTCTTAGAAAAGTCTGTTATTTGGGGCAAGAGAGCTCCTGAACTAGTCTTATCCTACAATCCAGAGTAACTACGGGAGCACATAAGAGACATTTACATCAATGTAGTTACTGCACCACCTAGTGAAAACCTATGGGAAATTCATATTGCAATCCAGAGTAACTTGTTCTTACTCCGAAGCAAGGACTCTCTGTACTTACTCTGGATTTCACCCTTAGAGAAAGAGCTACTGTCATAGGCAGAAGAGCTCAAGAGCTGCCTTGGAAAAAAAAATTTCAAAGCTTTCAGGTGAGATGAAGCATGATTAGAACCACCAGAAGGCATACTGAGAAAATTGCCAAAGGGCATATGTTAAGGTCCATGCTCTCTTCAATCAAACCCCAAGGGTCCCTATGATAGCATATGAGTGACCCTTCTTATATTAACAGCCCAGTTCTATCCATAGCATGCTATGGGCCAGTCAGGAACTGGGCAGCAAGAATGGTAAGTAAAATATGTTTTACCTGCTTCATAATGCCATGGCTCCCCAGTGGGACACTTGGGTCTGTGCCTACTCTTCTTCTTGTGTAAAACCAAATACTGCATGCTCTCTCTCCCCCCTCCACTCTCACTCTACTCATTCTTTCTCTCTCACTCATTCACTCTCTCTAATTGGGCCATAAGGGCTACAATTATATATTTTTACTCCATTGTGGGAGTACATTTTCCAGAATATTGGTGGGCTCCAGACACAGCTGGTCACCGGTGGGCACAGCTGGGCACTGGTGGGCACTAGTGGACATGGATGGGCACCTGACACTGGCAACAGGTACTGGGCACTGAACAGAGGGCACCAGCAGATACTGGGCACTGCTGGGCACCAAAGGACACCAGGCACTGGGCATTTATTTCATTTATTGTTAGATTGGTATTCTGCCTTTCTCCCCAAAGGACACCCAAGGCAGCTTACAATGGGTTACAAAGAGATCATGCATGTGAAGGGCTGTAGACATTTGGAAGTGCTATTCAAATGCTATTGTATGTTATTCAGCTCTTCCCATTACCATTATGGGAGTGATCCTGGTCCATCTTCCATAGATGACTGAAATAATATATGCAAATAACTCGGAGCATTTTTAGTGGGATCCAAGACACAACATCATATGTGAATGGAAGCATTTCAGCCTGTGCATGGGTGGGATAATTCCTTCCACTGCTAGTTATTCCTTGCTAATGGATTGTTATTACTAAAATCACTTGAGCAAATATCAGAGGACACACACAGAGGTCCTCCTTGAAAGAGGGGGGCTGACAAGCTCCCTTGTAGGGGTAGAAAACTATGCACAGCATTTGGAATATGGTCCTGTATAAATGCTGAGCAGCTGTACAAATCATAAATTCTTTAAAGCCCCCAGGATTGCAGCCTGGACTAGAAAGACAAATTATTATTAATCATAGGAGTGCTCAACTGCATGATTTAGTTGAAGAGGAAGGGGGGCTAATGTAGAAGATGCATTTCATATATATCGTTATTATTAATATTATTTTTATTTGCACAGAATATGAATACACTCTGCCTCACCCACCAGGAAAGAATCTGTCTATGCCCAGGAGACACATATTCTTTGATCATACAAAATTAAATGAAGACAACCACGGAGTGTTTGGCTTTCCTTTTAATTTCCTCCGTGAAGCCTCTTTCATTTATGGTGAATTACATATGGCGCTAATGCATGCCGTGCATCTAATCACACAGCAGAATGTGGCATCCGCAGCCTGTCATCAAGACCCAGTTGACACTTAGTAAGTCTATGGTGTGGCAGATTTAAAAAAGAAAGAAAGAAAAACATAGCAGTTTATTTTAGGCAAATGTTTGCTCAGCACAGGTTTTTAATGTTGGTCGGATATGTTGTCCTTGCAAACCACAATTTAAGGCGAGTGAGTCAGATGGGTTCATAAAAGAGACAAAACCAATCTTTTTTGTCCCTAGTGGATTGAAAAAGACGTCATTACATTGCCAATGTGGGAACATTACTGTCTTCATGTTCTTATCCCAAGGACTTTCAGCCATGCCCTCTTGCTAACCATTTCGATTCATCTGCACAGGCTACATTCATTTCAAAGTTTTTCCATAAAGGAATTTTCCTTTTCATATTTCTGTACAGTAAATGGATTTACAATTTCCATATACTGTACAGATGGGACTACATAGATAACACGTGTAGGGAATTCATATCACATGATGAGTCCTTTAGGAGTTCAAGTGCCTTACAAATTGACAGCTTGATGCTGTGCAAGTATGTTTTCAAAGAACAGGTATCCCCCACTTTCTGATGATTCATTTTCTGATAATCCACTCTTTCAACATCTTTCATTTATACTCAAAACTCATTCATTCAAAGCATGTTCTGCTCTTTCAACCGCTCTCTGCTATTCTAAAGGCCAAAATTGTCCTTTCCCATATTATAGCTCCTAGTCTAATTGATTTCTGAAGTAGTTATTGAGAACATGATGGTTCAACATGTTCAGCATGGTTCATACAACATGATGGTGTACTGTACACCGTCGCAAAATTCAAAAATGAGGCCAAAATGTAGGACAATGAAGCCAAAATGTAGGACACCTGGAAGGACAATGAAGTCAAAATGTAGGACATCTCTCTTTAAAATCCAGTTAAGTGAACAACAGTTTGACACTCAAAAGTTAGCTCCACTGATTTAAATCATGTTCCTTGCATATAATTTCAATGTCAAATTGCATTTGGTAAACTGCATGGACTGCTTGTTTGAACATGGTCAAATTAAGCCCTTGAACTAATCCCAAATTAGTCAAAAGCATGTGCTCAGGATGGTGCTAAACTAGGATCTATGACAGGGGTCTCCAAACGTTTTGGCAAGAGGGCCACATCATCTCTCTGACACTGTGTCAGGGGCAAAAAAACTATTTTACATTTCAAATTTGAATACATTTACATAAATTTACATATAAAAATATTGGTGTGGATTACAGGGCTTGTCCAGGCGCTGGATTGAGGGATCTTGAGGCTTGCTATGGTCTGCATCTGGCCCCAGGGCCAGGGTTTGGAAACCCCTGATCCAGAATATCATCATCACAGTTCACAATATTTTTTTCTTTCTCTTGTATCTGTCTTGCCATTTTTTAAAATCCCAGCATAGATTCTGTGCCTTTAAAAGTTGTGTGATTGACAGAAAACTAACAGAGGAAACTTTACTTTGCAGTGTTGTAGAAAGCTTTATCATCATGCAGGGCCTGTTTAAAAAAACTGGCTATTCTTCTTCTCCTCTCTCCCATATAGAATCAAGTCAAGCTGAATGCGATTTCTGAATTGCATTTTTTGCATTAATTCCAATGAAAGTGTATTACAACTGTAGGGGAAAAAATCAAATAAATAATATACTGCACTGAATTCACTCCTCTGTATTAAAAAAAAAGTAGGCCTCTGTCAGTCTTGGAAGACTATGGTATTGTGCTTGGCGCTGCATATGCTGCATGCGAAGCACGAAAGCCTGGGTTAGATTGTTATGGAGGATAGGCTGTTACCCAAGCAGCAAATCCCCCCTCTCCACACCACTGAATTAGTCCAATGGAAAGGCAGAGCCAATACGATTGGATTCAGCTGGCATCGCAGAGCTGGGCTAAGGACAGGAGCTCACTCTGTCTTGTGGGGCCGACCCGGGTCTCGAACCCTGGCCTGCTTGTTAACAAGCACAGTGTCTTAGCCACTTGCGCCACCCACAGCCCTAAGAAAACAACCCTTGAAACCATGGCATTCTAACATGTTTGCTAGAGCCAGCAGTGAGGAAGAGGAACAGTGTGGATGTTCCTTAAGGCATCTGGTGGGCCACTGTGAGATATAGGAAGCTGGACTATATGCACCTTTGGACTTGATCTGGAAGCATCTTTGGACTGTGGTTGCAATCCTAATCTCCACTTAGGCCAGCCTAAGCCCTGGCATAAGTCTTGTATGCTGACCTGGGAATGTAACAAAAGTGCAGTAAGACACATCTGCCCCACTCCTGGAGAGGTTAGGCCAATGCACTGGCATATGCCAACCTCCCCACATCATCATGGAAAGATAATCCAGGTGGGTTAGGCCTGGATTTCTTAAGGCCTACATTTCTTAAGCATATGCCAACCTCCCCACATCATCATGGAAAGATAATCCAGGTGGGTTAGGCCAGCCAACATTTCTTAGGATTGCTTATAGGATTCTTAGGAATCCTATATTACTTATTATTAAATTTAAAACAATTACATCTAATATATGAATTACAAGAATTCCACATCGTAAGGAAAAGAATGATAAAAAAAATTTTCCCAGAAAAGGTGGCTATAAAAGAGGACATGTCCTGGGAAAAACACAGGATATAAAAATGCTGTTGCCCTGGACCAGCCCTGGCATGGATCATGAAAGAGCATTTGTTCAAATGTGCACATTCCCTGGTATTTTAGGGGAATCCCAGTGGTTCGGATGCTACGTTCCCAGCCTAACAATCACAGTGTTTTGTATCTGGGAAGCACTGTGTGCATTGGGTTGCCAATCCTGGCAATCCAACTCCGACTGACAGCCATCCTGCAGATTTTCACAGGTCTTGAAGAAATTTCCAACATTACATCATGGTGGGTAAAAATATCTCCACAAAGCACTTCAGTCATAGTTGGCGGCATTTCGAGGCCAGCCAGCGATCCCCCTCCTTTCTCCTGTTGCACACTCAGCTGAGTTCAAGACTTCCTGCTTGGTTGGTTAAATCACAGTTTCCAGCAGAGATTGAATTATAAGAGGAGAAGGGCCCCTCCAAAGGTTCTCCCAGTTCCCTTCT
Organism: Cryptoblepharus egeriae; assembly: GCA_030015325.1. Taxonomy (NCBI): domain Eukaryota; kingdom Metazoa; phylum Chordata; class Lepidosauria; order Squamata; family Scincidae; genus Cryptoblepharus; species Cryptoblepharus egeriae. The sequence continues at coordinate 9,513,721 of JAREYC010000003.1, read as the reverse complement.
CATCTATTTTCATAGGGTCGGAGAACAAACAATAGCTAACAGGAGAGAAATTCTGAGCTCTTAGCACCAATCCTTCACTGGTGTGAGTGTCACAAATGTGCTGCAAGGCACATCTGTGACTATTTGCACCCATCCAGAGCTGGAGCTGGACCAGTGGGATTCTATGGGGCTACATTTTGTACCTGGGAGAAGGGGACAAACATCCCATTCTTCTAAGGAGCCACCAGCCCGTGCACTTAGGAATCATAATTTATTAAACCATACCTCTGTGATTTGTTAAAACTCCAATAGCACAGTACTCCAGAAACATATGCAATTTGGCCATATGTTCCTAGTTTTCTGATCAGCTTTTGCGCATTTATATTAATTTTACCAATATGGTTAGTGGCAGCAGTGGCTCAGTGGTTAGAGCACTGAGGTTAGAAGAACACTGGAAAGTCAACAAGCCAGCAGTTCAAGTCCTGAGTACTGCAAGACAGGGTGAGCTCCTGTCCTTAGACCAACTCCTACCAACTTAGCAGTTCAATAGCATGCAAATGCAAGTAGATAAATAGGTACCAGTAGGCAGAAGGTAAACAGCAACCTAGCACCATGCTGGTTGCATGACCACATAGCCGTCTTTGGACAACGCTGGCTCTTTGGTCACAGAAACGGAGATGAACAATGCACTCTATAGTCACTGGTCACAACTATAGTTCCCCAAGGAGCTCAGAGTAGCATACAAGCAACTCCTGTTTTATCCCTATATACACAGAAGAATCAGGCCTTCTGAATTTTCTGATCCTGGAAGATCTGTAGTGTCCGACTGCAACATTTTTAATAGGATTCCCCCATTTCTCCATAAGGCAGAATAAGATCAAAAGGATTGGGGAGGGAGGTGCAAATAAATCATGACAGTGCAAGGAAACAGGAACAATCAGACCATATGAGCTTGTAAGGTTGTCAGCCCAAAAATGCACCCTGGCTTGTTCTTCTGCTTTTAATAGCAGTTTGGTGTGCAGAAATCAATGGTTCTGGTGTGTAGAAATCAGCTTACCATGGATGGTTCAAAAGATGGCAACTAGTGTAATCCTAACTATGTCTACTCCAAAGTAAGCCCCATTGTGTTCAATGGGTCTTACTCCTAGGAAAGTGTCTTTAGGATTGCAGCCTTCTTCATGAATCTAATTTCCATCTCTAATGCATTTGTTGAGTTGGCCAGAATTTTTTTTCCAGCCCTCAACTCTGCGCCAGATATTTGATGCGGCCCTTTGTCTGAAATGTTTGGTGACACCTGATATAGATCAGAGTGACCATATGTGATATGTCCTGTTTTCCCATAACATGTCCTGGATTTTAGCCTTTTGTCCCAGAGTGGGAAACTTCTATGGCCTCCTTTTCCTTGTAAGCAGGCAGCATGTAGCCTTCTTGTCAATAATAAATTATCCCTACAATCCAGAGTAACTACGGGAGCACGTAAGAGACTTTACATGCACCCGTAGTTACTGCACCACCCAGTGAAAACTTATGGGAAATTCATATTGCAATCCAGAGCAAATTGTTCTTACACTGGAGCAAGGACTCCCCATAGTTACTCAGGATTGAGCCCTATATGTAATAATAGTTTTAAATAAATTTAAATATATTTAAATATATTTAAATATATTTAAATTTAAATATATTTAAAATATAATATGATAGTTTTAAATATAATAAGTAATACATTAAATTTAAGTAATAAAGTTATACATTAATAAGTGCTAAAAGTTAAATAATGTTAAGGCTAGTCGGGTGCATTTTTTTTTTTGTAATTCATGGTTTTGCAATGTTTTTAAATGTTTTTCAAATATATACTGATTGGTTATGTGTTTTGCTTGTGTTGTTAGCCACCTTGAATGCTCTTTGGCAGGATATAAATCCAACAAATAAACATACATATAAATAAAATGGATTAATTATTATTAAAATTTAGTTTAAATTAAGGTTAATTTTAAATTAAGCACATAAAAACAATATATAGATAAGTCCCTCATTATCCACTAAGGTTCTGTGCCAGAACCTCCTGTGGATAAAAAAAATCAGTGCATAAAGAAAACAATGGAAAAATAGGTTTAAAGACCCATTTCCAGGTATCTTGCTCCTCTATTGCATCTAATAAAATAAGGTAGTCCCTCAATACTTGTAGGGGTTTGATCCTGGGACTGTAAAGTGGAATGATTGCTTGCATTGCTACCTCTGTACAACAGTAGAAAAGCAGTTTTTTAAACTGTGATTCGCAGTGGCCATTTGTGTTGTGACAAATCTGTGTATTAAAAATCCATGTATAATAAGGTTGGACCTATATATATAAAACACCCATTATATTTATTTTGTCACATCCTACATTTTTCTTGGTTGTCTTTTTTTGGGATGGGGTGGGGGAAGGGAGTAGGGATGCCATAAGTCTCTCCCACAAAACAAGGACTGGAACCCAAGTCATATTTGCTAATATGTGAACACAATCCCTGAAAACTGGGACAGTACAGGTTTTCCAGGACAGATGGCAACCCGGGGTGGGGAGTGTTCCCTCTTAATTTTCTCTGTAAACTGCTTTGGCTGCAATCCTAAAGACACTTTCCTAGGAGTAAGACCCATTGAACACAATGGGGGTTACTTTTGAGTAGACATGGTTAGAACTGTGCTCTTTGTTAACTTTTTGTTGAAAAGCAGTATATAAATACAGTTGATTGATTTTTTTCTTATGGCATATGATCACCCTATATAAATCAGGGGTCTCCAAACCCCAGCCCGATGGCCAGATACGGCCCTTGGTGAGCCTCAATATGCCTCTCCCCCATCAAGACCCTTCTATCTGGCCCATGGGCAAGCTTGCAATTAACTCCAATGCATTCTTATATGTAAATTTATTCAAATTTGAAATGTAAATTAGTTTTCTGGCCCCTGACACAGTATCAGAGAGATAATGTGGCCCTCCTGCCAAAATGTTTGGAGACCCCTGATATAGATGAATGACCAAGTGTGGGGGAAAATTATTTTATTGCTAGCAGCCTGTTTTTTAACCTGGGTTTTTAAATGACTTTATATACTGTATTTACTTGAATCTAACTCTCACCTTTTTCAGCTGAACTAGTTTCCAAAATCAGGGTGTGCATTAGATTTGATGATTCATAAGATTCAAGTAAATATGGTATTTTGATTATAAGTATAGGGTGCACATTAGATTCGATGGCACATTAGATTCTATATGTCCTAATAATCTCAATTAACAACAGGTTCTACGTCCCTTTAGTAACTGGTTCTCAGAAGCAGGTGCTCATTAGCAAAGGGTTCTATAGAACCTGTGAGAATCCCCTGAAGCCCACAACTGGATATACTGTATCTAATGCTCACCTTTTGGGGCCAAATTCAGTCTCCAAAATCAGGGTGTGCATTGGATTCGGTGGTTAATTAGAAATGAGTATTTTGATTATAAGTATAAGATGCCCATTAAATTTGATGATTAAAGTAAATGTGAGTTTTGATATTTTGATTATACATATAGGGTGCACCTTATACAAGATCGGGGCTGGATTTAGGTTTGCTGAGGTCCTAAGCCAGTGATTTTCAGCAGTGTGCTGTGGACAGTCCTCAGGTGTGCCATGGGACTTTAGGGATTTTCATTCATAAATAGGAAAATTGGGGATTTGAACAGCCTGGTGTGCCTTGTCAATGGTAAAAACAATTGATGGTGTGCCTTGACAATTTCAGTGCCTTGTTAAGTGTGCCGTGAGATGAAAAAGGATGAAAATCACTGTCCTAAGCTATTGAAGGTAATGGGTCCTTTATATGTCCTGCTGTCCTTTGTCAACAACAAATTGTCACTGCTTTTTTGTGTTGAATATATGCTGTATGGTAATTTATGGACCTAATAGGTATCAAAAGCCATTTGCGCATAACTAAATATGTATTTTATCAAAGTAACTGTTGAACTGAAATACAATTAAGAAGTACATTAATAGTGAAATACAATTGAGAAGAAGTATATTAATAGTGAAATAATTTTTAAGCTCTAACGTAAACGGATTTTTATTAATAACAAACTTAATGCAAACACATTTTATTTCACATCCAGTTTTTTTCCTTTAAATTTTTTTGGGGGCCCTCAAGAGTGTGGGACTCTAAGCTATAGCTTGTTTAGCATATACATAAATTTGGCACTGGATTAGAATCATAGAATCATAGTGTTGGAAGGGACCTAGTAGGTCATCTAGTCCAACCCCCTGCCTGCAGCAGGAAATCCCCCTAGAGCAGGGGTGTCCAACCTTTTAGCTTCCCTGGGCCGCATTGGAAGAAGATGAGTTGGTTTGGGCTGCACATAAACACTAACTTTTTAAAAATGTAGGACAAAATGTAGGGTGTCCTATATTTTGTCCTACATTTTTAAAACCTTGGCGTAAATCTCATTGATTTTAATGGGACTTCTGAGTAGGCATGATGCATAGGATGAGCAGCGATCCTCTCCAAGCTAAACCTCGGAGTAAGTCTCATTGATTATCATGGGGTTTTCTGCTGACTAGCCATGCATAGGATTGGGCTCTCAGACTGCAACTTGGGAGTAAGCCTCATTGACTTTAGTGGTGCTTACTTCTGAGGAGGCATGGTGCATTTGATGGGCTGTGATCCTCTCCAAGCTTAACCTTGGTGATATGCTGCAATCCTGAACACACTTTCCTGGGAGTAAGACCCACTGGGTACAATGGGCCTTACATCTGAGTAGAAATGGTTAGGGTTGCAGCATATCTCCAAGGTGAAGCTTGGAGAGGATCACAGTCCATCCTATGCATTATTGGACTCTCAGACTGCAACTTGGGAATAAGCCTCATTGACTTTAATGGGGCTTACATCTGAGTAGGTCTCAAGAGCAGCAGACAGCAGCTGGGATAGAGGCTGAGGCTGCTTTTGGGGGATGTGGGTGGGTGAGCGCTACTAGGTCTGCAGGGGCCTGAAGGTCTGTAGGGGCCAGGAGGCAGGTAGGGGGAGGAGCCAGGCAGCCCAGACCAGCTTTGTGGTGGCTGCCCAGGGCAGTGCGCAGAGAAGCACATGAAATTTGAAAATGGCTGCTGCCACAAAGCTGGTTTTTCCAGTGGTGGCCAGCTTTGCAGGAGGGCCGCATTCACCCTTGTCCTGGTCCGCATGCGGCCCCCAGGCCTCGTGTTGGACACCCCTGCCCTAGAGCATCCCCAACAGGTGCTGGTTGAGCCTCTGCTTGAAGATCCCCAGTGAGGGAGAGTCCACCACCTCCCTTGGCAATCTGTTCCACTGCCGAACCGCCCTCACCGTCAGGAATTTTTTCCGGATATCCAACCGGAATCTCCTCTCTTGCAGTTTGTACCCATTGGTTCTAGTTCTGCTTTCAGAAGCAGCTATGAACAAATTGGCCCCTTCCTCCCTATGACAGCCCTTCAGGTATCTGAAGAGGGCAATCATGTCTCCTCTCAGCCTCCTCTTCTCCAGGCTGAACATCCCAAGTTGCCCCAACCTTTCCTTGTAGGGCTTCCCTTCCATCCCACTGATCATTCTTGTCGCTCTCCTCTGGACTTGCTCCAGCTTGGCTGCATCTTTCTTCAAGTGAGGTGCCCAGAACTGAACACAGTACTCAAGGTGAGGTCTGACCAATGCTGAATAAAGAGGAACTGGAACTTCTCTTGACTTGGAAGCTCCAGTCCTCTTAATGCAGCCTAAAATGGCATTTGCCTTCTTTGCAGACACATCACACTGCTGACTCATGTTCAGCTTGTGATCCACAGCGACTCCAAGATCCCGCTCACATGTTGTGCTGCCAAGCCAAGTATCCCCCATTTTATACCTGTATTTTTGGTTTTTATTGCCCAAGTGCAGAACCTTGTACTTCTCCCTGTTGAAATTCATTCTATTTGTTACAGATCTAGTTTATCCAGATCCTCCTGGAGGTTTCTCCTGTCTTCTGATGTGTTTGCTACTCCTCCCAGCTTGATGTCATCCGCAAATTTGATCAGGCTTCCCTGTATCCCTTCCTCTAAGTCATTAATGAAAATGTTAAAGAGAACCGGGCCCAAGACAGGGCCTTGGGGTATCCCACTTGAAACTGACCTCCAGGTTGACACAGAACCATTTACTAAAACCCTTTGAGTGCGGCCGTTGAGCCAGTTGCAGATCCACCTAACAATTTCCCCGTCCAGCCCATATTTTTCCAACTTCCCAATTAAAATGTCATGTGGGACCTTGTCAAATGCTTTGATGAAGTCAAGATAAATGACATCCACAGCATTGCCATGTCCAGTAAGCTCGTAACCCGATCCAAAAAGGAGATCAGATTTGTCTGGCAAGATTTATTCTTGGTAAATCCATGCTGGGTTGTTTTGATCACCAAGTACTTGTCTAGATGTGCACAAATTGTGTGTTTTATGATTTGCTCATAGATGGCACACTATATTTGGTTTAATTGTATTTATTGTTTTTATCTAGTTTTAATTGTGTTTTATTTATGTTTTTAAATGTTGGGCTTCCTTTCTCAAGGAAGAAAGGTGGGAAATCAATCGAATAAATTAAAAAATATATATATTATAAATAAATTTTTATATTACATACATATATATTTATATATATACATATACATAAAATACACACAAATATATATAAATCTACATGGGCTTTAGATCATCTGCAAAAAGTGAAGCTCTGGAGCCAGGAGGTGAGCATCCTCATATGCAGAGGAGCATCAGTGAGGAGTAGCAACACACAGGTGTCAGCAGCCCTGCTTCTGCTTCCTCCTCCTCCTCCTCCTCCTCCCCTCCATCCCGTTACTCAGTGCACAGAGAGGGCTGGTGGAAACATTTGCAGCCAGCAGGGCAGGCTCAGCTCAGCTCAAGCTCAGCTCAGCTGCTGGAGGGGGGGGGCATTGTGACGTCACAGAGGCTCCAGCCAGCACAACGTTCCATTGAGGCTGGAGAGGAGCGCGTGCTTTGCGAGCACATGGGCAACAGGCAGCAAGCAAGCAGGCAGATCTTCTGCATCAGAGTGGGCCTGGGTCTCCCCCACTTGGTGGATTTATTTCTGATGGAGCCAGAGGATGCTTTGGACTTTGCAATGCTTCTGATGACTGCAGAGATTAGAGATGCAGGGTAAGCACAAGCTGGATGGGGTGGGGGTGGGATAATGGATGGAAGGTGCTGGGGATGCATGCTGAGAAGCAGTGCTGGGTTCTCCCCCCCTTTCCCCCATTGCTTTCTGCCTCTTTAGAAGTTTGCATGAACACAAATATGACCCCCCCGCCAAAAAAAAATAATGGACAGTGGCATAGCTAGAAAGGGGCACACTGATAAGTTTTTCAGGGAGTGTGCAAGACACCCCTACCCCTTCGGAGTCAATGCCTCCTTGCATGCTCCCTGCAAGATTTAGGGATTTGCCCCCCCCCTCTAGCTACCCTACTGCCTCCCCACTCCCCATGCAGCCAGAGAGATGCATGCATCCCCCCTTTTCTTTCTCCCCTTCCAAGGCTCTTTGCATCCAGAAGGGCTAAAAATAGTCTGTCGGAGTGGGGGGGGGGGAGCTCAGGGCAGATCAGCAAGCAGGAAGGCTGGGAAAGAGCTTGCAGCTCCTCCAGTGAGTACGGGAGGGGGGATCGGTGGCGAAATGGCACGTCTGCATCACTGGGACCTCCCCCCACCACTTGGACTCATGTGCAGGTTATTTTTTTCCAATGCATTTGTGGATCTCCTGAAAAACACTCCATTTGGGGATCATGCAACTTTTTGGCATCACCCATCTCTGATCAAGGAGGTCCCCTCTTGTAAGGAAGCCATCTGTATGGTGGCTCCATGAGAGCAAGCCCACAACACACAATCAAAGTGCTGTGGTCCAAAGTGCACATTGGGATGAAGTGAGATCTGGATGATGGGGGGGGGGGGGTGGATGGATCATAAAATCACATTTTCTGCAGGATATTATTGCTTCTCCCCCATCCCATTTGAATTGTATGTAGTTTTTCTTCCTTGGGGGTGGTAGATCTGAGTGATTAAGAGAAGTATGCTTTGCTTTTCATTATAGAATTGGTGCTTGGATAGGCCTGCAGGCCATCCATGGCACCCTCCGTCTCTTGCACGGGAGACGCATGCACTGATTGCACAGAAAATTTCTGCAACCAAAAATAATTTTAAAAATATTCCAGTTTTTTGCTCTTCTTTCACCCAATTTGGTTTCTAATATTACGCTGTGTTGTCCATAATTATTTGCGCAAATGCACTTTATTTTGAAGGCTGTCGCTTGCTGGATGGAATGCAGAGATAAGGAGGTCGGAAACCAGTTGTGATGTTGCGATGTTCGATCACACTTCTGGAGTTGACAAGTTTGGACATGTTTGGACAGGCCCGTATTTATGAGCCGTCATAATTAGTCATCTGACAACTTTAGTGACAAGAGAACTTGGCCGTTTCCTTTTTTTTAACAGCCCTAAAAATACCTGTCTCTTGCATGAAGTCTCTGTTACTTCTCTTCCAAAATTAACCTCCATTGGTAATTGGGACATAACAGTAATTTTACAATAGTCGTACTTATTAATTCATAACTTTTTTGGCAATACAACAAAAATACACAATTTGATATGCTTTCCTTTTTTGGCCTGTAAATAGGATTTTTTTCCTTTTACATAGCAATCTTTTTTTGGTTTTATTTTAAAGGACGTTGGAATAATTAAATATTTTATAGAAATGGTCTCCATAATAGATTGCTGCGTTCCTGCTACAGTTATTCCTATAAAGTTGCAGGCTTTACCTTTTAAAATATCTTGTAGATATCCTTTGGATTTTTTTTGAAGTTTTGAAGAATAGTATTATATGGATAGGTTTGATACTTTGAGGGCAGTTTTTTTAATTAAAAAAAGATCTCAGGCTCCCACCTTCCTTTGCAAATGGTCTTGTTAATTATATTTCAGATTGGTCCAGTATAAAAACTTTTATCTTCCATTTTGTATAGTGTTCTGCAACTAAAATGGCAACAAACGTGCTGGATATTTTCTTAGTATTTACCAAAGCTTTCCATTTTCTTTGCTTTTTTTGGATCTCATTATCTGTGCAATAATGGAATTTTTTAAAATCCTGTTTATATAATCTTTTTTTTCTCTAAGGGACTCAGAATGGTGCACAAAAGCATATTCCATTTTATTCTTGTAACAGCTGATGGGGAAAGAATATTTGTCTAGGGTGTCTCGTGGGCTTCCTAAGTGCAGATTTGAACCCTGTACACTGAGCGGTATTTCCACTGATTTTTTGGGGTGACAGGTGTGTAAATGTATGTTCTGGATTGCAACTCCTTCCTTCACTAGTTGTCATTTGCAAGTGATACAAAATACTCTCTTGATCATACTCTAAATATTTGTGTTTTGACCCTTAGTATGCAACTGTTGCTCAATTAAATCCCCTTCCTTGCATTTTGTGATTGGTAATTTTGTTACTCTCTTGCTGCTATGTTGTTTTTTTCTTCCCGACAATGAAATACTATTGGAGATTTGATGTTCTGCCAAAGCACATGGTTTCCATTTTCCAGGTGGAATAGGATAGAGTTTAACTCATGCTTGCTTCCTCCTTTGTCTTACTTTGCAACCTCGCTCTCAAACTCTGCCTTGCGGTACATCCTGGATGCTCCTTTCTTACTATTGTGCTATTATTTTGCCATCCAGATACAGTACTACTCAGGGTGACCAGATGTCATAACCGTAAAAGAGGACAAGGGCTCACCAATATGTAGGACACCCAATTGAAATGTAAGACATAAATGCTAAAACCAATAAAAGCTACAAATAGAAGCTAAAACAATTGTCTAGAAAACAATTGTCTAGAAAACAATTGTCTAGAAAACAATTCATATATATTGTTTTCATGGGATTACTGTATTTACTCGAATCTTATGCTCACCTTTTCCAGCCAAATTCAGTCTCCAAAATCAGGGTGCGCACTAGATTTGATGATTAGTTGGATTTAAGTAAATACAGTATTTTGATTATAAGTATAGATTCAATGACGCATTCTATTTAAGTAAATATGGTAATTAAGACATGATGGGCAAAATCCAGAGTAACTTGCTCCGGTGTAAGAATAACTTACTCTGGATTCCAATATAAATTTCCCATAGGTTTTCATTGGGTGGTGCAGTAACTACGGGTACACATAAAGTCTCTTATATGCTCCTGTAGTTACTCTGGATTTGGGGGTATGAGCCCAATCTTATGCTTATCTACTGAAAAGTACCATCAGAGTCAATGGGGCTTACCCACAGGACAGTGTTTTATTGTATTAATGATATTGCTTATTAAATTTAAAGCTATTGCATATAGAGCACAATCCCAACCATGTCTACTCAAAAGTAAGCCCCATTGTCTTACTCACTTTAGGATTTATTAATTCCAAGAATGCTGCATACTGCCTGCTCACAAGGAAATGGATTACAATGAAGATTTTTTTTTCCAGGACCCAAGGCTAGAAAAGAGGACCTTTCCTGGAAAAAGAGGACAGACAATCACCCTGACTATTACTGCAGTTAAAATTTTCCTTCCTTGTTGCTGGAGCTGGTGGCACTGCCTAAATCTGGCTTTGTGATCTTGTTAATCCTGGCAGGAGGGATAAAGTGCAGTTGAAAGATTCAATTTCTAATGTCTAACCACCTTAAGTTTCTTAGCAACCTCATGATCCTGGATGGCTGAACCAGAGGCAGACCAAGCTGTCCCGACTTCCTTAAGGGATTTATATCCTGTCTTTCCCATGCCAAGGAAAATGTCCATGTTGACGTACAAAGCTTTCGTTCCTCTTTCCCACTGTCCTCACAACAACCCTGTGAGGTAGGCGAGTCTGAGAGCGAGTGGCTGGCCCAAGGTCACCTTAGACGGTTCCATGGCCAAGGAGGGATTCGACTCTGGATCTTCCAGATCTCAGTCCAGGTCTCTAACCACTACACCATCCTGGCTGTCCTTGGTGATGTGGATTCTGGATACCCTTCAGGATGCTAACTGAGCAGCCAATTTGTAGGTCAGTAGGGGATTATAGAGATCCCCCCTCCCTAGTTAGCTTACAACTGCTACTTTTTGTTTTTCAGTTTTGTGGAGTGGGGAGAGGTATCCCACTTGGGTACCTTTTGTAGTTGGATGTGACTGAAGAAGCTTCATTCTCCGCCCCTCCCCACTTCATATGGGGTTTCCTTCTTATCATACCCATCCTGGAAAGGATGGATCTAAAATGGCTTTTTGGAGTTTGTTCTATTCAAAGTATGGATGGTGGCCTGAGTTTGGGGTTGATCCCAAGACTTTATGGCCACTGAGATCATGCCAAAAGCTTCCACATCACCTGATGGTGTGCCACCTTCCCTTCCCAATCCAGGAACAGGATGGAGAATGGGCAGGCTCATCAAAGTCCTGGAAATTGGAGGAAGAGGAGTAGGAAAGGTGCCTGAGATGATTGTTTCAGTTGGCCACATTTATGGGCCGGCCCTGGTCTCAGTCCACATGTCAAATCAGTGGGTGAAGAGGATTGCGTGAAACAGCTTAGATTAACACTAATATGTTGAGTTGTGTCTAGAATTCTCACTTACCTGATTCTTTGCTTACCTGATATGGTTTGTTTTTGATTTTGGAGGTGTTTCTCATATATAAATCATTCATATATACAGACGATACCTGTATCCTGTCCCTTGCATCTGGCATTCGGATATAGCTGACCTCTGAAACCCACAGGGTTTTATGTTGTCATCGTGGATTATAACCTGTGATGGACTTGGTGGCATAGCTAGAAGCAGTCAGTATTGGGGGAGAGTGTGCAAGAGCCCTTTGGTGGGGCTCTTCAGGTGGGGGCCAAAATGGAGCTGTATGGCTTCATTTTGTCCCCCCCCCACCTGGAATGGCCCCATAGCGGAAGATTCCCTTGCATGCTGCACCCCCCCCCCCCAGACAGACAACTTCACCCCCCCAGCTATGCCACTGGATGGACATTCTTTTCATAAATCAGTCCAATCCCAGCTTTGAAAGGAATCTAGGCTTTCAGGTGTCATCACTCCAACCAACTGAAAAAAGTAATGAATTACAATGGTGCCTTGATTTATAAGCATAATTCATTCTGGAAGCATGCTTGTAATCCAAAGCTTGCAATTCAAAACGGATTTTCTCATTCGAAATAATAGAAACTCAGACGATTGGTTCCACAATCCAAAAAATTTTTAATATAAACATTTTTGGGTTGTGGAGCCAATTGTCTGAATTTACTGTACACAGGTATATTTGTAAATTGTATATATTTAATTATATGTAAGTAGATTGTATATATTTGCTGTATTTAAGTGTGCGTATGTGTGAGAGAGAGAGCAAGTGAGAGAGTGAACTTGCTTTCTATGCCCTACCTTTTTAAATTCTAGACTAAAATTGAAAAGATTTTTCACTTTTGCAGTGAAACAGGTTCCAGAATATGGTTTGATTCCATGATAGGCATCTGTGCCATAATAGGGAGAAACTTAGCTCTGTACGTAGGAATATAGTGGTCATGGACTGCCTTTGAAGGATTTTGAAAGGATCTTTGCTGTGAAGTAGCATCAGGTTCAGTAGGAGGCAGGCTGAGAAATTAGCCTAAGGCTTCATTGCCACAGATGCATGTAGACAATGAATAGAAGAGACGGTGCAGGTGGATGGATACATAGGAGAGGTGTTAGTGTCTAAAGATAGGAGGGAAGAAAGTAGCCTTGGATCCAGTAGTAGGCATTGGGACCTCATTTTATTGGATTATGGGTCCAATGAGAGATGGGTGGTAGAAGTGGAGTTTATCAAATGTGCTTTAGATGGTCCACAACTTAGGAGACAGAGAACTTTTTGAACTTCTAGAGCAGCGTTTCTCAAAGTGGGGGTCGGGACCCCTTTGGGGTCGCCTAAAGACCCATGGTGCAGGGGACCAGGTGGGAAGACCTGGTGGAAACGGTGGAGCTGCTGCAGCTGGAAGAAGCCTCTGAGCTGGTGTGAGACTGATGTGGAGCCTTGGGGGTGTGGAGGCTCCCAACACACTCACCACAGATGGCAGCCTCCTCCCCCCCTCCCCACAGATCCTCAGTGCGCCTGTAGGCTGAGAGTGAAGCGCGCTGAGGTGTGAGCGTGGTACCAGAGAGTCACTAGTGGTACTTGAAGTGGTGTCTGGTAGGACTTGCAGGATCCCAGTGAAATAAAAAATGTGACACAAAAATATCAGAATCAGTTCATAGGCAGAGCTTCCAAAGCATGTTTTTCTGCACTTGAGAAAGTCCTCCCGTTCACCCTGAACCTTTTACTGGTGTTAAACATAATACATGTGGGCTCCCAAACCAGAAGTTACCAGTGATCATCCAATCACCAGTTACTTCTGGTGGTACTTTGGATAGGTAGCAGTACAACATGTAAAGTGGTCTGGCAGCGGACAAACCTTGAGAAACGTGGTCGTAGAGCAGTGATGTTCAGTTGGTGTGCTGCAGAACATTGGTGTGCCATGAAAGGTCCGCGGTTGGGCCACTGGAGATTGCAGCAGAATGAAAAGTCATTGAAAAATACTTTTCAGGTTATGCAGCTCTGTTGCTAGAGAAATTGCTTTCATTCATTCATTCATTCATTCATTCATTCATTCATTCATTCATTGTTGTGCTACATCTATACAGCACAGGGAAATCCCAGAAGTACCACAACTGCCCAAACATTTGGATTCCAACCATAAACTGAGCAAAATGGACCCAAAGGCTACTTTGTATCCTGCAACTTCCAAGATGATGCTTTTGGAAGGGGATGGAGAAATATGTCTGCAGTCCTGACTATACATGCGTAGCACTGGGGTGGAGAATACTGAGGAATTCTATAGGGACTTGTTTTCTATGGATTAGTTTTCCCTTTACATTTTTTTTTCTGGAGGGTATCATAGTATTTATTCATGCTAGAGTAACCTGGCTTGCTTAGAGCAAACACTTGACTACCTGCTTTATATAGGCAACTGTTAATATGATTCAGGGTGTAATCCTAACCCATTTAACCAACACCTGTTTCCCATTCTGTTGATGGGGTTGGGGAGGCTGGCACATGTCTGCGCAATCCGCCAGGAGTGGTGCAGAAGTGCTATACAGGACTTTTCTGACTGCCCCAGAGACGCATACCCTCAGCCAACTTGATTGACATGGAATGTGTGGACACTTGTCCAGGTCAAGGTTTTTATGAACCGTAGATAGATAATATCCTACACAAAATGCAGTATTCATTCATTGCAGTTTCACAACTAATAGCAGGTAGGGCTGAATTACTAGTTTACTGATATATATGTGTGGGGACGGCAGGGAATGATTTTACACCCTTTTTTAGAGCGTGGGAGTGTTAAAAAGGTTTCCCAATTTTTAATGCTTTTAAAAGAAAAGCAAAAAAAGAAAAAGAAAGTGAAAAACTCTGTGCTTATACCCCTCCTTCGCCAAGTTGTAGTAAAGAGTTCAGGATCGCCACAGGTGAGCGGCTGTTTGCCTCTCTACAGTGTTTGGATTTTGTTGAAAATATTAAAATCCTAGGAAATTCCCATGAATTCCATATTAATTTCCCATTAATACAGTGATTTTAAGGCATATTAAAATGTTAATACATTAGCATTCACTACATTTTAGTGATTTTAAATACATTATAATGTATATATGATTTCATTTATATAACGTATATATGATACATTATAATGTATATACATTATAATGTATGTATGATACATATTTCCCATTAATACAGTGATTTTCAACCGTTTTCATCTCACGGCATGTTTAACAAGGCGCTGGAATTGTCAAAGCACACCCATCAGTTATTCTTACCATTGACAAGGCACGCCAGACTTTTCGAATCCCCCAATGTTCCTACTAATGAATGTCAGTCTCCAAATTCCTGCAGCACACCTGAGGACTATCTACGGCACACCATTGTGCCACGGCACACTGGTTAAAAAACACTGCATTAATATCTCAAAAAGTTTTAGAAACCATCAAATCAGCTAAGAGAAGCAATTCCCAAAGTTTACAATGGGAATTACAGCAATAAACCCTAAATAAAGTCCAGAGAAAAGCTCCTACTGAATTTATATTTTAGTGGCCAACGATCTTGCTAAACAAGATGGTTTCACAAAACAGTTCTGAGTTTGATATCATTTGGTGCATAATTAAAGGGAAGAATATAATTTTTGTAGTCTGAGAACCCAGCTGTCATTGCAGATTTGCACTAGAAATACGGGCTAGAGTAAAGCCTACATAGGGTGACCAGAAATCCTCTCTTTCTACGACAAGTCCTCTTTTTTTGCTTTGTGTCCAGGAAAAAAAATCATTATTTTGCCATTGATCAGACCCCTGCTGGCAGTACACAGCCTTCTTGTACTTAATATATTATTTGTAATATTTTAAATTTAATAATAGGCCATACAGTGTTTAAATCAACAACATGAAATCAATATGAGTGTTTTTAGCTTTTGTTTTGTCACGTCCTACATTTTTCATGGATGTTGTACATTTTGGAGTGGTTTCAGCATCTCATCACCCTGCCAGTACATGGCTTCTGCACAGAGCACAATTCTTGCTACAGGAGGATTCCTGCTACAGGCAGAGTTTGACTAGATGACCTTTTAGGTCCCTTCCAAATGTATGATTCCATGATTCTAGGATGGATTTTTTCGCTTTATCTAGAGCAGTGTTTCTCAAAGTGGGGGTCAAGACCCCTTTGGGGTCACCTAGAGGTTTCCTGGGGGTCATGTAAAGACCCCTGGTGCGGGGGGCCAGATCAGGCTGTAGCTGCGTGTGCACTGGGGCTGATTGACAGCCTCAGGCCCAATCCTATGCATGCCTACCTACTCTGAAATAAATCCCATTATAGCCAGGGGGCCTTTACTCCCATGTAAATGTGGATAGGATTGCAGCCTCAGGGCCCAATCCTATGCATGCCTACCCTGAAACAAATCCCATTGTGTTCAGTGTGTGCATAGAACACACATTTCATTTGTAACAATGAAAATACATCCTACGTATCGGATATTTATATTACGATTCATAACAGTAGCAAAATTA
Organism: Cryptoblepharus egeriae; assembly: GCA_030015325.1. Taxonomy (NCBI): domain Eukaryota; kingdom Metazoa; phylum Chordata; class Lepidosauria; order Squamata; family Scincidae; genus Cryptoblepharus; species Cryptoblepharus egeriae. The sequence goes on along the minus strand of JAREYC010000003.1, from coordinate 9,497,668 downwards.
CAGTTATAAAGTAGCAATGAAAATAATTTTATGGTTTGGGGTCCCCACAACACGAGGAACTTATAAAGGGGTCACGGCGTTAGGAAGATTGAGAACCACTGGTCTAGAGCCTTATCTATATATAAAAATGAAAAGTCACTCATTCACTCCCCAACACCCAGCCAAAACCACTAGGCCTAGAAGCATGAAATTTGGGGAGGGTGTTCCTTCCATGACGGAGGCACCCACCAAGAACCAGTTATTTGAAATTCCAACTGGAAGGGGGTAAATGGGGCACAATGTGTTTTTCCCCCTATACTTTACATTGAAGAATCCCTGACTGGTGGACACTACCCAAACCCCTGGACCTAGAAGCATGAAATTTGAGATTTCCTTATGTGACATGAGCACCCACCAGCAAATTATATTGAGAAATTTAACCCTGAAGGGGGTGAAATGGGGTGCAACTTGTTTTTGTCCTATACTTAACATTGAAGACTGATCAATATCCAGCCAGTTTGGTGCCCAGTGCCTGATGCAGTGAGGGAGATGGTGCACATGGGAGGGTTGGTGCGCATGGGAGGGGGTTGGTGTGCATGGGGTGGTTGGTGCACTTGGGGGAGTGATGTGCAATGGGGGATGGAGTACAGGGAGTATTTTTACTCCCGCAATGCAGTTACATTCCGCTAGTTCTATAATAAGAATGAGAATTCTAATAATTCTACTAATTTTGCTTTATTCTAAGTTACCGCTCCACTTGCCAAAGGAGTAACTCTTCTATTAAAATGCCTTTTCAAATGATCCACCCCTTATCTGCTCTTTGGACCTCAGCCTTAACCTGCAGAGCCAAATGGTCAGCTGTTAAGAGATTTCAGATCTTCAAAATGTCCATGCAGAATAATCTCTTTTTTTCCAGCCTGTACAAACCGCATTTCCGAGGAAAGGTGAATGAGGACAAGAAGGAGAGAAGCCAAGGCTGTTGGCCCATTCCCCTGATGGAAAGGAGCATGTGAAGCCTTTGCTTGTGTCGAAATCTGGCTTGGCAATATGATGATGACGTTTGCATAATATCCCGCTGAAGGGCCATAAAGTAGTGGGATCTCAGGCAGAGAGAGTCCTCTTAGCTCTCTTTCTGGGTCTGATGTTTTTTTGTGTGCTGTGAGATCAAATATCTGTAATAGGATTTTATCCATGCTGCTGCAGCCAGCTGTTTTTGTATTTGACAATGGGAGAAAAATACTATTAAAAACAAGATTTCTGTACCATCAGCTCTCCGCGCATGGCAATTTAGACACAAACGCATGGTGTGTGATCTGGGTTTCCTATATGGTGGCAATGATGATACCTGTCCAGGATCTTCTGGGTACCAGATGTGCATCCTAAGCATGAATTTATCGTGATGCATATATTCTGTGGCTTACTGGAAAGGTTTCTCATATTCTTAGAGGGCAGAAAATTCTACATTATGGAGGTGGATCACACTGTCAGCATAATTTATAGGTTTTTAAAAATAACCCCGGGAGAATCAGAGTTCAGGGATTATTGGAACAGAAAAGCAGAGTTGTTTCAGTTTCAAGTGGAAAAGAAATCAAATCATTATTTTAATTTGAGTCTTCTGGGGGTCACCAGTATGTCCTGATGTAACTGTGTCCATTATTTTATAGAATAGGTGTGGACCGCTTGTTCTGCACTGAGAAAAAGACATAGAAGTACAGTGTGAGCCATGAGGACTGTACTTAATTAGTGTGTTCCTCTGTATATAATTAACTTAATTGCATGCTATAACTTTCTCTGATCCCAGGGAACACAGTGCTTCAGGCTCCTGCGGGTGGAGAGGAACTGATAATTTGTACGTGTGCCATGGGTCTGAACTCCTCGCTGTTGGTGTTGCTCTAGATAGGGAAGCTTCTGTATCTCCTGCCCTTGGAGCAGAAAACAGTTATGGGGACTTGTACTTGGACTGAAAAATATATACCATTTTAAAAATGAAATCTTAATTTTTATACCTATGAGATGGTATGACTGATCAGTTGTTCACTGTGGCTGCAATCCTAACGTCCAGTTAGGCTGGCACATGTCCTGGCACAAGACCCGTACTGGCTTGGGGGTGTCACAAAAGTGCCTTATAGCACATATGTGCCACTTCTGGGTGGGGGGTTAGCCCAGTTCACAGACATGCGCCAGGCTCCCTACTATAGGAATGAGGAGAAAGGTAAGTTGTGCTAGTCTAAATTGGTTAGGATTGAACCCTAGGAGGCTATGGGCTCTCATATGACTGCATTGCTCCTACCCTTGCTTTGCAGGGTAATTAATGAGGATCAAATGGGGGCATAACTTTGTAAACCACCCTGGGCTTCTTATATTAAAAATATAAGTCAAGTGGCTGACCTGGACCACACTGGGGAACTGGACTGGAGTGAACTTGTTAGGATATTGACAACTTGAGGGTAAATAGCCGGTGTTTTGAAATATTCTGCTAAGTCATTTGGGGTCAAACCTTTTATATATATTGGACTAGCGGGAAGGCTTGCTAACCTCAGGAAACCTCAATGGGTTTGACAGATGAGCAGGCTTGTCATTTGGTGAAACTTGACATATCAGTGCCTTGTAGGATTGCAGGAGGCATTTAATGGTGGAAATCTGAAGATGGATTCTCCAGTGTCCTTAATGTGGCAGAGATCTGCTGTTGGCTCGTTCTTCTTGGCAGGGTTGAAACAGGGAGAACGAGCTGAAATGCTGGCTCGCTTCAACCCAAACAGCCTTCTTCCAAGAAACTCCGGTGCCCACTGAGGCCGTTTCCATGTCAGGAAAGTGTGCTCGTTCCAAGCCCCTGTTGTCTGTATTGGCAACTGACTCCAGAAATGTTTGGCGTGAATCGAGTCCCGCTGCAGCCTCAAGACCGTGAATCTTGGAGGTCATTTAAGTTGAACGCTGAATATATTGCCCAGCCTCGGCTTTGGACGGCTTACAGCCTCTTGGAAGATGTTACCGTTTCTTTACCGTGGAAAGGGATCTGGGCCGAAAAACACAATAAAAACTCCCAACCTATTTTCTAAAAAAGGAAATGGGGTGGGGTTTTGACTTATTTTTTCCAGGACTGTACTTATGTTATCAATGCAGTTAAATTTCTCACACTTGCTCCGTCCTGAAGTGCCGGACTCACTGTCTCCTTCCCATTCCAGTAATTGCATAGACATTTGAGGTTCCAGGGCCTTAATCTTCCCATTACTGTCAGTAAATTGGGATTTCCAAGCCAGGATTTCAGAAATCAGGTACACTCTGGAGCTACTGTGTCTGTTCTTTTGAGTGCTGCGGGGTGAGGATGTTCCCGAGAACAGCCCAGAATGAGGTCCATCATCTCCATGAATAAGGGATGTTCCCTTGACACTGGGAGTGTCTGGCAACCCGTAGGTTGTTCGGCAATTACGGGTTGTTTGCTAATTGCTGGAAATGATACCTGGAATGCCTTTGTCCTCCTAACTTCAGTGGTAGTTCCTTGGCAAGGAATGTGTCGGCTGAATGCCCGAGAGCACTGGCTTGCAGACTGAATGTTTCTCTCTTGTTGGGAAGATAGAGAACTGGGGCCAACTGAAGTGTCCCGCAGTGCAATCCGAACCCCGAACAAGACCCACACCAGCCTGTCACAAAAGTGTCATAAGACACTCATGGAGTGGTGGGTGTATTAGGCAAATGCACAAGCATGCATGTAATACCATATTTTCTTGAATCTAATGCTGCTTCTGAGTAGACACGAAAAGGATTGCACTGTTAGTCTCCAAAATTGGTGTGCGGATTAGATTTGATGGTGCATTAGATTTGAATATAAGTAAAGGTCAGTATTTAGTTGAACAGTTTACGGTAGTGTAATTAAAAAATGTAACATAATCCAATTGTTATATAAAGTAGTGAAAGTTAGGTAAAATTTACCTAGGTAAAAATTGGTAACACATTGTCATTATTATCATTATATTGTTATCATATAACTCATACGCAGTAGAATTGCTGTTCTCCTGTTTTTGTCCTGAAGCCACTCAGAAAATTGATGCATAAGATATAAATTGATATTTAAATTTGTTATTATTTGTCATCTTCACAATACATTATAAGGTAGATTGAGATCTTATTTTGCTAATAGGGGGTCAAGCCAAGTGACAGTAGAATCATAGAATCATAGAGTTGGAAGGAACCTAGTAGGTCATCTAGTCCAACCCCCTGCCTGTAGCAGGAAATCCCCCTAGAGCATCCCCGACAGGTGCTCGTCGAGCCTCTGCTTAAAGATCCCTAGTGAGGGAGAGTCCACCACCTCCCTTGGCAATCTGTTCCACTGCCGAACCGCCCGAACTGTCAGGAATTTTTTCCGGATATCCAACCGGAAAACTTGCCCCTATTATTTTGTGAGGAAAGGGGGACCTGCATTTAAATAGAGGACTTTCTGGTTCAAATCTTAATGATGTATTCTTGCTTTCAGATAACTGGATGTGAGATTCATCTTCTAGGAATAGCTGTGTTACCCTACAATCCAGAGTAACTATAGGAGCACGTAAGAGACATTTACGTCGACGTAGTTATGGCACCACCTAGTGAAAACCTATGGGAAATTCATATTGCAATCCAGAGTAAATTGTTCTTATGTCGGAGCAAGGACTCCCTGTAGTTACTCTCGATTGCGCCCATAGTCTACTACAGTGTTTCTCAAGGTCTCTGTCATCTCTCTTCACATGGCCCACCTACTGAAGTACCATCAGAAGCACTGCCAGAAGTTACTGAAAATGGCACCATTGCCGGTTACTTCTAGGTTGGGATGTCTGATGTGACATGTTCAACACCAGTAAGAGGTTCAGGGCTTTTGGGAGCATGGTTTGGAGCCTCCTACCACTGTTTGTGTCACATTCTTGGTCTTTCTGTTGGGCACCAGGTGACCTATGAATCCCACCAGACACTACTTCAAGTACCACTGGTGGTACCTGAAGCACCAGTTGAGAAACATTAGTGCAGCAAAAATGTTACTGGGTACAATTCTAACCAATTTAGGCCAGCATAACTCACCCACTCCTGTGGTGGTGTGGAAGACTGACACGTGTTAGTGAACTGGCCTAACACCTTACAATACTTTAGCGACACCTCCAAGCCAGCGCGGGACTTGCGCTGGGACTTAAGCTGGCCTAATTAGGAGTTAGGATTGGAACCACTGTGTCTTATGTATCTTAAATCGATATATTGTAGCATTGACATTCATGCGTTATGCTCCACTTCATCTTGTTTTGGTTTAGGATTGGAGTCTTTCTATTCACATTTGTTTGGGAGTAAACTTTATTGGACACAATGGGAATTATTTCCACATAAACATCCAAGGATTGTTAATGTGGGATCCTGTCACCATTGACTTAGAAGTGCTACTTGTTTATGGTGGGACTTACTCCCAAGTAGGTGTACAGTGACTAAGACGAAGTAAATGCTATAATTTCTGAGTGTGATGTTGACATGCGTCACAGTTGCCCTTAATGTGTTGTGTTTGGGAGTGGAATTTATCTGTTGTGGGAGTAAAATTTCAAGAATATTTTAATATTCTTGAATATTCAGTGCCACAGGCACTGGTAACGGGCAGCACACACCGGGAAGTACCAGGGGGCAGTGGCAGGCCCCAGTGGACTCCGGGCATCCCTACCAGGCACCATACATAATCAGGCGGCAGGTACCACCATTCAGTGGGCAGTGGGCATCACTGGGCACCACCATGAATTGGGCAGCAGGCACCACTGATGGGCAGTGGGCACCACTGGGCAGTGGGAACTTTCAGGTATCCCTACCAAATACCACCGAGCAACAGCCACAGGGCACTACCAGGACTCCCTACAAGGCACTCAGCATCACTTACTGGTTCTTACTCGTTCCTCACATCATAGAAGGAATATGCTCCCCAAATTCCATGCTTCTAGGTCCATGGGTTGTGACTGGGTGTTGATCAGTCAGTCTTCTATGTTAAGTATATGGACAAAAACACATTGCATTCCTTTTTACCCTCTTACAGTTAAATTTGTAGAAATTGGTTCTTAGTGGGTGCTCATGGAAGGGATATGCTTCCCAAATTTTCATGCTTCTTAAGATCAAGGGTTGGTACTGGGTGTTGAGTCAGGGATTCTTAAGTATAGAGATGAAAACACATTGTACCCCTTTTCACCTTTTTCCAGTTTGATTTTCTCAAAATCGGTGCTTAGTGGGTACTTACATCCCAGAAGGAGCAACCTCCCTCAATTTCAAGCTTCTAGGTCCGGCAGACCCTTCTAGTTTTGGCTGGGCGTTGATGAGTCCGTCAGTGACTTGTAGATATATATATATATATCTATTTCCTGCAGATTTCATTTGAGTTTAAAACCTGACTTGGCCCTCGAGTCACATTTTGATTTGTTTCCTACAAAAGCCTTTAGATATTATAGTAAAAAGAGGACACACAGTATAGTTTGTGGCCTCCTTGCTTGTGTTCTCTCTCTCGGTGTCCTTTTTGTGGTGACTTTTTCTGTCTTAAAATGGAAAACCTACTGAGACAAGGTTTATTTTTCCTGTTCAAAGTAATTACATGCTAGGCTGCCATTCCCCGGGTTCAGCCACCCCCTTGGCCTTGTATCCCTTGCCTGGCATGCTGCACATGGAAGGACGAGGCAGCCAAATATAATGTCGCCGGGCCAAGATGCGGCACCGGGCACCCTGTCATTAGCTAAATAATTTTGCACATTGAGTAAATCCACCCGCGGTTGGATGTGTGTTTTTCTTTTTTGGCCTCACAGCAAAAATGTACATTTTCATCTCCTTCTGATGGGTTGCAGTCTTTTTATTTATTCCCCCCCCTTCCCTAGAAACTTGGCTTGGGTTGTAAAAGTGTGTGTTTGTCCTCCAGGGATCACTTTTGGGTTTTCCAGTAATCGCTGCGGACACCAGAGCAATCGCCGACCAGTGTTTCTCTTCTCTCTCGCTCCACCCTTTGAACAACACAGCCATGTATTTGTCAGGGTGAGGAATGAGGATCTTGGGTGGCATTACCAGGAACCACACCTGGTGAGTTGATCTGGGGTTGGCCGGCCCAAGTGCCAGATAGGCTGGTCCAAGTCCACTTCAGGATTGCAGCCATATTTATTTTATTTATCTAAAGGATTTATATCCTGCTTTTCCCATGCCAAAGGCAGTTTGCAAAGCTTTCATCCTTTTGTCCTCACAACATCCCTGCAAGGTAGGTGAGGCTGAGAGTGAGTGACTGCCCAAGATCACCCAGGAAGCTTCATAGCCAAGGGGAGATTTGAACCTGAATCTTCTAGGTTCAGCTCTCTTGATGGAATCCTAAGCATGTCTACTCAGAAGTAAGCCACATTGCATTCAATAGTAGTTATTCCCAGGAAAATGTGGTTAGGATTGCAGTCCCTCACACTATTCTATACAGGCTCTCTGAGATCCTGCCATTCAGTTTTATGGTGACCATCTTCCAGGTAGTGCTCATGTTGTCATAAGTGAATACAGGTCCAATCTTGTTATGCACTGATTTTTTTATACATGGATTTGACTCAGCATGAATGGCCACTTCAAATCATAGTTTAAAAAAATCTGCTTTTCTACTGTTGTAGAGAGGCAGTCATGCAGAGCCAATCCTTTCTTCAGTTGAGCCAGGCAAAGGCAGGGGGTCTTTATGCATTTCTAATTGCTGACTTCCTTCTTACAAAAGTAAGAAAAGCTGTTTTTTAAACAACCATAAAGGGACACTTTTTAAAAACGTTTGATCTAACACACTTTTGGTATCAGCAGGGAGTCCCACAATCAAACCCTTGAAGCACAGCTTTCTTCCATTAAGAGCAAGAAAGCCAGAAGTGGGTCTTTAAATCTAATTTTCCATTATTTTTTTATCCATGATTCTTCTTTATCCATGGAAGATTCTGGAATGTAATTCTAGTGCAGCGTTTCTCCAAGTGGGGGTCGGGACCCCTTTGGGGGTCACCTGGAGCTTTCCTGGGGGTCACCTAAAGACTCCTGGTGCAGGGGGCCAGGTCAGGCTTGCCAGACCTCCGCTGTAGCTGCCTGTTTACTGGGGCTGACTGACTGCCTCAGGGCCCAATCCTATGCATGCCTACTCTGAAATAAATCCCATTCTCTTCAATGTGTGCATAGAACACACATTCCATTTGTAACAATGAAAATACATCCTGCATATCAGATATTTATATTACGATTCATAACAGTAGCAAAATTACAGTTATAAAGTAGCAACGAAAATAATTTAATGTTTTGGGGTCCCCACAACATGAGGAACTTATAAAGGGGTCACAGCATTAGGAAGATTGAGAACCACTGCCCTAGTGGATAACAAGGAACACCTGTATGTCATGGTGTTGGATCTGGATTCAGATCCCTGTTCAACCAAAGTGTCACCATCCTAAGTTTCTTAAGAGTTGAAGGAATTATGAACTGTTAGTATAGTCATATATCAATATATCACTGTTCCAAGAAGAGTGTTGTGTTCCTATATTTTCTGTTATGATCTAGTTCTGTTTTTTCCCCAAGCCTACTTTTTGGGAATAGCCCTCTGCACTTTCTCAGAGAGATCAGTCACAAAGCTTCCTGGGTGACATGGGGCAGCCTTACCCTACCTCAAAGGGTTGTTGTGAAGACAGGAGGAGAGGAGAAGCTAAAAGCTTTGTTAGACGTTGTGTAGAAAGAAAGAAAGAAAGAAAGAAAGAAAGAAAGAAAGAAAGAAAGAAAGAAAGAAAGAAAGAAAGAAAGAAAGAAAGAAAGAAAGAATGAATGAATGAATGAATACTGGTTTACTAGGCTCCCCCAGAAGAATACATCCATGTTTTTAGCCTTCTTGGAAGAGGATGGTATGCAGAAGTTATAAATATATTGGGATGTTCCTTTTTTGTTGTCTTTATGACTAAGTTAAATGCATATCTAAATGTGCCTTGTTGGAAAGGATATTCTGGTCCTCTGATAAATCAGCTCTCCCATTGTAAAGTCCAGTGTTTTGTTTCAGGTTTTAATCTTTGTTCACCTGGAAAAGTTTGGACAATGGGGAGTTCCAGCAAAGCCAGGCTTAAAATAGTCTCCCTGATGAATGTGAAAGCCCTCCAAACAAGTGATTCAGTGGTCACCAAGCCTTTGAGTGCACACCTGATAACAATATGGCTCTTTTGTACTCTCTGTCCCCTCCAGATAGTCCTTGGCTCTGATCTCCTGGGTCAAAAGTTCTCCAATTAGTTTACAAAGGAATTGCAAATTGTCAAAATTGCACCCCAGAATTGGTTGTTGGCTTAAACTTATTTTCATGACTTAGATTGCTCCTGTGCTTTTAGTCTTGAGAGGCGAAACTGGACCAGACTAGCAGTTGCATCATTAACTCAGGCATTCCTGCCCCACTCATCCTGGAACACACACAGAAAAGGGACTGGGATGGGCTGGGACGAGGAGGAATGGGGCATCAATCCTACTTCTTTCCATTTATTTATTTTTATATTATTTATTTCCTAATTTATACTCTGCCTTTCCTCCCCTACAAGAGGGAGCCCAAGGCGGCTAACATAAGAGAAGAATAAAACACCATTAAAATAATAATATATAGAAGTTAAACATAATTAAAATACACTTAAAATACAATTAGATTTAAAATTGAAACGATTAAAACAGACTAAAAACGTTTGTTACCCCATGTTTACCAGGAAAAAAGCTTCTCGTAGGTTATAACCCCCAAATCTCCTTGTCGATCCCAATCTGTTCTTCCCTGTCCTGTAAATAATCTATCTTTAAGGATGCTGGTCTCAGCTCAGAGACTTAGGTTGCAATCCTATCCACATTTTCCTAGGAGTTTATATATCTATATGTATCTACAGTATTTTATATACCACTTTTCAATTTAAAAGTTCCCAAAGTGGTTTACAAAGAAAATGGAAAAAAAAATGTTGACCATAGTGGGACTTACTTCCAAGTAGACAGGCATAGGATTGGGGTCTTATGAACTAACTTGGACATCCTATAAAACAAAATGAAGATTTGCCATGCTGTTTCCTGTATCGTCACATGCATCTCCGTGTGATTCAATGACCACAACTCAGAGTGACTACGGGACCTTTTACACTGATGTAGATACGGTGCCACTTATGGGAAACCTATGGGAAATGCATAGAGCAATCCAAAGCAAGTGCCTCTTATGTCTTCACGTAGTTATTCTGAATTGTAGGGGAAATCACCCTGTAGTAGGCCTACTATTGGGAGGACAGAAGACAGAGCTGTACATATTTTCAGTAAGAAATCTGTATCTTGCTTTGCAAGAGATTCTTCCTGCTCCCTCTAATCTGCAGTGGACAAATTTGATGGGTCTCTTATTAATCATATAAAAGCCAAATTTATTGGCATTGTATATGGATCACACAACCAGCTGATGCTGGTTACACAACCAGTATTTTTCCTGCTATCACTCCACGCGTGTACACTGTCAGACTTGGGTGAGGATAGGGTTGCCATATGTCCCCCAAAACAGGGACAATCCCAATTTTGGGGGATTGTGTTCAAATTCTGACAAATGGGACAGAGGGTCCTATCCTGATGTTGTGGAAGAGAATTATGGCAACCCGAGGTGAGGACAAGACTTCTGGGAGAGAAAATAGCTTTGTACTGAAATACATGGTTCCCCGCATCTGAAATCAGTGGGGCCTAAATGTGTTTATCCTTGGTGGGGTTTCTCTTTTGGTTTGCAGACAGAGGTGGTGTGTGGGTGAGAGATTCCCTGCTTCTGTGTTACCTTATTGGGTTTGCATACCTTTTTGTGGTTTGAATGCAGTGCCTTGACCCTATTCATACTTTTGTGCTATTACTGTATAATCCTTTATAAGTAGTGCTAACATTAATGTACAGCCGCCGCCACCTCCCCCCCCCCCCGCCGCACTTTCTGACGGTCTGTTTTCTGACAGTTCCACTCTTCCAACACAGTTCTACTCAGGACTCCTTCATTCAACACATGCTTCACTCTTTTCTCTGCTGGTCTGAAGGCTAAAATTGTCTTCCCTAATGTTGATTTGTATGTGATATGGTGATGAAGCTATTTTAGGTATTTCTTTTTCAGTAAATAACTTCTTTTTCAGTAAATAACCATCATTTATTCTGATATTAATTGCCCAAAACATGCCGTTGTTCATTTTACTGTAATTTGTTGTATATTTTGGCTATGTGTTAATAAATATGTGTTATTTAGGGTTTTGTGAGTGATATTTATATCTTTTTTGGTGGCCTTTTTGGATTTGCAAGCTGAAAAAGACTGGGTTCCATTTTTCAACAGTTTTCACTTTTGAACAGTGCTCTGGTCCCTAACCTGACCAATAAGTGGGGGTGCCTGTAGATGAACTTTCATGATGAACTTTCAAAACGTCGATGGGGAGATGATAAGGTAGGCTGTACTGGTAGATCAATGAACAATTTCAGTGTTTGATTCTCACAGCACAATTCAGAGTAACTACAGGACCTCTTACATCAGCGTAAGAAACATTTACATTGACGTAGTTATGGCGCCACCTATGGGAAACCTATGGGAAATGCATAGAGCAATCCAGAGTAAATTTTTCTAACATCGACGTAAGAGGTCCCGTAGTTACTCTGGATTGTGCTGTCAGTTTAATAGTAACAAGCTATCAAAATTAACTTGTTAGAAGCCCTGATCTCAGGATCAGGTGTCCAGTAGGACTTCTTTATGCCAGTTATCCCATCATTTTTATACTGTTTATCTCTCTTCTACATGATGAGATGTGGTTGATGGGGTCAAGGTTGATGGGGACAACCAGTGAGATGTGGTTGATTGGGACAAGGCAGTGGGGCTTCATCACAGCAGCACCAAGACTTTGGACTTTGGGGACGGGTTCACAGAAAGCCAGTTTATCTTTGGTTGAGATCATGGAGGAGTGATTCATTCCATATAAATAGGACCAAAGATCTGCTGAGTCAACTGTCAGATGTAGCAGTGTCTGTAAACATTCAGGGCTTGGTAGGTTTGTCCTAGATTCAGGAGTGTTGGATATATGAAGTTGACGCTCAGGTATTTTGAAATTTTAATTTCATCAGTGGAGTTCAAATGGGGTGCTTAGTCTTGTGAAAAATTTAACACATGTTGTGGTTACGCTTGAGAAGGTCCAAACCCACTTTGGACCTTGCAAGGGAGGAAAGGCGGGATATAAATTAATTAAATAAAATAAATAAAACCCACTTGCTCTGATGCATAAAGATTCACAAATTGGTGGACGTACACCTGGCCTATTCAGCTTGTGAATTACCAAGCCAAGTTCAACCAGTGATCCGCTTGGTTTATCCACTTGGGATTGGAAAAGCAGAGAAACGGGGTTGATAGACTTAGGGTGAAATCCAGAGTAACAACGGGGAGTCCTTGCTCTGGAATAAGAACAAGTTACTCTGAATTGCAATATGAATTTCCCATAGGTTTTCACTAGGTGGTGCAGTAACTACGGGTGCACATAATGTCTCTTATGTGCTCCCGTAGTTACTCTGGATTATGCCCATAATGGGACATAATATCTGCCTGTGCGTTGCATTTTTGGTTTGGTACCTCCTAGGTCAGTGTTTCTCAAAGTGGGGGTTGGGACCCGTTTTGGGGTCAGCTAGAGCTTTCCTGGGGGTCGCCTAAAGACCCCTGGTGCAGGGGTCAGGTCAGGCTTGCCAGACCTCTGGCTGTACCTGTGCGTCCACGGGGGCTGACTGACAGCCTCAGGACCCAATCCTATGCATGCCTGCTCTGAAATAAATCGCATTGTGTTCAATGTGTGCATAGAACACACATTTCATTTGTAACAATGAAAATACATCCTGCATATTGGATATTTACATTACGATTCATAACAGTAGCAAAATTACAGTTGTAAAGTAGCAACAAAAATAATTTTATGGTTGGGGTTCCCCACAACATGTGGAACTTATAAAGGGGTCACGGCGTTAGGAAGATTGAGAACCACTGTCCTAGGTGATGCAACTGTGTGGTGATGGCGATGCTATAGTTTGCTAAATCCCTGGTTGCGTGCCATACATAGCTGGCATAAATACAGCTATACATTATACTGTGCCTGTTAACCAGCAGGCCAGGGTTCGATTCCTGGGTCGGCCCCACAAGACAGGGTGAGTTCCTGTCCTCACCCAGCTCTGCGACGCCAGCTGGATCCAATTGGCTCTGCCTTTCCATTGGACTAATTCAGTGGCGTGGAGAGGGGGATTTGCTGCTTGGGTAGCAGCCTATTCTCCATAACAATCCAACCCAGGCTTTCGTGCTTCGCATACAGCGTATGCAGCGCCGAGCACGATACCATAGTCTTCCAAGACTGACGGAGGCCTGTACTAGCAAATCTATATAAAGGATTTCTTTTTTATGTGTGGGTAGTTGTAGGAGCAAAGCCTTGAATGCTACCTTGAGCATACCTTGAGCAGGTTGGAGGCCGAAGAAATAACAATACCTAGAACTGATTGACTGTTTTGTACACAGGAGAATCAAAAGGTCAAGAAACCATCACAGTAGTGGGAGGTGAGTCCAGGCTTTATGTGGAATGCAAAAGAATGTAGTCTGCAAGAATGCATGCAAGAATAGTGGTTGCCCTTCTTCTCCCTTAATATTCAGAGGCAATCAAATTTGCTTAGCCATAAAGATAGTATTAACACCTGAAGTGGGACAATCTCTTGCTGCATAAAAGAATTGCAAAGCTGGTTTTGAATGGAGATGTTGTCTTGAACCTTCAGAATCTGTGGGAAAAAACTCAATCTCAATGAGATTATATGTAACTATCTCCTGCTGATCATTATCTTTGTTTTCCTGCTGTGTGATGTGTAGGTTTTGAGGTCTGACTGTACCAAAGTGTTGTAAGCCACCCTGAAGACATTTTTTAAAAAGTAGAATGGACATACTTGTGCTATTCCCAGGGGCAGTTTATTGGCCATGATGGGAGATGAGATGCATGGACCCCCTGGGGCTGTTCTGGATGAGCACTTGTTTTCATAAAATAAAACTAACCTGGAATTTGGACTTACACTTTATCAGATTTGCTGATGAATTTTAACTCCTTCCTGTGAAAGAATCAACCTTTACATATACATTCTGTGTTGACATAACAGTAACTCTTGGGTCATTGACAGAAAACTGTAGGTGATGGAAATTAAGGTTTCCAAATGTTTTTAATAATGAACGTCAAACTATTCCCATGATAAACTATTTGGATGACACCAACAATTCCGAGAAGTGAAGACCAGAAGATGCTATAGGGATCTCTCCATACTAGAAGAATGGGCAACAAAGTGGCAGATGCGTTTTAAGATGAGTAAATGTAAAGTTATGCACATTGGGGCAAGGAATCCTAACTTTACATGGGCTCTGAGCTACAACAGAGAAGGAAAGAGATTTAGGGGTGCTGGTGGAGAACTCAATGAAACTGTCGTCCCAATGTGTGGTGACAGTAAAGAAGGCAAATTCCATGTTTGGGGTCATTAGAAAAGGGATTGAGAATAAAACAGTTAATATTACAATGCCATTGTACAAATCAATGGTGAGGCCACATTTAAGGTACTGTGTCCGGTTCTGGTCACCACATCTCAGAAAGGATATAGAGGAAATGGAGAAGGTTTATTGGAGAGCGACCAAATGATTGATGGTCTGAGACACCTTCTGTATGAGGAAAGGCTACAGCATTTGGTGTTCTTCAATCTAGAAAAGATTATACAATCTATACAAGTAGGAAGGTGTAAGGCAACTACTTTTTCTGGGTTCAAACTGTCTCTGGACCCTAAGGCTTAATGAGTAACTGGGATCCGGTATTTGTCCATTAGCCCAACCAACCTTATTGGATATTTCTGGAGATACAAGGTGATGGGTGGCATCTTTACTATGTTTAAGGAACGTCTTTGTCTGTTGGGACTCACCACGCGTGTCAGTGGCTATTGGGTACCAGTCTTGAGTTTGGCATCCGTAAAGCTTGATTTTCAAAATCTTTGAATGTACTGCATCAAATGTACTTAAAATGTACTGCATCAAGTGCTTAATCACACAGTGCATCTCCTTCATCAGTTTTGGTCATCCTTAAATAAACTCTAGTGCGTCACATTATGATGACAGGTTTACCGTCACAGCAATTTGCTAATGACGTGGGCAGGGAGAAAGTCTGTTTATGAGTCCAAATTAAAGATTGTTCCAGACAAAACATCTTTCAATTAATTATGAGTATCATTATTCCACTAAATGATGCTCATGCACATCCAGCAATGTTTAATAATGTAAAAGCACCATTAATAATGTATCCCATGGCCTAGAAGTGTAGAGTGCTGTTTCTTTTCCGGCTTAGGGGGCAATCCTAACAAATTTAGGTCAGCCTAACTCAGCTAGCATATCTTCTCATGGTGGTGTGGGGAATGATGCAAGGGCCAGAATACTTTATTTTTCCTGAGAGTGTAAGAGGTTGGGGTTTTTTATTTAGAAAAAGAGGGTGTAATGCAAAGGTTTACACATGGTTAGAGGGGGAATGCATGCATGGAGAGGGCTTTTCTCCTTGCTTCATATTATTAGAACTTATGGTCATCCCATTGAAACTGTTCATCAAGAGATGAAGGACACAATGAAGTACGTCACAGCATCTATGATTAATGTACTTAACATACTGCTAGAAGATGTAGTGGTGACTTTGAAATAGGCTTGGGCTGCAATCCTGCAAGACATTATCCTAGGAGTAAGATCCATTGAACGCAATGGGGCTTACTTTTGAGTAGACATGGTTAGGATTGTGCTCTTGGTCAAATTCCAAGATGAGGATTGGTTTCTCAGGTTGGATGATTCCTACTTGGGTGCAGCCCAAGTAGTACTTGGGTGCAGCCAATATGTCAGTAAGAAGGGATTTTCCCCTATATGTTGGGTTGGTTAATGATGCAGAATAGGCCACAACACAGAGTAACTACGGGACCTTTTACACCAATATAGTTATGGTGCCACCTATGGGAAACCTATGGGAAATGCATAGAGCAATCCAGAGTAAGTGCCTCTTATGTCTTCCCATAGTTACTCTGGATTGTAGGGTTAGGTTGGATACACCCCATAATGGTGTGACTTAGGGTACAATCCAGAGTAACAACAGGACCTTTTACACTGACATAGTTACGGTGCCACCTATGGGAAATGCATAGAGCAATCCAGAGTAAGTGCCTCTTATGTCTTCCTGTAGTTATTCTGGATTGTAGTGTTAGGCTGCAATCCTATGTACACTTTCCTGAGAGTAAGTCCCATAGAACACAATGGGACTAGTATCTTAGGATTGCACCCATAGTTTGTGTTGATGTGTCCATTGGTATGTGGTCCATAAAAAATTGCTTTCGAGAGTGGATCTATTTTCAGCACACTTGTGTCTGGGTTGCACAGACTGATGTTTGAGTTTTGTGTTCAAGGCACTTCCCGCATATATCTCAGTAAGCTTAAAGTCTGCCCTTTAAGGTAGGCCAGTTGGCAAAAGCTACCTAGTAGCAGAGGCAAAATTTGAACTGGAAATCTCCTGTTTTATAACTCAGGCTGCAATCCGATGCACACTTTCCTGGGAGTAAGCACCATTGTAGACTATGGTACTTATTCCTGAGTACTTATACTTAAACTGGTACTTATATTTAAACCACACAAGATTGGGCTGTGAGTCACTTAAGCTGCTGTTCTGTACCAGTTTTGAATTCTAGCGTTTGTGATTAAAATCTGTGCTCATGTCATCCAAAGGTTGTGGGGAAATTCATAAAACCAGTTTGTTTCTTCCCAAATCATATGGTTTTGACTCTGTTATCCTGGATTGAAGCACTAATCGGTCCAGTTTCAGCAACCAAACCATGGCTAAATTAATCTTAACAACAGCAGAGCCATCATAACATAACAAAGTATTAATTTAGCCCTAATTTACAGCAAAGAATCACCGGCTTGTGAACCTGTACTGGGGCGCTTTATTACTTATTCAATTAATTGATTAATTATGCCAAAAAGAGATAGTGAGCAAATTAATCACTATGTTAAAAAGCAATTTCGGCTGTCACCGATTAACCTGGTTAATATAGCATTTTTAATATCTAACATGTGCTTTATGAAGATCTAACTCTTGGTTTCAGCCTTTGCTGTCCGAGTGAAGTGGATATTGTCTTCCTTTTCCAAACTGAAGTTTTGCTTTTGTCTTTGGTGGGTCCTTTGAAAGATGGTTCAGATTCACTCTTGTTGGGGGGCTGGAAAATTAAGTTACATTTTAAATTTTAATAAATTCACATAAAATTACATATAAGCATGTATTAGATCTGGAGGATTATAAGGCTTGCCTGTGGGCTGGATGGGAGGGGGTAGACTACATAGAGGTCCCCGAGTCAGGGTTTGGACATCCCTGCTCTGGAGAACGTGATAAGAAAAATGAATTCAAGTGATCACAAGGAAGGAAGAACCTGATTGTATGAATACATGCGAGGAAGAATCTGAAAATGACACCCCTTTATATATAGCTTGTTATATAGACACTGTGGACTATACTATATAGTCCATATATAGTAGACTATAACACTATAACACTGTGGACTGTAACACTGTATAGGCAGTGGAACACTGTGGCTCAGTAGGTGATAAAGTCTCCATCTTTGATGGACTTTAAGCAGAGGCTGGACTATCCTCTGGGAAGTGATCAGCTAATAGGGTAGAATGGTTGGCTTCTGAATTGGCAGATGGTTGGGATCAGTGACCTTCTAGGTCTTGCCAACTTTGAAACTATGATTCTACCAGAATAAATGTTTTGAGTCTGGAATTGTCCAGAATGTTTGCATTTTCTTCGCAAGCTCTGTGGGCTGTGGGTGGCACAAGTAAAGACACTGTGCCTGTTAACCAGCAGGCCAGGGTTCAAGACCCGGGTCAGCCCCACAAGACAGGGTGAGCTCCTGTCCTTAGCCCAGCTCTGCGACGCCAGCTGGATCCAATCATATTGGCTCTGCCTTTCCATTGGACTAATTCAGTGGTGTGGAGGGGGGGGTTTGCTTCTTGGGTAGCAGCATATCCTCCATAACAATCTAACCCAGGCTTTCATGCTTCGCATGCAGTGTATGCAGCGCCGAGCATGATACCATACTCTTTCAAGACTGATGGAGGCCTGCTCTGTCCAAAGGACCTGATCTTTGGCACGTTGGGCATAAAGGTAAAGGTGTCCCACGCAGGTTACCCTAGTCTTTGTGACCAACTCTAGACAGTGGTGCTCATCACCGTTCCTTAAAGCCAGAGTCAACATTATCCGAAGATGCCACTGTGGCCATGTGGCCTGCATGTGCACTGAAGGCTGTTACCTTCAAACTGGATTGGTAACCATTTATCTACTTGCAGTACCATGTTTTCAGACTGCCAGGTTGGCAGGAGCTGGGCAAGAGATGGGAGAACAGTTTATTGAAAATGAAACGTACATGAAAATGAAATGCACATTGTAGAAATGAAACATTTATTGATAATGAAACATACAAACAAGCATATCATGCACTTCTTCTCCTTGCCTCTTTTGAGAAAGATCCCATTTTATCGAGCCAGGAACCGTTCTTCAAATTTCCTGTAAATTTGCATCCTTTCCTGGCTTTCGATTGCCCTCCTTCTGGCATCCTATTTCCCATGAAATAATTGCTAGCCTTCCCTGTTCTATAAATAGCCTTTTATCCATCTGAACATGATCTCACTCGCTTGAGAGGTTGGGGCATTTTGTGCAAGGAGGAGGAGGAGGAGGAGGAGGAGGGAGAGCATGTGTTTGTGTTTGCCTTTAATGCTTGTCCCATGAAAGGTCAGTCACATGGATCCCACGGGTTTCCTAGTATTTTTGCAGCCAAGTTTTGACTGACAGCCACATGACTGCCTGTTTGCGGATGGCTGGTCAGGGCCGCCGATTGGACGCGCGCAGGCTACCGGAGAGAGGAATGAAGGCTGTGTTTGTGTAAGTCGATTCCTGGCAGCTCCTTAACTGAATAGTGACTCGGTGAAATGGCAAAGCCTGCCTTCCGCTGTTCAAGAAAGCTTGAAAAGATTAGAGGCTGTATCCTGCTGGATCAGGGCTGCAACTATTCAGATTCCTAATCCAATTTTAAAAGTGAATCACAGGGAAAGAAAAAAGAGAGCGAGAAAATGTGTGTGTATAGGGGACTTCTGAGTCATAATCCCAAATCGGTACAAAATACTGTATAGTTTGCTCTCTCTCTTTCTCCTGCTGACTCATACAAAATGAACAATATGTTCTGCAAAAATGTAGCCGCCTTGTTTTGGATTTCTATTTCCTGTACTAAGATCTTCCCATCCATCCATCCTCTCCCATTGACCCCCATTCCAACTTGTCATTCTTTTTGGGGGGAAATCTTGAAGAAACAGGGGAGGATGAGATAAAGGATTGGAGATACAACGGGCTTTCTTGGTAATCTGGGTGCATGATTGAAGTGGACCGACAAAAAATAAAAGAACACAACAAAATATTTCATAGAAGGTAATATTAGGACAGAGAAAAGAAAACGTTTCTTTGCCCAGTGTGTAATTGGTCTGTGGAACTCTTGCCACAGGATGTGGTGTCGTGATGGTGTCAGACATATTTTTGGAGGAAAAGTCCATCACAGGTTACAAGTCATGTACATCCTTATGTTAGCTGGTGGCTACTTCAAAATTCAAGATGCAGGAGAAGGAACTGGTGGGCAGTTCTGAGATACAGATGGGCAGATGGACATTTGGCCTGATTCAGTGGGATCTTCTTAAGGGATCTGCTGTGTAATCTGTGGTGTAGCTATGGATATAAAGACTCCCAAAAATCAGAAGTAACATTTTTGCTGTCTGAAGGTCTTTGAAGGTTCTTGGGAGATGGGGAAATGGGGATCCATTTAAATATGTGCTTTATTTCTGTGATGCACACTGGTCCTTGGAGAAATCCTAGAAATTTGAGGCCATTCATTTTCATTTATTCATCATCTAGGTTGCATCTCTAATGTATTTATTTAAATTTATTTTTTCTGGCCCTTAAGATTTGATATTTGGCCCTCTGGATAAAAAATTCAGATACCCCTGGCTTAGAGTACTTTGGCTGCAATCCTAACCACATTTTCTTGGGACTATTGCACACAAGTATTATGTTCTATTGAACTTCCTTATTTCTCAGGCTGCAATCCTAAATACACTTTCCTGGAAGTAAGACCCACTGAACACAATAGGGCTTACTTTTTGAACACAATGTTAAGGATGTCACTGTGCCTTTAACCAGCAGGCCAAGGTTCGAGACCCGGGTCAGCCCCACAAGATAGTGAGCTCCTGTCCTTAGTCCAGCTCTGTGACACCAGCTGGATCCAATAGTATTAGCTCTGCCTTTCCATTGGACTAATTCAGTGGCGTGGAGAGGGGGGATTTGCTCCTTGGGTAACAGCCAATCCTCCATAACAATCTAACCCAGGCTTTCGTGCTTCGCATGCAGCGTATGCAGTGCCGAGCACAATACCATAGTCTCTTAAGACTGATGGAGGCCTGCATTTTGGCTTAGGCAGTAAGATAAAGATTTGGATTTAGAACATGATAAAAGATTTGTAAAAGAAGGTTGACGACCATTTCTTCTTGAACTCTACAATGTGGGGTCACCCTAATAAATGCAAAGCAGACAAAAGAGTTCCTCTTCATGCAGTGGATTGCTGTAGGGATTGCTGTAGGAATTTCCTGGCATAAGACTAGTTGATGGCTAATAGCTTAGTTCTGGAATTGTGATGGTGAGAACCTAGATGAATTTAAAAGGGAATTTTAAAAAGTCCATCAAAGCCATGATGGGTATGTGCAAACTGATTTTAGGATTAAGCTACATCAGAAAGTCAAATGTAAGGAAGTTGCACAAGTTTTCAGGTATCTTGTTAACTCTGTGCTCCCAGAGACATCTGGTGGGCTTCTGTGACATATAGGAAACTAGATTAGATATAGGAAGCTGGACCTTTGGCCCCAATCTACCTTGGCCCTTGTCATGTTCCTATGGTTTTAAAAGTGGTTTTAAGACAAATTCTTGGAGGAGTGGTCCCTGCTGTTGATGGCCATGAGTCCATGATATCATCTTCAGAGGTAGCTTGCACATGAATAACATTTGCTAGGGATGTATAAAAAAAGTCTATTGCCTTTAAGCCTTACTTTCTGGAGGCATTTGATTTTTATTGTGGGAAGTGGGATCCTGGACTTAGAGCATAATCCTAACCATGTCTACTCAGAAGTAAGCCTCATTGTGTTCAATGGGTCTTACTCCCAGGAACGTGTCTAGGATTGCAGCCTTAGAATCACAGAATTGGAAGGGACCTAATAGGCTATCAAGTCCAGTATCAAAGTTGATGAACTTTTGGGTCTGATTCAGCTAAGTTGCTCATGATGCTTTTATTTGTCCAATTTATGGAAGCATCTTTATTATCTTTACCAGGATTGTGGGGGCAACATGAATTGATTACTCTAAAGAAGCAGGGGTAAAAATAGTTGAGTCAATTTCTGATTTGTTTTGATCTTTTTTATCCATTTTTAAATTGTAGGTTTATTATTGTCTATTTTAAACGCTGTAAACCGCCTTGAGTTCCCTTTTGGGAAGAAAATCAGTAAGTAATAATAATAATAATAATAAATTGCACTCATGCATCAGTGGAAATATGAACACCTAATGAAATACCAGCGAGGGAAGAGGAATAACACTAGCAAATTTGGTTCCTGTTTTATTTATGAGATTTATGTATTAATTTTTTTTAAAATTTTGTTTTAGTGGCAGGTTTTCTGTGTCTTTCAGTTTCATGCCGGGTGGTGGTTCAACAGGTGTAGTCTTCAGTTTCGTGTAACTGCATGGGGGATATGTGTGAAGGGTGATGATGTGAAGATGCTTCCTTCTTCTATGCTCCCATAAAAGGTGTTGTGGAGTGTGCTGACTTAGGCAGAGCCTGTGTGGGTTTGGATTAGTGCATCAAAAAGCCTGAGACAAAGGGAATCTCTTTCATCAGGAGAGGAGATAGTGGGTTAGTGGCAAGATTTAGCAGTAACACAATTGGGAACAATGTCACTCTGTTTTTTCAGTGTTTGCTGGAGATTCTCGACTTGTTTCGGGAACTCTTGAGTAGTCATTATGAGTTTCTTGGCTCAGCGCTTGCATTGTTTTTGGCACAGAATGTGGGCCGCGCTATTTGTGTCAGAGGAATTGTCTTGGGTGAGAAGGCTGGAGCTGGACGGACCTGGGATCTTTCTTTAAAAACAAACACAAGAATAAGGAATAGTGATTGTGTGGCTGCGATCTATTAATAGAATCTTACTCCACAATCCAGAGTAACTACGGGACCACGTAAGAGACATTATGTGCACCCGTAGTTACTGCACCACCTAGTGAAAACCTATGGGAAATTCATATTGCAATCCAGAACTAATTGTTTTTACACCGGAGCAAGGACTCCCCATAGTTACTCTGGATTGCACCCATAGAGTTGGAAGAGACCCAGTGGATCATCTAGTCCAACCCCCTGCCCATAGCAGGAAATCCTCATCTTATGGGGACCCAGGTCTCGAACCCTGGCCTGCTGGTTAATAGGCACAGTGTCTTAACCACTTTCGTCACTAGTGGGAAGGTAACATGTTACATTTGGAATGAGTGGATCTTTATTTATTAGATCTAAACCACACCTTTCTACCTAAAAGGAGACCCAAGGCAAAGTTCTGAAAATGGAAGGTTTGTAGTTCCCAAATTTTTCAGCATGCAACTAGTCCAGCACCTGAGAGTTTTCTGGTTCGGCAATCTCAAAGGCACTGCTGTCTGCCCTCTTAATGCTCCTAACAGGGTCAGCAACATTCAATTCCCAGAGAAAACGAGTCGCTAGATTGTTCAAACCAGTTCTGACATTGTAACAGGGCGTACTAAGTGGAAAATGCTTCTGTGGGTCCTGCACGTGCCACCCGAGCAAGCTGATCATTGCGTTTATTTTAATCCATGCTTGAGTCAGCAAATGCCCTCCTGTGACGCTTAACAGAGCATATCAGTAAACCTCATATGCAGGCACCGAAGAAATCCATGGGCCGTGGGTGGATTCTTAGGATTTATTCGCTGAACCACAAGGAATTATATTTTCATTTCTTCAGTTTAAAAAGGAGAGATGCCAAAAACATTATAACTGGTAGCAGATCACTTGCTCTGCATGTAGAAGGTCCCCAGTTTAAAGATCTTGCACATCTTAGAGCTGGGATTGACCTGCACCTCTTAGGCCTGATAGCCTTCTCCTAGAGGGACCATGGTACCATCCAAAACGAGCCACCGCAAGAGACATGCATAACCAGGGTGACCATATGTCATAACCAAAAAAGAGGACAAGACACTTTAATATGTAGGACAGCCAAGAAAAATGTAGGGTATGACAAAATAAAAGCTGAAAACACTCCAATATATTGCTTTCATGTGGTTAATTTAAACACTATATTATTTAGTGTTAATATACTAAGTATATTAACTTAGTATATAGTAAATATATATTATACGATATAGTATATATAGTATACAATATATATTAGTATATAGTATTGTTGAGTCCATCATTGAGGGAGTAAAATTTCAAGGTATCTGTGGGTCCTGGGCATGGTTGGCCCCAGTGGGCACCACTGGGCACCAACAGGCACTGGGTACCGGGGATAGCACAGGCACCAGCAGCCACCAAGTATCCCTATCATGCGCTGAGCGCTGGGTACCTCTGTCATGTATTGTGCACCACTGTTCAGGGGGCAGTGGGCACCACCGGACACTGGACATCGTTGCTGGCACCAGGTATGGGGCAGAGGCATTACTGGGCACCACACACACCTACTGGGCACTAGGCATCACATGGCAGTAGGTACCAACGGGGATTGGGTACCATCTGGCACCAGTGGGCAGTGGGCACAGGTCATTCCTGCTGGGCACCAGCCATTGAACCAAATTGGTTCTTAGTGGGTCCTTACCTCAAAGAAGGAATATGCTCCTTAAATTTCATGCTTCTAGGTGAAGGGGTTGGGCCTGGGTGTTCATCAGTCCATCTTCAAAGTTAAGTATATGGATGGAAACATATTGCACCCCTTTTTACCCCTTAACCTGTCTTTAATGTTCAGTCAGGCAGTCAGTTGATGACTCTTTGATACAGTATATAGATTAAAATCTATTACCTATAATTTATGAATCTACCTGCTTTCAAGGAGAAGGGGGACAATGCACATTTTTTTCCAGGACACAAGATTGAAAAAGAGCACCAGGTCCTGGGAAAAAAGGACCTAAAGTTGTTATGGATGTGTCCCAAAATGCATAACAAACCCAAAGTTTTTCTGGGATTAGGATCCAGGAATGTAATGGAGGCTTCTTGGGTGATCAACCTAAGGAATTGTATGGCCTTAAGGGAAGGTCTGCTTTATCTATAGAAGTACTTAACACATTGAAGAATGCAGATTTCAAAACTACTTTTTGTCTGAAACCTGGAAAAAAAAAAGGCTGATTTGTAAATCCCAGCCCTCTGGGGTTCTTGCAAACACATTTAAAGCTGCCACCCTCTTCTCAGATTACTTCTCCCAAACAAATCAAATTGGCTGCTAATTGTCTGATGAGTCAAGGACACTCCTTCATCACCAACTTGCTTGATCTGATGGACTAATGGCCAAGACAGGACTTCCTCCCCCAGAGGCCATTGAGACCAGAGGCTGAGCACCTTTTTCTTTCCCAGAAGTGATGCATCCATCAGGCTCCTCCATTCCCATCCCCAAGGGTCAAAGATGCCATTGGTCCCATAGAGTTCTTGACTTGCTTAAAAGGATTTAATTGCATTTAAGGGGGGAAGAAGCCACTTTATAATTTCTAACTCAATTTGATGCACTTAGAAAACAGAATTGAAAAGTAATTTGACTAGTCAAGGTTACCGCCACATTGTCCCACTATTGTCGACCCTAGGATTTTAAGCAACCACCATACCAGAGCTGGTCAAGTAGCTCTCATCTCCACCCTCCTCTTCCTCTCCCAGATTCCTCAATCTGCAAACTATTCATCAAAGTTTCTCCAAATTTCAGCAATGCAAATTGAGTGCTATCAGAGTCATAATTGGAGGGCTCAGCATAAGAAATGCCACAGATGGCACATGGTTGTGATTTCCCCCCTCTCTTTAGTGTTGCATAGTCACACTATCAGAGCTATTCTATTATCTGATCAAGTCAGATTTCTGGCAATCACACCATAATTTGTGCCATTAGTCTGGAGCCATAATCCTAACCAAGGGCAATGCAACTTTGGGAATAAACATTCCCTTACCTTGAGATGGCAGATACTCAAATCCGCAGATGCCAAGACCATATATATTTGTGAGGTTTTTTTTTTAACTACCTTAGAAGACACTTCTACTTCTAAGTTTATGAAGTACACATAGGAAGTTCTTTTCCTTCTCGCTCATCACCCAAAAAATTGACATCCACTAAAATTGAGTGGTGAGACAAAAATATTTAATTACCCAGCATGTAATTAATCTGTGGAACTCTTTTGCCACATGGTGTGGCGTTGATATCTGGCCTAGATGCCATTCAAACCAGGTTGCACAGATTTATGGAGAAAAAGTCCAGCACAAGTTGCAAGCCATGATGACAATATGCTTGCAGGTTTTAGAGGTGGCCTATCTCCAAAAGCTAGTTGCAAGGGATATGGGTTGCTCCTGGTGGCATCTGATGGGCCATGGTGAGATAGTGGAAGCAAGATGTAATGGACCCTTGATCCAGCAAGACCCTTTTTAAGTTCCATTCATAAAAATTTGAATAAAAACCAAAGGACATACTCTCAAGGCAGGATCCATAAGGGTCAATCAATCAAACAAACCGTATATATGTACCACTTTTCAACAAAAAATTCACAAAGTGGTTTATAGATAAAACATCTAATAGCTAGCTTCTGTTGCACCCACTATTTGGTTACATTTCCCTTCACTTCACCCCACAACTGCCGGATTTATGGTCAGTCTTCAGAGACTGACTGCCATCCTAATCCCCAGATAGACCAGCACAAGTCTCTGCACAAGCTGGCCCGGGGCTGTAACAGATTGCACTTCCACACCACTCCTGGGTGGTTAAGCCAGTAAACAGACATGCGCCGACATCCCCCCACTACGACAGGGATATGGTGTGTGTGAGTTGTGTCAATCTGAATTTTTTAGGATTGTGCTCTCTGTCGCCCACATAGTGCTGACTTGTGTTAAATAGGACCACACCAGAGACTGCACATCAGTGATGTTTCAATCCACATAACATGCTGTTACTGTGGTGAAGCATGGCAAAAGAAGTTAACCCGGATTTCCACCCTCATCTTCATCAGCCTCCCCTGTCTCTACTATTTCCCCTGTACAGAATGGTATTTTTAAGTGCCTGGGGCTGGGAACGCAATTGATATTGTTAGAGCACAATCTTACCTTGTCTCCTCAAAAGTAAGCCTCATTATGTTCAGTGGGTCTTACTCCCAGGAGAGTGTATTTAGGATTGCAGACTTAGGGCAAAATCCAGAGTAACCATGGGGAGTCCTTGCGCCGGTGTAAGAACAACTTATTCTGGCTTCGAAGATGAATTTCCCATAGGTTTTCACTAGGTGGTGCAGTAACTATGGGTGCACGTAAAGTCTCTTATGTACTCCTGTAGTTACTCTGGATTTGGGGGTTAGGCTTTGTAGAACACCAAGCTTTGGAACACCTCATGTAGCACTTCACTGATTACTTTTGCTTTTTCGGTAAAAGTATAGTACTTTTCCTTTTCGTCATTGATCAGACCTATGGGGTAAAATTGCTACCTTCTCTTGTTGATTTGTTTAAGAGATTTATACCCCCTGCCTTTCTCATGCCAAAGCAAACACCCAAGTTCCTTTTGTCTTCACCACAACTCTGCGAGGTAGGTACGGCTGAGAGTGAGGTCCAAATTCACCCAGGAAGCTTCATGGGATTCGAACCTGGACCAAGTCCTGCCATTCTCATCCACAAATCTGTTCTCATCCACTATGCAGAAACCTTCCAGAGATTGCAGGGACCTTCAGAAACATGCTTCAGGGAAGGTCCAGGGTCCAGTGCAAATCCCCTTAATATGCCTTATGGAAGCAGATGCTGGGAATTTTAAAAGGATCTGTAATTTCTTGTGAATGGAGGCAGTGCCAAAGACAGACATTCTGTAATTGTTGATTACTAATTCTTAGTTTTACCCTGGAAAAAACACTCATCATCTGGAATCTTTTCCCGTTTTAGGTTGTGGTCTCTCCCACATTAGTTCTCCAGTTGTGCCATGCCTATGGTTACAAAAGTCATTAAAATAATATGTATGGTGCATATCAGTGTGTGAAGTGTCTCTTGCGCAAGGGGTACGCATGCTTTCTTTTTCACACAGTGCCGGTACATTCTGAGTAATTGCATAGGATCAGATATGTGCATTGGGTTTTTTAAAAAAAAATGTTGCTTTCATGAGTGATAACAGCATTTGGGTGTCACAGAAATAAATCACTTTCCCTTCCCTCCCTGCCAGCCTGTACAAACACAGCAGCTTTGACCACATTCCCTGCGGTTGGACAGCTTCCAAAGATGAACAGTATTTACTATGGGATGCTTTTCATTTGCCACATCCATTCTACACTTCATCCCCCTATTAGGAAATTTGTCTAGGAAATTTGTTTCAACCCAATGCAGCTCTAGCAGTTAATAATAAAATGTGCCTTTGTTAATATTCACTGATTTAGTAGTTGGTGTCAGCTGTGGCTAACAGCTGCTGCATCAGGCAAAGGTCAGTCTCATCTACCATCCTGTTTCCAGCTAAACAACATGGGGGGCACATGCAGGGCAGAAGACAGGCCCCCCTAATATATCCTCCCTGAATTTGCTATGCAGAAATATATTGCCTCTGATTGTATCTCAGGGCTGGGGCTGAGCAAGATCTCAGGAAAGATCATCTCAGGCAAGAGGTGAGACTTATCCCTAAATCCAGAATAACTATGGGAGCATGTAAGAGACATTATGTGCACCTGTAGTTACTGCACCTCCTAGTGAAAACCTATGGGAAATTCATAATGGAATCCAGAGTAAATTGTTCTTACACTGAGGCAAAGACTCCCCATAGTTACTCTGGATTTTGCCCATACAATGCAATCCTATTCATGTCTACTCTGAAGTAAATTCCATTGAGTTCAGTGGGGCTTACTCCCAAGAAAGTGCTCTGAGGATTGCAGCCTTAATCGAGGGCTGTGGGTGGCGCAAGTGGCTAAGACGCTGTGCCTGTTAACCAGCAGGCCACGGTTCGAGACCCGGGTCGACCCCACAAGACAGGGTGAGCTCCTCTCCTTAGCCCAGCTCTGCGACACCAGCTGGATCCAATTGTATCGGCTCTGCCTTTCCATTGGACTAATTCAGTAGCGTGGAGAGGGGGGATTTGCTGCTTGGGTAACAGCCTATCCTCCATAACAATCTAACCCAGGCTTTCATGCTTCACATGCAGCGTATGCAGTGCAGAGCATGATACCATAGTCTTCCAAGACTGACGGAGGCCTGCTTTGTTGATGGTTCAGACTCTCTTCTTTGTGATCCTGTAGCTCTGGACCATCTAAAGCTTGGCCTAGAGTTAGATTGTTGTTTGGATTAACCTGTTTGCCCAGTGATCACACCTGATCTTACCTGTTCATCATATGTAGTCCTTGACTGGGGGGCAAGGATGCTTGGGGCAGTCATCTACATGGATGTCCAGTCGTGCAAACTTCTGGAACATTGAGTAGTAGATGTCAAAGTATCCCTGACCCTCAATCAAGGAGGACAGTGTGCATCAGTGGCAAGTTTGGCCATTGGTGCTCGAGCTCAATGCTTCTTAGACTAACCCTACAATCCAGAGTAACTATGGGAGCAGGTAAGAGACATTACGCGCACCTGTAGTTACGCCACCACCTAGTGAAAATCTATGGGAAATTCATATTGCAATCCAGAATAAATTGTTCTTACACCAGAGCAAGGACTCCCTGTAGTTACTCTGGATTGTGCCCTTACCTGACTGGCGATGCCTTTCCCCATTGTTGGAACCTGGAAGTAAATGTTGATGGTATGAAACATGGCATATGATGATCTCACCAGTCCCTTCCAGGTTGTGATGGTGCCTAAAAATAGTAGTAAAGGGACCTGTGAGAAGGCAACTTCATTGGCATATAAGGTGCCTATATTCTCTTGATATAGTTCTATATCCTCTTGATATTTTTAAGCTTGTGCTATGGTTTTCCTACTAGGTGGACATCCTGCTAGGCATCTCTGATGCTTTATGACTCTCTGAGATGTTGCAAAACACAGATTGGGAACCCATGCTCCAGCTCTATACTTTTCCCAAAGACTGGAAGCTTTGCACAAATGTTGTGCACAAATTTGCAGTATGGCCTGCTTCTAGTCTATTTGGATGCAGTGGATCTGTATTTTCATCAGTCTTCCTTCTCATCCATTCTCTATTAACTGCCATGCCAAGCTTTTCCCAACAGGCTTGAATTTAATGTGATGCTGGGTGCGCTTCCCAGAAGTATGCCTATACATCATTCCATGCGCCTGGCTCTTATGCACCATTCCATGCACCTGGGCTCCTATTTAGGCTTCGTTGACATTAGTATATCTGGGCAGTGCTCCCTCAGTACTGCTTGCCGCGGCAGTGCAGTTGAGTTGACATGAGATACATAGCGCATGGAGCACTAAACAGAGATGCTTTCTTTGCATGCCTGACATCACATTGAAATCTGGGCTCAGCATGCTGGGGTGTGAAGTGCATTCTGATGCCTGCTGCAGGAAGGTGAAAGTAGGTACAATCTGTTGGCAAGATGTGTTCCCTAAACTCTGGCTCCTTCCATCCCCTCCTTTTATGGCTGCCCCTAAGGCAGTGCAAAACTGTAATTTTAATAGGATTTGACAATGCAGAAGAGGAAAAATGTTCACCCTTTGCTCTTGATTTAACCTTGCCTTCTACCTGTGAGACCACCTGGAGATTGTCATGCTGCAGAATAAGTGCATGGCAGATCAGATCTGTCTCTTTTCCCCATTTGCTTGTCAAAGGGAAATTTTGATTTGTTTTTTCAGATGAAACCATCTCTAGTTTTCTTTTTCCTCGAGCATGTATGCTCTGCATAACCATGTTTTGTTTCTTTCTTCAGGGTCTCCCATCTTGATTTCCTGAGTTGTCCAGTGGCTGGAAGATGGGTCCACATCTTCTTGTGGACCACTAAGTGGTGGGATCACCACTCTAAGTTCCCACGTGCTTTCCGACATCCCTGACAAGTGACAGAAGAAGTATCATTTTTGGTGTGGAAAATGGATTATTCCCTCACTTATCACTGGAATATTCTTTGTCACCCTTACCATAATAACTGAAAACAGACACCCAGACCCTTTCCAGGGGAAAAGGTATGTATGCAGTATTACCAAATGTTTTTAAGTTTGGTGATGTTTGTGGTAGAGGTTACCGTCTGACACGTGTGACATTCCTTTTAATGATGTTGGAAGAAGCACAGCTTAGGAAAAAGCTTCTCCTTTCCCATGTGCATTCATTTGGTCAGGATGGGCTCCTAAAAATGGAGCAAGGAGATGAATTATCATGTAGGGTGGTCCTTGAAAAGGACCTGCAACTTCAGAAATTCATGGAAAGCAGAAAATAGTGATGAAGATGATGCTGATCCCAAGGTTCCTGGTAGGCTCTATTGTGGATGCAACTCATGTTCTCCAGTGGTCCAAAGCCAAGGTTAACAAGTTTTGACTAGGCTTCATAGACAATAATTTCTAGTAGCCAGTGAAGGTCAATGTTTTCTCATCCCATTTATTTTTCTGTACCTGTCAAGATGGAAGGTTTGTGTGCACCTGTGCAGTTGGTGTGCACCTGTGTAGTAACCCTTCCCTCCTGTCTAAGATGCTGAGTTATGACAGCTTCATGCTGTTTTGAAAGAAGCGCTTTGTTTCCAAGTGTTGCTAGCGTTGAAAAATATAATTATTTCGTTCCGGTCGTGGAGTTTCTTGGATGCTTTCTCTGCTTTAATTGCCTGAATTAAGCTACTGTGGGTTTTCCTCCATCATTTGAAGGGAGCTTGAGTAAGATGTGTCTGTGTGTAATTGTGGGACTCCTTGCCACCGGATGTGGTGATGGTGTCAGGCCTACATGTTTTTTAAAGGAGATTGGACAGATTTGTAGATGAATAGTCCCAGTTACAAGACATGATGGGAAGATGCATCATTGTGGTTCTGGAAGTCAGATGTCTCTGAATGTGAAATGCAGGGGAGTTTGTATATTGTATAAGATTGCAATATTGTATAAGATTGTATAAGATCGTTTGTCTAAGATCATGTTCACATCTCCAGGATATGTCAATAGAAATAGACTTTTATGTCTGCTGATGACAGAGGTACATGTACAACGCTGATGTGATGCTCATGCCCCTGGAGTATGGAGTTAGGTGCACACAAAGGTCAGTGCTATATACCATTGCGTGGATGGGTGGGGAGCAGGGAATGTTGGCACAGCACTGAAATGCTCTCGCAGTGAGTAACACGCATAGCTTGCTTGGGGTGAAGGTGGAATCCCATCAACTCCCCAGCGCCGGCAAGCTGGAAAATTACAAGTTTGCCAAAGCTCCTAAGTACTTATTTAGATTGCAATCTTAGATGCATACTTTATTAGAGAGTGAGTTTCATGAGATTTCATGGGATTTGGTTTTGTGTCAGGAAGTTTAGGATTGTGTTGACTTGCACCAGAGAGAGGGCTTTGAAAGCATACACCAATGTGTTGCACAATCAGCAATCCAAAGATGCCATGACAGCAGTCATGTTTGTTTTTACAAACAGATATAACAGTAATTATGTAAATTATAAAGAAATCTATTTGAAAACTATATTGTAGTAAAAGGTATAGGCTGCAATCCTAAAGACACTTTCCTGGGAGTAAGACCCATTGATCACAGTGGGCCTTACTTTTGAGTAGACATGGTTAGGATTGTGCTCATAGTGTGGGTAGTGGTGGTAACTGAGAATTCCTAAACACCCCACCTGCAAAAGCATAGCAAAGAGTTCAGAAAGAAAGAAAGAAAGAAAGAAAGAAAGAAAGAAAGAAAGAAAGAAAGAACCTTGTTGCTGCTACTAACCTGTTGGGAATGCCAGGTCACCAGTTGTAATCTCTTGTAGTTTCATTAAAAGATTATTGTATAGTATAATAACTAAGAAAGCCTGTTGTAACCAGAGAGGATTAGTTGGAAACTTTTTACTATGGATGCAGATATTGAGGTTTACTCATGTTCTCTCTTTCTCATGTATGCTGCATTCCTTTTTTTGCTGTTTCAGTATTGTTGGAAGAGAGGCTCCCTCTGTTAGCGGAGGGGGGGGATCTGGTTCTTTGATACTGTGAGACATTCTGGAAAAATCTGATGTTGGATAAAAGCATGTACAGTGAAGAAAAGCATATTTTTTCTGTTCTCATTCGTAATCGGTGTAACGTGAGTGATTGTTATTACATGACCGGTGAGGAAATTCCATCTGGGTTAGGATGCTACTGTACATCTGTTGGAATTTTTTTATCACTGTAACTTTATCACTTCCTTGGTTTAGGAATTTTAGCTCTCATTGTTCAACATCGAACCACAGCCAGTGGAATTTGCCCTCTGCGCAGGAGCTGTTGAATTGTTAACTGTTGATGTAACTCTCCTCTGCCGACTCATCGTGAGCTGTTCCCTTGGCAGTAAAGGGCATTTGGAGGGCTCTGAGAGCATCATACCACCTCTGTTTGGTCCTTTAGATGACCTTCGTAGTCCGCCAACATTTGCACACTCCACCAAGTGTCAGGAGAGGCTCAGTGCGAGATCCGTGGGTGTCATGTGTTTCTATAATTTCCTGTGCTCTTGTAAAAAAAAAATATTCAGAAACTCATTTGTACCCTCCTTAAACAGATGATCCCCTCTGGATCAGATCTTTCTAGTTCACCATCTTGCCAGTGGCATAGCTAAAGGGGAGCGAAGCAGTCAGGTCGTGGAGGGAGTCTCCCCTCTTCGGAGCCATTCTAGGTTGGGGGGAGAAACGAAGCCATACAGCTTTTCAGCCTTGGTCCTCCCTTTTCTGTCTAGGACTCCTTCCCAGAATTGATGTCATCAATTGGACATGGAACTGATGCCATGGTTAGAAGTGGCATCAAAGAGGAAGTTACATCGTGTGATGCCAGAGCTCCTCCAGGTCTACTCAGAAGTAAGACCCATTGTGTTCAATGAGACTAATCCTACAATCCAAAATAACTGCAGGAACATGTAAGGGTCCTTACATGCACCCGTAGTTACTGCACCACCTAGTGAAAACTTACGGGAAATTCATATTGCAATCCAGAGTAAGTTGTTCTTACACCAGAGCAAGGACTCCCCGTAGTTACTCTGGATTGCACCCTTACTCCCAGAAAGGTATGGAGTGCACTATACTGAGCTTTTTGGGACTCCCTTGAAATGAAATCATCATCACACAAGGGGTCCCGACCACCACTTTGAAAACCACTGCCCCTAGGAAGTTCCCAAGCAGGTATCAAAACAGCCCTCTTATTGTTATTTATTATTTATTTGATTTATATCCTGCCTTTCTTTCTAAAGGATGGATACCCAAGGCTGCTTATTCCTCTTATTCTCCTGCAACTGATGTTTAGGGGTTTAGGGAGTCTATAAACCCTTCAGGATGTTTTGTGTTACCATTGTGAGGATTAACTGTTGATAGGCAGATTTATGGAGATCCATTTGAATCCTGTGGTCATCCTAAAAAACAGTGATGTTCCTGTCATTAGTTATGATAGTTGTGATGTTCAGTTAATATGCATTTAGGGAATCAGAATTTCCTTTTGTTTAACCAGAGTCTCCTACCAGCTGATTTCCTGGACTGATCTTGAGTTCTAATACTATGCAAATGGGAAAACAACATTTTTTCTCTTTTTCTTTCTCTCATAGCATTTTTGTTCTGCTGACAGCCCCTAAGGCAATTATAGTCACTGCTACAAATCCTACAGAGCACCTTTCAACTCCCATAGTTGAGCCAACTGTTAAAACCATTGATTCTGATGTCTCCGTATCCACAATTATTTTTCCATATTTCTAGAACACCCACATGAAAAATGTATTTTTAAGATTTTCCTTTAACAAAGCAGACACCAAAGAAAGTCTGAAGTGTGGTGGGAATTGGTGTGGCTGTTTGGTGTGCATCCTGCTGGCACTTCTGTAGACTTTGGAATAATGCTTGCAAGGGTGTATATAGGGGTGCGTGAGCCACATTGATTTAAGTGCATGGCGGATGGTATATATTTTTCATTGCTGAACATCACCAAGGAGAGAATAGAATCGGGATCTTCCAAGGTTTTGTCACAGCTATGCATCTTCTGCAGTACACTGCCTTTAGTAAGAAATTTGGCGCAAGTGGCTAAGACACTGTGCCTATTAACCAGCAGGCCAGGGTTTGAGACCCGGGTCGGCCCCACAAGACAGGGTGAGCTCCTGTCCTTAGCCCAGCTCTGCGACGCCAGCTGGATCCAATCGTATTTGATCTGCGTTTCCATTGGCGTGGAGAGGGGGAATTTGCTGCTTGGGTAACAGCCTATCCTCCATAACAATCTAACCCAGGCTTTCGTGCTTTGCATGCAGCGTATGCAGCGCTGAGCACGATACCATAGTCTTTCAAGACTGACGAAGGCCTGCTTTGGCACACAAAAGGCATATTAAAGTAACAGGTATGCTGTTTTTCGTGACACTGCACAATCCTAACACAAGTTCCAAAACAAGTCCGGTGCTGGCCTGAGGGTATCATAAAAGTGCCATAAGGCACACATGTACCACTCATGTGCAAGTGCACAATCATGTGCTGACCTCCCCACACCCCTGCGGAAATGGGGACATTGTGATGGCCTAGGTTGGGATTGCGTGTTCAGTGTGAGTAGTGTTCAAAGAAGGATTGCAACTGCTGACTCTTCCCCTGCTCAGTTGAGTTGAATTTCTGCATGGAGTTTACAGTTTGTGTACATGGTGTATGGTATATGTGTGTTCATGGTAGGGATCGTTGGTAAGACAGGATTCCGAATTGGGGGAGGAAACAATGCATGCTGGCATTGTCAGTGACATTTAGATATTTAGTTGAAAGGACCCCTACTTTAATGTACAGTATGTTTATCCACTCAGATCTACCATAAGACTATGGCTTTGTAAGAACATGGTCTTGGTACATCAACAGCTTTGCTGACCACTGTGGAGTTAACAAGTGGGTGATGTTGGATAAGGTCAGCTGTGGTTTCTTGATATTTAATTGGTCACTGAGCTGTGGAGTCATGCTTCTGGTTAAGACTGCATTTGGCAGGCTTCTGTTCGAGACAGTGGTTTGCTTTCAAAGTAACCATCTTTCAAAGTAACCATCTGGTCCTGGGACTGCGGCCAGGTCACTCTCCATCTCCTAAGCTTGGATCACATTACTCAGCAATAACCGAGCTGATGGTCAGATGTGCTCAATTATGTTTTGAGAATGTTGAGTGTATATGTATTATATAGATATAGATATAGATAGATAGATGTAGCTATAGATATACAGCAGAACCTTTATAACAGTGTTTCTCAAAGTGAGGGTCGGGACCCCCTTTATTTATTTATTTCCTAATTTATACCTGCCTTTCCTCCCCTACAAGAGGGAGGCCAATGCTGCTAACATAAGAGAAGAATAAAACACCATTAAAATAATAATAAATAGAAGTTATCATATAGACCCCCCTTGGGGGTCGCCTAGAGGTTTCCTGGGGGTCGCCTAAAGATCCCTGGTGCAGGGGACCAGGTCAGGCTTGCCAGATCTCCGGCTGTAGCTACGCGTGCACTAGAGCTGACTGACAGCCTCAGGGCCCAATCCAATGCATGCCTACTCTGAAATAAATCCCATTATAGTTAGGGGGGCCTTTACTCCTATGTAAATGTGGATAGGATTGCAGCCTCAGGGCCCAATCCTATGCATGCCTACTCTGAAATAAATCCCATTATAGTCAGGGGGGGCCTTTACTCCCATGTAAATGAGGATAGGATAGCAGCCTCAGGGCCCAATGCTATGCATGCCTACTCTGAAATAAATCCCATTGGGTTCGATGTGTACATAGATTTGTACACATTTGTAACAATGGAAGTACATCCTGCATATCGGATATTTACATTACGATTCATAACAGGAGGAAAATTACAGTTATAAAGTGGCAACGAAAATAATTTTATGGTTGGGGGTCCCCACAACATGAGGAACTTATAAAGGGGTCACGGCATTGGAAAGATTGAGAACCACTGCTCTATAAGTTGACCACCCAAGGGACTGGAGGAAATTGGTCAACACAGAGAGGTGGTCAACATACAGAATATAT
The DNA here is from genome assembly GCA_030015325.1 of Cryptoblepharus egeriae. NCBI lineage: Eukaryota > Metazoa > Chordata > Lepidosauria > Squamata > Scincidae > Cryptoblepharus > Cryptoblepharus egeriae. Next base: position 9,461,286 of record JAREYC010000003.1, on the reverse strand, counting down.
GCATGCAATATTGTACTTATAATATTTTTAGAGCTTTTATTATTTTCATAATTTCTTCCACTTCCCTGGGTGTACTTCCACTTCTCCGCTGGGCTGTACTTCCTTCCTAGTCAAAAATATTGTATTCTTTGATATTCTTCTTGAAAGAAATTCATTGCTACCAATTCTGCATTTCACTTTTTCTTGCTCTTGGTGCAGACTTGACACAAGTGGTCAAGTCATAGAGAGTAAATAATGAGTAAATTAATACCGTGTGTCAAAAGTCCAGGTGGTCAAGATACAACTTACAGAGGTGGTCAGTATAGAGAAGTTGGCTTTCTATTGTGCATATATGGTATATTTCCAATGTAGGTCAACTTAGGGAGGTGGTCAATTATGGAGGATTTACTGTGGCTATAGATAAAGCTATAGATCAGTGACTTTTCAACCAGTGTGTCATGGTCCACAGGTGTGCTGTGGGATTTTGGGGAGACTCATTTATTGGAGGTTGCTCCTTCTTGCAGCATGGTGTGCTTTGTCAATGGTAAAAAAACCTGATGGTGTGCCTTGACAATTTTAGTGCCGTATAAGCGTGCCATGTGATGGAAAAGGTTAAAAATCACTGCTATAAAAAGCAGGCCTCCATCAGTCTTGGAAGACTATGGTATCGTGCTCGGTGCTGCATACACTGCATGTGAAGCACGAAAGCCTGGGTTGGATTGTTATGGAGGATAGGCTGTTACCCAAGCAGCAAATCCCCCCTCTCCATGCCACTGAATTAGTCCAATGGAAAGGCAGAACCAATACGATTGGATCCAGCTGGTGTCGCAGAGCTGGGCTAAGGACAGGAGCTCACCCTGTCTTGTGGGGCCGACCCGGGTCTCGAACCCTGGCCTGCTGGTTAACAGGCACAGCGTCTTAACCGCTTGATATAAATAATATACACATGCATACGCACAGGACAAGATGCATTTCCAAGAAAGAACTTATGGGGAAAAATCCACCCACGTCCCTGGAATATCAAGGAAATGAAGCCTTTTGAAAAGGTTTGGTTTTTCCTGTTTCTGTGCAAGTCAGATTACGGTGTTTTAAAGCATCTCAGTAATAAGCAGCTTTTGCTATGTGGAAGATCAGAGACTTTGTATGTCAAGGGCAATCTTGGTTTCACTGATGAAAGTAGCTGTCATTATTTCCAGCATCCGATGCGGTTTAGCATTCTCTTTAATCTCGTCTAGTGGTATAATTTGACTTTTGTATTTGTGTAAAATAAACAAGTTGAATGGGTGTCTGTATACACATGTACGTACTCTCCCCCAAATAAAATGCACCCACAAGACTGGCCAAAAACAATCCAAATTGTAGCTGCCAACATCTCTTTTCCTAAGAGCCGTTTCTGAACATAGCTGTAAAACTATTCTGAAATTATAGGGACAGAAGTTCCCAAAGATCTTGTTCCCAGAGATTAAGCCTGTCACCGTCATTCTGAATCTTGATTCAGTCTTCCAGAGTATTGATGTAAAATTGATATAGGATCTCACGTAAGATTGATTGATTGATGTAAAACTGATGTAAGACTGATTTTCCAGAGTATTGATGTAAGATCAGGGAATTGGTTGTTCTCCTCCACCTCTCTGCCATCCACTCCCCTTTGCCTGGAGTTCATAGACATGTCACTTAATAATCTGGATCCTGGATTTTCCAGATATTCACTTGAGGCTGACCTGATCTATTTCTCTTTTTTTATTTCTTCTTGGAAATAATTTGAAGAAAAGAAAAAATTTGTTTGTCTCCAGCTCTCCAGCACCTCACATGTTCTCCAGGTGCATTAATTAATTGATTGATTATTGGATTAATTAATTAATTAATTAGATTTGTAATCTGCCTTTCTCCCCAAAGGGCATCCAAAGGCTTTTCAAAAGTTATGGAACACTAGCTCTGACCTCATATCTCCAAACAGCTTCTATATCCTGGATGCAGTTGATCCGATTCTGCAGACCAAGTAACCAGGTGTTTCCTTTACCTGTCTTGGAGCGATGATTCCTTATTAGTGCAATAGCTGTCAGGTTGGACAACATTTCTCTTGTGGGAGAAGACAAATAGCAGACCTGCCTTCTCTCTGTCCTTCTATCCACACAACAGGCCCACCGGTGCTTTGACCATCCTCTTTTTTAAAATCTAGCCATACATGCCATACATGCCATTCTTGCTTCTCGAGTTTTTAGAAAGCTTTATGCAGCCACAACCAGGTAAGGCAAGAATGTTGTACCTATTCTCGGACCACCTTATTCTCAGCCAAGCCACACTTCCAGTAGATGTCAAAATTATTGAATTACCACTACAACTTGGTTTCAAAAACCGTCGCCCATTAGTTTTACTTTGTTGTGTGGTCTGTTGTGAACCCCCAATATAGTACAGGTGTTCTCCATTTCCTGACAGTTCGTTTTCTGATGATCCACTCTTTCAACACCTTTCAATTATCGTCAGAACTCAATGCATGTTCCACTCTTTCAACCACTCTCTGCTGTTCTAAAGGCCAAAATTGCCCTCTCCCATGTTGTGGCTCCTGGTCTGATCCCATTCCTGAAGTAGTTAATGAGAATCCATTTGCAGACATCTTTGTGTGGCAGCATTGGAAGCAACATTTATAAACTAAAAAGGCTGCGTTCCAGTTTTCAACAATTTTTAACTTTTGGATGGTTGCATTGGTCCCGAACCGATTCAGTAACACACCACAACACAAAAAAGTCCTATAGATGAAAATATGTGTTTCATGTATATTTTTGGCTGAAAATAACGCATCTGTAATTATTTTTTGTTCACCACGCACTGTTTCCCCCAAAATCCACATTTTAGCCTTTTACAAATTGGGATATTATGTCATTGGGATATTAACAAGCATGCAACAGGGATACACTAAATTCTGCTGCTTTCTCTGCGAATGGGTCAGCCAAAATGTAGCCAAAATCACTACGTTGTTTCTGTGGTATGTGCCTATGAGTCTTTGCAAATCTCTCCACTAAGTCAAGTGTGTCCTTCTACTTGTGTGGCTGTCTATCTAGACTTTGAGCAGCCACTGATTTTTGAGACTAGTTAGGACTTCAGCTATGGGGAACTTGTAGAACATCTCACAACTTTACCGTGGAGATGGGATGCATATGTTGGCCACCAAGCCAGGCTGCACAGGGCTGTTTGAATACAGCCTGGTGGGAGCCATTGGTGGTACAATGGAGTAAATTGGGTTGACAGTTGCAGCCTGAGTGTCTTGATCTTCCAGTTTCGGCAAGGGAATGATAGGAAAAAGAGGATCCTGGAAGTGCTCTTATCTCTGTTCCATTTGATTTGGTGGGGCTTATGCCGGAAAATTTCCCTCTGGCTTAAACCTTAAATCTTTTTCCTAAATAACAGCTAGAAACTTAAATGTTTTCTCGTTTACATTTTTTTTTACAGGAGCAAAAATTTCTTGCCGGTTTAGATACAATCTGAAGGGCTGGTATGGTTACTTTATGCTGTAGGGTTTTGGTTTTCTATCGAGATTGAATGGTATCTCTTTCCCCATACACTTCAGCAATCTGTCCTTGTGCAACACGGCAAATAAGGTTCGTTCTTGGAAGCCCTGCGGCTCACTGCAGTTGGTTTCCTGAAGGGTCACGACATGCGGCTCATCTTGTCAAATAGTTTTGCTCTGCGGGCTTTAAAAGTCAAAGAGGATGGTCACGGTGACCATCCAGCCTGATTTTCCTGCATTTACTGGCACTGAAGAATTTGAACCCTCGCTTATTGCGTCAAAACTCAAAATTAAAGGTTGGAGGAAAAAAAGAAAAAAAAAGAAAATGCGTACCTTAAAATATCTTGCATTCTTTTGCAAATAAAGTATCTGTTCAGGACCTTTGCACCATTTTCTGCTGTTTACCTTCTCACCATTGTACATCATGAAGCATTTTTAGTTATGGACAGCACTGGTGATAAGTTGGACTTGTGAGCACTTCGAAGCCAGGATCATTCATGTATCAGCAGTACCACCCATGTAATATGGTTAAAGTGCCTGAATGTCCAATATTTTTCTTTAGTGTCCTGAAGATGCAATCCTTGGGACATTGCCCACATTCACATGACAGTGAAAACCGAGCTTGCAGCGTTTGCTTTTGGTTTTGCGCATCAGTTCCCATACAGTGCAATCCCAGCTGCCATTTGTGTCTAACACTTTTGCTTCCCTGTGGCGGTGGGGATCACACATGTGTTGTGTGATCTGGAGGCTGGATCCACTTGTGCTGGATCCAGATCCCATTTTCAGATCAGTTATTTTTCTCTGCCTTTCCTGGAGATGTCAGGGATAGAGCCTGGCTCATTCTGGGCTGGTCAGTGGATTGCAAACTGTTGGTTTCTTAAGCCACAAGTGCATGGGTCAACTGACCAAGCAAAGTGTTTCTTATGTGCAAAGTCCCAGTGCGTGGTTTGAAACCTAATTTTGTATAGCAGTAACGACTGCCCCAATAATCCTTTATTCACCTGCTACTTTCTAACAACAGAGAAATCCGGAGCATTTTTTATGGAGCTTTTTGAAAAGAAATCTACGGTTGCTTAAAAGGATCTGCTTTTGGAAGGCTGCTTTGAAGAACGGCGCCTTGTTCTTTTGAATGGAAGAAACTCTCTGACTTCAGTGCAAATAATAAAAAGTGGCATTTAGAGCTGTGCGGCTCCTCAGATGGAATGTGGCTGGAATGCCAGTGATGCTGTGTGTGCCCAAACCTTCATTGGCATGTTGTTGCTGGCAAATGTAGGAGTCATGCAAACCCTCCATCCAGCTGATCTTACTCAGGCCATGGCATTCACTGAATCATCCCCACCACTTCCTCCATCAGCTAGAGAAATTATGATTAAGATAAGAATGCATTTCATTTAAAAATAATTTGTTCTGCATTGCAGAGGGTAGAGATGCTCAAAGTCCTCATGGCATAGCTAGAGGGGGCCAAGCACTATATTTTGCAAGGGGTCATTATATGTGGTGGGAGCAAAGTGGAGATAAATACCTGGAGACGGGGTGTTTGCATGTTGCGGAGTGGCTCCTTGCAGAACACTGCTTGGCACCCTCTCTAGCTACACCACTGATTGTGTTAATTTCCCCCCCTTCATATCAGACATGCAGCTATCCTATAAGCTGATCCCGGCATCATTACTATTGCATAAATTAAGGATAGTCTCTAGCTCAGGAGTTCTGCTTTGCATCCAGACAGTCCCACATTGAATCCCAGGCATCGCCAGACAGGAATTTGTCTCTGAACAAACACAGACACTGGACAGTCAGGGTTGACTATACTAACTTAGAAGGATCACAGATCTGATTTGGTATTAGGGAGCTTCCTGTGTACTACAAGTATTTTATCAAAGTTGCACATTATCATTTACATGCACAGGGCCTCATAGGAATTATCATTCTTTGAAGGTTGGTCAAACCACAGCTTTGAAAGGTGCAATCCTAACCAATTCAGACCAGCACATCTCACCCCGTTTTCCCATTCCTGCAGTGGCATGGGGAGGCTGGCACATGCCCACCCAGGGTAGCACAGAAGTGTCTTACGGGACATTTGCACACACCCCCAGGCCAGCATGGGACTTTACTGGGACTTGTGCCGGCCCAACCAGAGGTTAGGATTGATTGCACTGGAAGTGATACAGAGTGCTTTGGTTGTTCCTGGTGTAGATCAGTACATTGTGATCAGTTGCTCATCTTAACACAAATTTATTATTTTATGTTAGGTTTATTCTTGAGTGATAAATGTAGTATAGTGGCCACAAATTTGTTGAACCAGATTCCAAATCCCACTTGGGCAATGAAGCTAAATACTTGAGCTAAACACTCTCAGCTTAGTCTACATTACAAGACGGTTGTGAAGATAAAGTGTAGATTGGGGGAATCTCCTCAATCACTCTTTGTAGGAAGGACAAGAGATAAAAATCTGAAGAATAAATCATGGGAGGAGAAGGGTGAGAGGTTGTGGATCCCTACAAAGTTCACAGACTCTAATTTCCAACCTACTGCTAGTTTCACCACAGCCTTTTGGCTTGTAGCATTCTGGAAATCCTTGGAGAAACCCTTCAGGGCCATTCTTGAGATGACAAAATGGCCACGTGATGAATTTTCCTCTCCATGGTCCGTCAAAAGGGCTTTTGTGCCAAATGTTGCACGTGGCTATGGCTTTTGGGGGACGTGCTCATTTTCGAGTGCTTGTCAGGATGTGGTTTTTCCAAAAGGAACTTTTCTGCAGAAACATTTTACCCTAAGGACGTTGCAAGAAAATTAATTGTGCGGCAGTTCTCCCCCCTCCCATCACAAAAAGGCCATCTCAGTCTGGCCTTATAATCAGAAGGTTTTTTGGAGCTGGGACTGCCGTTCTGCGAAGGTTAACTGGGATAAATTTGGCTTTGGAAAGGAGGGATTTTTGCCTCTGCTGCCGTCTGCCCCTCTGGCTCCTGGAAATTTCTCCACTTAGTGGTTAAACTCTGCTTTAGAGCAGAGGTGCCTCTGTTTTTCTGAAGACATGATTTATATGGTTTGTGCAACTCGGTTGCAGAATGCTGCACTATAAATTAAACCAGTATGCTGGGGACTGGTTGGGTGGGATGAGATTCCTAAAAAGAAAACACACACACACACACACACACACACACACTCTTTTTAAACGGAATACATTTTTAAAAAACTCCAATTTTTTTTGGTGACATCAAAAGGTATGCATATACATCTTATAGAAATGTATATATCTTTGTCTATCTTTATGTAGAACGTTCCTTTTTTTGGATTGGGGGAATCAACAATTCGGGTTGTTGATTGGGATGTGACAGGGTCGGACAATCCGAAGACCACAGTCTACCTCAGTGAAATCACAGAGGCGGTGCAGAATTGCAAATCAATAAGGCTGCAATCCTAACCATACTTTCCTGGGAGCAAGTACTATAGAACACAATGAGACTTGCTTGGGGTTGCACTGTAAGTTACTCGAAAACGAAACTCACTTGGCCAGTTGTTGGAACAGTGGTACTCCTTTTGCTTTTCAAGCCAAAAGTCCTGCTTGGGTCAGACATATCTTCTCTCTTTCCTTTTACTCATTAGCTGTTGTTTTTAATGACTATCATCAATCATTTATACAGCATCTTTCGGTAATACACAAAGTGCTTTGTTTGATGAGCACCCTTCTGCCCCCCACAGAGGCCTTAGACGGATGGGTCAGTGAGTTCCCTGACCACATCCCCATTCCAGCAGTTCCCAGTAGCCTGTAGGAGGAGAAGGGCTGATCTGAGCTGTCGTCTTCCATAGTCTCACTTCCTGCCCCTGCTGGGTCTTAATCGTATGCTCCTGTTCACTCTTGTTTTTTGCCCTTTGCCCATAGGAAACATCCCCAGAGCAGTTCCATCCCCCACAATTGGGATCTGCCTCATTGTAGTCCCTGGAATCTATTTCATTATTCCTTTGTCTTCCCCCATAGTGTGCCTGTAGAATCACCCACATTTGAGCCATCTTTCTGTCCTTTGGTCTGTCTTTCCATATATGCTCAGTTCTCCGTGATATGTTTGCTGCCTAAAAGAATCCATGTCCCTCTGACAACTCATAGAATCATAGAATCCTAGAGTTGGAAGGGACCCAGTAGATCATCTAGTCCAACCCCCTGCCTGTAGCATGAAATCCTCCTTGAGCATCTCCGACAGGTGCTCATCGAGCCTCTGCTTGAATAGCTCCTTACAGTTTGTATCGTTTTCCTTGTCCTGATTCTGCTTTACAGACCATTGGCATAGGAAAGGCAAGGGAATCAATCAATCAGTCAGTCAGTCAGTCATTATAATGAATGCTCTCTTTCCCATTCCTCCACAGAAAGTTAAAAAGTAAAGAGCAAAACATCTAACCTTTTCTATTTGCGGATTCGATTCTTGCAAATTCCAGGGGCCATTCCCATACAACAAAATTAAAATCAACTACATAAGTGCATAAATCAAAAGTAAAAAAAAGCAGGCCTCCGTCAGTCTTGAAAGACTATGGTATCGTGCTCGGCGCTGCATACGCTGCATGCAAAGCACGAAAGCCTGGGTTAGATTGTTATGGAGGATAGGCTGTTACCCAAGCAGCAAATCCCCCCTCTCCACACCACTGAATTAGTCCAGTGGAAAGGCAGAGCCAATACGATTGGATCAGCTGGTGTCGCAGAGCTGGGCTAAGGACAGGAGCTCACCCTGTCTTGTGGGGCCGACCCGGGTCTTGAACCCTGGCCTGCTGGTTAACAGGCACAGTGTCTTAACCATTTGTGCCACCGACAGCCCTTCAAAAGTACAATAAGTCTAAATACATAGAATAACCATTCTAACACTTCCAAGCAGTTGCTGATCTGATTTAAAAAATTCCCTACACATCCCAAAAGCAGCAATTTTAGCCACACTTACCCAGGAATAAGCCCTATTGACTATCAGTTAGCATAAGCATAGTAAATGCAGTAAATAGTAAATACCACATACATTGGTAGAGTAAAAATAAAATACAGATTGAATTGAATGGGGACCCAACCTGAAATGGGCTCATCACCCACTTAGTGGGCCCCAGTTCACAGTTTGAGAAACACTGTTTTAGAGAATAATTTGCAAATTCCATGTTTAATAAAGTTTAAAGTTACATCTAGTTCTGGCCACATGAACTGCATCTGTGCATTGGTTAATGTTCTTTCTCACTCTGTTTTGCAATGCAGTATAAAGTTAAGGCTACTGTGCCAGCCATTGAGAATCGATCTGCTTCCCATTTTGGTATACATCACACTTTGGTATACATCTTTGTATATCTTTTAACTTCATGCTTTAATGACTTTCTTTTTATAATGGCAAAGATCCCAGGCCAAATTGAGAATCCAGACATATTGGGATCAACGGTAGATCCACATCCATCCATCTGGTCTATGGATTGCCTGGCATTGCCAAACTGATGTGACAGTGATGTCTCATTCCTAATAAAGTGGTGTCTCCATGGGTTGTATATCTTAATCTGTTCTATTTATATATCTGTTGGCTTGGTTAGTTGGCAGGTTAAGGTTTTTCATGTTGCACAAGCAACATGAAGAAACTAGAATTTCAGTCGCTGCTTCTTGACTTTCTGACACCCCTTCCTCCCCCATGGTGTAGACTGTGTGCAACTGGTTGCATCACTTTCTTGAATGCAGAGCCAGAGAGGCAGGAGAAACTTTTCTCTGTCCCAAAGGTCTCCTACTCTTCTAGCACTGGAGGAACACTAACCCGGACTAAATCCACTTCCCCCAAACATCTTCTGGTCTAGATTTGTGAAAAGGTTCCCACCAAATCATGAGAAGATTATTATCTTGTAGGATACTTTCGTGACACCTGACCTGCATGAATTTAAAACTGGTCCAAATACTGGTATCCCTTGTTATCCCCTAGGGTTCTGTTCCAGAACCTTCTGTGGATGAAAAAAAATAGTGGATAAAAAAGTGGATAAAAATAGTGGAAAAATAATTCCCACTTCGAGGTTTCTTAGAATCATAGAGTTGGAAGGGACCTAGTAGGTCATCTAGTCCAACCCCCTGCCTGCAGCAGGAATCCTAATGCCTTGCTCCTAATAGAATATAGTTGTGCCTAAATATCTGAAGGAGTTTGATTCTTGGACTCCTTGCTGATACCCAAAAATGTGTTCAGTAAAAGCGGTTTAAAAAATTAAAAGTGAGTCTTTTTACAGTGGTTTAAAACAGCTTTTCTTACTGTTGTAGAGAGACAGTCAGCAATTAGTAATGCAAAGGATCCCCTGCCTTTGCCTGCCATACTCTACAATCCAGAGTAACTATGGGAGCACGCAAGAGACGTAACATGCACCCGTAGTTACTGCACCACCTAGTGAAAAGCTATGGGAAATTCATAATGCAATCCAGAGCTAATTGTTGTTGCACCGGAGTAAGGATTCCCCATAGTTACTCTAGATTGCACCCTTAGCTGAAGAATGTTATAATTGCTTTCTGACTTCCTCTCTACAACAGTAGAAAAGCAGTTTTAAAAACTGTGATTTGCAGTAGCTGTTTGTATTGAGTCAGTGGGTATACATCAGCTGCAAATGATAAGAGAAAATATGTAAACCTTGATTATATTTTCAAGAGAAAGCCCAGTTAGGTCATGGGCAGCTCTTTGAGCAATAATATCTCCGCACAGCTCATCAAAGCAATTGATGGAGAAGTTGGGAATGTCCAAGGAATACAATATATAAAGAACTTTGAGGGCTGCATCCATTTCCCCTCACCTTATATTTGACATACATAGTATATAATTGACTGTATTGGAGTTTATTCTCCTCTCTGTTGGAGTTCCCAGTTTTATAGAGAAACCATGGAAAGAGATTCAGGATGCAATCCTAAAGATACTTTCCTGGGAGTAAGACCCATTGAACTTACTTACTTTTGAGTAGACCTGGTTAGGATTGTGTTCTCAGCAAATTGATGTACAGATTTGCGATCCCTGTGCAAAATGCTTGGGATCAGGAATATTTTGGATTTCAGAGTTTTCCATATTTCCAAATACTTGCATATATACTGTACATAATGAGAGATCATGGGGATGGGGCCCAAGCCTACACGCAGTATTCATTTGTATACTACTTAAGCACAATCGTAATCACGTCTACTTAACAGTAAGCCCCATTGTGTTCAGTGGGTCTTACTCCCAGGAGATTGTCTTTTGGATTACAGCCTTATACACACAGCCTGAAGGTAATTTTATTCAGTAATTTTATAAAATAATGGAATGCATGAAAGAAGTTTTGTATATGGTGATTGTGGCTGCAATCCTAAAGACACTTTCCGGGGAGTAAGACCCATTGAACACAATGGAGCTTACATTTGAGTAGACTTGGTTAGGATTGTTCTCTTTACTTTTTCAGGGTTAAAGTTTTTTAAAAAACATTTTGGTGCTCAGAAATGTTGTGAATTTTGGAATATTCTGTATTTCAAAATTCCCGATAAGGATTACTTAGCCTGTCGTTGATAATCAAATTCCTTTTTTTCATTGATATGGGATGTGTATCATCTTGAGATAGCAACACTCTTCATCTTGATTGCATTCACAGCATTGTGATACATGATTCACTTTGCCAGTCTAGTGAGACAAGTGACAGCTTTATCTTTCTGTGCAAATGACTTGTCTGATTGTTGTGACATTGCTGTCCATATGCGCATAAGCATGGTCCTTTGCATTGCTTAAGCCACACACATAAGAACACAAGGGGTACATATAAGATATATAAGAACACAAGGGGGAAAAAAGCTGTTGGATCACACCAAAGACCCATTTAGTGTCAAATTATTTGTTTTCACCCAAGTTAAAAAGCCCTAAACATTTTATTCTTCCCTTCTCAGGAAGGTGTTTCAGGTCATGACTAAGATATAAACCTCCTTTGTATATTGAGTGATTGTGCTCTAGGACACAACTTGGAGACAAAACCAGAGGGGAGGTGATCTTTTAATTGTGTACTTTCATACACTTGCACTTAGGTGCAAGATGTACGTGTTGTTTTTGTTCCAGCTGTCCAAGATAGTTCTATCTACCAGTTATTTGGATGACTTAACAATAAAATCAGGAAGTTTATCCAGTGTGTTGGACTTTATAACCCCTTTAACAGAGAGCTATATTACCCACAATAATACTCCACCCCCTTTTTCCTCGAATAACTGCTTTTCACTGGTTATTTCCATTCCACCAGGTTTTGATTGCATCTTCAATATCGAGATTTCCTGTGCAATTCAGGAACTTTGATCCGTACCTTGATTCTGAAGATTCTGGTGTATGCATAGAAACACCCTGCACATTATATCCTCTGCCAGAGACGTTTGCCATATGCCTTTTCTGCTGTGGCATCTTGCTCTTTGTGATCATTTGTCCTGCCGTACTATGTACTCATCTCCAAACCGTAACCTTTGGTTTGCTGTGAACTGAGTGCCCCTTTCAGCTTTTCCAATGAGATCAATTTAAAAGCTGCTCTGCTGCCTTTAATATATTTTTCATTTTTATATCACCTTTGCATAGTTCCTTCCCTCTTTCTGTCCTCGTAACAGCTCTATAAGGCTGGAAGAAAGTGGCTTGCCCATGATCACCCTGGAAGCTTTATGGCTGAAAGGGGATTTGAACCTGGATCTTCCAGGTCCAAGTCCAACTCTTGAACTATTGTACTGTCCTTGCTCTTAAGTTTGAGCTCTCTGGTTCCATTTTGGATTGGGGGTGCATACCCCTTTTCACTGCTTTGGTCCCCAAATGTGCCCTGTGTCTAATAAATCCAAAACCCTCTTCTGGACATCATAGCCATACATTAAGACCTTCTCCTTTAATCGCTCATGTGGAACACGTTGTGTTTCTGAAAATGCTCCCATCGAGGTCTTGACCATCAGCATCCTACGTAGCAACCTAAATTAGACTTCTGGCACTACTTGTATAGTTGTATTTGGGTGGCAAAATACTTTTCCGAGCAGTTACGACCTTGTTTGTGGGACTGTCCTTGCAGTGCAGTCTGAATGATACATTTTGTTCCTTTCCTTTTTCAGCAACGTCCATGCTGTGTGGTTTTTCCCAATTAATGCTGAAGGTGGCCTGAAACTGAGATTGAATTCCATTACTTGGTACTCTCCACCAACTCAGACAGTCAGGCATGATGCCATAGTTTTAGATTGCCAACTGCATGGGTCTTTTGTAATTAAAAACAAATGGGAGACAATAGTACTTCCTGCTCAGTGTGGTTTATCACTCAGCAAGTGGGTTGCTGGTTTCCGCTGGAAAAAATATATTTAGAAAGTGTATTCTAGTTTGCTATTTTATTATCTTTAGTAATACTTTGTTAAAATTTCTTTTTGTTGCAAATCACATATTTGAAACAAGAAATCACAGCTGCACAACAGTTTTTGAATTTTATATGGTATGTTGGAACCAAATATCTTTGTTTCCCCAAAAAATCAGTTGACATGTCATCTCTGAAAACAAGCTGTGTTATTCAACTTATGAGTCCAATGTTTGGTTGGTCCTAAGACTGGATTTGCTGTGAGGCTGCTATCTCACAGGGTTGTTGTGAAGATACAACAGGTAGTGAAAAGAACGGGGTGAGTGGATTGACATGGAGGGTGGGGGGACTGAGTCATTGGTGGATTCCCAGTTTCATTTATTAGGATTGGAGCATTAAAATGTTAAAAACTTTGGGTTTAGATTATCTGCAAGCAGCCCAGCAAGGATGAAAAAGAGGTTGGGAAAATAAGTTATTTCTTAAGTTATTTCTGGCAAGTTGGCTGAGCCTACATTCAGCCTCCACTTGTGCAGGTGGTCTAGATCCGAATAGACAGGAACAGACCCGGCTACCCAGGGACCGAGGCTTGGATCCGCATTATTGTCTGGATCGGTGTCCAGCCTCACACTTCCAGCTCACCCTGGGAATGCCCGCAAAACGTACCTATCTCCCTGCTCCCTGCAAAACGTACCTGTCTCCATGATGGCATGGTGAGCCTAGTGACACTTTTACGACACATCCAGACTGAGTGCATGGAAATTTATCTGCAAATTTGCTTTCCACCAAGATTTCCAGGAACTTAACCCCAGAGCAGTAGTTCTTGTGCGTTCTCAGCCTGGGACCCCCTTCTGAGAATGACAATCTGTCCAGGACCCCCAGTAGTGATATCATGCTAGAAATGCCATCAAATAGAAAGTGACACCATTGTGACACCAGATCACCTCTGTGTCTACTCAGAAGGAAGTTCTATTTCATTCAATGAGACTTCGAGGAAAGCAGCCTGAGTGCCCCAATCCATGATGGTGGCACCTAATGCCAGATTTCAAAACCCAGCTTTATGTGACCCCCAAGGGGGTCCTAACCCCACTTTAAAAACTGAAGTCCTAGGATAACTAAAACGGAGTGTAACTTCATTTTGAGCCTAGTCTTGAAGCAGCAGGACATAGAAGAAAAAAGCAACTGACAGGCAATTTGTTCTGGACTTCCTTCACACATCACTGAGAAGGCTTGATAGTTGTGGATCCTGTTTCACTGCAAGTGAGAGGTAATTGCCTTGGGCTCTTCATATGCATGTCATTTGGAGAGGATGCATGACATTTGGATGCATGACATTTGAGAGGATGCAAATGCAAGTTTGGGAAGAGGCATAAACTTAATATTTTGCCTCAAAACTTCTGAGGCTGTTGGTTTTTTGCATTTTTGCACAAGCTGCACAATTTGATGCAGATATTTTTCGAATGTGGACGACTCGGGATGGGACACCAATGGCATTCCTTGCCCAGGTGCTGTTTATCTTAGGGCCAGTTCTGACCACGTAGCTTTTAAGAACTGATTTTAAAGTAGCTCTGGGAATTAATTTAGGTTCAAACTGATGACCTTGTATGGCCCAAGGAGAGGAACTTTGGACTTTGCCTGGAAAGATCATCAGCATCTGGGACAGATGAATTCTTTGGAATTTCTGATGAAAAGGAAAGTACTGATAAACTTTCTTGGTCATGACAGGGAGTGTCTTGCTTTAGAGTCGAGAAAGTTTCTGACTCAATCAAAATGCCAGGGATGCTTCAGGATGACACAACAGAGAATGTTTAAAGCAGTAAGGAAATTGCATGGAAAAGAAATGCATCCCCCACCAGAGCAAAGGGTTTGTAATGCTATTAACATTGCTGGTTGCTTGTTCAAACAAGATTATCTTTGGGCATCAATGACTGAGAGCCTAACAGAACCACAGAACTGAAAAGAACATGCCACAAATAATCTGATCCCCATTTACAATAAATTCATATGCTGTTGTCATCGACCCCTCAATTTCCTCAAAGACACCAGAAGGTTAAAAATGCATTGCACAACTTTACAGATCAAAAGTCAGTTTTGAACAAGAGAGGTTTTGTTTTAAAATCACTGGGGATTTTATGATTTCAGTGATTTTATGATTTCAGTGATTTCATGATCTTACTTATTTTCTGAATAAGATCATGAAATAAGTCTAGAAGTCAACACAGAAAGTTTTAGAGGCAACTCTTTTGCATGGTGCTTAAAAGTCCATGCAAGATCAGGGCCAAGGAAGCCTTCCTGGGAAGTCTGCAAGTAGGGCACTATTACAGAATCAACCTTTCCCAGTCATCATCTGACTAGCTTCAGAAGACAGGGTAAATTCAAGAAAGTCTTAATATTTGAGCAGGTTCATATAATAAATGATGGCCCTCCAGGTCCTTTGGGCCCTCAGCAATATGTAGAATCAAAGATAAGAATTAGCTGTTATGAGTTATGTTCTGAAAAAGCCAGGTAGGTGATGTTGTAATTTCAGGGCTAGCAAGATGTGTTCACTGCTGTGATAAGTGAATGCTCTTTCTGGGGGAAAAGAGTCCAGTCCCTTCTTGCCTCTGTTTGACCTGGTTCTTTAGACTCCCTCCCCAAGATCAGTTCAGGCATTGGAATCTACCCTGCATGTTCTCCACTAAATATGGATGCAAAGAATTTATTCAGCTTCTGTGCAGTCTCCACATCCCTTTTAACCCTGCAATCCAGAGTAACTACGCGAGCACGTAAGAGACATTATGTGCACCGGTAGTTACCGCACCATCTAGTGAAAACCTATGGGAAATTCATATTGCCATCCAGAGTAAATTGTTCTTACACCAGAACAAGGACTCCCCATAGTTACTCTGGATTGTGCCCAAAGTTTCTTATGCCCTTGTCGTGTTAGGGTCCATGAGTCAATGAGACGCTTAGTTTCCTTCTTTTGATGTATGTACAAGAGAATGTATTATTTGATGCTTTTACACCGACGTAGTTATGGTGCCACTTATGGGAATCCTATGGGAAATACATAGAGCAATCCAAAGTAAGTGCCTCTTATGTCTTCCCGTAGTTACTCTGGATTGTAGGGTAAGAGCACAATCCTAACCATGTCTATTGAAAAGTAAGCCCCATTGTGTTCCATGGGTCTTACTCCCAGGATAATGTCTAGGATTGCAGTCTAAATTCAGCTGAAAAAGGCGAGTGTTCGATTTGAGTAAGATTCAAATGTTAGATTTTTTTGCACCCCTTATTATCTGCATTTCTTTGGCCAGAGTTTGTATTCCATTTTGGGCTTCTTGTTTGGATAAGACTTCCATTCCAAAGAGCCCTGATCCTTCTTTCCATTTCTTCTTCCTTTTTTTTATTATTATTTTCCCCTCTCCATTATTTGGAGATTATTTTCCCCTCTCCATTTTTGAGAAGTCCTCCCTTTGAATTGGAGTCTATGCTACACTTCCCTGGGAATTTTTATGTCACCAATATGTTGAACCAGATAACACTATGGTCACTGTTCCCCATAGGCCAACAACCATTGCATCTCATCCTCTATCTTGATATGGTACAGTAAGAGCACAATCCTAATCATGTCTGTTCAAAAAGTAAACCCATTGTGTTCGGTGAGTTGTACTCCCAGAAAAGTATCTTTAGGATTGCAGCCTAAGGGCACAATCCAGAGTAACTACGGGGAGTCCTTGCTCCGGTGCAAGAACAATTTGCTGTGGATTGCAGTATGATTTCCCATAGGTTTTCATTCGATGGTGCAGTAACTATGGGTACACGTAATGTCTTTTACGTGCTCCCGTAGTTACTCTGGATTGTAGGGTAAGGCTTCAATCCTAAAGACACTTCCCTGGGACTAAGGGCAAAATCCAGACTAACTACTGGGAGTCCTTGCTCCAGTGTAAGAACAACTTACTCTGGATTCTGATATGAATTTTCCATAGGTTTTCACTAGGCGGTGCAGTAACTATGGGTGCACGTAAAGTCTCTAACTGCTCCTGTAGTTTGGATTTGGGGGTATGTCCCATTGAACACAATGGGGCTTACTTTTGAGTAGACATGTTTAGGATTGTGCTCTAAGTCAAATTTCTCCGAAACTTCTATTGAGCCTTCATAGAGGAGCATTATATAGGCATCTCTCTATGCAGAATTCCTAAGGTTGTTTGAATTTTCGTACAACAGTCGGAGGATATCCCGCTGGCAAGAAAATACAGAATGATGCACTGTACACCATTCCGTTGCTTCCTCTCCTAGTTTCTATTGTAACTCTGATGAAGATGCCCTGTTGGGGGCTACTTTGTTGAGACTTGAGGGAATCCTGTCTCTGTGGCTGTGAATACTTAATGATTCAACTTTCCTGCCCCTTTTGTTTTTGATTTTGAGATTTTAAAAAAATGCTTTGTTTATATGGTGCTTTGGCAGTGTTAACAGGAAGCCTGAAGGGAAAGCCAACACATTGAACGAATGGATGCCAAAACACAACTGCGTTATCTTAAAGCTGTTGCCAGAGACTTCAAGCATCCTGCTTGGATAGCTCAAGGTTTCTACTGCCAACTTCTCAGCTGGGTTAAACGGATGGGCAGAAGGTAGCCTGCAGTTTGCTTATAGGCTCCATGCCAGTTTGGAGGAGACCACGTAGCATCTATTTGGGGCTGGAATTCTTGCCAAGAAAACCAGATGGGTCTTGGTTTTGTCCAGCAGTGTGCACTTCTTATGTGCTGTGGGTGGCACAAGTGGTTAAGACACTGTGCCTGTTAACCAGCAGGCCAGGGTTCGAAACCCGGGTCCGCACAAGACAGGGTGAGCTCCTGTCCTTAGCTCAGCTCTGCGACACCAGCTGGAACCAATCGTATCGGCTCTGCCATTCCATTGGACTATTTCAGTGGCGTGGAGAGGGGGTATTTGCTGCTTGGGTAACAGCCCATCCTCCATATCAATCTGCCCAGCCAGGCCTCCGTGCTTCGCATGCAGCTTCAAGCACGATACCATAGTCTTTCAAGACTGATGGATGCCATGTGCACTTCTTAAACAAGTATATATGCTTAACGCTGATTAATTATTTCTTGACAGGTATCATATCCTCCTTGAGCGCAAACACTTTTATAAACCTGTAAGACTTTGCTGGTCCACTGGGGTTTTAATTTTATACAATACAATAAAATATATTAAAATGCACACACGCATTCAGTTATGCGAGCCCTGAATAAAGCATGCCAGCACTTGGCATACCAAACCAGAGCGAGATTTTTCATTCATATGTTAGGAACTGGCTCAGCTATGTGAACATTTGATAGGCATGCTTAGAAGTTTCTGGGAATCTGGAAATAACTGCTTACTGAATCAAGTGCTGATGTTTTGTTCTGTCTATTTCTCAAACTCTCCCTCCCCGCCAGCAATGTTTTTCCCCCTTTAATGTTCAGTCTGAAGAAGAGTTCAGGAGAACTCAAAATGTGCTCATTAGCTTGTGACATCGTAGTTGGTTTTCAGAAAGACATTGCCCCTGGAAACCATTCATAGACATGCTGCATGAAAAGGGATTATGAATCAAGTGAATCACGGATTTGACGAGTAGATAATTGTTACATAACTTCTATCCTCTTTCTGTTAGAATTCTTAAATAAGGCTGCAATCCTAAAGACACTTTCCTGGGAGTAAGATCCATTGGGGCTTACTTTTGATTAGACATGGTTAGGATTGCGCATTAGAACCGTAGTTGGTTTAAGATAGATTTATTAAATTGTAGAAACTGATCTGAGACTTTATAAATGTAAATTTACAGCTCTGCCTTTGCCACATACCCCCAAATCCAGAGTAACTACGGGAGCATGTAAGAGACTTTATGTGCACCCGTAGTTACTGCACCACCTAGTGAAAACCTATGGGAAATTCGTATTGGAATCCAGAGGAAGTTGTTCTTACATCGGAGCAAGGACACCGTATAGTTATTCTGGATTTTGCCCGTAATTTTCAATGTTGTTTCTATTATTCTTTATTTTATTTTTGGCTCTCTTTTACTTTTTATTCTTATTATTCCTTCCTTCTTTAATAAAGCAAATAAAAATTAAAAATTGTGTAACTTCAAAAAAGATATTGCCTTATAGTGACTTTTGGGTTTTTTCCAAGTGGGCCAGTGCAGATACTTATAACCTTTGTGCAGTTTGCTTGTCTCTTGCAGATTGGAGAAATGTGAAGTCATGTGTCATTGTCCTGTTGTAGAACAACTGTGGAAACATGTGCTCTCTGTTTATTGCATGGTGAAAGAACATAATAGGCTCTGATGTATATAAGAATAATTGTCAGGCTCTCCTAATAAATTTGGCAGTTTTTTAAAAAAACAATCTGTGACTGTTCCCTTTTCTCACACAGGTAAACATTTCCATTTTGGCCACTTTTTCCCTTGCAAGGAAACCTATCACCACAATGCAAGTTGTATGTAATTGTAATGCAAGCAGTTGCAATGTGGACATGGTTAGTGTGATGCTCCAGTTTCTTGCATTATATATTGAGATCTGGAGATGGAGACAATTCCACATTCCATGTTAAGGGGAGTTACTATATGGTGCTTTATATGGGAGGAAGGGACTCCCACATGATATGTTTTCCATGAGGGATGTTGAAGCAGTCTTTAAAAAATGAAGCTATCCATTTGGATGCATCAACCACTCTGTATGTTGTTGTGAGGTTGTACCAAGCTTGTCTCTGCTAGTATATCTGGATAGTGATATCCTGAGGAAAGTTCATGCTGGATTATCTGACGTAGACTTTATAATACTTTAGATGACAGAAAATAAAAAAAAATCCGTGGAAGAGTAACTGCTGCCCAGAAATTCATGGTCCCTAAATAAAGAGACAGCTCTGATGTAATGTCACAGTTAATTGTAGTGCTTGAACCCATGCTATCCAACAAACTGTGGTTTATAAGTGGCCACCAAACCAGGATCTGGGATAATTGCTTGAACCTGGTTTGCTAACCATCATTTGTGTTGCATTTAAATAAACAAACCATGGTTTGTTGCTTCTCCTTCAGAGGCAGCTATTGGGGATAGCATGAAAATCTGCTTGAGGAAGGTGTGGGAAGAGAGAATCTGTACTTTGCCTGGAACACAGATCAGGATGAGGAGTGTAACCCTTGGGGTGCAATCCTAAACTAGGCTGGCCTAACTCATTGGTCTTCCCATTCCTGTGGTGATGTAGGGGCACAAATATCTGTGGACTCTAACCGTCCCTCAAGAGTGGCACAGAAGTGTCTTTTGGTACTTTTGTGACATCCCCAGGCCAGCACAGGACTTGTCCTGGGGATAAGCCCAGCCTAACTGAAGAGTAGGATTGCAACCTATGTGTAAAATATGAGTTGGCATTATGTTAGAACCAAACTACAGTGGCGCCTCATGTAACAAACGCTTCACGTAAAGTATGTTTCACGTAACAAACAAAAATTTCTCTAGGATTCTGCTTCATGTAACAAACTGTGCTTCACGTAAAGAACAAACTTGTTGGCAGTTGGGGCAGATGTGCTGGCCGGCAGCTCTTTTAAAAAGCGTCAGGGCTGCCTAGCGCACCTGCCCATAGCAAAAGCAACACTTCCGCACTGTTCCTCCTGTGGCTGGGCGTCCGCTGGGCAGAGGGAGAGAAGAGCTGTGGAGAAGAGGGAAGCAGCTCAGGGATGGCCAGAAGGGAGCAGGGGAGAGAGAGGCTCAGGATGGAGAGAAGGACAAAGTGGGGAGACACTTTGAAAAAGTCTTGGATTGCAGATGAAAGTGTCTTGGATTGCAGCCTCCTAACCATGTCTACCCAGAAGTATGCCCCATTGTGTTAAATGGGTCTTAATATAGGGAAAGTTTCTTTAGGATCGCAGCCTAAGTAGACTTCATAGGATCATGCACATTGAATGCCTGTTTTGAATTCAATTCCAGTGTTTTGTCATCATTTTTACATCCAGTTAATATTTTATATGAATATTTTTGGGGTTGTGGAACCAATTGTCTGAATTTCCATTATTTCCTATGGGAAAATCAGCTTCACGTAAAGAACGTTTCACGTAACAAACATGCCTCCGGAACGAGTTAAATTTGTTACGTGAGGTGTCACTGTATAAACATTAAGAAACAGTATGAATTGGTTATACTGCAATTCAAAGAATAGTTTCTGCCCTGTATATCTGCGATGAGATTAACTGTAAAACATGAAGTAGGGCCTATATCCTAAAGTGAAATTAAGCCCCTTGCTCTGGAGCATTTAAGATGACTTTCCATAAGATAACACTAGAGGATGACGTAACTGCGTGGACCCGTAACTGCTATGGATTTTCATTTTAACCTGGTGGTAGTGGTGGGATGGGACAAAACTAAACCGTTCTGTAATAGGGCTGCCATAATTCTGTTCCATGAGATCAGGACATGACTCTCTGACACACTTGCCCCAGTATGTGAACACAATCCCCCCAAATCAGGACTGTCCCTGTTTTTTAGGGCGTATGTCAACCTGATGATAGGCCCTTATAGGAATTGGTTCAGCTTACGCTTGATGTTGATTCTTCTGGAGGAGGAAAGAAATAGTAGTCTGAAGAGGATAATGCTTGGCTGACCTAAGTTGTGGAGTATTTGGGATGTGGACTCTCCTCCCCAAATCAAGGAGCAGTGTCAGATGGCCGAGCTGAAGGAGCTTAGCACCTACCACTCTCTCATGTTTTCCACCTTCTTCTGTGTGCTGTGTGAGAAATTGCACACTAATAGTACTTCATCTGTTTTGGAGGAGAGAGAGCAGAAGCAGGGAAAGTGGAATAGGTTATTTGCCGGTAAACACTTCATCAGCCTGCGTCAGCCCTTGTACTCTCTGCCCCGATTTCTCAATAGCGAGCAGGATGACCTGGCTCCATCAATATTTCAGAGTGAAAAGTCATCCCTCTTCTCCGGCCTCCACTTTCCATCTCCATTTGTTGGGTTCCTCTCGACTGTGTACCACTTGAAGGTACACATTTACCTTTGTATTTTTGACTGCTGAAACCTTTCTGTGTTTCCTTAGAGCTGTGATGTTAATCTACTCTCTCTTCTTTCTTTTTTTAATACTTCTTCATCCCTTCGAGTTTCCTCAGTCAGCTTTGGCTGACGTCCCAGAAGTGAGCTTTGAACACAGATGCGCATGACTGAAAAAGGCCAATACAAGACTTTTAGAGTTTTCTCTGTATTACAAAAGAAGAATTTTAAAATATTTTTTTAATTTAATTTTTAAAAAATAATTAAGGAAGACAAATAATTTTGTTATTAGAATGGATGATACTGGACTGAGTGGAATTCTGGGCTTGTTTGTGTGTTTCAGGGCTAACTTTCCAGTACCGATGAAGCCCTGAGGTAAAGGAACAAACATTCCCTTATCTGGAGAAGGCCTCTGTGACTACACCTTATGACGTGGAACATGCCCCATTGGTATGGCTGCACCAGTGCTGGGAAATTCAATAGGATTTGGTCCTCATTCTCATATTTTCACTCAGTCGCATTCTTCTTCTCAAGCCAGAGGAGCCAATATCCCCTTCCTGGTTTGTTTGTTCTCCCTCATGTATGCCTTGACCTTGCTCAAGATTGCTGGCCTCATGTTATGAGAACGTAAGAAAAGCCCCTCTGGATCAGGCCAAAGGTACATTTGGTCCAGCATCTTGGATCTTGCAGTGGTCCACCAGACGCTTGAGGGAGCGCATAGGTCAACAAGATGCCTAAGGAAACGCATAGGTCAACAAAATGCCTGCGTCCTGGTGCCACTTCCTCATAGCTGGCATTGTGAGGCAGCCTTATTCCAAAATAAGAGGTTTCACATACCCATCATTGCTTGTGACTTGTGATGGATTTTTCCTCCAGAAATTTGTCCAATCTACTTTTCAAGGCATCTTGGCCATATACCATCGCCGCATCCTGTGGCTAGGAGTTTCATAGACTTAAGAGCACAATCTTGACCATGTCTACTCAAAAGAAAGCCCCATTGTGTTCAGTGGGTTTTCCTCTCAGGAAAGTGTCTTTAGGATTGCAGCCTTCGCCTTAGGATTGTGCTTTAATTATACATTAGGTAAAGAAATATTTGTGAGAAATACCCCGGCCTTTCGATTCTCTGATGAATGGGGGTAAATCAGTGACCGAGTGAAGCCACAGCATCTACATATAGGCATCTGAATATAGACAGGAGATCATATGCAAATCTGCACTAAAACTCTTGTAGTTAGTATGTGTCATGGGACCAAAAGGGCTGTGCAGCTTCTAGAGTTACTAAACATTTCCTGTAAAAATCTCCTCATCGTCCTGAATCCGTTCCAAACTTGTAAACTGTTTTCCCACCAGGAATCAGTGGCGCGGCGGCTGGTGCTGTGTCATCTACATTCTTCTCTTTGGCTGTGGTGTTTGGGAAACGTAGTCTCCCGAGGAATTGGAATGTACTTTCAATGCTGATGGTCAGAGCTTGCTGTTACGTAACTCTGCTTGTTGTTGTTGCTTCCAGGATTCACTGTGGAAAGTAAAAGTTTTACAGCATAATCTGAATGAGATTGACTAACCAGGCAGTGAGCAACACGATGCCCTGGGAGCTGCCCGAGATTGTGTGATGTCTGCACAACCCTTTAAAAATCAAGGGGGAGGGATGCATTTTAAAAAAGATTTTATTACGCTTCAATTTGTGACTCTCAGTGGTCATAAGATTCAGCTGAATCAGTCTGTCTCATCCAGCATCCTGTTCTCACTGTGCCCAACCGGATGCCTTTGAGAAGCCAATAGCCTCCTTCTCCAGTGTCTGGTATTCAGGGCCAGGCTGCCTCTTAACAAGGAAAGGTTATGTGCATTTGTACTCATTATTATACATGTACATTATTCCTTATCCAGACATCCAGAATCTGGAATATTCAAAGATCTGGACATTTTTGACCATGACTTAAAAAAAATTAACTGTACTGTGAATACTAGAAGGTCTTGTGCTTATTCCCACATACACTATAGGTAGAAGCTGCAAGTTCTATGCTCAGTGGTGTTTACCTAGACCAGTGGTTCTCAACCTTCCTAATGCCGTGACCCTTTAATACAGCTCCTCATGTTGTGGGGACCCCCAGCCATAAAATTATTTTTGTTGCTCCTTCATAACTGTAATTTTGCTACTGTTATGAATCGTAATGTAAGTATCTGATATGCAGGATGCATTTTCATTGTTACAAATTGAACGTAATTAAAGCATAGTGATTAATTCACAAAATAATATTTAATTATATATTGTGAAATATTTATTTCTAATTATAATTTAACAAGATGCAAAATACCTTGCAAGGCCCCCTACACCAGGGGTCTTTAGGTGTCTTTAGGACCCAAAGGGGTCCCGACCCCCCGTTTGAGAAAGACTGACCTAGACAGATGTTGAAAACTTTTACCATATGGGTAACAAATAGCAATAGGAAGTATTTTTCATTATATTAATGCAAATATTCTGGATAAGAGATCTCATCTTGTACATTCTTTTTGATTATGGTTGCTTTATGAAGAGTGGAACACATTGGAAAGAAGGGTATAATAATAAACTCAGCTGGCTTTTGGCCACAATTACCCTTCATGGAGCAATCAGCACGTCTTGTGGCTATTTCATGAATTAATAATAAATTGTGTTAAAAGTACTTTTGCATGTCTTTTTGAATCTACTGCCCTCCGATTTTAATTTAATATTTTGATCCTCCCCCTTTTCTTCACTGATTTGGACCCCCAAGGTGGCGTACATAAAAAATCACAATGCACAATAAACATATCCCAAAATTTTTTAAATAGCCACAGCTCTAAAAATCCCAGCATATTTTTTTACACAGACACAGACACGCACACATATACACACGGACGTGAGCGCACACACAGAGCAGCACAGAAATCTTACTTAACAATGCACATAAAATGTAAAATAAACAGCATAACAGTTGGAAGATAGAGAGTGGCTACAACAGCAATTGCTAATAGGCATAGCAATTAAAACAAAAATAAAAAAACAGCCATTAAGAGAGGCAATAAGAGTGATCGTAAAAACATTGAATAAATAACACAATTAAAAAGGCACCCCCACTTGTCCCTACCTAAATATTATCTTAAATAGCATTTCGATTTTATTTCTCATTTGGGTTCCCTTATGGGAAGAAAGGTGGGATAATGATATGGTAAATAATTTGCAAAGGAGGGAGTTCCTTAACTGGTGCTGCAGTTGAGAAGGTCCTGCTTATCATCACCATCCTCTCTCACTTGTGTTGGGGAGGCGGTAAATGAAGTTGGCCCCCATAACAATCTTAAGGGATAGATCTGAAAGTATGGTAGAAGGTGGTCCATCAGATATCTGATACTGAGCCATAACTGGGTTGGAAACCAGTGCATTGAAGAGGGACCAGAGGTGAGTTAGTAGCCAGTGAAGTTCTTGGAGGGACAATCTCATGGAATTGAACCACTGAGTCCCATCAGCAGCACAGGCCACCGTGTATTCCCCTAACTGAAATTTCTGGACTGTCCTTAAAGGCAGCCCCATAAATATTGTGCTATGATCATCTAAATGAGATGTCATCAAGGCACGGACACCTTAGTTGGTGCTGACTGTCTTGAGTATGGCCATAGCTAGAGCACAAGCCGAGAGCCCCTGATCATGCTGTAGTTGCCACCTTCCATACAGTGCCAGGTATGAATCCAGAACTCCTAATTTCCTGGAGTTTGCATGGATTTCTGCAAAGGAAATGAAGCTCTACTCTGAATATGTTGATAATCAAGTACAGTACCTATATACAGTATATGTGTAGAGATGGGTGTCATCAGCATACTGATGGCAGATCCACAGATGCCCTCTCCTATCAGTTTCTTGTCTTTGTTGCTAGCTGGGGGTAATCCAACTCTGTCCTCTCTGGTGGTCTGTTGGGGAGCAAGACACTGGAAGTGATCAAAGATAGTATCTTTTCTGAGATTTTGCAGACAGCTTCTCAGGGACTCATGGACGACTGTGTCCCTGGACCACAGATTGGGAACCCATGCTTTGTCGAAAATTCTGGGGGTATTTACCTTGTGTTCAAACTGTTTATTGACGATACAGTGGCACCTCACTTAATTTGTTCCGGAGGCATGCTCTTTAAGTAAAATTTGTTACAGAGGCATGCTCTTTAAGTAAAATGCTCTTCAAGTGAAGCAGATTTTCCCAAAGGAAATAATGGAAACTCAGACGATTGGTTCCACAACCCAAAAAATATTCAGATAAAAATATTAACTGTTTATAACAATGATTACAAAACACTGCAATATAACACTGTACAAAGCACTGTATTATACAGTAACACACAACACTGCAATAAAGAAAATACTGTACAGTACTGAACTGTACTGTACCTTTGAAAACCTTCATGGCTGGTGTGAGGGGATGACTTTGGCTGCAATCCTTGACACTTTCCTGGGAGTAAGACCCATTGGACACAATGGGGCTTACATCTGAGTAGACATGGTTAGGATTGTGCTCTTTCACAATCACTAATGGAGTCACTGCTATCCATTTGTGCAACTTGAACATTCCCAAGCTGCTGACGGGGAGCAGCACTAGAACATTGATAAGTGCCTTATCAGTGTTCTAGTGCTGCTCCCCGTCAGCAGCTTGGGAATGTTCCACACACAGATCCCACATACATACCTGACTCAGGCTGCTCCCCCTGGACATCCCATGAGTTCCTGGCAATGGATCCAAACTTTGCCCAGGGCCCCACTGTAGCTCAAGCTAGTCTCCTCGTCCCACCTGTGAGTTCCCTTGCCATGGGAGCCTGTTCCAAACATCCTCAGAAGTGCTCTTTATTCAAGACAGTGCTCTTTAAGCAAGTCAAAATTTCTGAGAAAATTTTGCTCTTTATACAAAACACTCTTTATTCAAGATGCTCTTTATTCAAGGTATCACTGTATATGATACTTGAAGTGTTGCCCCTAAGTTCATTGAATATTTTCAGTTGCTGTTTTCATTTTATGCTTTAGCCTTGAAAAACATCTCCCAAAAAGGTGCCTGTGGGGCAGAATGGGCCCAGTCTATCCAGAGTTGCTTAGATGCTCGCATTCTTCTGCCTGTTGCTGTATTGGAGTGAAATAATAAGGCAGCTTGAATTTCATTCTTTTGAAAGTCCCCAATTATCCACAAAATTAGAATCAGCTTTGGACTTTCAAGTGGGAATGGTGAATCTCACTTGAATTCTTGCTTGTCTCAACTTACAAGCTGCCAGTTTGCCACCGGTCTAGATTTCATGGGGTTTTTAAAATAAATGATCAGATCTCCTGTCATCACAACTTCAACCTGTCATTATTTGATCTTCATCATTTATGATACACTGTACTGCCAGCATTTTGTTCTGCTAAGAGAGTCATCATCAGGAAATGTAGGTCTGGAGTGCAGATTAAATGGATGCTCTCTTTTAAAGTTTTTTTTAAATACCAAAGGATCCTAAAAAGCTTCTTCCTTGGGATCTGGGATGGCAGCCATGACCAAGCTGTATCAAGATAGGGCCACTCCCTTATTCAGAAAAGACATCCCACAAGTATCTCTGAAGTATCCTTGAAGATACTGCACTTGCCACAATGATATGGCTGGCAAAGATAAGCGAGCACCAATTTTGGATGCATTATCCTGTCCTCCATTGATTCCCATTGTCTGAAATCCTATCAACAACATTCCAGATTTTACAAGATCATTAAAAGTTTGCAATTCTATAGCAAAGTTCTAAGAAGATATAGACTGCAATCCTAAAGACACATTCCTGGGCTTAAGACCCATTGAACACAGTGGGGCTTACTTTTGAGTAGACATGGTTATGATTGTGCTCATATCCCATTTACTCAAATCTAATGTGCCATCAAATCTAATGTTCACTCTGATTTTAAAAGGATTGAGATAAAAATGTTTACTGGCCATTGTAATGTGCAGCTGCAAAGCAGTTGCAAAATTTAATTTTACTGCAGACAGTAATGAGTTATATGACAATAATAATATGACAATGGGCTTATGTTATGATTTTTACCTAATTACACTATACAACAATGGGTTTGTGTCACATTTTAATTACAATATAGTAAAATGTTAAAACTGAATTCTGACCTATAAGAATCAAAATACAATATTTACTCAAATCTGATGCACAATCAAATCTAATGGACAAGACTAAAAGGCTGGAAAAGGTGTGTGTTAGATTTGAATAAATATGGTAAATCATCTTTTATAGTCAGTCTCTGATGGTAGTATTTGCCATCCAGTGCAGTGCAAACTGGAACATTACCTTATTCCTGGTGCAATGAATTGAAATGTGGCAGTGTGGGACTTCTGGTGTTGATTTAAAGGGATCACTGCTCCTTCATTTGCACAGTGCCTATAAATCAAAATGAAAGTTCCTCACTTTAGCGTTAGGAATAATGGTGCCAGAACAAGATAAGAAGGTAGATGACAGTTCACTTTTAGGACGTGGAGTGCAGATCAGTGTAGATTGCATCTGCAGCAGTAGGCTTGGGGTGAAGGTTTGCTTTCTCATACACCCTCTGCAATCTGTGGCATATGCCATGCTCATCCCCTTGCTTCATAGATGGCTGCCCCATTTCCCCGTTGGCCCATGTTTTGCGATAGGAGACATAAGTACAAGGAGTACAAGTTCAAGCAGGGTTCTGGTTCTCCTGCAGTGATGTCCCTTTGCTCCATCCTGTGGATTCAGTGGGAGTCACTGAATACTGAGTCACACCTGTCTGTGTGGTTCCACCCTCCACCTGCATACTTATTGTCCACACTCTATATGTTCTGGTGAAATGCCAGAGTGTGGCCTAATTATGAGCTTCCAAGAAAGTACATGGAGGGTGAGTAATAAGTGAGCATGCTAGGTGAGAACATGTTCCCTGCTTATGTGTTGTAGAAATGAAGATATACACCTTCTCTTGACATTTCCATGATTTTGGGTGCCTGATTGACTTTGAACCAGGAGCCCTACATGTTCACTTAAGTCAAGCGTGCTCTGCTCCTGGAATAATTTTAGATAAAGTTCTGCCTTCCAGATAGCACTGAGAACAGCCCAGGTGGTATTGGAAACACTCTTCAACTTCTATCTAGTACACCTGCTATATTGGATTTATAGCCAGGAGTTGGTTACTATTTTGGGGGCTTAAAGAGCCTGCTAGATTGCAAGAGTGCATAGAGCTTAGCCCGCCTAGCTGAGTAAATGGGTCAGCCTCTCCTTAGCTGCTTGACTCCGCTGTGTCATCTGGCCTCCTCCTTGCTAGCTTATTAAATGCATTTGCACTGAGTAGTTCCTAGCAGCCGGGAGCACGTCATGGGGGGTGGAGGGGGTGGGGGAGAACCCGTAAACTATTTCTATATGCACAAGCAGTGCCAATTGCTGACGGTTCTCATATTAACAGGGGTGTTTCCTTTTCTCCGTCTCCCCCTGAAGTAGCCCATAACACCATCTGCGCAATTAAATTAATTGAAAAAGGGGATTTCCACTGGCAGCATCTTTGGCTTCTGTGTTCTGGCTGGCCATGCTTGCAACAGCTCTGCCTATGAAGAAGCTGGAAAAATGGCTTTGTGCAATTGTGGCACCGCAACATGGGAAGTCAGCAGGAAGAAGGGCTTGTTTTTCCTCTATAGTGGTACATTCTCCACCTGCCGGGAATTCTTGAACTGCTGTATCAGACTGACAATGCAGTGGTTAAACTGCTACAAGTTCTGGGCTGGGGGGTGTCACCATACACACACATGCGCTGTCCTTCCCATGTCACTGTCAGAACGATGACTGATGAATATTTCTATCTTAAACTGGCTAGGATTGCACCTCGAAAATTCGATCTAGCTCAGTATTCAACCAGATGCTATCAAGGAGTTGAGCACCAGCGCATAAAACAGCCATTTTCAACCATTGGCACATTGGTGTGCTGCAAGTGGTCCAATGGTGTGCCACAGGAACAAGGGAGAAAATCATTTATTACAAGGGCCAAAGGGGATGTGAGCCTCCCTATCACTGGCAACATGATGTGTTTTGTCAGTTATCCAAAATTTAGAGTCCCACAATAAAAGAGGTGTACGATGGTCACTAATAGGGGCATCTGCATCAGTAATGTTCCTACATCAGAAATATCGGATTCCAAAGAAGGCTTTTGAACCAAAACATACCGTAAGTTTTTTTTACAGTGATTAATCTTTCTGATCTTAGGGATTAGGTGAAGGGCCTCCAAAGTTCTTGGCAGGAGGGCCACATCATCTCTCTGACACTGTGCTGGGGGCCAGAAAACTAATTTACATATCAAATGTGAGTAAATTTTTATAAATAAATAAATAATAAATATATATATAAAAGAGAAAAGTCACTCACTCACTCATCAACACCCTGCCAAAACTGCTCAGCCTAGAAACGTGAAATGTGGGGGGGGGGGGGTGTTCCTTCCGTGACGGAGGGGTGCACTAATAACTGGTTTTTGAAAATTTCAACCGGAAGGGTATGAAAAGGGGCGCAACGTGTTTTCCTCCCTATACTTTGCATTGAAGAATCCCTGACTGAGGGGTGCTGTGCCCCAACCCCCAGACCTAGAAGCATGAAATTTGGGGAGGGTGTTCCTTCTGTCACATGAACACCCACCAAGAATCCATGTGGAGAAATTTAACCCTTAAGGGGCTGAAAACATGCAACATGTTTTTGACCTGTACTTGGAAGACTGACCAACATCCAGCCAATTTGGTGGTCGGTGCCTGCTGCACTGGGGGATGTTTTTCAGAGGGAGGGATTGCAGTGGGGAGGATGCTGCGCATGGGAGGTTGCGCATGGGCAGGTGTTGTGGATGGGGGGATTTGGGGATGGGGAGATGATGCGCGTAGGGATTGATTTACGTGGGGGATGTGCATGGGGGTTGATGCGCATGGGGGTTTGATACGCATGGGGGGTTGATTTGCTTGGGGAGATGATTCTCATGGGGGACTGATGCGCATGGGGTTGATGTGCATGGGGGGTTGTTGCGCATGGGGGATGATGCACATGGGGATCATAGAATCATAGAGTTGGAAGGGACCTAGTATGTATCTAGTCCTACCCCCTGCCTGCAGCAGGAAATCCTTCTAGAGCATCCCCGACAGGTGCTGCTTGAAGATCTCTAGTGAGGGAGAGTCCACCACCTCCCTTGGCAATCTGCTCCACTGCCGAACCATGATGCTCATAGGGGGATGAACAGGGGGGACGTCGCACATGGGGGATGTTGCACATGGGTGGTTGATGTGCACGGGAAATTGGTATGCAGTGGGGGGATGGCGTACGAGGGAATTTTACTCCCGCAACATGGGTACTTTTTCACTAGTTTATATATAAAAATGCATTGGAGTGGATTACAAGTCTTGCCCAAAGGCTGGATAGAGGGGTCTCTCTGGGGGCCACATTGAGGCTTGTTGAGGGCTGCATCTGGCCACTGGGCCAGGGATTGGAGACCCCCTAGGTTAGGTGGTGCCAAAGAACCAGCATCATACCAGTGATGCACCTTGTCACTGATTGCCTCTGGGGTCACCTTGGCCTGTTTGCTTCAGGTGTTTGCTAGTCTACAATCCTAATCTGCAGTTAGGCTGGCCTAAGCCCTGAGATAAGTCCTTTATTGACCTGGGTGTGTCACAAAAGTGCTATAAGGCACTTCTGCACCACTCCTGGGGGAGGTTTAGACCAGTGTACAGACATGCGCTTGCCTCCCTACATCACCACGGGAATGGGAAGACCTGTGAGTGGTGCCAGCCTTGGTTAGGATTGCACCTTAGATCTGAGGTGCTGGTGGAATAGGTCAGACAAAGAAGAAAAGGTTGTGTTGGACTGACCTCATACTTTTGAGAAGCTTGCAGAAAAACTCAAGGAAGAAGGGGGCTTGATTAATAGATAAATGCAGCAATCTTGAAGACACGTTCCTTGGAATAAGACCTATTGAACACAATGGGGCTTAATTTTTAGTAGACATGGTTAGGATTGTGCTTAGTGGAATAGAAGGAGAGTCAGACCATCACTCCCAGCAGAAAGCTAGACCTTGAGAAGCCCACCACTGAGAAAGTCTGGATTGAAATGTCCTGCTGGTGCCAGACTGTGTTGTATTCCTTGGCCGAAGTGTGACATAATGTCCCTTTGGGTATAATGACCACGCAATACACCTGTGCATGCTTTTGTGTGGGGCTGTTGCTAAGCCTCTAAAGAGTGAATGCTATTTGTTTTGTTCTGCTATTCGAAGCAATTACAGAAGCAGCAGCCTTGGTTTGGAACCAGATCTGACACCATTAAATGAAAAGGCTTCAGCAGATGCAGAGCTTAACAACTAGAGTGTGTTGGGGGGGGGGGGGGGGCGAACAACAGCATTTTCTTTCTTATTATTTTCTTTCCTCTAACGGTCTTTCCTTTCGGCGGTGGCCTCTGAGCTATCAGGTGAATAGGAGCTCTTTCTTCTCTTTATTTCTGTGTTCAGTACAGAAAAGCATCTGTTTCTGCCAGACTGCCCTTTCAGGGTGGTGATTCTGTTTTGTAGAAATGCATGCTGTGAACATCAGTGCACCACAACAGGATTCGGTCCCAAAGTATCCCAAAATGTGCTAAGAAAGGGAAAAAAAGCTGAATTCTTTGACCTCCGTAACTTCTACAAATGGAGAACCTCACAATTTATCCTGCACCTGCTAGTTACATGAAAAGGGTAAGGAAGCAACATGAGCAAATAACCACTGGAAAATGAGTTATGCTTGAGTGAATAGAGACAGTTACTCTCTCCCTGCTAAACATGAATGTCCATCCTCACCTTCTATAGATCTGCTGAGTGGCCATCCTTGCAGCCATTTGCCCTTCCTCCAAACCTTCTTTGTCCAGTCCCAGGATAGACCTTCTTATGTTTCTGTTATGCACTTACGTTCAGAATGAAGTGGCTGCTTTAAGTGGCAGGCTGGAGAAGGCAGCAGGGTGACAAAGGGCATTCTTTCCATGCCACCTGCCTCTTATGGAATCACAGAGTTGGAAGGGACCCAATAGGTCATCTAGTCCAACCCCCTGCCTGTACCAGGAATCCTCCTAAGGCAGGAGTCTCCAAAATTTCATCTTCAGGACTCCAGGACCTTTAACAATTGTGTGGAGGAGGGAATTTCAGCAGGTGTAGCTTGTGATCTTGAAGATGAAAAGCTTCACCTGCTGAAATTTTCTCCTCTACACAATTGTTAAAGGTCCAGGAATCCTAAAGATGAAGGTTTGGAGACCTCTGTCCTAGAGTGTATTCAACAGGTGCTTCTCATCTCTTTTTAGACCTTTATCCCTATGGGAAACTATTTATGGATCTACTACCTTAAAAGCCGCACTCCATGCAGATCTTTTAAGCCAGCTCCTGCGGAGGGTGTTTTGGACCTTTGGCCCAAAAGTAAAGGGACCTCTGATCTAGTTTAGAAAACAGCAATTTCAAAGAAATAACCTTGAATTCCTCAATTCAGTCCTTGGAACTTGAAAACCTTGCTGTAGATTCTGCCACCTATTTTCAAATTTGAATTTTTAACTGTTTCTTCCTCATCTGGACACAAATCCCAATGCTGGATGTTATAATATGTCTTTGTAGAGCAAGTGTGGGTAGAGCTAGAGGACATGTGTGGAGTTGTGTGTGTGGAGTTCGTTTGTGCATGGGGGTTAATCCCAGGATCATCTTGATTCCAAAGATGTATAATATGTCTATGTAGAACATTCGTGGGCAGAGCTAGAGGGGAACCTGGCAGACAATTAGCCTTTTATTAGTATAGATTTTGTTTTGAAATTTTTTGTGAAACTACTTATTGTTGAAAAGAAGCATATAAATAAATGTTATTATAATTTTAGGTTAAATTTTGGCTGTCTAGAGTGCCAACCCAAATGTCACAAATCAGTTCCTTTCTTCTCAAGTGCAAAGTAACAGCCCCACTTCCCATAGTTGTGACTGTTCCCCTCCTCTTTTCCCCTTTCATGAAACAGAAGTGGAAAAGAGGGAGAAGTCTGATGAAGTATGGAGGGTGAAGGGGGAGGTGAGGAAGCCTGGTCCATCATCATTCTCTGCCACATAATCAGGTACCTGTCTACTAATTTTGTCACCAACCAGGGATCTAAAGCTCAGCCTGCTTTGTGTACAAAAGGTCCCATCTTCAATCCCTGGCACTTCCAGGTAGGACTGAGAAAAATACTTATCAGAGCTATACTATTAATAATAACCAGTGCTCTGTCTTAGAACTGAGCCTTCTCTGTTCCTTTGCCTTCAAGTTCAGTAGCATCTCCCTGGCTAATTTTTGGCCATGCTGTAAGTACACCTGTCCAGAAGACACCTTGCACTGCAGGGTGTCCCTCCCTAGATCAGTTTCCTAAAGAAAGAAAGTTAATGTAGAGAATTCAGGGTGCGTCCAGGTTCAGCTGGTTTGCCCAAGTCTACCTGAATGGGGTTTTCCCAAGGAAAGGCTGGATGATTCAGTTTATAAGATGCAAATGTCTTAAGAGTAGTAGAAGGAAGCCTTTTCATGGCCGCTGAGCATGACTGCCTGATCTCAATGCTTGGAAACACCTTAGGATGCCTCCTTACAAAATTCTAGGCTTACATAAAGGAGGCTTGGGGAATTCATGCAAACATTGTCTTTGTATGGCCAACATTGAATTGCAGCCTGCTGATTTCCAGATTGGAGCATATGCCTGTGCTGCTTTTGCACATCATCAGGTGTGCATGTTTTGCACTGATTGCACAAGGAGCTTCACAGCTGGTGGTGGAAGTTTTGCATAGCAGTTCCTTGCTTGGTTATCTGACTGATTCCACACCTTCTGCCTGAGACTTTGGGAGGACAGCTGCCACTCAGTGAACTGTACCAGAGCTAGATGGCTTGTTGGTTCAGCTCTGTGTTAAAGGCCTCTCCTGTCATTAAGCTTGCAGACTGATAGATTGAATTGCTTTTTTTAAAATTGAATTTGTGCTCAGTCATTGAATTGATTGAATTGACTTGTGCTCTTTTTTAATAATATTTTTTCATAGGATCATCCCTAATATACTGTATTTACTTGAATCTAATGCTCACCTTTTTCAGCCGAACACAGTCTCCAAAATCAGGGTGCACATTGGATTCGATGTTTAATTAAATTTGAGTAAATGTGGTATTTTGATTATAAGTATAGGGTGCTTATTAGATTTGATGGCGCATTAGATTCGAGTAAATACGAGTAATCCTCTACCACTGCTCCTTGTATGGTCCCTCCTTTGTATTGCTCCCAGCTTCTGGCTCAGAAATTTTCTACAGTGACCTTCTGTTAAAGATTCCTAGTTCTTTGAACATTGTATTTTTTTTCTCTGAGTTTTGAAAAGCGGCCAACGACTTGGTTTAAAGAAAGCGTGGCTGAGGTTGGAGAAAGGATTTGATTGTAAGATTGTGTATTTTGTTGGATAATGGGAGCAGGCCGAGGGAGAACCATAATACTATAATCGCCTTGCGTAATAATTGCCTTGCTTGTTTGTAATCGGCAGTCGGGTCAGTGTCACTTGAAGGAGGCAGCCAGACCGGCTCGCTTAGAAATGAAGGATACAGAGATTCTGCTCAGAAAATGGATCTAATATCAAAGGAAATGGGAAACAATACATGTTTGCCGAACGGAGGGTGGAAGAGACTATAAGTACACAGGAAAGTGCCAAGCTGCAACTTCCAGTGCCTGTGTTTTGTGTTTTAATTGACTGTCAGTGCAATCTTATGGTCCTTGGATGGTTACTCAGAAGTAAGTCCATTGTGTTCAGTAATACTCCCAGGGAAGTGTGGCTGAAGATATGAAATGTCTTAATGTGTGCCCTGAATACCATAATGCCCCGAATACCACTGTTTTAGTGAAAGCAGACCAACCCAGATTGCATCAGTTGCAGGCTAGAGGAAGCTGAATCGGTAGAAGGTAGTGGACTCAGATGAAGGGCACCCCAAATCCAGTGTTCTCTCCCCCTCCCTGAAATCTGTTGCTGCTGCAACCTGTGATCTAGCCTCATTGATGGGCTTCCCATGCAGATTTATAACAGTTCTGAATTTTGGACAATATGCACAATTCTGGTTTAGAATTGCGGTTCCTGCTAGTTGTGGTAAGGAAGACAGTTAGTTATGAACTCAGAGTTCATATCTGCATCATTCCCAATGCAACAAATCTTAGTTTGTTGGGCCATCTGAAGCAATCCAATATGGGTTCATCTAGAGCACCCCTGGTGGGTGGAGAAACCCCTCTCCAAATCCTGGCCCGGGGACCACATATGGCTGTCAGCAAGCCTCAGTGTGGCTCCTGGGAAGACACCTCAATCCTGCTCTTGGACAAGCCTCATAATCCACTCCAATACATTCTTATATGTAAATTTATTTGAATTTGAAATGTAAATTAATTTTCTGGTCCCCGACACAGTGTCAGAAAGATGATGTGGCCCTGCCAAAAGGTTTGGAGACCCCTGATCTAGAATTTAAACAAGACTTCTAACCTTTCTTTCACCAAATCTCCAAAAATAAAAAAGGGAGAAATATTGCCGAGTGCATTTTGTCCCTTTAGCTCACAGAACCAGATTTCGTATACCTCTCGCTAGACTAATTTCCCAAATTCAAGGCATGCCACTGTTGAGTGGATTATTTAACCTGTTTCTTGCTTCACCTCCCTCTTCAGTAAGCTGGTTCCCATCCTCCAATTTTCTAACTATCGGGCCTCCGTCAGTCTTGGAAAACTATGGTATCATGCTCGGCGCTGCATACGCTGCATGCAAAGCACGAAAGCCTGGGTTGGATTGTTATGGAGGAGAGGCTGTTACCCAAGCAGCAAATCCCCCCTCTCCACGCCACTGAATTAGTCCAATGGAAAGGCAGAGCCAATACGATTGGATCCAGCTGCATCGCAGAGCTGGGCTAAGGACAGGAGCTCACCCTGTCTTGTGGGGCCGACCCAGGTCTCAAACCCGGGCCTGCTGGTAAACAGGCATAGCGTCTTAACCGCTTGCACCACCCACATCCCACTTTCTAACTAAGTAGTAGAAATAACTGATGTATTTTTTTGTATTTCTCTTTGTTGCTTGTATCCTTAATTGCATGCATTGAGTCAAATTGCAAGTCAAAAAGCAGGGTTTGTGTGTGGTCTGTTCTTAGAAGAGGAAAACCATTTGCTGTATCTAAGGAGCTGGGATAGAGATAAAGGGGAAATTTTGCATGCAATAACTAGATAAACTAATCATTGTTAAAAGTACATCCTCAGCAGCATGATTAAATTAATGGTGCTGGAAATGCCCTCTATGCGTATTCAAGGAATGTTCTTACTATTTGTGTGTGTTTTTTAAAATTGGATTATAAAAGATTTACATTGTTCTTTTCTCCATGATTCCCGGCAACTAACAATAGGACATTAAAAGGCAGTAAAAAAGTCCAATAAAGATAACAGCCTTGATTCTTACTTTGCATTGAGTTCTGGGAGGCAGAGATCATGATGAGGGAGGGAGGGGGAACTTGGCTCATTTGAAAAATTTGAACAAAATGCTGGTTTGTAATCCATTTGCATTTTTTCCTATAACATGCTCCCAAATGCACTGTTAAAAAATAGGGCTTTTTAAAAAACTAGCATGTGTTTAGCCTACACTTACTATGTGCGCATTCCAGAGTAACTACGGGGAGTCCTTGCTCCGGTGTAAGAACAACTTACTCTGGATTCCAATATGAATTTTCCATAGGTTTTCACTAGGTAGTGCAGTAACTACAGGTGCACGTAAAGTCTCTTACGTGCTCCCGTAGTTACTCTGGATTTGGGTGTAACTTGACTGAGCACATCCTTTCCCCATATATATACACAGCATGCTGTGTTTGCTTCTAAAAAAAGAAGTAAAACTCTAGAAGTAAGGAACCCCTCTGTTCTTGTGGCAAGAAGGTGCAGTGATTCACTGCGGAGGAAAATACACTCTGCATTTGCAGAAGTGATGCTTTATTTCCAGTCTCCATCTACTAAGGGCCTTTGGCATTGCTAAAAACCTCTGGGCTAAGCCCTGATCCTTGGTGCAGTCCTCAAAAGTTATGACGTCCTTCATGATTAGGATCAATTGTACAGGGCAGTCTTGTGGTGCAAAGCGATCTGTGACATCCTCTACCCTTCAAAGAACGAGAGCATGTCTAGTTTTGTGCAAAATCTTTTATTGACTATAACTATATGGTAATTTCCAGTGTTTGGGAAATTTTTGGAAATTATGGAAATATGGAAATTTTTGAATTGGAAAGCTTTTAGTTTCCTAGATCAGTTTAAATAGGATATAACATGCTTATTAGACTTAGGGCGCAATCCAGAGTAACTTGCTCTGGTGTAAGAACAGTTTGCTCTGGATTGCAATATGAATTTCCCATAGTTTTTCACTAGGTAGTGCAGTAATTACGGGTGCACATGATGTCTCTTTACATGCTCCCGTAGTTACTCTGGATTGTAGGGTTGGGCTGCAATCCTAAGAACAATTTCCTGGGAGTAAGCCCCCACCAAACTCAACAGAACTTCTAAGTAGACACAAATAGGTGTGTTTAGCTTTCTACCACTAGCATAGCTATGCCAAATGTGGCATGTGCTGCCTCTTGCAGTTGGGGGACAGACATGGAAGCCTTCTCAAGGTAAGGCAATATTTCGGAGTTTCATTCCCCCTTCTTTGGAGTTTCATTACCCTTACTTTGGTGCTGGAAAGCTGGTTAGGATTGTGCCATTGTTTTTGTAAGTTAGTTGTCCTGTTTGAAAACTCCCTTGGATTGGCTTCCTGGCCAATGACAAGGTTGAGTCATTCTCCCCAAAACAATCTTTTAGTCCATTGCGACATTTCATATTATACACAGGCATCCCCCCACTTTCTGACAATTCATTTTCTAATGGTTCTACTCTTTCAACACCTTTCCATTATAACCAGGACTCATTCATTCAATGCATGCTCCACTCTTTCAACCTCCCTGCTGCCCTAAATGCTAAAATTGGATTCCTTAATGTTTATTTTTTATGCGACATAGTGATCACACTGTTTTGGATATTTCCTTATAACTTTATTCAGTAAATAACTATCATTCAAATACATAAAATATTCATTGAACAAAGATATTCATTTCACTGTATTTTGGCCTTGAGTATATTTAGTCTTTTGTAAGTGATATTCATGTCTTTTTTGTGGGCATTTTGTATTTGCAAACTGAAAAGGACTCACTTTTCAACAGTTTCCACTTTTGGACAGTCCTCCGGTCCTTAACTCTTCCAATAAGCTGGGGATGCCTGTAGTAGGCTTCCTTATTCAAGACACTTTGGCAATGAAACTAGATGCATTACTTAAGTTGGACTGAAACTGAAGTCTCTGGGAGAGGTTAGTTT
Source organism: Cryptoblepharus egeriae (assembly GCA_030015325.1). Taxonomy (NCBI): domain Eukaryota; kingdom Metazoa; phylum Chordata; class Lepidosauria; order Squamata; family Scincidae; genus Cryptoblepharus; species Cryptoblepharus egeriae. The sequence continues at coordinate 9,422,155 of JAREYC010000003.1, read as the reverse complement.
GCTTTTCCTTGTGATCCTTTTATGTAATGAAAAGGGGATAAAATAACCACGGTGAATACTCCGTTTGAAGTTGTCGCTTGAAACACTTGTGCAAAGGAGTTGTGTTTTGTGTGTTACTGCGACGCCGCTTCTGCTGGTGGAATGAAAAGAGTAAAGAGAGAATCCATGTAGCATTTTGCTATCACTAAAGGTAGAAAAGGTTAACCTGCCTCTTGACGTTACTTTCAGGTCCTGTATCTCCAAACAGGGGAGACGTTGCTTCATTGAAGCTGGAGATCAAAGCTATGGCTGTCAGTTTGTAGCTCTTGGGAGGGGAAGCATTTGCTGTTGCTACAGCTCTTTAAAACAATGCTAGGAGCTGCATGGCAAGGGTGGGTCCACTTCGGTCTTGTAATGTTTTCTGAGAATCCTTGTGGGCCCCCAGTGTGTGTTAAACTGACAAAGCAGGTGTGCCTGCTCCAGGCTTTGAACACAGATTAGATAGGCCTTAACTTTCAAATGATTTTAAAAGTATGCGTTCTTGCTTAAGGACATGAAAGGAAGAGCCTTGCTGGGTTAGAACAAGGTCCACCGAATCTAGCATTCTTTGCACATACCTTACCAACCAACCTGCACTTGCTGATCCACTGGAAGCTGATATAAGAAGAGCCTTGCTGGATCCGTCCATGGGCCCGCCTGACCCAGCTTCTTGTATCCCACAGTGGCCCATGAGATAAATCCAAAAAATGTGCCTTTTGGCACACCAGCTCAAAAGATACCTGTATGCTTTTCTATTTCTCTTGTATCTGGCATCCATAAGTAGACTACCTTTGAAACGTGGACGTGTCATATAGTCACCATGGCTTGTAACCTGCGATGGACTCCCCCCCCCCCCCAAATCTGCCCCATGTCCTTTAAAAGGCATCTAGCCCAGATGCCATCGCAATGTCCTGTGGCAAATCTTTCCACAGATTGATTACCCTCTGGGAAAGGAAATATTTTCTTTTGTCTATTTTGTACGGAACTTGTGCTACCCTAATTGGGGATTCGGATTGCAGTCTGAACCTTATAAACCAATTTTGGGATTTCCCACAACCACTTCTGCTATGGCAATTGTGATGGAGAAAGTTTGCCAAGCATTTGGAATGGTACTAGTATGATGGCTAGTATAATATTTTGTTTATGGCCGTATTGGCAAGAGTCCAAGTTTCTTCTGTAGTTTATGGGGGGGGGGGGGCTGAAATGTGTTGCATCTTGTACCCACTGATCCAAGACCAAGTACAGGGTGAGCTCCTGTCCTTAGCCCAGCTCTGCAACGCCAGCTGGATCCAATCATATTGGCTCTGCCTTTCCATTGGACTAATTCAGTGGCGTGGAGAGGGGGGATTTGCTGCTTGGGTAACAGCATATCCTCCATAACAATCTAACCCAGGCTTTCATGCTTCGCATGCAGCGTATGCAGCGCCAAGCACGATACCATAGTCTTTCAAGACTGATGGAGGCCTGCTTTTTGGGCTGTGGGTGGCGCAAGCGGTTAAGGCGCTGTGCCTGTTAATCAGCAGGCCAGGGTTTGAGACTCGGGTTGGCCCCACAAGACAGGGTGAGCTCCTGTCCTTAGCCCAGCTCTGCAACGCCAGCTGGATCCAATCGTATTGGCTCTGCCTTTCCATTGGACTAATTCAGTGGCATGGAGAGGGGGGATTTGCTGCTTGGGTAACAGCCTATCCTCCATAACAATCCAACCCAGGCTTTCATGCTTTGCATGCAGCGTATACAGTGCTGTGCAGTCTTTCAAGACTGACGGAGGTCTGCTTTGTTTGTAAGACAGAAGGGGAGGCAGATTTTGGTTTATCTCTTCTTATCCCTTTTGGGTTACCCCGGAGGAAAAAGTTACCTAGCAATTTTATTATCAGCAGCTTCTGTTTTGTTTTCTGGTCCCAACTGTATGTGGCTGCCAAGATTCACCTTTGTTGCATCTTTCAGGGAGCTGGAATTTCCTTGTCTGTATGGTTTGGAAAGTGAATTATAAGGCAGCCAGTGAAACTCTTGTTCATGCATGTTTTATGTGGCGTTCCTCATGCAAATGGGAATTTTTTATATGGCGACGAAGTTAACTATATGCATACGAAGATCTCCTCCCATGGAAAGTCAAGAAGGGAATGAACTCTTTTTCCACTTCCTTGTCTGCCGTCTTCTGCATCTCATCCTCCTTGCAAACATGTTGAATTGTTCTGCTTCGGTTCCATCTCAGATGTGGCAATCAGGTTGCCAAAGTGGGTGAGAGCGGGAATATTGCTTTCTCAAATAAAAGTTCATCAAATGTCCATTGGTGGGGTGGGCTCCTTTCGTAAAGGAAGGAGCATCTTCTGCTTTCAGTTCCACATTCAAAATATGAGAAGCCTGCCGAATTTCATTAGCTGGTGTAGTAATTCTTTGCTGTAGTTCATGGATCCAAATTTGGGGCTGTGATTTGCTTTGAATTTGAACAAACCCGGAGAACGATGCTCAGCTTGACTTGTACACTACAAATGACAGAAGTGAGAGGGAATTTAGGAGATCAGTATGTGGATCAGCCTCTGTACTGATCCACTCCCAATGTCTCTGTAACATCTCTTTACTTTTCTTTGGTCTTCATATTTCCCCATCATAGTACCCCTTGATTGCTCTTCATATTTCCCCATCATAGTACCCCTTGACTGCTAAATCCCCTTTCCTTTCCAGCACATTGACCAAAGTTGGTGCTGCTGAATAGTCTGAGTAATTGAACGTCCTTGTTCTGCCCTTTCAGCTGTGCTGCTTCAATGCTCAACCTCTATGGTGATGCTGGGAAAGCCCAGTCATCACAGGGGGGCAGATATGGCTTTTGCAAGCCATATGTGGCCCGCAGTCTCATACAGATGTCTCCCACATATTGGATGGGTTAGGGACCAGAGCACTATCTGAAAACTGTTGAAAAGTGGATCCCAGTCTTTTTCAGCTTGCAAATGTAAAATGGCCTCCAAAAAAGATACTTGCAAAAGCCTAAATAACACACATTTATTAATGTGTAGCCAAAATACATAACAGATTACAGCATAATGAACAAAGGCATGTGTGCGCAATGAATTATGTATATGAATGATGGCTATTTACTGAAGAAAGTCATAAGGAAATGCCAAAAACAGTGTGATCACTAAGGCTGCAATCCTAAAGACACTTTCCTAAAGACACCTCCCTTTCATTGAACACAGCGGGGCTTACTTTTGAGTAGACATGGTTAGGATTGTGTCCTATCTTCACATGCAAATCAACATCAGGGAAGACAATTTTAGCCTTTTGACCAGCAGAGAGAGGTTGAAAGAATGGAGCATGAGTTGAATGAATGAGTCCTGGTTATAATGGAGAGGAATTGCAAGAGTGGAACTGTCAGAAAACAAACTGTCAGAAAGTGAGGATGCCTGTATTTGACACCCCAGGTCTAGTCTCTATACTTGAAAGTGTACCTAGGAAATTAGTTACATGCAAATTTGTGTCAATTGTGTTTTAAACACAATTGTGTTTTAGTTGGGGGACAGCCTTACTTGGAAGGTATCAAGATTAAGCATTGACAGCAAGCATTTCAGATTCTCTTCTTTGGAGAGAAGAAGGAACTGCAAGGGCCATAGCATCCTCTTGCATGAAGATGCGCAAAGTAAATAGACTGGAACGAAACAGTTGGACGGGTTTTTGAATTGGAGTTTGGTGAATAGGTACAGTCCTAGTGAGCCTGTTCCCCCTTTCCTTTCTAGGAAGGAAAGAATGAGTATAGAAGAAAGGATCCCCCTCTGATGCTTGAAATCCTAAGTACAGTATATTTTTAAAAAAGTAAAGGAGAAATCGCTGTCCAGACAGGACGTGATTAAGACATGTATCAAGATTTCAAATGGACTTTGGGTCAAGGCAAGGATGAAGGGTGGCTGCTGGCCGAGATGGATTTAGGAGTTTGGGATGGAGCCATGGGAAAAAAGAGGAACCGTCTTTTGGGAAGAGTCTGTTCCTCTGCAATAGGAAGTTATTCATTTGTTGTCTATTATCTCCTGTGATTTCGATAGTTCCACAGGATTGAACTGTGTCGGGCTTCATATTAGGTTTTCTTGGCACAGACGTAAATAAAGAGCTAAACTATTTGCGACAAGGACAGGCTGCATATCTTCTGTCAGGACTTTAAAGCTGCCTTCTAATAGCTGTGGTTTCCTCTCTGTTCCTATTAAGGGGGTTCACGTGAGACTTGGAAAAGAACACAATTCTGAATCACAAAATCCTATAAGGTTCTGGCAGCGCAATCCTAAGACTGTCTGCTCCGTGATGTCAGTGGGACTCATTCCCAGTGGGACATCCTGGTATTAGACGGCCACCTGAAGGTAGAAGATCCTCAGGTATGCTTTTTGGCTGCAATCCTGTACTTCAGTTAGGCCGGCCTAAGCCCCGGCATAAGTCCTGTGCTGACCTAGGGGTGTCACAAACGTGCCATAAGACTCTTCTGCACCACTCCTGGGGCAGGGTTCAGCCAGGGCTCAGACATGCGCCTGCCTCCCTACATCACCACAGGAACGGGAAGACCAATGAGTTGTGCCAGGCTAGGTTAGGATTACACCCTTAGTATCTTCTTTGTTTAGAAGCTGTTTGCTTTCATTTGTTGCCTCAGGTGCATCATTTCCATTGTTGACTCCCTGTCATGCCCTCCTCTGTTATCTTGTTTTCTCATCCAGAAAAGCTGCTAAGTCAATCTTTGGCATGAATACTTTCTTAACGTACACTCCTTCCCCTCACCCTCATCTGTGAGGTTGATGTCAAAGAAGTTTTATTGTTTGAAAAAAATGCTCCAAATTATCTGACAAATATGAATGTACAAAGTCGCCTTACACTCTCAGGATCCATTCCAATACCCCCTGCAGACAATTAAATTAGATACACAGACAATTAAATCCAAGGGGACTCCAGCATGATGCCCCAATAATTGGTGACTCCGAGGCAAGGTACCCATATAGAATGGAGGACAAAGCAGCAGGCCTCTGTCAGTCTTGAAAGACTATGGTATTGTGCTCTGCGCTGCATACGCTGCATGCGAAGCACAAAAGCCTGGGTGAGATAGTTATGGAGGATAGGCTGTTACCCAAGCAACAAATCCCCCCTCTCCACACCACTGAAATAGTCCAATGGAAAGGCAGAGCCAATACGATTGGATCCAGCTGACGTCACAGAGCTGGGCTAAGGACAGGAGCTTACCCTGTCTTGTGGGGCTGACCTGGGTCTCGAACCCTGGTCTGCTGGTTAACAGGCACAGCGTCTTAACTGCTTGCACCACCCACAAAGTGCTGTTAACTATTACATAAAAGAGGGAATTTAGGCATGTTTAATTCAACTTAGAAGGTTTTGAAAAGCTGCACATGCCAAAATTCCCTCTTCTATACAATGCTTAAAGGTAGAGGAACTCTATCCTCCATTTAATATGATCACCCTGCTCCAAAGGGACTTCAGCATGGTGCCACTTGGAGTCTGCACCCAGAAGTCACACAAGTGCTTAAGGCGGCTTATAGAGCGTTAGCGTCTCCCTTCTATCATTACAACAACCCTGTGAGGTAGGTAAGAATGAGAGTGTGTGATTGGGTCAACATCACCCAAGAAGCTTCATGGCCAAGGAAGGTTTGAAGCTGGATCTTCCAGGTCTCAGTCCATCTTCCACACCACTACACCAGAACCCCAGGGTGCCTCTGGACACAACTGGTAGCTGTAGGTTTGAACTTCGGTTCACACTTCTGGCCATGTATGAGAAGCCTTCTGAGGCCCTTCAGCCACAGGTTTACCATCCGTGGATAGGGAGGGGTGTACCAGGAATCACCCCATCACTTGCTAATTGTACTTTCTGCTGGAGAGGCTTCTGTAATCTCCTCCATATAGAGTCTGATTCTATAACTAACCAGTTTTCCAGTTCTAGGGTAAGGACAGTGCAAGTCAGAAGAAAGGGAACAAGCATTGCCTTCTCTTGAGGAAGACTCTGCGACTGCCCCCCAATTGCAGGATGCAGTACATGGCCCACTGGGACAGCTATGCCACTGCTGGGAGTTTGGTTAGGATTGCAAACTGAACTGCAGGGGAGCGATGGTGGGAGAAGAATGCATTTTCTCCTGTGTGTGGGCATTCCTGATTAAGATAGATGTGCCCAAGATCTATTTTATAATTGTAAAAACCTTTTAAAATAGACCCTTTGGGGGATTTTTCTCCTTTCCAAAATATGATGAAATATCTTGAGTAATTTCCTGCAGTACAGCAGTCTTGACTTATTACAAAAGACTGATTGCAGGGTTTGCATTGCCTTATTAATTCATCTTTCTGCTGGAAAGACAAATGGACAGATGACCATACTTTACAGAAGAGGAAGAAAAGATTGACCACTCTGTTCAGCAAATAGCAGCATTTCCTTTATTCAGATTTTCCCTGCAGCATTGAACCAGAAGCCCAGGGAACATCTCCTTTGCATTAATACTGTGCATAAGAACATTTAGAGCACTTTATTTCAATTTATAGGCATCCCCCATTATCTGATGGTTTGGGGGCTGGAGCTGGGATGAAAAGCAGAAACCATTGAAAGGTGGAACCCTGCATTTTCTTAGCTTACAAATGTTGCTTCTAATGCTTTTTTAGTTAAGAAACTGCAAATTACATTTTTTATCTTGCAAATTTCTGCTGCCACACAAAGATTTTTGCAACTAGTTTCTCTTTAGGAATATCTTTAGGAATAGAAAGAGATCCAGAGATAGTCTTCTTTCTCTCTTTCTCTCTCGCTCTCGCTCTCGCTCTCGCTCTCGCTCTCTCTCTCTCTCTCTCTCTCTCTCTCTCTCTCTCTCTCTCACACACACACACACACACACACACACACACATACACACAAAGAGTGAGAGAGATTGAATCACCATGCGACATTCAAATCAACATGGGAAAGGCAATCTTAAGACCACTCTTAGCAGAGAGCGGTTGAAAGAGGTTGAAAGAATGGATCATGTGTTGAATGAATGAGTTCTGGGTATAAGTGAAAAGTGATGGAAAGCGTAGAACTGTCAGAAAACGAACTGTCAAAAACGGGGATGCCTATACTTGTATTTGGGTCCTGACCTTTCTTTGGCCCATTATTAAATATGATAGGGGGTGCATGTTCTGGTCTCTCCCCACTTGTTTCTTCAATCACGAACAAGTCGGAGTGGTTTATTGAAAAGAATGTGCATGTTGTGTGTATATGAGTAGATTGAAATGAGCTGCCTTCCATTCCTGATTATGGAATCTAGTCCAGGTGCAAAATTGCTCTGGATGCTTTCACTCACATAGGGCTGGTTGTGCAGGGAAAGTAGATCCAGTAATGTGCAGTAGACCAGTGTCACCTTCAAGGCCAAACCCTGGTTTGGGTGCAATCAGATAATGAAACTTTCTGGGTGCAATCAGATAATGAAACTGCAGAAGGAAGTTGTAATTGTGCGCCTTCACCCCATGAGCTCATGTTTTAAATGAGATTTGCACCCCAGGGGTCTACTTTTAAATTGCAGATGGGCCAGATCATTATTGGAGCAAAGGCATTTCGGGGAAAGAGTACAGTGGGAGCACTTATCTTCAGAGTCAGAATCCACAACTTTGAGTAGCCGCTGGTGTGGAACCCATGGCTGGAGGTGTCTGGAGCACTTCCTGGATATGAAGGGCTGGTGGAAAATGGAAGAAACATATGGCCATATTTATTTATTGGACACACGCACCATCTCCATGTCAATTATTGTGGCGTAGCTGCCTACTGGCTGCTTTTTTTTAATTTCAATGTCTACCGCAGTGGTTTTCAACCAGTGTGCCGTGGCACACTGGTGTGCCCTGGATAGTCCTCAAGTGTGCCGCAGGAATTTGGGGATTGACATTCATTAATGTCATTGGGGGCAGGTTTGAACAGTCTGGTGTGCCTTGTCAACGGTCAAAACAACTGATGGTGTACCGTGACAATTTCAGTGCCTTGTTTAGTGTGCCATGAGATGAAAAGGGTTTGAAAATCGCAGGTCTACAGGGTGTCCTGGAACAGATCTCCTGCAGATACCGTAGTCCAGCTATATGTTTAAAAAGAAGACTTGATTCTTCTTTTTACATATGGAAGAGCATTGAATCCTTTAACTTGGTCTCCTTGATGTGATCTGTCTCACACTTGGAGAACAGGCTGGGTGTCTTTGCATGGTCCTGAATCCACTGTGATCTTTTCCAGCAACTCCAGATCATGCATTTCTTAGCAAGCTCAGGAATTAATTGATCAAACTGCAGATAGTGGGAACTCATTGCATCACAGTTTGGGTTCAAAAGTTCTTGCTCCTTGTTGTTAATAAAGCTAAGCTTTTAAAGGCGAGCTGTTCACACCTACTGGAAGGTGTGATACCTGCCACCAATAGAATAGGGTGTAGTAGCACGCTTTAAGCACACTTTCTGTGATGTCCTTTGATGCGGGTTGTGTGCAAAGCCACAGAAGGAAGGAAGGAAGGAACATTCTCTACAGTTTTATACCAAACAGCAAAATGATTCTGCATCACACAGTGCAGGCTAATTTTACTTACCCAATTTCTGGGTAAAGCCTTTCTTTTTTCTGTATGTGAAAAAAACCATCATGTTTAACTTTTGCCATTTCCAACTCCAGCCAAGTCCGCCTTGGTGGTGACGCAATCATGGCTTGTTGTTGTCCTTGTGACAACAAATTCCAGAAGAGTAGGAGAAAGGGCCATTGTTCGGTGATAAAGCACCGTGTTTTACATATGTAAGGGTCAGACATGATGAAATGAAGAATCTTTGGTAATGGGTGAAGATCTTGGAAAGCTGGTGCCACTCTGAGTAGATAACGCTGAGCTAGATAGATCAGGGGCCTGAATTCAGATTAAATTCTGCCTTTCAGTGGTGCAAGGTGGAGCTACAACTTACACACTTTGAAACTGAAATAATTAGTGACATGACTTTTTCATCTATTCCTCCGTTATACCCTTCTAACAATGTGATTCATGACATTATTGTTTTGGTTTTTCTGTTTATTTTTTATTATTTTTTTCCCTGTATTGACAAACTTTTTGGGTCAAAAAGACCCGATGGTACCTGCCATGTAATATATTCTGATTTTCATTCCCCTGACTGACTGGTGGTTTTCTCATGCTCATATATGGCAATATAAGATGCTTGTCATCCCCTTGCTGATGGGTGGTCTGTCATGTCTTAGTCATATATGACAATAAAAGCTACCTGAAGATCCTTCTCAGGCCTTGTAAGATGAATTTGCTGCTTGGGAAAGCATTTGTGTAAAACCCATGAGTCCAATCCAGTGCGTGTTCACTCAGATGTAAAGTCCCAATCAATGGGGTTTACTTCCAGGAAAGTGTGGATAGGATTAAAAGAGTTTCCCAATCTCTCTACTTTGAGGGAATTACCAAGCAGTTCTTGGTAACATCACCCACTGGAGTAAGACGTAGTATAGCAAACTAAACTATGGCTCTACTGTGTACATTTGGGAATTTAACAGTGCAATCCTAACCATGTCTATCCATTGTGTTCAGTGGGTCTTACTCCCAGGAAAGTGCCTTTAGGATTGAAGCCTAAGTCATGGATAATACTTGTGATTGGTACTGTGTCTGCATTGGGCAATTTTTTAAAATTAAGGTTGTAGTCCCAAACAAACTTCCCTCAGAGTCAATCGCATAAAACAGTATGGGACTTGCTTCTGGGTAGACATGCTTAGAACTGCACCCTAAGTTGATCTTAGTTTATCATATAAGACAGTTGTTTATAAGAAATATAAGTTTATAATGGATCAGGGCCTTTTTGGTAACTGCATCCCAGCTGTGTAATTCCCTTCCCTTGGATCTGAGACCTGCTTTCTCCTTGGACAGCTGTCAGCGGGGCCTTAAGATTGATTAATGTTGGGCTCATAAAAATATGTAAGTTTAGTACAAATTGGGGTAGTTAAATGTTTTAGTATCTTTATTGTTGATTATATACTTTATTGCTGTTAGCCGCCTTGGGTTCCTTAAGGGGAGAAAGGCAGGATATAAGTAAGTTTTTACAGGAATTGGGAAGGATCCATGGTTGGTGTGGTTTGTCTCCTTCAGTTCCTGTCTTTATCCAGAGCTGGGTTGTGCCATATTGGCTGGACCATATTGTTGTGCCATATTGGCTGGACCCCCCTTATTCCTCTGCTCCTCAATTTCTAGATCTATCACAAGTGGGAGTCATGATAAACACAGAGAGTGTCAGTTCGGGTGACTAATTTTGTGACACATGGTAAGAGTATGTTTCACAGATGAAGAACATGTACTTGGTGCTATAGGATAAGGCAACTGTTCCCCGCAAGCCTTAGGGGCCATTCCTTTCTCCCTTTGCAGAATGTGGCAAGACTTGCTTACTGTTGTTTAGATCCCTTTGCTTATCCAGCTGTATTTCTGGAATGAAGAACCCTGTTCACTCCTTGTTTGTAATTTGTGTTTTCTAGCTGGAGCGCTCTGAGCAAGCTAGTTAGGAATGTTTGGAGACGGAAAGGGGGACTGCACAACCCTGAAGCAGGTTTCCTAATGCTGCAACTGAAATGTCATAGTTGATGTTATCCGTGTGATGCGTCTGCGAATAAGGCAAATGCCATTTTAGGCTGCATTAAGAGAACTGTAGCTTCCAAGTCGTGAGAAGTTCTAGTTCCTCTTTATCCTGCATTGATTATACTGCACCTTGATACTGTGTTTAGTTCACTTGAAGAAAGATGCAGCCAAACTGGAGCAAGTCCAGAGGAGAGCGACAAGAATGATAAGTGGGATGGAAGGGAAGCCCTATGAGGAAAGGTTGGGGGAACTTGGGATGTTTAGCCTGGAGAAGAGGAGGCTGAGAGGAGACATGATTGCCCTCTTCACATACCTGAAGGGCTGTCATAGGGAGGAAGGGGCTCATTTGTTCATAGTTGGCTCTGAAACTAGAACCAATTGAACTAGAACCAATGGGTACAAACTACAAGAAAGGAGATTGGATATCAGGAAAAACGTCCTGACGGTGAGGGAGGTTCGGCAGTGGACCAGATTGCCAAGGGAGGTGATGGACTCTCCCTCACTGGGGATCTTCAAGCAGAGGCTCAACGGAGACGCTCAGAGGCTTGTCGGAGTTGCTCTAGGAGGATTTCCTGCTACAGGCAGGGGGCTGGACTAGATGACCTACTGGGTCCCTTCTAGTTGCACATAGAATCTAGGATTCTATGATCATGCCAAGTTGGGATATATTTTTATATATCGCAGCTTGGGATATAGTTGCATGTTGGGAAATATTTACATGCTTCTCTAATCTGAATGCCATAGTTACTATAACAGTATGATAAAATTTGTGGGATTGTAGAGGAAAGGGAATAGATTGCAGTTATCCATGATACAGTTTTGAAGAGTAGGATCAGGCAAAAATGAAGAGGGGTGGAAGCGATGTAGTAATACTGCAAGGGCATAGACGGAAGCAGTAACAAAAAAAGAGGTTGTCCACATAGTAGTTGCACATAGTATAAAATTGCACATAGTAGTGACACTGTGAATAGGGGTGATAAATTTTCGTGACTGAGCACACAGGAACTGGACTCACATGATCCCAGCCATACATTCTTCTCATACTCATTGGCAGAGTTTCTATTGGCATTAATTGCTCCCTCTGACTTAAGGTCATCTGGCCTCCTCCCTGTTCGTGGGACATTAAATCACATGAAGTGATTTAATTTCAACATTGCCTTTAAAGGCCGTACTTTTGATCTGGAGAAGTCCAGTTTGGAGGAGTGAACAGGGAAAAACCATGCTACTTCTCCCCATATCATAATAAAAGCAGTCATGTAGCATGTTCTAGTTGCTTCATATATCGTACTTAATTTCAGAATTTCTCACAACAACCCTGTAAGGCTGGCCATATAATTGATGAGGATTTTCCAGTGGTTCCAGGACTGGCTCAGCCTTGGGCTTGTTGAAATGCTCCTTGTCCTTAGCTTTGCCAGGACCCAGGTGATCCAGGTCTTCCAAATTCCTTTTGCCCCATGTGCAGAGCACAGGAGTACCACTTGCACACTATTTCTCATTCAAGGCCAAAGGATCAAAGGATCCTTGGTGGTCAAAGGGTTTGCTCTCTCGGGAGACTGAGTCACACAGGCTGGCGTCAGGCTTAAGCGGGTGGCAGCTTCTAATCCTGCCCCCCTTCCGTATTTCATCACCTCTATCCAAAGGTGTCATCCGGTGCTTGGCATTATCTGCCGAGTTCATTCTGTTCTCGGTGTCTGAATCACTGTGGCATGTGTAGATATGCATTAAAAGGCGGTACAGTTATTTTATAGAAAGCAAAGGTTTGTGTTTATTAAATGAAGTGGAGTCTCCTGTTATCGCCCTGATAGGCATGGCGCCTTCCTTTCGCCCTTCAGAAACCCCTTGATCAAAGGTGCCGGCGGAAGGTTACCTGAGGTTTGCATGACTCAATCCTGATAAACTCTGGCCAGATCCCAGGAAGATACATAGTGTCAATGTGTGTTTTGTGTACAATAGATGTAGGTGAATGCCCGGGACTGTTCTTGGGCTTTCTCTGATGCCAGTGATCATGTCAGCTTGTGACAATCCAATATTGATCAGTAGAGGTGAGCCTTCAGCAGCGTTCAGCATTCAGGACTTCCTTTGTAAATAATATGGGCTAGGAGACCCTGGGGAAAATCTATTTAAATTGCACTCATAGCTCTTGCCAAGGAATTTATGTCAGCAATTTCAAAACAGTGTTTTGCAAGGAACACCAAGAAAACAGATTAGTTAAACAGGAACTTTTTTGATATTTTGGGAAATCAGTCCCTGTTGTAATAGGGTAGGGCCCCCACCTTATATCTATTGTTACTTATATCCAATTGGTTACTTATATGCAATTGCACTGTTTCATGATGTATTATTCTAATCCTATTTATTGCAACTGTTACAGTGGCGCCTCACACAACAAATTTAATTTGTTTCGGAGGCATTTTGGTATTTTGGAATTGTTTTGTTGTCGGATACTTGTGAACCCAAATCAGAAAAAAAAATATATCTTGATTTTCAGAATCTATGAAAACACTGGAAGTTCTGGATTTGTCTAATTTTCCAACCTGCTAGCAGTGGTGCAACTGCAGTGTAGCCCCAAGGAAAAGGAAGAAGTGTTCCTAAACCTTGAGGAGGTCTTTAACTGCCTCCCTACTAAAGGATGCAGTGAGCGCCCCACTGGCATGGTTGCATTGGCACTGGAAAATTGCATTGGGCCCTCATAAGGGCATTGTGTGATTCCATAGTAATAGGAAATAGGGTCTTGAAATTAACTAATCATATAGGAAGATCTGTGGATTCTGCCTCATGACACTTTCACATTTCTATGTATTCGTAAAGGCAAATTTCATGACCCAAATTTGTGAAAAAATTTTATTAAATGTTTTTGTGTGCACATGTGCAAAGGGTATCTTAAAAAAGGTACACCAATTTAATGAGCTTTGATTCATGCATACTTTGTGGTGAAAGCCTGTGATACTCAGAACTGCTGATGAAAGCAATTAAAGAGAACATCCCAATATATACATTGGTAAATGCCTTTAGATAGCTGCGTCAATGATGTCAGCAGTGTAGAGATGCCAGTGGGAAACATTTCCAGCCCTTTGTCTGATTCATTAACTAATTAACTGGGTCAAGCAATTATTTCTGTGTATGTCATATGCGGTATATGTGCGAATTATAGTGTGATAAATTTGACACCATCAAGTATGTGTACATTTTCTTGAGATGCCCTGTGTGTGTATACATATTTATATACTTTAAAATGATTTATTCTGGCAGCCAAGGAGTCCATGTTCTTACATGTTTTATTCTACTGCTTATCCAGATCATGATGTAAGTGTCTCATCAATGTGAAGATAGACTGCACATGTTGGGAAAAGAATCCAGTGTTATGGAATAGGAGTTGGACTGGCCCAAAACCGAAGCACACTTGTGTGGAAGAGGAAAACGTAAGCCATAGCACTTTTTGTGGGGTTGAATTCACCCAAATTTAGATCTTATAGGTAGAGAATGTATCATGTAAATGCACCATTAGGGAGATTTCACATCAGTTACAGTATACCTTCTCTTTTTTCTCAAATGGCTTCAAGGTGAAAGATTTCAAGAGATGTAAATTTTCAGCAAGGTAGCTGAAAAATACTGCCGCGTTTTATTGCTTCAAACTTCCACCCTGAAAGCCCAATCTCATCCAGTTTTGCAGCACTTAATGCAAGCCATGCCAATGGGGTATGTATAATGGTACCATATTTGGCAACCCCTGAACTGGGTAAGCCAAGGGGAGGAACATCTGGGATAAGCTCCCCCATCCCACCCCATCCGACATGGACTTCTAGGCATTTGGAGGCCAGCGCGCACAGGAAACAGTTGCTCCCTCCGTGTCTGCCTGACACTGCGGGAAGGCACCTCTCTCTACGCACTCCAGCCATCGCATGCAGAGGTCAGATCCCTATCCTCAGCATCCAATCAATGCTGAGGGGAGCGACTGCCTCCTGTGTGTGCGCCACCATGGCGCATGCACAGAGGTCCCCCAGCTCAGGCTGACTGGCCTGGTGCTGAGCTTGGGAATGGCACAAGGGTGCCAGTGCACTGTTCTAGGCCATGCTGAACATGCCCTCAACATGCCTCTCCTGAACTGCCTAGTCTGGCACAGGTAGGCCACCCAAGGTCCATCTGTCTTAGGCCAACCTAATTGGGCTTATGCCAGACCAAGCCTTTATGGTGTAACTGGGCTGGCCCATGTTGGAATTGGGCCACCCCAGTGATAGATAGGCTTGCCCAAGTGGACTTTAGGATTGCAGCCTAAGTTTGTAATTCTAGGTTGAGAACCAGGATTGCATTGTGGTTAGAGAGGCGGACTGTGACCTGGAACATCTGGATTCAAATCCCACCTTGGCCATGATGCTTCTTGGGTGACCATGGGCCAGCCATTCACTCTCAGCCTCACCTACCTAACAGGGCTGTTGTGAGGACAGCATGTGGGGAGCAATTAGAGCTTTGTAAACCACCTCGAGCATTTGCTTTGGCATGGAAAATGTTGGGTTTAAATCCCTTATATCAATCAATCAATCAAATCAATCAATCAAACAGTATTTATATACTGCTTTTCAACAAAAAGTTTGTATAAATAAATAAAATAAATTAATACTATATTTGTCAATCTTAGTGGACCATGGATAGAAGCTTTCTTTGTGGGCATTTCCTATGTGGGCATGTATTTTGTTGGGCCGTGCCAATCTCATTATGAATGAGATGTGCATGTTTTCTTACTATTGACAGACCCAGTGTCTGTCTACTATGCTGGAAAAGTTGCTGACCATTGCTTCTCATTGTCTTGTCTTGACCAGTGTTTCTCGCTGTTTTTATGATCTGATCATCTAACTTCACTTGCTTTGCCACCTTCTGGACCCAGCCTGGCATCTGCCACCATCTAAATGTGACCCTCTAATGAGAAGTCACCTGTGTGCTTATATTTTACAATGCTTTGGCCTTTAAACAAGAGTTTTAAGATTTGGCCCAGAGATCAAGCAGAATTAACTTCTTTCATGTCTTGCTTTGGGGGTGACCTGCCCCAGCTACAATACTTGCTTTTCTAAGAAGTTCGGAACAATCACATTCCCCCCTTATATTATGAATTTCCACAATCACAACCCTCATCTGGAAATTTTTTTTTTTAAATGAGGGGAAGCTGTGTCTCACTTTCAAAGGAAGCAAAACAAAACAAAAAACCCATATATTATTTTTCAAAGGAAGCAAAACAAAACAAAAAACCCCATATATTAATTTCCTACCCACCTCAAGGAGTGTGCCACACTTCATCAAGTTTTTGTCAGCAGAATTATGAGTTTTCCATATACAAATAAAGATGAAGGGGCGAACTAGCTGCACATGAACTTGGGTGCTGGATATATATATATATATATATATATATATATATATATATATATATATATATATATATATATATATATATATATATATATATATGAGGAGGGTCTTCCTTACATGATGTAGACACCCACTAAGCAACAATTTTTGGAAATTCAAACCAGAAGGGGGTGAAAAGGGGCACAAAGCATTTTCATCCCTATACTTTATATTGAAGAATCACTGACTGTTCAGTGCTCAGCTTTCTGGACCTACATGTGTGAAATTTGGGGAGGATATTCCTTCCATGACATGAGCACCCACTAAGAACCTTTTTTTAAAATTTTACCCCTATGGGAGTGAAAAGGGGTGCAATGTGTTTTCGTCCCTATACTTAACATTTAAGACTGACTGATCAATGTTCAACCGCAACCCCTGAACTTAGAAGCCTGCAATTTGGTGCATGCTGGTACCTGCTGGTGTCCAGTGCCTGGCAGGGATGCCAGGTGGCTCAGTAGGAATGCTTGCTGGTGCCTGCTGCTGCCTGGTGGTGCCTGGTGCTCAGTAGGGATGCACGGTGCCCAGTGTCTGGTTCCCTGTGCCAGAGGGTGCCCAATAAGGATGTTCAGAGTGCCCGGTGGTGCCCAGTGCCCAGCAGTGCTCACTATGGATTACCAGTGCCTTGTATGGATGCCTGGAACCCACTGCTCTCCACTGCTACCTACAGTCCATTGGTGCCAATGTTGCCTGCTGTCCAGTATAGCCCAGTTGTACCCAATGTCCAGTAGGGATGCCCCACTTCCCATAGGTGCCTGCTTCTGCCTAACAGTGCCTGATGCCTGTTAATGATACCCACTGCTGCCTGCCACTGCCTCTGGTACCCTCTGGTGCTTGGTGCACCTATTAGCAGTGCCTGCTATCTTGTGCCCACCACCTGGTGCCAGTGCTTGGTGCCCAGTGGTGTCCAGCAGTGCCTGCCCATGCCCAATTGTACCCAAGGTCACAAATATTCTTGAAATTTACTCTTGCAATGATGAGTAAATTTTGCTAGTGTTGAATATAAATGATTTATTACAGAGAAATGTGCTCCTGTGAGTTGGCACCTTTAAGGCCCTCTCTGCAGCTTTTTCAGCCCCCTGTTTTGGAAGGAAGATCCGGGTTTCTGTTACCAACTGCCTGAAACCACCACAGGGCAGTGTTGGGGCTGCTTTTGTGAGCTGCCACCTTTAACAGGAACCAGTCCCCAAGTCTGTCTGCAGCTAGACTCCTTCATTTAATAAACACCATCATTTAATATCACTTTTATTGTTATCTAAATACAGTTTTCCTGCTCTGGAAGCCTGTTCTGATTGAGAAATTGAATTATAAAAGCATTAAAGAAATGCTTTATCATCGATACACTATATATGTAGGTTAATGTGAAACAGTCATGACCTGCTCAAGTGTGGTGAGCACCATAATCCAGTAAGATCCGAATCTTGTTTTCTGCACCTTTTGGCAACACAATAGTTGTGTTTCTTGTAACTGTTGTACCATATAGCAGAGGTCTGTACATCCTAAACTGTTCACGCACACACAGCACACACTCCAAATTTTTGTGCTTCAAGGGAACCCAAACAGCCCTTTATTCCTATGATTTTTTTTTAAAAAGGTGTCTCCTTTCCTTTAATGATCTTTGCACATCAAGGCATGCTTGCTCACTCAGCCTTGGACACCTGCCATCTCTGCCCTTGCTGCTTGGTGGAACGATGGGAAGGAAAGCCAAAGCCTTTCAGGCACTGGAAAAATCGAGCAGGACAATTAGGGGGTGGAACTGTGTTCTCCTCTTCCTTGGAAAGCAACCAGGCAACGTTCCACATTTGGGTCCCACCCACATTCCCAGGCTTTATCTGCCTTTAGGGTAAGAGGATGGGTGACTTCAAAAAATAGTTCTTATTCCCAGACATATCCTTCCAAGGAAAAGAGGAGGAGCTCAATGCTGTCCTTTCTTCCTTCTCATCCGCACAGCTTGGTCAGGAATGCCTCGTAGGTGTGATGACTTGATAACTTTCTCCCTTGTAGGATAGAGACAGGTTTCTGGGTCTGCTTGATGATTCCTGAACTGATGCTGCATTTTGAGGCTGTGTCTACATAAACATGAGTGTGGGAAGCTTTTCCTTTTTCCACAGGTATAGTTCAGACATGTCCTGATCTGTCCCTAAGGCCAGATGGAAGTACTCAGCAACTACTCACAGTCAGACCTCGGAGGAAGCCTTCATAGGGTAACACTGATGAGCTGAGAGGCAGCTGGGAATCTACAAAAAACATGCTCACTGAGATTCTTTGGCAGAAGGAACAGTGATAAAGGGTGAAATCCAGAGTAACTTTGGGGAGTCTTTCCTCCGGAGTAAGAACAAGTTACTCTGGATTGCAATATGAATTTCCCATAGGTTTTCACTAGGTGGTACAGTAACTATGGGTGCATGTAATGTCTCTTACATGCTCCCGTAGTTAGTCTGGATTGTGCCCTTAGTCTGAAACTGAAATGCATAGTATAGATATGCGATCACAGTGTGTAGGAACACAATCTAATACTATTCCCCTTAACTATGATATCCCCCGAAGGTCTTTGCAAATCAGGAACATGTTCACATCCTCTGTGTACTTAAAAAGATACGAGTACAGTGGGAAAGGTTGTAAAGGGAAAGAGCTATACCCAGTGGTAGAGCACCTGCTTTGTACTTAGAAGGTCCCAGGTTCAAACCCTGGGATCTCCAGTGTAGACGTTTCTGCCTATAATCTTGTAGATCTGCTGTCGATGGTGGACCTGATGCTGATGTGATGTGGTACTGGGCAACATCCCATTGTTTGATCCTATCATCCTAATATGCTCTTAAATATCTTTGAACAGTGATGTTACTCTTATCTAAATATCATCTTCCTCCTTTTTTAATTCCCTCCAGGGAGTTGAAGCCAGTTCAGATTTTATGAAATTAGTTTACTGCTTTGAGAACAAGACCTGATCTGTATTTTGGTGATGTGTTGGGGTGTGCCTTTATAATATCCTTAAAGTTTTATGCAATCAAAGGGACACAGAAAAATGAAAATATTAGAAAGGTAGCATCAGGATGCATGGAGACTGGGGTTCAGTTTAGGGATACTAATTGTTTCCAGTTCCCCAAGTGCACACTAGTCTTTTAAAATGCCTCTTCAGATCACTTCAGATGAAAGCATTAACTACAGGGCACAAGTGACAATTAGACCTAATTATGTGTACGGCAGAATGTGCATGTTTGTGCATACTGGTACTGATTTGCAAGGCAAAGCTTAGGTAAGTGTCTTTCTGTCATACCAGGATGTCAGAATCTGGATGAGAGGAGGATCAAAACTGCAGGCTAAGATGGGTTGGGAAGGTTACTAGAAGGCAACAGACTCTGGGATTTCCTACTGCTTACCAGCCGCCAAGTACCTGACAAGATCAGTCTGACCTCAATATGGCAAAAATGGTGTGTTACATAAGGTGCATTCTTATTTCTCTACCTACAGGTCCAGCCTTGTTATACTCCGATTTTTTTATACATGAATTTGACTTAACACAAATGGTCACTGTATAAATCACAGTTTTAAAAATCTGATTTTCTACTGTTGTAGAGAGCAGTCATGCAAGCAATCACTCCATTTTTCAGTCCCAGAATCAAACCCCTGCAGATATTTAGGCTGCAATCCCATTTTCCATTGTTTTCTTTATACACTGATTTCTTTTTATCCACGGGAAGTTCTGGAATTGACACCTGTACATTATATGGATAGTACATTATGTGGATGTTGGGAAACAGCAATTTAACAAATACAATTTAACAAATACAAACAGCAATTTAAGCATCTCTTGCAAAGTGTCTTTTTTTATACCTTTTCTCTGTTTTCTTACCCCCTCTTTTTCATTTGCTAGTTTGCTTTTGTATTGTTAGTTTTGTATTTGCTAAGTTGGCAGGATCTGGGCAAGTAATGGGGGCTTAGTGTCATGCAGTACTCTGGTACCGAACCACCATTCTTTATACCGTCAGGTCAACAAGCACAGCGTCTTATCCCCACAATGAATGTGTGTGTATGAGAGAGAAAATTCTCAGTTCAAATATTGTCCCTGTTATCTTCAAAGGTGAGAGATTAATAGGGATTCTTTAGCTGTTAGGTGGATTATAACCCAATATGCCCTTTCCCAACCCACTTGTCTTTTTATGAGGATTCAGAGTAAAATGGAATGAGATTGAATAAGTCCTAACAAGTCCAAGTTATGGGTTGTTCTAAGAACAAAGGCTAGGATGCTGGTTTAATTAAAAGTTAAATTTAGTGTAGTTCAGGGGAGGTTACCAGGTTTTAGAGTCAGAAAAGAATAAATGGTAAAAAGAGAAACCTAAGCTGGGTATACCTCAATTACGGCTGTGGGTGTTAAGACGCTGTGCTTTTCTACCTGAAGGTGTAAAGAATGGTGGTTCGGTACCAGAGTACTGCATGACATTGAGCCCCCATTACTTGTCCAGATCCTGCTAACTTAGCAAATTGAAAGCATGTACATGCAAGTAGATCAGTGGAAGATAACAGTATTCTGCACACCTTTGGCATTTAGTCATGAAAGCCATGTGACCATGTAGATGTCTTTGGACAACACTGACTCTTCAGTGCTGAAATGAGGATGAGCACCATCGTCGGAGTCAGTCAACCTGAAAGGGGGTGGAGGAGAGAGAGATTTGCTCTAGATGTAATTTGCTTGTACATAAGTTTCTCTCTTATTATATCCTCCTATAACAATTAAGAAAGTTTGTTGCATTTGGATTCATACATGTCTTTCTCATTCCCCCTCCATAAAAAACTCTCCCAGTTTTTGGCTTATACTTATCACATGCAGATACTTCAGTAAGAACCGGATGGAGTGTGGATATCTATAATTTCTGCAATTTATAGTGGTTGGTTAAAGGATCTGCCACAGTGATGGAAATGGCTCCCGGTCACTCTTGCCTGCTGAATCACTACCGTATGACTCACATAGAACTTGCTGGGCAGGGAGAGCTACCAGTGATGGTTCTTTCAGTCTGGCTCTGCCTGGGAGATTCCCAGCATTTGGTTTGAGCACTCATGGAGACAGAGGGCCCAGCCTTACTCAACTTTCCAGTGCTGATGCACTCTAAGTGCACTTCCTCACCAGTGTTACTGCAACTGGACATACTGGTTGATATGATTTACTGGACATACATGATTGATTGATTTATATCCCGGCTTTCATCCATTAAGGAAGGAAACCCAAGGTGGCCAACGATGTTTAAAACAATAATAAAATACAATTAAAAACTAGATAGAAGCAATGAAACCAAACAGTAAAATACAATTAAAACTATATAAAGACAGTAAAAAATCCAGGTTGAAAAACAGGCAGACAGAAATAAAATGAACTTATTTAAGAAAAGATCATAAGCTTGTCGAAATAAAGGCCTCACCAGAAAGAGAATAGAGAGGATGTTTTCCTTAACTCAAGTGGGGAGGGAGTTCTACAAGGTGGGTGACACCACTGAGAAGCTCCTGTTTCTGGCCTCAATCCAGCTTACTTTTTTCAGTGACGGCACAACCATCAAGGCCCCTGGCACAACATAGTTGGACTTAATTTGGGGTTACATGCCCTCTCTTATCTGAGCAGCCGAGTCATGGCAATTGCCCATCCATCCTAATTAACATGGCCAGCACCAGATTTTTGTATGAACCTGTGCAAGGACCATCAGCTGCCATCTCTTCCGATATACCTGAGACAGCATTTTGCAATTCTGCTCCCCTTCCCTGATGTACCACTTAGTGTTTCACCCCCTTCTGGGTACAGCCCTGCATCCAACACTGCCTGTCATAAAAAGCAGGCCTCCACCAGTCTTGGAAGACTATGGTATCGTGCTCTGCACTGCATACGCTGCATGCGAAGCACGAAAGCCTGGGCTGGATTGTTATGGAGGATAGGCTGTTACCCAAGCAGCAAATCCCCCCTCTCCACGCCACTGGATTAGTCCAATGGAAGGGCAGAGCCAATACAATTGAATCCAGCTGGCATCGCAGAGCTGGGCTAAGGACAGGAGCTCACCCTGTCTTGTGGGGCTGACCCGGATCTCGAACCCTGGCCTGCTGGTTAACAGGCACAGTGTCTTAGCCACTTGCGCCACCCACAGCCTGTCATATATACCATACATTACGGTATATGTACCATCAGTTAAGAATTGATGGCTTAGGGCATCTAGATTCCAGGTACCCTTTGGGTCATCCTCAAAACACCATCCTACCCTCTTCATCCCTTCCTTCCTCCCTCTTCATCTGTGCCTTGAATATATTACATTTCTTGCATTTTAAGTACTTAATATGATACTCCCAACCATATTATGGATCCTACCTGAGCACTCAACCTTAGATACTTGAAATCAAACAGCATTGTCAGCCTTTACCAGTTCCCCGGCACCTTTACCTGGAATGACTTGATAGCAGTTAATTGCTCAGACAGCATTATAAGAAGGGCGTTAGTTTCCCTAGTAAAATGTAATGTCACTTCAGGCTTCTCTCTACACACCCATTAAGGCATCATTTGCAAACACAGTCTAGCCATTCACTGCCATTATTGCCAGTTTTAACTTTGAATAGGGCGGACGAATTAGCCATGTAAGATTGCTCTCATCCTCTTTCTGGAAAGGGTGGGGAATCCTGCTGATATGATAACTGGACGTGTGCCTGCAGATGTACTCTAAGCACTGCTGTGCCACTCCTGGGGTGGTTACGATCCTGCACAGGCATGCACTGGCCTTCCCACACCACCATAAGAACTGGAAGCACACGAGTTGAGCCAGCCTAAATTGGTTAGGATTGAGCTCTTATTGGGAATCTTTGGGCCTGTCACTGTTCAGAATGAAGCACCTTATATATGGTTATAAGAACAAATTGCCATATGCTCATCTGGGTATCCTAGAAGAAAATGTAGTAAATAATGGTAAATAAAAGTGTTAAATTTTGCCTCTACTGTGAGTTTCAATTAGAGATGAAGGCTACAATCCTAACCACATTTTCCTGGGAGTGAGCCCCATTGACTATAATGTAACTTATTTCGGCGTAGACATTAATAGGTTTGGGCTTGAAGTGAATCAAACTTCAAATCTTGAGGAGAAAATATGTGTTAATATGGCAATTCAGACTACAGTAGAACAACTGTGATGATTTGATTTCTGCAATTTCTGTTATCCGAGGTTTATTGTGGACCAAAAATATTAAATTGAAAATTCCAGAAATGAACAATACTGTTCATATGTTGCACATTGCACACCACATTAACATGGAGAAACCTCACTGCTCTTACGAATTCTTCTCTTTTTGCCCTCTGTGCAAAGGTTGGCCTTGTTCACTTGCATCCATTTAGCTACTGGTGTTACTGCTGTCCACATTTTGCCACATTATCACAGTATTGTTGTGAAAAAAAGTATGTAATAGGTATGTATGTAAATTAGTCCCTCCAAACCTTGGATTGTGGGCCTGATCCAGAGTTTGGGTGATCTGTTCTTACTGTTCTGGCACACTATGGGATTTCATGTCATCAGACTGGAGTGACAAGATGCTTTGGGCAGCCTGGAAATCAGAGCACAGTGCCCATTGTGGCATTGTACCATAGACACAACTGGCCAGTGTGATGTGTTGTCATTTATGTTGGGGACATGAAGTCCCTTGATGCACTGGAATGATAAGCCCCGGATGTGCCTGGGAAGGCATTTCCAGGACACATCAGTCTCTGATTTGGAGACTACTGATGTACATAAAATATGTCTTATAAGACTTCTGTGGTTTAGTGGTGTGGGGATCCACAGAGTGGATCATCCACAGATACGGGGTGATGACTTCTATAATTGTATTTATTGAGCATATTTCATGCTGTGCCTTCTATTTTCAATGTAAATTTCAAATTCCTCTTTAAATTACAAATTCCTCTGTAAAATTGCTTAAGGTCCAGCCATAAGCACCACACATCCCAGATGCTTGTGTTCCCTCTGCGGGAATGTGAAGCTTGATTAGCCAAGTTGCAGTTCCCAGTCATCCCCGCATCCACTTTCATGTAAACTTGAGCTGCTGCCCTTGGGTGATTGGCATCCCTTGAGACGAGCACAATCAAAGGCTACAAGCTTGGAAGGTTGCGCTGACTGATGATGGTGCACATCGCTCCAAGCGTGATGCGTCACTTGCCACCCCAGCCCCACTGCAGTAGCTGCAGCAGCACCAGTGGAATCACATGCTCATAAATCACCCTGCTGGGAAAGAGCTTTGGTGGGGTGCGTGGGGGAAACGGGGAGCGGTTTTTGGCTTGGAAACTGAGGTATTGACGGAATTGAGACGTACCCTAACCACTCCCCCAGGCATACTGGGATGTGAAGCCTCAAACTGGTTTCTCTTCTTTGATCCTGCCCCACAGAGCAGTAGAGGAGTGCTGCATTTGTCTCCCCGCCAGATCTCTTTTGATTACTACTTGTCATGTGGTTAAATGCGCATGCATTCGCAGGCATTTTATATGTTCTGTCGTCATCCTCCTTGGATTTTCCTGGAGGCCGATGCCCCGCAGAATTGGAACGCTAATTAAAACAAGTTGCAGTAACCTTTTGTGGTCTGCAAGAAATGCCCTGATGCTGGAAGTGCTGCGCTCTGGACTCGCAAGCCTCAACACCAGGAAAAACAGGTCTCCTTGGCTCTTGATTTTATGCAGATTATGTCTTGGATTTAAAAAAGAATTGTTATCACAGACAGTTTGTTACCATGGATGGCGGCTTGTGGTGGGGTGTGTCTTGTTCTGTCTGGCAGTCCTGATCAGAGATCTTCTTAGTAATATAGGCAAAAATATAGGTTTGGCTGCATAAGCACTCATGTCAAATCCACTCAAATTTGCTACCCCTTCCCAGGTGTTTGATTGTTATCTGCCAGCCCTGGAGTCCTTGGTTCTCAAATCCAGTTAGGTGTGGTCTGATTGGGGACATATCCCAGGGTGGTGTATGCCCCCCAACTGTGGGGCTGAAATCCCAACCCCTAGTTAGGCTGCCATAAGGCACTTCTGCACCACTCTTTGGGGTGGGGGGTTAGGCCAGTACACAGATATGTGCTGGCCTCCTATACCACTGTAGGAAGAGGGAGACAGATGAGTTGCACTGGCCTAAACTGGTTAGGCTTTCACCCTGGGAAGGGTACGTTGCTCTGGGTTCCAAATCTAAGTAGAAGCCACTTCTTATGTCTTTGGCCATGACGGTCAGTAGATCTGGGCTCCTGATCCAGGAGGATCCCAACCCAGCAAAACTTGTAAATGGAAACCCAAGTTTCACCCAGTAGCCTAGATGTACCCACCTGGTTGACCTTGGCTCTGGAGTTATGATAGTGCTCACCCCCTTGGCATCTATCAGTCTTGAAAGACTATGGTATCATGCTTGACGCTGACACTGCATGTGAAGCACGAAGGCCTGGGTAGATTGCTATGGAGGATAGGCTGTTACCCAAGCAGCAAATTCCCCCTCTCCATGCCACTGAAATAGTCCAATGGAAAGGCAGAGCCGATATGATTGGATCCAGCTGTGTCACAGAGCTGGGCTAAGGACAGGAGCTCACCCTGTCTTGTGGGGACCCAGGTCTCGAACCTTGGCCTACTGGTTAACAGGCACAGTGTCTTAACCACTTGCGCCACCCTCTGCTCACCCCCATCCCCAAAACAAACACTGGATTCATCCCAGAGCTGGTTGGGATTATATAAGTTTGCAGGGGATACACAAGTTATACTCAAAATCGTTTTTCTTGTCAAGATGCTAATGCGCTTGGCTTGTCAACGTTTCATACCTGGCAAGGTGCCATGCCTAAGTTTAAAAGTAGGAGCATGGATTTTCCCACTGTACTTCTTTCAGATCATTTGGAGATAAATGTTCAGCTGATGCTGTAGTGGACAAACAAGAGCCCTGTTCGTCCTGCATTGCTGTGTTGTCCTGGTTCAACTCAACTTTGCCTAGTGATATCCTGCACTGCCAAAATGAGGAGAGACATGAAACTTAACTTCTATGATATAGATCATCATCAGTGTTGTCTAGGGTGGTTGACAAAGATCTACAGGGTTCAGAGATACAGCTTGTTCCAGAACATGGTCAGTCACAAATGCAATGATTTTCAACGGCTCACTGGTGTGCCGTGGATAGTCTTCCGGTGTGCCACAGGAATTTGGGGATTGACATTCATTAATAGGAGAATTGGAGGATTTGAACAGGATTTGAACAGTGTGATGTGCCTTGTCAATGGTAAAAAAGATTGATGGTGTGCCTTGACAATTTCAGTGCCTCGTTAAGTGTGCCATGAGATGGAAAAGGTTGAAAATCACTGCTCTGATGTACAGGATAGGAAGCTCATACATATTAAGCAGGGTCAAATTGTTGGAAGGGATTTTTTGTGGTAGGCAGGAATGGGTATGGAAAATGAAACATTCCATGCTGTTATGAAACATACCATGCTATTGAAGGCAATTGAAGGCCCTTTATATGTCCTTCATATGAAGGCCCTTTATATGTCCAGCTGTCCTTTGTCAACAACAAATTGTCGTTTCTTTGTGTTGAATATATGCTATATGGTAATTTACAGACCTACTGTGGGTGGCGCAAGTGGCTAAGACACTGTGCCTGTTAACAAGCAGGCCAGGGTTCGAGACCCAGGTCGGCCCCACAAGACAGAGTGAGCTCCTGTCCTTAGCCCAGCTCTGCGACGCCAGCTGGATCCAATCGTATGGGCTCTGCCTTTCCATTGGACTAATTCAGTGGCGTGGAGAGGGGGGATTTGCTGCTTGGGTAACAGCCTATCCTCCATAACAATCCAACCCAGGCTTTCGTGCTTCGCATGCAGCGTATGCAGCGCCAAGCACGATACCATAGTCTTTCAAGACTGATGGAGGCCTGCTTTTTTTTAGTAGGTATCTAAAGCCACTGTTGCTGTATATAGGTTTTATTTTGTTTTATCTTATATTTTGGACATGTTCATCCAGTGTTTTTTCCTTTAGATTTTTTGGGGGGCCCCAAGAAAGTGGGGCCCTAAGCTATAGCTTGTTTATCTTATATGTAAATCCAGCACTGCTGATGAGATCAAGCTCCCCTCTTCACACACTTTTATCAGATCTTGAATTTGAGGAGTGGCAATTTCCAAGTTCCTGCCAGGAACATCTCTCTGCTTGCTGAGTTCAAATTATATTTTCTCGCAGTAATATCCGTGCCGACATGAACATCGGGCTCTATTCCCTGGAGGCTGTCCAAAAATCCTAAATCAGGGCAATTTCTGAAGCACTATGTCAAACTAGTGTGTGAAAAAGGTTGAAATAGTGGAATGTGTGTATTTTCTAATACCTAAGCAAAAATCATTTGTGAGTTTGAGTTTTCCATTGAAATTCATCACTACTGTGATTTTGGCACACAAAAGAGCTGTGCACATCCTATTCTTGTTATAGGGCCAGGTTGTTGGAAGCTCCTAAATTCAGATTCCAGGGATGTTGTCTCTTGGTAAGTGGAATCTGGTAAATCTAGATTCCAAGGATGTTGCTACTTGGTAAGCCCATTGTCAGTTTTGTTCTGCCAGGTGGAAAATTTTATCACAGTCCTGTTCTTGGGTTAGAGAACCAGATCAAGAGGGGTGCAAAGAGTGCCGTCAACATGGATTAGGCATGTGCATTGTACCAATTGCTATCTGTACTGTACACTTCAAACCACTTGTGTCTCTCAGAATTAGGGTTGCCCTAATTCTTCTCCACAAAATTGGGACCCCTATCAAACTTGCTAGTATGTGATGCAATCCCCGAAAACTGGAAGTGTCCCGGTTTTCAGAAATACATGTATATGACAACCCTGCTCAGAATCTGCTTCTGATCTGTTCCGGTTTGTGTTTCTGCCCCTGAAAATCACTCTTTCCAATTGCCTTTCCTACTGAGACAGTCCTCCCAAAATTGACATCTCTTCCCATCTATGCATGGCCCCTCACATCAGATCTTTCAACCTGGCTGGAGTTATCATGTTGTTCTGTGCTCTCTTTTGAGAGCTGCTGACCTCCTCAGCAAGCGAAGGAAATGTGCCCTGTGTGCTTGGTCCATCTCTGCTACACACTTCTGTCCGTGGGAGGTAGTGCCCATGTGCTCCACATAATGCTTGATGCGTTTCAGTTCTCAGAAAAACGGCTTCGGAGTACTTGGTGTGTTCACCGGCTTATTTGCACAGTGGTATCTGCGAGGAAAGTACTGGAGCAGGAAAGACAAATACATTATTCATTTAGACCTTCAATCCCAAGTCATTACCTTGATATTTTCCTATTTATACCGCTTTGCGATTATGTGCGTAGTTCTATTTTCAGAACTCCGGCTACCCCAGCTTTTAATCTTGATGTCGCAATGTCTGAAGGCAGGTGGCTTCTGACCTAAACAGCTTTGCGTCCGATCTGTGATTCATCAGGAAGAAAACATTTTGATAAGTGCATCAAAGGTTGTACCTGTGAAGCAGGAATAATTGCGGCTTTGAAAGGGCTTTCTACTTGTTTGTTTTTTTCGGGACTTGGCTTTCCACGTACCTTAAAACCCAGGGCAACAAACAGCAAAAGTCGAAAAACAAACAGTACAAAAACGGGAGCAAAATAGCAGCGGAAAATTGTCATGATTAAAAACAGTATTGGGGGAGGGAAGACAGCATTGCATAGTGATGTTGCAAGGAGCCAGTCCTCTAAAGAAGGTGAGATGGCAGCCCATGTAGATTCAACGAATCTGCCATTGCCTCCCCCCATTGGACAAATACTGACGCCTACCTTTGGGCCCCTCTTTCCTTCTTTCCTGCCAATATTATGGTGTGGCAGGAGCTGCCCTCTTCATTCGGTGACGTTGTCCCCATTGTTAATCCAGAGTAGGATTAAAATAATTAAAGCCACCAATCTTGCTGGTAGGGCTGCGGTGGCTCAGTGGTTAAAGGAGCTGTGCTCGTCGAAGGTCTGCATAAATCTGCAATTGGAGACCAAGTACTGCATTAAAGAATTTGTTCCCATTACTTGCCCTGTAATTGCCAACCTAGCAATTGGAAAGCACGCTAATGCAAGTAGATAAAGAGGTTCCATTTTGGTGGGAAAGTAGTAGCATTCCATGCACCTTTTGTATTGATTGATTCATTGATTGATTTTTTGATTTGATTTAATTTGATTTGTATCCTGCCTTTCTTCCTTAACAAAAGGAAACCCAAGGCGGCTTAGGGCAAAATCCAGAGTAACTACGGGGAGTCTTTGCTCTAGTGTAAGAACAACTTACTTTGGATTCCAATATGAATTTCCCATAAGTTTTCAGTAGGTGGTGCAGTAACTGCAAGTGCACATAAAGTCTCTGACGTGCTCCCGTAGTTACTCTGGATTTGGCTAGTGTTCAAAAGGAAACACAAAGTGTTCAGTCATGCTGGCCACGTTGATCATAGAATCATAGAGTTGGAAGAGACCCAGTGGATCATCTAGTCCAACTTCCTGCCTGTAGCAGGAAATCCTCAGGTCTCGAACCCTGGCCTGCTGGTTAACAGGCATGGGGCACAATCCAGAGTAACTATGGGGAGTCCTTGCTCCGATGTAAAAACAATTTACTCTGGATTGCAATAGGAATTTCCCGGAGGTTTGCACGAGTTGGTGCTGTAACTACATTGACGTAAATGTCTCTTATGTTCTCCCGTAATTACTCTGGATTGTAGGGCTAGTGTCTTAACCACTTGCGCCACCTCATCTCATGAACAACACTTGTCTTTGGACAGCACTTGCTCTCCGGTCTTTTAATAGGGATCAGCACTGCCCTTAGAGTCAGCCGTGATTAGTAGGGCAACTTGTGGGGACACCTTTACCTTTACCCTAGTCAAGACAGAAAAGTAAGTTGCTGCTTCTTGCCCCACTGCTCAGTAAGCCCATCAAGATCTTCCCATGTAAGGAGGACACTAGAATGACCCTTCAAGCTTCTTCCCATGTAGGAAGTGAATGAGCCGGCTTTTAGAGGAGGGAGTCTTGAGGTGTTTTGCCATTAAACAGTGAACTGCTGGCAATGAGCAGAGATGTGGAAGAATGTCCAGCAAAAGACCCTGCAGTTTCTGGAGCAAAAGGAGGCCATAAGGGTCCCCTAGGCCATTCCCCTTCTCTTCCATTTGCTGCAAGGTTGAGTTGCCTGTTTTCCAACCCCTAAGTAGAGGAGGCAGCAGGACCCCAAGGTTGTTGTGTCGTTCTATCCTGTCCCGGGAGGAATAAAACATTAATCCTCCGAGTGCCAACCAATTGATGCTATCTTACTTAGAATTGATGCCTTTTGTTCACAAAAGTTCTGGGAGTTTATGCAGAGCATCTTTTACATAAGGGAAAAGTACAGTATTATGTTAAAAGTCTTTCTCCCAAAGTGAAGCCTCTAATGTGACGTCAAAATGAAGAAAACAATACAATGGAGATATCGGAGAAAAGTGCCCTAAACATGTACAGAGTGCCTACTGTTCATATGTGTGCTGTCTGTTCCACTTACTTTATTATCTGGTTTATAAGAGAATTTCTTGTTTATTTTGTATTTCTTTATTTCTTGTTTTTCTTTGTCAAGCTTTGTGACCTATTTTTGGGGGGTACGGCAACTAAGATAAGAGTGTTGACTGCCTTGTGATTCTGTCTGCAGAACACACTGTTGTGTCTATTTTTGATAGCAATTCCTTTTATTGGTGTCAATGTTGTTGTTTTCCTCCAAAACGGCAGTGACTAGCTTTGGTTGGAATGAATAAAGAATTCAAGGAAGGCAGAATAAATGTATTCCGTCAGAATATTGACTGTGGAGGATGAAGGGTGCAATCCAGAGTAACTATGGGGAGTCCTTGCTCTCGTATAAGAACAATTTGCTCTGGATTGCAATATGAATTTCCCATAGGTTTTCATTAAATGATGCAGTAACTGTGGGTACACGTAATGTCTCTTATGTGATCCGGTAGTTACTCTGGATTGTAGGGGAAGTGTTTAAAGCCTACATTTGAGAACCATTTCAGGCACTACCTCCTGCCACATAAGCTTGTCCACCAAATAGATATTGGCCCATATCCTAAAGTCAAGTTAAGTGCTTTGCTTCGGAGCAGTTAAGATGACTTTCCATAAGATAACACTAGAGGATGACATAATTCGTGTACCCGTAACTGCTCTGGATTTTGCCCATTGTCTGCCAAAGCTGTAGTTGGTGGTAGAGGAGGCCAGTGGGTGAACCCCTTGTGTCTTCACATAGCATGTTATTAATATCTTGAATATTGGATTCCATACATGATGACAGCCACTGGACTAGACGGCTTTCAATGGGAGATTAAACAAATTGGATAAGTGGATAAGCCTCTCATGACTTCAGTTGGTAATAAAGTTATGATGACTGTTGGTCATATGAGAACATCATGTTCCCCAAATGTATACATCTTGCTTGTTACTTATTGGGGCACGGTGGGAGGAAAGAGTATGGCCTTCAAGCATGGCTTGTTGGACCTCTTGGAGGAAACTGGTTGGCCAACATGGGAAGCAGAATAAGAACATAGGAAGAGCCCCACTGGATTCGGCTAAGACCTATCTAAACAGCTTCCTGAATGAAAAAGTGACCCACCAAATGTCTCAGAGACCACACAAGACACCTGCATGCTTGTGCACTGGAATTCTGAGGTCCCCTACTTCTAAAATCAGGAGGTCAGGCCAGACATTGTCACCACATCCTATGGCAAGGAGTTCCACAGATTAATTACATCACACAGGACATTGGAGCAGATGAACCTTTCACTTCATCCTGCATATTTTTTTCTTGTGTGTGTATATGCTTACCATGTATACCTTGCCTTCCCCTACATCTTCCCCTTTAGGTTCTCAGGAAAGAGAAACTGCATTTTAGAATACAGGTCCAACCTTGTTTTTTTTTAAACATGGATTTGACTCTCCACGACTGGCCTCTGAAATCACAGTTTAAAAACTGCTTTTATACTTTGTAGAGAGGAAATCATGTAATTTTTGAGTACCAGATTTTTCAGCAAACATTTCATTTTTCAATATCAGAGTCAAACTTCTGCAGGTATTGAGGCACTACCTTACTCCATTAGGCACAATAGAGGAGCAAGAAATCTAGAAGTGGGTCTTTAAACCTATTTTTCCATTGTTTTCTTTATACACAAATTAATAATCCACAGGAGATTCCAGAACAGAACACTAGTGTGAACCGAAGAATGAATATACAGTGGTGCCTCACATCAAGAGCTTATAATTTGTTCTGGAGGCCTGCTCTTTAAGTGAAATGCTCTTTAAGTGAAGTGGATTTTCCCATAGGAAATAATGGAAATTCAGACAATTGGTTCCACACCCCCAAAATATTCATATAAAAATATTATCTGGATGTAAAAATGATGACAAACACTGGAATTGAATTCAAAACATGGATTCAATGTGCATGATCCTATGAAGTCTGCTAAGGCTGCAATCCTAAAGACACTTTCCTGGGAGTAAGCCCAATTTAACATAATAACATGGGTAGACATGGTTAAGAGGCTGCAATCGAAGACACTTTCCTGGGAGTAATTATTTAACACAATGGGGCTTACTTCTGAGTAGACATAGTTAGGAGACTGCAATCAAAGACACTTTCCTGGGAGGCTTGCCTGGGCTGCTGCTGGAGGTTCAAGGTGGTTGGTGGGGGCAGTTAGCAGCAGCTGCCTCTGCCACCTCCAGGCAACTGCCCCCAAATTGGGGGCAGTTAGAGGCAGCAGCGCTGGCCGGCAGCCCTTTTAAAGAACCTCCATGTGGAGCATCAGGGCTTCATAGCACACATGTCCATAGCGCACTTGCTTGTTAAGTGAAGCAAAACTTGTTATGTGAAGCAAGATTTCTTGGAAATTTTTGCTTGTTATGTGAAACGCTTGTTAAGTGAGGTGCTTGTTAAGCACGGTACCACTGTATATAGAATAGAAGTAGAATATATATAGATATAGAATAATAGAAATAGAATTTATATAGAAATAGAATAGAAATAGAATATATATATAGACTATAGATTTTCAACAAATTCAGCAATAGGGGCTATTTCACTACAGCTAATAGATTACTAAATGTTTTATAGAAATGAGAATGGATACAGAATCCTATTTTAGTGGTGGAAAGAATTTATTATTTTCTTTTTTTATATGGAAAGGAATGGTTGTGTGCGTCTGTCAGTGTGTGTGTGATTGTATATGTGTGTGATTATGTAGCATGTTTACCTTAAGGATGTCAGGAATAAAGGAAAACAGAACTGAATCATCATTAAAAACAACCCTCTACTTTTGTCAAATTTTGTACAAATGACAAAAAAGTATTAGAAATAGTGAATCTCTATCTATCTAGCTATCTATCTTTCTTTATTCATCTATTTATCTATTTATCTATCTATCTATTTATTTATTTATTATTTAAAGGATTTCTACCCCACCTCTCTCCGCGATGCGGACCCAAGGCGGCTACAACATCATAAAAAATAACATAATTAAAAACACATACAAAAATTATAATATTCTTGATGTATTAAATATTATGTTTACGCATTTTATTTCCTCCCCAAGTTGTTTATCTTTAAAGTTTTTTTTAACTTTTATGTTGTTTATCTATTATGTTTGTCTAGACAATGAATAAGCCTTGGTGAGCATTAAAAATGAATGAATGAGTTCTAAACTGGTTTGAAATTGAAAGCCTTTATTTAAACCGTTTTGCTGCTCATGCAGGAGTATTTTACGTGCCTAAAAGCAGGGCGAGGAACCCACCCGTGTGGCTTGCCAAGGTCACGTTTTCTGCTCTCTGCATAGCAGGACAGGGCAGAATTGCTCCCTCCCACCCCAAATGTTGCTGAGGGTCTTCCATGAGGGTCAAGACTCTTAAACTTGATCCAGGTGATAGGATTTCCCATAACGATTGAGAAGATAGAGGCGGGCTGTGGAGAGGAGTGGGGATTTCCTTACATGAGAAAAAGTAGAGGAAGGGAATCCAACAAGCAGTTTTCTTGCCACCAGAGAGCACATATGGAGGGTAACTTGAAACTTAAGCCAGTGTGCTATAGGTTAAGCACGTTCGACTCATCTGAATAGCCCAAAAGCGGTATATTCCTTAATGGCAGCTCTTCCAGAAACCAGTGCGTGTTCTCATTTTTGAATTTTATGTCCAGGAATATAAGATTATCCTAGTTTATTTGTAATAAATATTTATGCCCTGCTCTTTCATTCTATATTAAAACATTTAAGAATACACAACGTCAGATAACAAAGTTTATTAAAATAACGGTACGCATTGCATAAAATAAAACAGATAAAATAAAATTTAATTCAGTAGCAAATAAAAACTCCCTTTTCCTGGATGTCAGTTAAAAAGGCTGACACAGAGCAGAGATATTAAAAGTCCCCTCTGAAGAGGAAGGTCTTCACTCGGCAGCAGGTGCAGGCAATGGTTCTATTTACCTGTATGTGTGTGTGTATATATATATATAGCATTGTATATAATATAATATTGGAATATATATAAGACAGGTTTTAATACAGGTTTCATTTGATTCATTTGTGTGTGTGGGTGGATGAATGAATGGACGGATGGATGGAGAGGTGTAAAGGTAAAGGTGTCTCTAGGGAGTGGTGCTCATCCCCATTTCTTTCTTCCCCATAGAGCCAGTGTTGTCCATGGATATGTAGCCCACGTGCACCCAGAACACTGTTGCCTTCCCACCAAGGTGGTACCTGTTTATCTATTTGCATTTCCATGCTTTGGAACTGCTAGGTGGTAGGAGCTGTGCTAAGGACAGGAGCTCACTCCATCTTGCAGTACTTGGGTCTTGAACCACTGACCTGCCAACCTTCAGATTGACAGGCACAGCACCTTTAACCACTAAGCCAGTGCAGAGATGTGTAGGTAACCTCAAAATGCCAGATGCAGGAGAACGCACCTAGATTCAGGTATCTGATGTGCTCCCTTAGGCATCTGGTGGGCTGCTTTGAGATACTGAAGCTGGGCTAGATGAGCCTTTGGCCTGATCCAGCAGAGGCTCATCTTATGTTCTTATGACTGTTGGGCAGGGACTGCATCCCTTTCTCCTACCTCTGTCCTCTCTCTTCTTCAAGAAAAGCAAGTACAGAAGGATCTGGGAGGCAGTAGTTCATCTTCTTTTCCTGCTCCAGAACTTCTGAAAGGTGATGGTGCTAAAAGAAGATTTTGGGATTGAGTGTCCTACTTCACCCTCTCTTCCAGGACAGCAGTGAAAGAGAGGATTGTGGTAGCACCTCATGTTATTTCCATGGCTGCTACCTGTGGCCTCTATGTGTTGATGGTGAAAGGGAATGTGGGGTGTACTTACACTGATCTGCAACTGGAGGGAAAACAAAGAAGAAGTTGGCAGGCATTTCAGTGCCAGATCATCTTGTTTTTCAGAATAAAAATTGCAATGAAGAGTATCTGAACTTGTGTAATGAGCGGTATGCCCAGCTGCAATGCAAGGATAGTTCCTCATTTTTTTTTTCAAAACATACGTTCAAAATATGAACATGAAGAACTTGAAAATAAAAGCAAAACAGTCATGTGTAATCTTGCATCATCACCAGCTGAACCATGTCCATGACCTTGTTGCATTTGGGTTGTAAACTGTGCTGCAGAGGAAGCGTCACTGGCCATCATGCAAAGAGAAATAGGATGGTGTATGAACTTTGGGGAGAGTGGAATGTTTGGATTTTTATACCTCCAGAACAGGGTAACCACATGTCCTCTTTTTCCAGGACATGCCCTTATTTTTAGCTATATGTCCTGAAAAAACCTTTCTGTTCCTCCATTTCCTTGTGAGCAGGCAGCATGTAGCCTTCTTGGAATTAATTAACTGTAATAAATTATATGTAATAATTTAAAATTTAATAAGTAATAAAAATTTTAAATTAACCACATGAAAGCAATATACATATATGAGTGTTTTTAGCTTTTATTTTGTTGTGTCCTACATTTTTTCTTGGACGACCTACGTTTCAGTGTGCCCTTGTCCTCTTTTCGGGTTATGCTCCAGAAATAAAATGTTTAAATGTCTGTGTCAGAAATGTCTGGAAATCTCTCATCTACATTTTTAAAATGTATATCATACTTAGTTTGTCAGTGAGTGGCGACTGAGAACAACAAATGTATCCATCAAAATCAAGAAACTTTTTGACATACACTTTTTTCATTCCTGGACACACTGTTTCCGAGACCTCTGACGTGTGTGTTTTTGATGGGTCAAAACCAGAGGCACACCCTACAATCCAGAGTAACTACGGGAGCATGTAAGAGACTTTATGTGTACCCATAGTTGCTGAACTACCTAGTGAAAACCTATGGGAAATTCATATTGCAATCCAGAGCAAATTGTTCTTACACCGGAGCAAGGACTCCCGTAGTTACTCTGGATTGCGCCCACACTTACAAATCTTAATCATCACAATAACCTCATATGGTTCTTTAAGCTTTGTGTCTGATCCAGGTTTACTTGTTGGGGCTTTTTAAAAAATATGATTAGGTATGTAGACTTAAGTCACAGTGGATTGTGTGCAACATGCTAATTACAATATACTAAAATGCACATCACATTAAGGTTGCAATCCTAATCCCTTGTTAAGCCAGCATAAGTCCTGGCAGGATTCCTGTGCTGGCCTGTCACAAAAGTGTCATAAGACTGGGGGTGTCACAAAAGTGTCAAAAGGCGGGTTTAGGCCCATGAACAGAAACACACCGGCCTCCCAACACCACCACCAATGGGGTGAGTTGTCCCAGGCTAATTGGTTAGGATTGTTCCCTAACTCATTTAGCCTACTTTTATACAAGATCCTGTTGGGTTACTGAATGGAGCTTATTTCACGTCAAGACGTGTTTCCTAAAGAGTAGGAATTCTGATCTTCATGAGCGGTTGTGATCATTGTTCTGGGTGAACCAATATACTTTGGCATGCAAGGTTAACTTGTAAGGATTGAAAAGTGAGATGAATATTTTTAATGCTTGTGTACATGGCGCTAAGCTTGTCTTTTTACAGGTTACACCCAAAGGTGTAAAATCGAAGCTAGTGGTTTCTTCCAGCAAGAAAAAAGTCTTTTGGAGCTGTGGAATATCATCCATGTTTTTGGAGAAGCATCTGCATTTTGGGTTGGTCCTTTTTTGTTGAATAAGATGGTTGTGGGTGGAGGTGGCCCCAAAAAGCTCTTTGGGGACATCAATAAACAAAAGAGGCAACTCTTACTTTGCATTTAGGATGGGATTCTGCACAAAAACATCTCCTGTACAAAATCATTGGTTAAATGCTGCCTTGCAAGTCACAAGTAAATCTCTTGCCATGTGCTTATGGAAACTAAGCAGTCTCCATTTATCTGTCATCCATTATGTAGGTCAGATTTGGAGTAGATCTTCCCAAGCAGTCCAAAGTGCTGGTATAAAGTAGCACCAAATTATTGCAATGCTGGCAAATTCTGCATTGATATGACGTAATTTAAAGGAGTGTGGTGGGTTTTTTAAGAAGCAACTGTGGACAGGGAGGTGTGATCCTATCTCTCTGTCTGATTGCCTATGCTGTGAACATAGCTGAAGGTTTAGACTGCCTCTGCTAGTGGTTTTAGCATCAGACTCTCTGTCATCCAGGAACATTTTGTAATGAAAAGAGATGATGTAATATTTAAAATGTACTTCTCTGACTCAGAGGTTAATAGGTTCACTTGCTGTCCATCAAACAACTAGTTGTAGCTGATCCTAGCAAATTGTTATCTGGTGTAGTTGTCAAGTGGCTAATAACTTTCAATGAATGAACATGTGAGTATGTACTCAGTGCTTAAGCAAGCCATATCAGATAAAATGTCATAGGAAAAACATTCTTGGCCAGTTTGATAGGAACACAACAAAATAGTTTTGTGTCAAGGCTTGTCTGCAGGGACATTTTTCCTACATGGGATGAGATGCATGAGGATGGAAATGTGAGGGGAAAATAAAATCCATATTTAACCAGCCTACATTCTGTATGACAGCTTCATACTCTTTATGGTGCATTAAACTTTGTTAGCATCTTTAATAAGCATCATTCAGGTTAGATCTGCAGCTAAATTGCTTCTGAGTTTTTGCTCCACAATCATGAATGAGTCTTGATTCCGTATCCATATCAACCAAACACGAATAGTTTGTGTCACCTCAGTTAAAGCTAATGTAGGGTGAAATCCTAAGCATGTCTACTCAGAAGTAAGTCCCATCGTATTCTATGGGACTGACACTCAGGAAAGCATGTATAGGATTGCAGCCATAGTGTCAAATATAAATATTATATATGAGACTATGGGCAAAATCCAGAGTAACTACAGGGAGTCCTTGCTCCGGTGTAAGAACAATTTACTCTGGATACCAATATGAATTTCCCATAGGTTTTCACTGGGTGGTGCAGTAACTACAGGTGCAAGTAATGTCTCTTATGTTCTCCTGTAGTTACTCTGGATTTGGGGGTTAGTAATGAGTCCAGGTCTATGATGGCTCTGTGGTTTAAAGACACTGTACGATTTGATTCAACTTGATTACGAACTCAGACCAGAATAAAAGTAGCGTAGTAGCTTACAAGCACATAGCAATCTAAATTATATAATGTAGGTATTAAAAAGCTAAAGGTTAAAAAGATACAACTAGATACTTCCGATAAAATACAATTAAGGTAATTCGCTTTAGACACTGTACTTGTCAACCTGAAGGTCAGCAGGTCGGCAATTCCAGACCTAAGTACTGTAATCAATTAATAGCATTTCAAAAGAAATTAAATAGGCCCTTAAAGATAATTGAAGTGAGGTATGGCTCAATCTCCATGTCCATGTTAATATCTCCACATTAATACCTCTCCACATTAATAACATGGGAAAATTTTAGAAAAGGTGTGGGTGTGGACTGGTGCTAGAGTTGTATAATGATTATAATCACAGACAAAGTATATTGCTCAAGTTGATAATTTACTTTTTGATAATTCACATTTGAACAACAGTCTATTTTAAATATAATATGGGTTTTTTTAAAAATGGAATTTACAGTAGGCCTATTCCAGATTTCCCTTGAGAGGTTAGGAGTAATCATCAAATGAAGGAAAGCATCTAACAAGATACAACTGGAGTTATCAGAGGTATGTGTAATCTGTTGTGTCTGAAGGTTTTGCCTTCCAGCATACAGTTGGCTATCTGACACAAGATTTGAACTTCTGAGATTCTTGTTTTTGAGTTGGAGGAGAAATCACATGGGTTTCTGGATTCAGAGGTAGGTTCTTGCATAGATAGGCATCTTGCTATCACTTTGTAAGCAAGGGCTGGCATTACTGGAGACCTTCAGTCCAAGCCACGGGGGTCCCATTCAGCTGGTCTTGCGCTTAAAGATGCTCAGAATCTTTATTTTTGACTCTAGTGTACCTACCTTGCACACTGGGAACTATCTGAAATAAAGTGTTGGTTAAGCTGTGTGTCACAGTTATGAAAGAGCATGACGTTTAAATCACCTTGTTTTCTTAGGGTGCCATTTCAATGTTACGGCTTGTGTGCAAGCCTGGAGTATAATGTGATACTCACTACTATGTCAGATCAGTGTGCGCACCCTCTGTCTCCTTGTCCCCAGTCATTCTTCGCACACGCAAAGAACTTGCCTTGCTTGTTTGCTGTGTACTCCGTTACAGCTTTCCATATGTTTGAGTCTGGTAGAGATTCTTATCTACTGGGGTTAAAATTACCCACTGAAAGTTGTCATTTCTTATCAAGTGCTTTGCTAAATAAAAAAAGTTTGAGGATGACCAGTGAGTGCCCATCGCCAGGGAGTTGTGGGACTGAAAGGGGCTGTGTATAAGGGTGGCAGGATTTCCCTGGAGGAAATTTTCACTGAGTAAGATGTTTCCAGTGGAGAATGAAAGAACAACGATGGAAATGAATGGAAGGGAACATTGCATGCTCTTTGGGGCATGACACTGCTATGACCTGAGCAGATGATGTTGGTATGTGTTTCCTGACAGATATTTACAGGCATGGCACACATGTCTATGTAAGCCAACTTGTAGGTCTGGAGAGATAAAGGAGAGAGAAAGGAGCCAGTTTATCCTTACTGTGGTTGCCAATATAGTTTGCAGTGCATGCAAAAATCAGGTTTGCTAGATTGGATTTTGAGTGTTTGAGGGTTTGAATGCACCTGCCATGCTTCCTGCCCTTTGTTGGGCTTACAAAATTAGCACAAACTTGCAGAATCGCAGATGTTGCAGAATAGAGCATGCTTTGCAAATTTGCTCAGTTTGCAAAATATAGAGTTTGTGGAATTAAGCTTTTTTACAGGACAATCCAGAGCAACTAATCTGTCCACATAAGAGACCTTAGGTTGCCCTATCTAACACAAGGTTGGAGCAACTGCAAGATGCTCCAGCCCAGTTACTCTGAAGGAGGCTTAGGGCAGAGCAAGGCAAGATAGGGTGCCCTAAGAGAGGTGGACCTGCTCTGCCCTAACTGGGGCAGCCTAAGCAGCTCAGGAGAGGCAAGTTGAGGGCATGTTGAGCATTGCCTAGGGCAGAGCAGTTACTCTGTATCCAGAGCCTGTTTCCAAGGCAGAAATGCCCTCTTCCAGCCCTCAGAGTTATACCACCTCAGGAGCAGGTATAGTAATGAGTAGACCCATAGGGGTCCATGATAAGGCCCAAGTAAGAATGGCAGTGTTGACCAAAAATCTGAGTTCTTGGCCATCCTAGGTGCAATCCCTGCCTCTCAACCTCAGGATATGGAACAAACTACGGCTGCCCACAAACCTCAGGATACAGCAGGCCACTCCAAGAAGCCCCTTGTATTCACTGTAGAATGTAGTGGCATCTCATCAGGGACTCCTTATAAGGCAGGCACCCAGTGGTGTCACCAGACTGGTGCGGCTGGTGTGGGCTGCATTGGGTGATGCGCTCCGTATGGGGTGATGTGCCGGAGGAGTTTGACTGTCCTTTGGCAGGCCCCGGGCATCAGCACACCCATTCAGGCCTGCTCCAAGGCGGAGCAGCAGCCAGACGCTGCCACTTGTCTGAGGAGCTGGCCTGAACGGCCATCTGAGGTGCACTGCGCAGAAACACACTGAGCATGCCGAACAGCTTCAGAGGAGACTTCCTTAGAGCAGAGAAAGTCCGCGCCTCTGCACAGCCATTCGGCCTCACTCAGGAGGCGGAGCGGCAGCCGAATGGCTTCAGAAAGAGTACTGCACAGGCACCAACTCTGACGCCTGCACAGTCTCCCCCAAAGCCAAAAGGCTTCAGAAAAGTACTGCGCAGGTGTCAGAGATGGTGCCTGCGCAGTACTCTTTCTGAAGCCAGTTGGCTTCAGAAACAACTGCGCAGGCACCAACTTTGGTGACTGCGCAGTCCAGGTAGGGGGGGCGCGCATCCCAGGGATGACGCACAGACTTCCGCACCAGGTGATGTGCAGAGTCATGTCACCACTGTAGGCACCACAGCTGTTCCTTGTTCAGTGTGATCTGAGGAGTGTCTCCTCAGGAGCAAGTCTTCCCCTTGTGTCAATTACTTAGCATGCTCTGGAGCAGTTAGGGCAGCCCAGGCTTCCTGACTCTCTGGATTCAGCATAACTTTCTGCTCTGGATACAGAATAGTTAGGAGAGTGCAGTTAGGTCAGAGCAGGCTGAATTTGCTCTGGATTGTGTCCTTAGTGCAGTTTGGAATGTCTGAATAATGATGATGATGATGATGATGATAAGCTAATATGATCAACTTCTTCTTCTTCTTGAGACATTATTCTCTTTAATTGTATTCTGTTCTCCCAGAATTTGGTAAAACTGATAAAGAATCAATCATCCTTTTATATCCCACAATGATATGGGCCATCCTACCTTTTCCTATTGTGTGGTGTAATGTGAAAACTTGGAACACCCCTTAGATGCCAGCTTTCCAACTTTCTATCTAACTTTCCTATCTATCTAACTTTTCTATCTAACTTTTTCTATCTAGCCTATCCAACTTTCCAACACTGATGCATACATGCCAATGAGGAATGTGCCACATGCTGTGAAGAGGGCAGTCAGAGAGACCTCAAAATTTGTTTCCCTATCGATTGCTGCATTGGTGCTGGAAAGATGGTTAGGATTGGGACTTTATTTAAATAAACTGTCCTAGGCCAAGTGTGAGCTTGTGTTTTCTGTGCCTAGTGAAGTAGAGGCAATTAAGAGAGATTACAGCTTTTAATTGATTACCAATTGATTGATTACCAATTGATTACAGTTCAATTGGTATTTTAGTCCAAGGAGATAGTGCTCATGAAGAATTAATCCGTTACTCTTCTTTGCTTTTATTCTTAGTACTCCTCATTATCAGGGCCAGAGGGATTCTGTTTGTGTCTGATACCTCTTGTTTTTCTAATCCCATCCTGCAAGATTAAATTAGGAAATAAATAAATAAATTAGGAAATAAATAAATACTGTAATTCCTAGCACCCCTTCCTCCCTTGTACTGTTTATTATTCTTAATTGTTTACGATTGTCCCTGAGCTCCAGGGAAATCCAGCCTTGAAGGATCCAGAGTACTGCAGATCTCCAGGGAGACTGATACGCCTGACAGATGAGAACTAGGGTGAAGAGCAATTACGCACATCGCAAAGTGGCTTATCTCCCCTTGTGTTCTCCTTGGAGCTCCACATGCTCTTTGTTTAGAACTCATTTAAACCGACAATTAGATTTCCACGTATAGCTGGAATGAGACCCCAGCGTCTCCATGTGTGTTTTGGTGAAGAAAGCCATGGGTTCTCTTCCTAGGACTTTATATTGTAGATTATTCCCATGTCAGTTCTTTGGCAGTAACTATCTGTGCACTTCTGAGACCTATCAGGGGTTTAGTGCGCTCTGTGTTAAAACAATGGCAACAATAATGTTGATCTGTGGCTCAAAATTCAAATTTTGAGCAAGTCTGAATTCTATAAGCAGAGCATTAATGAGGCCACTAAAACCACTATAACTTTAAATGATCTGGCCTATCCTGTATAATTCCATGTTTTTTGTGGGAATGGTGATCATAGACAACCTATGGCCTGTGGATCATATGGATCGCCTATGGCCTATGGATCATCTATGATCATAGGTGATCATAGACAACCTATGGCCATTGGCATAGCTAGGGTGTGTAGCAATCACACTGTGCAACATGTTTTACTGAATTTTATTGGTGTTTTATGTATTGCTGTGAGCTGCCTTGAGTCCCTCTGGAAGAAAGGCAGGATAAAATAAAATTATTATTATTTTAGGGGAGCAACAAGCTGAGCTTGACACTGCTGACCAAAACTGTGAAAAATGGGGCATGTACAAACAACAATACCAGCATGTTATATATCATTGGAAAGATACTTTATTGCAGAATACAAGAAAACAAACTACATTGGAATATCTGTATTCTATCAAAAGCTTTGGCCAGTTAACCAGAAAATGAAAACACCAATTTTCTTTTTTGAAAAGCCCAGGCAAGTCAATGCTTCTGGTTGTGACATCGCTTTTGGGACAACATTTTGAGCTTTGCACTGGGTTACATGATCATTAGCTATGCCACTGCCTATGGCTATATAAAACCCTCCCAGAAAAAGGGGCTAAAAGGAAAGTTGAAAGAGTGGGTGAGAGGCATGTGTTGGCTTAATTACTTCCCTTCCCT
This sequence comes from Cryptoblepharus egeriae, assembly GCA_030015325.1. Lineage (NCBI taxonomy): Eukaryota > Metazoa > Chordata > Lepidosauria > Squamata > Scincidae > Cryptoblepharus > Cryptoblepharus egeriae. Next base: position 9,378,538 of record JAREYC010000003.1, on the reverse strand, counting down.
TGAGAGCTCCAAACTATCATAGATTATAGTCTAGCACAAAGAGTGGGGTGGGGTTGGGATGAAGGGGGAATGTGCTGATTACCAACAGTTAATCTACTTCAGGACGCCTGGTAGTGATAGAAGAGATTGATGAAAGTGGCCGTGTTGTGCATCTGGCTCCATTGATTAAAAGAACAAACATCTTCTTGCTTAGCATGCCTTTTCTTCAAGTTGCTTTTTTCTTCCTCTGTGGGGTTGGTAGAGCTTTTGTTCAAGGAGGTACAGACATCCCTCACTTTTTGGACAGTTTATGGACTGGTGAAAACTTTTGGAAAGTGGAACTCAGTCTTTTTCAGCTTGCAAATGCAGAGTGGCCACCAAAAAAGACATATCAATTGCAAAAGCCTAAATAACACTTAATAACAGACTAGCAAAATGCACCCATGTTGCGGGAGTAAAATACTCCCCCCTCCGTGTGCCATCCACCCTGTATCCCATACTCTCATGGCACAACACTCCCATGCACAACACTCCATGCGCATCATCCCCCCATGTGGAACGACTACCCCATGTGCAAAGATTCCCAAATGCGCATCAACCCCCATGTGCAACACCCTCCCCCATGCAACACCCTCCCACAATCATAAGCACCCCTACCGAGCAGATGCAGGATTTGGGGCTGGGCTTTGATCAGACTTCAATGTTAAGTATAGGCTGAAAATGTGTTGCACCCCTTTTCAGCCTCTTAGACGATAAATTTCTAGAAATCAGTTCTTTGTGGGTGTTCCCATCATGGAAGGAATACGCTCCCTGAATTTCATGCTTCTAGGTCCAGGGATTGGGGCAGGGCCTTGATCAGTCAGGGATTCTTCAGTGAAAAGTATAGGGAGAAAAATGTGTTGCACCCCTTTTCACCCCTTCAGGTTGGAATTTCCAAAAACTGGTTCTTAATGGGGGCCTCCATCACGGAACACCCTCCCCAAATTTCTCGCTTCTTGGTCTGGTGGTTTTGGCTGGGTGTTGAATGAGTCACTGAGCAGTCAGTGAGTCAGTCACTCAGTGACTTTTCAGTTATATATATTTTTGCCAGAATACATAATGAATTACAGTAAAATGAACAAAGGCACATGTGGGCACTGAATATCTTATGTATTGTATTTGAAAGATGGTTACTGAAGAAAGTTGTAAGGAAATGCCAAAAACAGTTTGATCACCATGACACGTGCAAATCAACATCATGGAAGACAATTTTAGCTTTTAAACCAGCAGAGAGAGGTTGAAAGAGTGAAGCATGTGTTGAATGAATGAGTCCTGGGTATAATTGAAAGGTATTGCAGAACCAACAGAAAATGAACTGTCAGGAAGTGGGGGACATCTGTATATTGTTTCAAGTGGTAGGAAGATTAAGATGGACTGGCGGTTGAAACATTGCCTTACCACCCACCAGCATATTAGCTAATAACGAAGCACACAAATGTGAAATTAAGTTTATTACTATAGCTGTGCTACTTTGTGTATGGCCAATGCAACTGTGTGACGCTGGCTAGAGCAGTGGTTTTTGACCCAGATAATTAGGCAGTATTAATCTACTTATCCGCAATTATGTGAGCCAACCTCAGAGTTTTTTGGGCCACATTTATGCACATCTGTAAGGGACTGTGTGGGGCGGGGGCACAGAAATGTATTGCATGTTTTAAGAATCAATGAAACACACTTTGTCTAAAAGTGAGATGAGATAGATCTATTGATACCTTCAAAGGATTTTTTAAATTCTGTTTCCACCAAAAGCAGAAATGAAAGCAAGGCTGATTTGTAATGTACGATGCTCACAAGTGGTCACAAACTCCCAGCTACTCAGGCTCTTCTGAAACATGTGGTTCAAGTGAGAACATTTAAAAAATGAAAAATAGTGCATCTCCTTGCTTAAGGTGTCTATCTCATGGTGTATTGTGTGTGTTTTAATAGTATGATAAAGGAGTGAATGAGTCACACTACCTTTTTTCTAACAAGTGTGACCTTCCCCAACTGCTATTTAAGAAAATGGTTTACAAGCAACGTAGGTGTTATGCCTTTGTGGTTAGGGTTTCCCAAGATGGGGGATAGTTGGCCCCAATTCCTGGTAAAAGGGCCACAGATAGTCGAGGGTGTGTAGGTGTGCAAGGTGTACAGAAAGGCTGGGAACAACAACAGTCAAACATTCCCAAAAAGCCACGAGCCCAACTGAAAGGTGAAGCATAATAGGTAGGCAACAGAAAGCAGGACCAGGGGGAATAGAGGGCATGATCCTAACCTACTTTCCAACACTTGCATAGCAGTGCCAGTGGGGCATGTGCTACTTTCTGCAATTGGAGGGGGGATGTCATGGAGGCATCCTCAGAATAAGGCTATGGCTGTAATCCTAAAGACACTTTAGGATTGAACACAATGGGGCTTACTTTTGAGTAGACATGGTTAGGATTGTGCTCAATGTTTGTTCCCTTATCTCAGAATTGCATTGTCCTTACCCTAAAGCTGGAAAATCAGTTAGGACTGGGTCCAGAGCCACCCTAAGAGGGCAAAATATAGGATTGCAGTGACACCACACAGGACAAAAGAAATAATTGATATTAGCCACAGAGTTCAGCATCCTTTTACATCTTTGGTGCTTCCCATAACTTCTAGCTGAGAGATTGCATTATTTGAATTTAAATGGAAAATAAAACGTGCACGTTTACAGTGTGAAAGAATAAGAATTACCATGTAAGTACCGGTATCTCATAGGTGTCCCCTATGCCTAGTGGCTCAAATTCTTGTTCTGATTTGGAAGGAGGTAAGATGTGATTAGTAAGATGATGATGAACATTTGTATGGTGCTTTTCAAGTTGTATGGGTAGATCCACTATAAAGTAGGTTAGTACTAGGGAGGAAGGAATTGAGACTTAAAGTGGCTTGCTGAATGAGTTTATGGCAAAGGCAACAGTTGAACTGAGGATTTCCTGTTTCCTAGCTAAACCCTGTGGAGAGAGATGTAATTGATAACCTCTTTTGAGGACGGATAATTTTTCTACAGTGGCTCAGTGGTTAAAGACACTGTGCTGGTCGAACTGAAGGTCTGCAGGTTGGCAGTTTGAGACCCAAGTACTGCAAGACGAACCATGGAGGTGTATTTGGGTATAGAGTGATATAGATATAGAATAGGTATTGAATGTTTATTTTTAGTTTTGCTCAATCTCCGTTTCAGGATTAATGGAATGGGCCATCACATGCAGTGCAACAGATCCATGGCAAAATTGCTGTCTCCCACTAGTGTCTGGAAGTCAGTGTGGCCAAGGGTCTGAATCATGCAAAGGTACAGTAGACCATAAGTACTTTGAGTTTGTGGAAACTTTTATTAAAGATGTTGTTTAGATATGAAGGTTCACCAGATGAATTTTAGCAGGGCTGTAAACCAGCTCCGCTTTTGCAGTTGTGAAGATATTCACGCGTTCATTTGCATTGCCGTCACCCCCACCATGTCATCATCTACAATTATCCCCAGATTGCAGAAGCAGGGCTTCCTTAATAAGACTAGATCGTAATCAAGGGAATCCAGGACTGACAGCTCAGCCTGATAGCCATTAGACTACACTTGCTCTTCATGTCTTATCAAGGTTGTATGGTATGCATTTCAGCACTTGGGGCAATTATAAAGTACATCAGCCTACTAAGCATGGCTAAGGATTACTCTTACACCTAGTATATGGAAATCCAACCCACCCACCCTGACATCAATCAATTAGTATGGTTGTACTTATCTTGACTTTTCCATTAATCAGTGCAATTAATATTTTCACAATGAATATTCAATGGAATCATCATTCTTGGCATTTTCATATCTGTCTGTTACATTGAAACTCTGAGGTTTTGATTCTGTAAAAGGAATCTATCTACATAAAAGCCTTGTGTGCAAAGCGTCCACATCTTCTGTGTCAATGAAGCAGGCTGAGGGTTTACCACGATCTGCTGGGACAGAAAAAGCTGAGGGTTCTATTAATTCTATAGGAAATTTATGAATTCTTTATTAATTCTCTTGGAAATTTTCCAACTGTAGGAAAAATGTATGACATGACAAAATAAAAGCTACACACACACACACACACACACTGCTTTCACATGTTTAATTTAAACACTCTATTATATATTATTAATTTTTAAACATATAATTTACTAGCGAAAGCGTACCTCTGTTGCGGAAGTAAAATTTCCCATATGCCATCCCCCACTGCACATTAACCGCCCATGCACATCAAGCCCCCCTGCACATCCACCCCATGCGCAACATCCCCCATGTTCATCCACCCCATGCGCATCATCCCCCTATGCACATCATCCCCACAAGCGCATCAACCCCCCATGTGCTTCAATCACCTATGTACATCATCCCCCCATGCACATCAGTCCCCCATGCGCATGTCCCACATGTGCATCAAACCCCCATGCACATAAGTCCCTCATGCTCATAAGTCCCACAGGCGCATCAACCCCAAGCGCATCAACACCCCATGCACATCATCTCCCGTGCACAACATCCCCATGTGCATCACACCCCATGCGCAACATCCCCTGTACACATCAGTCCCCATGCGTAACATCCCCCATGTGCATGATCCCCCATGCGCATCAACCCCCTGATAGAATGCTGCATTCTATCTAGCAGCATTTCCAAGCCAACTTTCATTGGGTCATTGACCAGTCTAGTCCAGTCATCATTCTCTCCCCTTGTATCCCGCTCTACAGTTTAAAATCCTTTTAATGGAGAGGATTTCATCAAATCTTACATCTTTTAATGGAGAATTGGAAGATTGCAAGCACTAACCACTAAGCGAAAACTGATGTTTTTTATGCTTTTCCTTTGCAGTGTGGTAAAGGTTACTAGTCATTGAAGCTGGTTAGTATTTCTGTACCTGGGTTACCAAAGCCAATTGTTAAAATGCAGGTTTCCGGAAGGCTTCCTCGCTGACCTTCGAAGAAACCGATCACAAGGTCTTCATGTCACTCACTGCGTCTTTGCCGAATGAAGGCTGTTGCTTGCAAGATAACATCTCTCATTAACCAAAGGTGGAAATTAATAAATGGGCTGCAAACTTTTGAGTGAGAGCTAAATTCACCCATCAGTACGAAAGTGCAGCAGGGTTAAAAACTACTTCATAACTGGAGAAAATCATTGGAGATCTCTTGCCCACCGTTAGATGATCAGGTGCCCCAAAAAAGCATAGAGACATACAGTTTTTTTTAGTTATTTCCTGCCCCTCGGATATCAAATTCTTGTTAGACTTTCAGAATCAATGGCATATTAAAGAAGTGCGCATAAGCTTTCTTGATTTGCATAAAAATTATAATTGGGAGTTCTGGAGAATTTGGTATATTGACGCAATGAAAGTTTATAATCTGCGTGTGTGTACATTGTGCTTTTCCCATGTTTGTAGCATCTTTAATGCAAATATCCCCACAGTACAGTAATTTTGAAATGCAGTACATACAGAATAAATTGTTAAAATCCTCTCTAATGACATATTCTGTAACTTATGCTGCAATCCTAAACACACATTCCTGGGAGTAGACATTTTTGAGTAGACATGTTTAGGATTGTGCTTTTAGATGTACAATCAAAAAGCTTCTCCTAGAATTAACAACTTTCAGGTCTCTGGAAGGAGAAGTTTGGGGAGAATCTTCTTGGCAGATTTTAAACTTGAGGAAAGAATGGGATGGATAAGATAGGTCCACAAGCATTTTCTGAGATAGTTATAGCCTGCACCCTGTAGGGGCTTTAAAGGGCAAAAACATCCCTTTGACTCAGAGTGGGGAAACATCTGGTAACCCATGCAGATGTTTCGGAACTGGTGTGATCTGTTCTACCCAACTTGCATCTGTTAACAAGTGGGTGGTGATTTCTGGGCCATTTTCAAAATTAGCCCCTTTAAAGCTGACACCAATGCAACAAATACCCTATTTACTCGAATCGAATGCACACCTTGGGCGTGTGCATTAGATTCAGTGGTGCATTAAATTCGAGTAAAGATGGATTTCAAGTATAGGTCAGTATTTTGTTTTAACAGTTTACTATATTGTAATAAAAATGTAACATAAACCTATTGTTGCATAATAGTTGGTAAAAATCATAACATAAACCCATTGGCATATTATTATTATTATTATTATTATTATTATTATTATTATTATTATTATTATTATTATTGTCATATATCTCACTGTTTGCTGTAAAATTAAATTTTGCACCTGCTTTGCAGCTGCGCATTACAATTGCCAGTAAACATTTTTAATCTCAAGCATATTGAAAATAGGGGTGTGCATTAGCTTCAATGGCGCATTAGATTCGAGTTAATATGGTATTTTAGAATTCTGTGACAAAGAGAACTGAATTCTGGAACTGTGAAAATTATTAACGTTATAAGCACTATCTTGTGCTTTTCCTGACTATGTGCATTACCTGGCACAATGAAACCGGATGTGATGTTTTTAATATCTTATAAGTTCATATGTATTAAAAGCCCAGATAAGGAGTGCAGTGGCTCAGTGTTTAAAGGCGCTGTGCCTGTCAATCTGAAGGTAGGCAGGTCAGCAGTTCGAGACCTGAGTACAGCAAGATGGAGTGAGCACCCATTCCTTGCCCAGCTCCTGCCAATCTAGCAGTTCAAAGGCATATAAATTGAAGTGGATAAATAAGTACCACTTTGGAGGGAAGGATACAGTATGCGGCACATGACCACGGAGATAACTTTGGATAATGCTGGCTCTATGCCTTAAGTTAAGGGGATGAGTGCCGCTCCCTAGAGTTGGTCACAACTAACAGGGCAATCTATGGGGGAAACCTTTACCTTTAAGGACATATAACCTCAGTCTCTGTTGAGCTCAGAAGCCCTTCTGGAGTTGAGGGGGCTCCCCTAGCCACTAGAGAGGCTACGCATGGTGGGGTGCATAGACCTAGTCTACAGATAACTGAATATGTGGATCCTCCATATTATAAATTTTTAAAGCAGTGGTAGCATCCATTTTTCCCTTTCTAGAAAGTGCATTGTAGAGCTGAAACTTTTGACAAACCATTTTGCTCTTAAGGCAGCATCCAGGCTCCACCAGGCATCCCCCCATGTCAACTACAGAGATGGTGCCAAAGAAGAGGTCAAAAGAAGATCCCCAGCAACTAAAGGAAAGTGATGCACCTTAAAGAGAAATGGTCCTTTGTCTTTATTGAGCTGATGCAAAAAAGTGCCCTCATTTCCTTCCTTACTTATGAGAAGAAACATTTGCATAGATTGCTTTACCCGATAGCCTAGAGTTATAGACTTCTGTTCTTTTGCAGAAACTGGTTAATATCTTTGTGCCCAATCACAGCTTCAATTGGTGTGGTTTCCTAAGCCCTTAGCAATTGTTTTCCACCACTTTTTTTAGAAGCAAGCTCAAATGATGTAAATTCCACATTAGGGAGTATTCACTGCAAAGGAGCACTCCCAGGATAGCAGGACATGGTCTGAAGGGCAGCAATGCAGCCTGGGGAAACTAAGTAAGTTTGAGCCTGGTCCATGCCTGCTTGGGAGACCACTTGTCCCATGTCAAGAACACATTCGTTGGCAGTTGGCAACGACGCTCTGGCCGGCAGCCTGTTTAAAAAGCGGTCAGGGCTGCCTAGCGCACCTGCCCATAGTGAAAGCAACACTTCTGCACTGTTCCTCCTGTGGCCGGGTGTCCGCTGGGCAGAGGGAGAGAAGAGCAGTGGAGAAGAGGGAAGCAGCTCAGGGCTAGTCAGAAGAGAGCAGGGGAGAGAGAGGCTCAGGATGGAGAGAAGGAGAAAGTGGGGAGATACTTTGAAGGTATCTTGGATTGCAGCTTCCTAACCATGTCTACCCAGAAGTAAGCCCCATTGTGTTAAATGTGTCTTACTCCCAGGAAAGTGTCTTTAGGACTGCAGCCTAAGTAGATTTCATAGGATCATGCACACTGAATGCATGTTTTGAATTCAATCCCAGTGTTCTGTCATCATTTTTACATCCAGTTAATATTTTTATATGAATATTTTTGGGGTTGTGGAACCAATCGTCTGAGTTTCCATTATTTCCTATGGGAAAATCCACTTCACGTAAAGAATGTTTCACGTAAAGCACATGCCTCTGGAACGAATTAAATTTGTTACGTGAGGCGCCACTGTATTTAGTTTGCAACAAACAGTTCAGTAACAGTTCAGTAACTGTCAGCGAACAGTTTTCAGAGACAAGGTACAGTGAGCAGCTCAGGAAAATCCAACCCACATGAGTCATACAACATACTATGTGCAGTTTTGTTTCTTTACCCCTCCTTTCAGAGGCATAGTGGGGTACATGGGGGGGGAAGGCAATCTGCATAAGAGTTCTGTGAGAACCCCGAGGGGAGGCCAGTTCTGGTTCCTCTGGGGGAACTCCTTGGGGTTGTCCTCGCCTCAAAATAACACCTGCGGGGAGGTCACGCTTCAAAAACAAAATTCTTTTTTTAAAAAAATCCCACAGGGCCCACGCGCAACTCAGTAGGAGTTGCCAAAATAGCAGTGAATGGAAAGGTTGCATCTTAATCGAGGTGGGAATTGGCAAACGTGTTGAAGGGAACTTTTTTGCTTTTAAAAAAGAGATGAATAATCAGCTAAGAATTTTCCTGACTAATGTAAAAGTTATTTTTATGAAAATGTGGGCTGACTTTGAGACAACTATCTGTGCAATCCTAAGCATGCCTACTCAGAAGTAAGTCCCACGGTGTTCAATAATCCTTACTCCCAGGAAAGTGTGGTTAGGACTGCAGCCTGAGTTTTATATAGCGGTACTTACTTTCCACCAACAGCTGGCTTTTTGTTAAGGGGCAACTTAGCTGCCGAGAAGCGGGTCAAACACTGTGGATTGACAGTCTCTTTACGGATTGCATGTTGTCAAATATCGCATGACTGTATGTGTGGAAGTGAAAATTTCATCCTATCATTTGGATCCCATCATCATCGTCATCATCATCATCATCATCATCATCATCATATTAGTGTTATTCCCACCTATTCCACTTGTTTGCCTAGAGATATCCATTGACATCATTAATCATAATTGGATCATTTGACTCCATTAGGAGAAAAAAATATCCAAAATGAACATTAGCATTTAAAATATTTTTCTTTGAGCACAATCCTAACCATGCCTACTGAAAAGTAAGCCCCACTGTGTTCAATGGGTCTTACTCCCAAGAAAATGTCTTTAGGATTGCAGCATCTAGGTCACAAAGTAGTGAACAAACTTTTTAGTTCAACACAACTCTTCATCATTCTGAATGTAAAGCAGAAATGGAGCTGGAGGAGAGGAACATGTATTTGTCGATGAAAAGAGCAAGTCTTAATGTGTAGTTTGTAATGCATCTATTCTGGACCAGCATTTTAAGTATTAGGGAATTTTGGGGAGCATTGGGAATAGGAGTCCCCCCCTTTGCAGCATGAAGTAGCTTGCTAGCTATTAAACAAACAAATGGTGTGCCTTAACAATTTTAGTGCCTTGTTAGTGCCATTAGATAAAATAAGGTTGAAAACTTGCTTTTGTTGAATAGCAGCCCAAAACAACGAACATCTTTGGCAGTTTTATAGCTTTTCAATACCAACATTAACTAAGCAATACAGGATTAACAATACAGGAGGGTAGGCTTGGTGTGTGCGCCCAGGACCTATGAGAGGGGGGTCTAGCAGGTACATTGTTCCGGGGCCCAAGAGCTACGGAGGGGCCCATGACTGAAGGACCATTTGAGTGTTTGTTACTAACAAATTAATCCAGTATATGTGCACACACACGTATACATACACATGTTTACATACATATATACACATGCATGCGCACATACATACATACATATGCATACATACAATTTCAAACATTGTAGGTTTTTTTTACTTTAGTTTTACAGTAAAACAACCCATTGAGAATGTATCCTCACAAATCAGAAAAAAATTATTTGTGGTCTACTATGTCCCAAACTTGACTCATTGACCTAGCAAGACTTAGGGCACAATCCAGAGTAACTACGGGAGCACATAAGAGACATTACGTGCACCCGTAATTACTACACCACCTAGTGAAAACCTATGGGAAATTCATACTGCAATCCAGAGTAACTTTTTCTTACTCCGGAGCAAGGACTCCCCATAGTTACTCTGGATTTCACCCTTAGCATTGAGTCTAGCATTACCAGACAAGCTGATTTTGATAGCGTTATTAGAAATTTTACACATAAGAAAGCCAGAAAAGCACTTATTAAATAGTTAAATTTTTTTTCTAATTTTTTCCTTGATAAGATTTTAGTATTTTATATCGTCACATTACTTGAATACCAATATGTTTCAACATAATGTTTTATATGATCAGTAAATGAGCACTTGTTGAAGTTTGTTGCACGTTAATTAGTGTCAATTTTTTATTTCAAAATAATTTTGCAAGTCTTAGGGGCCCCAAATGGGTTTTGTACCACCTTAAAAAATTTATCTTGGAGGCCCTGTGTGCATCACAAACACATTATTTCTTGATATTGCATTCCTTGCACACACACACACACACACATCCTGTTATCATCACAGCTCAGCTTCTGCATGCTATTGCCATCACATTTGACTGCAAAAAGAGGCCATTTGATGTGCTTCCTCAGTTGGCAATAGCATTAGCTTTCCTCTGTCTTTTTTCCCAATACACCACCATAGGAGCAGGTGTTGCCAAAGAAAGAAATTTATGACACATGGAACCCACACTAGAGTTTGTGGCTGTTGGGTTGTCCGTAGGCCTCCGGAGATCACAGTTTGCCTATGGCTGTGAAGGTTCGGGAGGCAAGTTAATCTGGCTCTGCAGCGGTTGAGTTTGAATATACTTTTGGGCATAGGGTGTCCAGATGCCAAACCCCAAATTCCTGTCCTCCAAGCACCCCAAAATTCCTGTCCCCAAGCCAAAAAATTCTTAATGTATTCTTCATTCAAATTAAATTAATTCATTTCTTAATTCAAAAAAAATGTAGGACACTCTTCAAAAATGCAGGACATGAAAAAATAAAGCAAAAATACTCGTATTGGTTTTCTGTACTTAATTTCAACACTTTAAAAACTTTTAACATGTATGATTCTGACTCAGACATTTAAGACACCCTCAAGGCAGTTTGCAGCAACACAACCCACATAAGTGAACTCAACATGCATGATCTGACATGCACTCACACACACACACACAGAGCACACACTCACTCACACACACACAGAGAGAGAGAGAGAGAGAGAGAGAGAGAGAGAGAGAGACAATCGCCTGCTCCAGGGATGACACTGTGGTGGTGGGGAAAGCTGGGCCAGCTGACGAGGCTGAGAGACGGCGGAGAAGCCATAGGAGAAGCCGCACCAACTGGGGAAGCTTCAGAGAGCTGCAGAGAAGCCTCCAAAGGAGGCGCACCAGCCCGGGAAGCAGCAAAGAAGACACAAAAGGAGGCACGCCACCCAGAGAAGTGGTGGAGAAGCCGCACAAGAAGGCGTGCCAGCCAGAAGCAGCAAAGAAGCTGCAGAAGGAGGTGCGCCACCCAGCAAAGCAGCTGAGAAGCCTCAGAAGGAGGCACACCAGCGGAGGAAGCCTCCGGCGTGCAGGCCAACTGTGTGTGATAATGATTTAAAGGGCCAGATGGCCCAGAAATGCCCTCAGAATTCCGGAGAGGGGTTTTTCCCCCTTTCTGGATAACCCCCCCTTTTCATGGGGGTCCAGGCATTTCCGGTCATCAGCTCAGCCTGCTCGGGCCTGGCAGAACTTTCACAACCTCATGATACATAAATGCTCAAGCTCTGGTGTCTGGCTTGCCAACCGCTACTTGAACAGCAGTTGTGCCAGGCTTCCCAAAGAACAATAATCACTTATAGAGAAACTGGACCAAGTGCTTTCGGTGCCAAGGAGAAAAGGAGGGCCATTCTTTTCTTACAGGTGCCGTTTGAGTCGGCTCAGTAACAGGCACTTGGCAATCTATACAATGGTGTATCTGTGGGCAACATATATTTGTTAGCAGAGGCTTGTAGCCAAAGATTTGAATCAGTGTGGGTGAAAGTCCTGCACCTCTTCCCCGACTGAAAGCACATTGCCGTGTGACCAAGCCCATACAGCATGTGTTACCCAGCATGGCAAATCCGGAACATCATGGGGCTCCATTAATAGTCCATATGTGCTGCCTGCCCTGTGCTGCAAATGTGGTGGATGTAAGAAACAATATTTTTAACAACATTTGTTTAAAAAAAACCAAAAACATTTGATGAATTTCATTTAGTTCTTTGGTCACAAGCCTTTGGGAGATGATAGCTTGTGAGTCCATACATCATATATGAACATACAAAGCTTGCTCATACCAAGCGATGGTATTGATCTCCTTAGATCATGGTTGTCTACACTGTCTGGTAGCAGGTTCTCCAGGGTTTTAAGTCTTCTTCTGTCCTACCCAGAGATGTTTGGGATTTATCTTGGGATTTTCTGTATGCAAAAAAGGTGCTTTATGTACTGTCCCTCAGTTTAGAAGTTCAATAAGAAACGTCATTCATTTATTGATGCTTATTATTTTGTGGTTGTTTTCACAGATGTCTGAAGAAGGTGACTATCAAGATCAGCATCATTAGATAAGTATCTCAATTCACCTATGTTGTGATGGTATTAACAGATATTGGTAGCGTGTGCTTAAAGTTTACCAAAGACCCACAGTGCTTCTCTTCCCCGCATCCATCCCTATATAGATCACTTTCACATTTGTTCAAATTTGGTAATTTCTGGAAGTTCCTAACAAGGGAGCAGGTTAATGGGACAGATATTAATTTGGAAGATGAACTTTCTTTGGGCTGATGAACAGAAAATGTGTGCATGGTGCACATACCTTTCTTGCATCATACACAGAAGAAGCATGTTTCTTTCTAGATCACTTTGATTAAAGTCTTAATGGTCTTAATAGCGTGTCATTTTAAAAAGTGGGTCCTGGTGATAAAATGTTGGGGAACCATTCATTTAGGAGTTATAAAGGCAATAATTGCCTCTTCTGATGCAGTTAGTGGCTTTCCTTTCTTTTTTGTTTTACAGTGGCGGGTTCCCTTCTTCTTCCTGAAGTTTAACTCTAGGAAACTACAGGTAAGAAATCAGAAAAGTTAAAGAAATGTCAAATAGCATGTCAAATAGCAAGTTTCCATTGCCAGCAATAGTACAACATTTTAATATTTTCAGAGTCAATGTATAGTCCAAGTTGTTAAAAGGATCCAGCATTTTGTTCTGCACTTTTTAGAACAGCATCAGGGAAAATGAACCCACAACAGTTAAAGAAATGTTTGATGTTCTCAATGGGGCAGCTTCATGATTACAAATGATTGATCAAGTTAAAAGATGCTCTGATTGGACGGCAGATTTGTTTTAATTCAAACATTTTTTAAGTAGGCAAAATGACACCTTTCAAAGTCCGTCACAAGGTATACACAACTTCTAGATCTTAGAAGTTGGCTACCACAGAATGTCAGACACAAGGGAATGACAACAGGGTGCAGGTATCTTGTTGTCTTGTGGCATCTGGTGGGCCATTGAGATAAACAGAAAATTAGACAGGAAGCCTTTGGCCTGATCCAGTGGGGCTGTTCTTCTGGGGTTCTTTTATATTTAACAGAGGGAGAGCAGCTATCTCTCTTTACCCATATATTCCAGTGGCTGTTACTTGGCGTATGTTCTGTGTTTTTTCTTTATTGTGAGCTGTTTGGTAAAACAAGAAACTATACAGTACTTTTTAAATGTAAACTTCATTGAATTTCTCATGTTGAAAAGTAGTATATGCATTTTAATAATAATGTTTTCAATGTAATGTGATTAAAAACCAATAGTACTAAGCCCTCCTGTAGCATTACATCTTTTTCTTTTACGCAAAAGGCAATACTACTTCTGTGAAAGTGCCTTTTGCCCCACATCCATCTGAAGCAGGGATTTCTAAGCATTTCAGCCCAAGGGCCACATCAAATACCTGGCATCCTGTTGAGGGCCAGAAAAAAATTTAAATATAAAATTTAAAGACATTAGAGAAGAAAGAAAGAAAGAAAGAAAGAAAGAAAGAAAGAAAGAAAGAAAGAAAGAAAGAAAGAAAGAAAAGGATTTCTACAACCACCAGCACACATCACAGATATAAAGCACATACTGTATGCATATGGATTGCTACTCTCCCCACCTCTTAAGCATCTTCTAAAGCCTTCAGAGACCACAAAAGTTACTTCTGGTTTTTTAGAAAAACCAAGATGTGATTTTTTTAGGCCCCAGAACACCTTCCATCCATGATCAGAGCACCATCCAGTTGTGTTTGGTCAAGTAGGCCAGAAGCTTGCAGGGGACCAGGGCTTGGCCATGGGCCAGATAGAGGCTGGCCACAACCTGGACCATATCTGGCCCCAGGCAAGGGTTTGCAGTCTGATCTAAAGAATGGAGTTAATTTTGCTGCAAAACTCATGCTGATTTTCAAATGTATGCATGTCATTGATGAGTCAACTAAAACTCAGTTGACTAATCAAGTAGAAAAATTTTTTTGGGATGTGTGACAGCCCATCTGAAGCTGGTGCCGAGGAGCCCCAAGCTACATACACACTAACATACCTGACTCAGAGACGCAGCCCTTCCCAACCCACACACCCCTCTCAAACCTTTCTCACACTCACGTAGCATCTCCCTCCCTCCTTTCAGACACCTCATAATGCTACCCTTAGATCAAAGGCCTGCTGCTGGTAAAAACGGAGATTGCCGCCGCCTTAAACATTTTCGGGTTCTGTCATTGTAACCCTGGATTCACAGCTGAGGTGAAGCGTCCCCACCACAAAAAGCTTCAGATGATTCTGTTGCATTGCACTCAAAAATGCTCTACGTCTTCATGTAGAAGCTGATCCACCTTCTCCCAGCAGTGAATACCCAAAAGAAAGAGGCTGAGAAAAAGGAATGCAGCTTTTTATACTATTCTGGACTTCCTTGGAGGCTTATTGGGATTTTTCAAAGAATAGATTTTGACAATCTTTGGATGCAATCCTAACCTAGGCCAGCACAATGCATCTGTCTTCCCATTCCGTGGTGATGTAGAGAGGCAAGCGCATGTCTATGCGCTGCCCTAGCTCTCCCCCAGGAATGGTGCAGAAGGGCCTTACAGCAGTTTTGTGACCTCCCAGATCAGCACAAAACTATAGTAATGCCAGGACTTAGGCCGACCTACTTGCTGGTTAGGATTGCAACTTTTGTCTCAGATCCAAGCAATGTGTATTTTGCGCTGACACAAAAGTGCACTTGCTTTGCCAAAAGTACATCCTGACCCCAGAATGTCCACCAGGTTCATAATGTTTGAATGTGCACATAGATCTGGATTTGCAGTTGGTTTCTCGATTATAACCAGCATGCTGACTCTGGTAAAGCAGACAAGAGGTTGTATTTTACATGCATAGGCTATATTCTAAGATTATGGTCTTGCATGGATATCCTGAAATGTCAGAGGTGGGACAGATGCAGCAGGTCGGGATAGGTGGCAGGGGCACTGTTGACTCCCCTCCTGATAACCAGTTAGATTGGGGGAAGGTATCATTGTTCTGGCCCATTGTGAAGATTGTAAGCGAGGACAAGATTCTCTGAAAGGCATCAAGATGCAGGAGTATTGTTGGATATCTTCTGGGGGACACACTTGGTTTAAATGGAGTGACGTAGAGACCACTTTAGGTCAGGCCAGGACCCCAGTGGAAAGTTAGTGTGCAATGCTCAACCAACCCCACCACCAATCATCTCCAGTGCAGAAGGGAGGCATTAGAAAATATGTAAAATATGTAGGGTGACCATACAGAATGGAGGACAGAGTGCCTCCACCTTTAACCATTACATAGAAGAGGGAATTAAGGCTGGTTTAGCTCACCATAAAAGGGTTTAATAAGCAGCACCTGTCTCAATTCCCTCTTCTATGCTATAGTTACAGATAGAGGCCATGCTATATGGTCACCCTGTAAATATGGGAAATTTAAAAATAACTGATCTTAATATTCATCAAACTTTAACTTCAGGGCTCTTGGACCTTTAATAAGTATGTAGAGGAGGGAATTTGATCAGATGCAGCTTCTCGTCTCATAGTTCTCAAGATACACCAGCTGAAATTTCCTCTTCTACTCACTTGTTAAAGTTCCAGGAGCCCTAAGCTTGAAGGTTTGGATATCCCTGTTCTACTGTATTGTAGAAAGCTTAGTTTCAGAAGGAGAACCATGTCTAATTTCATCAAAAGGTGCCTTGGCAAGACATTGAGTTCACACTGAATATACTTTTGCATAATAGGCACCTAAATGGGATGGAAGAACAGCTTCTGCTCCAGCGTTGCCAGCTGCCCTCTGAAGTTCTGATTGCTGCGACTCAGAAGTGCTTCTGTTGGCAGGTTAGAGCAGGAATGCAGGCAAGCAGGTGTTGCCAGGTTGCTCCAGAGGTGGTGTTGGGGCTCAGAGGCCAGACAAAGAATTAAACAGCGCTACCTGGTGGGACAGCTTGCCTCTCTAACTAACCCATCAGGATTCCTTACAGCTGGGTTTTGGGTAATCTTTTTGCTTAGTAGCCTATGGCTCTTCCCCCAGACCCCAACTGACCTTGAAATCCCTTGAAAGGTGCAGATAGAGCCAAAAGGAGAGGGAAGCTGGCTAGGATGCAAGACCAGGATGGGGGGGGGGGGAGTTCAGCAAATTTTAATTTCTTTCTTCATACCATCCAGTCTGCAAGGCTGGTGATCTCAAAGATTATAAGAGTTGTAAGATTTAAGCACACTCAAAAATTTCAGGTGTGATTTTTGCTTTTGGAGTGAATACAAGGTGCCCAAACCTCAAAAGGAGGTCCTGGATTCCTCTCAGCTCGGCCTTTCTAGCGGACAGTGCCACGTTTGCCTACTCATGAGTAAAGCCGCAATATTGGGTACTTTCACTTTCCCATAGAGCTCAATACATATTTTTGATTTTTAGTTTTTTTGGCCATACCCTTTGATAGGAAGGAGATATTTCAAAACCGGTTTTTGCACTGTTTTCTGCTCTTCACTACGAATCCAACGACATATGACATGATGGGGTACTGCACACCATTGCAAAGTTCCAAAATGAAGGACAATGAAGCCCTTTTGGAGGACATCCGGACAGGAGGCTAAAAAAGAGGACAGATCCGGTCATATGATCACCCTGAGTGAACAGCCACTTTTAATGTGGTTTGTGTACATTTAAAAAAAACCAACAGTGCAATCCTAATGATTTCTATTCAGAAGTAAGTTTCATTGAGTTTAATGGGGCTTACTCCCAGGAAAGTATGATTAGGATTGCAGCCAAAACTTCATTCAGTATTCTTTAAAAGCTGAATGAAAAACACAATCCACATGTAAATTTCTTGTTGAAAAGTGGTATATAAATATGATTGATTGATTAATTGATTGATTGATTGATTGATTGATGTGTCTGACCTTCCCCTGTCACCCTGTTCTGCCTCTGAACAATGGGAGCCAGGATTAATGCAGAACTCTGTACCAACACTTGCTGAGCTGTCTTTTGTCTCCTAGGGGTTTGGGTACTGCCTACTTGTTTTCCAACATCCCATTTTAGCTAAATAGTCTACAACCTGGCTTATCTTTAAAGTGTTTGGCACTACTGAGTCTTTCACATGGTACCAGAATCCAGGCATGTGCAATTCAGTTGCAGGTGCATGAAGTACAAGCCACCCCCGGCTTCGTATTACACCTGCCACTTCAAGTATAGTTGTAGTAGCTGTGCCAGTAGTAGTCATAGTGATATAGGTGTGATGTTCATGAAAACATTTGAGTCATCACTAAGTGGAAATCATATTGGTAGCGGAAAGCTCAGCTCTGCCCTTTCTCCCCCTTCTACGATGTTCTTTGCCATAACTGGACATTGTCAATCTGTGGGTGTCTCCTTGGGTGCTTCCCCTGCACACTCTGGGAAGTCTAGATATTCAAATGGTGCACTCAGGCTTGTCAGAATTTCAAATTTTGTGGCTGTTCATTGAAAGGGGCTTTCCAGTCAGTTTGTTCTTAGTAAGCAAGCACTTTAAATATATACCTGATGGGTAAAACTGTGAACTG
Source organism: Cryptoblepharus egeriae (assembly GCA_030015325.1). Taxonomy (NCBI): domain Eukaryota; kingdom Metazoa; phylum Chordata; class Lepidosauria; order Squamata; family Scincidae; genus Cryptoblepharus; species Cryptoblepharus egeriae. Next base: position 9,360,439 of record JAREYC010000003.1, on the reverse strand, counting down.
CAAGTGGATGTTCAATGCTGACAGACAGACAGAGAGTATCTATTGTCAGGTTAGTTTTTGAGAAGTACAGCAAACATCCCCAAAATCATTTTTAGCAGCTCAGGTGATCAAGGACTCTTTGCCTTAGGGTGCAATCCTAACCAGTTTAGGAATAACTCACCTGGCCTAGCTTCCGGTGGTGGAGTGGCGAGGTCGACTTAAGTCCCATCATGCGATACATTCTGGCTAAGGGGTGTTGCAAAAGTGCCATAAGTTACTTATGCATCATTTCCAGGTGGGTTAGACCATTGGTTTAGACATGTGCCAGCCTTCTTAACACCACCACGACAACGGGGAGCAGGTGAGTTAGGCTGGCCTAAATTGGTTAGGATAGCACCCTGAGTCTGCCCAACAGAGTTGTGTCTCTCCACTGCTTGTGATGCATTTTCTGCTCTGGTTGCCCATCCAGAGAAGGCAATGGCTTCGTGGCCCACTGGACCTGCTCTCTGCAATCTTGCCTTCCCCAAACAACCAACAAGCATCTATTGGCTTCCTCTCTGCCTGCTGTAGCCAGCTGGGTTTTTACAGGAATCTTCAGGAACTGGCAAAGCTCCTCACCACCTCCCTCATTGGTATTCCTGGCAGGGGCTGAACTTGACAGACCACTGTGGGCAGCATAAAAATAAACACATCAAGTCCAGCTTCAACTGTTAACCAGCTTCTGCTCTGTGCTGGCCTTTCTCCCCTACTTTCAAATGCTGTGTATGTTATTGTGAGGCATAGCTTGGTTTTCGGAGAAGTGTTTTGTTTTCCATTCTTCTTGTCAAACCCTGACGGTATGGTTGCATCTCTGCCTTTCCCCAGGTATCTCCTTGGTTCCATTACAGCAATGACTTTCAATCTCTTCCAACTCATGGCACACTGACATGTTGCTAAAATCATCAAGGCACACTACCAGTTTTTGGACCATTGACATGGCATGCCTTATGGAGGGTTCCCATCAGACAGATTAATAACTTCTGTGGCACACCTGCAGACCATATGTGGCACACAAGTGTGCCATAGCACATTGGTTGAAAATCGCTGCATTACAGTGAAGAAAATGTACCCTGCTCTGGAGTTGATTCACATTCCAGAAGATTTGGGCTATGCCTTCAACCCACATGTTGTCTCCCCAATTAATGTTTTGACGTGATAAAATATTTTATGTGATTCCCCCGTTGTAGTCTTGGGTGAACCAGCATCTAGGACTTCATTCAGCCAGCTCTGGACAGATTTTTCCCTCCTACATTAGAAGTAGTTTTTGGCTGTGAGTTCTCCTTAGGTTGATGCTCAAGTAGCACCCAGAATATAAGATCCCTTTCTGTAGCCGAGACCCCAAAGTCCTAAGCACCAGGGACCTGTGTTCCTGTAGGATCACCTATGTCCAAATGAGTTGACCCATCCACCATCCTCCAATGTATGGTGTATATGTATGTTTGGTCATCCCATGATCATCAGAGGTGTGTCATACCATGATCATGATCATACCATGATCACAGGTCTATGTCCTTTCCATCCTCCAAAAATGAGGTGAGGGTAGATCTCCAGATAAAATAAGCTCTCCTATGCCATGCTATTTGGAGCTCCTCTTTTCCACTGCGATTCTCCTCCGTTTCTTTATGCTTACCTCCATTTTTCCCCCTTTCCTCCTGATCTCAAAGCTACTTTGCATACGTTGTTTATTAAAACACGTCAGCTGCTTCACGCAAACGTGACACCTGAACCAAAGCGAGGCCCGTTGGGATTATCTGAACTGGAGTCAGGGACAGTCCCAGCAACGGAAATATCTGATCACTGGATATCCAGATTATAGGATAACAACACATAATTGTGAAAGAGTGAGTAATCAAGTGAATAGCAGGCAACTGTGCTTGTCTTTGTGCTGGGGAAAAACAAGCAGTCGTTGCTCCCTCTCCCAGGGTTCATAGAGTGCTGTGCTCTGTTTTTGTGTGTACAACCTATTGTGACGTGTGGTTGGATCCCTCCCTATAAGCTGTTTGATTCTTGTCTCAATTAAGTGCAAGTTATGTGGAGTTATGGCTGATTTATGCTGCAATCCTAATTACATTTTCTTGAGAGTAAAACCCATTGAATACAATGGGGTTTACTGTGGAGTAGATATGGATAGGATTGTGCTGTTACAGTGCAATCCTAAGCATGTCTACTCAGAAGTTAAATCCCATTGTGTTTGATAATGCTTACTCCCAGGAAAGTGTGGTTAGGATTTCAGCCTTACTCCAGTGAGACTTAGGCCTTCCTCCAGTGAGACTTGGGCAAAATCCAGAGTAACTATGGGGAGTCCTTGCTTCAGTGTAAGAGTCTAATTTACTCTGGATTGCTCTGTGCATTTCCCATAGGTTTTCACTAGGTGGTGCAGTAACTACGGGTGCACATAATGTCTCTTACGTGCTCACGTAGTTACTCTGGATTTGGCTGCTAGGTTACAATCCAGAATAACTATGGGACCTTTTACACCGACATAGTTATGGTGCCACCTATGGGAAACCTATGGGAAATGCATAGAGCAATCCAGAGTATCTGCCTCTTACATCTTCCCTAGTTACTCTAAATTGTAGGGATAGTAACCCTAGCTCCGATCCACAGTACTGGTGCTCCACCAGCTCTGAACATAACAAAAGTTCTGATGATGCACTTTAGTGCCACCAGTGAGTCCAGCATTGAGGCTAGCACCAGTAGAACTTGTTGCACAAGTGCTCACCAGTAAGTATCGCTGAACTCAGGGATGACACTAAACTAACTTATGAGTCATTTGTGAGATAATGTATGGGAAGCACTTAAATACCACCAGGTTGAGAGGCCACTTGTGGCACAGTAAACACAATAAGAGACTCAGTGCTGTGCGTTATGTCACATTCCTGGTCTTATCACTGTTATTTAATAAATTAAGGCTGCAATCCTGACTTAGGAGAGAATGGCCGAGCTAAGCTGGACTATATGGGCCATATCCTGAGCTGACACTTAAGGCCAAATCCACAGGGCTAGGAGGCCTCTAGACTGGCCTTACTTGAAGACCAAGTAAGTGGTACCTGGAGAGGGCTTGCTGCTGAGGAGACCTTCCTCAGATCACACCGAACGAGGAACAGATGTGGTGCCTGCCATATGAGGAAGCCCAGGAATCTCTGGCTACCAGTCACAGCTGCACTCTGATACTGCAGTATGGCAGTACCTGGAATGGAGGGCAGGTGCAAAGGGATTGACTGCTGGAGTGGGCTGTTGTGCACCTAGGTTGGCCTCTCTGGCGTTAAGCTGGCCCAGTACCAGATAGGCTGGCCTAAGTGTACTTCAGAATTGCAGACTAAGTCTGCAATCCTGTCCCCCAATTAGGCCAGGCTAAGCCAAGGCACAAGTTTTGCACTCCTGGGGGAGAGTTAGGCCAGTGCACAGAGATGTGCTTGCCTCCCTACATCACCACGGGAATGGGAAGACCAATGAGTTGTGCTGTCCTGTTAGGATTGCACCCTTAATTACTTATTATTAAATTTAAAACTATTAAATATAATTTATTAATTACAAGAAGACTGCATGGTGACTGCTCACAAGGAAAAGGAGTACAATAAAGATGTTTTTCCAGGTTAAAAGGAGGTCATTTCCTGGAAAAAGAGGACATATGGTCACTCTGGTATTCCCCAGTTGCGGAAGATATCATGGCCCAGTTTGATAGTTACAACTTTTATTGTACATTAAGATCAGTGACATTCAGCCCAGGTGAAGCATGGCGACTTTGTATGCCGCGAGTGCTTGAACTCCTGGCATCGACCATTGACTTGCAAAGGTGCTGCCTGCTCCAGTGTGCACAGCCAGTTCCACATGGGGGAACTGAGCTGCATTTGATGATCAGAGGTGCAGATTTTCTGGTCTGGCCTCAGGCAATGGTGGAGATTAAAAGCAGTGAACGCCTTGTGTGCATATGTGAGAGACAGAAACAGAGAGGAAGACGATGAGGAGGAGGTAGAAGTTGGGCTTAGCGTCTATCCAAGGAGAGCTTTAAAAGGCAATCCCTTCAGATTTGGTAAAAGTAGGTCAATCTTTCTGCTTTGCTGGGTCTTTTGGCAGGTCAGCGTCATGCTCCACCAATGCTCACCAAGTTCTAATTTGCGCTTCATGGTTGACACGTCATTTGGGGAGGGGGTGGGAGTTAATGCATTCAATGCAGCTAATTAAATCAACTTTGGCATCCATTCAAAAGATGTCTTGCATCCTCACTCCACGTTCGCTTCCCTCTTTCAACTGCTGGCGCTGTTGCGTGAGGACAGGAGGCTGCAGGACCAAAAAAAGCAGCACGGGTTGCTTGCTTTCATCTTCCCTTCCTCTGTCAAACCTTCATTACTTCAGACACTCTCTCCTTTCATGAAGGAATGTGACAGGCCCATGTGCTTCTGTGCCTGCCCTCTGCTCCCACACTGCCTTCAGAAAATGTGACCCTTTGTGCACTCCAAGGACTCCGTCAACAAAGTTAAACGCAAGGAAATGCACCTTTGAATTCTATATTGAAGCATGTCATGCAAAAAGCAGAATTGCCAGGGAGCCACTGCAAGCTGTCCTCCCCCCTCCCTTCGCTGCATCCCTTCTTTCCTTTCATTTGGCACACAAACATCTGACAGTAGAGGTTGCTGTCATGGGTGCCATATCACATGTGGTGTGTGTATGTGTATATATACACACACACACAACACACTCACACATACTCACTCACTCACTATGGGCTGTGGGTGGCGCAAGCAGTTAAGGCGCTGAGCCTATTAACCAGCAGGCCAGGGTTCGAGACCTGGGCTGGCCCCACAAGACAGGGTGAGCTCCTGTCCTTAGCCCAGCTCTGCGACGCTAGCAGGATCCAATCGTATCGGGACTGCCTTTCCATTGGACTAATTCAGTGGCATGGAGAGGGGGGGATTTGCTGCTTGGGTAACAGCCTATCCTCCATAACAATCTAACCCAGGCTTTCGTGCTTCGCATGCAGCGTATGCAGCGCCAAGCACGATACCATAGTCTTTCAAGACTGACAGAGGCCTGCTTTTTTACTCACTCATCAACGCCCTGCCAAAACCACTAGACCTAGAAGGATGAAATTTGGGGAGGGAGTTCTTTCTGTGATGGAGGCACCCACTAAGAACCAATTTTTAGAAATTCCAACCAGAAGGGGGTGAAAAGGGGCACAACGTGTTTTCCTCCCTATACAGTACATTCCGTTGAAGAATCCCTGACTGATCACTGCACTGTCTCAACCCTCAGACCTAGAAGCATGAAATTTGGGGAGGGTGTTCATTATGTGATATGAACACCCACTGAGATCCAGTGTTGAGAAATTTAACCCTTAAAGGGGTGCAAAGTGTTTTTGTCCTATATTTAACATTGAAGACTGACTGGGTGATGCGCATAGGTTGATGCACATGGGGGGGGATTGATGTGCATGGGGGATATTGCACATGGGGGGTTGATGCTCATGGGCAGATGATGTGCATGGGGTTGATGCACATGGTGGTATTAGCATGGGGTGATGTGCATAGGAGTATTATATGCAATGGGGGATGGCATTTTACTCCCACAACGCAGGCACATTTCAGTAGTATGTGATATAATATATCACATATATATTAAGATATATTGTGATATCACATGCGATATTGCACACGAGTGCAATATTTAATGCTGTACCTGCAGCATGGGTATCACATATGCAGAGTGAACGTACTTTATTTACTGGAATCTAACGTTCACCTTTTCCAGCCAAATACACCCTACAATCCAGAGTAACTACGGGAGCCCATAAGAGACTTTATGTGTACCCATAGTTGCTGCACTACTTAGTGAAAACCTATGGGAAATTCATATTGCAATCCAGAGCAAATTGTTCTTACACCGGAGCAAGGACTCCACGTAGTTACTCTGGACTGTGCCCTTCGTCTCCAAAATCAGGGTGCACACTAGACTCAATGGTTAATTAGATTTGAATAACTGTAGTATTTTCATTAAAGTATAGGGTGCTCATTCTATTTGATGCCACATTAGATTGGAGTAAATGCGGTACATCCTTTTTTTCCTAGACATGTCCTCGTTTTTCAGTCTTGTATCCTCAAAAAAGTCTTCACTGTCCTCCTTGTCATTGGCTTCTTTGGTAGCCCGGTATCATCACAGGTGCAGGCATGTGCTGCTGTTCACTTATAGTGATGGTCTCTAAATTTTTTGGTCAAAGGGCTGCATCATACATCTTGCATGCAGTTGAGGGCTGGAAAATTTTTTAAATATAAAATTTAAATAAATACTTTAGAGATGGAACTTAGATTAATGAATAAATGGGCTCAAATTTCCAGGATTTCTGCAAGCACACAGAACAGAAATAAAACACACTTAAATGGACCCCCATTTCCTCACCCCACCACCATCCAGTTGTGTTTGGTCAACTTCTGCAGAGGATCTTGTGGGACCAGAGGCAGGCCACGGACTGGTCAGGCCACACCTGACCCCCACACTAAAGGCCTCATCTGGCCCCAAGGCAGGGATTTGTAGACCCCTTACCTATAGCATTATTTATCAGTGTAGTGGTTCTTAGTGTGCATAGAGGATTGAAATAAACCCAGGAAGAACCAGGTTCAGGTGTCCATTCAACCATGAAGCCTCATTAGATGACTGTGGACCAGTCACCGTCTCTGCTTACTCCTGTATGGGGTTGCTGGAAGGGCAAAAATGGAAGGAAACAGGTGGTGAGAAGCAACTTTCAGTGTTGCCTGGAGGGCCTCAGAGAAAAGATGGGAAAGATGAAAATAATAATTGGCAGGGTTAACATAAGAACATCAGAAGAGCCTCTACTGGATCAGGCAAAAGGCCCATCTAGTCCGGCTTCCTGTATCTCACTGACTGTGGCCACCAGATGCCTCAGGGAGCACACAAGACAAATAGACATCTGCATCCTGGTGCTATCCTCTGCATATGGCATTCTGAGGTAGCCTAAAACCCAAATCCAGAGTAACTACAGGAGCGTGTAAGAGACATTACGTACACCCGTAGTTACTGCACCACCTAGTGAAAACCTATGTGAAATTCATATTGCAGTCCAGAGTAAGTTGTTCTGACACCGGAGCAAGGACTCCCCATAGTTACTCTGGATTTTGCCCTAAATCTATTTAGGGTGCAGTCCTAACTTAGGCCAGCACAACTCATCAGTTTTCCCATTCCCGTGGTGATGTAAGGAGGCAAGTGCTTGTCTGTGCACTGGCCTAACCCTCCTCCAGGAGTGGCGCACAGAAGTGCCTTATAACACTTTTGTGACACCCCTCAGGCCAGCTCAGGGCTTGTGCTGGAGCTTAGGCCAGCCTAACTAGGTTAGGATTGCAGCAATAGTGTTTAACTTCATAAAAACTATATATATATATATGAGTGATTTGGCTTTTATTTTGCCATATGCTACAATTTTTTTGGGTGTCCTACATTTTTGGGGAGTCTTGCCCTCTTTTTCAATTATATTGTCATGTAATTTGGCCTTTACTGGTATATTTACATCTGATCATTGATAGACCGTCACTGGACCGTCATCCCATCTTGTGGTTTTGAGTTCCGTAGGTTTATTATGTGCAGTTAGACTTCTGCCTTGAATCTCCTGCCAATCAATTCTATGGGACGACCCCAAATTCTTGCACTTTGGGAGAACGAGAAAACATTCTCATTCCACTTTCATGCTGGTGTGAGAATAACAAGTGAATAACAATGGAAGTCCTGGTTTTGCATTTCATTTTTAACCCTTTGATGACCACCTAAAAATAGCCTAATTTGCATAAATTATAATTGCCGGACAAAAAATCCGGTTGGTCATCTAAGGGTTTTTAATGTGACCTTTTTAAATGGCTGACTGTTTCTTACACCAGTGTTTCTTAACCAGTGGTACGGGTACACCCAGTGGCACTTGTGGTTGTCTTGTGGTTTGCAGAGGACCCATGGATGCCTGCTGCAAAATTTGACAAGCCCTCCTTGCCATCCCACTGGGGGTTGGGTGGAAAGGAGGACAGGCTCCCAGTGGGGCTGATGGCAAAGAAACATATTCCTGGAAAAGGCCTGGCAGACCCTTTACTAGAAGGGCCATGATAGCATCCTTCTTAGAAAAATGGCAGTATAGATGCAGGAGTGTTTTCTTGTGATACTCAGAGGTTTTGCGGCTTCGTTTACAAGCTGTTTCTGAGTGGGGTGTTTTTCATTTTGACTCCAGCTGTTGACTGTCTCATTCATTCAAACGGCTCTACCCAAACAAGCCCGTATCTCCTGCCTTTATCGCCTATGACTAATTGTATTGGGTCCACAGCAGCCAAGAGTGATAACTCATTGTGTGTGTCTTGGTTTCGGTGCAAACGGACTGATAGGGTAGGTAGTCCAGCTCTTAACGTTTTTTCTGCCAGGTTTCTGCTGCTGGGTGCAGGCCAGATAAGCTGTGAAACAGATGGGGAGCAAAATCCTCTTCCACAAGAGGAAAAGAAAGGCCACTTCAAAGGATGTATGTCTTACATGGAGCTGTATTCTGCAGGCCAAATAGTAAGAGGAAGAAGGACAATTTCTGGTTTGGGAGGACATAGACATTTCAGTGTTCATAGCAAGGTTTAGAACCTCCTACACAATGCAGTGAGTTATAGATTCCATATATATATATATATATTCACTGCAATCATGCTGGCCACCCCCATATGGAGAAGTCACAGCTTAGAAAAGCACTTGCTTGTTGCCTACAGTTTTTCCAGTATCACCAAATATCACCAGATAGACCTTCCCACGACTCCATAATCCTGGAGGACTATTGACAGACAGGTTGACACAACTAGACCTAACGAAGACCCAAAGATCTTTGGTATTGTGCAACCTCACATGTTCATATTCTGGAAGGAACACTCGTATTCAAACAATGGATTTTCAAAAATTATGGGAATTTTAACATTTTCAACATATGCAAAGCATAGAGTCAGTACTATTGATCTATTTATCTGAGTGTGGTCTACTCCAACTCTGGCAGAAGTTGTCTCCAGCCCTACTTCCTGATCTCATTAGTAAATGCAAATGAACCTGAGATGCAGAGTCTGCCCAAGACCTCCTAATGTTTGAAGCAGCATATCTGATGCTGTCCCCCTTTACTGAATGATGTACCAACCAGCCTTTACCACAAAAGGCAGGTTTAGCATTAGTGTTTTGCATACAGTGAATTTCATGGCAAATTTCAGAATCTATCAAGGGATGCCAAATGAATTTGTGAAAAGCAAGTGGACTGTCTCACAGGAGCTCTGCACTCCCCATGTGGTAGTAGCCCAGTGGCAATGGACCTGCTCAGAGTGTAGAAGGTTTCTGATGCAGCTCTTGACATCGCCAGGAAGGGATGAAAAGGAATCCTGGAAAGTACTGGCATAAGATTGACTGGTGTTCTGATTTCATACCAAGCAGCTTCTTCTGGGTCCTCATGTACTCATCAGCTGAGTGCATACAGTAGGAATGATCACACCCTCAGACTTTCTTATTACCTGGACTCTTGAAGAAAAGACGGGGAATGAGTTCGCCTTCTGAAATATAAAATTATGCAGGTACCCTATATGTTCAAATAATACAGGTATCCACATCTCATAAAGGATATACTGGTAATTGAAGTGAAAAAGGTACAGAAGAGAGTGACCTGGGCACCTTCCTTCTTAGGAAAGGCTAATTCATTGGGGCTGTTCTTCCTAAAGGTGCTTGAGAAGGAAGGATGATTGAGATGAACTAATATCCAGCACAGGATAGGAGGTGGCTGTGTTGCAACTCAGTGTAAGGGAATATTTTTCCACTTACTCCATGCCATGCACAAGCTACTGTATGGGACTACTCAGATCTGCATCAGCAAATTCATTGGCAGAAATCCAGGTGGGCCATGTAATGGAGTTAGTGATGCCATTTTTTGTAATGGGAGGTGGTGATGCCATTTTTTGATTCTCATGCTTATTAGTTCTTTATGACCTAAATAATCAGTTATTTAATTTTCACTGTAAACCTATTTGTGAACATTTTGTTGAAATCAACATTTTGTTGATTGATTTGTTAGATTAAAATTAATATACGGTAATTAAAAACTGTCTTTAAGGTAAGGAAATACAAAATCATCCTACCCTGTTTTTATATGCTCATCTGTCCTGCTGGGACATTGAGCAGAGTCTCAATGAGGAGCATTGTTCCCATATCCTTTGGTAAAGGCCTCCCTTGCGCTTGATGCTCGCGTTCCTCAGTATACCAAAGGAAATGCTCAAGGGCTGTTTGGTTCTAATTATGTTCTAAAACTGACGATGGCTTTTAAGAGCCTGTCCTTATTTTGGCTTCCAGAAGTGCCTCTCATAAGACCTTCACAGATCCCCATCACACAGTTGTCTTTTGACTTTTCATCTTCTTTTTTTAAAAAAGAAATTTTCTCATGGGTCTGCACAACACTTCGTTGATGGGTCTGGTGAATTAACATGCTGTACTTTGTCGCTGCCCAGGTAATTACACTCTCACAAACTGCCCAGACACAAAGCATCCTTCACCTCCTTTCAGACCACACACTACAAAACATGGTTGAATGCTTTACTCAGGGGAAAGGGAAGAGGAGTGTCATTCACAAACCCCATAGCACAGCCCTACAAGGGAAAATTGGATTAGCACTGGAGCCTTCCCCATAAGGAATGGAAGGACATCTGCATTGGCATTAAGATAACATTGCAGTATTACAAACTTTTTACCACTGGGACCCACTTTTTAACATGATATTCCATTGGGATCCACCTAGGCTTACGAGGCATGTCAGGTTGCCGACTATAGGATCTGGTGCCCATTTCTGTTTCAGGGCCGAAGAGCCAGCATTGTCCAATTTTGTGGTCACATGGCTGGCATGGCACATGGAACATTGTTACCTTTCCCACAGAACCAGTACCTAGTTAACTACTTGCATTTCCATGCTTTTGAATTGCTAGGTTAGCAAGAGCTAGGCAAGAAATGGGAGCTCACTCTGTCTTGCAGTACTTGGGTCTCAAATTGCCGACCTTAAGGTTGACAAGCGCAGTTTCTTAATCACTGAGCCTTTTGCAGCCCTGGGTGGATTTCCCAGACTTGGGGAAAAAAAGAGATCTAAAAATAAATAATATTTAGATCCTCCAAAAAAGACCCTCAAACATTTTCTTTGTGTTCACACATTCTTGCAAATTGCAGGAACTGATTTATTTCCATGGTAATTATTTTTGAACAGTCTCATATCTTTAGGCAATTAACTGATACATCACCCTGTGGGAACCCACCAAAAATCAGGTTGCAACCGCTTGTCTAGAGCTTGTCAGTGGTCTCTCCACCAGAGAGAGTGTGGGTACCTCTTCTCTTGAAAATGGGTCTATGGAAATCTTTGGGATATTGACAAATGACTGTGACAATTAGGGCTCTCTTCCAATTTAAGGAATATTCATTTCCTTAAATCTTCATCATCCTCTCAAGCCCACCTTGGATTCTAATTTGGCAGGTAAGTCCTTAAGGCAGAGCTTTCTAAGTGACTGCAGGTTGTTTTTGGAATCCCAACCAAGGAGAACCATCATTGCTCTTCTTGTTTATAGACAATGACAACCCTTCTCTAGAGAAGGACTACTAATTTATCTCTCAGTTTTACTGGTGTGGCTATTTTCTTCAAACACCTTGGGAGCACAAAGCCCTAAACATAAGCAAAATGTTCATTAATAAAAGCAGGCCTCTGTCAGTCTTGAGAGACTATGGTATCGTGCTTGGCACTGAATACGCTGCATGCGAAGCACGAAATCCTGGGTTAGATTGTTATGGAGGATAGGCTGTTACCCAAGCAGCAAATCCCCCCTCTCCACTCCACTGAATTAGTCCAATGGAAAGGCAGAGCCGATATGATTGGATCCAGCTGGTGTCGCAGAGCTGGGCTAAGGACAGGAGCTCACCCTGTCTTGTGGGGCCGACCCGGGTCTCGAACCCTGGCCTGCTGGTTAACAAGCACAACATCTTAACCACTTGCGCCACTCACAGCCCTTCATTAATATTAATAATTATCATTAATAATATCATTAATAATAATAAAATATATCAAATTATGCCAGTTTGCCTATGATGAGAAAAAATTGCTTTATTTTCTTAGACACTGCATTCTAAATATCTTGCAGCAGCTGCCATTTTAAAAGAAGCATTATTAAAAGAGGTGCCATTGGGTGCACTTCGGGGAGAAAGATAGAATACAAATGTAATAAATAAATAATAAAAGAGGCATACTAAAAAAAGCATTCTGCATCTGCCAGAAATGACCCACTTGTTTTTAAATTTCTCTGCTTTTAGAAATTTGAAAAATATTAACCAAAACTCTAGAGCGATGCTTAAAGTTGCAGTGGATGTGCACTTGGAATGCAGTCCCCATCCACACCACATCTGAGCATTCTGCTTGGGTGCCACACAATTTCCTCCTTATTTGGAGGACAAAGATACTCTAGACAGTTGTGTTGTCTGGTGCGCCAGAAGGCCGCACAGTGGGATGTATGGGGAGATGTGTCTGTCCAGTGTGTCCCTGTACTCCAAATAAGTAGGACTTAGTGTGGCATCCAGGTCTACCCAAAAGGTCCCTTTACAGGGTGGATGGATCTGAATGCCAGAAGCAGCCCTTGAGCCATGATTTGAGTGACACTGCACTCTATTATAAAGAGGGATCTCACCATTAACTACTTGGCTTAATAAATTCAGTCTTTCCTAGTAGTATCTGTGAACTTTTCGGAGGTTCTCGCATCCAGGCAGAGCTCAAAATCAGCACAATTTGTGCAACTTACCCTACAATCCAGAGTAACTACAGGAGAACATAAGAGACATTACTTGCACCTGTAGTTACTGCACCACCCAGTGAAAACCTATGGGAAATTCATATTGGAATCCAGAGTAAATTGTTCTTACGTCGGAGCAAGGACTCCCTGAAGTTACTCTGGATTTTGCCCATATAACTTTATTTTATGACTTTGGGCTATGCAAGAACTGTGCCACTTTATTGCACAAAACATTTTTCCTCATTTCTCTGCTTCTGCTTTCTGTGATGACGCTTTTGCAAATGAAACCAGAATAAATGTACAGTGATTTATTTATTATTTTAATCTCTTCCCTATTTCTAAGCTGGTAGTTGGTTATTGGTCATAATTGGTCATTGCCTATCTTCCTCTTCAGATGTCTAGTGACATTATTTTTAACTGGAGCAAATATATTTGGCAGACATCCTTCTTTGCAGGGCACTTTTGGCCAAGAAGACTTTCTGTACCAATAATTCTTTGGCATGGAAAAACAGTGTGTTTTTAACACCACTGTCTCTGATAAATGGGCATTGCCTTTTTTTCCTGTATGTGCATTTTGTGGCAGTTCTATCATCAGATAGCTGAGGTCCGTTGGGTAACCCCTTACCCCAAATAATGCATTGGGTACTGCCATCATCTCTGCTATTTGAGGGCAGATCCTATTTGAGGATCTGCCCTGCCCATGCAGATCCTCTGCGGATATGTCTTACTAGGGGCAATGCAACGGTGTGCATCACCCGGTGTGGGGGGCAAGCACATCACACCTGGGATGCGCATCACATACCCCCAGGATGGTGCATGCACCATTCCAGATGGTAAGGCCAGATGCCACTGAGCATGGGCAAACTTCACCCATGCGCAGCGGGATCTCGAGCGCTCCTCTGAGGAGCAAGTCACTCCTCCCAGGAGTGCTTTGGCCTGATGGCCAAAAGTTCACCTATGTGCAGTGGCATACAGCCAGAGTGCTTCTCTGAAGAAGGATCTGATTGCTTCTCCTTCAGAGGAGCGCTTTGGGTGGTGTGGTGCATCCTCAGCGGGGGGGGGGGGGGGGCAGTGCATCAACCCTGAAGCGCATCACCCTGGTGCGGAGCGCACCAGTTGCACCACCTTAGCAATGCCCCTGCATCTGACCATGCTTTTTGGGAAACTCCCTTCCACTTGGCCAAAGCACTGGTCTAGCTCAGGGGTTTCTAAAAGGGCCACATCAAATACCTGCCACAGTGTAGCGGGCTGGAAAAAAATTAAATATAAAATTTAAATAAACAGACTAGAGTTACTTACTTAGATACTTAGATACTTAGTACTTAGATAAATGAATAAATGGGCTCAAATTTCCAGGATTTTTGCAAGTACCAACATATGGCCCAGAAATAAAGCTCATGCTTAAATGACCCCCATTTCCTCCACCCCACTATCCCAGCTCTAGTTGTGTTTGGTCAACTGGGTCAAAAGCTCTTAGGGGACCAGAAGATGGCCCCATTTGGTCTCCAGGCTGGGGTAGGGAGACCTCTGGTATAGTTCAGTGGTTCCCAGATTGAGCCATAACTCCTTAATGAGTCACAGAAGCCAGCTGCAATAGCCACTGAACCGTTGCAAAAAATCTACTATTTTTTATAATGTATAGGAATGTAGTCCTGATGGAGGGTTGTGGTCAATCGTCCTATAGATCAAGAGAGCGAAAAAAACAACCACAGATCTAGTTCTATATGTTGAGTTGCAGCGTTTTCCAGATATTTGGGTGAAGATGAGATCATCTAGTCCAGTGGTACTCAAAGTGGGATTTGACTCCCAAACTTGGGTCAGGGATGACACAAAAGTGTGGGATCCACAGTCTTGTAATCTTTCCTGGGTGTAAGTCTTATGGATTGCAATGGGACCTACTTCCATGTAAACATGGAATCACAGTGGCATCACAGTGATATTATATGCTGACACGTTTGACAGGGGGTCCCGGACAGATTTTTAAATTTGAAAGGGGATTCTGGGCTGACATACCAGAGTACTACTGATCTAGTTTGCCACGAAACTGTCAATATTCTTTTTTTTTTTAAGATAAGGTTCTCAGGGAGCCAAATTCTCTAGCGCTGAGCAAACATTGCGCTCTGTTGCTTTCTTTGCATGAGCCACAGTGGCATCCTAGAATAAACACCGACTGTTTCCTGAAAACAGATGACAAAATATTACCGGGATCTGAGAGTAAAGATGATACCACTCCAGTCTGTGTCCAGAACTGCAGTGGATTCAAATTGTGGTTACTCTGGTGCAACTTGATAATTCAGGGCCTTTTCATCTGAGTATACCATTAGCTTAATCAAAGGGTTTAGGCAGGGCAAAGCATCCTTCATCTTTTCAGAACCTTGGCTTGAGGATCCTCAGAGAGGAAAGCTCTCTGGTGCCGCTGAGAGCAGCCTGGGAGTTCAAAGCCCGAGGATGTGAGGACCACAGACGTCCACTCCGTCTGAGGTTCAGCTGATAAGACACATTGCAAAGTCAAAAGAGAGTTTGAAAAGAAGACACAAAAATGTTAATTTATTTGAAAGGAAGGCATCCAAACACACAAACACCTCTCTCTCCCCCTGCAAAGCCTTATTGCTGGTTATAAACATACCAGACATTCCAGGCTGTTTCTGCTGAGGATGAGCTCTCTATTTATAGCGCTTGAGCTGCCAGTGCCACTTTCTCCCTCCAGTCTGTTTCCCAAGCAGTGAGCTTCCTGCATCTGATGAAATGGGTTGCAATCCACCAAAGCATCCACGGAAAGAAATGGAAATACTATTACGTATTATATAACAGTGTTAAATAACAGTGCCACGGAGTTAGTGATGGTTTCTGAGCAACTACAAGGCTGATCCCTGTACCATCCCACATATTTAGGGCTAAGTAGTAAAGTGTGCACTTTTTAGTGAAGAAGGAAGCCCAGATTCAGTTGTAAACTCAAGTAGGGCCATGGGAGATCCTGGCTCCCAATCTGTGCGGGTGATGTTGGAAGAGATAGACCAGTGTTAGGCTAATGCCTTGAGTTCAGTGATACATCAACATAGGGCACAATCCAGAGTAACTATGGGGAGTCCTTGCTCTGGTGTAAGAACAAGTTACTCTGGATTCCAATATGAATTTCCCATAGGCTTTCACTAGGTGGTGCAGTAACTACATGTACACAAAGTCTCTTACGTGCTCCCGTAGTTACTCTGGATTTGGGGGATACTGTGCTTGGATCCCCCCCAAAATGTAGCTGGGGCAGATGAGCAGGATCCAAATTGTAGATGGAGAGGATCCAGTTGGAGTAGATGGCCTACAAGATCCCTTTGTATTGGGATTCTTTTATCATGGCAGGTTGCAAGGGTTGAAACTCTCCCTCCAAACTATTGTCCCAATGTACATAAGGCCCTTCACACATGCTCTTTAAGAAGAAAACTAGCATGCCAATCTCATGATGTACTTTATGTAGCATGCAGTTTGGTATGCATATCCCAAAGTGACATGGAGATCCTAGTGGAATCCAAACTAGGTTTCTGGCCATATCATCCAAGTTGACCATTTGATCATCCCTGTCCTTGTGTTCATAAACTCAGAAGAGTACAGGAAGATTTTTTTTCCAGGATACAGGCTTAAAAAGAGGACATGTCAGGGAAGAAGATGACATAAGGTCACCCTGATATAAGCATCTGTTCAGCTTCTGTACCGTGAAAATCTAAACCAGTGAGTCCAAACATTTTTAGACAACCATTCCCTTTTATGAAGTGTACCCGCGTTGCGGGAGTAACATTTCTCCATACACAATCCCCCCACGGCACATAAACACCCCATGCGCATAAACACCCTATCTGCAACTTCCCCCATGCGCAACTTTTCCCCATGCGCAACTCCACACCATGCGCAACTTTCCACCATGCGCAACATCCCCCATGTGCAACATCCCCATGCGCAACTTTCCTCATGTGCAACTTTCCCCATGCGCATCATCCCTCCATGTGAATCATCCCCATGTGAATCATCCCCATGCGCATCATCCCCATGTGCAACATCCCCATGCTCAATTTTCCCCATGCTCAATTTTCCCCATGTGCAACTTCCCCCATGCGCAACTTCCCCATGCGCAACTTTCCCCATGCGCATCATCCCCAATGTGCAACTTTCCCCATGCACATCATCCCCCCATGCGCAACATCCCCCCATGCGCAACATCCCCCATGAGCAACTTTCCCCATGCGCATCATCCCTCCATGCGCACCATCCCCCATGCGCATCATCCCCCATGCGCAACTTCCCCATGCGCAACTTCCCCCAGTGCGCAACTTCCCCTGTGCGCATCATCCTCCGTGCGCAAATTTCCCCATGTGCATCATCCTGCCATGCGCATCATCCCCCCATGCGGATCATCCCCCATGCGCAACTTCCCGCATGCGCAACTTCCCCCATGCACAACTCCCCCCTGTGCACAAATTTCCTACATGTGCATCAGCCCTCCATGCGCAACATCCCCCCATGCGCAACATCCCCCCATGCGCAACATCCCCCATGAGCAACTTTCCCCATGCGCATCATCCCTCCATGCGCACCATCCCCCATGCGCACCATCCCCCATGCGCATCATCCCCCATGCGCAACTTCCCCATGCGCAACTTCCCCCAGTGCGCAACTTCCCCTGTGCGCATCATCCTCCGTGCGCAAATTTCCCCATGTGCATCATCCTGCCATGCGCATCATCCCCCCATGCGGATCATCCCCCATGCGCAACTTCCCGCATGCGCAACTTCCCCCATGCACAACTCCCCCCGTGCACAAATTTCCTACATGTGCATCAGCCCTCCATGCGCAACATCCCCCATGTGCAACTTCCTCCCATGCGCAACTCCCCCATGCGAAACCTCCCCTCATGCGCATCTTTCCCCATGCACATCTTTCCCCCATGCGCAACTACCCCGTATGTGCAACTTCCCCCCATGCGCAACTTCCCCTCATGCGCAACTTCCCCCATGCGCAACTTCCCCATGCGCAGAATCCCATGTTAAGTGTAGGAGAAAACACGTTGCCCCCTTTTCAGCCCCTGAAGAGTTAATTTCTCCAGATGGTTCTTGGTGGGTGTTCAGGTGACAGAAGGAACTCCCAGAATTCCATGCTTCAGGCCCAGCAGTTGGGGCGGAATGTTGATGAGTCAGCAATTCTCAATGCAAAGTATAGGGAGGAAAACGCGTTGCGCCCCTTTTCACCCCCTTCCAGTTGGAATTTCTGAAAACCGGTTCTTAGTGCACCCCTCCGTCACGGAAGGAAATTTCACGCTTCTAGGCCCAGCGGTTTTGGCAGGGCGGTGATGAGTGAATCAATGAGTGAGTCAGTCAGTCAGTGAGTCAGTCACTGACTTTTTATATATATAGATAAAGAAAATGAGATTATGAACTCATCCCATATGTTCTTTCCCTTGTGTCCAGGGAAAAAAAATTTCAATGCCTCCTTTTCCTTGTGAATAAGCAGAAAGTTACCTTTTGCAATTAATAAATTATAGTGATTAAATTAAGCAAAAGAAAGAAATATATGAGTGTTTTTGGCTTGTAATGTCCTACTTTTTTCTTGGGTGTCCTACATTTAAGGGGAGGGTCCTTGAAAGCTTGCTGATGCTTGTCCCAATGTACATAAGGCGCTTGAAAGATCAGGCATGTCACTGCTATTTTTCAAAACTATTTGCAAAGTTCAATTAAACGAGTTTGCCATTTCATGGAAATGAGGTTAGTCTTATTAAGGCCAAATCTGTCATATCTATATTTCAAAATTAATGCTACTCAAGTGCAATACAGGCTGTCATGAGCTGCATCAATTTCCAAACCATCCTAGGCTAGAATTAAAACCAAAACCATTTTTGGTGACCATTTGGAGATTCTGCATGAAGATACATCTGAGCGATTTGAGGATATTCTTTATAGGGAAATTCTGGATTGGGTGATAAATCAGTTTTTTGATACCAAGGAAGGTGGTGTAGTAGCAGAAGAACTTATGGAGATGTATAAAATAATGATGAGCTGAAGCCAAAGTTGAATAAATTCAGTGGTGGGATTCAAATAAATTAACAATAGGTTCTATGTCCTCATAACCTAAATTAACAACAGGTTCTATGTCCCGTTAGTAACCAATTCTCAGAACCAGGTGCTCATTAGCAAATGCTTCTATAGAACCTGTGAGAACCCCCTGAAGCCCACCACTGATAAATTGTACCATGAGTTTGGTTAAAGAAGGGAATTTCGGATCACTATTTTGCACTATAAACAGTGGTTACAAAGCTCCTTGTGTTTCCAACATCACAATAGGTGGAACATGATTTTAGTGCGGTCATCCAACATCTCTCCAAACAAAGAAATTGGCTCTTGATGATGAAACAGGAAATTTATACTTAGGTGCAGGTTTTTCTTTTTTCTCTCAAGAAGGCAGCACATTTATGGTAGCGACCATATGGTAGCAGCCAGGGCAGAACCTCTGGTTTAAAGGGTTGAGCCACTGTTTATATGCCCCAAAGATATCATCTGAAGGTCGCCACCTCGAAAACACTGGAAGATGCGCAGAGAGATTTTGAAGCCTAACTGTGTGAGTGTGCAAGAAGTTAAGGAAACAAGCTGCAATTGTCTATGTAGAGGCAAAAATCTGGGCAGGGAAGAGAGATCAGACATTTATAGGATCTATCTAAGATTGTAGAGCGTTCTTAAAAGAGAGAAACTGTTATCTTTAAAACCCTCTTGGGGGTTAGATTTGCCTGCTTATATAAACCGCCTTGATTAAATCTGGAGGGGAAATATTGTACGATGCATACAAACCATCAGTATTGTTATAAAGCATTGCAAAACTTGTTACGTGGTTTGGAAGCCAATGTTCTTTTGGGCACAAGATTGCTCGTGCTGGCATAGCAGTGCCAGTGGGGCACATGTGCATTTTGCTGCTGGATAGCACTCAAGGAGGCAATGTTTGTTCCCTTATTTTGGAATTGAATTACCATTATTCCAGAGCTAGAAAGTTTGTTAGTACTGAGCCCTGTTGTATCATTCTTCAGATTTTAATTCAGCCTTTAATTTAATACGCTTCAATTTCTCATTTGAAAAGATCTTTTCAAATATTAGGCCCGTTGGCAGCTGCTGGTTTGTAGATGCTGATATAAATCCCTTCTTCAAATACTTCAAATACTTTATTTTTATGCTTTTGACATTTTTATGCAGTGGCATAAAGCACAATCCTATCCATTTCTACAATCCTAACCATCCCTATTGTGTTCAATGGGTCTCACTCCCAGGAAACTGACTTCAGGATTGTAGCCAAAGGAATTAAAAAATGTGATCTCAACAGTTTCTCACAACGTGCCATATACTGGTTTGACTATACCTCCGATGGTATATTCAGTTAAAATTCTGGTGGTTTCCACCAGAATTCAGCACTTATATGAAGGCAGAAACATGGGGTGACATTAGGTAGCATGGTGCCATAATCTTACCATCTCCAGCATCCCCTGCTGCCCCTTTGCCTCCTAGAGCCCCTTTAAATAATCTCACTGTCCCCAAAGAGTTTTGGGGTCTCATTTTCCATCAAAATAATTTTCTGTCATTTGACCAATGCCACAGTTGTATTAGGCATTTTAGAGACGAGAAAAAGAAAAACTCATTTGTGCTTCCAGCCAACCCTATATTGGTCCATGTTCAATCCTACATTTCAATGTACAAACACACCTGCTCCATAATTCTGTATCAAAGAAACTGGAATTGTTCATCTGCTTGTTTTGAAATAATCAAACCAACATTGATTATTCCTTTAAAGAGCAGAGATCTTGTCCAGCTGCCACTGAACTCAGCTACTGATCATTTGTAGGGCTGGTCAAAGATCTATTGACACCCTAAGTAACATGCCCCTTTACATGCCTAAGTAACACCCTAAGTTTGCACCCCTTTCTCCCTTGCATCTCCCAATCTAATGTTTTAGCACAGCACTATCCCCTTCCATCCAAAGTTGGAGTGATTAGTGTTTCAAGAGATGGACTTAGATCTGGAAAGTGTACGTTCCAATCCCTGATCAGCCAGGAAGCCATCTTTTTGGATGACCTTGGACCAGTTGCTCTCTCACTCAGCCTCATCCAACCTCACAGGGTTGTTGTGAAGGCAGAAAGATGGCAGGAACCATGTACAGTATAATACCCCGAACTATCACAATGTAAATAATAAATTTTATTCTTCTTTTCCGTATCCCTCTTTTCCAATCCAGAAAGAGGAAGGAGGAAAAATGGAGGCATAGAGACATGGGTGCTCCCTCCATGTTGATCTCATGGATGGGCCAGCCATGATGGTTTCCACGCTGACATCTGCAGCTACTGGTTCTCACACATATGATAAGGACAGTAAGGCTGCAATCCTAAAGTCACTTTCCTGGGAGTAAGACCCATTGAACACAATGGGACTTTAGGGCTAGGATTGTGCCCTAAAGCAGCATGCAGCTTATGGGGCAAATTTTGCACAGCTGAGACCCCAGGATCAGACCTTCTTTCAAGCAGCCTTAAACTCTTCATAAGTATCAAGCATTCCAAAGGCTTTCAAAGCCAAACACGACTCTGACCTTGGAAGGTCTAGGCTGGGAGAGTTTATCCTTGTTAAACTATGTTGTATTTTGGAGGACTACTTGTAACAATACACAAATATTTTCCTTTCGGGAAGAATCCTGTTGCTTCTAACCACGGTGATCTTTTGTGCATGTTTATCTAAACGTAGCCCGGCAAGCGGACCTTGAGTTGCACTGAATGCTGGATTTCAATGACAAGAATAGAACAAAACGCCAGTTGGAAGAGAAGTGCTCTGAGCCGCCTGCCTGACATGGCCTTGTTTGTTGCATGAAAAATGCCTCCCTTCTTCTCTCTTGTTGCTTGCTTGAAAGAGGAGTCAGAAAACAACACTGTGTGTATCAACCGTAGCTGTCCGCGACTGGAAACTGAAACAAAAATAATAGATAAATATGAGAAGCCAGCAGAATGATACTATGGCATAGGTAATAATAACTGCAGTGCATTATGATGGTGTCTGTTGCAATAAATTATTATTATTAATAGTAAACACTCTTGGCTCAACTGCAGTGATAGAATCATCACAAATGTTCCAACTGTAAACTGTCAAACTTAAGTTTGTCCCATTTTTTTGCAGAATTAAAACCCCCAGGGTCAGGGTGCCAACACTTTATTTATATTCCTGGAGATTTTATTTTCAATAAGGTATAACATTGGAAACAACACCCGGAGATTGGTAGTGATTCCTAGAGATTTCAGGGTAATCCTGGAGGATTGACGAATCCCAGATTCTCTTGGTTGGAAGTAAAGAGGCTAGCATAGGTTTCAACTCTGGATTATATGTCTAGGATACACAAGATCATTTTCTATTCTAGAAATGGAACTAAGAGCACAATTCTAACCATGTTTATTCCAAAGTAAGCCCCATTGTGTTCAATGGATTGCACATCCTAAGTGTCTTTAGGATTGCACCTCCTAAGTGTCTTTAAAATTGTGTCTTTAGGATTGCAGCCGTAAGCTACCAAATTTGAGTTAATGGTATATGTTGCAGATGTTAATGGTCATCCAAGTCAGTGGTAGCAAGAGAGGGTGGAGCAGTTGGTCGTAGAGGGAGTCTCACTACAGCAAGAAAGAGCCCCCCACTTTGGAGCCATTCCAGGTGGGGGGAGCAAAATGGAACCATTCTAGACATGCCGTAAAATCCAGAGTAACTACAGGAGCATATAAGACACATTACATGCACCCGTAGTTACTGCACCACCTAGTGAAAACCTATGGGAAATTCATATTGCAATCCAGAGTAAATTGTTCTTACACCGGAGCAAGGACTCCCTGTAGTTACTCTGGATTGTGCCCATTCTCACCACATGGCTCCATTTTGCTCCCCCTCCTGGAATGACTCAGAAAGAGGGTCCCTTGCATGCCATGGTAGGGCTTCTTTTAAGACTGACTGCTCTGCCCTCCTCTGCCTATGCCACCAATCCAAGAGGTCTGAAATTTCACATACAGGTGTCCCCCATTATCAACTAGGGTTCAGTTCTGGAACGTCCCATGATTTAAAAAAAATCTATGCAAAGAAAACCATGGGAAAATAGGTTAAAATAGTGATTTTCAAC
Source organism: Cryptoblepharus egeriae (assembly GCA_030015325.1). NCBI lineage: Eukaryota > Metazoa > Chordata > Lepidosauria > Squamata > Scincidae > Cryptoblepharus > Cryptoblepharus egeriae. The sequence goes on along the minus strand of JAREYC010000003.1, from coordinate 9,337,469 downwards.
CTTTTTCATCTCATGGCACACTTAACAAGCCATTGAAATTGTCAAGGTACACCACCAATTGTTTTTACCATTGACAAGGCATCCCAGTGTGTTCAAATCCCCCAATTTTCCTATTAAGGAATGTCAATCCCTAAATTCCCACAGTGCACCTGAGGATCATCCGTGACACACCATGGCACACTTGTTCAAAGTCACTGGTTTAAAGGGTTGCCATACATCCTGGAAAACCAGGACTGTCCCAATTTTGGGGGATTGCATTCACATACTGGCAGGTTTAACAGGGGGTCCTGTCCAGGTTAACCCTAGACCCACTTCCAGGTTTCTTGCTCCTCTATCATGCTTAATTGAACAAGACATTGCCTTAATATCTGCAGGGGTTTGATTCTGGGACTGACAAATGGAACGATTGCTTGAATGACTACATATCTACAACAGTAGAAAAGCTGTTTTTTAAAACTGATTTGCAGTGGCCATTTGTGTTGAGTCAAATCCGTATATAAAAAAATCAGACTATAACAAGATTGAACCTGTACTAATTCTTCTGAATTGGGTCAGTAACATTTTCAGTGCCTCCCCCAATGGTAACATTTGTGCACACAAAGATCAAGCACAAGTGGAGAAAGTAAGATAAAACCTTTTCTTCCTGACGTGGGTCAGGGAGATTTCACATGGAAAAAACCTGAAAGGTAGTGCTTATCCCATCTGAAATCTGAAGTGGTAAGGAAGCCATCGTTCAGTGGCATGGCACATACCTTGTCAGTGTGCCATGAGATGCCCTGCTCTAGATGAAATATCTTTTGAAATAACAGCCAGCTGACCTTGTAACCAGTTGAACGTATTGATTCCTCTTTATTTTCCTTTGCACCTAAAGGGTAAAGAGTTTTCAAAAGGGAAAGAAAGCATCCATTCAAGGAAACAATTCACTGGTGAAATTCATAATAGCCGAGGTTGGCATGAATGGCGCAACCAGCCTGCAGCACAAGGGCCGTGTGCCCAACTTGGCACTGCCAAGCCCGGTTTGGGGGTTGATTGCCCTGCTGGGTTTCAACAAGACATCTGCAGAATCTGAGCAATGAGTAGCCATTCTTTTTTCCCCTCCTTGATTTTTGGACTATTTTTGAAATGCATCGTTGTGCAGATTCGCAGTCAATTGTCAACCCAAATGAGTCACTTGGAGTTCCTCTTTTGTACCACAAGAGAAGGGTTTTTTCATGAATGGATTTCAAAAAAGGTGGCAACATCACATGAATCCCTGACTGTGTTCAGAGAAATACACCACACTTATTCATTCATCCACTTGCTTTTGACATGTTGGGCAGCATGTGTTAACTTCGTTTGCTTCCTGGAGCATTAAATAAACGACAAGGAATCTCTGCTGTAGTGTCGTTTGGCTCATTCTCCGCTTGCCATAAAGCGGCCTTGTAAGGAGGCTATGGCTGCAATCCTAAAGACACTTTCCTGGGTAAAACCCATTGAACACAATGGGGCTAACTTTTGAGTAGACATGGTTAGGATTGCAGCCTTAGGCTGCAATCGTACCCCCAAAATCCAGAGTAACTACGGGAGTGCATAAGAGACTTTACGTGCACCTGTAGTTACTGCACCACCTAGTGAAAACCTATGGGAAATTCATATTGGAATCATATTGGAAGAGTAAGTTGTTCTTACACCAGAGCAAGGACTTCCTGTTGTTACTCTGGATTTTGACCTTATCCACATTTTTCTATAATGAGATTTACTTCTGAGTAGACATACATAGGACCAGACACAGTGGACCAGATGCTGCCAGGAATTAGACCAAACTCATTTGGATTCAAAAGCCTGCACATAAGAAGTACTGTGGTGGATCAGGCCCATGACGCATCTGATTCAGATTCCTGTATCTTACAGTGGCCCACCAGATGCCTCAGAGAGCTCTGAACATGTAAAGATATCTGTATCCTGTTGTCACTCCCTTCCATCTGGCATTTAGAGATCTGTTACCTCTAAAACTTGGAAGCTGCATGTAAGATATCATGGCTTGTAACTTGCAATGGACTTTTCCATCTGCCCAAACACTGCCAGGTACCATCATCACATCATGTGGAATGGAGTTCCACAGATTAATTACTGGGTAAAAAAAATAATTTTGTTCTTTAACACTCAATTTTGGTAGATTTTACCTGGCTCTGATGCTCTTTGTGAGGGTAAAGAACATCCCTCCATCTGCTATATCTACCCATGCAAAAATGTTATATATCTCAATCATGACCTCCCAGGAATCTTTACTGAAGACAGAAAAGCTCCAGATTCTACAGCCTTGTCTTATAAGGGAGATATCCTAGTTCACTCATCAAAATAATAGTTTTATTCAAATAATTATATAAAATCAAAATTATATTCCTATGTTAAAACAGCATAGCCACAAGTTCAATCACTTAAATTTTCTAACATATCCAACTATTCAGTGACAGCAATGTTTATTTTCAGCATACACGTCTTAAATTATATTCGTCTATGGCTGCAATGCTAAAGACACTTTCCTGGGAGTAAGAACCATTGAACACAATGGAGCTTACTTTTGAGTAGATATGGTTAGGATAGTGCTGTATATGAAGGATCTCTAAATACCACCTTCCGTCCTTCAAATGATTATGATTATCATGCCAAAATAAAGCATACCCAGTTTAAGTAAATCTGTACTGAAAAGCATAGAATGTACATATGTATGTACATATGTATATTAGGAGTCATATGTATATTAGGAGTCATAGCACACCTGTGTGTAGGAATCATGAATTCCCCCACCCCTATACCCACAAAAGCCTTGTGCGGCAGCATCAGCAAGCCTGGAAGAAGGAAAGAGACATAGGGCGCAATCCTAAGAAATTTAGGTTGGCCTAAGTCACCTGCCCTATTTTTGCATCATGGTGTGGGAAGGTCAGCGTATGCCTGTGGCATAATCCCCCCCCCCCAAGTCAGCACAGGATTTATGCTGGTGCTTAGGCACAAGTCAGCACAGGATTTATGCTGGTGCTTAGGCTGGCCTAAGTGGAGGTTAGGACTGCAGCCTTAATGGCATGTCCTGCAACTTCCCGGCCAAGCTCTGCGGTTGGATCTTATCAGAGGAACCTGTCAAGGTGTTACAAGTTTCCACTTTCTTTTCTTTGTCAATAGACCGCTAGCAATTTTCTATACTTCAAAGCTGGGGCAAGGTGCCCAGGAACACACCGACCTTTGGCACAGTTATTCTTTTTTCCCCCTGAAGTTAAAAGCACTTGACTGTAAATGGAAAAAAATTGGCATTTTGTTCCCTTCGTTTTTTTTTTTTCTTGAATGCTGCTAAAGAGGTCTGTTTTCTCATAAAATGAAGCACCAGTTTACCTGTGACTTTATTTCTGGGGAAAATGTGTGATGTAAAAATTCTGTACTAAGTTAGAAGATCCAGGCCAGTCCTTGCCTGTTCCAAGTGGTCTAACTGGTCCGATTGGTCTCAGATCCTAAATAACTATGATTTCCAGCACAAACATTATTTTTTTTCCTTCATGCAAGTTGTTGCATTGCTCTGACTTATATTTCTGGGGTGATCTGGTCCAGTTACTCTCTTATTCAGTTAGCAGGGTATGCCCAGGTTGATGTAGGCAAATCTGAACAACAAAACCTGCATTGAAATTTGAGATAGTTTGGATTTTTTAGATTTCTCCATGCAACAGTGAATGTATGTACTGTATCTGCATGCAAATGTGGATGAAAATCCTTCCCCCTCTTTTTCCAAAGCCTACATTTTAAAAAAATTCTAGTTCTGATGCTATGGGTGGAAATTCTGACCTGTTTTTGAACCTCACAAGAACCTGTGGATAGCATTGTTGGTAGACAGATGTCTGTTCTGACCCAGCAAGGCAGTATAGTACTGGTTGTGTATGCCAAGCACTGGTAAATGTATTTAATACATACTGGAGGTGCAATCTTAACCAATTTAGGTAAGCACAAATCATGTGCAGTCCATTCCCATGGTGGTATGGGGCAAGGTTACCATATGACTGGAAATTTCCGGATTTGTCCTCTTTTTTAGCCTCCTGTCCGAGTGTCCTCCAAAAGGGCCTCATTGTCCTCCATTTTGGCTTCATTTTGCAATGGTGTGCAGTACCCCATCATGTCATATGTTGTTGGATTCGTATTGAAATGCAGAAAACAATGACGAAATCGGTTTTGAAATATCTCCTTCCTAGCGAACATTATGCCAAAAAACTAAAAATCAAAAATATTCATTGAGTGCTATGGAAAGTGAAAGTGCCCAATATCGTGGCTTTACTCTTGAGTAGGCAAATGTGCCATTGTCCACCGGAAAGGCCAGGCTGAGAGGAATCCAAGACCTTGTCCTCCTTTTGAGGTTTGGGCATCCGGTCACCCTTGGTGAGGAGAGGCTGGTGCATGTCTGTACACTGGCCTAACTCCCCCATTAGTGCCTTATGACACTGTGGGTGGTGCAAGCGGTTAAGACACAGTGCCTGTTAACTAACAGGCCAGGTTTCGAGACCTGGGTCAGCCCCACAATACAGGGTGAGCTCCTGTCCTTAGCCCAGCTCTGCAACGCCAGCTGGATCCAATCATATCGGCTCTGCCTTTCCATTGGACTAATTCAGGGGCGTGGAGAGGGGGGATTTGCTGCTTGGGTAACAGCCTATCCTCCATAACAATCCAACCCAGGCTTTCGTGCTTCGCATGCAGCGTATGCAGTGCTGAGCACGATACCATAGTCTTTCAAGATTGACGGAGGCCTGCTTTTTTTATACCCCAAGGCCAGCATAGGACTTGTGCCAGGACTTACGCTGGCCTAACCAGGGTTTAGGATTGCAGCCCGAGGCTATTTATCCGTGGATTTTCCATCCACTTATCCGGCTCAGCATTGATCCCTGAGTATTTTGGAATGCTTACCTACTTCCACAAAGACTTACTTAGGGAATAAATGTCCCTAAAAGTTTGAGAACTACTGCTATGCCAATACCAAGGCATTACCTACAGTTGTTAACATAGGGCCACCTGTTCATCCTAACAGTCATAGTTTTAGCTCTTGGTGTTTCTTTTTTTCAGGACATTCAGGATCTGACTCAGAATTGCACTCTGGAAGAACCAGCTGCCCCAGTGAATCTACTGTGGACTTGGACAGCTTGATGAGTTCTTCTTCTCCATCCCCCCTTCATGGATAGTTCTTGGCCTTCCTTGTTCCTGTAGGAACTTTCTGGGGGTTTCTGGTTTGAAGCTGCTCGTGGTTTTTTCTTCTTCTACATCTTTCCTGTTCTGCTTTGTCTCCCTGTTTCCTTTTCTAACTCAGAGTACAGAAACAGTAGCAGAAGTGGAGGTAGGACAGAGGAGTCTGCCTCCTACCACTCTGATGGTAGTAACCACCACTCTGAAGCAACTGTGTTAGATGGCATCAGGTATGGGCAAACCTAACTCCAGATTTATAGATAGGGTGTTTCTCAACCCAACCTGGAGACACCACAACCATCTGGATTCACATCTACTCCATCCATGAGCTGTGGTCCTTCCTGAGGCTGGGCATCTGTGGTTGCACTGAGAATGATAGGGGGAGACTCAGAATTGGAGGCCTTTCATTGAAAACATGGTCAAAACCATTCCACCCAAACTCATTCTTCTAAAATGCTCTGTTGCTTTTTATGAATTAGTACTAAAGGCTGTTCAAATCATCCATGAGTCTTTGTTATTTCATTTAAAATAATGAAAACATCATGTGTGCCATCCATTTTATTCATTGTGGAGTATACAATAAGAACCACAAAGGAAGGATTCAAGAGGAAAACATCAAACCCTGGACTTAAAAGACAAATACATGGTTGCACAACTGTGGTTCTTGCCAATAATATTTCCAAAGGGATGTGATGGAGCAAACCCTTCATCACCCTGACTGTGCTGATTCACAAATGTCCAGACGTGGTGGGTGACTCTGCTAGAGCTGTGACTCAGAGAGTTGATCTCTTGGAGAGATGGTTGAACATCTCTTCTTATAATAGGAGACTGGAATGATTTTCATTATGCCTGTTTGCTTGTCTTCTAGTTTAGGACTTTGTTTGACATGTCTTTTATAGGGTTCCCCCTGTGACAGGGGAAAGCATGGACTTCATGGAGAACCCAAGGTTCATAAAGAGTGGGAAAGCCTATGTTGCAATGTTAGATTTCCAACTATCCATCATACATTGATTGACTGTTATACGCTGATTGTATATAAACATGGATCATGCTGCATCATCTTGACTCATCCCATTTTCTTTCATATTTGTATGCTGGTTCCAACTTCCATATAACTTCCATATAATGTGTCTGATTAAGTTCTAAGTGCTGTAGTTTGCTTTCCCTTCCTGTGACTCCCTCCATCAGTCATTCCCATCCAGTGATTCTTAAACCAGAAGCTGGCAAGCTCAGCACTGATTGTTTAGTTGAAATCAGTTAGTGACATTCACCCTTACCACAGCTGCCCACTTCTTCTTGGCCTTTCTTGACTCTAGAGAATAATGATGCCATGATAAATGCAAAACTAGAACTAGCAGAATTTCCCTGTTAGTTAAAAGAACCAGCTATGCTGTACCACTTTGCATCCTCCTTACCTGCCAAGACCTGCCTCCTTCTGCCAAGATCTCCGGGTCCCCATCACAAAGATATGACCCTCATTCTACATCCTAAACATACATCCAGTTACGTTTCTCTGGCATGTGGCCTGATTTGGACCACTGCACACAAAATGCATGGAGGACCCCATTATTTTGCAGTCCCGTCCCCAAGTCGTATAGGATCAGGATTGCAATTGTGGGGGAAGAAGCCAAACGGACCTTCTTAGCCTGCCACTGATTGATGTGTTAATTCCAGGAAAACTTGACAACTTTCCTTCCCTGAAGCTGGATTACAAATGATTGATGTGTCCTAAACAACTGAACATTGCAAGACATCACACAAGGTTTGCTGTCACAAGCACAGCACGAAACAGATCCTGAAAAAAACCCAAAAAACCACAGTTGCAGGTGTACATCCAAAATCCTGTAACATTTAATAAAATGGAAATGTAAATCGAAACCACAGCCTCAAAGCCTCTGATCCTCTGACATCTTAAAAAAGATTTGCCCTTTGGCTGGAATGAGAGCCCAGGTTTACCTGGAGGGTGAATCTTGGCTCAAAGTCCAGGCAAGAGAGCATGTCTATCTAACCCAGCGAACTTTGGGCTTGACGGCAAGTTCATCTAAGAGCCCAAAGATCTGAGCTGCAAGTTCAGAGCAAGTCTATCCTGAAGGTCTATCCATCAAGTGAATCTTGGCCCACTGAGGCAAGTTCAACTGGGAGCCCAGGTCTTCCCACCTGGTTGACCTGCACTCCGGAGTTAAGGTAGTAAATATCGTCCAAAAAACAAAACTGCAATCCTAAAAACACTTTCCTGGAATTAAGACCCATTGAACACAATGGGAGCTTATTTTTTGACTATTCCTTTGCCACAGTTTATCAGTGCCACATGCTCCACCTGGCTGTACCACTTGTAGCATTTATACAACTACTGGTGAAGCTTGAACCAGTGCTGGATCTATACTAGCTTCAGTCCAGGGTGACCAGATGCCAAACCCAAAATTCCTGAACCCCAAGGCCAAAATTCCTAGTCCCAGGCCAAAATTCCTACCCGCTGAAAAAAAAATTGCCACAAAATGTATTTTTTGTTTTTGTTTTTCTGTTTTTTGACCATAACTTTTGATAGGAAGGAGATATCTCAAAACTGATTTTTGCATTGGATTCTGCTCTTCAATTCAAATCCAACGACATATGGCATGATGGGGTACTGTGCCCTATCACAAAGTTTCAAAATGAAGCCAAAATGTAGGACAATGATGCCAAAATGTAGGACACCTGGACAGGAGGCTAAAAATCCGGACAAATCCGGGTTTTCCGGTCATCTGGTCACCCTGCTTCAGTCGCATGGGGGAAAAATGTTATTAGAACTCCCAAACTCTTAAGTTTGCTTTTTATTTCAACTCATCCCTGATTTTACATATTTCACTGTTTAGGTTTGGGAAAACGATCTCTAATTTCTGTTTTGGTTGGGCAGAGAGTGACTGCTGTTCAATGGTTCAATGTTCAGTTTGCTGCGCCAGCCTGCCTGTGACTGCCACAAGCCTGGGCTGTGTGGTGCGCCGTCTCCATGGGGTACTTTATCACCTCTTTTCCCTGCAAGCCTTCACTCTGTCTGGCAGGGCAAAATGGCTCCAAATGAAAGGCTCTCTTCACGCTTTAGGGTGGTTTGAATTTATATCTCTAAATAAGCCGGTTGTATGTGGAGGCTAATTCGTAAACACTTCTCCGATGATAAATTGCAGGCCATACCAGCCCTTAATTGGCGCCTCTCGGGGGAACGTCTCCATCAGGGCTAATGAAAAGATGCTGCAGAGAGGAATGGCAGGCGGAGAGGAAAATGAGGGCTCCGAGACCCAGCCTGGGTCAGTGTCTCCTGTTTGAGATGTAGCAGCATTGCTGGTCCAAAAAGGGACCTTCACCCTGAAGAAACCACAAGTCCCTTGAAGCTGACATGATCTACTAGAGCCAGGCACAAAGGTCCGTATGGAAAACCCCATAGGAAGGAATTCTGTTGAAGCAGCTCACTCACAGATATGTGCTCCCAGTTCACCATCAACCTCCTCTCACCTGGTCCTAAGCTAAATTCCCTAAAACTAAATGCTCCTCAACCATTGTTGGACCACAGACAATGGTTGGGAATTTTTTTTTCCAAAGACCAGATAGGTTGCACATGGCCAGTTCATTCCAGGCAACCAGGCTGCATGTGCCCAGTTTGCTCTGGGTTGAACGAACTGGGCATGCGCAGGCCAGGAACCAGGCTGCATGTTCCCAGTTTGCTGCAAACGGGGAATGAATTGGACATGAGCAACTCAGGAACGAAGCTGTGCATGCCCAGTTCACTCTAAGCCAGCAGGACTTACTCTGTGGACCAGTACTGGGCTGCGGACCGGGGGTTGAGAACCCCTGCCTTATAGCACATCTGCTGATCTACCTAGCCTCTCACTGGACAGAGTATAAGTTCCATCAGTGCAAAGCCTGGTTAAGAATGGACTGTGAAAAAAGTATGGTGGAGGGGATAGTAAGGATGTTTTAGTGTCTTTAGTATTTAGAGTTTATGTTCCAACTACAAATGGATTGCACTTAATTTCATTGTGTAATGTACAAGTACACAAAATAATAACAATAAAGGATTATTCTATTCTATCTCAGGGCTGGTGCATAGTGTGTGAACATGTGTGCATATGAAAGGGAACTGCAGCTCAAGAGAAACTGCTTGACTTGGGGAGGCCCTGTTTTGATCCGACATATCAAACTCTCCTAATTTTGATTTCCCAATCCAAATAACATACTAGTTACACGCCCTAATCAGAGATCAGATCCAAAAGGCTGTCTTCATCTTCTTCTTCATCTTCAGCCATTTTGCTCCTTTTCTGCCCATGCTAGAGGCAGACTCCAGCTTTACTCAGCCTCAGATCTGTTGAGGTCTTCCAGAGTAAATTCCCTGCAAATAGAAAACTAGCATCCCAAGGCAAAATGTGAGTGCAGAAATATTTTCCCTGACTTGTTAGTTTTCTATGTGTGGGGAATGTGCATATGGAGGGGCATCTGATCTTGTGTGGTTTGGCATCACCCAGAGTCTGAAGTTATGCAAGCCACAGTCAAGTTTGCCCCCTTATCTTCTGTTTGTGCCAATGTGGCTTCAGTTGGAGACTCAGCAAAACATCATTTATCTTAAAGTTATAGTTGTCCAGGACATATTTAGCCACCCAAACAAAACGAGAATCTATGTGTGTGTTTTTGTTCTTGAATGCACAGGCTTGTAGGGTTCTTGGTGGAAGGATAGACATTTTAAAAAAGGAATCTGAAATTAATTAAGCAGGACTTGGAGAAGATTTACGACCCTGGGCTGCAAATCCAGAATGGAGCACTTGGGACATGATTTAATATTGTGAACATTAATGCTTCGAGTACAGCTGAAATCATAATCCATAGTAATCACCTCCACTTTGGGGGGCTGAACAAACAAAATTTAGACTATGGCTGCAATCCTAAGAGCACTTAGGAACTCAATGGAACTTACTTCTGAGTAGACACTAACAGGATTGCACTGTTTGCTGCTTGTTCCGTACCAAACTACTGTGGTGCCTCACTTAAAGAGCTTAATTCGTTCCAGAGGCATGTTCTTTAAGTGAAACGCTCTTTAAGTGAAGCAGATTTTCCCATAGGAAATAGTGGAAACTCAGACGATTGGTTCCACAATCCAAAAAATATTCATATAAAAATATTAACTGTTTATAAAAATGATTACAAAATACTGCAATATAACACTGTACAAAGCACTGTAATATACAGTAACACACAACACTGCAATAAAGAAAATACTGTACAGTACTGAACTGTACTGTACCTTTGAAAACCTTCATGGCTGGTGTGAGGGTTAACAGAGAGGGGGTGACTTTGGCTGCAATCCTAAAGACACTTTCCTGGCAGTAAGACCTATTGGACACAATGGGGCTTACATCTGAGTACACATGGTTAGGACTGTGCTCTTTCACAATCTCTAATAGAGTCACTGCTATCCATTGGCTCAATGGAATCTATTGTCTTTTTGTGCAACTTGAACATTCCCAAGCTGCTGACGGGGAGCAGCACTAGAACATTGATAAGGCACACCTTCCACGCTGCCACACACAGATCCCACATACAGACCTGACTCAGGCTGCTCTCCCCCGGACGTCCCATGAGTTCCCTGGCAATGGAAGCCTATTCCAAACTTTACCCAGGGCCCCACTGTAGCTCAAGCTAGGCTCCTCGTCCCGCCTGTGAGTTCCCTTGCCATGGAAGCCTGTTCCAAACTTCCTCAGAAGTGCTCTTTATTCAAGACAGTGCTCTTTAAGCAAGTCAAAATTTCTGGGAAAATTTTCCTCTTTATACAAAACTCTCTTTATTCAAGATGCTCTTTATTCAAGGCACCATTGTATCTGGTTGGCATGCAGTGGTGAAGCTCCCTGCAAAACTTACAGCACAATCCTAACCATGTCTACTTTTTCGTTCAATGGGTCTTACTTCCAGAAAAGTGTCTTTAGAATTGCAGCCTTAGCGATTTGCATAATTTCTAGCTATACTATTGGTAGTAGGAATGGGTTTCAAAAAGGAAGATCAACATACCCCCAAATCCAGAGTAACTATGGGAGCATGTAAGAGATTTTACGTGCACCCATAGTTACTGCACCACGTAGTGAAAACCTATGGGAAATTCATACTGAAATCCAGAGTAAGTTCTTACACTGGAGCAAGGACTCCCCATAGTTACTCTGGATTTTGCCCATAGCAAAGTAGGTTGTTGATGCAGTTACACAAACTAATTCTGCTCTTGGGTTTGTTCTACTACCCATGAAAAACTCCTTTTATTGGGAATTGGTCTATATGGCTATTCTTATGCCTTCCATCTTTATTATTCTGACATTCAATAAAAGTTCATCTGTTATTACACCAAATATATATATTTTCAAGAGCTCTTAAATGACTTGGTGTGTATTCTCTTTTTTGTATAAGAGGAAATGGAAAAAGATTTGGGCTGGATGTAGCCAAGTATTGTGGATACGGAGAAGGATTTTTTTTAGCAAGTGACCAATTGTGTGTGAGTCACACATTATGGGGAATAGTGTATGCACCAAAGGAAAATGTGACACTGCGGGATAAAAACAGAAACACTGCTCATTAGAACTAGCCATATGTTTTGCTATTCTCAGCAAAGGTTGGGATGGTGAACTAGATCAGAACATTTGTGGTACCTCCTTATGGAATTTTAAAAGGTGCAACTGATGGACGAATCAGGAGACTGTCCTGCATCTGGTACTGGGTTGAATAAAATATTCTGCCTCCACTGTATGTCCTGCAGTATCAGCTGCATGATGGCATTATCCAGTAGAGAAAAGGGTTTTAGTGCCCCAAACGCTCTCTCTTCCATCCTGAGCTTCTTACTGGCATTTTCACATCCGATCTGGCCCCCCAACACAAAAATAACTGGCAGTGATGTCATCACCAGTTACTTCCAGTGGTACTTTAAATAGATGAACCATATGAAGTGGTACAGTGGAAAACACTGGCTTGCATGGCTTTCTTTGGTAGGGGATCAGCAGATTCATGAAGAAAAGATATGGGAAGGACTATTGATTATAAGATACATTATTGTATGTCCATGTACCTAATTGTATATTTCTGGGTATCAGGTGTTCGGTGGCAAACAAGAAAGGACTCTCTTCCTTTTTAATGTCCCAAATCCTGACAGAAGATGGTCTAATGTGTTCATTGGTCCCTCTGTGACATCCAGATTTTGGAAACTTGCTCAGAGCAGTGATGTTCTTTGCTACCTCCGTTACTGGGTGCCAATAGTCATAGATTGGGGGGCTCAGACCTAATCAGGTGAGTGGCAATCCATACCCACAGCTTGTCAAGCCCCACTTGGAGACGTCACCCTCCTTTTGCATAATTTGCTTCCACTCCGATGTGGATTGTCTCCTCTTGGTTTTCTGGAGAGTCACTTGAAACGGATAGGTTTTATCAGGCATGACAGGCAGGTACGAAATCTGGATGAAAGGAATGCCAATGCACTCCACCTCATCTTGTCGGCACATTACCTTTCCTGACAACAGGGTGTGTGATTTGAAGACATGTGCATAGTTGAGGGCGCCAACTTCCTCTCTTCTCAGAATGAAGGCCAAACAGTCACCCTTATTTGGGTCATGCGCTGCCGTCAGTTGATTCTGAGTGCATCTTTTTGTTCCTAAAATCTCAGCAGTTGATGGTGAAACTGCCAAGTAGTTCTTGAGGTTGCTATTGTCGTGATAATAAACTTCATTTAGGAAATCCAGGCTTAATTTGGGCATTGGGTTCTGTTCTGGAAACAATCAGCCTAATCCTAAGCATGTTTACTCAGAAGTAAGTCCCACTATGGGCAATGGGGCTTACTCCCAGGTCAGTGTGATGGTATTGCAACCTTAACCTGCCTTAATCTCAGCAGTTTTGAAGTCATTTGTCCCGATTTAGCAAGAGTGCACCATCAAATATAATGCATGCCCCAATTTTGAAGACTAAATTCGACTGAAAAGGTGCCCGTTAGATATGAGTAAATATGGTACATCCTTGATTCATCCTTCTAAACCTGTTTGTTACATTGAAGAATAGAGATCTGATTTTAACAGACAGCTGAGATTCTCCGCAAACGTCCTCACTTCCCCCCTCCCCTCGCACACCTTCTGACACTTTATCAGCCATGACCACACATCTTCAAACCTGGTTCTGACATGCTAGAAAGTTGCTGTATAAGAATTTTTTAAGGAAAAAAAATCCAAAATTCCTTACCCCAAACCAAACTTTTGTGTATTGCACATTCCAGAAGTGTACTTATCGACTTTTTGTTGCACAAGGGTTAAGCGTTTCAAAGTCACAGCCAGCCACCCCCTCATTGCCCCCCCTTAACTTGCCTGTCCATTGTTTGGAGTGGCTGTTCCCAGCCTGCCTACCTTCCTTTTGATGTCTGCCGTATTTGTTTCTAAGCGCCAGTGGACCTGGGTGAACGCTCAGGAAGGTTTTGACACAACCCCATCCTCTGCCCTTCCCTCCTCCTTTTCATGGTTCCCGTGAGCTGATCAAACTTCACTGCAGGGTTTCAGACCACAGGATCATGGAGCACAAAGTCCTTCTCTCCACCTGTCTGCCTACCTGGCCAGTGGGAGTTGTGGGAAGAAAGAAAATTCAACATTTGGCTTGGGCAGAGTAGATCTGAAATAGTAGGGTTGCCATAAGTCTCTCCACACCACTCGGGTTGGACAGAAGTTGGACAACATGGGATGAAGACCAGGATTGCCCTTTCTTGTCCTGCCCAGTCCTCCCCAGCTCAGTGCCAGCCCAACACTGGGCCGGGGAGTCCAATGCACACACACCAGCCCAGGTTTATGTGTGCTTGGTGTTGGGCTGGGAAGCCTAATGTGTGTGCACCAGCCCAGGCTCATGCATGTGCATTGGCTCCCCAGCCTAGTGTCGGGCTGGCTTGACCAGGGCTGGGCTGGGTAACTGCATGCAGTGTTTGTTGCTTTCCCGGGTTTCCAGTTCCCGAGTCCCAGTGACCTTGGCTGGGTCATGACCCTTGAACGTTGGTACCACCTGGATTTCCAGGTGATATGGCAACCCTAAGTGAAATCAAAAAGTGAAAAGAGTCACTTTTTGATTAGTTACAGCTAATTTGTGTTGTGCGTCACAGCACAATCTTAACTTGCACTGAAACAACCAGGCCAACTTGCCTGTGCTGTATCCACCGCACGTTTGGGGCTGTTATACCATGATGAAACCTTTCCTCTTAGCCCATATAACACATCGGCGGACCCAACGAGTCTACTCAGATCTGTGCCACCTCCTGAGATGGTGCAGATCCAAATAAACCAGAGCAGCTTAGAACTGCTCTGTGCTGCTCTGGGAATGTAACTTGGGTCTAGAACCAGTGCCATGTTCCTACCCCACTTGCCAACCATAGGGAAAGCCTTCATTACCTTCCCCACCTCAAAGCACCTTCTACCCACATACTCCATGCTCCCCATCCTCGACCCCTGCACTGGCTGAGCTTGACCAATGCAACTTACCATCCTCTAGGTCCACAGTGGTACAGGGAGGCCAATGCAACTCCCTGTGCTGGCCTCTCCATTTTACTAGGTACCGCAGGCATAATTTATGGTACACATACAACACTTTGGAGCCAATCAGGATTGTGCTGCCCAATTTATAGGGCAAATAAATAATGATAACTTTGCATGGCAAAAGTTCCATGTTTAATTCCCAGCATCTCTAGAAGCTAAAGACTTCAGAGACGCATTAAAAATACTAACTTGGACAACCACGTCTACTCAACAGTGGCCACACAACATGAGAATTGAAGGTGCTAAGTCCTTTTAGGATCCACTGATAATGAAATCAATTGGACCCAACTGTTTATCTTGGTTGGGACTGCATCCTAACTCTTTATGAAAGCAGTTCCTCTTTTCAAGATTACAACGGCTGATTTTGTCGCGGGTGGGAGGAATCGCTATCTCCAATTGCCAGCATTTGTGGGATGCGTCAAACAATCCTAAAAGCAAGAAGAATTCAGTCGCTCTCGCTACCTTCAGAATATCCACAGCTGCCATATTTGCTTGCTGGCTAAAGTGTGGGGCTGCTTGCCCAAAGCGTCTGAGCAGACAGTTGCATTTGAAGAGGTTTACCAATTAATTCGGAATAAACATGCAGGAAAAGGGAAATTGCTTGAAACAAACCCATGGTGTGAGATATTTGGCTGTGTCTTTGGACTGGCATCCAGTATTTGATGGAGCTTCTCCACCAATTGGGATGTTTGTCTACAAAGCCCAGGATCAGGAGTTTAAAGGTTGCTTTTCCAAAGCTCCTTTGAGCAATAACTGAAAGGGATAGGACCTCAACAGAAATGGATAAGGAACAAATTTTGGTTTGATTTATGATTGTTGCAGTTTGAAGATGTATGTTATTAGAAGCTGCGGGTTTGGTTTGGTTTAATGATGAGAATAATCAATAGAGACTTTAGTTGATTAATCAGAAGAAAGAGCTTCCAGGATGCCAATGCTCTGAGACTTATGATAGTGGAATCCGGCAACAGGCCGAGTTTTCAGCTGAACTCAGTCAAGGAAAGGGCTATTTGAAATTGAACTGTGGCCTTGAAAATCAGCTGCAGACCCCGATGTTAAAACTTTGCAACAAAAGTTTGAAGTCTACATGGATCTTCCTTCCATCTTGTTTGCTAATTTGGAACACATTGTTTGCTGAAAGCCAGAACCCATCAGGGATGTTAACTTTAGCTTTCCATTTTATTTTTTGAAAGCCTTTGTTACTTCAGCAAACAGGTCATGAATCCGACACACCTAGTCCCCAAACAAACATTCCTCCCAATTATCTGGGGAATGAAGTGCATTTGACGAAGGCATCAATCTTTCCGGGAACTTTCTGATTGTGCATGTCAGAGTCCTTGACCTCTGTCCTTGTCCTCTTCCTTTGTAGATACCAGATAACCATTAAAAAAATTCTTCTTCTTGTCCACCCTTTGCAGTTACAACCACAAAGGACATATGCGCACATAGGATTCAATGTCCCTAGGCCTTGTTGTATGAACTGATACATACAGTGGATGTGGATAGGAATAGATATTCCAGTCTGCATTACAAAATAAAAATGCAAAAACATTCCCTGAGGTATGCCCTGCCTTTAATGCCCTGCCTTTAAATGCGCATCTCCATCAGATCTGCACATTCCAGGACAGTGCCCAAAATGTGCATTTTCCTAATATTTCACAGTGGAAAATAGGGATACATTTGCAAAGCATGAAAATTAGCATCATGGAGTGATGTAAACTCTTTGCAAACCATACACAGGACAGATGCTTAGACTGATGTTCCCAACACATTCTCATTCTATTCACATTTTGATTGTGAATTATTGAAAAGTGGTATATAAATACAATTGATTGATTGATTGATTGATTGATTGATTGATTGATTGATTGATTGATTGATTGATTGATTGATTGATTGGAATCTTGAACAGGGAAATTGTTACAGCAGTGAAGATAGGGAAGTAATAACTAAAATAGAATATAAACCAATGTTAGTTTCATACCCATATATAGGGTTAGGTATTTTTTTAAAAATTACTTATGTAAGAGATTTATACCCCACCTTTCCCATGTCAATGCAAATGCCCAACAGTGCAATCCTAAGCATGTCTACTCAGATGTAAGTCCCGTTGTGTTCAATATTACTTACTCCCAGGAAAGTGTAGTTAGGATTGCAACCCAAGGCAGCTTACAAAGCTTCCAGTGTGGCAGGTGAGGCTGAGAGTGACTGGTCCAAGGTCACCCACCTACCCACGGCATATTCCACCTACCTAGTGCATTTTAAAAGCTGTTGCAATTGATAATCATAATTTATAAAAATGTCCTCTTGGAATAAAACACATACCACCACTTTCTGCATTTCTAACTTTGGAAAACAGCAAAAGTCACCCCACCCCAATTTACGCCCACCTCACCCATATTTTACGAGCAACCCACACATTATGCATCATTTCAGCATACTGAATGCTGATATACAGTGTCCTATACAGAGATTGCACGAGACCGTATGTCTTCTTTTCCCAGGACTTGTCCTCTTTTTTAGCTTAGTGTCGTGAAAAAAATATTATGTTATGAATAATTGTTATGAAATTATTGTAATTAATAAAATAATAAGTATCCTATCCATGTCTACTCAGAAATAAGTGTCATTGTGTTCAGTGGGACTTACTCCCAGGAAAGTGTGTTTAGGATTGGAGCCAGAATGTAATGGCTTTAAATGTATTTATATGAGTGTTTTTAGTTTTTAGTTTTTCATATGCTAACTTTTTGGGGGGGTGTCCTACATTTTGAGGGCTTGTCCTTTTTTCTGGTTAAGGCATTTGGTTTTCTTGTGGATGTGCTCAATGGGATTTTCAGCTCCCCCTATCCGCAACTGCTTCCTTGGATTTGGAAATTGATTTTCTGTACAGAACGAAGGAACAGAAAACATAATTTTATTTTATTTTTTTTAAATGAAAGTTCAATAAAAGCTGTTGGGAGGGAGATTCTTAGAAATCATGTGTCCCTGTTCCAATCAAAGAGGCTCAGAAAGTATATCTGCACCTCTTCTGGTTGTTTTCTCTGCCCAGCTCTTATTTTTTTAGAAACAGCATGCATTTTCTTCTCCCCATATCACATTGAGCGATAATGGTAAGAAGGGGGAAAGCACCCATTAGAATCTCACCCAAGTCAAGGGACGCATGCAAGTCAGCTCAAATTCATACTGAAAATGCACCGATCATTCATTTCATCTCCTCCTACTTTGGGAGGTGGGCTGTTTCCTGTAAGAAGGGCACCATTTTTGCAACAAGAAAAAGAAAGTTTGCTCAGAGCAAGATTTTTTAAAAAGTGGGTCTGTATTACAAGATAACCTTTCTTTCTCTTGGTATGAACAGTTTACAGTAAACCCCATGCCCAACAGTTGCCAGTTAGTTTCTGTGCACAATTAAAACTGCTAGTTTTGTTCATTGAAATCCTATACAGCTAAGGATTAGCTATTAGTATTTGAGGAGCTGTCTCCTACCTGTCTGCAAGTTCAGCTGAGGACGCACCGATGCTTTTGTCCCTTTTAGGAAAAACCAGGCTGATGGTGCCCAGGAGTAGGGTCTTCTCTGTGTTGGCCCCATTACTCTAGAACTCCTTTCTAGAGGGAAGTGAAAGGGTTTCAAGGATGCTCCTTTTACAGGACAGGACCTTCTATCACACTTGCCAGTATCTGAACACAGCCCCTCAAATCAGGACTGTCCCTGTTTTTTGGAACATATGGCAACCCTAAGCCACCCCAAAGAAAGACACATCTGGCTACTTTTCTCATATAACATATAACAGCAAAGGGAGAGCAAATGGGAAGCCATCAATCTTGAGGTGGTTCACACTCCAAGGAAGAGCTTTGCACTCTAATTTCTGGTGACTGCTGCAGGGTATCCAGGAGAGGGAAAATGGACTTCCTTTTAATTATGCATAATGACAAGCATATTTAATGAGATGGATGGAAATGATCGTAATGGCATTAAAGCAGACTTCCCTTCTTGAGCCCCCAAACAGGAAGGAAAAATGAAATAGCAGATCAGAGTATATCCTGGTTAGCTTTTGTTTTGCTGTTTATTTGAAATTGTTGTATTGTTGTATTGAAATTGTTTAGAGTGAACTACCTGGGGAGGTCTTTATGAACTACACTGAGAAGTCTTTATTATGTCCAAAAAGCAGCACTATTGCCACCTTCTCTCATTATCTGCTATACAGAGATCTTCTACAGGCTGCAAGGACCATCAGAAAGGTTCTTGTGACCACTGGTGGGCCCAAGCCGGTTCGGTCCGGTTCTTGGGAACAGGTAGGTCCCATTTCCCCGCCGCTACCGAACCGGTAGTGGTAGGGGGCCCCCAAAACCGGCCGAACTGGTCCGCTGGTGCTGTGCGCAGAAGCAGCCTGCTGAGCATCTTTTAATTTTTAAATTAAAAGTTCTTTTCCTGGCCACTGAGGCTTCTGGGGCGCTTCGCCGGACTGCTGCTATGAGCAGCAAATTTAAAATTAAAAAGATGCCCGGCTGGCTGCTGCAGCTCAGAGCATCATCCTATGCAGGTCTACTCAGAAGTAAGCTGCATCCCAGTCAATGGGGCTTACTCCCAGGGTGGAGTGGAAAGGACTGCAGCCTCAGAGCACCATCCTATGCAGGTCTACTAGGAAGTAAGCCGCATCCCAGTCAATGGGGCTTACTCCCAGGGCGGAGTGGAAAGGACTGCAGCCTCAGAGCACCATCCTATGCAGGTCTACTAGGAAGTAAGCCACATGCTTAATTTTTAAATTTTTTTTAAATTCCCCTTTAAATTCTCCCCGCCCCGCCCCGTCCCCTGACCTCGACCTTGCCCCCTGACCCAGCCTGGCCCCACCCACTTCCAGAGAACTGGTTGTTAGGGCAGGCTGGGCCCGTCACTGCATGGACCTCTTTAAAATGGTCAGTGGAAGCTTACACAGGTCTTCTTAAGGGGTCCGCACTGGTCACAGGAGCCATTCTGAAGGTCTCTGCAGCATTCAGATATATTTTGGCACTTCTTACTGCACTCTGCTGGCTTCCACTGCAGGATTTTTCTGATGGCAAAGAAGGTGATCCTCTTTTCTTCCAAGGTAAACTTTTTACCTAACCCCAGCCATTGTTAACCTTTTTAAATCTCACAACACTCTTTTCAAAAATTGTCACATGCTAAAATTGTCAAGGCACAATTTCCATTTTGGACAATTAACAAGGCACACCATGCTGCTCTTGGGGAGGGGAATCACATCCCCAAATGGCAATTACGCTGCTGCTGCTAATACCATATTTACTCAAATTTAATGTGCTATCAAATCTAATGCACACCCTGGACTTATAATCAAAATACCATATTTACTCAAATCTAATTAATCGTCAAATCTAACATGAGATGATCACACGGTATAAGGACGTACAGAGAATCTGGAAAAAGAAAGCCACTGAGATTCCAATAATAATAGGTGCTCTTGTTGCGATTCCAGGAACATCTCAACTTCATGGGCCTCCAGAAGATCACAACTGCCCAGTTACAAAAAGCAGCACTCCTGGGAACTTCACACATATTGAGATGATACCTTTGTGATTCCTATTTCCTTGGAGAAGAACTGAATTACAATAAAGCCAATTCCAGACAAACACCTGGTGACTGTGAAATTGTACATAATAATAATGAATCCCCCAATGGTCCTAATAAATCTGTTTTATTAACATTTATGATTTTTGTGATACTCTGTGTATAATTAACTGTGTTTCATGCCTTATGAATAAAATCATATTAAAAATGGCCCTAATAAATGGCCTCAGTGGCCCAAATAAATAATAATGATAAGTCCAATAGTTCTTGTGGCAGACCTCTGTCCCTTGTCCCTATCTCTCTTTTCATTCAAGTAAAAAAAACCTTCATTTTTTTACCTCTTTCTGAAGCTACATCTGTTGCCTTCACCCACTTCCGACAGGTCACCTGACACATCGATAACTATGGTTCCAAAATTAACCCCAGTTTGCCATCCTTTCTGGCTCACATAAGACTCCCCACTGCAGAAAGAAACAGCATGTGATGTTTTCATGGTATAGTTTTGGAGTATCAGATATTACAAATAAGGTTCAATATGTCAGAAATCGGTCACAATGAGAGTTGTGCTGAATGCTGGTTACCAAAACCACATTTCTAGAGTGGTTAACATTGACTAAACGCAATACTACTCAAGTGAGTCAAATCTTCTAAAAACCCAAGTTACACTTTCAGTTTATCTACTCAGGAGCTCTCGACTTCACTCCGCAGTGGCTTGGGGAGTCTTCATCTCCTCCCATTCTGATTCATGGAATTCCCTATAAGGTCAATGAAGGGGTGATTGAGCACCCTCTCCAAGAGCCTTTTAGGCTCTCACATGCAGACTTTGGGGGCCACAAAGTCATATATAGAAATTGTGGTCGCTGCATCCCCACTAGACATCTCCTGAAAGAAATGGTCCACTGTGCTGCATTGTGTGCCACAGCCCTCTCATTTCCTCCAGTTGTCATTTGAAGGAAACATATGTGACAAGTTTTTCCTCTTCTCTAGTTAAGAACGTTAAGAAGAACTCTACTGGATCAGGCCCAGAGTCCATCTAGTCAAACATCTTGTATCTCATAGTGGTTTACTAGATAACTCAAGGTGCAATCCCAACCAATTTAGACTAGCATAGCTCACCTACTCCCCATTCCTGTAGTGGTATGGGAAGGCTGGCGCATTTCTGTGCACTGGCCTATTTCCCCTAAGAGTGATACAGAAATGGCATTTTTGTAACACCGCCAGGTCAGTGCCGGAAACTAAGTTAGCCAAATTGGGGGGTTATGATTGCAGCCTCAAGGAGCACAAAAACATCGCACTTCCACTCCCCTGGATTTTGCATTATATATATCCCTTGCACACACACCCGAATA
This sequence comes from Cryptoblepharus egeriae, assembly GCA_030015325.1. Taxonomy (NCBI): domain Eukaryota; kingdom Metazoa; phylum Chordata; class Lepidosauria; order Squamata; family Scincidae; genus Cryptoblepharus; species Cryptoblepharus egeriae. The sequence continues at coordinate 9,315,825 of JAREYC010000003.1, read as the reverse complement.
AAGGCTGCAATCCTAAAGACATTTTCCTGGGAATAAGTCTCATTGAACACAATGAAACTTACTTCTGAGAGACATGCATAAGATTGTGCTGAAAGACACTAGATTGCGCTTGGGTTTAACCTGGGTCACTTTGGGCACAATCCTTTGCAGGTCTACTCAAAAGTAAGCTTCATTATAGTCAATGAGGCTCAATCCCAGGAAAGTGTGGATAGGATTGCAGCCTGTATTAAACACAAGTGACCAATTGCTATCCACTGCCAATTTTGATGACAGAAAAATCTCATATCCATCATGGCTTGTAACCTGTGATGGACTTTTCCTTTAGACGTCCACCCTTTTAAAGGTACCTAGGTCAGACGCCATCACCACATCCTGTGGCAAGGAGTTCCATAGACTAATTACACACTCAGACTACAATCCTAACTCCAGGTAGGACGGCCTAAGCCCAACAGAAGTCCTGTGCTGAACTAGGGTATCACATAAGTGAAGTAAGACAGTTCTGCCCCATCCCTGTGGGTTGGGTTGGGGGTTAGGCAAATGCACAGGCATATGCCAACCTCCCTACACCACCATAGACAGATAGGCCAGGTGAGTTAGGTTGGCGTAAATTTCTTAGGATTATGCCCTCAGTAAAGAAACAGTTTCTTTTGTCTGTCCTAATTCTCCCGACACTCAATTTTAGTGGGTTCTGGTGTTCTGTGAGGAAAAAGAGCATCCCTTTATCCACTCTATCCATTTCGTGCATAGTTTTTTATGTCTCAATCATATCCCATTTCAGGTGCCTTTATTCTCAAGACCCCCAACCTATATCTTATATTCTAAAGATCTCCCTATCTATCCACAGTATTTATATACTGCTTTTCAACTAAAAAGAGAAAATGAAAAAGTAATGGCTAATTAATAACTAATGGTCTTTCCTCCTCCGCCCTTTATATAAGCCACCCTTTATAGAAAGTAAACATTTTTCAGTAATCACATAGCATAATAATCCCCAGTCCAGTAATCACATAGCATCTTGCCCTTAATTAGGCCGTACGTGGAGAACAATATGTACATGTAATTATTTTTCAGGCAAAATACTTTCACCCGGGTAAATACGGATAGGACTTCAGAACTTAAACATAATTCAGTTTTGAATGACAAGAGTTCTTCTATGTTCTCTAATCTGTTCATATTTATATATGCTCATGTATATATATTCATATTTTCACACTCATTCATCTATATATATAAAAGAGAAAAGTCACCCACTGACTCACTGACTGACTCATCAACGCCCTGCCAAAACCGCTGGGCTTAGAAGCGTGAAATTTGGGGTGGGTGTTCCTTCCGTGAGGGAGGGGTGCACTAAGAACCGGTTTTTGGAAATTCCATCTGGAAGGGGGTGAAAAGGGGAGCAACGCCTTTTCCTCCCTATACTTTGCATTGAGAATTGCTGACTCAGCAACATTCCGCCCCAACTGCTGGTCCTGAAGCATGGAATTCTGGGAGTTCCTTCTGTCACCTGAACACCCACCAAGAACCATCTGGAGAACTTTAACCCTTCAGGGGCTGAAAAGGGGGCAACGTGTTTCTGTCCTATACTTAACATGGGAGACTGACCAACATCCAGCCAATTTGGTGCTCAGTGCCTGGTGCGGTTTGGGGGGATGTTTTTCGGAAGAAGAGGTTGCACTGGCGAAGTTGATGCGCATGGGGAAAGTTGCGCATGGGGGATGATGCGCATGAGGGAAAGTTGCGCATGAGGAAAAGTTGCGCATATGGGAAAGTTGCGCATGGGGGATGATGCGTGTGGGGGAAGTTGCGCATAGGGGATGATGCGCATTGGGGGAAAGTTGCGCATGGGGGAAGTTGCGTATGGGGAAAGTTGCGCATGGGGGAGATTGCCCATGGGGATGATGCGCATGGGGGAAGTTGCGCATGGGGGATGATGCTCAGAGGGGAAAGTTGCGCACGGGGAAAGTTGCGCATGGGGGAAAGTTGTGCATGGGGGATGATGCGTGTGGGGGAAGTTGCACATAGAGGATGATGCGCATTGGGGGAAAGTTGCACATGGGGGAAGTTGCGTATGGGGAAAGTTGCGCATGGGGAAAGTTGCACATGGGGGAGATTGCACATGGGGATGATGCGCATTGGGGGAAGTTGCGCACGGGGGAAAGTTGCGCACGGGGGGAGTTGCGCATAGGGGATGATGCGCATAGGGGAAGTTGCGCATGGGGTAAGTTGCGTATGGGGGATGTTGCATATGGGGGAAGTGTATGGGGGATGATGTGCATGGAGGGATGATGTGCATGGGGGGAAGTTGCGCATGGGGAAAGTTGCGCATGGGGAAGTTGCGTATGGGGGATGATGGATGATGCGCATGGGGGAAATTGCGCCAGGGGAAAGTTGAGCATGGGGGGATGTTGCACATGGGGGGAGGTTGTGCATGGGGAAGGTTGCGCATGGGTGGAGGTTGCGCATGGGCGGAGATTGCACATGGAGAAGTTGCGCAGGGGGGAAATTTGTGCATGGGAAAAATTGTGCATGGGGAGATGATGTGCATGGGAGAAAGTTGCGCATGTGGGATGATGCGCATGGGGGGATGTTGTGCATGGGGGAGGTTGCACATGGGGAAGTTGTGCATGGGGGATGATGCGCATGGGGGATGTTGCGCATGGGGGGATGTTGCGCATGGGTGAGGTTGCACATGGGGAAGTTGCGCATGGGGGAAATTTGTGCATGGGAAAAATTGTGCATGGGGGGATGATGTGCATGGGGGAAGTTGTGCATGGGGGAAGTTGCGGATGGGGTGTTGATGCGCCATGGGGGGATGGTGTATGGAGAAATGTTACTCCCGCAACGCGGGTACACTTTTCACTAGTATGTTTATATTTTCTTCTAAGGCCTTTATTCTATTCATATTTATATATGAACATGTTAAAGCCCTTTTACAAGTACCGCAGTGGGGCTGCGGCAAGAAACAGGGCCTTCTCATTAGTGGCACCAATACTCTCGAACTTCCTCCCTCTTGACAAAAAAAAAAACTTTTCCCTCTGTTGAAACATTCAGATGAATCTGAATACGTATCTATTCATATGACTCTTCTGAGCTCCTGGCTTTCTAATATCTGCTCTTTTAATTTTTATTATAAAGCTTCTGATTTAATAATACTGGTAAGTGATTTTTATGTAATGCCACTGCTTTTATTGGTTTTTATTGTTAGAATTTTATTGTGCTGTTTTTATTCTTTTGTGATATGTTGTTTTACAGTGTTTTTAATTGTCTATTTTTATGAGAAGCGGAGAGTGGTTTAAATGCAGCCCCTTGGAAAGCACTACTCGAGCAAAGACCAGGTGGAAATATTCTAACAGCAGCTGGTGACTTCACTGTCCAAAGCTACAGCCTCATCATACGTGATGCACTTACAACCCTCCCAGTTATGAATGGATTCGTCAACGTGATCCCAATTCCTGCTGCCGGAGTGTTGTTTTTTTAGTCTGCTTGCATGTCTGCCTTTCTAAATTCAGTCTCTCCTTTTCCAGACTCTGGGACCAACTATGTGATCCTGAACATGAGCAATGGGAGAGTTCCCTGCACCACTGAATGCAGAATATTCAACCTATTGCTATATACCAGTGGTTCTCAACCTTCCTAATGCCGTGACCCTTTAATACAGTTCCTTATGTTGTGGGGACCCCCAGCCATAAAATTATTTTCGTTGCTACTTCACAACTGTAATTTTGCTACTGTTACGAATTGTAATGTAAATATCTGATATGCAGGATGCATTTTCATTGTTACAAACTGAACATAATTAAAGCATAGTTATTAATCACAAAATAATATTTAATTATATATTGTAAAATATTTATTTCTAATTACAAATAAAAAAGATGCAAAATACCTTGCAAGGCCCCCTACACCAGGGGTCTTTAAGTGACCCCCATGAAAGGGTCAGGCGACCCCAAAGGGGTCCCGACTCCCAGTTTGAGAAACACTGCTATATACGCATGAGAAACTCTTTGTTGGTATTAATTGGTCAGTGCGAAGAGAGAACATACAGTGGAAGATCTTGGCAGTGGCATAGCTGGAGGGGGTTGGAGCAGTCAGTCTTGGAGAGAGTCTCATCCTTTCGGAGCCATTTCAGGGGAGGGGGTTAGCAAAATAGAGCCATTTCAGGCTGGGGGGGGGGGGAAACTAGGGGGAAGCCTGAAATGGCTCTGAAGGAGTGAGACTCCCTCCAAGACTGACTGCTCCAACCCCTCTCTAGCTATGCCACTGCCAAGATCTTCCGCTATATGTTCTCTCTTCGCACTGCCCAATTAATACCGACAAAGAGTTTCTCATGCGTATATAGCAGTGTTTCTCAAACTGGGAGTCGGGACCCTGCCAAAGCACATTAGAGTAGCTTCTCTTTCTGACCTCCCCCATCTTCTCCCTTCTTCTCAATCCTATGTGGGTTGGTGGGAGTGGAAGATTTTCCAGGATGTGTGAACTAAGATCTGCCTTATCTCTCTGGAAAAGCTCCAGCAACATCATACTGTCATGCTGCTCTATCTCTTAACGCAGGGATAGGCAAACTGGGCCACTTTAGGTATCCAAGACATTTAACAATTGTATGCAAGAGGTAATTTCAACAGGTAAAGCTTGTCATCCCACAAACCAACATGCTTCACCTGCTGAAATTGTCTCTCCTACCCAATTTTTAAAGATACAGAATCTCTAAATTGTCCCCTTGCTGGTAGCAGGAATCCTCCTAGGACCCTTGAGTTTGTCAGCAGATAGTAATGTCCTTAATCTAGAAGTGATGCCAAGGCTGGATGTAATAATTACTTTTGGCTTCAAACCAAAGCTGTGATCAGCTGAAGGTCCCATTACAGAGTATGCTGTTATTTCACATAGCTTTGAATTCAAACATTCCAGCTCAGAAGTCAGAACTCCCTCCAGATGCATTGTACTAAAATGTATTTTGTATTAAGATTGTTTGTATTTACTTATTTTGCAACATTTGTATTTCATTTTCAACCATAATGGTTCTCCAGTCCTTTTTTGATTATTTCAAATCAACCCCTTTGATTGATTGATTGATTGATTGATTGATTGATTGATTGATTGATTGATTGATTGATTCTGAAACTGCTATCAGATAAATTTTTGATCATCTTTTTTTCGGTCATCACTAGCAGGTTGTGGGCAGGGTGACCAGATGCCCAAAACTCAAAAGAAAGACAAGGTCTTGGATGCCACTGAGCCTGGCCTTTCTGGCAGACAATGGCACATTTCCTACTCATGAGTAAAGCCACAATATCAGGCACTTTCATTTTCCCAAAGTGCTCCATGCGTATTTATATTTTTAGTTTTTTGGCCATAACTTTTGATAGGAGAGAGATATTTCAAAACTGATTTTTGCACTGGATTCTGCTCTTGAATACGAATCCTACAACATATGACATGATGGGGGTACTGCACACCATTGCAGAGTTCCAAAATGAAGGCAAAATGGAGGACAATGAAGCCTTTTTGGAGGACACCCGGACAGAAGGCTAAAAAAAGGACAAATTTGGAAAAATCCGGTCATATGTTCACCCTGATAGTGGGGAACAGGCAAAGGATGGGTTACAGAACTAACAGCCCAACCCTGATCTGCCCGGAGTGGTAGAACTACCCTGAATGGCTTAATTCTGAATTCTTGAATGGCAATACCTCTTGGCACTGTGCTAATTCTGGTGGTGACCCAGCAGATCTGCCATAGGCCACCATGGCTTGACACAACGCCTTCAGGATTGGGCTCTCAGGCTGCAATCCGGTCCACACGTCTCTAGGAGCAAGCTCCGCTGAGTATAATGGACTTAATTCTGAGTAGACTAGCATTGGATTGCGTTGTAAGCCCCTCAAGTCTTGAAGCAGTTCCTCAGGGCTGCCTCATTCTAAGAAATAGATTTTTTTCCCCAATAAATAAAATCTCACCTGTAAATAAATAAAAATATTGTAAAATATATAAAAATATTATATCTTTTTCAACATTTTTTTTAAATCTCATAAAGAGTGGTGGGTCCTAATAGAGTATCATATTAAAAAGTGGATCCCATTTGAGAATACTGCAGTAACCTTTCTTAACAGTGCAGACATCACTGCCTCCTCGTTGTCCTTTTCAGGCATTGTTCCCAGATCTTTAATATCATTTTAGAGATTGGACAACCAGAACTGTACTCAGCGTTCCAGATACTGCTTGTGTTCCCTAGCCTTGATTTTATATATTCCAAATAAATGAAATTAAAGCATGTAGAAATGAGCACTATGGAGCTCCATGAATTTGTCTAACCTCCTTTACAAGCATGTAACTGAAGGTCCATCAATGCAACTTGTAATAAATTCCATATGCACATTATGTGCTGTCAGGATCAGGACCTTTGGTCTGTCCTGAAGCTAATTTATTTGGAAGACCCTCTGTTCTGGTATTCAGAGAGAGAGAGAGAGAGAGAGAGAGAGAGAGAGAGAGAGAGAGAGAGAGAGAGAGAGAGAGAGAGATGCTTCTCTCAGTGCAGATAAAAACTTTTTAATAAATAGCACTACGATATGTTGACAGTTGTTGGTTGTTTGAGGTGTAAATAGGGTAGAAACTGAGGAGCACTTGCTTTGGGCACTATGCCAAGGGGTCCAATGTGTTACACATCCATTTGTCGCACAATCTTATGCATGTTTATTCAGAAGTAAGTCCCACTGTATGCTGTGGGTGGCGCAAGTGGTTAAGACACTGTGCCTGTTAACCAGCAGGCCAGGGTTCGAGACCCGGGTTGGCCCCACAAGACAGGGTGAGCTCCTGTCTTTAGCCCAGGAGTCTTTAGTAAATAAGTATTCTTTAGTCCTGTCTCTGCAACGCCAGCTGGATCCAATCGTATTGGCTCTGCCTCTCCATTGGACTAATTCAGTGGCGCGGAGAGGGGAGATTTGCTGCTTGGGGAACAGCCTATCCTCCATAACAATCTAACCCAGGCGTTTAATTAGAAGGAGTTTAATTAGAGTCCATTTGCTCTAATTAGAGTTCAAAGAAATATTTGTGTGACAGCAGGAATTTGCAAGATAAAAAGGACAATTGCAATAAAATTTGCTACCTAAAAAGGGGCATCAGAAGCAACATTTGTAAACTAAAAAAAAACCAGGTTCTGCTTTTCAACCATTTCCACTTTTCACCACACCTCCAGTCTCTAACCCAGCAGATAAGTGGAGGACACCTGTATTTATTATTTACCGGTATATATTATTTATATTATTTAGGATTTATACACTGCCTTTCCATTACCAAAGCAAATGCCCAAAGCAGCTTACATAACTTTTATCCTTTTGTCCTCACAACAACCCTGTGAGGTAGGTGAGACTGAGTCAGTGGTCCAATGTTATCCAGGAAGCTTCATGTCTGAGGACAGATTTAAACCTGGATTTTCCAGGACTCAGTCCAACTCCCTAACCATTGTACCATCTTCACTTTCTACTGACATGATCTCCAAAGTCAAGCAGGCCAAAATAAAAAAAATAATCAAATATTTGTAATAAGAAGTGTTGCATTTGGCCTTCAAGTTCTCATTTTCTCTGACAAAACAGAAATGTAGACCTGTCTTTCTCTGTCAATGAATGAAATATGCAAGGAACAAAAACTGTAGCTGGTCTGACATCAGGGGGAACTTATTCACTGCCCCTTATTTCATCAAGAGGAAAAAAGGAGCAGAAGTAATAAAGTACCTGTGTTTTGAAGTGTAGGGGAAACCCACAGAGAAACCCGGTAGCTTGCAGGAAAGAGATAGGGTAGTGGATGAGAGAATGAAGTAGAGGTCAGCCAAAGGGCTCAGGAGCCAGCCTACAAGTACTACAGGAGAGTTGAGAGGGAATATGCATGCTTATAAATCAGGAATTAATGTTCATGATGAAATATGGGTTCAGATCGGTAGGTCATATAACTACAGTCTTGGTATTGTCTATCCCCACCCTGGCTACAAACCTTCCTAGCAGAACCCCATGCAACTCTTTCCGCAGCAGAAGCAAAACAACCTGTAGAGCATTGGTCCCCAAACTATGGATCAGGACCCACAGCTGTGTCATCAAAGGGTGATGAGAACATCAGATACTATCTCAAGCCCAGAAGCTATTAATAAATCAGATACTTCTACTACTAATTCCATTGCAGTTTGCAAGATCCTGTAGTTTGCAAGAGTGTGTAATTATAGGGCGATAAATATTGGAAGATTTAGTTATTATTACTAATAAGTCAGAAAATCTTTTTCTTTCTTTCTTTCTTTCTTTCTTTCTTTCTTTCTTTCTTTCTTTCTTTCTTTCTTTCTTTCTTTCTTTCTTTTTGTAAAAACGTCTGGTAAACCTAAGGGGGGTACTGATATGGAGTGTTTTTTTTTTTAAATGTGTGTTCTGATGCTGAAATATTAGGGAACCACCGCTGTAGGAAATTATGGGATCGGAACTTCTCATTCCCTTGCCAAGTAGCAGCAACTGTTGTGCAAAGTGGCAGCAACTTTCAACCAGTGTGTCATGGCACGCTGGTGTGCTGTGGATAGTCCTCAGGTGTGCCATGGGACTTTGGGGAAAGTCATTTATTAATCGGAAAATTGGAGGATTTGAACAGCCTGGTGTGCCTTGTCAACGGTAAAAACAACTAATAGTGTGCCTTGACCATTTCAGTGCCTTGCTAGTGTGCCATGAGATGAAGAAAGGCTGAAAATCTCTGAGTTAGAGGCTTGATGTGTGCCACATTTAGACCTTGCAACAGGCTTTGGAGATTCGTGCTATGACCTGAGAAAGGCGCTATACAAATTTAAATAAATAAATATAATATAACATAAGATACAATTTTTCTCAGAGTAGAACTGCAGAAGCAGTTTCCTGCAATTTTCACACACTGTGCTCCAAATTCCCGTGACACATCTGAATCTTTTGTGACACACCTATGTACCATGGCACACCGACTGAAAATCTCTGGTGCAGAAATTTCTTACAGTAGAGAAAATATTAATTTACTATGGTTGCAATCCTGAAGATACTTTCCTGGGAGTAAGACCCATTGAACACAAAATGATGCTTACCCCCAAATCCAGAGTAACTACGGGAGCACGTTAGACACATTGCATGTACCTGTAGTTATTGCACCACCTAGTGAAAACCTATGGGAAATTCATACTGGAAGCCGGAGTAAGTTGTTCTTACATCAGAACAAAGACTCCCTGAGGTTACTCTACATTTTGCCCTTAGTTTTGAGTAGACATGGTTAAGATTGTGCTCTAATTCATGGCTGGACCCCCAGTAGAAACAGGTGATAATCTTAAAATAATAATTTATTTTTTAAAAAGGGCAGGGAAGTATGAAGTATAACCAGCATAACTTGTAGTTTTCTACTTGTGTCCTGCCCCCCTTTTAAAAAGGAAGAATAAAAGGAAACTTCCTTTTGCCACCTTTGAAGAGATGTCATCCTGATTTAAGACTGTTTCATGGATGTTTTTAAGAATAATTTTGTTTTAAAAAATATTTGGTTAAAAAAACTGCATTCAAGTGTGGTTTCACTTATAAGAGGTGGAGAAAAAGGATAGATTGATCTTTTTTTGCAGTTAAGGACTGGTTTTCACATGCATCATGACGGCAGCATCAAGGGACAGCTTGTATGTGTGAACCAGGGATCACAGATCAAACAGCAAAGACAGCATTTGCCTCCAGCGCAATATATTTCATGCAGTCAGTTCAGGCTTTCAGCAGGGAATCATCAAGGGTTGAGTGATCTGATGATGAGGAAACCATCAAGCGATGTGGGAAGCTATGCTCAATTATCAGCTCGTGAAACAATGTACAGCTGGCTCATAGATCTCATGGAAAAAAGGAACCTCTAACTGCTTAATCTGATAGACCCAACTTCTCCCACAATATCAGCATTGCGGGTCAGATTGTGGTGTAACTGGGAACAGCGATGCCTTGAGCCTCCACTTCCAACACATTGAACAAAGGGATGTGGGAGCCAATGATGTTGAGCATTGTGTTTAAGGCAATAAATCAATGTTGATTGGACTGTCATGGCTTATTCAGGCAGAAAAGTCATCCCTTCATATGGCAGTCGTCAATGGATGGCCAGGCATGTGTAAACCAGCCAAAAGTGACATCACAAGATACAAAGTAAGTAAGGTCAATGCGCAGTGAAAAGAAAAATATTGAAAATCACTGGTCAAAAACATGATTCTCCGATTCTCTGGGAATGGGGAGTTTCTATAATCAGAGCTGAAGGAAATCCACAGAACTGGTTAGGAGAGTCAAAAGGTAGATAAGTACTTATTAGTAAAGCCCTAGTGATTTACTGTAGTTCTGACTTCAAATTGTTTTAACAACAATAGGGAAAAATCCTCTAGTATTCTATTCTATTTGGTTGAAAAATTGCTATTGTTAAAACACTTTGAAGTCATAAAAGATTCTCTGTTTCAGGGATCTCCAAACTTTTTGGCAGGAGGGCCACATCATCTCTCTGACATTGTGTCGGGGGCCAGAAAACTAATTTGCCTTTCAAATTTGAATAAATCTACATACATTTACTTATAAGAATGTATTGGAGTGGATCACAAGGCTTGCCCACGAGCCAGATAAAGGGATCTTGAAGAGGGCCACAGCGAGGGCCACATCTGCCCCGGGCCAGGGTTTGGAGACCCCTGCTCTATTCTCTTCTCTTCTATTCTAATAGAATATCCTCTAAATCAGTTGAAATAATTTAAGTTTGGGAAAAAGCCAGAGATAGATTTTTGTTTGTAAAGCCCATTAACTTGGTTCTGGTACCGGATTAAAAAATGCAAAATACATGCTCAGAGTCTCTCTCTCTTTAATTCTTCCCCCCACTTCTAATCAACGTTCATTTTGGGAAAGGTAAAGTAGTCCTTGCACCCCTGATGTGTTGAATCTGTATTTCATGTGGTCCAAGGCCGAGCCTTTTCCAAGGCAAATGGGGCAAACTTTTGGGGATTCCTGAGACAAATTTAGGGTGCAATCCTGAGTAACTACGGGGAGTCCTTGCTCCGGTGTAAGAACAATTTGCTCTGGATTGCAATATGAATTTCCCATAGGTTTTCATTAGGTGATACAGTAACTACGGGTGCACGTAAAGTCTCTTACGTGCTCCCGTAGTTACTCTAGATTGTAGGGTTAGTCTTGATTTCAGCACATTGCATCTGTTTGCAGCACCCTATTTTAACTGGGTTGTCAGTCCTGTCTAGAAGGTTCCTGATGGTAGCTTCCTCTTACGCCTCCCGCTGTATCTGAATTATAACTCCAGGCAGCAAACAGGGAAGATGGAGCCGATGGTTTGAGGTGAGTGCGGTATGAGCAAATGTGCAACGGATCCTTCCTGGAATGCCACTGAATTAATTCAGGTCTTGGTTACAAGAGGCTTTGTACATGCCAGAGTCTCCTCTCCCCATTTACATAATGTGATATCCACATGTTGGCTGTTTTATTGACATTTCTTAAATTTCTATCTCGGCCTTCCAGATGTTGCTTCCCTTTACCTTGAAGTTAAATCTTCAAGGCAAAGGGAAGCAACATCTGGGAGGCCAAGATAGAAGCTTCCATGCCGGAGCCTGGATGAGAGTTCCACAGAAGGTGATAAAGCTTCTTATCAACATTGGGAGTTCAAAAACCTTGTCCCAAGCGATAGGACCCATCTCCTGAGCACACACGTTGCGGAGGGAAAGGGATTAGACTCCCAGACTTTACAAGGCTTGCCTGTGAGGGCAAATGTGACTGGGTCTGATTGATTTTGCTCTCTGCCTGGCTTTATTGGAAGGTGCAGAGAAGTTTGCTTTGGAGGAAAGACACGTAAAATCTTAATAGCAGATGCTGCACCCATTTTCCTTTTCTTTGGCCACATCAGTGACGTCATTTATGAAGTCCTGCACAGTCCGTGTGACTCAGAGTAACTGCAGGTTTTTTAAAAAAAAATACCACTAAAAATAGTCAGATCAGATCTGATAATAATTCTAAATGCCTAACCCCCTCCCCCAAATAAAAAATTCCTAAACTTAAAAAACTCAAGGGAAAGGTTTACAATGCTTTGAGAAGGGAAGAGTCACAGATATATTGATGTGCATTCATCTACACCAGAGATTTTCAATTTTTTTTTACCTTAGGGCACACTGATAAGGTGCTAAAATTGTCAAGGTACACCATCAGTTGTTTGACCATTGACAAGGCACATCATGCTGCTGCATCATATCTATCTATCTATCTATCTATCTATCTATCTATCTATCTATCTATCTATCTATCTATCTATCTAAAAAGCAGGCCTCCGTCAGTCTTGGAAGACTATGGTATCGTGCTTGGCGCTGCATACGCTGCATGCGAAGCACGAAAGCCTGGGTTGGATTGTTATGGAGGATAGGCTGTTACCCTAGCATCAAATCCCCCCTCTCCACACCACTGAATTAGTCCAATGGAAAGGCAGAGCCAATACTATTGGATCCAGCTGGCGTCGCAGAGCTGGGCTAAGGACAGGAGCTCACCCTGTCTTGTGGGGCCTACCCGGGACTTGAACCCTGGCCTGCTTGTTAACAGGCACAGTGTCTTAGCCACTTGCGCCACTATCTATCTATCTATCTATCTATCTATCTATCTATCTATCTATCTATCTATCTATCTATCTATCTATGTTCTTCAACTAAAAAGTTCAAAAATTGGTTTACAAAGGAAATGAAAGAATTAATGGCTAATGGATCCCTGTCCCAAAATGCCTCACAATCTAAAATGCAAATCCCCCAATTGTCCTTAAAAATGGCTTTTTTCAATGTCTCATGGCATATCTGCAGACCATTCATGCCCACCAGTATGCCATGGCACAGTGGTTGAAAATCACTGATCACAACTGTTTAAAAAAAAACCCACAAAACTGATCACAAAATCCGTCACCAAAACACACTGATCACAACTAGTAACTGTTTGATTACTATTTGCCACAAATGTATGAAGCCACAAATGTATGAAGAATCCTGAAAATAATAGTTGGGTGAGGACTATTAGGAGGGCTGGCTCCTCTGTGAAGTCTATTGGAAATAAAAAGCAGAGTGATAGTGGGCACCAATTTCTGTGCAATCACACTCCTGAACCACTCCTCCTACCACTTGGAATGGAAGAAGGGTATATCCTATACCATACAGTATATCCTAGGTAGCATTTCTCAACAATGGATCATTCATTTAAGTGTGTATTTTATTTTTAAATACATTATACTAGATCCTACCTTGGTTTGTGACTGCATTTGTGGAAATATATATTTTTAACAGCTTACTAATATATGCTTTTATTATTTTATTTTATTTTATATTTTAATATTGATATTTTAACTGTAATATTTTAATCGTATTTTATGTAATGATTGTTAGCCACCTTGGGTGCCCTTCAGGGGGGAAGACGGAGTACAAACAAACAAACATACAAACAAATAAATACGATTAAAATAAATATGCTTTTAACAATGATAGTCAGTGGGGTTTCCTCCAGTGTAAGTGTGGATAGGTTTGCAACATTTGGGATGTTTGGATATTTAAAAAAAACTGAACAGCAAATGCTTGGGAAGAATAGGAGGGTTCTTCAGGTTTTCCTGATTGATGATGTCATGTCCAGCTATGACATCACTTCAGAATAATGACATCACTGGTGGTGTGACCCAAAAGATTTGGTTTTCTAAAAAGTGACTTCTGATGCTAAAAAGCTGGAAAACCACTGCTCTATATTAATGTTCTTTCTCATCTTCACTAGATAGATAGATAGATAGATAGATAGATAGATAGATAGATAGATAGATAGATAGATAGATAGTGGGGTATCTCTGGCGTGCATGATGATGATATCATTATAACCACTGAGTTCTGCATGGGGCAATCATTCCAGCTGTTTCATTGTGAGTTAGGGCACAACCCAGAGTAACTACGGGGAGTCCTTGCTCCAGTGCAAGGACAATTTGCTCTGGATTGCAATATGAATTTCCCATAGGTTTTCACTAGGTGGTGCAGTAACTATGGGTACATGTAATGTCTCTTACGTGCTCCCATAGTTACTCTGGATTGTAGGATTAGTGGTATATTTTTGTCCTTACAGCAGTGGTTCCCAAATTGTGGTATCTCCCCCGCCAGTGGATCACAGTCCAATTTTTGGTGGATCATCAAACTGACAAATTTATTAGCTGTCAAATGTAAACAGATTCCCGATGAAAGCAGATTCCACCACATGGAATTTCAATACACAGCAATTAAGGTCTGAACAGGTCTCTTCCATATGCATGCATGCATGCACGTGAGCGCATGTGCACTTGCACGCATGGTTCTGCTTTTTATTGCATTCAAGATGAAGATGAAGTTATAAAGTTAAGTTTTAAAAACACAAATAGTCTGTGGATTCCCAGTAAGCTGAGGGTTCTACTGGGCAACTGTGTTGTTTAGGGGGCTGGTGTCAGGCCCAGAGGACAAAATGCCCATTCAATGAAACATCTCCCTGGATGACTGACCAAGTCACAAATCTTTCAGACTAATTTCCCTTCCAGGGTAACAGTAAAGGTACAAACAGGTTATGCTCACGAGCGCATGTGTTCCACCTGTCCTGGGAAATCACTGTCTTCATTTTTGCCCTTGAGCCTTTCAATTTTTTTTTTTTTTTTGGTAACATGAAATGCTTGAGTTATCAGTCTTCAGAGCTCAGCTATTTTCCCAGGCTTTTTAGAAGTAAATCTCTTTTCCGAGGGTGGAAATAGATCTGTCTTGTCATAGACATACATGCTTGCATGCGCACGACCACTAAAGCACAAAGCTGTTGCAGTTTATTTTGAATGACTGCCAACACCAAGCTGATGAGTTCCTTGGGGCACAATCCTTCACACCACAAAATCCTGGATCCAACCGAAATTTTCCCATCCTCAGACCTGATCCACCCAAATGCTGCCTTCCTCCCACCACATTACACCCCTACCCCATCCTCCTCCTGCCCCCTGCACTGCTCTCACCTATTCCAGGAGGTATTGTTCTGGTCACTGGTGCCAATGGAAAGCCTCTGCTGGTGCTCATGCTTTATGGCATGTTTACAACACTTGTGCTGATCCATTCGGACTGGGCCACAGGCCTCCCCTAGGATCTTCTGGGCACTACCTTTGCAACACCATTCTCTTTGGCATCCTGAGTATGGAATAGAAATGAAAATATGAAGAGGGGAAAAGGAGGAGGAGATCAGAGGAAAGTGATGGGCTGAAGCAAGCAACCGTGTGAGAGATGGCAAGTGATGCACGGTGTTGCTCTGCTTTCCCCCATAATTTGAGAGCTGTAGGATAGCTGATTGTGAAAATATGATAAGCATGTCCCTCTATCATGTTACAATAAGCATGTCCTTCTATCATGTGAGAAAGGGTATGCAGAAATCCTTTAGTGAAAAAAATGGGATACACAACAGTGGCATAGCTATTCCAAAAAAGCTATAGTTTTGCAGGGAGCCTCACTGTAGCGCCCCCCCACCCCCGAGCAATTCCTACACTTCTGTTTTGCTTCCATTGATAAGGTGGGAGAAGAGCCCCATGCATGCTGCAGTGATGCTCCCTGGAAAACATACTACTTCGTACCCCCTTTAGCTATGCCACTGACAGTATGGCTTGCCTAAATTGACCTGAATCTGCCTCTTGTTGCAAGTAATAATAGGATTTTGAAAGGATCCAGGATCTTGGCTGTTGTAGAAATGTGAATAATGGACTTTTGAGATTGTCCCAAGAGTTTAGCTCCTGCTCAGAGACCGACCTGAATGTTGTGAGGTTTCAAAGAGTGGGTGAGAGAACAGGGCAGTAGTAAAAAGTAGTAGTAGGCTAGTAAACCAAGCCAATGATGCAAATAAGAAGCAACAGCACCCTCTTCCTTGCAAGCAAATAATGTATCGTGGTTTCTCGGCAAAATCATGGAAGTCGTGATGCTCCAAGACATCCAGAACAAGCAACATAATAGGAACCAGCGAAAGAGTCCTTCAACTTCTTGATTTGGCTTCCATTTATTCTTTATAGTGTATCATTTAAAATTAATCTCCAATTTTGCCACCATTAAGGCCAACAGGTTTCTTTTAACTGCCCTTCTAGGATTACATTGTATTTCATGACATGCAAGGAACCTCCCTGAAGATTTGCAAGTTTGCAAAATTTCAATAGCTCTTTTGCCCTAGCAGTTCTTCCAGCCAAATTGGTGCCGCTCCACAGTTGCTCTTTCTCCTGTAAGGCTAAGGCTGCAATCCCAAACACACTTTCCTGGGAGTAAGCATCATTGAATATAATAGGACTTCTGAATAGACAGGCATAGGATAGACACCCTAAATTTTAGCTTTGGCCAGTGGGGAAGGAGGTGATTTCTGGAGAATGATGCGAATGGAAAGGATTAAAATTAATTATAATTTAATTAATTTAAATTATAAATTAATAAATGGTTGATAAATTAACCACTTCTTCAACTAAAGCCTGTAGAAAAACCTGTTGGAAGATTTTGGACCTTATTGATTGTGATGCTGGCAGAAGATTATGCATCTTGGGCTTGGCATAAGAAGGACACTGTCAGTGCAAGCATAAACCTATCTACTCAGAAGTCCTATTGTGTTCAATAGTACTTACTCCCAGGAAAGTGTGGTTAGGATTGCAGCTTTAGCAACCACTGGAAGCTGTATTTAGGAATGGTGGAAGGGCAGGGGAGAGATGCTTAACCCTTTCCGCATGGGCAGATTTCCCTTTCAAAACTTTTTGAATGACAAAGCACCCCATTGAGAAAGGGTTAGGCCAGTGCGCAGAAATGCACCGACTTCCCCATGCAACTGCAGGAATGGGGGAAAGGGTGAGTTGTGCTTGCCTAAATTAATTAGGATTGCACCCCAATGTATAGTTCAGCCTGTAATATGTAGGAAATAACTGAATACTGTGGATGTCGAGTAGAGGGACACTGTTCCCAGCCATTAAAAGTTGCCATTTTCCAAGCCATGCACATTTCTTACGGAGGCCACTTGGTTAGGTGGTGAGTGCATCTTGTTCCCACTGGTCTTATGTCTTGGTGCACATCATCTGGCTTTTGCCCGAGCTTGGCTGACAGTGCCACTAAGCAAGACAGATGAAAGGTACCTCTCCGGATCCTCCTGTCCTTTTATCACATGGCAGAATTTGATGTGGTTTTGTGCCACTGCAAATGTCATTCCAGGCATGCAAGCCCCTTGCCATGCGCCTAAGGCACCTGCTGGATCTGGATGTGTTCTTTGTTTCCCAAGGAAGGCTTTCTTAATCTTGGCAAGAAGTGAAGACAATGCCTCTTTGTGTGGCCTTTCCCGTTTAAAAAAAAAATAATAAAGGTCTAGGCATGCACTGAGATGTGGCAGAGGTCTGTGGTGGGGGGAGAGGGGAAAAGCTTAGCCCTTTTTAAAGAGTGACACTCGGAAAAGCATGGCTTAATTAAGGATATCTAATATGGTTGCAGGAAAGGAAGGGCATGGCTCATTAACTCGCTGGAATCCTTTGAGGATATGACTGCCAGGAGAGACAAAGGGGACGTAGGGTGGGCACAGGGCTGCAGTGTGTCACTCTTGGTTGACTCCATAAGTCAGACACCTCAGCCTGGAAAGGGAATGTGGCAGAACGCAGCCAGAAAAAGGGAAAAGCCAGCGCAGTGCTTTCCAAACTCTCCAGATTTTCGGCACTTCATGATGTTTTTCCACCTACCACCTATGATGCTTTTCCATCCATTTTCAACTATCAAGGAGCCCCTGTTTGTCTGTAGCAAACGGCAACAGCAGATCATTTCTACCACTGCAACTATTTAATGCACATAACTTGTTGGGAAAATCTGGTGCATCACAATTTAGTTGGTTGAACAGTAAAACCAAGCTCAACTTTTGAAAGGGTTAGTTCTAGTTGCTGGTTCATTTGTACCTAGGGTTGTTCAGGCCTCTTTTGAAATCCTTCAGACCCAACCAAGGAGGTCCTTCATTTTCTGTTGGCTCCAGAGCACAGATTTGCAACCTACCCACCTTCCTGGCATCATTATTTGTATCATTGATATAATGGACTTATGTGATGACGCAGGAGGCAATATTCTTATGATGCATAGGGGTGAGATCCTACTAGGTTCATCAAGCCATGAATGTAATCCCATTTATAGATATTAGAGGATTTAGACCCAGCCCGACAGATGGCACTGGGGCTTAGAAGGCCAATAAATGCAAAGCAATGTTGATAACCCACAAGGGGGTGGGACTGGAAATGATAGAAAATCAAAATGGATGAAATCATTTGATCCATACTAATGAGCTGCAATTCAAATCTTAGCTCCTGCTCGATGTCCTCACTACCTTCCTTGGCCTGTGCCCACATGGCTTTTAACAAGGGGTCTTCTACCTGCGTCTTCTTTACCTCTCCACCATCCCACTTCTCCTCCCCCCCAGGGTCTTCCTCCCCCTCTCCCATATTTGCCTCCTGCAGTCGGGCTTATTCTAAGAGATGGAAGAACCCTGGATAGTTCCTTCCAATGACGGCAATATACTTAAAGTGTGGGGCCACCTCACCCATATAGTTTCCTTGCACCCTGCCACCTCAATCAATGCCCTTGTCCCCTGGTAAAGCCAACATCAACATGAACACAGTGAAACCTCATTGGTTCCCCTTGGGTGCCCCTTTCTTTCTGCTTCACCAAAATCTAGGAGCAACCCAAGTCTATGAGGGCCACCCCTTGTATCCATCGACTTTTACTAGCAGGGTCGGGGCTCTTTGGGCCTTTACCTGTGTCCTTCCACAGGCTACAGGCCTTACCTCACTCTGTTGGGGGCACTCGCGGTGAAAATGTCCAGGGGCCCCACAACCCAAACAGATAGCTCCTCTGCCCCTTCCTTGCTCCATTTGGACCCCTCCAGGTGCTGCTCTCGGCCTCAATCCTCCTGCTGCCACCATGCTCCCTCTCTGGGGTGAGGCCCGCATCTCCACGCTGCTGCCACTTGCCTCTCTTTTCAATTGTCTTTCCTCACACACACCAGAGCGCCACGGCACAGTGGTTGAAAATCACTGATTTAGATCAATCATCCAGAGGACTAAGAAGTTCCCAGATTGAACCAACTGTGTGACATTTATGGGCCAGTTGCTATCTCTTAGCCTACCTCACAGGTTTGCTGTGAAGATAATATAGCTTCACAAGTGGAATTAACTTCAGAGGAGGTGGAGTAGAACTGAACCGCCTGTGCAGAAGTTTAGGGTTTAAGTGTCCCAATAAAGCACAGGGGATGAAAAGGTGGTACAATATATCCATTAATTTTTTTTTCATTTTCTTTGTAAACTGCTTTGTAAACATTTGAGTTGAAAAGTGGTATTTAAACACTGTATATAGATAGAACATGAACTGGAGGTTGTCCATGACTTTGTGTACCTCGGCTCAACTATCTCTAACACTCTCCTTAGATACTGAGCTGAATAAACGTATTGGCAAAGCGGCTACCACGTTCTCCAGGCTTACAAAGAGAGTATGGCTTAATAAGAAGCTGACGGAACATACAAAGATCCAGGTCTATAGAGCTTGCGTCCTGAGCACACTCTTGTACCGCAGCGAGTCTTGGACCCTTTATGCATGGCAGGAGAGGAAACTGAACACCTTCCATATGCGCTGTCTCCGACGTATTCTTGGCATCACCTGGCGTGACAAAGTCTCAAATGACGCAGTCTTGGAACGTGCTGGAATCTCTAGCATGTTCACACTTCTGAAACAGCGGCGTCTACGCTGGCTTGGGCATGTCGTGAGAATGGCTGATGGTTGGATTCCAAAAGATCTCCTATATGGAGAACTAGTGCAGGGAAAGCGCCCGAGAAGGAGACCACAGCTGTGATACAAGGACATCTGCAAGAGGGATCTAAAGGCCTTGGGAATGGACATCAACAGCTGGGAAACCCTGACCTCTGATTGTTCAGCGTGGAGGCAAAAGACCCAGCATGGCCTTCTCCAACTGGAAGAGGCACTTGTTCGGCAGGCTGAAGCAAAGAGACAGACCCGAAAGCAGTGAAACCTGGGGCCTGGGCAGGGGACGGAATTTATTTGCCCTCAGTGTGGAAGGGTACACTGAGGGGACACTCTCGAATTGGCCTTTTTAGCCACACTAATTGTGTTTCAGGACCTCCAATCAGAGCACGATACCATAGTCTTTCGAGACTGAAGGATGCCAGTCCCATAGATAGTAGGGTATATAGCAGTGGTAGTGGAGGATAAGATTCAGAGGTTGTTCACCCATGTCCATGAGAGTGCTCCTGAAATCCCAACATTGGTGATGGTGAGCACCATGCCATTGGGGGTGGAAGAGAGTTGTATAGGGCAGGACTCTGCCAGAATCTGGTGCAAGCACAGTAAATAAAATTCAACCTACAATGAAATAAAGACCTAGATATATATAGGTTCTCCTACCCTCTTATAATACCACTGGTTCTTAAGTAAGAAAGCTAAGATCCTGCCTGAGCATAAAGAGAGCCCTTCTGGATTAGATCAGAAGTCCACCTTGTCCAGCTTCCTGGGTCTCAAAACTGGCCTGCCCAATATTTCTGGGAAGGTCACAATCATCCCCGTTGTTGTGCCCTGAGCAACCAATGTTTATGGGGAAATGCTGTACATTTGTGCATCACTTAGATTTAATGGCTAAGAGCTACAGTACATTTTAAATGTTTGCTATCCTTTTTTATTTTAGCTCCGGTACAACATGTCTCATTTGGAAAACTACTGCATCAGAAAGAAACCACCAAAGGCCGCAAAGATGTAGCGTTTGATTTTCAGCTTTGAACACATTTATCTCAGAATATGGACTCCAGATCATTGAACACAGATTAGGTTGGGCATGTTGACATGCATTTAATTTAAGGGATCAAACACTGTTTCAGCACAGCAGAGAGAACCTGCCTCCGAACTGGGTGAATGCATTAGACATGCTTTCAGCGGCAACCACTGGGAAGGTAAGTGTGTGAAAAGGGGAGAGATAGGGGAAGCTGATCAAGCTTTAACCCAAAGGGAGTTGCTGGCTGGGCAGGCACGACTGCACAGACAACCCATGAAGGGGGGGAAGGCAATATTTTCATGATGCTGCTTGTGATCTGAAGGAATGCAACCCGACTTTTTGACAGTATTGTAAAAGTCCACGAGTACACTTCGGATCAAATTGTCAATGTCTACAGTGTCATGCTTAGTAGAAATTGACAATGAAATTGAGTAGGGCTGAATGGATGAGACATATATTCAGGGGTGTTTTTGAAGGGCTACGTACCCGCACAGAGTACTGGAACCTTTTTGCGTGATCATATGCACACACACAAAAAAGCAAGCCTCTGTCAGTCTTGAAAGACTATGGTATTGTGCTCAGCACTGCATACGCTGCATGCGAAGCATGAAAGCCTGGGTTGGATTGTTATGGAGGATAGGCTGTTACCCAAGCAGCAAATCCCCCCTCTCCACGCCACTGAAATAGTCCAATGGAAAGGCAGAGCCCATATGATTGGATCCAGCTGGCGTCGCAGAGCTGGGTAAGGACAGGAGCTCACCCTGTCTTGTGGGGCCGACCAGGGAATTGAACCCTGGCCTGCTGGTTAATAGGCACAGTGTCTTAGCCACTTGCACACACAAAACACACACAAACAGGTGAGTGCCTCTGAGTATCAACACGTGAGTACCAGTGTCTATTTTTTCCTGAAAAATAACACTGAGAATAATCCAGTCTAGTCCACTAATTCAGTGGTGTGGAGAGGGGGGATTTGCTGCTTGGGTAACAATCTATCCTCCATAACAATCCAATCCAGGCTTTCATGCTTTGCATGCAGCGTATGCCGCTCCAAGCACGATACCATAGTCTTTCAAGACTGACGGAGGCCTGCTGAATGGCCAAGAAAGTGCACAGATAGGTTTATCATAAGGAAAATCAATCTCATTTGCACCACATGAATCTTTTAGTTTAAAGGGTAATAGTTTTCTTTGTGAACAGATGTTGAAAACAGCTGATTTCTTCTGCCTGGTAGACTGCAATTATGGCTGTTCTGCTCTCAAGGTCCCTTCACCACATCAGTGTTGACCTTTTCCATATATGGGCTAATAGAAGCTTTTAAAAAAAATAACTTCCTATGATTTACTATCACTTGATCTTAAAAGTATTTTTTAAAAAATATTGCAATAGAAATACACTTTTAAAAAAATGATTGGCTCTAGCACTCAGCCATGACTGGAGCGACACCAGCCTACCAAATATAATTTGTCACTCATTTGTCGCTCATTCCATTTGCAATTAGATAAAATTGCTGTCCAGGGTGGAATGGGCTTCCTGTTTAATTATTAATCCTAAAAGTAATTAGGAAATGAACCAATTGCCCAAGTCACTCATACAAAAAAATCTTTTCCCAGCCAATATCACTGGGAATGCTGTTCATATGGGCAACTGGAAGGGATGTTTGCTGATATCCCCATCCCCTTTAATGGCTACTAGAAAGCAAATAGTCCCCCAAAAGAGTGGTCTTCAACTTTTTTGGCCCCAGGGACTGGTTCTGTCAAAAAGAAATTTTCCAGGGACCAGCCTGGGGGTGGAAGGGAGAGAATTCTGCTTCTGGCAACCTGGATGAAGGGCTTCCCCACCTACAGCACAGCATAACTGCCTCCAGCTGTAAATCCCATTATAACAAATTAATAAATAGAACTAATGCTAGGTTACTGTGGATAGGATTGCAGGCAATTGCTCAATGTCTCAATGCATTGAGCAGGGATTTTCAACCTTTTCCAATGTAGGATGCATTGAAAATGCACAAAGCCATCCTAGTCACTCTTATTGGAGAATAAGCCTCACTGACTATAATGAGGCATTGGATTGGATGCTGAGGCTGCAATCTTATCCATGCTTTCCTGGGAGTAAGCTCCAGAGACTACAATGGGACTTACTACTGAGTAAACAGGCATAGGATTGGGCTCTGAGGCTGCAATCCCGATCACACTTTCCTGGGAGAAAGCTCTACTGACTACAATGGGACTTACTACTTAGACAGCCATAGGATTGGTTTCTGAGGCTGCAATCCTCCAACAGAGCCCTTCTGCTGTGAGGAGGGGAAGAGGTGCATAGAGGAGTCCTCTTGTAGACCGGCCAGGCAGCTGCCATGGACCTCAAGTGGTCCCTGGACCAGAGGTTGAGAAATCCTGCCGAAGAAGATGGGAGAAAGGAGATTTTTAAGATGGTTAGAATATGAACAGGGAATATGTCAAAATAATCACTGATGAGAGCTAAATGACACACTACATTTGTTCTCAAACTTTTTTGAACTTGGACCAACTTCTTGTGTAGGTGGGAATATGCAATATGTGTAGGTGGGAATAATGCAAAGATGAAGAAGAATCTGTAGGAATGCATTTGATGTCATTAATGTGGATATGATGTCATGGGCAGAAGTAACATCATCAAGCAGGAAAAAAATCAGTGAATTAAATAAGCAAATTTAAAGTCTACAGATTAATATTAATGAAAACATTTACCCTACAATCCAGAATAACTATGGGAAGATGTAAAAGGCACTTACTCTGGATCGCTCTATGCATTTCTCATAGGTTTCCCATAGCTGTCATCGTAACCACGTCAGAGTAAAAGGTCCTGTAGTTATTCTGGATTGTAGATTTATTTAAATATAAGAACACTCTAACCTTACAAGCAGTTGCTGATCTGTTTTTAAGTATCCCCAAACAGCCAAAAGGCTGCACTCATATCCACACTTACCTAGGAGTAATTTATAGCTATTAATAAGGTATTTTTTTTATTATCTTGTAAACCGCTTTGTGAACTTTTCAGTTGAAAAGCGGTATATAAATACTGTAGATAGATAGAGAGGAGTAAGCCTCACTCAATATAATTATTAAAAGCCTAAATATACTAGCCTGTTAAAAGTACAGGCTTGAAATATTTCCCTAAATGCAATTACAAACCATGTCAGCATATATTGTATTATATGAAAAATAAAAATACACACTGAGTACAATCCTAACCCTGTCTACTCAGAAGTAAGCCCCATAGTGTTCAATGGGTCTTACGCCCAGAAAAGTGTGTTTAGGATTGCAGCCATTGAAATGAATAGGGACACACCTGAAACTGGCTTGTGGTCTACTTAGTGGCTCCCGAACAACAGTTTGAGAAACAGCACATAACATCAAGTACGTTGTTGGCAATATTGTATTTGGTTATTTTTTCCAAGTAATATTTGTAGGAGTAGCTAATCTGGGTTGGAGTTGCATCCTGGAAGGGGGAATATAAATCCTGATCAGGGCAAGTATCCCTGCCCCATACAATTGAGCCTGAGCCCTTTAGCACTACATTTCACAGTGGTATTTGTTGTGTACCCCAAAGAACATTGCAACTGTCCTTTTATGTTGCAGGTTGTCTGGGGACCTGAATACCACCATTTCTCTTAGGTGTGGAACATTTTGTTGCAGGATCCTGTTTGACTTATTGATATATTTCATTCCCATCTGACAATCCGCAACAACATTTGAAACAAAAAAGCATTACAATAAGAAAAAGCCGTTTATCATATTTCTATGACTTCAATTCCCTTTTGTCCGAAATTGCTAAAAAGTGCCATTTCCCCCTTAAACCAATCACATTTTTCCTTCCCTTCTTAACATTTATATAATTTGTGAGTTTTACCATTGATGCAAAATCCCATAATTTTTGACACCGTTAATTCATCGACGACAGTGCTTTGCTTCCAATGTTTTACATAAACCATTCGAAATGAAGCATTCATATATCTGGATTTTATAACCCTTGGCTGTGCCAAAGAGATCGGGATTATTAGAATCCATTTCCAAACCTGTCACCCCTACAGATAATGGGAGGAAACTGTTTTAATTCTCTTCCCGTGCTCAATCAATGATTGCTTGTCCCCTCTATCGGAGACTCCATCCAGAGAAATATCTGATGGGCTTTACTTTTACTTTACTTTTACTTACTGTTAATACTTACTTACTTACTTACTTACTTACTTACTTACTTACTTACTTATTAGATTTGTATTCTGCTTTTCTTCCTCCACAGTCCCCAAGGCACCCAAGTTTGAGTAGACCTATCAGGCCTGCTGCAGCCCTTCACCCTGGAAGGGAAATATCACCGTTGTTCTTTGAAAGCAGAAGCAAAGCCGGTCCAAAAAGGGCGTTAAGTTGTAAATAATATATTATAGAGAATATGCTGTCACGTTAGATAAAAGATTATAAATCTTGACTATTATAAATGATGGGGGGGGGAAATGATAGAAATTGATTAATTAAATGTATGTAAAGTAGAATTCTGGAAATGTTAAATAGATGTTGTGCTTGAAGAACCTTATGTGTACATTCTTTTATACATATTCCCATTGTTGTATACCAAGTATCCCTTTCCCCATATCTGAAATAAATAAAATAAAATCCAAAAAGGGCAGTATATTGAGGTGAAATAGAAAATGTGTCCCAAATGCAAGTGGCAGTACTTGCACGGCCATTTGCTCCCTGCATGGTTCTGTTCTTAGCTCTACAAAATATTTAAAGGACAAACCCCACCCTTTCTGAATTTCTAGAGAAGGTTGGATTTTATTGCAGCAACAATAAAACAAGAAGGGAAAAAAAGAAAAACTCCATCATACGATACAAATGCCAAGGCCTGCGCTTGTCTAGACTGTTCTTAGAATAACTGAACTTTTCAACTCCTCCTCGAGTGTTTGGTCTCATTACATTTATTCTACCTGACCTAGTTTTTTTTCCTTAAACTGTATCCCTGAAGATATCATAAACATCTTTCTGAATAGCCTCTAGTGAAAGCAAATATAATTTTCACAGTGCTGAATCAACAGGAATCGCTGAAAAGATGCTGGCTGGCCCAGGAAGTTGCGCCACGCATGATGGACTTGGCCAGGCTCCAGACTCCAGCAGGATGTGTTAACCCAGTTATTTTTGAAGTTTTTCTTCTCATGGCCCAGTAACCTCCATGGTCTCCACTATGCGCTTCTTGTGATATCACTTCTGGCTTCTGGGCTTGCAAATTGTCCAATTTCTAAAGCTCTGTTCCTAGGGCAGCCATCTCTAGTTATAATGATAACTAGCAGAATGAACCCGCCGTTGTGGATATTTGTGGGATCTGGGCATCACTGGGCACTGGCAGGCACTGGTGGACACAACTGGGCAGCTAGCAACAACAGGCACTGGCCACTGCTGGACACTGGCAGGCATCAGACATCAAAAAAGTACCAGTGGAAGCAGCAGCAGGTACTGGGCATCCATTGAGCAGTGGACAGTAGCGGGGCCTACTGTGCAGAGGGCAGTGGGCAGCAGCAGGCACCAGACACCACCAGGCAGTGTGATTCAGTGGGCACTGTGCATCCCCATTGGGCACCTCTCTGCGCAATTGGGTACTGGGCATCTTTATCATGCAGTAAGCAGCAGACACCACCGGCAGTGGGCACCACCAGGCAGCAGTGGACAGTGGGTACTGGGCATCTCTACTGAGCACTGGGCATCCACACCAGGCACCACTGGGCATTTGGCACCATTGTGCAGTGGACAGCAGGCAGCAGGGTTGGCAGAAACCAGTAGGCACCTAGCACCAGTAGGCACCTAGCAGGCACCAGTAGACACCAGTCATTCTTAGTAGGCACTGTGCACCATTGGGCAGTGGGCACCACTGGGCACTACCTGGCAGCGGGCATGAGTGGGCACCAGTGGGCAGCAGGCAGCAATTGACAGTGGGCACTGGGCATCCCACTGAGCAATGGGCATACTTACTGGGCACCACTGGGCATTGGCCACCACCACTCAATGTGAAGCAGGCATCACAGGGCATCACTGAGCATTACCGGGTACCAGGCATGCCTGCTGTTCACCAGTGGGCAGCAGCAGGCAGCAGTGGGCATCTGATGCCAGCAGGCACTAGGCACCACCTGGCAACCCTCCTGAGCTCTGCGCATCCCTGCCACGTACAGGCACCAAACACCATCAGGCACTTGGTGCCAATACCAGTGGACAATACCAGTGGACAATACCAGACAGCAGGTCCCACCAGGCACCAGTACCAGTAGGCCCCAAATCTTCTTAGTGTGTCCTTACGTCCCAGAAGGAATATGCTCAACAACTGTCATGGTTCGAGGTCCAGGGGGTGGGCTTGGGTGTTGATCAGTCAGTCTTCAATGTTAAGCATAGGGATGAAAAAATGTTGCACCCTATTCCACCCTTTCCAGCTAGTGAAATTCTAAAAATATATTCTTAGTGGGTGCTCATGTCACACAGGGCTGTACTGTCCCATGTCACACTGTAGCACACGGATCTCGGCAAGGCTTTGCGCCAAGGTGCCTCGCGAGGCCTTCAGTGTTATTTCAATTAATTATTCATGTCAGCCACCGAAGCTCAGCTAAGCCAATTCCGATCCTGACAAATTAGCTACCGGTGCCTTTCCTGAGTAATTTATCACAAAGACTTGTTAACGCTGGCCCAGTTTTACATATAAGAACATGGGCTGCAGACACCGGAGGGGGGGGCTTGTTTGACTAATGGCTCAGGCCAAGCATAGGCATGTGCGTGTTTGGGGAGGGAGGCACTCGGATTCTGCTTCCTGAAGATTTTGCACAATATACATTTGTTGAACTGGACTTGAAATCAGAATTATGCCAATGCAGGAATATTTGTATTTAATCCAACCTGTGACCTTCAGTCCAAAATTCAGATTTGCTCCACATGTACAGCCAGTTCATGGAAAGGGAGCAAGAATGCACTGAATGGTCTGCCTGGTAGCCTCCACTGGTTGGACTGGAAAGACTGGGATTTTTTACACACAGAAAGTTATGAGTTTGAACCTCTATTTGGGGGGGATGCAGCTCACATGGGTTGTGAATCTGCTGCCCCCTTATGTTATAGATTCTTTTCTATGGGATGTTGTATTGAAGAAGGAATCATAGTTCATTGTAGAGCATATGTTTGTCTCAGATTTCAAGGCATCTAAAATTAGAAAACAAACAAACAAACAAACAAACAAAAAGCTTGGGTAGCAAGTGATGAGAATGATCATGCCTAAGACCTGTGGAACTATGGCCAGTCAGCATGACCATATAGAATGGAGGTACAGACTGTCTGTACCTTTAACCATTGCATAGAAGAGAGAATGCTTCTTTTTAAACTTTTTAAACAGATGCTGCTTTTTAAACCCTTCAATGCTGAGCTGAATCTACCTAAATTCCCTCTTCTATGCAGGACCCTTGGGCAAGCCTTGTAATCCACCCCAATTTACATTTTTATATGTAAATTTATTCAAATTTGAAACGTAAATTAGTTTTCTGGCACCTGAAACAGTGTCAGAAAGATGATGCGGCCCTCCTGCCAAAAAGTTTGGAGATCCCTGTTTTAGAGGTACCCTCCCATCACAGGATGTGGTGCACATCTCATTGGCACAGCTACACCAGGGCTGGGTACAATATGGCAACATTGTTAAAAAAGCCAGTTGTGTCAATGGCTACTTCTAGCCAAACAAGAGGACCCTGCCTAGGTGGGAATAACACTAAAATGAAGACATTTCAAGCAAGATTGTCTCCCATCGCAATTTGCAGTCCAATTCAGCACAAGGAGACAACACAATTGAAAAAATGTGAATAGATGGTGGTGGCCTCTGGCCAGCTCTTGGCACATCTTTGTAGGTTCTAGACTCTTTCTTCTAGAGGAAAAGGGCAGAAGGAACTGCAGGTAGACCCATGCAGTGGCGGGCTCCAGCAGGTTTGCACCTACTCTATAGAACCGGTTGTTAACAAGAGATAGGACATACAAAGTTTAAAAATCAGATGGGCATAGAACCAGTTGTTAATTTCTTTGAATCCCATCACTGGACCCATGGAGTAGCTGATGGTCAAGATGCCAACCATTGGAGTAACTATCCAGCTGGTGAGAATTCAGTCTGCAGGAGAAGGCTGCGATTGTTCAGAATGGGATGCGTTAACTTTCAGTTAAGTTCACTTTATGCCCATATACATTTGCATCATACCTTTAAACATTGCACTGAATAGAGAATTTAGGCAGGTGCTGCTTTTTAAACCCTTCTGTGTTAAGCTACACCTGCCTAAATTCCTTCTTCAATGCAACTTAAAGGTAGAGCCACTCTGTCCTCCATTCTGTAGGGTCACCCTGAGTTAACATGTGATTTAGTATTCTGCTTCTGAATCAGTATGAATCCCTTTGCTACAACTGCAGTCCCTTCCCAATCAAACTGCAGCGGTGCCATAAGGTTTCTTCTCTATATATTATGAGCTTTGAGTCCAATTCTAACCATGTCAGTTCAGAAGTAAGTCCCATTATTTTCAATGGAGCTTACTCCCAGGAAAGTGTGTTTAGGATTGCAGCCTTTATCTGTTTCCATGGGTTCTGAGGTTAATGCATTACCGTGTCTGCATTACCTTTCCAGGCTGGGCCTATGCAGAGTGACCATGTCCTTTTCTTCCAGGACATATCCTCTTTTTTGAGCTTTGTGTCCTGGAAAAAAAATCTTCATTTCCCTTCTCTTCTTTGTGAGCAGGTAGCATGTAGCCTTCTTGCTGTTACTAACGTATATTTAATAAATTATATGTAATAGTTTTAGATTAGATAATAATATAGGCTGCAATCCTAAGCTCCACTTAGGCCAATATAAGCCCCAGCACAAAAGTGCCGTAAGACTCCTTGGGGGTCCATAAGACATGTGCTTGCCTCCCTATATCACCACAGGAACAGAAAGACTGATGAGTTGCGCTGGCCTAAGTTAGGATTGCGCCCTTAGTGTTTAAATTAACCACATGAAAACAATACTGATTAGCTTTTATTTTTTCATACCCCACATTTTTCTTAAGGCTCGAACATTTTTAATTTTTTTTTTTGCAGGAGGGGGGTTTTGTCCTGTGCGGTTATGACATCTGGTCACTCTGGACATGTGTCCCATTTTTGCACTGTTATTGGTGTGGCATAGGGCTGTGGGTGGTGCAAGCGGTTAAGACGCTGTGCCTGTTAACCAGCAGGCCAAGGTTCAAGACCTGGGTTGGCCCCACAAGACAGGGTGAGCTCCTGTCCATAGCCCAGCTCTGCGACGCCAGCTGGATCCAATCGTATTGGCTCTGACTTTCCATTGGACTAATTCAGTGGTGCGGAGAGAGGGGATTTGCTGCTTGGGTAACAGCCTATCCTCCATAACAATCCAACCCAGGCTTTCGTGCTTTGCATGCAGCTTATGCAGCGCCGAGCATGATACCACAGTCTCTCAAGACTGACGGAGGCCTGCTTGGTGTGGCATTGTGCCAATGGTCTTAGGATATGATGAATGTCATGCTGAGTAGGTTTGGGTCTTTAGTTACAGGCATGTAAGACAGCAGAAGCACCAAACCCTGCTGTGTTTATCTTCTTTTGTACCGTACTCTCTGAAACGTGAACTAACTCTTTGGAATTCATATCATTTGAGACCCTTTCTTTATGTTAACCGTCTGAAACAGCCTGATTTGAGCTTTAAGGAAAATTTGCTTTTTTCTCAAAGACTGGCAGGCTGTTGCCTTGCACTTTTTGACACTCAAAGCGATTCAGGCAGCTTCACGGTGCCAAATTTTTTCCCCTCTTTGCCTTTGAACAATTTATCTGCGATCTTCAATGAGAATATGAGCCCACTGTGAGAACACAGTGTAACGCAAGCTCATCTCTGAGGCTCCCAACCGAAGCCAGGCTGTGCTGCAGTTGGAAGACAGGAATCCACCTCGCTTATTAAAATGTACATGGAATATAAAACGATGCAACAGATGTTTAAGGCTTTGGGGGGGAGAGACTTGGACGGGGCTGTTTTATTCACGGGTGTCTCAGCAGTTTGGATCCAGACATGCTACACACCCCGCCATCCAGTAATGTGACCTGTATCTGCTGCATTGGAACCCAGAGAGATAAAATATGCTTTGCAAATTTTTGGAGCATGAAGTACTATTTTATTAGTTCTCACTCAACTTGTAAGGCTCAGTGTGAGCTATTTTGTATTCCAACTCTCCGCCAGGGATTGCAGTACAGAACACAATGCCCCTGCTTTAAACTCCGCCAGCTTGCAGCACTAGATATATTTGGGGATAGCAAAGTGCTGAAATAAATCTATCCCTTTCCATGGACGCTTTCAAAAATTCAGTACAGAGCTTGGAAGGGAATATATGTTAAGTATCTGAAATTCAGTGTTCGTTGGTTAACACTGACACACAGCTTTAGGTACCCACTTTCTTTGTTGAACTTGATACGCCCAAGTGTGTACTTGATACTTGATCGCAGCTTTCGATACACATTCTTTAAGGACTGAGTATTGTATCGGTATGTGATATTCAGAACGCCATAGTCCTTATTTAATACATAGCATTCAGTGAGCTATTTGTGTGATTCAGTATGTAGAACATGATAAGGGTAAGTGCTCCAGGTTTCAAATTGTGATGCCTATAAAGGGATGGCATGCGGGAACCTCAGGGTGTGCCCCCTACCACCACTGAAGAAACAAAAGCCCTCTTCAGGCATTCTAAAAGTGAGTACATTTTTAGGTACTCACTAATTTACTCACCGTTTTAGGTAGTCTTCTAATAGGAGAGGAATGAAAGCAGATCAGGTAGCCCTATCTACTGGCATTAACTTACTCTGCGCAGTGGCGTCAACCAGGTTTGCGTCAACCAGTACAAAATGGCCAATGAGTTACCCCAATGATGGACCCACCCCATGCAGTGGCGGACAATGTCCCAAAGTGGTGGGTGTGGTGGTGCACCATTGCCTTGCTTCACCGGTTTCTCAGCTATCACTTCTGATGAAATGCAGATGGTTCAATGCAATTTGGTTCATTGCATTCAGCATGAAATTAAACATTGAATCATTACATAACATGATAGTGTTATTGAAAAGCTCCAAGATTTTCCACAGTTTGGCCAGCAGTGGCGTCATCCACCACCACCGAGTGCGCAGAGCATGGAGACTTCTTCCCTGGGCATTCTGGGATGTTGGCCATCTGGGTTCCAGAATGGGAGGAGAATATCTTCTTAGTTTCCTGCATATCAGGTTCCAAGCCCAGGAGAGCATAGGGCATGATCAAGCCACATGAGTAATCAGGGATGAGGCTAGCTACCCAGTAGCTATGAATTAGCTTTTTTTCATTTTCTTTGTAAACTTTCTTCTTAGGGGTTCAGTCCAACACCAAAGCAGTAGTAGTTATAAAAATAGCTCTGCTCATTTGTATAGTCCAGGATCATGATTCTAAATGTATCTGGCTTTCAGTAGCATCAGAGGAAACATCAGAGGTTTAGCAGGGCAGTGGCTGAGTGCATGGCTTTCGGAGGACAGAAAGGGCTCAGCTGGTCAATCCCTGAAATCCTTGATGCAGGCAAAGGCAGCACAAAGTGCCCCACTGGCGAACTCACATCATCGTTAGTCACACCTTCCCCATCTGTGTCTCGTCTTTCTCCGAGACTCTATGATGACCCAGGAGCCTTTGAAGTGCTCCCTTCATGGGTGGGAAAAGACAGGAGAAGGACAAGCCAGGATAAATCTATGTAAGCTGCCTTGAGCATTTGCTTTGGCATAGGAAAAGCAGGGTATAAATCCCTTAAAAATAATTGTCAGTTTTATGTGAAGCAAATCATTGGTTTGTTCCATAAGGCACTTATTTTTCTTTCATTTTCTGGATACTTGCTCATAATTTTTTTGATAAACTACAGATATTCCAGTGCCATTAGTTTCATCGCATTGGCTTTATACTACATTTCCAATTATCTTTCCAAGGCTGAACATGTTGGTATTATTCATATATACAAAATTCTTGGGAAAAACATTCAGTGTCCGATGAGCAGCATGTAGCCTTCTTGCAGTTAATAAATTATAATAGTAATTACAGTGGCGCCTCACGTAAAGAACGCCTCATGTAAAGTATATTTCACGTAACAAACAAAAATTTCTCCAGGATTCTGCTTCATGTAAAGAAAGTGCTTCACGTAAAGAACACATTTGTTGGCAGTTGGGGCAGACGCGCTGGCCGGCAGCCTGTTTAAAAAGCGTCAGGGCTGCCTAGCGCACCTGCCCATAGCGAAAGCAACACTTCTGCGCTGTTCCTCCTGTGGCCGGGTGTCCGCTGGGCAGAGGGAGAGAAGAGCAGTGGAGAAGAGGGAAGCAGCTCAGGGCTAACCAGAAGGGAGCAGGGGAGAGAGAGGCTCAGGATGGAGAGAAGGAGAAAGTGGGGAGACACCTGCAGCCTCCTAACCATGTCTATCCAGAAGTAAGCCCCATTGTGTTAAATGGGTCTTACTCCCAAAAAAGTGTCTTTAGGACTGCAGCCTAAGTAGACTTCATAGGATCATGCACATTGAATGCATGTTTTGAATTCAATTCCAGTGTTTTGTCATCATTTTTACATCCAGTTAATATTTTAATAGGAATATTTTTGGGGTTGTGGAACCAATCATCTGAGTTTCCATTATTTCCTATGGGAAAATCCGCTTCACGTAAAGAAAGTTTCACGTAAAGAAAGTGCCTCCGGAACGAATTAATTCTGTTACGTGAGGCACCACTGTAATTTACGTAATGATTATGTAATTGACGTAATTATGTATGTATCCTGTGTAATACAGGAAGTTGGACTAGATGAGCCTTTTGGCCTGATCCAGTGGAGGCTCTTCTTATGTTCTTATGTAGTTTATATAATTAATAAATTATAATGAAATATGTAGGTAATAAATTATATGTGTTTAAGTTTAATAAAAAAGTAATTAGTGCAATCCTAAGCATGTCTACTCAGAAGTCTGTCCCACTCCCAGGAAAGTGTGGTTAGGATTGCAGCCACAGTGTTTTAAATTAGGTCACAATCCAGGGTAAGGGCAGTGAAGAGAGTCCTAGCTGGGCTGCCCCAACTATTCTGAATCCAGAACAGAAAGTTATCTGGATCCAGAGAGTCAGGAAGCCTGGGCTGCCCTAACTGCTCCAGAGTATACTAACGCTGCAATCCTAAAGACACTTTCCTGGGAGTAAGAACCATTGAACACAATGGGGCATACTTTTGAGTAGACATGGTTAGGATTGTGCCCTAAGTTAGTGACAGTTGGGGAAGGCTTGCTTCTGAGGAGACAACCCTCAGATCACAATGAACAAGGAACAGCTGTGGTCCCTGCCTTATAAGAAAGCCCAGAAGTTCCTGAAAACCAGTTACAGCTGCAGTTCCTCTAGTAGAGGGTGGATGCTTGGTGTGGCCTGTTGTATCCCCAGATTAGTGAACTGCCATAGTTGTGCCATATCCTGGGGTTGAAAGGCAGCTAGGCTGGCCAAAAACTCAGATTTTTGGTCAACATTGCTATTCTTAGGCCTTATTATGGACCTCGATGGGTCATTACTATACCAGCTCCTGATGTGGTATAACTCTGAGGAGCTGGAAGAGGGCATTTCTGCCTTAGAAACAGGCTCTGGATGCAGATCCACCTCTCTTGGGGCACCCTATGTTGCCTTGCTCTGCCCCAAGTCTTTTCCAGAGTAACTAGAGTGGAGTATCTTGCAGTTGCTCCACCCTAGTGATAGATAGGGCAATCCAAATGCTACTCTGGATTGGGCTGTTAAGCACACGAAAGTAATACTTATGAGTGTTTTAACCTTTTTATTTTGTCATGCCCTGATTTTTTTCTTGGAAGTCCAATTTTTTGGGGGGTGGGGGTTTGGGGCCTTGTCCTCTTTTTTTGGTCATGGGATATCCTCACCCTGGCTAAAGGAGGTCTTGAGAAGACCATGACCTTTGAAGGAAGGAGTAGCTTATCTCACCTGAGTAGTTTGCCCCAAATGGAACTGTTTACAAAAGGAGTATCTTTATAGGGCTTTTAGTGGAAGGTGAAAGAGACAAGGCAGATCACACACCATGTGAGAAGGGGATGCTTTTGGGGAGGAGAACAGGCCAAAATAAAACATCCCTCATTTTCCTGACAGCTTTAGAGTTGGGATAATTTACTGGCCTTGCAAGATCCAAGTCTGTAAAATTACGAAGCAAGCAAATGTTTGATGGAAGAAGAAAGCTGATCTTTGTCTATCTTCCGTTTGTTTGTTCAGTGGCATTCCTGAATGCACTTCTTGTAAAAAATTTCCTTTAAAAGGAAAGGTGCTTCGATGCAATGCAGTGCAATTGTACAAAAAATATTTGGAGGACGTGGTCCACCAGAAGACTGGAATAACTGAATGTCAGACTGCTCTTAAAGCTAAGAGGGGCTGTTGTCTCTCAGATAAAATCATATATTTCAAGCTACAAAAGGAGACTCGATTTGAACGGCTTTCAGGTTCATATGTAGGGAGGAGAAATACAATTATGCAATGACACCCCCATTTCCATTTGGATGAAGAGTCGAATGAGGCTTCTGCACACACATTAATAGTGTGCATACTGGTGCTTCCAAAGCCCTTACCTCTGATCTAAAGTTACAGTACTTTAAAGACACTTTCCTGGGAGTAGAAGTGGTGGGCTTCAGGGGGTTCTAACATGATCTATAAAACCATTTGCTAATGAACACCTGGTTCTGAGAACCTGTTCCTAATGGGACATAGAACCTGTTTAGGTTATTAGGACACTAATAATTAGGTTTAGGTTATTAGGTTAATAGGACACTAATAATTTAGGTTATTAGGACACAGAAACTGTTGTTAATTTATTTGAATCCCACCACTGAGTGAGATCCATTGAAGACAATGGGGCTTACGTTTGAGTAGACATGGTTAGGTTTGTGCTGTTTTTTCCCCAAAACCAGAAATAGCTTTAGATCCAACAGGGCTTTCTGCAGCAGCTGGACAGGAGACTAGAGAAGGCTGCAAACCTCAAGGCCACCGCAAGAGATCGATGGTGTGTCTCCCCGATTAATAAAAGCCCCTTGGTAGCTGCAGCAGCACTGCAATAAAAGAGCAGGACCATTCCCCTTAAGAAGGTATACCCTGCTTCCAATTCCCCTTCTGGGTCATAACCCACCAGTTTGGGGAACACAGAATCAGATACCTTTTTATGTTGGGCCTAAATATATAAAGAGGGTTCTGAAACTTGGCATCCATCAGTCTCAAAAGACTATGGTATTGTGCTCAATGCTGCATGCAAAGCACGAAGGCCTGGGTAGGTTGATATGGAGGATAGGCTGTTACCCAAGCAGCAAATCCCACTTCTCCATGCCACTGAAATAGTCCAATGGAACAGGAGAGCCGATACAATTGGGTCCAGCTAGATTGGTTCCAGAACTGTGGTGGCGTAAGTGGTTAAGACACTATGCCTGTAAACCAGAAGGCCAGGGTTCAAGACCTATTTCAGTGGCATCCTATTTTTTTTTTGGGGGGGGTCCTATTTCAATGGCATCCTATTTTTTGGGGGGGGGTCCTATTTCAATGGCATCCTATTTTTTTTGGGGGGGTCCTATTTCAGTGGTGTGGAGAGGGGTGATTTGCTGCTTGGGTAACAGCCTATTCTCCATATTAATCTAACCAGGCCTTCATGCTTCACATGCAGTGTTGAGCACAATATCATAGTCTTTCGAGACTGATGGATGCCAATGCTAGATATATGGACTAACATCAGTGTTCTTGCATCTTTGGGACATGGGTAGTTCTGGAATATTAGATATGTATGACCCTCTTTCTGGAGGTGCTCTTGATGGTCCCTAGACTACACCCTAGATGGTCCGTAGTGAACCTCTGCCTGGATCTAGCAAGAAGGTCACTATGTACATTACTGCCAAGGGGCACAGTTTGGTTCCAAACAGGTTTTATTGCACATCTCACCACACAATCCTACCCCCTGGTTAGGCAGGCACAAGTCCCGTATTGGTTGTGGACATGCCATTAAGGCTGCAATCCTAACCTTCAGCTAGGACAGCCTAAGCCCCAGCAGAAGTCCTGTTCTGACTTGGGGCTGTCATAAAAGTGCTGTAAGGCACTTCTGCACCACTCTTGGGGGGATCACGCCAATGCACAGACATGTGCCAACCTTATACTCCACTGCAGGAATGGGGAGACAGCTAAGTTGCACTTGCTTAAATTGGTTAGGATTCCATCCTCAGTAATGCAATTAATCCAGGCATAACAGCTCCTGAATAAGGACCAACAAGTTTAGGAATCTGCTCCTTAGCCAGGAACAGTCCTGGACATTTTTTATACTGGACTACTTGGAATGTTGGACAACTGGGTCCCATCTATTGGAGTTTTACTGTACATCCACCATAGCAAGAAGTGTTTCCTTGATCTTATCAGACGCATTCTGAACACAGGGTGCAGTCCTAGCCCCGGCTAGCACAACTCAGTGGTCTTCCCATTCCCGTGGTGATGTAGGGAGGCAAGCACATGTCTGTGCACTGGCCTCCCCCTTCCTGAGGAATGGTGCAAAAGTGTCATACGGCACTTTTGTGACACTCCCAGGCCAGCACGGGACTTGTGCTGGGGCTTATGCCAGCCTAACTAGGGATTAGGATTTCAGCCTAACAACATCAACAACAAAAAATGTGCCAGAATATGCAGAAAATTCCACTACCTTCCTTTCCTTTAAAAAAACTGCATGTGAGTGGCATTCCAAGTTATTTAATGTATTCATTATTTAAAATAATTTGCAAGATTCTTCGGGGAGAATTCCTTGGTATGCACATCACTGGAGTTGTGAGTACTACATCTGAATATACAATTTGTGTGGTTCCATCTGCAATTAATTATCAGACGCAGATGATAAATGTAACCAATTCAGCGTCTCTGCATAGTGTGAATTTCAAACCGTAAACGCATTGTCAGTGTGGGGACTCTGGGCTGTGTCACCCACCTCCATGCCATGTGTGAGAACAATAATAGAATGGAGAGTTGATTACTAGGAATGGGTTTATTAGTGGTGCCCCCTCTCCAAGTGTTGGATAGTCAAGAGATGAATGCTGATGTTTCTTGATAGCTTCAAAACTCTTTCTAGATTTGGAAATGGAGTTATGCTGGTCTACTTAGTAACATATATCAGAATAAATTTCAGTTGATCACTGAAACTGATTTGACCAACTTGACCAGTATGGTTTTCTTTATGGTCTTTGCCTCCTGTGATGTTACTTGTGATGTCTCCTGTGATGTTACTTTTGGGAAACTCTTCAAGTTTCTGCAGCGTTGTTTGTAGGAAATTGTCCATAATAACAAATTGTCCCTTTCCTCCACCTGTTGTGTTATGTATACAGGTCCAACCTTGTTATACACGGATTTTTTATACGCAGATTTAACTCAACACAAATAGCCACAGTTTTAAAAACTGCCTTTCTTACTGTTGTAGAGAGTCACTCATGCAAGCAGTTGCTCCATTTTTCAGCTGATCCAAGCCA
This sequence comes from Cryptoblepharus egeriae, assembly GCA_030015325.1. NCBI lineage: Eukaryota > Metazoa > Chordata > Lepidosauria > Squamata > Scincidae > Cryptoblepharus > Cryptoblepharus egeriae. The sequence continues at coordinate 9,277,478 of JAREYC010000003.1, read as the reverse complement.
AAGAAGAGGATCCTTTGCATTTCAAATTGTGTTTCTAATTGTAAAGGGAAGTACTTTTTAATTTTTTAAAACTTCTTTTATTTAACACATTTTTATTCCATTAGTAGCAAGAAAACGGGAAGTGGTTCTTTAAATCTGTTTTTCCACTTTTTAAATTTACTGATTATTTCAATCTATGGGAGGGTCTGGAACGGAAGGGCTCAGAATGGAGCATCAGATACCATCTCTAACCAGCCCCAAGCTTTTTCCTGACCATATACCAGGGTTCTCAAACCTTTAACTTACGAGTTCCTGGACCTTTAAAGGAGGGAATTTGAGCAGGTGCAGCTTCTCATCCCAGAGATCAGAAGCTGAAATTCCCTCTTCAACACACCTGTTAAAGGTCCAGGAGCCCTGAAGTTAAAGGTTTTGAGGTCCCTGCCCAGGGTGACCAGATAGAATGAGGACAGAGTGCCTCTACCTTTAAACATTGCATAGAAGAGGGAATTGAGGCCGGTTTAGTTCATTATAGAAGGGTTTAAAAAGCAGCACTTGCCTCAATTCCCAATCCAATAAAGGTAGAGGAACTCTGTCCTTCACTTTATCTGGTCACCCTGCCCCTGCCATATATCAAGACACAATCAGCTGTGGCATATCAAGCCCAATCCTATGCATATCTACTCTGAAGTAAGCTCATTATAATCAATGAGTTTTACTCCCAGGAAAGTGTGGATAGAATGGCAGCCATCAGTTCTGAAAAGAGAAGAAAGAGTTCTTCCTCTCCTTGCCTTTTTAGATGCACTGCAAATGCACCAGAATGAAAAACAATGGTTAGTTCTTGAAAACTACATTTCCAAATGGCCACAAGCCATATTGACAATTTAAGGTGTATGTGGCCTCACATTAATATTTTTGAAATCCCTTAAATTATTTAGCCAGTTTTTATTATATAATGATTAATAATGAAGCTTGTTCCTATCAAAATAATGAAGCTTGTTCCTTTCACTTGTTCCTATCAAAACTCTTTGGCACCTGCTGTTTCCAGGTGGGAGTCATCACAACCGATAACTCATGCTTGATTACAAATGAAGGCATGATTAATATCTTTTTCAGTGCTGAAAAAGGTTCATCAAGGATGTCCTTCAACCCTTTTATAAAGTGTATTCACTTTGGACAGAAGACTGATTCTAATGCAGCTCCAATGAAAAAAGTCATTATAATCTTTTTGGGGCTGAATCACCAATGTCTTCCTTACAAAAAAATGTAGAGGTATTTGAAAATATTGTTCTTATAAGATAACAATTATTGTTAACAATTGTTAATTGTTATTAACAATTATTGTTATCATAAGATAACAATAAAAAAATATTGTTATTATAAGCCTTAGATGGAGTTTATCACCCGCTTTGGGCTGCATTCCCAAGCAACCCAACTCTGAGAAGACCTCCGTCCCGGCGCGCCAGGGGCCGCTACCGGCCTCACATTGTCTGCGGGCTGTGTCTTGATCAGAAGGACTTGGGCCCCCCACCGGAGCGGCGCCGAGGAGCGGGTCTTCCATACGCCACATTTCCCGTGCCCCCGGGTGGGGCTGTGGGTGATTGGCTGTGGGTGGCACAAGCAGTTAAGACACTGTGCCTGTTAACCAGCAGGTCAGGGTTCGGGACCCGGGTCAGCCCAGCAAGACAGGGTGAGCTCCTGTCCTTAGCCCAGCTCTGCGACGCCAGCTGGATCCAATCATATTGGCTCTGTCTTTCCATTGGATGAATTCAGTGGTGTGGAGAGGGGGGATTTGCTGCTATGAGTAACAGCCTATCCTCCATAACAATCCAACCCAGGCTTTCGTGCTTCGCATGCAGCGTATGCAGCACCGAGCACGATACCATACTCTTTCAAGACTTACAGAGGCCTGCTTTATTATAAGATATCCCATTCTGCTCAGTAATGCAGGCTGCCCAATCCTAACATGCTGGAACAGGCAGGGCAGCATGTCTGCACTGTATCCAGCACAAATGGCCACTGGCAGCAAGTTTTGGGCTGCTTGTGGGTCAACATGAAGATTGGCACCACTTCAGATCTGTGCCACTTCAAATTCAAGAAGCCTGGGATCGCCCCTGGCTGAAGGGGATGGGAGCCCTGCTACCCATACCCAGCCTACTCTGGGAATGCCTGCCACCTGACCTCCTCTAGCCCTGAAACACATCCCTCCTACTTCCCTGCCATCCCACTGCAGCGGCTGAGTTTGGATGACACAAATGTACTGCTTTTCAGGCCTTTGGTGGTGCAGAAAGTCCAGCCAGTGGAACTGATCTCAGAGTGGTGGGAAAGTGTTTTACAGTACTTTAGCAACACTCTTTGGCTGGTGCAAGGGACTTGTGCTGGCAAAAGAAATAGGCAATTTGGATTATGCCCTTAGACCATAATCCTATCATGCCATCTTTGCACAAATACAAACTGGTTGTGACTGGCCACATTTGTCATGAATTTGCCTTTTGGTTCTTCCGTCAATGGCACATGGCTTAGTGACATGTAGACTCATGACTAACCTGGGGCCAGATGATGCAATCATACCCCCAACTTCACCGCATAACCCCTGTATCTTCCTTCCTTGCGCACACCCTTTTTCATGCTTTAAAGGGTGTCACAGTCTCCTTCACACATGCATCGACCTGGACCTGGAAATAATGCCATTTTTACGCACAATTGTAAGCCCCTTCATCTCCTCCCTTCACTGTACCAATGGAGAACGACCATTCTGCCCCTTAGCTGACTAAGGTATACCTGCTGGATACCCAAATTACTTCCAAACATTCCCCATAATCCATCACACCACACCTTGGCTCCAGCCACTCACTCATCGTGGCTCAGGATGACCATATGTCCTCTTTTTCCAGATCATCCTGAATTTTAGCCTTGTGTCCTGGGAAAAAAAAATGTCAATGTCTTTCTTTTCCTTATATGTGGGCAGTCTTCTTTTAATTAATAAATTATATATAAAATCATATGTAGTAGTTTTAAATTTAATAAGAAGTACGTACGACAGTGTTTAGATTAACCACATGGAAGCAGTGTGTGTGTTTGTGTGTGTGTGTGTTTGTGTGTGTGTGCGTGCGGGCGCGCTGATCAGGTATTTTTTTATAAATTTGCAAGATGGATATTTGACCACCTCTCTTGCTATTCCACTTTCTCCTTTGGTGCAATTGGGTCACACATTTGTTTTTCCACATGGAATGGTTAGTCCTTTGCACATGTGGTTAGCTTTTCCAGTGGTTATATGCACACCAACCATTAGCATTCATGGACAGACTCCTTTCTGTTTACTTGGTAGATGCTCATTTTAAGTAATGAATGAGTTGGCAGTAGGTTTTGCTGTGGACATCTTATCTAGTTATTAACAATGCAGGGTGCTTTCCAATACTGAGGCCTCTTGCTTTGTGGCTTCAATAAACGTCTCTCAAAATGATGGGGCCAGTGGCATCTTTTGTGACTCGTTATGGAGCGACGGTCTTAAAGTCACACCATGCATTTTACACGCAAGTCAGTCCCATTAATCATGCAGGTATCGGTTGGCTTCAGAGAGGAGTTTTTTAATTAGAGATATTTAAGGTTGAGAGAAAGCGCTTCCCCAACAGATAATGAGAACTGCAGGAAAGGTAGTTTTGTGACTCGGTGATTAATACAGGATTTCAATAAAATATTCATGAAGAGAAATAGGAAGTGTTGCCAAAGCCCCCCTTTTTCTCTCTCTTTCTCTCTCCCTCCCTCCCTCTTTTTCTGTGTGTATGAACCCTCTTTTAAATTGTCCAAACATCATTTTCATCTTTATGTTTTATTAGAACTGAATGCATTTAATTCATTTATTCCACATAACGTGCCCTATTCTCAAATGTATTTATTTATTTATTTAACAACTTATGAACATATCCTTCCTTCTCCTCCTTCTTGCAAACGGAATCCAAGCTGCCTTACAAAATAAGAACTTACAAAGCAGGCCTCCGTCAGTCTTGAAAGAGTATGGTATCGTGCTCGGTGCTGCATACGCTGCATGCGAAGCACGAAAGCCTGGGTTGGATTGTTATGGAGGATAGGCTGTTACCCAAGCAGCAAATCCACCCCTCCATGCCACTGAATTAGTCCAATGGAATGGCACAGCCAATACGATTGGATCCAGCTGGCGTCACAGAGCTGGGCTAAGGACAGGAGCTCACCCTGTCTTGTGGGGCCAACCCGGGTCTCGAACCCTGGCCTGCTGGTTAACAGGCACAGTGTTTTAGCCACATGCGCCACCCACAGCCCTTAGAACTTACAATGTGTCAACATAAAATACAATAATGTAGTAAAAAAATGATGAGCATTCCAATAAAAATACCTAAAAAGGTCAAAAGATTTAGAGCACATTTCTAACCATGTCTACTCAAAAGTAAGCCCAATTATGTCCAGTGGGTCTTACTTCCAGGAAAGTGTCTTTAGGATTGCAACCTTAGTGTAAAATAGAGCAGCAAGACAATAAAACAGCATCAACATAATGCAATAAAGTTAAAGCTAAACAGTGCAAACCAAATCAGGGAGAGCTGTAAAGCCCAAACCACACTTCTCCACCCATCAAAAATCTCCCTGGAAGGGTCACAATCTCAAATCAAAAGAGAATTCCATAATTTAGGTGACACCACAAAAAAGGCCCTACCTGTTGTTACTGCCTTCCTTAACCAAAATTGACAGTGCCACACATTGGAGATTCAAACATCTCAAAAGAGCTGGCATATTTTATATTATTAATTTCATCATTCTTGTCCTTCCGCCAAGGGGCACCGGACAGTGTATGCGACTCTGTCCTGTCCCCCCCAAGGTTTTCCTCACAATAACCCCATGAGGTAGCTTTGTCTGAGAGGAGTCACAATGGTATGGTAGGGAATCCCTAGTCCTCATTCAACACTCAATCCACCAATCTGTATTGGCTGTTGTATGGCACCGAAGCTACCTAAAGGGCCAGAATCCCTTAAAGCCAGCAATTACTAAACTGGGAGTTGGGGCACTCGCTCCAGTATAGCTCCAGAGACCTGTCAGTGTGCTATTAATGGAATTAATTCCTGGGAGTCAAAAGAACAGAAGAGACTGACTCTGCAGGATTCACTGTAGTTATTCCTTCCAATCAACAGGAGTTTGTGTGTGTGAGTGTGTGGCTAATTACGATTAATACAGGCTAATTACTAATAATATTGAGATGGAGCAGCATAGGTTGTCCACAGCCGATGCATCCTACAGCGGTACTTCTTGAATCAATGCTTTGGCTTTGCCCGCTTCCTAGCAAAAGGTGCCCTTTGAACAGCGACTCATAGAGAAACAAAGGTGGCTGACTTATCTGATCCTGGCTAGTTCTTCTTATGCATTCTAAAATAAACCAGGTATGGTGTGAAAGTTAAGTGTGCCTTTAATTTTAGCAGGAAAAAAATTGCATTGCTAGATATGACATTTGAAAAAACTATGGCTGCACTTCAGTAGTCGACATTGTCGTGTGCCTTCAGACTTCCTGTTTGCGCTGCTGGATTGGAACAAGGAAGTTGTCCAGCTGAGCAATTACTTGGTTCACAATACTAAAGCATCCCAACTCAGAATGGTCAGATGTCTTATAAATTAAGGAAATTTTCCCTCAAAAGCAAAAAAGGAAGCATATCTTTCCATGGGAGGGAAGATGTTTGCTTTGGAAAACATCCAGGAATTCTGAGATGAGCTGCGCATATCCGCTTGGCATTCATGTTGACCAGTCTGTTTTATGCTCAAGGAAACATTCGGTGACTGCTATGATTTCTACGGTGAAGACAACAAACCAGACATACAGCGTAGCTCATCTATTTGTTGTCCAAGTCCTGTTGTGTCTCCAAAAATATGAGCATTGTCGTTGTCTAAGAGATCTTGGCTCATTCTTGGCTTGGTGAGTATCTTCATCAGATCTCACCACCATCACCATCATCAAGAATGTTTATATACTGCTTTTCAGCAACAAACCGCACAGTCCTATGCTTGTCTACTCAAGTAATTCCTATTGACTTCAATGGAATTTACACTCAGGAACGTAGATGCAGCGTGATGTGAAAGCGTTTTGTATATAATGTGATGTATATAAGTGATGAACTGTGATGTGAAGGCGTTTTGTATATAAGACAGAAACACAGTTAAGGTTGAAATTAGTAATTCTCAATGTTATGACTGTTATTCACCTTCACTAGTTAATCTCAAGACCAAGTAAGAATTTATAGTGACTGACCATGCTTCACTTTCATTTCCACCATTTAACAGGTGAATCAGTGTAGAGGATGCAATGTAGAGGATGCTATTGATGCAATGTTGCATCAATGTTGCATCAGTTAGGCAGCAGGCATGGTTTGGTGGTTGAGTGCAGGGCTGCTGAAGAAAGCTAAGTAGGGAACCCTGGACAGCTCCTGGATGGGAGACTGCAAGCTGATAAGCTGTCGTGGTCATCAGAGCCAGAGGTGTTGCTGTTTACAGCTTGGACCTGAAAACTCCTGCTGGAAGCTTGAATGCAACCACTAATACCAGATGTGATGATGACGGCGAAGAGAAGAATTCTACAAGCTGCCCATAGGACAAGCAGTCTACACTTACCGGCTGCTGGACCTCACAAAGGATTTTCCAGCAACTGTAATTGCTATACACTAAATACAGTAAATAAGCACCAAGATAATCCAGGGCTGTGTGTTTTGTGTGTGGTGGCGCAAGTGGCTAAGACACTGTGCCTTTTAACCAGCAGGCCAGGGTTTGAGACCTGGGTCGGCCCCACAAGACAGGGTGAGCTCCTGTCCTTAGCCCAGCTCTGTGACACCAGCAGGATCCAATTGTATTGCCTCTGCCTTTCCACTGGACTAATTCAGTGGCGTGGAGAGGGGGGATTTGCTGCTTGGGTAACAGCCTATCCTCCATAACAATCTAACCCAGGCTTTTGTGCTTCGTATGCAGCGCTGAGCACGATATCATAGTCTTCCAAGACTGACGGAGGCCTGCTTTAAAAATCCAGGAGGGCATATGAATCAATATGAATTTGAATGAAACTACTGAGTCCAAGTGTTGGTCCATCTTGCTTGACACTCTCCCCTCTGACTGGTAGCCACTCTACAGGATCTTAAAGTGTGGAATTTATTTATTCATTTATTCATTCATTTATTTCAAGTGTTGATAAGTGGCTTGTTTGCAATAAAATGCTGAACGTTATGGATGCATAGGTTTAAAAAATCATCATAAGAATGATTACCAATACCTTGCACAGTGGAAAATGTCCACTGCAATAGAGGAAAAGGTCCAAAGCAGGCAACAGCATGCACTAAGCACATTATAAACTAAATTAGTGTCAGAATGATGCAAAATATTTGGGAATTGGTCTTTTGCACCTCTGGGGAGAAGGAATTTCAGAATCAAGGTGGTGTCTTGCCTGTCCTATATCACTGTCAAATACATTTCTGTTCATGGCAGGATACAGAGCGGGGCCACTTCTATGAAGGGGAGTCTAGGGGAAGGTGCCAGAGCAAGTGAGCAGTGAGCTGTTGGTGGGGAGAAGGCAGATTTCCCCCTTTTCATTTTTTTTAAAGCCAGTGCATGATGCCACACCCAGAGCATCATTTTGAGCTTGGCACCGGTCTACGTGATCATTAGCTATACCACTGCCTCTATCCATACGGCATCCTCTTAGCCCCAGTTTGTTCACTGAGAGTGACATACAAGCACAAGGACTGGAGTCTTACTATTTCCATTTCTGTAGTACAGGAGGATGTACTTTGACCCACCATCCCTCTCCAAGAAGCCAAAATAGCAAGCAGAAGTGCTATTTAAAGACCTTTCTCTGTTCTCTCTCTTTTTAAGTGAATTCTCTATTAGATTTAGTAACAAGCCTTTCTGAAATGTCAGACTCATCACTGCGGTATTCTAATTAAGTCCAGGGCTTATTAGGCTGAGTTTTGTCAGCTTGTAGATAAGGGTAAAGCTATTCATAGGGCTCTCTGGCGGCAAAACACTTGAAGAATGATATTTTTCTAACCTACCAGCTGCCTAAGCAGCCGCTAACTTCATCATCGAGTCAAGATCTTCACCGTTCTCCTTATTAAATTCACATTGACGACAGTTTTTAACTCGAGGGTTTTCATCATAGGGTGTGCAAACAAAAGAGACTGGGGAGGAAGACTTGAAAAGGAGACTAAAGACGGCTCCCTGCTCAGCACAATGGCTACAAATGAAAGTCATTACATTGCCGACAGGTCAATCCTCAACCCCCCCTCCTGAAAAGGATATCTCCTCCCCACCACTGCTCAAGCCCTTCCGAATTGGATGAAATTTAGAAACTGGTTCTTCTCTGCAGAATGGAAATGTCACATTGAAATATGTATTTTTTCTCCACATCTCCTACCTTTCCCCCTCCGCCTATCTTCCTTTAATTTCACACCAAGCATTTAGCAATCCATCTTTTAAAGCTGTGTCAAGCAGGTGCACAATTGTATTTGCAATTCCATCGGCCATTTATCACCGCTGGGTGACATGGACCAATCCTGATTAACTACAACTTTGCTTGGCTTCAGTTTGGACTTGCCAGGGCTGGGCAAACAGTTGACTTTTTTCTTCATGCTGGCTCAGTACAAGCTTTAACACAGTGGTCTTCAAAGTGGGGGTCAGGACCCCCTTGGGGATCCCAACCTAAAGTCAGGGGTGTTGCGAGAGGGTGGGATCCATGATTTTAGAATCTGGGTTTTCCTGGGAGGAAGTCTCATTGAAGACAATGGGAATTACTTCCAAGTAGACATGGAGGAGTATGGCCTCCGGGCCCAATCCTATGCATGCCTACTCTGAAATAAATCCCATTGTGTTCAATGTTTGCATAGAACACACATTTCATTTGTAACAATGAAAATACATCCTGCATATCAGATATTTACATTACAATTCATAACAGTAGCAAAATTACAGTTATAAAGTAGCAATGAAAACAATTTTATGGTTGAGGGTCCCCACAATATGAGGAACTTATAAAGGGGTCACGGCGTTAAGAAGATTGAGAACCACTGTTATACAGGAATCCCCCACTTTCTAACAGTTCATTTTTCTGATAATCTAACCTTTTAACACCTTTCAATTATACCCAGAACTCACTCACTCAATGCATGTTTTGCTCTTTCATCCTTTGTCTGCTGTTCTAAAGGCCAAAATTGTCCTCCTCCTTGTTATAGCTCCTGGTCTAATCCCATTCCTGAAGGAGTTAATGAGAATCCCATTTGCAGAAATCTTTATATGGCTGTAGGGATTTGCAAGATAAAAGGGGAAGTTGCAACTTGCTAGTTAGGAAAGCATTGAAAGCAACATTTATAAACTAAAAAAAGATTGGGTTCCATTTTTCATCCATATTCAGTCCTGTGACACAGATGTGAGTGTGCACTGCAACAACATCAGCTGTGTAGGCAGAAGCCTGATAATGGGCAGTGGTATCACTAGGCATGCGGGGGGTAAAAGCCACACAAGGTGACATGCATGGGTATGTGTTTGTGTGACACAACTATGGCACAACAACTCGCATGTTCAACATTTTGGAGGACTTAGGGCTCAGTGCTTGTCACCCTGAAGGTTGGCAAGTTGACAATTTGAGACCTGAGTACCATATGATGAAGTGAGTTCCTGCAACTTTCTCATCTCATGCACAGACTTGTGCCAGCCTTCCCACAATAACACGAGAATGGGGAGAAAGGTGAGTTATACTGGTCTAAACTGATTAAGATTGTGCCCTATGACCAGGATGACCATATACTGTAGAATGGAGGACAGAGTGCCTATACCTTTAAGCATTGCATAGAAGAGGGGATTTAGGCAGGTTTAGCTCAACATAGAAGAGTTTAAAAACCATTCCCTCTTCTATGCAATGGTTAAAGATACAGGAACACTATCCTCCATTCTATATGGTCACCCTGCCTATAACTCTACCAGTGCGTTGTCTGACCACACCATTGTTGGAGGCCCTTCACATGAGCGATGTTCTGGTCTTCCATACTGGGTGATACAAACCCTAGTGATGCCACTGCTAAAGAGCAGTGATGCCATGCTTAAATAAGGCAGCCCCCTTTTTGTCACAATCAGCCCAGAGGTGTACATTGATTTGCAACCTACCATGTAACAGATTAGGAACTGGCTCAATTTCTTGACCTTCGAACATAGAAAATACATCTGAATGTTTTCCCCCCTTTCTGTTTTAGAATTATTGGCTTGGGATGGGTGGAGATGATAGTATTACTCTTATTATTGATTTGAAGCGCCAACCTGTATTCTTCCCACCGCAGTTTTATTCGTTTCACACATTGAATTATTCCTGCAGGTTACCTTTGCCTTTTAATAGGTGTGTTTCTCTAACAGGTATTGATTGAATTCTCTTCCACTGTATTTCATGTAAAGATTTCCTGACAACGGAAAATAAGGATCTGAAAGCCAAAGCAATTTGTGTAGAGCTCATGTTTTAGTGATGTCCGCTAGTCAAAATAATAAGGATGTGATGTGGGGGGTGCAGGGTACCTTTCCAGTTTTTCAGGGGATCTTTAAGAAGAAATGAAAGGCGCTGTGGCTGTTTTATGCTTGGATCATGTAAAACTGTTGTAAAACTTCATATTTACTGTGCCTGAGTTGCTCTTTAAGAACATAAGAGCAACATGGATCAGGCAGTGGGTCATTCCAGAAGAACGAACTATGGCAGATGCATGGGTATGATGAAGGGGGGCACATGGATATTCATAGACATTTGCATGAAGCTTATAGGTATATAATTCAGGGTGACCGTATATCCTTTTTTCCAGGACGTGTCCTCTTTTTTAGCCCTGAGATGTGGAGAAAACCTCCTTTTCTTCATTAGCAAGCAGCAGCTAATTGTAATTCATAAATTATATGCAATAAATTACATGTAATACTTTTACTTTTAATAATAAGCAATATTGCCTTTAAATTAACCATGTGAAAGCAAAACAGATGGGTGTTTTTAGCTTTTATTTTGTAATGTACTATATTTTTCTTGTGTGTCCTAGTTATGACATATGGTAATCCTGATCTAATTGTACTTAGAACTCTCTCTCCCCCTCTCTTTCTGCATTATATATATATATATATATATATATATATTACTGTATTATATATATATTACTGTATTATATATATATATATATATATTACTGTATTATATATATATATATATATATATATATATATATATATATATATATATATATATATAAACAAATATACTTATTTTAGGATGTCATATACACTACTTTCTTTCACAAGGTATTCAAAAAATTATATATATATATATATATATATATATATATATATATATATATATATATATATATTACTGTATCGCTTGGATTGTTTTAATTTTTTGAATACCTTGTGAAAGAAAGTGTAGTGTATATGACATCCTAAAATAAGTATATTTGTTTTTTCTGTGTTGCTGAAAGAGGTACAGATTGTTTTTGCGTGCATGCTTTGTGTGTGCTTGAGGTTTTCTTCTTTAGTACCCCCATTCAGTTTTGGGCTTAAGAGCACTAAGACCTTTGCTGGCTCATTTCCACATTGGCCAAACAGATGTCACTGGAGAACCCCAAACTCGGAGAGAACGGCATCTCTCATTAATTGTTGCTGCCATTCAACTTGTATCCAGAGACGCATTACTGTGAAATACAAAGGTTATGCTCAGTCATCAATGATAGAATTGCCATTGATAGAATTTGACACTATGATTTTTGAAAGTCATCCAAGCTGGTAGTCATCACACATGGCCACTTCATACGTATCTATATGTCACATCTATATGTGACATATGTATGAAGAAATCTTTCTTTTATCCACCTTAAGATTTATAAACAGGGTTTCAGTATCTGCAGGGATCCATTCTCAGACTTCCCCCCATGAATACTAACAATTGTGGATAAACAAATACACAATTTTTAGACATTTAAGCTCCTCAAAGCCCTACAGGGGCTTCCACAGACCTCAAAATGCTTGAAAGGCATAAAAATGTCACTTCTGGTTTTCCTAGGTAATCTGGAAATAACTTTTTTGGCCATTTAAACAGGTGATAAGTGGTTCCCAAACAGTGAGTCAGGACCCACCAGTACATCAAAAGCTGATTTTTTTTAACCCTGGGGAGTGGGGGGGGGGGGTTGGATCACAAAACTGACAAGTTGATAGCTGATAAGAAAAATGTATTGAAGCAAATGAAAACTAAAATGGAGCAACACATTAACATTAAATTATGAGGACATGAGGCTGTCTCTGTCTAAGGGCAGGCTCAGGGAAATGTGACACAAGATATGGTCCTGTTATGATGAATGCAGGACCAGAATGGTCCTGATGAGCCCCCAAAATACTTGGGATGATGATGAACCCCACCCCAAATGCTAGAGAAGGAGGTCCCCTTTATAAAGCAGGTAAGAAAACTGCACTGACCTATGGAAAGTGGAATTGAACCACATGTGCATTTCCTCTTGAGTAAGTGGATATGCCTCTGCTTTACTTACCTCTCATTTGCTTTTGCCATGATTGGGTCCAGCTGCTCTTTTTCCAACAATGACTCAGAACAATGGTTGTACTGGAACATATAAAAAATGGTTGCAAGCCAGCAGCCTTTAAGATCAGACTCAGTACCAAACATGGAAACCTCCCATTGATCTTTAGAGAAGAGATTGCCCACAGTTCCTGGAAAGCACCTTGCCAGGGACATCCCCCACTTCAAGGCAGTTCATGCTTCTTGGCAGCTGCATTATACAATGGAAGATCTATAATGATGGAGAAGCCGCCTTTGGGGAAGCTTGTCCTCCATCACTGATCTTCTGTTGAGGAGCCCTTGGGCTCTGTCAATCACCAACCAGCTGGAAAGGTTTGAGGACTCCACCACCCATTTAAATGCTGAGCACTTTAAGGGATTTCAAACACTTTAAATTCTCAGTGCGCCATTAAGAGCTTAATAGTATCTTAAAACATTTAACAGCTATGCCAAATCTACAACATTTAGATATTCTATCAGTTAACTTTTAATAGGGAAAATGTGCAAATTAGTATGTTTTGCACACAGCTATCAGAACTTTCTGACTCTTGACTCATCTGGAGTGTTCAAATCAGGAATGCGGTACGACAGGGCTGGGGGGTGAGACAGACAAATGGAAGACAGGCACTATTAACACACATTGATTTCTAATAAGCATTCCACTTGCATCTAAAAAGGGAAAGAAAAGTGGTTGGTGAAGAAGCATGAAGAGCAAGATAATAATAATTGTATTAAGAAAACATATGATTTAAGAAATTATACCATTTTAAGAAATTATACTATTTATTTCCAAATTTTAGTTCATCTTATTCAAATATTTCTTAATTTTCTATTTATTTTTTCCTATTTCTACTTCTGTTTTCTTAACTTGCTGCTTACACAGTTTCTTCAAATGTAGAGGTGCAGGATGTATATTTTTTTAAAAGAGGGACCATATGATTAAAGGCGCTCCTTCATTTGTGCTGAGATAGATTCGAAGTGGAACTGGAACCATTTCAGGATGTCCCAACACTATATAACACAGCATACAAGTACCGGGTATTTATTTAAATGAGCAACCTTAGATTAGCTCCATGGTGTGTCATAGTGGTGGATTAGGACTCAGGATTGAGATTGTCACTCAGTCTTAAACCTCAGTTGGTGATGTTGGGCCAGTCATTCTCTCTTAGCTAAATCAATCTCATAGAGCACAATCCTAGCATGTCTACTCAGAAGTAAGTCCCACTGTGTTCAATAGTACTTTCTCCCAGGAAAGTGTGGTTAGGATTGTAGCCTATAGTATTGTTGTAATGGAAAAAAGGGATGGATGCTGTTGTAATAATGGAAAAAAGGAAGGATGCTCCTCCGATCTCCTTGGAAAATAAATGCAATGTTATGATCTGACAAAATATTCAAAAAATTAAAAATTTTATTGAAAATCCATTGGTGGTACCACCAGCAACAAAGCCCTGCCTCTGATACCTGCCAAATATATCGCAGATTTGTCCTTAAATTGGAGGGAGGGCAGAGCTATTCAAATCCTATGGCCACACCGTCCCCCTTTTGAAATGTTCCCCCCACTCCAAAAGCAGTGGATTGGGCAAAACCTTGAATCAGTAAACTGTCTTTGGTTTTTATGAAGCTAATAGTTTTCTGCAAGGCTGCAGTGGTTGAAATGGGTGGGTTCCAGCTCAGTCAACTGTCCATCAATTTGTGGAAGATGATCCTGAACACCTCAGGCTGTATGTGCAGAAATGTGGTCAAGCATGTGGCAGGCCATAATACATGGCAAGTGGATTTTTGTTGGTTTGGTGGGTTGCATGTTGTCCATACCTTCTTCTGAACTGCCTTTGTTAAAAAGGAAGATCCAAAATCAAGCTTGGACAGCTTGGTTCTCTGTCTTCCCATTTCCTGAAGTCCAACATTGGTGCTATAGGGGGTACTGAGAATACCATGCTGGAGTCAGACAGTTTAGTTGATGCACTTAGGTTCCTTTGCCAGGCATTGGCAGCATCATACCACTGAATGTGAAGATATTGGCATGACGGGGAGCAGACTCCCATAGGACAGCGATCAGCTTTTGGGATTTAGATTTGACACAGGGTCATGCCATCCCTCAGCTGAATTAGCAGGAGTGGTGGCCATGCCTTGTGCTATCAGTGCTGTCCTGTCACGCAGTTCTGGTTTCTTGGCAGTTTGGATCTCTTGCTTTTTCCTACCTTTCCTGCAGCCCAACATGTGATAGGTGTCAGGAGACTACTGTGATTACCATGCTGGTAAGTAAGTTGATGCACTTGAGATTTTGCCAGGCACTGAACCATCTTACCAGTGTTTATGGAGACATTGGCATTCTGGGAGAGTGAACACCTGTGGGCTAAAGAAGAGCATCTCAGAGTTGGATTTGACACAGAGAGGTATCCAGCATGCCAAATTCTCCCCTAGAAGTAGCCATGCCATGTGCCATCAACATCGTCCTATTAGGCAGTTCTGATTTTTCAGGCAACTTGGCTCTCTGTCTTCCCATTTCCTCCAGCCCAACATGGGGCAAATGTCCCAGGCCATTGTAAATGCAAAGCTGATAAGACAGTTGATGCACTTGAGTTCCTTTGCCAGGCACTGCACCATCTTACTGGTGTACAGTGAGAGATTGGCATGATGGGGAACAGAGTCCTGTAGGTCTGTGATCAGATTCTGGGATTTGACAAGAGGATCCAGGCATGCCAACTTTTCCTTTGGGTTGGCAACTGAGTGAGCCATGCTGTGTGCCAACAACACTGTCCTGTTGGGCAGTCTGGTTTTCTTGACAGCTTGACTCTAGTTGAAGTTGTACAAGTGACTTTAGCCGAAGAAGCTTTCTCTTTGGTCTTGCTCACTTTTCCAGGCTTTGTTTCCTGCACCCAACAGAGGTAAGAACTCAGGGGCTACTGTGATTACCACAATGCTAAGCCAGTTGAGGCCCTTGAGATCATTTTCCAAGCACTGCACCATCTTACAGGTGCACATGGAGACATTGGCATGATGTGGAGCAAAGTCCTCTAGGCCTGTGGTCATACTCTGGGAGTTGAAATTGACTAGACAGAAGCTGGGGATGCCAGGTTCTTCCCTGGGTTGACTGCAGACTGAGGTATCCACTCTATGTGCCATCAACACTGTGCTTTTAGGCAGTTCTGGTCTCTTGGGCAGCTTGATCTAGTTGAAGAACTGACCTTAGCTGAAGAAGCCTTCTCCTTGGTCTTGTTCTCTTTCTAAGGGGCAACTGGTTCTGTTGACTTCCCGTCTCCTGCAGCCCAGCGTGCAATAGGTATTTGTGGGCTCCTGTGATTACCAACCCAGTTGACACTTAAGCCAGTGAGGCACTTGAGTTCCTTTGCTGGGCATTGCACCATCACAACATTGAACTTGGAGACACTGGCATGATCAGGAGTGGACTTCTGTGGGTCAGCAGTCAGCCTCGGGAGTTGGATTTGACACCGAGAGGAGCCGCTTGCCAACTTCTCCCAAGCTGTGGGCCATCAACACCATCCTGTGAGGCAGTTCTGGTTTTGGTGGGGCAATTTGACTCCTCTTGAAGTTGAAGAAGCCACTTTAGCTGAAGAAGCCTTCTCTTTGGCTTGTTCTTCTTCCCAGGGCAAGAGGCTGATATCTTCCTGTTTCATGCAGGGGCTCAGGTGCTACTGTGATCACCATGCTGGTAAGTCATTTTAGAGGCCTGGAGCTGCTATGGACCACCCTTGTTCTTCCTTGGCATGGAGGATGGTGGAGCCTTCTACCCAAAGGTTGATGCCAACACACCGGATCCTCTTCAGCGTCCTGAGGAGAAGAGAGAAGCAGGGTGAGAAATAGAAGCAGAGCTGAAACGAAGCAGAGATTCCCAAGATCCTTGGCTTGTGTTAAGTGCCCAAAGAGCTGCTGGGTGAGGTCCTATAGAATAAGCAGAGCACCAGCCACCACTGAATGTAACTCGGGCCTGAAACTACCCTGCAAGCCATACACTGTGTGATACACACACACGCACAAGCACATAGAACCCTTTGCTTATGAGTGCCTGTTTCTGAGAACCGGTTACTAATGGGACATAGAACTTGCTGTAAATTTATTTGTATCCCACCACTGATTCTATTACATATATGGCAGCTGCAGGGAATGTCCAGTCTGAACTGGGACACCCCAGAAGTTATTTGAAGGTGCATGAAAGGGTGCATACACGGGGTGTGTATACTGTTTCTTACCCAGTCCCTGAAAGGTGGGCTGCATCAACTTCAAGAGATTATCATAGGGACCAAAGCAGATAAATGCATCCCCCTTTCCCAGAACCACAGTCTCCCACAAGCAGGGTGACAATGGTTCACCACCACAAAAAGAGGAAGTGTTTCCTAAAACATAGGACACACAAGAAAAATGTACATCTTCTTCTATATATATAAAAGAGAAAAGTCACTCACTGACTCACTGACTCACTCACTGACTCATCACCGCCCTGCCAAAACTGCCCGCCCTAGAAGCGTGAATTTTGGGGTGGGTGTTCCTTCCGTGACTGAGGGGTGCACTAAGAACCGGTTTTCCGAAATTCCAACCGGAAGGTGGTGAAAAGGGGCGCAACGCGTTTTCCTCCCTATACTTTGCATTGAGAATTGCTGACTCAGCAACATTCCGCCCCAACTGCTGGGCCTGAAGCATGGAATTCTGGGAGTTCCTTCTGTCACCTGAACACCCACCAAGAACCATCTGGAGACATTTAACCCTTCAGGGGCTGAAAAGGGGGCAACGTGTTTCTGTCCTATACTTAACATGGGGGACTGAACCACATCCAGCCAATTTGGTGCTCAGACCCTGGTGCACTGGGGGATGTTTTTGGAGGAAGAGGTTGCGCTGGCGAGGATGCTGGACATGGAGGGAAGTTGCGCATGGGGGAAGTTGTGCATGGGGAAAGTTGCGCATGGGGGAATGATGCGCATGGGGGGATGATGCGCATGGGGGGAAGTTGCGCATGTGGGAAAGTTGCGCATGGGGGGACGATGCGCCTGTAGGAAAGTTGCACATGGGGGAGTTGCACATGGGGGGAAGTTGCGCATGGGGGGAAGTTGCGCATGGGGATGATGCACATGCACATGTAGGGAAGTTGCGCATGGGGATGATGCACATGCACATGTAGGGAAGTTGCGCATGGGGGAATTTGCGCAAGGGGAAAGTTGCACATGAGGAAAGTTGCGCATGGGGGAAGTTGCGCATGGGGGAAGTTGGCATGGGGGATGATGTGCATGGAGGGAAGTTGCGCATGGCGGGATGATGCACATAGGGGGATGATGCACATGGGGGAAGTTGCACATGGGGAAAGTTGTGCATGGGGGGATGATGCGCCTGTAGGAAAGTTGCACATGGGGGAGTTGCACATGGGGGGAAGTTGCGCATGGGGGGAAGTTGCGCATGGGGGAAGTTCCGCATGTAGGAAAGTTGCACATGGGGAAAGTTGCACATGGGGGGACGATGCGCATGTAGGAAAGTTGTGCGTGGGTGGAAGTTGCGCATGGGGGGAAGTTGCGCATGGGAAAGTTGCGCATAGGGGAAAGTTGCGCATGGGGGAAGTTGCGCATGGTGGTATGATGTGCACGGCTGTATGATGCGCATGGTGGGATGATGCGCATGGGGGAAAGTTGCGCATGTAGGAAAGTTGCGCATGGGAGATGATGCGCATGGGGGAAGTTGCGCATGGGGAAGTTGCGCATGGAGGGAAGTTGTGCATGGGGGAAGTTGCGCACGTGGGAAAGTTGCGCATGGGGGAAGTTGCGCATGGGGGAAGTTGCGCATGGGAGATGATGCGCATGGGGGATGATGCACATGGGGGAAGTTGTGCACGGCGGGATGATGAGCATGGGGGAAGTTGCGCATGGGGGATGGTGCACATGGACAGAAGTTGCGCATGGGGGGAAAGTTGCGCATGGCGGTATGATGCGCATGGTGGGTTGATGCGCATGGGGGATGATGCGCATGGGGGATGATGCGCATGGGGGAAGTTGCGCATGGGAGATGATGCGCACAGGAGATGATGTGCATGGGGAAGTTGCGCATGGAGGGACGTTGCGCATGGGGGGAAGTTGCGCATGGGGGGAAGTTGCGCATGGGAGGAAGTTGCGCATGGAGGGAAGTTGCACATTGGGGAAGTTGCGCACGGTGGAAGTTGCACGTAGGGAGAAGTTGCGCGTGGGGGGATGATACACATAGGGAAAGCTGCGTGTGGGGATGATGCGCACAGGGGAATGTTGTACACAGGGGTAGGTTGCGCATGGGTTGTTGATGCGCCATGGAGGATGTTGTATGGGGAAGTTACTCCCGCAACACAGGTATGCCTTTCGCTAGTTAGGAAATAAAAGCCATATGCTGTATTTACTCAAATATAATGCTCACCTTTTCCAGCCAAATTCAGTCTCCAAAATCAGGGTGTGCATTCGATTCAAAGCTTAATTAGATTTGAGTAAAGGCGATATACTGCTTTCTTCTGTTTAATTTATATTAATTATTATATTAATTAATTTTATATTAATTACTTATATAAATTATTACTTTATATTATTATTTTATGCTGCCTGCTCACAAGGAAAAGGAGGACAATGAGGATTTTGGAGGACAATGAAGACACAAGGCTAAAAAGAGGATATGGCCTGGAAAAAGATGACATGTTCACCCTGCTCACAGAACTTATTTCCTGAGCAAATACAAGCACATCAGGACTAATAATGGCAATATATAGCTTGGGATAAAGAAAACACACACACCCCATACCTTCCAGCATCAGCCCTGGCCTCTAAACAGACTCAGCAGCCCCCAGACACCTACCCCATGTTCGGCTGCAGGGCACTTGGCGGTGACTTTCTCAGAATTGAGGAAAGGATTGGAATGGGGCGTTTTCTCCAGTCTCTGCATCTGGAGTGTGCTGAGCCTCCTGCTGCTCCTGGTGTCTTTGGGGTTGTGGTTCTCAAGCATTTCAAGCTGGGACCCCCTTCTGAGAATGACAAATGGTCCAAGACCCTCCAGAAGTGGGTCCTGGACAGAAGAGACATCAAACAGGAAGGGACAGCACTGTGATGCCACAGCTTCTTTTCCATGTCCACATGACAAATACATTGTGTTCAATAAGACTTACTCCCAGGAAAGCATCCTGAGTGCCCCACTGCAAAATGGTGGCACCCATTGCCAGATTTCAAAATGGCGACACCCAAGTTTGTGTGACTCCCTGAAATGAAGTGGAAACCCCCCCCCCTCAGGGGTCCCATACCCCATTTTGAGAACCACTGCCTAGGGGGTGATGACAGAGACCCAGAGCCAGGAAGGGGCTCTCTGAGTCCCACTCCAGAGGACCCTCCTGCCCAGCCCTCCGTCACCCCGGGTGGCCCAGGTTCCCTGTCCTACCTGCCACCAGGGTGTCTAGGCAAGCATGACTCATGAAGCACCCAACCGAGTTCCCTGCACCTGTACAGAGGCCGCCACACTCTGCGTGAGGCCACACAGGCAGCAGGAGGTCCGGCTACCCTGCACCCCAGAGCCTGGACTGGGTTGGCAGAACCGCGGGCACTGGCCGGAGAAGCAGGTCCACAGCTGAGCATGCCAGGCATGCTGGAGCTCCTATCTATCTATCTATCTATCTATCTATCTATCTATCTATCTATCTATCTATCTATCTATCTATCTATCTATCTATCTATCTATCTGTCTGTCTGTCTGTCTGTCTGTCTGTCTGTCTGTCTGTCCGTCCGTCCGTCCGTCCGTCCGTCCGTCCGTCCGCCCGCCCGCCCGCCCGTCCGCCCGTCCGCCCGCCCTTCCAGCTAGCTAGCTAGCTAGCTATCTAGCATATGTATGTATCTGTCTACCTACCTACCATATGTATGTATGTGTATCTGTCTCTGTCTGCCTGCCAGCCTGCCTGTCTGTCCACCTAGATATCTACATACCTACATATGTATGTATGTATGTATGTATGTATGTATGTATGTATGTATGTATGTATGTATCTATCTATCTATCTATCTATCTATCTATCTATCTATCTATCTATCTATCTATCTACCTACCTACCTACCTACCTACCTACCTACCTACCTACCTACTTACCTACCACCGCAGGAGCCCCAACCACCTGGTAGGCCCAGCCGTGGAGTCGCTCCCCCAACCAGTCCCGCAGCCCTGCCCAGCCCAGGCCAGGCTCTGAGGCACAGGGCGCCAGAGCTCCCTGCTGCCTGCATGGCCTCACGTGGAGTGGGGAGCCTCTGGACGGGTGCGGGGAGCTCGGGGGTGCTGTATGGGCCATGCTGCCTGGACACCCTGGAGGCAGGGAGGGCGGGGAAGCTGGGTGTCCGGAGCAGGGTCCTTTGGAGAGGGAGTCCCTGCCTGGCTGTGGGTCTCCCTCAGGGGGCTCAGCACACTGAGGAGGCAGAGGCTGGAGCGATAGGCAGAAAGGGCAGCTGGGGAAGGTTGGGAGCCACCGCCTGGTCGCCTGAGGGGGGTCCGCCTGGGAGCGCCTGGCTCAGCTCTGCTCAGCTCTGCTCTGCCTGCCTGGCTCCTGTCACCTGCCAGGCTTGGCAGTTAAGGGTTCTGAAGCATTGCCTTGACAACCACACGACAACACCCTCGGGGGGCTTTGTTGCGTCATCGCACTGCAGGGAGGGGGTGGGGAGAGCACTGCTGATTGGCCAGGAGGCTGCCTTAGACATCTTCTCCTCCTGGGGTCTCAAAACCCTGGCCCTGGGGCCGGATGTGACCCTCGGTGAGCCTCCATCCAGCCCTCGGGCATGCCCTATAATCCTCACAGAGGTCTGCTCCCCACATCTCAGGAGGGCATTTTGAGGACTGGGGAGGCTGCACACTCCTCTCTGTGTGTGCATGAAAGTGCTTATGTTTGAACATCACCCTCTCACTGTGTTGGAAAGTCTTTATGAACTGATTTGAATTCATTCATTCATTCACTCATTCATTCGTTCATTGGCAGCATCATACCACTGAATGTGAAGATATTGGCATGACAGGGAGCAGACTTCCATAGGCCAGCGATTAGCTTTTGGGAATTGGATTTGGCATAGGGTCATGCCAACCCCCATGTGCAACATCTTCCTTCAAATCCAACCCCATATATCAGGGAAAAGCTCTGCGTAGGTATTAATTATTCGTCTCCACGTCGTTCTCAGGTTTGACTGATCGGTACTGACTCGTGGCCACAGAAGCTGAGATGTAAGATGTGTCAGTGCAAGAAAATAGTGGGGCAATTATTTACATTCCTGAGCTATTCTGAATTATAGAGTGTTTATCTGAAGTATCATGTTAATGGAATGACTAGAAAATCAATACAAGGATTGGATCTGCGTGCCAAATAATCTGTTTACTCTGGTCTTACATCAGGAACTTTATTTCTCTCTCTTGAATTGCTCAGGCATCCCCGTCATCTGGCAGGCTCGCTGTCGTGATTGCAATACCTTTATCGCAGGTATTGTAATACCTTACACCATGCAAGTTCATATTCACCAATCCCATATGTCCAGGCAGGGCATATTATATATTAGTAACAGTCCAGTACAATGTAACAACATTCATAAGTTTTAAAAAATCATTTCTCAACGGTCTCCCACAAAGTTTTTCCTAATCTACAAGTCCATAGTGGGAAGAATAGGATGCCTTCCAAGGAAATAGATTTTCTCGAATCTGTAATTTCTGCTATTTCTACAAGAGATTTTGCACTGAAGAATGTCAAGGCTGGAGGAGACCTTCCAAGAAATGAAAGACATTACCAAACCACATAGATATTATGGGAAAAAATTATGGGAAATTGGTCCAGAGGTTCTCAGAAGAAATGAGGTGGCCTAGCTTGGAGTGCATTATCTTATAACCTCTGTAGTCTTATGCCAAATACCACAATTATTCGAAACTAATGCACCACCGAAACTAATGCACACCCCTATTTTTAAAGGCTTGAGATTTTTAAAAAAATGTTTACTTGTGATTAAAATGCGCAGCTGTAAAGCAGGTACAAAATTTAATTTTACTGCATATAAAAATGAGTAATATGATAATAATAAAATGGCAATGATTTTATGTTATGATTTTTACCTAACTGCACTACTTTATACAACAGTGGGTTTATGTTACATTTTAATCACGATATAGTAAACTATTAAACTAAACACTGACTTATAATTTAAAAATACCTGCATTTACTCAAATCTAATGCACCATCAAATCTAAATTTGGCTTAAAAAGGGTGAGTGTTATATTTGAGTAAATAGGGTATTTGTAGGCAATGCCCCAGTAAGAAGGGAGCCTGTTAGAGTAGCTAGCAAAACCAGTGACCTACCAAAAGTAGGGAGCAATCCTAACCAATTTATGCCAGCACAACTCACCAGTTTTCCCAATCCCCTGGTAGCATTGGGAGGCCAAAACATGAGTGTACACTAGCTTAACCTTCCAGAAGTGGCACAAAAGTTTACAACACCCTCAGGCCTACACAGGACTTCAGCTGGAACTTGTGCCAGCCTAACCAGGGGTTATGGTAGCATCCCAAATGCTAAAATTCACCACCCAGCAATGTGTCCTACAAGATGCTTAACAATACCCCCTAAGCAGTGCCAGATTTATGTATACAATTAACTAGCTATAGCTTAGGGCCTCACTCTCTTGGGGGCCCCAAAAAAATTTAAAGGAAAAAAATGACGTAGAAATAATTTTGTTATGTGCAAATGGCTTTAGATACTTATTAGGTCCATAAATTACCATATAGGATGTATTCAACATACAAAACAGTGACTGTTGTTGACAAATGGATAGCTGGACATATAAAGCGCTCCATTACCTTAAATAGCTTAGGGCCTCATCAAACCTAAATCCAGTCCTTCCCCTAAGTAGCTTGCACCCCCATTGCAGAACCATAAAATCAGGCTACATATATAAATACGATGAATAGCAGAATGTAGACTCCATCAAAATCAGTGGTTTAGGTTTAGGATGGCGGCATTAATTTGAAGTGTATAACTGTTTCTCTTGCAGAAATCTAAAATGGGGGTACAAAGTGCTTCTCTCCCTATACATTTTTCCCCTTCAAAGCCCCTTGTATATCATTTCTAGTGCTGACATGGCAGTAGGCAACCCAGGCACTGCTGAACCCTGCAGCTGAAATTGTGCAAACCCTCCTCATGGTGAGTGATGGAGAGGACAGCGCAAAGGTGCTCTTGGTTCATGCGCAACTTCCAAAGACAGATCAGGCTTCCTTGGCTTCCGATTAGTATGACAAAGACGTGCTCTTTGCGATTTCTCCTTTATGCTCATTTGAGGGAGAGTAGTTAATTTAGATACAGTTAATTTCATGCCCTTCGTAATGGTCCCAATTATATTTTCCTAATTATTTCAAGGCCTCGTCTACTTTGGTTGAGTGCCTTTTTCAGAAGGGATATTAAATAACTATCATCTTCCTCATTAATACAATTTGGCAGTATGTAATAAAGAGAAACACGGAATGGCTTGGGTAGGATTGAAGAATGCTAGGGCCGAGAAAGTATTTCTTGCAAGGAACTGGAGTGCTGACCTTTTGGAAGTTGTAGCCTTGCCAGTGTGGCACAGGGACAAGAATTTTGGATTAGGGTCAGGAGTTCCAGCAGGTCACCAGTTCAAGACTGACCATTTGGTGCAGATAGGGTTAAAACAATTAGTTTTAAAAAATATTTTCTGTATGTGGGAATGATGTTTCTGATTGCCACATCTCAAAAAGGAAGGAATGGAAATGGAAAAAGTGCAGAGGAGAGAAATCAAAATGCTTCCTGGGCTGGGGCACATCATGTAAGAAGAGATAGAATCATAGAATCACAGAGTTGGAAGGGAGCTAGTAGGTCATCTAGTCCAACCCCCTGCCTGCAGCAGGAAATCCTCCTAGAGCACCCCGAACAGGTGCTTGTCGAGCCTCTGCTTGAAGATCCCCATTGAGGGAGAGTCCACCACCTCCCTTGGCATTCTTTTCCACTGCCGAACCGCCCTCACCGTCAGGAATTTTTTCCGGATAACCAACCGGAATCTTCTTTCTTGCAGTTTATACCCATTGGTTCTAGTTCTGCTTTCAGTAGCAGCTATGAACAAATGAGCCCCTTCCTCCCTATGACAGCCCTTCAGGTATCTGAAGAGGGCAATCATGTCTCCTCTCAGCCTCCTCTTCTCCAGGCTGAACATCCCAAGTTCCCCCAACCTTTCCTCGTAGGGTTTCCCTTCCATCCCACTGATCATTCTTGTTGCTCCCCTCTGGACTTGCTCCAGCTTGGCTGCATCTCTCTTAAAGTGAGGTGCCCAGAACTGAACACAGTACTCAAGGTGAGGTCTCACCAATGCAGAATAAAGAGGAACTAGAACTTCTCGCGACTTGGAAGCTACAGTCCTCTTAATGCAACCTAAAATGGCATTTGCCTTCTTTGCAGACACATCACACTGCTGACTCATGTTCAGCTTGTGATCCACGGCAACTCCAAGATCCTGCTCACATGTTGTGCTGCCAAGCCAAGTATCCCCCATTTTATACCTATGTTTTTGGTTTTTATTGCCTAAGTGCAGAACCTTGCACTTCTCCCTGTTGAAATTCATTCTGTTTGTTACAGCCCAGAATTCTAGTTTATCCAGATCCTCCTGGAGGTTTCTCCTGTCTTCTGATGTGTTTGCTACTCCTCCTAGCTTGGTATCGTCTGCAGATTTGATCAGGCTCCCCCCGTATCCCTTCTTCCAAGTCATTAATGAAAATGTTAAAGAGAACCGGGCCCAAGACAGAGCTTGAAACCGACTTCCAGGTTGAAACCGACTTCCAGGTTGATACAGAACCATTTACTAAAACCCTTTGTGTGCGGTCGTTGAGCCAGTTGCAGATCCATCTAACGATTGCCTCGTCTAGCCCATATTTTTCCAACTTCCCAATTAAAGTGTCATGTGGGACTTTGTCAAATGCTTTGCTGAAGTCAAGATAAATGAGATCCACAGCATTGCCACTGTCCAGTAAGCTCGTGTCCCAATCAAAAAAGGAGATCAGATTTGTCTGGCAAGATTTATTCTTGGTAAATCCATGCTGGGTAGTTTTGATCACCGAGTACTTGTCTAGATGTGCACAAATTGTGTGTACACAATGAAGAGCTCACCATGGATCTCTTTAATCTAGAAAAGAGGTGCCTGATGGGGGTAATGACAGACAGAAAATTATGCAGGAGGTGGATGGAGTGGTGGGCCACTGTGAGATACAGGAAGGTGAACTAGATGGACCTTTGGCCTGATCCAGCAAGGTTCTTCTTATGTTTGTATATATGCTATCTTGAACTCCTTGTAGGAAACAGCAGAACGTATGCCTATTTCTACTCAGAAGTATGTTCCATTATGTTCAATGGGTTTTACACCCTGTAAAATGCGTGTAGGAATGCAGCCTAATTGTGATTAAAAATATTATCATTGTCTCTGTCCGACAAAGGCTATAATGGCAAAAATAATAAGCCTTGTAATGTCTCAGTGAATGAAAAGAACAGATTAGGGCGTTTATAGCGAGATAGCTGGCTTCTGTTAATTCTTAGAACTAAACTTGTTCTTCTGAATTGGAAGCTCTCAAGACGCAGTTAGAGGACTAAAATGCTAATGAAAATGCTAGTGATGATAGTCAAATAAATGTTTATATTAAGTGGGTCTTTCTGATAATATCATTCTGCATGTGGGTTAAGGACCACATAGATTGAGTTATAACATATAAGCAAGCAGTCATGATTAGGTCATTTAATGAATATCATTTCAGGTATTAATTCTGAAATTGTCTCTTTCCAGCTTTAATTTACATCACCCTCTACGGTCTACTTTAGAGTTTTTGCCTGTTGCG
Source organism: Cryptoblepharus egeriae (assembly GCA_030015325.1). Classification (NCBI taxonomy): domain Eukaryota; kingdom Metazoa; phylum Chordata; class Lepidosauria; order Squamata; family Scincidae; genus Cryptoblepharus; species Cryptoblepharus egeriae. Next base: position 9,251,091 of record JAREYC010000003.1, on the reverse strand, counting down.
ATGTCACTTCTGGCTTTCTAGATATTTTTCTGGATTTTGCTTCTTTTTCTAGGGCAACTGTAATAATCTGTATCTTTACTATCTCTATAGTAGTATTTAATCTGTCCCTATTTCTCTTCTGATAGTAGTTAAAATCACTTTTCTATAGGTACCATCAAAAATCAAGATTGGTAATCTAGGATCTAGATTTTGGGAATTGTGCTCTAGCTCAGAAAACTACCATAGGAAGACTACCATAGGTCACAGCACTAGCATGTCTGTTCCCGCTCCATATCTCAGCTCCTATAAGTTGCTTCTACAACTCTGGGTGTAATTTTTACAGGATCATGGAAAAGAATAAAGTTAAAATTCAGGAAACCAGGCATATGTTCAGGACAGGAAAGTACAGTTATCTGCATTGGGCTTTCACCCAATAAGAGCAGCATATTCTGGCTAGAATGTTTTGTGGAAAAGACAGAAGTGCATTTGAATTGATAAAGGGCCAATATGCTGCAACCAGGCAAGGCTCCCAGGGAGAAAATAGAGGGAAAGATAATCTACCTTATAGGCTTTCTTCTAAAAGGAGATGAGTCTCTCTGCAGTTCCAAGGATGAGTCACAGCCTGGCTCATCCTCCTTAGAGTCACTCATCACATCATCTTCCATTGCTACCATCTAGGTCAATTACACAGCAGGCTTTGACACTGCTATGAGTACATTGGTGAGTGCAGCACTGTGAATACATATGCTTCAGAATAATGTTACCAGAGGTGTGTGGGAAGTGCGGTCCACACCAGGTGACACACCTGGGGGGTGACGTGCACTGGGGGACCCCAAAAATGCAACTTTGTGATGGTGCTGAAAACACCTCTATATCTTCATATTGAAGAGCAGAATCCCCTGTAAATATCTGTTTTGAAAGAGCACTTTCCCATCAAAAGTTATGGCCATAGAACTGAAAAAATGCATTGAACTCTATGGAAAGTGAAAGTGATCCATATCATGGCTTTACCCGTGAGGAGGCAGACATGACATAGTCCATTGGAAAGGGCAGGTTGAGAGGAATCTAGTGAAAGAAGAATTGTCCTGATCCAATGAGCACAGCCCCCACAAATCACCCCAGAAGGAGGTCCCTGGTGGTTGTATTGAAATGTATTGAAAATGAAAGTGAATTGCACAGCTGTGTTTACCAGTGAGTAAGCAAGCATGCTTTGATTGGTGTGGAAGGTCAGTCCAGGGGAGTGCAAGGATGGTTCTGATCAAGTACATCACTAGAATGTTGATACAGTCTTGATCAGAGACATCACCCTGTTCTTGGGGGGGGGGGTGACACCCCAAGTGAACAAAACAGCTAAAATCATGGTTTGTAGAAGTAATCATATTGTGTTATATACTACTGGATGCATAATGTACAGCAGAATGAAAGGAAACAAAACATTTAGAATTATCTTTATTCCATTAAAATGTGTGGATAAAAACCCAGTGGAGGTGGGGCAATGGCACATAACCACACCCAATATTCAGGATGTTGCCCACCCACTGCATGGAGTGATGTGCCTCCAGCACCGGGTGACACAAACCCTAGTGACATCCCTGAATGTTACAACTATCTCCTATATAGTGTCAGCTTGTATATTGAAGCTGGCCAAACACTCATCCAGTGGAGGCTCTTATGTTCTTATAATCCCTTTTTTGTTTTTTAGGGCCATACCAGACCCCCTTCATCAGGGGGGTGAACCTTGGACCACTGCATCTCCATCCCCAATTAGAAGGAATGGTAATATTCCAAGCTACAGTAGTATGCCACATTCAGCCACTATTCATAGAGCTACAGTGGCACCTCACGTAACAAATGCCTCACGTAACAAATGCCTTTGTTATGTTTCACATAACAAAGAAAAATTTCTCTAGGATTCTGCTTCACGTAACAAACTCTGTTTCACATAACAAACAAACTCGTTGGCAGTTGGGACAGATGCACTGGCCGGCAGCCCTTTTAAAAAGCGTCAGGACTGTGTTCAATGGGGTTTACTCCCAGGAAAGTGTCTTTGATTGCAGCCTCCTAACCGTGTCTACCCAGAAGCCCCATTGTGTTAAATGGGGCTTCCTCCCAGGAAAGTGTCTTTAGGATTGCAGCCTAAACAAACTTCATAGGATCATGCACATTTAATGCATGTTTTGAATTCAATTACAGTGTTTTGTCATCATTTTTACATCCAGTTAATATTTTTATACAAATATTTTTTTGGGTTGTGGAACTAATCGCCTGAGTTTTCATTATTTCCTATGGGAAAATCCGCTTCGCATTAAGAATGTTTCACATAACAAACATGCCTCCGGAACAAATTAAATTTGTTACATGAGGCGCCACTGTATATGTATAGAGATATACATTATAACCGAGCAAGAGGCACTCTTTCAAGTGGGTGTTCCTCTTTTATTTAGCAGGGGGGGAGAAACTGGCCCTCCACACCCCAGCAGTGTCTGTTCAAGTGGCTTCTGCTGTTCTTTTTTTGCATTTTAGATTGTGAGCCCTTTTGGGACAGGGACCCATTAGCTTTTAATTAGCTATTATTATTTTTCCATTTTCTTTGTAAACCGCTTTGTGAACTTGTTAGTTGAAAAGCGTTATATAAATACTGTAGATAGATAGATAGATAGATAGATAGATAGATAGATAGATAGATAGATAGATAGATAGATAGATAGATAGATAGATAGATAGATAGGTAGGTAGGTAGGTAGGTATATGTATAGAGCTGTACTGATGCATTCTGCGGTGACCATGGGAATTGCAAGGAATCTCTATAGACCCAGAAGCAGCCCATTAGTGCTTTCTTTAGCTGCCAGATGATTGGAATTTGTACAGTTTGACCTTGTGGCAATAAGAAATCTGATTTCTGCATTTTTATTCTTCTTCAATGCATTTCAATGGCAATCTCGATATTAATGAAGGGATCTAGATCTGGACCCCCTGCAGATTCCAAGGTTGCAATGTCTTTCTTTCCCAACTGAATTTCCCTTTCAGTTTCAACTACCAGATCACAACCTCGCATCTACCAAACAGATGAGGTAGAGTCCGTTCTTTACATGCGTGAGCATGCATATGCACACATGTGTGCGTGCATACACACACAAATACAACAACTACAGCATTTTGCTGTCTTAAAAATTAGACCGATTCCTGGGTATATTTAGAGTGCTGACTTTTAAAAAGGCATTGGATTCTCACTATCACATCCTGTTTCAGAGATACAGCATAGCCTCAATAATGAATGGTTCAAACAGTTGTCTCATGAGGAGTCCTATGCTATAGCTTCCTCATGAGGAAGCTACTTGAAACATTCACTAATAAGCCAATCTCTGAAACTTGATGTGATGGGGCAAAATTGATACCATTTTGGGCATCTGAACCCAAAATTCATATTAAATTAAAAAAATTAATATAACTATATTTTTTATATTAAAAATTAATATAACTATATAATTTAACTATAAATTAAAAAAATGTTTATTTAATTTAGGCTATAATCCTGAACACACTTTCTTGCGAGTTGGAACACAATCCTAACCATGTCTACACAAAAGTAAGTCTCATTGTATTCAATGGTCTTACTCCCAGGAAAGTGTCTTCAGGATTGCAGTCAAAGACCCATTAAGCACAATGGCGCTCACTTCTGAGTAGAAATGGTTAGGATTGCACTCGTAGTATATGTTAGTATAGTATAGTTATGTATATCCCACCTTCTTCCCAAAGGACTAGAAATACTAGACAGTGGTGGGCTTCGGGGGTTCTCACAGGTTCTATAGAACCCTATGCTAATGAGTACCTGGTTCTGAGAACTGGTTTCTAATGGGACATTGGGTGCAATCCTAAAGACACTTTCCTGGGAGTAAGAACCATTGAGCACAATGGGGCTTACTTTTGAGTAGACATGGTTAGGATTGTGCTCTAGATACTATAGAAAATTGTATCTAATTTAGGTTAGATTCCATAGAAAATTCTGATCTGTGTTACTGAAAACCTGACCCACAATTGTTATTTCACAAACTTCCTCTAATAACTGACTCACTAATAACTGACTCACAATCAGTTCCAAGACAATTTATTTTCTCGACAATTAAAAACCCTGCATCTTTCTTAGTCTGTTTCTCAGCTATTTTGGCCCTAACCTTTCCTGGTTGCCACAAAATGTGATCCCCTGTATTTTTGGGAGCCAAGTTCTTTTCAGTCCTGGTTCAGATTCAGTTGCTGTGATTCTGGCTCCATCAATGCTGGTTCCATCAATGGGTGATACAGGCCAAAGGGGATTTTTGTTGAGTCACCTTTTGGCACAAAGTGCCTCCTTTAGCAGCTCTTTTGCCAAAGGGATCTGGTCTATGGCCCTTTCACTGGGCAGCCAGCAGCAGATTGTTTGCATTCAGCCCGACCTTCTTCTAGGCATGAAAGAAAGAAAAGGAGAGGAGCAACTGGGGCAGATACAAAGAGGCCCGGGATGGCCGTCAACGGGGAAGGAAAGCGTGGAAGGCAGCAGGGGTGGGACAAGGCAATAAAGCCCTGCTTGTTCTGGGAAACAAAGGCTCCTTTAATCTGGGATGCAGTTTACAGGATGTTTCATCAGCCAAGCACCTGCTGTCCCACTAAGCAATGACAGGCACAAAAATAGACTGCCCTGCCAGGTGAATGCAAGCGCTGGCACGCAGCTTGCAGGATGCATTTGGCAAGCTCCCAGAGCAAAGCTCTCATCCAGATTAGGCTCAGGTTCCACTTCCAAGCCATGAGTGTGTTGGAGTCGACCCTGCCCGTCCTTAATGGATCAATACAGTTTGCCCAAGATAGCTGGATGGGACATAAGGGATGGGAGATCTCTATCGCGTTCTGTCATCCGCAGGCACGTAACTCTCTAGAAATGTGTCACTGGGGCGGGGGGGGGTCTTTTTTAGTATCATGTTTATTCAGAGCATTTCTGTAAATAGGTTGCAGGAGGCTCTTGCATTGCTCATTATGTAAAAACTCTTCCTTGTTCAGGGATGTTCTACCTTGACGAGAGCATTTCTAATTTTAAGATTATGATTGCATTTTAGGATAGAATAAACTTCTGTTATAAATGCAACCATGGCTGAAAATGTCCAGATAAGGAAAACTGATATATGCAGAATGTTCTGTCTTTAAAGAGACAAGAGTGTTTGTTACCTTAAGGCAGTCGTTTAAAAATGGTGGCTGTAAGGCAGCAATCAATGGTTTCAGGATGGTTTATATAAATCACATTTATACTTTCTTCTCATCCAGAGGGAATTTGGGGGAAACTGCCATTGGTCGAAGGAACAGGCTGCCAGGCACAAACATAATGTTGCATAATGGCTTTCAGAAAATAAGTGCTAAGCCTGAGCTGCCAAAGAAGTTTCTTGAATCACCCTAAGGTGTTGCATGGGTGTGCATCTCTATGGACAAAACATTGTGGCACAGGAAATCTGAAATGGGATTAATTCTAGGATAATTCCAAGAAATCTGGAATTAAGCTTGGGATGTAATTAACCCTTCCTAGGATGGGGTCATGACTGTAGAAACTAACAGTCCAATTCTTTTCAGTGCTGATGCAGTTGGGCTAAACTCCCCAATTGCATTCAATGTTGATACAGTTTCTCTAGATATCCTATTCTAGATATCCCTGCATTCCTTCTATGGCCAGAGTTGCCCCTTTCCTCAAAATCAGAGGACACTTCACAGCAACCCACAAGGGAACCACAGTTTCCCCTGTGCCATAGAAAACAATGTTCTGGTAACCAGGAAAAGGGCATTTACACAGCAACTGGCTTCCTCCCAAAATAGTTGGAACCAACTACCTTTAACTCTTCTAACAGTACAATCCTAAGCATGTCTACTCAAATGTAACTCCCATCATGTTTAATAGTACTTACTCCCAGGAAAGTGTGATTAGTATTTCAGCCATATTTGCCATAGCCATAGTATCAATCCTTAGGGAGCAATCCAGAGTTACCATGAGCACAATCCTAACCATGTCTACTCAAAAGTAAGCCACATTGTGTTCAATGAGTCTTACTCCCAGGAAAGTGTCTTTAGGATTGCAGCCTATGTCGAGTCCTTGCTCTGACATAAGAACAATTTACTCTGGATTGCAATATGAATTTCCCATAGGTTTTCACTAGCTGGTGCTGTAACTATGTCAATGTAAATGTATCTTATGTGCTCCCGTAGTTACTCTGGATTGTAGGGATAGTCAACTTCACACAGTGTAACCATGTGTCCTCCTTTTCCAGGACGTGTCCTTGTTTTTAGCCTTGTGTTCAGGAAAAAATCTTTATTGTTCTCCTTTTCCTTACAGCATATAACCCTCTTGTAATAAATTACAATGCGATAAATTATATGTAGCATATAAAAACTATATGTAACAATTTTAAGTATAAATGTAAGTAATCTTCTTCTTATCAGTTTTCCAAGTACAGGCATCTCTCACTTCCTAACAGTTCATTTTTTGATGCTTTTTCAAAGCCTTTTAATTAAACTCAGGACTCATTTGTTCAACACGTGCATGCTTCACTCATTCAACCTCTAATGTTGATTTGCAGGTGACATGCTGATCAAACTGCATGTGACATGGTGCCAAATGTTTTTGGCCTTTCCTTATGAATTTTTCAGTAAATAACCATCATTCAAAAACATGATATTCATTTTGTGTGTAAATTTATTTATTTACTTACTTACTTATTTACTTACTTACTTACTTATTTTGGGGGGAGGCTTATCTTCTCCTGCAGTTCAGCAATCTGGACACCTCTGCTGGAACAACAACTGAGTGATCCAAGCATGAATGGTGTGCCTGGCACAGCCTCTACTCCAACTCCCGTTGGAGCTGTCCATGGTCCTGGCTTTCTTTACCTGCATAAACTCCTGAATACTTGGAGACCCAGCTCACCTAGGACATTTGCTTGCTTTTTCCTGCCAGGCCACTTGAAATTTTACCTAGATATACCATATTTATAGATAGATATATTTTATAGATATATTTTACCATATATTGCCAACTGTTGTGGGAAAAAAACCCTAGCACACTTGAGCAGGGACTAAAATTTGAAGTCAGACCATGAATGGTAGAGTCAGACCATGAAAGACATAGAGTCCTGTAGACCGGGGGTAAACCTCAGAGAACAATTCTTTATCCACTTACCGGACATCTAATGAATCAGTAGCCAACAAAAAACTCCAGTGGTCAACTTGATGACATTCACACAATTGAATTAAAAAAAAAAAAAGCAGGCCTCTTGGAAGACGATGGTATCGTGCTCGGCACTGCATACGCTGCATGCGAAGCACGAAAGCCTGGGTTGGATTGTTATGGAGGATAGGCTGTTACCCAAGCAGCAAATCCCCCCTCTCCACGCCACTGAATTAGTCCAATGGAAAGGCAGAGCCGATACAATTGGATCCAGCTGGTGTCGCAGAGCTGGGCTAAGGAGAGGAGCTCACCCTGTCTTGTGGGGCCAACCCAGGTCTCAAACCCTGGCTTGCTGGTTAACAGGCACAGCGTCTGTTACCCACAGTCACATACAATTGACTAAGAGTTCTAGTATTAGTTCTGATATCTAAAATGAGAGCTATCTCCAGACTGTTTTCCTGCTCCATCATAAGAGCACCTCCATGGCTCTTAGAAAAAAAGTCTTGGTCAGTTTTGCGTTAAAGAAATCCACTTTTTGTTACATAAGGCAATTGTTTTTTTCTTTTCTGGTTAATCAGTTATAACTTTTGATAGAATACAGATATGTCAACAAGGTTTGTTTCATTGCATACACACTGAATGATATATATGAGACTTCCATTCTCTGAAGTCATAAGAGGGGCCCTGTTGGTTGTACAGCTACTGAAAGAAGGAAGAGGGATTGCAGCTAGAAACAGGACCTTCTTAGTGGTGGAATTCCCTCTCCACTGAGTTAAGGAAAGCTTCCTCTATACCATTCTTCCGTTGAGGCCTGAATTCACTTTTATTTTGACAGGCTTATGATGGCTCTTATGATGTTAATTAAGGTTCACTTTACTGCCATCTGCCTGTTTTTTTTAACTTGGGTTTTTACTGTTTTTATATAGTTTTAATTGTTTGGTTTTACTGCTTTTCTCTCGTTTTAAAAATGTATTTTATTCTGTTGTTTCAAATGTCGTTAGCTGCGTTGGGTATACTTCCTTTAGGAAGAAAGGTGGGATATACATTGGATAAATAATATATATATATATAATATGAGGATAATATTTGAAAATAAAATAAAAAATAAATAAAAGATACCAATGCAATTGTGTGTTTTTTTCCTAGTTATTGGGCTAGAATGTTTTCTAGAAAACAAATGTATCAATGTGTTCATTGCATAGGCATTGCATGATATATAACATGATTATAATATTTGTAAATACCAAGATTTTCACAATTTTGGTCACTGATGGTGTCATTCTAAGTGCATCTGCACCCTTGCACTACCCCCCATCCACAGTGATGTTAATGCTGGGACATGTTGTCTTCAGCCTCAGACAAGCTAATGATTTTCTGTATAACTGCAGATGCTGTGATAGAAATATGTGCTCATAGTGTACTTACGTCTTTTGTTCCACAATGATCTTTAAAAAATAGCTTTTCTTGCGTTGGACGAAACATTGAGCACAATCCTGCAAACTGCACAATCCTGCACAAACTGCAAGAAAGGAGATTCCGGTTGGATATCCGGAAAAAATTCCTGACGGTGAGGGCGGTTCGGCAGTTGAACAGATTGCCAAGGGAGGTGGTGGACTCTCCCTCACTGGGGATCTTCAAGCAGAGGCTCAACCAGCACCTGTCGGTGATGCTCTAGGGGGATTTCCTGCTGCAGGCAGGGGGTTGGACTAGATGACCTACTAGGTCCCTTCCAACTCTATGATTCTATGATTCTATGATTCTATGATCCTAACCCTTTCCACTCAAAAGTAAGCCCCACTGTATTCAATGGGTCTTACTCCCAGGAAAGTATGTTTAGGATTTCAGCAATTTTGTATGTCATCAGCATGAGCTAAGTTGCTGTTAAGTTAAAGCCAAAATGTACATTACAAGCATCAGAAAGTGATCACTGGTAACAGTACCCGCAAAATCCTTACACCTTCTGTGCATACCATGTGAAGTGCTACCCATAGTAGCATCCTGATGCTACTAGTACCACCAAATCCTTATGAAAGGATCCTGCAGAGCAAGGTTGAGGAAAACCTCTGCCCAGGATTTCCAAAAGCCACTGTCAATAATGGTTGACTTAGATGTGATCAGACATGGTCTTGTGGTTGAGTGAGGACTGCCAGAAGACTACTAAGCAGGAATGAACTGGGTTGAATTTTGGATGGGAGACTAAAAAGCTGATAAAGTTGTCATAAGATAATAGAGCCTGAAGGAGTCATTGTTAACAACTTGGCCCAGCTGGAACTGTTCCTGCTGAAAGCTTAGGAGGCATTCCCTGATTCCAGATGAGAGGACCACACCATGAAGGATTCTATCTGGAAGAGAAGAGTTTCTATCAGTTGCCCTTAAGAGCAATTACCTACAGGTATTTACCTACAGGCAATTGTTGTGAAGACAAAAGGATAAAAGCTATGTAAGCTGCCTTCGGCATTTGCTTTGGCATGGGAAAGGTGGGGAATTAACTGAATGAATGAATGGCCCCCCTACTCCTATTCTTTAACGGGAAGGATTAAAAAGGGGGTGGATGCTCTGTCTGTATGGTCTAGCCAGGTGCATCAGTGAACCATGATATTGGAAGCTCTGCCCTGGCTTTTCTGATTTGCCCCAGAAGAAATTGCAGCTCTGAAAGTCCATTTCATGTGGATTGCAACTGTGGCTGGCACAGACGGGGAAACTGGGATGCTCGGAGTTAAAAGAAGAACCACCTTGCCCTTCATGATGGGCACAAGAGCACTGTCATGTCATGTGCAGGGGACAGCTGATGTGACACAGCCATCTGGGAAACTGGAAGCGCCACGCTGGAGAATGGGCCGGACAATATGCAACCAATAACGGTGTCATCTTTTCCCCACTCAGCGGAACCCAACACAGAGACATGCCTTGTCCCTATTAATATTTCACATTGCCAGCTGGTCCTGCTTGGAAAGAGCCATTCCTAATGAACTTCACTTTAACCTTTTTTATTAGCTTATAAATGTGATCAGGTTGATGGATACCATTTAATGGGATGTCTTCAAGGGCCCTTGGCTATTTTATCTCTCCCCCCCCCCCCCATTCTGCTGCTCCTCCTCTAGTGGCTGACATTCATAAACTGAGGTCAGTGATTTGCATCCAGCCAAGTGCCTGCCTTGCTTTAATGAGATGATTTGTGATCCTCAGCTCTGGTGATGTTTAGAGAAAGATGCAAACTCACAAGCTTATCCTCACTCTCAATCCTTGCCAAGAGAGAGAGAGAGAGAGAGAGAGAGAGAGAGAGAGAGAGAGAGAGAGATATGCTCCAGTAAGGGGGGGCAGAGATGATCTGGCATCTGACGTCAGGAAAGTCATGTGCTGTAATATAATCACATCCAGTCTGGCTGATGCAAGTCAGTGTAAGTTCTGTCACCAGGCACATCATATGGTCAGCCTGAATTCCCTCTTTCTTTCTTTCTTTCTTTCTTTCTTTCTTTCTTTCTTTCTTTCTTTCTTTCTTTCTTTCTTTCTTTCTTTCTTTCTTTCTTTCTTTCTTTCTTTCTTTCCTTCCTTCCTTCCTTCCTTCCTTCCTATTTCTAATATCACAGTGGTATAGTTAAAGGTGGTAAAGAACTATCTTTTGTAGGGTGCCTCCCTGCAGCATAAAAGAGGCCTCTCTCCCTCACCCTCTGAGCCATTTCAAGTGGGGACAGCAAAACTTGCATGCTGAGGTGAGGTGTCCTGGAAAACTGAGACTGCAATCCTAAGCCCCAGTTAGGCCAGAGTAAGTCCTGGCCAGGGGCATATTGATGGCACTACATGCCCACTGCATGCATGACATATCATCATGTCATCATGCACACTAGCTCCAGCACACAGACAGCTGGAGAAACCCTCTGGCCAGGATGCAAGGAGCACATGTGCAGTTCATCTGCACATTCGCCCTTTGCAGCCAGCTGGAGGATTTCTTTGGCTGGCTGCAAAAAGTGTCTGTGCAGCTGAGTTGCATATGTGCCCCTCCAGCTGAGTTGCATATGTGCTCCTCCAAACCAGCTGCATTCCCTGGCTGGCACAGAAGGGCACGTGTGTGGCTCAGCTGGAACTGCGCACCTTCTGAGCCAGCCAGAGGTGTTCTACAGCTGGCATAGAAGAGAGCTGGGGTGGGGAAATGTGCACTTGCGCCCACTAGCGTGTACGCGCCCATGGCATAAGACATCTTGTGCTACATACATCCTGGCACATGTCCTGGCACAAAACTGCCATCAGGCACTTCTACGCCACTCCTGGGGGGAAGGTGCACAGACAAGCGCCAGCCTCCCCACACCATTACAGGAACAGAGATTGGGTGAGTTGTGCAGGCCTAAATTGGTTAGGAGCATCCCCTCTACTGACACCATTAAAAGCAGGCCTCCGTCAGTCTTGAAAGACTATGGTATCGTGCTTGGCGCTGCATACGCTGCATGTGAAGCACGAAAGCCTGGGTTGGATTGTTATGGAGGATAGGCTGTTACCCAAGCAGCAAATCCCCCCTCTCCATGCCACTGAATTAGTCCAATGGAAAGGCAGAACCAATACGATTGGATCCAGCTGGCATCGCAGAGCTGGGCAAAGGACAGGAGCTCACCCTGTCTTGTGGGGCCGACCCGGGAATTGAACCCTGGCCTGCTGGTTAACAGGCACAGTGTCTTTACCGCTTGCGCCACCCACAGCCCTTTGACACCATTATAACCGCAGTGAAATGGCAAAGCATTTTTGAAACTATGTTATTTCCAGAAGATGTTTTGGTGGTGTTTGAATGCTTTAATGTGCTCATAATCAAATAATACAGGGGTCAAACTACATAATGAATGTTTCGTTTGGCCTACTTTTCCATTTAAAAAAAAACATGATGGGAGGCTTCATAAAACACCATAAAACACAGAGTGATAGGAGAGCTTTCACACTTAGCCAGTGGTGGGTTTCAAATAAATTCACAACAGGTTCTATGTCCTAATATCCTAAATTAACAAGAGGTACTATGTCCATAGAACAACAGGTTCTATGTCCCATTAGTAACCGGTTCTCAGAACCAGGCGCTCATTAGCAAAGGGTGCTAAAGAACCTGTGAGAACCCCCTGAAGCCCACCACTGCACTTAGCCCCTCCGCAGGTGCTCTCATATTCAATGTTCAACCTCCACAATCTGTGTCCTGGAAAGATATACAACTTGATGCTGCTGAATGTATAAGACCCTAAGTAGTATGAAGACAACTCATACATTTATACGTGCATGTGGTGGTAGTGGAGAAGCATGTATTGGATTCAGTCTGAAGACGTGGGTCAGTATTTTTTAGGTCAGTATATGTCCTCTACCATACCACTTCACATGGTTCACCTATGTGACCACTGGAAGTAACTTGTGATGACATTATTCCCAGATCTGGTTGGGAGGCCAGATGCAATGCTACAAACACAAATAAGAAGCTTCCCCTTTTTGAGCATCTCCCTTTCCTTTCAGCTGATTTCTTCTTAAAGTATTGTTGCCTTCACAGAAATTAGTTAACTACTAGAACTGGCTTAACATTACATAGCATTACACTATTACCATAATAGCATTACCATTACCACCATTACAACATTACACTATTACCATCACAACATTACCATAACATTACACTATTTTGATTTTAGGTCTAGGAGAAATCACATTACACTGTTTGATTTTTAGTTTTTGAAATGGAAAGAATGGAAAGAAAGTTAGTATTAGAATGGAAAGAAAATAGTAGTATTAAGTAGATAGAAGTAGAGAGGGAGGAAAGAAGGGAGCCAGAGACTATTTCCCAGGAAAAAAGGAGTCTGTTTCCTGCGACAGGCGGCACCCTTATTAAAAATTACACCACAACATGCACTCTGCCCGAGCATGAAACGATCATTGTGAATCACTGCATAAATAATACATGCTAAAATGCTTCCATGCTCCATCAATATTGACCTTGCTTAATTATTGATGACAGGAATGTGCTCCCTTGAAACTCTGCTGAAAGACAGACTCATCCTCCTCCTCTTCTCCCCATTTGGGGTGGGTGAGAATTACTGTAGTGATTTGTTGGAAAAAATGGGATCGTGTTGTACATCAGAACAAGCAAGTTCTGCGATGGAGTGAACATAAGAGCAGAAGAAGAGACCTGCTGGAGACTCTTCTAGGCCCATCTAATCCACCTTCCTCACAGTTAAGCACTGTAAATCTCTTTGACCTGTACACATTTTTTTCTGAAAATAGTATGTGGATTGCAATAGTATGTGGACTGCAATAGTATGTGGATACTAAAAATAGTAGGTGAAAGATGGTGTGAAATCGTATGAAATGCATAGAACTGTGGCAATAAAATGCTTACGTTTTGGTTCACAGATCAGGTCTCCAAAGGGGCAGAAGTTTTCATGGGCAGTAGAAATGGAATAAGGGGTCAAACATATCCTATTTTCTAGTACTGGTGCTGTGGTGCGTATGCTGGATCCTATGGTGGAGGGGCAGTCACTGGGAATGTGTTCTCATCTCACAGGGCTGAATTGTGGCTACGGCAGACATGGAAAGTTGGATAGGATTGGACCCTAAGACTGGTTTTCGTAAGGATACTCAACGCAGCTACCTTAAACTTTCAGCTTTTTTTTTAGGGGACAGGTTAGAAAATGAGGGATAGAAATGTGTGTGCATTTTTCCTGCGGAGATCCCTTGTCAAATCTGATGCCTTCCTCCTGCTGTACCAGATCTCCCTTCCCTGCCCACCAATGTACCAACCAACCTGGGTTCAGGGGGTGAGGCTGGTGCAGCTCACATAAGGCGACACACTTGAAGGAGTGACACTCTGGAGGAGTTTGACACCCGTCCACCATGCCTAGCTTACTCCAGCCATGTTCAGAGGTGTGACGTGAGCTCAGTGGTGTGAGCTCAGAGCACTACTCTGAAGGGGGTGGCATCTGTTATCTATCCTGAGAACTGCTCTGAATGCAAGGCACCTGCGCAAACTTTTGTGCATGAGCAGCGTTCCTCTGAAGCTAGCTGCCCTGAGTGACTCAGGGTGGATGGCATCAGAGATGCACAGTGCATGAGCAAAAGTTGCACATCTGCACAACAGGGTGACATGCTGGCCTCCCGCACCAGATGACCTACCTGGGTCAGTGCAGTGACCAAGTAAATCTACACTGTGCGTTGAGCCACTGTCAGTGGCTGTCAGTGGCTCTGTCACATGCAAGGGTAGCATGATGTTTCTGCCATCACTGGGCCTTTTGGGTCAATATATTCAAACATCTGTTATCTCAAAGGGCCCAAAGGATTGGGCCTTTTCCATGTACTGATTTCTTTTTAATATCCAAGCATTTCTTGATTTATCTGTTGATATTTTCTTTCCACTAACAGTCCTCTTGCAGTGTAAGCATTTTTATTATAGTCAGCATTGTGTTTTCTTATGCTTAGAACAACCTTGTGCTTTGTTACTGTTAGTATTATAGTTCCTGTTAGTATTATAAAGTTAGGATTTGTATCCTTGAGCGCTTATATCGGAATCCTTCTCTATAGCTGCCTGAAATTTGACAGGACGGATCACTTTGAGAATCAGTCAAACAAGTTAAAAATGTCTGAATAGAAAACAAACAAATAAAATAAAATAAAATAAAATAATAATGATGATAAAAATAATAAAAATAGTAAAAATAATAAATAATAACATAAATAATAAAAAAAATAAAAAATAAGTTTTTAATAATGAACCCAAATGGACTAAAATGTTCTCTGGACCCACCTAAAAATAAAAGTTTTACTTTACCAAAGTCTCTGTGGTTGTAATGATGATCAGGAAACTGTGTTTCCCATCCTCAAGAAGCAGACTTTTTAACCCTTTTTGCAGATCATACCCCCAAATCCAGAGTAACTACAGGAGCACGTAAGAGACTTTACGTGCACCCGTAGTTACTGCACTAGCTAGTGAAAACCTATGGGAAATTCATGTTGGAATCCAGAGTAAATTGTTCTTACTCCAGAGCAAAGACTCCCTGTAGTTGTTCTGGATTTTGCCCTTCATCTATCTGATTAATTTAGTGAACCACCAAAAATTGGGTCATGACCCACTGATGGATCCTGGACCTACAGTTTGGGAACAAGATGGATTAAGGGAAATAATTGATCTCCCTCCACATTAACATTTCAGCTTTACTCTGAAGGCCACTACTTTAGGTTTTTTGCCACTGTGAAAGTGATGGAGGACCATCCCATTTTAATTGATCCAACAGTCCAAACATTCTCACATTCCCTCCTTCTTTCTCTTTGGCTAAAATGAAAACTTAAATATTCCACTCCTGACCTTTGGTGTAAGGGGGATTTAATTACCTGCACAGTTTACATAAATTATATCGCCTGTTTGTCTAAGATTAATCCTTGGCAGAGATCAATAGAACCAGGGAGCATCCAGAGAAAATGGTTCTTTGCAAATGCCACCAAAGGTCATAAGAATCTTTCCATACAAAGGGCAGGGGAGAAGGAGAGACAGTCTGTGACACATCCCTGTCATCAGCAGCCTGGTGTGCAGTTACCCTCCTGTCTGCTTTCTCCGGCCACAGAATGATTTATCAGTTGTCCGAGGACACAGGATACAAACTCAAGATGGAGCCAAATGAATAACCAGAGGAAGATGGTGGGTTTCCTTGGATGCTGAGGCTGAGTCAGGAGTTCCCCCCACCCCCCGATGGATATTCTTAACAATATCTTCAAAAATAAAAACTCCATCTGATTATTTTTCAACAATTCTGGATACACAGTGCATTAGTTTCTTCTTTGATTTTGCCTTTATCTCGCTCTAAATTTTCCTTCTTTCCCTTTATTGAGGGCCTATAAAGCATTGCAACATCAATTCCGACTCTGATGCCTGGTTGACTAGGTTCATCCAGGTTGTTGATCCAGAAAGAATTGCCATTATTTGTCTATAGCGGCATCAACAGGTAGACAAATTAGATGTGCTCTTGCCATCCTGAAATGTTCATGTATGGAAGTGTGCAGTCCTGACATTTTCATTTTACATAATCCCTGATTTGTTTGGATCACCCATGTGAATGATTTAGATCAACAAAAGAAGCAATAGCCATGTGTGCTAAAAAAGTCAAGCATTTGTACTTGATAAAAATGTTTTTTCATTCCACTGAAATAGTTATTTTCAATTAGGAGAGCCAGGATGGAGTAGTGGTTAAGGAAGATCCAGCTTCAAATGCTTCCTTGGCCATGAAGCTTCCTTGGTGACCTGGGACCAGACATTTACATTTAGGCTGCAATCCTAACTTCACTTTCCTGGGAGTAAGCCCCATTCAACCTAATAGGACTTACTTCTGAGTAGACATGCTTAGGATTGCACCCTTAGCTAGTGAGCTTTTGGTTCCTCTTCCGCTCACCATGCATTTTTTCCCAGTGACATTTTGTAGCCTGTTGGAGAAATAGAACCGCATGTTTTGTTTTGTTTTGAGCTGTGTAGAACTATTTTGTGAAGATTTTTTGGATATTGTTGAAAAGTGATATATAAATACCCTTAACAAAATAACAATATAGTTGGCCTCCTATCTGTGGGAGTTTGGTTTCAGACTACCTCCCTGTCCCGGACAAGGAACTTATGAATTCCCGAATTCCACTCCTGAATATTGCATAATTACTTACTTTGGACATTTGGAAGTAATTAACTGTTTCGAACCACTCTATTGGCTTTGATGGACCTCAGAAGCCTGTAGGAGACTCCAGACGCTACTTCTAGTTTTCATAATCAAACTGGAATTTTTGTTTGAAAACTGGAAGTAGCTTCTAAGGACTATTCTG
The DNA here is from genome assembly GCA_030015325.1 of Cryptoblepharus egeriae. NCBI lineage: Eukaryota > Metazoa > Chordata > Lepidosauria > Squamata > Scincidae > Cryptoblepharus > Cryptoblepharus egeriae. The sequence goes on along the minus strand of JAREYC010000003.1, from coordinate 9,234,134 downwards.
AAACATATCTGCATGAGGTTATATCTGTGGATACAGGACCTGCAGATCCATGTCGCTATCTATATCCATATTATGGATGGATTGAATTATGGATAGACTATATGGATTACATGTATATCCACAGTGCTTTTTCCAGGGGGAAAGGTGCCAGTTCTCACCACAGTGGTGTAGCTTGTTATCACCGTATGTCTAATTATTAATTAGCTCCCGGAGAAGGCAGGTGGAAAAGGTGCTGGTACCGAGTACCAATGAGTACCTCCAGAAAAACAGCCCTGCATATCCATATTACAAATATGAAAATATTTAATATTTTAAATCTTAAAAATATTGCAATATGCTGCCAAGAGAGCTAAATTCTCTATTTTAAACAATGCAAATGAAACAAGAAAAGCTTTGTTGACTTGCACTGCCTCTGCTAAATTCAGTGATCCCAGCATTGCGTGGAAACCCCAAACAAGCTCATTGATGAAGCTCAATTATGGTAAAACCAAAGTTTGGAATTTTTGAGTAAAAGTGGGAATCTTTTCCAGCAGTTGCCTTTGCTGCAATAACTGTGTCAGCTGCCCTGGCAGGGCTGTGTGTCCTTTGGTTACAATCTCATCTGCTCCTGTGCCAATGACTTTCTGTTCTTCTTCGTCATCTATTATTGCAACTGGTTGCTGCGCTAATTACGGTAGCAGCTGTTCTCACCTTTCTCGGCCACAGTTGCTTACAATATCTGCCCCATAGCAATTCTCTTGCTATGTGAGCAAAGCAGCATGTGGGCCAGCCCTTTGCCGGTCAAGAGCTTTGCAGAGTCATTGGATACAGATGGCATATGGGCCCCCAAGAAGCAATTACTTTGAACTTGTTCATTTGTCTTTTATTGCCGCTCATAGATTTTAATGGGACTTTCAGACACCCGTTAAAAAGGTGGCACTTTGGGTCAGGATGGAGAGCCCCAGGTGCAATATTTTATTACTCCCTCCCTCACAAGCAACACAAACAACACAGGTTGTTTCGGGGTCAGAAAGAACCCATGAAGCAACCCATGTTGATTGTGGTGCTTGTGGGAGAGTGCAAAAATAAACCTGAGCACGTTGCCATCTGGGGCTGCAATCCTACTCACATTTCCATATGCACAAATTCTGTTGTGCGCAATGGGAGTGTCCTCTTACACAGAAATGAAAGGGGTTTCCCTATTCAGTTCCTTTATTTATTTATTTATTTATTTATTTATTTATTTATTTATTTATTTATTTAATGGATTTGTATCCCACCTTTCTCTGCAAAGTGGACAAAAGGCAGCTAATACCATGGATTGTTACACGTCAAAATATTTTAAAATATTTAAATTTATTGCTCCTCTCATTCATTCATTCATTCATTCATTTACATAGGACACAGTTCAGAAGTGCACTTGGGTTACCCTATCTCTCACTGGGCTGACCCAATGGCAAGATGCTCCATTACTTTCTTAAGTAGGGAGCAATCCAGAGTAACTACGGGGAGTCCTTGCTCCGACATAAGTACTCTGGATTGAAATATGAATTTACCATAGGTTTTTACTAGGTGGTGCTATAACTACATCGACGTAAATTCTCTTACGTTCGCCCATGGTTACTCTGGATTATGTACTTACTTACTTACTTACTTACTTACTTACTTATTTATTTATTTACCGGTATTTATTGCTCTCATTTCCCTTGTCCTTCATTTCAATCCTTCTGCCTTTAAAAATTAATTATAGAATTCACACACGGACAGTTCTGCAGATTTTTCCACACCTTGCTGACTTGGTGCATTGGTAAAACACTGCAAAAAAGAAGATAATATTAATGTAATTGTAGGTTTGCAGCAAGACTCTTTCCATGCAGTGTTTTAGTGGTTTGTTGTTCTTTTGATGTGCGTGTTCATAATGTCTTACCAACCCAGGGAGCATTTGTGAACATCAGTAGAAACACTGCGCCCGAAAAATATTGCCAGAAAAGAATCATGCGTACCATTGCGTTGCATGCGTATTTATTGCACTGTTGCATGCGTATTTATTGTGTATTGCACCGTTGCATGCGTATTTATTGCACCCCAAAAAATGTGCCACATGCACACTGGTAATATAAAGGCATGAATGAACTGAAGAAGCTGAAAACAGCAACAAACTATATACTGACTCTGTACAATTTCAGAAATTAAAAAAGAGAGAACAGCAGAGAATTCTAAAGGTGTCAGTTCCAGTTCAGGAAAAACACTAGATAATTTTGGAACACCAGCAAAATTCGGAATCAGCAATGTATATAACTATTACTCCAGCAATTTCCCAACGGTGTTAAAGGGCAGTGGTGTATTGCTCAAAATAGAGCTCAAAATAAATATATTGATTCAAGGTTCCTCAACACCTAAAGTAGAGATTTTCAATCTTTTTCATCTCATGGCACACTGATAAGGTGCTAAAATTGTCCGGGCATATCATCAGCTTTTTGACCATTGCCAAGTCACACCGTGCTACTGATAGGGAGCACAAATACCCCAATTGAACCCTTTTATTGCTCCTCTTATTTATTGCTCCTCTCATTTTGACCCCCCCCCCAAAAAAAAAAAATCCTGTAGCACACCTGCAGGTTGAAAATTGCTGACCTAAATCAACTATACAGAGTGGAGATGTCACAATTCAATGGAAGGAAGTGAAATCAGATCCATCAATCTCTGCTAGCACTGAGTGGCTGAAGCTATATTTTCTTGAGTCAAACCATTGATCCACCAATCTCAGAAATTGTCCCGGCTTATTTTTTTATCTTTCCAGCCCTCCATGCGATGTCACAGATTGAGCTTAGGACTTCCTCTATGGAAGGCAGGTGCATTATCACTAACTCAAAGTCATGGGTGATATGGAGAAACCCAAGGGTTTGGGTGATCTCCTCTGCAAAGAGTTACGTCCTATGCTTTTGGCCCACTGATGATAACAGAACATGTGCTCCATTGTCAATTATGTGTGGCTACCATGCATGAACAAGCCATCAGAGAAAATTTCTGGTGGCTCCTTATCCATTCCAGCCAATGTCCTATCCAAGCCTCTCCTGCATGAGTACCAGGGGGATGGGACATGGGCTGTTCATGGGCAGGGCAAATCAGGGTTGGCTCAAGAGTGGGGGGAGTACATGCCAACCAGTGATGGGCTTCAAAAAATTAACAACCAGTTCTATGCCCATCTGGCAGCCACTTTTAAATGGCTATTTTAAAACTTTATATGTCCTAGCTCTCATTAACAACCGGTTCTATAGAGTAGGTGTGAACCTGCTGGAGCCCACCACTGATGCCAACCCAATCCCTCTTTCACATCCCAGATCCTCTGTCCCTGGAAAAACAGTTGACTGGAGAAGTTCTATTAGTACCAGGCTAAGTGGATGGCAGGCAGAGCCACCTTGATCAGAACTCCTGATCGGTTTGACATACCTCCAACTCAGTGTCACTGTCATGGGTAGGTGGCATGGGGCAAGGCTATCACATTGGCTCTTGATATAAGTAGGCTCTTGCCAATGAAAGAGACCTCTCTGGAGCTGCAAAAAAATCTTAGCCACTGGTGACAGTTTGACAGGGGTCCTGTGCTGGTTTTGTGGAAGAGAATTAAGGCTATCCTAGGTAGGGAGAAAGTGTTTTGGGGCCAAGTTGGGCAGTGTGTGGGTCTGTGGGCACATATCTGGGGAGCAGGACACAGGACTGAATCCTTTGCCATATCCCTTTCCAGGCAGACTGGCAGTTCACTGCTGCTTGGATCTCTGGCACTAAAATTGGTGGTGAAGTTCAGAGTGATCCCACTACCCCATTGGTGGTCCCACAACCCCATAAGACTATCTGCACAATCCAGAGTAATTGTGGGAGCTCTTACGTCAACATAAGAAAAATTTACTCTGGATTGCTCTATGAATTTCCCATAGGTTTCCACTAGGTGGTACCTTAACTATGGCGACTTAAACGTCTCTTAAAAGTTCCCGTAGTTACTCTGGATTGTGCTATCAGTCTCTAAATGTACATGTATATGTATTTGCTTTGCTACTGATAAATTGTACTGTTATTATTGTGATGACCTAATGTTTTGAACAATAAAGTCTCTCTCTCTCTCTCTCTCTCTCTCTCCTTCAACACAGTAGTGTAGCAGTAGCCCCAGTCTTGCGCTGCATATAGTGCAAGCAAGCTGGCCTACCTGTTCCAGCACAACATAGGATTGCACTGCCAGTATAGGAAACAAAATGGAAATATCAATAAGTTTCTCTCCCTTTATTTCGTTATTTTTGATGACATGCGCTGACTTGTCAGATGGATGGGTGCCGGTTGTGTACAGCTGCATGGTTTGAGTGCTTAAGGCAGCAATCCTAAACACACTTTCCTGGGAGTAAGACCCATTGAACACAATGGGATATATTTTTGAGTAGATTGTTAGGATTGTCCTAACAGTAGTAGAAGTTTAGGATTGTCCTCTCTGGCATCTTCCTCAATTTGATCTTTTGGTCTGGATTTTCTCTCTTGTTCTATCTCCCCCCCACCCCCAAAAAAAACTTTGTGACAGATGCTCTGTGTATTGTTGAGATGGTCTGTGCCTCCCTTAGTGACATTAAAAAGAACCCACAGACCATTCATGCTCATTCCAGAGGTTGTCCTTATCGAGCAGCAAAAGCTTGTGACCTTCAGGTGACATACATAGAAGGGAAGGAGACTGGAAAACGGAGCATGGAGAAATGCTGCCCTTCCTTTGTGGACAGTTTCAGGGCAATTACGTATTATGGGATGGGGAGGACATTCTTTCTACTTTAGCACCATGATAGCACCAGTCAGTGGCATAGCTAGAGGGGGTGCAAAGTATTGCTATGGCTGTGGCTTTCCTTGGGCAAAGGGACAAATAACTGGTTACCTTAAGGAGACCTGGGCTGAGGGTGGCACAAGTGGTTAAGACACTGTGCCTGTTTACCAGAAGGGGACCCAGGATTTGAGACCTGGGTCCCCACAAGACAGGGTGAGCTCCTGTCCTTAGCCCAGCTCTGCGACGCAGCTGGAACCAATCGTATCAGCTCTGCCTTTCCATTGGACTAATTCAGTGGCGTGGAGAGGGGGGATTTGCTGCTTGGGTAACAGCCTATCCTCCATATTAATCTACCCTAACCTTCGTGCTTCACATGTATCATCGAGCATGATACCATCGTCTTTCAAGACTGATGGATGCCAATGCAATGCTTAAGGAGACCTCCAGCCAGCAACATCTCCCCTCTGAGATGCAGCCCTGATAAGGGAGGAATTTGGTTAGGATCAAACTGTGAGGCAGTGCCTGGCCCTGCAAGATTACTAGGAAGGGAGCACTGCAAGGCATGTGTTCATTCCCCACAGGTTTGAAGGCTTTGCAGTTGAAGACACTTGAAGACACTTTGCAGTTGAAGACACTTGAGATGTCCCAAGAAGGCATTTCCTTAAAATTAGGTCCTAAGGCTGCAATCCTGAGCACACATTCCTGGGAGTAAGCCCCATTGAACTCAATGGACCTTCCTTCTGAGGAGACACAAATTGGATTGCAATGTAAGACAATCAAGAGATCCTTAAGGTCTATTGATGGGGTTGTTCAACAGTTAACACCATGATGCTGCCTTATAGCAAGTCAAATATAGGCCTATGTGTCCAAACAGTCTTTCCTGGCCTATAGAGACTTCCCATTGTAACTTCCCACAGGACCTTTCCCATCCCCCTGTTACATGATTCTTAGACTGGAAACCAAATTAAATAATTTCTGCTTGTTGATGGATGGATGACGTTCTGGATTATGTCCCTCAACTTCTACTATCCCATGGGCTAAAAGGAGCCGACAGCAGTTTCTCTAAAACGTTCATAGTCCCCCAAGGGACTCACAACCTTAAAAAAGCTAATGATCTGGGCTATATAAAGAATGCAAAAAGAAATAAAAGTGACATTGTAAACATAACATCTGTTCCAAAATGAAACAGGATGAGTAGACCCTGCGGAGATGGAGTTACTAGCTGGTGCAGTGGAATGCAATGCACTGAGTTTTGCAGGGAGACTTACTACGGCGTGCAAGGGGCCCTTATCTTCGGAGCCACTATAAGTGCTGGGAGCTTCTGCATTCTTTTCTGTTTTGCTCCCATCCTGTGGAATAGCTCTGAAGTGGGGAGGGAAGATCTCTTGGATGCAAAGTGAGGCTCTGCAAAACTCGGTGCGTTTCACCACCTCTAGCTACACTACTATATCAAATAATGCAGTGGTGTAGCTACGGGGGTGCAACTGCACCAAGCTACAAGCTTTAGAGAGGCTACAAGCTGAGCTTGACACTAGTGACTAAAATTGTGAAAAATAGGATATGTATGAATGATAATACCATCATGTTACATATCGCTGGAAAAATAATTTTATGCTGAATACAGTGAACAAACTACATTGAAATATCTATATTCTTTCAAAGGTTATGGCCAATTAATCAGAAAATGAAAACACAAAAGCCAATGGAACAAATGTGGATTTTCTTAACTCAAAATTTCCCAGGTTACTGATGGCTCTGAGAGCCAATGAGACATAATTCTGATACTGTATGGAGCTAATAAGGTGTTAATATGAATCGGCTCTTTGTACGTATACTGTATCATATATGTGGCATATATCATAAAACAGTTACCCTATGCTAACTGGCTATACAGGCACTTCTAAGTAGTGCTCCTCTTATATAACTAGGGAAAGAATAACCATTCCTCTTTGCCCCAGAATAGTTTTCCTAATCAATAAGGGACACAATTTTCAATTTTTATTTAATTAAATTTGATTTTTGTTGTTGCGGGGAAGGAGGGGGCAACAAAATCTTATTCAACTCCAGAGAGCAAATGGGTGCTTGAGCTATGACACTGGTAGAGCAAATGGTGGTGAACTGCTGGAGGTGGCAGCACGTTTTTTCCCCAATTTTCTTTTTTTTAAATACCCAGGGATGACGTCACTTCTGGGGCAACATTCTGATCATTAGCTACACTACTGGCAGAATAAAAATTCTAGTTATTTAGCCAGAACTAAATACTGTTTAGAATACCTTGCATGGCACAAAATAACTAGGGCTGCAATCCTAACACATAAGCGTAAGTCAGGAACAAGATTCACACTGGCCTGGGGGTGTAACAAAAGTGCCATAAGGCACTTTTTTGCCACTCTTGGTGGGTTTAGGCCAGTGCATGGATTTGTGCCGGACTCCACATGGGGAGATTGGTTAATTGTGCTGGCCTAAATTGGTTAGGATAGCACCCTAAGACTGACTAATATCCTGGACTTGCTGGTCTCACTAACATGCAACTGAAGTTAAATCCAGAGCTTCTAGGTGTTGTGTTATCATGCCATAGTACCATTATGACAGATTCCCCTTCCTAATCTTGGATGGGGCTCATGCCCTCCCATTTTGCCCTCTTCTGCAACTTTTATCTTTGGCAAAATGCCTCACTTTCATCTCATGTTTCCTCTGTTTAGTTTGCCAAGTTCCACCAAACTCTGTTGGTTCTCTATAAATCAGTTTCACAACATTCCTATGTACGTCACCATTGATTGCCTTAACGTGACCCACTCCATGGCTACCTGTCCTGGTTTAAGGAGCATCAGTGGTCTGCTATCTAGCGCCATATTCAGATCATTCTTCACTTAAGAACAGTATCATTTTCTCCATATCTTGGATATTTTACATCCCTATTTAAAAAAATACAGAAAGTAATCCTACAGAGAAGAGAATTAATGATCTAGAAAAAATGCTTTTATTTATTTATATATTCATTAAAATATTTAAACCTTTCCCTTCAGCAATTACTCTCCCAGTGGCTAATAATAAAATAAGCAATGGATAAGTATGGGAACAACAACCATTGTCTGGTGCCATTATGTTGTAAGGCAAGTGTATCTATCTGGACAGAAGCTTGTGTGTTGCTGAGATCCCTAAGGAAATCAGAGAATCTCTTTGCTCTCTCTCTGTCTCTCTGCACATGGCCCCATTTATGGGATTTTGGTCAGTGGAGACAGAGCCACCTGATACCTAGTGCTTTCCATACGTGATCCCAGAAATCCTTAAAACAACCATATAGAAATATTATCCTCATAAACCTGGTAACCTTGAGATAAGATTACCATAATGCATTCCATATGCAGCTGCCTTTGAAGCAGGTACAGTACAGAGTGGATGGGCTTTTAACCGTTGCTTTTTGTATGGTCTCCGTAACACCAAATTAAAATAACTACGGAAGAGGCCACTTAGTTCCTCAGCTCAATTATAAATGAAGCTTTTGACCTTTACGTTCTTGAGCAGCAAATTTCATTATTTTTCTTCTCATGGCACACTGACATTTATGGTCTTTTGTATGATCTTTACATCCTGTGATGTCACATGTGGCTTCTGAGAAACCCTTTTGGGTTCTGTAGCTTTGTACAACTCTTTATAGGGCAAGAAATTGTCCCTCTTCCTCCACCTTCCAATAATTGCCCTAGAACTTGAGTTCCAGAACCTAGAAGAGTTTTTTTCTAGAATTTTCAATTACTGTGCTCCAAATTCCTGCTGTATACTTGTGTAATTTGTACAGCACACAATAGTGCCATGGCACAAGCACTCCAGAAGGCAACCTCACCCCTTCGCCTCAAAAAATATAACAGGTTTAATTGGTAAGGAGATTTAAAAATAGGAAAATATTAATTAATATTAATTATATATTAATTAATTAATATATAATTGTGTTAATATTGATAATTATTAATTAAATAATTTTGATATATGGGGTGACAAAAAATTAGTCCTTAAGCTTTTGACCAAATGACCTAGGTACGCCAAATGACCTAGGTATGCCACTGACCCCCAGGGATGCATTACTAAGATATGGTGTCTGTCTTTTAAAGACCTTTTACTTCTTGATCAGAAGGATTTTTTTGGTTGGTGACAGTGATGGCTACACCACTTGGCCTTGTATCTATTGTATGATCATTATCGCATCATGATTTTTATTGATGTGTATCTTTAGCCAGTGGTGTAGCTAAAGGGGTTACAAAGCACTGTTTTGCAGGAAAAACGCTGGGGGAAAAATGTGAATTTTTACAAGAAAATGTGGAAAAGATGAAACTTTTCATCTGGTCTGAAGTGAGAGAGTGATTGCCTATGGCCCCCTATGGACTCTGAGGAATATCTAGTAGTGGGGCATCACTAAAAAGTCTTTACAAAGGATTTACAAAGGATTACCAGCGCTGAGAAAAATGCCCAGTCACCTTCCCTGTGCGTGCAGACTGGCTGCTGTATTCTGGAATGCAGGCTCACATGCCTCGAGAGGACAGAGAACATCACCGGCAAACTATGCATGCCACTCGGAGCCAGCAATGTTCTTCTCATAGCAACTGATATTCACCACCATGACATATATCTTTCTTTTCGGGTTTGGTGTCTATGCATGCTTTCCTGAGAGTAAGCCACGTGGAAGACTGGAATTTACATCTGAGCAGACAAGTTTAGGATTGTCTCCTATGTTCCTAACATTCACTGACTGCTTGAAATTACTCAAGAACCATTCCAAATTAGCAAGGCTTCTCAGTCCTGCTGTTATTCCACACTGATGTCCTCAGGACCACAATAGAAACTCCCTGCAATCTAAATTCTGTGCTGATAGGAGTCCTTCTCATCTTCCTTTTCTCTTGCCCAAATTGGGAAATGGGGCATTTGGAAAGGTTCACTCTGCGGACCACCTGTGGGCCAAAACACATCAATTTGGGATCAGCCTAAGCTTTGGAGGGTTCAGTCTGAATCAGCATGATTCAATTAACTAAATCAAATTGAAATTGAATGGCGGGGGCTGAGTCTAAAAAGAAAGGCTGCAATTCCAACTCCCAGTTAGGGCAGCATAAGTCTAGCACAAGCCCCATTCAGGCCTGGGGGTGTTGCAAAAATGCTGTAAGCAGGGGAGGCACAAGGGTTTGCATCACCTGATTTGAGAGGTGCACATGCACGACAGTTCATGCGCCTATTGCCTACGAAGCCCCTGTGTTTTTCACTCTGGGCAGGTGGCTTCAGATGCACGGTGCACTTGTGTGAGCATGGAACTTGCGCATGTGCATCATACAGCATGTGATGTGCTGGGGGGATTTATCAAACCCCTGTAGCACATCATCATCATCCGCACCAGCCGCACCTCCTAACGATGTCCCTGGCCATAAGACAGTTCTGTGCCATAGTGCACAGACATGTGTGGCCTCCCTACCTAGAGTTGCCATTTCCCTGGTTTTTTAAGGGTGGCCCCCGGATTCCTTGCTGGAACCCAGAACCAGCAATCATGGGGCAGCAACAAGTGCTGTCCTGCAGTTCCCCAACCCTGTACCGGGCTAGTCAGTCTGACGCAAAGCTAAGGAACCTCTATACATGTGCAAAGTTGAAGTGTGCAGGAAATGTTACCCCTTTTCAGCACCAGGCTGGCTCTGAAGGGAGGCAGCGCCACCTGCGAGTGCCAGCTGGGTGCATGCAAGATGGTGAAGATGAGAAAGATTCCTGATTCAGCCCAGCTGGTGCACGCAGAGGGCATTCCCTCCCTTCCGTGCCAGCCTGGTGGTGAGAGATCTCAACACAAGCAGGAAACAGTCATTCCCCTCAGCCAGACACTGAGGGGAGCAACTGCTCCCTGTGCCAGTCAACAAGTGAATGGCTGAGAGAAGTCCCTCTCAGAAGACAGGGGCCTCTGCACATGTATCAGATGGGGTGCACATGGGGAAGTGTCTCCTCTCAGAGTAAGGCTGGTGCTGAGAGAAGAAACCGCCTATGGTCTTTCCTGGTTCAGGGTTTGCCAGGGTTGGCAACCCTATCCCACCCCACCACAGGATGGAACTGGAAGCAGGTGAGTTGCACCAGCTTAAATTGGTTAGGATTGCACCCTGAGGCTCTAGAAAAAGGATTTCCTGGATTTTGGAATTTTTTTTGACCCCCTTCTACTAAGAAAGAATTTCCAAAATCTCTGCACTCAACCAAGGAAAACCCAGGAAGCCTGACAATCAATATTCCAGCAATACTTGGTTCCCTCTGTTTTTGGATGCAGTTTCACCGATACTCTGAGCCCCTGGCAAAACTGCCTGTGTCTATACGTTGCAGAAACAGGCACGTGTTTTTAAGTGGCAGATTTCCATTTGAAAAATGTCACGTCTATATCGAGTAGCTCCGCTTGTATACACTGAAGCCACTTCCCCCTCCCACCCCAGTCCTGCCATTTGCGCCATGATCAATATCACCGTCTAGACTCGAATGTCTTCGGAATCTATTGCCGCTTAATTTCCCACAAGATCAGCTGGCTTGAAAGTGCTGCAATAGGCAGCCCCTCGAAGAAGGAGCCGGGTGACGCATGGCTTTGCAGCACAATTAATGCAGCCGAGCGCCTGCCCCTCGAAGACAAGGCTGCAAGGCCATCGCTTTTCTGGAGGCATCAACCTGCCAGATTTTTTATTTGATCAGTCGAGTTAAGCAAAAGAGAGTCAATTGTAACAACTTCAAACTGAGCCTAACAAGTCCTGTAAAGACAGGTTCCAAAGGTAACTCCAGCATCTCCACCGCATCACAACACAACATAAGGGTGGTTCTGTAGTTGTGCATTTTTTGCATTGTGTATCCTGCAAGATAAGGCCACAATTTCACATTATGGCCATTATAAGAGTGCACAGAGAGAATGGGATTGCACCACCCAATTGACATGGGTTTGATTGAATACTTCGTAGAACACACTTGTATGCATGCATCCATGCGCACACACACATCCCTCCACACAGTCAAGAATCCTGGGAAAGCAGTGTACTACTTCTTTAAAGTATGTGAGTGCAACTATACCTGCATCAGCCCCTTTCAAGCATTCAGCAGAACATGCATCTGTTCCTCTCCATAAGTGTGTTAACTCATCACAGCTGTGGTGTGTGAACACAACTAGTGCAGTGATGCCCAAACATTTTAGGAAATTTTCCCTTTACCAGATGCTCAAGCCTCTGTGGCTATATGGGGATTGGGCAACAATGTTCCCCACACCAAAGCAGCAGGCTGCTTAACCCTTGAAGCGCACAGCCTAGTTTGCCTTGTCAGTTTTGTGAACGACTAAAAAATTGTGTCATGACCCACTGATATGCCTAGACCCACAGTTTGGGAACCACTCAGCTAGTGTAATAGCAGATTAAAGGGAAATGGCTTGAGCCTGGGGAGGTTTTGGGTTTGGGAAGAATCAAAGAAATCCCCTTAACTTGAACTGACAGCTGGTTTACACATGCCTGCGCATCATTTGAGAGCAGGCCACCGAGGGCACTGCTTTTTACTCAATCCATTTATATTCCATATTTCTTCCATCGCTGCATTCAAGGCAGTTTACATCGGCTTGCAGGTGGTCCCCCATCCAAACACTGACAAGACCTAAACTTAGGGCAAAATACAGAGTAACTATGGGGAATCCTTGCTCCGGTGTAAGAACAACTTACTCTGGATTCCAATATGAATTTCCCATAGGTTTTCACTAGGTGGTACAGTAACTACGGGTGCACATAAAGTCTCTTACATGCTCCTGTAGTTACTCTGGATTTGGGGGTTACTTAATAGTAAGGAAGGTATATAGCACACACCTTCAGTTTGTGTTCTGGGATGCCCCACCACCTTGCCATAGAAGTCCATATTTATAGCTGCTGCCTTGTTGAGCTATCTGCAAGATCCAGAGGTGATATACATAGCATAGTACATAGGAAGAACATTCAGATTACCTGGAAGCCAACTCTTTTCAATGAAAATTGTCCACACATTCAGGTGTTTGGGGGCCACTGAGTTCTGAATGAGAAGTCAAGGTTAAGTCCATGTGCATGTGTGAATCAGTTCCTTGATTTAAAAAAAATTATCTACCATTGTAGTCCAAATCTAACCATAGGCACACGCTGCTCCCTATATGTAACCCTGATCAGCTTGTAGGACATAGAACTATTTATCTGTTTGGGAAATTGAGATCCTTGCTTTTCTCTTCCTGCACCCTGAAGACTCAGAAGCCACTGTTGGACAAGAATCAGAAAAATCAGACAAAAACCACATTACTCAGTACAAATATACTGTCAGTACATGGAAGGTTGATCTGTATGCAGTACAGTTAAATGTATACTATATTCAGTACACATATAGCAGGATGATTCATAAAAGGAGTCCTTTTATGTGCAATGCACAAATGAACAATAACCTCCATAGAATATGTGGGCAGATATATGCACGCAATATAATGTGCAAATAGTCTATGTTTATGTAAGTGCTCTAGCCAGTAGCCCCCATCCACTGGTGTAGGTTTCCACATATGCCTAGGAAACAGTGGCATTGCTAGCAGGGTGTGGGCCACATCAGGAATTACATGCACAGGGTGGGGGTGATGTAACACCATGCTCACCATCCAGGGTATTGCCCTTCCCACTGGATAGGAGGATGTTCATTAATGGGGGTGATCAATGGCCTCCCACACCAGGTTCATCAATGGTCTCCCACACCAGGTGACAGAATCTTTAGTGACACCATTGACTTAAGTCACTTCCATTGAAGATAGTGGGTACAACTTCTAAGGAACATCATTTGAACCTGTGGGATCGCTTTTCACTTCTCGAAAGTGAAGGGAGAAGTGCTTGGGATACATTTGGGTGAAGAACGGATGGCTCAGTGAACTTTCCTGTCCAAGTGCTGTTTAAATCAATGGAAGTTAAAACCCACATTTACCCATCGAGTGACAGGAAAGGACTTGTTCTTCCAAGCTGAGCACGTTAAGCCCAAGATTAATTTTGAATATTTATCTGTAGATATGCATCTGAAATTTGGAAGCAAGCCCATAAAACACAAAGGGTCCCTTGTCAGGAGGAAAGAACATTATCTCATTGGAGAGCATTCTCATGGGTTACATATCCTTCCGTTCCCCACATCCTCTGCTGTGTGCACCCTTCCCAATTGCAGGCTAGAAAAATTATGGTTTGTCTAGAGTTTTCCTCGAGACTCCAAAGATGAACCCCTTTCATTGCCAGCTGAAAGGAACTAAGGAAAAGGTTAGTTTTCTAAAGCACATTTTTAAAATAGGAGCTGAATTGCTTTTTTGTGGATTTTGATTTCTGTGTCAAAATGTATGAAAAAGAATACATATCACATGACAGTCAAACTATCTGCTAGTTTTTATCTGGCCAGGATCTGAGCCAGGAGTTCCCTGGGCAGCTCTCCGAATCCTAGAGCCAAGCTCCACCAAAGCCCAATGGAGTAGAGAACCCCTCCAAACATGTCCAAAGATATTTAAATAATCCTTATGGAACTTTATCATTATGGATCTTTATGGTGGAGGATAGGGTGGCCTAGCATGCTGCAGAACATGGGGTCAAGAAGTGTCGGACACAACCGAACAACTAAATAACAACGAACCACGGTTGCAGATGCTGCAATAGCCAAGCCATTGGTAACTTGCATATCATGTTACCATGTTACATTTTTTACATGTTTTAAAATATTTTATATATTATATATTTATTACTGTTGTGAGCGACCTGTTCAAGAAAGGCGGGATAGAAATCCCATAAACAAACAAATACATAAATAAAATATATCAACCTGGGTAACTTGTACAGAACTAGACTCGTTGTGGAGGCCATGAGATAATGATACTTGGCTGTTCATAACCCAGATGAATTCACAGGAACAAGGAGAGGGGGAAGGTGGAAACTGTGAAACCACAATCATCACAGACAGAATAGGGATTCTTGCCATGCTTAACCATGGTTAACCATGATTGTCAAAGCAACAGTGACCAATGCAAGCCATTGGAGCAGCCAAGGAACCAGTCTCTGTGATAGTAAAATTGGTCACAGGTGGTGATAGGTGGCCAAAGGGCTTCAACCAGCCTCATTACCTGCTTCTCTCAGGTAAATTTTTCCTCTTCTCTTTATCTGTATTACTCAGAATCATTTGCCTGGCCGTGATGGAAAGCAGGGTGGATTAGAAAATTCCAGGTCTCACGATAACCAAATCCCACCTACCAATTCACAGATACCACAAAGCCAACATCTGTTTCCTAGTGTGGGGAATGGTTACAGAGGTCTCCGGGGAAAGGGTCATTTGTACACTTGCCCTGGAGGAAGCCCCAGTTTTCTCTATGGGTTTCCTCAGTTCTGCACCAGCTATTTTGCTGGCAAAGAACTGATAAGGAAAAGGAAGAAGGATACAATATACTGTGCAAGAGTACTGACAATCTTATCTTTTCTTGTCCCTTTCCACCTCTCTTCCCAACCTCTGCCTATCCAGCATCTACCTTGTTCTTCCCCTCCCATCTCCTCCCTCCCACCACTTGCCCACACTTCCCCCACTCACCTGTACAGTGGCCACAACACCGGCTTGTATGCAACTCAGCCAAGGGTTGCAGTGGTGGCCATGAATCATTTGCTGGAAGTGTTGGACAATTTTTATGTGTTTTAAATATGTATGGCTCACTTGCTGTCATCTTGTTATCCTTGCTGTTTCATTTTGCCCTTCTCTCCTTTTCTCTCCTTCCCTATTGAACTGTATATTGTAAGCACCTTGGGGCGAGGTTCTTTCTTTATTTGTCAGAGTGTTACCCTCTTCTAAAGCACTGCTTACATTTACAGACTGAAAAACTCTAATGACATTCTCTCTCTCTCCCCCCCCCCCCCACACACACCAAAAAATCCTTGAAAACAATCCTAACCGTGTTTACTCAGACGTAAGCTCCATTGTTTTCATTGGGTCTTACTCCCAGGAAAGTGTGTTTAGGATTGCAGAAGAGTGTGTGTGTGAGAGAGAGAGAGAGTGTGTGTGTTTGTGTGAGTGAGAAAGAGAGAGAGAAACATCTATCTATCTATCTATCTATCTATCTATCTATCTATCTATCTATCTATCTATCTATCTATGTGTGCAAAAACAGTGAAAACCTGAAAAGCAACCCCCAAATCCTATGTAAATGTCACATTCTATTATCTTTGATAAAGGGCTGGCCATCCATTCCTTAACAAAAGATCTCCTTCCAGAAGCAGAGATTATTTTCTCGTTCTTAAAGGAAGGTCTTTAAAAGCCCAAGAGGTGGAGAAAATTTACTGCTGCACCATTGCCACTTTTTAATGGAATTTTTTTCCCTTTTTCTTTTTTTAAATATATGCTACACTCTTGGCATTATGGATCCATAATATGCAAATGTGCAGCATCATTAATATGCATTTGCTGCAGATCCTCTCTCTAATGGTGGGACAGGACTGGAATGCAAATGAAAGATCATATATCCAAGTCAGCAAAATCTTAATGGGCCTTTGTAGACAGCAGCCCTTATTCACGGAGGTTTTTGCCCCTTTTCTTTTTCTCCTTCAAAACACCCTTTTCACTTTTTTACTGCTTGTTTTATTGGCATCAACACGCTTGGGGACTATAAAAAGTCAAAAGGATAATCAAAATTTAAAAGTGCTTTGGGTGGTGCCCAAAAATTTGAGGAGGGGGAGTGGGTTTCCAGGTTGCACAGCATGTACTTTTGAAATATTTCTGCAAAAGGGAGTTAAGGGGGTGTAACTGAGGGGAGAGCTCAGGCCAGGCATGAAAACTTATTTTGGGGATGAATGACATGGATACCACTTTCCATTCACTCCACTATGATTCTGTTAATTCCAAAATGAATGTGTCATGGTTGTGGTGGATCAAGATCACTCAATGACAGAGGGTAGTGGGCCTCTGTGCTACCTCCAAATGCCACCTGTGTGTGACACTTGTGCACACACCCCATGGATTTAGGGAAGGGTGGGCAGGCAAATGAGCAGTCACCCAACCCCCTTTTCTTGGTTCCCAACCTACACCACACCTTGTAAACAGTGGCTTAGCTACAGGGAATGCCATGGTAAGAACTGCAGGCACCACAATGCACTATGGGTGCAATCCAGAATAACTACTCTGGTATAAGAACAAGATACTCTGGATTGCAATATGAATATGCCATCACCACATCCTATGGCAAGGATCCTATGGCAAGGATCCTATGGCATCCTATAGACCCGTTGCATAATTTTGTATGTCTCAATCATACCCCTCACTTTCAAACTTTTTGGGCTAGTTGAACCCAGAGTTCAATCCCAGTTAAAAGGTCAAACCCAGTTAAAGATGATACACCGGTAGTTCTGGGAAAGGATGCCTGTCCTCAGAGACCTCCTTCCAAGCACTGTAAATCCTGCTGGTTTGGATGGACCCAATGAACTGTCTCAGCCTAAGTGATGCTCACTTCCTTATGGCTTCTGCCTCATTGGTGATGCTATTGACAGCTGTTCAGCTGATCTGCTTGTGGCTTGGCTCCCTGCTTGCTTTTCTTCCTGCTCCATATTTTTGTCCCTGCAACACAGAACATCCTCAGCCTTATGTTCCCCTTTATTTCATTGCTTCCCTGCTGTGAGTGTGGTGGATGATGCCAAAAAGTGCTTAATCTTGCTGAAACTGGCATGATTTCAGTGGAATCGGGGCACCTTTTTGCATTCAATTTCCTCATGGAAATGAACTTGGGAAGCACTTAATTGCAAGGATATGAATAACAGGATAACCTGTCACAGTGACCCAGGGCTATTTCTATGTGTGTGTGTGTGTGTGTGTTTGGGAAGGGGGGTGCAGAGCTCTGTTCTTGTGGTAGCTGATAATCAGGAATGCATGATGGCTTCAGCCGGGCAGAAGTCATGAATGATCTAAAGCCTTTTGGAATTTGCTCTGGGAGGAAACTCATCAGATCCCTTCATCCAGCAATGATTCAGCATGAGATGATAATGAGGTAAGGAGCCCTTACTGCAAAGCACAGTCAGTGGGTTTGTTTTGATAAGTCACATGAGAACCAACCAGGAGACACGGTTGGAGAAAAGTGAAGGTCTCATGACTTGAACTTCGGGTTGGACTTACTGTTAACAATGTTGTAAAAGTGAATTACTCACTCAAAGCCAACACTTTAATTTTTAAAAAGAACATGGATCACAAGCAGGACCAACAATAGCTTTCATTTAAAAGATCAGCCCCACTAGTGGTGTTAGTATAAGTCTAGACAGGAACAAGGTCTCAGTGGTACAAAGGACAAGTCAGGGCTTAAACTTAAAGCAAGAGAAGCCAGAATGAGTGGACTCATTTAAGGCATTTTTTAGTTTAGGTTTTTAGATTTAGGTTGGAGCTCCTTTGACACAGTTGCAACAAGGAGGAAGATACTGTTGTTGGTTGGATTTTCTTTGTGGGAATTTGTGACACATTCTTTGAGAATACTGCAAACTGGGCACCATGCGGAGCTGTCAGTGCTTTGCATCTGTGGTGCTGAATGGCCCAGCAGCAACAATATTGTCATGCCATTTGCTGGTCCTTTAAAAATTTGGCAATTGCCCCATAGGTTTGGGCTGGCCCCCTCAACTCTTCATCCATGAAGGCAAAGCAACCCCACCTGTCTTTGAACCCA
Organism: Cryptoblepharus egeriae; assembly: GCA_030015325.1. Lineage (NCBI taxonomy): Eukaryota > Metazoa > Chordata > Lepidosauria > Squamata > Scincidae > Cryptoblepharus > Cryptoblepharus egeriae. The sequence goes on along the minus strand of JAREYC010000003.1, from coordinate 9,215,691 downwards.
TCATATAGAGCAGGGGACACCAAACCTTTAACTTCAGGGCCCCTGGACCTTTAAAGGAGGGAATTTCAGTAGGTGCAGCTTCTCATCTCACAGATCAAGGCTGAAATTCCCTCTTCTACACACTTGTCCCGAAGCCCTGAGGTTAAAAATTTGGAGACCCCTGATATATGGGGTCAACTACTCTGTTTCCTAGGGATTACAACAATACTAGCATCCCCCATTTATTTGACAGGTTAGGGATTGGAGCATCATCCAAAAGAGAAAACCGTTGAAAAGTGGAACCCCTTCATTTTTAGTTTATAAATGTTGCTTTCAATGCTTTTTTTGCTAGGGAATTGCACATTCCCTTTTATCTTGCAAATTCATTCTGCCACACAAAGATTTCTGCAAATGGATTCTCATTAACTTTTTCAGGAATGGGATTAGACCAGGAGCAACATCCTGTGGGAGGGCAATTTTGGCCTTTAGAACAGAAGGGAGTGGATGAAAGAGCAGAATATGCATTGAATGAGTGAGTTCTGGGTATAATTGAAAGGCATTGAAAGATTGGATCATCAGAAAACAAACCATAAAAAGAAGGATACCTGTATAGTAGTTGGGCAGTTTACAAATTATGACCTGGTTGTGTTTGACTTGGTCAGTCATAAGTTGTCCTGGATGCAGAAGGTGCAGAAATATTCAGAAATGCCACTGTGGAGTGAGCATATGGCATCAGGGAGAAATCGGCTCCTTGAAAACTATCAGGTGTTTTTGTTATTTTTGAGTAGCAATTAATTAATCAACTCTGTTATCAGCCTGGCAGGAACTACAGTAGGTTTCACGTCCAGACTGATCCAACTGTGTCAAAAGTTATGTGAAAAACAGCGCTGCGCCTTTGAAATACAAGCACCAGCTGTTTTATCGGCCAAACTACAAAGGCAGTGAAGAAGAATGATATTGATCCAAGTACAAGGAGATAAGCTTGAAGGGCATTTGATTCTGTATTTTGTAGTCCAAATGCTTTGAGTTAGACCCATTCCTGGCTTTCCAAGTGTCACATAGAAAGCTATGAAGTGGTTCCAAATGGCCAGTCCAAACACATCTGTTTTTGTTGTTGTGGTTGTTGCTGTTATAAAATCCCTGGACAACAATGGACCCATTTAATATGGGGCATGTGTTAGATTTGGATTCATACGGTCTGGGTTCTAGATTCCTGCTCAGTCATAAAATTCACGAGGATCATCTTGGGCAAGTTACGTCCTTCATCCAGACCTACATCACAGAATTAATTTGAAAACCAAAGATGATGCCCCCTAATATGAACTCCTGAGAATAGGGTAGGATGCATGAATCAGTGGCATAGCTAGAAGGGGGCAGAGCAGTCAGATTTGTAGGGAGTCTCACCCCAGTGGAGCCATTCCTTTCCATACAGCCTCATTTTGCTTCCCCCCTCCTGGAATGGCTCTGAAGGGGTGAGGCTCCCTCCAAGACTGAATGCTCTGCCCCTCACCATTATCTCACCCTCTCTACAAATCTGACTGCTCTGCCCCCTTCTAGCTATGCCACTGATTCATGCACCGATTCCTATTCTCTGGAGTTCATATTAGGGGGCATCATCTTTGATTTTCAAATTAATTATGGGATGCAGGTCTGGATGAAGGAAGTAACTTGCCCAAGATAATCCTAGTGAATTTTATGCCCAAGAATCAAGAACCCAGATCTTTTATGCTTAAGAATCAAGAACCCAGATCTTATGAATCCAAATTTATTCACTTTAATGTAGTCTGACTGTTCAAGTTAATGCATAATATAAACTTGAATGCTAGTTCGCCTCCTCGTGGTGCACCCCACAGATGGCATCAAAACAACTAGCAACAATTGGCAGCCAGACTACATTGAAGAATTGGCAACAGTTGGCAGCCAGACATCAATGTGGAATTCCTGGCTCTCAAAATACCTGGCAATGGAACATTAATATCTAATTTACCATTAGTCCATGTATTTGCCATATGCTAAATAAATAAATGCATACAATAACAAAGAAATGTTTTTAAATGTAACATATTCTGGTCCTCCCCTGCACTTCCATGGGGATTCACTCAAGGTTTTTTTTTTACTGACAATCTGTTTCTTATTCCTGCACATGGAAATGTCCAGATTGCGCACTGTCAGGAATGGCGTTCCTTTTAAGAGATACTTTCTTCTTTTGTCCTTGCTGCTGACTCACCTGACAAACCCTTTTTACTTATTGAAGAGGACATTTTGAACTCCAAACACCCCGTAAAAATGGAGGGGGGAATCGGCATCCTGGTAAGTTAATCAGTGACGGTTTTGACAGTGGATGATGGAATGTTTCCATTTGATCCACCAGACACTGTTCTAGAAAACAACTGATGGATAAACTGGGACCTATGAAGACAGGGACGAGACCCCATAACAAAAACATGAAGGACACTTTTTCAGTTGGGCAATTTGTTGCAAATTGTACAATAGTTTCTTCTCCATATTGGTCAGTTGTGCCAGCCTGTTTCATTGGAAAGAAATCCCAGTTGTAATTTCATTGGGAAGAAATCAATTCTAAGATGATTAAACAACGTCATTTTTTTCCTACAGTCCAAGGATGATGCCTACATTCTGAACTCTGGAAAATCACTGTGCCCATTTATGTTCCATTATTTTTTTGTCTTTTGGAGACACCTGCTTAAACCAAAGGGCTGTCACTTTCATAGAGTCTTTCCCTACAATCCAGAGTAACTACGTGCACATGTAAGAGACATTACGTGCACCTGTAGTTACTGCACCATCTAGTGAAAACCTATAGGAAATTTATATTGCAATCCAGAGTAAATTGTTCTTACACCGGAGCAAGGACTCCCCGTAGTTATTCTGGATTGTGCCCATAGTCTCTCATCAGTTACATCTTTCCATGGCCTCTGCTAGGCTCAGACTAAGCCTTAATACCCCAGGCTTCCTAATGACTTATAAGGCATTAAAACATGACTTCCACTTTTAAAAATAAACAAGAAGTTGCTTTTTTTAATAATAAAGGCTCAGTCTGAGAAAGACAGTGGCTGCAGATGGACATCCACATGGACATCCAGAGACATCTGGATGTGCAGATGGACATCCAGAGGATGCACATCAGGTATGCAGAGAGGTATGCCTTGGACCTGCTTTGTGGATGTGAGTCCACAGATGCAGGATTCCTGGGTATAGGGTCTCCCTATGTACAGAAACCAATAAGGTGTCATGGTTCCTAAAGGGTTAACACTCATTATAAGGGTAAGGGAAACCATATCCTTAGGGATATGGGGTCTCCCTATGTATGGGAAACCAATAAAGTATTAAGTGTCATGGTTCCTAAAGGGTTAACATTCATGGTTCTTTTACATCAGAAAATACTGTGTGATGCCCTGAATGTGCCTCATAAGAAATTCATCACATCTGTTTCCTTGACACCTGGTGCTTCTCATATCATCTGTTTTGCTGACTCATTGAGTTGTGACGTCTTTTCTGATGATTTGTTGAGTTGCGGTGGCATTTTTTCCCCATATTTGTCAATTACAGCCTCTCCACTTTGCTCCCAACAATATTGGTGCTTAGAAAACCTGGTCACAATCTTATCCCAAATCAAACAGTTCTAAGGGAGGAAAATAGGGATAATACGTCAAGAGATCTCCAAAGAACACAAGCAAAGGGAAGTCTTGTGATAAAAGTCCATTTTTACTGCATTTCACTTTTGACAGCAACTTACGCAAGCCTATTCTGCTAATGGATATTTTGGAGGGCAACTGTGAGTTCTGAAGGACCTGACTGTCTGGAGCCACTGAATCTTCTGCAACGTACAGTGGTGTTAAGACACACATAGGCTACATTCCAGACTAACTACAGGACCTTTTACACCAACGTTGTTATGGTGCCATCTATGGGAAATCTATGGGAAATGCATAGAGCAATCCAGAGTAAGTTCCTCTTATGTCTTCCCGTAGTTACTCCCGTAGTTACGCTTAGCACAATCCTAAGCATGTCTACTCAAAAGTAAGCTCCATTGTGTTTAGTGAGTCTTACTCCCAGGAAAGTGTCTTTAGGATTGTAACCTATATATAGAGTGATCCAGATATCCAGCATGGAAAGAAGTCTAATTCCTCATAGTTTGGAGCTGCGGCATAAATAATAACGGGAGAAGGAGAAATTGTGGTGAAAGACCTGCCTCTCTTAACCCAATACCAATGGAAATTGTACTCGTATTCCCAAATAGCTATAATTTTTGTCATCAGTGGGCGTTTTCCTTCTAGGGCTAATAGAAACTTTGGAAGCATTATTTTTTATGGGTCTGTGGATTGGTGGGAAAGGGTTAATATTTCCTTTTAGCACACTGGAGTTTCAATCCCAATCCCCCAATGGCTGCTATTCAATTTAGGTCAAGCGTGCACTTAATGTTCTAGGCACTTAGGCCCTTTGAAAGCCACAGGTCCAAACAGTAGATGTTCTCTCTCTTTTTTAATCTAAAAGTGAAGACAATGTTTCAAATCATCAGAAAGTCAGGAGTCACCACCATCCCAAATGCTATCCTTTTCAAATCACTAGGCCCACAGGGCTACATCCTGATCAGGGAATTGCATTGCCTGCGTATATGGGAGAAGTGAATCTGATTTCCATCAACGTAATGAGAATTTGTTCCTCTGCTGTTCTGATAATGTAGACATGAGCTGGAAAGATAAATACTCTGGGACCTGGGGATAAATTCAATTATTATACATCACCACCAGCTTCGTATCAACCAGAAACGGAACTTGTCATCTGTCTGTCTGAGAGTGCGGAACCAAAACGGATCATTGTCTCTAGGAGCAAATTATTACAGATCCTATCTTTGCACAATGAAAAAATGTGCTTAGAGTCCTTTAGAAGAAGAGGTGGAGAGAGAAACCAATAGGAGAACATCAGTAATAAATGCCTATTGTACTATGACGTTGGTTCCAATTTGGATAATCAAATAAATCTGAATAGGTTTCTCAGATTAAGAAAGTCCTTAAATTTATGTGAATGTATAAAAAGAATAATACTGGGTTTGGAAGCAGTCTGATTTGGAATGCTACCTGATGCTATTTCGGGTCCATCCTTCTTAGCTAACCCCAAATCCCTTCCTGTGTTTCTTATCTGCTACCATGAAACCTCTAATTGCTGGAGTTTCTATTGTACATTGAGAAGGAAATGGTCTGCTTTACACTTGGGTTTATGGGAAGCAAAGCAATAGGACCTGCATTAGGGGTTGATTGGGGAAGTGGTGACAGACTAGGAATGAAATTCCCAAACTATCCCCTCAAACTCCTCATAATCTGCTACTGCCGCAGCCCATAGCAGGTGGAAAGGTCAGCTTTAAGTTGAAGATACCTATTCTTTGATCACATCCTGTGTATCCTAATTCTTTCTTCTTAGAGCTGCTTTGGTGGCCCAAAATGTTGTTTTGCAATGCAGGGTACCAGCAATATCTAGTTATCGTTGGATCTCCACCACCACCACCCCATGGTACCAAACCAAATAATTTCATGTATCTTCTTTGGACTCAGGCTACGCAAGAATGTGTCTTCCTTTTGCTGCACTGTATAAGCAATGAAAGCTTATAGAAAGACAAGCATGCCAAATCTAGACAGCCAGAATTCTAGAGAACATTAAGCAAATGTTAACAGGAAACTCAGCTTCAAAAGTTTTTATTTATGTATTTGATTATTTATTTGTTTGTTTGTTTGTTTGTTTATTTATTTATTTATTTGATTAATTAATGGCATTTATATTCAGCCTTCAGCTGAACTGGACTCAAGGCAGCTGCCAACATGAATAAATTGTTTGGCTTCCATCACATTTGTTGTTTTCTGTTTTTTACCCATAAAATCAATAACAAATCTTAATAAAAGAAGAGCAGTAAATAGAAGGGCACTGGTGCTAAACCCAGATTTTAATTTAGGATATTGTTGGACCTAAAGGCAAGCAACAAAAGGCCACTGGGTGATAAGAGGGGGCAGATCCAGATTCAAACCCCTAAGCAACCATAATGCTGATGGTTGACCTCAGGCATGTCACATATCTTTAAGCCTAACTTACCTTGCAGGAGTTTGGCAAAAATAAAAGAGAATAACTCATATATGACACTGGGCAAAGCATACAGGTGGTGAATGTAACAATACCAGAGGATTGTAACATAAGGGTAAAAGTTAAACACATCAAAGTTCCAATATATTTACCGTAATTGGGGGAAATATATTTCCCCCATCTGAGCATCTGATGGGGGCATCTGCAAAAGTGAGTCCCCCCAACTGAGCATCTGCCAAACTTTCTCATTGTAATAACTGGAACTAAACACACATATGCAAAGAAAGCAGTAATATTGGCTTCATTTTCCATCATGTTTTGGGGCATAAAAAACCCAGATGACACAAAGTGTCAAAGGCTCCCCTGTCAAGATTGACCGTTTCAAATAAAATTATACACTTTTGTTGACTGAAAAACACATACCAAATATGAATGGAGGGTACAAAGATGCAACCTGATTCATTCCATTTGTTTTGGGGCTTTTTTTGGTGGAATACAAATGATTAAATCCTTGAATATCCCTACAATCCAGAGTAACTACGGGAGCATGTAAGAGACATTTACGTCGACATAGTTAAGGCAAAACCTAGTGGAAATCTATAGGAAATTCAAATTGCAATCCAGAGTAAATTGTTCTTACATCGGAGCAAGGAACTCTGGATTGCGCCCTATACCTGGATGTTAGAAATACTAAACAGTGGTTATGGATTGTTTTCTGAGTTTATTGATGTGTTGAAATGGTTCTAAAATACCCTTGATTTCCTTCCTTTTGTTGTTCAGACCTGATTTTCCTCTCTTTCTGTTTGAAAAGACCCTCTGTCTGTCACATGCTGATCTTTGATCTGGGTCCTCTTGCCAGCCCTTCAAAACAGTGCCTGTCAACCTGGCACCCTGATTTCCATATTGCATCTCTGAAAGGACAGCAATTATTTCCCCTCTGGAACCGGCTTGAGAGTCACGGCACTGATTAATCAGCAAAGGTTACCATAAAGGGAAACAGTCAACATCCTTGTAGCCTCTTGACACATGGAAAAGAGCTGATCTTTAATATATGAGACCCTGGGGGCAGTGGGATTCTTACTCCAGTCTCACTTACTCTCTCTCACACACATACCGTATATGCTGGGCTCTGATGCACAGATTTTTCTGTATGAGATGACAGGGCAGGAGGGAACACATATGGTTTGGTTGGGTTTGCAGGAGAAAGAATTTGCATCACCAAGAATTTGCAACAGTTGTAAGTCCACCATCTTCTTCCAAGTTTAGTGTTGTAATGGTTTGTTTGGACAAAACCCTGTGCCAACAATAGCTACAGAAAAATCAACCACCACAGCATCCTAGGAAAATCACTTGTATTCTGCATGGCTGACAGCTATCACCAGCACACAACTTTAATGAGTACACAACTATATCCAGTCCCCGTACAATAACTAGTCTGGTCCTCAGTCAAGGAATTTCAGGGGATCTGGGATACTTGCCTTCCTTCAAAGTTTTATTTTTCCTCTTCACACATACGGAAAGCGCAAAACTGCAAACTGTTTGCATTTGGAAAGAAAAAAGCAAATTAATCAATGTCTCTAATATGTTGAATTAGATCCAGGCTTTGAATTTAGGTTGTTCGGTTGCAGTGCGCTGGGGCTTTAACTGAATTTTCTGCTTCTTTGGCTGCAATCCTAACTCCCACTTAGCTCACACAAGTCCTGTGATGGCCTTGTGTCATCCTGGGGTGTCACAAGTCCTGGGGTGACACAAGTCCTGGGGTGTCACAAAAGTGCTGCAAGGCACTTCTGCACCTCTGCTTGAGGGGTTAGGCCAGTGCACAGACATGTGCCAGACTATGTGCCACATCATCACAGGAACTGGCTCACCCATCTCCCTGTTTCTGCAGTGGTGTGGAAAGGACGGTGCAAGTCTGTGCACTGGCCTAACCCTCCAGGTGTAGCGCAGAAGTGCCTTATGTCACTTTTGTGACACAAGGCCAGTATGGGACTTATGCCAATACTTATGCTGGCGTAACTGGGGGTTAGGATTGCCACCTTTGTCCTCAACCACATTCTGCATTCTTCAGCTGAGAATGACAGTATGCACTGCTGATCGTCAAAAATTGAACATTTGCTCAGGGATCCGAGATAGTGCTGACACGTCCTGGGAGGGTGAATACAGAATAGAAAACGCACGTTTAATGCTGTGCACAGCAGAACTGCTACTCCTTGCTGGATTTCAAACAGCAGCTGAGTTCTTTGAGGCTTCATTCTGAGCAAGGCTTCCTTGCAAAGCATGGCTCAACACAATATTTGGCCATGGCTTGCAGAGCTTTATGTATTTAGTAGTGAAAAGTGTACCAGCGTTGCAGGAGTAACATTTCCCCTTATGCCATCCCCCCAGGGCGTATCAACATCCCATGCGCAACTTCCCCATGCGTAACCTCCTTCCATGTGCATCATCCCCCCATGTGCATCATCCCCCCATGCGCATCAGTCCCCATGTGCATCATCCCCCCTGTGCCTGAACTCCTCATATGCAACATCATCCATCTGCATCAGTCCCCCATGTACAACTTCCCCATGCACAACTTCCCCCCATGTGCAACTTTTCCCCATGCACAGCTTTTCCCCCATGAACAACTTCCCCCATGTGCAACTTCCCCCCATGTGCATCATCCCCATGCGCATCATCCCCATGTGCATCATTCCCCATGCGCAACTTCCCCCATGCGCAACTTCCCCATGTGCAACTTCCCCCCATGCGCATCATTCTCACCATTGCAACCTCTTCCTCCGAACAACGTCCCCCCAGAGCACCAGGCAGAGAGGACCAGATTGGCTGGATGTTGGTCAGTCTCCCATGTTAAGTATAGGACAGTTATACTTAACTGTATAAGTTAAGTATACAGTTACTTGTATACGTTGCCCCCTTTTCAGCCCCTGAAGGGTTAAATGTCTCCAGATGGTTCTTGGTGGGAGTTCAGGTGACAGAAGGAACTCCCAGAATTCCATGCTTCAGGCCCAGCAGTTGGGGCAGAATGTTGCTGAGTCAGCAATTCTCAATGGAAAGTATAGGGAGGAAAACGCGTTGCGCCCCTTTTCACCCCCTTCCAGTTGGAATTTCCAAAAACCAGTTCTTAGTGCACCCCTCTGTCACAGAAGGAACACCCACCCCAAATTTCACGCTTCTAGGCCCAGCGGTTTTGGCAGGGCGGTGATGAGTCTGTCAGTCGGTCAGTGAGTCAGTCAGTCAGTGAGTGCAAAATGTAGTCCTGCAAAATGTAGTCCTTTGCCTCTAGCTATGCCACTGCTCAGCATAGGCAGTTAATTCTATGTTTGCTGTTTGATGGTGCCTTCACCAGGTGAGGAATGTATATGGTTAAACCAGTCCTTCACTACCTGAGGATTTCCAGCTCTGTTTCCACAAAGACTGCAGTATCTAAGAAAACAGTAAAGCCAGTGGGAGCAAAATCTGAGGGGGATATAAGAACCATTGATAGTGGAGATAATGTGGAGAGAGTAAGATAATGGAGAACTAAAAATTTGCATGCTCAGCCTTTGCCCTTGAAAGGTAACGGCATGCATTGTTAGTGACCGTAACATCTCTGATTTCTCTGCTAGAGAAATCAGAAATCTTTTTTGTGGAAAAAGAACAAGAGAGAACAATTCAGTTCCAGGACTAGGAAGCTTAGGATGTAACATGGAATAGATTTAAAAGAATTATGGGGCTGAACACCATTACTCCATCTTAGCAATGAATACATAGGCATGGAAGCAACTTTGAGCCATATATTTTTGCTTGATCAGCAGACCTGATGTGAATGCGCAACGGGATGCCAAACATCAAGCATCGCCCCTACTTGTGGGACAAGACTTTGTTAAGTCAGGAATAAATAGCTTGTGCAAACATTCAGGAAATCAAATACATTCTTCATAAAGGTATGTATGTCTTGCCTTTCTGCTATAGTATAGGTATCACCCCCCCCCCCACTTTCTGACAGTTTATTTTCTGACAATTCACTCTTTCAGCACCTTTAAATGACACCCAGAACTCATTCATTCAATGCATGTTCCTCTCTTTCAACCTCTCTCTGCAGTTCAAAAGGCCAAAATTGCCCTCCCCAATGTTGTAGCTCCTGGTTTCATCCCATTCCCAAAGGAGTTAATGAGAATCCATTTGCAGAAATCTTTGTGTGGCAGCAGGAATGTTCTATTTACTAGCTAAAAATCATTGGAAGCAAAAAGATCGGGTTCCTCTTTTCAACAGTTTTCATTTTTGGATGGTGCTCTGATCCCTAACCTGTTCACATAAGTGGGAAATGCTTGTAAAACAAAACTCCTTTTGTACTTTTGTCTCTCATAATGTGGAGACAACCTGAAAAGAAGGAGCAAATCAAAGCAGCCCAGGACTGCTTTAGGCTGCAGGGAACAAGGTCAAGATCCAGCATAACTGCTGGATCCTGGCCCCACTTCTTGCTCCCAACCTATCTGCCCCTGGGAATGCCCAACCAGATGCCCCTAGGAATGCCTTCTCACCCCAGGAACAGCCACTGCCTTCCCTCCCCTGTCCCAAAGTGTCTCCTTTCCACTTCCTCTCTGTTCTCCCCTTCCCCCCCTGCCCTGATGTCTGCACCAGCTGAATTTAGCTATTGCAAATTTACCCGTCGTGGGACCCATATTGGCTTAGGGAAAAGTTCTTTCATGATGATGATGATGGGCCAGCACAAGAGACATACGTAACCCAGAGGTGGGCTTCAGCAGGTTCTCAACTACTCTATAAAACCTGTTGTTATAGGACATATATCTATAATACATATAGAACATATGTTGTTATAGGACCTATGTCTATAGAACATAGAACCTATTGTTAATTTATTTGAATCCCACCACTGCTTACGTTGACCCATTCCCTCCTCAGGATTGCACCCTTAATATGCTTTATGCACCAACCTTAACCATAATATAAGATGAAGGTTGACTCTACTCTATATTTTGTGGTCTTAACTTGAAAAGCAGGCTAACAGGACTGGCTGGAACAAGATGAGGAATATTAGGAAATGTTGGGAATTGGTGCTAATCTCATCCGCAGATATATGGCCATGAATATATTTTATATTATATTATATATATATATATATATATATATATATATATATATATATATATATATATATATATATATATATATATATATATATATATATATATATATATATATATATATATATATATATATATATATATATATATATATATATATATATATATATATATATATATATATATATATATATGGCCACGAATTTGTATTTTGAAAGTTCTTAGGTGGGGACGTTCTGTTCCTCTTGTGCCATACTGTTCCTTCCACAGATGGAAACTTTTCTCACCTTCACACCTGGTCTAAACCTTCTGTCTAAACTTTGTTCCTCTTTTCTCTCTTGAAATATCACTAAACAGGAGATCGATGGGAATCAGAGGTTGTTGCCACTGAAATGCGGATGGGTGATGAGACACTCTGGAGTATTGACTGTCACAATTCCCTAGGGCGTTTCTCTGTCTACCTCATAAGAAGTGTTTATATCACACGGCTCAGGTGTCAAAAGGGGTGACCTTCAAAATGAAACAACCATTTTTTTTGTCTCTTTGGGGATGTTCACTTTATGGGAAAAGATTGCACTTCAGAAAGTGTCCCCAAGGAAATGAATGAATGGCCCAAATAATAGGCTTAGCCAAAGGGCCCTGCTGCCCCCCAAAAGTGCAGGAAGAATACAAGTTCAATATACCGTATGTACTCATATCTAATGTGCCATCAATTCTAGTGTGCAACACTATTTTAAAAGTCTTGAGATTAGAAAAATGTTTACTTGATAGTAATGTGCAGCTGCAAAACAGGTGCAAAATTTAATTTTACTGCATACAACAATATGATAATAATATTACAATGGGTTTATGTTACGATTTTCACCTAATTACACTACTTGGTACAACATTACTGTAGGTTTGTGTTACATTTTATTACAATAGTAAACTATTTAATAAAATACTTACCTATATTTATAATCAAAATACTGCATTTACGTGAATGTAATGCACCATCAAATCTAATACACATCCTGATTTTGGAGACTAACAGCACAATCCAGAGCAACTAATCTGTCAACATAAGAGCCCTTGGGTTGCCCTATCTATCACTAGGGTGGAGCAACTGCAAGATGTTCCAACCCAGTTACTCTGGAAGAGGCTTAGGGCAGAGCAAGGCAACATAGGGTGCCCTAAGAGAGGTGGACCTGCTCTGCCCTAACTGGGGCAGCCTAAGCAGCTCAGGAGAGGCTAGTTGAGGGCATGTTGAGCATTGCCTAGGGCAGAGCAGTTACTCTGAATCCAGAGCCTGTTTCCAAGGCAGAAATGCCCTCTTCCAGCCCTCAGAGTTATACCACCTCAGGAGCAGGTATAGTAATGAGTAGACCCATAGGGGTCCATGATAAGGCCTGAATAAGAATGGTAGTGTTGACCAAAAATCTGAGTTCTTGGCCAGCCTAGCTGCAATCCCTGCCTCTCAACCTCAGGATATGGCACAACTATGGCAGCCCACTAACCTCAGGATACAGCAGGCCACTCCAAGCATCCATCTTGCACTAGAAGAACTGCAGCTGTAACTGGTTGTCAGGAACTGCTGGGCTTCCTTATAATGTAGGCACCTCAGCTGTTCCTTCTTCAGTGTGATCTGAGGGGGGTCTACTCAGGAGCAAGCCCTCCCCAGCTGTCACTGACTTAGCATGCTCTGGAGCAGTTAGGGCAGCCCAAGCTTCCTTACTCTCTGGATGCATCATAACTTTTTGCTCTGGATACAGAATAGTTAGGAGAGAGCAGTTAGGGCAGAGCAGGTTGAACTTACTCTGGATTGCGCCCTAAATCTGGCTGAAAATGATGTGTGTTAGATTCGAGTAAATATGGTAAATGAAAAACATTGATCAGGACTAAGCCCTATGGACACACTGGGTGCAATCCTAAACACACTTTCCTGGAAGTAAGATCCATTGAACACAATGGGGCTTACATCTCAGCAGACATGGTTAGGATTGTCTGTGAGTCTCCTATGAATGCCAATGTAGGATCATAGCAAATAGAATATGACAGCTAGCCATGCCATCTCTACTGATGTTCTTGCTGATCTCACGTTTATTTCCTGTACTTGCTGCCACCGCAATCAAACCACTGCCTGTTTAGTGCTTGTTTACATCACATGGGGAAACCTTCTCTATGCTCAACACACTGCCAAAGGCACAAGGTCCGTAGCCACTGAGTGCATCAACATGGAGACATAGCTAGCCAATGCATTCCCATGCAGTGGCACAAATGGAATACATACTATCTCCATAGGGGATAGATTTCCCCAAATTGTAGACTGGACCAGACTTCTTGTGATAGACTTATTTTGCCACTGTTTTAAAATATTTTATCTCAACCCAGAGTGCCTAAGGTTGGGTCTCATGGCTGCCATGTGGTATCCTTGGGGAGAGGGAGGTATGGGGACTCTGAGCCTCAGGAACCACTCACAAGGAGGTGACAACTTGGGGTGACTAAAATTCTAAAAATCTCTAAAATCGCTAAAATCTTCTGCATTAACCCCATCAAGTCAAAGACCACTGGATGCGAATTTTGCAGACAAATCCAATACAAAAAACAGCTTTGAAATGTCTCATATCTATCAAATGTTATGGTCAAGAAACTAAAAGAAAAATGCATGGACCCCTATGGAAAGTTAAAGTGAGCTGTATCATGCCTCTAATCATGAGTAGGCAAACATGCCTTAGTCTGTTGGAAAGAGCATATTGAGAGTTATCCAATGAATGTAGCCCCCACAAATCAACCCCGAAAGAAGTCTAATAATTGCATTGAGCCATATGGAAAGTGGAATTGAACTGCTTTGTTAACTCATGAGTAAGCAAATGTGCCTTGGCTCATGTTCAAGTCAGGTACAGAGGAATGGAAGACCACCATAATCGTCCCAATCCAGTGAAAGTAGAGCTCAACAAATGCTCCAGATGACAGCCTCGTCCCTTCCCAAAAAAGAATAAAACAGAGGCTTAATTGGTAAGGTGTTTTTTTAATATGAAAGGTGTTAATTGGTAAGGTGTTTTTTTAAGGTGTTTTTTAAAATATGAAAACATTAATTATTATCTAATTAATTATACTAATTATATAAGGGCTGTGGGTGGCACAAGTGGTTAAGACACTGTGCCTGTTAACCAGCAGGCCAGGGTTCAAGACCCAGGTCGGCCCCACAAGACAGGATGAGCTCCTGTCCTTAGCCCAGCTCTGCGACGCCAGCTGGATCCAATCATATTGGCTCTGCCTTTCCATTGGACTAATTCAGTGGCGTGGAGAGGGGGGATTTGCTGCTTGTGTAACAGCCTATCCTCCATAACAATCTAACCCAGGCTTTCATGCTTCGCATGTAGCATATGCAGCGCCGAGCACAATACCATAGTCTTTCAAGACTGACGGAGTCCTGATTTTAATTGTGCTAATTAATATTGATAATAATTAATTAAATAATTTTGACATTTGGGAATGTCAAAACATTTGTGGGACCCAGGTGCCAAATGACCTAGGTACGCCTTTGACGGAATGAATGAGAAGAATGTACTGGGTTCTTCCAACCATTTTAAAGCTCAGAGCCTTGGAGTTCTGGGTGGCCAGAATTCAGTGTGCAGATTCTTCTCTGCCTGCTGCTGTTATGACTGTGACTCATGCTCCAATTTGTATCACTCCAATTTTAGAGTCGTCTGGCTGAAGCAAGTACTACTATTCCTTATAGTGTACTTACTACAGATTTACAGTGATGTGCTGGAACAAAATGTTTCCTGAAGTAGTTTACCTGTAAGGCTCATTGCATCTTTTGCCATCTTCCAAGAAAAGTTTTCACAGCCCATCATCAGTTTCAGCCGAGTTTTAAGGATGTGCAGGTGGATTCAGTGTCCCACTATTGTATTCTGTGGATTGCTTGCAAGGCAGCAGCTCCAAAGATCTGCTGTCAACACAAAAGCAGACTTGGGTGGCAGAGACCCATATACCCTACACTGTGTCAGGTAAGTTGGCACAGACAGATTGGGGGTAAATCAAAACACTGAATCCTATCCTATCCTCCCTTTGGCTGTCTCTCTCTGGCCACAAAAGGTATTTAGATATGTAAATCCCCTTTATGGATACAGCACATATCTTTACCATAAGGCTGCAACAATAGGTGAAGATGAAGGGCTCTGGATCTCCATACTGGGGAAATATTACCTGTTTAGTTTCTGCCTACCAGGCATTTCTTAAGATGACCAAGTCTTAAGTCAGAATACTTCTGCTACAAAACAAATATTTAAATATTTCTATACTATCTTTCAATGCCCCCCAGAAACTCACAAAACTGTTTATAGATTGACCATCTATACTATATATCATCTACTGTATCTATAGAAAGATAAACTCACAAAATTCTTTATAGAGAGATAATCTATATATCATCTACTATATCTATAGATTGATAAACACACAAACTTTTTATAGATTGACTAGCAAAATGGAAAATATCCCTGTATGCCATCCCCATTGTGCAACGTCCTCCCATGCACATCAACCCCTCCATGCGCACCAACCCCCAGTGCAACATGCCCCATGCGCATCATCTCCCATGCATATTACCCCCACAACATCCCCCCATGCACACCATCCCCTCATGCATATCAAACCCCCATGTGCATCAACCCCCTCCCATGCCCATCAACCACTATGCACATCATCACCCCCATGCAGTGGTGGAATTAAACAAATTGACAACAGGTTCTATGTCCATAGAACAACAGGTTCTATGTCCCAGTAGTAACTGGTTCTCAGAACCAGGCACTCATTAGTAAAGGGTTCTATAGAACCTGTGAGAACCCCCTGAAGCAAACCACTGCCCCATGCGTATCATCACCCCTATGTACTCCCTTCCCCCCCAGTGTACCCTCCATCCCAGTGCATCAGGCAGCAGGCACTGAAGTGGCTGGATGTTGAACAGTCAGTCTTCAATGTTATGCATAGGACAAAACACATTGACCCCTTTCCACCCCATTAAGAGTTAACTTTGTGAGTGTTGATGTCACAGAAGGAACACCCTCCTCAAATTTCATGCTTTTAGGTCCAGGGATTGGGGGAGGGCTTGGATCAGTCAGGGATCCTTCAATGTATAGGGAGGAATGTATTGATTCTTCATGCGCACCATGTGCACCAACCCCCAGTGTAAAATGCCGCATGCACATCATCCCTCATGCGAATTACCCTCTCCCACAACATCCCCCCATGCGCACCATCCCCTCATGCATATGTACTGATGTATTGCTCCTTCAACGTATAGGGAGGAAAACATGTTGCGCCCCTTTTCTCCCCCTTCTGGTTGTAATTTCTGAAAACTAGTTCTTATTGGGTGCCTCCATCACAGAAAGGACACCTTCCCCAAATTTCATGTTTCTAGGTCTAGGCTGGGCGTTAATGAGTGAGTGAATGAGTGTGTGTGTGTGTGTGTGTGTGTGTCAGTCAGTCAGTCAGTCAGTCAGTGACTTTTCAGTTAGATAGATAGATAGATAGATAGATAGATAGATAGATAGATAGATAGATAGATAGATAGATAGATAGATAGATAGATGTTTCCTAGTACAGAAAGGGCTCATGTAAGCAACCAGTGTCCATTAAGAGACGCTGTTTTGGGTAAACAGGGGTAGTTGCTATTCCTTTACTATGTATAAGCAATTCCCCATTTTACAAAGCACCTCTTTGCAAACTTAGCAGGAGTTCATGCATGAACATGTTGGGTTGTCTGGCTGTTGCTCAGAACATTTAACAGCTCCAACAGGCAGAAAATCAACAGGTACAGCTCTTCCAACAGGTAACTTTCTGTCCGTCCTGCAGTTATTAAAAGCATAGAGCCTGTTTGCTACCACTAAGGTTTTTTTTTTTAAAAAAAAAAAAAGAATATGCATTTTCATATTTCTGAGTATTTGGGAATATCCATGGATTGGCTGGCAGGGCTTCCTTGATATCCATTCCACATAACTCACACAAAAGGCCTGTCTCTACACATGGCGTCCTCTAGTTTTGCAAGCTTTGCCCAAATGCCATATGGCACCCATCCGGCAGCGATCTTTTTCTCCCCAGTCTTCTTCGTTAATCTCTTTGTGGCGTCTTGACAGATAGACGTTTCAGAACAGTGGCACGGCTCGATCGCATGGAAGGCAGGCACGGCAGCCGCGCACTGGCAAATATTTCATAAACATATGTCAGCCACTTAGAAGAGATGTGGTTTATTTATACATTAATTAAACCGACGCTATGGGAAAATATTTGTGTATTGAGAGCTATTTAAACAGACAAGTGTGAAGAGTGCTTGCTATTAAATAAAGTAGCACTTGCCATTTAACTAAAAATAAAACGCACAGCATGAGAACTGTTTTATGAGTAAAATTCTGTGCTATGAGTAAAATCTCCGCCAAATCAAGAACCAAAAAGTAAAGAACCTACACATTTGATTGTACCTTATTCACGAGTTTGAGTATTCATACTGGTGGCATAATTAGAGGGGGGAATAGCTGTCAGTCTTGGAGGGACTGGAATGGCTCTGAAAGGGAGGGGCTCTTTGTGCACCTGCCTCCAAGACCAAGACTGACAGTGCCACCCCCTCTAGCTACACCACCGATCCTGAGATCAACTCCTATTTCCCCAAGATATCATCAAGGTTATCTAAATTCAGTACTTGGAATGAAATAAAGAGTGTTTGCATACATTTATTATTTTATTAATTGATCTTTTTTTACTTTCTCCTGTAAGTTGCTTTGAGGGTCTTCTAATCATCATTAATAATCAGTATTAAAAATCATTATACTGTTATTAACATCGTAAATGTGATTGGATATTCATGATTTAGGATTTTTTCCCCAAGGAAATTGAAACTCTTTTGCAAAGTCTGGAATAACACAGGAAAGACTTCTGCAGGGCTGTGTCTGTAGATCAGTGTCCTTCAACATGTGGGTTACGAGGCCATCGCTTCATTCTGGGGATTGCTTTCTTGGGGTTGCAGCAAACTTTCAAGGCCACTGCAAGTGAGGGTTCGGATCAAACCCAAGAATAGTAGTGCCATATCAAAACTGAGTTATTGATTGATATAATCCTGCACAGCCACTTCTTGTATTGCTCCACAACTCCAAATGCCAGTTATCTCACAGGTTGTGAAGATACAGAAGGATATCGGGTATCAACAGGGGCAAGGAGTAGGCAGATTGGATCCCAGGATAAGCAATATGATATTTATGATGTCGTAGTATGATATTTTACTGCAATATTTTATGATATTATGATGTCATAATATGATATTTTACCGCAGTATTTTACTGAGGGACAGCAATAATATCCAGGGAACATAGGGTTGCCATATGTCCTGAAAAAAGGCACAATTCCAATTTTGGGGGATTATGTTCACATACTGGGGATCAGCAATGGGTTCAACTCTCATTATTTATTTGGGTTGAAAACCACTTCTATAAATTAGATCAGTGAGTTTCAGTGTGCCATGGATGGTCCTCCAGTGTGCCATGGGAATTTGAGGATTGACATTCATTAATAGGAAAATTGGGGGATTTGAACAGTCTCGTATGACTTGTCAATGGTAAAAACAAGTGATGGTGCACCTTGACAATTTCAGTGCCTTGTTAAGTGTGCCGTGAGATGAAAAAGGTTGAAAATCACTGGATTAGAAGAATGCTAGAGCATTTGACACCTGACAAGTAAGAGTCACACTACAGGTATTGGTAATAAAAAAGACTAGAGAAAGATCTCTCGAGTGGGGAATCCCCACCTGGTCTATAATATGAAGGTATGGGGTAATTTGTGGGTTTCATAGCAACTTTATGGAGTATTTTCAGAAGGAAAAAGATTAGAGAGGTCAATGTCTCCTACCTCCACACCATGGGCTTGGTCAAGATTGAACCTTTACATGACTGCAATAAGCCCCAAACAAGATAACAATACATCTCACCTAGTTTAGCCAGATTGTTTCACAGTTACAGAGATGTACACCCAGTGTTAACACACCCCAAAAATGCTGCTGGTCCTACCCAAAATTAACATCTACTTACCCCACTCTGCAACCTTTACCAAATATTTGCAAGTCTTTTTAAAGCAAAGTGGTAGATGTGCAGAATCATGAAAGTGCTGTTGCTTGTTTAAGCAGCTTCAGTGGTCTACAAAACCCATGATGCAGTGTACTCACTGCAAGTGTGCACATGTGAACGCGAACATACCCACTCACCCACGTACAACTTTATAGTCTGCACAATATTAAAGACCTTACATGGACATTGCAGGGTCAAATAGAACTAGAGGTGGAAAAAGTAGTTAAACTTTTATTTCAATGTTTTACAGCTACAATCTGTTCATGTTCCTTAATCTTAATGTGATCAAATGCTCTGTGGTGCATTTGCGTGTGGTGCCACACCACACCCATATATACTCTGGTGACAGTGGTTGGGTTTTTACCTAAATAAGAAAATGAAAGTGATGAGCACCAATGTTTGCAGTAACAAAACTCTACTATATTGATCAAATTATTTGTGCACTGCTTCTATTTGTGCACTGCGAAAAGGAAGAGATAGAGCTGAATTTTTGCTTCCTTTGGAGATGGCAACACGCTCAGTTTTGCTACTTGTATAATTAAGTTTGGGGAACATACAAGTCCCTACACTGAATTTGTAAACGAAAGTTTTTGTTTCACCAGATTTTCAAGCCTTTTCATCTCATGGCACACTGACAGGCTGCTAAAATGGTCAAGGTACACCATAGATTTTTGGACAGTTGACCAGACACACCATGGTGCTGGTGGGGGGGAGGTGGGTTCACACCTCTATTGGCCCTGCTCATAAATGATCTTCCCCTAAACTCCTGCAGCACACATGAGGAGTATTCATGGCACCTCAATGTGCCATGGCACACTGGTTGAAAATCATGGGTTACACATTGGAAGGGCGGCACCATAAACTGATATCAGATGGAATCTTATTTAATAGATCTGGCCAAGCCACAGAGACGTGAGACAGAATTCCATCAGAGGGGTTAATATATGAACAGTATCAAACATATGTCGTGCATTGAGTTTTTTGCATCAAGGGCAGTTGTGCATTGGGATCCAAATGGCAAAACACTGGCAGTATTTTTGATTTGATTCTGGAAGAAATTCTTCGATGCACAGATGTGCAATCCTAAAAAATTTAGGCTGGCTTAACTCACCTGGCCTATCTTTCCATGATTATGCGAGGAGGTTGGTGTATGCCTGTGCATTGGCCTAACCCCCCTAGGAATGGGGCAGAAATGTGTTATAGGATTTTTGTGACAACCCCAGGTTAATGCAGGATTTATACCAGGGTTTAAGCTGGCCTAAACAGAGATTAGGATTGCAGCCTATATGTAACTAATTCAAAGATGTGAAACTGTTAAATCACACAAATCCCAACAATAGACTCCCAACTATGGAAGATGTTTATTTTATTAGCTAACATGATATTTTACTGATAAGGGGAGGCTGCAATAATATCCAGAAAAGAGCTTAAAAAATTAAGTAGATTTCTGGATAAACAGCTCATTTCTTAAAATTCACCCACTGTACGATGCTGAGTGCCTTCTCTGATCTTAGGGGTATAAACAAAACTTTGGATCTTTTGAGAGGCTCTTTGTAGATCAAAGCGCTGAACCTGTATTTGGCCATCAAAGGTAACATACATACTGTATGCATCTTACAAAATCCATTTGGCTAGTTAAACAGTACCTTGAACAGGAAGCGGAGCTGTGTTGGTTCCAGAGGACACACAATGCCAATTGCCTTTTGACATGAAGAGGGCTTTTGTTGGGTAAGCTTGCAAACCTGGCCAGATGAAGCATTCCGTGATCACAATCTACTGTATATATAAAGGAAAACCCCTGACTTCCCAACACATCCACGGATCTCTTGTTTCCCAATAACTAGAAAGCTAAAATTGACATTGGTCAGTGGTATCACTAGGATTTGCATCACTAAATATGGGATGCCAGCACTTCACCTCCATGATGGACCCCCCTTCCATGCAGTGGGCAGAGCAATGCCCCTGGAGTGGGTCTGGTGATTTAACATTGATTGTCCTTCTCCTCTGGATTTTTGGTTTTTGGATAGAATAGTGATATTTCAATGAGGTTTGTTCCATTGTATTCTTCATAAAATTATGCTTCAAAGGATATACAGGTCCAACCTTGTAATACACTGGTGTTTTTTTTATCCACTGATTTGACTCAACACGAACGACCACTGCAAATCAGTTTTTAAAAAACTGATGTAGAGACAGTCATGAAAACAATCATTCCATTCTTCAGCTGAGCCAGACTAAAGAGAAAGGGCTTTTTTTGCAATTATACTTGCTGATTGCCTGTCTACAACAGTAAGAAAAGCTGTTTTTAAGCAACTGTAAAGGTACACATTTTTAAAAGATGTTTTAAATATACTTTTTTGTATCAGCAGGCAGTCCCAGAATCAAACCCCTGCAGATAATGAGGCACAACCCTATTTCATTAGGAACAGTAGAGGAGCAAAAAACCTGGAAATGGATAATTAAACCTACTGTTTTTAATCCATGGGTGGATCAGGAATGGATTCCTCGTGGATAATGAGAGGCACCTGTACAAAATGATAGTATTATTCAAAAATACCAAGATTTTTGGCCAGTAGTGCTGTCAACCTCCTGTTTGAGCCTGGTACAGCCCATGCCTTGGCATGACACCAGTGATGAGGGCTACTTATGGATTACCAATAAAAAAACTCCTATTTGAGACCGATTGGGTTTTAGCATGAAGGAAATTCACCTCTGTTTTGTTCTCTCCTCTAATGGGTCGCTTGTAATCTACAGTGAGGTGCTTTTGAGGCCAAATGTAGTGTTTTGCACCCCCTTTATGGCTGTGGGTGGTGCAAGTGGTTAAGACACTGTGCCTGTTAATCAGAAGGCCAGGGTTCGAGACCCAGGTCGGCCCTACAAGACAGGATGAGCTCCTGTCCTTAGCCCTGCTCTGCGACGCAGCTGGATCCAATCGTATCAGCTCTGCCTTTCCATTGGACTTTCAGTGGCGTGAAGATGGGGGATTTGCTGCTTGGGTAACAGCCTATCCTCCATAACAATCTAACCCAGGCTTTCATGCTTCGCATGCAGCATATGCAGCACCGACCATGATACCATAATCTTTCAAGACTGATGGAGGCCTGCACCCCCTTTAGCTCTGCCACTGGTTATGTAAAGTGTCCAGACGTTAGCTGGCCTCCTGCTTCTCACAAATTTAAAGAAATACAAAGCAAGATCCTTCTCAATTTCTGTATTCTCTTGCCTTATTGCCGGCTTATCATTATTTTCCTGATTTTAGAGTTCCTACTTATCTTGGTTAATTTAGGGTACGTTTTCCATGTTTGACAGCATGAAGCACTTTCTTGCAGGTGTCATCTTCCTTGATTCTGCTCTTTATTGAAGTTCCATTCCTTAAAAATATCTTGGATATGAAGTGCTGTTCTTCATCTGCAATATACTTTTGATCTGATCATTTTATTAGAGTGGTTTTAAATAATCTCAAATTGTCCGAACGAAATCTGAGCACCCTGACTCTCTTTTTCCATTTCCTTTTAACTATTCCCCTCATTTTTGAGAAGTATCCTCTTTTGAAATAATTGTGGTTATGTTGGATTTTCTGGGAAAGTTTCTACTGCCAGATACATTACACAATCTGAAGTGATTTTGTTAGTCCATTAGAAAAAAAAAGTATGAAAAGGAAAGCTTTTGAAGATGACATGAGTCTTCATCGGGTGAGACAATAGGCAAAAAAGTGATTGTGGGAACATGTCCATGCAGGTTCCTACAGTCTCCATTTGGTAAAGTCAAAAGATAATGTTCAGGAGGTATAGGGGAACTCCCCTCCCCCCAGGATTAAAAAAATCAATGTATATATAAAACAGTGGGAAAATAGGTTTAAAGATTTAATTCCAGATGCCTTGCTCCTCCATTGCACCTAATGGAATAAGGTGCCTCAATATCTGCAGTGGTTTGATGTTGGGACTGAAAAATGGAATGATTGCTTGTATGACTTCCCCTCTACAACAGTAGAAAAGCAGTTTTTATAACTGTGATTTGCAGTGGCCATTCGTGTGGAGTCAAATGCATGTATAATAAATCAGTGTATAACAAGGTTGGACCTGTAGACTTGAAGCATCCTCTGAAGTGTGTGCAGCCTGTAGTTGTGGCTCTGGGTGGGACTAGCGCCAGGATTGCCACTACGTAAGGGCCACAGCAGCATCATTAGAAATGCACTACAGGGTTCCTGACACAAACAGGCATGCTTTATCGACCCTTTGTGCAGTCACAGAGGATCAGAGGTTTTTGTTTTTAAAAGAGGCACTTTGCAGTCCAAAGGCTGCTTACCCTTATGACATAGTGGCTTTGAGAAACACAAAAGAGCAACTACAGGTGATTGAAAGGGATTAAACATCACTCTTGGTGCTAGCAAAGCAACTGAAGAGGATTAACTTTTTCAACTCACTGATTCATCAACTCCCAGCCAAAACCGCTAGACCTAGAAGGGTGAAATTTGCAGAGAATGTTCCTTCCGTGAGGAAGGCACCCACTAAGAACCTGTTTTTGGAATTCAGTGCCTGCTGGGGTGCCCAGTGCCAGTGGTGCCTGGTGGTGCTCAATGGTGGCCACTGCCAATGTGCAGTGTTGCCTATTGGTGCCCAATGTCTGATTGTACCCAGTAAGGATGCCTGGTGCTCAGTAGGGATGCCCAGTGCCCACTGCTGCCTGGTGGTGCCTGTTGCCTGCCTATTGAATGGTGGTGCCCCCTCCTCAATGGTGCCTGGTAGGGAAGCTCGGTGCCTACTTGTGCCTACCCACTGCCTGCACAGTGGTAATATGGTGGACAAAACCAGCTGTCAGAATTTATTAGAATTATTATTAGAATTATTGAAATTAATTGATACCTTTGAAATCATTCTGTGGGCTGCCTATAGTAAAGGACACGCTTGGCAAAGGCTGCAGACACACATTCCCTGACAGATGCTTCCAATCAACATTCACAGACTCCCCGGAGAGGAGATGATAACATCACAATGCCCCTTCTCCTTTCCCAGGGGTTTGATGGTTATCAGTGATTAGCCACTTAAGGCTTGTAAAGCCAGCCAAAGCTAAGACAGGAAACTCTTTGTCTTCACCTGATCCTGTGGCAATAATAAAGAAGCCCAAAAATTATAAAATTAAAATAAAATTTTAATTCTTCTTCCTGTGGGAAAGGAAACTCAGATAGATCAACCAATGTCAGAATACACGTGCTTGATTGCTTCATTGTACTGATGTGTAATGTCATGTCTTGCCACACATTTTTCCATCTCAGCTCAGGAAGCCACTGAAGATAAAATCTTTAATTGTATAAATCCTCTTGTTATGAACAGAATCATCTTATTATGTAGAGAAACAGTTGTGCTATAAAAGGTCTAGTCAATTTGGACAAAGCACTCAGTCTTTTGTAAGATAGAAAACTCTGTCTGGCTGAGTCCAGAGCTCTGAATAAAGAAATCTCTTGCTTGCATCATCATCTCCTGGGTCTTTCCTGCTGATACCTACTTCATTCCTATTACAAATGGGGGCTCGTCCGGGATTATTGGATCTGGACCTTTTCCAGGGAATTGAAGTGGTACCCAGGGGAGAGGGCTCTTGAGGCCCCCCAAGCCGGTGAACAGTGTGCTATCGGTGGAAACCGGTCCTCAGGTTTCTCCAAGGCGCCTCCAACCAAGTTTGGTTGGGGAGAAAAAAGAACACCGGTTCCCATCTGATAAGAACCTGTCAATCGCCTTCGGTCTCAGGAGTACAAGCAACAGATCTACAGGAACCAGGCAAGTATAGTAACACCCGACCTGAGATACTGCCTGAAGAGTGCACTGGTTGAATCCACTGGCTTGGAAAGGCCAGCCAGTGGAGCCCACTCAGTGACGCTGAGGGGTGGACCTGTTGGGTGACCAACGGAAGGGGACCAAGTCCTAGGTAAACTCCCGGAGCCCGGCCGTTCGCTCAGAAGGGAGGACTCGTCACCCTCTCTGACTGGGGAACATTGGCCCGTTACTCCTTGAAGGGCACCAGACCTATCCTGAAGCATAGGCTTGGATAGGTGAGACCTTTCTGTCTTGAAGCGTAAGCTTGGATAGTTGGGTAAGATATGCTAGCCTCTATCCTAAAGAATTCGGGAACGGGGGGAAGAACCTGACCAGACTTGGTAGGGAGGTAGCCCCTAAACCAACACCCAAGATTGGATAGAAGAGTCTTATCAGACTTTAATTAGCAACCAGAAAGTTTTATATTGCCTGTTAAACTATAACAGAAAGTTTCCTTTTATGTGATTTAGTTTAACTGTTCTTAGCAAAAGGTACTATTGTAACAAGAAGTATTTGCCTGTTAGACTATACTGTGGTTTAGTTTAACTGTTTTTGCTAAAAAATATAATTGCAAGCAAAAAGTTTCTTTACCTGTTAAACTGCAAGAAGGTTCTCTTTCTATTGTTTAGTTTCACTGTTACTTGGTTACTTAAAGTATAACATTGTAATGTGATTCTGTTTATGATGGGAGGGAGAAGGTAGAAACTGTGTGAGTGAAAAGTGGTTGCATGATTGACACAAGTGAAGGCGTCAGACCCCAGACGCGTGTTGTGTGTGATTGTGTGAACGTACCAAGTGTGATTGACACCGCCGTTCTTGTTGTGAGCCACTGACGAGCCTGGCCACGCAAGCTGGAGGAAGAAGTGAAAGTTTACCCTCTGTGTTCCTTACCCCATAAATAAAAAAGACCCTGATCCTCCCCTTTCCCTATTCTGTCTTGTGAGTGCCTTTTGTCTGTGGCCTGAGGACAGACCTCAGAAAACAAACACAAGTGGCTCTGTGAGTTAGAAAAAGTAAGGAAGGCCCTTGGAGTTTGGCTCCAGGAAGGGGGGGGGGGTGGAGGCGACTAAGCCTGCCCCATTACAGGGAATTTTAAAAGTTGTAGATTAATTTTGTGTCTATAGTGCCTGTCAGTGCTTGCTTTGCATTGTTAGATCTATTTATTGTTTTCTAAAAGAACGCAAAAGAAAAGGTATTACATTGGGGGAAGAACCCCCCCATCTCTCTCTCTCTCCCCTGGGCTGGCTGTGATGGGATGGCTAGCAGAGCTGCCAGAGGGGAGCAGGGATTTGGTGAACAACAGCAAAGTGGACTTTAAAAAAAATTTAGTGTTTAGTGGATTTTAAAATTTGTGGAGGGACTAGCATGGCTCAGGTGTGCAGTGACACTGCACATAGAAGACCACAGCAGGGTCAGTTGTGTGTAACTGTAAAAAGAAGTCTGATACCTGAAGAAATTGCTCTCAGTTGTGTAAATTTCTGTATGTTGTAGTATAAGTGGCACCAGGAGGTGAGCTCAAAAAGCTTCACAAAGAGCAAAGAATCCCGGGAATTGTAGTTTGCTAAACAACTATGGTGGTGTCCCTTGCTTGATTGTGTGGTGGTGAGAGGCTCAGGGCCTCTGCATAGAAAACAAGAGTAGTTAGAGTTTGGTTGGGGGCAATGTGTTCTCAGAAAGAGCTTGGGACAGAGAGGAGTAAAAAATAGGGGGTTATGAATACAGTAGTTGTGTGGCAACTAGAAAGCAGTGGACTAAAGTTCCTTATTAGGTATAAAAAGGTGCATGTTCTGAAGACTGTATAAATCAGTGTGTGGTTTGTGCAATCTTGTTGCCTTGTCAAGTTGTGTAGCAGGTCACACAAAGTAAAAAAAGTTTCACAAGCATAGTTAGATTTTAAGCAGCAGTCTTGGTTCTTGGAGGCACATGGAAAAAAGAAAGTCTTTTCAGTGGTGAAGTGTGAGCAGTAAGTTAAGAAGTACACTTGCCCCTTAAGATGTGTGAAAGCAATAGTCTGTGGGCAGTGGTCTGTGCCATAAGTGGTCTAGAGGTTTCTTTTTGAGAACTAGTTAAAAGAAAAAGTCCATGTTAAGGTTACCATTCTGTCTGGAGGTTTTTTCTTGCATTGGTTCTTTGTTCTAAAAACACCATCTGGGTTTACAATGCTTTGGGTATTGGCAAAGCTGAATAAAGCCTCCAGCAACAGGTATGAGTTACCAAAATTTAAAGAAATTGAATTCAAAAATACTTTTGCAATAAACAGCTATTTATATTGAGTTATGGTCAAGGCCAAAGAGAAAGGAGAGGACTCTTAGTGTAGTCTGCATAGTGTCACAGATCAGTCAAAATGTGTTGCCCTCTTCTTCAAACATAAAAATAGTGGACCTTAACATGTTGTGTTTTGCTGCTTGTGAGGTTCTAAAAAGTCAAGCAAGTTGGTCTGATTAATTGTCTTGTGGTTCAAGTTGCACCCTCTTTTGCCAAACAATAAGTTCTATAAAATAGCTCTGGAGGCCAACAGTAAAAATAGTTCAGAAATAATTAATTGAAAGTTCTGGAGTTGTATGTGTTCAAAATATCAGTGTAAGTGTTGAAACTGCCTCTGAGCATGGACAGAGTCTCTTTTCCAGGAAAAGACCTTGCCTTCAGGGACTTTCTAATCCTGATTCACGCATAACCATGGTTTCTCCCACAGAAAAGGAGGGGGGGGGGGAAGCTATCAAGGCTATTTTGCTTGGTATCTGTTGCTCTGCCCCAGATTCTCAACTAAATAGCCTTTATGTTCAAAGTATATGTTCTCTGTTTGTGGTGTAGTCTTTTTGCTTGAGTGCAAATTGTTGTATTGGAATGTTCAACTTCATAATATTTCAAAGACAACCTTTTAGGCAAGTCCAAGCCAAAAGAGAATTGCATTTAACTAGTATCACTGCATGTCCTTTTCCTGCAACTCATTAATCTGTATGGCTATCTATGTTTCAAATGTAAATGTTATTGTCTCTCTCTCTCTCTCTCTACACCCCGCAGGGAAAGAGCGCAAAAGCCATTAAATTTCCATTATTCCAGCAGGTCAAATAAGAGCCTGATCCAAGGTACAAAGTGTTAAAAAATGCCTGCCTTATAAAACAGAACAGTCTAGATCTGATTGCGCAAGATACCTTGATGTATCGAGGAGATTAGAAAAGGAATGTGTCCTCAGTGCAGATGGTAGCAAGCAAATTTGCTTAACAATGTCCATAGCAATCTCCTAATCATTTTGTTTCAGCAGCAAAAAGGAACAACAACAAAAAGGAAAGAGTTAAACCTTATTTCTTTGCAGACTAAGCATGGATTTTTAATAAAACATTGCTTTTCAGAATATAAAGTTAACTGATTTATCTTGCTTAAATTACATTCATATCCACATATGTGTATCCTAGTATTATGTTGTATGTGTGTTGTGTGTCTTGCATTCTTATTTACAGAGCCAATATGATCCAAAGTACAGAGGTTACAATAAGAGTACCATAAAAATCTTATTTCCAGGACTGTGCTAAAAGATGTTAACTATCAAAACCAAGCAACTGTGTGCCAATAAAACAACAGGAAAAAGAAGACGTGGCTGCCTGCATCATATCAGATGGATCAAAAGTGCCATGAATTACATGTTGTTTTTATGTTGTCAGTCCTGTGTTTTCTTGCAGATATTAGATGTCAAAAAGTCAAAACAAGCCTTACAAAGGAAGCAAAGGAAGTCAAACAGTATACAACAGTCTTGCAAACAGTCCACATATGAGATTGCCTGTGTCTACGAAGAAAATGAGCCAAAAAGCAACAACTAGAAGGCATGACGTAAAGTGGGTCTTCCACATCCCTACTTTGCAGGGGTGTCGTACAGCCTTCTCCTAGCAAACTTAGGCTCCAAAGCTGCAAAATGTCAATTGAGCCTCCGATATTGACTGCCAACCATCTAATGTTGAAAGGCAGGACAAAATAGTGAGTTTTTCACTGCCAACAAGGTGTCGCAAAGCCTTTCCAGCTTCAAGGCCATCAAGGTGAGCCACTGAGGCAGGCTGGCAAGCATGTAGCCAGTGCATGCTTCCATGCAACAAGAAGCAGCGGTGAGCCGTGTGTGACATGCAATGTGGCCTGTGCGCTTGTGTTCCTGTACTTCTGTACACCTGGCTTTAACTCTGGCCCACATCAGGCACCTTTTGCAACCAGCATTCCTGATCCTGATCCGTGTTATAAACAATGGAACTTCAATCAAAGTATGAGTCTTGGTGTTAGACTCTAAGCTCAACAGCACAAGAACTCTGTTGTGGCTGTCCAGTGTTGTGAATTCCTAAAGACTCTTGTTTTCCACAGGTGTGTGGCAAAGCATTCAAAAGGTTAATTTGCAAGGACTAGTAAAGTATAACTTCTATTTGCAGTTGCAGATAAAACAATATTACATCAACCATGGAGTGGACTCTGCTGTTGAATACTCTTCCTGTGTGCATAGTCTTTTAACAGTGCAAAGACTTAAAATAAGGATTGTGTTTTGTTTGTATTGTATCTCTGTAAATTCGTGTCCCTTAGTTTTTGTATGTTAAATGTTTATGTTGTCTTGTGTGTGTGTTGGATAAGGTAAAAAGGACCCCCAGCCTCAGAAATGCCCTACTGACTGTAAAAAAGCAAATTTAAAAAAGGTCCCAAAACTAGACAGTTGTGCATTATTGGACACTACCCATTTACCTTCATATATAAATGGGGTGTCCAAAAGGGGGGAATATGGTGGACAAAACCAGCTGTCAGAATTTATTAGAATTATTATTAGAATTATTGAAATTAATTGATACCTTTGAAATCATTCTGTGGGCTGCCTATAGTAAAGGACACGCTTGGCAAAGGCTGCAGACACACATTCCCTGACAGATGCTTCCAATCAACATTCACAGACTCCCCGGAGAGGAGATGATAACATCACAATGCCCCTTCTCCTTTCCCAGGGGTTTGATGGTTATCAGTGATTAGCCACTTAAGGCTTGTAAAGCCAGCCAAAGCTAAGACAGGAAACTCTTTGTCTTCACCTGATCCTGTGGCAATAATAAAGAAGCCCAAAAATTATAAAATTAAAATAAAATTTTAATTCTTCTTCCTGTGGGAAAGGAAACTCAGATAGATCAACCAATGTCAGAATACACGTGCTTGATTGCTTCATTGTACTGATGTGTAATGTCATGTCTTGCCACACATTTTTCCATCTCAGCTCAGGAAGCCACTGAAGATAAAATCTTTAATTGTATAAATCCTCTTGTTATGAACAGAATCATCTTATTATGTAGAGAAACAGTTGTGCTATAAAAGGTCTAGTCAATTTGGACAAAGCACTCAGTCTTTTTGTGAGATAGAAAACTCTGTCTGGCTGAGTCCAGAGCTCTGAATAAAGAAATCTCTTGCTTGCATCATCATCTCCTGGGTCTTTCCTGCTGATACCTACTTCATTCCTATTACAGTTCATGCAGGTATTCACTGCTGGTGCTTGGTAGAGATGATTGGTCATCTCTGCCAGTGCCCGCTGCTGCCTACCTGTGCCCTGTGGTACCATCTGATACCTGGTATCTTTTGGTTC
The DNA here is from genome assembly GCA_030015325.1 of Cryptoblepharus egeriae. Taxonomy (NCBI): domain Eukaryota; kingdom Metazoa; phylum Chordata; class Lepidosauria; order Squamata; family Scincidae; genus Cryptoblepharus; species Cryptoblepharus egeriae. The sequence goes on along the minus strand of JAREYC010000003.1, from coordinate 9,185,054 downwards.
CTCTCAGTGCCCAGTGCATGTTGATGTCTACCATCCAATGCCCAGCACCAGTGCATGGTGCTCAGCATTACCTGCCAGTGCCCAGCCATGGCCAGAGCTTACATATATTCAGGAAATTTTACTCCCAAAATGGCAGGTTCATTCTGTTAGTATGTAATAAATTATATGTAATAATTTTAAATTTAGCAATAAGTAATAATAATGTTTAAATTAAGCACATTATAGATAACTAGACCGGATTATTCCACAACTCATGGCAAATCCCTATAATGGGGAACAGAATTAAATCACAAAAGGTGTGAGCAGCAGAAGCAGAAAGTATCAAATTTCTCTATACTCCTGTGCTTGAAATAACTTCCCCTATTTCTACATCTTTTGTACAGAAGGCATGTTTTCATGGCACATTGATGAGTAGTATGTTTACCAACATAGTACCGGAACTTACTCTGAGAACATGAGAGTGTTTTAGGAAACTACCGAACATGTCAAAGAACTTTATCAGGTTAAGGTTTGTTTTCTGATGAGAATGCTCAACCCACATCCTGTTTTAGCATAAAGACAATCTGAACCAGCAAAGACTTTGAATGTTTAAACAGTAAACCTTGAATAACGCTGTTGTCCTTGATTGACCTTTGGGTGAAAAGTCTATAACCTATAAAGAGTTTTTTCCGGGTGTCCTGGCCCCTAGTACATCCCACCCAGTTGGGCCAGAGGGCCACAGAGGACCAGAGGCTTGCTGTGGGCCAGAGAAAGATGTTCTCCACAGGCCACATCTCACCCCCCAGGACAGGGTTTGGAGGTCCCTGATCTAACATTGATGAGGGAAAGTGGAATAGGGGTACATAATTGGGTGAAATTCTTGAGAATTCAGTAATGAGGAGAGACACACCTGTTGAATGTTTAGCCTGTTGTGCAGCTGTGAAAGACAGAGAATAGCAGGACCACAGGTAGCAACATCTGGAAGCAGCCATTAGATTTGAAAAAGTGGAATAAGGTAGAGTTGCCACTTTCCCAGCCGCTATCTCTAACTGTTCCTCTGGCAAAAGTGCCACATGAATAGGGTTGCCCTATGTCCCCAAAATTAGGGACAATCCCAATTTTGGGGGATTGTGTTCACATATTGGCAAATAGGACAGAGGGTCCTGTTGCAATTTTGTGGACTAGAATTATGGCAACCCTACACATGAAGGAATTATCAAGTCAATGGTGAGGCCACATTTGGAGAACTTCATCCAGTTCTGATCCTTGCATCTCAAAAACGATATAGAGGAAATTGAGAAGGTTCAGAGGAGAGTGACCAAAACTATTGATGGTCTGGGACACCTTCCTAGCTAAAGGAATCAGAACAATTACCAGAGATTCCCTATTTACAATGCCCATTTTTTCTGTTTGGAATTATTTCCTCAATACTGACGTATGGCACATATAATGAATAAATGTTGCTTCACGTTTCAGCATAACTTTGCTTTTTTATTAGGAAGTGTTGTGGAACAAGAATTTTGATATATTACACCTTGCAAAACATTGATTAACCATATATCTGACATAAAGTTTATAGTTGATAGTTCATAGTTCATAGTGCAGTCCTGTAATGCAGGGCAGGCAGCAGCACAAGAGAACAGGTGAAGCTATTGGCATAGCAAGGGGTTAGAATATTAAATAGCCAGAATATTATATAGCAAGAGTAATATTATATAGCAAAATAATAAAGCATATGATGATAGCTGATAATTGTTTGTGAAGACAAACATTTCTGATGGTTATTGAATAGCAGAAATGAACCATCTCTGGTTCTGGCTTTCTGCACAATAATGTGCAATAATGGGAGGAATATTTAGGCCTGCTTCAGGCCTGCTAAACTAGAAGCACAAATCATATAGAAAACAAATGAACACAAATTAGTTCTCTTTTACAAAGATCCCTTTTACAAAAGATGAGGCCTGGAATTTAGCAAGCAGTCAGTTCTAAATGAATTTAGCAAGCAGTTCTAAACGAATTTCAGTCTTTCAACTACACCATCTGTTCACACATACTGGTGATCTTCCTGTCCTCAGAGATGCTAATTGGTGCAGATCAGCATGTGGCCGCCACTCATCCATCTTCACTGATGCCTTGCCATAGACTTGAATCAACATGCAGATACAATTTCAATGTAACTTCACTGTTGGAAATTTTTCCATTTGGTACCAAGTGATTTTACAAAGTTTGATTTTACAGGAAAAATAAAAATTCAAACAATTCATGATTTTGGATTTAAAACTGTCTAGGTGTAAGGAACAAAGTCACCAGATCTTGTCAAATTATAAGCATAACTTCCATTAGAAAAAAAAGAAAAACCGACCAATTTTGGAAAATTTTTCAGAATGGGCATGCTAGGGTTAATTTGAAATCTGCTGCTGAATCCAGAGATGTGAAACTGTGGTTGATTCTACCTCTTCCCTTGCCTATCCTTCTCATGCACATGTTTGTGCATGATGGATGGCAAGACTAGAATAGTGCCCAGATATGGATGGGAGAAGTCTTGGTGACCTGATCTTCAGATTCAAAAGAGGATCTCAAGATAGAGGGGGAATCTCTGGGTTAAAACCAGGTCAAGGTGTATTTTCAGTATGTGAAACGGGCTGCTGGATGCAAAAGGGATCTGAAAATCAAACTGGTTTGCATGTTCGCCCAGTATGAAAATGTAGCTTCTCAGCAGCAGAACAAAGTTACTTCCTCACCAAGCATGAAACCACACCTATTGACAAGAACAAAACAAGCACTGGATCTTTTGCTTTTCTTTATTTTCAAAGAAGAAACTCCTTTTTTCTCTGCCCCCCTTCCTGGTTGTAAGATGGGACTGCTACCTCCTTGCACAAGGAACCACTAGAGCAGTGATTTTCAACCAGTGTGCTCCAGTACATTGCTGTGCCACGAATGGTCTGCAAGATGTGTCACAGAAAACTTGGGGGAAATATAATTTAATAATATCATTTATGAGAAGGTTTGTTGTTTTTTAGGTTTATTATTTTTTAGAAGGGCCAATGTGCCCTCCAACGGTAACATTGTGTGCCTTTGTGCACACAATGTGGTCCAAAGATTGATGGTGTGCACTGACGACAGTTTTAGAACCTTGTCAATGTGCCATGAGATGGAAAAAAATTGAAAATCACTCTTCTAGAGTTCATTTTTTGCAGCAACTATTATTTTATAGTCAACTATTATTTTATACTATTTTATTGTTCAGGATCAATTCATTGCAACTGGAGAAAGACAGTTATGGCATGATAAAAATATGGGTGAAATCCAAAGGCACACAGGAAAGCGGGAAGCTAATTTTATGCCATGTTCTGAATGTGCCATGTTCTGGCTTCTGAAACAGAATCATATATTTCACACGAATGCTTCTATCCAAAACTAATTTCCTCTGAAATAACCTATATCACTTTACTTCAAGAACCTAGAACCTTCAACCAAGATCTAGAACCTTCAACCAAGCATGTTCAGGAATAAAGGTTTTAATTCCCATTTAATTATTCAGCAAGGAAAGTTAGATAATTGTTGGGTGGTGGTGCTCCCCAATAAGCTGGCAAAGAAATCTTGGGGAATATATTGATGGAAATAGCTTTCAACCAATAAAGGAAAAAAGGAGGACAAAAAATATAAGAAAGGGGGAAAAAACATCCATGAGCACAGGAGACAACTTGTTGCACATTTTAAGTATTGTAATTCTTTGGCAGGGGTATCACTAACCACTTTGTGAACTTTTGTTTTAAAGTATATAAGTACTGTTGATTGATTGATTGATTGATTGATTGCTTGATCTCTCATTCAGTTCTTTCAAGGTGAACACAAGAGTATCTCAAGGTTATTTTATCTACACCAGAAGCCTCCTTCTAACACAAGTCAATTTATGTCTTGGTGAACAGAGGGGGAAATTTTGATCTTAGGAGTGCAATTAGAAAAAAAAGCAGAGAGCCAGGAAGGTGTAGTGGTTAGGGAGTTTGACTGGTTAGGGAGTTCCAGATTCAAATCCTTCCTTGGCTGTGAAGCTTCCTGGGTGATCTTGGGTTAGTCACTCACTTTCAGCCTCACCTACCTTGCAGGGTTGTTGCGAGGATAGCAGGAGGGGAGGAACTAAAATTTTGTAAGCCACCATAGGCATTTGTGCTGGCATAGGAAAAGCAGGTATAAATCCCTTAAATAAATAAGACAAGCAGTATTGCAACAATTCAGGACTCTTGAAAACTTTTCATTTTAGCAACAAGCTTCCTTTCTTTATCCCTTTGCAGTAAATACGTTCGGGTTAGATCAGCAAATTTTGGAGGATGTGATTCGATGATGGTGGACTGCTTGGTTTCTATAAGTCTGGGTTTAAGCCTGCTTTAAGACAATTGCAATTCAAATTACTTCTCATCATCTAGTTACCCTTGAGCCAGTTCATATAGTTTTCATGAAACAAGAGGAAGCACTGTCAACTCACAATGCTTTGTTCTGCATAGGACAAAATCTGAGGTTTCAGTTTGCATCCTCCTAATCTCCACATCCGTATCTTATTCTACTCCCCCTTTTTTTAAAAAAAAGGAATGAAAGAAAAATAAGTTTTAAATGAGAGTTGAAAAAAATGTGATCAAAGTGGGATTTACATCCCAAGATGATTTTAAATGCGCTTGGAGCATTTAAAGACAGTTGAAATCATTTTTGTTACTCATGCCAAAGCTGTCTCATTACTTTGGTATATCCTGTCCTGTGAAATGGGAAGTGGTTTTACAATCTACAGACTTCCTTATATAGGGATACAAGTCTGAAAACTCTCAAAGTAATTCCCCCCCCCCAAAAAAAAACTATGATAAGAAAAGTGAAGCCATGTTTACATGCTTTTAATTTTGAATCCTTTTTTGTAGGAGGGAAGCTTTGTTTCTTATGAAGGATAAACAATTAGAATTCCAAGAATAGCCGTGCTGGGTCGGAGCAAGGGTTGATCAAGCCAGTTTACTGTCTCCAGCAGTGTTGACCACTCTGTTCTTAAACCATAAAGCTCTTTTTTTGTAGTAGATATTTCAATTGGCCCCATCTTCCTGCAAACGCATCAGATCCGATATCAGCACGTGACATCCTGGGACAAATGTCAGGTTCCTGGTGCCCTGGGAGACTCTTCCACTGATGCCAGAATTGGATTGTCCCATGAAAACAGAATTTCTTCCCCATTTTATTTGTTTTTACTGTTGTTCATGTTTTCTTGACTCCAGGAGTCAGGACTCAAGCTGTCATTTAAATTCACAATGCTACCAACATTGCTCAAGTAGTGGTTCTCAAACATTTTAGCACCAGGATCCATTAAAAAAAATTATTAGGACTCCTCTGGGTTTGCCCGACTTTAAAAAGGAGATCCAGATTTAGAAATATTTCATTTATTTATAAGTAATAATAACCAGAAAAGGACCCTCAGACATTTATCTCCATATATTTACAAAGGCTTGCAAACTTCAGAAGCTCAAAGCAAAAGCCTAACCAACAGTTAGGCTGGCACAAGTGCCCTGCACCAACCTGGCAGTATCAGGAAAGTGCCATAAGACATTTCTGAACCACTCTAGGACCTGGCAGTGGATTGTCTGGCATACATCCCGAGTGAGTCTATGGGCACAATCCAGAGTAACTAGGGGGAGTCCTTGCTCCGGTGTAAGAACAATTTGCTGTGGACTGCAGTATGAATTTTCCATAGGTTTTCATTAGATGGTGCAGTAACTACGGGTACACGTAATGTCTCTTACGTGCTCCCGTAGTTACTCTGGATTGTAGGGTAAATTGGTTAGGATTGTACCTGGACTAAATTGGTTAAGATTGCATTGTCAGCTCCTTGCAGGTCAATTTGCAGGTATGGTACCTGACTGCTGAATAGTCTCAGGACTTGAGGCAATTAATTAGCTGATCTTTCTATCACCCTTTAGTGACACGCTAAATCAGGCCACAAGTCAAGCCAAAAAAAAACATGTGTATTAAGAAAACAATGGAAAAATAGGTTTTAAAGAAACACTTGCAGGTTTCTTGCTCTTCTATTGTGCCTAATTGAATATGGTAGTACCTTAATATCTTCAGGGATTTGATTCTAGGACTGAAAAATGGAATGACTGCATGACTACCTCTCTACAACAGTAAAAAAGCAGTTTTTAAAAGTGTGATTTGCAGAGCCATTCATGTTGAATCAAATCTGTGTATAAAAAAATCCGTGTAACAAAGTTGGATCTATAGGTAGAAATTTGATGTTCTCAATGCAGCACATTGATCAGACCCCAAAGGTCAGTTGAAGTGCCTTCACCCACCCATGTCCTTTAAACTAGCACTGCTATTGGGTTTGTTTTCATTGGTATTGAATATTTTTGGCTATAGAAATCCATTGAGAATGGAAAAAAATGATCAAAAAAGGGGACAGAGGAGGGAAAAGTGATGAGAGCAACCCAGAACATGCTCAGCCCCGGCGTTCTGTTAGTGCACATTTCTTCCTGCACTATTGCATTTCCTCGGCAGTTGTCTCAAGCCTTGTCGCATTCTTCAGCAGTGCTTGATGGCCCAGAGCCATGATGGATGGGACTTGAATCAAATTGCGGCTCCGACTCTTGCTACTGAGAGTGTCACTTGGTTTCAAGGGGACAAGTGTAAGTCAAAATGCAATGGCAGAGCAGATGACGGTTTTGGAGCTGGAGCTTTAGACACAGAAGGCAGGTTGACCTAAGCTTTGACATCAAATACTAAAGGAAGGAAATATGAGTCCAAGCAAAGCGTAAATAGGCAGAAGGTGTTGCAGCTCAGTGATATTGGTAGTGCCACTATTGTTGATGCTACTCCCTTCACAGCCTGTTCTTTCTCTTCCCTACCCCAATCTTTACCCCATTCCCTCTAACCCACTTTTACACCCCACTCCTTAAGCTAACCTACCTACTCAATCATGGGTATTGATCATGCCAGTCATGGATCAGCACTCATGGTCAATAGTGCCAGCAATCATGGATAGATCACTGGTGCGACACTGCAGTGGCTTGCAGCCAGTGGACCTGTCATACAAAATGCACATGGGTAGAAAGTGTGCAACTCACCTTAGGAAGGGAAGCATGCAATGTGCTGCTTCCCCCTTGGAATAGTACAGAAGATGAATGCTCATGCCTCTCCTCCTTCCACTTTCCCAACACATTACATATCCACTGCTGCAGTTAGAATTCCAGAAGAACACCTGCTTGTGATGTGAAAAAGTGCACCCTATCATTTTATTATAACAAAGTATTGGACTTCCTTTGCTATAAAATAAAGTGAGGGTAAAACAAAAATCATATCATATTCTGGCAGCATAGCTGATATTACCGGCATTTCATTGGGAAAGAAAACTCTCTTTGATCCTCAAGTCCTGCAAGATAGTGTGCCATTTTTCTCAGCCAGAACAATCATGTTCTGACCTCTCGTGCCCTAAATCAGCTTGAGAGCTTTTGGCCGGAAGCCCAAAGTCCTTGGCTGTCAAGGGGAACATTGTCACCTGGCTAGTCACAAAAGGATCCCATGGGACCCACAGCGCTGTTTGTTAAACAAGATCAGCTAATAGTTGCACAGCAGGACTTCAAAGCTTTCGGGAGAACTAACACAGGTTTCGTAGATGCCCATCTCCACCGGAGCCTTGGACTTTGTGTTAAAGAATTCAGGCCTTCAAATCTTTTGTTTACAAAGCTCTCTGGTACAGATGGAACGCAAAGCCACCATTGGTATGAGGCGCATGGGGTTGACTCCGTTCTTGGTTACACTGGAGTAAACAGAAATAGTTTTAGCGCTTGACTTCTTCGGTGATCTAGGTTTCTTTGTTGAACTTCTCCAGTTTGGGTTCTGGTTTTGGACATGGAATGGAATTAGAATACTGTCTTAATTCAGTTGTCTTGAGGCAATTATTCTTATTTTATATATCATATAAAGATATGTAAATATATCATATAAAGATATAAAGAGAGTTGCAGAAGGATCACCAGTGAACATCTGGTGGCATCTGGTGGGCCACTGTGTGATACAGGAAGCTGGACTAGATGGGCCTTTGGCTCGTCTTATGTTGTTAACATGATCAGCCATAAGGTTGTGACAGTCAGTGGCATAGCTAGAGGGGGAGCAAAGCATTATGTTTTGCAGGGGACCTCATCATGGTATGCAAGCAGCCCTTCCCCCACAATTTCAGAGCCAAGTTGGGGTTTGGGGGATAGGATCCTGGCATACGTCACTGCCACGTCACTGCCACATACGCCTTTCCCTTCCCAAAATGCACCTGTATTCCTCTTATTTATTATTTGACTTCCTCTTATCCAGGATGACCATATGTCACAACCAAAAAAAGAGGATAAGGCATGTCCAAAATGTAGGACACCCAAGAAAAAAGTAGGGTATAACAAAATAAAAGCTAAAAACACTCATATATATTTCTTTCATGCAGTTAATTTAAATATTATGGCTGTGATCATAGCCTCCAGTTAGGCCATCCTAAGCTCTGGTATAAGTCCTATGCTGACCTGGGGGTATTTCCAAAGTGCTGTAAGACACGTATGGTGGAGAACTATGGTGGAGACACTCCTGGTGGAGAACTAGGCCAGTGCACAAACATGCGCTCACCTCCCTACATCACCTTGGGAACAGGAAGACCAATGAGTTGTGGCAGCCTAGATTAGGATTGCACTTTATTTTGTTTATTGTTAAAGTTTTAAGTCTTACATATAATTTATTAAATGCAATTTATTGATTTCAAGAAGTCTCCATGCTGCCTACTCACATGGAAAACGAGGACAATGAAGATTTTTCTCCCCCTCCCCTTCATAACCATTCTAGGTAGGGAGGACAAAATGGAGTTGAAGACAAGGAAGGTTGGTGAATACCTCTGTTTTGTCCCCCTGCCCAGAATGGCTACAAAGGAGAGGTGAAGGTGCACCTTCTACACTATGCTGGAGCTCCCTGCATAACCTAGTGCTTTGCACCCCTCAAGCGATGACACTATTTCTGTGACAAGGCCATGTCTCCAGGCTGTCTTCTCAAGGGTGACTAGAGGCCAAACCCGAAATTCCTGAACCCCAAGGCCAAAATTCCTACCTGCTTAAAAAAATTGCCAAAAAATGTAATTTTTTTGTTTTTATATTTTTGTTTTTTTGGTTTTTTGGCCACAACATTTGATAGGAAGGAGATATCTCAAAACCAATTTTTGCATTGGTTTCTGCTCTTCAATATGAATCCAACAACATATGACATGATGGGGTACTGCGAACCATTGTGAAGTTAAAAAATGAAGCCAAAATGTACGACAATGAAGCCAAAATGTAGGACACTCAGACAGGAGGCTAAAAATCCAGACAAATCCAGGTTTTCCTGGTCATATGGTCACCCTGAGTGAAGTCCCAGGACTGTAGGACTCCAAAACCATGTGGCGGCAGCAGCTCATATTGGTCTAGTGGTGGTAAGCTCTGCACACTGTCACTGGGTGTTTTTGTGACAGAGGGATGTTCTTTCTACTTTTTCAAATGACCGTACCTGCTTGGGATCACTCACCTGTTTCAGATCCATTTGGTTTGATAAGAACCCAACCAAAGGCAAATTATAGGAAATTATATGTTTGAATAGGAAGCATTACTTGTGAGTAGGTTCAACTGCTTCTCTACTTTGTGCTAACTTGGTCTCCAGCTAACACATTGTTTCCATTCTGTTTTATTCTGGCATGCACGCTGCATACGAGTCAGCACACTCTATGGAAGTAGCTGTCATCCTTGTACATATTTGTCATCGAGTCTATTATTAAACCAAGTTTATATACCATGCATTTCCTTTCTGAGCTCTGGAGTTTCTAGTGTGCAGAGAAGGCATATTTGATGCCCTTCACAGAAGCCCTTCAAAACTGCTTCTACCATCTTAATTTTATTCCGAGCTCTTTCCTTTGGTGCCAGAATATTTTTTTTTCCAGAGTAGTAAAAACAAATATTTCATTCATGACCAGCTCGCTTAGTCATCTGATTCTCCGTCCTGATCCGACATTGGGAACAATGGCTGGCTGCCATTCTGTCTGCTGCTAGGAGACGGACTATCTTCTATTTTTTAATATCCTTGACTTTATCATGGAAATTGATTAGCTAAATGTACACCTGGTATATTTCCTCTTGGGAAAGAGAGGAAAAAAAGAAGAAGAAAGGGGGAATGGAGATGGAAGGCAAAAGAAGAGCTACCCTACTGCTCAATCCTAACCTGTTTATCATTGGCATCCTTCAGTCTCGAAAGACTCTGGTATCGTGCTCTGATTGGAGGTCCTGAAACAACATCTAGTGTGACTAAAGAGGCCAATTCGAGACTGTCCACCCCTTCCACACTGAGGACAAATAAATTCCGTCCCCTGCCCAGGCCCAGGTTTCGCTGCTTTCGGGTCTGTCTCTTTGCTTCAGCCTGCCGAACAAGTGTCTCTTCCAGTTGGAGAAGGCCATGCTGGGTCTTTTGCCTCCACACTGAACAATTGGAGGTCAAGTTTTCCCAGCTGTTGATGTCCATTCCCAAGGCCTTTAGATCCCTCCTGCAGATGTCTTTGTATCGCAACTGTGGTCTCCCTCTAGGGCACTTTGCCTGCACTAGTTCTCCATATAGGAGATCTTTTGGAATCCGACCATCAGCCATTCTCACGACATGCCCAAGCCAGCGTAGACGCCGCTATTTCAGAAGTGTGAACATGCTAGTGTGAACGTTCCAAGACTGCATCATATGAGACCCATTTAGGCCAAGACAATTCACTTGTCTCCCTCTCCCCATGGTGGTGTGTGGGGATGCTAGCACATGTCTGTGCACTGGCCTAATTCCCCAACAGTGGTGCAGAAGTGCCTTATGACACTTGTGCATCACCGCCAGGCCAGCATTAAACTTGTACCATGACTTATGCCAGCTAACTGAGGGTTAGGATTGCACTATGATTCTTAAAGAAGTTACAAGTCAACAATGTATTGATTTATGGAACATCCATTCTTAGTGATCTGGACCAGTAGCATAGCTAAAAGTTGGCAGAGGTAAAGGGGTGGAAGGAGCCTCACAATTGTATGCAAACCCTTTGAATCCATTTTAGGTGGGGGAAGCAAAATGGAGCATGTTGTACTTCCTCTCAAGCAAGCACAGCTGATCCACAAAGGTGCACCAGATGAATCCAACCTCCACTGCAGCTTGCTCAGAGACTGGGTGTAGGAAGTAAGGGGGCGAAGGCAACCAGGGGAGGGTGGAGAGGACTTGGAGGGGCAGCCTGCCCGTCCTTGGAGCCAAATGATCCTGAGTATACTGAGCCAAGCGTGCATGCTTCGAAGAGTGCTCAGAATGCTCAGTCTTTGCTTGGGAGTAAGGGGCATCTGCCATCTTTCACAAGCAGCACTCTGAACTGTGCATGTGCAAACTTTAGCACATGCACAGTCCTCCAAGTGAAGCCAGGTGTTCTTTGTGACTCAGGGTGGCTGGCTCCAGAGGAGCACTGTGCATGTGCTAAAATTTGCGCATATGAAAGGCAATGGGTAATGCACTACAATCCTGCACCAGGTGATGCACACTCTGGCTCCCTATAGAACCGAGGCTCCCTATTGAACTTGCTGCTTTGCACCCTGATTTGCATGACGCTCTTTCCGATTCACATTCCATGCTGGAAACGGTCCAGCAATGATGCAGAAGGCAGATATTACAAAAACAGATTCCATTTTAAACCTGCCTCTAGGCAGCATCCCTCTTGATCAAAGGCTGTACAAAAGAATTAGAGCTGAGTAGATGGTGGAGTTTTCTAATCCCGTCTGAGCTACCGATTTCCTCTCTAACTTTGGGAAAGTCCCGTGGCCTATTCCGACCTTTGTCAATCCCACTATAAAAATGGATGTGAAGAAACTGGGGGCCTTCCTTAAGTCCCACTTAAAACCCCCAGACCTCCAAGTTGAACTGAACGGTATACAAATGTGGTGCAGTTGCTTGTATAGTAAGTTCATGGTGAACTCATATTTTCTAAAGAAAATGGCTGGTGGCTGGAGTTTTTGGTATGAAAAAAACTGCAAGACAGGCCCAGTTTTCTGCTTGCTAAACAATACACACTCTTGTGTTACCAGTTGGAGGGCTTGCAGTCAATGTGACACATATATTTCAGTCAGCATGGAATGTGAGAGGCATGAAACCTCCCCTCAAATGGGGAGTCTGGTTTCCTACAGGCACTACTTCCCTGCAATACAGATGTTCATAAATGGACCACACGCTGCCTGCTTACCAGTATAGAAAGCACTACCTGCAGTTTCAGGGCACGAGTAATTTCTTGAACTCTTACCCACACGCATTGTAAGAAAGGCCAGCACTGTTTTCTTTTGCAATTTAAAGGAGGAACACTTGACTCATCACTCAAGCCTGCTCAGAAATGGTAAACGTTGTGTAAAATCCCACATCTTGGCAGTTAAACCAAAAGGGTTGGTTTGGCACAATTATGTTCCAACCCAGTGGTTCTCAAAGTGGGGCTTAGGATCCCTGTGGAAAGATACAACCATTTTAGGAAGGTCACAAAAAGCTGGGTGCTGTCATCTTGGAATCTGGCACTGGGCACCGCCATTTTGGAATGGAGCACTCAGTTAGCAATCCATACTTTCCTGGTTGTAAGGATGCAAACTGGCACAACTCATTGGTCTTCCCGTTCCAGTGATGATGTAGGAAGGCAAGCACGTGTCTGTGCACTGGCCTAACCCTTCCCTAGAAGCGGCCCAGAAGTGTCTATGGCACTTTTGTGACACCCCAAGTCAGCACAGGATTTAAGACAGGGCTTAAGCTGGCCACCTGAAGGTGAGGAATGCAGCCTTATTGTCTTGTGTGCTCCCTGAGTCATCTCTTGGGCACCAGTGAGATACAGGAAACTGGACTAGATGGGCCTTTGTCCTGATTCCAAAGGGCTCTTCTTATGCTGTTATGAGGTGAGAAATCCAGCACATGAAAACATGATAAAAACCCTGCTGGATCAGTACATCAGTCCATAAGTCGACACACCAAAGGCATACCAACACAGGTTGGGTGGGGTTGGAAGAGCAACCAAGGCTGGAGGAGACAGATCAGAGGAGCTCGGCTTCACCAGATCTTGAAGTCTGTGTCCGGCCTCTCAACCATGTGCCAGCTAAATAGCCAGTGCAGATTTGAGTAACCCCATTGCAGGTGGACAAATTTCTCCTTTTACTGAGAAGCTGTCGCCAGCTACTCAGCACTCTCAGGATGCAGTCATCACCACTTTGGCACCATTGATCCTCTGGACACTGGGAAGCTCAAGAGCTGACGATGTCCTGACAACACACCCGACATTTTGGTACCCCAGATATTTTGTTCTCAGCCTGCTTTCGCTTCCAGGAGCTCTGCTGGAAGAAAAGCACTTGAAACAACAGAAGGTGTGGAAAGCACACTTCCTGCTCCTCTCCATCACATGTTCCTTCTCATGTTAAAATTAGATCCACATCAACAGGAAGGCAGAAGGATGTACACATGTGGCTGCCCCCATCGCATTTTAGCTTGGCCCCTCTTACCGGCTGGAAAGGATAGCTATGAGTCAGCCCTGAAACTTGTTACATTCATTAATTTTAAGAATGTTATATACTGCTCCCCAGCAGTGACCTCTGAGTGATCTGAAGAAAGAGACACAAACCAACAATAAACTATTGTATAGAAACAGAAGTAGCAAACCAGCAACATATATATTTTAATGATCATAACTAAATCATAAATTAAAATTATAACTCAATCAGATGAATGCTTTCTGGAGAGTTCTCCAAAAAGTGGAGAAGTTCTAGGTGCAAAAAAAAAAAATAACCAGAATGATCTCTGGGTTGGGGTACGTCTCCTACCTACTTATCTACCTATCTAGCTAGCTAGCTATCTACATAATTTATATACCGCTTTTCAAATAAAAAGTTCACAAAGTGGTTCACAAAGAAAATGAAAAAAAACTAATGGCCAGTGGTGGAGAAGCTACAGCATTTGGGACTCCAGTCTAGAAAATGGTGTTTAGGGAGGGATATAGTTCAGATATACAAAATTATACAGAGGATGATTTCAGTAGATAGAGAGATGTTCTTTCCCCTCTCACACAACTCCAGAACCGAGGGACATCCACTCAAATTAAGTGTCTGGAGAGAAAATACTTCTTTACAAAAATGTAATTAGTCTGTGGAACTCCTCTCCACTGGATGAGGTAATGGAATCTGGCCTGGATGCTCTTAAAATGGGATTGGACAGATTTCTAGGAGAAAAGTCCATCACAGGTTACAAACTGGACATGTGCAAGCTCTGGGCTACTTGGATTAGCTACTTAAGAATAATAGGCTACTAAAGAATGTAAGAAAGTGGCTCCAGGATGAAGGTCTTTTGTTGTCTTGCAAGGTAGCCTCATAATGTAATATCCTTTATTTATATCCCATATTTTTCCTTGGGGGACTCAAGGTAGCTCATGTTCTGAGGCATGTGGGGGTCACTGTGAGAGACAGGAAGCTGAGGCAGATGGGCATTTGGCCTGAACCTGAAGAGCTTTTACACAAGGGATTTTCATCACAAGAATATCGCAATAAGAAGATTTCAATGTGTGGGGAACAGGCCTGTCACTTCATTCAAGAAATTTTGTTAATCAATCAGAATTATATGATTAATTAGCCAGTTATGTATACATTTCCCTAAATACAACTGCATGCTATGGTAACATAGCAGTCTAATATCTATATATATAAAAGAGAAAAGTCACTGACTGACTGACTGACTGACTGACTGACTCACTCACTCACTCACTCACTCACTCACTCACTCATCACCGCCCTGCCAAAACTGCCGGCCCTTATTGGCATCCTTCAGTCTCGAAAGACTCTGGTATCGTGCTCTGACTGGAGGTCCTGAAACAACATCTAATGTGGCTAAAAAGGCCAATTCGAGAGTGGCAGCCCCTTCCACACTGAGGGCAAATAAATTCCGTCCCCTGCCCAGGTAACAGGTTTCGCTGCTTTCGGGTCTGTCTCTTTGCTTCAGCCTGCCGAACAAGTGTCTCTTCCAGTTGGAGAAGGCCATGCTGGGTCTTTTGCCTCCACGCTGAACGGTCAGAGGTCAAGGTTTCCCAGCTGTTGATGTCCATTCCCAAGGCCTTTAGATCCCTCTTGCAGATGTCCTTGTATCGCAGCTGTGGTCTCCTTCTTGGGCGCTTTCCCTGCACTAATTCTCCATATAAGAGATCTTTTGGAATCCGACCATCAGCCATTCTCACTACATGCCAGCCCTAGAAGCATGAAATGTGGGGTGGGTGTTCCTTCCGTGACTGAGGGGTGCACTAAGAACCAGGAATTTCTGGTTCGGAAATTCCAACCAGAAGGGGGTGAAAAGGGGCGCAACACGTTTTCCTCCCTATACTTTGCATTGAGAATTGCTGACTCATCAACATTCCTCCCCAACTGCTGGGCCTGAAGCATGGAATTCTGGGAGTTCCTTCTGTCACCTGAACACCCCCCAAGAACCATCTGGAGACATTTAACCCTTCAGAGGCTGAAAAGGGGGCAACGTGTTTCTGTCCTATACTTAACATGGGAGACTGAACAACCTCCAGCCTATTTGGTGCTCAGTGCCTGGTGAACTGGGGGATGTTTTTCGGAGGAAGAGGTTGCACTGGCAAGGATGCTGCGCATGGGGGGAAGTTGCGCATGGGAGCATGATGCGCATGGGGGAAGTTGTGCATGGGGGAAGTTGTGCATGGAGGAAGTTTTGCATGGGGGACTGATGCACATGGGGAAAGTTGCGCATGGGGAAAGTTGCGCATCGGCAGTTGCGCATGGGGAAAGTTGCGCATGAGGGGACGATGCGCATGGGGGAAGTTGCGCATGGGTGAAAGTTGCGCATGGGGGGATGATGCTTACGGGGGGATGATGCTTACGGGGGGATGATGCGCACGGGGGAAAGTTGCGCATCAGGGGAAGTTGCGCATGGGAGAAAGTTGCGCATGGGTGGAAGTTGCACATGGGGGGATGATGCGTATGGGGGAATGATGCGCACGGGGGTAATGCGCATGGGGGGAAGTTGCGCATGGGGAAGTTGCGCATGGGGGAAGCTGCGCATTGGCAGATGATGCGCTTGGGGAAAGTTGTGCATGGGGAAGTTGCACATCGGCGGATGATGCGCATGGGGGAAAGTTGCGCATGAGGGGATGATGTGCATGGGGGAAGTTGCACATGGGTGAAAGTTGCGCATGGGTGGAAGTTGCACATGGGGGGATGGTGCGTATGGGGGGATGGTGCACACGGGGGGTAGTGCACACGGGGGAAGTTGCACATGGGGACATGATGCACATGGGGTCATGATGCGCATGGAGAAAGTTGCGCATGGGGGGAAAGTTGCACATTGGGTTTATGCGCATGGGGGAAAGTTGCGCATGGGGGGACATTGCACATGGGGATGATGCGCATGGGGGGATGATGCGGATGGGAGATGTGGCACATGGGGTGTTTCTGCGCCATGGGGGGATGGCATAGGGGGAAATGTTACACCCGCAACGCGGGTAAGCTTTTCACTAGTATTAAAACTAAAATAGTGAAATACACAGGGACCAATCTGAAACTGATTTGCAATCCACATAGTGGATTCTGACCAGCAGTTTGAAAAACACCAACCTAACCAATTGACAGTACAATCCTATACATGCTACCTTGGAAGACAATCCTGTAAGCTATGTTCAGTGATATTTACTGCCAGGGAAGTAAACATAGGATTGCAGAATAAAAGTTGCAAAGAAGTCGGGGGGGGGGGGGGGTCTATGTCTACTTTTCCATGTGCTGAACTTGGCATTTCCACTGTGAGCTATCCCCCATGATTTATCTCATCTATGGAATTCAATGCATACTGCAGTGGCCACTGCTACGTAAGGAACGAGGTGTTTAGAATAAAACTGGAAGCCTTAAAATCATAGTCCAGAGACTGCGGTCTTTGCTAGCTTGAAAAAGAAATCCACAAGATATTGTTTCTTCAGACATGCAAAGCTCTTGATGTAAGTGGTCAGTATAGGTGGTTTTATACTCCCACACTCTTTATTTGCACAGCTGCTAGCAGTTAAAATACTCACACTTTCAGTAAGGCAAGGGCAGCTTACTCACGTTGGTCACTACTGCACATTCAGCACAATGCAGGTCTTGGTCGGAAAAGGCATGTGTGATAGTAATTGAGGGCAATGTGGTAAAAAGCCCAGGCTCAGAATATGTGAATGTGGACATGGAGGAATATTGGTGAAGATAAGATGGATATGAGCTTTGATGTGCATTAAAAGATGCCTCCAATCTCAGCGAGTAGACAAGTGTGCAAAAAAGGGTTTGCTAAATCTTACAACTGGGATTTTAAGTTAGGAAATTCTGTTAAACTATACAAGTTCTGACTAATAAAATTATATCCCCACAGACATCAACCCCCCATGTGCATCAAACCCCATGCGCATCATCCCCCCTCCCCCGTGCATCAACCCCCATGCACAACATCCCCATGCGCAACACTCCCCATGCACAGCATCTCCCCAGTGCAACCCCTCCCTCTCCACAACATCCCCCCACTGCACTGGGCACCGAGCACCAAACTGGCTGGAGGTTGGTCAGTCTTCCATGTTAAGTATAGGACAAAAACACGTTACACCCCTTTTCAGCTCCTTAAGGGCTAAATTTCTCCACATTGGTTCTTGCTGGTGTTCATGTGACAGAAGGAACACCCTCCCCGAATTTCATGCTCCCCAAATTTCATGAGGAAAATGTGTTGCGCCCCATTTCACCCCTTTCCGGTTGGAATTTACGACAACACCCCTTAGTGCACCCCTCAATTACGGAAGGAACACCCACCCCAAATTTCATGCTTCCAGGCCCAGCGGTTTTGGCTGGGCGTTGATCAGTCAGTGACTTTTCTCTTTTAGACAGACAGATAGATAGATAGATAGATAGATAGATAGATAGATAGATAGATAGATAGATAGATAGATAGATAGATAGATACTGTATATATAAAATTTTAAATTACACACACCCTGTATATATTAGAGTGATGGTATTTTACTGCATTTGGGAAGTGCTGCAGCTCTGTATTCACCTCCATTTTCCTCCCCCTGCCCAGAAGCAGCCAAGTTTCCAGCAAAACTTACAGTGCAATCCTGTCTGTACTCAGTTTACTTCTCAGTAAATCTTCATGTATCCATTGGGTCAACTCCCAGGAAAATGTGTTTAGGATTGCAGCTGTACTGCTTTTTATCCTCTCTAGCATCACAGGCATTTAATGTAAGAAAAATCTTTTAAAGGAGATGAACATGCTAATAAACCCTACAATCCAGAGTAACTATGGGAGCACGCAAGAGACATTACATGCACCCATAGTTATTGTGCCACCTAGTGAAAACCAATGGGAAATTCATATTGCAATCCAGAGCAAATTGTTCTTACACAAGAGCAAGGACTCCCCATAGTTACTCTGGATTGCACCTGAAGTTAGGAGTACCTGTCACATGTATCAGCAGAAAATAGGCAAAGCTGGGTACCAGCTTCTTACCCAGAAATCCCAAGGACTTCGGGTAAACTGGTCCATCAATTGTGGCAGTTGATAATGCTATGGATCCATATGGCATTTCTTCACTTTGAAACATTCTTCACATTCCTAGAATTTCTCTCTTGAGGGGTCTTTAAAGAATGTCACTGTTAACGCAGCAAACTGAAGGTCAGTACAACCCACAGATATTGACATGATGAGTACTCAAAA
This sequence comes from Cryptoblepharus egeriae, assembly GCA_030015325.1. Lineage (NCBI taxonomy): Eukaryota > Metazoa > Chordata > Lepidosauria > Squamata > Scincidae > Cryptoblepharus > Cryptoblepharus egeriae. The sequence goes on along the minus strand of JAREYC010000003.1, from coordinate 9,166,304 downwards.
TGTCATTTAGACACTTGTTAGACTGATACTGAACACCAGTGCATGAATGATTGCAAAAAAGGAATAGGTACTACTTAATGAAACCTAAAAGTTCATGCCTGACCTCTTCCATGTTAGTCAAATCATTCTTACCCCAGCCTTCTAAAGTGGTAGCAAAGAGGGTCTGCCTTCCCCCACATAGTTTGCACATGGGTACCAAACATTGAGAAATCTTATGTTTAGATGCTCCCCATCCCCAGTGTTGTGAGCTTGAAAGGAGCATCCTAAGTGGTTACATGTAAAATTTTATCAGTTCCCTGTATCCATGTTACATGCCTGTTACAGCACAGGGGCCTAGTATGTATAAGCCATAAAATATGGCTTACAGGGAGCTTTAAACAGGGGTTCATCCAGGCCATGGGTCTCCAAACCCGGTTCACGGGCCAGATTCAGCCAGCATAAGCCACTATATAGTCCTCTGATCCACAGAGAGCTTCTGGCCCACTCAACAGAACACATCAAGAGTTGTGCTCTGTTTGTTGAATGTATGTTGTTGAATGTATGTTGAAAAGCAGAATGCAATTCAAAAATCCATTTTGAAATACCTCATTCCTATCAAATGTTATGGCCAAATAACTAAAATGCATAGAGCTCTATAGAAAGTGAAGGTGCCCTGCTTGACTTGCGAGTAGGTGAACGTGCCATAGTAGGTGAAAAACCACCAGAAAGGGCAAGCTGAGAAGAATCCAAAGACACCAGAATCGTCCCGATCCAAATGAACACAGCCCCACAAATCACCCCAGAAGGAAGCCCCTGATAATTGCATTGATCTCTATGGGAAGTGATACAGATCCATATTGTGCCTTTACTCATGAGTAGGCGAACTTGAATTAGATCATTGAAAAGGGCAGGCTCAAAGGAATCTGGTCCTGATCCAATGAATGCAGCCCCAACCGCTCACCACAGAAGGAAGTCCCTCCTCCAAGTTTTCACATGCATTGAACCCTATTAAAACTGAAACTGCACATACGTCTTTACTTTGAGTAAGCATGCATGCTTTGGCTGGTGTGGAAGGTCAGTCCAGGGGAGTGCAAGGTTTCCAGAATGGTCCTGATCCTGGGCACGTGGAGCTCATCATATGCTCCACAATGTAATGGATGTATAATTCACACAGAATGCAATGAAACAAACCACTTTGAAATACCGGTATCTTTATTCTATCAAAACATATGGCCAAAAAACCAGTGGATCAAGGGAAATGGCACACCATCCAGGTTTTTGCCCTGCCCACTGCATAGGGACGACATACTGACTCCCATACCGTGTGACATGAACCTTAGTGACACCACTGTGTGTGTGCACTGGTCTAATCACCACCCCAGAAGTGGCACAGAAGTGCTGTATGGCATTTTTTGTGACACCCCCAGGCCAGCACAGGACGTGTGGGCCAGCCAGACTAACTGGGAGTTAGGATTGCAGCCTTACTTACTTATCTAATAAAGTGCGCTCAAGCCCCCAAAAAGTTGTGGCAAAAAACTAATGTTAAGTCTTCATGGAGCCACACAGTTGTAAAGTGCCCCTTTCCACTACTTTTGAATCTCTCCTTGCTACATGAGGACCCAAGTCTTTATCCTGCTCAAAATTAAGCTATTGTTTTATAAAATGCAATTTTTTAAAAGTGACAATATTTTTTGATAACACGATTATGGAGAATAAAAGGGACCGCTTGTGACACTAATGATCCCGTTGATAATTGGGCTATAAATTTTTAACTGGTATATTTCTGTCCCCCCCAAACAATTGATCTCAATGGAATAACAGCTCTCTCTGTTTTGTTCTCATCTCAGCGTACAGGAAAGCAAAATTGCAACCTTCATTTTGCGGGTTATGACTGACATATTTCACTGCATAATCAGATTGCTCCCTCTAAATTAATGTTGGCTCCATGCTGCCTCTTTCAATTTGCAGGCATTAATGAATAAATTTAAAACTACAGATGGTAGGGTTTTAAATTAGCTAAAGGAATAAACGTATCTACATTCATAAATATATATCAACAGAGGGCTTTATATTCTCCCTTCAATAGACAAGCAATGTTTTTCCCATTAGCATTAATGGAAGCTAATGAAGGTGCGTTGAGAGCTTACTGCTTCCTTGCCAGGATATGAAGACTGTAATTTTTCTCTAGTACACTCAGATCTTGTTATCCACTAAGAATACAGTAGGTTCCTGGATACCCTAGAGAAAGAGTCTCCAAACCCCAACCCGGGGACCAGATGTGGTCCACAGCAAGCCTCTAACTGGCCAGCAGCCAGCATCTGGCCCCTAAGAGCCTACAGTAGCAATCCTAAAGACACTTTCCTGGGAGTAAGAGCCATTGACCACAGTTGGGCTTACTTTTGAGTAGACATGGTTAGGATTGTGCTCTATGGTAGATGACCAAACATGCCTGGAGTTGTGATGGCATGGTGAGGAACGGGGGTCTATTTAAGTGTCTGCTTTATTTCTCTGCTGTGAGATGGTTGTTGTAAAAATCCTGGACATTTGAGCATATTTATTCATTAATCCAAGTTGCATCTCTAGCATCTTCGATATTTATCGAAATATTATATTTAAATTTGTTTTCTAGACCTCTGCAGCGTGCCAGATATTTGATGCGGTCCTTTGGCTGAAACATTTTGAGACCGCTGTCCAGGGATAGCAAATTCACAAATGATTGTTCCTATGGAATCATTGGAATTAGGTATAAGAGACACCCTAACTCTGCGATCAAAACAATCCAGCAGAGACCCTCAGGAAGCCGGGAGATGCAGCAGGAAGTGCAAAATTATATCTGAATGCTGCTGAGATCTTCCAGAGGCTGCAGGAACATTCAGTACAGTGCATGAAACCAGAGCAGACTCCTTTAAAATGAGTGATGGAAGTTCCACCAGCCATCTTAAAAGGGTCTGATCTGGTTATTCTGAGTGTGCCTGCAGCCTCTGGAAGGCATCTGAATAGCAGATAATGATAAGAAGGTACCAATTCTGCCTATCTATACAGAGGGTGCAATCCTAACCTAGGGCGGCACAGTTCCTCAGTCTTCCCATTCCCATGGTGATGTATGGAGGCAAGCACATGTCTGTTTACTGGCTTAGCCCTCCCCTAGGAATGGCACAGAAGAATCCTATACCACTGTGGTGACACCCTCAGGTCAGATCGGGATTTATGCCAAGGCTTAGGCTAGCCTAACTGCAGATTAGGATTGCAGCCATAATCTCTAAGCCTAACCTACCTTGCAGGATCATTGCCTACCTTGCAGAACTATTTATGCGCTCCTTGAAAGACAGCTGAGTTGAGCTCCTTCAAAGAAAGCTGGTTTAAACATTTTTAAAAATTACCAAAAATGCAACTGTCAGTCATGACTGGCAATGAGTTCTATAAATAATCTCCTGCAGCCAATAATGTTTTATGCTGCCAACTTTGTGATGTTGATGTGTTGATGTGTGATGTACTGTATTACTGGTAGTTGGGAACCAATGTCATAATGGACCAAGACAGCAGATCAGTGAACATCTAAGCATTATGTGGCTGTGCAATGATGTCCTATAAAAATGCAGGTCTTGGTCAGAAAAGGCATCTGTGATAATAATTGAGGGCAATGTGGTAAGAAGCCCAGGCTCGGAATATGTGAATGTTGACATGGAGGAATATTGGTGAAGATAAGATGGATATGAGCTTTGATGTGCATTAAAAGATGCCTCCAATCTCAGCTAGTAGACAAGTGTGCAAAAAATGGGTTTGCTAAATCTTACAGTTACGATTTTAAGTTCAGGAACTATAACTCAATTGTTCCACCAGGTTGGATAACCAATTTAAAAACAGACCAAAGTTTTGAAAGGACCATAAACAAAACCTGATTTTTAAACTGGAGAAAAAAATCTTTTTATTATGCACTAGCAAAAAGCGTACCCGCATTGTGGGAGTATCATTTCCCCATACAACATCCCCCCACAGCGCATCAACAACCCATGCGCAACTTACCCCCATGCGCAAAATTCCCCCATGCGCAACTTCCCCCCATGTGCAACTTCCCCCCTGTGCATCATCCCCCAGTGCGCATCATCCCCCAAACGCAACTTCCCCCCACACGCAACTTCCCCCGTGGGCAACTTCCCCCCGTGCACAACTTCCCCCGTGCGCAACTTCCCTCTGTGTGCAACTTCTCCAGTGCGCAACTTCCCCTATGCGCAACTTCCCCCGTGCACAATTTCCCTCATGCACAATTTCCCCATGCGCAACTTCCCCCGTGCACAACTTCCCCCCGTGCGCAACTTCCCCCCGTGCGCAACTTCCCCCATGCGCAACTTTCCCCCTGTGCAACTTCCCCGTGTGCAATTTCCCCCATGCGCAACTTCCCCCCTGTGCAACTTCCCCATGTGCAACTTTCCCCCATGAGCAACTTTCCCCGTGCGCAACTTTCCCCCGTGCGCAACTTCCTCAGTGCACAACTTCCCCCATGCGCAACTTCCCCGCATGCGCAACTTCCCTCCATGCGCAACTTCCCTCCATGCACAATTTCCCCTGTGTGCAACTTCCCCCGTGCGCAACTTCCCCCATGCGCAACTTCCCCCATGCACAACTTCCCTCCATGCGCAACTTCCCCCATGCGCAACTTCCCCCATGCACAACTTCCCTCCATGCGCAACTTCCCCCATGTGAAACTTCCCCCATGTGCAACTTTCCCCATGTGCAATTTCCCTCCATGCACAACTTCCCCCATGCACAACTTTCCTACATGCACATCATCCCCCATACGCATCATCCCCCCATTCACAGCATCCTTGCCAGTGCAACCTCTTCCTCCGAACAACATCCCCCCAGTGCACCAGGTACTGAGCACCAAATTGGCTGGATGTTGGTCAGTCACCCATGTTAAGTATAGGACAAAAACACGTTGCACCCCTTTTCTGCCCCTGAAGGGTTAAATTTCTCCATGTGGGTTCTTGGGGGGTGTTCAGGTGACAGAAGGATCCCTCCCAGAATTCCATGCTTCAGGCCCAGCAGTTGGGGCGGAATGTTGATGAGTCATCAATTCTCCAATACAAAGTACAGGGAGGAAAACGCGTTGCACCCCCTTTCACCCCCTTCCTGTTGGAATTTCCGAAAACCGGTTTTAGTGCACCCCTCTGTCACAGAAGGAACACCCACCTCAAATTTCACACTTCTAGGCCCAGCGGTTTTGGCAGGGCGGTGATGAGTGAGTGAGTGAGTGAGTGAGTGAGTGAGTGAGTCAGTCAGTCAGTCAGTCAGTCAGTGACTTTTCTCTTTTATATATATAGATTTTTGCTACCCAAAGACATCTGGCTGGCTTATTGGAGGACTATAATGACCATTGGTCTGAAACAATAGGGCACTTCTAATGATCCTATGATGTGTAATATAATGGCACTTCTGAGCACCTGCAAAACAGTGGCATTGCTAGAGGGGGTGCAAAGCACTACGTTTTGTAGACAGCCTCACTGCAGCATATAAGCAGCCTCTTCCCCTTCTTTTTGGAGTTAGACACACACTTCTGTTTCGATCCTCCACCTGGAATGGCTCCGATGGGGAAGTAGAACAGCTGTTTGCATGCTTTGGTGAGGCTCCCTGAAAAACGTGGTGCTTTACACCCCCTCTATCTACTCCACTGCTGCAAAGTACCTTCTTTTTACCCCCAAGGAGTTTAATAGGCAGCTCTCATGTGTCTGGCTTTGAAGAGAGGTCTTGTTTTGGATCAATGCAACTATTCAAGGCAACAACTTCCAACTTTTTATTCCAACTTTTCTATTCGGCACTGATATATGCCATTTTATTAGCATGGGAAGGCTCACAACTTCATAGTGGTCATAAGTCCAGCTCACTTCCCCAGTTCAAAGTCTAGCACCTGATTGACTCTGCCATGAATTATGTTGAATTCTTTTGCAGCATCAACCTTCTTGTCACTGAGACAGCTTTTCTGAAACCTTTCAAGAAAAAGAAAATCAGCAGTGAGCCATTGGTTGGTCACCATGCAAAAAGATCTGAAATGCATTTTCATATTGTGTTAATGAGATAGAATGGCACATTAGGAAGAAAAAGTGCAGCAGGTAACAAATTAACCTAAAACTGAATTATGAATCTCTCTGCCTCTTATATTTTCTGGAAAATCATGGGGAGAGGATCCTTGTTAGTAGCGATGTAATAATGATCTTTCCTTTCCTGCTATATTTTCCTGCCACAGTAATTTGCTGGGACTCAAATAGTATTTGAACACTGCTAATATTTCATTTATGCAAAATTATAATAAGCAGAGGCAATTTGCTGGGCAGATTATCAATTCTGAAGCGCTGACAGCTTTCTAAATTGGTAGCGCCTGCAACGGTGATACTACACAAACTTGCTCATTCTTTTATCCAAACGGGATCACTCTGGTTATAGTATTAAGAAGAGGATTGGCTTTCCCTAGGAAACTTTGGGGAGTCCCCACTGTGTGCCTCCATGTTGAATGGGGCACTCAAGTTGCAATCCATACTTTCCTGGAAATAAATCTCACTGAACACAATGAGATTTACATCCAAGTAGACATGGAAGAGCTCTGGCATTACAGTGATGCCACTTCTCGTTTTATGTAATTTCCAGCCATGTTGTCACTTCAAAGTTGATGACATCTGGGGGGTCCCAGACAGATTGTTATTCTCAAAAGGGGGTCCCAGGTACTGGGATCCTGGATGCTGCTCCACATTTTTGTCATAGGGCAAAATCCAGAGTAACTACTGGGAGTCCTTGCTCCAGTGCAAGAACAACTTACTCTGGATTCCTGTATGAATTTCCCATAGGTTTTCACTAGGTGGTGCAGTAACTACGGGTGCACGTAAAGACTATTACGTGCTCCCATAGTTACTCTGGATTTGGGGGTTTGAGAGTCAAGGATGTTTGGAACCCCCTTTTGGTAATAGATTGCCCTTGCTTCTACCATTCCTGGCTGGACCCTTTGTCCAGTGGTGTCCAGTGGTGGATTCAGATAAATTGACAACAGGTTCTATGTCCTAATAATCTAAATTAACAATGGGTTCTATGTTCATAGAACAACAGGTTCTCAGAACCAGGCACTCATCAGCAAAGGGTTCTATAGAATCTGTGAGAACCCCGTGAATCCCACCACTGCCTTTGTCCCATTTGCCAATATGTGAACACAATTCCCAAAAATCAAGATTGTCCCTGTTTAGGGGGATATATGGCAACCCTACCACAGACCTTACTGAGCACCCAATATTCTTCCCCACTTTTTCAGATAAGCACCTTTTATTCATGCCCCCCACATACTTAGGAGAGGCTGTCTAAAAGAAAGCTATCCATGGCTATTATATCTTTCCCTAAAAGATCATGTCTGCTTTGAGATCTGGCAAATCACTGAGCCGTGATGCAGCGTCCTGTTTATTGCATTGATCACAGACTGCCTCACAACTACCTGCTATAAACAATCAAAATTATGGAGTAAATATATAAATCATTATGGTGGTGGTGGTTGTTGTGTTGTTAAGAGCAGCAAAAAATGAGCCTGAGAAACCATTGAGGATCAGGTCATAACAGAGTTTTCTTCTAGGCTGGAGGTGTGTCAGTCTTTCTAAATTCTCCATCAAGGGGTGGCTTGACTTGAACCAGGCAATTTTGGGCAGGGATGGAGCTGCACCCAACACCTGAAGTAAAGTCTAGGATAATTCTCTAATTACATAATGTCTTGTTGATTAATTAATTGCATTTTAATAGATCAGTGCAGAAACAGGACATATGCCGGGGCTTAGGCCCACTTAACAGGAGGTTAGGATTGTAGTCCACCTAACTGGAGGTTAGGATTGCAGTCACACTAGTGGTGTCACTAGTTAGGTGCAGGGAGTACATGCTCACCAGGTGATCCACACAGATAAGTGAAACCACTAGTAGCCAATATTTTTTAATCTTTATGATTTTGAACACTGCCATCATGTAACATATCATTTGTTGTGAGATTTTTTATATAAAGCAATGAAATAAACCATGATGTGTAAGGCTCATTCATTTGTTATTTATATATTCGCATTACAAGATGGTGCTAGCTAAACCTGAAGAGCTATAATGGATCAGGTCAATAATCTAATAGAAAGTTGATGGACCATGTTGGTAAAATCAATATTCAATGTATGCTTAAATATCAGTCATTAGAAACACAATTTGCCAATTGAATATTGTTCCAAGTCACCAAACTTGTTTAGAACATCCTATACTATGTTTTGTATGCCTTTATTAGCTGGATAGGATGAGTTCCTACTTCAGTGCTACACAGGCAGTAGGTCTTGCTCAATTCATTCATAAAAAGGTAGGAAATTAAAAATGGATGTGGTTTTAGTGTGTAACAGGTTCCCCTCGCTTAGTTATTAAAATCCTCTGATTCTCAAGCCAAATAGCTATTTGACCACAGTGTCTCTGCTAGGCGTGCTTGTACCTAAACAGGAAAAGCGACCTGATGTTCATGAAATAGGAAGCAGAAAAAAGATGGAGGTGTGCCTTGTGGTCTAAATAGGTCACTGATATTCAGTGCTTCATGTGCAGGTTTCTGCACCTAATGAGAGATGCGCACATGATAATACTTCCTCTACCAACAGTGTTGCAGAGCCTGTGGAGCCACAACTCAAAGGGTTTCTATTGTCACTAACCCTACAATCCAGCATAACTACAGTAGCACACAAGAGACATTTACGTCGACGTAGTAATGGCACCACCTAGTGAAAACCTATGGGAAATTCATATTGCAACCCAGAGTAAATTGTTCTTACATTGGAGCAAGGACTCCCCGTAGTTACTCTGGATTGCACCCTATGTCCCTTAAAGGCAAGCATAAGACATCAGGTCTTCATCACATTCAGCTTTTGGACATCTAAAGGCAGAGATGCACAAAGGGTGTGGCTGCACCCTTTAACTCAACTTGGAAATAAATCCTAATGGGCAGATTTTCCAAGTTGCCCAGCTCTAAAAGTCTCAAGTCCTGAGAGTTTTCCATTTAAAAAAGTCCTCTGGAGCTACAGGGATGAAAACAGTGCTGCTACCAGTTTAAATGTTCCTGGAGACTTAATGGAATCGCTCCAAGGACACCTATTATTACTGGAATCACAGTGACTTTCTTTTCCTAGATTATCTGAATTTCTATCTGTAGGTCCTTATACCACGTGATCTTCCCATGTTCTTTCTCTTGAAGCCGACAATCTCGGGGTATTGCAATGTCAATGATCCAGACCTGTTTTTCCTCAACCACGGTGATGTCTGGTGTATTATGTTCCAAGTGGTGGTCGGTTTGAATACGGAAGACCCACAGGATTTTGGCCTGTTCATTCTGGACTATCTTTTCTGGTTTGTGGTCCCAACAGTTCTTGCTTGTGATGAGGTTGTACTTTTGGCACAGATTCCAATGTATCATGGCGGCCACTTTGTTGTGTATTTCCAGATAGTCTATTTGGGCGATCTTTCTGCAGCCACAGATAATGTGTTTGTTCCACTATTTCTTCGGCCTCCTTGCACAGCCGGCACTTGCTGTCTTTCTGGCTCTTCTCTTTTTTGGCCTTTATTGCATTTGTTCGCAGTGCTTGTTCTTGGGCTGCTAGTATCAGGCCTTCTGTTTCTTTCTTTAATGTTCCTTTTGTCAGCCATTACCATGTTGCATTGTTATCAGTATTAGTATTCTCTTGAATGTTGTTCAGGTATTGCCTATGCATTGCCTTATTTCACCACCTGTCTCTTCTGTTCTTAACCATCTGCACTTTGTAATTCCATTTTATTTCATCACACTTTAGGACGCTTTGTTTGTGAGCCTCTTTTAAGTGTTCTTCTTGACTTCACCTTAAATACTCTGCCAGGGATTGTTTTTCCTCTTCATCTGATGGTTGGGCTACTATTATTATTATTAACTTTTTGACTGTGGCCAGGTGTTTGACTGGAATTGGCTCTATTGTGATTCAGTTCCTATCCAAGGAACTAGGAATCTATTATTATTATTATTATTATTATTATTATTATTATTATTATTATTATTATTATTATTATTATTATTATTATTATTTTAATCAAAATCAAACAGTAATACACAGGGAACAACCTCATGCTGGTTTCTGTCACATCACCAGTCGGACCCTTCCCAAGAGTCTAGGACTGTGTGGCGTATAATACATACTGAGCCTAGAAGAGCGGCCTTCTGCAGTTGACAGAGTGATATTTTGTTAATGCCAATAGTTTTCAAGTGTCTGCCAAGGTCTTTCGGCACTGCACCTAGTGTCCAATATCACTGGAACCACCTGCACTGGCTTATACCAGATTTGCTGCAATTCAATTCTTAGATCTTGGTAGCAGGAGATTTTTTCCAGTTGTTTCTCTTCAATTCTGTTGTCATCTGGTATGCCAATGTCAACAAGCCATACCTTACTCCTTTCTATGATAGTTACATCTGGAGTATTGTAACTATCCAAGATCTTGTCAGTCTGTAATCTGAAGTCCCACAGAAGCTTGACCTGCTCATTTGCAACCACTTTTTCAGGCTTGTGGTCCCACCAGTTTTTTGCCACTGGCAGATGATACTTTTGGCAGAAGTTCCAGTGGATCATCTGGGCAACAGATTGTGCCTCAGTTTGTAGTCAGTCTGCGCGATCTTCTTGCAGCCACTTAGAATGTGGTCGATGGTTTCATCCACTTCTTTGCAGAGCCAGCATTTTGGGTCATCGGCTGATTTTTCAATTCTGACCTTGATGGCATTTGTCCTGATTGCCTGTTCTTGGGCAGCAAGTATCAGGCCTTCCGTCTCCTTCTTCAGTGTTCCACTCGTGAGCCACAACCAGGTCTTATCCTGATCCACTTTTCCTTCAATCTTGGTGAGGAATTAGCCATGCAGTACTTTATTCTGCCAACTGGCAGTCCAAGCCTGAATTGCACTTTTGCTATATTCATGGTCAGTCTGCTGCACTTTCAGCAACTTTCTCTTGCTGACTTCAATCAGAGCAGATTCCTGGCTCTCTTGCACATAATCTGCAAGGGCATGTTGTTGTTGTTTTTGTTATTGCTATTATTATTATTATTTCTTCCAGTATCTCTCTTTTTGTCTAATGGGTCATGATAGATTGTCATTCTTAAAAGGTGGTACAGGTGCAAAATTTTTGGGAACCACCATATGAACATCTGCCTTTCTCAATTCTGATGCTCCTGGCCATATTCAGCTCTCTAACCCTGACCATTCCTTCTTTTCTCAGACTCTGATGAGAAACTGGGCCTTTTATGCCATGGCAACATCTTAATGGAAACTCATCACCCACCAATGGAGAGGTTTGGCTGTTTTTAAGTAAACAGATGACTCTCAAGGAGGGGTTTTGGCATGGTGCAATTGCTTGAGCTGTCTTCATTTTCTTCTGTGGGCTTGTTCCTCCTTTGATGTTTTATTGAGTAGAGTTGAGAATATTTTTAACTTGCTGCTGACTGCGTCTGTCTCTTTTAATGTCTTTTTAGGTATCTTGTTGTGTTTTTACTTTGAAATTTGTGAGCTGCTCTGGGTGTCTGTACTGCAGACAAACAAGGTCTGATTTTTGAAACAATAAATAAATGCATGGGATCAATGTAGCTAGAGGGGGTGAAACCACTAAGATTTTTCAGGGAGTGTGGATGGGGAGCAAAGCGGAAGCAAATGCCTGGAAAAGGACAGGGAAGCGCCCAAATCTGGAAGTGATGTCATGAACTTAGGCTTTAAAACCAAAGCTGTGATCAGTGAAAGGTCCCAAAACACAGCAGATTCATGCTATTCTTTTGCATAGCTGAAAATTCATATATTCACAGTCAGAATGCAGGCTTGGATCCTTCTCCAACCACACAGCCCTCCTCCCCTCTCAGCACCCCATCTTTCCACCTATTTGGGGCATGTGTTTCTCTCACCATGAGCCTCCCCTATCCTGGGCAGCAGCTCTATAACCTCTATTTGTAGCTCTGTGTTTTCAATGACGTCTAAGCTAGTGTCAACCTGATAATGGTTTGCAACGTGGATCCAGACCCACAGTTTGAGAAATACTAACTTAATCAAAGCATCACCACCTTGAAAACTTAACTGAAAGGCAGGTTGTAGATACTTAAATACATAACCTCTTAAAGGTACATACCTTTGCTTTAAAAGGTAAAGAGTGGCTAATTGCCATGTGCTGATAACATTGTCATAGTAATAATCATAAATAAAAAGTAACACAAGTACTTCTCAGTGGCATAGCTAAGGGGGTGCAGAGGGTGAAGTTGCACAGGGCTACAAGCTTTAGGGGGGCTTCAAGCTGAGCTTGGCACTAGTGACTAAAAATGTGAAAAATGGGGATTGAGTAAGTGGGAGGAGATGGTACTTGTTACTTACAAGGCATTTTTGTTGCCTGCATTACTTCCCATGTCATCCTCTATAGCAAAGGGTCTCCAAACATTTTGTCCAAAGGGCTGCATCGAACATCTAGCACAGTGTCAAGGGCTGGTAAAAATAATAAATATACAATTTCAGTAAATACTTTAGGGATGGAACTTAAATTAATGAATAAATGGGCTCAATTTTCCAGGTTTTCTGCAAGCACCAACACACAGCTCAAAAATAAAGCATATACTTAAATGGATCCCCCTTTCCCCATCACACCATCACATCTCCATTCTTCTTTGGTCAACTAGATCAGAGTCTCTTAGGGGACCAGAAGCTGACTGCAGGTGAGTTAGAGGTTCAGGGCATGCCACATCTGGCCCCCAGGCCAGGATTTGGAGACCCTTGCATAGCTACACCAGTAGGTCACAACAAATATCTACAAGCACATTGCTTATTTTCACAAATGCATCCATAAACCAGTCTTTGGCCATTACTGAACCTGCCTCCCTTCATATCTCTGCCCATTCCCATCCCTCACATAAATAAACCCCCATTGGTTTCCCCCTCACCTTCCCTCTTTAAAATATAAGATTTTGAACAGGAAAAAAAATGCTTAAGAGCACAATCCTAACCATGTCTACTCAAAAGTAAGTCCCATTGTATTCAATGGGTCTTACTCCCAGGAAAGTGTCTTTAGGATTGCAGCCTTAGTCAATAAAAATGCACTCACTTCAGTTTGACTATTCTTTGGAAGGCTATATATAGATTGCATATTCAATATGAGTTTTTTTTCTGTTGCAAACCCTCTGTTTCCTGCATTCTCTGAAATCTACACCAATGTACTACAAATAATCATCAAAAAGCAAGTCTATTATATTATCATGCTCTGAGCTAGCATCTCCCCCCCAATGCCCTTTTCCTAAACACATTTACTTTGAAGTAGATCCCATCACTTGAAAGAGGAAGGGATTTCTTGCAAGAGAATATGCTATCCCTGGAGTGCTAGTACAGTATTGAGCACTCTCAGGTTACACAGGGGTATTATAATGACATCAGGAGTTTCTGAAACACCATTCTTCTTGTTTCACTTCCCTTTTGTCTTCATACAAATTGCAGCCCAGTGGCAATAGGATTGCATGAATGAGTATACCACGTACTGAGTCAAGTGTTTCGTCATCTGCCTTACTGGTAGTGGGGTCTCCAGGATCTTGAGGACAGATCCTTTTCCAAATCTGCTTCCTGATCTGTTATCTGGAGAAGCTGCAGATTTGGGATCTCCTCCATACCAAATACACTCTCTATCTCAGGGGTGTCAAACTTATTTCATACAGCAGACCTAATATGCTGCTGAGAGCTGGAACTGAGGACATTAAGCAGGAAGTGATATCATTAAGCAGATGATAACCGGAAAAAAAAATCACTATTATTCTCACTTAGAAACTGCTAACTGCTCCCTGCTAACTGAGCAAGAGGCACTCTTTCAAGTGGGTGCTCCTCTTTTATTTAGCAGGGGGAGAGTAACTGGCCCTCCACACCCCAGCAATGTCTGTTCTAGTGGCTTCTGCTGGTGTTCTTTTTTTGCATTTTAGATTGTGAGCCCTTTTGGGACAGGGCCCCATTAGCTATTAATTAGCTATTATTATTTTTCCATTTTCTTTGTAAACCGCTTTGTGAACTCGTTAGTTGAAAAGCGGTATATAAATACTGTAGATAGACAGGGAGATAGAAACACATTGGGTGCAAATAACAGAAGAAGAAAAAACAATCTTATTTTTTAGCTGTAGATCAGCCAAATTAATATGTGAACTGTCCTTTCATCTGAGAATAGCCTTTGGTGGTGCTGAGAGGTCCTAAGAGCTACCTGGCCTGCATCCAGTGGCCAGATCTGATGATCCCTTGCTCTGCCCCTTTGTGGTGGCTCCTTTTCTTTTTTGCCTCTACTGCAGCAATTTTCTTTTTTTATTTCATGGCACACTGAGAAGATGTTAAAACTGTCAAGGCACATCAGCGGTTTTTTTTGACAACTGATAAGGCGCACTACACCTCTGGAGGTAGTATGACCTTACAACAAATAATACTCCTCAAAGCTCCCACAGCGCAACTGTAGACCATTTGTGGCACACTAATAGGAATTCAGTGCACCGTTGAGATGATGCATGAGTAGGGTTGCCATGTCCTGCAAAACAGGGACAGTCTTGATTTGGGGGGATTATGTTCACATGTTGGCAAATGGGACAGAGGGTCCTGTCCCAATTTTATTGAAGAGAATTATGGCAACCCAATGCATGAGACTATTTACAGCTGAGTCAACCATTCTTCTTTAAAGTTATACTTTAAAGCTGAGAACCTCCACCATGAAGCTCACTTGATATGCTTGGACCAGTGTCTGTCTTTCAGTCTCACCTATCTTAGAGGTTTATTCCAAGAACAAAAAGGGAAGAAACTGGCATGCAGTTAGTCTGGGGCTTAAGCCAGACTAACTGAGCTCCATGGAAGAGTGGTATAAACATGTAGTAAGTAAATAAAATGTGCAATAGGAAAAAAACTCCCAAAACACTTGATCATGCAAATACACATCTGAAATCCTGTTCAGCAGCATTGTTGATCCTGATTGCCACTTCTAACTTCATCTAGAATTACTCAAAATAGGTGATCTTTGTCAGTCGGGGTCCACATAATGAATGTGATTGTGCCAACGCGTAGCCGGGAGGTAGTTAAATGGGAGCAATTGAAAGTGAAACTGGATTATTCACATGAGTGATCCAAACTGTACAGTGAACAGAAAAGGTGTTGAAAATAATAAGTGCAATTGAAGGTAACAGGAGGGCAATCAAAGTGAACAGGCTAATATTTCTGCAAATAGCATCAAAAACAGTCCCCAAAAAAGGAGGCTTTGTAGACAGTGATACTTTTATTGTTGGTTGTTCAGTATATGTTTTAAAAAATATATTAGTATATAGGCAGGCCTATTAGTACCGTATATAGTATAACTATTAGTATTAGTATTAATATTATTAGTATTACCTCACCTGGCATATCTTCCCATGGTATGGGGATGTCGATGTATGCCTGTGCACTGGCCTAAACCCATTGGGGCAGAATTGCTTTATGGCACTTTTGTGACACAGCTAGGTCAGCATAGGACTTATACTGGGGCTTAAACCAGACTAACTGGAGGTTAGGCTTGAAGATGATGGCTGCAATCCTAACCATATTTTCCTGGGAGTAAGTACTTTTGAACACAATGGGACTTACTTCTGAATGGACATGCTTAGGATTGCACTGAAAAAAACTATTAAAGAGAATGCAACCAGATTTTCTAACACTTAACCATCACTGAAGGCCACTGTGCTTCCTAGATTAGTCCCATGATTATCCCACCAAATTAGTACCAGGCAGGCTTTAAAAAAACCACAGGAAGACTATGGAGTTCATGGTGGACTGCCAAATATGGTTCGTGGATAAAGGTTTGTGGGTTTCATCGTTTCCTAAAGCAGCAGTAAGTTTGGATTCCATATAAGAAATTTGCCAAACTTTGTCAGGAAATGCACTTTTTTTGTTCGTTTTGGATGTTTTCTTTCTTGCAGACAAAAGAGGCTCACAGATAGATCTGATACACTCATCCGCAGGGCTTATTCTCCTGCCTCAGCAATTCATTAAGCCTCGTGGGGGGGATTTCCTAAATTTGGGGTTTTATTCATAGCTTTTGACACAGGCTGCTCTTTAAATACAGCAGCCTGTTCCTCAAACTCTTCCACAAGAATTTCCTTTCAAACAAAGGGAAGTTTCCTTTCTGTGAGTGACTTGATTCAGACCTTCTTCCGGCAAGTCCATCATCGGAGGGTGAAAAAAACGCACATTGCTCCACATTAGCATTTGGGAACAATCTGGTTTTGTTTGGCTAACGTTAAGACTGGGCTGCTTGGAAAAAGAGACACGTTTTCCCTGTCTGTCTACTTAGATCTTAATTTTCAGACACCTGGATCAACTCCCAGCTCCTATTGACTTCTGTGCAAGACGGGATGAAAAGCATGAATACCTAGAGAGATTAGAAGGAAAAGAGGACGGGGTTGGCTGCGAGCATGTCAGGGTTGGATGGGAGCAGTAAATTTTACCGCTGTAGAGGAAACACTTAAGTGAGTTGACACCCTTACTCTAAAACCGACTGCAGTACCGAATCAATACTTTGAACGGGTTGTATAAACTCCTGCAGTGTAATCGTTTTCAACATTTTCAGTCATTTTCAATCACACTAAGGGCTGGATGCTGTGTCATTAACGGAGTGATCATATGTCCTCTTTTTCCAGGACAGGCTCTTTTTAAGCCTTGTGTCCTGGGAAAAATATTCAATGTCCTCCTTTTACTTTTATGAGCAGGCACCATGTAGCCTTTTTGGAATTATCCAGACTGAGTTGGTTTGGCCACGTCTATAGAATGAGCACCAATCAGCTGCCACATAATCTCCTCTGACGAGAGTGACCTGCCCACTGAAGAGTTTAACAAGCAGCACCGAAAAGGATGTGGCTCAAACTGGATGTGGCTCAAACTGGTTGAGCAAAACCTAACAAACAGTGACTGACCACTGACAAGGCTGAAAACATCACCATCAATCACAAAGAATTGAAATGTGTTGTGAATGATGCATGGAATCCAGCAATACCGACAGCATCGTATTGATAAGAGGATGACCTTCTCTCAAGATCTAAAGGAGAAATAAATTATCTATACCAGGCATGGCCAACAGGTAGATTGTGTACTACAGGTAGATCATGGAGGGGTCAGAGGTAGATCACCAGCCCACTTGGCTCCATCTCTCCAGCAGCTCAATGTCACTAGGATAGAGCCTGTGCTGCCGCTGCTGATCCTTTGTCTTTTTTCCCTGCCTGCAAGAATCTTGCCTGTGTGTGTATTGGGGGAGCTTGTTGTTTTCGTACCAATAGTTTGTGGGTACCCCAAGGGGCCAACACCCACACCCTGCAACAAGACACCACACACCTGTTACCCTGCCTCTCACAGCCACCCATTCCTGTCCCTGACCCAACACCGCTTAGAAGTGTGTTATATACCAGGCAATATCCATTTGCACTGGCTTTACTTGAATACACTTACCATATTAGTTGTGTCATGTGCTGGTTGTTGGTCACTTTATAGTTCACTTTCATTAAATATTTTCAGGCAGAAACAACAAAGTGTCAAGAATTTGGTGGTTTTCGGGCTTTTCCAATTTTGTTGTAACTTGCCTATGCCTTGCCTTCAAATTGGTTCAAACCACTGTGACTTTTGCTTGCCTCTTCAATTTTATTTTGTCTAGCCTTTGCGTTGATTCTGCACACTCCACACTCACAACCCCACACTCCACTCACACACACACCTCCACACTTACACGCCAACCCACTCTTTCATACTCACACAATGTAGGCCAACCCCCACACACAACCAAATCCCACACTCCACACACAAAACCCCACTCCACACACAACACAACTCTACACAAACACACAGTAACCCACTCTTACTCACACAAACGTACCCCAACCCTCACACACAATCGAGTGCCACACTTCACACACACACAACAGAATTCCACACACACACAACTCCACACAGACACTGACCCACTCTTTCACACTCACACAACATAGGCCAACCCTCACACATAACCTAATCCCACTCCACACACACAACCCTACACTCCACACATACTAACACAACTTCTACACACACACACTAACCTACACTTACTCACACACAGTGTAGCCCAACCCTCACACACAATAGAGCCCCACACATCAAACACAAAATAACTCAACACTCACAACCCCACAAACCACTCACATACAACATAACTCCTCACACAAACCTAACCCATTCTTGCACATACACACACAATGTAGCCCAACTCCCACACATACCCAACCCCACACTCCACACACACAACACAAACTCACCCACTCTTTCACAACACACAACATAGCCCAACCCCCACAACACAACACCACACTGACACAGTTTCTCAACCCCCACACACAAACCAACCCCCACACTCTACAAATGCACACAAAACCCAACTTACACACACATGCCACCTAATCCACACTCTTCCTCACAAACAAAACCTAATCCCAAACACCACACACATTTTTAAAAGTTTTTTAAAAAGTTTTACTGTTAAAAATTTTTATTTTATATTTTTAAAATTTATACTAATATGTTCAATTCTCAAGCTGCCATTTTCTCAATATTTTGATTTAACCATTTGAGAACCACTGCTGTTGTGTGTAGTTGTGTGCATCTGTAGTAGGTCTACAGTCAATGCAAACACAATCGTGTGTTGTGACTCTCTAAGCCAGGAGTGTCCAACCTTTTAGCTTCCCTGGCCGCATTGGAAGAAGATGAGTTGGTTTGGGCTGCACATAAACACTAACATCTTTTTTAAAAAATGTAGGACAAAATGTAGGATGTCCTATTTTTTGTCCTACATTTTTAAACCTTGGAGTAAGTCTCACTGATTTTTATGGGGCTTACTTCTGAGTAGGCATGATGCATAGGATGGGCAGCGATCCTCTCCAAGCTAAACCTTGGAGTAAGTTTCATTGATTATCATGGGGTTTTCTTCTGAGTAGCCATGCATAGGATTGGGCTCTCAGACTGCAGCTTGGGAGTGAGCCTCATTGACTTTAGTGGGGCTTACTTCTGAGGAGGCATGATGTATAGGTTGGGCTGTGATAATCTCCAAGCTTAACCTTGGAGATATGCTGCAATCCTGAACACACTTTCCTGGGAGTAAGACCCACTGGGTACAATGGGCCTTACTTCTGAGTAGACATGGTTAGGGTTGCAGCATTTCTCCAAGGTTAAGCTTGAAGAGGAGCACAGCCTATCCTATGCACCACTGGGCTCTCATACTGCAACGTGGGAGTAAACCTCACTGACTTTAATGGGGCTTACTTCTAAGTAGGTCTCAAGGGCAGCAGGCAGCAGCTGCGATAGAGGCTGAGGCTGCTTTGGGGGATGCGGGTGGGTGAGCGCTGCAAGGTCTGCAGAGGCCTGAAGCGCTCTGAGTGCCAGAACGCAGGTAGGGGGAGGAGCCAGGCAGCCCAGAACAGCTTTGTGGCGGCCGCCCCGTGGCAGTGCGCAGAGAAGCACGCGAAATTTGAAAATGGCTGCTGCCACAAAGCCAGTTTTTCCAATGGTGGTGGCCAGCTTTGCAGGAGGGCCGTATCCACCCTTGTCCTGGGCTGCATGCGGCCCCCGGGCCATGTGTTGGACACCCTGGCTCTAAGCACTTTGAAACACTTTTGGTTTAATTTTCCCAAAGGAACTTCCCACTACCAGAAGGAAGGCCTGGCACTGCCACACCCTGAGGTGGAAGCATTTGGGGCCGCTAATGGGATGGGGCCAGGGATGGGTCTCCCTCCAGCCCTGCTGGGATCGGGGCCTCTGAGCCTAGCAGGGGAGGAGGAGGAGGAGGCAGGAGGCCTGAGCCAGAGGGAGGGAGGGTGGCCTGGGGAGGTGTGTGGAGGAGGCCCAGCTGGGGAGGGAGGCAGGTTCTGGCTGTGGAGAGAGGGGCAGAGAAGGGGTGACGCTCTGGGGCTGCTCTGGATAAGCTGTGGGGAGACAGAAGGACTGCTGGACTCTCCTTCTGCCCCTGGAAGTGAGGCTGGTTGGAGGGAAGCCTCAGGCGTCTGGTTCAGGCCCCTTTGGGCCTCTTGTTCTCTGCACTGGACTGGAAGCCTCAGACTTCAGGTTCTGGCCTCCTTTGTGGACTTGGTCTTATCCCCCCTCAGCAGTAGCATAGCTAGAGGGGGGTCAGAGCTCTCTTTGGGGGCCAGGAAGGCTGCACTGGGGAGGGCCAGAAATGAAGGCTTGCTGGACTCCTTCTGCTTCCTGAGGCCTGTCTTGGGCTGATCAGGACCTCATGCAGCCCCTTTGGGGGTTGATTTGATTCCTGCCCCCATCCTGTCCAAGCATCTCTCCTCAGGAGCCCAATCTCAGAGGGGTTCCTGGAATCCCCAGTCAGTGGAAGCTCCTCTCCCAGTCCCAGCCAGGACTGCCTCTGCCTTGCACATTAGTCCACTTCTAGAACTCTGGAGGAAGAGCCACCAATGGCTTCTCCATGAATCTTGGTCTCCTCTGGATCCATCACCTCAACTGGTGGAGAAGAAGTCAGGCCTGATGGACAGAAGTCAGGACTAGAAGCGGAAAAGAAACTCATGTGTTCTCCATTCTCTCCCTGACAGGCAGAAGACTCAGAAGGGAAAGTGAGGGAGGAACCAGAATAGCAGCCACTCATCTGGAGCAGGTGAGGGAGGTTTGTGGGGACATCTTGGCCTCCTCCTGAGACCTTCTCAACTCTTCCGCCTCAGTCTGGACTCTTTCCTTCTCCCTTTGGAGTGAAGTCTTGGCCGAGGCGGACGTTTCATGGGACGTTTCTCCGTTTCCTTCCAGAGCCCCATCACCTTTGCAGACGTAGCCCTGCATTTGAGCCGTGAAGAGTGGGCGCTCCTGACTCCATCTCAAAGGCAGCTCCATGAAGCAGTCACGATGGAGAATTATACAAATGTGCTGTTCGTGGGTAAGGAGGATCCTCTGGCTCTGAGATGATTGATGGCTCTCGTAGGAATCTCTGCCCCACTATAGGAGGTGGTGCCACAAGAGGTGGTGACCAGGCTACATGACCTGCGTGAAGCTTCTACGACATCGGATGGCCTACATGCTTCCTTTCAGGCCAGCCCAGATATACGTGTCTTGATGAGAAGTGTAGCCACAATGTGGGTAATTAAAAGAATTTCCTCCTGTGGGGCATGCAGGGAATAAAACAAGGGCTCCTTGTACTCCTGGCCTTATACTGGGGCCTTAGTAGAGTGGGTTCTGTAAGGCAGACTCCACTATCGGGGTCCAGTTAGATCCAGCAAAAAGGTGGGAGTGGCAGAAGAGAAGATGGAGGACTCTATCAGCATAGCTACCTAAGGACTACTAACCCAAGGACATTGTCTGGTGCAAATGAATAGGAAGGGGGTTCATTTAAATCAGCCTTGCCTCTCAAAGTGCATCCAAGGCCACAGGGGAAGGCCACCAACCCAGGCACAAGCAGCATCTTTCACAGGTGGAAATGGGGGAAACCCAGAGGCCCAGCAAGTAGGTGGTATCCTCCTACTCCATGTATTCTTGTGGTGATTGTACATGTTTTCATCAGAACCAAAGACATACACACAAGCAGGGTTGCCATAATTTTCTTCCACCAAACCGGGACAGGAACCTCTGTCAAACCTGCCAATATGTGAATGCAATTTCCCAAAACCGTACTGTCCCCATTTTATGGGATAGATGGCAACCCTCTTTTGTTGTATGCAAATGTGCTCTGTGTGTTTCCAAAGAATGTGTGTGAACAGATTGGTGCCTAATGCAGACAGTGATTGTCTGTGTACCAGCACAGTATAACAATGTGACCAAAAAGGGTACCAGTCAGGTACTGTATATCTGCTTTTATGATCCTCACAGTGCATGTTCTCGGAAGCATGTATATTAACAGGATCCTGTAGGAACAAATGATATACGATCTGAGCTATCTGACCCTTGCAACTTCTTTCCTCTTTTGCTCCCGTCTGCCTCGTGCTTGCTGTGATCTTATGCCCCCTGCAGCTCTTTTCCTTTCAGCCTTCCTTCCTCAGCCCCATTTCTCCCCACTCTTAGTAAGCATCCAAAATTTCCTATGTTCCCTCTTCCCCCTTCTTTTCAACATCCATGGTAAAAAGATAAAGGTAAAAGACTAGCCCTGCCATCCATAACTGGCTGCCTAACACAGACACTAGCCACAGCTGCTGGGTGTGGTGCTCATCCCCGATTCACAGCCGAGAGCCAGCACTGTCTTAAGACATCCCCGTGGCCAGCATGATGACACTGAAAGCTGTTTACCTTCCCATTGAGATGGTACCTATTTCTCTACTTGCATTTGCATGCTTTTGAACTGCTAGGTTGGCAGGAGCTGGGCTAAGGATGGGAGCTCACCCCATCTGGCCGTACTCAGATCTTGAACTGCTGACCTGCTGAGTGGAATTCTGGTCAAGCAGGGTTTTATCTCCAGGGTTCTAACCACTGATCCACTGCAGCCTCCTTTTCAACATCCATGTTTGCACCAAAATGCTTTACCAAAGTTTTCCTCATCTGTCTTCTCCTATGTAGACTGCAACCTCTGATGTTTAGGAGCTGACCTGAGACGGCTAAGAAATACTGAATTGTTTTATAAAAAATTTTTGATTCCTCTTCTTTGCTAACAATATTTTTACAGTAAAACTTTGCTAGCTGCACCTTCACCTCCCTCTTCCTTCTGCATCATTGCTACTGTTCAGAGTCCCAGGATACAAAAACAAACTTCTGCTGTAAACACGTGTTTTTGTATAGAACAGTAATGGTCTATAGCAGATCCTGGAAGAGATATTGATGTTCTAGATCTGGAACTAATAAACAGAAGTTTAATTGAGACACTGGAGATTAAGGCTGCTTTCCTGGGAGTAAGACCCATTGAAAACAATGGGCTTACTTTTGAGTAGATATGGTTAGGATTGTGCTATTAGTGTCTTTTCATGCTCCTCTCTAGTTGTAGCCATTATTTTTCTGAGATTCCTTTGTCTCTAAATAAGCAAAATATATTGGCAGGGATGTTTGAAAATGGACGCTTTTTTGCACATTGGTGATCAGAAAGGCATAAAAAAGTGTTACACCTGTTTTTTATTCCAAATTCTAAGTCGACATTTCAGTTAATTTTAAATATTTTTAAAGTGTACTAGGCAGGCAATAAAGGTGATAGTGTTAACAGAGGTAGCCACAATATTATTTTAACTTAAAAAGTCCAATATGTTAATTTCTGGAAAATATTTTAAACCCCAGCCATGGGGTTCTAGTAAACTTGGTTCTAGTAAAAAAAAATGCTTTATGAGATTTCCTCAAAAAGTTAGTTACTCACTTGGGTCTCCTAATATATTTCCTATGTTATTTTTACAGTGTCAGAGTGGAATCAGATTGGGAGGCAAAAAAAGCAAACTCAATCTTCACTGCAAAGAACACACACAAAGAAGAAGATCCATAAGTGCCAAGAGTGCAGAAAGACTTTCAGACATAGTTGGGTACTTAAAGTCCACCAGAGAACCCACATAAGGGAGAAACTCTATCATTGCCAGGAATGTGGAAAGACTTTCAGACAATGTGGTGACCTTAAGGAACATGAGAGAACCCACACAGGGGAGAAACCTTACCAGTGTCAGGAGTGTGGAAAGAGCTTCAGCAAGAATGGTACTCTTCTGATCCACCAGAGAAACCACACAGGGTAGAAACCCTATCAGTGCCAGGAATGTGGAAAGAGCTTCAGCGAGAGTGGTACTCTTATGATCCACCAGAGAACCCACACAGGGGAGAAACTCTATCATTGCCAGGAATGTGTTAAAACTTTCAGTCAAAGTCGTGACCTTAAGGTACATGAGAGACCCCACACAGGAGAGAAACCCTATAAGTGCCTGGAGTGTGGAAAGAGCTTCAGCAAGAATGGTACTCTTATGATCCACAAGAAAATCCACACAGGTGAGAAACCCTATAAGTGCCAGGAATGTGGAAAGACCTTTAGCAGGAATGGTACTCTTATGATCCACCAGAGAACCCACACAGGGGAGAAACCCCATCAGTGCCAGGAATGTGGAAAGAGCTTCAAACAGAGTAGTAATCTTATGATCCACCAGAGAACCCACACAGGGGAGAAACCCTATCAGTGCCAGGAATGTGGAAAGACTTTCAGTCAATGTGGTGACCTTAAGGAACATGAGAGAACCCACACAGGGGAGAAACCTTATCAGTGTCAGGAGTGTGGAAAGAGCTTCAGCAAGAATAGTACTCTTATGATCCACCAGAGAATCCACGCAGGTGAGAAACCCTATCAGTGCCAGGAATGTGGAAAGACCTTCAGAAGGAATGGTACTCTTATGATCCACCAGAGAACCCACACAGGGGAGAAACCCTATCAGTGCCAGGAATGTGGAAAGAGCTTCAGTGAGAGTGGTACTCTTATGATCCACCAGAGAACCCACACAGGGGAGAAACTCTATCATTGCCAGGAATGTGTTAAGACTTTTCAGTCAAAGTCGTTACCTTAAGGTACATGAGAGAACCCACACAGGGGAGAAACCCTATAAGTGCCTGGAGTGTGGAAAGAGCTTCAGAGAGAGTGGTACTCTTGTGATCCACAAGAAAATCCACACAGGTGAGAAACCCTATCAGTGCCAGGAATGTGGAAAAACCTTTAGCAGTAATGGTACTCTTATGATCCACCAGAGAACCCACACAGGGGAGAAACCCTATCAGTGCCAGGAATGTGGAAAGACTTTCAGTCAATGTGGTGACCTTAAGGAACATGAGAGAACCCACACAGGGGAGAAACCTTATCAGTGTCAGGAGTGTGGAAAGAGCTTCAGCAAGAATAGTACTCTTATGATCCACCAGAGAATCCACGCAGGTGAGAAACCCTATCAGTGCCAGGAATGTGGAAAGACCTTCAGAAGGAATGGTACTCTTATGATCCACCAGAGAACCCACACAGGGGAGAAACCCTATCAGTGCCAGGAATGTGGAAAGAGCTTCAGTGAGAGTGGTACTCTTATGATCCACCAGAGAACCCACACAGGGGAGAAACTCTATCATTGCCAGGAATGTGTTAAGACTTTTCAGTCAAAGTCGTTACCTTAAGGTACATGAGAGAACCCACACAGGGGAGAAACCCTATAAGTGCCTGGAGTGTGGAAAGAGCTTCAGAGAGAGTGGTACTCTTGTGATCCACAAGAAAATCCACACAGGTGAGAAACCCTATCAGTGCCAGGAATGTGGAAAAACCTTTAGCAGTAATGGTACTCTTATGATCCACCAGAGAACCCACACAGGGGAGAAACCCTATCAGTGCCAGGAATGTGGAAAGACTTTCAGTCAATGTGGTGACCTTAAGGAACATGAGAGAACCCACACAGGGGAGAAACCTTATCAGTGTCAGGAGTGTGGAAAGAGCTTCAGCAAGAATAGTACTCTTATGATCCACCAGAGAATCCACGCAGGTGAGAAACCCTATCAGTGCCAGGAATGTGGAAAGACCTTCAGAAGGAATGGTACTCTTATGATCCACCAGAGAACCCACACAGGGGAGAAACCCTATCAGTGCCAGGAATGTGGAAAGAGCTTCAGTGAGAGTGGTACTCTTATGATCCACCAGAGAACCCACACAGGGGAGAAACTCTATCATTGCCAGGAATGTGTTAAGACTTTTCAGTCAAAGTCGTTACCTTAAGGTACATGAGAGAACCCACACAGGGGAGAAACCCTATAAGTGCCTGGAGTGTGGAAAGAGCTTCAGAGAGAGTGGTACTCTTGTGATCCACAAGAAAATCCACACAGGTGAGAAACCCTATCAGTGCCAGGAATGTGGAAAAACCTTTAGCAGTAATGGTACTCTTATGATCCACCAGAGAACCCACACAGGGGAGAAACCCTATCAGTGCCAGGAATGTGGAAAGACTTTCAGTCAATGTGGTGACCTTAAGGA
This sequence comes from Cryptoblepharus egeriae, assembly GCA_030015325.1. Classification (NCBI taxonomy): domain Eukaryota; kingdom Metazoa; phylum Chordata; class Lepidosauria; order Squamata; family Scincidae; genus Cryptoblepharus; species Cryptoblepharus egeriae. The sequence continues at coordinate 9,140,364 of JAREYC010000003.1, read as the reverse complement.
ACATGAGAGAACCCACACAGGGGAGAAACCTTATCAGTGTCAGGAGTGTGGAAAGAGCTTCAGCAAGAATAGTACTCTTATGATCCACCAGAGAATCCACGCAGGTGAGAAACCCTATCAGTGCCAGGAATGTGGAAAGACCTTCAGAAGGAATGGTACTCTTATGATCCACCAGAGAACCCACACAGGGGAGAAACCCTATCAGTGCCAGGAATGTGGAAAGAGCTTCAGTGAGAGTGGTACTCTTATGATCCACCAGAGAACCCACACAGGGGAGAAACTCTATCATTGCCAGGAATGTGTTAAGACTTTTCAGTCAAAGTCGTTACCTTAAGGTACATGAGAGAACCCACACAGGGGAGAAACCCTATAAGTGCCTGGAGTGTGGAAAGAGCTTCAGAGAGAGTGGTACTCTTGTGATCCACAAGAAAATCCACACAGGTGAGAAACCCTATCAGTGCCAGGAATGTGGAAAAACCTTTAGCAGTAATGGTACTCTTATGATCCACCAGAGAACCCACACAGGGGAGAAACCCTATCAGTGCCAGGAATGTGGAAAGAGCTTCAAACAGAGTAGTAATCTTATGATCCACCAGAGAACCCACAGAGGGGAGAAACCCTATCAGTGCCAGGAATGTGGAAAGAGCTTCAAACAGAGTAGTAATCTTATGATCCACCAGAGAACCCACAGAGGGGAGAAACCCTATCAGTGCCAGGAATGTGGAAATAGCTTCAGAGAGAGTGGTCATCTTATGATCCACCAGAGAACCCACACAGGGGAGAAACCCTTTCAGTGTCAGGAGTGTGGAAAGAGCTTCAGTCAAAGTGGTGACCTTAAGGAACATAAAGGAACCCACATAGGGGAAAAGCTCTGAGAGCTTCAGAGATAGTGGTCATCTTTTGAAGCAAGAGAGAACCTAGAAAGGGGAGAAACCCTACACATGCCAAATGTGTGGTAACAGCTTCAAATTGGTAGTCTTATAAGGCATTAGAGAACACACACTGAGAGAAACCCTATACATGTAAGTAGTGTGGGAGGTACATGAGAGAACCCATAAGGGAGAACCTCTATCAGTATCAGGAGTGTAGGAAAAGTGTCAGAGTCATCTTCTTATGAAACACTAGGAAATCCAAATGGGAGAAACCCTATAAACGGTAGGAGTGTGGAAGGAGCTTTGATTAGGGTGGTCATCTCAGAAACACTTTAGGGGAGAAACCTCATAACTGCTGAAACCTCATAACTGCTGGAAAGATCTTCAGTGACAATAACAACCTTATATTCCATCACAAAACCCATACCGCTGGGAAACGTTAGAAGTGCCAAAAATGTGAAAGGTGCTTCAAGATCAGTTGACATCTTGCTCACCACCAGAGAATAAACTCAAGAAATCTTATGCATTTTAGGAGTGTTGTAATCCTATGTATGTGTTTGTCTTTTGTTCAGTCAGGTAGCAACATTTAAGCGCATTATGACCTCAAATGATTGGGGTTTGAAAAATTGCTAATACTGTATTTCTGGAGCGTTTGAAATGTAAAGTATCTCACTTTTCTGCTTCAAAAAATAAAGTTGTTCAGAATTTCCCTGTCATTATTTTGAAGTCTTCAGGGACTGGGCATTCCTTGTATAGGTTTCCAACTAAATGAGACAGGCCCTCTGCGTATTGGTCTCCAGTTTTATTTAAGTACAGTGGTGCCTCACATAACAAGTGCCTCACGTAAAGTATGTTCCACGTAACAAATAAAAGCTCTAGGATTCTGGTGCATGTAACAAACTGTGCTTCACATAACAAACACACTTGTTGACAGCTGGCTAGTAGCCCTTTCAAAAAGCATCCAGGCTGCCTAGCACATCTGTCCATAGTGAAAGCAACCCTTCTGCCCTGTTCCTCCTGTCGCCGGGCATCCACTGGGCAGAACACAGAAAAGTGTCGTTAGGATTGCACTCTTTCCCACAAACAGAACCAAATCCCAACCCCCACACACAATTTTAAAAGTTTTTAACAGTTAAAATTTTTTTATTTTAATTTTTTTTCATTTATATTGAGTTTAAAGTTGCTCTACATAGGCATATTATACACTGAAGTAGTGTTCTTATCTGATTGTATGCTCTGTATGTATTGTTTGTTATTTGTGAGTTGGTGTTTGTATGTCTGCAGCCGTTGCAGAAGCCAAATTCCGGGTATGGAGTTCATACTTGGCCAATCAATCAATCAATCAATCAGTCAATCAATCAGTCAGTCTATCTGTCTGTCTGTCTGTCTGTCTGTCTGTCTATCTATCTATCTATCTATCTATCTATCTATCTATCTATCTATCTATCTATCTATCTATCTATAACATCCGGCATTGGGATTTGTGTCCAGATGCAGAGGGAACAGTTAATAATTCAAATTTGAAAATAATTGACAGAAACTACAGTGAGGTTTTCAAGTTCCATGGACTGAATTGAGAAATTCAAAGTTATTCATTCAAAATTGTTGTTTTCTAAGATGAACCAGAGGTCCCTTTAGTTTTGGGTCAAAGGCCCAAAACGCCCTCCGCAGTAGCTGGCTTAAAAATGCGCACGGAGTGCGGCTTTTAAGTCATTTTGTAATAAATTATTTGTGTTTGTGATGGTCTACATCTTTATCCTCTTTTGCAGTTTTGACACTTGTTCAGTGTGGATAATTGGGATCTCCCACCCAGAGTATCCACAACTTGTCCTTAACTCTCCCTTCTTGGTGTACCTCTTATGCCATACCCTTTTTCACCTTCTAAGGCTTCTAGGATAGTCTCTAGGATAGCTTTGAATTCTAAATTGATCACTTGGCAACACTAAGGATGAGCAGTTGTAGATGGAAGAAAAATAAGAAAAACACCGCTTTGAGCAATGAGGCAGCAGGTGTAGTCTGGTGGATGAGTGAAGGGCTGCCAAAGAAAGCTAACAAGGAACAGACCTGGATAACTCTTGGATGGGAGACCACGTATTGCTGAGCCTGAGGTATTGCTGTTTAAAGCTTGGCTGTTTGACGTTGGGGTTTCATATACTAAGAACTTAGTACTTCATATACTTACTAGGGAGATAGTACTTCTAAGGAGCTAGTACTATTAGTACTTCATATACTTGCATAGGGAGAACTGCTGGATCAGATGAACACCCATCAAATCCAATACTGTGTATTTCCAAAAGAGGCCATAATGAATACATTTTGGATGTTTACAAAGTATGGTTTGTCTGGTTTGTCCACAGAATGCTGGCATTTCCAAGATACCTTCTCCATCCATTTTTCTAATCCTATTTCAAAAGCCTTTTAAGCCCGTGAAGACCATTTTATCATGCTGACCCTTATAAGGAGAGGGGAGAGGATGACAAAAAAGGTCTAGGCATCTGTGGAATTTGACACCCAAACCATAACACAATTTTTAAACCCTTCAGCTTTATGTGAAAAAGATGTGGCCAACTGTAGTATCTTTAATAGCATTCATATTCATGCATCAGGGATCAACTCTGGATCAAATATTTAACAGGACACATTGTTCAATTTCATTATACCTGTCAAGTCCTTTGGATTAATTGTTAATTTACATTCCAGTTCCTAATGGTCTTTGTGACAGTGGAATAGCAGTTTTTCTATGGTAATGGCCATGTGGTGGCCATTCTGGAACTCCTGCTGCAGTGGTGGTAGTGTCAGAAGCAGCTTATTAATAATTAATAAACAAATAAGGCCATCCAGTGAGTGCTCAATCAATATGTGAAGTGACCCTCGAAAAAGCCCTCCTGTCAAGCCCGATTCTCTTACTGGTATTTCTTATGTCATATCTGGACTTCCAACCCAGAAGTAACTGACAATGATGTCCAGCCTGCCCATATGATAAAAACAAAAGAGGACAAGTATGTAGGACACCTAAGGAAAATGTAAAAATAAATGCTAAAAATACTCATAGGCTGCAATCCTATGATGGGAATCCTCCCACTTTCTTGGGAGTAAGACCTATTGAACACAGTGGTGCTTTCACTGTATACTATGACTGCAATCCTAACCACATTTTCGTAGGAGTAAGTACTATTGTTTACAGTGGGACCAGTGATGGGATTCACAGAAATTAACAACTGGTTCTATGCCCATCTGGCAGCCATATTTAAATGGCTATTTTTAAATTTTATATGTCCTATATCTTGTTAACAACTGGTTCTATAGAGTAGATGTGAACCTGCTGGAGCCCACCACTGAGTGAGACATACTTCTGAATAGACATGCTTAGGAGTGCCTTGTAATTAAATTTATTTAGTGATTCAATTTAATATTTTAAAATTTTATACTGTTACATATAATACCATGTCTACTCAAAAATAATCTGCATTGTGTTCAATGGATATTACTCCCAGGAAGGTGCATTTAGGATTGCAGGTTTTACATAGGAAAATAAGAAGAGCCTCCACCGGTACAGGTCAAAGGCCTATCTAGTTCAGCTTCCTGTATCATACAGTGGCACATAATTTATTAATTATGAATTATATTATATTTATTATAGTAATTATATATTGATTTAATTACATTTTATAATTATATAATTATATAAATTATAATTAGCAGCACATTATTGCACATAATTTATTAATTACAAGAATGCTATATGCTGCCTGGATCATGAAGACTTTTTCCAGGACACAAGGCTAAAAAAGAGAACATGTCCTGGGAAAAGCAGACCTATGGTCACCCTGATGATGTCATAAACAGTTACTTCCAGTGGTGCTTCCAGTAAGTGAGCCATGCAAAGTGGTACAGTGGCGGACAAATGTTGAGAAAAACGGATCTGGCTTACTGATGTGCATCATTTCCTCTTGAAACCATGCTTGATTTTAAAGTCAGTGGGAATTTAAGATATGGACCATGGGATTGGCACTGCTTGGTTGTGTGGATTGCATTTTTGCCTGGAGCTCTCCTGTGGGAATACTGCATTTTGTCCAAGCCCAGTGACATAACCCTTGTGGCTGCTTTCCCTTTCTATTTAAAGCTCCAAATCACTTTCACCTGGCTCACCACCACTGTTTGCTCCTGATGCACAAACCTCTTTCCAGGATCTCATGAGTAACAAATGGGCATGTTTTTGCCAAAACCAAGTTGGCTTGGTTGATCTCCCTGGCTGGCTAAAAGCATTCTTGGATTCCAATTGACTTAAACAACACTTTCATTGTACAATTAAAAAGCTGCAATGCTGTGGGTAGTTTAAAAGAATATTTAAAAGAATCCCTGATTCATCAATGCCCAGACCCATCCCCTGGACCCAGAAGCCTGAAATTTGGGGAGCATATTCCTTCCATGACATGACCACCCACATCAGTGACTCTTCAGTTTTAGTCTGATTGATAAAAAAGCAGGCCTCCATCAGTCTTGGGAGACTATGGTATCATGCTCAGCGCTGCATACGCTGCATGCGAAGCACAAAAGCCTGGGATGGATTGTTATGGAGGATAGGCTGTTACCCAAGCAGCAAATCCCCCTCTCCATGCCACTGAATTACCCCAGTGGGGGGGCAGAACCAATACGATTGGATCCAGCTGGCATTGCAGAGCTGGGCTAAGGACAGGAGCTCACTCTGTCATGTGGGGCCAACCCGGTCTCGAACCCTGGCCTGCTTGTTAACAGGCACAGTGACTTAACCACCTGCGCCACCCACAGCCCTGGTATTGATTGATATTATTGATGAAAAGAGGCTGATCAATACCCAGCCCAAACCCCTGGACCTCGAAGCATGACTTTTGGGGAATGTATTCCCTCAGTGATGTAATGTGATTTGATGCCTAGTGCCTGGTGATGCCTTCTGCCTGCTGTGGCACTCTACTGCCCAGTACGGCCCACTGGGGCCCAGTGCCTGGTGGTGCTTGATGCCTGGTGCCCAGCAGGGATTCCTATTGCTTGCTAGAGATGTCCAGTGCAAATGGGTGCCCGTTTGTGTCCACTGCCTGGTGGTGCCCAGTGCTTCCCACTAGTGCCTGTTAGGGGTCCACAGTGCCCAGTAGTGCCCAGTGGTACCTAGTGCCTGGTGGTGCCTGGTGCCCATTGCACAGTGTTGCCATCACTGGAAGAAAATAAATTTTCTTGGGCAGAGGTTATACTTGTAGAGACTAGATTAATGAATCCATGTAAACGCCAGAAGACTCCTGCACAGTATCGACTAATGAGTTTTGTATACATAGGCCTTCTCATGAGGATGGATGTCAACGGGGCTGGTGGGAGGAGGAACCCTCACTGAATGATCAGCTGCAGAGGAAATTTGAAAGGAGTCTGGGTGACTCAACTCAAATCCTATATACGAGTCATCACAGAGGGGTAGTGTCAGTACTCATAAAGTGCCCTTGTTATGACTCAGTTTTGACTCAAGTCAGGGGACATGGTGCCTCTAGACTTGACCCGAGTCAAGCCCTACAGGACTCCTCAAACATTGGATATGGGTGACTAGACCATTCACAATCCTGTTCTTCCCAGCAGTGGATATGGGTGAACCTGGACCATTCACTCTTGCTCTTTGGATGGGTGTCCCTGGACCGTTAACACTCTTGGAATATACTGCTGTTGTTTTGCTCATGCTGGAGTGCAAACTCTGGACAGTAGCTTTCCTTTGTATTGATGACCTTATTAGAGGCCACCCTTTCATTCCTCTCCCCTTCTCCAAGCCAAATCTGGTTAGCCACTAAGCTCTCGGACCATACTAATGAAAACCTGAGAATTTACTGCCCTTGATGCACTCAAAGAAACATGATCATTATTCCTGGCACTGCATGTTCGTGCCCATTGCATTTCAAATACAGCAGTCCCTCCTACTGCAACTGCAAAGCAGAGCATCTGCCAGTGACGCCGAGGCAGAGAAAACGTGAGGCCTGACTGTTAGAACAGGCACGGTGACTTTATTGTGTAGGAGGACCAGAAGAGCCCTTTCTGTGAGTGATCCATCCCATAAATCTGTGGGTTATCTGGCAGATACGACACCAGCCCTTGCTAATACGTGCAGCAGCCTGTGTGCCGTTCTTGATGTGTATCCAGCACACATCACCTCTCGTTTATTTATGCAGAGGAGGAAGGTGAATCTATTAAGAGGAACAGGACTCCCTTTTCTTTAATGCTCCTGGATGCCTCCTCCATCCTAGCAGTGATGCTGACGTGCCTGTTTTATCAGTACTGACTGTGCTGTCTGAGAGATAGACCAGAGGGTTATTTTCAGGTTCAGGCCAAGGTAGTGAGACGGCAGGTCCAATACATGGGCTTAAGTAGGGTGAAGCCTGAAGGACACCTGTCCCTGGTATTATACCTAACTGCTCCCTTTGTAGAAGAAATGGGAGACATAAAACCACTACAGTGAGTGCCTCTCCTCTGAGGAGAACCCATAAGTGATGGCATTGCACCTCTGGTTCTTCCTTGAGGAGAAGGCACTGGCAGCTCTGCACCTCCATTCCTTCACTTATGGAGGTCCCCCTTCAATAGCAAGTGGTTCAAGTCAGTCTCATCTGAGTTCTCCCTGGAAGAGTACGCACTAGGGTTTCACAACCCATTCCTTCTCCTGCACTGAAAGCTAGGGTTGCCATAATTCTCTTCCACAGAATTGGGACAGAACCCTCTTTCACACTTGCCCGTATGTGAATACAATCACCAAAAATCGGGCCTGTTTTTCAGAACATATGGCAACCCTACCGAAAGCCCCACTTCCAGAAGTGACATTATATGGTGTCACAGGGTGTCACGGCGTGTCTATTCTTGTGTCAGGGCACTGTGTTATGCCTCTGGTTCATGTACTCTTCAGGTTCTTGCTCAAACACTAATCAATTTAGGCCATTGTAACCAGTGGTGGGCTCCAGCAGGTTCACACCTACTCTACAGAACTGGTTGTTAACAAGATGTAGGACATATAAAGTTTAAAAATAGCCATTTAAAAGTGTCTGCCAGGTGGGCATAGAACCGGTTGTTAATTTCTTTGAATCCCATCACTGGTTGTAACTCACCTGTCTCCCTATTCCTGTAGTGGTGTGGTGAGGCCAGCGCATGTCAGTGCCCTAGCCAGGAGGTGCATAGAAATGGCACTTTTGCAACATAACATGTGCTGGGACTACATGCCTTATTCCCCTAGAATTGGATAAAACTGCAGCCTCATAGTGCTGGGATCCCTGTGGGGGAATGGTGGACCTTTTTAATCTTCCTAGGGGTCCTGCCAGGGTTTGGGGAGCTCTTCAGAACTGAGGCTTTTCACTGTTTCCAAGCTATGAGGAGTTCTGCAAGTACTCCCCAGGCCCATGGAGTCCATGGGTCAGCAGAAGAAGGTTGGCGTACATCCATGCACCAATCTAACCCCCTTATAATGACGCAGACGTGTTTGCACCACCTTCAGATTGGCTCAAGGGACCTGCACCAATTTACGGGAAAGCTATGATTGCTCTCTCAGTGCTTTACCCCCCTCTACCTACACCACCGACTGAGAGAAAGACAAGCCCCTTTTCATTCTCTGCCAGAGAACAGTTTTTTGTTGTTATTTTTTTGCAAAATTGAGCAAATGCGCAGATGACATCACCAGGAAGGGGCTGTTTGCTCATTCTCTGGAACACGACAAAAGTTAAGAGCCGAGGCCGGCCCTTGCCACTTGTCAGATCTGGCACGCTTCAGCCAACAGCTGGTGGAGGCAACTAATTAGGCCTCTGCTCCTCTCGGAGCCTCGGAGTGCAGCTTTTATTGGCAGAGAAAGGCAGGCGGCCTCAACCCGCTTCCCTCTTTCTATTAACCGAAGCCTGCACCATCAAGATTACCTTGGCCAGGGTCCAAGGCCTACATGTCCCTTGCCTGCCTGATTTGCTCCATGGAAACAGGGATGCTACCTTTGCCAAAGCAGCAGCTGGTAGATGGTTGGTAGATTACCTGCCAAACAGATTTACTAGCCACAAAGTACGGCTGCAGGCCTCCAGGATAGGTTAAATAAAGACTAAAAAGGAGGAAAAGGAAGACGAAGAGGGAGGATTTTGGTAACAAAAAGATGCTTATCCCTTTTTAAACATTTTTTTTACCCTTCAAGGTTTCCAGACCTCCAGCTGCTGATTTTTGGGCAGACCACATCCCTATTCTTCTGGGTATGAAAGGCATTAAACAAATTAGGTTTTATCTTAATTTCAAGTCCCTCTTGGGCTTTTTATTCTACAAGCAAGGAAAAAAAAGACAGATTTCCATAAATGGATGGACTTCCAGTTTTTGGCTGACATCTGTTGCTTTAAAAAAAAAAAATTGGTTCATCTAGAATGAGAACCTCACATTAGCCTCGACTCCAGGGCTGGAACCATCAGAAATATTATTCAAGAGCGCAAATTAAGATACAAACCAATCCCATAAAAATGGATGGTTTGGGCACGAAAAGGGGAGAACATCATAGGCCTGCAGATGGTTGCACAAGAGCACATAATGAGAGAATATGTAATGTGCATCAACCTGAGCGCTATTTACAAAATGAGAATGTCCTGGACCTGGATGAATGCAGGTTTTGATATGGCCTGCACAATTTTTGGACTATTATTTTAATTTTTGCTGAATTTCAGTATTGACCTAGATTCTTCTTCCATTAATCTGAAAATTTTGAAGTTTTGCAGGATCCCAAATACTGGCGTAAAGTGGCACCTCTCCGTCCTATGCACAGTCAAGGGCCACTTTACACTGGCATCCTGACATGAACACAAATTCTTCTGTTCATGTATGTTATTGGGAGTCAACACATACTCTCCATCCTGTCTTTCAGATTCAAGGATCTCATGGATTAGGAAGTGGTTGAGGACCAGGAAACAAATAGTGGGTGTCAATGGGCAATTTTACAGTGTAAAGCAGTGTTCCCCAAGGATCTGTCCTTAGACCTGTAATTTTTAACCAGCGTGCTGATGTGCCCTGACAATTTCAGTGCCTTGTTAATGTGCCATGAGATTAAAAAGGTTGAAAATCACTGCCTAAGGGCAAAATCCAGAGTAACTACGGGGAGTCCTTGCTCCGGTGTAAGAACTTACTCTGGATTCCAATATGAATTTCCCATAGGTTTTCACTAGGTGGTGCAGTAACTACGGGTGCACGTAAAGTCTCTTACATGCTCCCGTAGTGACTCTAGATTTGGGGGTTATACTGATACTTTGCAAAATGTTCATAAATGACCTGGAGATCAGGTTAAGCAGCAAGGTTTGCAAATGACACTAAACTTTTCCATGTGGGAAAATCCAAAAAGGATTGTGAAGAGCCCCAGGAGGGCTCTTGCCAAACTGGGAGAATGGGTAACACAATGGCAGATGCATTTCAAAGTACATGTAAAGTAATGCATATTGGAGCAAAAAACCAAACTTCACATATAGGCTAATGAGTTTGATAGATCGAAAGAGAGATCTTGGGATGCTGCTGGACAGCTTGTTGAAAATGTTGACCCAATGTGCAGTAGTGGGTGATGAAGACTAATTCGATGTGTGAGAAGGTATTGTGAATAAAATGGTGAACATTATAACACCATTGTACAAATCTATGGTAATGCCACATCTAGAGAATTGTGTTCAATTCTGGTCACCACATCTCAAAAGGATATAGAGAAAAGGTGCATAAGAGAGCAACCAGAATTATTATTAGGCTGGAGAAACTACCTTGCAAGGAAAGGCTACATTGTTTGCGACTCTAGAAAAATGTGCCGGAGGAAGGCCAGGATTGAGACATAAAAAATTATGCAGGGAGTGAATGATGCTCTTTCCCCTCTCACTGGATATCCCAGAATATCTCACTGGATATATCACTGGATATCTCTCTGGATATACCAGAACCAAGGGGATGTCCAGTAAAATTAACTGTTGGGAGAGTTAGGACACACAAAATAAAATATTTGTTTACCCAGCATATAAAAATTAGTCTGAGGAACACCTTGCCAAGCATATGGTTTTGGTATCAGGCCTAAATGCCTTTCAAAGTGAATTGGACAAATTTTTGGAGGAAAGGTCCATCATGGGTTGCAAGCCATGATGGTGTGTGCAACCACCTTATTTTCGATGCCAAGTGTCAGGATGTGGGTCTCTTGTTATCTTGTGTGCTCCCTGAAGGTGGGCCACTGTGAGATACAGGAAGATGGAAGATGGACTAAATGGGTCTCCACCCCTATCCCACTGGCAGTGGAATACCACTGGCTTCCAAAACCCAGGACAACATCTGATGTCATGATACCCTACACAGCATCATGATGTTATCAGCATGCACACACTCAACTGCTTTCTGATAGGGAAGCACACCAACTGTTTCCTGAGCAGCCAGTAGCCATCCAGGCAATTTCATCCTATTGGCTGCCAAAAGGGCACATGAGCTGCAACTGCTCTTGATGGGAATATAATAGGAGTGCAAACTCTGGCTCTTCCTAATGGCACCCATAGTATGAACCATAGTATGCAACAGAGATGGTACACCTCTGTCCACTGGTAGCCAGTGAGACTAGCATGTAGAACTAGTTACTCCACACTGTGCAACAATGATCTTAAAACTGATCTTAAAATAGCTGCCTTCTTAAGGTTTCAATTCTCTGTTTGTGTTCCTCAAAACGTCTCCCTCTCTATGAACCTACTCACAAAGCACTTTTGTTCCTGATATCATATAGGTCCCATGAATAGATCTTTCAGCTGGTTTCAGGGAACCTACTGCAGGTGATCATGTTAAATCCTTTGCTTTGGAGTCTATGAAGGACAACTCAAATGAGGCAAAAAACTGCATCTTATCCCCATCAGCATCTTACCACATTTGAATGAATGGAAAGGAAGAGTGTGTGCACTCAACACTCTGCAGGACATCATGGCCTTAACAGAAAATCAATATAACATGTTGAACCATTTTTAAAAAGAAGATAATTAGGCTGCAATCCCAATTTCAAATACCAATCTGAGTATAAGAATCCGTATTATCTGTATCTGTATTATAAGTATCTGTATAAGTATTATAAGTAAAAGTACAGTGGTACCTCTCATAACAAGCGTCTCACATAACAAGCATGTTTTGCTTTATCTGTTTGTGGGGCACTGATGGGGAAATCTTCAAGGTAAGGGAACATTTGTTACCTTAGTTTGGGGCAGCAATGCAGCCACATCAGCGCTGGAAAGTTGGATAGGATCGGACCCTGTGACATTTGGTATGTACTATCTCTTGTTAACAACCGGTTCTATAGAGTAGGTGCGAACCTGCTGGAGCCCACCACTGGTGATGGTGCAAAATTTTTAATGGCTGTCTGAATTGCCCTATTTTTACAGGGAAGGAGCACAAACCCAAGAATATCTGGGCGACACTGACAAAAAGGTGCTGATCCTAAAGAGTCTGTTGGTTTCCTGTGATCCTAATGTTGGGAAACCCAACCTAAAAATTGTGTCTATAGAATGATACAGGGGCTAAGAAGGTAGCAGACTCTAGAAAGCAGGAAGCTCTGGAAGAAGAAAAACAAAAGTTTGCAGCACATGTAGAAAGATGGCTCTAATGGAAAAAGAAAGGACACCCTTCCCATACAGTGGTGTAGCTATAGGGAGTCAATGCACTAAGATTTGCAAGGAGCCTTACCGCAGTATGCAAGGGGTCCTTCCCCTTTGAAACTAGATATATACCTCCATTTTGCTCCCACTGCCTGGAATGGCTCAGAAAAGAAAGCAAAGAGCCCCTTGCACAGTGTGGAGAGGCTCCAGGCAAATTTTAGTACTTTGTATCCCCTCTAGCTGTGCCCATGTAAATAAGGGTACTGATCAGGAGGGAAGGGAAGAATCAAGATTTTCAAGGACATGCAGAGTCAGAATTATATGGGGTTGGATGACCCCTTTTTTGAACCCCACAAAAACCCAACATTGCCATAAGGCTCAGCTTAGAAACATTTGTAGTAATAAATACGATTTGACAAGGTGATGAATTACAACCAGTGGTGGGCTCCAGCAGGTTCGCACCTACTCTATAGAACCAGTTGTTAACAAGATATAGGACATACAAAGTTTAAAAATAGCCATTTAACAGTGGCTGTCATATGGGCAGAGAACCGGTTCTTAATGTCTTTGATGCCCGTCACTGATTACAACTAAGGAGAGGACTATACATACTTCGACAAGGAAGGAGTGCCAGAGACTAGGTGCTACTGCCCAAAAATCCATGTTTTATGTCACCAAACTTCAAAAGGAGATAGGGATGTAGGTCGGAAATCCTGCTGACTATCTTGAATGAATCTGCTGATCATCATCCCCTGAAGATCTTCTGAATCTGCTGAAGGTCTGCTGAAGATCTTCGTGTTTGATTTGCAACACCCAGATGAACATTAGGCATCTAATATAATACAGTAGTAGTACTATTTGATACTTCTTCTTTCTTTGGTAATAACAGATGGTAGCAACACCTGTTCTCACATCAGCGTCTTTGCTCCTCTGTTTTCTTCTTGTGACTTTTTTTTGGCCCAAAGAGGATTTGTTTGTTTTTTACAAACTAGGTGTGCATTCCTAACTTACCCTACAATCCAGAGTAACTACGGGAACATGTAAGAGACTTTATGTGCACCTGTTGTTATGGCACCACTTAGTGAGAAATCTATGGGAAATTCATATTGCAATCCAGAGTAAATTGTTCTTACACCAGAGCAAGACACCCCTTGCTCATAGTTGCTCTGGATTGCACCCATAGTTGCTCTGGATTGTGCCCTTAGGCTGGCACGACACATTGGTCTTCTTGTTCCTGGTGACGTAGGGAGACAGGCGCATATATGTGCATTGTGCACTCTCCCAAGAGTGGCACAAGTACTCTTATGGCCCTTTTGTGACACCGCCCAGTTCAACACTGGACTTATGCCAGGGTTTAGGCTGGCCTAACTGCAGAGTAGGATTTCAGCCTAAATTTCCATTCCAAGAGGAATGAGTGGGATTAGCATTATAGAGTTTGCACAGTTCAAAGAATTGACAACCACCAACTCACAACAAGACCCACAGTCACACCATAACCCCTTTGCCTGGTAGTGGAAAGTAGTCTTGCCATTCTGTCCACTTTAAACGGCCAGAATTGATGTGAAATACACTCAAATGAACTGTAGGAGCTGGGAAGCTTAATCAATCTATCTGCCTTAATTGTCTGGATTCCAAGGCATGAAAGACAGAGACAAAAGGAACCCGCTAAATGGGCTCAGTCCAGTCCCCCTGCTGGGAAATAGAAGTTTAAGGAGCCAAAGCAGAGAAGGTTTCATTATTGCACCGATTTTTATAATCATGTGTGAGCTCACTTGTGTTGCTTTCTTGTGGAGGCAGCATTTGTCAAGGTTGCGCCTTAATTACTTACAGTTTGGAGGGAGGGAGGAGGGAAAGGTCATCCCTTCAATGTCAGTATCAAATCCCAAAGTGTAGTTCGCAAGCAGGCCAGAGTTGCAATATTTATGAGTGCGACAATGTCTGAAAGACTTTATGGAGAATTTCATGGATCTGGAGAATCCGGATTTTTCTTAGGATTGTTGGTGAAGTCAACCTACAACAATTTTAATGACCAGAACATTGTCAAAAGTTAATTGGCAGCACTCCCATGGGAGCCAATCTCCTTCCACAGAGGCATGCTTCACATTGGCATACAAATGGGAGTCCATGGTAAGGGGGCATAAACTCCATGTGCCACCTTCGGGAAGGGAGTACCAGTGGTGGGCAGAGGGCGGTTCGGGCCGGATTGCCTGAACCGCTTCCTCTTTCTGACTCCTGCCACTGATAGAGGTTGCTGGGGGGGCCAGAAAACTGGGCGCACCGGTTCGGTGCACCCGGGAAGCCCTACACTGCACCTGCGTCAAGCTTGGCTCAACACAGGTGCAGTGCGACTCCTGAAGCTCGCTTCAGGAGATACAGTGGGTTTGTGCCGAGCTTGATGCAAGCACACTGCGTCTCCTGAAGCTTGCTTCAGGAGACGCACTGCGTTGGTGCCAAGCCTGGCGCACGAACAGTGTGGCAGGTTTGGAGCCTGCCCCTCACCCTGACCCCTGACCCTGGCCCCGCCCCCTGACCCTAGCCCTGCCCACTTCCGGGGAACCGGTTGTTGGGCCAGGCTGGGCCCACCCCTGAGTAACACAACTTAGTAACGAAAATTACCTAAATCATGATTTATAGGAATAATAGCATCACTCATATTTTGAGTATTTTAACCTTTATTTTGTTAAGTCCTATATTTTGGGAAGCCTTGTGTTCTGCGTGGTGAGGTGCAGCCTCAGCAGGGTGACACACTAAGGGAGTTTCATACTCCCTCAGCACATCATGCACATCACCGTGGTGTGCAGCGCACAGTCGCACTACCTCAGTGACACCCCTGGCAAGGATAGAGATTTAAAGTTGTGTAAATGCAGGGTGATCTTATACAATGGAGGACAGAGTGCCTGTACCTTTAAAAATTGCGTAGAAGATACATACCCCCAAATCCAACAAATCCCTCAACATACCACCAAATCCAGAGTAACTACGGGAGCACATAAGAGACTTTACATGCAACCGAAGTTACTGCACCACCTAGTGAAAACCTATGGGAAATTCATATTGAAATCCAGACTAAGTTGTTCTTACACCAGAGCAAGGACTCCCCATAGTTACTCTGGATTTCGCCTTAGAAGGATTTAAAAAGCTGCACCTGCCTCAATTCCCTCTTCTACGCAGTGCTTAAAGGTAGAGGAACTCTGACCTCCATTCTATAAGGTATTTCAACATGTTTAGCTTGTCATCTCATAGGTGTGTGTGTGCTCTGTGTGTCCAACCAGTTAGCTACAGCCCCTCATGCATGCAGATACATTTTTTACCCATGCAAATAAAAAGGATTGGGATCCTCAATCCCTTGGCCAGGGCCATGAACTAAATTGCCAATTTAGTATTAATTGTCAGTGTTCCAGTTTGCTAGGTAATTATTCCTTTGTTAGGGAGATTACTTGTTAATATCTCCTGATGGTTGGTTAATCTTTCTTCAATGGCAGCTAATTGTTCAGTCCCCTGACATTTGGAGATCTGATTAGAATGGAACATAGTGAGACAGAGAGAAAGAGAAGAGCAGAGCATAAGCTGAGGACTAAAAGCCCCTAAAGGTTTTAGAACATTTGATGTGGTGCTGTGGATCTAATGCCTAGTATGTGTATGTGAATGGTTGCATCAACCTATGCTCTATGTACAGGTTTGTGAATGATGCAAATATTACACAAAAGAGTGCTTGCGTCTCTCATTCATGTGCTTCCAAATAAAACAAAATTTGGGTTGTGCTATCCTGGAATATCACACTGTTTGGGTAGGGTTGCCATAATTCTCTTCCACAAAATTGGGAGACGACCCTCTATCCCATTTGCCAGTATGTAAACTCAATCCCCCCCCCCCAAACAGGACTGCTTGTTTTTTAGGACATGTGGCAACCCTATGCTTGGGGAACCGAGGTGTCTGTATAGGGTTGCCATATGTCCCGAAAAACAGAGACAGTCCAAATTTGGGGGGATTGTGTTCATATACCTGCAAGTATGACAAAGGGTCCTGTCTCAATTTTGTGGAAGAGAATTATGGCAACCTGACCTAAGCTCCATTTCATTTATGCAATTGCTTATCACATCTAGTGCATGAAAGATAGATTTTGATGAATAACTACGATTTCATTATCCGAGCAGGCAAAAGGCTGTGACTGATCCGGAGAACGTAGCATAGATCATTGAGAAAAATTACTATCTTTGCATGCCAAGTCTAGACAAAATTGGGGTAAATCTCTCCATTTCTGTAGTGATTTATTAATAAATCAATGCAGGAAGCAGAGCTGGTACATGAAACGCAAGAGCAATAAAGTAAACAAAATGCCATACCCTCCCGTGTAGTTTCTGTAGGAAATGTGTTGTAAATTTCATAAGTTTCCATGGAATGATGTTTCCAGGTAAAATATGGAATCTACTGTTCTTTTTTTGCTCCTTTATTTATTTAATTTTTTATTTACAGTATTTATATCCCACCTTTTTCTTGGAGACCCTTGAATTTATTTATTTATTTATTTATTTATTTATTTATTTATTTATTTATTTCCTAATTTATACCCTGCCTTTCCTCCCTTACAAGAGGGAGCCCAAGGCGGCTAACATAAGAGAAGAATAAAACACCATTAAAATAATAATAAATAGAAATTAAAACATAATTAAAATACACTTAAAATACAATTAGATTTAAAACTGAAACGATTAAAACAGAGTAAAAACTTTCTTAAAACAATAATATATAAAAACACAATAAAACTGCCCCCCAACCCCTGCCTCATTTAAAAGTTTTTTTTAAAATAAAAGGTTTTTAGGCTCCGTCTGAAGCTCTGTATTGAGGGAGCTTTCCTCAGTTCTATGGGGAGGGAGTTCCACAGCCGGGGTGCCACCACCGAGAAGGTCCTATCTCTGGCCGCCACACCTCTTGAATGCTTGAATGCTTGAATTCTCTTGAATGCTTGCTGCCATTAAGATGCTGCAAAAGGGTGAAATGGAAGCAACTGTCATAACAAATACTTTCTAATGAAGATATTTAATTAAATTAATACAGCTTTTTAAAAATGTGTAGCATACAGTGAGGGAGCACTGTCAGCACAAACAGTAAGGAAGATGGGGCAGGGTTGCCATCATTTCAGATTAGTGGTAGGATTCACATTTTTATATATATACTCACTCCCTCTGTTTCTACTCCTTCAAATCGCTTTGCTGGAAGTAAATGATAGAAAGTACAGTATAGAAAGGGGAGTGGTAGGCTAGAGTTGATGCTGGGATCTACCACTCCATCACCCAGACCTCTTTCAGACCCCTTTCACTCCTCTCCCTTCTTCCTTGTCCAATCTAGGAGTGAGAGGAAGAGGAAAGCAGGTTTTGGCTCACCACCTTAGGTAGCAGGTGGACTCATTTGGACTGGACACTGGGGATGCTAGTGGATGAGGAATCATTACTTCCATTCCCTATGTATGGGTTTGTTGAGCAATCAGCCTGGGTGTTTTTAGAAACAGAAATCTGGTCCAGTGGCATAGCTAATGATCAGATTCTGGGGTAACATAGAAAATGTGATATCATAACCAGAAGTGATATCATAACCAGAAATGATGTCACTCCCAGGTATTTTTAAAAGGAAAATTGGGGAAAAACCTGCCTCCTCCTGCGTAGCACTTTGCTTTCCTAGTGGCATAGCTAAAAGATCTATTTGCTATCTCTAGCCAAAGAAGATTTTGTTGTCCCCCCACCATCTGTGACAACAAAATCAAATTTAATTAAGTAAAAAAATGAAAATTTTGTCCCTTATTGGTTAGGGAAACTATGCTGGGGCAAAGAGGAATGGTTATTCTTTCCCTGCTAAATATAAGAGGAGCATCACTTAGAAGTGCCAATAAGTATGGTGTATTATGATATATGTATGTGGAAATTACATCTGATTCATATTAACACCATTTTAGATCCATACATTAAATCTCATTGGCTCCCAGAGCAATCAGTATCATAGGAAAGTTTTGAGTTAAGGAAATTTACATTTTGTTCTATAGGCTTTTGTGTTTTCATTTTCTGGTTAAAAATTGGCCGTAACGTTTGATAAAATACAGATTGATGCTGCCCCCTGGTGAGATGGTGCAGTTGGGGGAGATGTGGAGGCAACCGATTGGCTGCCAGGGCTGAAGCGGGCGCGCTTGCCTGCAGACGCTTCAGTTGGCGCAAGAGCGTCGTCCCTTCTCCCCCTCCCTGTGTAGTTTAAGACTAGCTGGTCGCATTTGGGGCCAGGTAGGAATTTTTGGGGTCCCTGCTGATTGGCTGTGGCCAGGATTCTTTTTTGCCTACCCTAAACTGTACTGGAGGTGTTTGGGGTTAAGTAACTTGGTCACTTTATGGCAGGTGTCGTGCTGGAATAGGCAGAATAGGCCCTTGGTGTAGCCTGAGACAGCAAGAGTCTGGGTGATGCATAGCAGGCCTATTGTTTCCCGACCTGGACATAGGCCCATGCGGCTTGCCCTGTACCTGGAATTTAGGCAAGGTCAGCTGGGCAACTGGTTGACTGAGCATCCACTGTCTCGACCTTCGGGTTGGTGTTGATGGGCATCCCCAGTGCAGGGGTGTGACCTGAGCCAGGCTTTTGCCCGTCCCTATTTTTGTAGCTACCAGCACAACCTAGTTAGCAGTCCCCTGCTTTTAATGATGTTTAAAATTAGTTAATAAAGTGGCCCTTTAATTCCACATCTGCCTCTGTCTGCTGATTTGCGCCGTGGGGCGGGGGGGGGGATAAATTCGTATGCAGTTTGTTTCATTGCATTCTGCATTACATTATCTTTCCAAAGATCTATAACATGATGGTATTACAATTCATACATACAATTTTAGCCACTAGAGTTGAGCTTGGCTTGTAGCCTCCCCTAAAGCTTGTAACCCATTGCAACTGCACCCTCTGCACCCTTCTTAGCTACGCCACTGATCTGGTCCAGTTCTTAGGTCTCCTTCCTGTATGCTCAAAATATAACATCAGAGCTTTGGCTGCAGTGCGCATTAAATGGGCATGAAGTTGTACAGAATCCTCCCAGATATTTTGCATAAGAAAGTCTTTCTTTTTTTCGTTTGGTCCTAGAAAAAAGAGAAAAAAGAGAAAAAAGAGAACCACTTTCCCATCTTTGTCTCGGTTCCTCTGGATAATCTCTATTGTAGCTATTCTGCAAGAATGTGAACTGTCTTTCAAGAGTTGGATGATAATTGGCTCCTGTTTTCCGAAGGCTCGGCTCCTCCGCACACCCCTGTTTCTAGATCTCCCAGCTTCCTGTGAGGTCTCTCAGTAAACCCCAGGGCCCTTTTTGTGACCATATGTAGGCAATCATCCTGAACTCCCTGCCCCCAACCCTATGAAAGCAACCCTATCTGCCTTTGAGATAAATATCTGCAAAGATATCTAACTCACTGGAAGATATGCACATTCTGAACTACACACCAGAGCCCAGGATTTGGGATGTTTCAGTTGGGATGCATTTCCCACACAGATAGCACTTCTGTGTCGGAAAAACTTCTGCACACTTTTGGGTCCCATCCAGATAAAGTGAAACTCTAGCACAGCCCAATCCTATTCATGTTTTCTCAATTGACTCCAAAGAAAATATGCTTACATCCAGCCTGAACTCCCTGTGACTTCAGCTGGAAAGTTTAAGAACATGCTTATTTTTTTCTGGTATATGGGGTGACCATATACCTATTTTCCAGTGTGAATTTGTTGCTGAATTATGATGGCCCAGTTCAGATGCTTACTTGAGCCAAGGATCTTGTTTGCTTCTCTACCTGCTCTAGCCCTCATATATCAAGGGCTATATAGTGTTAAGGGGGAACAATTTTTTTGCCTCCTGCAATTTTTGCCTCACATGCAATGCGCTCAGTTTTCTTCCAAGGCAGCCATTTTTGGGGCACAACAGCTCTGCGGTGTAGGTCAGGCTGAAAGACAATGAATGGCTGATACTCGACTGATAAAATTTGTAACCTCTGCAGCAATTACCAAACTTATTGTGGTCACCATGGCACTCTTCTTTCATGGGTTCATGGACTGTGGCACAATCTTGGACTGTGACACATCCTGCATGATCCAAGATGGTGGTAGGAGAACCAGGAAGAGGTGACCATTAGGGACATCATATGGCGCTTCTGTGACTTTTCCATGGCACACCAGTTTGGGAACCACTGGACTAGTAGGATTTTGAAATAAGGTTTCCCCTAATCAGTACACTAAGCATATAGGTTCTATTTTCTATCTTCATCTTTGTCTTCCAAAGATGAAGCTTTTTAAACTGTTTCTTCTTAGATTTCAGTACCCAACTAGGCTACCACTAAAAATGTTGTCTGGTGGGCTAGTACCACAATGCTTGATACAGACTAACAACCAAGAGGAATGGAAGGAATGGGTGTCAAAGCTTACCTCTTCCTTTGGAGCAATGATTTCCAACCTTTTTCATCCCATGGCACACTCAGAAAGTACTAAAATTGTCAAGACATACAATCAGTTTTTTTAAGTAATTGACAAGGCACACCATGCTGTTAATAAGGACTCACACCCCAATTGGCCCTACTAAGAATGATTTTTCATCAATTTTTTTCAACTTCCGCCAAATTTCCGTGGCACACCAGCAGACCATTTGCGGCACACAAGTTTACTATCACATACTGGTTGAAAATCAATCCTCTAAAGCAGGGGTCCTCAAACTTTTTAAACAGGGAGCTGGTTCACTGTCCCTCAGACACTGTTGGGGGCCAGACTATAATCCGGACTTTTGGAGAACCTTGTCCTACAATTTTAAAAATGTAGGACAAAATGTAGGGCATCCTACATATTGCCCTACATTTTTAAAACACTCCCTGGGGCTTACCTTTTGGGTCTGTTGGAGCCTCTGGTGTCTCTAAACCCCCCAGCTGGCTGGGGGGAGGCTGCAGAGGCACGGAGGACCAGCGCGGGTGGCTTTAAACCCCCCCAGCTGGCCAGGGAGAGGCTGCTGCTGTGCAGTGGTGCCGTGCGGGTGCTCCTGAGCCCTCCCCAACGAGGAAGAGCCTCTGGGCACGCAAAGACACCACGCGCCCTGGTTGTCCAGCAGGACAGGAACAGGAAGATGCTCCTGCAGCCACCTCACTGCAGCGAGGAGGAGGGCGTGCAAAGATGCCACGCGCCCTGGTTCTCTGCCTCCCGTACAGCTGAGGGCAGAGCACCCCTGCCAGGCTGTGGGGATGCCGCAGGCCAGATCGAGGGCCCTGGCGGGCCAGATCTGGCCCACGGGACGTACTTTGAGGACCCCTGCTCTAGAGCTTCTTTCTTTAAGAGAAATACTTCAGAATTTTAAAGAAAAGCCAAACACATTTCTGGAAAGACAAATAAAATATCTCTGGAGGTTTGCTCACGTCTCTTAGGTTGGCACCAACACTTCACCCGAAGCAGAAGTCAAACCAAATATTGGGTTTCCTCCCAAGGCAAATTCTCTGAGAATTTCAAGGAAATCAAACAAACCTCAAGGCAGTGACATCTCTTGAGGGGGGGTCTCCGCACATTGAAATCAGAATAATTTTGACTGATAGGCACACACATTTAAGGGACTTTTTATTTTAGAATTTAATTTCTAAAATCTTTGTTCTAACAGATTCGCCTCAGAGAAAATGAAAACTACAGATCCAGCTGAGCATTCTGTTCCTTTTCTTCCAAATAAAGAGCATTTTGGAAGAAACCCCCCAAGACAGCTAAATCCCAAGGTTTGTTGTCAGTAAACTAATCTTTCCTTGTCTTCTTTAAAAGTGGAGGGAGCCTCTCATGTCGTGAGCATCCATTTTCTTTAAAAGGCTCCCTCTCTGGGGACTGTGCGGACTTTAAAGGTCTACATTCCATCAGGTTTCTTGTCTCTGTAATGACCTGGGGTCCAGTTAGATGTCCAACTGTGTTCTCTATTTCTTGCATGGCTAGGGACCAATCTCACCCACAGAGGGAGAGCAAACTGTAACAATAATGTCCCAGGGGAGCCCTCCTTCATAGCTTCTGGAGGTCATATGTAGCTCTGTACTGACAGACAGCATGCCCGTTTCAGACCAGGGATGGGAAATAGGGAACGATTGGGGTTAACAATGGGATGAAAGGCATTCTCCGGAGCCACTAAAGTGTGAGGAAATGATGAGGGCTGCCAATTGTGGTCCGCACAAAGGATTAGGGGGCATGAAGTGGGAAGCTATACTATGAAGGGACGCCAATTATAAATTAATGAACCTTTCATGGTATTCTCTGGAGAAGGCTTTGCGCTTGTGTGGCACAGGGAGGCAAAAAGGCTTATGCGGCATTCTTAGCGGCCTGGCGTGTCTGGATACAGTCACACAGATCCATTGGGGTAGTGCTGTGTGGTTAAGGCAGGGAAGAGCTTAGCATGTCCTTGTTATGTTCCATTTTACATACTTAGCATGGCCCGGCCAATGTGCAAACCTAGAATGTGATTTAAAAAACAGGAACATACTGCTCTGGTATCACATACTTAGTGTGCTGTCCCCATCTGGCACAACCACATGGGCTGAAACATCCAAACCAACACTAACTGTACAATTTAAATATTATTTTTTGATATAGTGTTGAAACTGTGTTGAATGATCAATTCAGATGTTCTGGTCCCACATGGGGGTGCAAGATAATATGCTGGGTGGGCATGTTTGGAGTGGTGCGCTCTTGGTTCTCACATGAGGAGTCACTCCGTGGATGGTGTCATTCTCCAAATCATTGATCAGGAGAATTAAGTCACATATGATCCTGGTGAAACATGTTAACCCAGGCCTTATGAATAACATCAAGTACATGGGTAAATAACAAGTACATGTTAAGCCAGGCCTTATGAATAACACCAAGTACATTCATCAAAACCATGAATAACATGGGTTATAGATTGCCAGGTGCTTGACTTTCTCTGTTCTTTGCAGCTCCAGGCAAGCAGCAAGAACAGTTTCTCAAGCATTCTCAAGATATTGATTAAGACTATGATTAACTGCCATTAGTTCTTCCTAATAATCCCAGGAATGACAGTTTTAGGCAAGTGTTGAAAGTTCTAGTCCTTCCATGGAACTATGAACATTGGGAGAATTAGGACCATTCAAAGAAAATATTTCTTTCCTCAGGGTGTAATTGCTCCATGGAACTCCTTGCCACAGGATGCTTTTAAGAGGGGATTCGACATGTTCCTAGAAGAAAGGTCCATCACATGATGTGGACCATCACAAGCTATGATGTACAATAAGTGCAACTTCTGTATTTTAAAATCTTAGGATGCCAGATTCAGGGAACGGCACCAAGATGCAGATCTCACCCTGTGTACTCCCTGAGGCATCTTGTAGGCCACTGCGGCATCTTGTAGGCCATCTTGTAGGCCATCATAGTGGCCCACCAGATGAACACACAGTCCAACTAGAGATTTACATCCTGGTGTCCTCCCATACACCTGGCATTCTTAGGTAGATTTCTACAACCAGCAGGTTGCACATATTCACCATGATTTTTAACCTATCATGAATATTCATCCAGAAATGTGTCAACCCCCTTTTAAAGCTATGTAGGCAAGATGCCATCACCACATCCTGTGTCAAGGAGTTCCACAGATTACATGCTGAGTAAAGAGCTTGTTGCTGTCTTGAATTTCCTCTTTCTCCCTTTCTTTCTTTTCCAATCCAAGAAGGAAAGGAGGAGTAATAAAACAGGTAGGTCCAATCCAGCACACTTTATGGTATGTTCTTAGCGGAAAGGGATGTAAGGAGGCCTCTCTGCAAAAAATAAGAACAACACATACCCTTCGGGGCTGCAGTTAAGTCATTCTGACCTGGTCCCCCTGGACTTGAGCAAATTAGTCCAGAATCAGCATTCTCAAGGCTGCAGCTACAACATCCCTTTTCGCTCAGGCGTCAGCTTTGCTGCAGGCTAACAGCCCCGTTCAATGCAGGGGCACTTTACTTGACTGCAACTTGACACAGATCGGTGGGAAGGGACAGGATTTTAATTCCTTCCATGTGGCACGACATCTTTAGCTAATTCCCTCCCCTTTTTCTCATTTAACAGGGGTTTGTGGCCAAAGACCTAAAAGGTCTAATTAGGGTTCAAAAACAACAAAAAGGCCAATTCAATTGAATCTTCCTAAGGGGAAAAATGCCTATAAGTTCAAGCTTCCTGTTTGCCCTGGTATCAAATGGCTGGTTTATTCATTTTATGTTGGGATGGTTGCAGAAGCATCATTTGTCTTAGAGTTTTTAAACACTAATCATACGATATTGATATGATTATAAGATATTGAATATGATCATATGATAATCATATGATATAATCATATGATACTGAACGGGGTTGTGATGTCTTATCAGAGCTGAACTCCTATGCCCAATAGGCAGGGGATCAGCGGTATAAAGAAAAGTCCCTCTGAGCATGTGCAGATTACATTCTCCACAATACCGTGAACACCTCAAAGTTACGACTTAGAGGTGCCACAGGTTGTAAAAATTCTGAAATCTTGTGGGTGAGTTTATATCTCACCACCTGAATCTGCAGCCCAATTGTCTAGTTATAGAAGACAGTGTTGGGGACAGCAAGAGCTCCTGTCCTCAGCCCAGCTCTGCGACGCAGCTGAATCCAATCGTATTGGCTCTGCCTTTCCATTGGACTAATTCAGTGGCGTGGAGAAGGGGGATTTGCTGCTTGGGTAACAGCCTATCCTCCGTAACAATCTAACCCAGGCTTTCGTGCTTCACATGCAGCGTATGCAGCGCTGAGCACAATACCATAGTCTTTCAAGACTGACGGCCTGCTTTTTTTGTTCTCCACTAGCTAAACTTGTTCTCCTCCAAATCAGGAACCTTTAGGAGGGTGATGTGTTCACAATTTGACCATGAGTTGAACACAAGGCTCTAGCAAGGTGAGATTTCTTATTTTGAATTTTAGAGGGGGAAAAATAAATACCCAGATGTTTTATTAAAAATCAGCTATCTTGGTCTGTAGATCTGAAGCTTCTCACCATCAGTCCACCAACTGGCCTGATTGGTGTTCCACCAGAATTGGTGTTCTGTTGGCAGTACATCCATGTGCATCTCCCAAACATAAAAAGATAGGGAAGGTGTTAACAGTTGATGTACAGTACAGGTTGCAGGTGCTTTGCTCCAGAAGAAAGAGAAGGAGGAGAAGAAGGAGGTAGAAGAAGCTTGATGTTGATAAAGAAGCAGCTCTTTGTTGGGTCGGAAGTTGTAGAAGGAACGGAGGGTTCCAAGAATGGAGTTATGAAGAATGGAGTTATGGAGTTTCATGTTCAAAGGGTTTTACAGTTTTAAAATAGGTCCACCACGTGACATAGAAAGATAGAATTTTTATTTGACAGATTGGAAAACTGAAGCTGAGATATCAAGAAAGCCAGAAAGCCACTATCGAGACTGATGGCATGGATGGAGAACATAAATGCACACAGATGTGTTGAGGACATATGTGTGCTGACAAGCAGCTAATACCACTGAGCAAAGGAGAAGGTGGGGCAAACCAGTGATAGCTTGAATGTATTCTACGTTGCTCATACTAAGGGGATCAGAAGCTTCAGAGGACTAAGTGCAGGAAGATCATATAGAATGAAGGACGGAGTGCCTCTAGCTTTAATTATTATATAGAAGAGGGAATTTAGGCAGGTTTAACTCAACATAGAAGGATTGAAAAAGCAGCACTTTTCTAAATTCTCTCTTCTATTCTATTCTGTTCTGTTCTATTCTATTCCCTCTTCTATGCCTAAAGGTAGAGGAACTCTGTCCATTCTATATGGTCACCCTGACTAAGTGAAACCCCTGTGGAGAAAATAGCTATGATGTCACTCTAGATCATCTGTAGTGGTGGTGCCTCACCTAAACAAAGCAGGCCAGGAGTGTGTTCAGGTGCTTGGTGTGTGGAATCCATTACCAAGGTCTGGTGGGCCAGAGTCTGCTACTTGTGTCCCTTTGTCCCTTATGTCTTTGGATGCAAGAAAGTAACAGAATCTTGAAGAATAACTTGCCCATCCTCAAACTTGGGGAGCCTGAATTCTGTGGTCAAGCTTCAGCCGTCAACAAACTCACAACCTCCCAGCAGCTGCTCAATCTCTTAGCTTTGAGGGTCAAGGAGGGGCATTTCCAGGAATGTTCAACAGCTCGGACATCAAAATGAGAGCCTTCCTCTATTGAGACAAAGGTTTGGGAAGGAAAACGTTAATTAAACATGCGGGTAGGCCTTTGAAGGTCATTCTTATTCTGGCTTCTGGAAAAATAAACATGTGGTCAGATTCCATGCGTGGAGTTTACCACCAGCATTTCATCCTTCTTCCTCCCACCCCACTTTTTATTGAACTGGGTTAAATGGATTTTAGGTGGGCTGCTTGTTTTCACAGTCCATCCTTTCCCAGTTGCCTCCAGTGACAGCCAGATAAATAGAAGAGGCTTTTCCTCCAGCTCTCAGCTTTACCCCACACACATTGCAGGTAATTGTTTTGAGATTTATGGACTGTGTGATCCCATCATTCAACTTTTATTGAATAAACATTCTGTAAATAATCGGAGGTGAAGGTGCAAGTGATGAAATATATTGGGGGCGGGTGCAGAACACCATTTTCTGAGGTGTCGTTCCCCCCCCTTGCAAAAAAATCCTCCTGTGGAGTGGGATGGAACTAATCATGGGAGTTGGATTCTAGAGAATCATGGGAGGAAAAACAATTGGGAATTGGTCCATAAATTTGGTATTGCAATTGGCAATGTGCAAGTAAGTGACAGACGAGACATGCAAGGCAATGGGTCTCGAGTCCATCGGATCTGCAAATATTATATTAACTTACTACAAGTAGGTACAGCTGACATAGAGTGAGTGACACCAACTGCAAGGGAGGGGAGAACTGGGATATTTTAAAATATTTTATTTCTTTTTAAAATTCTCCATTTCTCCTCTGTCCATCCAGTTGGTGTTACTCACAGCGAGGGTTGCCATAATTCTCTTCCACAAAATCGGGGTAGGACTCTCTGTCCCAATTTCCACACAATCCCCCCAAATTGGGATTGTCCCTGTTTTGGGGGGCATATGGCAATCCTACTCACAGCTGTGTCAGCTTAATATGTAAAGCAGGTAGAAGAAAAAGCAGGTGGCAACATACACACATGACATACACGCACACAAGCATATACATATGTATTTACGTGGATCCCACGTGCAAGCTATGGTTTCAAAAAAAGCATATCACATCACTATAGTATGTATCTTGGATCCCAGAGGATTACAGAGTGCTCTTTTCCCCTCTTACACAGAGCTGTACTTACTTTGGAAAACTGCTGTGATGCAATCTGCAGGCTTAAAAGCCTCTTCTTTGGAAGTTTCCAGCTGTTGGCTAATCCACTTACTCTGATAAGTGATCATATATCAGCCCAGTAAGCTTTCAGGACCTGTGGCTCACAACAGCAAACGCAATACATTGGCAATTAACAAGTATTGATCGTGGCTGCATTCAGATGTTGCCTTCCTAATTGAATACTTTTACTTCATTTTTAATGGGGTCATTCAGTGCATTGCAAATTCCACCATGGATATTCAAAGATGACACTATTTCTGCTTGTGATGGTGGACCCAAATTTTGTATTCCCTACCAAAGAAATAAAAGGGCTGTAGTGGATCAGCGGTTAAAATGCCATGCCCATCAACCAGCAGGCCAAGGTTTGGGACCTGGGTGCTACAAGACAGAGTGATCTTCTGCCCTTTGCCCAGCTCCTGCTAACCTAGCAGTTCAAAAACATGAAAATGCAAGTAGGTGAATAGGTACCACATTGGTTGGAAGGTAACAACATTCCATGCGCCTCATGACCATGGAAATGTCTTTGGGCAACACTCTCTCTTTGACTTAACAGGGATGAGCACCTCACCCTTCAGTCAGTCATGACTAGCAGTACAACCTGCAGAGGACATTTTTCTTTTACCTTTACCATAAAAATACAAATTGTGGCAGCTCATAGTGATCACCTCTAAAGTATCACGGCCCTGGAAGTGTTTCCCAGGTTGGATTTGAACTTGAGAAAAAGTCAGGTCTGGAAATATGCTATCGAAATAAATGCTATAGAAATATGCTATCGAAATTGATTTCAGATCGCTCTTCTTAGGTTCTTATCCTACAATGTGAAGAATGCAGATCATTTTTATCATAACAATCTATAGTTGAATGCCACCAATTCAATCCAACAAATATAATGTTTTACTGTAATTTCATAGCTCGCTCCAAAGCAACATGGACAAATCTAAACAGATGGAACTGGTGGTCAAAGTTGGACTGTTTCAATCTTGTTCGTCATAACGGAAGATAGTGGCAACCAAAGGCCAAACCAAAGATGATACTCATGAGTCAAACTTCTTGTTGTTTTATCTGTTCATATATTAATTGATTGGATGAGGGTCTCATTTCATCATCTAAAGAAGCACTAGGACAAAGAGAGTGGAACCCATCCCTCTCTTGACCTTAGCCCAGTCATGTAAAGATCTCACCCCCTCACCCCCCCCAAAAAAACCTGTTTCTGATGCTGGAATGAGCCATGCTAGTAGAAAGTATCTGTGACAATGGACCACTCGAAAATACAGTGTGGAGTATAGTGTGACCCCTGCTAACTGGATAAGAGACACTCTTTCAAGTGGGTGTTCCTCCTTTATTTAGCAGGAGGAGAGTCCCAGCAATGTCTGTTCTAGTGGCTTCTGCTGGTTTTCTTTTTGCATTTTAGATTGTGAGCCCTTTTGGGATAGGGACCCATTAGCGATTAATTAGCTATTAATTTTTTCATTTCCCTGTAAACTGGTTTGTGAACTTTTTAGTTGAAAAGCAGTATATAAATATTGTAGATAGATAGATAGATAGATAGATAGATAGATAGATAGATAGATAGATAGATAGATAGATACATACATACATACATACATACATACATACATACATACATACATACATACTTCAGGTCCCTTAGCATGGCAAGCATGCCTCTTTTGATGTAACACTTAGGCAGATGTACACAAGCACATGCGCGCACACACACAATGTTTTGTTCATAAATGGGAGAAACTCATGACTAACGGATGTGGCTGTTTCTGTCATATCAAGAATGCTCTTAATTTGCTCTGGACTGCATCTTAGATTTGCCTTTTCCGATATACAGCATTGGAAACATTCAATATCAGTATGTTTACCACCTGTAGGGGCTGTAGGTGGCGCAAGTGGCTAAGACACTGTGCCTGTTAACCAGCAGGCCAGGGTTCAATTCCCGGGTCGGCCCCACAAGACAGGGTGAGCTCCTGTCCTTAGCCCAGCTCTGCAACGCCAGCTGGATCCAATCGTATTGGCTCTGCCTTTCCATTGGACTAATTCAGTGGCGTGGAGAGGGGGGATTTGCTGCTTGGGTAACAGCCTATCCTCCATATCAATCCAACCCAGGCTTTCGTGCTTCGCATGCAGCGTATGCAGCGCCAAGCACGATACCACAGTCTTCCAAGACTGATGGAGGCCTGCTTTTTTTTTACCACCTGTAAAATCAATGTATGTTAATTTCTAATTGATTTTAGTTAAACAGCATCAGGTACTGCCTAATGTTATTTTGTGCTGTGCGTTTGTGATCAGGAAGAATATTGCCTACTCTACCAGGTGGTAGAGTAATCTACTGGATGAGTGAACCAGTTCCTGCTTTCTTGTTCCATAGTACGTGGTTAGTCATGATTGTGCCACCTGGATAATTTTACTAACCTATGGCTTATCTGCAGTAATCTCTGGCTTGCGTCCACCACCTTTCCTCTTGCTGCTTTGAGCAATTCAGTATTAAATTATATGCATTAAATCTAGAAGGGGATTTGAAATGTTGCACAAATATTAATGAATGTTGGGTTGTGCCCAGAGGCATTGCAAGGGATGTGGGCTGAACCAGGTGTCACATATGAGGGAGGTGATACCACCGCTTACCAATAATTTTTAAATCGTGGTATTTTTGAATAATACGTACCATCATTTTGTATGTCAGTCAAAGTTTAACTTTATGCAGAGTGAAATGAAGCAAACCATGTTGAAAGCTCTGTCTTACCAAAAGTTATAGCCAAAAAACCAACAGAGATGATGGTACATCACCCCATGCACTGCCCAAGGCATTGGCCTGCCCAGTGGTGTAGCTATGGGTATGCAGGGGGTGCAATTGCTCCGGGCTACAAGCTTTAGGAGGCTACAAGCTGAGCTTGACACTAGTGGTTAGAATTGTGAAAAACGGGGTATGTGTGAATGATAATAACATCATGTTATATATCGTTGGAAAGGTAATTTAATGCAGAATGCAATGAAACAAACGGCATTGAAATATAGAATATTTATATTCTATACCAAAAGTTATGGCTAATTAACTAAAAAAATGAAAACACAAAAACCTATGGAACAAAAAGCGGATTTACTTAACTCAACTTTCCCATGATACTGATTGCTCTGAGAGCCAATGAGATGTACGTAATTCTGATACTGTATGGAACTAATAAGGTGTTAATAAGAATCAGCCCATATAATAATATACAGTACATACCGTATTTACTCAAATATAATGCACCATTGAATATAATGCACACCCTTTACTTAGAATCAAAATACAGTGGTGCCTTACATAAAGAGCTTCATTCGTTCTGGAGGAATGCTCTTTAAGTGAAGCAGATTTTTCTATAGGAAATAATGGAAACTCAAGACAGTTGGTCCCACAACCCCCAAAATATTCATATAAAAATATTAACTGGATGTAAAAATGTTGACTAAACACTGTAACTGAATTCAAAACATGCATTCAATGTGCATGATCCTAAAGTCTACTTAGGCTGCAATCCTAAAGACACTTTCCTGAGAGTAAGCCCCATTTGACACATTGGGGCTTACTTCTGGGTAGACATGGTTAAGAAGCTGCAATTGAAGACACTTCCTGTCTTCCTGGGAGTAAGCCCCATTTAACACATTGGGGCTTACTTCTGGGTAGACATGGTTAAGAAGCTGCAATTGAAGACACTTCCTGTCTTCCTGGGAGTAAGCCCCATTTAACACAATGGGGCTTACTTCTGGGTAGACATGGTTAAGAGGCTGCAATCAAAGACACTTTCCTGGGAGTAAGCCCCATTTAACACAATGGGGCTTACTTCTGAGTAGACATAGTTAGGAGACTGCAAAGTCACTTTCCTGGGAGGCCTACCTGGGTTGCTGCTGAAGGTTCAAGGTGGTCGGTGGGGGCACTTGGGGGTATTTAGGGGCAGCTGCCTCTGCCACCTCCATGCAACTGCCCCCAAGTGGGGAGCAGCTAGAGGCAGCAGCACTGGCCGGCAGCCCTTTTAAAAAGCCTCCATGCGGAGCGTCAGGGCTGCATAGCGCGTGTACCCATAACGTGCTTGTTTGTTAAGTGAAGCAGAACTTGTTATGTGAAGCAAGATTTCTTGGAAATTTTTGCTTGTTGTGTGAAATGCTTGTTAAGCGAGGTACCACTGTACTGTATTTACACAATTATAATTAACATTGAATATAATGCACACCCTGATTTTGGAGACTGAATTTGGCTGGAAAAGGTAAGCATTATATTTGAGTAAATACAATATACCATAAAACAGTTACCCATGCTACCCATGCAAGTGGGTATATAAGCACTTCTAAGTGGTGCTCCTCTTTTATTTAGCAAGGAAAGAATAATCATTCCTCTTTGCCCAGGCAAGTTTTCCTAGCCAATAAATAATAAGGGACACAATTTTTATTATTTTACCTAATTAAATTTGATTTTGGTTTTTGGGGGAGGACCACAAAATCTTATTTGACTCCAGATAGCAAATAGGTGCACTTGCTATACCACTAGCTGAGCTAATGCGTAGTGAACTCCTAAGAAGGAAGACATAAGATTTTTCCGTACCTCCTTTCTTTTTAAAAATTTATTTTATTTTTTATTTTAAAAAAATTCTTTTTATTTTTAAAATTTTTCTTTTTAAAAATGCCCTGGGATGACATCACTTCCGGTTGTGACATCACCTCCAGGGCAATATTTTGAGCTTTGCACCAGGCTACATGATCATTAGCTATGCCACTGGGCCTGCCCACTGTATGGCAGAAGTTCCATCAAAGGGGTAACTTGCTGGTCCCAACCCTAGTGATGCCACTAATTGGGCCTTCATGTGATAAGTCAGATATAAAAAAAGCAGGCATCCGTCAGTCTTGAAAGACTATGGTATCGTGCTTGGTGCTGCATACACTGCATGCAAAGCACGAAAGCCTGGGTTGGATTGTTATGGAGGATAGGCTGTTACCCAAGCAGCAAATCCCCCCTCTCCACGCCACTGAATTAGTCCAATGGAAAGGCAGAGCCAATATGATTGGATCCAGCTGGCATTGCAGAGCTGGGCTAAGGACAGGAGCTCACCCTGTCTTGTGGGGCCAAAGCGGGTTTCGAACCCTGGCCTGCTGGTTAACAGGCACAGCATCTTAACTGCTTGCGCCACCCACAGCACATATAAGCACCAATATATAAGCTTCTTTACCTGGTGAAACAAACTCATCTGCTTCATTATGTTTAGGCTCCAGTGCTGAGCCTTGGAAGAGCGCTGATCAAGATTCTACCCATTTGGGCCTTGTGGGATTAATTCTAGGTCAGGTTCATGAACGGCAGTGGTCCTGGCCACTAATATTAAGGTGAGTATCCACTTGAAAATGGGACTCAGCAGGACAATATGCACCTGCAAGGAGACGGAAATCCTTGACAGGAAATATAGAATCCTGGGCAAAGATGGACAGCAGGTGTCTGGAAACCAGGAGAAGGCAGAGCTGCTCAACTCCTACTTTGCGTCGGTCTATTCTCGGAAGGAGGGCTTTGCAAATGGGGGTGCGGGATCATTGGCTGATGCGGGGATGTGCTTGCATCCCCAAAGAGGTAATGAAAACATGGATGGTGCAGAACAGCAGATTAAGATTGACATAGAACTGGTTTGAAACCACTTAACTGGCCTAAAAATTCAAGTCATTTGGACCAGACGAGCTACATCCTCGAGTTCTTAAGGAACTGGCAGATGTCCTTGCAGAGCCTCTGTTGATCATCTTTGAGAAATCCTTGAGGAGTGGAGAAGTGCCTGGACTGGAAGAGGGCGAATGTAGTCCCAGTCTTTAAGAAGGGGAAAAAAGAAGACCTGGGAAATTATAGACCAGTCAGTTTGACTTCAATCCCGGGCAAGATATTAGAGCAAATCATAAAACACACAATATGTGCACATCTAGACAAGTACTCAGTGATCAAAACAACCCAGCATGGATTTACCAAGAATAAATTTTGCCAGACAAATCTGATCTCCTTTTTTGATCGGGTTACGAGCTTACTGGACATGGCAATGCTGTGGATGTCATTTATCTTGACTTCTGCAAAGCATTTGACAAGGTCCCACATGACATCTTAATTGGGAAGTTGGAAAAATATGGGCTTGACGAGGCAATTGTTAGGTGGATCTGCAACTGGCGCAACGACCGCACACAAAGGGTTTTAGCAAGTGGTTCTGTGTGAACCTGGAGGTCGGTTTCAAGTGGGGTACCCCAAGGCTCTGTCTTGGGCCCAGTTCTCTTTAACATTTTCATTAATGACTTAGTGGAAGGGATACAGGGGAGCCTGATCAAATTTGCGGATGACACCAAGCTGGGAGGAGTAGCAAACACAACAGAAGACAGGAGAAACCTCCAGGAGGATCTGGATAAACTGGAATCCTGGGCTGTAACAAACAGAATGAATTTCAACAGGGAGAAGTGCAAAGTTCTGCACTTAGGAAATAAAAACCAAAAATACAGGTATAAAATGGGGGATACTTGGCTTGGCAGCACAACATGTGAGCGGGATCTTGGAGTCGCCGTGGATCACAAGCTGAACATGAGTCAGCAGTGTGATGCGTCTGCAAAGAAGGCAAATGCCATTTTAGGCTGCATTAAGAGGACTGTAGCTTCCAAGTCACGAGAAGTTCTAGTTCCTCTTTATTCAGCATTGGTCAGACCTCACCTTGAGTACTGTGTTCAGTTCTGGGCACCTCACTTTAAGAAAGATGCAGCCAAGCTGGAGCAAGTCCAGAGGAGAGCGACGAGAATGATCAGTGGGATGGAAGGGAAACCCTACGAGGAAAGGTTGGGGGTTCAGCCTGGAGAAGAGGAGGCTGAGAGGAGACATGATTGCCCTCTTCAGATACCTGAAGGGCTGTCATAGGGAGGAAGGGGCTCTTTGGTTCATAGCTGCTTCTGAAAGCAGAACTAGAACCAATGGGTACAAACTGCAAGAGAGGAGATTCCAGTTGGATATCCAGAAAAAATTCCTGACGGTTTGGGCGGTTCGGCAGTGGAACAGATTGCCAAGGGAGGTGGTGGACTCTCCCTCACTGGGGATCCTCAAGCAGAGGCTCGACCTGTCGGGGATGCTGTAGGGGGATTTCCTGCTGTAGGCAGGGAGTTGGACTAGATGACCTACTAGGTTCCTTCCAACTCTATGATTCTATGATTCTATGAATCACTTATTGCAACAAAGCAGTAAAACAGTGCAAGCATTCAGCCAGCAAGCAAAATATGATCACTGGGATCACTGCCATTGTAAAGGAGTTCCCTTGCATGCAGAGATCCAGAGTTCAGTTCCTGGCATCTCCATGGAAAGGCCTTCTCCTGATATCTCAGAAATAATTGGATCCATGTAGCTGTAGAGTGAGGTGCGATCAGGCACATGGCCCAATTTGGCCAAATTGATCAATGCTCTAAAGCCAGCCCTATGTGCATCCTTGCCATTTGCTACTATTATGCCATGGGTTATGTCCCACTAAAGTGGCAATCCTGCAGTGCCTTACAATTTAGCAGATTATACCATCCTGTAAATGGATAATACGTTGCTCTGGGGAGCATTACTGTAGTTCAGACACTACTGTAAATATATACCGCTGTGCTGGAACAAACCGTATCTTATATGGTAAAACAAATGACGGCAGAGAGCTGTCGTTGGGCCGTATGCCCAGCTCTCTTTTTCCTCTGAGTAAACATTTTACTTTTCTTTGCTTCCAGTCCACAACCAAAATAGGAGAGCTCTGTCTAAAATTAACCAAGGCTCTTTCATCTCCAAGACGGCTAGATTTGTAATTTTAAGCAAGGACTTTTTTAAAATAAAAGGCAAGAGGGTTTTTCCTTTTTCTTGCAATGGACTCCCAGGAATGTCTGGGCCAGCTGCCCTTAGACAGATCAACAGGAGGCCTTCGTAAGTGGGAAATGGTTTTGGTCTCCATTTATCCTCTTTTCTGTAATTTTCAACATACATTGGCTGAGGTTCTACTTGCCACGGTCTGTAACAAACATTTTTTAAAGGGTTGGGACATCTTTTAATACACAAAGGCTTGGTCAGGGTCTCCTTTACAGTGTGGCACCAACTTTGATGGGGATGAAACAGAAACAAGAAAGATCAGATCTTTTCAGACAGTAAGAGAAACTTCCTAAAAAGATATCACATTATGCTTCCTTAGTTCCTTCCCCACCCCACCAAAAAGTTAAATCATTATTTGGGGAATTGTCTGAACATATTCTGTGTTTTGTCTTCTGCAGTTAGTGTTGCCATAAATTCTCTTCCACAATATTCGGCATAGGACCCTCTGTCCCATTTGCCAGTATGTGGACACAATCCTCAAAAATTGGGATTTTCCCTGTTTTGGGAGGGCATATGGCAAACCTATTTGCAGTAGTTTAATAAACCTTTAATAAACCTTCATTGCTGCCATTTAATTTTGCAGGGCAAGGTGTGTTTTATCCGTTACTGTCCCTCTAACACAATTCATATGCTTAATGACTTTGCAACTTTACAGTATAGACATCTATATGTGCCTGAGGACACACTGCAGCCAGTCTTGAAAGTCTGCTTCCAAGCTCTTATGGCCCCTTAGTCTCAAATCTCTGCAGGATGGTCATTCTGTGGGGGTCAGGCCAGGGCACGGAACAACAGGTGTGGTCGGTCAGCAGTCTTCCTCGACTTCATCCAAAAATATTAGCAGATGAGTTTATGGGGGAAGGGGAGGCACACCTCTCATGAAATACATCACAATGCTGCAGTGGAGAAGTGTTGGCTTGAACAGAGCCTGTTTTGGCTGCGAGCCTAGGATGAAGTGAACTTTCCCCTCCAAGCGCACTGCCGGAACTTCCATGCACAGTGATGTTCTGTCAATTTACTCCTGGAAAGGAAGAGCTGTCTAGTCCTCTTGGCAGGAATTACCAGCATTTCTTTGGGTGACATTATTATGCTGGGACATTATCTTTGATTTGCAAAAAAGGCTGTGTTCTCTTTCCAGTAATTGAAGAGATGATGTTGTCTCGTACATTTCCTCCCAAAGACAAGCTGGTCTTTCTCTCTTCTCTTCCCCACCCCCATCTCGCTGCCAGCCCTGACAGATGTCTCCCTGCTTTTTCCTTTGCTGACACCTGCTGATCACCCTGGGAGGCCCAACTCTGCTGAAGCTGGCATGATCTGAGCCTATCCTATTGACTTAGGAGGAACAGAGCCAAACACACACCCAGCTATTGTTTGCCAAGCATTGCAATCTAAAGTCAGTGGTCTGTGGAATCCCAGACTGCCTTGTTTCAGACTTCCTATAATTTCTAAAAGTCTGGAAGACGTCATATTATGCTTCCTTAAACCCATCACATGGCTTCAAATCCACATTTCAAATCAAAAGCTGCCTTCTGCAATGCTGTTTAATTCCAGCTGCATACTGAGGTGCTCAACCATTAGGCATCATGCCCAACCATTAGCATGATGGGGGTTTGCGATGTTGCTTTTTCTCATTCCCAAAGGTGACATTTCAGATAGCACAAAGTTTCTACTGAGATAGAAAGTCTTCTGCCATGTTGGTTGCCTCTCTAAGAACTATAGGTTCGATTGTGGGATTGTGGGTTCGAGTCCCACCCCATTTGGATACATGCCCCCTTTGGAGCTATTTGGAGTGGTGGGAACAAAACAGAGACTTTCCTTAGTCCTATGCACCCAGGGTTGCCATATGTCCCAAAAAACAGGGACAGTCATAATTTGGGGGGATTGTGTTTACGAGCAAGAGGCACTCTTTCAAGTGGGTGTTCCTCTTTTATTTAGCAGGGGGAGAGTAACTGGCCCTCCACACCCCAGCAGTGTCTGTTCAAGTGGCTTCTGCTGGTGTTCTTTTTTGCTTTTTAGATTGTGAGCCCTTTTGGGACAGGGACCCATTAGCTTTTAATTAGCTATTATTATTTTTCCATTTTCTTTGTAAACCGCTTTGTGAACTTGTTAGTTGAAAAGCGGTATATAAATACTGTAGATAGATAGATAGATTTACATACTGACAAGTGTGACAGAGGGTACTGTCCCAATTTTGTGGAAGAGAATTATGGCAATTATTTGCAGCCCCTCTAGTTATGACAGATATCTAGATCAAATCTAGATTCCCAATTCCAGTTTCCTGGGTGATGCAGAGTAACCTCTGGCTTCTTGCATCTGCTCAGCTCTGTACCACCTCCAAGGATGGCCCAGAACCTTGTGGACCCATGTGGCCTGCAGCCATGCACCTGGGGTAAAGGAAAACTTTCCTGTTGGCCCACATTAGCATGGCAGCAGCCCCAAACACAACCTCCAGCATTTTTTGGGATTGCACTTCCGAAATCTAGATCCGAAATCTACTTCATAAGATAAATTGCTCACCTTCCTACTCAGTCAAAGAGCTAACTTTTCTAACTTTCTAACTAGCTAACTTTTCACAGAAAAGAAAGCCTTATTAAAATTAACTGTAGAGTCATCCACTTCTACTGCTGAGTGAAAGACTCAGCTGTGCAACATCAAATCTGCCTTGTCAGAGCAGTCATGGTTAATCTAAGCATTCCCCTTCTGAAGGCATCTGTGAGGCAGATGACCAGAGAAGATCCAGTCTTGAGCTGGTATTACAAGGGAAGTGCCATGTTACAAGATGCTAAGTCGGAAGGAGATATCTTTTACCGAAGCAGTGTCTGTTCGTAAAATGAGCCTGCAAATGCTGGAACCCCAGAGCTAAGCGATGGCTGTTTGGGGAGTTGCTCTCTGCTATGTTTTATATCAGTTGTTGTCTTTTTGGTGGTTCATGAAATTGACAAGGCGGATTAGGCTATGTGTATCAAGGGTTAAGTTACTATGGAGAGGAGAACACTACTGCCTCATTAACATTAAAGCCACACTATTGTAGCCACTATTGGCATATATGAATCAGACAGCAGCCTCTGGGCCACTAAAAAAATGAGATCCACTGTTTTATATCATGTTGCTCAACATGCATGGCAAGTATTCATGAAATAATGCAATGGTCTGCTGTCATTCACATCAGAGCGAGAGGTACATGCAGTCCAATTTAGATATAGTTTTTATTCATTCATCCCTCCACAGGAATCTGCCACCCTCCCATCTGCTTAGTGATGAGACAAGAAAAGGTGTCTGCAATTGTGCATCAAAAGAAGAACCACTATGCTCTAGAACAGGGGTCTCCAAACCTCATCCCGGGGGCCAGATGCAGCCCTTAGCAAGCCTTAATGTGGCCCCTGGCAAGATTGCTCTATCAAGCCCTTGGGTAAACCTTGTAATCCACACCAATACATTCTTATATGTAAATTTATGTCAGTTTAATTGAATTTGAAATGTAAATTAGCTTTCCATCCCCAGACAGTGATAGAGAGATGATGTGGCCCTCCTGCCAAAAAGTCTGGAGACCGATGCTCTAAAACAGTGGTACTGGGACATTTTAGCCCAGGACCCCCTTTCAAACCTAAAAATCTTTCTGGGGCCCCCGTCAGTCTTTCTGGGATGTGATGTCACTGTGATGCTACAGCTCCTCCATGTCTACTTAGAAGTAAGTTCCATTGTGTTCTATGAGACTTACTCCCAGGAAAGCCCAGTGATTCCAAGATGACAGAACCTACCCTCTTGTGACCCCCATAACTCAAGGTCAAGAATGCCCAAGGGAATCCCTACCCCCACTTTGAGCATCACTGCTTCAGAGATCTCTGAACTTTTCTGACAAAGGGCCACATAAAATATCTCACATGGTGTTGAGGCCTGGAAGAAAATGTCAATACAAAATTTAAATAAATTTGAGCTGAGATTAATGACTAAATGTGCTTAAATTTCCTGAATTTCTGCAAGTGCTAATAACACCCAGCACAGAAATAAAGCACATAAATGGAGCCCCATTCCCCATCCCCACCATCCAGTAGTTTTTGGTCAATTGGTTTGGGACCAGAGGCTGGTCACAGGCCAGTTAAAGGCTCACTGTGGACCACATCTGGCCCCCAGGTTTGGAGACCCTGCTCTAGAAGTATAGCTTACTACTTTTTATCAGCGATGCTTCATCCCCTCCAGGACCTGGATGGGTCTTGGTGCTTCCCTACCTGCAGGGAAACTGGTTCTACTGGTCCGAAGCAGAAATTGGCTCTGCACAGCATTGATTGCCAACCCAATTTGCAACAGGATTCCAGTCAAATGTGATAACCACTGAAATTTTGGTCTCTTAAATGAAAAAAGTGGCAAGACTCCTTGAAACACGGGCAGGGACAGAGTAACAATGGAAACAGAGGTGGAAGTTCTACTTAAGCACATCTGTCGGAGTCGTTACTAAGATGGGGGGGGGAACACCATGGACTATGAATTGTTTTTCAACGTATGTTTGTATTCTTTCCCAGCTTTTAAGATCTCACCTAACTCAGTTTGAATCCACCCACTCAGGAATGTTTGGAAGGAGGACTGGTGTGGTGGGGGCCAGTTGAAGGAATTGCACAGTCTGTGTTCAGAACACATTCCACATTTGGTCATTAAACTCTAATTGGTACCATGCTGAGCCTGGTATTGCCCTTTGACTATTCAGTATTTCCTAGGTCATGTCACTTCAAGATGTTCCTTGCCCCCGGGGGCCTTCTATGGCCTGCCCTTTTGAACTCGTAATCCTGTTTCTGAAAAAGTATTAGCAGCTTGGCTCAGTCTTAAAACCACAAGATTTTTTTTTCACTGTGTGTAATTTCTCTCTTCCTTCCTTTTCCTCTTTTCTCTCTTGGCAATTATTCAAGGATGTCTTTGGGAAACCTAAGTGAAGAGTGATGGGTAGGATCTGGGGCTGCAACAGACAGACAGACAGACAGACAGACAGATAGATAGATAGATAGATAGATAGATAGATAGATAGATAGATAGATAGATAGATACATACATACATACATACATACATACATACATACATACATACATACATACATGGAATGGAGATAGATAGATAGATAGATAGATAGATAGATAGATAGATAGATAGATAGATAGATAGATAGATAGAGAGAGAGAGCCAGCCAGCCAGCCAGCCAGCCAGCCAGCTCTTCTCTCCCTCCCTCCCTCCACCCACCCATCCACCCACATAATTTATATAGCACTTTTCAGCAAAAAGTTCACAAAGTGATGTACAGAGAAAATGAAAGAATTAATGCCATGCTGGACAGGGGATGTTGCAGAAGTGCCATTAAACACTTATGCCCCACTCCTGAAGGGCACAGACATGCACAGCGTTCTCAAACAACCACAGGATGATGCGTTATGATGGCATAAATTGGTTAGGATTGTACCCTATGTTGTTTGGTGATGCCATCTCTGCCTTTGGGCAATGAAGGCCCAGCCTTCTGTTGTACACACACTTCATCAGTTGTATCCCAGAAAAATTTTCCTAAATTCCTAAATTCTTGCCAGGCAAAGCTAGCCCAAAGAATGCCAACCCAGAGAATTACTCTTTCTTCTCCACAGACTCAAGTGGGACATAATTTAGTTCAGTGTAGTTAACTTGCATGTATCAATGTGCATGGGTTGAGGGTGAAGCTACAAATTGTACATCAAGTCCTAGGACATCATATAGTACATGATGTAAGGACTCACTTCTAACTTATTCTTACATTTTATTCTCACTTGGCTAACAGCTATAGGGTGCAATCCAGAGTAACTACGGGGAGTCCTTGCTCCAGTGTAAGTACAATTTGCTCTGGATTGCAATATGAATTTCCCATAGGTTTTCACTAGGTGGTGCAGTAACTACGGGTGCACGTAATGTCTCTTACGTGCTCCCATAGTTACTCTGGATTGTAGGGATAATCACTGAATCTGTTAGAAGGAAGGGATGTTAAAGGGGAGAAATTTTTCAAGTGGTGCTCCTCATACCTCTTTTAGGGAGAGAGTAATCAAGCCTATTCATTCCAGCGCAGTATCTTTTCTAGTGGTTGTTTGCTAATGTTTCTTTCGCAACATTTTAAAGTGTTCCCTTTTTGTCACAGGGAAACATTTAATTATTTGATTTTCTCTGTAAACAGCCTTGAAACTGTTTCTTGTTGAAAAATCATATATAAATATTCTTATTAATCAATCATTGCCTGGCACTTCTCCATTTTACCTTGATCTAGTTTTAGTTAAGTCATCCCTTCCTATAGGAGAATTATGCATTGCATGTTCTTTTTGCGTCGAATTAATTGCTGTGAGTATCTTGTGAGCCAATGTTTGACTGAAAACAAGATAAAAATGCAACGAACAAATAAAATAAATGTTTCAAATCCATGTGAAATGTGTTCCTCCCAGACTATCTGCTGTAGTGATCAAATTCAACAGGCTTGAAAAGATTATCATTATAAAACCTCTTTTTTGAATCTGGGATTGATTCCCAGTTATCCTCAATTCCCAGTTCATGACCTCAACATTATATTGGTTTTATTCCATTTTATTTTTAAAATCCATTGACACTCATTTACAAAATTCTCTCGCTTGCATACAGAATGTGGCTTTTTAGAAAGGAAGAAGAGGGAAGGTCTGGGAACAGGAAATATCCCATGAATATCCTTGAAATGTTTTGCTTCGTTTTTGTCTAGTCTCTGAAACCAAAATTTGGCCAGCACTTCAGAATGGGAAGCAAGAGAACGACATGCTCCCTGCTGTAATTCTTGGCATTATAACAACTTCAGGAAATTGACTTGAGCTGTGATGACCGCATCTTGCTCTTGAAGAATCCTGTTAAATTATAAAGAAGGTGTGTTACTTCCAGTACAATGGTTAACTTTTAGAAAACGGGTGACTGTTAGGGCTGAACTGAAACGGTCTACGGTACCTTGTTTTGTTTTGGTTTTTCATGACGTCAGGGTGTCATAATGACAAACGGAATCTCAAAACAATGAAATATAAATGTAGACGTTGAAAACCAATTTTTAAAAATTCATTTATGATATTTAATTAATTTGAGACAATTCCCTTTATGTTCAGAGGCATATGATGCAGATGGCTTGGGGGGGCACGTGTGAGGCCACAAAGGTGAAGCTGGTGACATGTGTCAGGCTATGTGGCCCCTCAATAGGGTTCCAGATAATTCCCAGGTTAGGGTTCATGGGTTAGGGCAGTGGTAGGTTTCAGGGGGTTCTCACAGGTTCTATGGAACCCTTTGCTAAGAAGCGCCTAGTTCTGAGAACTGGTTACTAATGGGACATAGAACCTGTTCTATGGACATAGAACCTGTTGTTAATTTAGGTTATTAGGCCATGGAACCTGTTGTTAATTTATTTGAATCCCACCACTGGGTTAGGGGCATGTGCAATGCTTGTCACTAGAGACAAGGAGCCATTCTAGAAGTGACAGGCAAAGCTGGGTATCAGGCGAAGTTGTGGGGAGATGCAGTGACTCAGATGGAGACGATGTTGCTCCATCACCATTTTACCTGGCCCTGGGTGTAAACTCTGGGATGCCTCTGTCTCTGTGTGAATCTGCCAATGCTGAATATATGAAATTAATCATATTTCCAATGTTTACTACTATGTGTAAGTCCCTAGGAAACACTATCAATCCAAGAGGACCTTCTATATACCCAGCTGTTTTTAGAGGGTTGGCTGGGAGTGATATAGGAGAGATTTCTTATAATGACCTCCAGGGTATGGGTTCCTGGAGAATCAACTAGGCTAGATCATAGAAAGCTGCCATACCCTACAATCCAGAGTAACTACAGGAGCACACAGGAGACATTACGTGCACCCATAGTTACTGCACCACCTAGAGAAAACCTATGGGAAATTCATATTGCAATCCAGAGTAACTTGTTCTTACTCCAGAGCAAGGACTCCCAGTAATTACTCTGGATTTTACCCTTATACTGACAGAGGCCAGAATTCAAGGTCAGATTCCAAGGAAACAAATAAAACTAATTTAGGACCGGAGACTTCTGACAATCCAAGTAGGTAAAAGTAAGGTTACCAGGTTTGATCAAAACTGGGAGGCCAGGACTGGGGTTTGTGGGTGCAGTGTATTAATTACCATCAATAAAGAGGCTGTGATTCTATGCATGATTACCCCAAATTAAGGTAAACTGGACACTATGACATTTATTTTTGAACACACATAAAGAGAACAGTTTATATGTTGATTCATGCCCAACTCTTTGTGACCCCATGTACTGCAATATGCCAGTCCACCCTATCCTCCACTAACTTCTGTAAGTTTGTACAAATTCATGTTCACTGACTCGGTAACACTATCTAAACACCCAGTGATGAGCCCAGCCTGCCCTAACAACCGGTTCTCCGGAAGTGGGCGGGGCCAGCTGGGTCAGGGGGCGTGGCCAGGTTGGGTCAGAGGGCAGGGCCGAGGTCAGGGGCGGAGCTGAGGTCAGGGGGCAGGGCCAGGGAGAATTTAAAGGGAAATTTTTTAAAAATTTTTAAAATTTTTAAAAATTAAGCATGTGGCTTACTTCCAAGTAGACCTACATAGGACAGTGCTCTGAGGCTACAGTCCTTTCCACGCTGCCCTGGGAGTAAACCCCATTGACTGGGATGCGGCTAACTTCCAAGTAGACCTGCATAGGATGGTGCCCTGAGGCTGCAGTCCTTTCCACTCCACCCTGGGTGTAAGCCCCATTGACTGGGATGCGGCTTACTTCCGAGTAGACCTGCATAGGATGGTGCTCTGAGGCTGCAACAGCCAGCCAGGCATCTTTTAATTTTTAAATTTGCCGCACATAGCGGCAGTCCGGCGAAGCGCCCCAGAAGCCTCAGCGGCCAGGGAAAGAACAGTGCTGAGGCTTCTGGGCACTTCACTGGACTGCCGCTAGGGGCAGCAAATTTAAAAATTTAAAGGTGCTCAGCTGGTGCTC
This sequence comes from Cryptoblepharus egeriae, assembly GCA_030015325.1. Taxonomy (NCBI): domain Eukaryota; kingdom Metazoa; phylum Chordata; class Lepidosauria; order Squamata; family Scincidae; genus Cryptoblepharus; species Cryptoblepharus egeriae. Next base: position 9,095,708 of record JAREYC010000003.1, on the reverse strand, counting down.
AAAACCAGTTCGGCTGGTTTTGGGGGACCCCTGCCGCTACCAGTTCGGTAGCGGCGGGGAAATGGGAACTACCGATTCCCAAGAATCGGACTGAATCGGGTTGGGCCCACCAGTGTAACCACCTCATCTTCCTCTGTCCCCTTCTCTTTTGCCTTCAATTTTTCCCAGCACCATGCTCTTTTCTAAGGAGTCCTCCCTTCTCATGATGTGGCCAAAATATTTAAGTTTCAGTTTCAGTATCTGTCTTTCCAGTGGACAGTCAGGGTTTATTTCCGGGAGGATGGACTGATTTGATCTCCTTGCTGTCCAAAGGACTCTCTTCTCCATCACCATAATTCAAAGGAATCTATTCTTCAGTGCTCAACCTTCCTATGGTTCCGCTCTTCCCATTGTTTCCGCTCTCACAGTCATACATTACTATTGGGAAAACCATAGCTTTAACTATTAGATCCTTTATTGACAATGTAGATGTCCTGACTTGAAATTAAGTTGTCTGGACCTGCAATAGCTTTCCTAACAAAAAGCAAGCGTCATTTAATTTCATGGCTGCAATCACCAACAGCAGTTATCTTAGAACTAAGTGTTCTGTTAGTTGTTATCCACTGAAGTGTCAGTGATTTCAGCAGTACTAATGATGGAGTAATACATTAGCCTTTTAGCAAGAGGCAATGTGTTGTAATCCATTTGTAATTCATAGCATAGTACAGGTTTCTGCTATTGCAGAGCCTGCTTTCAGCCATCACTCTGCAACACTCTCCTGGCTTGGGATAATGCATGACACCTACCTGTTTCCTGTCATTCACCTTCATGGCAGCACTTTGCTTTATTGTGCCAGACACCCTGTACTATGGGTGTCCATATTGTCATAACCAAAAAAGAGGACAAGGCCCCCCAAATGTAGGACACCCTAGAAAAATATAGGACATGACAAAACCTAAAAACACTCATATGTATTGCTTTCATGTGATTAATTTAAATGTTATATCCCTTATTATTAAATTTAAAACTAATATTACATTGTATATTTATTACATGTAATGTATGAATTACAAGCAGCCAAAATGCTGCCTGCTCACAAGGAAAAGGAGGAAAGGAAGAATTTTCCAGGACAAAAGGCTAAAAGGGGGCATGTGTATTACATAGACCCAACAATCCAGAGAAACTATGGGAAGACGGAAGAGACACTTACCCTGGATTGCTCTATGCATTTCCCATAGGTTTCCCATAGGTGGCACCATAACTACATTGGTGTCAAAGGTCCTGTAATTACTCTGGATTGTAGCCATGGTCACGCTGTGCCAGAAAATAGAATGCAAAAGTTTTCCTTTTTACCAAAGTAGTGATTTAGTTTTAGTTTTACCAAAGCAGTGATTTTGACCTTACATCAAATTATTTAGCCAGCAGATCTCTCTCTGTCAGCAGGCCAACGGCAAGTTACAAACTTGGCACCGATAAAAGGCTGTAAGCTCTCTCTTCTACAAACACTTGAGTCAACTTTTGGTGCCGAGCCATGGAAAGATCTGGGCCAGGCACAGCGAGTAGCCAATCCAGCTGCAAGGAAGACTGGTTACATGTAAAGTGGCCGTGGAGTTCCAGAATTAGCATCTCTCTTTGCCCAGACATTTGAAGCATCCGAGGCATCCGTTTGCACTTTTTCCCAGTGGCCGCACATGAACTTTGGACTTGAGTGACATCTTGCAGCTGGGTGAGATATTTATTGAGCGCTTACCAAGAAGGGATATTTGAACCAAGTGGCCTGTCGTAATTGGTCTGTTTATAGATGGAGTGACCAAGGAGCAATCTTATAATGCACATTTGCCTCGTCAAAGATGGAAGTTTTGATAATTTCTGGATCGCTCAGACACCGTTTGTTTCTTTGCACCCTTCCTTTAAGGGTCTTCTTATTTGCAGCCTTTCTTTAAGCAACATAAGTCACAGCTCATTTATATCACTGTAAAAATGCATGAAGCTGCTTATAAAGAATGCTCAGAAACTTCATTCATTGCAAACAAACTAATTGCTGGAACTTGCAGTAATGGAGAAATTTAGTATGTAGAAGGATGTGCAGTGAGCAGCAGCAAGTGGGGTCGAAATGCTCATATCGTAGTCTGTGGAAAAGCATTGCAATTGCTATGCTTGCTTACACCCAAGGAGACTCTCCTTGCCCAAGAAAGCAGGTGTAAGGAGATCCTCCTCAGGTGTAAGGAGGTGGGGCATATGTGGTGCTTTTCCATGGCACCTGCCTCACCTGCCGTCCCCGCACTTTATGTCCACAGTGAAAAATCTGTCCTGCCTCCCAGTCTGTTTCTGGGTGGAATTTCCAATGTCCTCAACATATAAAGCATGTGGTGGCTTTATATGTATTTATATGCTTTATATGTATTTATATGCTTTATATGTATTTGTATGCTTTAGATGTATATTTGTATATGTATTTATATGCTTTATATTTATTTGAAGATCTGCTGTATGAGCAGAAGGTATCACAAATTATGAGGGAGTAGCAGGAAATACTAGAACCCAAATAAATCGAGTAAATCACAATCACAAAATAAGGATCAAACCAGTTCCAGTTTGTTCACAGTTCATTCAAAGCTGAGAAGACTTTTCAAGTTCACAAGTTGTTTCCACTTTACTGTTTTAAGTTTTTTCCTCGAGTTTTCCAAGAGTGGGTTCTAAATCACAAGTTGTTAAGTTCACAGATAGGACTGGGAAATACCCCCTGCTGGAAATCCTAAAGAGGATATTAGCCAGCAGTTTTCAAATACCATGTCATGGCATATTGGTGTGCCATGAAAGGTTCACCATGTGCTGCAGGAGTTTGGAGCATTATGTGCTCATAAACTCTTCTGGGTTATATATGGCTCTGTTTCTAGCCAACTCTGTAGTAATGAAAGTTTCTCTTCCTCTGACAGCAGTCAATTAGTTACTACGGACTGTTGCCCTAAAAACAGAACATCAGAACCTAGAAGAGTCTGTTGGAAGTCAGAAGCACAAGATTGAAGACCATAAAGAAGACCATAGAGATCAGTGTGATGTGAGAAGGAAAACATTGGAAAAACATGTGCGTAGGCAATACTGAGCAATATAGTCAAATGCTTGGACACACTATAAAGGAAGCTTTCTATGGGTGCAGTCCAGAGTATCTACGGGGAGTACTTGCTCTGACGTAAGAAAAATTTACTTTGGATTGCAATATGAATTTCCCACAAGTTTTCACTAGGTGGTGCCTAAACTACCTTGACGTAAATGTCTCTTATGTGCTTCTGTAGTTACTCTGGATTGTAGGGAATGCCAGCCTAATGCTTGGATCCCTTCAGAAGTTTGGAAGTTGGCAACCAGAAATTGGACTTTTTCTGCACCTTTTGAATGTTCTCACCATCAAAGTTTACTTTGTGCTGATATTGTTACTGGGTACCAACTTTTGGGCACCAAAAGTTTCTTTCAACCTTTGCATTTCTGCCTGGTTCACAGGTGTACACAATTTGGTTTCTGTTGCGTATTTGCAATGTTGGACAGAAACGGCTTTTAATTTAATATATTTGTTGTTTCCTGCAGCTTTTTGTATCTCTCACTGAATTCTTCTCTTGATTATTGTTTACATTTTTATTTTGCACTTGTCATCTGCACCAAATATTTGTAAAGGGAAACGGAGTATAAATATTTTATTATTTTTATTAACATTGGAGAGTTATTTAAGTAAAGAATTGAAATTCAATATAGAGTCAGTATCAAGAAAAACACTAAAGGTAAGCATTAATTTTTTTCAATAAATACACCACAAGTTATTTTTATAAATGTTTTCAATACATAATTTTATCTTGGGTCTCCAACAAGAATTACCAGTAAATATCCATAGAATCATAGAGTTGGAAGGGACCTAGTAGGTCATCTAGTCCAACCCCCTGCCTGCAGCAGGAACCCCCTGCCCATATTCAGCAAATGTGTGACATTAGCTGCTTCACTGATGGATATACACACATCCATCAGATCATATGTCTTGCCCTAAAGTATTCTTTCTTCAGGTAGCTTGGCTATCGGAGTCTTTGGGCTTTGGTAGCTTTTAATGAGTAGATTTGCAGTCTCTCACTAAGGAAAATAGTAATGGCCTCGTCCAGCTGAGATAACAACTGGTTTTAATGTAGTTGGGACATCTGGAAAGGCTATTTGCTTTAGTAGTAGCAGAGATTGTGCTTGTGGTCCTAGGCAAATTTGGACCTGTGGTCCTTCTTTCCTGGCAGTAAATTCCACAGGAATCAGTGGGACTTCTGCGTAAATGTGTTTAGGATGAGGGTTCCAACTGTCTGAATATTTTAAAGGAATGTCCACCCAGTACCTGCTTTCTTCTTTTGTAATCTCTTTTGGTTAGTCAACTGCATGGACCTTGACTGACCAAGAGCACAATCCTAACCATGTCTATTCAAATGTAAGCCCCATTGTGTCCAATGGGTCTTACTCCCAGGAAAGTGTCTTTAGGATTGCAGCCAAAGTGTGACACCCTAGTTGTGAACGCAGAATTTTCGGGTGAAGCATCTCGTATGATGTGGGAATGGATGCTTAATCCTCACCAGTGGCATCGCTAGAAGAGCTGCAAATGTTTTCAATAAATAATTTTATATTGGGTATCCAATACAGATTACCAGTAAACATCAAATGTGTGACATTAGCTGCTTCAAAGATGGATATACACACATCTATTGGATCATATGTCTTGCTCTAAAGCAGTGGTTCTCAATCTTCCTAACGCCGTGACCCCTTTATAAGTTCCTCATGTTGTGGGGACCCCCAACAACAATTATTTTCATTGCTACTTTATAACTGTAATTTTGCTACTGTTATGAATCGTAATGTAAATATCTGATATGCAGGACTTATTTTCATTGTTACAAATGAAATGTGTGTTCTATGCACACATTGAAGAGAATGGGATTTATTTCAGAGTAGGCATGCATAGGATTGGGCCCTGAGGCTGCAATCCTATCCACATTTACATGGGAGTAAAGGCCCCCCTGACTTTAATTGGATTTATTTCAGAGTAGACATGCATAGGATTGGGCCCTGAGGCTGTCAGTCAGCCCCAGTGCGCACGAGGTCTGGCAAGCCTGACCTGGCCCCCTGCACCAGGGGTCTTTAGGCGACCCCAGGAAAGCTCGAGGCCACCCCCAAAGGGGTCCCAACCCCCACTTTGAGAATCGCTGCTCTAAAGTATTCTTTGCAGGAAGCATGCAAGAGAACCCCTGCCTTCGGAGCTATTCCGGGAATGGGAACACCCCCTTCTAGGTATGCCACTGACCCCACATTCGCCATCTAATAGTCTTCAAAGAATGAACCTGAATTTAAAATACAAACCCTTCAAAATTCAAAAAGACACTGGAAGGACCAGTGCAGGCCCAGAGTTTCCTTCTGCAGGTAAGCATGCTTTTTCAGCCTGACTGGGGACATACTTGAGGATCCAGTGGTACTGGCTTTAATTGGGAAACAGCTGTTTTCTTTTGCCCTCCTGTCTGGTAGAAGGAAACAGGCAGATAGCAAAGTGTGAGCCCAAGAATAATAAGCGCAAGTTGTGGCGTGCCACACCACCCACGGAACTCATGAAAGGAGACAATTCGGAAGCAGCTCTGACCTAAGATCAGCCCTCCATTGTCTCAAAACAGAGAGTTCCTTTGCTGGTGCTACGGAGTGTTCTCATAAGGTCTGATACGTCTGCACACCCTTTAGAACATGCAGCTGTTTAGGACATCAGCCTGTTTCTTGTCCAACAAGCTGAATTTTAATGATTTTAATTAAATAATTAAATTTTAATTAAATAAAATTTTAATAATTTTAATTTTTGCTACATTGTGAAATTGTTTAGAAAGGCACTTGTTCGCTCACACGTGTTCATGCCTGTTCACAGCAGTTGTCCTTCCTCTCTCTCTCTCTCTCTCTCTCTCTCTCTGTGTGTGTGTGTGTGTGTATCTGAAACCAGACAATCAGGGATCACCCCTGCTAACTGGGCAAGACGCACTCTTTCAAGTGGGTGCTCCACTTTTATTTAGTAGGGTAACCCTGCCTTTCCCTTGCCTCCCACCCAGCAATATCTTTTATAGTGACTTCTGCGGGTATTCTTTCACATCGTGATCCTCATACATATTCTGATCCAAGTTATACAATATGTAATCTTAAACAATTTAGATTGGCACAACTCAACCATTCCCTGTTCCCGTGATGGTGTAGGGAGGCCAGGGCATGTCTCTTCACTGGCCTAACTCCCCCACCCAACTCCAGGAGTGATACAGAAGTGCCTTACAGTGCATGGGACTTGTGGTGGTGGAGTGGTGGAATGCTGAAACCAGCCATATACTGGCCACAACTTGTTTATTAAGTCATTGATTGTATAGTCAAGTCAAAATTTATTAGAAACTAGCAAAATGTACCCACATTATGGGAGTAGAATACCCCTGTATGCCATCCTCCATTGCGCAACATTCCCACTGTGCATTACCCGCCATTGTACATCACCCCCATGTGCATCACCCCCAATGCACATCAACCCCAATGCACATCAACCCCCTTACCCAGCCCCTCTTCTTCCCATTCTCCAAAGTTTTGCTAAGCACTCTCCAAACACCAACATTTCCCCTTTATACTATCCTTCCTTTTTTACCCAATTCAGAGTGGAAAGAGGTGCAGTCGAGACAGGTACATAGACTGGAGGTTCTCAAAGTGGGGTCAGGACCCTATTTGGGGGTCACAACTTCATTTTAGGAGGTTCACAAAAAGCTGGGTATCACCGTATTGGAATCTAACAAATTGCACAGGCCAAACATTTCCAGACAAATGGAGTGATTAATTTCAAAAAGTGGGATCCCTTTAAGAAAAGGTATGAAAATGCAGAAAAGAAAGCAGCTGAATGGGCTTCTCCAGCTTAAGTCCAAGAAGTACACCACATGGTTATGCCAAGTTCTGGTTAATGAGCAGTTATGGATTAATCTCTCACAGTGTAGCAATTTAAGGGAGGAAGTGCTTATAATCCATTTAAAAATACATTCACACCCCGCTCCTGTCGCTGTCAGTGGCAACGAGTGTCTTTTTCAGAAGATAACATGTAATACTGGGAAGCAAAGTGTCTTAATCAAATTTATTGCAGACTGACGCCACATTTCTTCCGTGCTTCCTTCCCTTCATCCTCCATGTTGCTTGCAAGACCAGTAGATCATATGCAGGATTGTGTGCACTTTTTACGAATATGTTTATGATTATAAGTATATTTATTTATAATACATTATCATTTATCTGGGCTGTGGGTGGCGCAAGTGGATAAGACACTGTGCCTGTTAACTAGCAGGCCAGGGTTTGAGACCCGGTTCGGCCCCACAAGACAGGGTGAGTTCCTGCCCTTAGCCCAGCTCTGCGATGCCAGTCTGGATCCAATCGTATTGGCCCTGCCTTTCCATTAGACTAATTCAGTGGTGTGGAGAGGGGGGATTTGCTGCTTGGGTAACAGCCTCTCCTCCATAACAATCAAACCCAGGCTTTCATGCTTCGCATGCAGCGTATGCAGCGCCAAGCACGATACCATAGTCTTTCAAGACTGACGGAGGCCTGTATATATATACAATATATAATATTGTATATATATTATATACAATATATAAATGTATATATTATACATTTATAATATATAATTTATAATATTATATTATGAAGATTTATATACGTACTGCTTTTCAACAGAGTAGTTCACAAAGTAGTTTACATAGAAATATATCTATAAATGGTTCCTTTTACACATAGTATTTTTTAAAAGTGACACCCAATTGCATAGCTGGGGGGAGTCACAGGCAGAGGCATAATGAGGATATAGCACGGGATGCAATCTGCCACGGGCGACAGGGCACCAGGAGTGCCAGGGGGTACTACTGACACTCCTCTGGTGGTCCCCCAGCCGCTCCCTCCCACACTCCTCCTCGGGTGCACTCTGGGGCAGCCATTTTTTAATTGCTCTGGCTGTTCTCAGAGTTGTTAAAAGTGACTTGGGCAAGGAGTAAGCTCCTTCCCCGCCTTGCAGCCAGTCAGAGTACTCCTAGCAGTCTCAGCAGCGTAAGTCCTTTGCAGAGATCTCTCCTGCTACAAGTAGTAGGTTGGACTACTTGTAGTCCTCCTGGGATCCCTTCCAACTGTTTTGATAGGGGCGAAATTTCAGTCCTTGCCATGGGCAAAATTTTGCCTAGGTATGCCTCTGGTCACAGGAGTGGGCAGTTACAGGAGTGCATGGCCTTGTTATAGGAGCTAAAAATTCACTTTCAGACCTGGCCCAAATTCTGTCTGAGATCAGGTCTATATGGTGTATCCCCCACAACCTGCCACCATCCCCAATACCTATTTGGTGGCAAGGACCCTTGCACAATCTTCCCGATGGTGCCAGTGGTGGGCTTCAAATATTTTAACAACTGGTTCTCTATGCTCTAATGACCATTTCAACCCTTCAACCCAAAAATTGTATCACATGTGACCTCATCAATCAGTATTAAGCCCCTGGGTTCAGTGTAATTTATTCCTATGCATGATGCTTTGTTGTGCTCTGAGGTGGAATGTGTCTGGGGCCACAAATAAGAACATAAAACATAAGAAAAGCCTCCACTGGATCACACCAAAGACCCATCTAGTCCAGCTTCCTGAATCATACAGAGGCCCACCAGCTGCCTCAGGGAGCACATATGACACTTGCATCCAGGTGCCTAAGTACCAGCAGACACTACCGCAAGTTCCACAGGTGGTACTCATACCACTGGTTGAGAAACACTGATCTACAGTTTAGGACCAGAGTCTGTGGTGTCCCGTCTGCAGTTTGAGGCTTGCCTCTAAGCCACTACTTAAGGCTACAATCCTGTCCACACTTTCCTGTAAGTAAGCTTCATTGACTATTATGGGACGTACTTCTGAATGGTCAAGCATAACATTTGGGTTTTTAGAATCCCAGCCTCTTGCTGCAATACCATCCAAATTTACCTAGGAGTAAGCACCATTGACTACTACTTCTGAGTAGTCTAGCAAATGACTGAGCTCTTAGTAACCAGCCTCTGGCTGCAATCCTATTCACTTTCCTAGGAGTAAGCTCCATAGACTGTAATGGGACTTACTTCTGAGTAGCCAATAATAGGATTGGGCTCTAATGCTTCACTCCTCTGCACACTTTCCTGGGAGTAAGCTTCATAGATTGAAATGGGATTAACTTTTGAGTAGTCAGGCATAGGATTACAAGTTCTTAGAAACCAGCTTCTGGCTGCAATCCTATGCACTCTTTCCAGGGAGTAAACGTCACTATTATAATGGAACTTACTTCTGAGTAGACAGATGATTGGGTTTTGAGGCTACACTCCTATCCTCACAGGGGAGTAAAACCTGCTGACTTCAATAGGATTTACTTCAGAGTAGGCAGTGGACTGGGCTCCTGGGAGGCAGGATGGGAACTGGGACTATTTCTTCAGGGGGCCCCCATCCTGCCTCCCCACAATCTTGGGGTGGGGAGATTTATCAGAGGGGCAGCATGGGGTGGAGATATTTCTTGGGGGGGGGGGGGCAAAAGGACTAGAGTGTGGATAGGATTGCAGCCTGACCCCAATCCTAACTGTGTATACTCAGAAGTAAGTCCCATTCAAGTCAATGGGGCTTACTCCCAGGAATGTGTGGTCAGGATTGCAGCCTCAGAGCCCAGTCCTAACCATTTCTACTCAGACATAAGTCCCATTATAGTCAGTGGGCTTACCCTCAGGAAAGTTGACAGGGCTGGAGGGAGAGATCCAAGCCTCTGCCAATCTCCTCAGAAGTAAGTCCCATTATTGTCAGTGGACTTACTCTCAGGAAAGTGTGGATGGAAAGCAGCCTCAAATCCTAATCCTATGCATGCTACTCAAAAGGAAATCCCATGATAGTCAATGGGAATTGCTCCCAGGAAAGTGTGGCTAGGATTGTGGCCACAGGCTGCAGTCCTCTATGATACAGTGTGGCTTACTCCTGAGTAGTACTGGGTAGTACTGAGTAGTTCTCCATGCCTAGTACTGGGCTGCAAAGGCAGCTGGGGAGGCAGGCAAGCAGGCAGGCATGGCCCCCACCAAAAGCCCACACAACACTCAGATGCTGCTCCTACTCACCAAGACTTCAGGGCATAAAGAAGCTCCTCACCCTGACTTGAAAGTATTGAGCTTTGAGACATTTATATAGTGATCCCAGCATCCATTTATTTTAGTGGCACACTGAATGTGCTGTGGGATGATGGCAGTGCCCTGTCTGAATGACTGTAATGGGAACAGTCTATTTGTATTTTAAAATTAAAAAAAATATATAACCTTAGGGAGGGGAAGGAGGGGGAGAGAGAGAGGCCCCCTCAGAAGGGGAGGGAGATTCAGAAGGGGAGGAAGGAGGAGGGAGTGGAGCTTCACCTCTGAGAAGACAGACCCAGAGACCCTTTAAGAGAAATTCAAACACATTTGCATGCAATTCAAAGATGAGGGCCCCCTCTTAGCTAAGGTTTGCTAGGGGTGTGCCAAACTTAACAACCAGTTCTAGAACCAGCTGCAGCCCACCAGCCCACCAGCTGCAGATGGTGCCCCAAAAGCCTTCTGAGGTTTCTGGAGTACTGTTAAAGGTACTTCTGATTTCCTGACAGAAAACCAGTAGTGCTACTACGGGTGCTTTGGTAGCCCCGGAAGGCTTTCAGAGTGCCGTAGGTTAGGTCACGCTAGCTTTTGCTTTTCACTGGAATAGCTCTGGAGGGCAGGTGGAGGTGGCAGCAGTAGTGAGCAGATGGGGTGGCACTGCAGTTGGTGCAGGGGTGCTGTCCATAGCGCTAAAAATGCAGTACCTGAGGCTTTTCCCCCTGCCTTCAGGCACACCATTGACAGAAAGTCCAGATCTTAGAAGGAATTATGAGGCTGTGAGGAAGCTCTTCCCTAACCTCAGAACACCATCTAATGCCTTAAAATGCCCATTCCAATTTTTTCAAAAAACTGAAGTGACCTTCAAAGTTCACTTGTTGCTTCAGAACATGTTGCCTCAGACCTGGAGGGTGCCTCAGAACACCCTCCAGATGCAACCAGAAGGGTGTGTAGCTTGAAGGTGTACCTCAGGGCAGCACAACTACCAGTCATACCACTGGAGACACCAGTAACAGCCACTGTAAAAGACATAATGCTGGGGTGAAGTGGGAAAGTTGCTCTCTCTCTTTTCAAGTGTTTGTTGCTGTTTTCTCTGTGTGTCTTGGTCCTTCTGCCTGAAAACTAGAAGGATGCTTCTGATGTAAACAGGGTGAACGTATGCTCTTATTTGCCGAACATGTCCTCTTTTTTAGCCTTGTGTCCTGGAAAAAAAAAATCTTCATTTTCTATATAAGCAGCCTTCTTGCATTGCCTTCTTGTAATTAATAAATTATAATTTATTACAATTGTATTACTTCTTGTAATTGTAATTGTATTACTTCTTGTAAGTAATACAATTCTTGTAATTAATAAATTGTAATTTATTACAATTTCTTGTAATTACTTCTTGTACTGTATTTAATAAATTGTACAGAATAAATTATATGTAATAGCTTCAAATTTAATAATTAGTAATATAGGGTGCAATCCTAACCTAAGCTAACACAACTCATTGATCTTCCCATTCCTGTGGTGATGTAGGAAGGCAAGTTCATATCCACTCACCTAACCCTCCAAGACTGGTGCAAAAATATCTAACGGCTCTTTTGTGACACTCCCAGGGTGACCATATAGAATGGAGGACAGAGTGCCTGTACCTTTAATCTTTGCATAGAAGAGGGAATGGTAGGTTTAGCTTAACATAGAAGAGTTTAAAAAGCAGCACCTGCCTAAATTCCCTCTTCTCTGCAATGGTTAAAGGTAAAGGTACTCTGTTTTCCATTCTATATGGTCAACCTGGACCAGGGTGACCATATAGATGGAGGACAGAGTGCCTATCCTCACTGCGTAGAAGAGGGGATTTAAATTTATTTATTTATTTATTTATTTATTTATTTATTTATTTATTTATACATACATACATACATACATACATACATACATACATACATACCCCGCATTTCCTCCCCTACAAGAGGGAACCCAAGGCGGCTTACATAAAAGAAGAATAAAACACCATTAAAATAAAAATAAATATAAATTAAAACATAATTAAAATACACTTAAAATACAATTAGATTTAAAACAGACTAAAAACTTTGTTAAAACAATAATATATAAAAACACAGTAAAACTACCTCCCAACCCCTGCCCCATTTAAAAGCTTTTTTTAAAATAAAAGGTTTTTAGGCTCCGCCTGAAGCTCTGTATTGAGGGAACTTTCCTTAGTTCTATGGGGAGGGAGTTCCAAAGCCAGGGTGCCACCACCGAGAAGGCCCTATCTCTGGCCGCCACACCTCTCACGTCTCTTAGTGGCGGCACAGTCAGTAGGGCCCCCTCAGATGACCTTAGGTGACGGGTCAGATTGTACAGAAGAAGGCGGTCCCTCAGATACCCTGGACCCGAGCCGTTTAGGGCTAAAGGTCAGGACCAGCACTTTGAATTCAGCCCGGAAACGAATGGGCAGCCAGTGTAGTCGCTGAAGCAGTGGCCCGACAGAGTCGAACCGACGAGCCCCAGCAACCACACGGGCCGCCGCATTCTGGACTAATTGCAGCTTCCGGACCATCTTCAGAGGCAGCCCCACGTAGAGTGCGTTACAATAATCTAGTCTCGATGTCACTAGGGCATGGGTCACCGTGGCCAGATCTGAACAACTCTGGTATGGTTGCAGCTGGTGGATCAGCCAAAGCTGAGCAAAGGCTCCCCTGGCCACAGCCACCACCTGGGACTCCAGGAGCAGCTGTGAATCTAGGAGAACCCCCAAGATGCGAACCTGCTCCTTCTGAGGGAGTCCAACCCATCCAGAACAGGATGATATTCCAATACCTGAGTTGAGGACTTCCAGACCAGGAGAACCTCTGTCTTGTCAGGATTTAATTTCAGCTTGTTCACCCTCATCCAGTCCCCCACTGCCTCCAGACAACGATTCAGGACTTCAACCGCCTCCTTGGACTCAGGAGGAAAGAAGAGATAGAACTGGGTGTCATCAGCGTACTGATGACACCTCACTCCAAACCTCCGGATGTCCTCTCCCAGCGGCTTTATGTAGATGTTAAATATCATGGGGGATAGAATGGAACCTTGTGGCACCCTGCACCGAGGAGGCCAGAGTGCCGAACAAGCATCCCCCAGCACCACCTTCTGGGACCTGTCAGCCAGGAAGGAGCGGAACCACTGCAAAACTGTGCCTCCAAACCACAACTCGGCCAGACGACCCAGAAGGACACCATGGTCGATGGTGTCAAAGGCCGCTGAGAGGTCCAGCAGGACCAACAGGGTTGCACTCCCCCTGTCCATTCCCCGGCGTAGGTCATCACCAAGGCGACCAAGGCAGTCTCTGTCCCAAATCCCGGCCTGAAACCAGATTGGAAGGGATCCAGATAATCAGCTTCATCCAGGACCCTCTGAAGCTGGGACGCCATCGCCCGCTCGATCACTTTGCCCAGAAATGGGATGTTTGAGACTGACCAATAGTTGTTTAGGTTTTTAGGGTCCAGGGAGGGTTTCTTCAGGAGGGGGCGAACCACCGCCTGCTTTAATGCAGAAGGCAACACCCTCTCCCTCAGAGAGGAGTTCACCACCCTCCCTGTCCATTCGGCCAGTCCATCCCAGGCCAGTCTGATTAGCCAGGCTGGGCAAGGGTCCAGCGAGCAAGCAGATGGTCTCACACTACAGAGAATCCTGTCCACACCCTCAGGTTCTACAAGCTGAAAAGAATCCCAAAAGATGAACAAGACAGGTGCCCCAGGGACATTGTTGGATGTTGTTAAAGTGGCATCCAAGTCATGCCGGATCTGATCGACCTTGTCCGCAAAGTATTGGGTGAACTCGCCACAGCGAGCCTCCGTGTGCTCTACCATGTCAGCGCGGGGGGGGGGGGGGCAGATGGAGTAGGCCCTGGACCACACGGAAGAGCTCTGCTGGGCAGTTCTCTGCGGATGCGATGGTGGTAGCAAAGTATACCTTTTTAGCCACCACCACCGCCGCAGAGTAGGCATGCCAGTGAGCCCTAGCCTCTACCCGATCAGATACGACACAAGTTTTCCGCCATTGTCACTCTAAACGTCGACCTTGCTGTTTCAAAGCCCGCAGCTTCCCAGAAAACCAAGGAGCTGCGTTTGATCTACGGCAGGGCCGAGGTCACTCAGGAGTGATCTCATCCAGGGCCCTGGTCATCTCTGTGTTCCAGAGAGTAACCAAGGATCCGGGTGAGTCGCCAGCTCTGGCTGCAGGAAAATCCCCCAGAGCCCTCAGGAAACCATCAGGATCCATCAGTCTCCAGGGGCGGACCATGGAATATGGTCCCCCACCTGTGCAGAGGCTACAGGCTGCGATAAGCCTAAATCCCACCAGGTAGTGATCTGTCCATGGCAATGGAGTGATGGAGATGTCCTTCACATCCAGATCACCATCAACCTGCCCAGCAGTGAACACAAGGTCCAGCGTGTGCCCCACATCATGAGTAGGGGCAGATATTCTTTGAGACAGACCCATGGTTGACATGGAGGTTTTACTATGGTTGCCATAGAGGTTGCCAAATAGGTTTTAACCAGGGATGGGCCCGGCCTGGCCCAAGATCCGGTTCACCGGAAGTGGGAGGGGCCAGGCCGGGGTCAGGGGGCGGGGTCAGGGTCAGGGGATGAGGCGGGGGTGGGGCGAGGGACAGGCCCCAACCCTGCCACATTGCGCATGCACCAGGCTTCAGCGCCGAGTTGGACGCAAGCGCACTGCGTGCGTCTCCCATGGCGGCCATGGTGGACGAACTGGTCCCCATGGTTCTCGCCAGCGGCCGCTGTGACTGGCTCGCCAGTGGCCGCCTATTGGGAAGATCCTGTTCGGGTGATTAGGCCCGAACCGGCATCTGCCCACCAGTCGTTTTAGCTCAACATAAAATGTTTTAAAAGCTCCACCTGCCTAAATTCCCTCTTCTATGGAATGGTTAAAGGTACAGGCATTCTGTCCTCCATTCTATGTGGTCACTCCCAGGACACTTCAGGTCAGCACAGGACTTATGCTGAGGCTTAGGCCAGCCTAAGTGGAGGTTAGGACTGAAGCATTAGTGTTTTAAGTAGCCACTTGAAAGCAATCTATATGAGCATCTTTAGCCTTTATTCTGTCACGTCCTACATTTTTCTTGGGTATCCTACAATTTTGGGGACCTTGTCCTCTTTTTTTGTTATACCATATGGTCACCCTGGGTGTAAACGAAAAGGAAAGGAGGTAACAGGGCTGCAAGGAGTAGGCATAATTATAAGAAAGGTTTTGACCTGCTTATGACCTGGATGGGAAGACTTTCCAGGAGCTCTCTGTATCCCTGCTGAGTTCCATAATGGAAGAAGGGTAAGCAGCTGGAAGCAATAATTGAGCACTGAGCATGCAATACTGAAGTAACGTGCACTGGTCGGTTGTGCATACCGTCACTGCAAAATACCTACCTGTGCATCTACAGCTGACCTTGTAGGAGTATTCTATATTTCCCTCCCCGCAGGTCTTTTGTACGCGACCCTGAGGATGGGCAGCTTCCTCCCCACCCCCCCCCCCCAAGCAATGACATTGGTGTCAGTGTTCCAAATAATTTATCCTTGCCTGACTCAGCAGTTCAGCTTGCACGACAGTCTAGTTCAGTGAGCACACTCAATTGTTTATTTATAAGCTGGCTTGTCAACAGGGATCCATTTTTATGGTTCAAATTAGTTAATTGCCTCCCTCCCCACCCTTTCTCTCCTGTGATCAATTTCTCCTTCAAGTGAGTGGAGGTCAGCACTTGCTTAAAACAGATTTACAGGGCAGGACGACTCATCTGATATATGGCAAAACCCTACCACAGATGCACCAATGGGAAAAATTCTGAACATTTCCCAAGGTTGGATTTTTGTTAGAAAAAAATATTCTTCATAACTGAAACCATCTCCTTCTACTCCTCAATTTGCTGTTTACAGCTGGATGAACTGAAATTAAGTCACACCCAGGTTGATTATCCCTGCTCTCCTTTCATCAATATATTGATTTTGAGTTTCCTCCTGTTTCTTAAGTTACTAGACAACATACATCTGTGTTTCCAGAAAAAGAAGACATCATAATTCTTTCCTGGAACACAACCTCTTACTAAAGTCCCTCCAGTTTGTGTGGGAGACTGATCTGTGTACGCTATGCTTCTTTAGTGAGCATGGGCAGACAAACACATGGGGCAGATCCTTCTTGGTGGTGGCCCTGCAGTTGTAGAAATCTTGCATTTGAAAGGTACTCAGGGCGCAATCCTAGACAATTTTCCAGCTCTGATGAGAGGGCAATGTAACTTGGAGGTAAAAGAAGTCACCATGCAGTCAGAAGTGAAGCTATCCTAGAGGCAGTGTAAAGCACTGTTTTGCAGATGCCCCACCATGTCGTGCAATGGCCCCTTTCTCTTCAAAGGCATTTCAAGCCATGAGAGCAAAATGGAGGTATTTGTTTTGATCTAGCAACCTGGAATGGCTTTGAAGGAAAGGGGAAATGGCGACTTGCATGGCATGGTGAGATGCCCTGCAAAATTTAATACTTTTCAGCCCCTCTATCTATGCTACTGTTTGCAGTAGAATACAGATCCAGCTTTGTTATACACAGACTTTTTATACACAGTTTTGACTCAACACAAATTGCCAGTACAAATCACAGTTTTAAAAACTGCTTTTCTGCTGGCAGCCATATAAGCAATCATTCTATTCTTTAGCTGAGCCTGGCAAAGACAAGCGGGTCCTTTGCATTTTTAATTGCTGATTGTCTCTTTAAAACAGTAAGAAAAGCTGTTTTTAAACAACTGTAAAGGGACACACTTTTATTTTTTAACTGCTTTAATTTAACACATTTTTGGGTATTAGTGAGGACTCTCTATGTAGTATATGTAGTACTTTGTAGTATTTTGGACTCCAATATACAGGTGTCCCTCATACTAAGTAGATACTTTCATTTTCTCTGTAAACTGCTTTGTGAACAATTCATTGAAAAGCAGTATATAAATACTGTTTTTGTATTTTACAGATACATATTTTATACTATACTATAAAATATGAATATATGTAAATATACTATAAAATATGTATCTGTTAAATACAAAAACGAAGTACATTACTAATGACTCGCTATCTCCAAAGTGGTCTCAATCTAAAAAGAGCCCCCCCCCCAAAAAAAAATGAACAAACAAAAACTATCTGCAGCCACTATAAAAGGTATTACTTAGGTGAAGAGGACCAGTTACTCTTCCCCTGCTAAATAAAAGAGAATTACCCACTTGAACGAGTGCTTCTAGCCCAGTTAACAGGGCTATGCAACATAGGGTGCAATCCAGAGTAACTGTGGGGAGTTCTTGCTCCAGAGTAAGAACAATTTACTCTGGACAGCAATATGAATTTCCCATAGGTTTTCACTAGGTGTTGCAGTAACTATGGGTGCACATAATGTCTCCCGTAGTTGGATTGTAGCCTTAGTTCTTAATATTTTACATGCCAACATCAGTTGCTGCTAGAAAGTGAGACACACTGCACAATCCAGAGTAACTGCAGAAGCTCTTATGTCGACATAAGAACAATTTACTCTGGATTGCTCTATGAATTTCCCATAGGTTTCCACAAGGTGGTGCCATAACTACATCAACATAAATGTCTCTTATGAGCTCGCGTAGTTACTCTGGATTGTGCAGCCAATTGTCTATCATTTCCAGAAACTAGAACCCAACCTCAATAAATGCTGCAGGGATGGAAGGCGTGCTGACACTTATTTAAGATCTTTATTAACATTCTCTTTGCTGCACACCAGAAAAGAACATATCCATTAATTTCACCAAGACAGCTAAAAGAGGAGCTGCTATGAGAAATATTAGGGAGGGCAAAGATGGAATGATGCAGAAATTAGCTTGTGAGATAGTTGAGTTTAGAATGCATCACAAAAATTGATTGGATAAAGGAGGCAGGAAGAAAACAGTGGATTTGGATTGTACAGGGTTTGGATTGTACTTTTGTGCTTTGCACCCCCTATAACTATACTACTAAATGCAAGCCAGAACACTAAAAAGAACAAGATTCCATGAGTGATCAGGAATGGCGGACAAGGAACCCACTAGATCTATATGAGAAATTTGCATGGTTTCAAACTCCCAATTGCTTAACAACAGGAGGAAAAACCCAAAAAGTTATTTCAAGTTTATTTACATGTCACAGCAGCTGGTTCTTTAGCTGGACTTGATTATGATGATGATGATGATGGTGATGATGATGATGATGATGATGTACTATGTCACAGTCGCCAGGTGTTTGGAATTGGCTCTATTGTGATTCGGTTCCTATCCAAGGAATCACAAAGGTATCGTCTCAATATGTGTGAAGTTCCCAGGAGTGCTGTTTTTTGTAACTGGGCAGTTGTGATCTTCTGGAGGCCCATTAATTTGAAATGTTTCTGGAGACTTAATTGAATTGCTCCAAGAGCACCTATTACTATTATTGGAATCACAGTGGCTTTATTTCCCCAGATTCTCTGAATTTCTATCTGTAGGTTCTTATACTGCGTGATCTTCTCATGTTCTTTCTTTTGAAGCCGACGATCTCTGGATATTGCAATGTCAATGATCCAGACCTATTTTTCCTCAACCATGGTGATGTCTGGTGTATTATGTTCCAAGTGGTGTCGGTTTGAATACTGAAGACCCACAGGATTTTGGCCTGTTCATTCTGGACTATCTTTTCTGGTTTGTGGTCCCACCAGTTCTTGCTAGTGACGAGGTTGTACTTTTGGCACAGATTCCAATGGCAATGATACCATGGCGGCCACTTTGTTGTATATTTCCAGATAGTCCATTTGGCCAATCTTTCTACAGCCACAGACGATGTTCAGCTCCACTGTTTCTTCTGCCTCCTTGCACAGCCGGCACTTGATGTCTTTCTGGCTCTTGTCTATTTTGGCCTTTATCGCATTTGTTCACAGTGCTTGTTCTTGGGCTGCTGGTATCAGGCCTTCTGTTTCTTTCTTTAATGTTCCTTTTGTCAGCCATTACCATGTTGCGTTGTTATCAGTATTAGTATTCTCTTGAATGTTGTTCAGGTATTGCCTATGCATTGCCTTATTTCGCCACATGTCTCTACTGTTCTTAACCATCTGCACTTCGTAATCCCTCTTATTATTATTATTATTATTATTATTATTATTATTATTATTATTATTATTATTATTAACTTCATGGCATACTATTACTGAAAATAATTTTGTCATGGCAAGCTCCAATTGATGCTGGTACACTACCGGCACTTGGATTGTGAGTTGTGGAAGTGTAAAGAATCTTCACAGTGGCACTTTTTCCTTCATTTATGAGGCTACATTTATGCAGTACATAATTTTCTTATAAGTTACAGGAGGAGATCAGAGACAGAAAGCAATAAAAAAGTATAAAATTCAAAATATAAAGTGAGTCCTCTTGTGCAGTCTCGGGTTTATGGCAAATCCTAGCTCTGGAAATATGGAAGACTGTTGGTAAAAGAGCAACCTGGGGGATGAACTCTTTCCCTTTGACCATTAAAATAAGAGTGAGGTCAGGCTGGATTTAGATTTTGAGTGTTGTGCCGTCTTTAAAAGCATTCTCTGAACTGAGCAGGAAGAGGCAAGGAAAGTCTAACATTAGCAGAGTAAGCAAAAAGTACGATTGTGTGAAGTGAAAGAGTATATAAAATATGAAGGAGGCCTGTCAACTCTGATTAGCCTTGCAGACCATTCTCTTGTAATTCTTTGTTGCTGGGGAAAAGGCAAAGGGCTATTGGGCAGCATTCTATACATGCCTCTGATTTTCAGGTTGAAGTCTCACTGCTCTTCCACTTGGGTGATGCTTTGGACAGAAGAGGTTGTTAAATGGAGTTCACAACCGGATCTCTCCATGTCTCAAAAGACATGCACATACTAGCAGTTGTCTAGGCATACTCCGGCTATGTTTTTTCGACTTGATCTCTTAAAAATGTTTTTTATCACCAGATCTGCAGGTTTAGTGAGCAAGACAAAGTGAATGGGATCAAGTGCATCAAGAAATGGTGTGGAATTCCTGCTCTCTGAACTGTCGACATGAGTATCTGATTTAATAGCATGTCAGACACTGGTGGGTTGCCAGCCATAGATGTCAAAATTTGAACATATGTAAAAAGCTGTCTTACACATAATTAGCTTGGTGGTCCATCTAGTTCCATAGTCTACACCAATGTTTCTCGAATCAGTGGTAACTGAGTACTTTTGAGACTCCTGCACACCTGCCACCCAGCAATGAGACCAGGAGTGGATCCAGTGTATGTGCTAGGACAAGTGGGGGTGGAATGAATACTATCTTAACTCTAGAGCCCAGGTCAACCAGGCAGGTAGACCTGGGCTCCTGGTTTATTTTTGGCCTCTGTGGCTTAGGTTTGCTGAATGAGCAGACCTGGGGCCATGCCTTTGGAGCCCAGATCTACCTACAAGGTAGCCATGACAATTTGAAGTGGGCCATGTACCTACGACCCCCACATTGGATCCATCCTACTGAGATAAACACACAAACACACCCAGGCAGGCCTGAGGCAGAGCCAGCATCAGCAATATTTCTTGGACCTTCAACCAGAGCCAGGCCTCCCAGGGGCTCTTGCGGGTGCACCTTCTGTATGTGTGCATGCATGCTCTGTCCCATTTACAAATAAAAATAAAGTTACAATTATTGTGCCATACTGCTGGGTCAGGTAAGAATAGTGTGACAGAAGTACTTGAAAGATTTTGCACAAGCCAGATAGCATTAAGAGGGAGTAAGAAATATTGGGGATCAGGGGCATTGCATCCCACAGGTTGGCTGGGTATTAAGCTGGCAGAGGGAGGTAAGTGCATTACTTACCTAATCTATTCTTCCCTGGTTCCCAATGGACCTACTTGGAACTATGCCAGCTATTTTGCTGATGGAAATATTTTAGGCTGAATGGGGCATGTTGCACTTGGGTCAAAGAATCCATGGACAATTGGACATTGCTGCCACTGAGATCCTACCCCTGGGTCAGGTTGATCCCTGCCAAGTCCTACCCCCCTCACCTACCCCTGGGTCAGGTTGATCCCTGCCAAGTCTGCCCTGTCACCACCTTACCTGCTCCTACAGCTGACTGCAATCACCACAGGGCTTACCTGTGACCATAGGCTCTGCTTGCATAATTCAGATATGATTGGGTTGTGAGCTATGGTCTGATGCACACTGTCTTGGGCATAAGCTCCATTTAATAACATGGAACTAATTCCTGTGTTGACATTCATAGGATTACACTACAGGCATCCCTACTTATTGGATGTGATGGGGACCAGAGCACTATCCACAAGTAAAAACCTATAAAAGTAAAACCCAGTCTTTTTTAGTTTATAAATGCTGCTTCCTGATCCTCACACTGAGGACAGGGTCCATCAGTTCCCATTCGATGTTAACTATTTTTTATTAACAGTGAGTATTCCTGAAAATATATTTTCACACATCCCCACCTCTCCAGTCTCGGGAAAAGCAAGTTTGCCTCTTGCAAGACTGGAGCAGATATCTTCAGATTAGCTTGAGTCTGCGTCTCCCCTCCAGTATTATTACCCCCCTCACTTCACCAGATTAGGGAGGTGGATGCCTCTCTCTTACTAGTCTGGAGTCATCTCCAATGTGCAGATGCAAAGATCATACCTCCATGTCCCCTTCAGAACTCACCAGTTTCACAAGAGGCAGGACTGTCTCTAGTCCTGTCTCATGGTGAGTGGGGGAGTGACACCGGAGGCATTTATCAAACCCCTCTGGTGCATCACACACACCCCACAGGACTGTCACCTGGTGCGACCCACACCAATCACACCACCCCAGTGACGCCCCTGGGAAGTGATTATCATTTTGCATTCTTTCTGAAAGAAAACTCTTCTAAACACCAGATTTCCTAGAATGAAACCCTCATGGATGCCAAGACTCAACCTATGGAATGAAATTTTGATAACGCTTTGAAGTCTTTTTTAATTTAAAAAGAGTATAAAGGGAACCCAGTATAGGTTTTTAAAATACATGCCACTTGAGCCCAATCCTAACTCCCACCCACCCCTCTGGTGCAGCTAAAACTGTATCCAGTCAGAGGAGGCAGATTTGTAGGCTTCAGAGGAGAAAGACAGTTTAAAGCAGTATAAGTGTTGCTTCCAATGCTTTTTTAGCTAGCTCCTTCTATCTTTCAAATTCCTGCTGCCACACAAATATGAGAACATAAGAAAATAAGAAGAGCCTCCACTGGATCAGGCCCATCTAGTCCAGCTTCCTGTATCACACAGCGACCCACCAGATGCTTCAGGGAGCACATATGACACCTGCATCCAGGTGCCCCCTGCATCTGGCATTTTAGGGTTGTCCATATCTACACACACCCCTCATGGCTTGCAAAGATGTCTGCAAATGGATTCTCATTAACTCCTTTGGAAATGGGATTGGAGAAGGAGCTACAAAATGGGAGAGGGCAATTTTGGCCTTTAGAATAACAGAGAGAGGTTGAAAAAGCAGAACGTGCATTGAATGAATGAGTTCTGAGTATAATTGAAAGGTGTTGAAAGAACACCTTTGGTGTTGAAAGGTGTTGAAAGAATTGAAAGGTGTTATCAGAAAACAAACTGTCAGAAAGCAGGGGATACCTGTATATACTACTGCTTAATGTTCCTTATGGACTCAATAAATGGGATTTCATATTATTTCATAAATCAAATCCTTTTTGATCCATTCTGGAATCTGTTTATAGTTGAATCTTCAATAGTTGGCTTTCTCATTGTTCTGATTTGGACTGCAGAAAACAGAGGTCTCTGTCCAGGAATAAATATGTACAGATGGATAATAGCTTAGAGTAGGCGTGAGTCAGACCTTTAAGCTCAGGAAACAATAAATAAAAGTCCCAGCTTTGATCGGCCAGCATTTGCTAACAAGAAACAGAAAGGTGTTACAAGGAATGGCAAACCACAAAGATTGTGTGGTTTTGCCAACTGTTCTAGTGGCAAATTGCACTGTTGCCAGACATTTTTTCCTGTAGTTTTTTTAAAAATTGTCCAAAGAGCAGTTATCTGAACCAATTCTAATGCCATATAGAAGACCCAGTGTGATATTTATTTAGTTTTTATTGGGATTTTACTAGTAGATATGTTAAGTCAGCATATGGACAGCCAACCTACAACATGAGTAATGCTAGTAGTAAAAGTTGTCTTGGTTGTTAGGCACTTCTGGATAGCGATTGCAGGATCTGTTAGCCTGCCTATGGTTTCATTGTGTCCAGTGCAGGGTGACCAAATGCCCAAACCTCACATGGAGGACAAGGTCTTGGATTCCCTTGGCCTTTCTGGCAGACAATGGCACATTTTCCTACTCACGAGTAAAGCCACGATATTAGGTACTTTCACTTTCTCATAGAGCTTAATGAATTTTATTTTTAATTTTTTTAGCTTTTTGGCCATAACTTTTGATAGGAAGGAGATATTTCAAAACCGATTTTTTCATTGGAATCTGATCTTCAATATAATTATGATGACATATGACATGATGGGGTACTGCACACCATTGCAAAGTTCCAAAATGAAGCCAAAATGGACAACAATGAAGCCCTTTTGGAGGACACCTTGGCAGAAGGCTAAAAAAGAGGACAAATCTGGAAAAATCTGGTCTTATGGTCATCCTGGGTGGCATAGCTAATATAGTGCAGGGAGTAGCAGTCGTACCAGGCAACAAGCTTTAGGGGGTGCAACAAGTTAGTGCAACACTAGTGGCCAAAATTATGAAAAAAGATATATAACCATCTTGTTATATATCACTGGAAAGGAAATTTAATGCAAAATGCAATGAAACAAACTGCATTGGAATATCTGTATTCTGCATTGGAATATCTGCATTGGAATATCTGCTTTGGAATATCTGTATTGGAATATCAAATATGGCCAATTAAGAAGAAAATGAAAATATCGTGTGCTTATAAAAGAAAAAAATTGATTTTATTAATTCAAAACTGAACCATGAGACTGACTGCTCTGATAGCCAGTGAGATATAATTATGATTCAGTATGGAAATCATAAGGTGTTAATATGAGTCAGCTCCCATTTCTATATATCAAAATATGGTTATCTGTTACAACGAGGTAAAGAGGCACTTCCAAGTGGTGCTCCTCTTATATTTAGCAGGAAAAAGAATAACCATCCCTCTTTTTAAATGGAAACCAGAAGTGACATTTTAAGGCTTTCATAACCCAAAATTAAATGGAAATAACTGTGCAATCCTATCCCTTTCTTAGAAATAAGTTCAGTTCTGTTCAGGAGGGCTTGCATCCTGATGTGTCTAGGACAGGAGCCAAATTTAACAACGACTTGGCACAAAATGGTGATGCTGGGCATTGAATTCTGGTTTTTGAGATTCTCAGATTTAAAAAAAGAACTACTGGCAGCAATCCTAAGCGCACTTTCCCAGGAGTAAGCCCCCTTGAACGTATTTTGACTTTCTTATGAGTTGACACAACTAGGATTGCAACTGAGGGCGCAATCCAGAGTAACTACGGGGAGTCCTTGCTCCGGTGTAAGAACAATTTGCTCTGGATTGCAATATGAATTTCCCATAGGTTTTCACTATATTGTGCAGTAACTACGTGTACACGTAATGTCTCTTACGTGCTCCCGTAGTTACTCTGGATTGCGCCCTGAGTGTCTTTTTAGTCCTGATTGAGGTAGTGAAGATTCACTTGCAAATATATGTTCAAGACAAGTTGATATCTCAGAAGTCTAAAGGATGGTTGAATAAGACTTTTTAGTGGTGGGTGACAGCATTTTGCATTAGTCCATACCTCTTCCTTAGAAGAATAAGGATAAAATGTGCATAGTAGCAAACATTGCAGAATAAATTATGCAAAATAAGATTATGTAAATATTCTTCATTTGCATAACCTTTACAGATTGTGAAATTCCTCTTTTCATTGTGCAGAATGTGCACTGCCTGAGTGTAGAATTTTATTTTATCTTGGAGTAAACCAGCCAGTGGCAATAATTTCTTTCATTACACTGTGTATGAAATGCAGCAAATACATTCTGTTCAACAGAACTTGTACATGAGATGGGGAAAAAAACTGATGAATTGTGTGTCTTGCAAAAGTACACCATGATTTAAAAGTCAGGTCTAAATGCCTGCGATTGCTTTGCAATTGGACGCTAAATCTTTAACGGCCATCAGGGAATGAGATGTAACAAATTTGATTTGCAATTTGGGCCAAAGTCCGGTAATTGTACATATAAACTCTGCACTGTGCTACTGCTGTCTCTTTTTTATATAACCATTTATAAAGATTTGGTAATGTACAGCAAGTCTACAGGGACTTGCAAATCCTTATGGTCCCACTTCAATTATTCATAAGCTTTTCATTCGTGGAAGAAATTGGTGGGCATCTATTCTCATCCTTTGCTATCCCATTTGTTTGTTGTTATTCTTTCCGACATTGTTAGCACGATGGAAACAGCACAGAACAGGGGGAAATACCCATTATCTTTAGGAAACTTATCTGAGCAAGACATCCTCCAGAACCAAATATCATACTTTTTGGTTATAGTTTCAGACTCATTTGGAAAAAAATTGTTGACAAGATTTTGTAATATACTGTGCTTCATTGGAAAGGTTGGCAGGGATAACATTCAAGGTGGGGTGGAGAGGAAAGGAAGAGCATTAATTCCTTCCCCCTGTACTGTTTTCCAGATTTGGATCCCCTACCCCCAAAACTGTTATTTCCCAAGGCAAAAAACCTGCAGAGTAAAATACAGTAAAATGGAACTCCTACTCTCTTGAGAAGACACACATCCTTTTCCAGACTAGCAAGTAACAATGGCGGAACAGAGTTCTTCGGTCATAAATAGCCATATAACAATGGTACTAATATACAGTGGTACCTGTAACTAACCTGTAAATAACTTGTAAGACAAACTAAAATTTCTAAGGAATTCTGCTTTGTAAGAGAAATAGTGCCTTGTAAGACAACAAAAACTGAACAAATTGGTGGATCTGCATCGTAAACCACAGCAAGAGGTTATGGAGCTCTCATCTGCAGAGGAGAAAAATAAGGAGGATGAATTCCTCACATCAAATGAGATTAAGAATTGTGCAAAATTTTTTAGAAAAGCACCACCCTAATAAGGCTGTTGCACTGCGAGCAATGAATCTGTTTAATGACAATGCAATGTCACACCTCTGTGAAATCCTGAAAAGGAGAGAAAAGCAAGTGTCATTAGTTAGTTTCCTTGATAAGTTTCTCAAAAAGACACCAGTTACCCTTTTAGTGAAAATTAGTCATCCTTCGTCAGAAAGGTGTTTTTTTTCCTGTTTTACTGTATTAGTGTTTTTTTAATTACTGTATTTGTGTTTACTGTTAGTGTTACTCTATTAGTGTTTTTAAATTAATATTACAGTAATTGTGTTCTGTATTATATTACAGCCTTTTGAATTCATTTCCAGTGTTTTGTCATCATTTTTACATACAGTTAATATTTTTATATTAATTTTTGGGTTCTGGAACCAATAGTCTGAGTTTCCATTACTTTTTACTAGCTTAAAAGCCGCACTCTGGATGAGGAGGGAACAGTTAAAAATTCAAATTTTAAAATAACTGAAAAAATTGGTAATTTTAACACTTTTTAATTTATATTGAGTTTAAAGTTGCTCTTCATAGACACACTATATTATACCTTTTTCTGAATTGGTACTGAAAATCATTGAGATCACAGTAAAGCAGCAGGATAAGCAACATTCTTGGTTTGTCCATTTGGTGTATGAAGAGATACCCATTATTATTATTATTAATTTTTCATTTTCTTTGTAACCTGCTTTGTGAACTTTTTAGTTGAAAAACGGTATAGCTAGAGGAGTTTATGATGTGTGTGGAGTTGTGTTTGTCTGTGGACTTGGGTTGTGTGGGGGTTGGGGCTACACTGAGTGTGCGTGAAAAAGTGGGTTAGGTTATGTATGTGTTTATGGAATTGTGTTGTGTGGATGTGTGGAGTGTAGGGTTGCGTGTAAGGAGTTGTTTTGTGTGTGTGGAGCGTGGGCTTGGGTTGTGTGTGTGGGGTCAATCTTGGGATCATCATCATCCTGATTCCAAAAAGGTATAATATGTCTATGTAGAGCAAGTGTGGACGGAGCTAGAAGGTTATGGGACAGACGGACGGACAGAATTTGTCTTTAATTTATATAGATGGGATATCCCCTTTGTATAAAGAACTCTTTGTAATACAAACATGCTTCTGGAACAAATTATGTTAGTCTTACAAGGCACCACTGTCTTTAAATAGCCATATAAGAATATTACGTAACACCAGTGGCCATTTTGAAGCCTGCAGGCACTCCAGGTAAGCCAGCATGGGATAAGCAGTGGGAGGCTCTGCCCAGACAAGGAGGGAGAGGCAGAGGAGAGTTTCTGGAAAGGGAGTGGGGGTGGTGGAACAGGGAGGGAGGGCTGGATCCCGATGGGTGTGGATTCCTCTTGGCTGCCTGTGGACCAGGGCTTGGATCCAGCATAATTGCCACCTTCCTACCACATTCCACCAGGGTGACCATATGACAGATTTTTCTGGATTTATCCTCTTGTTTAGCCAACTGTCCGGGTGTCCTCCAAATTCATTGTCCTTCATGTTCATTTCATTTTGGAACTTTGCAAAGGTGTGCAGTACCCCATCATGTCATATATTCTTATAGTCATATAGTCATATAGTACTGAAGAGCAGAATCCAATGCAAAAATCAGTTTTGAAATATCTCCTTCCTATCCAAAGTTATGGATAGGAAGTTATGGATAGGAAAACTAAAGTTATGGATAGGAAAACAAAAAAAATAAAAAATATGCATTGAGCTCTATGGGAAAGTGAAAGTGCCCAATATCGCGGCTTTACTCGTGAAGTAAAAAAGTTACTTTAAACATGCCATTGTCTGGAAATACCAGGCTGAGAGGACTCCAAGACCTTGTCCTGCTTTTGAGGGCAACTTCCTGAACACCACTAGGAATGGCTCCAAAGAGGAGGGGGAGAAGCCCCTTACACTGTGTGTTCAGGAGCCTGCAAAACTTAGAGCTTGCAAAACTCTACTCCCTGTATTAGATTTGTTTGTTGTTTGATGCAATAACTCAGAACACTATTTTTTCCCTTCCGTATTCAAATGAGCAAAGGACACAGGATTCCCCCAAGGATGCCTGTCAACAACTAGGCTCCTCATAACATTCAGCAGATATAAAATGATAAATGCTGTCTTAGAAAGCCTGGCTGGGACACACACTGGCTTGCCCAATTGTTCTTTGCGAGATCTGAGTTAGTGGCTACGTGTACTGTGTGTGCCAGCTGTCTAAACATCTCATTAGTGACAGCCATCTTGCAGATGTGCGTGGCAATATTTTCTGGCTTTCAACACCATCAGATCCTAGGAACTCCTTTAACACCCTTTAGTGGATGGGAGAGATATCTTTGAACTCAGCTTTGTAGAAGGCTTCAGTTATCAACACACTGAAATTCCCCAGTGTTAAATCAGACAAGTGTCGTTGTGACCTTCCCGGGGCCACAGAGTGACTTTCTTTTAAAACTAGTTTAAATCTCAGAATACTTTTTTTCTTCTGCCTCACCTCTTCCTTGTAAACCCCAAGTCCCATTGCATTACCCCAATGACATCACTAGGATTTGTGTTTCCAGATCACCTGGTGTGCTCCACATACCCTCTAGCAACACCACTGAATCCAAATATCATTGTGACCCTATTGGGAAAAGAAACTGAATTCTTTATAAAATTACTACCGTATATTTACTCAAATCTCATGTGTACTTTTTGGGGTCGAATTTAGTGCAGATTATATTTGATGGCGCATTAGATTCAATTAAATACAGCATTCTAATTATAAGTATAGGTCATTGTTTAGTTTAACAGTTTACTACTATATTTACTTAAATTTAATGCACCTTTGAATCTAATGTGCACCACTGAATCTAATGCGCACCCTATACTTATAATTAAAATACTGTATTTACTCAAATCTAATTAACCATCAAATATAATGCACACCCTAATTTTGGAGACTGAATTTGGCTGGAAAAGGTGAGCATTAGATTCGAATAAAGACAGTATATTGTAATAAAAATGTAACAAACACATTGATGTACAGAGAAAAATCATAATATAAACCCATTGTCATATTATTATTGTTATAATAATAAAATATTGCATTTTTTAATCCAGTAAAATTAAATTTTGCACTTGCGCATTACAGGAAATATTTTTAATCTCAAGCCTTTCAAAATTGGGGTGCGCTTTATATTTGATGGTGCATTAGATTTGAGTAAATACAGGTAGTTTAAATCTTGTGTTCTATTATTTTTACTTTGCCTTCCCCACTTCACTCTCCCACTTTACATTGCTGTAAGCTCCAAACAGCATTGCAATGCCCTCGGTCCGGTCCAGCAAGGGGCCCAGTGTACATTAGCGGCTGCAATCCTATATACACTTTCCTGAGAGTAAGTCCATAGAATAAAATATGACATGCTTAGAATTGCACCCTTTGTGTCACAAGTACTTGCTGCCTTGCAATATAGATCTGAGGCTTGCCGCAAACTCAAACTCCACCCCGCTTGTTGCTTTTATTATCATTTAATTCAATTGCTTTTTCGGAATAATGACCCGGCTCCCTTTAGATACCCTTCAAAGCTTCATTGGTGACAGGCCTCGTCTTAAGGTCCTCGGGGCACGAGAAAGCAGCACATGCTTCTATTTTAGCCTTGTCTTTCTTTGCAAAGCCATATGACCCAGAACAGGAAACGCATCTAACGAAGGAATGTCCTCAACTTTCACAGGAAATTATTTTAATTTTATGCCATTTTTGGTTACTTTTTATGGAGATGAATCTGACCTCATGCGTTCTCGGCTAATCTTTCAGTAACAAGAAGGTCTGGAGTGTGAAGGGGCTCTCTCTGTCAACAGAATGCCAGCGCTTTCAGCACATAACAAGAAACAGATCATTTACACAACCAGCAGCCTACTTTCACCAGGGTGGCCAATACCACTGGTGGGTATGTGTTCTTAATAAAGAACATATTTTTGGTGCACCTCAGAAGTTTATTTCAGCGTTGGTGCCTTTCCTCCTTCTCTTTTCACTATTACTCACCTAGGACTTTAAGAATGATTCCAACTTCATATGAGTAGAGCTCTTTGTTTGGGGGGGGGGTGAGGCATGTGTCATCAGACTGTGCTCACTAGGACACACTACACTGCAGCTTGAAGTCTCCAGGAATCGCATCAAATTCCAAGTGGTTACAATTGACATCTATGGATATGAGCGTTTCTAAATGCTGAGCCCACAACCGAAGAACCCCAGAGGACCTCCTGGATACAACTGGAAGTAACGTCAAGTTTGCAAAGACAACTTCTGGTAGAATGCAGGAGGCTTCTGAGAAGCCGTAACCTTCAAAGGGCGTGTCACAGTTCCCAGGTATATTATTGTGGTGTTGGGAAAGTCCCCCATCCATGGATGTGTAGCCCAAACATGAAGCTCCACCACGTGCAGCATCACCAAAACAGCTACTGCTACAATCATAAGCACCACTGAGGTTACTGGAAGTATCTTTGGGGTAAGAGAACCTTCAGCCCCTTCCCCCAGCCTCAAGACCCCCATGGGCCTTCTCCAGTATTCACTTACTATTTTGCTGGTTAGGACTTTTGAGACTCAGGGTTGGGCCTGACATAAGACAGAGGAGAAGCCACAGAACATGGAACAGGAGGAGAGAAAGCTGCACCAGAAGCAACTCCAGGTCCTGTGGACACCAGCCCAGATTTCCAACAAACAGGTCCTCCCCTGGAGGTGATAGGGCTTCTACCAGGAGCAGGAAGAATCTCCAACACATTAATTCTCTCTACAATCACTCCATAGAATTTACCCTTCAAAAAAAATGTATAAACAAATATATTGGTTTGCAGAGAAAGGTGATAGGCTGCACATGATTTTCTGCACTATTTGGTTAGGCAATATGGAAGCAAAATCAATGACAAAAATAGGCTGTTGGCCTGATCTTATTATCTTATATCCTTTCCCATTTTCCTTGGGTCCATTTGCAGAGCAACCTCTTGTAAGGAGGACCCTCCTGACTAATTCCAAGCTCTCTGGCAACAGTGAGCTCACCGATATGGAGGAGTTTGCAACAAAAGGTTGGGAGCTGCACATGGAGAGCTGCACATGGAGAGAGTTGCCTGAGATCAGATTCCCAAAAAGGAAATGGCTTGACCTTCGGGAACAAATCTGATCTGGAGTCATGGAATAAAGACACATGTGTGCTGTTGTTAGTTTATTATACAACTTGACTGTGATCGGGAGAAGGCTATCGAATGTCCAAGGCTGAACGAGATCAAAGAGGCAAGTACAATCTAATAAAAATGGTTGATCTCGGCCAACCTACATATAAACTCCCCAGGTAAAGGTTTTGGTTTACTGACACTCTTCACCCTCCATACCGCACACACAAAAATGTTATTGCTTCTAGGAATAACTATTAATCTACTGCATCCATTCTGGCTACTGGTAAATGGTTCGTTCCAGCAATTAATGCATTATTCCAAACAGCTGCACATCCTAGACAGCGATACTTAGGAGCTTTGGCAGCGAGCGCAAAGACAAGCACATGATGTAATGATTAAAACACAACTCCTGCAAGCTAGAAAGCCTGGCTGATATTTTTTTCCAACTCTTTCCAAGATTCATGAGGTGACTGTGAATAAGTCTTGACCCATTGCCAGTGGTGGGCTCCAGCAGGTTCGCATCTACTCTATAGAACTGGTTGTTAACGAGAGATAGAACATATAAAGTTTAAAAATAGCCATTTAAAAGTGGCTGCCAGATGGGCATGGAACCGGTTGTTAATTTCTTTGAATCCCATCACTGCCCATTGCCCTTGTGTGAAATATGGAGAATGTCCGACTCCTGGGATTGTCACAAAGTTCCATTGGAACATGTGCATCACAAGCATTGTGGTGTCGTGAAGGAATGGCTATGGAGGTGTCAACGGAGGCTATTGTTTTCAGCTTTGCCGTGCTCTGTGGGCCTCTTGGAAGATGCCATCCTTCAGCAGGTGTTCTTAATCTGAAACCTCAATCTCCTCCCACGAAGCTGAGAAAATGTGCTATTTTATATAAGTAATATATAAACTGTGACTGAGACTGAATGGCGTCCACGGACATTATCTTCATGGATGATTGAATTTGCCTGAGCAAGAGTAGACTGACTTCTCTCTGCCGGTGGCAAAGAGGGACCGGAGCGGCTTCTCCGAACAGCAGTAAGAGCCACAGGGAGATCTGCTTAAGCCCACCATCAGGACAGCATGGAGAAGGAAACGAAGGAGATTTGCCTTCAGCGTCTTAACTCCCTGTGGGAAAAATGCCAGAACGATGACAAGACCCGAGTTCCCCATTATGTATGGTTTCAAACATCAGCTGGCTTTGCATTCCAAAGACAAAGAGGTTATTTGTCAGAACAGCCCTGTTTCCGATGTCACATCTAGTCAAGCCCACAGGCAAGTTGCTTTGATGCTCCAAACTGAAATTCGACTCAGCTAAAATCTTTCCCTTGTGCACTGCGTAGAGGCCAAAACTACATAATTTGTGAGCCACCAATTCAGGGTACCCCATGTCTCTTTTTTCCCCAGTTCATGTCTTCTTTTTTAGTTGTGTGTTCCAGAAAAAATATTCATTGTACTCCTTTCACTTATGAGCAGGCAGCATGCAGCCGTCTTGTAAAAATTTGAAAAGGATTTAGATTATCATAAACCCAGAAGGTTCTCTTTTTCACCAAGAAAAACAAACTCACACATGGGTGACACCATCCAGATCAAGACAAATCAGGTAACAAAATTTTACTCTTTGTATAAACTGAAAAGTTACTGACTCACTGAGTCACTCACTGACTCATCGATGCCCTGCCAAAACCGCTGGGCCTAGAAGTGAAATTTGGGGAGGGTATGCATGGGGGATGCACGTGGAGGGTATTGCACATCAGAGGTGGGCTTGGCCTGGCCCAACATCGGTTTGCCGGAAGTGGGCGGGGCCAGGCCAGGGTCAGGGCTGGGGTCAGGGGGTGAGGAGGGTTGGGGCGGGGCTGTGGAGGGCCAGAGGCGGGGCCGGGGCGGGCACGCCACCCAACCCAGTGCGCTGTGGGTGTGGGTGGGCAGGGTGAAGGGCGGGCCCCAACCCCAACACACTGCGTATGCACCAACCATCGTTGGTGCATGCACAGTGTATCCTGAAGCTGGCCAGCTTCATGACGCACTGCTCATGTGCTAATGTTGGCACACGCGCAGTGCAGTGGTGGGCCTGCCGGGAACCGGTATGGCCGGTTTCCTGGCTTCCCCTTGCTACCGGATCGGTAGCGGGATGGGGAATTATTACATCTGGTTCGGGTGATCAGGCCCGAACCGGTCAGTGCCCACCACTGTTGCACATGGGGGGTTGATGTGCATGGGAGGGTATTACGCGTGGGGGGTTGATGTGCATGGGAGGGTATTGCGCATGAGAGGATATTGTGCATGGGGTGTTGATGCGCATAGGGGATGATAAACAGTGGGGGGTGTTGTGGCGCATTGGTGATGTTGCACATGGGAGGTTGATGCTCAAGGGGGGTTGAGGTGCATGCGGGGTTGATGCACATGGGTGATATTGCATATGGGGGTTGATGCATATGGGGGGGTTGAAGCTCATGGGTAATGTTGCGCATGCGAGGTTGATGCAAATGGGTGATATTGCACATGAGGGGGTTGTTGCCCATGGGGGGTTGATGCCCATGGGAGGGGTTGATGCACATAGGGGGTGTTAATGCACAAGGGGGAGAGATGCACAAGGGGGGATGATGCACATGGGTGATATTGCACATGGGGGGATTGATGTGCATGTGGGGCTTGATGCGTATGGGGAGGTTGTTGTGCATGGGTGATGTTGTGCATGGGAGGATGATGCACATGGGGGGACATTGTGCAATGGGGTGTGGCATGTGGGGAGTATTTTACTCTTGCAACTCAGGTACATTTTGCTAGTTAGCCATAAAAATGCATGATCGCGAAGCATATGCCCCAAAGACATTATTTGTAGCTAACAAATTCTGGATAACATTACTAATTGGGGGCAATTTTTGGCAAAGCAATACATATGGGGAAAATACTATCTGTTTTATGTTCAATTCCCACGTATGGTTAGCACATACTGAGTGCAATCCTAACCAATTTAGTCTGGCCTAACTCAACTGCAGTACCTTCCTGTGGTGGTGTGGGGAGGTTGGCATGGGCCTGTGCAGTGGCCTAGCCCCCTCAAGAGTGGGGCAGAAATGCCTTATTGCACCTTTGTGACACACCCAGGTCAGTACAGGACTTATGCCAGGGCTTATGCCAGCCTAAAAGGAGGTTAGGATTGTGCCCGTTCTTACACATGTATAATATCCATTAAAATAATTTAAATAGATCCATTTGTATTCCATATGGTTAATTAAAATATCTTCAATGCAATTTTCCTTGTCACTTCAGCTGTATTCTTAATTGGTCATACCTCTAGTACAGTGATGGGCTTCAAAGAAATTAAGAACTGGTTCTCTGCCCATCTGGCAGCCACTTTTAAATGGCTATTTTTAAACTTTATATGTCCTACCTCTTGTTAACAACCGGTTCTATAGTGTAGGTGCGAGCCTGCTGGTGCCCACCACTGCTCTAGTATTCACCTATGGTTACACCTGTGATAGTTACTTGGGATGTAATCCTGTATACATGTAGGTTGCTTTAATCCCAGTGACTTTAAGGGGATTTAAACTCCCTGACTAACTGTGCAGGAGTGCAGCCCGAAACATAATTTGTATGTTTAGTACAGAAACCATGGTGAGCAATGAACTGCCAGACATACAACATTAGTTCTTCGCAATGTCTTTTGCTTCATGAAACATTTTGAGTTGTTCTTTGAATATTTAATTACCTCTTCTAGTTTATGAGAAAGTTCTGAACAAACCCGTAGGGTCCCACTTGACATTCCTCCTGCCAATCTCTCCAGCTTCAGGTGTTTCAAAAGTAATCTGGAATCAATTTATTTCTGCTATTAGGAGATCTCACGTAACACGACATTCTCCTCCTTTAGATCCTTAGTTTGGATACTTTTTTGGCGTGGGGTGGTAGGATCAATATACTACATCTCAAAAAAAAAAAAAAAAACCCAGCTGTACCAGGTAGGGATTATCCTGTTACCACTTATGCAAGTATATGACACCGTCTTTGTGTATGGATCAAACAATCGAAGGGTTTGTTTCCCAAGAAATGTTTCCCAGGAAATGTTCATGAACATTTGTGTGTATTCAGGATGTGTGATGCTCTGAATCATGGATGAAGTCATGCTTCAATTATTCCCTTCCATATGACTGCATGGAAAGCTAGTTCCTTGTTAGAAATGGTTCCTTTTAAGATCAGGGTTGCATTATGTCCCGTAAAACAGGGACAATCCCAATTGGGTGGGATTACGTTCATATACTGCCAAATGGGACAGAGGGTCCTGTCCTGATTTTGTGGAAGAGAATTATGACAACACTATGTAAGATATGGCCACCTCCACATGGAATGGGGAATCTCAGGCTGCCTGAGATTAAAGGGTCCTGCTTTCCACCTTATTTTCATCAATGAAATATCATCTACACCTACAGCTGATGTATATTTTGATATATATCATCTGATAGAAATATATGTCTACAGCTGATATAGATTTTCTGGCAAAAGTGTTTTCATTTGTTTTCATAATGAGTAAAAATAGGACTGAGGACAATTTCTCTTCTTTTCCATTTTGCTGACCCAGAGGAGTAACAAATACGTATAAATGAGGTTCAACCTCAAAATGGGACAGAGGGTCATTGTCCAATCATTTCCTGGTAATCATTCAGATTTGGGGAAGCAGCAAATGTCCCTATGCGGAGCCAGCCACCATATTGTTTTCCCACACTGTGTCCAACGCAATGTAAGTCTGGTTCACTGGGGAAGAAATTAAATGGCACTTATATATTTCCTCTTCAGAACCCCATATTGTTGTGGCATCTGGAACAGCATAAGAAAATGAAATGTGGCGGTCAGAAGCCGAGCTGTACATGGGTTTCTTGCTGTTTGTCAAGGTTACAACTGGAGGGGGCAACTGTTAGAGGTGGAAAAATAAAAGGAAAGAGAGAACACAAAATGTATGAAAACAAAATAAAAAATATCAAGTGTGGATATGCATTGATATTTAAAGTAATTTTTTAAAGTGCAAACAAATGCACAGTATTTCCTTCCTTACCTCTCTTTTCTGCTTTCCTTTTCTTTCTGCTTTCTCCTTTCCCCCATCAATATTTTGCCCCTTTTCCCCCTTGGTGAGTCTTAACACTGAGCTCTCATTCTTCACAAGCCTCCCTTCCTAGTACTCTCTGAGTTAGGGATTGATGCCTCTTGCTCGCAGTGCACATGCATGCACATACAAGCACATCAAAATAAAAGTATAATCAGACAACAATAGGCATCCTGCCATTTTCTCACATTTCAGCCACAAATGGTATCATCTCATATACACAGGCACTTGTTGTGGGTTCCATCAGCAAGAGGTTTTGAGGGATCTGAGGAGGGGAGCAAAGTTAAGGTACCTTTCACTCCAAGTTTGCCATCATAGAATCCCTTTAATCTAATACCAATGCAAGCCATAATCATCTACATCCTGCTCGCTTGAGTGAGAAGCAAATCATTCCCTCCTTACTATCCTCCTTGAATGCTACCATGAGACCTGGAAGTACAGGACTTCCAGTTTCATTTATAGTAGTGGTTTCCAACCTGGGGGTCCTGATCCTAAGGGTAGATGTGCTCAGGAAGTGATCAGGATTTTACGCCCTTAAAGATGGTAGCAATTTAATTGGGGTCCCATAATGCCAGCAATATGGCATTCTTCCTGACTTTGCTGCCACTATTATTGCCTATTTTTACACTAGTTTTTATTGTTGCTTATTTTTACACTATTTTTACACTAAAGTTGTAAAAATGAAATTTTTAAAATTTAATTGCATTTGGTGACACTGGTGCCAGCAAAATCTGGACGTGCCATACCAATGGCACTACAGGTCACTCATCAGGTCGCTACCCTTCTTAAGGGTATGCTTCCCAGCAATGGTTGGGAACCACTGATTTACATGAACTGCCATCCATTGGCATCCTTCAGTCTCGAGGGTTGGTGGGCTGTAGCACCGCAGGACCCTCATAGTAATACTGTTCTGGGTCACGCTACCCAAGCCACAAAATAAATATTTCGTCTACAGATAATTTCTTGCATAGTAAAGATAACTTTTCAAATATATCTTGAACCAAAAGAAGAAATAAAACCTCTTAGTTTTCAACCTACAGACTATTGCAGTTACTGTCATGTCCATATTTGGCATGACATGTTATGGGGTCTATTCTTATCCCTTTTGGAAGACAAGGGTGCATAGTTTGCAGGACCTTGAGAAAGGCCAAATAATACCATAATGATCCTGTATCATGCTAAGACATGTCTCTAGATATTTTCTGGCTACTGTCCTACCCAGGAATTAAGTGCAAGCAGGGAAATGCAACTTTGGAAGCAGTGCAATATATCCTTTGTCTTCCACTGATCTAAAAAGATCTGATAGCAGTAAGAGAGCTGTGGTTCAATCACTCTGTACATTTCAGGCCAAGTATTTTGGTGTTTCAAGCATTTACCTTACATGACTTCACCTCTCTTGAACCACTGAAGGTGTGCTTAATTATGGTAAGCAGCACATCAGGATTCATTTTGCACATTGTAAGGTGTTTCCTTTTTTTAATGCATCAAGAGGAGCGCCAAACATCCCACAAGGAATGTTGTGGGGTGTGATGACTTGACCTGATTATGAAGGAATGCCTTTGATGTCACCAGAATTGCTTCAAGAAAGTCATGCTTTGACAACATTTCTCCTAGTTAACAGTGGTGTCTGTGGTCCAAAGGATTTGCGCATTTGCCAGTGTCAGCGAAACCAGTCCGAACAAACCATTACTTTGGTCTGATGGGGAAATCACCAGGGGAAATCAATTCAAGGAGGCAGACCAATGTGGGGAGGTACAAGGAACTGCTAAGAATGGTTGCTGTCTACATTATTTTGTAATACATGAAGCATCAATAGGATTAGACTATTGTGGCTCACTGGAGGAAGATAGTTGGGAAGAAAAAGCCACCAAGCACACCTTTCTATAATCTTCTAATTCCCGTAGGGTTGCTATATGCCCCCCTAAACAGGGACAGTCCCAATTTGGGAGGCTGTGTTCCCATACTAGCAAGTGTGACAGAGGGTCCTGTCCTGATTTTGTGGAAGAGAATTATGGCAACCCTAAACTCTCCCATTTTTAATATAGATTTTTATCTCCTCTAAATACTTCACAAAACTCTTCAGGTATTTATTTTAGGTATTCAGGTATTTATTTTAGGTATTATTTCAAGTATTCTCCTGATCTCATTGGAATATACTGTATTTACTTGAATCTAATGCTCACCTTTTCCAGCCAAATTTAGGGCACAATCCAGAATAACTATGGGAGCACATAAGAGACATTACGTGCACCCGTAGTTACTGCACCACCTAGTGAAAACTTATGGGAGATTTTATTGCAATCCAGAGTAATTTGTTCTTACTCCGGAGCAAGGACTCCTCGTAGTTACTCTGGATTTCCCCCATAGTCTCCAAAATCAGGGTGCACGTTAGATTTGGTTAATTAGTTTAGAGTCAATACAACATTTTTATTATAAGTTTAGGGTGCATTATACTCAAGTAAATACAGTATCTACATTTGATAACAAACGATATTTAAAACAAATGTCATCAGCTATTAAATACTGAAATCAAGCTTTGGTGACAGGTGGCTTTTCTATTTAAATGTTTATAGTAGCTTGAACAGCTGCTTGAATCATCTAACTACTGTAGTTCCATATTGTCTACTGAGCTCTCCAAGGTTTCAGACTGGGATTTATTCTGACCCTCACATGAGATGGTAGAGATGGAAACTGAGATCTTCTGCATAAAAAGTACAGTATAACCCAAGTTTCCACAAATCAGACATCTGTGGAGTTGACTCATCACAGATGCCATGGACACCAGGGGAAATCTTGTTTATTTACGGATATCTGGTTTGCTTGTCAAATGGGAAGTGGTCACAAATTTGGGTATCAGAGGATTCGTGTGTTGGCATGGGGGACTCTTTTCAGTCACTGGGACCAAACAAGAAGAGGATCCTCCAGTGCCGTTGTCATGAGTGAGCTCCATAAGTGGTGCTGTGTGCTATGGGCTGCATTATGATAGGTGCCAAAGGCCAGCAGGTTCAACATAATCAGGTAGTGGGTGAAACTAACAGGAGATTCAATCGCACATTTTTAAGCTATATACCACATTTTAAATATCTGATCTAACAAAACCATTGTGCTTTTCCCTTCTCCCTGTGTAAAATTCAAAAGCAACCTTGAATGAACTTAGAAGTGCAACAATATCTGCAATTAAAGTAAGCAATTAAAAAGTCTGCTCCAGACAAAGTGAAATTCAACACGATGTAGTTATTTTGTGGTGTGCTTCAGGCTGGTTGGCTATATTTGGCTTGCCTTTGCAAAGACTATTTAAGCTATTGAATGAATCATTCATGTGGGAAAGGAACATCTAAGCCAAACTCTCGCTTATTCCAGCACAACCTATGAGAAAACTAACACTTCCTGGCGCATAAACTCAAGTGCAATTGTTTTTTTCTGACCTAATTACAGTCAAAGAGGTTTAGAGCAGTGTTTCTCAACCAGTGGTATGGGTACCACCAGTGGTACTTGAGATGGTGCCTAGTGGTTCTTGCAGGACCCTTGACTTCTGCAACCCAGCAAAGAGAACAGGAATATAACACAATAAAGAGCATTAGGAGCACAGATGGGCTCTTACTGGTTCGGGCTGGATCGCCCAAACTGGTTGTTGCCATTTCCCTGCCGATAGTGATCCAGTAGCTGTGGGGGATGGTGAGAATGGAGCGAACCGGTTCGGGGGAATTTTTAAAATTCCCGCCGAGCCGGCTGCCATTTTTTTTGCTTACTGCGCAAGCACCAACGTTGACACAGGCACAGTGCCTGTCTTGAAGCTGGCCGGCCAGCTTTGGGGCAGGCACTGCGCAGATGTCAATGTTGGTGCACGCGCAGTGTGCCCGGGTTGGGGCCCGCCCCTCGCTCTGCCACTCGCCCCACCCACCAGCATCCACAGATTGATGGGGTGGGTGGTGTGCCCTCCCCCGGCCCTGTCCCCTGATCCCAGCCCCGCTCCAACTTCCGGCGAACTGGTTGTTGGGCGAGGTGGGGCCTACCACTGATTAGGAGGCTCATCTCAGAGAATAGAACTCCAGAGAATGCTTTTCTGCTTTCAAAGAAGCGCTTCTGTTCACCAAGAGCCTCTTACTATTTTTCTTG
Source organism: Cryptoblepharus egeriae (assembly GCA_030015325.1). NCBI lineage: Eukaryota > Metazoa > Chordata > Lepidosauria > Squamata > Scincidae > Cryptoblepharus > Cryptoblepharus egeriae. Next base: position 9,055,106 of record JAREYC010000003.1, on the reverse strand, counting down.
CTTCACTTCTGGCCTCTCAGCAACAGAAGACAGGAGAAACCTCCAGGAGGATCTGGATAAACAAGAATCCTGGGCTGTAACAAATAGAATGAACTTCAACAGGGAGAAGTGCAAAGTTCTGCACTTGGGCAATAAAAACCCAAAACACTGGTATAAAATGGGGGATACTTGGCTTGGCAGCACAACATGTGAGCAAGATCTTGGAGTTGCTGTGGATCAGAAGCTGAACATGAGTCAGCAGTGTGAGGTGTCTGCAAAGAAGGCAAATGCCATTTTAGGCTGCATTAAGAGGACTAGAGCTTCCAAGTCACTAGAAGTTCTAGTTCCTCTTTACTCTGCATTGGTCAGACCTTGAGTACTGTGTTCAGTTCTGGGCACCTCACTTGAAGAAAGATGCAGCCAAACTGGAGCAAGTCCAGAGGAGAGCAACAAGAATGATCAGTGGGATGGAAGGCAAGCCCTACGAGGAAAGGTTGGAGGAACTTGGGATGTTCAGCCTGGAGAAGAGGAGACTGAGAGGAGACATGATTGCCCTCTTCAGATACCTGAAGGGCTGTCATAGGGAGGAAGGGGCTCATTTGTTCATGGCTGCTTCTGAAAGCAGAACTAGAACCAATGGGTACAAATTGCAAGAAATGAGATTCTGGTTGGATATCTGGAAAAAATTCCTGACGGTGAGGGCGGTTTGGCAGTGGAACAGATTGCCAAGGGAAGTGGTGGACTCTCCCTCACTGAGGGTCTTCAAGAAAAGACTTGACGAGCACCTGTCGGGGATGATCTAGGAGGATTTCCTGCTGCAGGCATGGGGTTGGACTAGATGACCTACCAGGTTCCTTTCAACTCTAGGATTCTATGATTCTATGATTCTAGGTAAGTGGTGATGATATCACCAGTTACTGCCAGTTATATTACTTCCAGAAGATGGACAGTGTAAAGTGATTCACTGGAGGAGAAACCGTGAGAAACACTGGTTTACAATAAATTGAGAAAAACATAAAAAACAATATCAGTATAAGATCTGATCAAAAGTCTTACAATTTCATCACTATCTACATCAAGGTCTCTACCAGTGGCCTACCAAATGTTGGGAAGACCAACAAGAATTACATTTGGGTAAAGAGCTCTCTCCCATTATGGCCATCAGCATCTGGTCTACTGCCCCTGAATCTAGAAGTAGCAGAGTCCCAAACACTGTCCACAATGCTGTTTGCCTTTCATAGAATCATAGAATCATAGAGTTGGAAGGGACCTAGTAGGTCATCTAGTCCAACCCCCTGCCTGCAGCAGGAAATCTCCCTAGAGCATCCCCGACAGGTGCTTCCTTATATGGTATGTGCCCCAGTCCAGAAATCAGTTTGGTTGCTTTCATCTGCACCTTTTCAATTTCCATTATATATCCCTTTTGAGATGTGGCTACCAGAATTGGACACAGTACTCCAGATATGGCCTTACCACATCTTCCCCTTGTCATCCGAGTTAAGACAAGCGTCAACTGGAGATAGGATGAGGACATGGCCCAGAATACCACTTTTGGTCCAAAAACTTTGTGTCTACTCTGAACCAAGCCATAAAGGTTTTTATGATATACAGGGGTATATAATCCCTATGATATATAGGGGTATATATCATAGGTTTATGGGATATAGGGGTATATAACCAGAACACAGAATTCTGGTTGCATAAATTAGGTCCGTCTTAAACAATGGGTCAAGGGATAGGGACATCAAAGTGAAGTCTGAAAACGATTTTCTGGGACATTTTAGATAACTGCAGTTAATTGAACAGAACTTAACACCAGCAAAATAAGATGTTTAAAACCCTTTTTCATTAAAAAAGGAAATGCATTGTTTTGAATTTGTGTTGCACCGTATCAGTGAAGATGTTGTGGCATCCTGGAGGTGTTCTTACTTTTCCCATAGAATTAACTATTTCTGAACCACCCATGTCTCCTGAGAACCACCCCTATGAGATGGTTCTTTATGAGAACCATTCCTCCAAGCTCATATGGAACCTGGGCTGTGCTTCAAAACTAGTGGGGAGCTTGGCAACAGTGACAAGGTTGGTTAGTATGATGTGGGAGATGTTCCCTATTTCTCTGAAAGGAGCTGCTCTTTCTGCACTCTTGGTATTCTTAGAAGCCCCAACATTTTTCAAAACCTGCTGTCAAGCAAACCCCAAAGAATCCAATAAATCAGCAACGTAGCTTCAGAAAGGCTGTTTCCTAACTGCTATTTCTTGACAGGGCACAACCACTTAGAGTGGGCTCTCTTCTGAGGTTACATTACTCAGAGTTTTAGAAAGATATGTAATTTTTTGATTTTTAAATTTTTTGGGGTAAAGCCTTGCAGTTGGGAAGATCAAGAATGAGAGGAAGATCAAGAAAGCAGATCAGGACTTTTTTCTGCTTCTCTTGTCCTGGCACTAATAAAGCATTCAAAATTTTAAAGAAATATATAAGAATTGGTTTGCTAGACCAGACCAAAAATTTACATAGTCCAGAATTCTGTTTTTGCAATGCAGAAATGTGTTTTTGCAGTGTTGTTCTTGGTGCTTCTAAGAACTCACATGCAAGGACATGAGGGTAATGGCCATACCCCTTGCTGGATTACAGCAACCACTGAAATACTGTCTCCATCTGTGGAATCATAGCTAATAGTTGTCCACATACCTGTCTTTCATGAATGTGTCCATTCCTTTTTCAGAAGCATCTGAGTCACTGGCCATCACAACACCTTGTGGCAGTGAGTTCCACAAGTGAGTCATTTGCTTGGTCCAACCACAGGTCCAACCACAGATTTGCAGTTTCTTCCACTGATTGTTTTTATACATGGATTTGACTCAACATGAATGGCCACTGCAAATTACAGTTTTAAAAACTGCTTTTCTACTATTGTAGAGAGGCAGTCATGCAAGCAATCATTCCATTCTTCAGTCCCAGAATCAGCCTCCTGAAGATATTAAGGCACTACCTTATTCCATTAGGTGCAATGGAGGAGCAAGAAACCTGGAAGTGGGTCTTTAAACCTATTTTTCCATTTTTGGGGGTTATCCATGGATTTTTTTTAATCCATGAGATGTTCTGGCAGCAGTGAAGGTAAGTAGACAGATAGAGTCTTCCCAGCAGCCTGATTTTTTAAATGGGCTTAATTGATGGGCTGATCAAAAAACTCGAACAAAAACTTTTAACAAAAATTGTATTTTTTTAAAAACTATCCAATAAAACTGTTTGTTCTAAGAACCAGTTAGGTATTGTTATGATGCATTTGGGAACCAAAAATATGTTAATATGGGGGAGCTTGATGGATGGTGGTAGAGAGTGGCCAACTGCTAGGGAGTAAAGGCTGATTTCCCCCGTTTTCATTTTCTTTAAAGCCTGGGCATGATGTGACTTCTGGGGCAACATTTCGAACTTGGCACCAGGCTATATGATCATTAGCTACACCACTGGCCAATCTTGAAAAGAACCCAAAAATTCAACAGCCTGTTTCCCACAGCGATCAATCAAGGCTTAATTCTGGAACTTTCTGCAGGACTATCTGTCTCTCCATGAAGGATTTCCTTCCATAATATTCCCCAGTGCGCACATCAAGCTGTGGAAATTTCACATAACAGGCTCTGGTGGTTGCAAAAAGAGATGTTTCTTTATAGGGGCAAGAGGGGGAGAGAAAGAAACGTCTTCTGAGAATGGCATTTGAAAGTGTTCCCTTAAATTGCAGTTGTACCATAAATATGACTGGCTTGAACTACAGCAGCTGAAAAAATTATAGATATGAAAAATTACAGAGATATGATCTTTCCGCACTGGTGCATAAAGATTTAATCTCCCAGGTTAAGTGCCCAGAACACAGCAATTGTCAGGATAATAGATAGAAGGATTCTCGGAGCGGCGCGTGTGGGGAAAAAGTCTCACTGCGATTTCTCACAGCTTATTTGCCTGGCTCGGTAGGAAATGCCGTGTGGAGAATACAGGTGCGACGTTTTGAAGAACATCTGCCACAGCAAAGGAGGGGGAAGAACGCTCTTTGGGGGTAGGAAAAATAAGGAGGCCAAGAGACCGCAGTAGGTTTTGCTCACAAGAACAACTCCCCCCTGCTTTCTTCTACCTCCTGCCTAAATTCACCAGTTCCCAAAACCCAGAACGTTTTGAGAGGTTGAGGGTGCTAACCTAACTTAAGCTGGCACAACACTTTGGTCTTCCTCTTCCTCTGGTGTTGTTAGGGAGGATAGCGCATATCTGTCCACTGGCCTAACCCTCCCCCTGGAGTGGCGCACAAGTTTCTTACAGCACTTTTGTGACACCCTCAGGTCAACTCAGGACTTAGGCCAGCCTAACTGAAAGTTAGGATTGCAGCCATTGTCACTCACTAGATCCAGAAGTCAGGGACTCTCGGCATCTCCTGCATGTTGCCATCACTGCCCAGAATGGCTCCGATGTTGAGTGGGAGGCTTCTTACAATGCATATTTTAGCACTTGCAGTATTTAGTGTTCTCCTCTCTAGCTGACTGACTAGACCACATACGTGACATCTACTGTCCTGATCCCATCTATGGCATCACAGAGCACATGGTGGCACCAGACTGGGCTCCCACTCTGCAGGAGAACATCCTTAGGAAACTCAGAGAGATTTGTACCACTCTTGTCTTTCTCTTAGCCTGTTTGGCTTTTACAAGGAGGAAATTATGATGGAAGTGCCATTCACAGAGTCCCAATGTAGTTTAGCCCTCAGTAGCAATTTGAACCAGTTAAATTAAAACTTGGGCAAGATGCTAAAAGACCAGGAAATATTCTTTCCACTGCCTAACCTCTGAATAAATATATTCCATATAGCAGTTTCTTAAAAATTATTGACCTACCTTTGTATTCTTCAATTTTCCATCCCGGTGTTTTGGTTGGATTTTTATTATTATTATTACCGGTATTTGTGCACAGGTTAGCTTGCAGGAAAATCACCACCTCTGTCCCAGATGATACATTTTCACAGGTTTTGTTATCCTGGCTACTTCAGTTCATAATTGATTCCCAATATATCACCATTTAAGACAGCGTGAAGATTACCAGGAGGAGATAGAACCTGGGAGGTAATAAATTATAGAAAGAGATTTAGTAGCAACTGGAGGCTGGAAATGGGGGATCAGGCTCTTTTTTCCTGCTGTTTTAAAGCCAGGGTAGAAACTCTCATTAGGGAAGAGAGTCAACCATCTCTGTGGAGAGGAAGACACAGCTGGTGGAGTATTCAAGTCCAGCAGGACACCAAAGAGTATTTGCAGTGTCAAGGCCAGACTTGGGAATTGTGAGGTCCAAAGCTAAATACGGTATATACTCAAATCTAACGCTCACCTTTTCAGCAGAATTCGGTCTCCAAAACCAGGGTGCACATTAGATTCAATGGTTAATGATATTTGAGTAAATATGGTATTTTGATTATAAGTATAGGGTGCACATTAGAATTGATGGCGCATTAGATTCGAGTAAATGCAGTAGTTCTGGGGGCCACCAGAGGATCCCCTACATAGTGAGATGCAAGCTGCAGCTGCAGGTATTGTGCTTGTCAACCCTCCAGGTGTTAGACCCAATTTGGTCAAGTTGGTAAAATTACCCTGTACAGAATACACCTACAAGCAAATATCTGGAAGAACTGACAAAGTGCATGACATGTGACACCAGAACCAGTGGAAAATCCACTAAAACTGTGTGTTGGGACAGTTAGGATTTTTTACCCAGCATGTGGTTAATCTGCAGAACTCCTTGCCACAGGATATGGTTAGGGTTGCCATATGTTCTGAAAAACAGGGATAGTTGCAATTTTTGGAGAATGTATTCACATACTGGCAAGTGTGATAGAGGGTCCTGTCCCTATTTTGTGGAAGAGAATTATGGCAACCCTAGATAGGGTGAAGGCCTTGAACAAATTTCGAGATGAAAAACCATCATGGGTTACAAGCTGTGATATATACCCTAGCGAAAAGCGTACCTGCGTTGCGGGACTAACATTTCCCCATACACTATACCCCCATAGCACATCAACACCCCATGCCATCAGTCCCCCATGTGCATCAGTCGCCCATGTGCAACTTTCCCCCATGTGCAACATCCCCATGCACATCAGTCCCTATGCACAACGTCCCCCATGCGCATCAGTACCCAATGCGTAACTTCCCCATGCGTATCACTCCCCCATGTGCAACTTCCCCATGCGCAACTTCCCCCACGTGCAACATCCCTCCACGTACAACTTCCCCCATGCGCATCAGTCCCCCATGCGTATCAGTCCCCCATGTGCAACTTCCCCCCCCGCGCAATTTCCCCCATGTGCATCATCCCCCTGTGCGCATCAGTCCCCCGTGCATAACAGTCCCCATGTGCAACTTCCCCCATGCACAACTTCCCCCATGCGCATCAGTCCTCCCATGCGCAACATCTCCCCATGTGCATCAACCCCCCATGCGCAACATCTCCCATGCACAGCATCCTCCCCGGTGCAACCCCTCCCTCCGAACAATATCCCCCCAGTACACCAGGCACCGAGCACCAAATTGGCTGGAGGTTGTTCAGTCTCCCATGTTAAGTATAGGACAGAAACACGTTGCCCCCTTTTCAGCCCCTGAAGGGTTAAATTCTCCAGATGGTTCTTGGTGGGAGTTCAGGTGACAGAAGGAACTCCCAGAATTCCATGCTTCAGGCCCAGCAGTTGGGGCGGAATGTTGCTGAGTCAGCAATTCTCAATGCAAAGTATAGGGAGGAAAACGCGTTGCGCACCTTTTCACCCCCTTCCAGTTGGAATTTCCAAAAACCAGTTTTTATTGCACCCCTCAGTCACGGAAGGAACACCCACCCCAAATTTCAGGCTTCTAGGTCCGGCGCTTTTGGCAGGGTGGTGATGAGTCAGTCAGTCAGTCAGTGACTTTTCTCTTTTATATATATAGATATGTGCAGTTTTAGAAATAGGCTATACCAGAAGCAAGGGAGAGCACAAGGATGCAGGTCTCTTTCGTTATCTTGCCTGCTCCCAGAGGCATCTGGAGGTCCTCTGTAAGATACATGAAGCTGGATTAGATAGGCCTTTGGCCTAATCCAGCAGGCTCTTCTTCTGTTCTTATGAAGTCCATGCTGACCATCCTGCAAAATCACAATGTTTAAAAAAAAACCAGGCAAATATCTTTAGAAAATGCAACAGAAGTACCATATTTACTCAAATCTAATGCGCCACCGAATCTAATGTGCACCCTATACTTGTAATCAAAAGACTGTGCCACATTTACTTGAATCCAATTAACCACTGAATGTAATGTGCACCCTGATTTTAGAGACTAATCCCCAAATCCAGAGTAACTATGGGAGCAGAGCATGTGAAAGATTTTACATGCACCTGTAGTTACTGCACCACCCAGTGAAAACCTATGGAAAATTCATAGTGGAATCCAGAGTAAGTTGTTATTACATCAGAGCAAGAACTCCCCGTAGTTACTCTGGATTTTGTCCTAATAGCAGAATCCTAACCATGCCTACTCAAAAGTGAGCTCCATTGTGTTCAGTGGGTCTCACTCCCAGGAAATTGTCTTTAGGATTGCAGCCTATATTCGACTGAAAAAGGTTATATTTGAGTAGACACAGTATATTAGTATCTTCACTGGTACAGAGGAGTTTGCCACTTACTTCAGTGACTGGGAGCAACATACATGTTATTTTTCTGATTTTCAAAAAAGCATGGCACTAGCTGCGCAGTTGCAAGCATTGAGTAATTACTCAATCTGACTGTTACAGCAGGAAAAAAAATAAATCTTCTTTATGAGGTTCACGTTTGGAGAACTTTTATCCCCCTCCCAAACAGACCAAACTTGAGCAAACGCCCATCTGATTTCACTTAGCCATCGTGGTAGCCTTGTTTGAAGTGGTTTCTTTCCATTCTGGCTCATCTCTTATAAACCCTAAACCTATGGAATGAACTCCCACCCACAGTTTCCCTGTTTATTAATTCAGAGGTAAGGGGGGGCCAGCTGGAAAGCAGCCCCTGTTCAGGAAAGAACAGCAATAATCAGCTGAGCGAGAGCAGCAAAGTTGCTGACTCATATTTCTGGCCCGTTCAATTGCTCAGGAATTTGGGTTTTTTGAAATCTACATCAGAACTATGGGAGTTGGGGTCAGCAGCCTGAAAAAGGAAGGGAAAGAGCATCCATTCATTCGGGATCAATGCCTAAATGCAGTCTATCTACCATTCCCTTACTCTGATCCTCATGCACCCAGACACAGAAGTACGGACTTCTGGTTTTACTGAAATCAGTTATGGACACTAAGGTGGCAAAGCTAAAGACACTTTCCTGGGAGTACGACCCATTGAATATATATATATTCAATGAGTCATAGTCCCAGTATATATATATATATATATATATTCGTATATATATTCAATGGTCGTATATTCAAAACAAAAGACCAATGTTACCTAATGAGGGTTAGCCAGGCAGACACCAGTCTGGCCACATGGAAAAGGGTGTTGCAGCCAGAAATGCATATATTAACAGTCCGACTGCATGGTTGGAGAAATAATATTTCAGCTTACAGCAGGCTAAATACTTGTGGAATGGCACATAAGGCTCCTGGGCCATAGTTTGGAGACCAGTGATTTAAGGTGTAAAGGTAATAACAGCATAAGAATCCAAAGGAAGACAAAACACCAGACAAAGCCCCATTGATTTTCTATCAAGTGGCCTGAAAAGGTGGGGGGGGGGGGGGCGTCTGATCAGGCTAGTTTTGTTTTGGTTGTTTGGTAACCCAGCTTCTTCTGGGCAAGCTAGTCTTAGGGCGCAATCCAGAGTAACTGCGGGGAGTCCTTACTCCAGTGAAATAACAATTTAGGGTGCAATCCAGAGTAACTACAGGGAGTCTTTGCTCTGGTGTAAGAACGATTTGCTCTGGATTGCAATATGAATTTCCCATAGGTTTTATCTACGTGGTGCAGTAACTACGGGTACTCGTAATGTCTCCTATGTGCTCCCGTAGTTACTCTGGATTGCAATATGAATTTCCCATAGGTTTTATCTACGTGGTGCAGTAACTACGGGTACATGTAATGTTTCTTATGTGCTCCCATAGTTACTCTGGATTGTAGGATTAGGCACTTCTTTATGCCCAAGCAAGGCTGCCTTCATCCTTACCATGGCTCAATTCTTCTTTGTTTTTCCACGTCGCTCAACCCTGAATTGACAAAAGGAAAGGTCAAGCAGGTTACGCTTAGCTAGTTGCAAATGCCACAGAACATTATCTGAGACACAGATTATAATTATCTTTTCACAAGTGGCAATTAGTGGGAATACCTCCCATCACTCCTGTTTAGAATTCACATTGCTAATGTACTGGAAGGTGACAGATTACACCCAGGAAACTCTAGATAACTCAGGCAAGGCGTGAGTCCGATACCAGATCTTCCTGGCTTCTAAAAATCTGAATGGCCTGGGAATTATTTCAGATTGCTAATTGATCAGTTATGGTTGATTGCACTATTATTAAATTATCCCACATTCCAATTACTATTTTTAATTGATTCCAAATTGTAAGAGAATGTTCCAGAATGCAAAAAATGCTAAAATTTCTGTATCATTTGATTATGCTATATTCTACTGACTTATCTGAATCTAGCTAGATTAATGCATTCCTTGGAAGTTGGAAGCCAGGACATCTTCGGCTAGCCCTGCTGCCACAGAACGGGACTACACAGGCAATTCCCGAGATTGATCCCGGACTTAGAAGAACCACACATGTCGACATCGTGGAAAAATCAGCTCTAGAGCTGTGTCATTCAGTGGTTTGGGAAAAGGATCAGATGGCTGGAATTAGAGCATTCCCCTCCTGGCCTGACTTAATTCCAGGCTTCCCCTCCCTGATCGAGCCAATTCAAGTTGAGGGAGAGTTAAAACCCAGCTCATTTTTTCTCCTTAGATCAGAATCCTGGTCTAATGAAAACCTACTTCTTGCATTTCTGATATTCCTACAAACTGAAAAAATTGGCTCCCCTAATATATGCAATCTATTCTTCATTCTTACTTTATTTGTAAGATTTTTTTAGGTCCCCCTTCCAAAGCCACACTAAATTGTCTCTGGTTACAATTGTCAATGCAAAATACCCTTGAAGTGGAAAAGCCTTGGGCATGATCAGCTGGGATTATGCTACGCTCCAAAACTCTGATCATATCAAGACAGGGAAATTTCAGTATATTTTTTTCCAGCATTATCTGGTATGGATTGCTTCATTCCCTCCACCTCTAGCCCATATATTTTTTTTTGTCTTGGAGCTTTAAGTGCCCTTTTGATGAATTGTGAGTGAAAGATTGCCTGTCACACTATTGTGCTATTTCTACAAGGAAAGAAAACTTGTTGAGTAAGAGCACAATCCAGAGTAACTACATGAGCATGTAAGAGACATTACGTGCACCCGTAGTTACTGCACCACTAAGTGAAAACTTATGGGAAATTCATATTGCAATCCAGATTTGTGCATACGAAGCACGAAGGCCTGGGTTAGATTGATATGGAGGATAGGCTGTTACCCAAGCAGCAAATCCCCCATCTCCACGCCAATGAAATAGTCCAATGGAAAGGCAGAGCCAATAAGATTGGTTCCAGCTGCATCGCAGAGCTTGGTTAAGGACAGGAGCTCACCCTGTCTTGTGGGGACCTTGGTCTCAAACCCTGGCCTTCTGGTTAACAAGCACAGTGTCTTAACCACTTGCGCCACCCACAGCCCCTAACCCATCCAATAAGTGGGGGCTGCCTGTATATCTTTTGAAGACTGAAACCCGGACCAAAGTGACTCCAGCAAAAGCTTACGTGGAATTTCACATAAAATAACTGCATGTTTGAATGCAAAACCCACAGGGGTTTCCTTATCCATGAGATTTTCCCAAAGAAAATATCTGTTCTTCTTCCTTTGCCGACAGAGACTATAGATGGTCCATGTGCCATGAAAAGGGGAAAAAAACCCACTGGAAAATAATCACTGTGTTTGAGAATTTGAAAAATTCTGGTACAGCTTCCCAGAATTATAGGTTGCTTGAAGAGGGTAATCAATGCTTGAAAAATCTCTTTGGACAATTAGAAGTTTAATCCTCACTAAGAGTGAAGCAGGAGGAGAGCAAGGAAGGCATCTACATAGCTGGCATGGCATATACCAGAGGCCTGCCTGCCTGCTCAAACAGCGCCCCATCACAACACAACTCCAGTGTGCTCCATTAAAGTGATTGGCATAGCTGTGTACACAAGACAGCACTGACCATGCCACAAAGGATCTGACTATGCTCATGTCACAACCCCCTTTCTAAAAAAAGGTTGCTAGACTGGGGTGTTTGTTTTTTGCTACGAACTGAGAATTAAAAGTATGGCATTTTCCCTGAACGTACAAAATCAAAACTTGTCTGCCAATGTAATCATCCATAATTACATAAAAATGTAACATTATTTGGGTGTTTTAAATCTCTTTATGAAGTCTTAATTGCTAGGCAGTTTAAGAGTTTTTAATCAAACATGAATACAAAATGAAATTTCAAATGCTCCGTGGGAAGGAAAATCCAGAGTTATGGATTATCTGCAAAAAATACTTTATGTGAATTAGAGCCTGAGTCAACAAACTGCAGATCACACATTGCAACTGTTGCTGGACTGTACCATGTAAGATATGCCAAATGGGAGTATCCCCAAAACATTTTTAAGTCTCCAACTGCATATAGAAAATTTTGATGGGTATTTTTCATTTCATGTGTGAAATGGCCTTGCATATTCCTGGTACCAGGGCTAGTGTATCATCATGGCATCCAATGCCCAGGACCCTATTAATACTGACCTCTGAGGTCCCCCACTGAGGACTGGGCTCTACTTGCAAGTTACAGTCAGTGACTGGCGAAAGGGGCTTTTATGTGCGTTATTTCATGATACATTGGTGAAAGTTGAGTACTAAGCCACACAGCACTCCCTCCTCCTATCCTGCACCTTCCCATTTGTGGTGGTAGTAGTAAGGTGTGGGAGTGCGAATTGCACAGGGTAGCTTAAAAATTTTTGAAATCTTGGTATTTTTGAACACCATCATGTTATATCTCATTTGATTCACAATTTAATGCAGAATGCAGTGCAACAGACTATGCAGAAATATCTGTTTTCTATCACTTGTTATAGGCAAATAATAAAGGAAGGAAAACACAACAGCCTTATGTAACAAAAAGTAAATGTTGATTAACTCAAAATTGACCAAGACTGATTGTTTCAAGAGCCAATGGGTTGTTGCAATGACACAGCAGGGAACCAATAAATTGTTAGTATGAGAGCCTAATCCTATAGTCAAGACAGCCCCTATAGTCAATGGGACTTACTCCAACATAAAAGCAGCATGTCAGCTCTCCTTTCCATTGTTTCATTGCTAATACTAGAACTCTTACTCCATTGAGTGAGTCATGAACTTGAGCAATGTTTTTTGTTTTGTTTTTGTTTTTTGACTACCAATTTGTTGGGTGACAGGCACCTGGTATGGTCTGGTGGTTGAGTGCAGGGCTGCTAAAGATAGCTAAGCAGGAAAAGCTCCTGGATGGGAGACTGCAAGCTCATAAAGCTGTCATGAGTCATCAGAGCCAGAAGGCATCACTGTTTACAGCTTGGCTGTCCTGAAAACTCCTGCTGAAAGCTTGGAAGGCATTCCCTGATCCAGATATGACGATGACCACACTGTGAAGGAAGGATTCCAGTTCTACGAGCTGCACATAGAACTATGACCTACCTCACAGGGTTGTTGTGGGGACAATTACCTACCTCACATGTTCTTGTAAAGTACTGATGGGCCCCTTTGACAATCTCCATTGCATCAATAAAATAAAACCGCTAACTCTGCCATAGCACAGAGGCTGAACTAGATGGGCCTTTGGCCTGATCCAGTGGAGACTTTTCTTATGTTCTTATATTCTTAAGACTGATTTATTAGGTGACTTGCCCTGTTATATATTGAATTAAATAAATACATGGGGATTACACCAACCCTTGTGATGCCACTGCATTTAGTCTGCGTGTAAGATATTGCAATTTATTCTGTATGGTCTGGTATGGGAGAAAGTCCATCATAGAGGTGACAAAGTGAGCTCTCACACCAGGTGATGCAAACCATAGTGATGCAACGCATAGTGATGCAAACTCCCGTGCAACTAAGTTCCCCCTCCGCGGTGCGCCTCCGGTTCTCATCGGTCTCTGTTTTATGCCTATTCCCATGAACCATGCAGGATCAACCGGCAGCATGAGCTGCTGGGAAGAAACCATCTACATTTCTCTAATTGAAAGAAAACATGTGTTCACCCGATGGCTTAAGATTAAATCGCAAATTCATTGATAGGATTTTCCCATTCCCTTGCAGGAACAGAGTGATGGGGGGAAGAGCTGTGGCAAATCCGCACAGCATTAATAACATAGCCGCCGTGTCAATTTGGCATCGCGGAGCCGATCCCCCCCATACCCCACCATTTCTTTCCCAATGGCTTAATGGCATTTTCACATGGGATTCCAGGCAGATCATCGGCGCAGGAAAAAGTGATTGCATCTGGCGAAAGGAGTAAAACTGACATTTCTTTTGACAGGCCCCATAAGTGCGTCTCTCCCAGGAGTGTTATAACAGAGACAAGATTGAGCAGGTGGCAATAATTGGCATTACATGTGTTCAAGCATTTTCTATAATATGGATTACTGTGGAATTTTTTTCCCCCACTCTCTGCCTCGAGGGAGGCAAACATGGCTTGTAAGCCTTTTCAGAACCCTTTGATAAGCCTTTCTATCAGCAGGTTTTTTTTCCTGTCAGCCTAACTGAACCTGTTGGAAAAAATAAAAATAATAATAATTACAAGAAGAAGGAAGTGGAAGAAACATGCTTGCTCCAGGCTGGCAGTAAAACCAGATGGACTAGTGAGCTCCCAGCAACTCAACGTTCGTGGTCAGCCGCTTTTCAGCTGGTGAATCCCAAGTTGTGCAAGCCAGTGGTGTAATAGTGACCTCCCAAAGGGGGTCCTGATCCCCACTTTGAAAACCAGTGTCCTAGCACAAGTGAACATTTTCTGATTGATCCTTTCTGCTGGATATTCAGTAAAATCTGAAACCAAGAACAAGGATTCTTGGTCTTGAGATCTGAAACGCTTGAAAATCTGAAATGCTGGGCCAAGGATTTTCAACTGGGTCATACTGGTGTGCCATGAAATGTCTGCAGGGGTGCCACAGGACCCCTGTGGAGGAGAAATGTCTGCAGGTAGAGCACAGTTACTGGGGAAAAAAGCTTTTCCAGATTCTGCAGTTTTGTTTTTAGGGCAACTGACCCTCTTTTCTGCCAGCATAGCCACAGAACCCCAAAGAATCTCAACCAATTGAGATCATAAGAGACAAATACCATAGTGGTTGGTGTACCATGAGTAGAAAAATATTGAAAATGGGTCTTTTAGTGTGTGCCCAATTGGGACAGGGAACCACTACTACCACCTAAATACTTTGCAAACCTTTTTGATGAAAAGGCAGCACTTAAGTACAGTGGTACCTTGGTTTATAAGCATTATTTGTTCCCTGAAGCATGTTTGTAATCCAAAACTCTTGTATATCAAAGCAAATTTTCCCATAAGAAATAATGGAACCTCAGACAATTTATTCCACCACCCAAAAATATTCATATGAAAACAATTACAATACTGTAATATAAAACAAAATAATGAAGAAAATACAAAATAGAAAGGAAAATAAAACAAATTAACCTGTATTCCGTGTCTCAAGTCTCACAGGTTGCAATCTACCCCCTTACACAGAAATGAGCCCCACTGATTATAATAAGACTTACTTTAGAGTTGACATGCAAGGCTAGGTCTCTCAGGCTCCTTTCCATTGCTCCCCTTACATGGGAGTGAGCCCCATTGACTGTAATAGGCTTACATCAGAGTAGACATGCGTAGGATTGTCTCTCAGGAGAGGCTGAGCAGGTGCTGGTGGAGCATTGAAACTGGCCATATCCTGGCCGAGACTATTTTTTGTTTGCTTATCAAGACACTGCTTGTATATCAAGTTAAAATTAATTAGAACTGTTTGCTTGTCTTGCAAAACACTCTCAATCTCATGTTATTCTCAGTCAAAGATTTTTCTGTATTCTCCATAAAAACATAAGCATAGGGATGTAGGAAGCTGCCTCGTGCCAAGTCGGAGTCTTGGTCCCTCTATCTCTGTGTTGTCAGCACTGACTGGTTTCAAACAGGGGTCTTTCCAATCTGAAGCTAGTGATTCACAACAGGCACCAATCTCTACCCTCAAATTATGGTCCCACCTTGCAGTAAACCAAGCCTCCATCAGTCTTGAAAGACTATGGTATCGTGCTCGGCGCTGCATACGCTGCATGCGAAGCACGAAAGCCTGGGTTGGATTGTTATGGAGGATATGCTGTTACCCAAGCAGCAAATCCCCCCTCTCCACACCACTGAATTAGTCCAATGGAAGGGCAGAGCCAATACGATTGGATCCAGCTGGCGTCGCAGAGCTGGGCTAAGGACAGGAGCTCACCCTGTCTTGTGGGGCTGACCCGGGTCTCGAACTCTGGCCTGCTGTTTAACAGGCACAGTGACTTAACCACATGCGCTGAAGAAATTGTGACCCTCCAGGCCAATTGCAATCCACCAGCTACTGTCCTCTGCATGGTAATGTCCCATTTCGTGTAGCTTTTAGGAAACACTTGAAGGCCCATCATATATAGGTCTACATTCACTGTGGGGCAGTGGTTCCCAAACTTTTCAGCACCAAGACCCACTTTTTTTCTTAACAGGATCACCATGAACTGATAAGACATCAAGACATTCTTTTCAGGACCACCAAGCTTTATGAGATTAAAAACCGGTTCATCTTACCCAGGGTGACAATATAGCCTCTTTTTCTAGGACATGTTCTCTTTTTTAACCTTGTGTATGGAAAAATCTTCATTGTCCTCCTTTTCCTCAAAAGCATACAGCATGTAGGCTTCTTGTAATTTAAAAAAGATAGATGTAATAAGTCAGATGTAATATTCTTAAATTTGATAATAAGTAATTGGATGTTCAAATACAGTTCAAAACATACTCCTTGTCTTCTATGAACTTCTCAGATTCCTGACCTACAGTTGACGGACCACTGCTTTGGGTGTATGTTCTATGCGGACATTTAATATTGGTTATTAAAATTGATTACTGATTAAATAGTCAACCAAAAATTGATTATTAGAATTCCCCTTCTCTCTATCCTATTAAGAAGCCCAATCTTTTGGACTAGCACTTAAACCTTGTTCTAATGCCAACCACTAAAATAGATATGTCAGCGGATACGATATGATGCAGATTTAAAACATTTTCCAAAGGGATTAATTGAATGGTGTGCCTGTCCTCTCCCTCCAGCTGGGCAAGTGAGCAGGAACAGCAAACCCAGGCATTTCCGCTGGGATCAGTAATTAGGTTTGTCTTGCTTCGAGGAGATTAATTTCCCCACCGAACAAACAATTACAGTGCAAGACCTCTACCCACGGACGAACTCAGTCCACGGATGAATTTCAATTAGAGAAGTTCAGCTTTACTGACTTAGCCCATGTATAAGGAGAAGAAGAGGAGTGATAACAAACAGGATTATTGAATTAATCTTACCGGTGTTGGGGCATCACAGTAGACTCTCAATTTGCTTTTGCCCAGGGGGAACAACTGAACAGATCAATTCAATTATTTTATTGTAATCAATTGAAAGAGAGGAACAGTCTGGGATGTGCTGTTTAGCTTCTCCGTTGCACAAGGTAGGTTGCAATCAAAATGATATACATGAGATTCCTGATAATAAGAGCCAGGGCGGAAATGCAGTTATTTCCTGAATAATTGCATAAAGCAGGAGTGGACTAACTGGGCAACATAAGGGATTTTGGACCTTTAATAATAGTTAAACAGTTAAACCCATCACCACCATTCCCAAACAACCAGAAAAAATGCAAACACTCAGCACCTATATTTGTTGGGGATTAGGTCCCAGTAGGTCTAGGGCTTACTTCTGAATACATACATAGATTTGGGCTATAATTTGTCCTTGGGTCACATTCACTATCAAACAGGGTTTGTTCAGCCAGTGGTCTTCAAAGTGGGGGTTGGGACCCTCTTGGAGGTCACAACCTCAGATCAGGGGGATCCACCATTTTGGAAACTGGCACTGGGCTTTCCTGGGAGTAAGTCTCATTGAGATTCATGGAACCCATGAATCTCATGGGTCTCATGAGTCTCATGGGACTTCTGAGTAGATATGGAAGAGCATCCCAGTAAGTTTGACAAGGGGTCCCAGACAGTTTTTTAAATTTGAAAAGGGGTCCCAGGCTGAAATGCCTAAACACCACTGTTTAAGCCATCTGAACTGGCCAATATCTTTATGAAGACAATAACAGACTATATGCCGGTAATTATTTGGTGGTGCAAGCAGTTAAGACACTGTGCTTGTTAACCAGCAGGCCAAGGTTCGAGACCCGGGTCAGCCCCACAAGATAGGGTGAGCTCCTGTCCTTAGCCCAGCTTGCAACGCCAGCTGGATCCAATAGTATTGGCTCTGCCTTTCCATTGGACTAATTCAGTGGTGTGGAGAGGGGGGATTTGCTGCTTGGGTAACAGCCTATCCTCCATAACTATCCAACCCAGGCTTTCGTGCTTCACATGCAGCGTATGCAGCACCGAGCATGATACCATAGTCTTCCAAGACTGATGGAGGCCTGCTTTTTTAATTTTTAAAAATATAGTAATCAAACAGTGAACCTAATAGTCACCAGAACGATCCCAACTGTAAACAGTTACTAAAATGATCTCAACTTTAACCCCCTAAAGCAAAAGCTTGTCCATTATGTATGGTAAACTTTGTGCACAGAGAAGAAATTCTCTCCTTTAAAACTGAATTTTTTTAAAATTAAGTTTAATTCAGAAGCTGAGGTCACTTCAAATTTTTTTCCGGACCACTTCTCCTAACCTTGATGTCAACTCAAGTGAGTAGGCAGCAACATTCACACACATGTCCTAATAAATATTTGATGCTTTCAAGGCTAGAGATTACACATTTCAACATGTTTATTATTCAAGTGGAAGAAACTGGAGGCTACTAGAAGCATCACGCATACTTCATCATTGCAGCTGTTAGCAAAATAATGAAACTACAGCAAAAAAAATTTAAAATTCCTTATAAATAAAAAAAACTTGAGGAAGGAATAACATTGCATATGTCTATACAGGGCTAAAAATATTTTCCCCCGTCAGACTTTTTGAATAAACAGAAGAACCAAAGCCGGATACAAGCAACCAGACAGGTATGTTAGCTGATAGAATTCTATACAAAGTTCATATTTTTGCTACCTGCTCAGGACTGCAAAAATAAGGGCAATGAAGGGTCTCACCATATACCCAGCAATACAAAATCCAGGCAACAATGCTGTTTCCTATATTCTGGATCGATCGATCGATCGATCGATCGATCTATCTATCTATCTATCTATCTATCTATCTATCTATCTATCTATCTATCTATCTATCTATCTATCTTTCTATCTCCTTCCAATTTGAATTTCTCAAAATTGATTCTTCCTAGGTGTCTAAATCACACTATTTTATTTATTTATTTATTTATTTATTTATTTATTTATTTACTTACTTACTTACTTACTTACTTACTTACTTACTTACTAAAGTGTCTTTAGGATTGCAGCCTTAGACCGGCACAACTCATCAGTCTTCCCGTTCCTGTAGTGATGTAGGGAGGCAAGTGCATGTCTGTGTGCTGGCCTAACCCTCTCCCAGGAGTGGCATAGAAATGCCTTACAGCACTTTTTGACACTTCCAGGCCAGCATGGGACGTGAGCCGGAGATGGTGGGCCGGCCAGCATGTGTGCCGGGACGTGTGCTGGGGATTAGGATTGCAGCTTAAGGGCGCAATCCAGAGTAACTACGTGGAGTCCTTGCTCCAGTGTAAGAACAATTTGCTCTGGATTGCAATATGAATTTCCCATAGGTTTTCACTAGGTAGTGCAGTAACTAAGGGTACACGTAATGTCTCTTACGTGCTCCCATAGTTACTCTGGATTGTAGGGCCAGTCAAGTTCTAAGTCAAGTTCAAGATGGAAGAGGTTTGGTTTGTAAGGAGAAGCCAAAAGGATCAGCTGTCTCTTTAACAGACTGATCTGAACCCACAAATACATAAGAATGTAGTAGTAAAACAAAGCCCAGTTGGAAGATGTGCCGTCCAAACCAAACATTCACATTAAACAGTGAACTGGACATATTTCAGCCCAGGCAGCGGAAAGGTTGCCAAGGTTTTGCATCAGATTTCGAGGAGGAGGAAATGCATTGACTTGAGCCAGCTGTGACATCAAAGGAGCTCAGTCCAGAAATGAATTGATGACAGGGTGACCAAACCTGAAAAGGAGGACAAGGTCTTGGATTCCTCTCAGCCTGGCCTTTTGGGCAGACAATGGCACGTTCACCTACTCATGAGTAAAGACATGATATTGGGCACCTTCACTTTCCCATAGCGCTCAGTGCATATTTTTTATTTTTAGTTTTTTGGCCATAACTTTTAATAGGAAGCAGATATTTCAAACTGCATTGGAGTCTGCCCTTCAATACGAATCCAATGACATATGACACGATGGGATCCTCCACACCATTGCAAAGTTCCAAAATGAAGCCAAAATGGAAGACAATGAAGCCTTTTGGAGGGCACCAAGACAGAAGGCTAAAAAAGAGGACAAATTAGGAAATTTCCGGTCATATGATCACCCTTTGGCAAGGTTTGCAAAGTTCAGCCAACCTCTTCAGAAAGAGACCAGGCTCCTCGCAAGTAAGCTGAGGATATGTAACAGAATCTAACATAAAAAGGACTGTTTGGAGTTACCACTGGAGGGAACTCTCTTTGTTACTTCAAGGGGGGAAAGAGGGTGCAAAATTTGGACTGGCACCAAAGGGCTTAGATGAAAAAATAATCTCTTTTAAAAAAATATTTAAAGCATTTGAAGGAAGAGAGTTGATGGATGTGTGGTCCAGCTCAGGGTTGCCAGACCTCCGGAATTTCCAGGAGACCTCCGGAAAACAAGCCCCTCCTCAGGGAAAATTTCGCCAGCCTCCGGGAAAATGGCCGCCATTTAAATTTGGTGTGCTGCAGCTGTGCACGCTTGTTTGGCTGTGTCTGGGGCATGCGTTATCTTTGGTCCTGATCATTGGGTGGACCATCATGTGGGAGAAAGAGTGAGCGGGAGAAGGAAGCTCCTCCCTCTCACCACTTCACTGTGGCTCAGATCACTCTCAGCCAGCAAGCTGGCAACGGCCTCTGGCGCGCTCTCCTCACGGGGCTGCAATCGCAGTCGCCCGCCACCTTCGCCGCATCCGCCCACCCCATGAGTCTGCTGCCAGTCTATTTCTGCCTCCATGCTCCATCGCTGGCCTCCTGGCATTGTTTGCCTGCTATTCCTTGATAGTCTGCCTACTGCTGCCTCGCTCCATCACCGCAGCTTCAACCTCCCGGCTGCCCCAAGTGAGGTGGAGGAATTGGAAAATGTGTGAGCCCCATGCTAATTGTGTTGTGTCTACCCAGAAGGAAACTCCATTACACAATGGGACTTCCTCCCAGATAATTGTGCCAGTATAATGGAGTTTTTGTCTCTCTCACAGCCACAGTGAGTAGAGAGTTCCATCATTTTTCAGTTTTAAAGGGGATAATATAGTATTGAAATTAAATACAGGAGAGAAACAAAAGTGTTTTTAGCTTATTTTTGCTTGTCTTACATTTTTGGGGTGTTCTACAATTTTTTTTAATTCCAGGAATTTATGCAGGAATTTTGGCTTGTGGGCTAGGAATTTTTGCCTTTGGGCAGGAATTCTGACCTTGCCGTTCAGGGATTTTGCATTTGGCATCTGGTCACCCTGGTCCAGCTGTGGAGTGAAGAGTTTATAGTTTGAAAAATACAGCTTTGCAAATGTTACCTGACCAGGTTTAAGTTAACCTGATCACTGCTTTTGCCTACAAATGGAGAAGAAGAGAAAACATTAAATTCAGCATCAGTTCTACTCTATCTGATTTGGAGATCTCAAAGAACATTATTTCTTATATGAGATTTTTTGTTTGACTGAAGCTGTGGCATAGCTAATAATGATGTAGCCCAGTCGCTAATAATTATGTTGTCAGGCTCAAAACAATGTCCTTGAAATTATGTCACGCCCAGAGCACTTATGGCACTTCTGTGCTAGTTCTGGGGCATGTGCCTTTCCATTGGACTAGTGGCGTGGAGAGGGGGGATTTGCTGCTTGGGTAACAGCCTATCCTCCATAACTATCCAACCCAGGATTTTGTGCTTCGCATGCAGCGTATGCAGGGCCGAGCACGATACCATAGTCTTTCAAGACTGACGGAGGCCTGCTAGGAACATGTTAAGGGCATGTTAGGAGCATGTTAGGTGCATGTTAGTGTACTGATATGTGCCAGCCTCCCCACACCACCACGGGAATAGGGAGTATGTGAGTTATGCCAGACTGAATTTGATAGGATTGTACCTTCAGTCTCATTAGTCAGCTTTGCGTTAAGAAATCCGGTTTTTGTTACATAATGCAGTTGTGTTTTCATTTTCTCATTATACGGCTGTAACATTTCATAGAACAGAGAAATTTTGACGTGTTTTGCATCATCAAATTCTGCATCAAATTATATATATCATGATGGTGTGTTTTTGAAAATACCAGAGTTTGGCCACTAGTGTCAAGTTCTGATTTGTATTAAGTTTGTATTAAAAATGGCAGACACAATCTGGAAACAATCTAACGGGAATGCCACATGTACATCTCTCTACTATCCACTCACAATGGGTCAGGTTGGGATAAATCTCTTCCACAAAATCAGGACAGGACTTTCTGTGGATTGTCCCTGTTTTTGGATATATGTGGCAACTCTACCATGGGTTCACAGTCCACTCCCTTGGAAGCCAAAATTAGAGCCAGTCATGATGGATCATTGCTGTGCTGCCTTTTCTGTCTACACAAAGAAAACCTTGATGGAGAAAGGTTTTAAGAAGATTTACATGCTTTTATTATAGTGGTATTATTTTTAGATGTTGTTTGTACTTTAGGTGCACTGTTCTTCTGTTTTGATTTCTATTCTAAACTGCCCTGGTGGCCTTTTGGGGGGCTGGAAGAGTGGGTTAGAAATCACTTTAAGAAATTAAATGGAAATAAAAATGTCAAAATTATAATACAGCTGAGCATTATGAGCTAAAGTGAGTCGTGTTCTGAACTGGATAATTATAGATTTCGTGAATATCTCTATTTTTTTTAATAGGCAGGCTTGGGGAGGCTGAGAGAAGGGTCAAGAAAGAAAGGAGAGAGACTCAATGGCTTATATTCTATTCCACATTTATATTGGGATGGGATAGATTTGGAACCACTGTGCACAGAAGCATTTTCTTGCACAGCCTCACACTCTCCCAGGATGGCCCATATTTTAGGAAGTGATGCAGGTTTCATTAGGGATGAGGGAAAATGTGAGAAGGCAGTGGCTTCAGGGTGCCTTTCCGTGCAGTCCTAAGCATGTCTACTCAGAAGTAAGTCCCATTGTATTCAATATAGGGTTGCCCCGGGGAAATGCCAGTTTCCGCATCACCTGGTGCGGGATCCTGGCGCATCACCCCCTCTCCAGTGAATGCTCAACATTGGCCCAGACGCAGTTCATCACTGAAGCCACTTGCCCCTCCTAAGAAAGGGAAGTGGCTAGAGCGACGAACTGCGCATGCACAAAGGTTGCACATGCAGTTTACCTCTGAAGCCTCTTGCCCTTTCTCAGGAAGGGCAAGGGACTTCAGTGGTGAAGGATGCATGTGCAAATTCAGCGAGTGGTGAAGGATGCATGTGCAAAAACAATGCTCTCAAACCCCTTTGGCACATCACTCTCCTCCAGTGCATCACCCAGTACAGACTGCACCAACTGCACCACCCTTGTGACATCAGTGGGGTTGAGACAATACTGATTTGGGGGATTGTGTTCACATACTGACAAATGGGACAGAGGGTCCTGTCCTGATTTTGTGGAAGAGAATTCTGGCTCCCATGTACTTGCTCCCATGAAAGTGTGGTTAGGTTTGCAGACTTACACCCCAGATCTGGTGCTGGCACCTCCCACTAGCCTGCCATGGATGTGACCCACATCAATCCACTTTCAACCTGTTAAAGTACAGAAGTGTAGGTTTTCCAGTTTCATTTAAAGGAAGAACAAAGAAATGCTTCATTTGTATCATCTCTTGAGAACCAACTGGAAGAACTCCATTTCCACAACTAAAGAAATTGTGCCAACCACATGGTTCTGTGTTGCTTTATTATTATTATTATTATTATTATTATTATTATTATTATTATTATTATTATTATTATTATTATTATTATCATCATCATCATCATCATCATCATCATCATCATCATCATCATCATCATCATCAATAAATACACAGCGAACAATTTTGTGCTGGTTTCATTCACATCGCCAGTAGGACCCTTCCCAAGAGTCTAGGACTGTGTGATGTCCTGTGTATTGTTGTTGTTGTTGTTGTTGTTATTATTATTATTATTATTATTATTATTATTACTAGCAAAAAGAATACCCACGTTGCAGAAATAACATTTCCCCATACGGCATCCCCCCACGGCGCATCAACACCGTGCACAACTTCCCCCATGCGCAACTTCCCCATGCACAACTTCCCCCATGCACATCATCCCCCCATGCGCAACATCCCCTCATGCGCAACTTCCCCCATGCGCAACTTCCCCCATGCGCGTTATCCCCATGCGCAACTTCCCCATGCGCAACTTCCCCCCATGCGCAACATCCCCCATGTGCATCATCCCCCCATGTGCATCATCCCCCCATGCGCAACATCCCCCATGCACAGCATTCCCCCATGCATAGCATTCCCCCTTGCGCATTATCCCCCATGTGCATCATCCCCCATGCGCAACTTCCCCCATGCGCAACTTCCCCATGCGTAACTTCCCCCATGCGCATCAGTCCCCCATGCACATCATCCTTCATTCACAACTTCCCCATGCACAACTTTCCCCCATGCGCATCATCCCCCGATGTGCATCATCCCCCCATGCGCAACATCACCCATGCACAGCATTCCCCCCTGCACAGCATTCCCCCATGCGCAACTTCCCCCATGCGCATCAGTCCCCCATGCGCATCATCCTTCATTCACAACTTCCCCCATGCACAACTTCCCCCCCATGTGCATCAGTCCCCTGTGCGCATCATCGTTCATTCACAACTTCCCCCATGCGCAACTTCCCCCCATGTGCGTCAGTCCCCCATGCGCAAATTCCCCCCATGCGCAGCATCCTTGACAGTGCAACCTCTTCCTCCTAAAAACATCCCCCAGTTCACCAGGCACTGAGCACCAAATTGGCTGGATATTATTCAGTCTCCCATGTTAAGTATAGGACAGAAACACGTTGCCCCCTTTTCAGCCCCTGAAGGGTTAATTTCTCCAGATGGTTCTTGGTGGGAGTTCAGGTGACAGAAGGAACTCCCAGAATTCCATGCTTCAGGCCCAGCAGTTGGGGCGGAATGTTGCTGAGTCAGCGATTCTCAATGCAAAGTATAGGGAGGAAAAGGCGTTGCTCCCCTTTTCACCCCCTTCCAGATGGAATTTCCAAAAACCGGTTCTTAGTGCACCCCTCCGTCACGGAAGGAACACCCACCCCAAATTTCACGCTTCTAGGCCCAGCGGTTTTGGCAGGGCGGTGATGAGTCAGTGAGTGAGTCAGTCAGTGAGTGACTTTTCTCTTTTATATATATACTAGCGAAAGGCGTTCCCGCGTTGCAGGAGTAAAATTCCCCCATATGCCATTCCCCCATAATCATCAACCCCCCATGGATAACTTTCCCCCAGGCGTAACATCCCCCATGCGCAACTTCCCCCATACACATCAACCCCCCAAGCGCAACTTCCCCCCTTGCACATCAACCCCCCATACACAACTTCCCCAATGCGCATCAACCCCCATGCACAACTTCCCCCATATGCGCAACTTTCCCCATGCGCAACTTTCCCCATGCGCAACTTTCCCCATGCACAACTTTCCCCCATGCGCAACTTCTCCCCATGCGCAACTTCCCCCATATGCGCAACTTTCCCCATGCGCAACTTTCCCCATGCGCAACTTTCCCCATGCACAACTTTCCCCCATGCGCAACTTCTCCCCATGCGCAACTTCCCCCCGTGCGCAACTTTCCTCCCGTGCGCAACTTTCCCCCGTGCGCAACTTCCCCTTGTGCGCAACTTCCCCCTGTGCGCAACTTTCCTCCATGTGCATCACCCCATGCACAACTTCCCCCATGCGCAACTTCCCATATGCACAATTTCCCATATGCGCAACTTTCCTCCCATGCACAACTTCCCCCATGCGCAACTTCCCTCATGTGCAACTTCCCCCGTGCGGAACTTTCCCCCCATGCGCAACTTCCCCCCGTGCACAATTTTCCCCCATGCGCAACTTTCCCCAGGCGCAACTTTCCCCAGGCGCAACTTTCCCCAGGTGCAACTTCCCCCCATGCGCAACTTCCCCCATGCGCAACTTCCCCCCGTGCGCATCATCCCCATGCGCAACTTCCCATATGCGCAACTTTCCTCCCAGGCGCAACTTCCCCCATGCGCAACTTCCTCTGTGCGCAACTTCCTCCGTGTGCAACTTCCTCCATGTGCATCATCCCCCCATGCGCAACTTTCCTCCATGTGCATCATCCCCCCATGCGCATCATCCCCCCATGCGCAACTTCCCCCATGCGCAACTTCCCCCATGCACAACTTCCCCATACGCAACTTTCCTCTCATGTGCAATTTTCCCCATGCGCAACTTCCCCCCATGCGCAACTTCCCCCATGCGCAACTTCTCATATGCGCAACTTCCCATATGCGCAATTTTCCTCCCGTGCGCAACTTTCCCCCATGCGCAACTTTCCCCCATGCACAATTTTCCCCCCTGCGCAACTTCCCCCATGCGCAACTTCCTCCCATGCGCAACTTTCCTCCATGCACAACTTCCCCATGCACAATTTCCCCTCATGCGCAATTTCCCCTCATGCGCAGCATCCTCACCAGCGCAACCTCTTCCTCCGAACAACATCCCCCAGTGCACCAGGGTCTGAGCACCAAATTGGCTGGATGTTGTTCAGTCTCCCATGTTAAGTATAGGACGGAAACACGTTGCCCCCTTTTCAGCCCCTGAAGGGTTAATTTCTCCAGATGGTTCTTGGTGGGAGTTCAGGTGACAGAAGGAACTCCCAGAATTCCATGCTTCAGGCCCAGCAGTTGGGGCGGAATGTTGCTGAGTCAGCAATTCTCAATGCAAAGTATAGGGAGGAAAACGCGTTGCGCCCCTTTTCACCCCCTTCCGGTTGGAATTTCTGAAAACTGGTTCTTAGTGCACCCCTCCCTCACTGAAGGAACACCCACCCCAAATTTCACGCTTCTAGGCCCAGTGGTTTTGGCAGGGCGGTGATGAGTGAGTGAGTGAGTCAGTCAGTCAGACAGTGAGTGAGTGAGTCAGTGAGTGACTTTTCTCTTTTAGATAGATAGATAGATAGATAGATAGATAGATAGATAGATAGATAGATAGATAGATAGATATTGATGATGATGATGATGATGATGATGATGATGAAGCAACAGACCCAAGGTGTCTGATCATCCCACAGTACCTGGGGATTACGAATCACCCAAGACCACCTGTGATCATCCCACAGTTCCGAATCGTAGGGATCAGGACAAAAGGGTGTAAGCGCGTCTGTGAGCCGCAGTTTGTGAATCCAAATAATATTCACAGAATTGAAACTCGTTAAGTTCTTTGTGCTGATCAAGCCTTGTGGCTCTGTTTGCAGCATAAATGCTCCGCTCTCTTTTAGCTAGTTAAACCCATTCTCCTGTTCTTTGAATTGTAAATCCTGCTAAGGGGTATTTGTCACTGCCCTGTAACAGCCTAATGAAACCATTGGTTGGTTCTGTTTAACAGAGATGAAGATTGCAGTGTGTTCCCAAAGCACTTTTCAATACTCTTGAGGTCTATAAACCGTTATACCTCATCAAGCCGCTCTAATTGCCAATTGTGGTACTAAAGTGGAGGGAGGCAGAATTCAGAAAATTCAGCTTCCTTAGAACGCAAAGGCAGCGCAATGGCACCCAGGCAATCGCCATTTTCGCTGCACTGTTGCTTTTCCGAGTCAGTGCAGAAGAAGCCAAACTTTTTTTATTACCTTGTTTTAAAGGTTGCTGCCTGCCAGGTAATCAGATGGGAAGCAATTTCAAAAAGTCATGCAGAGCCAACCTACTTAGGGAGGGAGGGAGGGAAGAAGGAAGGAAGGAAGGAAGGAAGGAAGGAAGGAAGGAAGGAAGGAAGGAAGAAGAAAGAAAGAAAGAAAGAAAGAAAGAAAGAAAGAAAGAAAGAAAGAAAGAAAGAAAGAAAGAAAGAAAGAAAGAAAGAAAGCAAGCTCTTCCATTCAGGCTCAACTTGGAAACAAACTGAATTATGCTCTTAGAATAGTTCAGTTTCCTCTCAGTCCAGATCCTGTTGAATGAAGCTGAGCATCAGGAGTCCTTGAATGTCTGTTTCTGAGTCAGGAAATGCACATTTCAGTGGCAAAATGGGAAGCAAGGATGTGTTCAAACTACCCTGCTGTATTGTTAAAACTTCTAATAAAATAGTGTTTTCTATTTTTTTAAAAAAATCTCACCCTGGTATCTTCTTTAGGGAAGTGCATGGGTAAATAAATATAAGGGCAATATCAAAATACATCCAAATATATATGAGTTAAAGAGCACAATCCTGACCATGTCTATTCAAACATAAGCCCCATTATGTTCAGTGGATCTTACTCCCAGGAAAGTGTCTTTAGGATTGTAGCCCAAATAAGTTAAAAGCAACCTCAAAAAGTCTTTGGTTTATGCTAGAAGATTGATGGGAACACCACCACAGAGAATGCTATCCTGCTAAATCTTGCTAAGAATTTTGGATCACATGCTGAAGGAGATATCATGATGTTATATAAGCTGGGGAAAGTTATGCAGCCTATTTTGGGAGGGGACTGCAATTCCCTTGAAGGAGCAGGTTGTGATGTTCCAGATGCTTTCCTTGATTACTCCATGTGGCATCACAGAGTATTCATTGGATACCATTCCTAAAGTGCCAGTTGTGCTGGAACAAAGCAGAACATTATCATAGAAACATAGACTTGAAAAGGACCCAGGAGGTCATCTAGTCCAACCCCCTACCTGTAACAGGAAATCCTACTAGAGCAACTCCAACTGATGCTTGTGAGCCTCTGCTTGAAGATCCCCAGTGAGGGAGAGTCCACCACCTCCCATGGCAATCTGTTTCCACTGCCGAACTGCCCCCACCATCAGTAATTTTTTCTGGATATCCAACCAGAATCTCCTTTCTTGCAGTTTGTACCCATTGGGTCTAGTTCTGCTTTCAGAAGCAGCTACGAACAAATGAGCCCCTTCCTCCCTATGATAGCCCTACAGATATCTGAAGAGGGCAATCATGTCTCCCCTCAGCCTCCTCTTCTCCAGGCTGAACATCCCAGGTTCCCCCAACCTTTCCTCGTAGGGCTTCCCTTCCATCCCACTGATCATTCTTGTCGCTCTCCTCTGGACTTGCTCCAGTTTGGCTGCATCCTTCTTAAAGTGAGGTGCCCAGAACTGAACACAGTACTCAAGGTGAGGTCTGACCAATGCTGAATAAAGAGGAACTAGAACTTCTCGCGACTTGGAAGCTACAGTCCTCTTAATGCAGCCTAAAATGGCATTTGCCTTCTTCGCAGAAGCATCACACTGCTGGCTCATGTTCAGCTTGTGATCCATGGTGACTCCAAGATCCCGCTCACATGTTGCACTGCCAACCCAAGTATACCCCATTTTATACCTGTACCTTTGGTTATTTTTGCCTAAGTGCAGAACCTTGCACTTCTCCCTGCTGAAATTCATTCTATTTGTTACATCCCTGTATTCCAATTTGTCCAGGTCTTCCTGAAGGGTTTTCCTGTCTTCCGTTTTATTTGCTACTCCTCCCAGCTTGGTGATGTCCGCAAATTTGATGATGCTCCTTTGTATCCCTTCATCCAAGTCGTTTATACAGATATTAAAGAGAACTGAGCCCAATACTGAGGTCTAGGACACTCCACTCAAAACTGTCCTCCAAGCTGATGCAAAGCCATTGACCCCCATCCTTGACAACGACTGTTCGTTGCATAGTCATCTAAAGACTGTATCATCTAATACATATTTTATCTACTTGTAGGATGTCACATAGGACCTTGTCAAATGCTTAACCGACATGATAATGAACAGAATTATTCCAGTGTTTTAGCACCATAAACCACAGACTTATTGAATAGTTGAATGTTTGTGGCCCATATTGGGAAATGTGCCTGATCATCTCGGATGAAAAAAATTATTGGTAGTGCAAGGGCGATACTAGCTGCCTTCACAACAGCCATAGATGAAGATGTTGCCCCATTAACCATCATGACATGCCACTGGTTGTCCTCTACCTCCTCCCAGTTTCTTTCAAAAAAGAAGCACTAGAAGGGTTTTCTTTTTGTACTTCTTTCTCAAGTACATTTTGATAGTCTGATTCTTAGGGCTGAAAGCATGAATGAGCTGGTCTGTTGGTTGTGTAAGTGAATTCATGAAGGACAAATTAAGATGGTAAGCTGTTTTTCAGGCTGCAGCGAGACCTGCCAGCTACAAAAGAGTGTCAGTTCTGATTGTTACCATAATATTCCTTTTTTATTTTAAAAAGCATAAATTTATTGAAACAGACCTCAGATCGATAAATTCCAAGGGGGAATTTTGTTTGTCTGTCGCAGCAAAATTGTTGTGCCTTAACTCCTAAAAACCCGGGATTTTTTTTCACGCCATACCCCCAAATCCAGAATAACTACGGGAGCACATAAGAGACTTTACGTGCACTCATAGTTACTGCACCACCTAATAAAAACCTATGGGAAATTCATATTGGAATCCAGAGTAGGTTGTTCTTACACCAGAGCAAGGACTCCCATAGTTACTCTGGATTTTCCACTATATAATCTAGAGATTGGTTTGTCTGCAACCATTTTACTTACTCCTCCATTTTTACTTATTCCTTTATTTCAACAGCACCTCTGCCTCACCAGAAATCCAATGTGAATACCCCATTACATTGCCTGCTCTTCTCCCCCTACTGAGTAAATACTATCTTTCATTTCATTGTCACGGCAAGTTTGTCTCCGTTTCAAAGATCAGATAATTATAAAGTTTTCCCTGAGAATAGTTTTACAAGAAAAACAGAATAAGACTTGGGTTTTTATTGGGCGGGGAGGGAGGCAAGACTGCAATGGGGAGAGAAGCATGACGGAGGCGATTAGGAGGGATAAATTCACACATCTGATACCAGAGATCTTGAAGGAAACAGCTGTTCCATAACAGATTAGTCAGATTGTATTGAGGACGCCACTTCCAGCACCTTGACTTCACAGTAAACTCCTCGATCCCGTTATTCTGTTGCCGGAACCGCTGTGCGGGATTCAGAGCATGAAAAGAAGCTATTTATTTACTGATGCAACTTGCTGTTACATCAAATCAAACCCACCGTTCTGCACATAACAGAGTCTCCTACTTTCTCCGCTCCCATGGAATTATACTGGCTGTTAGATATGTGTGCGCTTGTGTGGTTTTATGGACAGGGTATCGAGGATGGATTGGAAAAACATGTTCAAATCCCTCTTCAGTCATTGGGTGGTCTTGGCCAGTATCTTTTTCTCAGCCCAAATTCTCCTTCTGTAAAATGGGATCAATAATGATCAACAATAATTACTGAAAGTACCTGTAACCTGCACATTCTGCTCAGTTTATTTATCTTCTTCCAGTGATAGCACCAGATTGGTGGAGACCCAGAGGCTGAAGCCGGCACCTTACCCCCAAATCCAGAGTAACTAAGGGAGCATGTAAGAGACATTACGTGCACCCATAGTTACTGCACCACCTACTGAAAAGCTATGGCAAATTCATATTGCAATCCAGAGTGAATTGTTCTTACACCGGAGCAAGGCCTCCCTGTAGTTATTCTGGATTGCTCCCTAAGTCTTTGCAGGGGAGGACTTGGGCAGTGATGTGAATATTAGGACCACATCTCTGCAGGGGAATTGAGTGGAATTTTCTGCCTCCTCAGGGGTCCTGCCAGGTTGTTTAGGGTCTGGGGGATCTGGGGAACCCTGAGGAGCTCTGCAGATCCTTGGCAAGACACATCAAGACTGGAAACAAATGAAAGCTTCAGACACGATTGAAGGCTCAGTTGAAGCAGGAAGGTGATCTGGAATCCAGTCCCTCCAGACTGTTTGGAGGCTATTTAAAACAACAGTAGTATAGGCTCAGCAGATTTGTGTGCACAGCAATAAAAGAAAGGCTCAAATAACCCTACAATCCAGAGTAACTATGGGAGCATGTAAGAGACATTATGTGCACCTATAGTTACTGCACCACCTAGTGAAAACCTATGGGGAATTCATATTGCAATCCAGAGTGAATTGTTCTTACTCTGGACTCACAGGGTGACCATATGACAAGAAAAACCTGGATTTGTCCAGATTTTTAGCCTCCTGTCTGGGTGTTTTACATTTTGGCATCATTGTCCTACATTTTGGCTTCATTTTGAAACTTCGTGATAATGTGCAGTACCCCATCAAGCCATATGTCGCTGGATTTGTATTGAAGAGCAGAATCCAATACAAAAATCAGTTTGGAGATATCTCCTTCCTATCAAAAGTTATGGTCAAAAAACCAAAAAACAAAAAATACACTTTTTGGCCATTTTTATAAACGAGTAGGAATTTTGGCCTGGGATTAGGAATTTTGGCTGTGGGGTTCAGGAATTTTGGCCGTGGGGTTCAGGAATTTTGGCCGTGGGGTTCAGGAATAATCTGGTCACCCTGCTCTGGAGCAAGGACTCACCGTAGTTACTCTGGATTGCACCCCAGTCAAAGAGAATTCTGGTGTGGCTCATGAACCAAGTAAGAGAGGTTGTAAGGGGCAAGGAAACCTTCTTCCATTAATGGAAGTCTTGTCCAAATGAGGAAAAGAAAAAGGAACATAAACTGTGGCAATAGAAATGTAAGAAGGTGATATGGGAGGCCAAGAAAGATTTTCAGGAACACATGCCCAGCATTAAGGGGAACAACAATAGCTTTTTCGAGTATATTAGAAGTAGGAATATTAGAAATAGTATATTAGAAGTTACCCCTGCTAACTGAGCAAGAGGCACTCTTTCAAGTGGGTGTTCCTCTTTTATTTAGCAGGGGGAGAGTAACTGGCCCTAAACAGCCCAGCAATGTCTGTTCTAGTGGCTTCTGCTGGTGTTGTTTTTTGCATTTCAGATTGTGAGCCCTTTGGGGACAGGGACCCATTAGCTTTTAATTAGCTATTATTATTTTTCCATTTTTTTGTAAACCGCTTTGTGAACTTCTTAGTTGAAAAGCGGTATATAAATACTGTAGATGTAGATGATGATGTAGGAAACCTGCCAAGAGGTGGTTTATCCACTGGATGGTGAGGGAGGAAAAGGACAGATAAAAGAGGGCTTGGAGATAGCAGAGAAATTAAATGAGTTAAGCTGCAATCCTAAAGACACGTTCCTGGGAGTAAGACCCATTGAACAAAATGGAGTTTACATTTGAGTATACATGGTTTGGTTTGTGCTCTTAGGGAGAGAATAAGTTTGAGTCTCTAACTTAAGAGAGACTCAAGTTAGAGTCCATTAGGCTGCAATCCTAAAGACCACTTTCCTGGGAGTAAGACCCATTGAACAAAATGGAGTTTACATTTGAGTATACATGGTTAGGTTTGTGCTCTTAGGGAGAGAATAAGTTTGAGTCTCTAACTTAAGAGAGACTCAAGTTAGAGTCCATTAGGCTGCAATCCTAAAGACACTTTCCTAGGAGTAAGAACCATTGAACACAGTGAGGCTTACTTTTGAGTGGGATTGTGCTCTGAGTCCCAAGTCCCTAAGTTTGAGTACCATTTCAGTAGATCATAAAAGAAGCTAATCTGTATTCCTGCCTGCAATTTTGGCCGCCACACTGCCTCTAGAATAAGATAAGATTTAAGAAATCTTACCCAATTAATTAATTAGATTGAATTCCAGGGCACAATCACACTGGTGTGATACTTTTCAAAGGAGTTACACGTTGGATTGGTCATCAGCCTGCTTGAATATTGACTCCTCAGGTTATACTACTAAAGTGAGCAGCAGAGAGATCAGGTATCGTCTCTGAAATTAATGAACGTCTTTCCTCCTGTGGAAAACATCATTGCTTTTTAAAGTGAGCCAATATGCTGTAATGCAAAGTGGCGCTTTTCCTAATGAAATAAGATAATTGCACTAATGGCATGAGCAGGGATGCTAAGTTCACAATGTACAACTTGTAATGAGACTCCCAGATCAATATGCCTCTCTTTGCCTAGTCACACTGGGCACAGTGGGTTAGACTGTGTTCAAGGAGATTAAAGCTTTCAGGAAAATTTTGGAAATTAACCCTGGAAATCCTGGAACTATTCTCCCTAGAAACAGGGAGAGTGGGCCCGGCCTGGCCCAAGAACCGGTTCTCTGGAAGTGGGCAGGGCCAGGCCGGGTCAGGGGGAGGGGCTGGGGTCAGGGGCGGGGTCAGGGTCAGGGGGTGGGGCGGGTAGATTTTTACTTAAAAATAATAAAAATAAATAAATAAAATTACATACTTCTGAGTAGTCAGGTTGGTCTTCAGGCTGCAGTGCCAGCCACACTTTCCTGGGGGTAAGTTCCATTGACTGTCATGGGGCTTACTTCTGAGTAGTCAGGTTGGGCTCTGAGGCTGCAGTGCCAATCACACTTTCCTGGGAGTAAGTTCCATTGACTGTCATGGGGCTTACTTCTGAGTAGTCAGGTTGGGCTCTGAGGCTGCAGTGCCAGGCATTGGGGAGGGGTGGGAGAGTGACTGGGGGCATTTGGGGGGCAGTGGGGGCTGTTCAGAGGAAGTTCTAGGGGTGGGGGGGTGACTGGGGGCTTGGGAAACTCAGTAGCTGTAGCTACGGCTAACCGCT
Source organism: Cryptoblepharus egeriae (assembly GCA_030015325.1). Classification (NCBI taxonomy): domain Eukaryota; kingdom Metazoa; phylum Chordata; class Lepidosauria; order Squamata; family Scincidae; genus Cryptoblepharus; species Cryptoblepharus egeriae. The sequence continues at coordinate 9,020,946 of JAREYC010000003.1, read as the reverse complement.
ACTGAAAAATGAAAAAAATCAGTGCACATGTGTGCGCAGCTAATTAGTTGCCTGGGAGAGTCCTAGAGAGTCCCTGCGTAGGCAGGGACCTCAAGTGAACTCTTCCGGCAAGTGAAAGTCCAGAAGAGTTCATTTGAGGTCCCCACCTACACAGGGACTCGCTCCCCCCCTCCACAACCGGCTCGCCAGTGCCCCAAAATTTTATGATCCAGTTCTGGCGTGCCAGTGTGAACCCCCTAGTGCCCACCTGTGCCTAGAAACCAAATGGTTTATTCAGCATATTACCTGGATGGAGCATGGAGGATGGAGCAACACAAACTGGGTCCAATTCCTGCTGAGTTCTTTCAGTGTACAACCGAAGCACCTAAAAGTGTTCAAACCAGTGTTCAAACCAAGCACCCTACAATTCATGGTGATCTGACCTCAGTTCATAATGGATTTCTGAAGCCAGGATGGCTTAGTGATTCTGGATCCAGGTTCAAATCACCACTCAGGCATGAAGCTTCCTGGCTGACCATGGGCCAGTTCCTAACTCTCAGCCTCACCTACCTCACAAGGTTGGTGTGAGACAAAAGGAAGTAAGGACCCATGTACACAACTATGAGCATAATATAATGCATTTATTGACTCAAAAATAACAAAGGCATATGCAAAAGTAACAAAGTAGTTGTTGAATGATGCTCCACCGTACTGCCTTCTTGCTGTAAACGTCAGATTAGAGTCTGGATGTGAAAATCCTGGAAATCCCATGTGACACTGCCTTGACATCTTCCTTAAATGAGGAGAGAGGCTCCACATAAGTAGGTCTACAGGGAGAAAGTGGCAGAGGAGGAGAAACAGTGATGTTACTAGGATTGGTGTCACCAAGTACGGTGACGTATGGCATCATCCCCATTGGCCTCTTCCTGTACCAGTCTATTGTCCCTGTCTCACATCCCCCTTGTGTGCAAATGCCCTTTGAGGAGAGGAACATCAGTTTTTCAGTGACAAGCCTTGTAGGACTTGGATGCAATAAGCTCTTCATCTCCTTTGGACCTCATGGATTCACTCCATGGTGTCCCCCTGTGCAGTCCACTTCTGTTTTACTAGTTAGATATAAAGTGAAGAACTGGATTATTGAAGTGATAGCCTAGATCAGTGGTGGTGAACCTTTTTGGCACCCAGTGCCAAGTGATATCACCTGTGCCCAGTGCATGTCCCTGGAACTCAGGGCACTCATAGTGGGCCTGAATCTCCCTTAGCCCATTGTGCTTGCCCAGAGCTCTGGACATGAGCACTGTGCTTAGAATGCTCATCTGTGAGTGCTATGGTTTCATGCCAGCAGAGAGGGCACTCAGCGTCCACTCTGGCATGCATACCATGGGTTTGCCACCACTGGTCTAGACAGTCTAAAGCCTTGGGTCTCTATGAGTAAGGCAGAGTATAAATAAGATGAACGGATGGATGGATGGATGGGCGGACGGATGGACGGACGGACGGATGGACGGATGGATGAACGGATGGACGGATGGGCAGATGGTTTGGCTTCCAGCCAAAATGCTGCCACTCTGGGTGTAGAATGGTGCACCATCTCCATCCATCTCAGAGCACCATCTCTATCTATCTCAGTTTTTCCTGACTCCGCCTTTTTGATCGACTAACTGGTCCATAATAAAGCAATCATTCATGAATAGCAAACATGTCGTGCCCAAAGCAAGGGAATCTGTTGCTTTTTAAATCATAGTACTAAATTAATCATAATCCACTGTGCTTAAAGATAGCTGAAATGCTGGCTGGTGTGTACATAATGACTGCATAAATGATTGTATTTGTTCTATAAACCAATCTTTAATTATCTCTTCCTTGCTGGCGGGAGACAACGGTTCTGGTATCGATAGCATCTTGTCTATACGATGGATTTTATTTCGGCATGCTTAAGCAAAAAAAATCAATCCCAATTTATTAGACTTGTTTCCCTTCATTTGCAATCTGGGTTTGTAACACCTTAAAAGCATCCGTCAGGTTTATAACCTGTGCAGCCTGGTTTAAATTCCATCTTCTAAATGGTGGTATCAAGTGGTTTTTTTCCCCTTCAAAAGTACTTAGTCTTCCTTCCCCGCCCGACTTTTGGGCCTTTGCCAGATAAATAGATTAATGTTCCTGATAGCTCAAATCAAGGAGCTGAGCAAACATCCTCTCCTATAATGCTTTCAGGTGGACCCACTGTGATTGGCGCATGAAACCTACCGCATCTATCCCCATGGCAACCAACGCAGTTGCGCCAGGGAGATGCTTTTGCTGCGAGCAACTCGGAGACTGTTACAGTTCAGCAAATCTCACCTGCTGCCAGCATTTTTTAAATGCAAAAGACTCTGTCAACACTTTCAGCATTTACATTTACATATCAGGATCTGGGATTTTTTTTACTGATTGTCTCAGGACGAAAATACCTTTAATAGTAATGATAATAAATTCTTTATTGTCATTGTACGTACATACACAGTGTACACATACAACGAAACGGTGTCGCACACTGACACAGACTCGGTGGGAGATGGTGAAACCTCCATCCTAAAGAGCCAACTGTTCTTTCCTATTCTCTCCCGCAGGAGCAAGAAAATATTACCCAGCGTGTAAAGATCCTGTGGAACTCCTTGCCATAGGATATGAGAATGGTATTTACCCTACAATCCAGAGTTACTAAGGCAAGACGTAAGAGGCACTTACTCTGGATTGCTCTATGCATTTCCCATAGGTTTTCCATAGATGGCACCATAATTACATTGGTGTAAAAGGTCCCATAATTACTCTGGATTGTAGCCATAGCCTCAATGCCTTTAAGAAAGGATTGGACAAATTTTTAACAGTAAAGATCATCCCTCCTAATTACCTCTAAGCCCTTTGTGATCCAAAAACCTCTTGAGAAGGAGGAACAAGACACTGCCACTTTTCCAAAGGCTTGTGCTTTTACTCCCCTGTAAGTCAATTTAAATTGCCTCAAACCTAGGGTGCAAGCCAGAGTAACTACAGGGAGCCCTTCCTCCAGTGTAAGAACAATTTACTGTGGATTCCAATATGAATTTCCCATAGGTTTTCACTAGGTGGTGCAGTAACTACGGGTGCATGTAATGTCTCTTACATGATCCCGTAGTTACTCTGGATTGTAGGGATAGTCTCTTTTCCTAAACATTTAGGATTTTACTTCCAGCAATGAAAATAATGAGTTAGTTCCTGCCCATCCAAAATGTTAAAAGTGGCTTACGCTAAAGGAGAGTTTTGGGTATTCATGGTTGAAATGCAAGAACATATTAAGAAATTATATAGCGATGCCAACCTAAATGAAATCTCTTACTAGCATTTCTATGGCCAAAGTCTCACAGATGGTATTGATCCTGCCCCAATTGTGCCAGCATAAAAATGGGAGTCATATAAAAATGAATTTTTCTTAGGCTTATTGATGCAGCTGTCTTTTCAGCATCAACCGTGGGAGAATGAATGGAGTCTTTAAAAAAATAGAACCAGGACTATAAATAGAGAAAGCAGGAATTTTGAAAGGTAGCTGATTTGTTAGTTTAGGAAGTAAATCCAACCATTGATCAAATTGCCCAAGGACACACCCAGATCTCCTACACACTCACACACACACACACACACACACACACACACAGAGCGTGAATTCATTCAATGTTCATCATGCAGGTCTGGCGATGATAAAACATCTGTATGTGCTGGAAGCCCAGCCATCTCCATTTGGCCAAACATACAGTAATTTAATCATGACTCTGGGCAATTTATCTGCAACAAGGACGGCTTCTGTTTCTCCATAATGAGCTGATTATATCTCGTCAGAAGAGCCTTAAACCCATCAGATCTCAAATGAATTATACCAAACATATTATTTCCATAGCAGCTGGAGATGAGTAACGAGTGAAACAGAACTCTCTATTGTCAGATTTCATTGAGAATGAGAACGTACAGCCTGTTAAAAGAGGAGTGTATGACATCAGTTCACGCAGGTCACCAATTTCATAAACATAATCAGAAGGTAGGGAGTAATTCTTCTCTATGAGGTTAAACATCACATAGAGAACATCTTCCTGCATTTTAGCTGAGTCTCATTTTGCCGAGTCCTCTGAAATAGCAGAAGTGGGTGAATTTATTTTTTGGAGATCAAGGATAGGATATTTCTTTGTTGATTTTTTAAAAAATCTTTGCACATAGAAAATTAGCATGTCAGGGAGATATGCATTCAGATTGCAGATATGCATTCTGACATCTAATCTTCTATCCACAAGGGGTGTGTGTGTGTGTGTGTGTGTGTGTGTGTGTGTGTGTGTGTGTTTAGGTGGCACAGACCCATGTAGTGAAGGGGATAAGATGTTGGGGAAGAAACCATCCCCCTCCTGTGCCTGATCAACCCCCAGGTAGCCCCAACCACTTTCCCTCCCTTCCTCCCTTTTCCCTGCCCTGCAATGCTTTCCCACCACTCTGTGGGATACTCACTGCTGGTAGCTCCTCATGTGGAGACTGAATACCAATTGCCACTGGCTTGTCTGTTGGCACCGTTCCTCTTCTGGCCACCATGACATCCCTTATGGTACATTTGTGGCAACTTTTGCCAGGGCTGAAGTTGAGAGATGGAGGAATGAGAGTGTAAAGTAGCACAAGGCAGTTGCTTCCAGGTTATTCCCCAAGGACAAGGTGCCAACATCTTCATCCCCTTCCCCCTTGTGGAGAAGAAATGGGGACACAAATCCTGCCAGATCCTTCTCCTTAACGCAGGTGCAGATCCTACTCCTTAACACAGGTGCAAAAAATAGGGTGGAAATAGGTCCCATCCTATTTGCATCTTTATGCAGAAGGTTCTGGGTTCAAGTCCTCAAGGAATAGCTAGGGAAAGACCTCTACCAAGATCTTGAAGACCAGGTGGACCAGTGGTTGGACAAAATATAAAGCAGCTCTGAGTATTCTGCGTGCCTGGAGGGTCTGATTGGTGTTACCTGTTACATAACAATAGACCCTGAAGGAAATCCCATTGGAGATGTTACATATCTATTATTTATAATCGATCAGAAGTTGTCTACATCTTTGTACTTTGATTTTAATCGGGTGAACCAGCCACTGAACCGAGAAAGTAGTTGTGGACACATTCAAACCATGAGAGGATGATGTATTTGCACATGGCCATGGCATTACAAAAAGCCCACAGAAACAATTTCTTGAAAAATTAAGATGTAAACCTCCCTTTTCCTTTTAACTCAAATGACTCTTATTTCTTCTCAACCACAAAAAGGGGGGGGGGAATAGGATGTTGCCATTAGAATTTCCCAAAGAAGTCTCAAATGCTGAAGATTTTATACCTGACTGTTATGTCAGCATTCAAAAATGTCTTTTTTGTTGCAGTTACTTAAGATCCCAGTTAAGACTTATCACCTGTTTTCATCTGCTCATGACTCCAGAACTCATCTTATATAACCCTCTTGAAAACATAATCTTAGGGCACAATCCAGAGTAACTACGGGGAGTCCTTACTCCGGTGTAAGAACAATTTGCTGTGGATTGCAGTATGAATTTCCCATAGGTTTTCATTAGATGGTGCAGTAACTACGGGTACACGTAATGTCTCTTGTGGTCCCGTAGTTACTCTGGATTGTAGGGCCAGGCTTGCTGAAAGAGGCTTTATATTTCAGGTCACTTATACAGGTGTGACTGGAGATTTGAAAATAATTATGGTGGCAGACAATATTTTTTTGACATTGACAGGCTGAGGGAGGTACATGTCACAGCACGAATGGGGTCTGTAAGGCTGATAACAGGGCCCATCACATGGGATTGAATTACACTGAATTTAGGTCTGAGGTCCAAAATACACTGATCAGGCCAGTGTTTCCCAAACATTTTAATGCTTAAAATAAAGAACTTGTTTGGGACCCACAAAGGTTGACTAGATATATAAAAATCTATCTATCTATCCATCCATCCATCCATCCATCCATCTATCTTGCAAACTGAAAAAGCTCATCTCTTTACAGGGCACTTAGCATTTGTCTTGCAAATGGCAGGAGCCACTTTTTGTTCCATAAGGCAGTTTTGTTTTCATTTAAATAATTGGCCATAACGTTTGATAGAAAATAAATATTCTAATTCAGTTTGTTTCATGGCATTCTGCATTAAATTTGCAATTTTGGCCACTAATGTCAAGATCAGCCTGTTGCGCCCCCCCCCCCCCCCAGTGCAACTGCTACTCCCTCCTACACCACTGCTATCCCCAACCAGCCTGTGCGAGGCAGCAGTGCCAAAAGGGTGCGCACTGTGTGCAATGTTGTGGGTGCAACTAGATGGCCCAAGTGAAGTAAAAATCATTATTCATTACTTTCCTGTAAGCTGCCAAGACCCCATGGGTCTCCTCAGAGGAACTGCACAGTATATTGAACTAGAAAAAGCAAATAAGATCTTGATGTGTGCTGCGGCACTATTATTCTTCCCCTCCCCCTTCATTTAGCCCGGTCTCTGCTCCATCCTCCCTTGAACTGCCCCTGCCTCACCTTACCTGCTCAATCAGGGTGTCTTGGAGCCACTGGTGGACACATGGAGCCTCTACCTTTTTGTGCAGGCTATTCCAAGGTGCACTATGCAGTACAATTTTTACACCACCAGAACAGGGTTTACAGTCCCAAATAAGATAGAGCCAAGTTCCTTTGGATTCAAATGTTTCAGAAAGACAGATTGAAACAGTGACTCATTAGGCAAGCAACATTTCCTCTTATGACCCTCGTTCTGGAGAGGAAAGATGCTCCCCACCCTCACTTTGATTGTATTCCTGTTCAACACCATGCATAATCCCTGGCACTCACTCCAAAATAAGTGTCTGCATCTTTTTCTAGGCAGAGTCTGCAAGAATCTCGGGAAGAGCAATTGCCAACAGCTGGTGCTTATAAAGTCTCTTATTCCTCCCACTCTGGCATAATGAATGAATTTAGATCCAACCCATTCTGGAACCCATATTATTCACATACTTGTGTGCCTATAAAAGGCATTAAAACAGAGAAGGCTGAAATAAAAATGAGTGTAATTGCACCTGTTTTTAGCTGCCTTGCCGTTCCGCTGTTCCATTACATTTTTAGCATCGGTTAAAATGGTATGGTGTTTAATTGATAAGCCTGGAATTGCCGGATATTGCTGGAATGCAGCTTCTCACCAGGAACATCCTATGTGAGATGATTTGCCAATAAAACGGCAACTTTCTTGGGGTCAGCATAGTTTGACCACCAATTAAACTAGAGGCAGAATGTGGGATATGAATATAGAAATCACTTTATTGAGTCAGAGTAGTGACATCTCTAGGGTTGGCATCAGTTGGTGCGGGAGGCCAGCACATCCCACCCAATGGTGTGGCTCAACCTAGATGGTGAGCATGGTTAGGTGCCATCGCCCCACCTCCACTGGTTTTTTTGCCATTTGTTTTGATAGAATAAAGATATTTCAAAGTGGTTTGTTTCTCTGCTTTCTGCTGTAAATTATGCATACAAAGCTCCACTTCGAGAACTTAGAAAGATCCAAACACCAGGAACTTGCAAGCGTCAATATAGGGAGATATATGTTTCAGGCTCTTTTCTGGTTATTATTACTTTTAAAGAAACAAATCAAGTAATACCCTATTTACTTGAATTTAACGCTCACCTTTTTCAGCCAAATTTAGGCTGCAATCCTAAAGACACTTTCCTGGGAGCAAGTCCCATCGACCACAATGGGGCTTACTTTTGAGAATACAAAGTTAGGATTGTCATCTTAGTCGCCAAAATCCAGGTGCACATTAGATTCAATAATGCATTAGATTTGAATAAATATGGTACAGTGGTACTTCGCTTAACAAGCGCCTTGCTTAACAAGCATTTCACATAACAAGCAAAAAATTACAAGAAATCTTGCTTCACATAACAAGTTCCGCTTCACTTAACAAGCAAGCACACTATGGGCACGCATGCTATGCAGCCCTGATGCTCCGCATGTAGGCTATTTAAAAGGACTGCTGGCCAGTGCTGCTGCCTTTTACTGCCCCCAAATGCCCCCACCGACCACCTTGAACCTCCAGGCAGCCCAGGTAAGCCTCCCAACAAAGTGTCTTTGATTGCAGCCTCCTAACTATGTCTACTCAGAAGTAAGCCCCACTGTGTTAAATGAAGGCCTCCGTCAGTCTTGAAAGACTATGGTATCGTGCTCGGCGCTGCATACGCTGCATGCGAAGCACGAAAGCCTGGGTTAGATTGTTATGGAGGATAGGCTGTTACCCAAGCAAATGGGATTCCCAGGAAAGTATCTTTGATTGCAGCCTCTTAACCATGTCTACTCAGAAGTAGACATATTCTACTCCATGTCTACTCAGAAGTAGACACATATTGCCAGGAAAGTGTCTTTAGGATTGCAGCCTAAGTAGACTTCATAGGATCATGCACATTGAATGCATATTTTGAATTCAATTCCAGTGTTTTATCATCATTTTTACATCCAGTTAATATTTTTATATGAAGATTTTTGGGGTTGTGGAACTAATCGTCTGAGTTTCCATTATTTCCTATGGAAAAATCTGCTTCACTTAAAGAGCATTTCACTTAAAGAACATGCCTCTGGAACGAATTAATCTCTTTATGTGAGGCACCACTGTATTTTAATTATAAGTATGGGGTGTGCATTAGATGAGATGGCACATTAAAAGCAGGCCTCCGTCAGTCTTGAAAGACCATGGTATCGTGCTCAGTGCTGCATACGCTGCATGCGAAGCATGAAAGCCTGGGTTAGATTGTTATGGAGGATATGCTGTTACCCAAGCAGCAAATCCCCCCTCTCCACGCCACTGAATTAGTCCAATAGAAAGGCAGAGCCAATACGATTGGATCCAGCTGGCATCGCAGAGCTGGGCTAAGGACAGGAGCTCACCCTGTCTTGTGGGGCCGACTTGCTGGTTAACAGGCACAGTGACTTAAACACTTGCGCCACCCACAACCCACGTTAGATTCATGTAAATACGATATTTCTTCCTTTTTAAAAAAGTCAGGTATACCTCGGTGGTCCCAATGGAGTGACACTTTTTTATAAAATGTGGGACCCAGTGCTAAAAGTTTTGGGAACCATGGATGTAGTCTATTGAAGCAGCTTGTAAGCTGATGCCAATTTGGGCAGCCTAACCCAAAGGGGTCATGGAAACCCCATTTCTTGAATCGATGGGCAAAATCCAGAGTAACTATGGGGAGTCCTTGCTCCAGTGTAAGAACAGCTTACTCTGGATTCCAATATGAATTTCCCATAGGTTTTCACTAGATGGTGCAGTAACTATGGGTGCACGTAAAGTCTCTTGCGTGCATGCTCCCGTAGTTACTCTGGATATGGGGGTAAGACTGCGTTAGACCAGGCTTCCCTTTTATCACTGGACTGCTGTGGCTCAATATTTCCCTCCCATCCATTTCCCCCTCTTTAATGCTTTCTCTATCACTCTGAATGTGCCTGGCTCATGTCAATTAACGGCAGAAAGTATCTCACCATAAATGCTTCCTGGTTTCTGTGCCGCTGATTGGTTTGAACTACCTTTGTTCTTTGGGCAACCATCGGGCTCGGGAGATTCCTTAACAGGTGTCGTTATTCTCTTCTAAAGACACCTCTTTTAAGTCCCATATTCCCTTGTCATCTTAATTAGACAAAGACAAATCACACATGTCACTGCTTACTTTAATGGCTTTATATGGTCGGTTGTGATGCTCTTGCAGATTTTTATGTATCACTGTATTGTTTAATGTGTTTGTCGACGGTATTTACTAGACCAGGATGTTGCTTGCCTGTCCACAAACTATGGATAACTGAAACACATTCATTTTTCTGAATTAAAACACAAAAGGTTTACACTGAGAATTTGCAAAGAGTTATCAAAGATTGGGTTTGCACAACAGCCACTGATAAGGAGTGATCAGTGGCTGTTGTGTAAGCCACTGATCTCCTTACTGGAAGGAGATCAGTCCAGAACAGTGGATCAGTCCACTAATGGAGTGGGGAGGGCCAGTTACAAAAGTCAGTCCACCATTACTACTATAGTGGGCTATAGAGGCCCTTCTCATCACCCAGGCTCACCCAGACCCAGAATTCCTCACTCTTTGGGAATTATAATGATTAGTTTACCCAATAGTTTAGTTTAGTTTGGTTGGGAATTATAACTATTAGTTTACCCAATAGTGTTGTAGTTTACCCAATGACTAAATACCCAGTATTTAGTCATTATAACCCTGTTACAACATGGTTTGTTGTACAATTATAACCCTGATGTCTCTCCGCAATCCATCACAAAGTGATGTGAACCCACTATCAAGTGGGGGGGGGAGAGATATTAGAAGTTGCCAACTTAGGGGGGCTTGGATTATGATCCCCCAATGCTTTGGCTTTGCTTCATAGACAAAAACAGGAAAAGATGCTCCAATCAGGTTGTGGAAGCATCTGCCTCTACCACCTCCTTTTACTTTTCCAGCTCCATAGGTACATATTTGAGCAGCAGAGATGGGCCCTTTGTGAATGTCTTCAAACCCCTTAAAGGTGTTTGCTTGGCCTCCAGCACCCTTTTCAGATCAAACATTGTGATGGTCATACATATCCATTCCCTGAACAGCAGTGTCCTTCATAATCTAAGAATTGGCCTTGGTGAGCTCCATGTGAAATAAACACAACCAGCATTACGATCATGCTGTGTTTTTCATTTGGAGTGATGATGGTCATCCATCCGTGGTGTGCACTGTGACAAATGTCAGTTTTTGGGTTTTGTGTGTGTGTGTTTCTGTTTGTGAGCGTATGTTCCAATAACAGTAATTCTTGTGCTTTGGGCCACCATGCTCTGCTGTCAGCACATAATTTGGCTCTGCAGCATTTCAAAAGTGATAATAATTATGTAAATGTGTCTGTACCAAATGAACAACTGTCATTGGTGCGAACGTTTTATCGGGTTATGAGCGGAGCAAACCTTATTCAGCATTTTTATTTTAAATTGGAGCATGGCAATTTCAATCACAGTCCATGTTTTTTCCCCTTTTATTAAGGGAATAAAATGAGGGTGGGACCGCAATCCACCAGGCCATCAAACAGACACATTCACATTGAGCCTAAACATATAACTTTCTAAAAAAAAAAAAAAGTCACACAAAGTAGTAAAGAGAGCCCGCAATTCCTTATCATCACAAACACATATGACACCAGCAAACATCTCTTTGGTGCTCCTATTTGGACATCTCTCTCTCTCTCTCTCTCTCTCTCTCTCTCTCTCTCTCTCTCTCATACACACACATATTGCTGAAGGACTGCTTGAAGGAAGGCACTTTTCCCATGATCAGAGTTCTTTTCAACCAAGCAATTAATATAATACAACAATTAATATAAACAAACAACAGTATCCCATGTGCTCTCTTTCATTTATGTTTAATGTTCTCTTTTATTTTCATTTCAAAGATCTAACATGGGGAACAAAAACGTACTAAGACTGCCCAGCATTACTCATGGATTTGATGCCTGTGGATTTGATCACCCACCAATCCCAATTCAACTCATCATGGACAGTTCTCTGTACTGTGTGCAGCTCATGTTGCCTCTGAAGGATTAGATGGCCCCCAAGACCCATGGAATTAAGCCATCCATGGGTTTCAGTATCCATAGGGGCTTTTGGAACAGATCTCCTGTGGATAATACAGACCCACCTGTATGGGGGGGTCAGGGGCGACACAAGTGGGCGCCTAATCCCGGTGCAGGGGCACAGCACATTACCTCCGGGACACACGCACACAGACCCGGGACATGCGCACGCCCCCTTCCGGGACTGCACAGGTGCCAAAGTTGGAAACTGTGCAGTCCCTTCTGAAGCCAACTGACTTCAGAAGAGTACTGTGCAGGCACCAACTCTGACACCTGCTCCTCCTTAGAGGAGCTCCTCCTCCAACTCTGCTCCTCCTTAGAGAGGAGGAAGTCCACGCCTCTGCACAGCCATTCGGCCTCACTCAGGAGGCGAAGCGGCAGCCAGAAGCTGCTGCTCTGCCTCCCTAGCGAGGCCAAATGGCCATGCAGAGGTACGCACTGTGCATGTCCAAGCCTTGGGACATGTGTAGTGCATCTGTGTAGCCAACGGCCTTGCACTGCGAATGTCCAAAGAACTGGCCCAAATGGGTGTGCTGATGCCCGGTGCCAGCTGAAGGAGTCTCGAACTCCACCGGCGTGTCACCTCCCAGTGGTGCGTCACTGGTGGCCCGCACCAGCTGCACCAGTCTGGTGACACCACTGATGGGGGTTTGCTTCTTCCATACCAGATTTCTTCAATGCACTTGCATTCATTGCCCAAAATGGCTCCAATGGCAAGTGAGAGGGACCATTTACACAGTGTGTCGTAGAACCTGCAGTACTTACTTTGCTGACCCCCTCATAGCTATGCTACTGGCATACATGTATAGGAGGATAGAGCTGAGATCAATTGCACCTCTTTGCACATCTACCTAATCAGAGATAAAATGAAAGACACACAACAGAAAAAATACAATGGGCAAATTATATAGTTGATAAAATACTCTCATGTACTGGCTCCTCTTCAGTTCTACCAAGAATTTGGCACCTTTACTTTTACATCATTGCAGAAATGAACCAAGGTTGTTCAATTCCTATTTATTTTAATAATAATGAAAAGATCTTTACTGCCCTTCAAATTTTTCCCTGTGCTTGTAATTGCAAAGATTTTTATTGGATGAATGATTTGTTACATGCAATAATATTCAGCCTTCTTTGCCAGTATTATCTTGAGAGCAAGGCACAGCCTTAATGATGTTTACGCTTATAAAATAAAGGACAGTAAAAATGCAAGCAGTAGCATGGGGTGAAATTTCCTTCTATACAAATCACTTCCAAGGAAATCATCTCTAATCTTGGCCGCAACAGAGAGATTCACAAAAAGCATTTCATCCAATGCTCTCTTATGGAACTCTCTGCCACAAGATACAGTGGTGGTGATTGATGTGATGGTTTAAATAAAAGCACATTCATGAACAAAAGATCTATCAGTAACTATTTGCACTTTTTGGCAACATGGAGCCTCCATATGAAGAGACAGTATACCTCTGAATAACAGCTGCTTGCTGACATATTAGGAGGACATATTAGGAGCTATTGCCTTCAAGCCCTGCTGGTGAGATTCCTCTTTTCAAGGTCCTGAAATTCTCTGGGGTTTTGAACACCATTTAAAAAATGAGTTGAACCAAATTAAGGAGATGGGACTCTTCTATGCCACTCATGGGGGAGTTTGGCCAGTGTACAGACATGTGTCCCCACATCCTGGTAGCAGCTCAGTTTTTCTCAGGGAGGCTTTGCTGATATTAAAGACTTAGGTCTCAAGTATTTTAGAGTTGGAAGGGACCCACTAGGTCATCCTTGCCTGAAGTAGGAAATCCTCCAAGAGCATTTTCGACAGGTGCTCGTTGAGCCTCTGCTTGAAGATCCCCAGTGAGGGAGAGTTCACCACCTCCTTTGGCAATCTGTTCCACTGCCAGATCGCCCTGGCAGGTCTCAGTGTCACCTGAAATCTTCTCTACAAAGATTTAACATCTCAGCATCCATAAGGATTCCATTGCAGGAACTTCTGTCAGCGCCAATTTTAGTGCCAAAGCAATCAAAAGAATTGCAAAAGCAATCATTCCATTAAGACAACATTTTAAAAATATCTTGCTTATTATGGCAAAGTGGCAGATAATCAATCAACCTCCCTCTCCCTCCCCCAGGACTTAAAATAGCTTTGTTTCAGCTGGGAGGCAGGCTCTTTCCTTCCCCCTGGAGCAAGTGAAAGAATGCAAAGCAATTGGAAAGTGATTATCACTGTGCATTCTTTTGGTGCTCCAGAGAGTAGGAGGGGGTCTGCTTCCCAGCTGAATCAATGCTCTTCTAAGCCCCAGAGGAGGGTCAGAGAAGTCAAATGATTTTGCCGAAAGGCCCTTTTTAATTTAAAGGGTCAACCTCATTTGCATTAAGATAAAACCATGGGGAAAAATAATTTAATAATTAGATTATAGCTAATTCACAGACACATAACTGCATCATACGTGTACTTGTCACATATTCTGACATCTTAAGGAGAAGATCAGTACTTACCAGGACTAAGCCAGGAGCAAAGAACTTTGAATTCAGCCCAGAAATGAACAGGTAGCCAGTATAGCTGCCAAAGCAGTTCAACCGACAAGCCCAGCAACCACACAGGCTGCCACATTCTGCACATGTTGAAGTTTCTGAACCATCTTCAGAGGCAGCCCCATATAGAGGGTGTTGCAGTAGTCTAAGCTAGATGTCAGTATGGCATAGGTTGCCTACTGGTCCAGATCAGAGTGACTCAGGAAGTTTGTAGCTGATGGATCAGCCAAAGCTGAACAGGTGTACCAGAGACCCCCCAAGCTGTGGACCTGCTCCTTCAGAGGGAGTACAACCCTGTTCAGTTCAGGACAATAGTCCAATATACAAGTTGATAATGTCCGAACCAGGAGATCTTCTTTCTTATCAGGATTTAATTTCAGCTTGTTCACCCTCATCCAGCTCCCAACTGCTTCCAGACAGTGATTCAGGACCTCCACTGCATCCTTGGAGGAGAGATAGAGCTGGGTGTCATTGGCATACTGATGGCACCCCACTCCAAATCACTGAATGACTTCTCCCAGCAGCTTCATGTAGATGTTGAATAGCGTGGGGGATAGAATGAAATTTTGTGGCACCCCACACCAAAAAGGCCAGGGTGCCAAACAAGTATCTCCCAGCACCACCTTATGGGATCTGTCAGCCAGGAAGGAGCAGAACTGCGGCAGAATAGTGCCTGCTATCCCCAACTCAACCAACCAGCCCAGGATATCATGGTGAATGGTGTTGAAGGCTGCTAATTAGCTAGATCAAGAAGGATGCTAATTAGCCAGGTCAAGCAGGCAAGAATACAGTGTCACACTCCAGAGAATCCTATCCACGTCCTCAGGTTCTACAAGCCAAAAATAATCCCAGAAGATTTATCATCCTCCAAGTCCTACCTGCCCCAGAGACACACCTTAAGATACTATTTTCACTGATTATGCACCACCTGAATTTAACTGCAATAAGATTCTTTATTGAAAGTCACCAACTAGGAAGTCCATGAGATAAATCTCCATGTCCTGCTGTGTTAATTAAATTGAGATTTATTAATTTATCAAGACTCCTGAAACAGGCATGTTTAATTGCCCTCTTTATTAATGCTTCTAAGAAAGTGTTAGCATTTTACTGGCATTTAAATGAGAGTTCCAACAAGATGTGGTATCAATTAACGGTCTTGTTAAAAGTCAGATGGCATTTTTACAGTGCCAGCCCCACTCTCTTCCACCTCCCCTGAACAATCTTGAAAGTGCATTGTATGCACCAGAAGAAGGTAGAAGTGTGTGGTTTTTGTTTGCAATGGGATTTGTGTCTATGATCCCTCTTTTAAGAACCAAATTGTATATGAAGCTCAGATACATGTGATTTTTCCCACTAATATTTTTTAAATATACAATGCAACCATGGAGTCTGCAGAAGAAGTCAGTGCAAGAAGAGGAAGGATTTCCACACCAGGGTGACCATATGACCAGAAAAACCCGGATTTGTCCGGATTTTTAGCCTCCTGTCCGGGTGTCCTACATTTTGGCTTCATTGTCCTACATTTTGGCTTCATTTGAAACTTCGCAATAGTGCACAGTACCCCATCATGTCATATGTCGTTGGATTCTTATTGAAGTGCAGAATTCAAAGCAAAAATCAGTTTGGAGATATCTCCTTCTTATCAAACGTTATGGTCAAAAAACCAAAAAACAAAAACAAAAAATATATTTTTGGCAATTTTTTTAAGCGGGTAGGAATTTTGTCCTGGGATTGGGAATTTTGGCCCTGGGGTTCGGGAATTTTGGCCCTGGGGGTCAGGAATAATCTGGTCACCCTGTTCCACACCCTATGGAAGTTTTCCTGCTAAACATCTACATGTTTATGCACAGAGAGAGATAGAGAGAGAGAGAGAGAGAGAGAGAGAGAGCTGATTTTTAACCCTACTGGAGAAAGCAATGGATTGGGAAGTTATTTGAGTGTCCTTTTAGGAAGAAAGGCAGGATATAGGTTGAATAAGTAAATAAAATAAATATTTTTACTGGGGGGAAAATGGAAGCAGAAGATTGAGGTGCACTTTCCTGCATCCCAACACATACACAAATAAGAGTATGACAAATAACACATGTTCAAATAAGAGTTTATTTTGTTAAAAAAAATCAGAGGAAAACTACATAAGTTGGAGCTATTGAGACTATATGATGGGCAAGATGAATGCTAAAGAGTGGCCATAATGGGCATCTGGCAAGGACAGTAAAGAACATTGAGGATTCCAACAGTCTATTGACTTATATCGTTAATTCACTTTCAGAAGGAAGATGCACTTTTTCTTGTTGAAGAGTAATTTGGTCGTGCTTATTTTTTAATGTGAAAAATTGTGAAAATAGGAAAGGAGGGTATTTAACTCTTTCTTCTCATGCTGTGGTCCAAACAAGAATGTCCATTGCCCTTGTCCTGGGCAGCTGGCCACAATCCATCACCTGCAATTTGGGAAGTTATACAGGCCTTGCTTTAAAGAATGGTTGTATGGATTACTGAGACAGTAAATGTGAATCATGTTGAAGATAAGAAACAACATACAGTATGTATCCTCAAATATTATCATTAGACTTAAGGAAGAGAACCCCTTTCCATGTCTAGGGCAGACCTTCTATGAGCCCACATGGGGTTTAAGTGAGCCAGTGTTCAATTAATGACCACTGATGGCTGTATAAGGCCAACATAGCAGTTTGAAAGCATGTAAATGCAAGGAGATAAATAGGTACCACCTCAGTGGGAAAGTACAACAGTGTTCCATGTACCTTCAGCAGTCATGCTGGCCCTATGATCATGGATATGTCTTTGGACACTACTGGCTCTAAAGGCTTTGAAATGGGGCTGAGCACCACACCCTACAGTCGATCATGACTGCAGTATAACCTGTGTGGGACACCTTTACCTTTTTAAGACCTTCATGGGATACAAGGTGCTAGAATAAAAAGTACAAGAGTACAATCCTAACCATGTCTGCTCAAAAGTAAGCACCATTGTTTTCAAAGGGTCAGACCTTATAATCCAGAGTAACTACGGGAAGACGTAAGAGGCACTTACTCTGGATTGCTCTATGCATTTCCCATAGGTTTCCCATAGGTAACACCTCAACTATCTCTACAATCCAGAGTAACTACAGGAGCACATAAGAGACATTACGTGCACCCATAGTTACTACACCACCTAATGAAAACCTATGGGAAATTCATATTGCAATCCAGAGTGAATTGTTCTTACACTGGAGCAAGGACTCTCCGTAGTTACTCTGGATTGCACCCTATGTCAGTTTAAAAGGTCCCATAGTTACTCTGGACTGTAGCCTTACTCCCAGGAAAGTGTCTTTAGGATTACCTCATAAGATTGAGATCTTCATGCCTGAATCACGGGCTTCCCTACAGCATCCAGTAGGTCAACTGAGAAACACACAGGAGATGTGTGTGTAGAGATGTGTGTGTAGATGAGGTGTAGAGATGCAGAGCTGGTTTTGTCTGGACATTCAGATGAAAGAGAAGGAACCGGCACTGTTAAGAACTGCAAAGAGTTTCTGAAGGAAATGGTGTGTCTGTTATGCCGTCGGCATCTGTCAAATTGGAGCAACTCAAGCAAATCCTCTCTCCCTCCTTCCCTCCTTCATAAGTACTCTGCTTTCTCAGATCCTCCTGATCGTTCAGATTCCAATCATGCTTTTTATGGCCCCACTCACAACGCAGGGCTTTGCCAGCGAGTCAGGCTGCCCTGACTTTGAGCAGAGATTTCATTCTCCTGCCAAATAGCACTATTTCGCCAGTCAGCATGAACGTGGTGCGCTCTCCTCTCGGAGCCAGAGAGGTAGAGGGAAGACCAGGGAAGCAGTGATTATTCCATGCACCTTAAGAGACCGCAGAGCAAATTAGAGACCGTCGAGCAAATTAGAATGCAGGAATGCTCACTGCAGTCTCTGAGTATGCGCGTGTGTGCATGTGTGTGTGCATTTCTGTATGCATGTTTGAACCTGTCCATTAGGAATCATCAAAGCCAAGGCTGCAATCCTATCTGTGCTTAAGCCCCATAGACTATACTGGTATTTACTTCTGAGTAGACATACTTAGGATTGGGCTGTAATTGCATGAATGGGGGCAGATAGGGTTACAGTTAGCTAGTGAACATTCTTTAGGGAAACTCTCCAGGGTCAGTGTATACATTCCACCATCACACAGGTGAAAACAGGAACTAATAATGGGTGAACCACTCTCAGACCATGCCAGTGATACTCAGATTTGAGCTAATTAAAATTAAAAATTTTCCAAGTTGAAAAACCTTTAACCCAATTCCAAGTTTTTCACAACCAATGCTTTTTTCCAGAAATAAAGGTGGGGATACTCACCTTGAAAATTGTATACTGGTGAGGGTACTCACCATGAAGATGAGTGAGTACTGGGCCACAGAGGTACTAGTACTCCATGCTGGTGAGTACCCTCTCAAAAAGACCCTTGGTCATAACACCCAATAAAGTTACCAAGAGAGCACAATAGGACTTAATATTTTCAGGATGAACCTATGCCCTCTTTTTCCTAGCATGTGTCCTCCTTTTTATCCTATTGTCTAGGGAAAAAAAGTCAATGTCCTCCTTTTAAATAGGCAGAACATAGTCTTTTTGTAACTAAATTATACACAGTAAATTAAATGTAATTGTTTTAAATTTAATAATAAGTAATATTAGTGTTTAAATTAACCAAATGAAAGCTACATGCATGAGTGATTTTAGCTTTAATTTCATTTTTCTGGGTGTCCTCCATTTTGAGTGTTCTTGTCCTCTTTTATGATTATGACATCTGGTCACCCTGAGTATACCCCCACAAAATACCCACAAATTCCCCTCTTCTCCAAGCCCCGCTGATATTTCATAGCAAAAGGCACCTTCCTCCTTCACTAGTGCCTGGGACACTGTGATAGTTGTTTGCCATGTTCAAAGGTGTGTTGAGAGTTGTAGGTCAGTAGGTAGTAGAAAACTAACTCCCAGTGGTTCTATCATTGGGTACATATCCAACGCAATGACAGAGATGAAAAAATTGGAATTTCCCTTATAGATGGGGACAGTTCAGGTATACAACTGTTAGAGTTTGAGGTGGGTTGAATTCAGGGGCTGAAGTACAACAAGGACACATTTCCAAACCGGTATCAAAGATCCATGTGGTTAACATCCAGTATCTCAGACTTGTAACAATCATAAAAGTAGGTAAATCAGAGTTATTCATAGAATCATAGAGTTGGAAGGGACCTAGTAGGTCATCTAGTCCAACCCCCTGCCTGCAGCAGGAATTCCCCCTAGAGCATCTCCAGCAGGTGCTCATCGAGCCTCTGCTTGAAGATCCCCAGTGAGGGAGAGTCCACCACCTCCCTTGGCAATCTGTTCCACTGCCGAATCGCCCTCACCGTCACATTCTAAACTATGTGTTTACAGTAAATGCATGTCCACTACCAAAAGCAACTCTTCCTGCTCCTGTCTCCAGAGTGACCATATAGAATGGAGGACAAAGTGCATCTATCTTTAACCAGGGCATGGAAGAGAGAATTTAGGCAGGTGCTGCCTTTTAAATCCTTCTATAAACCTGCCTCAATTCCTTCTTCTTGGCATCTTGAAAGACTATGGTGTTGTGCTCGATGCTGCATGCGAAGCACGAAGGCCTGGGTACATGAATATGGAGGATAGGCTGTTACCCAAGCAGCAAATCCCCCCTCTCCATGCCACTGAAATAGTCCAATGGAAAGGCAGAGCAGATATGATTGGTTCCAGTTGCGTCGCATTGCTGGGCTAAGGACAGGAGCTCACTCTGTCTTGGGGGGACCCGGGTCTCAAACCCTGGCCTTCTGGTTAACAGGCACAGTGTCTTAATCACTTGCGCTATCCATCCTTTTTTCTTGTATGCCATGGTTAAAGGTAGAGGCACTCTGTCCTCAATTTTATATGGTCACCATGCCTATCTCCCACTTAGTAAGTCCAAAATCTGATTGTGATGTTGTCTTGCAATGGTCCCTGTCCTTGCTTTGTTGGCTTCTGCTAGCCAACATGGGGAAAGTTACAACATGATGTTGTCACATTATGTTAGGAAATGCCAGGAATTACTGCCCCAAACCTATTCCCCACCATCATATGTGATGCAACCAGTGGGGCAACTAAATAGCCAGGGAAAGATAATTTTTACTTACCTTTCCATAGGGCCAGGCCACCTGGCCATTTGTGGATTTCCTCAGACCTATGCCAGCTATTTTGTTGACATAGGTCTGAGAAGAGGCAGGATGCATGATGGGCTGGAAAAAGGGAAAGGGAATCCAGCATGCATGCGTACCGTCAAGATCCACCACTCCTACCTTCAAAATGCCATCTCTGGTGTCCAAGGATGCTCCAAAGATTGTGCTGCTGTCTTGCAATCTTGAGTAGGGAGGCAAAGAAGTGTGGATATTGTGGAATCTTCCTGAAACTAAAAAAAATGGCAGGGGGAATTATAGAAAGTCTGCCTCTTGCAAGACCTCTGGGTCCCATAATCTTTCAGCATCCACTTGGTCAAGTGTGACACAGTTCAGACCTGGGCCTCATGCCCTCCTCATATTCAGCCATCACATGTATCTTACACATGTTAGGTAATAGCACCAATACTGATGAACCAATTTCTCATCCACCTTTCCTTCTCTGTTTACATCCTGGTAAGATCAATAGTCCATTTGCTTTTGGGAATTTTTCTAGCACTGTTCCCCTTTAAATTACAACCTATGTGATCAATCTTCAGTTAATCTTAATCAAACTTACAATCTATATTCCCTCTTTCCTGATATTTGATGGAGTGCATGTTCTAATACTGACCGGTTACCAATGCTGCTTGGGCAACATTAGCACTTTTAATCATCTCATATCATTCTTTGTATCAACTAATTTATGTGACAAAATATGAAATTTATTTCATCTGACAGTAGGCGTCAACTGAGCATGTTTGTTCTTCTCCCACACTGGAGATGTGGAGGTTTACAAAACAGCATCAAGGGGAAAGTGGAGCATTTTTCTCCTTTCTTCATAAAGAGACAGCTCAAGGTGATCCACTGGAGTTGGTTGGATCACATTTCTTCCCATACACATTTCTAGTGTATGGGACTCATTGCTCCACCAGTTGGTCATGGCCATAAGCTGTGCTGGTATTTTTTTCCCCAAAGCACTGGACACATTTGTGGAAGATATGTTTTCTTTCAACAGTTATTAGCCATAATAGCCAGTTCAGTGTCTTGAATCCTTTTAGAGCAATGGTTCTCAAAATGGTGGGTCAGGACGCCCTGGGGGGGTCACAACTTTATATTCAGGGGAGTCACAAAAACTTGAGTACCACCATCTTGGAATGATGCACTCAGGTGTAATCCATATCTTCTTGGGAGTAAGAGCACAATCCTAGCCATGTCTACTCAATAGTATGTTGCACTATGTTCAGTGGATCAGTTGAGTAGGGAGGCAAAGAAGTGTGGATATTGTGGAATCTTCCTGAAACTAAAAAAAATGGCAGGGGGAATTATAGAAAGTCTGCCTCTTGCAAGACCTCTGGGTCCAGGGAAGTGTCTTACTCCCAGGAAAATTTAGGGTCTTAATCCCAGGAAAATTTAGGACTGCAGCATAAGTCTCATTGAAAACAATTGATCCACACTGACCCAAAAGAAAACCTCATTGACTATGGGCGCAATCCAGAGTAACTACGGGGAGTCCTTGCTCCAGTGTAAGAACAATTTGTTCTGGATTGCAATATGAATTTACGTCCTCCCGTAGTTACTCTGGATTGTAGGATTAATCATTGTTCAAGGTGTATACATAGTAGCACAGATCTGGAACATTTCCCTAAATACAGTCATATAAAAAGCTGGTAGCAAGTCTAATATATTAAAATTGACTTGGGATCCACAGTTTGCAAAATACTGGGCTAGACAATGACGTAGTATGTAGACTCCCGACTGTATTTTTTTAATAAATCAGGTATGGATAATTTCTTCATCAGCAAATAACTGGTTTTTAAAAACTGGTAGTCATGCTCAAAACTCAGTAATGTTCATTAAGTTACACCCCTGAAACTCATTCCTTTCTCCTTTTCGATATATATGATATATATATTTGATATCTCACTTACATTGATATATATGGGTTGTTCTGTCCTGTCCAATTTTTGCTTGTTCTTGCAAGAGTTTTATTTTGTAGTACTGAAAGTGGTATGTGGGAGGGATTCCTTTTTAAGGGAGTAGGTGGGAATATAGCAGGGAGTAGGCGGAAATATAGCAATAGACTAGTATTGATTATTTCTACTGTTCTGAAATTGAATAAAACTTGATTTAAGAAAAATATCATCTTTAGTCAACATTCCTAACCCTCAACCACAGCTCTTCTTTGCAATTCTCATAGATTTCCTGTGCACATCCTCTCTTGCTTACATCCTCATTTTTTTGGGGGGGAGGGGGGAGCATACTCTGGAGTTCTTAATAAACTGTGCCAGATGGTTATCTGATGAGGAAATGCAAATGATTGTGAAAAGTAAAACACAATTTCAGTTTACTGTTTGAACTTTAATTGAGACACGCTGCAATCAGTTTTACTCTTGCAAACAGTGTGTGTTTCTGTTGTTATAGCAAGATAAATGTTAGCGGTGAAGAAAAAGGCAGCCTGAGATCTCCCTGGTCTAATGTGTCACATCATCATCATTTATTTTCTTCCACAACACTTTTGGTAATTCTCCCACATCCTCTCCAGAACTGGACCCTGTTACAGGTGACCAGGAAGCAAGACTCCAGCTTGCATAGCATTCTATTAAAGCACCGTTTAATGATGTTCTTAACGTTGGCTGGATCGTGCCCAATTAAAATTTAGAAATTTTCTACTCACTGTTATCCTCTGCCCTGTCATGGCTGTGATCATAACTTGATTAAGCATTAAGTGGTTTTGTTCAAGAGTAAAGGGAGTAGCTTGTTCCATAAACCCAGCATCTTCTTCTAATTCACTGCTTTGGCTGTTGGATGGCAGTTCACTTCTTCAAGGACTGAGAACCAGATTGTGGGCCAGGATTTGTGAAAGAGAATCTACATGCGTGAAAGATACACCAATTTCCACAGGTATATATGGACAGGTATATATATGGCAGGTGTAGATGTGGACAAGCTCAGAATGCCAGATGCAGGGGAGGGCACTTGGAGGCAGGTGCTCCCTCAGGCATCTGGTGGACCACTGCATGATCAGGAAGCTGGACTAGATGGGTCTTTGGCCTGATCCAGTGAGGGCTCTTCTTATGACATGAATGTCCAGGAACACCAATGACCAGGATGCATTTGATCAGGACACAATCAAGTAGAATGACATTACTGTATTGTGTTGATACTGGCCGCAGGCAGTGGTGGGCTCCAGCAGGTTCGCACCTACTCTATAGAACTGGTTGTTAACAAGAGATAGTACATATAAAGTTTAAAAATAGCCATTTAAAAGTGGCTGCCAGATGGACAGAGAACCGGTTCTTAATTTCTTTGATGCCCATCACTGGCCGCAGGCATGGTCTGGTGGTTGAGCAATGGGCTGCTGAAGAATGCTAAGCAGGGAAATACCTTTGGAGGGGGGACTGAAAATTAATAAAGCTGCCTGAGACAACAGAACCAAAGGTTTTGCTATTTACAACTTGGGCAATCTGAAAACTGCTCCTGCTGGAGGAAGGCGTTCCCTGATGTGATGCAAATTCCGTTCTAAATGGAAGAGTTCTATAAGCTGTCCATAGAACTAGACTCCTTGTGGTGCACCTTGGACATAAATAATCTACACATATTGGTGTAGGTGGTTGTGGGTGGTGCAAAGTGGTTAAGACACTGTGCCTGTTAGGCCAGGGTTCGAGACCTGGGTCCCCACAAGACAGGGTGAACTCCTGTCCTTAGCCCAGCTCTGCAACGCAGCTGGAACCAATCGTATCATCTCTGCTGTTCCATTGGACTATTTCAGTGGCGTGGAGAGGGGGGATTTGCTGCTTGGGTAACAGCCTATCCTCCATATTAATCTACCCAGGCCTTCGTGCTTCACATACAGCATCAAGCACAATACCATTGTCTTTCGAGATTGATGGATGCCAATACTAATATGACTGGCGTATGACTGAGCCACAAGTAGTATTCCCACTTCACAGCAGTGCAGCTGAAGCTGAGAGGACTTACCTAGCTCAATACCATAAGAGGCAGGTGGCCTGAGTGCAAGGCTCAAGTTTTCAGACTCCACCATACGTTCTGTAGTTTCTCATGGAAACATCAGAGGAAATGGCCTGTTCAGTGCTAATGCGCCTAACAAAATCCAGACAGCCACTTATGTTTCAACAGCAGCAGCTCCATGAGTAGTTGATTTGCCATATAGAAATAGCTTAAGCATTCCCCCCTCCCCCTTGGAATATTTGTGTGTGTGCAGAAAATCATGCTACTACACACATAAACCAGCTGTTTCCCCCGCCCCGCAAAGAACAGTCCCCTATTCCCTAGGGGTGGAAGCATATATGTCCAGGAAATGCACAAATAACAGCCCTGGGACCTCCAGAGATAAATCAGTTTCTCATTGCCTTACTTGCTTCTAATCCACAAAGGGCCTTTTGCAGCTGCTGCCAAAATGGATTCTCCCGGAGCTGTTACAAACTCATCATCTTCATGCTGTGGGATGATGGGCAGATCACGAAACAACCAGAAAATGCAGGAAGCATACCAGGGCTGGAATGCCAAAATCAGTCCCATTTGCAATTCCTTCGGGGCATTAAATAATTAGTTTTGGGCATAATTTAGGACTTGCTTCACACAGCGCCTCCCTGCTTGTTATTCTCTCATTCATCCCCATTACTTTGGGATAAATAGGACATGCCATAGAAAATAGGATGGAAAACATCTATCTATCTATCTATCTATCTATCTATCTATCTATCTATCTATCTATCTATCTGTCTATCTGTCTATCTATCTATCTATCTATCTATCTATCTATCTATCTATCTATCTATCTACCTACAGTATTTATATACCACTTTTCAACTAAAAAGTTCACAAATTTGTTTAAAAATTAATAGCTAATTAATAGCTAATGGGGCCCTGTCCCATTATTTCGTCTTTGTATTTCGCCTTTGGTTCCAGTAGTGGACCCGTCAATTTAGTTCCAGCAAATGGGGAATTGTCCATAAGAAACTTAACTGAGGCTCAGGGATTCCCTGGTTTGAAGTCTACCTCTGTTATGAACTTCCAAGGCAAGCAATAGCTACAAACTGGGAATGATATTATCACAGGACAAGTGGATGAAAATGCATGAGTTCCGCTGTTTTAAAAACTTTTTTTTCTACAAATAATGTGGGGAAGTATGATAAGCACACTCACCATGACAGGTAGGCTGGCAAAGGTGCAATGTTGTTCAAAGTGGGGTCGGGAACACCTTCGGGGTCCCAACCTAGGGTCAGGGGGTTGCAAGCAGGTAGGATCCACCATCTTAGAATCTAGCACTCAGCTTTCCTGGGAGTAAATCTCATGGAACACAATGGAACTTACTTCTGTGTAGACATGGAGAAGCATCCCAGTAAGCTCAACAAGGGGTCCTGGACTGATTTCTGTTCTATCTAACATTATGGCAATCAATCATAAAATGGAAATAAATCTGAAAACAGAAAGAAAAAGGAAACATACTGCATATGCAACAACATTTTGTTACGATTTGACCAATGATACTGATTGTCCCAACAATCCAAGAAGGTGTTATTATGACACAACATATAATCAATCTCATTTCCAATCAGAGTGCATGGTAGAACTCTTCTTATTCCATAATGTGGGTGTCATCAATTTGGGCACTGGATTTTTGCTGGCTTCAAATTTTTTGAGAGACCCGATATATACTAAAAAGAGTACAATCCTATCTGGAAGATAGGCTGGCACAAGTCTCTTGCACCCCCCTTGGGAAACTTAAGCTGGCACATGGATGTGCATCAGCCTCTCTGCGCCACCCACAACTTCATGGGACAACACAGACATGGGCTAAGGACAGGAACTCACCCCATCTTGTAGCACCCATGTCTCTAACCCTGGCCTGCTGGCTAACAGGCACATTGTCTTAACCACTAACCCTATTGATGCTACTGCTTTGAAGCATATAATAATGATGCACATGGGGGAAGTTGCACATGATGGGTTGATGCACATGGGGGAAGTTGCGCATGGGGGGTTGATGTGCATGGGGGTAAGTTGCGCATGAGGAGAAGTTGAGCATGGGGAGAAGTTGCGCCATGGGGGGATGGCATATGGGGAAATGTTACTCCCGCAATGCGGGTACACTTTTTGTTAGTGTAATATATTTGTATACTGCTTTGAAGCATATAATAAGGTGCATATAATAATGTAGGTTATTCTGTATAGAATAAGTTTGTACTGAATTTTTTTCCCCTACAGAGAGTTTTTTCCATGCACACATTCACCTATCTGGAATCGATAACTGCAAGCCAGCAAATGTGACTTCAGGAAGGTCACTCAGTATGGTTGGATGTGCATGATTAATTGGACACGGGATCCATTAGAATACATGCATAATCACTGGCAAAACATGGGCCACTTGTGTCAAATGAGTCTGTTGGGAATCAAGACGGCTAATTCCCTGGGACCAAAAGGGTAATGCTAACATGGAAAGATATGGATTAGAGGGTGAAGGGGCCTTTCCTACCACTACAACAATAACAGTGATTAGTTAGAATCTAATGAGCTACTCAAAGCTACTGTGAAAGGATGAAGATAAATGGCAAAGCCATGCAGTTTTCAGGCTGTATTCAGAGTTCCAAAAGTCAATGCCAGTCAGTGTAGCAAGAATCTAGAAGTTTCTGGATAGGTAGGTTCAGTACCAAGTTGGTGGCTGATCTAGGGCTTAGAGCACAATCCTAACCATGTCTACTCAAAAGTAAGGTCAATTGTGTTCAATGGGTCATATTCCCAGGAAAGTGTCTTTAGGATTGCAGCCTTAGAGTCTTATATAGTACTGGGACATCCAAGGCACTCCATGCTTACTGTCTAATGGTGCACCAGTGCAACCACTTTCATCAATATCTATCTACAGAATTTATATATTTATATATAAAAGTTCTGAAGGTACAGTGATGCCTCACGTAACAAATTTAATTCATTCCGGAGGCATGTTTGTTACGTGAAACATTCTTTACATGAAACGGATTTTCCCATAGGAAATAATGGAAACTCAGACAATTGGTTCCACAACCCAAAAATATTCATATAAAAGTGTTAACTGGATGTAAAAATGATGAAAGAACACTGGGATTGAATTCAAAACATGCATTCAATGTGCATGATCTTATGAAGTCTACTTAGGCTGCAGTCCTAAAGACACTTTCCTGGGAGTAAGACCCATTTAACACAAGGAGTAAGCCCCATTTAACATGGGAGTTAAACATTTAAACATTTAACATGGGAGTTAAACATGGGAGTAAGAACCCATTTAACATAGTTAGGAGGCTGCAATCCAAGACACCTTCAAAGTGTCTCCCCACTTTCTCCTTCTCTCCATCCTGAGCGTCTCTCTCCCCTGCTCCCTTCTGGCTAAACAGACTGCCAGCCAGCGTATTTGCCCCAACTGCAAATGAATGTGTTCTTTACGTGAAGCACAGTTTGTTACATGAAGCAGAATCCTAGATAAATTTTTGTTTGTTACGTGAAACATACTTTACATGAGGCGTTCTTTATGTGAAGCACCACTTTATATATAAAAGTACTGAAGGTTCTGTGTTTGGAACAAACGAATGAGCCTTGGCCAGCGCCCATTTGTACCTGATGTTACCCATGACTACATGCATGTCCCCGAGAGAAATCTGTCCTGTAGCCTGAAATTCAGTTATTGTGGCTGCAATCCTATTTGCACTTTCCTAGGAGTAAGCTCCATTGACTATCATGGGACCGTAGACATGCATAGGATTGGGCTCTCAAATGTTCTCCTTATTTTAAAAACAAGTTCCTAGTCCTTGTAATAAATAGCTAACAACCAGAGTTTCAAAGCGATGGCTTCTTTACAGTTGTTACATGACTTTTTATATGAGTAATTAGCTTCCCATTAAAGGATAATGCATGGTGAAAGGATTGAGTTTTGATGCATGATGAATGAAGTAAAAAATTATTTATTCTATGTATATTGAGTCCATATCATGACAATGCATCTGAATTTCATTGTATATCTTTGTACGTTGACAATAAAGTATTGATTTAAGTGCTTGGAAACAGAAAGCTAACACGAGAGGGAGAGGATTGAGTTGGAATTTTTCTCCATGGTGTGCTAGTTTTGTACTTCCAAAGAGTTTCTTTACATAGGGAACAACTCACATATAGTGTTACCCACAAGTAATGTATGCCACAGCTCACTACTACTATGCAAGAGATACCTTTTACCACTTCCAGCAGTGCTTCCAGCAATGATTCTTCATTGCTGCACATGGAGACCACAATGGGCTAAACATGTCCACTCAAAAGTAAGCCTCGTTGTGCTCAGTGGTTCTTAATCACAGGAAAATGATTAGGAGTACAGTCCTATTTTCAGTCCCTGAGGAGCCAGATATGGGATGCTTGGTTTTCTATGATGAGGAAGAGGAGGTGAAGGCAATAACAGAATATCCGGCCATATGTGGCAGCTGTGACATATACCAGCCTTTCCCAAACTGTGGACTCACCAGTGGGTCATGACCTGATTTTTGGTGGATCATGAAACTGTAACTTACAAGGAGGAAGCTAACAAGGAGAATGTATTGAGCTTTATGGAAAGCAAAACTTACCCTACAATCCAGAGTAACTATGGGAGCATGTAAGAGACATTACATGCATCCATAGTTACTGCATCACCTAGTGAAAACCTATGGGAAATTCATATTGCAATCCAGAGCAAATTGTTCTTACACCGGAGCAAGGACTTCCCATAGTTACTCTGGATTGTGCACTAAGCCACAATGGCATGTCGACTCCTGAGTAGGCAACTGTGCCTCAGATCTTATTGAAGGAGAATGTAGCACCATCTGATTGGTCCTGATCCAATGAATAAAAGCCCCAACAAACTCTTAAGAAGGAAGTGTCCCCTATAGATTGCCATAATTTTCTTCCACAAAATCGGGACAGGCCCCTCTGTCCCATTTGCCAGTATGTGAACACAATTGCCCCCAAATCAGGGTTGTTCCTGTTTTTTGGGACATATGGCAACCCTAGCCCCCTCCAACCTCACAAAGAGCTCAATGAATTGAGATCCAGTGAGGGTGTAGTAAAATGTAGTACTGAATGTAGTAGTGAATAATGTAGTAAAATGTAGTAGTGAATAATCACACTTCATGTATAGACAGTGCTTTTGGAGCATGCCTTGCGCAAGGTATGCATTATCAATGCACAATGGTGGAACTCTTATAAAAGGCCTCTAAGGTGACGCTTATTGCAAGGAAATAGTTGAGAGGGAGCACCTCGCCTAAGGCCACCCAGTGAGAATTTATAGCAAATATTCAAAGTGAGGAAATCTTACCATTCCGCTACACTAGGAAGTAACTACTCTGAGAAGCAAGTCCAAAACTGAGGTGAGTTCTCCATCTAGAGGACAAAGATTCCAACTAACATGACAGTCTCTGGTGTCGGTTTCTCTCCAGCCATGATGCTGCGTGGTTGCATTTCTTTCATTCCAGTGGACTACAGTGGTATCTCATGTAACAAATTTAATTCGTTCCGGAGGCATGTTTGTTACGTGAAACATTCTTTACATGAAACATTCTTTACATGAAGCGGATTTTCCCATAGGAAATAATGGGAACTCAGACAATTGGTTCCACAACCCAAAAATATTCATATAAAAGTATTAACTGGATGTAAAAATGATGAAAGAACACTGGGGTTGAATTCAAAACATGCATTCAGTGTGCATGATCTTATGAAGTCTACTTAGGCTGCAGTCCTAAAGACACTTTCCTGGGAGTAAGACCCATTTAACACATGGAGTAAGCCCCATTTAACATGGGAGTTAAACATTTAAACATTTAACATGGGAGTTAAACATGGGAGTAAGAACCCATTTAACATAGTTAGGAGGCTGCAATCCAAGACACCTTCAAAGTGTCTCCCCACTTTCTCCTTCTCTCCATCCTGAGCCTCTCCCTCCCCTGCTCCCTTCTGGCTACCCTGAGCTGCTTCCCTCTTCTCCACTGCTCTTCTCTCCCTCTGCCCAGAGGACGCCCAGCCACAGGAGGAACAGTGCGGAAGTGTTGCTTTCGCTATGGGCAGGCGTGGTAGGCTTTTTAGAAGGGCTGCTGGCCAGTGCGTCTGCCCCAACTGTCAACAAGTTTGTTTGTTACATGAAGCAGAGTTTGTTACGTGAAGCAGAATCCTAGAGAAATTTTTGTTTGTTACGTGAAATATACTTTACGTGAGGCGTTTATGTGAGGCGCCGCTGTAATTCCTCTACATTCCTCAGACATATTTACTTCTTCCTCCTAGGATTGTTAGGTCTTTTAATGAGCTCAAGCCATGTTGAATGTGCACTTTTGCGCTGGTAAAATCCATGCACTTGTTCACATTCCCAGTACGGGTCAGGATGGTGTGGTGGTTCTGGAGTTAGATCTGGAAGATCCAGTTTCCAATCCCCATTCAGCCATGAAGCTTCCTTGGGTGCCCTTGGCCCAAACAGTCTCAGCCTCACCATGATTGTTGTGAGCACCACCACCATTTATAAAAATGAGAAAAATACAAAACAGTAAATATCATATTTACTTGAATCTAATGCTTACCTTTTCCAGCCAAATTTACAATGCAATCCTATGCCTATCTACTCAGAAGTAAATCCCATTGTGTTCAATAGTACTTACTCCCAGGAAAGTGTGGTTAGGATTGCAACAATAGGGCGCAATCCAGAGTAACTACATGGAGTCTTTGCTCTGGTGTAAGAACAATTTGCTCTGTATTGCAATATGAATTTCCCATAGGTTTTCACTAGGTAGTGCAGTAACTACGGGTACACGTAATGTCTCTTACGTGCTCCCGTAGTTACTCTGGATTGTAGGGATAGTCTCCAATACCGTTTGCATTATTGACACAATAGAAACAAGAAAATACGGTATTTTGATAAGTATTGGCCAGTATTTAATTTGTTAACTATATTCTACCAAAAATGTTATATAAACCCATTGTTGTATAAAGTAGTGCAATTTGGTAATATTGCAGTTTGGTTGTCCATTGTCACTATTGTCAAGTAACTCATTTTATGCAGTAAAATTATATTTTTTACCTGCTTTGCAGCTACACACTACAATCACCAGTAAACATTTTTAAATCTCAAAATTCAAAAATGGTGTGTGCATTAGATTTGATGCCGCGTTACATTCAAGTAAATACGGTACTTTTAAAAACACTCTGTGCTGTTTAAATATCTGGTGTGGAGAAAAGGGGAAGCTGCTCGAACTACCAAATTATACTACATGAAGTAGATTAACAAAGCCTTGGGTATCCTTCTTTTAGGAAGGAAGATGGGATATAAATAGAATAAATAAATAAAATAAATTAGTAATTTGAGCAGAACATAGTATGATGTGCACAAAAACCCTCTTCTGTCCCATGAAGAATCAGTTGTACATTTAACTGTCACTTAGAACTGAGCTTAACCACCCCTAATATAGAACCTTCACAGTCCTTAATCTGAGTCGTGTGGGTCCAGTGACTCTAGATTCAACTTGAGTTTGCACTTCCAAGATTTTTCCCATCACTGCTCATAACTGTTAGAAAAACAATCTTCTGTTAATTTACTGCAGAGAGTTTGGGTATCCTTGCCTGGCTGCCCGGCTTACTTTTAGTTTGCTCCTGATGCTGCCTGCGTTTGTTTTAAGGGACACTTGGAGATGTTTGCAAATTGGGATGCTGAGCATCTGTGTATATTTTACATAGTTTTAAGGACTGTTATATGGGCAACTCATGTGGCCTTTTAGCCATGGTGTACAGCGGAATGGTAGGACATACACTGGAATACCAAATGTCGGAAAAAAATAGTTCTAATAAAATAAGATGTGGCAAAGGCTGTGAAGAAAGACCGTGTGAGATCTTGGTCCAGACCAGTCATGGGAAAGTATGGCCCCTTTCATGACCTATAAGGTTACACATACTGGGAGTGGGGAGAAAGAAAGAGAACAAGATGTGGGTCTCTAAACCGTGACAGAATACAAAATGCATCATGGAAGCATCACATCCTTAAATGAATATCACTACGCAAATGTTGCATAAGAAACTGTAGGCTCCTGTAGATAAACAAAGCCTGCAATCCTCAGAACACTTTCCTGGGAGTTAGACCAGGAACTCAGACCATTGAGTTAGACCATTGAACTCAGTGGGGCTTACTTCAGGATAGACATGCATAGGATTGCAGCCTAAGGTTGCAATCCTATAGGCACTTTCCAGGGAGTTAGACCGAATGAACACAATGGGGCTTACTTTTGAGTAGACATGGTTAGAACTGGGCTTATAATCTTTAAATAGTGTTGTGGTGAGGCATCCTACATCCAACTGCAATGTCCAGAATTCTTTGGAAGCAACCAAATATGGAAGTCTCTGTGTGTGTGTGTGTGTGCGCGCGCGCATGCACTCATGCGCGCACGTGTGTGTTTGTGTGTGTGTTTAATGGAATCCTGGAGGTATAAGTCATCTTATCTTGACAGTGGCAAATTAAAATTGCCAGACAGTTTAATTAAAGCGAGTTAGATCAATAGCTATCACATTCCACGAAGAACAAAATTTGCTCCTGACGGTCGGTTAGTTTCTGACTAAATTGTTAGTTTTTGTTAAAGAATATAAAGGGGATTCATTTAAATGTGTACAGATGCACCCATTCAGCCAGTGGGATAGCTAGAAGAGGTCCGAAGCACTAGGTTTAGCAGGGAGTCTCACCGCAGCATGCAAGGACCCCCCTCCCTTTCACCTTCACAGTTGAGGGGGGGCATATGCCTCTGTTTTACTCCTACCTGGAACAAAATGGCTCCAAAAGGAGGGGGCACCTAGTTTTGAGGTTCCTTGCAAAACTTAGTGCTTTGCTTTAAGTGCCATTTGGTACAATCATAGCAAAGGCACGTGCACCAGCCATGCAAGTAAACTTTATTGAGAGTAAGCAGACATGATCATAAAGGTCATCATCTGAAAACCTGAGATGCGTCGCCTGGATGTGTCCATGAACAACAGAAAAGTTGTTACTGACACAGCCTCGATCAGCCATTTTGTGTAGCTGTTTCTTCATGTGTCAAATTTTAATTTCAAAACCAACAGTCATCTTTGGATATTTCCAGAACGCCTACAAACCCCCCAAAATTATCAATAGGTAGACCAGAATACTAAAAATAAACTGTAAAAAATCTTATACAAAAACCTTCCATTTCGATTCATCAGCTTTTCTCCTTCTCATTCTTTCTCACTTTCTCGCTCACGTTTTGGTTTCCCTGTTGGGATTTTATTAAATGAAACTTCCAGAATAGACTTTCTGTTCAGCTTTTGCAACTTCCCATGTCAAATTTTTCAAAAAAAAGTTTTACCTCCGCAAATGAAACATCCTCCTCAGTAGGAAACGCAGCTCATAAACACAGCTGCAGCCTTTCCTTTCCGACACTGGTTTTCTTCGTCTCATTCATTAAAAAGGCGGTTAATTCACACAAAAAAGTTGTAGAGTCACCCTGCATGTCCTACGGATGGCCAGTGTTGCGAATCTCAGAGGACGGCACATGCTCATCCTTCATACTTGACAAATATGGCGGTTCGGGCGGTTCGGCAGTGGAACAGATTGCCAAGGGAGGTGG
Organism: Cryptoblepharus egeriae; assembly: GCA_030015325.1. Taxonomy (NCBI): domain Eukaryota; kingdom Metazoa; phylum Chordata; class Lepidosauria; order Squamata; family Scincidae; genus Cryptoblepharus; species Cryptoblepharus egeriae. Next base: position 8,986,972 of record JAREYC010000003.1, on the reverse strand, counting down.
TGGACTCTCCCTCACTAGGGATCTTTAAGCAGAGGCTCGATGAGCACCTGTCGGGGATGCTCTAGGGGGATTTCCTGCTGCAGACAGGGGGTTGGACTAGATGACCTACTAGGTCCCTTCCAACTCTAGGATTCTATGATTCTATGATTCTAAATCAGAATGGCTGCTGGGCCTGTTATCAGCCTCTACAAGCTTTCCATGGCTGTACCACGGCTGTACCACCAGTCGAAATACACTGGAAGCTGTGACAAACTGAAGCAGGAAATGGAAGGAAAACACATTTGTGTCTTTCAAGGGCATTATTAGCATCGCTTTCCTCCGGGGCTCTCCATTGACAGCACTTGAGACACTTTTAGTTGCTCATCCCCTGCCTCACATTTAGAGATATGAGTTTGCACATTGCCCAGACCTGAATATTGGTGCCTTTTTTAATGACGTGCATCATAATTTTAAGTGCAATAAACCAATGGTTCTCAAATTCCCACTGCTCTAAGTGTTTGCAGAGGAAGGAAGATACTAGATCCTCAGGATCTCACCACCACTAGGATCTCAATTTCCAGGTTCTCTCCATGCCCTGGAAGTAGTTACATAGGATCCCAAGATGATTCCTCAAGATCTCAGGATCTCATGATTTCCGGGATCTCACTGCCACTATTATCTCAATCTCCAGGATCTCTCCATGTCCTGGAAGGAGTTATATAGGATCCCAAGATGATTCCTCAATATCTCATGATCTCAGGATCTCTTGGGAGGAGATATGTGGAGCCCCAGAAAGCCAACTACAGGACTCAGCTTCTCCCTACTTCAGAATTTCTAAAAATAGTGATAATAACCCATTCCTGCTTTCCTGATTGCAGCCCTACAATGGGCCACCATCACTGGTGTCCAGGCAACTTTGAGACTGGAGAACCCCAAATACTGTAACCTTTCCTCATAAGGGAGATAGCTTTTATTTATTAAAATTCTTTAGTGGCATGAAAAATATTGAATAATCTGCTTGGACAGCAGGTCAGATGAATTACTTATCAGATGGAGATATCCATTTTGAGGAAGAGCTCAAATTACCCGACACCTGGCAGCCATATTGAACACACTTAAAAGAGAAGTAGAAATTCGACACTTAAAAGAAGAGTGATGACATACCTGCATTCTTTGTTCACATAGACATTAGATGAGTAGGGGTGCTTCAACTAAAGAATATATATACTCTTTATTCTTTACTCAGTGGGTACTGGTAATTAGTCTGTGGAACTCCCTGCCACAGGATGCAGTGACCGCATCTGTCCTAGACACTTTTCAAAGGGGATTGGAGAAATTTCTGGAGAAAAGTCCATCACTGGTTACAAGCCATGATAGATTTATGCAACCTCTGGATTTCAGAAAATGCTTTAGATGCAAAGGAGAACACCAGGATGCAGGTGTCTTGTTGTCTTGTGTGATGCCTAAGTCATTTGTGAGATACGTGAAGCTTAAATAGATGTACCCGTGGCCTGATCCAGCGAGGCTCTTCTTATGTAACGCCTCCCAGGGCAGCTATCTCCAGGCAATTCATGTCTTGCACATGCCAAACACATGTCTTGAACATGCCAAATCACACTTACTGGTGAGGCTTACCAATCATCTGGAAATTTGGTATTTATCTGTAAAGGTTAGGAAAATTGTATCCCTGATTCCAAATCGTATTTACAAATCAACTTTGCAGACAAAACAGCATGCATGTGAACCAAGGAACATGCAGGCACATTATGTGAAGATGTGGCTAGCAGGGCTAATCTTCCTGATCTTCACACACCTTCCTCATCGGGGTGGGGAATTATTTGAAGAAGGCAAAACTGTGTAACTTGCACTGCTGGGACCCAAATCAACGGAGGTGTCCCACAGCTGACCTCAGTTATGTGCTTTGGTTGTCAAATATGCTGTGAATAAATCACATAGATGACATAGTTATGAGAACTATCAGTGATTATCAGGCATGATGGCTAGATGTTACCGCATGGTTCAGAAACCATTTGCATCTGATTACAGGCTGATGGGAAGCAAGAGATTTTCCTGCACATCTAACATCTGGGATTCACCTGGATGGCTACTGTGAAGAACACGATGCTAGTTGGTAGCCCTTTTACTCACCGTCTTATTTCCCAGTTATGTGCTTCTACTTCAGGTGTGTCCAAGCATTTGTACTCATGTAATATTATAACCCTGTTCTGCCTGCATGCACTACTGGCATCCCCTGTTCATTTGACAGGGTAGGGCAGTGAATTTCAACCTTTTTTATTTCACGGTGCAAGGCGCTGACATTGTCAAGGCAGTTAAAAATAACATCAGTTATTTTTACCATTGACAAGGCACACCAGACTGTTCAAATCCCCCAATTTTCCTATTAATGAATGTCAATCTCCAAATTCCTGCAGCACACCTGAGGACTATCCACGGCGCACCAGTGTGCCATGGCACACTGGTCGAAAAATAACTGGGCTAGGGACTGGAGCCACTGTGAAAAGCAGAAATGGTGGAAAGTGAAACCTGATTTTTATTTTTTATTTTTAGTTTACAGAAGTTTAATTGGTTTTGCAAAAAGCCTTTAGAAAAGCCTTTTTCAGCTGCAGTCTTTACCGTACTTTCCTGGGAGTATGTACTATTGAACCAAATGAAACTTACTTTTGAGTAGGCATGCTTAGGATTGTGCTGTTTATTCTGCAAATTCCTGCCATCATACAAATATTTCTGCAAATGGACCCTTATTAATGCCTTTAGGAAAAGAAATAGAACTGGACCTAAAATCGGTGCTCTCTCTCTCTCTCTCTCTCTCTCTCTCTCTCTCTCACACACACACACACACACACACACACACACAGAGAGAGAACAAAACACTGTGAGTGCAATCCTAACCAATTTAGATCAGCACAACTCATAGAATAATAGAGTTGGAAGGGACTTAATAGGTCAGTTAGTCCAACCCCTGACTGCAGCTCCTCCTAGAGCATCTCCGACATACGCTTATCAAGCTTCTGCTGGGACAAACCCACACTTAGTTCCTGTGGTTGTGTGGACAGACCGGTGCCTGGCCTAACACTGTCCCCCAGGAGTGGCACAGAAATACCAAGTGGCACTTTTGTGACACCCCAAGCCAGCACTGGACTTTTGCCAGGACTTATTCCAGCCTAACTGGGGCTTAGGATTGCAACCACACACACACACACACACACACACACACACACACGAGTTTGAATCACCATATGACAAGCAAATCATCATGGGGAGGGCAATTTTAGCCTTTAGACCAACAGAGAGAGATTTAGGGAGCAGAACAAAGCTTGAATAATGAATTAAATTATTAAATTATTAAAAATTATTTAATTTAATTTTTTCCCGATAGAATTGGAATGTAATGAAAGAGCAGAAAAACAAACCATCAGAAAGCAGCAGGGTGTCTTGATTAGCTTGTATGCCACCTCTGCACAACAAGGATCAGAGTGCAGTATGTTTATAGGTGAACCACGCACAATTCAACCTGACCCTGACCACAACCTTCCCCCCCCCCCACCCAATAATATAGAAGAAAAGGCAGTGGAAACCAAACTTGTTGAAGTTCAAACAGGCAGAGGAGAATTATGAAGACAACTTCTGCTGGGGGCTGGTACAGAAAGTGGAATTCCTGTGGTGGGTCTCACACATGTTTAGCAGCCTGTAGTGGGAATCTGTGGAATGTAACAGCAGCAACATTATCCACCCCATGGATTAAGTTCTATAAATCAATGACTGAATCTGCATCTGTGCAGCACAGACTCCCCAAATCCTGCATGTGGGCATCTCGGTGCAGCCATTCCCCCCTCCATTTCTTCCCCTCCCAAAGCACACAATGGGTGGCCATCATTGGATTTGCATTTCATTGAGAAAATCTTCACATTTCATTGAGAGAAAAAAAAGAAAGAAAGACGGTGGGCTGTTTGTCATTCAGTGTGTGATAGCTCCGCAGACAGCTTGTGCAGTGCTTCCTTTTTAAATGAGTTCAAGCCTTCTCACTGCATGTGAAGGTTATTCCTTGGCCCTCCCCGCAACATTCACACATGAGTAAATTAAAAAAACACAGAAACTGTCTGCTCTAAATGAAAGAAACCACTTCTTACTTGATTGCTCCCAGCATTGACAAGGTCCTACAGATTGCTGTAGTTTGCACAGACCTTATTTGTACATTTGAAATTCCACCACCAGAAGCCGCCACCTGGCCTCTTTAAGGAAGGTCAAATGTGCATTGGATGCAATGCACTCAGACCAGATACACTGACTTCTGACACTTGATTTCTCTGCTTGTTGCTCATTTAAAAGATTTCTGATTTCTCTGCTTGTTGCTCATTTAAAAGAACATCTCCCTTATGCTTGGGGAGAAGAAAGTCCTAATTTCTGCATTGATTTGCCTATTTCTTGTGGTGCTAGTGCACCAAACAGTTATCCTACCATCCACACATATATCAGAACAGTATGGTTTTTGGAAGGAAATGGAGATGGGACGGTTCTCTCTGGATAGGGTTTCCATAATTCCACAAAATTAGGACAGGACTCTCTGTCCCATTTGCTAGTACGTGAACATAATCCCCCCAAAATTGAGATTGTCCTTGTTTTTCAAGACATATGGCAACCCTATATCTGGAGGGCTTTACCCCCCACACTGAAGCCCATTGGAATTGGTACTGGTGATGAGAGAATAGGAAGAAATTATTCTGCAGGGTACCTTCACCCACTGAACATTGGGGTTTCACCAGCACGTGAGATTTGCACCATGGCACATGTCTATGCTCTTCAGCTCTGCTGCAGTGTGCAACATCGAGGTTTGTTGGCCGCCTTGGGCTCCCTCTTATAGGAGAGGAAAGGTGGGATATAAATAAATAAATAAATAAATAAATACATACATACATACATACATACATACATACATACATACATACATACATACATACTTTTAAATGCCAGTCTGGTCTATAGATAAAAAGCAGCAACCTGGGGATCAAGTAAAGTTCAATCATCTTAGCCAGAACACTGTCCACTGTGGCCAAGTCCAACAACTCAGGTATGGCCACAGCTGGTGCGCCAAAGACCATGTCCCTTCTGTCAATCATGCTCTATTCAAAGCACCTTCAAAGCTGCTCAAACTTCCAAGTATGCACATTCAAAGAGGGAAAAAATTGTGTTTCAAGGGTGGATACTAGCTCTTGTTTTTTCTGAAGTGGAGCAAATTTTTCCAATCTTCTAGAATGTGGTTACAATTGTTAATATGATTATTAGCAAACGGCTGCTTCTTACTACTCACACTGTAGGCAGTGGCAGGCTCCAGCAGGTTTGCACCTACTCTATAGAACCGGTTGTTAACAAGAGCTAGGACATATAAAGTTTAATAATAGCCATTTAAAAGTGGCTGCCAGATGGGCAGAGAACCGGCTGTTAATTTCTTTGAATCCCATCACTGACTGTGGGCTACTGTGGAAGAATCTCACAGTGGCCCATTTGATGCCTCAAGGAGCAATAGGTCAACAAGATACCAACAACAAGATACCACCAGCATCGCCAGTCCTTGAATCTGACATTCTGACTTTTAAAACTGGGAGGTTCACATATCCGTCACAGCTTGTATCCTGTGATGGACTTTTCCTCCACAAATCTGTTCAAAAAGGCATCTAAGGCAGGTGCTGTCTTCTCATTCTGCAGCAAGGAGTTCCACAGATTAATTACACACTGGATAAAAAAAAATATTTACTTTTGCCTGTTCTAACGTTCCCACAAGTCAATTTTAGTTGATGTCCCCTGGTTTGGGATTGTGTGATAGGGTAAAGAATATTCCTCTGTCCATTATTTCCATAATTTATCCACTCCTCTCTACATGCCTTGCTAGGATACACCATTCACACCAGCCCTGCCCAGTGTCCTCACTGAATAAGAATTCTCAAGATTTTTGGGAGGAATGATAATTTCACTGGAACAAAAGCAATGCATGTCTGTGGTGTAGATAAGCCACCCTGGATGTCTCAGATCTGAATATTATGAGATCCATGTACAGCACGTGGAACATTGCTGCTGCTGAGTAAATGCACATAGTGCCATAATCCTACATTGTGCTGTAAAACGTAGGCTAAAGAGGCCAGATATTGCCCTCAAACTTGAAGAGCAGCAGAAGTAACAAGGGAGGAATTGTGGCACATGATTTGAAACCTGGCACAGATTTGTTTGGGAATAATATTCTGTTTGGGAATAATATTGGGAGCTGGAAAGGGTCAGTTTGGGAACAGCAAAGGGTTGGTGTGAGTTTTCTAGGTATGCTGGTGTAGGAATGATATTCACATCTGAAAAAGAAGGTAAAAAGAAACACCTGTAAGGTGGATTCTTGTATATATGTAACATGTATCCCTTACCCCTAAACTGAATTTGGCAGAAGACAGATCACGATCTACTAGCAGATCAATAAAGATGCTTAATAGTGGACAATATTCACAAGAGCATCAGCAAAAGGTGGGTTGTTGTTACCTTACCATTAAAACCTGTGACCTGCAGTAATGGATCAGCCAGAAATTTGTTCACCTCCCATAAAATAGCTATTTTATGATAGTATGAAAGAGTCACTGTGGCTGATGATCTGCAGTCTAAGTGACTGATCAAATAGGCGTTACAGGTTTTATTTTTTAAAAAATACTGTGCAACCTTTTCGACCAGAAGTGCTATTGGGATGAGAGATCCTTGTGTACATCACAGTGAGTGATAATTTTGACATGACATTACAGTATTGAAAACTATTATACGTCTACAGCAGACGTATATTATCCTGCCTTGGTGCCTAGGACAGTGAGATCACACTGTCACACCCCGCAGAAATGACATCACAACAGCTCATGACTGGCCCTACAATCCAGAGTAACTACGGGAGCACATAAGAGACATTACGTGCACCCATAGTTATGGCACCACCTAGTGAAAACCTATGGGAAATTCATATTGCAATCCAGAGTAAATTGTTCTTACACCGGAGCAAGGACTCCCCATAGTTACTCTGGATTGCGCTCATCATGTCTGAGCTCTCAGTGAAATTGTCATGATCCATGCTCATGTGTTCTTCCTCCAGAGAGGGCCCAGAAGAGTTTTCCTTAGTGCCACTTGTGGCACAAAGGCAATCACCCCACAAAAGGAAGCATGTGTGCACATGGCCAGTAGTTCTACCTATTGGGAGAGCCTGGAAGTATATTCCATTGTAAAGGCAGTATCTTCCAGGATCTCTCTGGGAACCTCCCGAAGAGACGGAATGGGGTTCTGGAAGTACTGCAACATTCTCCATAACTAGGGCAGATCCTGATGCCAGTCTTGTGCCCCTGGAGTGTGGCTGAGTACATGATACCAGGCAGCCCTGCAAATCACCACATTTGGCAGCAAGTGTGCATGCAGTCAAAGAAAGTCTGTGGCAGCATAATTGGCAGTGTCGGAGGAGGATCTAGTACGGCTTTTGTCCTGGGTTTGGCTGAAGAAGTGGTTGAAAATCCCACTTTGGCTGAAACTCATAAATATCATGCACACAGGCATTTTCCAGGGAATAGCAGTACATCTGGTGGCACATCTAAGTGGCACATCTAGCAACACATCTAAGACAAGGAGATCTGTGTTTCTTAGTCAACAGCACCCTCTGGTGTTTGTGCTAATTTTTCCGGTTCCTACTAACAAACCCTAATTGATATTTAAGTCACATAGGAGACTTCACAGATTTTCTCAGGACATGGAAGCCACATGTTTACACACAACAGTCTGGTTTACACATCCATGTCAGTTGAGATTGACTTCAAATGCATGCGCGAGGATAAAATGAAATGCTATTTATTGCACTGGATCAAGTTTGTATGCACATTTTTGTGCTCTGGATTCCTTCTGTTGTGAATTTGGATTAAGTCAGGGACAAAAATAAAGGCGAAGATCTTTATGATCTGAACTTAAACATGATCTGAACTTGGGCAAAGATCCGTGCCATGATCTGAACTTGGGAAAACAATGATAATTGCTGGCACCAGAAAATGAAAATGCATAGGCACTAGATCTCGACTTGTGCTTCCTGTCCCACATTATGCCTGCATTCTGCCCACATTACCCACGTTATGCCCACTAGTTATGACAAAACTCCCCAAGGTCAGTGTGAGCATAAAAGGAACAAGCTTGTAAATCAAATTGAACCAATGTGCAAGAATGTGCAAAAATTCAACCAACAAATTAATTAAAGAGAGAGCTCTTTTATATGTCCCCTCCTGGACCAGGTACAGACTATAAATGTGCATAAGCAGATAAACAGTTCTAGGTCGGGTAGCCCTGCTCCTTTGTTTGGAAGATCATCAGCAGTGATTTCTTATATTGCCTTTTGCGTTTTTTAACGTATTTTATACGTTAATCCTTTTCCATCTTCCTATTGGGAATGGCTTTGGGTGACATTACTGCAGAGGGGACACATGTTTTAAAAACAAATAGCCATTGCTACCTTTTGATTTAGCTTCATCATGTTGGGATGTTCTTGCTGGATGGCTGTGATTTTACCCAGGTAGATTTCATCACTGAGCCATTTTGACCTGTGTAAATAGCTGGGCAATTTCCCGTAAAAATTACACACTTGGGTACGCTACACATCACTGTCACACGCTAGCCAACATTGCAGTCCAAACCCTTCATTCACAAAACTGCTGTGTGTTAAGAGTGTGGTTACTGAACTTCTTGGATAAAGCCTATTACAGTAATTCTCACCACAATGGGCAAGGTGCACTCGGAGATTGGAAGGAACTTGTTTCTTTCCGTTAGTAACCACAGAAAATTTCGCTTTATGTTAATGATTCCCAGAAGAGGGGTGTGTGTGAGAGAGTGGATATGTTAGGGATGGAAAAGAGTTTGCCTCACATTCAGAGTTAACTACTACAGATAGGACGGTGGCTTTCAAACTTTCTTTTATGGGGTCTCTTTCTCCATCATTTCCTCTCTGAAGAATTCCTTTGTTCAGTGGTGGAATACCTGTTGTGCATACCGAAGAAAAAAACCTAAAGGGCACGATCCTAACCAATGTAGACCAGTGTAACCCACCTGCCTTCCATTCCCATAGTGGTATGGAAGCCAGTGCATGTCTGTTAACCCAACTAACCCTCTCACAAGTGGCCTTACGGCACTTTTGTAACAACTCCAGGCCAGTATAGGACTTATGCCAGCCTAAGTAGTTAGTGAGTGATGAGGAATTCCTCTGCCTGGGAGCTGCTGCATTCACCATTGGTCTAGATGATCTCACTTTTAAGTGAGCATCATGCAATGACCTTCTGTGAAATTCTAGCAGGCTGCAGATGTTCCTGGTTCCTGCAGATGTTCCATGTGTGGCTCAGCTGAGCCAAACGTTGGAGGCAACATATGGCATCTATCTATCTATCTATCTATCTATCTATCTATCTATCTATCTATCTATCTATCTATCTATCTATCTGTCTGTCTGTCTGTCTGTCTGTCTGTCTGTCTGTCTGTCTACCTACCTACCTACCTACCTACCTACAGTATTTATATACTGCTTTTCAACTGAAAAGTTCACAAAGCGGTTTACAAGAACTGCAAGCGGTTTACAAGAACCGCTTACAAGTAAGCAGGGGTAATCATCACCAAATGCTGAATGATGCTGCACCTGACATTTCAACCACAGGGGTCTACAGAGCCCCTTATAGGGAATATTGTCTGCAGAGGATTTGGAAGTGTGTTCTCCAGTTTCTTCCCCATATTGAGCATATAGTCGTGGGGACAAGGGGCATGATTTGGAGTGAGACTGTGGCACAGATGAGGAATTAAACCCAGAACATCCCACAGTCTCAGTTCCAAAGTTCCTTCTTCTCCATTGGCTTTTTGCAAAAGATGTTCCTGGTTCCTCTCTCAGAGGTCTCCTGCTGTATCTAGTTTAACTCCAAAGTCTGCACTTGGAGGTAGAGGCAAAATTTATTATAGAGGCAAAGCTTGACTTGAGGAAGTTCTGTGGGTTCATAGCTCACAACACAATTCTAATCCCTAGTTAGAATCATAGAATCATAGAGTTGGAAGGAACCCAGTGGATCATCTAGTCCAACCCCCTGCCTGAAGCAGGAAATCCTTGTCTTGTGGGGACCTGGGTCTCAAACCCTGGCCTGCTGATTAACAGACAGTGGCTTAACCACTTATGCCACCAGAGGACTTAGGCCAGCATAAGTCCCAGCCAGGGGTGGGCCCAGCCAACCCCAAGATCCAGTTCGCCGGAACTTGGGGGCGGGCCAGGGTCAGGGGGTGGGGCTGGGGTCATGGGGCAGGGCCCCAACCTCACCGCACTGCGCATGCACCAGACTTAGCACATGCGCAGTGCGTCTCCTGAAGCTCGGCTTCAGGAGACTTAGTGCGCATGCACCAGGCTTAGCTTGGCTTCAGGAGACTCAGCGCGCATGCGTCCAGCTGGATGCAAGCACGCTGGGTCTCCTGAAGCTCGGCTTCAGGAGACGCAGCCAAGCTTCAGGAGACACGGCGGCCGCTAGCAAACCGGTCCCCGCGGTTCTGCCAGCCGCAGGTCTTTCCAGTTCGCTAGTGTCCGCCACGTGGGAAGATCCAGTTCGGGCGAATAGGCCCGAACCGGCAACTGCCCACCTGTGGTCCCAGCACAAATCTCATGTTTGCCTGGGTCTTGCAGAAGTGCTGTAAGCTACTTCTGCACCACCTCTGGGGGTCCAGTGCACAAACATGCTCTGGCCTCCCCACACCACCATGGGAACTGAGAGATGGGAGAGTTCAACCGGCTAAATTGGTTAGAACTGCACCCTGAACCAATTTACGCCAGCCTAAAAAAAGCAGGCCTCTGTCAGTCTTGGAAGACTATGGTATCGTGCTCAGCGCTGCATACGCTGCATGCGAAGCACGAAAGCCTGGGTTGGATTGTTATGGAGGATAGGCTGTTACCCAAGCAGCAAATCCCCCCTCTCCACGCCACTGAATGAGTCCAATGGAAAGGCAGAGCCAATACGATTGGATCCAGCTGGCGTCGCAGAGCTGGGTAAGGACAGGAGCTCACCCTGTCTTGTGGGGCCGATCCGGGTCTCGAACCCTGGCCTGCTGGTTAACAGGCACAGCATCTTAACCGCTTGCGCCACCCACAGCCCACAAATATTTGTGCCCAACATGGGGCCAGCCTAACTCACCCAGCATATCTTCCCATGGTCATATGGGGAGGTCAGCGTGAGCCTGTGTCCTTGCAAGTTCTTTTATGTCTTGTGGTACCATTTAAAGACACAATCATAAGAAATTTAGGCCAACCTAACTCACCTAGAAATCCTACATAATTTAGGCCTAACTCACCTGGCCTATCTTTCCAGGATGGTGTGGGGAGGTTGTTGTATGCCTATGCATTGGCCTAAACCCCCCCAGGAATGGGGCAGAAGTGCCTTATGGTACTTTTGTGACATTCCCAAGTCAGCACAGGACTTATGCTGGGACTTATGCCAGCCTAACTGGAGCTTAGGATTGCAGCCTCAGTCTCTTAACCACTACACTACACCAGCTTTGAACTGCCATCCAAACTAGTCTTTTAATAATCACCTATGAAGTGTCTGGCTTTATCATTAGCAAAATGAACCCACCATTGCGGGAGTAAAATTTCCAGAATATTTGGCACAGATGTGCAACAGCGGGCACTGGTGGGCACCGGTCAATGGGAGTGGGATGTGGGCACTGGGTGGCAGGCACTAACAGGCACTGGGTACTGACAGACGGTTCCAGGGAACAGTGGTAGACAGTAATGGACACTGGCGGGGTTCTGGCAGGTGCCTACTGGGCACCATTGGGCAGTGGGGACCAGTGTGTAACACTGTGCAGCAGGCAGTAGGCACCAACGGGCACCAGGCTTCCCTCACAGGCACCATCAGGCAGCACACACAACCAAGTGGGAAGCAGTCACCAAAGGGCACTGGGCATTCTTACTGAGCACTGGGCATCCTTATTTGGCACACTCAGCATTGGGCACCACTGGGCATGACAACAACAAGGGGCATCAATGGGCACCTGGCATCCCTAGTTGGCACCGGGCATGATTGGGCAGTGGGCATCACTGTGCAGTGAGCAATGGACACCACAAGACAGTGGACACCACCAATGGCAGTGGACACTACCAATGGTAGTGGACACAATTGGGCACCAGTGGACAAGTGATTTCAACGTTCATGATTCTGACCCAGACATGTAAGATGTCCTCAAAGCAGTTTGCAGCACCAGGACCCATGACTTGCAAGTGTTGGTGTGAGAGGGGATGGGAGGTGATCTGGGTGGGGGGCACCTACCTGGGTGGGTGGTAGCAGTGGAGCCAACCAGCAAGGCTTGGGAGGCTGCAAAGCAGCCACAGGGAAGCTGGGCCAGGCAATGAGGAGGAGGGAGAGCGGGTGCAGAGGAGCCAGGTCAGCCAGTGTGGAGGAGGAGGAAGAGGAAGGGCAGGAGAGCCAGGTGGTTGGCAATGGCTCCGCTGGGGGGCTGCTGGCTGGGGCATGCCAGGCTGGGGGGGCTGCCAGGCTGGGCACCGGCTCCCAGGCCAAGCTGCCCGGCTGGGCGAGTGGTGGGCAGTGAGGCAGTGGCTACATGCTGAGGCTGCCAGACTGGATAGGCTGCAGGTGGGCAATGAACAGAGGCGTGAGGCTGGCCGAGTGGCAGGCGGCAAAGGCTCCCGGCCGAGCAGAGGATGTTGCTGCTGCTGCTGCTCAGGCTCTTGGTTGGCCACAAGGCATGGGTAGGAGGTTCCTCCTTGTCCACCTCACTCTTTCCCACTCTGGGAAGCCCCAGAGCAGTGCACCCAGCTGTATGCACGCAATTTCAAAATGGTTGCCCCAGAATGTCCATTTCTCTGGTAAAGGCGGGGGAGTTTTCCCATGACCTGGACCCCACCGCCTTTTACTGGAGACATATGGGTAATTCTGGTCAGCTGAACAGCCTGGATAGACCCTGACCCTGTGAACCTTCTGTGCTGCTGCCCTTCAATGTGTTCTCCACTTTGTAATGTTAGCGAGGTTATAAGGGGATGAATGCTTGCCTGGAAATCTCAAGCAAACATGCACTGATGGGGAAAACAGGAGTGCTGATTCTTTGTAAAGGCTTTCCTGGTATCATTAATGGACTTGTGGCCTGGACCCTGCTAATATATACACCCATCACTGTCCAGTGCAACATGCAACTGCCTCCAACAGTTTAATTATAAATAACGAGTGAGCGGATGCAAAATCATAGTGAGGAGCATGGTTGTTCTTTTTACAGATTGTTCCACTGAGGTTTTGATCCAAATTTACACTCTGAACTATTTTTAGTTTTTTTTAAGTCTATATTTTGAATTTTTAAAAGGTGTGCAAGGAATTGCAATGTGGATCCAAAGCAAATTTGTAAAGTGCCAAATCCCACTGCGGTTTCACCCATTAGGGCAAATTTCACTATGGACAGGAAGCATCCAGACACAATTATTGTCCTGTATATTTTTTTCCCCACCATAGCCACCTTGGGTATCTTCCTTGGAAGAAAGGTAGGATATAAATTGAATGAATGAATGAATGAATGAATGAATGAATGAATGAATGAATAAATAAATAAATAAATAAATAAATAAATATGCATATATAAAATAAATAGTTAATAACAAGTCAACGGGCACCAGTTGGATCAGGGCCACAATACAGACCACAACTAACTGGGCAAGAGACACTCTTTCATGTAGGTGTTCCTCTTTTGTTTAGCAGGGGGAGAGTAACTGGCCCTCCTCACCCCAGCAATGTCTGTTATAGTGGCTTCTGCTGGTGTTCTTTTGCATTTTAGAGTGTGAGCCCTTTAGGGAAAAGGACCCATTAGCTATTAATATTTACATTTTCATTGTAAACCACTGTGTAAACTTTTTAGTTGAAAAGCAGTATATAAATACTGTAGACCAGGGGTCAGGGAACTTTTTTACCTTTTACCCCCTTTTTTACCCCCTTTTTTACCTTTTACCTAAATATGTTTTAAAATATATTTAGATATGCTGACGTTACCCCTTTGATAGCCAATGTTACCCCCACCAAACCCTGCATCTATCCCTACCCTAGTGTCCCTTGCTTCCCCTATATTGTTCCATTACCCCCAGCAATTTCCTTTTTACCCCATTTGGGGCAATTTACCCCTGTTCCTTGACCACTGCGACAGACAGACGGACGGACGGACGGACGGACGGACTCTAGTCCAAATTCCCTTACTCATATGCAGGCTTGTGTTGTGACATAGACAATATGTTGGGTGGGTCCCCAGAGCCCATCCGTTTGATCCAAAGGCTAGAGCCATTTAAACTTTTATCCAGATCAAATCACATAAATACAATTGTGATAGAATTATCCACATTCTGTGGCTTGTATGAACTACGGAATTATTTTGCATAATGTTACCCATTGTGCTTAATTTATTCAGCCACCTTTACATTTTCACATAATTTCTCTGGCTCTGTTTAGTCTTCCCAGCTGTGAAACGGGGCAAAACTCTGTCTCCAAAACTGTAATTATGCTGCGTTATTAATTGATGGCAATTAATTCATGCTGGATAAAATAACAGTGTTGTATAGAGTGCATACATGCCCTATAGACACAAGTGACCCAAGGCTCAGAGGGGATCATAAGTATAGCAGTTATTATAAAAGGATTATTACAAATGCATATTTGTGGAAGAATCCATAAAGAGGAGGTCTATCAACGGCCATTAGCAAGACATAACATACAGGCAAACCAGTTGCTGGTGAGCAACTACCAGTGAGACTTCTGGTTAATCACTCCAGGAGGGAGGATGCTGTTGAGTTAGACGTGTGTTTGGTCTGATCCTGCCACCCAGGCCTTTCTTAAGTGCTATGATCTGACCTTGACACAAGGAAAACATCCTAAGAAAAGGGATATCTTGCTGTTTCTTCTTGTTTCCTGCTGTTCTGCCCATTGTGTTCAATGGGTCTTACTCCCAGGAAAGTCTCTTTAGGATTGCAGCCTAAGTAGACTTCAGTTCCAGTGTTCTGTCATCATTTTAACATACAGTTAATATTTTTATATGAATATTTTTTGGGTTCTGGAACCAATCGTCTGAGTTTCCATTATTTCCTATGGGACAATATGCTTCACATAACAAGCATGCTTCTGGAAGAAATTAAACTTGTTATGTGAGGCACCACTGTATTTGAGTAGCCAGAAGAGGCTGCTATGGCAAGTCAGGCAGGCATGACAATACAACATATAAGTGGCCTCTCCAACATACTGCTGGAGCAGTGATGATAATGCTGAGCAGAATAACTCAAGCAGTGAGTGGAGGAAGCACTTACATTGTGTGTTGCCACCAGTGGTGTAGCTAAAGGGAGCAGAGCAGTCAGTCTTGGAGGGAGCCTCACCCTTCAGAAACATTCCAGGCAGGAGGAACAAAACAAAGCCATACAACTCACCAAATCTGGAATGGCTCCGAAGAGATGAGGCTACTTCCAAGACTGAATATTTTACCCTCCGCCCCCACCGAGCTGCTCCACTGTGCACTGAAGAGCATGCCAAACGTACCACACTGCCCCCCTCTGGCTATGCTACTGTTGTGATATCCAGCCTTGTGACCTTGTCGTCTTGTGACAAAGAATTATAAAACAAAATAACAACACAGCAGGCAACCCAGCAAAGAAATTCAGTACCAAAACAGTGGTTCCCAAACAGGGTAGCCATATGTCCTCAAAAACCGGGACAGTCCCGGCTGTCAGAGATTATGTTCACATACTATCAAGTTTGACGGGATCCTGTCCCAGTTTTGTGGAAGATAATTATGGTAACCCAATCCCCAAACTTTAAGTGGGAAACCCACTGAGAAATCTAGATCTGATTTTTGGGTGGGTGGCCAAAGTGTGATGAAAAGATCAGATAACTAATTATCTCAAACCCTGATGCTATTTAAAAATCAAATACTGTAGCTGCTAATTTCCTTGCACAGAGCTCAGCTCCTGCAGTTTGCAAGATAGCTGCTCACTGCCCTGCAAGGAACTGAGCTCCTGAAGCTTGCAAACATGTGTGGATATAGAAATGTTTGAATGTCTTTTTTTCCTAGTTATTTCGTACATAAAATGAATAGGTACTTAAGATATTTCTTTCTAGATCTCTTCTTTTTAAAGTCTTGTAAACCTAGGTGGGACCTGACAGAGTATTGTTTTTAAAAAGTAGATCCTAATGCTAAAAGGTTTGGGAACCACTGACCTAAAAGCATGCTGCATACTTTAGGTCACAACATTGACAAAATACACATTATCATTTACTGGTCCTGATTGCCAGTATTGTCTATTTGGACTGACAACCGTTCCCAAACCTCAAGCTTTCTGATGCCACACATGTGGCAATGCCATGAGTTGTTTTGTATGGACTTTGCCAGGGAGCAAAAACATTGCATTAGAAGGTGATCCACTTTTTAAAATCCTACTACTTGCAAATACGGGACATGTTTACGAGAAACAGGGACAGGCACACCCAAGGGATGAGCTCAATGACAACCAACCATGAAGTTCTTTACAAGAAGAAAGGCAACAATTCATCTCTGTCAGTGTATCAGTTACTGAACAGCATCTGCCGGATCAATTTATCATGGCAAGAGGGATCATGTAAACATGGGGGCAGAAAAGAAATCCTGGCCCTGCGTACATCAGGCCTGTTTTACTGGGAAACTCTGTGTGAGCAGTTCTTGGCTCCTTTTCCCTATAAGTGCTGATCCGCTAGATTGGGGGTCTCCAAAGATTTGGGCAGGACATCATCTCTCTCACACTGTGTTGGGAAGTGGTGCAGAATCATAGAATCCTAGAGTTGGAAGGGACATAGTAGGTCATCTAGTCCAACCCCCTGCCTGTAGCAGGAAATCCTCCTAAAGCATCCCCGACGGGTGCTCATCGAGCCTTTGCTTTAAGATCCCCAGTGACCACCAGACCAAGGAGAAGGAGTAGAAGATGTCTTCTGGAAGGCGTTGCAAGGAAATATGAAGTAGTAGTAATGGGGGACTTTAACTATCCAGACATTTGCTGGGAGACTCACTCAGCCAAACATGGAAGCTCCAATAAATTCCTGATGGGCCTGGAAGATAACTTCATGGTCCAGAAGGTGGAGGAAATGACAAAAGGAGGGGCCATCCTTGACCTGATCTTTACTAATCACGCAGAGGCCTTGCTTTCCCCAGCACTGGTCTCAAAGCAAACTGAGAATGGACTGCACAAGCCGAGCTCACCATGGCCCGACAGTGAACTGAGCACATGTGGTCCAGTCGCTGGGTTGCACATGCTCAGACCACCTCGGAGCCGGAGCAAACTGAGCACATGAAGTCCAGTCACTGGACTGCACATGCTCATCTTGTCCTGGTGCCAGAGCAAACTGAGCACACATGGCTCAGTAGCTGGGCTGTGCATGCTCAGCTCACCCAGGAGCTGGAGTGAACCGAGCACACGTGGTCCAGTTGCTTGGCTGCACATGCGCACTTCACTCCAGACCCACTGGGTCTACTCAACTGGGCTGGGCTGTGCGTTCAGAACTTGCTCTGGCCCCAGAGCGGAGCGCACATGCACAGACAGTTGGGCCCTGGAAATTTTTTTAGACGGGACTGGTCCAAAGTGTGCATGCATTATGCCATGAAAATTTTTTTCCCACAGTCCCTGGTCGTGATCCTCAAAAGATTGAGGACCATTGTTTTAGATGACCATGTTAACCCATTAGAAAAAATATGCAGAAGCCACAATGAGTAACACCTTTATTGGGACCAACCGAAACCATACACCATCTCAAGCAAACTGTAGAGTTCTGAAGAATTCTTAATCAGACTGGATATTAAGTAACGCAACACAAAAAGGTGGTGGAGTGGTGAGATATGTTGTAATAGCCAACTCTGCAATTTATAACAGTCTTTGGGCAAAATCCAGAGTAACTACAGGGAGTCCTTGCTCTGGTGTAAGAACAACTTACTCTGGATTCCAATATGAGCTTCCCATAGGTTTTCACTAGGTAGTGCAATAACTATGGGTGCACGTAAAGTCTCTTATGTGCACCCATAGTTATTCTGGATTTGGGGGGGAGGGTTAGTCTGCAATCCTATATGCATTTACTTGGAGTGAGCTCCTTTGAATTCAGTATAATTTACTTCTGAGTAGACATGCCTGGTCTTGCATTATTAATGGCATAGATAAGAAGTTACTAAGACTCACTGCCGAATCCTATCCTCGGCAGAACATTCATTGCATTTGATAGTGGAGGGGCAGTAATCAGGAGTTTTTGTTACTTACTTCTTACCTAAGGCTGCAATCCTAAACACACTTTCCTGGGAGTAAGACCCATTAAACACAATGGGGCTTACTTCTGATAGACATGGTTAGGATTGTGCAATAAGTGTAATTAAATTATGGCTGCAATCCTAACCACACTCTCCTAGCAGTAAGAGTTTTGAAAACAATGGGACTTACTTCTGAGTAGACATGCTTAGGATTGCACTGTATGTGTAATACATTTAAATTTAATAACAAGTAATGTGTTATTTAAATTAACCATGGCTGCAATCCTAATTATACTTTCCTGGGAGTAAGTATTATTGAAATCAGTGGGAGTTGCTTTAGAGGAGATATGCTTAGGATGGCACTGTTCATGAAAGCAATATATATGAGGAACCTTGTCATTTTTTGGTTAAGACATAAGGGGTGCAATCTAACCTAGGCCAGCACAACTCTTTGGTTTTCCCGTTGGCGCGGACTGCGCATGTCCACGCCTCTGTGCAGCCGTTCGGCCTCGCATGGGAGGTGGGGCTGAATGGCTGTGCATAGGTGCACTGTGCATGTCCAGAGGTGTGGACATGCACAGTGTGACTCAGCCGGCCATTCGGACCTGATCCGAGGCAGAGTAGCAGCCAGGAGTAAGCAGGAGCCACCTCGAGCCACCTCGGAGCAGGCCCGAATGGCCGGCTGAGGACCGGGGGCGGACAGAGGAATGTCAAACTCCTCTGGCACATCATCCCCCAGCAGTGCATCTCTCGGTGCAGCCCACACCAGCCACACCAGCCTGGTGATGCAGCTGTACCCTGGCTTCCCTGTTTACTAGCCTAACTTGACAAATACATGAATAGCCTGGAACGGTATGGAGAAGGTCTAGCTGGGCCTGGAGGACACAGCAGTCTTGTGTCTGACTACATCTATGCTGGGAAGATGAGGAGAAGAGCATCTCTGTTGTACAAGAGGCAGTGAGGGTTTTCTGGAATGGACAGGGGAGATAAGGGGAGCCTGCAACCAGCAATGCTTGTTCTGCTTCCACACCAGAGGATCTTATCCAATGTCCTTCTCTGAAATCAATGGCTTGTTTGCTCTGGGAGCACAGATAGCCAGTGGGTGGGAGACTTGTGGTATCCTCATTCAAACAGTTCCCCAACCCACACTGGCTCATCTCAGTAAACAACGGGGCCCACTGAGGAAAATCACCAAGTCCAGAATGGACAGGATGCTCCTTTAGTGAAACAACACAGTCTGGTGATTGCTTTAAGCCGGCATGAGTTCTTAATTGGTTACCCAATTACTTAACTGGTTTAAGTTCTTGATCTGTTGCTTTATTAATGAAATGTTAATGAATGGGAAGTGGTGGACTCTCCCTCACTTCAAGCACCTGTCAGAGATGCTCTAGGAGGATTTCCTGCCACAGGCAGGGGGGTGGACTAGATGACCTTGCAGCTCCCTTCCAATGCTATGATTCTAAAAGTTTGCACTAAGTACTTGTTTGGTTTGATTATACTGTCTCCATCAAGCTGGCCGAAATGGTCCGTTCATTTTCCCTTGGCACTACAGATCTCACTGTGACTTCTCTCGTTTGAGGTCTGTCCCAGACTTCAATGATGCCAAGTTGGGGGGGGGGAGACTTGGAGTGGGGGCCACATCCTCCCAATTCAGTTAACGCTTGCAGGAAGTGGTTGGCCAGCCCCTGCCTGAGAGCTGATACCCCTTCTCAGAAATGAACACACAGTTCTCTAAAGATAGATTGCGTAAATTCTAAAGAAAACCCACCAAGAGGCCCTCGGGAACCTACAGCTACAATTCCCCAAGGAGTTCCAGAAGATCGCCGAAAACCCACCGCCAGACGGGCACTCGACGCAGCTGCCTCAACCAACGCTCCACGCCGGAGCAGGCCTCTTATGCAAGGGCTCTCAGGTTTCACATCCGCATCACCCACATTATGTCAAGAGGGTGGCAGCTGCACACATCCTTTGCCCCCGACCCCTGTGTAATCCTAACTGTAACTTCGAAGGAGGGCGTCTTCTCTTTCCCAAGGGCTGCAATGGGCTGAGAATATCTGCTGAGAACGGGGTGCCTTGAAAACGTCTGCTGAGAAGGGGGTGCTTTGAGAATGTTCCCACTTTTGGTTTTGAAGAAACAGGTGCAGCTTGAAAAAGAAACACACAAGCGATTATAACTGGGAGGAATACAAATATTGGAACAGAAATCCTGATCTTCCTAATCCAGATCAGTGGCCAGTTTCAGAAAAGGGGATGTTCAGAAAATGGCCCAAAAAAGGTTTATGGGATTTTAGACCGGACTGAATTATGCTGGAGCTTCATGACTGGAAACCCCAATATAATTCACTCCAGAGACATGAAAGTGAGTGGGGAGGCTGGTGAGGTAGAGCCTCCCTACTAAAGTCCTTTGAAAAGTACTGTTCCATCCATCACGCATCCCTGATTCTCTCCCCCGAAAAGCAGCCACGTGGGACTCACTTTAGTTTAGGGCCACAGAAGGGAAGGAAGGATCTTAACCAGTGGTGGGATTCAAATAAATTAACAACAGGTTCTGTGTCCCATTAGTAATTGGTTCTCAGAACCAGGAGCTCATAAGCAAAAGGTTCTGTAGAACCTGTGAGAACCCCCTGAAGTCCACCACTGATCTTAACCCTTTCTCCACTGCACAGCCCTGCTGTATATCACCCTTCTTCCCAGTAGATTAGCCATAGGGGAGGGTGCCACAATGCATTCTGTAGGCAGATGTCATGCAAAGAGAAGCCATAGCTGATTTTGCAAGAAGAACTATGCATTAGGACTTGCGATGGCAAACCCACCTGGAAATACGCCAGTTCAAACCAACATGAAATTAATGCCAATCTACTGTGGTCTCAGCATGAAAGACACAATCCTACCATAGTGAGTTATCCAAACTGTGATTACATTCAGGTTAGATGGCTGAGTTGTGGAGCTGCTTATGAAAATCATTCCAGTGGTGCCAAACCTCAGCAGCCAGTTCATTAATTGGTACAAGTCCAGCATGGTGGCAGGGCTGGGTCTGCTAAATGGTGATGACCCCAGATCAGAAGGAAAGGGCCTGCTCAATCACCCACTTAAAAGCAGGCCTCCGTCAGTCTTGAAAGACTATGGTATCGTGCTCAGCGCTGCATACGCTGCATGCGAAGCTCGAAAGCCTGGGTTGGATTGTTATGGAGGATAGGCTGTTACCCAAGCAGCAAATCTCCCCTCTCCACGCCACTGAATTAGTCCAATGGAAAGGCAGAGCCAATACGATTGGATCCAGCTGGCGTCGCAGAGCTGGGCTAAGGATAGGAGCTCACCCTGTCTTGTGGGGCCGACCCGGGTATTGAACCCTGGCCTGCTGGTTAACAGGCACAGCGTCTTAACTTCTTGCGCCACCCACAGCCCTTATATTATACAGAACTTATAGTTCTGTATAATATGGGAGCCTCTGGGGATTCCACCCTGACCATACTCCTCTCAGCTATTAATAAAGAGCCACACCATTTGCATACACAGGTTCCCTACCTCAAAACCTCACGAGAGCCACCACTCCCATGAGGACAACACCGTTTCCATTATCCCCAAAGTAGCTTCAATAATTTGTTTTTCCCCCCAATTAGCCTGACCACCTTCACAGATCACTGATACAGCACCTTCCTACAGCTGCCAAGATATGTCATGCTTGGCTATGAAAAACTGTTTTAAGAACCCACCAAAAATAAATCGCTGGAGAAAATTTGAGAATGTAGGACCATGCTAGGGTTGCCATAATTCCCTTCCACAAAATCAGGACAGGACCCTCTGTCCCATTTGCCAGTCTGTGAACCCTATCCCTCCAAATGTGTTTTCGGGACACATGGCAACCCTAGACCACGCACATGCTAAAGAGCTGCCCAAAGTCATAAATTGTAAATGTAGTTTTTTATATGTTTGTTTTATATGTTTTTATATGATGTTTTCAGATGTTTTGTATTTTTTAAATTGTACATTTTCTAATATTTTATCTTGCTTTAATTCTTTTCACAAGATAACATTCATGTTTTAAAGATGTTGCTTCACTACCAGACTCTGGGTCATTGGGGAGATACAAAAATCCATCCATGTGTTCCCCTAATTGCCAAGGGACTTCCAGCCATGACATCACTTATATGGGGGTCCCAGACAGATTGTCATTCTCAGAATGGGTTGCCAGTCTGAAATGCTCGAGAACCACTGTCTTAAGGAATACTAGAGGAACAGATGGAGGGAGGGCTGTGGCTTCCTGGAACAGGGTGTATGCTTGATCTGATCCAGGAGGGTTCAGTCTGTATCTATGAAGTTGCCTTAGATGTGCCAGTTGTCCATTGGGTGGGACAGTTGCTGAATCCAAGACAGGGTTGTATGTCATGACTAGTGCATGATGTTGGCTTGATTGGGCATAATCAATCGTTAAAAAATGGTGGTGTGACCTGAAAAATTCAGTGCGTTCTCAGTGCGCTGTGAGTTGGGAAATGGTTGACAATCACAACCAGAGCTGGTACCTCATCACACCTCTCTGCCCTCAATCATGAAGGCTAACCCACTGGTTGGAGGTACCTTGTGCCAAATTTAGAAGCAGGGAACATGGACCTACCATATCTACCTACAAATAGTTTTCACAAGCAATTGAATCAGGCAGCAAATGCACCCCAGTTTGCGCATTTCCAGAAATGTAGTTAGAGAGGGCTCATGGAACAGTAAGTACAGCAGGCTCCATAATGCACTGTGTTCCAGTCCCCCTCCCCACTGCAGCCATACAATGAAACATATAATGCACTCCTCCTCATTGGAGCCATTTGGGACAGTGACGGCAATATATACATACATATATTGGACCCATATAACACACCCCTCCTCGTCAGAGCCATTTGGGACAGTGATGGCAGTGCTTTGTGTTGCTGCCCCAAATGACTTTTTGTGGCCTCAAATGCTTTGTGTTGCTTCCTTCAGCAAGAGGCTGCTTACACCATGTGTTGTGGAATCTATTAATTAACATGCTGCCCCACTTATAAGAAGAACCCCACTGGATCTAGTCCAGCTTCCAGTGGCCCACCAGAGCATACAAGGCAACAAGAGCTGCATCCTGGTGTCACTCCTCTGGCTAAGCTTCTGAGCATTTCTGACATCAGCGAGTGAAAGGCTTAGGCTGCCTTCCTTCTCCACTCACTGTTCCCACACTGGAATCACGCTGAATAATTTAGCAAGCAAGAAACTCCGTCCCCCTCCCGCACCCTCCGCACAACAAAGAGTTGGCCACACAGCAACAGAGGAAACGAGCAACATCTGGTCAGCTTCCTCCCTCTGCTTGAGCATCGCAAATGAACAGCTGTGTCTGGCATTCCTTCCTGCACAGGAATCCGTCAGGCCCTAGTCCCCCTTCAACACACCCCACAGCACTGGCATCTGGGCCAGCGAGAAGAAGGCAATCGGAGCACTTTTACTTCCTCGGAGGTAGCCGGGAAGGGAGCCGCATGCCAGGGACACTGGCTTTGTTGTCCATGTCAGTTCATTCCTCATTGTGTGACTTGGCTCTTTATCCCCATTAAAGTATTATTATTTTTAATGGGCTATTTTAATTCTTTTTTTAATTTGTAACTGCTGCTTCTTAGAAAAATATAAATTGATCTCCATGGGGAAAATGTGTTGCTGATTATTTATGTTTAGGATACGGGCCAGGATGGAGTAGTGCAGTGGTCTGCAAACCGTAGACAGTTAGGAAAAGGTCTTCCCTGCAACACGTAGCACTGATGTCTATTATTTTAGCCAATATTTGAAATTCGGGTTTGGCCTGCAAGTAGGGTTGCCATAATTCTCTTTCACAAAATTGGGACGGCACCTTCTGTCACACTTGCCAGTATGTGAACACAATCCCCCAAATTGGAATTGGTGCCATTTTGGGGGACAAATGGCAACCCTACCTGCAGGCTGCATTTCAGAGCCTGGTGGTGCAGTGGTTCATGACCCAGAAGATCCAAGTTCAAATCTGAATCCAGCCATGAAGATTCCTGGGTGGAAATGTCCCATTGCCATAAATCTCAAGATAGGATTCAGCAGCCAAGCCAACAAGGGATCCTAGACCAAAAGCATGGAGCAAGTGAGCACCGCAAAAATCACATCGGACACAAATAATTCCAAATCAAATTGTAGAAAGGAAATATTTTAACAGAAGGAAAAAAGGTGAAATATATACTGTGAGATTATCCCCAAGTTGTGTTGCCTAAAAGACTTCTCAATGTGGAAGAAATATTTTTTTCCAATCAGCCAATATTCCAGGAAACTTTTTTTAATGTTGTTGCAACTAATGAATTAAACCTTCTCATGCAGGCTCAGACAAATTTGACTCAGTGGCTGCATGTGGATTCTTCACTTGGGAGATGGAATGTATCTGGTTTGTGGATTTTCTAAAGAAAGCAAACAATCGCTGCAGTAATAAAATACACTTTCCTACCCACACAAACGCTGATCAAATAATCACAGATGGAACTTCTGGGGAGTTTTTTAATTTTAAAAAGATGTAGTTATAATTTTTTTCTGGATTGCAACACAGGCAAAAAGAAAAGTCATTGGAGAGATTTAATGGTGCTTCAGATTCACTCAGAAAAAAATCTGCTGGGAGTTTCACTATCTGTAACCGAAACTAGGAATGGTCCCGGTCTGCATCAGAATCAAACAGATCCATGATAACTAGTCACTGGTTTGTTTTTCATATTAGGTTTATATGGGGATATGAGTTGTATAGTGCATATGGGGATATATAGTGCATATATGGGGATATGAGTTGTATAGTGCATAAAATGCAGCAACAGACTGCATTTTAGTGCACCTGTGTTATTAGTCCATTTGATAACACATCATGGGAAATATTTTTAACTGTTCAAAGAATAGTGTTTTCCTGCAGCTTACATATTAAAAACATAAAACAATGACACAGCAGCAGTTAGACCCATAATTGTACTGAGCAACACAAATACACAATCATCAACAGCCAGTTAATTCTAAAACAAAAGTGCCAACGGTTCACCACCACATGGCAGAAGAAAAGGAGGGGGTCCCATGGCATGGAGTTCCACAATGTGAGAACGACCACTGAGAATACCCTACTTCTGTTTGATGCCCACCTCACTCCACCAGGTACTTGACACCAGAACCTAGAGCCAGTGGCATCACTAAGATTGGTGTCATCCAGGGTGATACGTTATGGTTTCACCTCCATGGAACTCATCTTGTACCATCTGTTTAGGGCCTGATCCCACCCCCACGCTGCCCATGCACCCTTCAAGGAGGAAGGATCATTCCCCTATGACAAGACTTTTCAGACTTGGGATGTGATAAGTCCTCTGCCCACCCACTTTTCTTGGTTTTCATTATGTCACCCAATGCTGGCTACACTCCCTGCGCCCATCTAGTGACACTGCCTGGAGTCACTCTTAGTCACTCCCTAGGATAGAGTATAAAATATAAGGTAAGTTGAGTTTGCAAGGAGGAAAAAAGGATTCAGTATGATCTCTATATTGATTTTGCGATATAGGCAAGAACATACTGAATAAAATGAATCTCCAAGGGCCAGATCCTACTGAATGGATACTTCAGTTTGATTCAATATTCATTAAGGTACTCATCAAGAACCCAAATATTGAATCTGGAAACACATAGTAACCAAAGCAGCTAATTGGAAACCTTATGTTAAGGGCTGAAGACATCTTTCTGACACAGAGAGATTAATTATGATGGATCATGAGATTCATCATCATAAATGCTGAATAGGATTGGGTCACCATGAGATACTCCTAAGAAGCAGCCCCAGGTAAATGTCTAGTTGGCATTCTGTGCCAATTGAATTTTCAGAGCACTTTGCAAGAACAGGCTCATATAAACCATACAGCAAAGATCCCATCTGGAGCTGACCAGGACATGTGGAGGGTTGACCCATGGAGTCCTGATATATATTTGCTTGTGCAGGGCTGGGTCTCCCGGCCTTTAGCCTCTCCATAGCATCTCATCCAATTCCAGAATTAGAGGATGAAGCTGAATGACTGCAAAGAATATCTGTTTGCTGACAGTAATCAGCAATTATAAAGCACTTCTGAGCAATCAAGGCAAATCTCTGGATTATCTCAATAATTCTGTAGAGTCCTGTGAGCCTTATTTTTTGACTGCCATTTTTATCCAAAGAGTTGGTTACAGAGATCAGTTCAAAAACTTTCCCATCAACAATAAAATCATTTATTATGCTTTTTAAAATATGTATACTTTTGAAAGTGGCAGATATCAGAAGCCATCATCGATGAAGCTTTATCAAAGTGTTATCAAGATCATGCAGGAAATAGTGTAGCAAGAAGGAGCCCGCACAATAAGTAAGTAGGTACCAAAACTCTGTATAAATGGCTGTCAGTCACCATCAGAGCCATTCAGGGCAGCAATGGTAATGCGTAGGTGCTCGCTGAATGGCAAGTTCAAGAGGCTGCTTATATGGCGCATTGTGGCCCCTGCAATACTTTGCTGCTCCCCCAAGTTGCAATGCTACTACCAGGGCACATCCCACCTTGAGAACATATACATGTCAAGAATGCCTGCACATTAATGCTGTCATGCCAGCAGTGATCAGATGACAAAGGGCAGCTGACAAAACACAAAACACCAGCACATGTGTCCTGCCATGCCAGGGCAAAAGATACCCTTATTTATAAGCATGCCAGGTGCCACTTCCTTCATTTTCCTATTCCCTGAATTTGAAACAAAAAAGGAGATGACACAGAAGATGTGTAGAGGAGTAGAAAGGGGCAGACCGGATAGGGTCTAATTCAGTCCTCTGTTCTTCAATTCTGTTCCCTTTGGCATCAAATGCTCAGCCTGGCAATGCCCACAACCCTCCACATTCATTTGTTCCCATTTCCGGACTGTCGGAGGTTGTCTAATAATTCATTGCAGGTGCAAACTGGCCCTATAATATCCATGTAGGAAGAGAAAATGGAAGGGCAGCATTTCACAAGGAAGAGGTGGACAATGAAGATTTTTTTCCTGGACGCAAGGCTGAAATCCAGGACATATCCTGGAAAAAGCGGCATACGGTCACCCTACATCAAGAGACACCAAGTAGATCAAGTATCTCGGAAATTGAAAGGAGTACTCAGAAGCATTGCCCTTCCTTGCTAGGCCTACGCTGTGGCCGACTGTGCAAGAAGAGGATCAGGGTGCCAGTTTGTCAAGGTTGTGAAACCGAGAAGCAAATGCCAACCTCAAGTTGCTAGAGAAGGGTCTGTACAGCCACAAAGTGCCACAGCACTTTCTGTTCCTCTGAGCGTCAAGAGATCTGCTCGGCACACACCGCCAGTTATGTAATAGGAAGCCTCCGTTTCCGTCAATTTCCACATTAGGGCATTATATAATGAACACATTGTTGTGGATGTGACCAACGACCAAGCCACAGGAGGATGCAACTTTGACAAGAAAATTGATGTCTCTTTCTCGCTCACTCGCTCCCTTTCTGGGGTTCCAATGGCACCAGTTCCAGCCATTTGCCTTTCACCCAGTTTATTCTGCCACCAGTTGCATGGAGAATGGTACAATTGCTAAGGTTGATGACTGGGACTCTGGCTGATTAATTATCTGCATTTTAATCAATTAACGGATTAAATCAGTATCTGTTTCACAAGCTGGCTCTTGGTAGCTGCAGCGTCATGCATAACTTTTGCAAAACTGTTGCCTGGTTCGTTAGGGACAAGAGGTGAATGAAGATGCACTCAAACAAACATGTTAAGATGAACATCTTCCTGATCCTCAGCCAGCCCATGTTTTCAAACTTATTTATTTATTTTTATAAAAAGAGAGTTCAATTAAATTCATGCAAAGAGCATGCACGTTTACTAGGAATTTTGATATATGCCATTAAAAAAATTGTGTAATCTGCACAAGTTGCAAAACTCACAATCCTGGACAAAGTGCAGACAGTACATGCAACCCTACCAATGATGCCAATTCCCTGTTCCTCATAACACACTGCCCTAGCGCATGGGGCAGCGACAGCACATAATGTCATGTGATGTCACTTCCAGTTTCTCCCAGAGTGAATGGCAATGGGTTTGCAATGGGTTTGCGCCTCCTTCAAGGAGAACCTCCACAGCAGAAGGAACATGGGGCATGAAGGAACTTCGGCAGAGCTTACAGGCAGCCCAATCCAGAGCAACTAATCTGTCCACATAAGAGCCCTTAGGTTGCCCTATCTAACACTAGGTTGGAGCAACTGCAAGATGCTCCAGCCCAGTTACTCTGAAGGAGGCTTAGGGCAGAGCAAGGCAAGATAGGGTGCCCTAAGAGAGGTGGAGCTGCTCTGCCCTAACTGGGGCAGCCTAAGCAGCTCAGGAGAGGCAAGTTGAGGGCATGTTGAGCACTGCCTAGGGCAGAGCAGTTACTCTGTATCCAGAGCCTGTTTCCAAGGCAGAAATGCCCTCTTCCAGCCCTCGGAGTTATACCACCTCAGGAGCAGGTATAGTAATGAGTAGACCCATAGGGGTCCATGATAAGGCCCGAGTAAGAATGGCAGTGCTGACCAAAAATCTGAGTTCTTGGCCAGCCTAGCTGCAACCCCTTCCTCTCAACCTCAGGATATGGAACAAACTACGGCTGCCCACAAACCTCAGGATACAGCAGGCCACTCCAAGAAACCCCTTGTATTCACTGTAGAATGTACTGGCATCTCATCAGGGACTCCTTATAAGGCAGGCACCCAGTGGCGTCACCAGACTGGTGCGGCTGGTGTGGCTGCATTGGGGATGCGCTCCATATGGGGTGATGTGCCGGAGGAGTTTGACTGTCCTTTGGCAGGCCCCGGGTGTCAGCACCCCCATTCAGGCCTGCTCCAAGGCAGAGAATCAGCCAGAAGCTGCCACTTGTCTGAGGAGCTGGCCTGAACGGCCATCTGAGGTGCACTGCGCAGAAACACACTGAGCATGCCGAACAGCTTCAGAGGAGACTTCCTTAGAGCAGAGAAAGTCCGCGCCTCTGCACAGCCATTCGGCCTCACTCAGGAGGCGGAGCGGCAGCCGAATGGCTTCAGAAAGAGTACTGCACAGGCACCAACTCTGATGCCTGCACAGTCTCCCCCGAAGCCAAAAGGCTTCAGAAAAGTACTGCGCAGGTGTCAGAGATGGTGCCTGCGCAGTACTCTTTCTGAAGCCAGTTGGCTTCAGAAACAACTGCGCAGGCGCCAACTTTGGTGACTGTGCAGTCCAGGTGGGGGGGGGGGGCGCGTATCCCAGGGATGACGCCCAGACTTCCGCACCAGGTGATGTGCAGTCATGTCACCACTGTAGGCACCACAGCTGTTCCTTGTTCAGTGTGATCTGAGGGGTGTCTCCTCAGGAGCAAGTCTTCCCTTTTGTCAATTACTTAGCATGCTCTGGAGCAGTTAGGGCAGCCCAGGCTTCCTGACTCTCTGGATTCAGCATAACTTTCTGCTCTGGATACAGAATAGTTAGGAGAGTGCAGTTAGGTCAGAGCAGGCTGAATTTGCTCTGGATTGCAGCCTTAATAGCTCTGCTACTATGAGAAAAGTCTCCCATCCATTTCTTTTACTGCTTCTCTGCTATGCCTCACCTTGTATTCCACTTCTCCTGAATTCCAGTTGAACTAGAGCCCTGTTACACCCAATGCGCATACAATCTGTATACATGCACATGCTACTTTCAACACATATACAGCAGAACCCACAATCTATTTATGTAAGGGTTCCTGCCTCCATACAGGCTTTTACAAAGGATGCATATACAATTGTCCCCCCCCCCCAAAAAAAAAAAAAAAACATGTGTACACGTGACAGACAACAGTACGCTCATGCAACATACAACATCTGTGAGTGGCTTGTAGGAGAACTGATAAAAATTAATTCCAGAACAGGTGTATTTGGCTTTGGTTTTCACTTCCTTCTCTCCAACTGCATCCTTTTTTCTCTCTGCACGATTGAGGTTCATACAGATCTTGCAAAAAAGCAATATTGATTTGGATGTTTATCAAACAAAATGATTGCATCCAGATTCTTTTATTTTTGCTTTTTTTCTTCCAGATTTCCTCAGTGCTCCTGGGCATGTTCATAACACAAAGGGTGGAAAAGGAAGATGGACGGAACTGATAAATGTGGCCAGCTCTGCATTCACAAGGTTTCTGTGATAATCTCAGAATTATTTTTTTTTAAAAACTTGAGCCGTGGGAAATTCCTTCTGAATGGATTGGGTCCATTCCCATTGCAACAAATGCAGGTTATTTGTGCCGGCAAATCCAGGGAGTAATTTAATCAAGGAAATTTGGGGAGTTTCCCTGATTTTATTGTTTGCTTCCGCGGCATGCTTCTTTGAGAAACAAACTGGGGGAGCATCGCTGCCGTCCCCCGTACACCAATCCCCCTGATCTCAGAACTAATTTCCCACCAGGTCCCATCAGACAACAGCAGCTGCTTTGCTGAGAGGCTAGACTTGTTTCTAGTGTTTGGTTTCTCAATTTCTCATGAGATAGAGAGGAAGATGAGATCAGCTGGGCTCCCACCACCACTCAAATATTTTGGCCTCTGCCGCCATCTACTGCCTTATTTTGTCTCTCTGGGAAGCACAGGACTGTCATTCCCATGCATGGAATGTATGGGAGAGCATATACCCCTATATATCCTTTTGTCCATATATGGACAAAGCAGAAGGTGCTTCTGTTCTAAAGTTTAAGCAACACCAGCCAACTTCTATGCGTGAATGCTGGGCTTCAGCATCATCAGAATCTAAGAAATTATGGATATGCACGATAGGTTTACAACCACCCTTTGTTTACCAGGGTCCTGATTTTGTGGTGCTTAAAAAAATTGTTAATGTATGCATACATTAAAACCTAGAGTTATTTA
Source organism: Cryptoblepharus egeriae (assembly GCA_030015325.1). Taxonomy (NCBI): domain Eukaryota; kingdom Metazoa; phylum Chordata; class Lepidosauria; order Squamata; family Scincidae; genus Cryptoblepharus; species Cryptoblepharus egeriae. Next base: position 8,955,786 of record JAREYC010000003.1, on the reverse strand, counting down.
TGACTATTTCTCAATACCTTACATATACTGTATTTCCCGGCTTATTACACGCACTGGACCATAAGATGCACCAAAGTTTAAAGGAGCAAAACAAGAAAAAAATATTCTGAACCAAATGGTGTATTAATATATTTAATAAAATATAGCAGAATAATATTTCAACCATGTAAAGTCAACAGTGGTATTAAGAACCATTATCACTGTCATTAACAAATGAGGAAAGACTTTAAGCTTCAAGCACTCTTCTAATTTTCTGGAAAACCCATAAAACTCACCATCTCTAGTGTCAGTGATTTGTGACTTTTGCACAAATCTGTTTGCAAATGATCAGACACCAATATTTTGCACAAACCTCATTGCAAATGGTCCAGGAAGGCAGGTAAGTTGTGGGGTTCTTTTGGAGGTGGGGGATCCAGGTAGATAGGGAAAGGTGAGGGGATCCAGCTATATAGGGAAGAGTGAGGGATGCACAGGCATGGAACAGCAGGGACCAGGTCTTGTGCATATCTACTTTGGAGCAAGTCTCCAAGCCAGGAAAAGCTGCTTAGGATTGCAACTGTGCCAGGGTGACCAGATGCCAAACCAAAAATTCCTGAACCCCAAGGCTAAAATTCCTACCCCCCCCCCCCCCCGGGCAAAATTCCTACCAGGTAAGCCTCCCAGGAAAGTGTCTTTGATTGCAGTCTCCTAACTATGTCTACTCAGAAGTAAGCCCCATTGTGTTAAATGGGGCTTACTCCCAGGAAAGTGTCTTGTGGCTTGCAGCCTCTTAACTAGAAGCCCCATTGTGTTAAATGGGGCTTACTCTCAGGAAAGTGTCTTTAGGATTGCAGCCTAAGTAGACTTCATAGGATCATGCACATTGAATGCATGTTTTGAATTCATTTCCAGTGTTTTATCATCATTTTTACATCCAGTTAATATTTTTATATGAATATTTTGGGTGTTGTGGAACCAATCATCTGAGTTTCCATGATTTCCTATGGAAAAATCTGCTTCACTTAAAGAGCGTTTCACTTAAAGAGCAGGCATTCGGAACGAATTAAGCTGTTTATGTGAGGCACCACTGTACCATATTTACTTGAATCTAATGCTCACTTTTTTCCAGCCAAATTTAATCTCCAAAATTGGGGTGTGCATTAGATTCGATGGCACATTAGATTCGAGTAAATACAGTCCTGATTATAATTTTTAATCTGCAAGAGGATTTATTTGGTTTAAGCCACATAATTCCCTGCACACTTGCTAAAATCTTTCTCCCTGACAATTTAGCTTTCTACAAGCAGGAAAGTTTATTTGCAATAGAAAAATAGAAAATGTGGAATCATTTTCAAAATAAACAATGGCATATGAAGGTGTGATTCTGCCCAAAGTTAAATATCCTTTTCTAAATATCTTAAATATCCTTTTCTTTTCAATTAAAGTCTTTGCTGAGTAATATAGCAAAAATGGAAAAAGTGCACCACCTTGTGTCAAGTATCATAGTATACTGTATATTATTTGAAAAACACAGAAACCCATTTATTACTATTGTTTATTATGGGTGTTAAAAGGTTGTATTGGTAATATCCGGATTTATGGTGGTAATGTATAAAATATTTACAGATTATATACAAAAGAACAAAGACTGGGGAAAGAAGTAGCAATAGAAAGGGAAAGAATTCAAACCAGTACTGTGGTTTTAAAACACCTTATGTAGAGCACAATCGTAACCACTGAACACAGTGGGGCTTACTTTTGAGTAGACATGGGAGGTGCATGGGAGCCCGAGCACATCAGTACCATAACCTTGATCTGGATTGGGTCTCTGCAGCAGTTCATCAGCAAAAACAAAATAGTGGCCAAGACTGTCAGAATCAACATTTATTGAAAGATTGTGTTTAATCTTCATTGGGGTTTCTTACCAGTTTGCTGCTTTTTAATAGGAATCTTGCTGTTTGGTGTTTTCATTTGTAACTATTATGTGAAGCTTTGTGTGTTTTTTATGTTTTCTATGATTGAATCATTGTAAACTGATTTGAAGATGGGCCAGGGGGTGAGCGGCACTTTTTAATCCTTAAAACATGTGATGACCTTTTGGATGCATGTCGCTCCTTACCCCACATCTCGAAGTGGTTTATATAGGCAACTTCAACCCCTAGCTCAGTAGTGGGCAAGATAGGCAGTTTTAGGAATCAGACCTTTGACATTTTATAGAAGAGGAAATTTCAGCAGGTGTAGCTCATCACCTGTGCCTATTTTTTAAACATATCTTTGTGCTTGTTAACAAGCAGGCCAGGGTTCGAGACCCAGGTCGGCCCCACAAGACAGGGTGAGCTCCTGTCCTTAGCCCAGCTCTGCAACGCCAGCTGGATCCAATTGTATTGGCTCTGCTTTTCCATTGGACTAATTCAGTGGTGTGGAGAGGGGGGATTTGCTGTTTGGGTAACAGCCTATCCTCCATAACAATCTAACCCAGGCTTTCATGCTTCACATGCAGCGTACGCAGCGCAGAGCACAATAATATAGTCTTTCAAGACTGACGGAGGCCTGCTTTTTCAAAAATGTGACAACCAGATCTGCGCACAGGATTCCAAATGTGGCTGCGCATCAGTTTACAGATATAAGTTTCAACAATGGCACTTTTATTTTCAGGCATTTTCCTAATAATTTCCCTTTGTCTGAAATCCAGGTGCCTTGGGTGGCATTATAACTTTGTTCATTCTCTCTGCAAGCAAAGGTGTTCTGAAGGCACAAGTAACACCATCAAGCCTTCTTCTGGTCTCTTCTGGAAACTGGAATTTTTTTCCTAAGCAGTTGCGAGTGTGAGCAAAAGATGTAGAACTGCAAGCCTTGCAATGATAGAGGTCAATGGCAAGGCCTTTTTCCCCTTTCTCTGAATATGCTTACGCAGGAATGCCTATTAGGGACACACCTTCTTCCCATGCATCAGTTCCATGAACTAACCACTGCACTGGTTATCTCCTTCGTCCCAGACTTCACGGTTGGGGACAGCAGAGCTGACACATAGAAGGGCTGGCACACTGGCTTTGCATCAACAACTCCAGAGGGGTAGCTGTGGCCATCTGGTGACCCCAAACAAAGATAAAAAATCACCTCACTCAGACCAACATGATACTTGCGTGTTGCCAATTGCTTTCCAGACAGGAAACTTTCCTAGCCCTACCCAGAGAAGTCACGGATTGATGCTAGGACTTCTACTTTGGATTCATGTGTTCTGCCACTGAGCTCTCCTACATCCCACACCACATATTGGGACATATTCAAATTCCAATGGTTTTACTAGGACGTAAGCTTTTGTGGTGGAGTCTATGGCATCAGATACACGGAAGAGTTGTCCTCAGTTGGCAGGTATGTGAATATGGTCTATGCAAGAAACACAAATGTAAACCATGGAACCAAGAGTCCAGAATGAGCAAGAGGTATGATCTGTGACTTGCTGTATTAAGAACGGGTTGCTAAGTTTAGATTGAACTGCTAAGTTTAGATCAAAGCACTGCTAGTTTAGATCGAGAGGCCACCAACATAAACTGGTCCACTTCAAACAGGGGCCAAGTCAGAAAGGCTGCAATCCTATACACTTCTCTGAAAGTAAGAGCACAATCCTAACCCTGTCTACTGAGAAGGCCCATTGTGTTCAGTGGAACCTACTCTCAGGAAAGTGTGTTTAGGATTGCAGCCTAAGTCCATGGAACAGAATGGGGCTTACTTCTGAGCAGAGATGCTTAGGATTGCACCCTAGCTGAGTTTGCCATCAACTGTCAGGAACACCAATGCACAGATCAGAAAACATAAAAAGAGAGGCTGACCCTCTGTGCTAACCTCTGTCTATCCATTCACCCTCTAACACTGCTCCTCTTCCTGTCTTGAAGGGAATAAAGGTAGGACAGAATCAAGTTTGCAGGAAAGAGGTGCATTCAGCACATCACATTAGGTGTCACAAAGTCTTGGGTAAGGGCCAAGTGCACATCAAGAACTGAAAACTTCCAGGCTAGAATGGTCATCACTACAAGTAACAGTCACTAACAAAAGGTGGAGAGTCCCCTCTATCTTGGAAAGATTATTACGGTTTCAAGTCACTGTGTCGCTAGCAGAGTATCTTCCACAGGCACAATGGAGCTCTGGCAAGACAGTTCTTAGCAGGGAGAAGTTAAGCTAAGTTCAATGGAAGGGCAGGCCTAGGGCTGGAGGGGCATCACCCTTACAAGAAGTCAGACCCTGGACTGCCTCCTGGAAGAGGCACAGCCTGATATAACAGTTTCCATCTGTTATTCTGGAAATAGCCTGGCCCAGCTATAGACAAACTGCACAACTGCTTGGGGGTGCCAAAAACTGTAGGGGTGCCTGCCATAGTTATCTTGGAAGGGGATAGTGTGTGGTTTTGAAGAAAGCGCATGGAGGCATGTGCTTTCAATGAAAATATGCTTATAATACTCAAATTCTCACATCAGGACTAAACTCCTTCCTCCCCCCCATTAGCCATCCATAAAAAACAAGAAATCCTTGAATAATGTCAAAGATTTTCAAACTTTTTAGCATTTTCTTCAAGGTGCCAATAGGGGAAAAATCACCCAAAGCAACACACACCTACCTTACATATAAGGGTAGATTTCCCACAATGCTCTGGAGGCGTTTATACTTTTACACAACCAACATTTGATTTTTTTATCAAATGCTTTTATCACCTCCTAAAGTAGCTATTAAGCTGTTCAGCATCCTATGAACATGGAGCATTTTTGTCCCACTCTCTAAACACTGGAAGTACATGGCTCCTGAATATTGCCTTTTCCCTTCTTTGCTCGCCCCCAGATATAAAAACTTTTTTTGCTACAATACTACTTTGGCCTTTATATAGACATGGAGTAGGGGTGGAGATGTTTTGCAGAGAAACAGTGCCACAGTTTAAATGCTCTAGACCAGGGTTTCACAACCCCTACTCCAGTGAAGGTCCTTGGCAGCTGCCTCAATGGTCTGCGAGGACTCCTCTAAGTGCCTCTTCCCTCCTCACAGCAGGAGGGCTCTGTCAGAGGATTGCATCCTCAGAGACCAATCCCGTCTACACAGTAGTAAGTCCCCTTGTAGTCAGTAGAGCTTACTCCCACGAAAGCGCAGATAAAACTGCAGCCTCAGTGTCCAATCCAATGCTTGTCTACTCAGAAATAAGTCCCATTATAGTCAATGAGGCTTACTTTCCAATAAGAGTGACTAGGATGGTTTTGTGCATTTTCAATCCACCCTGCACTGAAAAAGGCTGAAAATCCCTGCTCTGAGTAGACATGCATTGAGCTCTCATCTGCAATCCTATCCACAGTAACCTAGCAATAGCTCTATTTATTATAATGGGACTTACAGCTGGAGGCAGCTGTGCTGTGCTCTAGGTGGGGAAGCCCTACCTCCAGGTCGCCAGAGGCAGAACTCTCAACTCACCCCCGGGGCTGGTCCCTGGAAAATTTCTTTTCTACGGAACCAGTTCCTGGGGGCAAAAAGGTTGAGGATCACTGCTCTATATCTCCATATTGCAATACTTGCAGCTCTGCGCAACTGCTACTTAGGAAACAAGTCAGACCTTTTACTTAAGATGACTCTTTAATGTTGCATTTAATGTTGCATGAATGTTGCATGGCTTGAGGCACAAGTGACTGTTGCCATCTGTGCATGCTGCAATACCAACCCAAACCATGGGACTGAAATGCTACTACTCACAGGTCAAGCTTGGGATCTAACAACACAATTATACAATTAAAATATGTTCCCACTGGCTCTTGTATGCGTTAAACGCAAGATCTTCAGAACAGGCTATGGACCACTGGCAGATCTCTCAACTATATTGGGGAAACAAATCACACTTAGAAAAATGAAAGCCGATTTTTATTGTTGTCTCCACAGCCAATCATTTGACACAAACATGCATACGTAATTTGGCTACGCACACACCACTTTGTTTTAAACGTTAGTTATTAAACATACAACATACATCCTTACAAAAATGAGTCAAAATGCAAACTTAACTTTTAAAAACCAACAGTTTTTACTCAATTCTTTTTTTTCTTAAAAAAAACCTTTGTGTTGGGTACCATTTGTACAAACACAGTTAATTTAAACAAATCTGCTCTTAAGTTTCCTCATGGCTGCACATAAAAAAGCTGCAATAGAAAATGAAGTCACTGAGAGACTTTTCTTTTTTTTAAATAGCAGAAATAGGCAGTTTTGCCATGCACAAGAAGCAATATTAAATATTAGTTTTTCAAAAACAAAAAAGAAAAACCACGTTTAAAAATATTAAGTTCAAGTCACAGAACTTTCCCCAGTACAGAGAAATCCAAAACGCAACACAGAATTAGCTGCCACGTAAATGGCCACTCCGAAAAGTAAGAATTACTTTCCAGAGCTGATAATATTCATTGATTTTGGCACAGAAAAGAAGTTATCAGCTTACTCAAGAACAAGAACGTGATTTTTTTTTCTAACGGGAAAAAAAGGACAAGAAGGAAAAAGAGAAGCAAGACTGAACAAGATAGTAGTTCAATCACTTTAAAAAAGAACTGTGCATCTCAGTCATTGCAGAATACTGTCTTCTGTTTACAGCAGGGCATAATTTCCAGGTAACTGTTATTGCAACATAGATTTAATTTGCTTGGAGGTAGTCTCATCATTCAGATGTTTTGTTGTGTACCTAAAAAAAAGAAAGGGGGAAATATGAAAACAAAAATTGATGCCTTATACAGTATTTACAGCCCAGTCCAACAATACACAGCTTCTAATGGGCTACGCCAAGGCTTCAAATTATGTGCACAAGTTGAACAGAGCCAAATTTAGCCATAGACTCTACAACCCTCATGTCCCAAGAAAGAGCTGAGAAAGTTCTAAAATGGTGATATTGAGTAAGTACAATGCACCAAATCTTATTTGCTAAATCTTACCACTATCTTTACAAAAGAAATGGAGGTAAGAATATCTCCATCTTCAGGAGCTGTACCTGAGAGCATTTAAAAGGCCTTCTACACTGTTTGGAGGCTGGTCTTTGAGAACTTTGATGCATCCTTTCATCTGAAAATCAAAACAAAAACACATGTTATTTCAGAACAGGTATGGGTAGAGCTCATCGCTCAGACTTCCTCAGCTTGGAATCTCAAATGCTGCTTGAAAACAAAAGCTCTAGTCCACCCACACATAAATGACTGTTCCTGTGACAGAGAAACTTTTAAACTTTTATACAATTCTTTGTATATGCAAAGAATTGCGTATACATCACTCATGTCATGGTGCAGCATGCTCAACATTAGCCATGAATTATCTATGTGAACTTGTCACCGCTATGAAACATGCCAGAACTATACTTTTAAAAAAAACTTTTATTGGCATAAAAGACAAACCTTAAAACTATACATATTAATACATCATAGGTGTTTTGTTGATTAAAATTTTCTTCAACTGAATTATTCTTCAACTGGATTATTTATGCATGTTTGTGTAATATTTCTATTTTTTAAAAAAATTGATGAATCAAGATGAATACTATTCATCTTGAGTCATCAAATTTTTTAAAAAATAGAAATACTACACAAACATGCATAAATAACCCAGTGACAATACTATGGTATTTTGGGGAAGATGAATGCACACACACACAGAGAGAGGATGGGAAGCACTTTTTGGGGATAACCACCCAGTCCCAAAACTTACATCAATTTTTGAAGTTTTAGCGAAAGCACCTACTGGATGCACGTGGTCGTAGAGAATGATGACACCCACCATTACCCTCAGACAAAACGATACTGTTTCCTCATTTGTGAACCTGCTCCTGTATTCCCTGCAATTTAAAGAAAATTCTTGGCTATCGAAGATAGATCCCTATGGCAAACTTCCACCTGTTAATGCATTGAGCAACTTTCCTAAGAATAAGCTATTTAAACATTTTCTACATATATAATTACAGCCTTCATTGAGGAACATAGGATCACAGGGATTGTCTCTACATATATTTCTACATCCTTGGGCATATCCTGCCTTCCCATTGAAGTGTGGAGCACGACAACTTCCTAAAACTGACCACATGATAAGCAGTGAGAGGGTTTAAAGACTCAGAATGTCAAGCAGGGTTCAATCATCCTATCTTGTTCATCTGCTGCATATCAATTGCTCGAACCCTGACCCAGACATAGAACATAGTATCTATTTTGCTGTTTACCAAAGAGGAATATTGTCAGTGTGGAAAAAAGCTCAAGCAGCATGCAGAGTGTGCTCCAGGCAATGACACATAGCTTTTATATTTTCCTGAATTATGCATAAAATAAAACCATTTACAAAACTACGGATATGCCGTTGATGCGTTCCAGTTAAAATATTAAAACATTTCTTTAAGACCCAACAGCATGGCGTATACAATGCTTAATTACCCAAGGAAGTTATCAAACTGGAGAGTTTGGGTCCCTATCTATTATTTCTCAGGAGTAGTGACCACTGGATATATTGGGAAACTAGCTATGGTTGTGACTTGAGATTTCATTTCTCAAGTATCTCTGTGGTTTTGTTTTTTCAAAAGAATTGTCCCAACAGCATTGAATTCTCCATTCCTTCCCCTACCAACGTTGATGTGTCCCCAATTAATTCCATACATCTAATTCTGACCAGTAGTACAGTCTTCTTTGGCATGCACAGCAAGATACCATGTGGTTCTTATTATATTCTTTCTTCTAGGTTTGGCTTTCCCAAAATCATCCACAGCTTTAGCAAAATAAATCTGTCTGTTTGTGGTTTCCACTGTAATCATTCTGGGAGCTTGAATCTCACATAATATTTGAAACCGTTTCACAGAAAATGGTAAAACCACACACAGCAACATGAAAACAAATTTTTATTCCCCAACAGACAACTTAACACAACTGTCTAGGTTTTGTTTTTGCACCTGGTAAAAAGTTATGCCTGAAGGAGTCCTTCTACTTACGGGGTTTCCAGCATGACTCGGCAAACGCTGGCCATGGTGCTTAAGCAATCTGTGGTGTTTTCTATGGGTAAATTTTTGTTCTGCAAATCACACAAAGAAAGGAAAATTTAAAAATACTGAAACACAGATTGTTGGACAGTCTACACCTGAATGTCTAAAAGTCATCAATTTCATGCTTCTCTTTTTGTAAGTACTGTCACCATCAAGATTTTCACATCCGTACTGCACATATTAAGATCATCCCTTCTTACCCATACTAAGTTTTCTGATCTAAGCTCCAGTAATGAGTAAGGAGGAGGGGCAGAAGACCAAGATTCTTGTGTAGTCAAGGTCTACTTCCCATTTTACTCAATGGGTACAACCAGTGGTGGGATTCATATAAATTAACAAAAGGTTCTATGTCCTAATAACCTAATTAACAACAAGTTCTACAACAGGTCCTATGTCCCATTAGTAACTGATTCTCAGAACCAGGCGCTCATTAGCAAAGGGTTCTACAGAACCTGTGAGAACCCCCTGAAGCCCACCACTGGGTACAACCCTCCTTCCATAAGCTTCGAAAATAGAGAGGAGATTACTTTTCCTTACACACCCAAAACAGAGTTCCAGGAGTTTGGATTGAATTTTTGATTTCTTCCTTTGCTACAGCAGCGGTTGAGAAGTGTCTTCTTTCTTGGGTGCAATTTGAAGGCGTTAAGGTAAGTGCTCTTTAGGATCCTCAGAGGACCAATCACCAATGGGGAAAATGTGCACTGCATGATGAGTAGCACGTCCTTCATTTTCAAGACATGTACTTTACATGCTCCCTTACAGGACATCTGGTTTTGTGTTGCATTTCTACAAATTATTGTGAATATGGGGCCTAAAGATCATAACATTAAGATATAACGGGAAAAGTGAAAAAGAAACAGGTGAAATGTAAGAAAACTGCTTCTAGTTTGCAACTAGAGTGAAGTCCTAAACCTCACTGTGTGATGTTAGAATTTCTGAAACATTTTCTTCATTGAGTAGGACTTTATTCCAAACTATTTTATACAATTTTTTAAGGTAATTTGGCTTTGGAATAAGTTAAAATTTTAAGTTAGAATAAGTTTTCCCATTTTTAAAAGAATTTTTCCCATTGAAATTAATGTAACGATTATATTCATTATCCAGATTTTCGCTATAAGAGCAGTATTGTACATATATAGAAGGAATGTACTACTGTGTTACTCCCATAGAGAAATTGTGGAGAAGAATACCTATAGAACTCAACTAAACAACTTCTCACCAGCTCAGTCATGAATGAATTTGTTGTCACAGCAGAGTTCAGTATGATAGGCTTTCATGTGAAGTCAACAGTAAGACATTTTGGATTTGAGGTGCAAACATTTTTATATTATTTATTAGTCACCTCTGGAAAAAAAAAACTTGTTGGCATGCCATTTTTTAAGGGACAGAAAATTACACAACTTGCAGGGTTGATCTGAGGTGACACACAACTGAACTGCAATGCTCCTGATATTTATAAAGATTGCCAAGATTTCAAGGTTACAACTTGAAAGCCTTAATCAGAAAACCACAATAAAATATCAAGCTTTAACCTGTATAGCCATGCAAAAACAGAAATATATCAGTAGCAAGCATACTCATTCTCCAAAACAAATATGAATTTTCAAAAAATAACTATTAAAAAAGAAAAACAAACCTCTGAAACAAATTTTGTTGTGGCATCGCTTAAGGTTTTTAACATCGGCGTTGCTTCAGCATAAAATAAGGACATTCTGTTGGCCAATTCATTATTTACTTCATTTTCTCCTTCTGCCTATCGGAAAAGAAATAAGTTTGTTACTGTTTTTGAATAAACATATACATGACTAGCAAAATGTGCCCGCACTGTGGGAGTAAAATAACCCCTGTATGCCATCCCACCATTGCATATAACACCCCTATGCATGCGCATCAACCCCCCATGTGTGACATCCCCATGTGCACTTTCCCCCATGCACATCGTTCTTGGTGGGTGTTGATGTCACAGAAGGAATACCCTCCCCTAATTTCATACTTTAGGTCCGGGAGTTGAGACAGGACAGTGATCAGTCAGGGATTATTCAAAGTAAAATTTAGGGAGGAAAACGCGTTCTTAGTGGGTGCCTCCATCATGGAAGGAACATCCACCTCAAATTTCTAGTTCCCAAATGTGTCTAGTTCAAGCAGTTTTGGTGGGGCGTTGATGAGTGAGTGAGTGAGTGACTTTTCAATTATATATATATATATAGAGAGAGAGAGAGAGAGAGAGAGAGAGAGAGAGAGAGAGAGAGAGAAGAGGCAAGGAAGACAGCAATATCTAAGTACCATCAAAGAATACGACAGATCCTGAAAAGCCAGCTCAATGGGAAAAATAAGATACATGCCATCAATACATATGCGCTGCCAGTCAGATACCCTGCTGGAATAGTAAGCTGGCCACAGAAAGAGATGGAGGCAGCCGATGTGAAAACCCGAAAGCTCCTTACAATGTATGGGGGTTTCCACCCCAGTCTAACATCCAGAGTCTATACACTAGTTGGAAAGAGGGCGGCCGGGGTCTGATGAGCGTGAAAAGTACTATCCTGAATGAAACCCAGAATACCCAGGAATACATAAGTAAGATGGCACCCAAAGATGAGCTGATGAGAGAATGTCTCCAGCAACAACAGCAACAGCAAATACGGAAGGAAGATCAAACTGAGGAAGTGTCCTGACAAGACCCTGCATGGGATGTACCATCGCCAGATAACCGAAGTTGCTGATATTGGGAAATCCTATCAGTGGCTGGAAAGAGCTGGCTTCAAAGATAGCACTGAAGCTCCAATCATGGCAGCACAAGAACAGGCACTAAATACCAGATCCATAGAGGCAAGTGGGGATTTACCACACAAGAGAAGACCCAAAGTGCAGGCTGCGCAGAGAAACCTCAGAGACATTCCAGCACATTGTGGCAGGGTAAGATGTGATAAGATGCAGGCAGGAACAGCATACATTGAACACCACAACTAAGTAGCCAGCATTATGTATAGGAACATCTGCTCAGCCTATGGACTAACCCCTCCCAAGACCAGATAGGAGACCCCTCAGAAGGTTGTGGAGAATGACAGGGCTAAGGTCCTGTGGGACTTCCATATCCAGACAGACAAGAAGATACTGGTTAACCAGCCAGACATTGTGGTGATAGATAAGGCCCAGAAGACAGCCCTGGTGATAGATGTAGCAATACCAAATGACAGCAACATCAGGAAAAAAGAGCATGAAAAGGTGGAAAAGTATCAGAGTTTGAAGGAGGAATTAGAAAGACTGTGGCAAGTGAAGGTGAATGTGATCCTAATAGTGATTGGAGCACTAGGGGCTGTGACACCCAAGCTGGAAGAATGGCTCCAACAGATCCCAGGAAGTACATCACAACACTCAATCCAGAAAAGCGCATTGCTAGGAACAGCTAAGATACTGCGCAGAACCCTCAAACTCCCAGGCCTCTGGTAGAGGAACCGAGATTGAGGATAACATACATACACCACCCATGGAGGGTGAGAAAACAATTATGTTAATAAAGAAGTACTTCACTTCTCCAAAGAGGTCACTTACTGGAACATTGTTAATTCTCATACGACTCAAAGTTCTTCTGTAGTAGCTGAAGTCATTCTGTATCGCGGGATTTGTCATCTAAGAAGAAAATAGTATGACAAAATGAGAAGTAGGTCCCAGGGATGCAGTTATATTTAATTTCACTTGAACATATCAACTGCCTCCTCCTCAAGTGTCAAGCCATTTCACAGTGGTGGGAAATGCAACTGTGTTTGACATCTACGACCCCTTCCAAACAACTCCATATGAATAACTAGTGATAGATCTGAAGGTAAAATCAGTATGCCAAAGACCTATGTTGAGTGCTATTATGGTCTTAATCCTATGCAGAGCTATATCACCATAGATTCTTTTATAACTATTAAATATCTTTCAAAGAATGACATCAAATTATTTTATGCATCTTTTGCCAAGAAAACACAGCAGGCAAACCATAACATTTAATAGTGGGTGCAAACACACATCTATTACCACTGGAACAAGCAGTGCCTGTATGGTGCAGCCACACTACTTTGGTCCAGCAACATATGCTAGTACAAAGAGGCACATGAGGAATCTACACAAGCAGAATTTGTGCTGGTACAGCTGCTGTTATACCCAGAGAGTTGGAGTCTGTGTCCCTAGATTCTCTCTCCGCACTCAACCAACACTTGATGCAAGACCAAATATCACTATACCCAGCGTAATATGAATTAGTCTCTATCACACTTGACAAATGCCACTCCTAGCTTGTTCTTTGTTTACCTTCAGCTCATCAAACCGAAGTGTGAAATGAAGGATTTCTGCAAACTGCTTAGCAAGAGCCTGCTCTCGCTCCAGGTGCTGCGTGGGAGAATATGGAGTGCTTGTCAGGGCCCCAAGAAGACCTCGTAAAGCAGCTTCTGCGTGAAAACATAACAAACACTTGCATAAAATACAGCTTCAACAGCTTCAAGCTTGAATATCCTGGTGTATTTATTGCAAAAACAAGTCACAAAAAGCATCATGTTCTTTCAAGAGTCTATCCAAGTGCCTGTGGGTTGCCCAAGAAAACCTAACCATTTCTGTGCAGATTTACAAGCTCTTGCAGGTCATATTTACAAGCTATTAGTAATTCTACCTTGTTCTACCATGCTATAGCTGTCATTAGAATAAACTGTATAGGATAAACTGTGTACAGTAAAACAGTTCTGATAATTAGAAACCGTAAAGTCATTTGAATATATTGATATTTACCTAGTCTTTGAGAAAATTCATAGAATTTCTTTAGTTTGCCCACTAGAGGGACAACTGCACCCCATGCCTTCTCCTGGAGCCTTTCATCTGTGGGATGCTGTATTGCCTGGAAAATTACATTCATAAGGATGTTAATAGGGGTTCATGCTCTTCATTCCAGCTAAACACAAGACACCCAAACTGCAAGGCAGATGCATGCATGTTTCCTTGAGAAGTACCTTGTCTTTATTATACAAGGTCTCATTCCCTGTCAATCACTCCTGAGTGGAGAACAAGGATCACAGCACAGAAAAGAACTTTGTGGCTGATCAATGAAGGTTGCGAGACCTAAAAGCTTCTGCATTCAAAATGAGACCAATTCCAAGATCTCAGACATTTTCCCAGGGTGGCTGCCTAAAATTATTTTACGTAAAGATGCCTGGGGCTACGAAATTGGCATTCTGGCCACCCAGTTGTCCTGCTCTCCTCAAAAGCTACTTGCATAATTATATTCTGGGCAATAAAACTCACTAGAACTTAAGGTCCTGTCTGGCAGAAAGATGGCCTTCCCATTCTAGCAACAAAATACTGATGGGAAAATGAAATACCCTGACCTTTTACTGATCAATATAAAGGTCACACAAATGTCTGTGAGAAACATGACAGGCTCACTAAATTCATTGCAAAAACCTTCATCCAGTTATGCTTTTACCTCTCGTATTTCATGACCGGCTCCTCTGTATGACTGCAAGTCTTCCAGGATTCCTTCCGCATCCTTTAACACAACGTTTACCTGATTATAAATGTCCTTTTCCGATTCTGTAGGTTGGGCATCTAAAAAACGGGAGAGCACATATCATTTTTGCAGTTTGACCCAGTTTCCAAATGCAGACATACAGTACTATTGAACAGCATCCTTCATGCAGGGTTTGAACATACAGATTCAATTGTTTAACTTATTCTGTAACCTAAAGTATTCCTTATTCCCTGTTACGTTTACTGCTGCAGCCTTGGTTGCTTTTGGATGTATATAGTCAATACATTTCCAAAACAACCACCCTGGAGTTTGCTGCTTCCAAATACTGCTTATATAAACAACTTCAGAGCCAAAAAATCTTCCACCCTTTCACTGAAGTAAGAATGAAAATATTTACAAAATAAACTGCAAATTGGGATAAAATTAGTCAAATAGCAAGAAATGTCACTGTCCATGAGAAGAGAGGTAAATTGTTACACAACAGTAGTAACAATAGCCCTGAATGTGTTATTAAAACAATCATGATTCATGATTGATGAATGCTGTTCACAGAAGCTAAGACTGCA
This sequence comes from Cryptoblepharus egeriae, assembly GCA_030015325.1. Classification (NCBI taxonomy): domain Eukaryota; kingdom Metazoa; phylum Chordata; class Lepidosauria; order Squamata; family Scincidae; genus Cryptoblepharus; species Cryptoblepharus egeriae. Next base: position 8,940,725 of record JAREYC010000003.1, on the reverse strand, counting down.
GAAAGACACCAACACAGATCAAGCATCAACCTGAAAAAATATGCAAATGCATCCCTGTTTCCATTATAACCTACAAAAGTGATTGTTAACATACAACATGCTACAATTTTACTTATGATTTTCCCCAAAATGCATTCAGTAACAAAGTAGGAAATGAACCACTTTGTGACAATTATAAACAGTAAGCAACCAGCAAAACTATCTCTAAATATCTGAGGGACTGCAATCTGGAAGATGGAGCAGATACCAAAGTTCAGCGATGGAACAGAGTGTCTTGGAAGGAGGTAGATTCTCCAGCACTGGGACTCTGGTTGGCCAGGGAAGCTGCAGTGGTGGGAAGCTTGCACTGGCAGAGGGTTCGGGTTCAATCATGGAATCATAGAATCACAGAGTTGGAAGGGACCCAGTAGGTCATCTAGTCCAACCCCCTGTCTGCAGCAGGAAATCCTCCTAGACCATCCCTGACAGGTGCTCATCAAGCCTCTGCTTGAAGATCCCCAGTGAGGGAGAGTCCACCACCTCCCTTGGCAATCTGTTCCACTGCCGAACCGCCCTCACTGTCAGGAATTTTTTCCGGAAATCCAACCAGAATCTCCTTTCTTGCAGTTTGTACCCATTGGTTCTAGTTCTGCTTTCAGAAGCAGCCATGAACAAATGAATCCCTTCCTCCCTATGACAGCCCTTTAAGTATCTGAAGAGAGCAATCATGTCTCCCCTCAGCCTCCTCTTCTCCAGGCTGAACATCCCAAGTTCCCCCAACCTTTCCTCGTAGGGCTTCCCTTCCATCCCACTGATCATTCTTGTCGCTCTCCTCTGGACTTGCTCCAGTTTGGCTGCATCTTTCTTAAAGTGAGGTGCCCAGAATTGAACACAGTACTTAAGGTGAGGTATAAAGAGGAACTAGAACTTCTCGTGACTTGGAAGCTACAGTCCTCTTAATGCAGCCTAAAATGGCATTTGCCTTCTTTGCAGACACACCACACTGCTGACTCATGTTCAGCTTGTGATCCATGACAACTCGAAGGTCCCACTCACATGTTGTGCTGCCAAGCAAAGTATCCCCCATTTTATACCTGTGTTTGTGTGCTTCTTTTCGCACAATGATTGTATGCTTCTTTTCGCACAAGTCTGTGAAGTCCAAAAATATTTCGGTGGGATGGAATGCATTTCAGGGCCCTACTGAAAAGCACCTTCAGGTTCCTAAAGCAGGTAAGTTGATACCAAATCCTTCCTTGAGACCAAGTGCTGCTGCCAGTCAAACCAGACAACACTAGGCTAGACAGAATTCAGAGGAAGGCAGCTTCGTAGTTAGGAAATCATCCAAAAGGTATGTGGATCGTGTAATTGTGCAACCTGAATAGACTTGAGCTGTGGCTGAAACTGGCTTTTTTGTTGCCCTGGGTAGCTGAGGAGGGGAAAGTGCCTAATTTAGAAGGTTCACATGTGCTTTTAATGTAAATGCTGCTGGAAACCTATAAGGCTTTTTTGGACACACTAAGCAGAAATACTAAAACTATACTCATCTATACTGGCACATCATCTATTGTGGTCAAAACACAAATCAGTTTATAGTGAGAGAAGATCAATCATAGTTTCAGCAAGTTCTCTGTCCAGATGGCAAACTTATATTTACTGTTATGCAAGAGAGGCCTTTAATGGGGAAAAATTATTCATTAAAAACTCGCGGATTCAAAGAAACAATAATCTCTAATGCTTCTGAAAAGGATCAGAAACACAAATTATGTACCCAAGTCCTCAGTAGAAGACATTTTCACATAATGCAATTTGCCGACACAAAAAGCAAGACTCTTTTACCTACAAGGACGCTGTTATCTCTATGGCTGAAGTTTTGTTTTGTCTATGTTTTATGGGCCAAATGTGTGACATAAAGTAAATGGAGTCAAATTTGTGGCTCAAGACACATTCAATAAGTCTCTCACAGCAGGCTGTTCATAGATCAGTGGCATGAAGTTGAGAAACACCAGTAGATTATGATAGAAAAAGGAAATGAATGTAGGCTTCAAGATCTCACACTTTGGTGTCAAAAACAAAAAACTCAACTTTGGTCTTACTTTCAAAGTCAAGGAAAAAGTTTGGTCCCTGCTCAAGGTCTGTGCATGTCAAAACTTTAAGAAGATTCCCCATGTTAAGGTACCTGTGGAGACAAGGCGGGAAAAAAAAATTAAAGTAGCAATGCAGCAAAAATCAGTTGAATTAAACCACAGGAAAACACAACAGTTTCCACATCCTTCATAGCCCTCAATTTCTAGTACAGTCCTTGCAAATAAGTACTACCCCCTCCTCACACACACACATTCTATGCATTTATCTTTATTTTATTTTAGGGATTTATACCCTGCCTACACAAATGCCCAGGGCAGCTTGGAAGGTTTTCAACCTTTAAAAACAGTAAAAAAAAATAACAGAGTAAAGCATCAGCATAGCACTGCAACATTAGTTGTAACAGGATTTAAAAAATCAAAACACAACATCAAAAAGATTAAGTCTTTAACAAATAAAGAACATTAATATTAGAATTAAATAATTTTTTGCATTCCATGGTGAAAGACTAATATCAAAACAGAGCAAGTTTCAAGGACAAAAGAACTCATAAAACTAGTGGGGAACAGATGATAGTCTAGGGAAGCATACATGCCATAAAATTAGTATGCAACAGCCTTTCAGCAACCAATTTGCTAGGTTAAACAGGTTTGTTTTGAGCCCTTGACGGAAAGACGTAAGAGAGGGAGTGGTCATCAGTTCCCCAGGGAGGTTATTGTGGCACCATTACTGAGAACGCTTGCCTTTGAGCTGCCATTCCTCTCACCTTGGACAGAGGCAGCACACTTGTAGATGCACCTCTTCAGCAGACCCTAGAGGGCAGGATGGAATGTATGGGTCTTTTAGGTACCTTGGACCCAGGTTATGCAGGGCTTTAAAATTAGAACCAGCACCTTGAATTGGGACCAGAAACAAATTGGCAGCCTGTGTTACTGCTGAAGCAGTGGTCCAGGTGAGTCACAATATCTGGTCCCTGGAACCACTTGGGCTGCTGCATTCTGAACTAGCTGCGCACCAACTTAAGATGAATTGATGCAGTTGAAAATGGTTTCCTCTTAAGAAACAGAAGATGGAGAAACTCCTTTAGAGAGCAAAAATAGAAAAAAGACACTGTATATTTCTCCAGCCATGACTGGTTTCCGCTTTCAGGTTCCTGTCATATCCATCACTCCAAGATTTCTATTTCAAAACTTCGGTTGTGTAGCAGTAGAACCATTTTTAAACCACCTCCCACTATCTATTTCATCTTGGTGTATTCCAACTCATACACCATGTATGTCACCACTTCCAAGTCCTTCAGCAAAGAAAACAAGCCTTCAAAGAATTTTCATGCCGATATTTGAATTCCTTAGTTTATCATAAACAAGAGCTGAGTTGTACAGCTCGTGTTCATTCAAAAAACATGACGACAATTTACATTTGTCTAGTTTTGTTCCTGCAAGGTTGCACTGGGGAATACTACTTTTCTCTTTAGGTGCAGGCTTATATGATTGAGCGTTGCTTCGTACAAAAAATTCCTTCCAGAAAGACTAAAATGTTACGAGGATTATTAATATTTCCTGAAATTAGACAAATGCTGCAAAAGACTATGTTGTTTGAGTAATCAACTAGTACATTTCAGCACTCTGCGACATACAGCATTTTATCTTTTATAGCATGTTGTGTTTGTTACATGAAGACAGATGACACCACAGAAATACTTCATTTTAGATCCAAGTCTTTGAAATGCTGACAGTTTAACAAGATGTCAAATCTGTACTCCAAGGTACCATGCTGGGAAGAATGATATTCGGGAAAAGTCAAAAAGAGTGTGGCTGCAAGAAGAAAGGAGATCTTCTGCACTTAATTTTTTTAAATATATACAGTACATTACAGGTGTGTGAAAAAAACAATCTGACCTTCAATATCCTTAGGGAGAAGGCAACATGTAAAGCTTTTTCTGGTGGCATTGCTAGAGGGGGGCAGAGCAATCAGTCTTGGAGGAAACCTCACCACAGTGTGCAAGAGGCCCCTTTGGAGCCATTTCATACAGAGTGAGTACACTAGAGCCAACAAGCTCCATCAGAGCCACTTCCGGGTGCGAGGCAACATCCGCAATAAAAAAAGTTCTTGACTTTTACCCATTTTTTAGTTTTCTCAAGGCTCTGGATCCTAACCCATGAAAAGAGCAAAAAATGCTTGTACAATGAATTTGAAACTATCAAAATATAATGAACATTCCTGATATACAGTAAAACCTTGGATTGAGAGCGTTTTGCAAGACAAGAAAACATTTCTAATAAATTTTATCTTGCCATACAAGTGATGTCTTGCAATTTAAAAAATTATTCCTGGCCACGATATGACTGGTTTCTGCGCTCTACCAGCACCTGTTTAGCCTCTCCTGAGAGACCTGCCTATGCATTGAACATAATGGGGCTTACTTTTGAGTAGACCTAGTTAGGCTTGCACTGTAAGTCTCTGTAAGTCTCACTGAAAGGGGGGCAATGGAAAGGAGCCTGAGAGACTTACAGAGTTTGGAGCTCTTCAGTCTAGAAAAGAGGCACTTTATAATTGAGACATTAAAAATTATGCAAGGGATGGACAGAGTGGACAGAGAGATGCTCTTTTCCCTTTCACATAACACCAGAACTAAAATTGAATGTTGGGAGGATTAGGATGGACGAGAAAAAATATTTCTTTACCTACTGTGATGTTGGTCTGTGGTACTTCCTGCCACAGGATGTGGTGATGGCAGCCTCAATGCCTTTAAGAAGGGATTGGACAAGAGTGTATAGAGGTGGACAACCTCCAAAATGCCAGGTGTAGGGAGGCACCTGGATGCACCTGAGGCATCTGGTGGGCCGCTGTGTGATACAGGAAGCTGGACTAGAATCCTAGAGTTGGAAGGAACCTAGTAGGTCATCTAGTCCAACCCCCTGCCTGCAGAAGGAAATCCTCCTAGAACATCCCCGACAGGTGCTCTTTGAGCCTCTGCTTGAAGACCCCCAGTGAGGGAGACCCCCAGTGAGGGAGTTTGCCTCCCTTGGCAATCTGTTCCTCTGCCGAACCGCCCTCACGGTCAGGAATTTTTTCCGGATATCCAACTGGAATCTCCTTGATGAGCCTTTGGCCTGTTCCAGTGGAGGCACTTCTTATATTCTTATGTCTACTCTAAAGTAAGCCATTTTATAATTAGTAGTGCTCACTCCTATGTTAAGGGGACAAAATGCAGCCTGAGATACCTGAAAGACTAAGTGGAGGTTAATTTTTTTATTTTTCTTTATATTTCGTATTTTCTTTATTATTTTGTATTCTATTACAGTACTGTAATCATTTTTGAGTATTTTTGAGTTGTGGAACAAATAGTCTGAGTTTACATTATTTCGTATGGGAAATTCGCTTTGATATACAAGCATTTTTTATTAAAAGCATGCTTCCAGAACAGAATACACTCGTAAACCAAGGCACCACTGTATACTGAAACTATTCAAATACAATGAATTTGACAACTTTCAAAAAACTTACAATACAAACACAAAATTTGGCAGTATCCCCCCCCCCCCAAAACGAGCTCTTGGTTCTGTACCATGAAATATCTCAATAATAAAATCTGTCATAATATAGAGAGAAGGGGTAGACGAGCACAGAATTTCATTCTGTGCTGCCATCCTAATCAGATGTCATATTTGCTGACTAGACTTACACTGCCCACAGCATTATGGATATTTGTCTTATATTCAAAGGTTTAAAGGGTGCTCAATTTATTTAAAAGCCTACAGTTTTATGAAATGATCCTTTGATTCTTGCATGAATTAACATTTTCTTTCCAAAATTATTTGTACTCCACATATGTGGTTTTCACAGGCTTGCTTCCCCATCTTTTTTTTTAAAAAAAAATCATTACCCAAGACAGACACAATAAAGAGCCGGACACAAGTGCTGGATTAAGGGCCACTTTTATTAACTATTTAAACATAAAATTAAACAGGGACTGCTCTAACAATAGCCGTGCGGTCTAAGGGGATGCGGCTCTCCGCATAGTTCCCCGGCCAGATGTTAAACCTGGTAAAGGGCGTTACCAGCCTGGCTCAGGGCACTCCTTGAACAGAGTTCAAGGCTGCCCGTCTTTGCCAACCCGAAGGTCAAGGTAGCCGGACGCGCAGCCACCGGCTGACCGGTCTGACACTGCGCCTAGGTTTCCCATCCAGGTAAGGGGCTCGTCAGACCCTCTCCCCGGAGCCGGCCCAGCATCACGGGGAGGCTTCCTCACCCCAAACCCTTGCTACCTAAGGCTGCACACCGGGACCTATCCTGCCTATACCCGCACGACTCCTGCCAAAGTGACCGGGTTAAAACAACCAATTGATATTATTATTATAATTTTTTATTTTTTATTTTTATTTTTTAACTCTCTCCCCTCGCTCAGCTCAGGGTAGGCGAAAAAGAATGCCACCAAAGGCCAATCAGGTGGCATCCAAAAAATTCCTACCCGGCCCCAAAGCGACCAGCTAATCTTGAGCTGAACTACAGGGAGGGAGGGTGGGGGACGCGCGCCGAGCCCGACTGCCTTCCCCGGGCAAACTTGCCCGGGAAAAGGACTGGCTCCGCCCCCTTTAGCCCCCTTGCAGCCAATGGCTGCAAAGCCCTTTTGCCCAGGCTCTGCAGTGTCTGCAGAGGGGCAAAGGAAGCCTGCGCTGGAGGCGCGCAGGCTTCATTCTCTTCTTATTTTGCACCAAATACTATAGCTGAAGTGATCCCACAAGTATACAAGGTAAATCCTTATGTATAAGCTAGTGGATAGGTAAACAGAACTTTCCCTTCAGGACCAACCACTGCCTGATTAACAGCACAATCCAGAGTAACTATAGGAGCTCTTACGTTGATGTAAGAGACATTTACGCTGACATAGTTATGGCACCAGCTATGGGAAATGCATAGAGTAAATTTTTCTTACATTGATGTAAGCACTCCTGTAGTTACTCTGGATAGTGCTGGAAGTGTCTTTGAAGTGCTCTTCAGGGCACCATCATGCACAGTAAGCTGTTACAAATCTGCCTCACAGATATGGACGGGTGCTTGATCCCAAAATGCAAACTTGCTCATACATTCACTGAGCATCATTGAAATACAGTGGCAATCAAATAAGGCTATAATCAGGAAGGAAAAGATCTTTCTAGGCCAGTGGTTCCTAAACTGATGGGCTAACCACTTGTGCACGCCCCTTAAAGAGGTGGGAAGGCAGCAACATGATCTCTAGGATCACACTGCTGACCAGGAGGGAGGGAGTGATGGCCTCTAGAGGTTTGCAGGGCTCCCCAAACCTTCAAAACAGTAAAAAAGGCAATCAAAAACATTTGATTATTGATTGAATCCGAAAGTGGTTTTTGATTGCTGCCGAGCTTCCTGTACACTTCCCTAAAGGACTGGCAATCTCTCAGTAAGTTTAAACAAAGTGTTTAAACAGTGCATTTCTGGAGCCATGTCTCTACCATGGCCACTGTCTTGCACACACTTAATGGTGCACCCAACAATAGTTCAGGAAGTACTGTAGGTCTTTCCACCTGCACAATTGTCAAATCTATTTATTATCAAAAGTTCCCATCCATTTCCCAACCCAGTACATGAACAAAAAGTTGCCCATACAAAAAAAAAAAATGTTTCCAATTTGCAGCCAATCACATATATGTTTAATGGTCCAATCCTCAGAGATGTTTATGCTAGTACACTAATTCCAGATGTGTAAACAGCTTTATAGTTGTCACAAATGCACTAGTGAGCAAGAAGCAAGGTCAGTGCAACGTCCACCACCACGAGAAAGTTCGTGCAGGGGTCAGGAGGGAAGTGGAGAGGGGGTGGCATGTCCCAATCTTAATCCACTTGCTTCTTTCTTTCTTTCTTTCTTTCTTTCTTTCTTTCTTTCTTTCTTTCTTTCTTTCTTTGGTATTTATATACCCACTTATCAACTAAAAAGTCCACAAAGTGGTTTACAAAGAAAATGAAAAAATAAATAGCTAATTAATAGCTAATGGATCCCTGTCCCAAAAGGGCTGCCAGTCTAAAATGCAAAAAGAACACCAGCAGAAGCTACTTGAACAGACGTCGCTGGGGGTATGTGGGGCCATTTACTCTCCCCTCTAAATAAAGGAAGAACACCCACTTGAAAGAGTGCCTCCAGTCATCAGGCCTTCCTAGGTCTGATCCGACTTGATGGATCTTCACAGCAGAGTTATAGGTGTTAGGTATCCCTGTGGGATATGGCAGAGGCCATGTTGATGCCATAACACTGCCACATGGAACACAATCCAAAGTCTTTGCTCTGATGTAAGAACAATTTACTCTGGATTGCAATATGAATTTCTCATAGGTTTTCACTAGGTGGTGCCGTAACTACGTCGACGTAAATGTCTCTTACTTGCTCACGTTGTTACTCTGGATTGTAGGGATGGATAAATATATAGTACTGCGTTTGCATGCCCTTGGAGGGATGAAATAGAAAAGGTAAAAACACTCTCCTATCCTGTTATGCTGAACAGTCCTTGGCTGATTCAGGATAAACTGTGATCAAATGTCACATTCCACAAATAGTGAATTTTTCCTTAATTTGTTTTAAAGAAATATTAATGGTATTATTTCAATTTGTGAAAAGCTAAAAGGGTATATTTTTTCTCCCATGAGCTCAGAATGAATCTACTTTCTTTAATCCTTTGCTTTTGTTTTATTTCTACGTGCCTCTATTCATTACCACAATCCATACCAGATGATTACTGTACAGATCCCGTTCCAGTGTCTAAAAATAACTCATCAAATTTTAATGAATTGGCCAGCTTCAATTTCTAATTATTGCACATTCAGAAGAGTCTCAAATGTCTTTTGCTTAACATCTAATAATCCCCTCCCAGCATTTTCCAATGGTATCAGCAAACAGACTCTGGAGCACTGTGGAACAGGTTGTGGGAAACATTGAGAAATACAGTTTCAAACTTGACCTACTTTTGTAGAATAAGACATAAGGAATGCCACATTAGATTACAATGACCCAGCCCATTACAACCTTATGGGGCTGTCTGATGCAGAGCACCATGTCAAAATCAGACAGGCGGAAAGCTAGGCATACTTTCAAAACAAGATTTGCACGCATGCCCTACACATCCCTGACACATTTCAGGTTGAGCTCAATCCAGAGGAAATACAACAGAGGCGCACAATGTAAAACCAATTCCCAAGTGCCAGAGATGGGGAGCAGAGGCAAAGAGTACATTCAACACTATTTGCAAACAAAATATGGGACTCAGAGGCCAATAAGCATTCTGAAATGTATGGAAGAAAAACTGCAGCTAAATAATTCATCACAACATAGAATTGTGAGGTGTAAAAGTGCTGTGATTTTCCACCTGAAGAATGCACACTGAGGGGCAAACAACATTTGTTAACTAGACACAAGCAGATCCCCACTCCAAAATTAAACCACTTTATTTATTTGAATCTAATATGCATCCCTATTTTGAAAGGCTTGAGATAAAAAAAATGTTTACTGACTACTGTAATGAGAAGCTGCAAAGTGCTTGCAAAATTTAATTTTACTGCATACAACAAGTTATATGATAATATGACAATGGTTTTGTTATCATTTTTCCCTAACTGCACTACTTTATAGTAGTCTGCAACTGGCTTATTAACATTAAAAATTTATTATAACACTTACATAATTTATCCACAGTTGCAGGAGTAAAATTTCAAGAATATTTGTGGGCCTGGACATGCAGTGGGCACTAGTGAGCAACCGACACCGCTGAGCACCAACAGGCACTGGGCATTGGGGCGTATTGGGGTGCAGTGGCACGCAGCAGCAAGCACCAGGTATTCCTAATGGGCATTGTTGCACAGTTGGGACCACTCTGCAATGTTGTCTGCATTTTCGTGGGAGTAAGTCACTATGAATTCAATGGAACTTACTTCTGAATAGACATGCATAGAATTGCACTGTTTATCATGCAAGAAAAAAGTAACACAGAACCTGTTTCAGCTCTCATTATGAGTAATTACTATGTAACAGATGGTGGCCCCTTTCATGCCTTGAAAGACCAATTCAGAGGTGCCCAAGAGTATTACCGGTACACCACGTCCTTAAAAAAAAAAAGAGAGGTATGCCCAACTTCATCCAAGCTTACCTGTGATTAGCATAAGCAATAAAATATATTTATTCTACCAGACTAGATTGGTTTTTAATTCAGTCTTACACATTATTGTATATTGAACACAATATTTAAATTCTTCCAATGTTTAAATTTATTTTTGTCTATTAGTTGAGATCTATGTTGCTATTTTTTGCTGACTATTTTTTAAACAACTAGGTATTTTTAAACAATAGAAGAACAAGATAAAAGTGTTACAAAATTAAATGCAGCAGCAAGTATGAAAAGTAGTACTGAAATATTGAATTGAGTATTCAACAGTATTGAAGCTGAGGGATTGGCATGTCAAGCAATCTGATCTGGCTTCAATGAAGAAATTAACTTCGTATTCTTCAATGGTATATTTGGATTGGATTCTTCAATGGTATATTTGAACTCTACAGAAGGATGAAAGGGAGGCATAGTAGAAGTCTAAGCAAAGTTTGATTAAAGGAAATCTATTCCATCTATTAAGCTAGTGGAATTTACTAGTGGAATTAACCTGTCATTGCAGGGTTAAAATTTCTAGAATATTTGTGGGCCTGGGTCTGTGGGTTGGTTGGGCTGGGCGTTGATGAGTCCAAGATTCTTCAATATTAAGTATAGGGCAAAAACATGTTGCACCCCTTTTTATCCCCTTCTGGTTTGAATTTTCAAAAATCGGTTCTTAGTGGGTGCCTACAACATGGAAGAAATACCATGCCCAAATTTCATGCTTCTAGGACGGGTCAGTCTTTGGTTACAAGGAGGAAGATAAGGAATTGAGTTTGCTAGGCTTTGGTAGGTGGGTGAATCAGTCATTTGATTTCATATGTATAATTTAAAAAATTTTAAATTGAAATAAATCTGGAAGGCTGCATTTGTGATGTACAGAGAGAGATTAAGAGTGAATCCAAGAACTTCCTGACAACTTGTATGTATCTTTAACATCAAATTTTCAGCTTTTACCAAGAAAGAGCCAAATAAATACAGATAGTTCCAAATAGATGCATTTGGAATACTGTAAAGGGTTTTCTTTAGTTAAGAAACACTGTATTTAGCAATCCTACAATATGGATGTCCCTAAAATAACCTGGTACCAGCTTCTTTACTCCAATTATTGTTGAAGTTGTTCCTTAACTTTCTTCCTTAAAAGGTGACATATTACCCCTTCTTTCATAAAAAAATATAAACAGCATTTCAAACTGGGAAAATTAAAATTCTCCAAGCCATCTACAATATAATATGGCATATAGCCTCAATTCCTTTAAGGGATTGGACAAATTCCTAGAGGAAAGGACCATCATGGGTTACAAGCCCTTGAGGGGTGTTTACCCGTGGACAACCTCAAAATGCCAGATGCGGGGGGGGGATCTGGATGCACATGTCTTGTGTGCTCCCAGAGGCATCTGGAGAGCTGCGGAGTGATATGGTAGGAAGCTGGACTTAGATGGGCCTTTGGCCTGATCCAGTGGAGGTTCTTCTTATGTTCTTAATATTAGAGATGTATAGATTGCAATAAATAGAGGATGAGCCTAGCCACATGCTTCAAAATTACCCATAAGTTTTCTGTTAGGTTAACAAAGTGACTTCCAAAATAGAATTCTCAACACTCCAAGGACTGATTTTCTAATTAAAAAAAGTTATGTGCTGTGAGATCAATAAACTGTCAGTACAGCTAATTTGAACAAACCTGCATAATTTATTCCCAGAATGTCTGCATTTTCAACACAAAATTTGAAGCCCTAGAGGTGCAAGAGCAGGGTTTGAAAACACTCGACAGACAAGTCAATCTGAATACTGATGCAGGAGAGACTAACCGCCCTGGCAGCATCCAGGGTGGGGGTGGATGGAAGAATAGGATTTGGCAACACCCTCCCTGTAACAGTCTGAATGTTTTAATCTTCACGTGCCACATCTGGGAGCTGAAGGCACAGAAGAGATTCGTAACACTCATAGGACTAGTCAGCTGATAAGGCTCTCAGCAACAGATGACGTCACAAACTCACCAGCCAACTGGGCCAAAATGCACTTTCAAAGCATATGACAGTCCATGGCATTTGTAAATAGAACTTCAAACTATCCAAAAGACACAACTGCTTACTATACCCCCCTCTCAAAGAGAAAAATAGCAACTCTTATAAAGCTGCATATCTATTTTTGCACATGCTGGGACATCACCTCAAAATGCACTTTGCTTGGTGATGGATGGATAAGGAGAGTGCCTGCTTGATTTGACTGGGAATGTTGGCCAGAAGATGAGGACACCCTAATACACAGGTTAAGGATTTCATGTAGAAAAGCAAACTCTACTGGCTGAACCACTTGTGCTGCCCTTTACTGACAGGTTGGCTAGAAACCCTAATTTATTATATTTATTTAAAACTAGCAAAAAGATACCCGCATTGCAGGAGTAAAATTCCCCCATACACCATCCCCCAACTGCGCACCATCCCCTGGTACCAGCTTCTTTACTCCAATTATTGTTGAAGTTGTTCCTTAACTTTCTTCCTTAAAAGGTGACATATTACCCCTTCTTTCATAAAAAAAATATAAACAGCATTTCAAACTGGGAAAATTAAAATTAAAATACATCAACAATTTTAATATGCAACATTCCTCATGTGCACTGTCCCCCCTGCGCACCATATGCAATACCTCCCATGCACACCATCCCCACATGTGCATCATCCCCGTACATCATGCCCCATGCACAAAATCTCCCAATGTAAGTCATTCCCCCATGCACATCATTTCCCCATGCGCTCCCATCCCCCCCTGCACCTCATCACCCCCTGTGTACCCTCCCTCCGAGTGCATCAGCTTGATGTTGATCAGTCAGTCTTCAATGTTAAGTATAGGACAAAAACACGTTGCACCCCTTTTCAGCCCTTAAGGATTAAATTTCTCAACATCAGTTCTTGGTGGGAGTTGATGTCACAGAAGGAACACCCTCCTTAGATTTCATGCTCCTAGGTCCAGGGTTTGGGGGAGAGCGTCCCTCACTCAGGGATTCTTCAATGTCAGGAATTCGCCCCTTTTCACCTCCTTTCGGTTGGAATTTCCAAAAACCAGTTATTAGTGGGTGCCTCCATCACAGAAGGAACACCCTCCCCCAATTTCACGCTTCAAGGCCTAGCAGTTTTGGCTGGCTGTTGATGTTTTGGCTGGCAGTCAGTCAGTGACTTTCCAGTTTTATATCTCAATTCCCTACCTTCCTCCTTGTAACCAAAGAATGCAATACATTTACATCCGAATACTGTGGAGCTTAAGGGGTATACATTTATTTAACAAATTCTTCCCCTTCCCCTCTTCTCACTAGATGCCCAAGCTAACTACTGCAATTATACATCAACAAGAGCTGCAAACAACAAAGAGACAGATGAAGCCCTTGTCAGGATTCAAGGGGGTCCTTGTCAGGATTCAATGAAGCCCTTGTCAGGATTCAAGATCAACACAGACATTTGTTTTCCTTTTCTTGTTATTTGTCCATAAATTTTTATAGAATAAAGATATATCAGTGTAGTTTGTTTCATTGCATTCTGCATTAACTTACATATTGAATGACATACAGCATGAAGGTATTATTGAAAAATATCAAATTTCACAATTGTGGCCAATAGTGGTGATACTCCTGTCCTGATTGTGTCACTCGGCACCCACCCCCCTCCCCATACACACTCCTATAGCAAAACCACAGTATAGGCTAAAGTGCACCATAGATTATGGGCTGCAACAAATATTAGTTCAGCCTTTTTAAATTTAACTCATCACTGGTTCCAAATCTGTGGTGAACCTCTTCACCTGAGACCCCAGAGGCTTCCAGAGGTATTCTCCAGACTTGACTGGGAAGCTTTCAGACCAAACACAACCACTGTGTTGTGAAAATATTGTAATGTGAACTCAGTACCACACAGTTTTATGGCAATTCATTCCAAAACCTTGGTATTTGACATTTCTCCCATGTAACACATCTACTTGCCTCTCTGAAGGACCGTTTAAAAAGAGCCATCTTTGATCTTTAGGGCCATGGCTATCAGTTCATACATTACAGAACACATATTACAAGGCTGTATCCTTTCCTCAATACACACAGTCACAATGTTAAAAATACTGCTATTGGCTAAGATGCTACCTGGAAACAGTAGTGTTTGCACTGGCTAAATCCTACCTACCATATACATAAAAACAGGCCTCCGTCAGTTTTGGAAGACTATGGTATCATGCATATGCTGCATGCAAAGCACGAAAGCCTGGGTTAGATTGTTATAGAGGATAGGCTGTTACCCAAGCAGCAAATCCCCACTCTCCACACCACTGAATTAGTCCAATGGAAGGACAGAGCCAATACGATTGGATCCAGCTGCATCACAGAGATGGGCTAAGGACAGGAGCTCACTCTGTCTTGTGGGGCCGACCCAGGTCTTGAACCGTGGCCTGCTGGTTAACAGGCACAGTGTCTTAACCACTTGTGCCACCCACAGCCTTACCATATACATAGCCAAGATGTTAAAAACACTGTTATTAGCTAAGACACTGCCAAATGCTTGCATCTGCATTACTGATTGTTTTATCACCATGTTGGGTCCTTTTAGACCAAATTGTGAAACCCATCTTCATGTGAATGAAGATATATAATGAACTTCATATATATAATGAACAATGAAGATATATAATGAACTTCATATAATAAACTTTGTTTTACTATAGAGTGTCTACAATAAAGTGATTGGATTGTAAAGTGAACTCATTGAAAAGTGTAGGTCGAACTTGAGAAGGGACATTTTAGGAAGTGCTGAGAAATTTTATCTATAGCTGAGAACAGAAAATAGAAATTGAACATTTCAGAGGTATAGAAAAATGATAAATATTATTTGAGTCACTTGTGCAATCCCTACTAAAAAGTCACCTGGCCTTCTCTTTTCTCTTGCTGACATCTAGTGGCAGTTTTGGGTATGCCACTTCATACTGATAAAAGCAATGCAATACAAGAGGCAAACAGGAATATATCCACAGCACTACAATGAAACATAAAGCACAAGGCACAGCAAATACTTAGAAAAGCATTAATTTTGGTTTTTAATAGTTTTTAATATTTATTTATAAGTGTTATAATTTAAAAAATAAATTGTAAAATTTATTTATATAAACTTACATATTTATACATTTTATATGGAGTTCTCAGTTCCATCCAGATGATCAATAAGATCCACACTCACCTAGCTTCAGCAAAACTGTAGGATAAGATGCTACTTGGACTTGTATTTAGAGATGGTCATCACATGAATCAGAAAATAGCCATCACTCTGGGTAAATAATGCTTCAGTGAGTTCATCCAATTAAAACCACACCATAGTAAATCAGTGTACTGTTCTAATTAGGGACATGTCATAATTGGTGAGGAAAATGGATGGAAAAAATGAACAGGACATAAAAGCAATCTTATGCAATATGGTTGCCTGGTATTTCAGCAGGAAAGAGGAATTATCTTTCATCACAGAAGCAAACTACAAAGCTCTCTTATACTGGCTTCTGGGGGACTACCAAAAAAGAAAAAAAGTTGCTCAAATAATAAGGTTTCCAACAAAATCTGAATGATAATTAGTAAGTCAATCTTGTCACTCTGACCACCACATAATTGTGGTCTTGAACCAACACTTGCACCAATACCCAAGTCCATATGTTGGTATACCTGAAAATAAGTGGGGTGTGATAACACCAATTCCTGGACCAAGAGTTATACAGAAGTTCTCCAAAACCTTTAAAAAACCAAAATCTGCCCTATAAATTGCCTTCAAGCCCAAACTGTCCTCCAAAAGAGCAGTGGCTTCACCAAGCACCTAAAGGCAGGCACAGAAGCCCTACAACAATTCTTACATCCAAGAATCCCTCATATGAACCCCACCAACATCCTAGCACTTCAAATGGCCAGGGGTTACAAAGCAGGATCTTTGTGCCCCGCTAACTGGTCAACACCTGCTAACTGAGGAAGAGGCACTCTTTCAAGTGGGTGCTCCTCTTTTATTTAGCAGGAGGAGAGTAACTGGCCCTCCTTACCCCAGCAACGTCTGTTATAGTGGCTTCTTCTTTTGCATTTTAGATTGTGAGCATTTTCTTTGTAAACTGCTTTGTGAACTTTTTAGGTAAAAAGTGGTATATAAATACTGTAGATAGATCTCAGTCAAAAATGGAAGTGAACAAGTGTGTTCTGATCTCTAAAAGAAGAAATGGAAAAGGGTTCAGGAGATAGGATCTCCCGCAGAGGGAAAGGCTGCAGAGGTTAGGGCTCTTCACTCTATTAAAGAGCCGTCAGAGGGAAGACATGGTTGAGACATACAAAATTATACAAGTTACGGGTAAAGTGAATAGAAAGATTATCTTTCCTTTCTCACAAAACACCAGAACTAGTGGACATTGCTAAAATTGAATGTTGGGCAAGTAAGCACAGATGAAAGGAAATATTTCTTTACCCAGTGTGTAATAAGCCTTTGGAACTCCTTGTCACAGGATGGGGAGATGGCAGAAAGCCTCAATGCCTTTAAGAAGAGATTGGACAAATTCCTAGAGGAAAAGACCATCACAGAATACAAGCCAGGATGGGTATGGATGTGTGTGTGCATAGATAGATGTAGGCAACCTTAAAACCCCAGATCCAGGGAATGGCACATGGATACAGGTGTCTTATTGTCTTGTGTTTTTCCTCTGAGGCATCTGGTGTGCTACCACATATGTGACACAGGAAGCTGGACTAGATGGGCGTTTAGCCTGATCCAGCAGAGGCTCTTCTTATGTTCTTGTGTTCACATGAACCTTAAATAGGTTCACATATGAGAAGGTGATTTTTAATCCCATCCCAGACAATGGTACTATTTAGGCCTTGTTTGTTGCAATACTTTGAATTGAACTCTGAAACACTGTCCTATGGAACTATAAAATTCAAATTAGGGTCCAGCTTTTGAAGACTTCAAAAGCTGACCACACAGAATCCATACAACAATTAATTCAAATAATATGTGCATTTCAATATTACCTCTATTGTACTATTTCTCCAATCGGATTAATAGATTCTTAGTCACTGTGCCTGTTAACCAGCAGGCCAGGGTTTGAGACCCGGGTCGGCCCCACAAGACGGGGTGAGCTCCTGTCCTTAGCCCCGCTCTGTGACACCAGCTGGATCCAATCGTATCGGCTCTGCCTTTCCATTGGACTAATTCAGTGGCATGGAGAGGGGGGATTTGCTGCTTGGGTAACAGCCTATCCTCCATAACAATCCAACCCAGGCTTTCATGCTTCGCATGCAGCGCCGAGCATGATACCATAGTCTTTCAAGACTGACACAGGGCTGCTTTTTTTAAGTGATGTTTGTTCATCACTTTTGTGATTTGTTTGTTATTCAATAACAGTGCCTATTTCAAAATAAGCCATATTTACTGTGAACACTTCTTTCCAGGCAATATCTTTAATCCAGATGAATGAATCCATATTCCTTCAACTCCCAGTCATTTGCTAATCAGCCAGGTGGGAGAAGGTGTCAAGACTCACAAAACTGGCCCAACATTTGATTCCAACTTCCAAATGCCATCCAAAAGGAAAGAAAGTTCCTGTACATAGCTATCCAGAACATAGCTGACATCATTATCCATTTTCATGATCTGAAAACAATTAATGATTGTGTATAGAAGTTCACTGGAAATTACATAAGCAAAGTTCTTGTACGCAAAGTCCTTGCATACATGCACACAAACAGTAACATACAATTCATACCTACAGCCAGTGCTGCTCTATGTTTTGGTTCCCAGTCTAGAAAACAGAAAAAGGAGAAACATTCAGTCAGATTTTTCCAAAACCTTGATGTGTCCCACCCTACAAACAAATTATTGAGGACTAATTCTAGCCTCTTTTGAAAGGAAAATAAGGAAAAATTGCAGGAATTCACACACACTACAAGTTCCACTTGGACAGATTTGTTAAACTCTCCACCTTTATCTAAAGACAACTTCAAGTCTTTGTGGTTATAGAGAAAAACAACAGAGAACATGAATTAAACATGTTCCGAATACCTTTCCTCAAAATGAAGCCAATCAACAACCTTTACATGCATGTCATGCTTATTTGACAGGTTAGGAACTAGAGCACTGTCAAAAACCAGACACTGTTGAAATGTGGAACCCATTTTAGCTCGTAAATAATTTTGGTTATTGAAAAGCATAAATAACACACTATACATCACTCGTGAATGCTTGCAAAAGTTAATTAGAACCATTTTAGGATACTGACAATTTCTACAAGACGCCCCTCAAAACTACTTGTATACGGTAACTACTTGTATACGGTACACAGACTGAATGAAAAGATAGTGCCGCATCAATAGGGAAAAAGTAGCGTATGATAACAGAAGCATGAGGGTCATGGAAACATGACAAAAGGTCAAAAAGAGCAGACCATGCATCAAATTTATGGGTTATAATTTAAGGGTTATAACTGAAAAGATGGATCATTGAAAAGCAGATTGTTGAAAAGTGGAGGATGTCTATACCTCTAAAGCAAAAATGGTAATATAAATATGACCCAGTGCAGGCAATGATTATTACTATGACTAATCACTAAAACATTGTTACATTTTAGCCATGAACCAGAATATGAAACCATGTTTTAAAGTGCATTTGTAAACTATAGTTAAGGCAGTTTTTCTTGCCTCACCAGCTTCTTTGCTAGAAAAGACAAAGTAACACTTGAGTCTCCTTAAACTGTCTGGAAATAAGACTTAAGCTACAGTTTAACTTGCCTAGCTATTTGAACTCTTAAGAAAGTCTAAGGGCAAAATCCAGAGTAACTAAGGGGAGTCTTTGCTCCAGTGTAAGAACAATTTACTCTGGATTCTAATATGATTTTCCCCTAGGTTTTCACTAGGAGGTGCAGTAACTACGGATGCATGTAATGTCTCTTACGTACTCCCATAGTTACTCTGGATTTGGGGGTAAGACTGCAATCCTAATCTGCAATTAGGCCGTCATAAACCCCAGGCTTGGCTGTGGGTGTCACAAAAGTGCTGTAAAGCACATTCCTGGGGGATGGTTAGGCCAGTGCACAGACATGCTCTTATTTCTCTAAATCCTCATGGGAATTGGAAGACCAATGAGATCTGCCAGCCAAGGTTAGGAATGCACCCTAAGACAATAATGACTAAGAGTTATGGTGACACCAGGCCCACAGCACAGCAGCATAAAAATTTTTAGTGTGGCAGAAATGCCCATGTGAAATAGTGGTCATCTATAATAAGGGTGTCCAAACCTTTTGGCAGGAAAATGCAACATCAGATCAAAAAGTGTATAAACTTTTTGGCATCATCTCTGACACTGGATTGGGGTCGGAAGGAAAAAAAAATTGATTTACATCTCAAATTTGAATACATTTACATAAATGAGAATATTAAAGAAGGAACTTGTGAATGAATTTATTCAAACCAGTTCATAAACACATTCTAACACAGAGAGGAATGTGCTGCCTCCCCAGCTATCAGAATACCCTCTGGAGGTTCATGGAACAGAGCTTCTTTCATCTCTAGAGAATTATAGGATTTGCATGAGCGCTAGATGAAGGGGGCTTGCCAGAAGCTGCATTGGAGGGACACAGCAGGCTGTGTCAGGCCCTAGGGCCGGGGTTTGGTATCTATAGTTTCCAATCACATGGCAAACCGAACACCAATAGCTACCCACAGCTGTTCCCACAGCTACCAATGTGGGAAAGCAGGATAAAGGTGCCAACTCTGTTTTACAGATAAACCACCTGGTTTTCATGAAATTAAGAGTCATAAGCTATCAGATGGTTTTGATATCTGGAGTTTGGTGGGAAACATAACACACAATTTGCCAGGATCAACACAATTGCAAATTACAGCATTAGTTTTAAAAAAGGAGGTTATTAATTGGAAACATAAGGTCAGATCCAATAACTGCTACCCACAATTTAACATGTGCTGGAAACAAACCCAAATTTTTGTGTTTCTAGCTTGGAATTTTAATTGGCACAGGGAATATTTGTGGCTGGTGGACTTTTTGCCACCAGCAGCTTCATTTATTTATAGAAGAATATTTCACTTTATTCTCTATGCCCTATAGATATGATTTAAGAGTAACTGATGAGGCTGACTGTTCAGTCAGCTCCCTTGTTCCTTTCACAGAACTACAATTTCCATAGTTCCATGGAAAGGAAAATTAGGGTGCAAACCTAACCTATGTCGGCACAACTCATTGGTCCTCCAGTTCCTGTGATGATGTAGGGAGGCAAGTGCATGTCTGTGCACTGGCCTAACCCTCTGCCAGGAGTGACACAGAAGTGTCTTATGGCACAAGTCAGCACAGGACTAATGCCAGGGTTTAGGCCAGCATAACTGGAGGTTAAAATTTCAGCCTCAGTCTATCATGCAAGCATGCCCTTTGCCTAAGCTTGCAGTTTAATTATCATTTCAAGTTTTACCTCCCGCTCCCCCCCCAAAAAAAACAATGACATTACCTAGTATATTATCCTATGCCTCAGTATATTCAAGGGATTCATTCCTAGACCCCCCCCCCACAATGGATTCTGAAATCCATAATTACTGAAATTCACAGGGGAATCTGCAGTTCATTTGGTCCAGAGCATATACTGTAGCTTTGTAGCTTTACATGTTTTAGCATGTAGCTAAAACAGACATTTCACACTAGGAATTAAAAGATATTTGTAATCAAAAGCAACTCACTTACCAATTAATATTGTGTTGAAATCTTTGCAGAATCTTACTCCATACAAGACAGATGTAGCAGCTTTTCCTGGAAACCTGAAAAGACAGAAAAACAAGACAATGAAAACAAGGAAATACAATTTGAGACATATTGGTGTGTATTACACACACTCAACCAATTCCGCTGAAAGCACTGAACAGAAAAAAACATTGTCCATAACCACTGCATGACTGGGATAAAGCACATAATGCAACCTTTCAGCATACTATGTTTTATGGCAGTGGTCTTCAAAGTAGGGGCCATGACCCCCCTTGGGAAAGTCATAAACCCATGTCAGAGGGGTTCTAAAGTTGGAATCTGGCACAGAGTGCCTTAGTACCAGATTCCAAGATGGGTGGCACACAGTAAGGCAGCGGCACATCCTATGGGGCTGCAGGGCTGTCCTCCCACCAGCCTGAAACAACTCCCACAGCTCCAAGATGCCACTGTGCTGCCACCCACCCCCTGGTCCTGAGGTGTCTCCTCGGCTGGCTCAGGCAAGCCTGGGCAAGCCATGGGGCTTACCCCTGCCTGTCCCCATAATCTCTGACGCTGTGTGGGAAGTGCCATTCCTCTCCTCAAGCAGGTTGCTAGGGCTTGTCTTTGCCCACCCACCTGCCCATGTTCCTCCAATGGGGAGTGGCTATGGAGAGATCCGGTAACCTGACAGTGCACCCCAAATTTCATTGTATATTAATGTACAATGACAATTTATTTATTTATTTCTCTAAGACACAAGATATTGTACATACTGTATAGGAGACAGCAAACATCAGAGGATGACAGAAGATTTTACTCTTTGGTAACTGCAGACAATCCAGCTAACTCATCATTACACAAATACACCTTCGGATGAGGTTAGCAAATGGAATAATCCAGTGTCCCAAATTTTGGGTCATGATTGTTGGTGAGTTGTGAAAGTGACAAGCTTACAGTTAACA
Organism: Cryptoblepharus egeriae; assembly: GCA_030015325.1. NCBI lineage: Eukaryota > Metazoa > Chordata > Lepidosauria > Squamata > Scincidae > Cryptoblepharus > Cryptoblepharus egeriae. The sequence continues at coordinate 8,918,831 of JAREYC010000003.1, read as the reverse complement.
AAGAAAATATATTAAGAAAAATGGAAAATGAGAGGTAGGTGCACATTTACTCATGAGCAGGCAATTATGCCTATGACCACTACAAAGGGCAGGCATATGAAAAACACAGTGTTTGCAGTAGTTCTGATCTGATGAACACAGCCCCCAAAAAGCAGTTGAGAAGGAAGTCCGCTGTTCCAAGCTGACAAGGAAATGTACTGAGCCCAGTGGAAAACAAAACTAAGCCAGACTCATGAGTAGCCAAATGTGCTTTCGCTCCTATTGAAGGGAAGGCAAAGGGGAATGCAAGAGCACCAGAAAGGTGTGGATCTGATGAATGTGGAACTCAACAAATGCTCCAGAAGGTAGCCCCCACCCCAGTAAAAGGACAGTAAAAAGGACAAAGACAATCTGGGAAGGCAAAAGTTTCTTTAAACAACTAAGTGGGTCAAAACATAGTGCCATTTTTAATAGTGGATTCAGGTGCTAAAAAGATTGGGAAGCCCTAGCATAGCCTAAGAGCCAGTTATAGTCTACAAACCAATTATGTTTGATCTCTAGAGGAACCAGCAAAACTTAAGCTAATTGTGGTGAGACATTTGCACACAATTCTGCTCAGGGAAATTGTTTAAACTGTAAGATACAAAGAAAGTCCAGAATTTAAATGTCTTTTCAGTTTATATGCAATTCCCTGGCTATGTCCAAACACAATGCTTTATCATTTCGGAGTTGGTACCAATTACTGGGCCTGACCATCTATCAGCTGGCAACATACACTTCTAGCCCTTACACCACCTGGAGAATAGCAGCCTCCAACAATAGAGAGATTGACAATATCAGTAAATACATTTACCGCCTGCCCCCTAAAAGCAGTAAATAGGTTGACAAGAAAAAATTGCTCCAAGACAGTGTTTCTCAAACTGGGTCAAGAAGACCCATTATGTGGAACACAAGCCAATTTCAGGTAGGTCCCCATTAATTTCATTGAGTATTTTATTTTTAATAGACTGACCCTGCAATCCAGGGTATCTACAGGAGCATGTAAGAGACATAATGTGTACCCACAGTCACTGCACCACCTAGTGAAAACCTATGGAAAATTCATATTGCAGACCAGAGCAAATTGTTCTTACACCGGAGCAAGGACTCCCCATAGTTACTCTGGATTGCGCCCTTAGGCTGCAATCCTAAACTCCACTTAGGCCAGATTAAGCCCTGGCATAAATCCTGTTTGATGTGGGTGCCTTAAATCACTTGCCTTAAAATAGTGCTTTAAATCAATTCTGCCACACTCCTTGTGAGCTTAGGACAGTGCACAGGCATACACCAATCTCCACATACTACCACAGGAAGGTATGCCTGGTGAGTTGAGCCAGCCTCAATTGGTTAGGATTGCACCCTTAATGTCATATGACTACATATGGGAAAATGCAACAGACCCGTATGCACATGTTTTTAACAATTTGTACCTGGGATCATTCCCAAATAAGTGTGGGTAACACTGAAGCCAAGGTTTAAAGTTTTCCTGCTTGATGATGTAACTTCCAATAATGACATCACTTCTAGTGAGTCCCAACAGATTCTCATTCTAAAAATGGGTTCCAGTGCTACAAGTTGAAGAACCACTGCTCGAAAAGGAACCACTACCAATAACTTAGAAATGTGCAAAGCAATGTGCAGTGTGCTCAATATACACAGTAGTGCCTCAGGGTCGTACCCAGAATTAATCAGCCTAATTGCTAACAAGTCAGTCCTGAAATCAGGGCGAGCTCTTGAGTAGTATAAATAGCCGGTTTGGGGCGGGGGGAGCATGATCAATGGATGTGGCACATCTGAAGTAGTGTGTGTTAGCTCATTTTACCACCAAAGTACAGTATTAAAACTATCACTGGGGAGGACTGACAGCTTTTACCAGTGATGGGATTCAAAGAAATTAACAACCGGTTCTATGCCCATCTGGCAGCCACTTTTAAATGGCTATTTTTAAACTGTATGTCCTATCTCTCGTTAACAACCGGTTGTATAGAGTAGGTGCAAACCTGCTGGAGCCCACCACTGGTTTTTACACAAAGAACACGTATCTTATTCATGAACGGTTTGTTTCCATTAACACCAGCAGTGCTGAGCCTGGCTCACATATTACCAAGTTACCTTTTCCCACCACAGAAAGAACTATTTCTCTTTAGAATAAGGAACTTGGATGGTCTCACATTATTTCACCAAATATGATCCTTCCTTAGGTTTTTTAAAAAAGAGATGTGAGAATACATCTTCCAAGTTGTCCCTACAGAATACTCTCTACAGAAAAGTCATTCCCTTTCTGAACATACATATCTTATGTTGTACTACATAGCCCTGAAGGCAGATAGAAAAACTTTACAACACAGTTTCTCAACTTCTCAATTTTTCTCCTCTAACATAAAAGGCAGGTGAATTATTCATAGTATGCTAAAAATCCAACTTCAGTTCAGGGTGTAGTGATGGAGAGATGAATCTCAAATTCTTTTGAACTTTCTAGTGCAAACGCTGAGCAGTTGGACAGAGTGAAAATTATAGCAAATACAATGATAGTCTCTTCATCTGGTTCTTCAAGAAAATTAATTCCAGTCTCACAGTTGTATAATCACAGCCACACACTCAAGCACAGATTTAAGACTTAGCTGATCCATAAATATCACGTTGCATAAAACGACTTAAGCCTTTTACTTGAAATTCCATGCACTGCCAATCTGGTGCCATAATGATGCAGCGAATAAATTCAACTCAAACCATTCCAAGTATAATTGGTTTGTATAAGGCATTGTACTCGAAGAGTTTTTGTTTTAATCTGTCTCCCTCCTTCCAATCCTATTTATGCCTTTATGGTACAATGCTATTGTGAAATCCAACTTTCTGATTAAACAAGAGGGGCAAGGAAATAACAATATTCTGGGGGCTGACCTCTTTGTCTCTCTCTTTTGCCCTTTTGGAGTTCTGATCCTGAAAGGAAAAACCAAGATGGAGAGTCACCTTTTTGGCTCCACAGGGTACTATGTACTTCATTGGCTGGTCAGGATGCAACTGCTAGAACTGGAGACTTAGGCTGCAATCCTAAAGACACTTTCCTGGGAGTAAGACCTATTGGACACAATGGAGCTTACTTTTAAGTAGATGTGGTTAGGATTGTGCTCTTAGGTAACCTACAAGCAACATGGTAAGTCTGACTACACAGTAGCACACCCTACATCAACAACGGTTAAGTGTCAGTACCTCAGGTTTACAAAAGCTGTTAAAAAATACCTGAGCCACGGCACAAATTTGTTAGAGATTGTACTGACCCACTCATCAACGCCCAGTCAAAACTGCCAGATCTTGAAGTGTGAAATTTGGGGAGGGTGTTCCTTTGTGATTTAGAACCTATTAAGAACCAATTTTTTTGAAATTCAAACCACAAGAGAATTGAAAGGAATGCAACACTTTTTTGTCCCTACACTTTACAATGAAGAATCACTGACTCATCAACGCCAAGCCCCAACCCACAGACACAGAAATCTGGGAAGTGTATTCCTTCCATGATGTGAGTACTCACTAAGAACCAATTTCTACAGGGCGAAAGAGTGTAACATGTTTTTGTCCCTGTATGTAATATGGTGCCCAGTATCTGGTGTCCAGCAGGGATGCCCAGTGCTGCCAGTTGTGCCTAGTAGGATACTTGGTACCTACTAATGCTCTATGCCTGCTGCCTGGTGGTCCACAGTGGTGCTTTCTGCCTGCTGCCCACTAATCCCTAGTGCAGCCTGCTATCTGGTGGAACCCAGTAGGGGTGCCCAGTGCCCAATGGTACCCACTGCCTGCTAATCTCTGCTGCTCACTGGTGCCTGGCAGGGATGCCCACTGCCTGGTGGTGCCCAGTAGTGCCCACTGCCTGGTGGCGATTGCTGTTGCCTGCTGCCCAGAGGTGCCAGCCACTGCCCTCTGGTACCTTCTGGTGTCCAGCCATGCAAAACTTGAAATTTTTCTTCCATAATGATGGGTAAATTCTGCTAGTAATTAAAAAAATAATATAGATATGAGAGGAAATCAAACATATTACTTAAACTTACCAGAAATCTACAGAATCTGGTGTTGGTGGAACAAATATACTCCTTGGGGAACATAACTGGATGCCTAAAGAGTCCACCAGAAGAAGAAGAAGAGGTTCTGTGGGTCCCTAAGGAGGCCTTGCCCATGCTTCCCTGCCATGGCTACTATTATACCTTTTCTCTCCCTAACTCTCTATCTTACGTCCCCTCCTGTGCTTAATATTCCCAAAGAAGCAAAAATAAAAATTCCAAAACAAAGGTATCCAAGAAAAATAATTTTGTTGAATTTTTAATTTAGTCCTTGTGTCTCCAAACTTTTAACTTCAGGGCTTTCTGGACCTTTAAAAGAGGGAATTTCGGCAGGTGCAGCTTCTCATCTCACAGATCCCAAGCTGAAAATCCCTATTCTACACACTTGTTAAATGTCCAGGAGCCTTTAAGTTAAAAGTCTGGAGACCTTAAATTTAGCCCAAGGACTAGTTTCAACTTAGTTTTGCTTAGGAATATTTATAGTTGACAACTACTACTAAGACAAAAGTATACAGTAGTTGGGTATACTGTTATCTTGCCTTTCCATGGCTTGTTGAATGTTAAAATGACAGCAAGTAATAAAATGTACACACACAATATTATATCACTTTAAAACAGCTTTAAATACATCCTTGATCATTCAAAGTCAGAAAAGGTTTCCTTCATTGACAACTTGTTCCTATGTATGTCTACCCACATGGAAGCTCCACTGAGTTCAAAGGGACTTCTAGTTAAGTGTGTAGAAGACTGACAGTGCAATCCTAAGCATGTATACTCAAAAGAAAGTCCCATAGTGTTCAATAATACTTACTCCCAGGACAGCATAGTTAGGATTGCAGCCTTAGGCTACAATCCAGAGTAACTACAGGACCTTTTACACTGACGAAGTTACGGTGCCACCTATGGGAAATGCAGAGAGCAATCCAGTGCCTCTTACATCTTCCTATAGTTACTCTGGATTGTAGAGTGAGAGTCCAAAGGCACTTTTCCTGAGCAAATGGGCCTCCCAGAGCCAGCACAAGACCATGACTGAAGTACACAATCATACCATTTAAGGTAATTTCACAGCTTAGGTGCCATTATGAAGAAACGCTTGCTACAGATGAATTATGCAAAAGGGGTGAGGGGGATCGTGACACTTCAAACAAATATTCAGAAGTACTACTTTAGATGCCTAAAATTAACAAGTGGGAAAGGGAGCTACTGAACTGCATTTGCTCTCTCTCCACCCACCATCGCTCTCAGCAAACCACAACATAACTGCTTAGTGACTCCAGCTAGCACATTAGACAATTTCAGATCCGATGTCTGCTGACTTTCTTTGGCCTTATAAAGAGGTCTGTATAAAATGACAGCTTGCTTAGCCTTGAATCTGCTCCAAAAGAAAGATATCGCCTTACCTACTGTGTCCGTATTTCACTGAAATCCCCCAGGCAATTATCCAAAATCAGGCCTGTCTCTTCGGAGGCATGGCCAGTAACTAGAACAGGTGCAAGTTCCTCTTCCTCCAAAATCATTCCTTCTCAACTCAGCCAGAAGGCAAATCTGCCCCAGTGAGTCTCTTGGTTATTCTGAAGACATTTCAGCATTGCCTCACCAACAGCTGAGGCAGCCCTACCCACTTTTTCAGTGGACTCTCCCATACCAGGCAGCAAGTCATCAGACTGTGCTATCTGGGTCCAGTCTGGTGTCAAAACTGGAAGTAATGAACAAAAGACTGTCGTTCGGTCACAACCACCAATTTTCACTGAGAAGTTGAAGGAAATCACTTAAAACTGTTTAATACACCTTCAACTACTATAGGTTGCTTTTACAACCAGCAGTCCTACAATAAAACTGGAACTTTTTACGCAGTTACACATGTGTGTAAAAGCATAGGTGTCCACACTTTTTGGCAGGACGGCCACATCATAACTCTAAAACTGTGTCACGGCCGGAAAAATGATTTACATTTCAAATTTGTAGTGGAGGAAAAAAACTCAAAACATTTCACATCATATTTTGGATACAACCTGCATAACTCTCATTGCTAACTGTTTCCTCCCCAAGTCCTCTGAGCATGGTGGGGATTTTGGTGTAAGTGGGCAGCACCTTATCTTCCCACGGACACAAAGTAGAGAACCTTCCTCTGAATTCTCACAGAGCTTGAAAAGCAGAAGGATATATCTTGTTGTCTGGGGACTGAGTAGGTGGCTACCCAAGAGAGATCTAAGGTCACCAACAGCAACTGTATTTATGGAGCGCAACCCTGCAGAAGCGTAGTAAGTAAGTCACCGTTTAAAGGATGCAGAAACACATACATATTTAAGATAAGAACAATGCACTGCTTTGTGTTTTTCATAAAATATCAGGAAGCACTACTTTACATGAGGAACTTCCTGTATTTCCAAACTGCAAACCAGTTCCATCACTTCTTGGCAGACAAGCCGAGACAGCATGAGCATCTTTCCTACACCATCCATACGTGGTTGGTACCAAAATGCCATAGGATTGCCATTTTAAAAAGTGCTTCCAAAGTAGAATTTAGTTTTGTAAACCTCATCCTAAACGTATAAAGACAGAAGAACTAGAGGCCTCACCAACCATATCTCTCTTCCATGTATCTTCTAAAAGCTATGCAAAAGCACCCAGCATGAGTATCGTTCTACCTGAAGAACTACCAACTGCAGTCACTGATCAAATAAGGTATCAACAACATTCTTAATACCGTATTTCCCGGCTTATAAGACGCACTTTTTTCTCCCCAAAGGGGGGAATGTCTGTGCACCTTATAGAGTGTTAGGGCTAATCCTGGAGCACCTTACCCCATCATTTCATATGTCACTGGATTCATATTGAAGAGCAGAATCCAACGCAAAAATCAGTTTTGATATATCTCATTCCTATCAAGTTATGGCCAAAAAAGTAAAATCAAAAATATAAAAACAAAAAAAATATATTTTGGCAATTTTTTTAAGTGGGTAGGAATTTTGCCTTGGGGGGTAGGGATTTTGGCGTTGGGGTTCAGGAACTTTGGGTTTGGCATCTGGTCACCCTGGCACAGTTTCAAACCTAAGCAGCCTTCCCTGGCTTAGATACTTGCTCCAAAGTAGATATGCACAAGACCTGGTCCCTGCTGCTCTATGCCTGTGCCTCCCTCACTCTTTCCTATCTATCTGGATCCCCTCACCTTTCCCTACTTACCGCCCCCCAAAAAGAATCCCCCCAACTTATCTGCCTTCCTGGACCATTTGCAATGAGATTTGTGCAAAAGTCACAAATCACTGACACTAGAGATGATGAGTTTTTGGGGTTACCAGAAAATTAGAAGAGTGCTTGAAGCTTAAAGTCTTTCTTCATTTGTTAATGACAGTGATAATGGTTTTTAATACCACTGTTGACTTTACATGGTTGAAAAATTATTCTGCTATATTTTATTAAATATATTAGTACACCATTTGTTTCAGAATATTTTTTTCTTGTTTTGCTCCTTAAACTTTGGTGCGTCTCATGGTCTGGTGCGTGTAATAAGCCGGGAAATACGGTAGTTTGAAAATTGGCTCATGTTCCGATCTGACAAAGAAGAATGAAAGGACACCAGAATGATCAAATCTGATGAAAAATTGAGCTTAGCAAATGCTCCATCCATAAAAAAGAATTTAACAGAAACTTGACTAGGTATAGCTAAAAAAAACAGGAAGCAGGGCAATAGTATATCTCCCCACACGCCACAGCATTGTTTCTCTGCCCCCTACATAGGTCTAACATACGGATGATATGCTGACCTCCCATATAGGGTGACACAAACTTTAGTGATCCCACGTCCACCACTGATAGACAAGAGATAAGTGCAGAGAGACTGTTGCTTGTACGAGACTGTGGATTCTCAAAGAGCCAATTTTTATTTATTTGCAAAAAAATACAGCAACATAACATGGAGTTCACATATATAATACACAGTATATCAGAATATGTCTAGGTCTATGACCGGATATCTGTCATTTAACCACTGAGCAGCAGTGCCTCACGTTGGTGTAATTTCTCCAGGAAGCCAGAGTGCTTTCTAAGGGGGCATTCAGTTACAATATGATGCAATGTTTGTGGGGCATTCCCGCAGTCACAGATAAGATTGTCAACAATAAGTCACAGATAAGATTGTCACATCTGCATTTCCAATACTGGCATCTGCCATGGTTAGTGTGAATCTGAGTGCTGTCCTTTTCCTCCTTGGAAGATCAAAGCCATAGGGACGCTGTACTGGATTGGGCAATAGGTTAAACAAATCTAGATTGGAAGTTGCCCACTCCTGGCACAAGGATGTCAAAATCTTCTTGGACTAGTTGCTGCGCCAATTTCCATGATAGAATCTAAGATTTGAATCTTTATTTGATCATGGCAATCCTCAAGTATAAAGAGCCATTGAGAAGCACTAAGTCTTTTATGGATCTTATGCATCAGTAAGTTTCTGTATCGTATAATCACAGAGGCTCATGATTTCATTCAGTTCATTAGCTACAATATAATCTTACAAAATCAAAGAGGTTTATGCCAGAATATGAAAAATGAATGACAAAGGTGGATCAAAATTTTAGTTTGCTACATACTTGGTCGCACGGAATAAAGCCTCCACGCATCTATAGGAGCTAAGTATAGTAAAATAATATTGTTCTACCAAGTACACAGCTTGCCTGCTGTCACCCTCGTGCATCAGTGTTTCTCAAGAGAGCATGATACCCGATTATCCCCATACAAGCACAACGGGGCAAGCTTGCACTTTATTTGACCGTATCTCTAAGATAATTGATCCTTCAGCGAACTAACCAAGATTAAAAACTGCTACTCAAAACACCACAAAACCAAGGACACAGACTGGTCTCTCTGGCATATGTAGGTATAAAAAACCCCAATTTTTAATAATTAACAATAAGCCTATTTCTAGGCATCATAGTTGCAGACAGAAACTTGAAATAAGATGCTATAGATACTAATCAAATGCAAACAAGAATAAAACCTCCAGTTTACTATTTCACAGCCATTACAATTACCAAAACTACATTTCAAAGATTTCCTAGCTCTACCTTGTTTCATACAGAAGCAAGCTGTTTCATAAGAAAATTATCTCAAAAGTGTGACATGTCTATCAAGTGCACTTATGAAAATGACAAACTAGGTCAACTGCATGCAACTGAAAGAAGCTAACCAGCTGCAAGAGAAACTCATAAGGTTTTTCTAACATAGTTCATAAGACTAAAAAAGTTTACCTACCACAGCTCTGCACAACCATCTTAAAGTACTGTTGGCAAGTAGACACTTTAGATTCTACAAGCAACAAAATACTTTCAGTAACAACTGTACAAAGCAGAAGGTTTGTCATGAGTTCGGACTGCATTCAGTTAGTGTTTCCTTCCTTCTACTGGGTTGAGTCACATCCTCAAGTATAGTTTTGTTTTTTTTAAAGGGAAACAAAGACTAGGGCTGCAACCCTATGAATACATACAGTACAGTGGGAAGCACGCACCACATACATTATCTGAACAGTCCTTATAAAATTCTGAAAAGGCAGGCCATTATAACCACTGAATTAAAGATAGGTTGCTGAGAGCAGCCTGAATTAATGACAGAGATTAGAACTAGGGGGACCCAGCATAGCATTCAGGCTATAAACCACTCTTTTCAGTAACTACTATCCTGTCTCTACTTATTATTATTGTCCCAGTTATCATAAAGACAACCTAGAAATGAAGATAATATTCCTATTCATTCACAACTGAATGGTCGGGGGAACATAACTGAAAGCTCTTTGAAAAACCCAATCATATCCCAAAAAACTCACAATCCCAACAATCCAAAGTAACTACGAAAAGACGTAAGAGGCACTAACAGTGCAATCCTAACAATGTCTGCTCAAAAGTAAGCCCCACTGTGTTCAGTGGGTCTTACTCCCAGGAAACTGTCTTTAGGATTGCAGCCTTACTCTGGATTGCTCTATGCATTTCCCATAGGTGGCACCGTAACTACGTTGGTGTAAAAGGTCCTGTAGTTACTCTGGATTGTAGCCCAAATTAACACTGGAGTTATGTTGCCTTTTTGGTTTTGCAGTTTCCCCTTGCAAGTTACTAAACTAGAAACACTGTCTCTGCTTACTGAAATACATGCATTTCAGTACTGCAAACTCTGCACTAAGTTCTATACATTAACATCACAGGATCTGGGACTCAAACCGCTGACATGATTTTCAAATCGACAGCCAGTGTTTAAAGATTTACACTATGACCAAAACCATTTTGGTATTAATTACCATACATTTGAGAAGAAATGAAAAACACCACAGATTGTGAGCACAATCCTAACCATGTCTATTCAAAAATAAGCCCCATTGTGTTCAATGGGTCTTACTCCCAGGAAAGTATCTTTAAGAATGCAGCCTGTGTGGCTCTTGTGGATTGGTAAAGAAAAAATAAGTTTAAATATGGTTTAACAATTGTTAAATGTTGTTGGAAACTAAGTTAAGCTGGTTTCTTATAAGAGTTTTTTTAGGTAGGGAAGTAAGAATTACCGTAAATGTTCATTTTTTTTCAAACAGTTCCCATTAAAAACAGAAAGGACTACATACACTATTCCATGTGCTGACACTATCCAGCACTATATTAAAAGCTTTATGTTTAGAATAATTTGAATCTGGAAACAGACTGATATTAATTTTAGTACTTCCTTCTTTTTAAGGAATGGGAAACTTTGTTCACGCAAGAACTTTAAATAGCTAACAATTTAAAAATGGCTTCATAACCTGTTAAGGGAGTGCAAGGCAGCTTGTAAAGTGATGTTCTCTTGCAATAAGGACAGGGACAGCTATTGTCTCTCTTCACCCCTTTTCCTGTGGCTTTTTCTGATGTCTTCTGCAAAAAAAGGCAACTTCACCATTTGTTCTATGTGGTGGTGGGATCTGCTTGTTCTGGATTAGAGTCATCCAACCCATGATAGATGTGACATGGGGAAACCTGGCCACCCTGTGGCAAAGGCCTATCCCCAGGACGTTGTCTTCCCACAGAAGTGGTACCTATTTATCTACTTGCATTTACATGCTTTTGAACTGCGAGGTTGGCAGGAGCTGGGACAGTTGTTGGGAGCTTGCTATATCATGCTATATATGCAGCACCTGGGACTTGAACAGCTCGCTATATGCAGCACCTGGGACTTGAACCACTGACCTGCTGATCTTCAGATTGACAGGCACAGCACCTTTACCAACAACTGAGCCACTGCTGTCTCCCATTTCTGGTGTCTTCTGCATTTTTTTAAAGGAGCAGGGGACCATGGGGTTGTCCCTTATTATCCACAATAGTTCTTTTCTGTTACCATTCTAGAGAGGCATCAACAATTAAGACACAAGAAAGACCCCTGATTTTACCGGAATCAGCTGAATGATATGATTGCTTACAACAGTAAGAAAAGCAGTTTTAAATCTGATTTTAAAGGAATGCATTTTCCCTCCCCAGGAATTGGCACATTCCTTCTCATTTGTAGTGGCCATTTGTGTTGAATAAAATCCACAAAATTGGCCTTGTATTTTGCTTTGTAAAATGCTTTGTGGAGTACTTTTTATAATAAGTGATATATACTTATTATAAGTATATATAATAAGTATATATATATAATAAGTATATGTAAGAGAGAGAAGTTTTATTGCTTTTTTACTGTTTTTACTAAATGTTTTTAGCCTGTTTTAATTGTTTAGTTTTAATCTAATTGTATTTTAATTGTATTTTAATTATGTTTTAATCTATATTTATAATTTTATTTTAATGATGTTTTATTTTTTATGTGATGTTAGCCGCCTTGACCTCCCTCTTGCAGGTGAGGAAAGGCAGGGTATAAATCAATTAAATAAATAAATAAATAAGAATTTCCATTAATAGATTTCGGTTACCAATGAGAAGGCACAAATAGTTTTAAGGTACCCAGATACCTCAACGTACCTTACAGATGCCTGTTAAGATACCTTAACAGGAGGAGATGGATGTGTTATGTGCAAACACAGAAATTGCAGACAAGCCACACTCTATGGAAGTTTACTTTCCCCCACTTACTGCTCAATATCTGGAAACAAGTTCAGGTAATTTGAATGGAACAATTAAGGACTACTTATAATCTAAACAGAGCTGTCTGCCTGCATTTCCTCATTCTTCATCAGAGCTAGATTAACCACAGCCAAACAACTGCAGCAACTCAGAAGCATTTCTAATGTAAGCATTGCTGTATCTTTGTAGAGAACAAGAATGGTTACTACATTAATGCCTGCAATTATATTTATTAAATTAGAATTTAACTCTTTGCTATTCACATCTCAAGAAGGTGATAAGATACCAGAACTCATTGTGTCTCCTTGTAACCCATTGTGTTGACGAAACCCTTAATACTCATTCTTTGTCGACAGTCTCCCTATATTTAGGATACTCTGCCTGCCAATTGCATCAATGAAGCAATGCTGCCTCTCAATTCCTATTTGATAAATATAGCTCTAAACGCTGCTTTCCAGCCACTAACTGCCTACGTGTGTTTAAAATCCACAGCAGAAAGGGCGCATTTTTCAGAACGAAGTCCCTGCTATTACCTCACTGTGCCTTCCAAGACAAAAAGGTTGCGTACAAGCTTATAAAATCCGCTTGCAATAGAAGTGGGTGGGAAGCTTTCACTGGAGAGTGTGGGAGTGCTGCCAGAATTTGCTGTAGAATTTAAGCTCTGATTTTGAAAAAACATGACCCTGCTTCTTAAAGCAACAGTTCTCACATTATTTACTGATTTTACTTAACAAGAGCCCCTTAACAAGAATTCTGATCTAGCAGGAAGCTCCAACACAAAGCAACACTTCCCTGGGTATAGGAAAAAGGCTTTGTAGTCAGGCAGGACTACATGTTTATTCACTATGGAGATCCCATCTACACAGAGGGTGGAGAGTCACCAGGGAAAAACCACATGCGTGCATGGCCCCCTTGCTAGCACTGAGCAAGCCTTCTAGCTGGTTGCTATTGGAATTCTAGGTTGAACAGATCCTGATTTGATTCAATAAGGCTACTGAGACATAAGAACATAAGAAGAGCCTCCACTGGATCAGGCCAAAGGCCCATCTAGTCCACCTTCCTGTATCACACAGCAGCTGCAAGAGACACGCCTTAAGGAGCACACAAGACACTTGCACCCAGGTGCCTCCCCTGCATCTGGCATTTTGAGGTTGCCTACATCTACTTCTATCTATGCATACACACACACACTCCTCATGGCTTATAACCTATGATGGTCCTTTCCTCTAGGAATTTGTCCAATCCCTTACTACCCCATCTTATGCATATCTACTTAGAAGTCCCATTATAGTTAATGGGGCTTATTCCCAGGTAAGTGTACAATGCCATTTTGTTGCCCATTCTTCCAGTACAAAGAGATCCCTCTGGAGCTCTTCAGTCTCTTTTGGTCTTCACCACTCAGAACATTTTGGTGTCATCCATAGATGTGGCTCCCTCATTATTTTATTCTAGATCATTTTTTAGCAGGTTGAAAAGCCCAGTCCCTGGTCAGACCCTTGGTCAGACCTCATTTTTCACCTCTCTTCACTGTGAAAACTGACCAAGAGCTCCATGTACACCCAGTTATCTATGATTTCTATAACGTATTCCTATTCTTTAACACCCTCATACACTCACTTCCACTTGCACTTAACCCTCAAAAACAGATTACAAAGTGTTCATAAAACTACAGAAGTAGTTTCACTTTTGTAATAAAAAACTAAAATGCCTGAAAGACTAGAACCAGATAGTGATGTTTTAAAAGTCTGTGGCTACAATCCAGAGTAACTACGGGACCTTTTACACTGACGTAGTTATGGTGCCACCTATGGGAAATGCATACAACAATCCAGAGTAAATGCCTCTTATGTCTTCCCGTAGTGACTCTGGATTGTAGTCTCAAGTTAATAAATGCCTTGTGTATTTTTTCCCCAGCTCATGATTTTCAACTTCATTTGCAGTTGTAAATATTAAGACAAGGCATACAAAGGACTGGATCATTCTCTGGCTGCAAAATGCAACTGGCAAAACCAACCTGTGCGACAACACCTGATTGGTGTTCAGTCTGTTCAGTGAATCACCGAGAGAAGAGATGAATGTGAAATTATTTCTGTCGTTCCAGTTTGCAGTGTATTTTCAAGTGGCTCAACCCGACTCCCTTTAAATTATAGCCTCTGACAGCAAGAAAGATAAATTTCTTTTAAACACACACACACGTTCTTTTCCTCTCCTATCATACAATTGTGCAAAATATACAGCAGATTCACAATGCAATTGTAAGTAGGGCCCACTATATCCAAAAGGACTTATGAAAATGTGCACAGGATTGCAGCGTCAGTGTTATTGCTTCAAATAATTTAGCTATTAGATTATTTATTTATTAAACTGACATACCACTTTTCTAAAAATCCAAAGTGGTGTTAAGTGGCTCCCTGCCACAAAAGGACTCACAACCTCAGTAATTCTTACAACGTTGAAATTTAGTTGAGCGGGTAAGTAAATTCGTGGCTTAGGGTTAGCTATGAGCTGGATAGTTTAAGGTTTACAGTTCAGTCTATTGGTCATTGTATTATTTGTTTTCAGAGCAAATGAAGATCTGATTTGCACACAATCCTTTTTCAAATGTTTTAAGCAGTCAAAATCCATGGTCAAGTTACAAGGCCACCAGAAACAGATTCCGAGTTTGCTGCAAGGCACTATCCTTCATTGATCTTACTCTGAGCCATTCTGCACACATTTCAACACCATGAGTGTTGATGAAGCACAGGCATGCTGGCAGGTTGCTCCAGATGGCTGGCACTCTGAAAAGTACAATTCCTACACCGACAGCACAGCAACCATGCTGGCAGCAGTGGCAAGAGAAACAGTGAAGCAGCTTATACTACAAGAGGCAAATAGAACAAAAGAGAGAAGCTACTGTAGAGTCAAATAGTTGCACTGCCAGGTCTAGTGGCACCCAGGGCTGGCTGATGTCACTAAGCACCTTGGCAACCCCACATGGCTGCTACCCTTTCCCAGCACATACATAGTCCCTTGCCTACCATAACTGCTCTATTTGGAGCTGTACAGAGTGGAGATGGGCGGGAGGAATGATTTTACTGTTTGCTGTGATCCTTGGTAAGCGCTGTCACCCTGTCAGCTGAAATGATGGAAAGCCACCACTGCCATGAAGAGGACATGTACTGCCTCTGCCCTGCTGTAACTGAGCCACTGGTCAAAAAAGAAATTCATATATTTAGGAATAAAACCTACAGGGGAAAAGGTTGTAAATGCTAGAAGTATGGATAGCATAGAACTAATTTTACATATGATGAAAAATCTAAACATGGATTGGAGGACTCCAATCTAGAATAGCGGACCCTGACATGAAATGGGAAAAACACTAGGAGGAATACGGTATTTCTGGAAAACAAAGTGTTGTGTGAAACAGTACTATAGGAGGTAATCCAAATGCTTTTATAATGCAGATGTGTTTGCAATACTGCAGTCATCTATGCATAAAGTCAGAGCCTGCTATGTAACTGACCACTGCTGCCAGGATTCCTCCTACAAGGCAGTGGTGACAGAGGATGAGAAGGGCACCGGGCAACACCCAGGATGAGCCAAGCTGTGATTCATCCTTGGGAACTACTGGCTTTGTGCTGAAGACAGTATCTAAGATTGCCTGACCTGCTGTTTCATATCCAAAGCACTTTACAATAACAAGCAATTGACCTGTGCTAGTCAGAACACTGCTCTCTTTGGCACATGCAGAATCTCCTAACTAAAAGCACATACTTTAGCTGGCAGACAGACATACTTTTAGATTTGTGGGCATTAACATCTGTATCTATAAAAATGAAAAGTCACTGACTGACTAACCAACTGACTCACCAACGCCCAGCTAAAACTGCCAGACCTAAAAGCGTGAAATTTGGGGAGTGTGTTCTGTGATGTAGGTACCCACTAAGAACTAAGTTGGGGAAATTCAAACCAGAAGGCAGTGAAAAGGGGCACAAAGCATTTTCATCCCTCTACTTTACACTGAAGAATCGCTGATTGATCAACACCTTGCTCCAGCCACTGAAGCATGAAATTTGGGGAGCTTATTCCTTACTTGGCGTGAGCACCCACTAAGAACTTTTTAGAAATTTTTAGAAATTTAACCCATAATGGGTTGAAAAGGGATGCAACATGTCTTCGTCCTATACTTAACAATGAACACTGACTGATCAACACCAGCTCCAACCTCTGCACCTAGAAGCATGAAATTTGGGGAGCATATTCCTTCTGTGATGTAAGCATTCACTAAGAACAGATTTGGTGCTTGATGGTGCCTGTTGCCTAGTGTTGCCCGCTGGTGCTCAGTGAGTAAGGTGCCGGGTGGTGCCTGGTGCTGTCTACTGCCACCCAGTGGTGCCTAGTGCCCCATGTCAGGTGTCCAATGGTGCTCTGTGTCCACTGCCCCTTATTCCTGGTGCCCATAGTGTTGCCCACTGTCTGGTAGGGTTGCCCACTGCCCACAGGTGCCTAGAAGGAATGCTCAGTGCCGTCAGCGGGTATCTCCTGCCAACTGGTGCCCGCTTCCTTGTGATGCCCACTGGTGCCCAGTGTCACCCAATTGTGCTTGGGTGGGATGCCCTCTGGTGCCCCGGTACCTTCCAGTGCCCAGTGCCTATCGCTGCCTAGCAGTGCCATCCCCAAGTGCCTGCCACCCGGTGCCACAACCTGGTGCCCACCAGTGCCAGTCATGCCCAGGACCCCACCAGCCAGTGTCACTGCCTGGTGCCCACCGGTGCCCAGGGCCCACAAATATTCTTAAAATTTTACTCCTGCAATGGCAGGTTCATTCCACTAGCTTTTTACTGTTATACTGTAAATCCTACATCCAGGACACAGTATTACAGGAATCAGCGTTATAGAACGTGTTATTGCTACTATTATGCAGAAGCGAAGAAGAACTGAAGGCTGAGAAGGCAAATGGAAGCAGCATAATGGTATCAGCATATTTTAACCACAAGATAAGGAAGTGCATTACATCAGAAGTCTCAGCAGAGGAAATGACAGGAAGACAGAAAAATCCAAATTGCGTGATCAGCTCCCCTGCTAACTTGAAATGTATTTGGAGGCAATAACAAGTGGTTCCTCATCTGTGAAATGGGACTTTCACAAGGCTCCTCAAAAACATTGTGCTGAAGTGTGGACAAGTAAGGGACATGACTGAGTGCCTCAAGATGCCCCCTGTACTTCCAAAAAAGCGATCCTCACAGTTAAAATAAAACTGCAATTGAAATTCCAGGTATACAACCACTAAATCCAACTCAAGCAAACATCACCAGCGCAATATCACTGTGGCATTTAAAACTAATTCATGCCAAATAGGTACAAATTATTATGGAGCTGTCACTGGATTTGTCTGAATCTAATTAATTTTCTGTTCACTTAATAGAGCAATGGGATTGTCAGGTTAATAACTAACCTCCCCTAAGGGAATGTTAATGAAAGAAAGTTCAGGATAGACTTCTTCCCTCAACCATAGTACAATTATTTTGTGTAAAACTCATACTATTTGTAGACCTTCATGAATTTGCAACATCAGTAAAGTTTTTTTGGTACTCTAAAGAGACCCAAATATGATTACACAGAGGCACTAGACAAACTTTCTAGCTCACAGGCAACTAATGATTACCATATTCTTATTAGCAGGACTATGGTCATCATTGGGCTGTGGGAAGCATAAGTGACTAAGACACTGTGCCTGTTAACCAGCAGGCCAGGGTTTGAGACCCGGGTCGGCCCCACAAGACAGGGTGAGCTCCTGTCCTTAGCCCAGCTTTGTAACGCCAGCTGGATCCAATCGTATTGGTTCTGCCTTTCCATTGGGCTAATTCAGTGGTGTGGAGAGGGGGGATTTGCTGCTTGGGTAACAGCCTATCCTCCATAACAATCCAATCCAGGCTTTCGTGCTTTGCACGCAGCGTATGCAGCGCCGAGCATGATACCATAGTCTTTCAAGACTGACGGATGCCTGGCTGACATCATTGGCTTGCTAACAACTAAAACTGTTAACAAGGAAAATTCACTATAAGGATGGGAGCAACCGTTTTCACTGCATAAATCTCCATCTTTGCTCAGTATCAGACCTTTTTCCCAGAATGTGCTTTTCAGTTGTGGTTCCTCTTGCACAAGCAAAATCATGAAAATTATGAACTGGCAACATCAACAGGACCAAAGAACCAACAATCCTGCAATTCATAATGCTGTTTTTTTTCTGGTCACCCAGAGATTATTCTTACTTGCCCAGGTGACCAAAAGATAGCGTCAAGGGGGTATTTTACTCTTGCAACGCAGGCACATTTCGCTAGTACAATATTGAAAAAGGTGTAAAGAAAATTGTTGAAGAAATTTAAGCAGTTGGCACAGAAATAATCTGTTAATCTAATAAATCAATCTGCAAAAGAGGGTTACTTCTAAGACACTGTGGAGTCAGCTTCCTTTTCATATCTAAAATACTAGTATATACTGCCCTGCTTAGTGGTAAACTTCTGAGAAGACCCATGCATTTTTGAAACGAAGCCAAATGGGTCACTTGTGATCCTTGTGAAACTGTGCTTAAGAAGAGCAAACTCAGGCTCACGCCAAGACTAAGAAAAGCTTTTTAAAAAGTACAAGATCCAGTTAGACTCCAACATGACTTGTGGGCTCCAGGGCAGTGAATCATATAAATGAGTGTCATGATGTAAATGAGCAGTTTATTCTAAGTTTGCCATGTTTAAAGAAGACAATCATACTGTCAACACTCCTTAACTCTTTACTGTATGTAATTCTTTACAATTCAGAGCTCTTTCCTGCTCATTATCAGGGTGATCATATAGAATGGAGGACAGAGAGCACCTGCCTTAGAGCATTGCACAGAAAAAGAAATTTAGGCATGCGCTGCTTTTTAAACCCATCTGAGGGCTGTGATGGCACAGTGCCTGTTAACCAGCAGGCCAGGGTCCTGCAAGATGGGGTGAGCACCCATCCTTAGCCCAGCTCTTGCGAACCTAGCGGTTTGAAAGCATGAAAAGGCAAGTAGATAAAAAGGTGACACCTCGGTGGGAAGGTAAAAACAGCATTCTGTGCAGCTTCGGCAATCATGCTAGTCCCATGACTACAGAAGTGTCTTTGGACAATGCTGGCTCTAAAGGCTTGGAAATGGGGATGAGCACCACACCCTAGTCGGTCATGACTAGCAGTATAACCTGCAGCAGGACACCTTTATCTTTTTATGTCAAGATAGAGCTTGTATCCTGAGTACACTCTTGTACTGCAGCGAGTCTTGGACCCTTTATGAATGGCAGGAGAGAAAGCTGAACACCTTCCATATGCGCAGTCTCCGACGTATTCTTGGCATCACCTGGCATGACAAAGTCTCAAATGACGCAGTCTTGGAACATGCTGGAATCTCTAGCATGTTCACACTTCTGAAACAGCGGCGTCTACGCTGGCTTGGGCATGTCGTGAGAATGGCTGATGGTCGGATTCCAAAAGATCTCCAATATGGAGAATTAGTGCAGGGAAAGTGCCCTAGAGGGAGATCACAGCTGCAGTACAAGGACATCTGCAAGAGGGATCTAAAGGCCTTGGAGATGGACATCAACAGCTGGGAAACCTTGACCTCCGATTGTTCAGCGTGGAGGCAAAAGACCCAGCATGGCCTTCTCCAACTGGAAGAGACACTTGTTTGGCAGGCTGAAGCAAAGAGACTGACCCAGAAGAAGCGAAACCTGGGCCTGGGCAGGGGACGGAATTTATTTGTCCTCAGTGTGGAAGGGATGGACACTCTCCAACTGGCCTTTTTAGCCACACTAGATGTTGTTTCAGGACCTCCAATCAGAGCACGATACCACAGTCTTTCGAGACTGAAGGATGGCAATGAAACCTGCCTAAATTCCTTCTTTTAATTTATGCAATACTCAAAGGTAGACGAACTCTGTTCTCCATTCTGTATGGTCACCCTGCCCATCATCTCATTTCAGAAATTGGGAATAGTACAAACACAACAGTACAAATACAACAAAATAACTTGTTCAAGTTAGTTCTATATTCCTGACTCAAGATTTGATCCCAGAGATCAAAGAATGCAATATTTCTATCAAAATCATATTAGCTATAACACACTAACATTAGTAGTGGTATAAAAGCCTATGACAACTGGTTTGACCTTTCCCATGCCTGTTACAGGAGCTGGATAATCAGAGACTCTCTCTCTCTCTCTCTCTCTCTCTCTCTCTCTCTCTCTCTCTCTCCCCCCCCCCCTCTCTTTCTGAGCATCAGTGACAAACCAAGCGTGGGGTTAAGAAAAGGAGGAAGATGTAAGCAGGAAACAATCAGAAGAAAGAATGGACTAAAAATTTACATGCTGA
The DNA here is from genome assembly GCA_030015325.1 of Cryptoblepharus egeriae. Taxonomy (NCBI): domain Eukaryota; kingdom Metazoa; phylum Chordata; class Lepidosauria; order Squamata; family Scincidae; genus Cryptoblepharus; species Cryptoblepharus egeriae. Next base: position 8,898,338 of record JAREYC010000003.1, on the reverse strand, counting down.
CTTTAAACCGGCCAATCTTTAGCTTCAGCCTGCAACAGTTCTCCATTAATGTCCATTAATGTCCCAGAAAAGAAGTGGACAGCTCATGGCTTTTGTGCTTTTCAATGCACAAAAATTGGGGCTTGTAAACCCCATTCACAATTTACAGCAAATGTACCAGTTAACCCCCTTGGGGGCTGCAGTGGCTCAGTGGTTAGACCGCTGGGGTCAGAACACTGATTGGCCAGAATTCCACTCAACAGGTCAGCAGTTCAAATTCTGCAAGACAGGGTGCCAGTCTGCCCTTCCTAACTCAGCGCCCTCTAAGAATGTATACTTCCTTTGCAGGGTCCTCACTGGGAAGGAAATGCAACATCTCAATTTCTACAAAGACCTTGTAATAAAGAAGCGTGGAACATCACTGCAGAGGAGGACAACATTTTTGCACAAGTTTTGCTAGCCAACATATGTGGTAACCACCAACCTTCATTCCCCTTGAGTGTGGATAACAAAGCTGACACAGTACTCTGATATAGGCTGCAGTCCTAAAGGCACTTTCTTGGGAGTAAGACCTACTGAACACAATGGGACTTACTTTTGAGTATACATGGTTAGGATTGTGCTCATATTAAACCAGCTTTTCCTTAGGAAGCTCAGAGTGCCTTAATAGAACATCAAAATACTGTGTTCCACAGAACTCAACATATGCTTCTGCTTCTATTCTTTGAAAAGGCATTCATGCTGCAATCCAATCCACACTGACTACAATAGGATGTACTTATGGGTGTGTATGGATAGGACTCTTAAAAAACAATGTCTCACCTGAAAAAGCTAACAAAGAACTTACTGCTTCCCGCAAATATTTAAAAAATACTGAGAAATGCAGACAATAACATATATGCATACCTTCTAAGCAACAGAATCAAGTTCTGAAGAACCAGTCCAGTATGAGTTTCTAGACACACTCATCAAATTAATGAACATACAAAACTGCTTTATACCGTCACAGCATTCATTCAACTCTGGCCCACTTGTTCATCTTTAGCAGCCTCAAGTACCCCTCCTTCCCACTACTATTAAATCCATTCAACTGGGTAAGCCAAAGACTGAACCTGAGACTTTCTGAATGCAATCTACCACTGAGAAATGGTGGTGTCCCATATTTTTAAAAATGCTCTGAAGTCACTGAAACTTCAGTGACTTTCAGTGAAACTTCAGTGAAACTTTCAGTGAAAGGGAAACTTTCAGTGAAAGGGAGGTGGTGGACTCTCCCTCATTAGGGATCTTCAAGCAGAGGCTCGACGAGCACCTGTCGGGGATGCTCTAGGGGGATTTCCTGCTCCAGGCAGGGGGTTGGACTAGATGACCTACTAGGTCCCTTCCAACTCTATGATTCTATATTAAATCAATGGGGTGTGGACTACATCTGACCAGGGAGGCCTCCGCAAGATAAAGGAACATTTGTTCCTTTCAATTTGTGCTGAGTTGTGTCTACATTGAAACTGGAAATTTGGACAGGATTGGGCCTTAAGATTTTCCCGTTCTTACCATCATGTTAATTAAGACGAGTCTCACTACAAGGAACAGATTTCAAAAGGATGCTTAATGAGCCAATTGTTGTCAAGGGGTGCGTTATCAGTCAGAATAGTCTCTTTTCAGTAACACTTGAAAGAAAAACACAATTTGAAGAAGCCAAGCATAAATTGCTAAAAGATGTCACTTGATAACATCAGTTAATATAAGCAATTTGATATTAAAAATATGACAGCTAGAGAAGTTGTAATAATCTCACCTTGCTAGACAAGTTTAATGCTAGAGGATTAAACAGATTGCACAGTGGCAGACAGTTGAGAGGTTGGGCTGTTAAGAAATGAAGGAATAGGGAGGAAAACTTTGGAAAAGGGAGGACACACGCTGATTATATAGGAAACAAATTAAAAAGCAGAACCATGTTATTTAAAGTTTCCTAAGGATATCAGGGAAGTTAATTGCAATGGTAAACAAATTAAACAGTGATAAGATTTAATAGCAAAGTTCAATCAAGAAGAAAGTTGTGTATTTACTTAATTATGCTTGTAGGGTTGGATATAGAAGACTGACTTCAGAGGCTACAGAGTATAAGCGACCTATGTGCAACTGTGGACCAACAATTAAACAACAGGCAATTCAGAAAGAGTTTGGCTGCATGAATGTTTTGCAGAGAGAACTGCAGAAGAGCTGAACGAAAACAACAACCATACCTGGAGACCATGACAGGAAAATCTAAAGGTCAATCTGAATCTGCATAAGCAAATTCTAATAAAATAAATTCAGGTGTTTGCATTTCATACAACTGAAAAAAAATACTGTTGTTCCTTTGGCATAAGCATCAAAGCATTTTTAAACTCCTGTGTAACCAGAGTTTTCCTGGTGCCCTATTATTAATTGGTACAAGATCATTTTTTGTATTGTCATAATATAGGTCTAATCCACATGTAAGGAAACACAAGTGAGAAACTGAAGGAGCATAAGTATTACCTTGTTGGATCAAATCCGTAGAGCTACCACTCTGTCCCTAACATCAGTTGGCCAGGACAATGCAAAGACCGTTTCTTCTTGTCTGCCTTACAGTGCAATCCTAACCAATTTTCCAGCTCCAGGTTAAGGGCTATGCAACTCCAATATAAGGTAACAAACATTACCTTACTCTGGAGAGACCTTTGTGACTGCCCCCCAACTGCAGGATGCAACACACTGGCAGAGCAAAGCCAGTGGCTGGAAAGTTGGTTAGGATTGCTTCCTTAGGTATCTAATTAAAAACATTTACTTATTTAAGCCACTTCTGCCCAACATTGAATATACACAACAGGCACCAAATATGTATACCTGTGGGCTGGATAGAGACTCCGCATAGCTCACACCCATCAGAAACCTATCCTCCATAGAACTGTTTCATTCCTTTTTTCCTTAAAAAGAAAAACTAAAACTTATTTAAGCTAGCAATCAACACTGCATCCTTTGGCAATGAATAATTACCATCATTAGGATGTGACCAAGGGCCAAACACCTGACTAACATGCAAACTACTGCCAGTAACTAGTTGTTAAATGAAAGTTACCGTAAGTACTAAGTGTGATAATAATCCTGAGAATATTTAATAATATTTTAATAATCCTGAGAATATTTAATATTCTGTTGAAAATATTTTTTCATACCACTTCCCAACAAAAAATTCAAGGCAGTTTACACAACAACATATGTACATGGACTAATGTCTATAGCAGTTTCAGCCAGTGTGTGCTGTGGGAATTTGGGGTTTGACATTCATTAATAGGAAAATTGGGGGATTTGTGCCTTGTCAATGGTAAAAACAATTGATGATGTTCCTTGACAATTTCAGTGCCTCATTAGTGTGCCACAAGATGAAAAAGATTGAAAATAACTGGTCCATAGTGTAGTCCTGATAAAACATACAATATTTTATAGTTTTTTACTTATTTACCCTCTCAAACATCTTGCAAGCTATGTGAGGGGACAGGGAGAAAAGAGGCTGTGATAGATATCCCTGAAGCTGGTAGAGAAAGTGGAGCATATAAAACAGATGGATCACATTTGCAGGACTATATGTACAAAAGCAAGATAAACTGGTATAGAGTTGAAGAACATACCGGTAGTTATGACAAAGGATAATAAACAAGTAATGCCAAGAAAAGGCAAGGAAAGCAGTGATGGGAGGCAGATAAAGGATCACTTCATATCAGAATTCCTGCGTCATTCTGTGCATCTTAACTGCAAACCAATGGATGCAAGCAGGCCTCTGTCAGTCTTGGAAGACTATGGTATCGTGCTTGGCACTGCATGCGAAGCACGAAAGCCTGGGTTGGATTGTTATGGAGTATAGGCTGTTACCCAAGCAGCAAATCCCCCCTCTCCACGCCACTGAATTAGTCCAATGGAAAGGCAGAGCCAATACGATTGGATCCAGCTGGCGTCGCAGAGCTGGACTAAGGACAGGAGCTCACCCTGTCTTGTGGGGCCGACCCGGGTCTCGAACCCTGGCCTGCTAGTTAACAGGCACAGCGTCTTTACAGCTTGCGCCACAATGATTTCAAGATGGATTTCAAGAGTCCAATGGATGCAAGATGATTTATCAAAATGATCTAGAGGAGGAGGCCACAACAGAGAGACGGTGAGCACAGTACAGAGACTAGTTGAGATGGCAGGGGTGGGAATACTGGTCTCCAGGAGTTGGTTATGGGGAGGACAGAGGAAAAGCAGTGTGGAAAGGGAAGAGATGTGCAAGGGGGGAATCCACATTCAAGGGAACCATTGAGAAGTGAAGGTGGCAGGGAAAAGCACTGAGGAACTGGTAGGAGATCAGGAAAGAAGGGGAAGCAAAAAATATAAGAAGAGCCCTGCGGGCTCAGATCAAAGGCTTCCTGTATATCAGAGGACCAAAAGAAACCTCAATGAGCACACAAGACAACAAGAGACCTGCTTCCTGTTGCCACTCTTTTCCTTGCACCTGAGGTATACAACTTCTTAAACCACAAGGTTGCACATATTCATCTCTCATGCACCCTCTGATGGACTTTACCTCCATAAATCAGTCCAACTCCCTTTTTAAAGGCATCTAGCTCAGATGCGTCACCACATCTTGTATCAAGGTGTTCCACAGACTAGTTAATTATACGCCGGGTAGACATTTTGTGTCTGTTTTTGTCATGCAGTTTTAGTGGAAGTCCTCTTGTTCTGGTGTTGTGCAAGAGGGAAAAGAACATCCTTCTAACCACCCTCTGCATAATTTTGCTCATCTCAGAGCACAGTCTATGTCTATTCTAATCTAAGCCCTATTCTAATGTATGTCTATTCTAATGTAAGCATTACATCCAATGGATCTTACTCCCAGGAAAGTGTCTTTAGGATTACAGCCTCAATCACGCACCCCCTCTGGTGTCTTTTTCCTAGCCAGTGTTCTTCAGCCTTGGGGTTGGGACCACAATTCAGTTGTGGAGTTGCATCAATGTAAAAGATTGAAAAGCACTGGACTAGAGCACCACCATACAGAGCACCACTTGGTGCATCTGGTTCAGGTACCAGGGGTGCCAGTCTTGCTCAGGTGTACCAGTCCTGCTCAGGTTCTTAACAATTGTGCTAAAATAGGTTTGCCGAGTACTAAACTTCATGGTGACTTCTTATGCTTTCTCCAGTAGGAATATTTATTAGAGTGAACAGTATGGGGCAGGGGTAGGATGCTTTGACGGGCATGCAGGTAGGGTAGCAGTAGGGTTCAGGATTGACCATGGAGTCTCCAATCTTGTGCATTATAAAAGGTCTAGACCAGTGTTTCTCAACTGGTGGTATAGGTACCACCAGTGGTACTTGAGGTAATGTGTGGTGGTATGTGCAAGATAAAAAAGGTCTAGACTACTGTTTCTCAACCAGTGGTAGCGGTGCCTTAAGGTGATGTCTGGTGGTACGTGTAAGACAATTGGATTTCTGCCGCATGACAGTGAACCAAAGACACAACATGATAAAAATCAGTTGGGAGACTTGGTTTTGCAGGCAGAACTTCAAAGCTTGGTTTCCATGTACCCTGAGCCTCTTACTAGTGCAGTGGTACTTGGGCATTTCAGCCTGAGATCCTCCTTCAAACTTATAAATCCGACGAGACCGCTTGTCAAACTTACCAGAATGTGACATCAATGTGATGCCAGAGCTCCTTCATGTCTACTCAGAACTATGTCCCTTTTGTGTTCAATGAGACTTAGACCCATATCCTAAAGTCAAATTAAGCCCTTTGCTCCGGGGCAGTTAGGGTGACTTTTCATAAAATAACACTAGAGGGTGACGTAACTGCGTGGACCTGTAACTGCTCTGGATTTTGCCCTTACTCATAGGAAAGCCCAGTGCCAGATTACAAGATGGTAAATCCCACCCTCTTGCGACCCTGACCCAACATTGTGTGTGTGTGTATGTTTGTGTGTGTTTGTGTGTGTGTGCGTGTGTGTGTGTGTATTACATGACATCTGGCTTCCCAGTCCAGAACTAACTGCTGATGGTGTCATAACTGTTCACTTCTGGTGGTACTACCAATATGTGGAGCACATGCAGCGATACGAGAGGGGAAAAAAGGTTATGAAAAGCTGTTCCATGATTCATTATGCGCTGGGTTGAGATACTGTTTAGTCTAACACTCCTAACACACAGTTTTAGTGGGAGTCCCTAGATCTGGTGCCATGTAAGAGGGAAAAGAACACCCCCATATCTGCTCTATCCACCCCACACAGAGCTGTTTTTCTAAACTGAAGACCCCCACAGCCCTTCTTAACAGGGGAAGTGAAACCAAACCAGGAATCATTTTGTGGCTTAGTCCTGCATCTTTATAGCTGGGAAGAAAGACTGGAATGAATGGGGTTCCAAAAGGGAAGCAAGTAGGAGCAGAAGGACAGAAAATGCAAGCAGAATATCTCTCTCACACCAACCAGAGAGCATCCGGTATAAATTGAGTGTTGGAGAATTAGGACATACAAAGTAAAATATTCTTCCAGTGTTTAATTAGTCTGTGGAACTCCCTGTCACAGGAAATGCAGAATGTACTGATCAGCCCTCTCAAAGAGCATCATAACCTGTCAGTGGAACTCCCTGCCAAAGGAAACATAGACTGTAGAAATAGAGCAGCCCTTGCACACATAAAAAAACCTGCCTGTGGAACTCCCTGCTACAGGAAAACAGAGCATCCCTCCCATACAAAAATGAGTCAGCCCATGGAACTCCCTGCCACAGGAAAGGTAGAGTGTGCAGACAGAACATCTCACACACAGAGCATCAGAACCAGCCTGTGGAACTCCCTGTCATATGGAAGGCAAGGAGCATCATGACCTTGGAACTCCCTGCCACAGGAAAGGTAAAGAGTGCAGGGGGAGCATCTCACTCAGAGCATCAGAACCAGTCGGGGGAACTCCCTGCCACAAGAAGGGCAGAGGCTGCAGGCAGAGCATCTCACTGGCAGAGTACCCTGACCTGCCTGTGGAACTCCCTGCCACATGAGCAGGGCGCCTTCCCCAATAGGTGAGATAACCTGAGGAACTCCCTGCCACAGCTGCTGGGGGGAGGGGGAGGGGGAGGGGGGAGGGGGCGGGGCTAAGGCAGGCAGAGCAACCACGTGGAAGGCGGAAGCGCGCTCGGGGGAGGAGGGGCTGTTGCCATGGCGACGGGGAGGGCGGGGCTGGGCCTGTGTGGGGCTCCCTCAGAGGTACTCACCGCTCCTCCTGCCGGGGAAGAGCTCCGAGGCCGGACGGGAGGGGAAGGCAGCGGGGCCGCCGCGGGGACCAGGCTCTGGCGGAGGAGGAGGAGCCCGACCGCCGCCGCCAGGGAGACGACGATGGCCGCCGCCGCCACCGCCGGGCGTGCGTCACGCGAGGGAGGGCCTGCTGGTGACCCGGATGTGCCGGCAAAGACACTGCGCCGCTCCGCCGCCCCAAGATTTCCCTGCGGCCGGGCGCTCGCCCCACCACATCTGCGCATGCGCGGCTCGCACGCGATTCTCTGTTTCTCGGCTGGGCAAACCTGGGAGACGGAACCGGGCGGGCGGCTTTGGGAGTTTTGAGGAAAGGGGGAACCGCAGCCTTTGCCTCTCTACTCAGAAGTAAGCCCATTACAGTCAAGGGGCTTACTCCCAGGAAAGTGTGGCAGCCTCGTTTCATACATTCATTTTTATTTAGCATGGCACTTTTGTTATTACTATTTTATTGCTATTTTTAATACCATTTTAATATTAATGTTAATACTATTAATAATATTAATTATACTTATTAATTAAACTTATTAATAGTAAATACTACTAATACTCTACTATTGATTCTATTTTAGTATTACTGAAATTAGTACTACTATTACTATTTTATTAATACTATTAATACTATTTTAATTTAATAGTATTTAATATTTAGTATCAAATTAATTCTTTTTTCGTATTATTAACTCTTAGGCTGCAATCCTAAAGACACTTTCCTGGGAGTAAGACCCATTGAACACAATGGGATTTACTTTTGAGTAGACATGGTTAGGATTGTGCTCTTAGTTTACTACTAAACACGATTATTAATAGTTTTAATAGTATTATACAGTACAGTATTTAACTAAACTAATGAGATTTTATAATATCTACAGTACTTATATACCATTTTTACTGCTAATATATAAATAATATTTATGTTTATACTACTATAGTATACTAATGAGATTTTGTATTTATACTGTGTGTGTGTATTGTATATATAGAATATACTAATATGTAAAATGTAATATATTTGAAATATACCTGGATATTATACTTCTATGCATTTTATAATTTTTTGGATGCTGTTGTGTTCCTGCCTCGGGTGCCCTTTGGGGTGAAAGGCAGGATATGAATCTTCTTCTTATATATATAAACTAGTGAAAAGCGTACCCGCGTTGCGGGAGTAAAATTCCCCCATATGTATCAACCTCCCATGCGCAACATCCCCATATGCATCAACTGCCCATGTGCAACTTCCCCCATGTGCATCAACTGCCCACACGCATCAACCCCCATGCGCAACTTCCCCATGCACAACTTTCTCCCATGTGCAACTTCCCCATGAACATCAACCCCCCATGCGCAACTTCCCCATGCGCAACTTCCCCCATGAACATCAACCCCCCAATGCACAACTTCCCCATGCACATCAACCCTGCATGCGCAACTTCCCCCATGTGCATCAACCCCCTATGTGCAACTTCCCCATACGCATCAACTGCCCATGCGCATCAACCCCCCCCCATGCACAACATCCCCCATGTGCACCAACCCCCCATGCGCAGCATCCTCGCCAGTGCAACATCTTCCTCTGAACAACATCCCCCCCACAGCACCAGGCACTGAGCACCAAATCGGCTGGATGTTGGTCCGTCTCCCATGTTAAGTTTTAGGACAGAAACACATTGCCCCCTTTTCAGCCCCTGAAGGGTTAATTTCTCCAGATGGTTCTTGGTGGGTGTTCAGGTGACAGAAGGAACTCCCAGAATTCCATGCTTCAGGCCCAGCAGTTGGGGCAGAATGTTGATGAGTCAGCAATTCTCCAATGCAAAGTATAGGGAGGAAAACGCGTTGCCCCCCTTTTCACCCCCTTCTGGTTGGAATTTCCAAAAACCGGTTCTTAGTGCACCCCTCTGTCACGGAAGGAACACCCACCCCAATTTTCACGCTTCTAGGCCCAGCAGTTTTGGCAGGGCAGTGATGAGTGTGTCAGTGAGTGAGTCAGTGAGTGACTTTTCTCTTTTATATATATAGAAAAGAAAAGTCACTGACTGACTCACTCACTGACACACTCATCACTGCCCTGCCAAAACTGCCAAAAGTTGCGCATGAGGGGAAAGTTATGCATGGGGGGGAAAGTTGTGCATGGGGAAATGGCTTATGGGGAAATGTTACTCCTGCAACACGGATACATTTTTCGCTAGTCAATAAATAAAACTCCATTTTTACTCCATTACTTCTGAGTAGACATGCTTATCATTGTGCCATAAAGCCACATAAGGCTACTATCTAAAGTAACTACAGGACCTTTTACACCAACGTAGTTACAGTGCCACCTATTGGAAATGGATAGAGCAATCCAGAGTAAGTGCCTCTTACATCTTCCCATAGTTATTCTGGACTGTAGGGTATATAAGGTTAAAGGTAACCCCTTCAGGTTGCTCTGCTAGTCATGATTGACATTAAGAACAGCATAAAGCTCTTATCCTGCTCCAAATCCCCTCTCACCAGCCTCATTCATTCATAGCAGTTCTTTTATAGTAAAGCCTTGATAGTATAAGGAATGGTGGCCAAACCATGCGCACCTCTTCAGCATGTAATGTGCAAAATGTCTCTGCTTTCCTCCCACCACCCTTGAGTCCTGGCAGCACAAGCAGCTTTCTTAGGCAGGACTGTCAAGGCTAACCAAACAGCTGCCTTCTCCATCCAGTGGCCTCAGTGCACCCAGTCGGCGGAAGGAGGGAAAGGCTGGGTGCAAGAAGGTGTGCTAGCAAGGATGCCAATTCTGCTGCCCAAGAAATGCTCCACTCCAGACCATGTTTTAATCTTCTATCCAGTCCCCACGGAGTCCAGCCTATTCCCTGCCATCCTCCAAGCATATTCTGTTCCCCCTCCTTATAGCACCTCATGTTAGTCCACAACAGCTGGGCTCAAGCACACACTTCTCTGCAAGTTTTTAGCTGTATTTTTATCTGGTTTATCATAATTTTTAGCGTGGTAGGATACTTTTGTAAATGTATGTATACAGTGTGTGTATATATACACACACAGTATTTACTTGAATATAATGCTCAACTTTTCCAGCCAAATTTAGTCTCCAAAATCAGGGTGTGCATTAGATTTGATGGTGCATTATATTCAAGTAAGTGTGTGTGTGTGTATACACACACAAGCACCAGCGAAATGTACCTGCATTGTGGGAGGAAAATACCCAAGTACGCCATCCCTCCATTGCACATCACCCCCCATGCGCATCTAACACCCCCATGTGCACCATCCCTCCCAGTGCATTAGGCACTGGGCACCAAATTGGCTAGATGTCAATCAGTCAGTCTTCATTGTTAGACTGACAACATTTAGCATAAATAATATATATTGGCATACAAATTTAATAATAAATAAATGCTAATAGCAGCACCATTAAGCACCAGTGCTGGAAAGTTGGGTAGGATCAGGGTCATCATGTGTCCCCGAAAACTGGGACTGTCCTGGTTTTTGGTGATTGTGTGTACATTCTGGCAAGTTTGATGGGGGTCCTGTCCCAATTTTGTGGAAGAGCATTATGGCAACCCTAGGTAGGAAAGGGCCCTCATTCATATATTTGTGGAACCATTGGTGTGTAGCAGGACGCAGGTGTCCAACAAGGGTGTGGGAATTAGGATTAGGGTCCATTTTCCATTTGCCCAAAGTGGGTGAGCCTGGACTTCCCATTGCCTTTTATGCCTTAGGTTAAAATTGGCCACTGGAACTTCCAATAAATAGATGGAAATAGTTTCATTTCTGCCTGTTGTAAAACTGCTGAAGAGCCACACAAAGTATAGAAAGGAGCAACCGCAGTTGGCATCAGAAGTAATATACTTGCAAATCCCAAATGAAAGTGCTGTTGGTTTAATAATGCACACTGGGACAGGCAGCCATAGTTCCTCTGACAGTTCCCCTTTCAGCTGCCCTTCCTCCCTGAAAACTTCCCTCAGAAATGGGTTTCATGTAGGATGCAATTCTGGGTCAAGAGAATTAAAAACCCACCATTAAAATGACACATTTGTGGTTTTTGATTCACTTTCACCATAAAATGAAATTTGACCCAGAAGTTGACTGCCATGGCAGTTTTTCTTTTAACTTTTCATCTCCACAACTGTTTTAAGAGCACAATCCTAACCAGGTCTACCCAAAAGTAAGCCCCATTGTCTTCAATGGGTCTTACTCCCAGTAAGGTGTCTTTAGGATTGCAGCATAATACTGCAATCCTAACTTACTTGGGAGTAAGCCCTTTAACTATAATGGGACTTACTGCTAAAATAAGGATAGGATTGTGCTCCAAGTAAGACAGGGTCTCCAAACCCCATCTCAGAGGGCAGATGTGACCCACAGCAACCCTCTAACCAGCTCACAGCCAGCATCCAATCCTCTAAGAACTTCTAACCCAGTTAACCAAACACCACTACTGTTGCTCTGATTTTGGGATGGGGTCCATTTAAGTGCATGATTTATTTCTCTATGTTGTGTGTTGTTGCTTGCAAAAATCCTGGAAATTTGAGCCCACTTGTTCATTAATCTAAAAGCACAATCCTAACCATGTTTACTCTAAAGTTAGACCCACTGTGTTTAATGGATCTTACTCCCAGGAAAGTGTATTTAGGAATGCAGCCATATCTCTAATGCATTTACTAAATTTAATATTTACATTTTTTTCTGACCCTCAACACAGTGCCAGACACGTGATGCAGCCCGTTGGCTGAATAGTTTGGTCCGGAATAGTGGTGGGAAACAAGTTTTTTTAAAAAGAAACAAAAATCAGCAAATTGAAATAAATAGTAAATAAGATTACTATCTTAACTTACAATCTTATTACAAAGTAAATAAGATTACTGTCTCTTGACAACATTGTTGTTTATTCGGGAGACTCTGCTTCCCCCCCACACACGCACACCCAACCCGTATCGGCACAAGCCTACAGAGGACACTTTTGCTCCACATTTTCTGATTCCATTACTAGCTGTTATAAAAGGAAAGAAGGGAGTTGGTGATCTTGAAAGTGAGGAACACACACACACACAAAACCAGCCCCTCTTGTGTTCTGCAGAAGCGGCTGACAGTCCCTTTTCCAACACCTTCGAGGTTTGATTAGTGATTCTCTTTGATCTCTGTAAGTTCATTCTTGGCAACATATGCCGCATTCGGAGAGTGGTCCCAATGGGAGGGTGCTGCCTCCTGGAGCTTTTCCACACTTAATGAGGATTGGCGCAGCAGAGATGCTGAACACTGAGAACTGGGAAAGGTCCCTGCTTCCAGTCTCACCTCGGCCACCCATTCACCAGTCGGCCTGAGGTTTGCACCCTCTTGCAGACTCGGGTCTCCCGACTTTAATAGCCTTGGCCTTGAAAACAGCTCTGAGAGGCACAGCTGGGGCAGGGTTTGGCTGGTCGCCTCCTGAAAAGGATCTGGAGACAAGTGGATATATGCAGTTCAGCGTAAGCTACCAATCCTTACAGCTTGGCATGGCCTGAAACCCATATAGAAAAGCATGCCTCTCCTTTTGCTGGTTAAGATAATCAGGAAGCACCTTGCTTCATATTACATCGGCCAAGAAAGTGGCTGGTAGCGGGCGGCCCTAAGGCTTCAAAAGAGGTCATCACAAAATGTCCCTATGTACTAACCAGGTATCTCCCACTTTCTGACTATTTCTTTTGCTGACGATCCACCCTTTCAACACCTTGCAACTATACCCAGAACTCATTCATTCAATACATTTTCCCCTCTTTCAACCTCTCTCTGCTGTACTAAAGGCCAAAATTGCCCTCCCCCATGTTGTGGCTCCTGGTCTAATCCCATTCCCAACGGAGCGATTGAGCATTTCTCAAAGATTGCAGAAATCTTTGTGCAGCAGCAGGAATTTGCAAGATAAAAGGAGCATTTGAAATTTGCTAGCTAAAAAAGCATTAGAGGCAACATTTATAAACTAAAAAAGACTGGGTTCTAATTTTCAGTGGTTTTCACTTTTGGATGGTGCTCCAAACCCCAGCCTGTATAAATGGGGGGGTACCTATATTCATGCATAACCTTCATCTCTCAGAAAGGGAATACTGTTGCTCTAAATACGTTGCCCTGAATACCAAAACCATGCTGTTCATCAGCATACTAAAACCTATGATCCTATAACCACAAACATCCATGATTAAGACAGGCATGAGCATGCTAGCAAGACCCACCCTAGCACAGATGCACTCTACTGCTCTGCCTTTGGCTCTTTTGGGGACATTCTTTGCTTTTGCATACAAATCCTGTGCTTCAGAAATCCTGTGCATCAGAACTAGTTATACCCCTATAACTATAGGAACATCCCACTAAAATACCTGCCCATCCACAACTGGTGAAGGAGCTGGTGTGTGCACAAATCACCTAAATGTAAAGGGAGCGCTTTTTCAGAATATGTTTTATCAAAACTGACCTTCCAGCACTGACACAGCTGTGACACTGGGGTATGTGCTGCATCCACAGTTGGGTAACTGTCACAGACCCTCCTCAAGCTAAGGGAATATTTGTTCTCTTACCTTAGTGCTTCATTGCCCTTACCCCAGTGCTGTTAAGATTGTACTGTTATTCATATATACATTTTAATGACTAGATTAGATTAGATTTCTTTATTGCGGTCCTAGACCAGTGCCTTTTAATGACTAGGGCTGCAATCCTAAAGACACTTTCCTGAGAGTAAGATCCATTGAACACAATTGGGCTTACATCTGAGTAAGGACTGTACTTTAAGATTCTTAGATTAGTTGAACAAGGTTTCCTAAACTAGGGCCTATATCCTAAAGTGAAATTAAGCCCCTTGCTCCAGAGCAGTAAAGATGACTTTCCATAACACTAGAGGGTGACGTACCTGTATGGACCCATAACTGCTATGGATTTGCTGTATGGACCCGTAACTGCTATGCCCTAGGAAACAGATCTACAGGTCATTGTTATTCACTGAATTGACATCCACTGATTTGACTTTACCACTAATACCAAAGTCCACCTTATAAGAAAGCGGGGGAAAAAATCCCATTTCCTATTTCTGCACTGTTAAACCATGCTGGTTGCTTCTCATCCCACTTTCAAGGTTCTTGCTCCTCATGAGCACGATGTATGCATGTATAAAGTATGAGGCCAACAGAGGTGGGACTTTCATCCTCTTCCCCCCAAAATCCAAGGCCCCGCAATGGGTCTACTCAAGTCAGCATGATGCTATTCTATATGTAAAATGTCAGCAGCATTGGAGGTAGATAGGAAAGTGTTGGGTGCTGATTCCTGCCTTACCATATAGCAAAACTTGGGTGACCTCAGGCTAATCTCTCTCTTGACCCAATCTATTCTTATAGTTCTTTGCAAGGATAGATAGTGGCAAAGGAAGAACTGCATAGAGATTCCCTGAATTTGATGAAAAGATAGGATACAGACATATGCATTCACTCATATCTAATGCATCATCAAATCTAATGCACACTCTAATTTTAAAGGGCTCGAGATTTAAAAAGGTTTACTGGCAATTATAATGCGCAGGTGCAAAGTGGGTATAAAATTTAATTTTATTGCTTGCAACAATAATATGGCAATAGGTTTGTGTTATGGTTTTTACCTAATTGTACTACTTTATACAACAATTGGTTTATGTTACATTTTTAAGGTTATAAAATAGTCAACTGTTAAATTAAATACTGACCTATACTTATAATCAAAATCTTGTATTTACTCGAATGTAATGTGCCATCAAATCTAATGGACACCCTAATTTTTGAAACTAAATTCAACTGAAAAAGATGCAGGTTAGATTCAAATAAATATGGTAATACCATTGCCAATTTCTAGAATTAGCATGCCTTTTAAAACATAAAACATTTTTCATATCAACTACACGTAAAAGAGTGGTGACCTTTGGCTACAAGCAATATACGTTATTTGTAGCTAAGTAGCAGTTTAAAAAATTGCAATGGGAAAGTGATGGTGCAGACAAAACGGGTATGCCAAGGTCAAGTGACCTCACATCTAGCTGAATGTCTCAAAGGCTTTCCTGATACCATAAATCCTGATCATTGGAAATGGTGAGGAAGGTCACGACCAAAACAGGATTGACTTTTAAAAGCCCTCTAATGTTTCTCTTTCTATTAGGAATGGCCACTTTTTAAAATGGGTAACCTACTAGGCAAGTTTGATAAAGAGAAGCAAGAGTAGAAGGAAGGAAGATATTGCAGATCGTAGCATTTGTCTGGGTGGCACAGTAAGTATAACAGGCATCTCAATGTGCTGGGTAAGTGGCCCATCCACTCATTATCAGAGCCATTCTGGACAGTGACGGCCATATATTTTGTAGCTGTCCGGTACTACTTACTGCACCAGAACCTCACAACTAAAGGAGTTTGGAGCCCTGTTCAGACTTTCATGTATTCATATAATTTGTGCATTGGTGAGAGCGAGAGTTCACAGGCACCCCGTCTTCATTACAAACACAGTTGATGGTCTAAACAGGACTCTTGATTATTTTGTCTCTCTTCCACCATATGTCCTGCGTCAGATTCAAATGCGAAGGCACCCAGCAAGCCCCAACATGCAGCAGCCAGCACATTATGTATACAAAGTGTGTGGTTCACTTTGTTAGGCAATTGGCATCACAGATCTTCCTCCCCACATTAGGGAGGAGGACACTTTCCACCCCGAGGGAATTTTTTAATTTTTGGTGGGAGTGTACTTTCAAACAAGCACCCCCACCTTTGTGTATTTGCACAGTCAATCGCACTCCAGGCATGATCGTGCCAGGGCTTGCATGACTGAGCCACAGTGCCAACCTAGCAGTATAGCATAGCAGGCCAATGTTTCATCAAATTCCATGCCTGGTGGAGCATCCTATCCCCTGAGCTGCTGCGTCTATGGGTCACCGATCATGGTGGCTGCTATCACCCCCATCCCCACTGTAGCCATGGTACAGACTGAACCAAAGAAACTGCTTTCTCCCGAGTCAGACCATTGACCCATCTAGCTCAGCCTTGTCTACAACTGATGGGCCGCATCTCTCCAGGGCTTCAGAAAGAAAGCTTTTCCCTTCCTGGATCTGTTCGCTTTTTCTGATGTTTGCAGGGCACAATCCTAACCAAGGATTAGGCCAGAGCAACTCACCCATGTCTTCATTCCTGTGATGGTGTGGGAGGATGGAGCATGGCTGTGCATTGGCCTACGGGTGCAATCCAGAGTAACTACGGGGAGTCCTTGCTCTGGTGTAAGAACAATTTGCTCTGGATTGCAATATGAATTTCCCATAGGTTTTCACTAGGTGGTGTAGTAACTATGGGTGCACATAATGTCTCTTACGTGCTCTGGTAGTTACTCTGGATTGTAACTTGTAGGGTAAGTCTCCCCCCAGGAGTGGCGCAGGCTTACAGCACTTTTGCGACACTTCCAGGCCAGCATGGGACATATGACGGGGCTTGTGCCGGCCAAACCAGTTAGGATTTAGGAGTTAGGATTGTGCTGTCAGATCCCTAATACACAGTATGGCATCACCATTTTACAATTCAGCACTGAATCATTAAGAAATCAATTTTTATTTTTTTGGCATGTATTGTATATGGCTATATTGATACAGGATGCTCTGAACTTTAGCTTCTCCAAAAAGGCCACTCTATTAGCTTCACTTGGCTCAAGAATAATATACTTGAATCGAATGTGCCATCAAATTTAATGCAAGCCCCAATTTTAAAAGACGAGATTTTTAAAAAATGTTTACTGGCGATCGTAATATGCAACTGCAAAGCAGGTACAAGATTTAATTTTAATGCATACAGCAGTGAGTTATGAAATAATACGACAATAGACTTATGATTTTCACCTAATTGCATTATTTTATAACAATGGGCTTGTTACATTTTTATATACATTTTATATAAACTGAATATATGTTTTAATGTTACATTAAATACTGACAATCAAAATACGTCAATCTACTCCAATCTAATGTGTCATCCAATCTAATGCGCACCCCAATTTGAGAGATTAAATTCAACTGGAAAAGTTGAGTGTTAGATTTGAGTAAATATGGTATTAAAGAAATATCATGTTTAGAGAAAGCAAAACATTACAAATTTCAAATGATTTACTATAATTCCATTGATTGGAAGAACTCTGCATACCCCAAAGCATGTCAGGGACAGACCTTAAAGAGCTACCTAAACCTCCCAGACCCGCACCCTTTGGGAGCTGGGAAACCCTGGGGTGCCATCATGGAGCCCACTTGTAAATTCCACAGAACTGAACACAGCCCACCTTGTTCTTGGCATCCCTTCCTTTCTCATTGCTATGCATAAAAAGATAACTCAGGGCCACCTTTTTTATACCTGCCCTTGTATTTGTGCAGCTTGGCTGATGATGCTCTTCTGAGCCTGATGGAAAAAGTGATGGGGAAAATTTATAATCTGTTTCAATTCTATATGAGAAGAGCCAGGAAAGAAACTGGAAACCCTGAAGTCCCACTGGATCCACTATGTCAGCACAGCAAGGAGACAAAAGGACAGGAAGGACAAGGCATAGGGTAACTGGATCGCAGTCTCCTATCTTTCTAGACTTGTTAAGCACCTACATTGTGGATCTGTTATCTTGAATTGCAGGCACTGGAGTCAGCGTGATGTCACTTTTTAGAGTTAGGTTACACAGCGGTAGGTGAAGAATTTATCCTTTAAAAGGCATCAGAGGTTACTTTCATGTAATTCTGAAACATGAAGAACCAGTGTGGTAACTTTAGTGGATGCAGTGCTGAACCTGGAAGATCTGCGTACAAAAATCCTTCTTTAACCATAGTTAACTAAGGCAGCAATCCTAAACACACTTTCCTGGAAGTAAGCCCCATTGAAGATAATGGGACTTACTTCAAAGTACACAGGCACAGGATGGCAGCCATAGAGACCTTACTATTTTTCAACTAGGAGCATGGCACCCAAAATGTCATCCAATACTGGCTTGAACGTATTGTCACTGGAGGGGTAGTGCAGGTATCACCTGGTGACACTGGTTTAGTAATGGAGCTCTAGAGTTTCCGAAACCAGAAGTGGGCTCTGACTTCCAATCACGGAGCAGGTTGTGAGCCTTCAGGACTCTCTGAGAGGCTGCACAGTCCCCCCAGCTATGTGCTGCTATGTGCATGTGGCATCATGATTACTGTGATGTCATTGAGACACCCATTTCTAGGTCACCACCATTAAGTGGGAGATGTTTTTTAAGTTCCATCGATGGGTCACAAACCAAATAGTTTGAGTACTACTGCACTACCTCATCCTCAACGGTATCAGATTGACTGACACGGCACAATCCTAACCATTACCATGCAAAAGTAATCCCCATTGTGTTCAATGGGTCTTACTTCCAGGAAAGTGTCTTTAGGATTTCAGCCTGAATGCTGAAATCTTTTTCAAAAAAAGCTCCCATTCCCTAAAGCTTCCATATGGGAAGCTCCTATTCCTATTTTAGACACTAAAAATAGAAATTTAGCAGCTTCCCTCTTTCATCCCTGCATGGATCATTGGATCTGTGTCTTTATAATCAGAAACACACACCCAGAACACCATCTTTTTTAGTTTATAAATGTAGCTTCCAATGTTTTTTTAGCTAGCAAATTTCAAATGCCCCTTTTATCTTGCAAATTCTGCAAATGGATTCTCATTAAAATTTCTTCGGAAATAGGATTAGACCAGAAGCTGCAACATGAAGGAGGGCAATTCTGGCCTTTAGATTGAAAGAGTGGAACATGTGTTGAATGAATTAGTTCCGGGTGTAATTGAAAGGTGTTTTAAAAATGGATCATCAGAAAATGAACTGTCATAAAGCAGATGATACCTGTTTATCTCTACAGGAGATATGGGAATCCTGGGTTTCCCTACATCATACCACAAAAGGAACTTATTGAGGTTGGCAAAGAAGGACCATTGCCTCCTTGCCTCGCTTTCAAAGGGCAGGTGCAAAACCACAGTATCAATGGTATCTGTCAATGGTATATGTCTGATTCAGAGCATATTTTCTTGCAAGTAATCCGTAGCAAGAGGTGGCTATTCTGGGATATCTTGTCACCACCAACCCCAAACACAGCTGTGCAACAAACCACAAGAAAAAACCCTTTTAAATGGGCTCTAAAAAGAGATGTAAGAAGCCAAAGGCAACAAGAACCTCCCCGAATAAAGAGACAGCAATATCGATAAGCCGACCTAGAGGAAGAGAGATTAGTCTACAAAGCACATTCTGCATCCTTTTCACTTTTGAAGTCAACTTGAGGGTAGTTTAGAAAAGGTTTGGCCACAAATTATTTAATTGTATTATGAGGCCATGAGAAGAAATAAAACACAGACAGGAATGCCAAAAAATTAAAATATCTGTTTCCTTCCTCCGAGTTCCCAAAACAGCACAATTCTATTTATTCTAACCCAGTTGATGCAGGAGTACTAAAACGGTGATCACCATACCCTATGGTGATGGCAGGGCTGTTGCAAAGGTCTCCTCTAAGGAAGGGAAAAAGTAATTATTCCAGGTGTAAGCCTCCACAGAGCAAATGGGTCTACTTGGATTGCAACTTGGGAGTTACATATTTTGCTATCTCAGGAATTGACCTGCACCACTGAATTGGTCCAGGGAAAGGAGTGTGGGTAGGTAGTTAGGTAGATAGATTTCCTACCTACTTACCTAACTACCTAAGGTGGAATCGGCATTATCAGCAGCGTTGGTCCAACCAGTCCCTTCTCCTTTGCCCCTTCACAGTTGCTACGCTTCATGGTTGAGAAAAAATTGAACCCCAGTTTATGCCAGTCCAAGTCTAATGGGCTGAATGCTGTACTGCACTGTCTCTTCGAGGATGTGCTCTTTTAATCAGACACAAACTTTAAGGCTGGGATTTGCAGCCCTGAAAAAGGGCAGGTGAGTGACTCGACAGTTTCACTGAGCCTTCCATCATCATGTTCAACTTCATTATTTTTATTTCTTTTAAAGAGAATAAGTATGGCTGGCAAGAAAGGCGTAGGATTGTCCTGCAATGTTTCTTTGGTTTAAAAAATTGTAGACCAGAGAAGTCACAATCTTCCCTTTCTCAGGTTGCAATCCTAACCAATTTAGGCCAGCACAACTCACCCATCCCTCCATTCCCATGTTGTAGAGTATGGTGCACATGTATGTGCACCAACCTAAC
Organism: Cryptoblepharus egeriae; assembly: GCA_030015325.1. Lineage (NCBI taxonomy): Eukaryota > Metazoa > Chordata > Lepidosauria > Squamata > Scincidae > Cryptoblepharus > Cryptoblepharus egeriae. Next base: position 8,877,906 of record JAREYC010000003.1, on the reverse strand, counting down.
CCCCCAGGCGTGGCACTTGTTCAGCATGGGACTTGTTCTGGTCTAACCAGTGGTTAGGATTGCGCTCTCAGCTTCTGGACACTGCCCTCCAACTGTGTGGCACTGTGTTCAACATGGAAGACCAGTGGCATAACTAGAGAGGGCAGAGTAGTCAGTCTTGGAGGGAGCTTCCCAGTGTGCAAGGATATTTATTTGCCATTCCGGGGTGGCGGGAGAACAAAATGAAGCAATACGGTGCTCCCTACTGGGAATGGCTCTGAACAGGACTCCTTGCATACCATAGGCTGCCCTCTCCTATGCCCCCTCTAGCTATGCCACTGGTCTTCACGCCTCTTCCTCTCAATCTTGCTAGACTTTCCACCTAGGTTCTGCCATCCAACCTATGATGGGTTCACCTCCAGACACAAGACAGGTAACCAAACATTTTATTTCTGGAGGAGGCAGTTCAAATTACTCCAACGTCAATTATTCCAGCGCACTGTGATGCTATCACTGCTATGCTCACTCATCACAGCTGCGCCACAATTGCAGGGCGGGCAGCAGTCGGTAGTTGAACCTGATCCAGCAGGTTCCTTTTAGGTTCTTGCTCAGAGACAAGTGGAACAGAAGATGATGATAATTGTACAGTAGGGAAGGTGGGTCCTTCAGGAGTTTATATAATTAGATTTAATATTATCTAGATAGCTGCCCAGGGGGAGCAGGAAGTGAGTGACTCTCGATGCTTTGTTGGTATCTCTTGGAGCAACTGCAGATACTGAAGAGGTTTCATGTTGGGGAGTAAATCCAACCACGGCAAATGAAAGAGGAAGATTTTTCTCTCTCGCAGGCTGTGCAGACAAGATAACAATATATTTGCATTAAAAAACTGGAAGTCACGGCTCCAGCTACTAGCAGTGAAGCATTACCCGTTAGAAATACCAATTGAGGAACTAGCATCATACACTAACTTCCTGTTAGACTGCTCTGGAATAAAAACCTACTTCCCACTCCGGAAAATTATAAGTTGATCTTTTAAAGTATAGCAGTTCCATCCAAAGTTACCGATATAGAATAGTTAAGTTATGGTAGCGGGGAAGGGTCGGAAGAGGAAAGTGTCTACATCGCTTCGATTTGGTTGTGCTTGTATTGCCTGAATGGGTTTTCGCATGGGGTTGCCAACTGATCTGGCAACCAGGAACAGTGACTGCTCCTATAACCAATCTGCAGAAATCAGGAGGGATTGCTCTTTCCAGCATGGAGAAAAACATAATCACCTGCTGATGTTTGCAAATCTAGTTCCAGTTCTGCAGAGCTGATTAAAGAAAAAAAAAGTTGGCAACCCTAGTTTCTATTTAGCAGGACCGAACTGAATTAAGAACCGGCTTGGCTCTGAAAGCACAGTCGGCAGCCAACTTGCTCCGAGTAGGCAGGTCCGAGTCTGGCCAGGAAACCATTGCAGAATCATAGGTACGTATTCTAGATACGCTGTCATGAGTTCCATCAAGGAGGAGGGTTAAAGGAGGGTTGAACACCACCATGCACCACGATCATCTGCTGAACAGTATTTAACTACAAGAAAAGTAGTATTCATTCATTCATTCCTTCATTCCTTCATTCATTCCTTCATTCATTCAAGAGACTAGCCATTCTGGACACATTAAGCTTCTAACTGGCTTTAGACTCTAAACCTCTTACATCCTGTTATCTGGTCTCTTCATCTTTAGATGCAAAACAGCCAGCCTATTTTCTCATGGTCTTCAATGTATTCATACTTCAGCTCAATAAGTTCAGTCGAGCAACTAGATATTTTCTTTAAACTTGGGGTGGAGGAGGCTGACACTTCCCCAACTATTTGAACAAATGAATTTTTATATGTATATAAAATATAATAAAATATATTGATAAATAAAAATAAAATAAATAAATTTATAATATATTTTTACTCATATTTATTTACTCAAATCTAATGCATCATCTCATCTAATGTGCACCCTGATTCTAAAAGGCTTGAGGTTTTATAAGTTTATTACCAGTTGTAAAGTGCAGCTGCAAAGCAGGTGTAAAATTTAATTTTACCGTATACAACAATGAGTTATATGACAATACTAATATAACAAATGGGTTTATGTTATGATTTTTACCCAATTGCACTATACCAAAGATTTTCAAACGGTGTGCCGTGGATAATCCTAAGGTGTGCTGCAGAAATTTGGGGAGGGACATTAGGAAAACTTGGGGATTTGAAGAGCACGGTGTGCTTTGACAAAGGTAAAAACAACTGATGGTGTGCCATGAGATGAAAAAAGTTGAAGATCATTGCACTATATAACAATGTTGTATACCATTATACTATGCAACAATGGGTTTGTTGCTTTTATTACAATACAGTAAACAAACTAAATACTGACCTATACATATGATCAAAATACCACTTCACAGGACATTCTGGGTTCCATAAAAATTCTACAGAGGAAGGACAGAAATACAGTATAATACAACCAACACCACCAATACTTACAGCAGTCCTTTCAGCAGATCCCTTCAGAAGTCAGAAACACACTATAAAAACTTTTTACCCCTATCATTCTTTTTTTCCAGCCCCTTCCCCTAAATAGGTATTCAAGGTATTCTCCAGCTTAATTCAGCCACAACTGGATCCTAAATGGTGAATCCAGCTGGATGATGTTAGAATCATAGAATCCTAGAGCTGGAAGGGACCCAGTAGGTCATCTAGTCCAACCTCTTTCCTGTAGCAGGAAATTCTCCTAGAGCATTTCCAATAGGTGCTTGTCGAGCCTCTACTTGAGGCTCAACTGGATGTCGTTCAACTGGATGACGTTCAAAACCCTGATCCTCAATTCGCAAGCGACAAGAAACTGTGGCTTCCCAAACCTGGATGCTTTGCTTTTCAACTGTGAGCAGGACAGGAAGAAAAGGCACATAGAGTTGCCACTCCTTCCTTACTCATTCACAATCCAACAGACTATGGATGGTTGGACCATCTAGACTGACCCCTCTCTTCTTGTCAGCCAGCCTGATCACCGCTCAGCCAACAGCCCAAACAGGAGCAAAATGGGAACAGCACCATATTTGCATCGAGGCAAGCCTGAAAAGTCTCAGGCCCAGCATCTGCTGGGACATAAGGGGATAAGCTGCTTTTATTCCAATGCAGTTTAACCAGCTCAGTCCACAATAAGTGGCTGAGCATGCACCGGATGCTAACACTTGGATAATTATAACCAGCTTCTGAGAAATGCATTAACACTGAGAAAAAATACCCACATTTACTCAAATCTTAAGCGCCGTCAAATCTAATGTGCACCCTAATTTTTGAAATTAAATTCAACTGAAAAGGGTGAGCATTTGATTTGAATAAATGCACCAATACCATTGCCAATTTATAGAATTACTCTACAATCCAGAGTAACTATGGGAGCACATAAGAGACATTACGTGCACTCCACTACATAGTGAAAACCTATGGGAAATTCATATTGCAATCCAAAGTAAATTATTCTTACACTGGAGCAGGGACTCCCCGTAGTTACTCTGGATTGCGCCCTTAGTGTGCCTTTTGAAGTGTATAAAGTACACTTCTTCAGACCAAGTACATGTAAAATGGTGGTGGGCTTTACTGTTTACTGGCAATTGTAATGCGCAGCAGCAAAGTAGGTGCAAAATTTAATTTTACTGCATTAAACAATGAGTAATATGGTAATAATATGACAATGGGTTTATGTTATGATTGTTTCCTAATTGCACTACTTTCTACAATGGGTTTATGTTACATTTTAATCACAATATAAGTAAATGGCTAAACTAAATACTAACAATCAATATACTGTATTTACTCAGTTTTAGAAATTTTTATGTAATCCATAATTTTTATTTGTTAAACTATTTTTTAAATAATTGTACATATTTGTTGCTTGTATTTTGCTATAACCCTTGGTTTCTAAGCTAATAAACTTTGTACTGTATTTACTCAAATCTAATGCACCATCGAATCTAATGTGCACCCCAATTTTGGAGACAGTGGCTGCAATCCTAAAGATGCTTTCCTGGGAGTAAGACCCACTGAACACAATTTATGGGACTTACTTTTGAGTAGACATGGTTAGGATTGTACTCTAAATTTGGCTGGAAAAGGTGAGCATACGATTCAAGTAAATATGTTATATACTTGCATCCCCTATGAAGCTGACATTTGGAAGTGTGTATGGCACAAATTTCGGTGCACACACAATGGACAGACATGTGCATTAGACTCGATCTGGTAGATTTAAGCTACAATCCAGAGTAACTATGGGACCTTTTACGTAATTACGGTGCCACCTATGGGAAACTTATGGGACATGCATAGAGCAAGCCAGAGTACTGTAAGTGTCTCTTATGTCTTCTCATAGTTACTCTGGATTGTAGGGTTAGATTCAGATTCCTGGTATGAATTGTTTTATCAGTCTTGGGCTTCTCTGCCTGTGAGTGCTTAGACCCATTCACTGAGAGCTGAGTCCTCTGGATGTCTTCTCAGAAGTTAGCCCCATTATAGCCAGTGCAGCTTACTCCCAGGAAAATGTGGATAGAATTGCGGCCTGATACGTGTAAGAAATATCCCACATTGCACAAAAGGTTCCAGAAATATTCTGCTCTTTCACGTCTTATATGCGATGTACTTAACATGCATCTTCTGCAATGATCTGGGGGGAGGGAAGACATAAAAGCATAATCATTCCATGTCCCCTTAAGGAACTGTTGCCCTTTTTCTCTCTCTCTCTCTCTCTGCTGAAGGACCCTTCCTCCTTCACAACCTCCAGAGAGCAAAATCCTGCCATATCTGCCTAACCCAAAGAGACAGGCCGATATCCTATATAGCTCCGCTCTCCTCCTCTTCTAGATTTTCATTCTCCAAATCTTTTTCTTCCCTTTCTCCAAGCAAATTCATCTCATTTATTTATATATGTTGCACATGGCAAATGTATGGACTTATGGTAAATCAGAAGTTAATGTCCAGTATACCCAGCCATTTAGTGTGGTCTATATCAAAAAGTGGTTTATATATATTTTTTCCAGTGCATCTCAAAAAGCAAGTGATACAACAGAGTCCCAGATCCTAGACTTTTGTGGACTTATTGAACCAGTTCACCAGGACCTTTCCACTACTACCCCCCAGGGGGGCTGAAAATCCTCACCAGTTTCCCAAGGCTGAACAGCCAAGCCTCAGTAAATCAGAAGCGTAGCTATCAAACTGCCAGGACCCCTTTGCTTTACTCCCGTTATACTCCATCTACTATGCATGAGAAATGAACCAACAGCCTTTCTGTTGACATCCACCATTGAAAGGGGGTCGGGAAGTATAAACCCCCGAAATCAAACCCAATGCAACTGATCTGCATAAATTTCTGCCTCTTGGAGAACTAGGAAAAAAGAGATGGAGAACTAGGAAAAAAAGAGATAATTAGCAATGTTTGATCCTAACAATGTTTAGTCCTTCCGCTGTCCATTGTTTCCAATGTTTCATACCACTCCACTGTCCGTGTGCATAACAAACACTACAAGAGTATTAGTAAGCAATGCCCAAGAAATTCAAATGGGAAAGATTTCTGTTTGAAGTAGTTTCCAACACTGCAAGGAAAGAAGTCAAAATGGTGCACACTTTCGTGAATCGTTATCATTACCACCATTCAAGATTTGAATTAATCCTCTTGGGGTCTTTAAAGGGAATTTTTTTCCTCTCCCACCCCCCAGCCTTTTTCACTCCCTCCCAAAAAATTGTTCATCTGTTGAATATGCTACTTACTGAACATGATTTCATCCTTGTCCCAAAAGGTTATAAACATGTACACATGGATTTGGAGGCCTACCTCAATTCCTGATGTTAAGAAGCAAATAAAAACAGTATATGTTTCCTTTAACCTTATGGATGCAATTTTAATTTTAAGAAGAACATACATGGCAGGTTCTGAGCTCATCTATACACTGGGGAGTATATGGGATGTACTGTATATGATGCAAATTCCGAGCTCCAGGTGACTGCCTGGCTCACCTGCTCCCTGAATCCATCCTTGCTTACTTTTGATGCTCACAGGTTGGGGCTACTAACACATGTTTCTCCCATAGGGAGTGAGCCCTGCTGTATCCAGCTGGCCTCCAGTCCAAGGTATACATGCTGTAGGCTAAACCTAGTATGTATTTTTAAAGCCATCTCTAGGGGCTGTTCTCATCTTTCCATATATATAGTGGCAACCATAAATACACAGTATAGAGGACCTCTAAGCAGATAAATGCATGCAGTTTGATATGCCAATTCTAGAGATGCCCCCCTTTCCCTGATGAGGATGAGGGAGGTGTGAGGTTAGCAGCATCCTCCCCCAAACCTGATCTGAAACACATCCTCCAACAGCCACAAATGCAACTGGTTTATGGGGAGGGACAACTTCCTCCTCTCCTCACCACCACCAGAAAAAGCATAAACATATACACACCCTAGAATATTTTGCTTGGCTCTTCTCCTCAGATCCCCCCCCCCCTGCCCAAGGAGGAGATCAAAAGATATAGGCAAATCCAGATCTATTTATATCACCTAGAAGAGCTACAACCACAGGCAGGGCAGGTGGGGAATCAGATGCCCTCCTACCTGGGAAGGACCAGAAGGCCCCCCTTCCCAGTGATAAGGCAGGAATTCAAGGCCCCCCTTCCCAAATCCTTGCCAAAAGACTGGGCTGGGGTAAGTGGTGCTGCCAACCTCCCTCCTTGGGTGGGGAGGTGCTGAATCACCATCTCCTTCTAATAAATTGTGAATTGGTAGACAATCTGCCTGCCCCCCCTTGCACTATCCAAACCCCAACTACAACCCCCAATTGCAGAATCCAATCCTCAATTGCACAACCCCACTACTGTAGCCCCCAATTGCACTATCCAAACCACAATTGTACAATCCCCCAATTGCACTATCCAGACCCCAACTGCACAATCCCCTATTGCAACCCCCAATTGCACTATCCAAACCCCAACTGTACAATCTCCCAGTTGCACAACCCAGACCCCCCAAGTGGACGATCCTCCAATTTCACCCTGCAGACCCCCAACTGAAGCCCCCAACTGCACCATCCAAATCCCAGTTAGAGAATCCCCCAATTTCACTACCCTGAGACCCAGTTGCACAATCCCCCAATTTCACTCTCCAGACCCTAATCGCACAATCCCCCAATTGCTTTCCCCAATTTCACTCTGCAGACCCCCAAGTGCACAATCCCCCAATTGGACCATCCAAATCCCAGTTACAGGATCCCCCATTACAGCCCCCAATTGCACTATCCAGACCCCAATTGCATGATACCCCAATTGCATGATCCCCCCCCCCCCATGCAAGAGAGGAAGAGGAGGAAGAAGATGCTGCTTCTTTGCACTGCAACCGATTGGAAGGAGCAGGCAAGGGCTTAGGGAGGGATGCTGTGAGCATCCAGGGCTGGGGCTACTCACGGTCCTCTGCAGGGGATGCAGCAGATCAGAGCCAGGCTGGGCAGATCAAGAAAGGGGAAGCAGGACCTCTCCCTCCCTGCACCCTCTTGCAAGGCAGGGCAAGGCAAGGCAAAGGAAGGCGAGCTTCCGGGTTGGTCAGCCTCAACCTGTGGTTGCAACGTCACTGCTACAGGTTTGCAAAGTGGAGGAGGAGAGGAGGAGGAGGCAGCAACTCTCAGGCGAGGAAGATCGCTATAAAAGGAAGGGAGACGTTGCTGGGGAGGGGAAGGGCTCTGGTCACCTTCCTACAACATCTCCAGGAGCTTACTCCAGAGTAAACCTTACTCCTTTGTGCAAACCTCTAGTAAACCCCCTAAGCCAGTTGCCAAGCTTGTCCTAGATTATATATATATATTGTATCCAGTATCCATTTACTTTGTACCCAATAAATAAATATATTCATTTTGTATCCACTGTATTTTGTATCCAGTATCCACAATCCAGTTAGCTTGTGGAACTCCTTGCCACAGGATGTGGTGATGGGGTCCAGCCTAGACAGGGTGATCAGATGTCCTCTTTTTCCAGATGTCCTCTCTTTTTAGCCTTGTGCCCTGGAGAAAAATCTTCATTGTCCTCTATTTCTTTGTGAGCTTTGTTGTTTGGTTATTAAATTTGTACTCCACCTTTCCCCCCAAAGATTATTATCCAATTCTTATAATTGTAGAATTATTGTCATTAATACACTAATGCAGCAATCCTAAAGACACTTCCCTGGGAGTAAGATCCATTGAACACAATGGGGCTTATTTTTGAGTAGACACAGTTAGGATTGTGCGCTATATAGGGTTGCCATCTGTCCTGAAAACAGGGACCATCCTAATTTTGGGGATAGTGTTCACATACTGGCAAATGGGATGCAGGGTCCTGTCCCAATTTTGTGGAAGGGAATTATAGCAACCCAAGCTCTATACATCATAGTTTTAAAATTTAATAATAATTAATATAGGGTTTAAATTAACCATATAGAAGCAATATATATGGCTTCAATCCAATCCATACTTTCTTGGGAGTATGCCCCATTGACTATAGTGAGACGTAGTTCTGAGTAGACGTGTATAGGATTGTGCCTGAATTTAGCTTTTATTTTGTTATGTCCTACATTTTTCTTTGGTGTCCTACATTTTGGAGGCCCTGTCCTCCTTTTTGCAGTTATGACACATGGACACCCTGGGCCTGCATGACTTTACAAGGGATCATCAGATAAATTTATGGAGGAAAAGTCCATCACAGGTCACAAGCCAAGTCTCTGAAGGTCAGGTCCAGAGGAGGGCATCAGGATGCAGGCATCATGTCATATGTGCTCCTGGACCTGATGGCATCTGCTGGGCCACTGTGAAATACAGGATGCTGGACAAAATGGGCTATTGGTCTGATCAAGGGGGTTGGGGGGCTCTTCTTATATTATTACATTTTCCGCATCAGGTAGGTGGGGAGTCACCTGTCTGAATAAGGCCCTTGAAACAAATTCCCTTCTGGTGCAGAAAGCTGGTGCATCAGGGATAGGATTATGCTGAAGCAGGAAGAAATTGCCATTGAATGTATGTAAAATATTCTTTACAAGCAGAAACCTTTCATACCAGAATACTCCAGGGGAGGGTATTCAAATATATAAAAATCCCCCCCCCCATCTATTGGTGCAGCCTAGGAGCAGGTTCACCATTTGGTGAACATCACCATTAATTTCAAGTTCATAATTAAATTGCTGCCAACTTTCTTACTTGACAGCAAGGACTTCATTAAGTTGGCAACAATGTGTAGGATGGGCTGAGACTGCAATCCTCTTCTCATTTTCCTGGGAGTAAGAACCATTGATCACAGGGAGCCTAGCATCTTAGTAAACCTGCATAGATTTGGAATGGGGAAGTGTGATTTACACATTATACTTCTTAGTTGTACTCAGAGTACAGAGTACAACAAGAGTCCTGTACTCAGTTGTAGTTACTCAGGGGAGGCATAAGCCTGGTTTATATGGATGATGCTTAGTGTGGATAAAGAAGCAGTGCAATTTTCAACCAGTGCCATAGCACATTGGTGTGCCAAGAATGGTCCTTAGGTGTGCCATGGAAGTTTGGGGAAGATCAGTTACCATATATGTTGGGTTATTGGGGGACGCAAGCCTCCTACCATGTTGTGCCTTATAATTTTTGCGCAATGTCAGTGTGATGTGAGATGAAAAATGCTGAAAAATAACTGAGGCTGCAATCCTAAAGACACTTTCCTGGGAGTAAGACCCATTGAACACAACAGGGCTTACTTTTGAGTAGACATGGTTAGGATTGTGATCTTCTCGAGAGATATTTTTTTTCTCCCTATCAGTACTACAGATACTGTGGTACTTTCAGAAGCTGCCATGGATAAAAAAAATTGGTATAAAGAAAACAATGGAAAAATAGGTTTTGAGACCCACTTCTAGGTTACTTGCTCCTTCTTTGCACCTAAAGAAATAAGGAGCACCTCACTATCTGCAAGGGTTTGATTTAGGGACTGAAAAATGGAATGATTGCTTGCACTGCTGCCCCTCTACAACAGTAAAAAAGCAGTTTTTAAATTGTGATTTGCAGTGGCCATTTGTGTTGAGTCAAATCTGTGTATAAAAAAGTCAGAGTATGGACCTTTTCCAGGACAAGTGTGTTCACAAAACACATAGTAGGGAACTCACTGCCCATAAGAGGTAGGGATGGCCATGAGCTGAACTGGCTTCCAAAGCAGCTTATAGAAATCTGGAGATCAAAATCAAAAGCTTGTTTACCGACACATGTTTCCATCTGCTGATCAGGGCCTTGAATGTTTAGGATTGCACCACAGATGTTTAGGATTTAAATGTATGTTTAGGATTAGGCCCAAATATCTCAATGGGCGCCTAGTCATGATGGCTGCATGAAGGCTATATACTATATATGACTGGGTATCCTTTGCATGGGAGCCACAGCTAATTGCTGGCAGCTTGGCAGCTAAGGTTGCCATAATTGTTTTCCACAAAATCGGGACAGGATGCTCTGTCACACTTACCAGTATGTGAACACAACCCCACAAAATCAGGACTGTCACTATTTTTAGGGACATATAGCAACCCTAGCCATGACCCAATGGCAAGGTTTTTCATGTCTGTATCAAGCTGCCCACCGTGGGAACCTTAGACTTCCAATCTTATCTGTACCAACCATGAAATAAACCTCATTGCCCACAATGGGATGTAAACGTGCATGTGTCTGTGCTGTAAATCTAATATAGTAGGGTTCCCCACATGCTCATATGTGCCTTTAGTGGTCCGTTATGTGCTTAGCCTTTCTCTACAATCCAGAGTAACTACAGGAGCACGTAAGAGACATGATGTGAACCCGCTGTTACTGCATCATCTATGAAAACCTATGGGAAATTCATATTGCAATCCAGAGCAAATTGTTCTTACACCGGAGCAAGGACTCCCCGTAGTTACTCTGGATTTCACCCTTTGTTTGCCTTTTCAGAGGTAAGCACCATTTCCTTTTCCACCTCACCCCATTACGTGTCTCTTCCTTTTATGGTTACTGTATCTTTTTATATGACACTTGCTACTGGGAACAGCTTCCTCTATTTGACAATGCAAAACACTTTCAATGGGATTTGCTTTGAAGATTGTGCATTTAAAAATCAGGCTGTGAATTTCAGAAAGCATGTCTAGAAACACTGCAACATCCGCAGTGGAGATACAACAAAAACTCTGTTGAATTTCGACCTGTTGTGCAACAATCAATGTAACAGGGCCTCTTTTAGCAATAAGAACACCGACCCTAAATCCTTAAGAGGGAAGTGAAGGAGGCATTTAAATACTGTATTTACTCAAATATAATGCTCACCTTTTCCAGCTGAATTCAGTCTCCAAAATCAGGGTGCGCATTAGATTTGATGTTAATTAGAATTGGAATAAATACAGTATTTTGATTATAAGTATAGGGTGCACATTATATTTGATGGTGCATTATATTTGAGTAAATACGGTTTTTAGACATGGGACCATAGTACTGCCCTTGACTCATCTCCAGAGGTTGAGGCTATTGATATAAAGCAAGGCAAGGTTACTCAGAAGTAAGTGTCCCTAAAGTCAGTAAGGCTTACTTTATGGTACTGGATATATAATTGCACTAGTGGGTGTAACATTTTCCCCTATGCCGTCCCCCCCATGGCGCAGAAACACCCCATGTGCCACTTCCCCCCATGCACATCATATCCCCATGCACATCGTCCCCCCATGTGCAACTTCCCCTCATGCGCAACGTTCCCCATGCGCATCATCCCCCCATGTGCAACTTTCCCCATGCACATCATCCCCCATGCGCAACTTCCCCCACACACATAATGTCCCCATGTGCAACTTCCCCCATGCGCAACTTCCCCCATGCGCATGAACCCCCATGAGCAATTTTCCCCGTGCACAACTTCCCCCCATGCACACCATCCCCCATGCGCAACTTCCATCCATGTGCAGCATCTTCGCCAGTGCACCCTCTTCCTCTGAACAACATCCCCCAGTGCACCAGGCACTGAGCACCAGATTGGCTGGATGTTGTTCAGTCTCCCATGTTAAGTATAGGACAGGAACACGTTGCCCCCTTTTCAGCCCCTGAAGGGTTAAATGTCTCCAGATGGTTCTTGGTGGGTGTTCAGGTGACAGAAGGAACTCCCAGAATTCCATGCTTCAGGCCCAGCAGTTGGGGCGGAATGTTGCTGAGTCAGCAATTCTCAATGCAAAGTATAGGGAGGAAAACGCGTTGTGCCCCTTTTCACCCCCTTCCGGTTGGAATTTCCGAAAACCGGTTCTTAGTGCACCCCTCCGTCACGGAAGGAACACCCACCCCAAACTTCACGCTTCAAGTCCAGCAGTTTTGGCAGGGCGGTGATGAGTCAGTCAGTGAGTCAGTGAGTGATTTTTCTCTTTTATATATATAGATTACTAAAAAGCCATGTGTAGATCAGGAACAAAGTCACCATGTTCTCTAGTATATCTAGCCCAATTCCATAATTCTTACTGGAACATAATGCCCAAAGATATCAGAGGTTTAATACTCCTAAGCAAGTATTAGGTTTTGTAACTTGAAAAGGATACAACACTTAATAAACTTTGAAATAAATTTCACCAGAAAAAATTGGATGTTATTTTTGAAAATATGCTGTGTTGAACTCCGACAGCACAATCCTAATCCCACAAGTCCGGGCACAAGTCCTATTCAGGCTTGGGATGCATAAGGAACTTCTGCACCACTGCTGGGGGTTAGGCCAGTGCATAGGCATATGCTGACCTCCCCACACCACTGTTGAAACAGGGAAATGGGTGAGTTGTGGTGGCCTAAATTGGTTAGGATTGTGCCCTTAAAGACCTTAATTTCAGATAGGACAACCCCATCAGGCACATCAAAGGGATCCAAATTCTGTATGATACTCTTGGGTTCACGTGTTCATGTGCACTTCGGTCCAGAAGAGCCAATCCAGACCAGGGTAACCGTATGTCCAATTTTTCCAGGGCATGTCCTCTTTTTTAGCCTTGTGTCCTAGAAAAAAACCTTTGTTGTTCTCCTTTTCCTTGTGGACAGGCTGCATGTAGCCAAAAAATTATATGTAATAAACTAGTGAAACATGTTGCATGAAACATGTTGCAGGAGTAAAATACTCCCCATACACCATCCCCCATTGTGCAACACCCTCCCAAGGCACAGCAACATGCCCCATGTGCATCAACCCATGCATAACACGGTTTTGGCAGGGCGTTGATGAATCAGTCAGTAAGCGAGTGATTCAGTCAGTGATTCAGTGACTTTTCAATTTTATATATGTTGATTAGTAGTTATACATTCAATAAGTGTTTAAATTAACTGCACAAAAGCAATATATACAAATGTTTTTACCTTTTATTGTGTCACGACCTACATTTTTCTTGGTTGTCCTACATTTTGTTCTCTTTTCACAGTTATGACATCTGAACACCCTGGATCCATCCAGGCCCATCAAGACACGTTAGAGAAGTCCCTCCAGGAGGAATTATCTCCACGCACCTTGATGGCAGAGACTGTGAAGCAAAATTATGGAGAATACTGAGCAACCTCATGTCAAAACGTACGTCAGTGTGGTCAGGTACACTAGAATAAATCCACCACTGGGCACCTGATTTACACGAGCACAGACCTAGACCTCCCTTCTTGCTAGAGATGCTTGAGGCTGAAGCAATACAATTTGTTATAGCAACTAAGGAGGTATGGGGTAGTTAGCGTAGGCTTCCTTTGTGCCTGTTGTGTACTCTGTATGTAGGTACTTAGAAGTAAGTACTACTGTATTTTGTTAGACTTGTACTTTGGATTGCAACTTTCATCTTGGATTTGGATTAAGGGATGAATATAAGGACTTTTCCAGCAGCCTCTCCTCCTCTTTGAGAACCAACCATGACGGAGAGTATTGGGGTCATGATATAGACCCATGGCTTGGTTCTGGCCTGCCCGTTCAAGTTATCTATGCCACATGGAACTTGACTTGGAAGGCAAACCTCCAAACTGGGAGCAGCAGGGCCAACCCCCCCCCCCCGGCTCAAAAATCCTGATGATTCCCCTGTGACATATAATTCTTATTATTCATAAGGTGAACTGTTAAAGTGGAGGAAGCCTAAAAGGCTTGGTCTAAAAAAGCTTCCAAAGAACACATCCATAAAAGAGAAAAATAAAAGAACAAAAGGACAGTTGAAATACTGAGGAAGAAATCACTAGAAAATTATTAAATAACAACAACAACAATAATAATGTGATTCCTAGTTCCTTGGATAGGAAACAAATCACAATAGAGCCAATTCCAGTCAAACACCTGGCGACTATGAAATAGTACATAATAATAATAATACTATGAAGTGATATAAAAATAGCAAATAAAGTTTCCAAGTATTTCAACTGAAATGCATAAATATAAAATATATTTCAGTTTCAACTGAAATGCAGAAATATAATTTTAATGGAAGCTTTTCCGGTAATATTTTGATAATTTTAATTACTATACAATAAAGGTACCTAATAAATTCAAAATCCAATCTGAGATTAAAGTTAGCGAGATCCTTATGCTTCATGCCTGCTGCAGTGGGATTTTATATTAGGCAGCAATTTAGTCAGCTTCAGTTTCAGGTCTCTTTGTTTAGGCTGCAATCCTAAAGACACTTTTCTGGGAGTAAGACCCTTTGAACACAACGGCATCGACTTTTGAGTATATATATAGCTAGGATTGTGCTCTTAGTGATATCCAGTCAATTTCAGCCTCTCCAGTGAAGCAAAAATTCACTGTTAATAACTCATTCTCGAATTGCCCCTCCTTAAAAATCAAATTCTCTTCCTATGGGTCATATGCCCATCTTGCGAACCAAGGATCTAGATCCTTTTCCTATTTTAGGAGATGGTTTAATGGAAAAGGGTCTGTGTGACTTTCTTCCTGTCTTACCTCTGCCTCCCCCCACCAGTGGTTACCCATTCATTTCTTCTGTTTAAACCCTAGGGTCCTGACGGAGTCCATTGGCCCATTTCAGAAGTTAGTGTTGTGTTTTTTTAAATGGAATTTATTATTATTTGACAAGAACCTATCACTTTTTTAACTGCTAATTAGACAGTTATAAATCCAAAAGCATGAATGTTTTGAATTTACATTTTTTCTGTAAATTCAATTATAGCATTGAATACCGGCAGGGTCAATCGGACCCATGTTGCTCTACACGGGTTATTCAATATTTTGCTAGATAAAATTATAAACAAAATTTATAATTTCACAATATTTCACAAATAAAATTAGTATAAAATAATTATACTAAAACTTGATGCAATATTTATTCATTATTATGCACCAAACTAAAGTACGGGGCGGCGGGGGGGGGGGGGGTGTCCATTGCACCCTGGCAGTCATACATGATACAAAATTCATACTTTTGAATTTATAACTGTCTAATTAGCAATTAAAAATGTCATAAGTACTTATCAAATAATAATAAATTCCATTAAAAAAACCACAACGTATCCCAAAGTCTGTGGATACAACTTTAGTGTGATGCCCTAATCAAATTCATTCATGAATGCTGAACTGCGCTTTTGATCTTATCCTTAAAGATCTCTGGAATAAAGTCTACTCAACACAGATGCTAAAAAAAACCCCACACATACATAATGTAATTTGTCAAAGAACCTACTTTTTTCCCCTATAGTGAACACTAGTTGATAAAAGGCCATTCATGTGTCTGGAATCAACTGAATACATTTATTTAAAAGCAATTTTAAATATTAAAAAAGTAGAAATTAACACAGTTGTCACATTAAACACATGTGAGGAGACAAGTGTACTGATATATGATGATCGTAACATTCAAATGAGACCTCAGTTCCACCTAGTGGCACTACCAGATCAGCTCTTTGTGTGTGTTGTTGCACCATGTAATTAAAAATAAATAGCAGTTGATGTTCAACAATAAGACACACCCATTACGCAACATGCGTCCCTTTCCGGAGGCTACAAGGAAAACCCCAAAACAAAAGTTCTCAAAAATGTCATGTACAAAATTGCAACTGTGGCTCTGAGTTTAAATAGTGTATTTAAACTCAACCTATATATATATATATATATATATTTATATTTCATTCATTATATTTTAATTCTCCTATGGACTCTCAAATCATCCAGAATAGTCAGCTCTTGTTCCTAATGGAACATATTTTATTTTTTAAAAAATTCATATTATACTACTTCAAAAAGCATACAAAATAATAGACATTTGACTCTACATCATTATACACATCTGGAGCATTTTTTATATGGTTTGCTTTTTTAACCAGTGGTTTTTGAGATTTTAAAATATACTTGACAAAAAGTAGATCAGTTTAGTTTAATGCGTCTGAAGCGTACTGCGTTAATGAAAATATGTCTTGTTTTTTGTTCTGGCTTTCGGAGAAACGGCATAAATCGGAAAACAATGAAATCAGTAACACTGCAGAATGGATGCCAGCAAGATCACTCACTCAATAAGTATTCTTATATCTTCACAAAATGAGTCATGATATTGATGAAGCCATTGTTTAAAAAACCACTTTCCCATAATAGCTGATAAATACTTTGCTATTCTTCATGCAAGATTTTCTTAAAATTGGTTACGTTTTGTAAATTAACCATTTAAATTAAAAAAAAATAAATATTCACTGAGTACAGGTTTGTAAAACATCGAAAGCAAAAGCTTCAGAGAGGCTAATCGGAACTTGTGCTTTTGTGAAATGAAACTTACAGTACAATCCTAAGCATGTCTACTCAGAAGTAAGTCTCATTGAGTTCAATAGCACTTACTGCCAGGAAAGCGTGGTTAGGATTGCAGCCTTAATAGCATGAAATAATTTGCTAGAAAGGAAAATAAATATGAGCTTTTGCCAAAGTAACCTTTTAAAGGCATATTATAATGCCAGGCAGATCTAACAAGACATCAGGCCTCAATCAGTCTTGAAAGACTATGGTATTGTGCTTGGTGCTGCATACGCTGCATGCGAAGCACGAAAGCCTGGGTTGGATTGTTATGGAGGATAGGCTGTTACCCAAGCAGCAGATCCCCCTCTCCACGCCACTGAATTAGTCCAATGGAAAGGCAGAGCCACTACGATTGGATCCAGCTGCGTCACAGAGCTGGGCTAAGGACAGGAGTTCACCCTGTCTTGTGGGGCTGACCCAGGAATCGAACCCTGGCCTGCTGGTTAACAGGCACAGCGTCTTTACCGCTTGCGCCACCACAGCCCAACAAGACAACATGACAAAATAAAAGTGGTCTATTGATTATAAGCAAAATAAGAGCACTCCTCTTTGTTTATGATCATTAATAAATAAATGGTATCCAGTATCATTAATGTTTGTAACACATCAGTGTCTTAATTTGGGTAAAGAAAAACGTTTTAGTGGCATAATTCATTTTGAAAATTATGAATTGACCATAGGTCAATGTGCACCCTTCCTAAATTAAGTCTGTGGTTTTCCACAGTTGTTGACAGAAACTCAGAGTTCATCCCTGAACTATAATTAGTATTCAATAAAGGCAAATGTAATTCCAGATATTATTGTCTGGTTTCTCTTAACAGCAGACGGTTCGCAGGCAAGGTCTTTCACACTCATTTCCAACATAGTTTTAGCAGTTTTGATTTTTTCCAGGCAATAATACTAAGTGAACATTATGGCTTAATATCCTCCAACGGGAAGGGGGGGGGGGGAGGAAAAAAATTATTTGCAGCAAAGTTGCGGTCTAGATGAGATAACTGGAAAGCAAATAGCCAAGCACCTCATCTTTTCAATCTGGACACCAAGCATTTCACCACAGAGTTGCATTCCTCAAACTTAGCTGGCGGACAACTAAAAGGTTCCTGCCTAACACACTGGTTACATGGAAGTATCTTGACACATGCAAATGGAAATGGACTATTGTTCTTCTATGTTCCTGCTTTGTTGAAAGGAGCCTCCAGCCAAATGTCCCAGATAAGCACCTTCATTAGATAAATGAGTTTGTTTAGTTAAAGTCTTTCAGATGATGCTAAGTGAGGTAAACATCACAGGAAGAAACCACAACTACAAGGTACAAACATGAAATGTTGTTCACACAATAAAATACTATTGGTTATCTGTAGCGTCAGTGAATATTTCTTTTGTTTGATGCATACATTGAACACGTTTCTTTGACAAATACCAAGGAAGTAGGTTTTCATAAGTGGTAAGTTGTGAACACCTGTAGCTGTAAACTGAGCTGTAAATGAGCCAGAGCAGGTCATTTGGAAATCAGAATCTAACACTCTCCTAGTTATCTATTTTAAGAATACTGCTTTATTAGGAATAGTAATTTCTGTACAGTTAAACAGGACTGAATAGGACCAACCGTATTTAGAGAGCTGGTAGTTCATACACACAGAGATGTAAGTGCTTGATGCCAAGGATGGCTTGAGCAAACCCAATAAGGCGTGCCAGGTCCCACAGCTACCATAATACTGGCAAAGGCAGAGTAACACCTTCTATTTACAATACAAGTACAAGTCACCACACAGGGTGAGCCATAGATGAGTTCTCGTTCTGTAACAGCAGTTATATATACATATGTATCCACAATTGTGCACAGAATTACAGGTAGGCAGCAGCTGTTGGCTTCGTGCTAAAAGCCAGTCTTGCAGGAGGACGTGCGACACTCAAGTCTTTTGATTTGACTTAGTCTGACAAAATGTGGACAAAGGACACGGGGAAAACTCCTTTCCTCTCCGGCTCTCCTTCAATGTGGCCAATCTATAAAGAACAACAACACTGTTTGGGAAGCTGCAGATGTGAAACATGCAAAACACCACTACCAAAACACCCTAACACTAAAATCACCAGCTGAACTGAAAGACTGACTAAAGGCAGGAAGAAAAAACAACAACAAGGGCATATAAAAATGCAAGAAGAGCCCTGCCGGATCAGGCCAAGAGTAGGGTGACCAAATGCCTGAACCTAAAAAGGAGAACAAGGTCTTGGATTCCTCTCAACCTGGCTTTTCTGGCGGACAATGGCACATTTGCCTACTCACTAGTAAAGCCACAATATTGGGCACTTTCACTTAAATGCATAATTTTTATTTTTAGATTTTGGCCGTAACTTATGATAGGAAGGCAATATTTCAAAACCGATTTCTGCTCTGGATTCTGCTCATATGTCAAATCCAATGAAATATAACATGATGAGTCCTGCCTACCACTGCAAAGTTCCAAAATGAAGCCAAAATGGAGGACAATGAAGCCCTTTTGGAGGACACCTGGACAGAAGGCTAAAAAAGAGGACAAATCCATAAAAATCTGGACATACGGTCATCCTGGACATATGGTCATCCAGCTTTCTGTATCTTAGTCGCCCACCACATATGACCACAAGATCTCTGGATTTGTGTTCCACTTTTTGCACCTAGCATTCGGAGGTAGCCTTCTTCTAAAAACCACATAGTTTGCATGTGTCCATCATGCTTGTAATCTGTAATGGATCTTTCCTCCATAAAAATTGTCCAATGCTCTTTTAAAGGCATGTAATTTTAAAGGCATTTTAAAGGCATGTGGTGATGGCCTGGTGCCATCACCACATCCTGTATCAAAGAGTTCCATAGTTTAATTACATGCTAGGAAAATAAATATTTCCTTTACCAATGCTTGGTAAAAAAATATTTCCTATGCTAACTCTCTCACCAGGTAATTTTACTGGATGTCCTCTGGTTCAGGTGATGTACAAGAAGGTAAAGAATTTCCCACTAAAATCCCATGCATAATTTCGTGTCTCAATTCAACACAATGGGACTAATTTCCAAATAAACACGCACAAAATTGCACTGTGAGTAAAGTAGGATATAACTGTATAGTGTCACCATGATGGGTCTTCGGCTTGATCCAGTCACTCTTCTTATATTTGTTGAAATAAAACACTTACATAATTTCAATACATATTGGATAATGTGGAAATTGTTGCTTGATGTAAGTAGACGAATACTTACCCACCACTCTTGGTCCTCTTCACCTGTTACAATAATAACTTCTCCTTCAACAAATGTAAGTTCATCATCATTATCTGCCTGGCAATCATAGATTGTCTTCACTCTCCTAACTTTGTTCTTTCCCTGAAAAGGAAAATGACATTTTAGTTCAGAGACAATTAAAAAGGCAAAAAATGTATAGTTCTGAGTCCACATTCGTTCGATATCATAAACCTACAATAAATCACAATCCAAATATTTGGAAGGAATCAATGCCTTCCCAAGAGCATAATATTCTCTGTAATATTTGAGAAAATAGAATTTTCCCATTTTTCCTAAAACATTTAACACGGAGACTTCTTAAAGTTGCAATACAAACTAATTAAAATATGTCTGCATGACAGTCACTCTGATCAGGAGAAACACACACACTTTTAGCATCTTTGAATAAGTTGTGAAAAAATTGCCAGAAAAGTGCCAATGAACTTAAAACCTTAGTTTTGCTTCAAATGCTGTGCTTCCTTCCAATTATAAAGCACACTTTGACTATTTCCAAGAACATTATTACTGCAAAATTATTACTGACCTGTTCCTGCACAAACCCTCTCACTTTCCACCTCTGCAGACTTTACTGTGGACAGAGGCTGTCTTTTATTTTTTTATACAGCGCATACATTTTTAAATGTATAAAATCACAATCATCATGATTGGAATTAACACATGCACATTAACACATGCAAGGAGGGAGGTGTTCTTTCCTTTCCAGCATCTGCCTACTCCATAGTGATCTGCTTGAGAAGGTCACAACAGGACAAGGTGCAATGGGGCCGATTGTTCAATGGGGCTGATGGGGAAAGGATGGGGGAAACTCCCATCCATTTTAGTTCCCAGTCACTAGTATTTATTTCTAATGTATCGTATCTGGTGCAGTTGCTTACGAACGCAAAAGACCTGCTTAGGATTATGCTTAGAAGCATTACCTTGACAATCAGAGAAGATAATCAAAGACAATATATTTAACCATTAAATGAGGTCTTTGTAGCAATAATTCAGGGTGCCTATTAAGGTGTCTGCAACAGATTTTGAGCATGTTTTGAGCAAAAAGATGCATTGGCATAATTCTCAAATCACATATTAAAAATTGTACTCAAATCAATTTTTGTAAGGTAATTTATGTAAAATAATTTATGTAAGATAATAATGTAAGATAATTAAAAATTTAATTCAATTTTTGTCTGCATAATTTAGATGACACATCTAGGGGCCAAATCCTATCCAGCTTTTCAGTGCTGTTGGAGTTGTGCCAACTGGGCATGTGCTGCAATGTGTGGTGGTGGTGGAGAGGAGTCATAGGCTGCAATCCTAAAGACACTTTCTTGGGAGTAAGACCCATTGAAAACAATGGGACTTACCTTTGAGTAGACATGGTTAGTAATGTGCTCTTAGAGAGCCTCCACAAGGAAAGGAAACATTTGTTTGCTTAGCTGAGGGCTCCACAGTGGCTGCATCGGCATTGTGAAGTTGAATAGGATTGGGCCCTAACTGTTTACAGTCAATGTCTAGGCCTAGTTCTGGTGAACATCCTTGTCTGTATTTGAAATCCATAACAAAAGAAACACTTAGGGAAAAACTTGCTATTACAAGCTGTGTCCAGCATTTTTGTCCTACTCCCCACTATTATGGTGGAGATTTGAGCAGGCCCTGTAGCAGGCCCCTTCTTGTTGTCAGGCCTCTTTTCCACCTATTCTGTTGTGTTCAATATTACTTACTCCCAGGAAAGCATGGTTAGGACTGCAGCCTTAGAGAAAAATACATCAGGAAACCTGAGATGTCTCTCATTGAAAGCATGGAATTCTTGGTTTGTCTCCCCTACCATAGGATTGGGGAGATTCCTACCGCAATCTTGACAGCAGCAACAAAGTCTTGCTGTGATATAAGAGTAAAATTTCTACCTACCACATTAATTTTTCTAGGAAGTGGCACGGGGGTCTCTGGCAATGCATGTGTTACATCATTGGAGTCTTCAGATGCCTGCTTTTGGATGGCCTCTCTAGACTGTACCTTTGGAGAAAGATCCACAGAATGAGATTTCCGATTTGCCTCCGAGGACTGAGGCTTTGGTGAAACATCTCCAGCTGGGGTTTTAGCCAGAGAGTCTCCCAGCTGAGGCTTTGGAGGAAGGTCCTTCATTTGTGGCTTAGGAGGTAAGTCTGCAAGCTGTGGTTTTGGAGGCAGATCTCCTAGTTGAGGTTTGGGGGGTAATTCTCCTGGTTTTGGGGGTACGTCTCCAATTTGAGATTTCTGGGGTATGTCCAGAGGCTGAGGCTTTGGGGGCAAATCTCCAGGCTGTGGTTTCTGTGGCATATCAATACAAAGTGAAGCCGACTTCTGAAACATTTCTGAATGTTGACTGGGCTTATCTATTGAAGGAAGATGAATTGTTTCTATTTTTCTTAGTGCCACTGAAAGAGAAAGTAAACATATTAAGAATTAGTCTCATTTTTCATTTTCCATTTTTATTAGTCTCATTTTTAAATTTACATCAAATACAATTTCAATCAATTCTTGATGCCCCTGATTCGCCTGTTGCCCTATATAAATATAGAGGTACCTTGGTTTACAAGCATAATTCATTTGGGAAGCATGCTTGTAATCCAAAACACTTGTAAAAAGGTAAAGGTCCCCCACAGGTTAACTGCCGGTCATGTTCGACTCTAGGGTGATCATCCCTGTTTCCAAGCCTTTAGAACCAGCGTTGTCCACTTGTATTTCAAAGCAAATTTTCCCATAAGAAATAAAGAAAACTCAGATTATTTATTCCACAACCTAAAAATCTTCATATAAAAATGATTACAATAATGTAATATAATACAAAATAATACAGAAAATAAAAGTAAAACAAATTAACCTACACTTAGGGCACAATCCAGAGTATGTACGGGGAGTCCTTGCTCTGACGTAAGAACAATTTATTCTGGATTGCAATATGAATTTCCCATAGGTTTTCACTAGGTGGTGCCATAACTACGTCGATGTAAATGTCTCTTGAGTGCTCCCATAGTTACTCTGGATTGTAGGGTTAGTCTATCAGGCTGCAATTTGCCTCTTTACACAGAAGTAAGCTCCACTGATTATAATAGGGCTTCCTTTATACATGCCAGGCTAGGTCTCTCAGGCTCATTTCCATTGCCCCCCTTACATAGGAGTGAGCCCCATTGACTGTAATAGGCTTACTTCAGTGTAGACATGCATAGGCTGGTCTCTAGGAAAGGCCAAACAGGTTCTGGCAGAGCATCGAAACTGGCCGTATTCCTGCTGGGACTTTTTCTGCTTGTTTATCGGGACATTGCTTATATATCAAGGCAAAATTTATTGGAAATGTTTGCTTGTCTTGCAAAACAATCTCATTCCAAGTTACTTTCAATCCAAGGTTTAATGTACTGAGTCGTCCTCCCCCCATACACGTCCTGGCGTTGGACCCACAGCAGAATGAAAGACCAAGCCTCTAAAGCCCTCTCCTGTTAACATATGGAATTGCTACATGTGGAGCAATTCTCTTGTTTTAGCCCAAGAACCACATTGAAGGACACAGGGAAGCACTAAAACAACCATAGTTATAGTTCTTGATTCAATGTTGTGTCCTTAAAAAAGAAGTGGAAAAGTTAAATCCAAATCACCCTGATACATTCAGCAAGTCAGTTACTCAGTTATTAATTATCTCTCTGGATTTTAAAATATATTTAAGTTGTTATATTCTTCCAGGTACAAAACACACACAGGTACAAAACACACACACACACACACACACACACACACACACACACACACACACACACACACACACACACACACACACAGGGAACCGAGGTCTGGCAAAGCAGAGAATGAATAGATGGACGGGACAGCTTCTGATTTTAAGAATATAGCAGCGTCACTTACCCACCAAGCATTTCTTACCTTTCTGAGGTAGTTTAGGAAGAACTCTTGGACCCAGGGCAGTCTTAGCAGAGCCGGTGCTGAAGAACAGTTACATTAAAATGTTACAACTCAACACTCTAATTAAGGACCAAATGACACATGTTTAAGTGCCCTCTTCCCTCCAGACTGATGAGCCCTCTATGATTAAACACATTGTGAAAAAGATGGACAGACACGTATAACCTCTGAACATTAAATAATATACTCTTGTGTAGGAAAAGCAGTGAAATGGAATCAGCTAATAAGTTTAGATTAATGAGTTCTACTATAAAATACAAAGATAGAATACTATGTGCTACAGTATTAAAAGAATACTATTAAAGTCTATACATTTCTAAGGTTGCAATCCCAACCACACTTTCCAGGGAGTAAGTACTATTAAACACAATGGGACTTACTTCTGAATAGACATGCTTAGGATTGCACTGTAAATTAGTATTTTATAGGGCTAGATATATATTTCTAGATGGCTGGATTATTTTATATGGCTATACTGTGAACAAATAGTATAAACTGCCTTAGACTGCAATCCTAAGCTCTAGTTAGGCTGGCCTAAGCCCTGGCATAATTCCTGTGCTGACCTGAGGGTGTCACCAAAATGCCACAACACAGTTCTGCACTACTCCTGGGGGATTGGACAATGCACAAATGCTCCCCTACATCCCCCTGGGAAGACTGATGTGTTGTGCCAGCCTAGGTTAGGATTGCACCCTTAAATAATTTAAATTTAAGTAAAAAGGAATATTAAAATAAAACCTTACCTTGATTGCTGAGACATGCCCTCAAACTTGTTTGTGGCCTTAGGGGCTGGGGGACCCAGATCATTACCTAGAATTAAAATACTTAAACATGTGTTTTTGTATCAAATTGCAACAATCACAAAACATTATTAACAATATGCAAGTTTCACATCAGAATTGATAGGAAACAGTTCTTATCCATTGATGGGATTCAAAGAAATTAACAACCGGTTCTATGCCCATCTGGCAGCCACTTTTAAATGGCTATTTTTAAACTTTATATGTCCTATCTCTCGTTTACAACCAGTTCTAGAGAGTAGGTGCGAGCCTGCTGGAGCCCACCACTGTATCTGAAATGAATTAAAGCCCAAAGAGTACCCTTGATCTTGTAATCCAACCTCTTACACAGTTAGTTTCAGCCATTGCAATCAGACAACCAGCAAAAGACACGTTTTATAAAAGAAACAGGAGTTCAATTGAACTAGAAATACTAGACAATTCTTCTGAGAATGTGACTGTACTAAAGTAAGAACTAAGACTTCTGTGGCCAGATTCTGGGCTATCAGGCCACGCATAAAGATAAAAAGCTAAGAAGTTCAAACTAAAAAGGTAAAAAAAATTCCTAGCATTTCACCCCAAGTTATGTGAGGCTTTCCTAAGGGACTAAAAATTGTGCTACCACTTAAAAACTCAAGGTCTTCCTCCCTGCTAACTGAAATTTTAGTTCTCTGTTAATTGAAATACTTCCTTCTTCAAGGCACTCATTCTGTCCACTGCTCCTTGGACACAATATACAAGATGTGGCCTTAAGATCACTTATAATATTAGCCGTTTTACTCTCAGTACCTTTTCTAATGACCTCAAGATGGAATTAAGACAGATAAAATGTATAAATTGTGAAAAGAAGCACAGACATTTTTTAATTGTACATTTGTCGAGCACTCGGCATCTTGTAAACATGTCATCGCTTGCTGTTACTAAAAATTTTCAAACCATGATTCTTGTTTTTGTTTGCAAGAGCTATTAGCAAAATCTACAGAGTCTCAGATGTGTTACTTATCAAGACATTTAAGGAAATAATACTAACCAATTTTCCAGCTCTGGTGCAAGGACAATGCAACTCTGAGGTAAGGGAGCAAAGATTGCCTACCTTGTGGATTGCCCAACCCTTGTGGATTGCCTAACCCTAACCCTAACCCTAACCCTGACCCCCAACTATGTGGCACGTGCCCCACTGGAACTGATACACCAATGCTGAAAATTAGTTAAGATTGCGCTCTTAAATTAAGTTGCCAGCAATACATTCAAGCTCTTTGGAAGACTGATTATTTAGAATTTACTTCACATAAGCCTGATACAAACTAGAATGCCACTGCTAACTACCATTCCCCTACAAAAAGGATTTGCAGTGGTGCAGTAAAAGAATCCTGATAAAACAAGTTACTCAACACATAAAACGTGAACAGTGTACAACAGTCTCCATACTATGTCTGTGAATTGACCTGGAAAAGGTAAACTAAAGCTATAAATAAAGGTCATATTCTTGGCAATAAAAAGGGTGAATATGAAGGAAAGCATTAAAAACATTTACCCTACAATCCAGAGTAACTATGGGAAAATGTAAGAGGCACTTACTTTGGATTGCTCCATGCATTTCCCATAGGTGGAACATTTTATATAAGATTTTATACAAGAAAGCAATGTATGTGATTCAAAGCAGTATACTGCAGGACATTTGGGTTTACTTTCTTTAAAACCTGTGACTCCGATATCCTAAGTGAACTGAAACCATAAGGTATATTGAAATTACAATGCGTAGTTGCCAGTCATTGTGAAACTGCTGCTCAATTGGAGGTGACCCAACACTGATGCAAAGAAGTTTTATAATTTCAAATCACAAGCAGTACACATACACAAAAATACAAATAAGTTTAGAAAATCAGAATAGACTGTCATGCAACAGCTGATGATTTAAACAGCAAAAGCAACACACAGTATGCTCTTTGGCTGGGGTCCTACCAGCTAGGAAAAGCATTAAAAAAGTGATTAAGGGCATAATCCTAATGTACCCTCACATTCTCTGCCTGCCTAGAAGGGGTCATAAAAGTGCTGTGTGCCTCTTTTTGAGCTGGGGAGGCTAGCGCTAGGATGTGTGCTAGTCACAGGGGAGTAAGTTCACATTGGCCAAGACTGGCAGAGAGATTTGGGGTGTGTGCGGGCAGAGTGCAGAAGAGGCTTTCGGGGGCAGGAAATGGAGGGCAGTAGGTGATATGGGAAGGTAGCAGGGGGTTGCCAGGTTCCAGCACTTATGCCAGATCCTAGACCTGTTCGTAGGCAGCGTGGGGCAGTTCTGGGCTGCTCGGATTTACACCATCAATTAGGTAGCACAGATCTGAGTAGACCCATTGGAGCTGCTGTGGTTCCACCAGGCAGAAGAAGAAGCACTTATTTGCAGTGAACAGAGCAGAGGGTACTGGCCTGCCTGTTGGTGCTGTAATTATGTTACCAGTTAAGACCCTCAAAACATCTGGAACAAGTCAGAAACCCTATAAGTCAGTAAGTTTCTATCTTAATGAAGAAAAGTGTCACATGCCCAACACTGTAGAGGCTTACAAAGTATGGCCAGAAACTGTTATCAAAGGTAGGTGTGGTTATTTTCCATTTTTTCCACTCCTCTGTTTAGATTCCATATGACATTTGACTGGTCACTAGTTTAGAGACAAGAGTTTACAGGCAAACTGCAAGAAAGGAAATTCCATTTGGATGTTTTTTATGGATGTTTGTAAGCCACCTTACAAACATCCTCTGGGAGAAGGTTCCTCTGGGAGAAAGGTGGGATATAAATAAAGTTTATTGTTGTTATTATTATTTATTATAGGAAAAAAATTCCTGAGCAGTTCGGCAGTGGAATAGATTGTCAAGGGAGGTGAAGGACTTTCCTTCCCTGGGAATCTTCAAGCACAGGCACAACAAGCACTAGGAAGATTGCCTGCTAATAGGCAGGTGAATCAGCCACCATTCAGCCTAAAGGTCAAAAACATGTAATAAAACATGTTTGCAACTACTGAGAGGCCAGCAGCACTACTCTGAGGAGTCTTCCATCCTGTTCTTTACGTGTTCTGGATACAGCATAAACCAAGCAGCCTTGCTGTGCCAATCAGATTAGAAATGGGCTGCATATCTATTAAGTTTCAAAAATGCAGTATAAAGAATGTAAATGCTGCATGCAAATAAAATAGAGAACTGCATTTATTCTTCAGAGAATACACAACGGAACTCTGCAGAACAATTTTAGAGAGAAATCTCAAGGCTTTAAAAATGGTCCCGCCAAACGAATTAAATGCACTGCAGTGTCACATCGGTGTAAGCAGCTGAGTGTGCCTGACAGTTCTGAAAATTATTTGGTAAATATTAGAGAAAAATCTTGCTTTGGGCTACATCCTAAGAGTTTCTCCCTGTTGCTGAAGAAGCTGTTTATGCAAGGAAAGGTCAATTTTTTAATCTCTACTTCTGTCCATAGCCCCTCCTGTTCCCCTCAAATCTGTTCCTGTTATCTGAAAGACTCACGTAAGTAGAGGTTACAGAGGGTGCTGGGTGCTTCACAGGAAAAGGCAGGTTGATGACAAATCACTACTTCCCCCTTTGTGCAAATAAAGCTTCTTTTATGAATAAAAGTAGTCTTCTTTTACAGCAAGACGTTAAATGAACAGATTATGAACACTTAGTGCATTTTCAGATTACAAGGAGATTACAGATTACAAACTGATTACAATGTCAAAGAGACGGTTGTGCTACAGCAGCCACTTCACAAGTTATGAAGTCACAAGTTTCGTGAAGTGAACAGTTAAAACTTACAGCGCTGCTTAGAATGGCTGGATCTTCCAGTCCTTACTACAAAGAGAAAATTCCTATTAATCCAAACAGCACTATGCTATCCAAATGATCCTATTTTACAACTGAGTTACTGTCTCTTATCACCAAAGAGAAAAACATGAAGCTTTAAGCCTTTGCAATCAGAAAGGAAAGGTCACAAGAAGTCAGGCAGTTCAGCAGCTGGAGTAATTAATTTATATTTAAACAGTATTCTCATTCAATTCAGATATTACACCAAACCAGGGTTTGTGCTAATCCTCCCTTAGAACTCAAACAACATTTTTGCATAGTTGTCATAGTACAAATGTATAGGCACACCCTTATTACTGCTGCTTGTCTACCTACATGTTCCATGCGCTCTGCACTTCAGTCTCTAGGTGGAGTGGCTTTTAGATTACAATGAAACAAACTAAGATTTTCCTGTAATGCCAGAATTAAATTTTTTAACTCTATTTTGGCATAATGTTTAAACTAAATTATTATGACTAGCCACAATATTAATACCAGACAGAAAAAACAAATAGCGCCCAAAGTAAAAATATGTTGTTCTTGCTTCAGTGTTTTATTTATTTAAAAACATTGACATCCTTCTTTTCTGCTAATACTGAAAATCCAAAGCAGCTAACTCACCCCAAGGAATTTGGCCCTTATTCTGGGGTCCATGAGGTAGTGGGCTTGGTGGGTCAGAGAGGGTTCTTTTGTGTCCGGGGGGTGGGGGTGGGGGCCTCTTCTTAGACAGAGTGGAGCTGCCGCTAGTGGTTTGAGAGCTTAAAGGGAGGGTTGAAGGTGGGCCAGATGGACCTGTAAAATCAAACAAACAGCTGCTTACCAACATGAGGATGGGTTAACAACAAAGTAGCACAGAAAGAACTCAAAATCAGACAATAGTTAAGCATAGCATTGGACTGCAACAAACAACAAAATGATTAGCAACATTGTCATTGGATTGGAAGTCTCTCTTCTGATTAGAGACTGTAGAGTACTGTAACTAGAATATGGCAGGTAAACACATTACAGTTTGGAGTGTCACTGCAAAGGAGTACTGGTTTTGTATTCAGACACAGATGCCACCACTTAAATTACAAGAAGCCCAATCTGAACTTTCACTGGAGCAGGCAGGCCTGTGCCGTACCCAGTGCAAGTTTCAGACTGCTTGTAGGGTGGCCCAAGGCAAGAGGAGGCTTCTCTCCCTACCCCAGGTTGATCCTCAGTGTTCCAAATGGGGCTAACCACTATATATGTAAGTAGTTTGAAAGTTATTTTCAGCTGGAGCAAAAGCAAGCATGATATTATACATGTATTATATAGTTGGGGCTTCAACTTTCTTAGGAATAGCAGGTGCATGCGACTGCCACAGGCTGCAACTGGGGAGGGATTTTTCAGAGGAAAACAGTGGACCAAAGCAACAAAATAGCCCCTGCTTTTGTAATATGGCCCTGATCCAGGTCTCTGAGGGTGGTGCTTGAAAATGAGTCTATTTAAAGTCATGGCCCAATCTTATCTAACTTTTCAGGATGATGGGTGCCATTGGGTCCAATAATGGTGGGTGTCCAATAATGGAGAAGCAACTATGGAGGCCCCCTCAAGGTAAAGAAAATTTCTTCCTTTACTTTGGAGTTGTATTATCACTGAAAAGTTGGATAAGGTTGGGCTTGCAACATGGACCTAAGACAGCCCATTGTTTAATTCAAATATAGCTTCTGTTTGATTTACTTTTAGGAAATCCAGCAATTGTTAATATATCATGTTAATGCTTTTTATTTATTAATAACCCTATTAGGAATGTTTCAACACAGATATGTTTATAATAATTTTGAACAGTTTTGAACAGTTTGAAGCTAAAAATATATTGTTACAGCTAAGAAACAGTTGATTCAATACTGAGGAGGTCTCCAATTTGCATCTGTGATTACTACATGGCATATTTATATACTGCATTTTAAAAAAGAAAGTTCAAAAACAGTTTGTATAGCAAAAAAGCTATATCACAAAAGGGCTCACAATGTAAAGGAAGCAGAAGATAGATAAGTAAATACAACAAGAAAGAAGCACTAGAGCAAATAGGGTTCTCTCCCTGCTAAAAGGATTCCCATTCTTTGCCTTTTAATCTATCATGACATCAGCAGATGGCATGGGAAAATCTCTCTGTAATATGGTGATAATAAAATACTATTAATAACCCTACTGATATAAGGATTACAAGATTATGTATTCTGAAGTACTCTGAAAGTCCTAAGACTTGGTCTGCTGAAAGAGACTTACAGCACAATCCTAACCATGGCTACTCAAAGGTAAGCCCCATTGTATTCAATGGGTCTTACTCACAGGAAAGTGTCATTAGGATTGCAGCCTTATTTATACACTTTGCTCTACTTAAACTTCCAGAAAGGCTTAGAAAATTATTAAACACAACAAACAGTATAATTTATAAAACAATAAGGCTGCAATCTTAAAGACACTTTCCTGGGAGTAAGACCCATTGAACACAATGGAGCTTACTTCTGAGTAGACATGGTTAGCATTGTGCTCTACAGCAGCTAAGAAGAATCAATATTCAAAGAGCTAGAAATTATTAAAAGTTCTGATCAATTAAAAGGTTTTCAGCTGTTGCAAAAATGATACCAAGTTCATCTCTATAAAGGATGCATAACTAGGGATGTCAGTGTTGAAAATGTCCTATTCCCTGCTCCCTGCCTGCCTGCCTGACCTCTGAAAGTGGGGAACCCAGAGAAGGGCTTCTAGGGCAGGTTCATGTGGCAGAAGGTGATCCAGATCTGAGAACTGGCAAACCCTTTTCTCAAACTGTAGCATGCAGCACAGCATGAATTGCATCAATATGTTTGCAAATGCCTTCCAAGAGAATTTATTCATATTTGTATATGACTATCATATTTACTCATATCCTCTAAATCCACAAAGGTTGCTCTTTAGCCTATTTCCCTTGCTTTGATTCCTTGTATATTTCTATGATACCTTTAGTATTGAATTCTGATACCTATAATACTATAGTATTTAAGGACCAAGGTTTTCAGATTTGGAACTATGACCATGAGTCTTAATGACTGCTATAAAAAGAGACAAACTGTTTAAATACTGAGAAAAAACAAATAATTGTCTAGTTTGCATATCTGAAAACATTTTCCTAAAATTTTGAATTTTGATTTGGCAAATCTCCCACCTGTGTAAATATTCCCGTGCCCTGAAAAATGTAACCTCTCAAAAAGGCTAAAAACATACCTACAGGTTTACAAATGAGAAGGAAAATGCAGCTAAAGGGTTATTGAAAGGGTGGCACAACACTGAGGTGATCTGATGTAGCTTAATTAGGATGGGTGGTAGGAGGAGTGGCAGATCCAAAGTGTCCTTTTCTTTGAGTTTACTACCACCTTCCTTCAACCTGTGACAGATGCAAGTTGCACCATTTGCAACCCACTCTCTTGAGCTAGGAGATAATCTTTACTGTTTTCAGCAAGCTGTCTTCGCAAACCTGGACATGTGGTACTGCACATGAAGACTATGTGCACAAAGGACCTCCTTTATTCAAATGGTCCCTTTAAATAAAACCGTTAAGTGCAGCACCTCCAAATGCATGAAACTGTGCAAGGAGCATGACAAGGGTCACGCTCCTATGTGCCACGGCACATCAATCCTTAAGTTGCACTACCCTTGAGTTACCTATTCAACACTATTTAACATACCTTTGCCAGCATTCCTGGGAGGAAGTGGAGGAGCATCTGCAGCTGTTGGGGAAGTTGTGGAGTCGGAACTCATAGAGACAAAAATCTGGTTGGGGAAGGCGCCATAGGAGAGTCTCTGTTTTTCTCTTGGAGTGCTGAGACCAGGAAGAGCCATTTTGTCTTGAGGAGAAATACTGGAAGAATGACAAAAACTCTGGGGTCTTGGAGAACGTTCTTTCTTTATTGGACTAGGCTGTGGAGAAATGCAACATAGTTATCACAATGTCCACTCATTAAAATAAACAATAAATAAAAAAATTCTAGAAATATATTCATAATTATTTTAACAATTTTATAGAAATGTTTGAAAGGTGAAATTCCTTAGTGTTAAAAGATAAAGGCCCATGAAGATTCTGAAAAACTAGATTCACGCAATTAGTAATGGATACATAGAATCACAGAATCATAGAGTTGAAAGGGACCTAGTAGGTCATCTAGTCCAACCCCCTGCCTGTAGCAGGAAATCCTCCTAGAGCATCTCCAACAGATGCTCATCAAGCCTCTGCTTGAAGATCCCCAGTGAGGGAGAGTCCACCACTTCCTGTGGCAATCTGTTCCACTGCTGAACCGCCCTCACCGTCAAGAATTTTTTCCGGATATCCAACCAGAATCTCCTTTCTTCGAGTTTGTACCCATTGGTTCTAGTTCTGCTTTCAGAAGCAGCTATGAACAAATGAGCCCCTTCCTCCCTATGACAGCCCTTCAGGTATCTGAGGAGGGCAATCATGTCTCCCCTCAACCTCCTCTTCTCCAGGCTGAACATCCCAAGTTCCCCCAACCTTTCCTTGTAGGGTTTCCCTTCCATCCCACTGATCCTTCTTGTCTCTCTCCTCTGGACTTGCTCTAGTTTGGCTGCATCTTTCTTCAAGTGACGTGCCCAGAACTGAACACAGTACTCAAGGTGAGGTCTGACGAACGCAGAATAAAGAGGAACTATAACTTCTCGCGACTTGGAAGCTACAGTCCTCTTAATGCAGCCTAAAATTGCATTTGCCTTCTTTGCAGATACACAAACCTCCTTTGTATAGGCACCCCCACATATTGACAGGTTAGGGACCAGCACTGTGGTGAAAAAGCAGAAACTCCTTATTTTAAGATAGAGACATCTTGCAGTTTGGGATTTTGAATAGAAAACTAAATTGCATGGTGATTATACTGCATGTACCAAATGTTAAAGCTTAACATTTTGATCTCCACTGAAATTTGTTCTTTATTTTGTTTGTTATTTTTTAAAAAATTCATTATTGTATGCCATCCTGATGGGTTTTCCTGATTTAAAATAAGGTCTGGTATTCATGAAATAATGTTTTGTCTATTGCTGAGTAATAGGGGAACTATTACAGAAAACCATGTGTGGCTTTATTACCCCATTTCTCCTGTTACTGAATCAATTTATATTTGACACTAACCCTGCAATCCAGAGTAACTACGGGAGCACGTAAGAGACTTTATGTGCACCCGTAGTTACTGCACCCCCTAGTGAAAACCTATGGGAAATTCATATTGCAATCCAGAGCAAATTGTTCTTACACAGAAGCAAGGACCCCCCGTAGTTACTCAGGATTGCGCCCTATATATGAGTTATTGATGTAGTGGCATGAAGCAAAATTAATAAATTCAACTGCAAATATTATACATAATGATCCAAATGGATCAGTTTCCTGATCCTATATTCCTCAAAAATGTTGATCTCAAGTCCCACATCTAAACTTTCAGCATCAACCGTCTCTTCCATTCACAAATACAGGAAGACTTTTACGTGCAACTGCATGTGTGCAGTCCACATCTATGTGCAAGGATCAGTGTAGTGGAGCATGAATCAGCACTGGCAACACTGAGAGAGGAATAGAATGAGATCTCTGACCCTTTCCCTAAAACCACACATAGATGTTTCACTAGCTAAAAGCAGTAGCGCTTACTGACTTACATAGAGATCAAGGAGGAATGATAAGCGAAGACTGCATCTAAAGCTGTAGTTGCCCTGTACCAGTGTGGAATGTCACCACTCAAATTACATCCTCTTTACCTTGTCATCCAAGTCGTCATCACTTTCATCCATTTCTTCCTGCCGAAGATTCCACTCATATTCTACATGTACATGTGGATTTAGCTTTCCTGCTTTGGCCTGAGAAAGCTAAAGAGGCAAATAACTTAGAGGTAAGCTTGAGTCTTTTGTCTTGAGAGGTAAGCTTATTTTGTTCTTTTGACAGGCAATTTTACCCTATTTTAGTTATGATCCATCCAAATTACCCAGTAAAATTAAACCATTGATAGAACACAAAATTCTTCTGGATGCTAAAGCTTAGGACTGGGCTGCCCAAAGCCTCATGTGGTGACCACCCAGGTGTTTTCAGGGTCTTTTAAAAATGAACTATGATCTGGACATATGCATTGTATTTTACCTTATCCTAAATAATGAAAGCAACTTAACCCCTTATTCACCCCTCCATTCTGAAAATTTCAACCCACCATTTGTCCCACCCTCTTACCAAGTCTTCACACTGGATAGCTTTCAGTCTCTTTGCTGTGTCTAGAGCAGTCTCTCCGGCATGGTTTACTGTAACATTTAAATAGGAATTTAAATATTTATTTAAAGTATTCTGCAAAACATTATGATGCTCACTATTACGAAAACAAACATTTACAGAAGAGATGAAATGAACATCTAATTATTAATTTTTAATTAATTTTTTTGGGGGGAGGAGTATAAAATTCTATGGCCCTTGTTTATACCTTATACCCTTTAAAAGTTTTCTGTACAGAATAGGAAAAATAATTGAAAGAGACAAAATTCCTCACCTATACCAACAGTTGGCTTGCCCTTTAAAAGTAATTTCAAACATTCAGGCTTATTGTATATACTGCAGTAGTGCAGAACCGTATTCCCCAATGCTGTCTGTTTATCCAGATTTCCACTAAAAAAAATGAAAGTGAGAAATATAATTAGTGTTTCCTGACAAATACTTTTTTTACAAATTGTGTTGCTTCCAAATTTTGTGTGAGTGCCCTGAAGTCATGCAAGGCCACTGTATTTACAGTGATGGGACCTGCACTGGCAGTGATTACCCAGAAACTTTTCAGAGCTGTGGGGGATGTGAAATTATCAACTCAGTGTGCAGTGGTGGTAAAGATAATAAATGGCATGTTAAAAGATTTAAAATAGAACTGCCTGCATCATAATGCTGTTACATAAAATCTTTGGTGTAGCTGCTTTTAGAATACAGTGTGAAATTCTCACCCTGTCTCAAATAAAATATTGTCAAGCTAGTAAAAGCACAGCAGAGAGCCAGCTGAACGTTCATGGATTTTGTTCTCTTTTCTTAGAACATCAGAACTTTGAATCAACCTTCACAACAAACAAAAAAGGTTGATAATCACTGGTCTACAGAGACAGTATATCATCAAATATTAGCTGCCTAGGTGCAATAACAGGAAAGGACTATTACATTCTTGAACTGCCAAGTCTATACACATCTAGGGTTCCCTAAGGAAAATTCTTGCATTGGACCCCAAATTATGCCCCCACCTGACACCTGATGGAACTACTTAAGAGCACTGCCATGCTATTAGTTCTGGGATTAACATAGCTAAGTAGGCTGTCTCAGAGGTGTGGGCATTCAGCTAATGCTCCATCTGGTCAGCCACTGAAACTGCCATCCAATTCTTGCTGGTGGGCTTCCCAAAAGTGTTTTAGAAACAGGATACTGGACTAGTAGGACCTTGGTTTTATACAACTAAGAGGGGAGTTAATGCAGACAGTTGGGGTAGCATTTGTGATTCAGGGCATAAACCTAACCAATTTTCCAGCTCTGGGGTAAGTGGCAATGCAAGTCCAATGGAAGGAAATAAAGATTCTGTTGTCTTGAGGAGGCCTCCATCACTGCTCCCCAACTGCAGGATGCATTACATACCCCACTGGCATAGCTGTGCCAGTGCTGGAAAGTTGACCCTGCTAGCAGGGCAAGAGACACTCTTTCAAGTGTGTGTTCCTGTTATTTAGCAGGGGGAGGGTAACTAGCCCTACACACCCAGCAATGTCTGTTCAAGTGGCAGCTACTGGTGTTCTTTTTGCATTTTAGACTGGGAACCCTTTTGGGACAGTGACCCATTAGCTATTATTTAGCTATTAATCTTTTCATTTTCTTGTGAACCACTTTGGGAACTTTTTTTAGTTGAAAAGTGGTATATAAATACGATAGATAGATAGATAGATAGATAGATAGATAGATAGATAGATAGATAGATAGATAGATAGATAGATGATTGTGCCCTCAGTTTTCACAGTTATAGAAAGATTTTTTTAAGATTTCAACTCAGAATACAAGCAAATATAGAAGTGAAATAAATAAAAACAATGCTAGTAGTGGTCTTTACCAGTTTTGTACAAGGAAGTCAACCAAATGGAGTGAGGTTTGGTCAGCAGTCCGGACTGCTAAATGAAGGGCTGTTTCACCTGGCTCCTAAACATATACAACAAACAACAGTAAGGTTATGAATCTGAGGATTAATTTCATCCAGATAAAAATGGTAAATTACTACAATGAAAATTTTTTAGCCAGAATATCTTGAGACAGTCAGAGAATTACTAACATTATACATTAATTAATTAACATTAATTACTAACACACACACTTTCCAAATTCATCCTTGTACAAGGAAAACAATTTCCTGTAGAAAAGAATATATTTAGCATAACAACATAATGTTAATAGAACAACAAATGTTAGCATTTGTAATGTATGTAAGCAAACACTATTATCAAGTCTTAGATATATTTCTTTGCACTTATGTATTATTTCATAGTCATACCATTCATCAAACGACTTTCATGTCTTACCTGTCCAGGATCCACCAGTGGCTCCATTAGTTCTATCCCTTCTGCATAGACTTGAATTAGTGCAAGTAAATCCCTGGATTTGACAGCCTCAAGTAATTCATTTAATTTAGCTGCTTCAGATGCACAAGTTTTTCTGGAGAACTTATGATCTACATATTTAGCAGTAATAAATTCCTTACGTGCAGTCCTGATAAAAAGAGAAATATTATTAGATGTTATGTAGGTGCCCTTCAGATTAAAAATAAATAAATTCCACTCTGTCTTCAAGACTATATTTAAATTAAAAAGAAATTTATTTGAACAACAAATTACTGTTGTTACTATACTAATTATTGCTCATCTAGTTCAGTACTTCCCAAAGCATGGTTGTGACCCACTGGTGGGTCATCACTCCAAACACAGTGTGTGGCAGTCTGAGCTCCCTCAGTCACCCTTGTGCTGGTTTGGCTCCAAATAAGAGCCACTCCAGAACCCACCATACTTACTGAGGTCCTTCCCAGCACCGTGACCCACTATATAGTCTCTACAGTTATATAGAGACCCACTATGCAGTCTTATATAGACCACAGACAGCAGGCCTCAGGGTAGTACCTAGAAGCCAATGTTAAGTTACTTTTAGGTTTTTGGAAGCTCTATTAACTTCCATTCTGAGTCCTGAAGACAGGTTTGCCAGGCTGGGAGAAGCCTCCAGCTCTGCCAGTTCCTCAGTATCTGTATGGATTTGATACTGAGACTGAAAAATATCATATTTGCTTGCATTTCTCTACAACAGTAGAAAAGCAGTTTTTAAAACTGTGATTTACAGTGGCCATTCATGTTGAATCATGTATAACAAGGTTGGACCTGTAATGGAAATCTCAACATTCAAAATCTCTGCATTGCAGTGGGAGTGAAGGAGCTTTCTCAGCTGCCCTTTGTGAGAACTGAAGGAGAACTTGGTCAGCCAGCATTTCAGTCATCGGGGCCAGTGTTGTTAACCAGACTGTGAATGTAACATCTTGAATGTAGTGTCTCTTGAAAGATAGAGACAATCTGTGTTTGTAAAAATCCCTTTGGGGATTTAGAATTCGCCTGCCTATGTAAACTGCTTTGATTAAAGACTGAGGAGCAATCCAAAATGTCCAGAAAAGCAATATATAATTGCCTAGTTATTATTATTATTATTATTATTATTATTATTATTATTATTATTAGCACAGAATTATAGAGAGGAGCAGAGAGTAATGGAATAGAGAATAATCGAATAGACCAAAAATAGAGATTAAACAAACAACAGAATTTCTGTATTTCTTTGAATTCAAAATAAAGGGTATTTCCTGAGTCAGAAACACAAGTATTCAGAAAGCAGAGATATTCAGAATATTTTGTTTCATGTTAAATAAATCTAGAAATCTTCAGCTTTTCAATTTTTGGATTTTTAAAAACAGGTTACCAATAATATTAGTTTCTCTGTCTAGCTCCAGACAGAGTGGTCTATTTTGAAAAAGTCAGACACTGGGCTAGTGTAAGCTATTGATGGATACTCAGACACAATGTGATAGAATATTTTGTTGAGGAGCACCACAAATTTAAAACAAAACTAAAATGATAAAACATAAAAGTAATTAGAAAATATATTCAGACTCCATTAGATGAGAAAGACTGCTAATAAAACTGCATACAATGAAAGGACCAGCCCTAAGTGTCAGCAATCCCTCTCATCTCTGTCAATGGTGCCATAGTCGGATGGGTTTCCACTGATGAACAAAGAGGATTGGGTGCAGTTGTATGGTAGGAGACCATCCCTCAAATACTGTAATTCCAAGCCATGAAAGGCTTTAAAAATCAAAACTAGCATTTTGAACTGTACTTGGAAACAAACTGGCAGCCACTATAGCTGCTGAAGCAGGGCATGTCTGAGTTGAACTGGCAAGGCCCAGCAAGCACCTGGGCTGCATTCGGCAATAATTGCAGTTTGGACATTCTGCAAAGGCACAGCCACATACATAGAGCATGTTACACTTATAATCTCGATATCTCTAAGCCATGATGCACATACAGATATATAAGCATATTGTGACTTCAGGCTAAATAACTCCAGTTATTTAGTATCTTCTCTTTCAAGACTTAACTGAATGTAAAGGAAGAAAAGATCTGAATTCCATGAAGATCACATATGAAAAATAATTTGATACCAGTTCAATTTTGTAACTCGCCTTAATTGGATTATGCTGCAATCCTAAACTCCAGTTAGGCCAGCCTAAGCCCCAGCATAAATCCTGAGCTGACCCAGGGGTGTCACCAAAGTGCCATTAAGACATTTCTGCACGACTCCTAGGAGAGTATTAGGCCAGTGCACAGAAATGTACTTGCCTCCATACTTCACTGAATGGGAATGGGAAGATCGAAGAGTTGTGCCAGCCTAGGTTAGGACTGCACCCTTAGTTTTATATTAAATTTTATTTTGTGCCATAGGGAAAAAGCATAAAGCCCCCCCCCCCCCCCCCCCCCGGCTGCCAAATGAAATAGGTTTCTCTTACTTACATGTCACTTGATGGAGTAGGTTTTGGAGAAGGGCTTGGTAAGTTCCCCTCCATAATTTCATTAAAACTATTGTTTCCTATGTTCTTGGCCAGCTGTGAAAGATACAAAAAGTCATGCTATTAAGTGGTTGATATTGATCTAAGAAGTTTAAAACAGAATACGTGAAAGGAAGAAGTGCACTTTTACCATTATTTTATTATACTGATCAATCCGAACTTTTGCAAAACAGACTCTGTTAAAGCATACCGTTACAAGCCTCGGTTCAGTGAATCAGAACTGAACCCTAACCAAAATATTTTGATTGCCTTGCCCCCAAACCAATCACCCAAAAAAGATAATGTCTGATTTAAAGATAATGTCTGAATTGCAAAGGTATCAGATAATCTGAAAACCTTGTGGATCAGAATCAGAAGTGAATTCAAATTTTTAATGATAGAACTCTGCTGGACACTTTCCTTAAAAATGAACATAACTACCTTTCATCAATATCTTCACATTCAAACTAATGGTTACAAAATCAAACACACACAAAGAGACCACACACTGAAAGGAAAAAAATGTCATTATAAATAATCAATACAGGCAGCTTCCCAAATTCACAATTTTTAAAGGGAGATGACTTTTAGTGATTTTATAATGTTGCTTACCAAGAGTTCAGACGTTCCTAATTTGTCTAGCTCTAAGGACTGGATTCGAGAAATATGAACACCCATTTCTCTATGTATCCCAGAACACTCTATACAAGTTAAAATGCCCAGATTAGTGGAAAGCCATGTTGGATCTGAACAAAAAGCAAAGGAATATGTTAAAAAC
Organism: Cryptoblepharus egeriae; assembly: GCA_030015325.1. Classification (NCBI taxonomy): domain Eukaryota; kingdom Metazoa; phylum Chordata; class Lepidosauria; order Squamata; family Scincidae; genus Cryptoblepharus; species Cryptoblepharus egeriae. The sequence continues at coordinate 8,837,421 of JAREYC010000003.1, read as the reverse complement.
AGTCTCCATCTCATTCACAACTCTCTTTATGGATATGTTATTTTAAAATAGACTGATATGAGATATCTGTTAAAATGAATTTGTGGGTTTGTTAGAAAGACTTTAGGCAATTTTCATATAAGTTCAAAAAATAATAATATGCAAGTTAAAAATACCTGGTGATCCACAATCACAGCAGACATCATTCCCAGGTAATCTTTGTATGTCATCAATAATTGCTTTTGTAAGATCCTCTAAACTATTTTCCCCTGTGCTCTGTTCTCCCCGGAATGCCATGTTTAAAGCTTCTTCTTTGCTGTTGGTCAATACTGATATCCATCTAATATAAAATACAGAAATGTTTAAAAAAGGATGTTTTCCATATAATTATTTAGTATAAGGAAGAACTGAAACAGCTTTCCATTAGCACAGGAAGAATGGCAGGAAACAAAATATTACCAAGGACAACTTAAAAATGAAACAGTAAGCCATGGCTCTCTGTAGAGCTGCAGAATTCTTCTGCCTTCTCTGTATATACATTATACAATATCCTTCTCTGTATATACATTATACAATGTATAAGATTGTAGGCTTAATAGAGAGTCACAAACAATGGCCCAGTAGGTCAAGGAAGCCGCCAATAAAAAAAAATCTGGAAACCATTATGCTAAAACAAAAGAAAGTGATAGGCATATTAGAAAAGATTATATTGGAAATTTTCACTTAGGCTACAATCCAGAGTAACTACGGGACTTTTTACACCAACGTAGTTACTTTGCCACCTATGGGAAACCTATGAGAAACTTATGGGAAATGCATAGAGCAATCCAGAGTAAGGCTGCAATCCTAAAGACACTTTCCTGGGAGTAAGACCCATTGAACACAATGGGGCTTACTTTTGAGTAGACATGGTTAGGATTGTGCTCTAAGTGCCTCTTACGTCTTTCCGTAGTTACTCTGCATTGTAGGGTTAATGTTCTTTGTTTACCAACTACTGGTATAACACTTTTATCCTGAAATAAGAAAAATTCTGTTTGCTGAACTACTGTATTGACAAGTCAGTAGAGAGACAGTCTTCAAGTAAACAGTTTCTTCATGGCCAAATGACAATTCTCACTGGAATTCAACATCCTGAATTTTACATTACCTCTTATTACTTCATTTTGTTTTTTAACATTTTAAAAATATGCTCATCTGTCACTGACATCTGGGAAAGGATGGGGGAAGAAAAAATGCCCCAGAATATCAATCAGGATCCTAAAGACACTTTCCTGGGAGTACAATGGGGCTTACTTTTGAATAGACATGGTTAGGATTGTGCTATCAGTGGTGGAAGGGGATTGCTGCCACTGCAACCCCTGCACTGCTCATTTCTTTTCCTTCAGGCCCTGCAAATAGGCCTTAGAAGGACATTTTAGGCCTTCTGAATGCCAGAGAGGCCTCATATGGCATTGCCAGCTCCAGAAGGCTCAAAAACATCTGATTTTTGGCAAAAAGTGGAAGTAATGTTTTTAGGCCTTCTGGAGACTTCCTATTTTAAAGTGATGTTTATAGGTGTCTGGGCCTCTTTGGGACATTTTGCCATCCTGGCACTAGGCAGCACAGAGATCAGAATCCTAACTGCGCCTGTCACCCAAAAGTGTCCTAGAAGCTTTGCAACCAAAAGCTGGCATTTTCTGCTGCAAGTGGTTACCTGCTTTTTACCTGCAAGAGGTTACAGTGCAACATTTCTGCTTGCTTCACAACCAAAAGCTGGCATTTTCTACTCTCCCTTAAAAACAGTACACACTTCCCCTGTGGTACTTGCAGCCTCTTTCTAACATTTCTCCACTTATGTCCAAGTTGAAGACAAGAGGTGCTCATCACTGCTCTTGTCTCCAGATGTGGCTTAAATCAGAGGAGACCCATAGAGGCTGCTGCAGCCTTACTTTGGGGTAAAAGAGAAGCCTCCCCGAGTAGATCAGCAGTAGTCTCCCAAACCCATTTAGGCCAGTCCACAGGAATACTTCGACCTCCCCATATCACCATGGAAAGATATGCCAGGTGAGTTATGCCAGCCTAAATTGGTTAGGATTGCACCATATTTCACCTTTTCCTCTCTTAAAAGGGAGAGGAAAGCATTTTCAGGCTTAGGCAAATGGTGAATAAATAGGAACCACATACACAAGATTCCATCTGATATGATCTTGTATATTTGACCTATCCTACAGAGAAATATAAAAGGGAAGAGTGAAGTCAAGGGAAGTTTAGCAATCAGGATTAAAGCTGTTCCCTAAATACCCATGCTTGATAATTCTGCCATCCATGGCACAAAGGAGGGAAACAGAAGTGAGCAGAGATTCTCCTCTCAAAAGCGAATTGCCAGTGTAGCTAATTGTGCCTGCAAATCACAGGAGGGACTTGACTCATTCCACATGAGACCAGGAAATAATTTTTTTTTCATGATGACATACTAAAAATTGATTGACTGCAAATATTTTAAGCTGTATGATTCATCTTTTACATAATATATCTCTGATATAGTAACGGAATTAGAGTGCCTTCTCAAAAACAGAGTTCTTGCATGCTGCAAGGACAACAGAACATTTCTTTTTTCACAATCCAGGCACTGTTGATAAGTTCCAAAGTAATTATAAGGCATTATTTAATAATTTTTTGCTGGATGTACTTTCAAATGATTTCTACTCCACAGCATCTGGTTTTTTTCAGGAATTGGCAACTACCAATGAAACTGTATTAGCATGGTGATCCATGCCAGTGAATTGCAGAATGGCATGACCGGATGCCACTTCTAGTTCACCTCCCCCCGCAAACCCTCTGTTCATGTTCAAAGGTGTTCTTCAGCCTTCAGACAGCCTTCTAATGCCTATTAAAAGATACCTCTGGTTTTTTGAAAAACCAAAATTACCTTTCTTAACTGTTTCAGAGGCCTCAGAAAGGCTGTCCAGCTGCTCACCTGGAGCAATCACTCAACTATTTTATTTCTGAAACTGTAGATAAGTTGGATGTAGTACATTAAAATTACACTGGGCCATTCATAGGCACAAGGCAATTAGCAAAAACATTCAGAATATTAGAAAAAACAAGTAAAAACATAATTCTGAAGATGATCATAATTAATTCTGATGGTGGAATCAGGCAGGTATTAAGAGTAGTAAGGTGTTAGTAGTGGTTGCCCTCCTTCTCCTGGCAGGCCTAGTAGTGCAATGTTTTGTGTACTGTGATATAAACTGGGAGCATAGTTCCCTTTGTTACCTGTTTGCTGATGGCTGCAATCCTAGACACTTTCCTAGGAATAAGACCCATCGAACATAATGAGGCCTACTTTTGAGTAGACATGGTTAGGATTGTGCCCTTATTGTTAAATTTAAAACTATGGCTGCAATCCTAAATACACTTCCCTGGGAGTAAGACCCATTGAACGCAATGGGGTTTAGTTTTGAGTAGACATAGTTAAGATTGTGCTCTTAAAGGGATTCAAGATAAATGGTAGTTGTGGTAAGGAAATGGGTCCTATGTTCAGTTTCTTTTATAGCAAGGGTGTGCAAGTTTTCAACTTTATAGCTCCTGGACCTTTAACAAGTGTGTAGAAGAGATGTGAGATGAGAAAGTTGCACCAGCTCAAATTCCCTCTACACACCTGTTAAAGGTCCAGGAGCCATGAAGTTAAGTTTGGACACCCCAGCTTTATGGGGAAAAGAAGGGACTTAGCAAGCAACCACATTTTTCGGCACTAGGAGCAGGCATTTGGTTCTTGTGCTCTGCTGTTTTTCTGTGGATGGAAGAGAACATGGAGAGCTTTTTCAAACACACTGGTGACCCACAGTCTCACACCCTCCCCTTTCACATATGATAGGAGGAGATTTAATGTTTCCATTTGCAGTTTATTCTGGATTGCAGTTTTCCACTGTTGCATCTTAACAAACCAGAATATTAATCCACCTGATGGAATGAAAAATAACTAGAAAAACTCTGGACTCAGTAAATAAATGTTGTGACCAAACACGTCAATCAGTATGTTTACAACTTGTGAGACACTGCAGTTAAATTGCAGCTATGCACTTTCCTCAAGGATACAATATAGTCTTTGCACATAAAAAGCAGATCAGGAAAAGAGAATAGCCAGCTCTGGCTGTGATTTTTTTCCAAACATGATATAACGATGGAAATTATCATATTTATTAAAATTTCACTTGATTAGAGACCCTATTAAAATCTCCGGGAAAGCATTCAGTAGGCACCTGGAAACTGATGGTGAGTCCTGGACAAGTCCAGTAGAGTGGCAATCCTAATCATGAGCCCAAGTATCACATATGTAAATTCCTTGAAATACCCCCAAACCAGTCAGAACCCTCCAAGAGTATGAGGGGAAGGCAGAAGAAGGGAAAACTGTCAGATATGTAGAAATACTTGACACATATACAAATACTTCTCTGGAGTCTGGTCAAAATGTGAAAAATTGCTCTAAACAAATATTTATTATAACGAAGATAAAGTAGAACTTTTATGTGAAATCAAGGAAAGCAAAAATTCTTACGCTACATAGTCTTGCTCATCTTCTGCCTGAAAATGGTATGTTCTGTTATCTGCAATAAAAGGGAATACGTTATTAATACACAAAACATAAATTTAGATTTTGATTACATTATCCATTTATTTAAATGCACAAGGCAGCTTACAAAGCATTTCAAAGCTATTCATTTGAAAAATGTGACAAGGAAAACGTATTTACAAACTGAGAACATGCATTACAATGAGTCTGTAAACTACAAAATACTCGTCTTCAGCATGAAAGAGTCTAATCACACTAAGAAGTTATGTAAATCACAGGTTTAGTAACCACGGATTTGACACTACATGAATGCCAACCCCATGTCAGAAGGGTTTCAAAGATCTCCAGGATGCAACTGGAATGGTCTTCTGGTCACATCCAGAACATATTTTGAGGGTAGATGAAGACCTATGTAGGCATCAGATTTCTTGAAGACCTCTGAAAGGCACTTCCATTCACATCTTAGAGATCTTTTCTGTATCTTTGGAGGTGTGGGAACAATCCCCCGCTGACATTGAGGGCTCACTGAACCAGTTAACTTGTTGGGTAAAAGTTATAAAGAGGGAGACATGTAAGCGGATGTAGAGTATGCAAAACTTAGGAGCTCCAATCCTATATGTATTTTCCTGGGAGTAAACTTCATGGAACTCAACAGAATTTTTCAATAGACATGCCTAGGATTTCACTGTTAAAAGAGGCTGCAATCCAAAAAACACTTTCCTGCGAGTAAGACCCATTGAACACATTGGGGCTTTCTTCTGAGTAGACATGGTTAGGACTGTTCTAACTTGTGTAAAACCAGCACAACTAGTGGTAAGATACAAAAACCAGATGAACTTTGAATACTACATACGTGATATTAGGTCAAATGATTTCTTGTCTTCAGCATTTGGTTTCACCTGGCAGGTTAGTAAATTCAGTTTAGCAGGTTGCCTGTTTGACTAAAAAAGAAAATATTTTTATATAGCAACACTCCTGATCCAGAGCTTATAGAACAAAGATAAAGACAGCCATTTTCTCTGTAGGTCTCTTCAGGTGCTCAATAAACAATTATATGGATTGTAAAAACTATCCTTGTACAAAAAGAATCTTTTTAAAGTAGTATTCATTTATCTTTAGCAGGGGGAGAGCAACTGATCTTCTTCACCCTGCATGGCATCTTTTTCAATGGAAGTTGCAAGTATCTCTCTGCCTATCCCTAGAGGGCTTACAATTTAAAGATAGTTGCAAAGAATAGAAAATTTATTGATTTATTTTGCTATGTAAAATATTTTGTGAACTTCTTTATGTTGAAAGACTATATGTGAAAACTCACATCATCATCATAATGCATCCACTGTTGCATTTTTATGTTTGTGTGCATCTTCATAAAGAAATATAGATTTATTTAAGAATGAACTGCTTCAGAATAAAGCCTATTAGATGAAAACTTATTTTGATCCAGAACAATCCATTTATTAACATCTGAATAATGTTAATGAACACTCCAGGTAACTTAAAATCTGTTATTTGCTGTGAGTCCAACTATGGGCAAAATCCAGAGTAACTACAGGGAGTCCTTGTTCCGGTGTAAGAACAACTTACTCTGGATTCCAATATGAATTTCCCATAGGTTTTCACTAGCTGGTGCAGTAACTATGCGTGCATGTAAATCTTACTATGCATGCACGTAAAGTCTCTTACGTGCTCCCGTAGTTACTCTGGTTTTGGGGGTATGGAAAGAAACTTTCCTAGGAGTAAGACTCAATGAACACAATGGTTCATTGAACATCGAACACAACTCATTGAACACTTCTGAGTAGCATGGTTAGGATTGTGCTCTATAGCTTATATGCACATATGTGTAGCAACAACGGGTTTCTTCCCTCCAAGCTGCTGCTGGAGAGGACAATCTGGAGCATAGAAGTGTCATGTGGTGGAAAGGTTAAGCACCCCCTTCTCTTCCACTGTTTCAAATTGACTGCTCTCTAAAATTTATTCATTTATTTAGTGTATCGCAAATATGGTAAACCTTTAATCAACCGCTTTCTAAAACAAACTCTAGTTTAGAAAAATGGTGCCGTGAGGAAGTAGGGAATCTCATTGGGGTTCAGTTAATCATATTTACATGTAATATGTGTTCTAGGCAGTGCATTGAAATCATCCAGTAAATAAATTATGTCAGAAGTGGAAGAACCCAACCCATCAATGTTGACTCCATGCATATACTGTTGTCTATGAAAAAGGAAAGTGTTTTGTCATTGCCTTTGATCTTAATAGGGCTGTTGGTGCCGCAAGTGGCTAAGACGCTGTGCTTGTTAACCAGCAGGCCAGGGTTCAAGAGCCGGGTTGGCCCCACAAGACAGGGTGAGCTCCTGTCCTTAGCCCAGCTCTGCGACGCAGCTGGATCCAATCGTATTGGCTCTGCCTTTCCATTGGACTAATTCAGTGGCGTGGAGAGGGGGGATTTGCTGCTTGGGTAACAGCCTGTCCACCATAACAATCCAACTCAGGCTTTCGTGCTTTGCATGCAGCGTATGCAGCGCTGAGCACGATACCATAGTCTTTCAAGTCTGACGGAGGCCTGCTTGACCTTATTATCAAATAATGATTATACTTTTCAGTGCCAAATTTAACACTTTCAGAAAACTATAAAAAACAGAGCATTTACCAGTACTTAAAAATTCATTGAATATTCTTGTTTGGAGGGCAGGCAGAACTCGAGGGGGCGCCATCTACTAAAAGCTTGTTAATCAGAGGGACACTTAACTACATCCGCAATCTAGACCCTTTAATTACATCAAATATTTACTTGTATTAACTCTTGCTCCTGCTTTCACTTTTTATTCAGTTTTCTCACACATGCCAAAAAATTTCTGCTACACCATTTTGAAAAAAAGTTACAAAATAGCAAGACTTGCGTGTGATGTTTGATGTTTCCAGGTAGAGTCTTGTATGATAGCCAAGCAAAGCATTTTGAACTTCTCAAGTAAAAATTTTTTATTACATAATACGACAAACATGGACATTAACCTTTTAAAAATTGATTTTAATGGAAAAAATTCTTTTGACTGTGTATTTCATGGGTGAGGAAAAATTCTGTGTGGTGCCTAAAACATAGTGGGGGATACAGGGAACTCATATTCCCTCTTTGTTCTGTCATCACACCCACTACAATTCCCACTCTCATCTCTTTATGTGCTGTGGATTTGGCTGTGTTCTTACATGTGACTCATCTTCAAACTCATCTCTTTGACAACAGATTAATTTGCTAATCCTTGAAGACAATTTTGAAATCTAACCCTATATGCCAACAATTTTATTCCAAGAGTGACCCATTAAAAAACCTACTTGAAACCTGAATCACTGAAGTGAATTGCTCTGATTTCAACAAAACTTAAAAGTTCAATTCTAAGCAACCTGGACCACCAAGTGCAGGAAGGTCACTGGAGGTATTTCATTCCCTTTTCCAGGTTATGTCCCAGGCCCACCCCTGCAATGGAGCTACTTGAATTCACGCCAACTGGACTAGATGGGCTTGTGGTCTGGTCCAGAAAAGGTTCTTATGCTCTTAATGAAAATTACCAAGTGACTGGAGCACCTGATCTACAAGGTGTTGTGCTTGATTGTTTGGTTGCACAATAATAAAACATTATCACACCAGTGGGATTAAATGGCAAAGAAGAAACAAAATATCACAATTTCAAAAGAATGACCTTTTTATCTTTCACACTGAAGTCAGTACTTGCTTACTTTCACATGTCTGGAAAATTTGTCCCTATACAATTTTCTGCCTTCCTTTGTAAAACCCTGCCAGGCTTTGTAAAATTCAACATCACTTTTCCTCTAGATTGCACTTGAATTTGACTCATGAATGTCAACCAGTTACATAAGACTAGAGGGATAAAATATCCTTAACATTCATATCATATGCTTAAAGGAAAATAGGGTAAAAAGTATTTATTCAAGTGATGTTTAAATACAGGAGGAGGAGGAGAAGAAAGAAAACACAATACATATGTACCACAGAATCTTTTCACCTGGGCTGATTTTACTATTAGTACCACTATTTTCAAGGACATTTTGGAAATATATGAGCTCTAATATGGTGCTTTTCAGAATGGCATCCAAAGGTTGCAGATGACTACCCAAAATATTCAGCCCTGCAATGAGAAGTGTCTGCTGAAAGGATATTTCAAATATGATGCATGAAAAAGCTCATTTCTGTGGCTTTGTAACTGGAATGTACTTAGACTTTTAACTTGCATTACAAGTCCATTTCCTCCACATTAGCAACCTTCGGAAATTAACATAAAGAAAGCGACTAGTTGAAGCTGGAATCCCTCCCTTTTGTCTGCACTGGTGCACAAAAGTTCAGTCCCTCTCTTTCCCCTGTGAGCTCAACCTCTTTCATCCCTGGTTCATAAAAAGTGGCCAAATGAAAGTCTCCTGGGAGTGGGAGATGACAGGAAAGATCGGGAGTACGTGATTCTCTTGCTCATCTTAGGCTGTAATCCTAAAGGCCCTTTCCTAGGAGAAAGACCCATTTAATACAGTGAGGCTTACTTTTGAGTAGGCATAGTTAGGATTGTGCCCTAACCTTATTGTGCCCTAACCTTATCATTCAGTGCCATCACAGAAGAAGGAAATAAGCCTACCTGATCCACCACTTTCCCCTAGTCCAGGGCAGTCCAAACCCCCACCTGGGGGCCAGAAGTAGTCCATACCAAACCTCCATGTGGCCCGCAGCAAATCTGATCCAGACCATGGGTGAGCCACTGTAATCTTCTAGAGCAGTAATGGCAAACCTTTTAAGCACCAAGTACTGACTAACGGTGCCAGTGCCCAGTATGTGTGCCTGGAAATCTGTGCATGCACAATGGGCCAGGAGCGCCCTGAACCCAGTGCACATACCCTGGCACACACTAGAGACCAGAGCACTCTGGTCAGAAGAGGGGCAGGGTGCTCCTCTTTGGAGCAGAGTGAACTGATGGCGAGGTGCTCAGTGCACATGCCAAGCTCTGGGCATGTACACTGTGCTCCTAGCGCTCCTGGCCAACAGCCAGTCAGTGGGCTCTGCTCCGAAGAGGAGTAGTCTGCTCCTCTTCAGAGCAGAGCCAACTGAGCATGCCAGTACCCAGCGAGCCAGTGTCCAGAGAGCATACTAGAGCTCTGGGCATGTGCGCTGGTCATAGAACACTCCCAAACTGAGAGCAATGGCTGCAGGCTGACAGAGAGGGCTCCGAGTGCTCGCTGTGGCATGTGTGCCAAAGGTTCACCACCACTGCTCTACAGGTAAGGTAGGCTCTGCTCCTCTTGCTTCCAGAGGGTGTTCTGTGAGCTGGGGGAAGCTGCAATCACCTCCTCTCTATGTGTATATGTGTGAAAGGGTTTATTTGCTGATTTGAATCACTCCCTCTCTCTGTGATAGAAAGAAATTCATACATATAACTCCCATCTCTAATATATTAATTTACTGGCAAAAAGCGTACCCGCGTTGTAGGAGTAAAATTCCCCCATACGCCATCCCCCGACTGCGCATCAACCCCATGCGCAAATCCCCCATACACAACAACCCTGCATGCACAACGTTCTCCATGTTCATCCCCTATGCACAACAACCCTGCATGCACAACGTTCTCATGTTCATCCCCCATGCGCAACATTCCCCATGAGAAACATCCCCCATGCGCATCAGTCCCCCATACGCATCAGTCCCCCATGTTCAACATCGGCCATGCACATCAGTCCCCCATGCACATCATCTCCCCATATGCAACATCCCCTTATGCGCATCAACCCCCAAGCACAACTTCCCTCCATGTGCATCAACTCCCATATGCAACATCCCCATGCGCATCAAACCACCATGCGCAACATCGGCCATGCGCATCAACCCCCATGCACAACATCCCCCCATGCGCATCAACCCCATGCGCAACTTCCCCCCATGTGCAACATCCCCATGCACATCAAACCACCATGCGCATCAACCACCCATGCACAACAATGGCCATGCGCAACATCCCCCCATGCGCATCAACCCGCATGCGCAACCTCCCCCATGTGCAACTTCCCTCAGGCGCATCAACCCCCCCTGCGCATCAACCCCCCCTGCTCAACATACTCCCATGCGCACCACCCCCATGGGCATCAACCCCCCATGCGCAACATCGGCCATGGGCAACATCCCGCCATGGGCAACATCCCCAGGTGCATCAGTCCCTGTTACGCATCAACCCCCTGCACATCAACCCCCATGCACAACACCCCCCATGCGCCACATCCCCGCATGTGCATCAACCCCCATGCGCAACATGCCCCCATGAGCACCAACCCCCCATGCGCATCTTCCCATGCGCAACCCCCAATGCGCAGCATCCTACCCAGTGCAACCTCTTCTTAAGGTCTACCACTATAAGGTCTACCAGTTATAGACTTCTCAATTCAAAAAGGATTGTTTAAATTAAAAGAAAAATCTGTTGATTATGACTGCAATCCCAACCCCCTGCTAGGCCAACATAACTCTGTGCTTGCCTGAAGATGTCGTAAAATTGCCATAAACCACTTCTGCGCCACTGGGTGTGGGGTGGTTTGGCCAGTGCACAGATGTGTGCCAGCCTCCTCACACCATCATGGGAATGTGGAGACAGGTGAGTTGTACTCTATGTAAATGAAATTGCCTCCTAGTTAATGTGACACACTAAACTTAAGCAAAGATCTATATCAAAGCATGGTGTGGCAGTGCACCTGGATGAGCCCTAATTTAACTTTGGTAAAAGCTAAATCAAGTATTTTTAACTCTCCTTTTCCCATTTGGAAATCCTGCAAAATATTCCAGATAAATTTGATTTAATGAGTCACAATGAGGCTCTGTAATAAGAGCCTCTTAATGAGTCAAATTGCAGGCTCTGTGAATACTTGGTTTACAGTGCTAAGGAATTTTTAAAGTCAACATGGCATTTCAGTTTGTTTGTAGCAGGGAAGGGTTTTAAAAACAACGTTAGCATTTGACATTTCTTTGGTGCAATGGCCTGAATCCATTTCAAGTGACAGTAATAGAAACAGGAATTAACTTTTCTTGCTATTTAACTGTATCAGAATATCAATGCTGAACAGTCGAAGAAAAGCAGATGTTTTCTTCTATGAATACAGATGACCAAGAGCCCTGGGCTCCTTCCACATAGTCAGTTTTCATCTGCAACAGTCTAGTCATCATAGCACCTACTCCTCAAATTTAAGGTGGGTATTCAGTAATATGGCAACAATAGGCTTTTCTATGTTGCATGTAGAGCCAGAGATATACTACATACCCCGGCTAAGTCAGAACTTCTAATTGAACTGCTGATCTTGAATGGTATGAGCGAAGAGAGAGAAGCAACAGCAGAATTTGTGCCTCTCCCTCCTCAGGCAGACCCTGCCTGTAGTTAGGTATTTAAAGAGACTACATACTACACGAAGTCAGAGCATGTGTTTGAAGACAGGGCAGAATCTCAGTGATAGAACATGTGTTCCAGGTTCAAACTCTGGCATCTCTAATTCAAAAAGAAAAATCTGGGGGTGATTAAAAAGGTCTCTGTTTAATATTCTACAGAGCTACTCCCACCATAGATGGCCCAATTGCCAGCCTAACACAGCTTCATAGGCTCACACTTGGTCTTTGTAGCATAAAGGAAACTGAACCTAGATGGTGCAACAGTAATTCTTTGGGATAAGGCTGTACAAGCCTTGTATATGTATATGTGTGCATAGACAGACGTAGATGTGGACAACCTCAAAATACCAGATGTTGGAGGGGACACCTGATTGTGTTTTGTGTGCTTCCTGAGGCATCTGGTGGGCTGCTGTGTGATAGAGGAAGCTGGACTAGATGAACCTTTGGCCTGATCCAGTGGAGGCTCTTCTTATGTTTTCCTAACACAGGACACAATTCTCACCTCCAGGTAGGCCAGCCTAAGACTTGGCATAAGGCCTGTGTTGACTTGGAGGGTATTACAAAAGTGTGGTAAAAAACTTCTACACCACTTGTGGGGGAGAGGTAGACCAATACACAGGCATGTGCTTGCCTCGCAATAGCAGGAATGGGAAAACCAATGAGTTGTGCCAGCCTAGGTTAGGATTCCACCCATGGAGAGTGCCAACGTTACTAAATAGTTGGAGGTAAAGAAATTTGTTCAAATGATTCTTATATAGACAGTACCTACATTTTTTTGGAAAAAGTAAACAGCAAGAAAAACTTCATCCATCACTGTTCAAATCTATTCTGTATAAAAGACACAAATACACATTCTGTATAAAAGACGCATAGGAAAAGAGTGCGGGGGAAGAGAATTAAGAGAACAGAACACCTTTGTCATATTGTAAAAGTGTAAAGAATAGTGACTGTTCCACACATTTTTACCCTTTAACCCAACAGTTCTCTGCCTTTTTCTCTAACAACACACTGACACTAACCCCAAAATCCAGAGTAACTATGGGACCATGTAAGAGACTTTACGTGCACCCGTAGTTACTGCACCATGTAGTGAAAACCTATGGGAAATTCATATTGGAATCCAGAGTAAGTTGGTCTTACACCGGAGCAAGGACTCCCCGCAGTTACTCTGGATTTTGCCCTAAAATTGAGCACTATTCTGACAACTGACACTGACACTGCAGAGAGTTCACATCCCTTCAACCCTACTAACAAATGAAAACCCTCAAACTCCCATGCAGACCTTTTTCAGCACACAATGTGATCCAGCACAGTGGTTGCAAATTGCTGCTTTAACCTCTTATCTACACAGACTAGAAATGCACAAGGACATAATTTCAAATTTGGCACTGTATAAAGAGCACTTTGTAAATCAGCAAACTATAAAAATATGAAGGCTGCAAAAACACTTAACATAAGAAGAGCTTCTACTGGATTCAGGCCACAAGCCCATCTAGTCCAGCTTCCTGCATCACCTGCAGCCCACCAGATGCTTTAGGGAGCACATATGACACCTGCATGCAGGTGCCCTTCCCTGCATCTGGATGTATAATACACTATGGCTGCAATCCAGAGCAAATTCAGCCTGCTCTGACCTAACTGCACTCTCCTAACTATTCTGTATCCAGAGCAGAAAGTTATGCTGAATCCAGAGAGTCAGGAACCCTGGGCTGCCCTAACTGCTCCAGAGCATGCTAAGTCAGTGACACAAGGGGAAGACTTGCTCCTGAGGAGACACCCCTCAGATCACACTGAACAAGGAACAGCTGTGGTGCCTACAGTGGTGACATGACTCTGCACATCACCTGGTGCGGAAGTCTGTGCGTCATCCCTGAGATGCGCGCCCCCCCCACCTGGACTGCACAGTCACCAAAGTTGGTGCCTGCGCAGTTGTTTCTGAAGCCAACTGGCTTCAGAGAGAGTACTGCGCAGGCACCATCTCTGACACCTGCGCAGTACTTTTCTGAAGCCTTTTGGCTTTGGGGAAGACTGTGCAGGCGTCAGAGTTGGTGCCTGTGCAGTACTCTTTCTGAAGCCATTCGGCTGCCGCTCCGCCTCCTGAGTGAGGCCGAATGGCTGTGCAGAGGCGCGGCCTTTCTCTGCTCTAAGGAAGTCTCCTCTGAAGCTGTTCAGCATGCTCAGTGTGTTTCTGCGCAGTGCATCTCAGATGGCCGTTCAGGCCAGCTCCTCAGACAAGTGTCAGCTTCTGGCTGATTCTCCGCCTTGGAGCAGGCCTGAATGGGGGTGCTGACGCCCGGTACCTGCCAAAGGACAGTCAAACTCCTCCGGCACATCACCCCATACGGAGCGCATCCCCAATGCAGCCCACACCAGCCGCACCAGTCTGGTGACGCCACTGGGTGCCTGCCTTATAAGGAGTCCCTGATGAGATGCCAGTACATTCTACAGTGAATACAAGGGGCTTCTTGGAGTGGCCTGCTGTATCCTGAGGTTAGTGGGCTGCCGTAGTTGTTCCATATCCTGAGGTTGAGAGGAAGGGGTTGCAGCTAGGATGGCCAAGAACTCAGATTTTTGGTCAGCACTGCCATTCTTACTTGGGCCTTATCATGGACCCCTATGGGTCTACTCATTACTATACCTGCTCCTGAGGTGGTATAACTCTGAGGGCTGGAAGAGGGCATTTCTGCCTTGGAAATAGGCTTTGGATACAGAGTAACTGCTCTGCCCTAGGCATTGCTAAACATGCCCTCAACTTGCCTCTCCTGAGCTGCTTAGGCTGCCCCAGTTAGGGCAGAGCAGGTCCACCTCTCTTAGGGCACCCTATCTTGCCTTGCTCTGCCCTAAGCCTCCTTCAGAGTAACTGGGCTGGAGCATCTTGCAGTTGCTCCAACCTAGTGTTAGATAGGGCAATCTATCGTGTCATCAGCACCCTTCCCTCTCCTCTAAATATCCGATCAGCTGCTTTTGAACAATTTGCAACTGGCTGATAGTTCATTTGAAAAGTTTGCAACTGGCAGCAATTCTCAAACAAGTGGGTCATAACCTGATTTCTAGTGGGTGGCAGGACTCTCATGGCCAGGATACTACAAAGAAAAAGGTTGCTTCTGGTCTGCACCATGTTTCTCAAACTGTGTGTTGTACTAATTGGTTGTGACACACAGTTTGGGGAAACATGGCATGACTTGACAAATGATGTGGGGTGCACATGTAACCCAAGTCATCTGCCATTTTACCTCCTGGCCTCAGCAGTCCCCAGATCCACTGCAGGGAAATGCAAGGGGTCACCAAGGTAAGAAGTGTAGGAACCCATGATTGAGGATTCCAAGTGTCACCACTGCACCCTTTAAGAAGGAGGTACCATACCCAGATTCACACTGGTATTCACATTCACAAACTCCAGGACACATGTACTCTACGCAATCTCAACACAATCCTGGCCTTTTTATTAAAACAGAAGTGGTAAGGATTGAATGCAAACATGGCCAGTCTTAAATTTCCAAGTACCTACTGTTTCAGGCAAAACAATAAGAAATCATAATAAGCAGCACAGAAAATACAATGGCCTCATTCTCAATGCATCATGTAATCCAGATCAGAAAAAAAGAATTTAAACATAAGGTTCAAACAAGTTCACAAATAAACATACATCTCTCATTATTTCAACTATGGGAATGCATATTATACACATAATAAAGAATGTTTATGGGAGGGAAGAAAAACTACTTACAGTAGCATGTGATATCGTCAGAATACCATTCTTGACAGTGCATTTTCTTCTTTGCCAAACTTTCCTTAGTCTAAACATAAATTTAAAAATGTGACATATTTAAAAAATGTCTTGGATTATGATTATTACAGATTATTTACTACTTTTATAACAAGTTTTTGGTTGGTATAAAGAGGAGGAACATAAGAAATGCAGAACTCTCCTTTCTGATGAGAGTACACTCTCATAATAAACATTTAGAGAAAGTTATCAACTTTTATTAGATCATTTTTGCATTTTCTCAATTAAGCAGTTTTCATTTGATTAAATTATATTTTCATGCAATTACATTCCACCGTGCACTAGTAGGGTCCCATCTAATATTAAAAGTTCCTTCTAGTGTACATACCCATCGCTCTTCTTTAAAAGATAACCCTTCTTTTCACTGCCATATTCTTTATTTCCCTGAAGTTGGTGCATACTATATCCTCCTTGCCTGCTCTGGGAATCCTAGAAAAAAGAAAATGGAACAGGTAAATGTTTATCTTCAGTTTCCAAAACAGTATTAAATTGACTGCTTTGTTTTATACTTAAAATGCTCCTTTTAATACAATAACAGAAGGTTCTGCTTTGCATAAAACTCCCAGGTTATTATATGAAGCTTTGGAGCAAATAAAGAATTAAGGAATAATCCCACAAAATGATGAAAGCTTTAAATGGACATTGCAGAATGTTTTACAAATAAAGGTAAAAATAAAAGTAAAATGTTTGGCAAACTTTATGAACAGAAGCATGTGCAGCATGGTTGGCATGTACAGTACAATATTCACTGCTTATCTAAAGTTACCAAGAAATTTGGTTTAGTTCATGGTTTTAAAGGAATGAAATGAATTTCAATGTATGCATGTATTTGTATACATTGTGTCCCCGAGTTACAGATATCCAAATTATGGACAGTCTCGTTGATGCTGTTCCACCAATCAGCTGTTGTGCTATTGGTGAAGATGAAACAGTGGGAGATAGCAAGTGAGATATGTATGTTCAAAGTTCTGGATAAACCTCCAGAATGGAACCAGTACCGGTATATATCTTGGAGACGTAGTATACCCTATTTACATGCATATTGTATTGACATACACACATGCCCCTGATGAAAGGTTGACTAAAACCTGAAAATTATTGTAATTATGAAGACAGTGATTCATTAAAGCATTGACTTACTCTCCTAGACTTCGATCAGGAAAGGCAAAGGCAACATAGGAAGAAAAAAGCAAAATATTTTAAGACAGTATTATTTGTTTAAAGATATACTCATAAGCTATTCATGAGTTTCTACTCATAAGCTATTCATTTTAATAATTCAATCTGTAGCAAACGCACCACAATGTTGCAAGAAGTAGGCATATTTAGATTCCCCTTATTGAGGCTTTGTGGATGATAGGCAAAATCACGTAAAAGATATGGGTGTAGTGATGGTGAAAAATAAAAGACATGATAAAACATAAAACAGGGCTCATATACATTTCCATTTCTTTTCATGAGTTTGCTCCCTCATGTTTGAGAGCACAATCCTAACCGAGTCTAATCAAAAGTAAGCTCCATTGTGTTCAGTGGGTCTTACTCCCAGGAAAGTGTCTTTAGGATTGCAGCGTTAGGCTGTCTATAAGTTTATGGTTAAGGCATGGATGGTTCATTATAAATTCAGTGATAAACCATTATAAATTCAGTGATAGGTTAAGATTAAATTTAGAGGATATCAAGCCCTCTGGAAATAAGCTGGGGAGCAATAACAATGGAATAAATGCAATTCTTTGCAAATTGAGAAGGCCAAATCCAACTGAGCCCACATTACCAATATTTTGATTATTCTAAACATTTGACAACTCTAATGATTAATGGTAATGGACCTTGGTAAATTGAAAAACACCATTAATCCCTTCAAAACTATGCTCCTTTCTTTAAAAAAAATGAATGGCTTAAATAACTCAAAAGATTACACTACGACTAAAATAAGATGTCTTAAAAACCAAGTTCGCTTATAGTTTCTTAAACCATTGTGCTATCAATTCAATACTAGTTTAGTATACATGAATAAAACAACTAAGGGCACAATCCTAGTCAACTTTCCAGCACTGACAATACAAATCTGAGATAAGGGAATAAATACTGCATTATTTTAAGGAGGTCTCTTTTGACTAAGGCTGCAGATCTAAACACATTTTCCTGAGAAGTCCCACAGAACAGAATAGGACTTAGTTCTGAGTAGACACGCTTAGGATCGCACACTAAAACTCACACTACCAGAGGGGAGGGAAAGGGTAGGAGCTCACTGGCTCTCCAGGTAGGCGGTCTTCCGAGGGAAGCATGTTGAACACGCAAATCCCATTTCAAAATGCTTGAGTTAAAGTTATGGAGCTGTGCATTACAATGACAGCACACTTTTTAAAATTTCAAGCCTTTGAAAATCTCAAGCACATTAGATTTGATGGCACATTAGATTTGAGTGCATACAGTAATATTTTAATACTGGTAATGTTCTAACTAAGCTAAATTACAACTATATTTATATCATAAAAATGAGGAAAGGAAACCCTTCAACTTTTCTATAACAAAATGCATGCAATTATTTTTCTTAATTTTGAAAATGAGAGATGGAAATTTGTTAGCTTTTCAAGAGGTGTAGATTTTTATGGTTTACTAAGCAGACCATCTGCTGCAACTATAATTAGAACATATTTTTGTTGCATAATATTAGATAAACATTTTAAATATATTTTTAAAAATTGCCTTTTACAAAAGGTGTTCATGTTGAATGGTTCTCTCATTACCTGGGATCAAAAAAAGTTAACTGTTCTCTTGCTTTCTAAATCAACATTTCTATTAGAAAACCTGTTTAAAACTAAATAGGAGTTTACACCAGTATATTTTGTCAGAGATGGCAAATATCTCAGATAATTTCCCTTTAGAGAACCTAGATAACATTGGGAGATACAAAAATTCAAGTTTTTAAAGCTCTGGTATATGTCCTGTGCTGACCTTGGGGGTGTTACAAACTGCCCCACACTTGGGGAGGTTAGGCCAATGCACAGGCATAGAGCGACCCAGGGAAGATATGCCAGGTGAGTTAGGCTGGCCTAAATTTGTTAGTATTGTGCCCATAGACTTAAAACTTTGAAATGACTTTTAACCTTAGCTATCATGCGATAAGAGAATAAGTCCTGTTATTGATCATTAACTTGTTAAATGTGGAAACAAGTAGGTGATAATAAAAAAATCTATACAAGACCTGCTCAAACGGCAGCTAATCAATTAAAACCTCTGTTGCGGGCATATCTTGACCATTAATTTCTGTTTTCTGTAATATCTGATAAGCAGCAAAACTAGGTCTTGGTGACCATTTATAGCTGATGGAACTCAGTCTATCAGTTCATCAGTTTTGAAAAACACCAGATATGGTTTACTGCCAGATTAAAAAGAATGGCAACAGGGTTTTCATCTTTTCCATGTATTTGTATACATTCCCATGCACTGAAAGGAGCCACTCTTAAATCCAGCAATTCCTCCAGTAAAGCGATGGATATATTCTTCAACATTGACTGTTGACAATTGACAGTAACAGTGCTATAAAACACATACATTTAACAGGCAGAAAACACACCAATTGACATAGAATGCACTGCTCCCATTGGAAGAATGGCTGCCTATTTCTTCAGGACAAAGTGCTGTAACAAAAGTTTAGTAAAAGGAAACTGTATTATCCAATGTATGCCTGTACATGCAATTAAAAATGAAAATTTTGTGGAAAGAATGAACACATTAGACCTCCAACTATAATTAATATACATACAGTACAATCCTGACTTAGGTCAAAGAGAATGGCCTAACTAGAACAGCCTGAAGAAGGCATAGCCAAAGATGACAGGCCAAATCCTTAGGGCTAGAAGGCCTCTGGGCTGGCCTTACTGCTACTGAGGATCAATTAAGTGACACCTGGGAAGTGCTTGCTCCTGAGGAGACCAGCCACAGATCACACTGAACAAGTAACAGCCGTATTGCCTGCACCCTGCCTGCCGTATGAGGAAGTCCAGGAGCCCCTGGCAACCAGACATAGCTGCAGCATGGTGGAAAGAAAGGGCATGGCTGTCTGGAGGACCAGATGCAAGGACTGCCAAAGGAAGAAAGCAATAGCCCCCTAACATAGGGTACCCACATCCTATGTGGGTACATAGGATACAAAGCTGGGTACATAGGGTACATAGGATACAAAGCTGGGAACACCCACATCCCTTGTTAAAACATGGGTTCATGGAAACACTATAGCACCTGTAATGCAGGGTGGGTGCAAGGAGATTGGCTACTGGAATGGGCTGCTGTATTAGAGCTATATCCTGAGGTTGCTCTTGTTGTTGTGCCGTATCCTGTGGTTGAGAGGCAGGAATGGTGCTCAGGCCAGCCTAAGCCTAGAATGTTTTCCTTTATTTCCATTTTTACGCTGGCTTATTATTGGCCCAAATAGATTTACATCGGCTCCTGAGGTGGCCAAAGTCAGAGAGGCTGGGAAGGGGGAATGTCTGCCCTGAAAACAGTATCTGGATATGGCCTAAATGCGCTGTTCTAGGCCATGCCCAACATGCCCCCTGGCACATTCCTACTGTGCTGGCATGGCTAGCACTGCTAGGCCATCTGACTAGCATCAGCCTAGGTGGACTTACACTGCTTCAGGCCTTTTCTGGTGCAGATAGGCTGGCCTATCTGGCATTAGGGCAGCCCAGTGTCAGGCTGGCCCATGTGCATTTCAGGACTGTACCCCTTGCCTTTGAAATTCTTACCTCCTTCTGATCAAGCTGTAATGAGGATTTTATCAAATCTCTGAGTGCAGTGAGCTGTTTCTTTTCTTCATCTTGGGTCTGCTTTATCTGGAATAAAAACATTCCCAATTATATTGATTTTTAATGCCTGAGAGGTTACTGCCAGGAGGTCTAATACTAAATCACTATTTCAAATAAATACTGCCCCAGCATACAAATTGTTATGCTGGTTGGATCCCACTATGTACAAAGTAGTTTTAAAAGTTTTTTTATTAAAAAAACCCACAAATGCACACACACACACGTACACTAAAATATTATGATATTTGGAACACATCAGATCAGAATGCCATATAAGGGGCACCCCATTAACTGGAAAAGATCACCACTCACTTTTAAATTTAGGACCAACACATGGAACTATAGGTGGCAGTATACCTATGTGCATGTTTCACACATCACATGTGCATGTGTTTCAATAAGATTATATTGTCAATCCAATACTGATATTCAGCATGCTTACTAACAGGGAGTATAAGGAATTTTTCTCTCTTAAAAGGCACCCAGTCAACAACAGCCAGAGGTTATTGTCAGAATTACTACTACACCAAATCTCTGCATGTTTTCAGTTATTTGTTAGTAAAAAGAAAATTATCAAAAAAGAAAAAAATGAATTATATAAACACAAAAGCATACGTGGAAAGACCACTCACAAAGTGATGTTCATATAATTAAGTATATTGCTATATACTTGGATTTTTCCAAACACTAACAAATTAGAAAATGACTTTCCATTTTAAATATGAAAGTATGAAATATGAGTATGGCTGCAATCCTAAAGACACTTTCCTGGGAGTAAGACCCATTGAACACAGTGGGGCTTACTTTTGAGTAGACATGGTTAGGATTGCAGCCTATGAAATGAAATATGAGTATGAAGTAAGAGGATGTTGTCATTCTGTAATGTGCATCCTCAGATAACACGTTTTCCAGGCAAATGACTTACGTTATACAAATCAGCAGCCAATTTTTCAATATATTGTTTTAATTTATCAGCTGTTTTCAAGCCATCTTGGAAGAAACTATAATGGAAAGAAAAATCTTTGATTTATCAACAATATATGAGATCCTTGTATTTACTTTGTAAAATTAAGTTTACAAATTTCATATCTGTACTGTGATGACTAATTTTTCCCTGTACACGATGCGTAAGTGTAGGACATTTAAAAAATATTTACATATCCTTTCCAAGTACAAGTTATAAATTACTTCAGTCACTTGAACCTTGTCATTTTTATCATCTACTAGCAAAATGTACTCACAATGCGGGAGTAAAATCCCCCTGTGCACCATCCACCCTGTGAGATATTCTCCCCTGTGCAACATTCCCCTTCCCCGTGCACCATCCCCCTCCACTCAACATGCCCCCATGCACCATCCCCCCAATCATGTACCATCCTGCCACAATCATGTACCTGGCAGCATGCCTACCAGGAGTGCAGGATTTGCAGCTGTTTGTTAATCAGTCTTCAATGTTAAGTATAAGCCAAAAATGTGCTGCACTTCTTTTCACCCCCATAAGGGTTAAATTTATAAAAATTGGTTCTTGGAGGGTGCTCCCGTCACATAAAGAATACGCTCCCCAAATTTCATGTTTCTAGGTCCAGGGGTTGGGGTAGGGGGTTGATCAGTCAGCAATTCTTCAATATCAAGTATAGGGACTTTTTTCACCCCCTTTTGGTTGGAATTTCCAGAAACTTTTTCTTAGTGGGTTCCTCCAACACAAAAGGAACACCCTCCCAAAATTTCAAACTTGTAGGTCTGGCGGTTTTGGCTGGGCATTGATGAGTCAGTGACTGACTTTTCAGTTTTATATATTGATATTTTATGCCATTTTTTTCCTCATAAAGAGATAATGAACTACTGAATGAAGACCTATCAACTTTGTCCCCTGAGGGTACAATCTTTTACATGCTTACTTGGGAACAAGTCCCACTGTTTAGTGAGAATTACTTCTGAGTAAGCATGCATAGGATTGGTCTGTGAGTCAGTAGTTATGGAAATGTAACATCATAGTTTTAGAAGGAAAACTAATTCATGATGGAGAGACACAGTTCAATGGTAGAGCAAATGCTTTGCATACAGAATATCACAGAGCTTATTTCTTGTGTTTCTATGTAGGACTGAAAAAACCACTTGTAATTCTAGAGGAAAGCTGCCCATCAATGTTGACATGCCTGAAGAAGAAGGACCTGCACAGGGCTGGTTCTGTATAAGACAGCTTTCTTTGTAACTTATGTGGGCCCATGGAAAATATATGCAAGAATCCTTTAAAACTGTGATAAACAGCCATATACACCGCCGGGGCAGTGGAGCTCGTAGATACACTATCTGCAAAATTGATCATTGCAAATGTACTGCAAAGCAAGTTAATAGAGGCTAAGAGGGGAGAGGTGCAAGCAGGGAAACTTCATATTGGTTTTAATTGTGTTTTATTTTCAGTTGCATTATATTGTTATTGTTTTATTGATTGTTAGCTGCTTTGGGTGCCCTTCGGGGAGAAAGATGGAGTACAAATCTAATAAAGGGCAAAATCCAGAGTAACTACGGGGAGTCCTTGCTCCGGTGTAAGAACAACTTTGGATTGCAATATGAATTTCCCATAAGTTTTCACTAGATGGTGCAGTAACTATAGGTGCACGTGAAGTCTCTTACGTGCTCCCGTAGTTACTCTGGATTTGGGGGTAAATAAAATAAATAAACATGCTTCTTGGTGTTGAGCCTCCACACCTGAGACACAACAAACACACAATGGTAAGTGTCCCACTGAGTAGTGGGAAGACTTGGTGGGGGAGGAAGTGGAAGATTGCTCATGGGCAGAGTGCTGGTGGACAGGTTTAGAGCAGAGCAGCTAGCCGAAGGCAGGGTTTGGATGGTGATCTGAATTTCTCTTTAAGCAGCAATATCTAAATCTTGCATACATGTTGCAAAAGAATATAATGCAATCAAGAAAAGGATGAAAAGGTGATAACTGAAATTTTTTATAGTGTAGTTAAACAGTTGCAGATTATACTTACTTGCACTGTGCATGATAATACTTAATAAGATTCTGCAGAAGGTCCACACCTTTTTTTGTCTTGATTTCATTAACCTTAATGAGATACTGTAGAAAGAAAAACAAAAACTCAGTAGATAATTATATACTGGGGCCTCAGCTGGTTCAAATGCAGGTTCTATTTCGGATCTGATTAACAAATTTAGCAATTATCTCAGAGGTTGCCTTGCATTTAGACGCGCTCCACCAATACACTGATTAAGATCTTAGTATATACAGATTAGCATAACACAGGAAGCTTCAATTTATTTAGAATTAATTAAAACAAACACTGCAGGGAAAAAGGAAATGTATTTCTTTCCAAATTGCTTGAAGTGGTAGCTTTTTCTTTCCGAAATTACAAACCTACCTTTCAAACTCAGTTACTTTTTTAACCTTAAGGAAAGAACTACTTGAAATGTTTTGGGGAAGTATTTATGACAGTATTTCTGCCAAATGTATTATTGAAGCATCACAGTTTGGATTCATCTAGCAGTTAATACAAGAGCTTCACTCAAATGAGACTTCTTTATTAAAAAAATTAAATATTCATTTAAAAGACTGATTATTCATTTAAAAGATTTGTGCTCTATATTTCCTCTTTCACAAGGATGAAAGCGTACAGTGTACACTTGTACAGTGTACAATGTACAGTGGTGCCTGACATAAAGAGCTTAATTCGTTCCGGAGGCATGCTCTTTAAGTGAAACGCTCTTTAAGTGAAGCAGATTTTTCCATAGGAAATAATGGAAACTCAGACAATTGGTTCCACAATCCCCAAAATATTCATATGAAAATATTAACTGGATGTAAAAATGATGACAAAACACTGGAACTGAATTCAAAACATGCAATCAATGTGCATGATCCTATGAAGTCTACTTAGGCTGCAATCCTAAAGTCACATTCCTGGGAGTAAGCCCCATTTAATACAATGGGGCTTACTTCTGGGTAGACATGGTTAGGAGGCTGCAATCAAAGACACTTTCCTGGGAGGCTTACCTGTGCTGCTGCTGGAGGTTCAAGGTGGTTGGTGGGGGCACTTGGGGGCAGTTAGGGGCAGCTGTCTCTGGCACCCCCAGGCAACTGCCCCCAAGTTGAGGGCAGTTAGAGGCAGCAGCGCTGGCCGGAAGCCCTTTTAAAAAGCCTCCATGTGGATCGTCAGGACTGCATAGCACACGTGCCCATAGCGCGCTTGCTTGTTTAGTGAAGCGGAACTTGTTATGTGAAGCAAGATTTCTTGGAAATTTTTGCTTGTTATGTGAAACGCTTGTTAAGTGAGATATCACTGTTCAAGGTGTGTCTATAAACTAATGAGACTCATACAATAAGTGATCTTCATTTATATCTAAAGGCACCACCACCCCCGCAGGTTGTCCTGATAGCTGAGACCAACTCTAGGATGCATGCTCATCCTCACTACTTATATGTATTTATATAAACAGTAATTAGTAAAAGTAATTATTAAGGAAGTTATGAGGAATTATTATTAAGGAAGTTTTATTATTACAGAGTTTTGACAAAACTGAGAAAGTCAGAAAGATCAGAAACTGTAAAAAAATGATTTCATTCTTCATCAGAAAAATGCATGTAGCTCTTTAGCTGACTTTGGGCGCAATCCTGAGTAACTACGGGGAGTCCTTGCTCCGGTGTAAGAACAATTTGCTCTGGATTGCAAAATGAATTTCCCATAGGTTTTCACTAGGTGGTGCAGTAACTACGGGTACACGTAAAGTCTCTTACGTGCTCCCGTAGTTACTCTGGATTGTAGGGATAGTTTTTAGCTGACAAATGCATTACTATACTGAAACACCCTCCATATTTCCCAGATTTGGCACCATGAGACTTCTATGCTTAAAGGGACATGATTTGAGTAAGTTGATGCAGTAAAGAAGAAAATGAATATAAGGCAATGTTAAATATTGTTAAAGCAGTTGACAGAAACTGATCTGCTCCACATCTTCAACCAATGGAAAACAAGGCTACTTCAGTATGTTATAGTGCTAATGGGGACCACACTGAAGAGGAACAACCTTTAGAATTGTAATACATAGAAATAAAGGTCAGTAATTGTATCAGTATCGTTATTTAATAGATACATCATGTATTTACACCCTGCCTTTTGATTAAATTGCTCAACAACTCAAAAGCCCCTTCGTTCTCCAACCAATATCTCAATTTGCTTCTCTAGTTCCTGAGCATAGTTTTCAGTAATGAAAATCAGTTTAAATAAAATCTTAGGATCATGCCATTTACCAAAGATTATTTTTCAAAGTATATGTTTCCAATCAGCTGGGAACCTAAGTAAAAGCACCAAATGGCATGATCCTAAAACGCAAATATGGGACAAATAAATGAGAGTTGAGTTTGGGTGAATAATGAAGCTGACATTTTACTGCAGAACTAATCGTAGGCTGCACTGAAAATGTAGATTTCCACATGTACTGAAGCAACATATACAGATGTTTGGCAAAATCAATGTAGCTGAACTGTTCAAATGCTATTTGAGTTAAGTAAAGCCTTTATTCCTCCTGTAAGCAGTACATGGGGATGGGAAGAGGGACACAGTCCCAATAGGAACATGAAGCAGTGCATTAAATAAAACCCTCCCATACTGTAGCTTTGCTGCACCTCTTCATGTACGATGTTAAGAAGAAAAAGAGAACAAAGCAAGTTAAACATGTATTTTGTGCAATTTGTAATCTGGCCACAAAACAGGATCATGAGACAGAGAGATGCAGCTTTACTTAGGATACACACACACACACAGAGTGGGAACAATCATCCTCAAATTGTTGTAACAATTCAGGACTCGGGACTGACAGAATTTTTCAACGGAAATAAGAATTTTAAAAGAATATAAAATAAAGTTACGTACTTCACACATCTGGAGCTGAAATAGCCGCCTTTCTTTCTCCATTTCTTCTGCTATCTCAGCTCCAGTTATTTCTGTCCTTATCATTCCATGCTGTTTGGCATGCTCTCTTTTTTCTTTTTCAATTTTTGTGCTGCAATTGCAAAAGAATATATTCAGGATGGTACTTTGAACAAACTAGTTATTTTAATAAAAGATTAAGCTCTCGTATTATAAAATATTTAAACAAAGGTACTCAAACTGGAAGGTTGTGACCTCTGAGGGTGACCATACGCCCTCTTTTTCCAGGACATGTCCTCTTTGTGCCCTAGGAAGAAAATCATCCTCTATTTCCTTGAAAGCAAGCAGCATGTAGCCTTCTTGTAATTAATATATTTTACCTAATAAGTTATATGCAATAGTTTTAAACTTAGTAAGTAATATAGTGTTTAAATTAAACACATGAAAGCAATATATAATCAGTATTTTCAGTTTTTATTGTGTCATTTCCTACATTTTTCTTGTTGTCCCACATTTCAGAGGGGCTTTGTCCTCTTTTCTGGTTATGACATACAGACTGCCTGAGACCTCCCAGCTTATGTAACAATTCTCTGTTGCCTTTAAGAGGCCAGTCAAGGGAAAAAGCAACATGATCTCCAGGATTGTTCCCCTGGTGGGGAAGGGGTGGCTATGTTTAAACTGAACTCAGAGGCTGCCAGGGTCTGGGAAATGTTGGGACCTCCACAGAGTGCTCGCAGGGCTTCCCACAGCTTCCAAACATCGAAAGCTCAATCACATTTAAACCAGAAGTGTAAACCAGGAGTTGCTTCCTAGATCAAACCAGGACTGACCACACCATGGAAAATATACCACCAGAGAACTTTCAACTTCACTGATAGTGAAATTGCAACTTTCACTATCTAGAAGCTGTGGGGAGCCCTACACAAGCTTTGCGGGACCCTAGACCCTGGCAGCACTTAAAGTTAGTCTAAACATAGCCCCATTTATCCACCAAGGAAAAGTGCCCTGGCCCATTCTCTGCAAAGACTTACTGGAGGAGTAAATCTCGTTTGAGAACCACTGCAATAAAACAAGTTTCAGTAAGAGATGAACTCAAATTAAAATCAGCTCCCATTAACCTGAAGGCTACCGAGGTCCAGCTAATAATTATGCAAAGAATACCTGTACTAATGTTCAGCATAATTCAGTGTAATTGTGTATTGAATGGCTATCATCTTTCCAATGCTACGCTTACTGTCTTGCTCTAAGAACTATGACAGTTCTCAGGTTAATCTTCTTTTGACTAAAAAGTACATATATACTTTTTATATATGAAGGTATACTTCGCTACTACCATCGCATCCGCAGAGAACCGCCCAACAGAGTTCCATGTGGTCCGGGGCCTATCTGGCCCCCTGCGCTGATGTGGTAGAGCACATGGAGGCTTGCTGTGGCGAGTTCGCCCAACACTTTGCGGACAAGGTCGATGAGATCCGGAATGACTTGGACGCCACTTTAACAACATTCAACGATGTCCCTGAGTGTCCATCTTTTGGGATTCTTTTCAGCTTGTAGAACCTGAGGGTGTGGACAGGATTCTCTGTAGTGTGAGACCATCTGCATGGCCGGTGGACCCTTGCCCAGCCTGGCTAATCAGACTGGCCCAGGATGGACTGGCCGAATGGACAGGGAGGGGGTGTTGCCTTCTGCATTAAAGCAGGCGGTGGTTCGCCCCTCCTGAAGAAACCCTCCCTGGACCCTAAAAACCTAAACAACTATCGGCCAGTCTCAAACATCCCATTTCTGGGCAAAGTGGTCAAACGGGCGTTGGCGTCCCAGCTTCAGAGGGTCCTGGATGAAGCTGATTATCTGGATCCCTTCCAATCTGGTTTCAGGCCGGGGTTTGGGACAGAGACTGCCTTGGTCGCCTTGTGGATGTCCTAGGCCGGGGAATGGACAGGGGGAGTGCGTCCCTGCTGGTCCTGCTGGACCTCTCAGCAGCCTTCGACACCATCGACCACGGTGTCCTTCTGGGTCGGTTGGCTGGGTTGGGGATTGGAGGCACTGTTTTGCAGTGGTTCCACTCCTACCTGGCTGACAGGACCCAGAAGGTGGTGCTGGGGGATGCTTGTTCGGCACTCTGGCCTCTTCAGTGCAGGGTGCCACAAGGTTCCATTCTATCCCCCATGATATTTAACATCTACTTCAAGCCGCTGGGAGAGGTCATTCGGAGGTTCAAAGTGAGGTGTCATCAGTACACCGATGACACCCAGCTCTATCTCTCCTTTCCTCCTGAGTCCAAGGAGGCAGTTGAAGTCCTGAATCGTTGTCTGGAGGCAGTGGAGGATTGGATGAGGATGAACAAGCTGAAATTAAATCCTGACAAGACAGAGGTTCTTCTGGTCCAGAAGTCCTCGACTTGGGTTTTTGAATATCATCCTGTTCTGGATGGGGTTGCACTCCCTCTGAAGGAGCAGGTTCGCAGCTTGGGGGTTCTCCTGGATTCTCAGCTGCTCCTGGATTCTCAGCTGCTCCTGGAGTCCCAAGTGGAGGCTGTGGCCAGGGGAGCCTTTGCTGATCCGCCAGCTGCAACCATACCTGAGTGGCTCGGATCTGGCCACAGTGACCTATGCTCTAGTGACATCGAGACTAGATTATTCTAATGCGCTCTACGTGGGGCTGCCTCTGAAGACGGTCCGGAAGTTGCAACTAGTCCAGAATGCGGCGGCCCGTGTGGTTGCTGGGGCTCGTCGGTTCGACTCTGTCGGGCCACTGCTTCAGCGAATACACTGGCTGCCCATTCATTTCCAGGCTGAATTCAAAGTGCTGGTCCTGACCTTTAAAGCCCTAAACAGCTCGGGTCCAGGGTATCTGAGGGACCGCCTTCTTCCGTACAATCTGACCCGTCACCTAAGGTCATCTGAGGGGGCCCTACTGACTGTGCCGCCACTAAGAGACGTGAGAGGTGTGGCGGCCAGAGATAGGGCTTTCTCAGTGGTGGCACCACAGCTGTGGAACGCACTCCCCACAGAACTGAGGAAAGCTCCCTCAATATAGAGCTTCAGGCGGAGCCTAAAAACCTTTTATTTTAAAAAAAGCTTTTAAATGGGGCAGGGATTTGGGGTTAGTTTTATTGTGTTTTATATATTATTGTTTTAACAAAGTTTTTAGTCTGTTTTAATTTTAAATCTAATTGTATTTTAAGTGTATTTTAATTATGTTTTAACTTCTATTTATTATTATTTTAATGGTGTTTTATTCTTCTCTTATGTTAGCCACCTTGGGCTCCCTCTTGGAGGGGAGGAAATGCGGGGTATAAATTAGGAAATAAATAAATAAATAAATAAATAAATAAATAAATAAATAAATAAATAAATAAATGTAACCTTTGATGAAGATAAACAGGCTGCTTTTACTGTCACACACATCCACAGTGACAACAAAGCTTCTAACTGGAATCACAAGGTGATACCAACAACAAGAAAAAATTAAATAATAGAAAAAAAGATAAGGAAGCATCTATAGGCATTCCCATACATAGTGTAATAGGAATTCAAAGGTACCAACAGACATTATTTTTCAAACTAACAACAGCTCTTACTCTACTGCTTCTTTATCAAGCTTTGCCAAAGTGCACCTTAGGGCATATTCTCATGAAAATGCACTATATAGCAACTGCATATAACTCACTCAAATAGAGTACTAACTGCATTGTATGTATAGAATCATCGTGTTTGACCACATGCTGAGCAGAATAATATTTTCTTGATTTCTCTCATTTCTGAAGGTGCTAATTCTCTGCCCGTGATGTGGTAAGTGGCTACCAATATAATTAGCACCACTGGGGGTGGGCATTTACACAGCCAACATACAATATAGTTTGCATGAATCTATTCTAAGGCACTTGGATTCAGCTGATCACTTGAATTCAGCTGATACAGGAACAATTTTTATTGGTCTTGTTTCAAAGCACAAAATAAAAGGCAAGATAAATATCTCTCTTGAAGATGTTCAATCTCATTTACTATAGCTAAAACTGGAATAATACATTAAAAAGTATAACTGCCTTTTAAAAAAAATATAGACAGATATTTATTTGACTTTCAGTTCCTTTATTTGAGTCACAAACTCTGATCACGTTAAAATGCTGCATATAAAGATACCTGTTTAAAACTAAGAGTTTGTCCACACATATATAATTTGACTAGATACCCCACTTTAGAAACACATTTAATGCAAAAGTTGCCAAGCAATCTCATTTTCCAGGTTTGCTCAGTTCTTTTTTGCTGGGAATGTTGATGATTCAATTCATTAAAAATCTGAAATTATGTTTTTGTATATGACAACTGCTACAAGAAATTTATATGCCAAGTATTGTAAGGTTGCAAAATGACCTTCTGTGGAAGAATGATGATACTAGACTATGCTGAGATGGATAAACTTACAATTCACCTTAAGTAAAAGTCAGTAAAAATTTTATGGACAATTGGAAATCATGCATGGACCTTTTTAGGTTGCAAGAATTGGTTTGAAACTAAAGAAAGGTAAATTGATAATTCCATGAGAAATAAATATGTACAGAAAGGGCAACAGCAGTAAACAACATAAAAAAGCAGGCCTCCGTCAGTCTTGAAAGACTATGGTATCGTGCTCAGCGCTGCAAACTCTGCATGCGAAGCACGAAAGCTTGGGTTGGATTGTTATGGAGTATAGGCTGTTACCCAAGCAGCAAATCCCCCCTCTCCACGCCACTGAATTAGTCCAATGGAAAGGCAGAGCCAATACGACTGGATCCAGCTGGCGTCGCAGAGCTGGGCTAAGGACAGGAGCTCACCCTGTCTTGTGGGGCCAACCCGGGTCTCAAACGCTGGCCTGCTGATTAACAGGCACAGCGTCTTAATCACTTGCGCCATTTACATCTAGGGACACTTATCATGGGACTTACCATACACTACTGTTGTCTTTTGCCATTTTAAGGGCAGCTTCCAGATTGTATGTTATGTAAAAGCTACTCAGACCTGACTAGGTTATTATAGTATTCCTGCTAGCAGTTCAACTGTTATATCCTTTCAGGCAGCAAGATTAGTTTTAGTCTACTTCAAGATGTATCTAAATAATAACTGCATTATTTATATCACACTGATGCTGATTAAACCGAGAATAAACTGTGGTGTCTATCCAAAGTAACAGATTCCTGAATTCTTCAGAAATTTATGTTAATTATTTACCTCCTAAATAATTACTAGCCATCTGTGAGCACTGAAGAAAGTTATAAACATCCTCAGGACAGCTTTTAATCATCAAAGTTAGAAAAGACAGAAGGCCACACACGTTAAGGTTGCATTAAATGTTTACCAGCAAAGTGAGTAATACTTACAATTTGGTCTCATAATCCTTCCAGGCTTTGTCAAAAGGTTTTTTAAGATCCTTAGGAAAGAGAAAATGCACTTGAAGTAGGTTTATGACACTGTTATGTTAAAAATGTATATGCTTATCATTCCAGGATTATAAATGACTATTTTTTTAAAAAGAAAAATGTTTCTTTCCCATGGATCTTAAGGCACATGTATCTCAAGCCTTCAAGAATGAACATGAAAGCTAATCATGCAACAGAGTTAAATTCCACAGGACTGCAAGTGGATGTGAAATTACCACCACAAGAATAGCTACGGAAAACAGGTAAAGCCCATGCACCAAATGTCTAATAAAAAAAATATCCAGGCTCTTACCCCTTTGACTCCTTTCAAATCTCCTTTTAAGAGGGAATCCAATGTGAAGATCACATTATGGCTCAAACCTTGGAGCTAGGAAGAATTGAATTCATTTATTGTAGACACTTTCATCCTGCTTTTTGAACTCAAACACAAGGCAGTAACAAATATGAAAGGGAAAAAATCCACAGTACTTAAATCAAATATTTAAAATCATGACTTTAAGCTATAAACATCTGTCATTTCTACTGAAGCTGTTGTTTGACAACAGAAATATTATTTTTTGCACCAAATTAGCAGAATGTCAATATTAGTTAGAAAAAAGTTTGTTTAAAAAAAAAAGTCCTAAAAGAACTTAAGGACATGAAATTCTGTGTCTCAGGAAAGTGCAACATAATAGTGACAGCAGAAGTGGAAACAATTTGACATCGTGACAAACACCAGACAAGGCTTAGGGGAAGTCAGGTCCAGACATACCTCCAAGCTGTGAACTTGCTTTTTCAAGGGGAGTGCGACCTTTCTAGAACTGGCTAACAATCTAAAAACTGGACTCCAGATTTCCTCACCAACAGCACCTCTGTCTTATCTGGATTTAGTTTCCATGTGTTGATGTCATCCAGCCTATTACTATCCACAGACAACAGTTCAGAATATCCACAGCCTCTCTGTTACCAAATGTATGTAACCCACATACTGATGACTCTCAGCTAAATAAATACAAGCTCAAGGTTCTCCCCAGCAGATTATATAAAGATATAATATCTTTAATCTATATATAGAAAATTGAAAAGTCACTGACTCACTGACTGACTCATCAACTCACTGACTGACTGATTCATCAACGCCCAGCCAAAACCAATAGACCTAGAAGCGTGAAATTTGGGGAGGGTGTACCCTCCCTCCATAATGGAGACACCCACTAAGAACCATTTTTCGGAAATTCCCACCTGAAGGGGATGAAAAGAGGCGCAACGTGTTTTCCTCCCTATACTTTCTGTTGAAGAATCCGTGACTGAGGGACGCTCTGTCCCAGCCCCTGGACTGAGAAGCATGAAATTCAGGGAGCATATTCTGTCCATGAGCGGAGCTCCCACAAAGAACCAATTTCTAGACATTTAACCCCAAGGATCTGAGAAGGGGTGCTATGCATTTTCTGCCTATAAGTAACACTGAAGACTGACTGATCAACATCTAGCTGATGCACTGGGAGGGAGGGTGCACAGAGGGGGGTGGTGCACAAGGGGTGCACGTGCATGGAAGTGGTGGTGCGCATGGGAGCGAATGTGCATAGGGAGGGTATTGTGCATGGGGTTGATGTGCATGGGGTGCATGGAGGTTGATGTGCATGGGAAGGTATTGCGCATGGGGGGTTGATGTGTATGAGAGGGTATTGTGCATGGGGTTGGTATGCAGGGAAGGGTTGGTGCTTATGGAGGGGTTGGCATACGGGGGGGGATTTTACTCTCAAAATGCGGGTACGTTTTCACTAGTTATGAATACATTAAAGAGCATGGAGGACAGGATGAGGGCTAAAAATCAAGGGGTTAAGAAAAGTAGTTCTGCAGCTTCTGTCATATACCGTACTTTCCAGGAAGGTCTGAAGTGGTTCAACATCCTATCCCATCCAGGGGAACCAGAAGGATATTCTGGTATTTAGCACCACTGAGAGAACAAACAGAAATGCACTCCCCTGGTCAATTCCCAGAGTAGATCATCAAGTAGGGATCAAGAAATATAATTTTCTGTTGCATGTTGGAATGAAATTGGTCCAGGCAACTCACTTCATCCAGAAGTTCCCCAGAACTGCATTATCAAAACCTGCTCATGCAGATGTCACACTTCCAAGAATTATTTCCACATTCTCAGGCTATATAATTTGAAAGGAATCCACAGCCCAAGTCAACAGATGTGAATTATTTTACTGGCAAAGTAGCTAGAGTCACTGTGGGCTACTGAGCCATCCTCTATATCAATTTTCTGCTGGTAACAAGGATAATTGTACAGAGTTCTTCGATCTAGGATCCAGCCCTTAGCAAGTCTCAATGTGGCCCACAGCAAGACCCCTCTATCCAGCCCATGGGCAAGCCATGTAATGTCTCTAATACACTCTTATATATAAATTCAAATTTGAAATGTAAATCATTTTTCTGGCTCCCAACACAGAGTCAGAGAGATGATGTGGCCCTCTTGCCAAAAAGTTTGGACATCCCTGATCTAGAATCTAGATCAGCTTTTCTCTCCTGCTGTACCACCCTGCATGGCCCATCTATTGGAGATACCTCTAGAAGTAACTAGCAATACATTCAGTTATTTCTGGATTGGAAGGCCAGACACAGTACAAGCACAAGCACCAAAAAAACCAAAAAAACCTACAAAAAGCAACAAAAAGTAGCTTTTTCCATTAATAAAATACTTCTCTTTCTGAAGCGTATGCCAACAAATTGAAAATTCAGAAACTATCAAACAGTAAAAAATGAGTTCAAAACAACATTTAAGGAAATGGATGATATAAAATACTGGTAAGAAATACGGTAGTTTCTGACCCAACCCCCTATTTGTCTGATGAAAACAGTAAACAATGCCACTAGACAAGCCAACTAGTGTTCCAGAAAATGAAACCTGGCAGTTCAGAAGGCAAGGGTAATACAACTAAAAAGCAAGAACTAGTAAAAATGTACTCAGAACAAATAATGTGACAGAAGCTGTTTGAAACAGCATACAAGGCAAATCAAAAAGCTAATGTCTCATCGTATAACTGAGGACTGCTGAAGTGGATTGATTCAAACTAGTCATCAGAGCATTTGTGTCACAGACCTATGCACCCCCTATTTCACCTACAGCTTTCTTCCATTTCTCTTCCTCATTAATGGCACAGAAAAAATGTTTTGACATACACCACAATGGGCATAAATGCTGATTGTACAGACAGGGGATACACCCAAATACAGAATACAAGGGGGGCATAGACACAAACCTGCCCCATAGAAGGGCTATGGGATAAAGGAGGAAAAAGAAAGGGAGACTAACAGAAAAGGAAGCAGGCAAAGGGGGCATAAAAAACCAACAAAACACCCTTAATCTCATCGAGGCAGCTACACTATGAATCTTTCTTGCCCCCAACTCCTGCTGCTGAGACCAGAGCATCCTAAGCCATTACAGTAATCTCATTCCTTCCAAAAAGCTGCAACTTAGCTGTCACTCTCCCTAAGCAGAAATGTGGATGTGTCACGACACTGTGGATGGGAGCCTGAGCTCAGACACATCTTACCCTCTTTTCTACCACAGAGCAGGAATTATCAGGAAGCTGAATTACCAGGAAGCAAGAGAACAGAAGCAAGAGAAAAGAGACCATTCCAAGGTTCAACTAGCACTTCCAAAATTACTATCCAGGCAAGAAAGTCCAACAGTCAAGCTGCTGCCCTCACTGATTCATTCTGTGAGATACAGAGCCAAGGTGAAGAAGTCAGCAGCGGACAAGTGTAGCACCTAGCTGTGGAAACACCAAAACATCCAATTCTCACAGCATACTGAGGACTTGGCAAAGCACCATGTGAGAGATGGGACAGTTTGTATATCATGGGTGTTGAACCTTGACTTGGGGAATTGAAACCAAGGTCCTGGAATGTACCATTTTGGGCCCGAGTGCCATCAACACCCCTTACAGAGTCCCTCTTCGTAAGTCTTCTGGTTGCTACATCTGCATAAGCGTGATGCAGATCAAGTTGCTAGAGTTTTTGTTCCCCTTCAAGTCAAACGCAGACTTATGGAAGCTTATATAGAGATAACATGGGATAATTATTTGTAAAAACTAAACGCAAATCATATTTTAAAATTATGATACTGAGATAACACAATAGAACAGGTTGATATGTTTTAACTGTTTATAGAGCTGGAAAAATCCTGAATAAGCAACAACGTTTTTCCTTGAGTGGAATTCTCCTAACTAAGTGGGGTTCTTTCATCAATTTGTAGAGATCAATACCCACATAAAAATTTATAAGAAAAATTCTGGTTTCAAGTTTAGATATGGTTAAAAAATTAGGAATTCCTTACCAGATTTTTAAGCAGTGTTGACAATTCCTTAGTGAGCGTAGAAAATTTTACGAAAGCAGTGCCAAGATCTGGATTATCTCTACTTAAGAAGTTACTTCCAAATTTATCTAGTACTTGTGCATAGTTCTCTTCATTTTGAACATGTTCTGAAAAGGAAGAAAGTACAAAAATATTATTAGTACAGAGAAATTTTTTCTAGAATGAAAAATATAATTATTGATCAATAAAATATAAGCATTTCTCTAGAAAAAATGTTTAAAGGAGCCTTTGTATGTCTCAAAGAATAATACTAGATGGCATGAAATAATAAACCACACTCCCAAAGGAAGATTTGTTTTCCTCGTAGTCTTTGTCTAGTACTGAAAAAGGGAATCTACCAAGAGCAGGAATTTGAGGAATGTCTTACAAATACAGATTCAGTACAAAAACCTCAGCAGTACCACAGGAATTTCTTGCAACAGCATAGCTGTTAAGTAGCATAAATGTCACTGCCCATTCATACAGTCATACAAAAAGTCTGGAATTTCCACGTTTCTATGACAAAGTACAACAAAACTGAACTTACTCCTTTGGCTAACTGGCTTGGTACAGAACATGGGGTAAGTTTGTTATTTGTGGTTGGTGACAGATGGTTAACAGTGAGAGTGGTGAGCTCCCTGACTGGGCTCTGAATAACTGAGGGTGTGACCTAAATGGAAAAGAACCAAAATTAAAAAGAAACGTCACTATCACCACTGTTAAGCCTTTTTTCCATACTATCCTGATAGAGAATAAACAACCTAAAGAATAATGAGCAATCCTAAGAAATTTAGGCCAGCCTAACACATCTGGCCTATTTTTTCTGTGATGGTGTGAGGTCAGCATATGCCTGTGCATTGGCCTAACCCCCCCCCCCCCCAAAATGAGTGAGGCAGAGGTGTCTTATTGCACTTTTGTGACACCTCCAGGTCAGCACAGGACTTATGCCGGGACTTAGGTCAACCTAAGTAGAGCTTAGGATGGCAACCTTAATTATCTTATGTTACGCTAAACCTGCCTAAATTCCCTCTTCTATGCAATGTTTCTTCTATGCACTTTGTCCTCCATTTTATATGGTCACCTCAAAGTCTTAAAAACGTTTGTGCTGATGTTTAGACATGTTATAGATCACGTTTACAGGCAGGCAGTGATCGCATCCATCAGTCTGGAAAGACTATGGTATCATGCTCGATGCTGACACTGAATGTGAAGCATGAAGGCCTGGGTAGATTGTTATGGAGGGTAGGCTGTTACCCAAGCAACAGATCCCCTCTCCACACCACTGAAATAGTCCAGTGGAAAGGCAGAGTCAATACGATTGGATCCAGCTAGTGTTGCAGAGCAGGGCTAAGGACAGGAGCACACCCTGTCTTGTGGGGACGCAGGTCTTGAACCCTGGCCTTCTGGTTAACAGGTTTTTTTTAGCTTACGTTTAATGTTACATCATAAATATAATGTCACATCATAAATATAATCAGCTGTAGTTAAGCAGGCCTCCGTCAGTCCTGAAAGACTATGGTATCGTGCTCGGCGCTGCATACGCTGCATGCGAAGCACGAAAGCCTGGGTTGGGTTGTTATGGAGGATAGGCTGTTACCCAAGCAGCAGATCCCCCCTCTCCACGCCACTGAATTAGTCCAATGGAAAGGCAGAGCCAATACGATTAGATCCAGCTGGCATTGCAGAGCTAGGCTAAGGACAGTAGCTCATCCTGTCTTGTGGGGTCGACCCGGGTCTTGAATCCTGGCCTGCTGGTTAACAGGCACAGCGTCTTAACCGCTTGCACCACCCACAGCTGTAGTTATAGGAATGTAAAAGATATGACAAACTCATGTTCCAGTCATACCCTAGTTGCATCTTAATTAAGACCATACAAAATGGTATACACTACAGTTCTCCATTCTCTGTTAAGGAGAATGCTAGCAAACCAAACCAAAATTAAAGCGGGGGATGCAAAAAACTGGATACATTGTAAGCCTCAAAAAGCCTCAAAATTACTCAGAAGGAATTTCATGAATTGATTTATGATTAGCCTTAATATGTACTAGACACTGATTTCAATACAGCCAGGCTCCTGTAATCAAAGATCAGGTATCTGCAGTTTCAGTTATCTGTGAATGCAAAGCCCTGTCCATCCATTAATATTGTTGAAAAGCTTGCTACGGTAAAAATGTTATTTTTAAACAGTTTGCTCCAAGCATTTAAGCTTATAGCAATATTCGGACAGGCTGCTGGCAGCCCAACTGCTTGAAAAAAATTAGATCAATGCTAATGGGAAGAAGTTAACTGCAGGCCAAGGCATGGAGAGAAAGTTCCTCCTATATTCTTGGTTTTTGTATTCATGGGGGCCCTGGAATTGATCCCTAGTAGATACAGGGGACCACCTGCATGTACTAGAGCCTTTTGGACAAACACAATAATTAGTTATTGGCAGAAGTGCAAAAGGTGACTCAAAAGGGAGTAGTGCCTAGAAGGTGGAAGTCTATCTTTCCACAAAAGTTCCTATCAGTCACACTGGGAAGTTTTTGTATTTTGCCAAAACAAACTATGGTGCTGTCAGCTATGACTGCAGCTACTACTCAAGACTGGAAAGCCCAGATAGTAAAGCGAACGTCTCTCTGGGGGTTCACTTAAAATCAAACTATAACAAAACCAGAGTAGTCCAGGAAGCACAAGAACCTGGTTTACCTAGCAAACGGAGGGTATTCAGGAAATCAAAATTTAAAAAGATAGTATAAAAGGGGATGGATTCCAGAGGGTTAAATAATAAGAGAGATATCAACAGTAAATACGATTGACATGACAAGCAGCCAGCAAAGGGATGACGAAGAGCTTAAAAGACAAGCGTAAAATGAAATCAAGTCACTGAATGCTAACAGCTGGATACTTTTTCCAATCCTTAGCTACTCACAATGTTCCAGAAAAAGGGGGGAGATTCCTACCTTCCTATGAGGAGTGGGCATATCTTTCAATAATGCACAGGCTTGGTACATTACCCACTTGGCATCCATCAGCCTTGAAAGACTATGGTATCATGCTCAACGCTGCATGTGAAGCACAAAGGTCTGGGTAAATTGATATGGGGGATAGGCTGTTACCCATGCAGCAAATCCCCGCTCTCCACGCCACTGAAATAGTCCAATGGAACAGCAGAGCCAATACAATTGGTTCCAACTGCATCGCAGAGCTGGACTAAGGACAGGAGCACACCCTGTCATATGGGGACCCGGGTCTCGAACCCTGCCTAAACAATTAGCTACAGACATTTGGAGGGGCAAATTATGGTTGATTATACAATATGATTGTCTACCTGGATGGCATATGATGAACTGAGGCCCTTTACCTGCCGTTGTCAGGTGGACTGGGGTGACCAACCAGTCATTCTCAGAAGGAATGGCCAAAATCCTTTGTGTGACATCCAGCCACCACAAAAGACAAACATAGGCATTGAAACCATCTGTCACACAACAGTGCATTTCTAATTCATAATTTTTTACACTGACCTCTTATTTAATCTCTTCTTTATGTAGACATAAATCAGCTGATACAAAACTATTTCAAGGCACTCTGGAGAATGCAGAAAGCCAATCAAATGATGCAATTCTATCCATGTCTACTCAGAAGTAAGCCCCATTGTATTCAGGAAAGTGTGCTTAGAATTGTAACCAAAAACCTGTAAACCGGTTTGAAGAGTTGCATTATCTGTTCTACAAAATGCACACTCAATTTGCCACTTTAATTCTGAACCGTGGTAAGAAGGAAACAGCAAAAACTTCTGAAAAGAGGGACAAAGTACTACATTTTTTCTTTAAAGCAGGTGAAAATGGCTTAGATCATAGACATACTAAGCAATTTCAAAGAACTCCTTTTAAATACTTCTTTTAGCACCAGTTATTTTTGGGAAGGATGTTAATCATGTTCTATGAAATATACAGTATTCTTGGAATGTTCTTTATTTTCTACACATCACAAAGGCTGTTGTTGATTCTTTCTGTCACACAATGGCTTAAAAAAAGACAATGTCAAATAATTATTCTTGATTGACATGGAACACCTTTCTTAATTCACATACCATATGCAGGCCTCCGTCAGTCTTGAAAGACTACGGTATCGTGCTCAGCGCTGCATATGCTGCATGCGGAGCACGAAAGCCTGGGTTGGATTGTTATGGAGGATAGGCTGTTACCCAAGCAGCAAATCCCCCCTCTCCACGCCACTGAATTAGTCCAATGAAAAGGCAGAGCCAATACGACTGGATCCAGCTGGCATCGCAGAGGTGGGCTAAGGACAGGAGCTCACCCTGTCTTGTGAGGCCAACTTGGCCTGCTGGTTAACAGGCACAGCGTCTTAACCGCTTGCACCACCCACAGCCATAAACATACCATAAATATTAGGCAATTCAGTACTAAAAAAGAGGACCAGGGGCTGAGAGATAAAACATGGCTAAGGCAATGATTCCATATAGGAAAATTAGTAACTCTCTCAAAAAGGAAAATTTATGATCTTTCACTGAAAATGACAAAACAGCAGGAATATAACCAAGAGGAAATACTTCTTCACAGAATAATTCTACTTAAAACTGACCCAGGCACACTTCCAAACTCATTCTTAACCCTGATTAAAACCAGGTTTTCAGTATGACTGCAGGAGTTCATTTAAACTTGGAACAACAAAGTTCTTGTGGCATCTTAAAGACAAACAAGTTTATTTCAATATGAGCCTTCTTGAGCTAGAGTCCAGTTCATTATCTTTGGTGGCAAAAATGTGGGGGGAAGCATATGTTTGTGTTTGCAACCACACACAATAGAGAAAGAACAGACAGTGGCCATTACTGCATAAATTTCACTGATGATTCTTAACAGCAGTAATTATAGATAAAGCAATCTTCTCGGCTGTGCTAATTGGGAATATTCCAAACACAGGAAAATTGGTTTATTACAGCCTACATGGGTTCCATCTCATCCCCCATGCTTCTAAACATCTGTTTACAAGGTATCTCGTACAATTATGCAAAAAAATTTATTATCATGGTTGACCAGATGGTGAATTTGCCCTTGGAAAAGTAGTTTCACCCATGAAAAGATCCTCATTTTGGATGCCAGTATCTCTAAAACTAGAAGAGATAGGCCGTTTCTCATGACAGAAGGCCTGAGCCAAAATTATTCTATATATCAAAATTCGCCCAGAAAACTTCATTTATGTCTGAGATATTAGCATATAAAGACAGGAACACAGGAAAACACAAAATTCGTGAGTGTTAAAAAGGGCCATAGGACACAGACACTTTGTGTTTTGAAGGGCCATAGCACACAAACCTTTGGACTTTTCTCCTAATATTTGGCATGTGGCCATTACATATGTAGAAGTACCAACCCAATTATTTTCAGTCAAATCTGAGCTGGTGACCACGCAAGGTTTTTGAGACTTTGGTTGAATCAATATGGGATGACCCTAAGTTTGTGTGGCTTTGATTTTTAAGAAACACTAGTGCTCAGTGTTATTGTAGGGGTTTTTTTTTCCTCAGATCCTCCCTCCTCTCTAGTCTTTGTTGGGTGGAATAGGATAGGACCATGGATAGAAAATTCCACACACACCCCTGCTTCCCCCCAATTCAGCTATTGACCTAGTAAAAGGGGAAGAAGCAAATAGGAAAGGGAGCATGAGCACTAACTATTTGGGATAAATCCCTTCAGTCAGCCTTACTTGTTGAATAGGTATCCTGAAAACAACCATTCCTAAAAATATCAAATCCAGTAAAAACAGTAAAAATGGTTTTATAAACACTGTTAAAAACATCTTATTGGAACTGAGAGGAAAAAAGCTTACCTTGCCCAGAATTATATATTGCTTTTACTGATTTTTTCACTTTTTGTAGCGCAGTTCTGTCCTGATCTAATGCCTAAGAGAGAAAGAGAATAGCAATGAATTGAGGCCAGGCCAACTTCCCTTTTTAAATTGTTAATTTGAAGATCAGGAAAGAGCCTCCTGTAAGAAAATACTGAATTAATTTCAACAAGAACTGTGAAAGCACCACTGCCCTCTGGGAAGGTCTTTGGTCACTCAGCCTGTACAAATCAATTAAATAACTTTAAACTGAAGAGCTCCTAAAGCATAAATCATCTTGGAAAACAGTTGTGACATGATGATGTTAAGTTCCATTTGAAATCCTAAATATTTAAAAAAGTTTTTTTGAAAAGCAAGCAAACAAGCAATAAAAACACACCTGACATTTTTCTAGAGTCAACTAAGGCTGCAATCCTAAGCCCCAATTGGGCCAGCATAAGTCCCAGAACAAGGGACTTGTGCAGTCCGCGGGGTGATACAAAAGTACTGTAATGCACTTCTGCACCTCTCCTGGGGAGCGAGGGGTTAGGCCAGTACAGAGACATAAGCCAGCGTATGAACTCCCTACACTACCACGGTAAAAGAGAACAGGTGAGTTGTGCCTGTCTAAATTAGTTAGGATTGTGCCCCAAGATTATAAATGTAGAAAGAAGTACTGTATGCAAGTTATCCTAACCATGTCTATTCAAAAGTAAATACCATTGTGTTCAATGGGTCTTACTTCCAGGATAGTGTCTTTAGGATTGCAGCCGCCATCTGAAAATTAAAATCCACCAGGAAGAATATGTTTTAGTTATTTAACAAAATTACTGTTCAGCTCCTTGTCATATCACATTTATCAGTAGGATCCTATGGTTTAGGATCTGTGGGATTCCTGCTGCCCTAGGCACCTTAGATCTGGACTGCCCATATATTAGTTTTCGTGGGCAAAGTTTGCACCTCCCTCTTTTTTCAACATCTGACATTGCCATACTCTAAATAAATATATTGAAGAATTACCAGGGCAAGCTTTTATGCAAGCTGTCTTGTTCAAAGTAGGCTATGAAAATAAATTGTGAGATAAGTAAATTTAATTGTGTAATGTACAGAAATTTCATTTTTCTTTCAATGTAAATGGGTAAGGCAGTCAACTCACTTAAGCCTATTGTATAAAGCTATGTTTAAAAGAATCCCAATATTGTCTTTAGTATCGAAAGGGTGGTCACTTTACAGAGTGGTGATAGAAGATTTAATTAGCTTGAAACAATGATAAGCTCACTGTTAGCAAAAGCCACTTAATCTTGACAGATGGACAATTAAAAATAAGATTTATTCTCCGTGCACTTTTCAGTGACAACTTTCATTAAGTGATAAATAAAAACTGATCCTTGTTTCAATGAAAGCCCTTTTCAGCTCAGAAAAATATTACAATTTAGAAGCAAATATAATTACAAATATTTCTAGAACTGCACTGATTTACAAAATGAAAAATCAACAAATAAAAGCAACTTTTCTCATGGATTTGCCACTGACACGACACACAAAATCCGGTTCTAGGTCTCTTACAAGATATGGTAATGAGATATAAAGCTTTTCACGTCTGGGTCACCAAATTAATCCTACCTAGGTCAACAACAATTCACAAATGTTGCCATCTGTTGAGTGTCTGGTGTCTGGGGCAAAGTGA
Source organism: Cryptoblepharus egeriae (assembly GCA_030015325.1). NCBI lineage: Eukaryota > Metazoa > Chordata > Lepidosauria > Squamata > Scincidae > Cryptoblepharus > Cryptoblepharus egeriae. The sequence goes on along the minus strand of JAREYC010000003.1, from coordinate 8,793,722 downwards.
ATTAACACTTTCAGTTAATATCTAATGGTGGTAAAATAACAAAAGCGTTGTGTGGCATCTTTATTGACAATCTCAGTAAAGGTCATCATAGTATTGCTGTACTCTTTCATCATGACAGATCAGAAATTAAACCAGGGTTGGCAATTTTCCAGGAATAACTAGTTTTCTAAATGGAGGTCTTTCACTGTCTATTTTCCTAGGAAAATTAATATAGGCTGAAATCCTAAAGACACTTTCCTGGGAGTAAGACCCATGGAACATAATTGGGCTTACTTTTGAGTATACATGGTTAGGATTGTCTTCTCAATCTACTAATGAAAATTTTGTCAAAGCATATTCTGCAGTATGGTAATAGTTGGATGATAAGACTATCCATTTTAAATTTATCTAAAACAAAAAGTGGCTGATTTAAAATGTGATTAACTTAACACATTAAACCTAATTCTCATTAAAAATTTAACTGAGCAAAAATGGAATTTATATTACCATTTTGAGAGAATTCATTGAGACTGTTTGGGGTCTACTTTTTATAGGATAATATATACGGTATTCAGGTATGGAGCACTTCATATAACATATGAATAGCACTTCATATATATATATATATATATATATATATATATATATATATATATATATATATATATATATATATATATATGAGAAGCACATATAGCAGCACTTCAACACATATAACAGCACTTCAACAAAATGTGAATGGGCAAATTATGTAACTACTAAAGCAAGAATAAAAAGATAACAACCTAATCAGCTGCTATAAGATAATTTCTCTCCCTCATAAATAGAATTTGGAAATTGCAAATGCTCAGTGTAGCCTTGAGTCCCCTTCAGGAGGCAGCAAAACCCAGGCTACAATGCAGAGAAGCTATGAGACCTTTTACACTGACTGAGTTACAGTGCTACCTATGGGAAATGCATAAAGCAATCCAGAGTACGTGCCTCTTACATCTTCCCATAGTTACTCTGGTTTGTAGGGCCAGTCTATATGCAGGGGGAATTGGTAAACCTCAGTGGGTAGACTTTCTTGAGATCCACTGCAAACTCCTGGATATATGAAAGGGTCATATTTCGAATCATACACATGCAAAACACAGGTTGCAAATCAGCAATTAGAAAGACTCTACACTAAAAATTTTCCTAATATGTTGCTGTACCTAATAAGCTGAAATACTACATACTATATGTTGATAAAAGTGTCCGAAGTTTTTGACAGGAGGGCCACCTCATCTCTCTGACACTGTGTCAGGGGCCAGAAAAATGATTTATATTTCAAATTTGAACTAGGCATTACTCCTCTAGTTCAGGTGGCTTCCTCCAAGTTGACTTTTTCTCTGACAACATGCTCCCATTTAGTTTCTTTCACTGTGACACTGATATATAGCAAAATTATCCTTTAACAGTAAAACACAGATTTAGAAATGGGGGTGAGTAGGGAAGGCTATAGATACGGTAGCTAGTGAATAACCTAGACAAATCAGTTTTATTCCTTCCTTTAGCCTCCCTCAAATATGCCAAGAGTCAATTCTTCAACAGAAGAAATTCAAAGACAAATGAGAGCATTAATCTGCTGAATTAGCACATATAAATATGTTTGCTTCTACTAACTCTGGTCTGAATAAAAGCCAAACATATTAGAGTCCATTAACTTTACACCAGTAGGTGGATGTTCTCATCACAAATTACTGGTAGTTATTATAATGCTTTTCTTCTATACATTTAAGATATGCCCTATAACTTTTAAGCTATGTCCTACAACTCTTCCATTTCCTACTCTTGAAGCCAAACTGTTTGGGGTGAGAACAAACTGCTGTTTGAAATTGTGCAAATGCAAGTAGATAAATAAGTACCATCTAGGTGGGAAGGGCTGTGGGTGGCGCAAGTGGCTAAGACACTGTGCCTGTTAACCAGCAGGCCAGGATTTGAGACCCGGGTTGGCCCCACAAGACAGAGTGAGCTCCTGTTCTTAGCCCAGCTCTGCGATGCCAGCTGGATCCAATCGTATTGGCTCTGCCTTTCCAATGGACTAATTCAGTGGTGTGGAGAGAGGGGATTTGCTGCTTGGGTAACAGCATATCCTCCATAACAATCTAACCCAGGCTTTCATGCTTCGCATGCAGCGTATGCAGCGCCAAGCACGATACCAGAGTCTTCCAAGACTGACGGAGGCCTGCTTAGGTGGGAAGGTTAAGAGGGTTCTGTGGCATCATGCTGACCACACGACCACAGATATATCTTCAGACAGTGCTAGCTCTTGGCTTTGAATAGGGGATGAGTGCCGCACAAAACAGTTGTGGCTGGTGCCTATATTGGCAGCAGGGAAATCTGCAGCCAGTCATGGCTGGCAGGGCAACCTTTTACCTTTACTCCTGATGACTTCCAACTTTTCTCTATACCAGAGGGAAAAATGCATATTCATGTCCATCAAATACTACATGTCATGCTTTTAATTAAGTAGTTTTGTTCACAAAAGATTTTGTAACTATTAGGATACTATCCTAACCTCCAATTAGGTCAGCCTAATCCCCAGTACTTGTCCTGTCTGACCTGAGGGTGTCACAAAAGTACAGATAAGACACTTCTGCCCCACTCTTTGGGGAGGGGGGGGGGTTTAGGTTAGACCAATGCAAAGGCATAACCAATTGCTCCACGCCACCATGGAAAGATAGGCCAGGTAAGTTAGGTCAGCCTAAATATCTTAGTACTGCGTCTTTAATCACTACCAAGACTTTAAAAAAAAAACTTGGGCTGCAATCTTAAATTCCAATTAGGCTGGCATAAGCCCTAAGCTGATTTATGGAAGTGCTTCTTCCTTTTGACTAAAGCAGGATAGCTAAATAGTAGAAGTAGAACATGTAAACCTAAACATAACAGATTAAGGGCCAAGTCCTAACCAAATTTCTAGCACTGACATAGCTTTAGGAATGTGCTACATCCTGCTGTGTGTGAGAGGGGGGGAGGGCAGTGATGGAGTCCTCCTTGAGATAAGGGAACATTTGCCCCCTTACCTTGCAGCTACAATGCAGTCCTATCCACACTGGATAATAGAGTAAGACTGTACCCAAAGTAGATTTCTTGAAGTTGTGGAAAATGAAAGCATTTTTAAGGAATTTTTGGCAACCAGGTTTTAGTGGGAATTCAAAGACACCAAGTCACCATTCAAGAAACCAATTTCCACATCTTATGGTGTGACTGTCAACTTGGAAAACGACTGAAATAATTCTCAGACTGAAATTACTTCTCTGCAAACATTACTTTTCACAGCAATCAGTTGTTCATCAATGAAAACAACCAAATGCCAAGTTACAGCTACTTTTGGCTGTAGCTTGTGCCAGCAATATGACATGTTTTTTAAATGTAAAAAAATCATTTACTAAACATATTAAGTATTTATTCAACGTGTACTTATACAAAGCGAGCAAACTTAGGTTTGTACAAAACTCCTTGGTTGTTATGCTGTCAAGAAAGCAAAAGTATCAATCAACCATGTGCATAGTGCTCATCTCTATGCATTTCATATTCTTGCAAATTTATTCCACATGGAATTTTGGTAAGGCTTGAGAAACCATTACTGAATAAATGTTGCTATAAGCAAAAACAATTTAAACAAAAACTATATTATGCTAAATACAACTTTCATTTACAATTTACATAAACCTCTTCAGGTTTAATCAGCGTACAGTGCATCTGTTTGCAGTTTCATTTTGCAAGTTTGGCCTATTTTTCTGTTAACACATGTGGTTCCCGTTCCATATTTGCACTTGATAGTGTGTTCGTCAAGTCTGTTATTTTTAACACCTGCATTCATGCATCTCAGATTCTGTTTTGCACCCATGTACAGTTTTTGCATCCATGAACAGAATCCTGTATTCTGTACAGGATTTTAGCATCGGACATGAGCATCGGTTAGCATTTGTCATTATTCAATGTTCATAACATATTCCAAGCTTGGAATGTCAGGACTTTATTTGCTTGTTTCTACATCACATCATCTCTGGTAATTTTAATAGGTAGATAAAGGCATTTTAAGTAGGAGACCTTAGGCAGGTCTGGTCTAAACCTTACATGCCCAAAAATAATTCATCTGAAAGTTGCCCATTCAAGATCACTGGGAGTGGTGACCTTAAAAAACTGAGGAAGAGCCTTTGGATGGCAGCCAGAAGGAGCCAGCTGTGAAGCTTGTGGGGGGGGGGGGGGGGGAGGAATACCGAGTGTGTGGCCAGACCATGGCAAGATCCATGTGGAATGTAACCAGCGGAAAAATAGAACTCTCCATTGTTATTATAAAAGCCTCCTCAAGGGTTGGAAAAATCTGTCCATATAAACTGCCTTGAACAATCCATGGCCAGAAAGGTGGTATATAAATACAGTTGGTTTACAAACATAATTCTTTCTGGAAGGATGCTTGTAAAATGATTAAAAAACTGGAGTATAATACAAAATAATAAAGAAAATACAAAAATATAAAGAAAAGCTATTGATAATGTACCCACGTTGCAGGAGTAAACTTCCTCCCATATGATATCCCTCCACTGTGCAACAACGCCCATGTGCATCATCCCCCATATTCATCAAACCCATGCGCAACATCCCCCATGCGCATCAAACCCCCCACTGCACATCAGTCAGCAACGCTCATCAACCCCCATGCAAAACATCCCCCATGCGCATCAACCCCTCACTGTGCTCCATCCCCCCAGCGCCTCTCCCTCCGTGTGCACCACCCTTCATGTGCAACCCCCATATGCACCATCCAATTTGAGATGCATGAATGCGCACCATCACCCTCTGTGCACCCTCCCTCTCAATGCATCAGCTGGATGTTGATCAGTCAATTTTCAAAATATAGGCCAAAAATATGTTGTACCCCTTTTCAGCCCCTTAGGGGTTAGATTTCTAGAAATTGGTTCTTGGTGGGTGTTCCCGTCATGAAAGGAACACCCTCCCCAAATTTCATGCTTCTGGGGCTTGGGGAAGAGCTTCCCTCAGTCAGGGATTCTTCAATGGAAACGCATTGCACCCCTTTTCAACCTCTTCTGATTGGAATTTCTGAAAACTGGTTCTTAGTGGGTGCCTCCATTACAGAATGGACACCCTCCCCAAATTTCACACTTCTGGGCCCAGCAGTTTTGGCATTGATGAGTCAGTCAGTGACTTTTCAGTTATATATATATATAAAGTAAATTAAATTGCACTTAGTCTCTCAGGCTGCAATCTGCCCCCCTCTTATAATCTGAGATCCACTGATTATAAAAGTGGTTACGTTAGAGACCTATGCAAGGCTAGGTCTCTCAGGCTCCTTTTCATTCCCCCCCCCCCCGGACAGGAGTGAACCCCACTGATTAGAATAGGGATTAATTCAGAGTAGACATAAAAGGCTAGGGCTGAAATCCTAAGAGTACTTTCCTGGGAGTAAACCCCATTGAAGTCAATGCAACTTACTTCTGAGCAAAGGATTGCACCCTAGGTCTCTCAGGTGGCACCGATTCTGGTTTCTTTGCTGTTCCAAAGATCATAGACACATAGACACATATCATACTTGTACAACTGACAAACAAAATTTATTACCATCGACTATCTAAGTGTCAGTTCCCCTTTTCTTAAATATTTCAAGAGATGATGATGGATAGGAAAGTCTTTTCATGTTGTAAACTTTTGTATTGTTAAAGTAAGACATGCTATCACAGACGGTGCATGCATGAAAAAGTAACAGTGATGGAAGCATTTGGGGGCTGCTTGCACATCAAAAAGGACCTGGTCATCCTCTGGTTTTGTATCATCTTTCACTGTTGATGTACTTGCCCTCTCCCTCGCTTATATAATGTAAATAACAATTCATTCTCTTCCGCCCTATTTAGTTAAAAAGGAAAGTGTACAGTAAGCATATTCAGTGGAAATGAGATTCACTTCATCAACATTTGTGTCACAGCTTCTCTCACTAACCCCACTCCTCAGCAGGAATGAAACAAACTAATAGATAAAAATAGAAGGGGATTATTGAATAGAAGCAGATATTTAAACCAAGGGGGAAACTATCCTCCCTACACTTGAGTTACTGTATAGAGGCAATGATGTCTAAAGAGAGTTACAATTTCCGGAATGCTGGCTATGTCAATTTGTAGCAGCAAATGCAACAAAGAATCTTATGACGTCTTAATGATTCATTTTAGTATTATTTTAGTTTCATCCTCATGCCCCATTTCCTGAAGTGAGAAGTTCAAAGAGCACAATAGTTACTCTATTTTGTTGAGTATCAACATAATATGTTGAGTATCAAATAGAGGTCAATAGCATAGAATTAAGGGCAGTTTAAAATGGCTTTTGCAATATAACACCACCAAAATGCAAAATTGGGCTTATAAAACAACAGAACTTGAAATCCTGCTCAATTAACAAAATACTGCCATGTACCTATTAAAGTGAGTGTGGAGGATCTGTGGACTGTCCCAAATGCTTCTGACTAAGTTCATAAGCCCCTAACTCCTTCTGGGCTCTGTTGCTTTCACTGGCTGTAGTTTTTGGTGCATGCTCAGAAGCATAGAGACTTACGGAAAGTGTAACTGAACCACTGTGTGTACTACTCATGAGTAGTCAATCATGCGTTGGTCCTTTGGGAAGGGAAGCTCAAGAGATCTCCACTCCCTATCACAGCTTGTAATTCTTCATTTAAAAACATGTGGGAGGCTTCTACAGAAATCACCCATGCAATGTCTATATTGAACCTTGTATTTTGTGGCTTTGTTGCATCATCTATGCAGGAAAATGTTGCCTTTGAGCTTTTCAGAAACTACTTATATATTGAATTCTTCTTGAAATTGTCTACATGCAAGACTGATTTCATACCACTGAAGTTGGCTGGTTATTTTCGGAATGAATTTGATGCAGTGTAGTTCCCCTTTATTTGGGACAAAATGGACAAAAGCACTATTGAAAAGTAGCCACCTTCTTCCCACCTTATACACTGCTGGTTTTTAATGCCAAGAAATGGAATTTCAACAGCACAGTTGTCTATGTTCTTCTTAATCTAGGAATGTCTTAGTAGCTTCTGACCAGACCTTTTCATGATCACATTTCATCTGTACCTTGAACGAATTGTTACCATGACCCTTAGAAACCCAACCATGTGAAATATCCTGTTAGGTAGAACAAGAACACAAAACGTGGTGAGGCACTTGGGTAGATGGAGAGTAAATAATTAAAGTTGCTGAGAATAATTTCATTCAAGGGGAAATCTGGACCTCTTTCATGAGGATATTTGAGTTAATCACCACAAACCAACATCCAGACTCATCATTATTCTGAAAGTTATTAACCAAGCATCCAAAATTTAAAGGAATCTAAACAATCCTGAATCAGTTGTGACATGTATTAGTTGTGATCTTGAATTATTATACACATGTACAGTATACATAACTTCAACTATGGAACAGATTTTGACTTCTTTGTGATTTCATTGATGCTAGCTATGAATAAAAACAAAAAGAACAAATTATTTATTCCACATAAAATCAGTTCTCAAATAACTTTTTAGAATACTGGCCTAAAGACATAGTTATATTTCTAAAGGGGTTACCATTCCAAGCCAATAACAATAAATGTCAACTTTATATTCCTGCAAAGGCAGGAAAAGCTTTACAAGCACAAAGAAGTAGCATTCAATCAGTAGGCTATAGTCTGACTACAAGTGGTTCAAGCATTGTTGCTGCAATCAGGTTGGAAAAATGGCTGTGTCAACCACTCTTACTTTTGAACCCATATCTGACCACTGCCCAATTCTCCAAGTTTCTATGGTAGTCTGAACACTTGCTGATCTACTTCCACTGCTCAAACTGCACATGCTTGCAGGGAAAATCACACACAAACGCACACACAAATCAGCAGATGAACTTCTGTTGCTGTCTCCCAGTGCGGTACTGAAGCAGCTCTGCACCTCACTTCTCTGTGCTCTCTTGGGGCGTGGGACTTGGCCAGAGTCCCAGCACAGCTGCAGTTCCAGCCACCCAGGTCCTGCCTCAGTCTCAGACCACCAAAGGAGATTCTTGAAGGAACAATCTTCCCAATAGCTGCCTGCCTGCCTTACCTCTCCCTGTCACTAGATCAGTCCTGAATGCGAAGAACAATTGGGGAAAATATGCAATAATGTAGTATGGGAACTAGGGAACTGGACTTTAAATCAAACTGGATGAGCTACACCAAAGCTTGTATTCTATTCATTTACTAAACTAGATATAAAGCTATGCTTTATGTAGGGTTGAGCCAAAAACTGTTTTCCATGGCATCAAAAACTAAATGCACACAACAAGCAAAAACAGAAGAGGTAAAGGTGTCCCCCGCAGATTATACTGCTAATCGTGACTGACGGTAGGGTGCAGTGCTATTACCCGTTTCTAAGACTTTAGAGCAAGTGTTGTCCAAAGACACTTCCGTGGTCATGAAGGACAGAAGAACAAAGAACCAATTACAGTCAACTTTCAATTATAGTTATTTCCATATATCTTTCTCCACTGTTGAGACAAGGTTGTGGCATTTTGTACTCTGACCTTTTATCAGTAAAACAGCAGAAACAGTAACTGGGAAATGGATCTATTTGCAATAGAAAACACTTCAAAAACAAAATGGACAAACCCTGTCAGTTGAATGAGTTAACTGAGAATCTACAAACATGGTAGACTGGATAGCAGGGTCCAAACATTTTTTACTTGGGAAAGCCACTAATATTGCCAGGGTTCTAAGAGCACAATCCTAACCATGTCTACTCAAAAGTAAGCCCCATTGTGTTCAGTGGGTCTTACTCACAGGAAAGTGTCTTTAGGATTGCAGCCTAAATGTTTGCTGCCTTCTGACAAGTATGTTAAGCATGTCCCAGTCTTCCTCCCATATATGAAACTGTCAAAGTGAACAATGGTTAGGCCTCCACTTGTATGAAGATCCATGACCTCTTCCTTAATGCAAAGTTAAACAGGGGTTATCACTTGGACATTGCACTTAGTGTGACCAGATGTCTTCATTTTCAGTCTTCTGTCCTGGAAAAGAACTTGAAAATCTGTTTTCCTTGTGAATGTGCCCCGGCATAGCTGTCTACTAATTACATGTTTAAAAGTTTTATATTTACATTTAAAATAATGTGCTCCAGTTAACCATTAGTCACCAAAATACAAATGTGTTTGGCTTATTTTGTCATGTCCTACATTTTTTTGGAAGTCCTACATTTTGGCATAGCTGGTCTTCTTTTACCGTTATTACATCTGGTCACCCTGACCGCGCTGCTAAAGTACCCAGAAAGACTCAGCAGCACATCAAAACCTTTTCCAATTGGAGGAGGAAATTGGCTCTGACCACACACAGTATGGTGTCAAAGGTAAAAGAGTGCCAAGATTTTGACAACCATAATTTCTCACGTGGTTACCAAGTGCAGCCAAAAAGCATAGAACCTGGATATTGCTGGAAACATATTTAAACACCAAAACAAATATAATGAAATTAGTAAGATAGAAAAATCTTTAATATAAAAGAAACTTTATATTAAAATCAGAGTTCATCAAAAAAACTGATAGTGTGCGTTGATAAATTTTAGTGCCTTGTCAGTGTGCCACGAGAAGAAATAATGAAAAATCCCTGGTATAAACACTGCATTCCTTTTGTCTTGACAGCCAGAATTTGACACAATGAATAGTAACTGACAACAAATGTGTACAAGATGAAATATGCCACGAGGACAGTGGAATCTTGAGCAAGGACCAGGCTGTACATGACTTACAAATCATTTCCTTTCACCTCTATTTCCTTTACCAAATTCTGTAAAATAAAAACAAAACAGACTCTTCAGGTGGACAAAGGTCTATGTTTTCATGAACTTCAAAACTTCCTAACTGCTTAGTTACATAAAAATCAATGAAGGTGTTTCATGGTAAAAGTTTCACCTATGATCACCAAAGTTTCCAACATGAACAGCTTTATATTAATCAACAACTGCACAAATTAATCATAATTAAATGAACATAACCAATCTTATTTGACATAGCTTCCCAAGAAATGCATGGTAAGTTATATATAAGTCACATCACCCGAAAAGCAATTATGGAACAAATAGCTAAGAATACTTGTTTACCTGAATTGATAGTCTGACATTTTGATACTGACTATTTTTAATACTAGCAAGATTTTTTTTGCCCTCCAATGTATATTACCTGAGCACCATTTTCAAATTTAAAGCTCATTTAAAAGCAGATTAAAATAAACATTACTTGAACAATCTGGATTCTCAAGTCTCAACCTGCCATGACCCCATTTTCAAAAATCCTGCCTCCTTTATAAGGGTGGCAACAAGTGGACAGAAGATGATGATGCCTAGCAGTTCTATGCCTACTATGACAGGGAGATAGAAAAAGGCTTTAAACAGGATTTCTTATCTGCTGGGAGTAGTGGCAGTGAGGAGAATCTGGAAGCGAAAGGTTCCTAGGTGGTTAGTACCCATTTCTAAGGTGTGGAATGGAGAGAACCAGTGGTTTATGATTATAACAGGATATAAACTCTTCAATAAAGACTGAGATGGGTATCCTGGCAGTTTAAAACCACAAAATCAGAATCTGTTATAAAGAATACCATCAGGTATGAAAGGCAACCCCTGATCCAGGAGAGATCTGGATGATTAGAATGATCAAGAACTGAAGTCAAGGAAGTTGTAAAAGGCAAGGCAGCTTCATTCAGAAAATGGAAATCTTTCAGAAAATGGAAGTCTTTCCCAATTGTAGAAAACACAAAGGAACAAACTGACAAAACAAGTGCAAGCTGACAAATACATTCCATTTAATATCACCAAGTTACTTGGTTTACTAACCCTTGATCATGCCACATGACACTGCCCACTGGAAAGCTAACTTGCCCTAAACTGATACTAATAATTGTGATCACACAGACTCAACTTCTGCACATCCTGTTAAAATCTATAGCCACACTGACATTGTGCCTGAGGATCGGAACTGATGCCACATGTCATTACAAAGTTTCTGCAGCTTCAAATTGTACAGTAACATTTAAAGTAAGAGAGTAGCCTGGCATTCTGTTGAGGAATTCCACAAGATATTCCAGTCTGATCTGCGTTAATGTATCAGCTGAATGCCACAAGGGCAACTTTACCTCCTTCTTTATATAACATACCCTGAGTTGCAACATAGGTTTTATTACTGATTTATAAGCAACTATCTGAGTTACAGGAGTAAAATTTAAAGAATATTTGTGGGCACCAGGCATGGCTGGGAAGCGGCAGGCACTGCTGAACACTGCAGGGCACCAGTGGGCACTGGCAGCTGGCAGTGGTGGGCATCCCTACCAGACAGTGGGCAGAAGGCACCAGTGGCACTACCAGTCAGTGGGCAGGGACATCCCTACTAGGCACCACCAGGCATCAGGCATCCCAGGGCACCAGGCACTGCCAGGCATCCCTGCCTAGCACCGGCCACCTGGCACCACCAGGGACCAAATCAGTTACCTTAGAAAACAACTGGTTATTTTTATAACCAAAGATCACCAATATGATTAAATGTATGTCAACATTCAGAATGTCAGAACTGTAGAAGCATTATAGTAATATTTGGAGAAAAGCTATATTCTTTAATCCTAGAAAGTTATAATTCCAGATTTACCATTTTTAAAAAGCTCCTTTCAAGGCAAAACCTTTCCATTTCTCAAAGATCAGTATATTTCATTTCCTACCTCTAAAGCTTTCAAAAATGTTAATTCTTCTAAGTTTTAATATATAGTACACATGATTTTAAAGGCTATTTTACTCACATGATTAATCCTGCAATGAAGAAAAGGTTACTTTGTTATGAAACACTAACATAGAATAACATTTTTCATATGACTGCTACACTGAATTATAAGGGCAAAACCATCACATTTAAGCTCATAAACAGCACTGTTTGAATTAGAGCACTCATTTCAAAAATATACCAGCCCAAATCAATTATACAAGAAGAACAAGCATAATCCTACTTTGTCAGCATGATGTCCTAGCATGCTAGGAATTTTAAAAACCACAGTAATGGTAGTGCGTGGTAGATATGTTTACAATTTAATTCAAAGACCAATAGGAAAAACAGATTCCACTCACCGCTCAACTCAATGATCATATGCTCTGGTAAGAGATAGGAGATGTGAACCTGCACTTCTTTCAGTTGGTCTAAGTTCCTCCAATATTGGGAACATCTTGCCACAACCAGTGCAATTCTCAAGCATTAGATGCAAACTTTAGAACCAAACCCTGACCTGATCAAACAAACCTAAGATGTGATTCCACCTAAGATGTGATGCAACTGCAGTGATTTTTCAACCAGTGTGCGGTAGCACACTGGTGTTCCGCGGACAGTCCTCAAGTGTGCCACAGGAATTTAGGAACTGACATTAATCCCCAAAATTAATTTTCCTAATTAATAGGAAAATTGGGAGATTTGAATAGTCTGGTGTGCCTTGTCATTGGTTAAAACAACTGAGGATGTGCCTTGACAATTTCAGTGCCTCATCAGTGTGCCACCTCATCAATGGGCTATATTAAAAAAGGTTGAAAACCACTGTTCTACTGTATCTTTTAAGAGCCAGGGGAAAAAAACTTAAAGATGAAAGTAAAATTCCAGATATACATAGTGTGGATAGAAACATCAGTTTTTCAGAAAGTCATTTGAGGTTTTCTATTTCAATTCGATCAGAAGTGAAACAAGATTATTTAACATGGGGCTATGAAATTTCAGCATGAAAAACTGTAAACCAAACCAGCCTCTGGGACTTAATTATAACTACAGCATGACTTAGAGTTCTTCTCATCTAACACTTTGTTGTTCTGATTATGAATCGCCCGCCTTACAAAGTTCAGGAATGCTGTCCCAGTTATATTCAACTTCATTTCTGAAGCCAAGCCGTCTCTCTCCTTAATAGCAGCCGGTTGTTCAGATCATACATAAATTGGCCCTACAATCCAGAGTAACTACGGGAGCACGTAAGAGGCATTACGTGTACCCTTAGTTACTGCACTACCTAGTGAAAACCTATGGGAAATTCATATTGCAATCCAGAGCAAATTGTTCTTACACTGGAGCAAGGACTCCACGTAGTTACTCTGGATTGCGCCCTTAATGTGTTAAGGTTTTTCTTCTAATATTGGATGTAAGCAGCAGCCATTGGGAACATAGTAAAAGGTGTAAGGCTCAGAACACAATTCATATGAACCAGGTTGCTTTATTTTTTTTATTCCATCAAATCATCATTTCAGAATTCAACCAGATGGAAATATTGGGTAGGGGGGAGATGTACTTTTCAAGTCATGCACTTTTTAATGTCTCTGTGAAGATATAAAGAAAAGATTTTCACATCAAAGATTCCCAGAAATAGATCCTGTGGTTTTAGAATAGAAAGCTATAATCAGGAAATTCAGGAGTTGACTGTTGTTCTGCCTTCCCCTCACAAGGAATCACTAGCTTTGCCAGAGAGAGGGATGGGGAAGAGTAGAGAAAGGACTGTAGAGCGGACAGAGCTGGGGCTCTCATGCTTGGAGACAGCAGGAAGAGGAATGTGCTATTCCGCTTCTGCCCTCACAATTATGTCAGCTCTGGCTTGGCCAGAGGCATCAGCCTGTGCCGTAAGAGGAAAGTAAAACCCAACACTTCCTTTGCCCTAGGCTCTCAGCCCTGGATTGTAGAGAGGACAATCAACTTTCTCAGGGGCTATGGAGGTAATGCTATCATATGAGACCAAGCAAGCCTCAACACCACTAGTGCACATCCAGTCTCCTCACTGTTTGCATCTCCTGAATGAAGAGAGCAGTACAATGGTGACTGCTGGAGAGACATCAGTGCCATCTTCTATAGCAGGGGTTCCAAACATTTTGGAAGGAGGGCCACATCAGCTCTAACACTGTTTTGGGGGCTGAAAAAAATTATTTACATTTCAAATTTGAATAAATTTGCATAAATTTACATATGAGAATATTAGAGACAGAGGATTACAAGGCTTGCCCATGGGCCAGATGGGAGATCTTGCTGTGGGCTGCATTGAGGGTCACCATAGCCACATCTGGGTTACGGGCTGGGGTTTGGGTACCCCTGTTGGCTTACTTTACATTACAACAAATTCAATCTCTCCTTCCATCTGAAGGAAGAGGAAGAACCTTTGACTCATATAACCACCACACAACAAAATCAAGTGTAAATGGTTTATTTGGAATTGTGTGGCATTTCAATTTGTGAAATCATCCAAAAAGAATGGGACACCATCAGGTACAAAGATAACTATGTAGCTAACATATGTAAGGATAAAACACAACTGCAGATGATACCCTTTGAAAAGACACAATCTGAAGCAAATTGATCATAGAAATAACACATAAAAGACATATCACTGCACACTTTCACTCATCCACTCATACATACTGTGTTTTGTTCTCCAGAACTTCATATAATTTTAGTCTTTATATTATCCAAACTGCACTGACTTATTAGTAGGATGTCATTCTCATTTAGCCATTTTTAGCACATATCACCTAGGTTCTACTCCTTAATATTTCACAACCTGTCCAGTATTAAACATTGCTTTGCCTTTGCCATCCCTCATCATACTTGACATATCAATGCCTTATATTACTTTATTGATTCCAATTAAGGGACAAGAAGCCTGTGCATAAACATCTTTCACATTTGAGCAGGGGGTGGGGCAAACATTTTGGAATGAGGGCCACACCATCTCTCTGACACTGTTGGAGCCGATGTAAAAAAAGAATTAGTTTATATTTCAAATTCAAATAAATTGGATAAATTTATTTTCGGACTGTGAGACTTCACAGTTCCTATCCAAGAACCCAGATGCCACACAGAAGCTATGTCACGGACTGACACCTGTCTACAGCCAAGTTTCAGAAGCACTGGACTAGAGCATATGTTATCAGATGCATGAAGTGTTATCCACAGTTTGCAGAGAGAGGGAGTGTGTGTGTGACTGATTATATATATATAAATGGAAGAAGAAAAAGGGTGTCAAAACTGAAAACAGCAATGCAATAGAAAATGTACAGTGATCTTTCTCATGTAAACTACAGTTAAGATTTGTAACAGTAATAGCCAACAAATCAACCTTTCTGGTTATGCCAAGTTTATTCATTTACTGAGGTAGGAATTCTATTGAAGCCTGTACTGGTGGATCTAGACCAGTTATGAGACAGGATGCTATAATTTGTAATTTATGAAATAATTTAAACAGAGCATGACAAATTTGCTTTGGATACTACAACTAAAACCATGGAGCCTAACCGTCATTTTAATGAACAGGCAAACATCAATCAATCAGGACCAAAATGAAAAAGCAAAGTGAAGCTAAAGAGTATGGAAACAGAGGACTGGAAAGAAGGTATGGTTAGGTTTGAAAGCAATAAAATGTCCTTGAAGAGTAACCTTGAAGACTTCGAAGAGCAGTCAAGATAATAAGGTACTTGTATCCTGTTGCCAGGTCCTTGCACCTGGCATTCAGAAATAAGTTACATCTAAACTTAGATGTCACATACAGTTATCATGGCTTAATCGATGATGGACTTTTTGTCATGAATCTGTCCAAACCCTTCTTGAAAGGCATCTAGGCCAAGTACTGTACCATCACCACATCCACAGAATAATTACATGATGGTATAGAAATATTTTCTGTTCCCTCTCCCCACTCAATTTTAATGGACATCCTCTAATTCCCACAAGATGTGAAAAAGAAAGACACTAAAGGAACTGGCTGCAGGGCAGAAAGACATTGAGGGAGGAAGCTAAGGAAGAGAAAGGGAGTTATGAGTAGAAGAACTTCAAGAGGAGAAGACTTAATGATTTAAAGGACACACATGAATATTTGGAGAGAGAAACAACGTAGGACAGTAGTTCTCAAACAGCCAGAGACACTGTATCTATGAAATTTTAACAGGGGGGGAAGGCAGCCGGATGATCCCCAGCATCATGTTGATGCAGGCAAATAAGTAGCTTTCCCTAGAACAGTGGTACGCGAGCATTTCAGTCCGGCATCCCCTTTTGAGACTGATTGTCTAGGACCCCCCAGAAGTGATATCATGGCTGGGACATTAAAGGTGCCCGCTGCCAGTTTCCAAGATCACTGCACCAAGCTTCTTGCGTTCCCTTTGAAACAAAGTCACAACCCCAAAAGGGATCCCGACCCTCACTCTGAAGACCACTGTCCTAGCAAGTCTTACCACCTGCCAGAGTCAGAAGGGTCCAGGTTTGCAGCTTGGAAACAGTGAAAACGCAATCATAACACACTTCCAGGTTGCAAATGCAAAACCAAAAGTGGGTGGCAATAGATTTTTTCCCACTATTCCCAATCTGTAAGAAGTCTCTCTCCATAGACCCCCCCAGGTCTGACAGGAGGTTAGGCTTGCTAGGGAAAGAACCCCTCTGTGCCCATAGTGACAGTATCCTCTGGATTGCTTTGTTGCCTTCCCCCCACCAACAGAGCGGCTCCATCTCTACATGAGAATTTGTGCACCAGTTATAAGAGATGCATAAAAAATGGATGTCCTTAAATCAGCAGTTCTCAAACTCTTAGAATTTGAGCTTCTGGCAGTGGGTGCAGGGGAGGGGGGAAGGTAGTGATGGAAATGCCAGCATTGTGTCACTATGGAGGGGAACAGAGATTTCACTCAACTCACCATAGCATCCAGAAGTGTGTGGGGAGAACAGTGGCAGTTTTCAGAGCCCCCATGTTGTGGAGGAAATTCAGTTACAATCGTGACCCACTTCTGGTTTCGTGATCAAAAAAGAAAAGTGGGTAACCTGCGAGTGCATATTGGGGGAGCTCTGTGGAGGCTGCTGTTCCAACAACCATGGGAACTGCTAGACGCTCTGGTGAATACAGCAAAGACCCTTGCATTGCTCTCAAGGGGCAAGGCATAGGGCCCTCTGGCTCAGGGTGCTGCCAGACTGGTGAGACTAATGCGGAGTGCACCAGGGTGACACACCTCTCAGTGTGATGTGCTCAGGAAGTTTGACACTCCCTCAGACTGGTGCTCCTCTGAGGGAGAGGTGGGTCACCTCTCCATCAGAGGAGTGTGCACCAGCCTGCACTCCTCCCAAAGAGAGGCGACTAGCCCCTCCTACAGAGGAGCACATGCTGGCCAGCAACAGCATCCCTGTTTCATAAAGATGTATTTGGGGATGTTATGTTCAGCAGAACAGGACATCCCCCTGCTGTTCATACATTAGTTACTTCCATTGAAGATTAACTGTAGCAAGATCTGGTATTCATGAAGTGAAACAGTATCCAAGATATTAACAGTTTTTTCTCATCTTCAGTAATCAAAGTTCAACAAAACTAGATAGTCACACATTCACAAACTTCAAAATTTTCATTTTTCATTTTTTTTCTTTAAAACTGATTATGCCTAAAGAGTTCTAAATTCATCAATATACTCTGTATCAGGATTGGCAACTAAAGGATATATGTGAGCTGCGTAATAAAGTGACTGCTAAAAATCTGCTGTGATGTATGAAGAAATAAAAATAGGATTCTTCGTAATTTGCATGCTTTTAAAACTGCAGGTATGTTTGAACACTAGGATTTGGTGCTAAAGAGCATAATACATTATTGTGTATAATCTCAATCACTGTTCCTAAAATGCCATGCCAAAAAGGGTTTTAGAACATTGAAAGTACTCTCTGTGTGTGTGTTTGTGTGTGTGTGTGTGTGTGTGTGTGTGTGTGTGTGTGTGTGTGTGTGTGAGAGAGAGAGAGAGAGAGAGAGAGAGAGAGAGAGAGAGAGAGAGAGAGTGAGTGAGTGAGTGAGTGAGATCACACACTAACTCCCAAATCCAGAGTAACTACGGGAGCACATAAGAGACTTTATGTACACCCATAGTTACTGCACCACCTAATGAAAACCTATGGGAAATTCATATTGTAATCCAGAGTAAGTTGTTCTTACACTGGGCAAGGACTCCCCGTAGTTACTCTGGATTTTGCCCTGAAAGTCATATATGTCTACTCAGAGGTAAGTCTCAGGATAGCCAATTCTTGCTCATGGAAAAAAATGGTTAGGATTGCAGTTTAAATGGCAATACATATGACTAACCATCAGCTCAGCTTCCTTGACTATGAGTTTTGAGAGCCAAGGTTCTCCAAAGACTGGGAAAGAATAAAAAAAAGTTTGCTTTGTAATTTTGTGCAAACATACAGTTTAATAACAAAGAAATAACATATGTTGGGGTGGCTCCATCTACACGGACGGAGACAAATGTATAAGTCTGTCTCCTGACTGCTAAGTCAGTTCAGCAGAAGGTTGCAAGTACTCAAGGAACAACATCACATATGGAAGCCAATCTAAGGAGTCAGAAATGAATGCAATGTTTTGCTATGAAATGCCAACACAAACATAATAGCCATAACAACCTCTGCCATTCTTGCTACCTAGCCCAGCTACTAGCTCCTTGGGGTGTGAGAAAGAGCTGAAGCACACATTCCAGTTGCCTTCTAAGCACCCAGGACTCACTCAAGTGTTTCAGTGGCCAGAGCCAAGAAGTTGCACAATTAAAGAGTGATGTTAAAAGGTAGTGCACTCTGCACAAACTCAGAGGCCACTATATCATTGCTTCATACAATGCCTACCACAAAACATGTCCCAAATACATTTTAATTATATGCTAAAAAGAACCAAGTACTGTACAGTGATTAAGTTGCACACGTGGCAGAGGTAAAAGCAAAACGTTTTTCAGCTCTTTGCCAAGAAATACTGAAAATAGGCACATGAGCTACCAGTAGTTCCCAATTTATTTGTTGCCTACCACTGTTCTACACAATATTTATTTAGAACTAGCAAAAACCTACCTGTGTTGCGGGAGTAAAATTCCCCTCATACGCCATCCCCCCCACTGCACATCAGCCCCCATGTACACCATCCCCAAACGCATACCCTCCCTCCCAGAGCATCAGCTGGATGTTGATCAGTCAGTCTTTCATGTTAAGTATAGGACAAAAACAAGTTGCACCTCTTTTCAGCTCCTTAAGGGTTAAATTTCTCAACATCGGTTCTGGGTGGGTTTTGCTGTCACAGAAGGAACACCCCAAATTTCATGCTTCTAGGTTCAGGGGTTGGGACAGAGCAGCCCTCAGTCACTTATTCTTCAATGCAAAGTATAGGGAGGAAAACTTTTCACCCCCGTCTGGTTAGAATTTCTGAAGACCAATTTCACATGACCAAGGAAGCATCTTTAGATGCTCTATAATCCTCTGTAATTCTTGCTCTATGTCTTAAGAAATGGGGATGAACACCACTCCCTATAGGCAGTCATGGCTAGCAGGGCAACCTGCAGGGGACACCTTCATCTCTACCTTTACTGTTGTGGTTCTTCTGAGACTCAGTATAATTCTTGAGCACCTTCTCCTGCCACAGATTTAACACATGCCAAATTTCTCTCTCATTGGTTCTCAAACTGGTAAGTCACAACCCAGTAGTTCATGTAAAGGTTCCCATGTCTCTGAGGAGTGGGGAAGGGGAGAGACAGTGATACAGTTTGTAGGATCGCAGGAGAGTGCTTTTACTCACCCAATAGTGAAAGCCATTGCAATAGGTGTTGGAGGAGTACAATGATGTGTTCCAGCACAGCCCTCCAACAGGGCTCCCCAAAGCTTGAATTGTTCAAAACAAGTCATCACAAAGCACTTCTGGTCTCCAGGAGGTGTTTTGCCATCACTTCTTTTGAAGATACTAAGATAGTAGGGTGTCCTACTGAGGGCTGTGTGGTCAATGTCCCACACTTCCTACAATGTCCTATACAATTCTGGGAGTAAAGCCATCCCTCATAGTGATGCAATCCTAGGGATAAGTTCACTGTCCTAGTCCCACCCCCACCCCCCGGCAAAAACTTACTTTGGGAGTATATCTCTCTAAATATTGAAGAAGTACTGCTGTAGATAAATTCATTGTTTTGAACGTTTCCCAACTTCTGAATACAAGTATGGTTCCCAGTCCAACTTGTTTCATTAGAATTTACTTCCCCATAAATGCGTTTAGGATTGTAAAATATAAATAGTTTTGTAATACAGACTTATAAAATTTAATGGTATGTTTCTTTAGCTCAGCTGAAAGATCTTAGAAATACTATGGCAAAATATAAGCATTTCAAGATAAAGTTACTGATTTCTATGCTATCACACACATAAAATAAAGCCCACTACAAATACAGTCTGCCTAGTAAGTCTGCCTACAGTCTGTTACCAAAATATTTTACGCTCAGAAGCTCCAGTACGAATATTTCAGAGTTACTGTGCTGTCTGGAACAGCCTTAGGAAAAGAGGCAATTGATATTTGGGGCACCAGACTATAGGGGACCGGAGACAAGGGGCAGAAGATTCCCATCAAGGAATCTCTTGAGCCACATGTAAGAGTACTGGCCTCATCTCTCATTGCCTTGGCCACAGATGTGTCTGGTCTGGGCCCCTAGGCAGCACAGGCAGGAATGGATGCCTACACAGTGCATATGAAACCTCTTTACTGTCCCATATAAAGGGAAAGCCTCCTAGATCAGGGGCCTCTAAACTTTCTGGAAGGAGAAAAACATCCTCTTTCTGATACTGCATGCGCAGCCTGGAAAAAAAGAATTGATATATATTTCAAATTTGAATAAATTTACATAAATGAATCTATTAGTGACGGAACTTGTGAATGAATGAAGTCAAACAGTTCATAAACTCTTTCCAGCATACAGAGAGAGGGTGATCTTCAAACCAGTTCATAAGCACTTTCATTCACACAGAAAGGAGATGTGTGCAGCCTCCCCAGCCCTCAAAATACACTCTTGAGGTGTGGAGAGCAAAGCTCCCCTCACTTCTGGAGGCTTGCCGAGGGCAGCACCTGGCCCCAGGGCTGGGGTTTGAAGACCACAAGAAGAAGCCCAATGAAACCAGATTCAAATGAGATGTGGGCATTCAAAAACATTTTGAGGCCTCTATTAAAGCACTGACAAGACAAGACTTCCATCGGACAAGACTTCCATAATTTCTCTTTCTCCCTACAGAAGCATCTTTTTTGTCCCCTGTTTTCTGCAAAATAATCCTCTCTCCAAACTGCAAGTAGGAAGCAACACAACTTATCTGGAGCCCATAAGAAAACTATATTAAAAATATTGCCTGGTGCAGAGCTGAGTTGTCAAAATTCTTGCTGCCAGTTCATTTGAACCCTGAAACCAGGAGAGGTAAAAAAGGAAATCAATTCTTATATTTATTTTCTGTTGCTGCAAAGACTGACTCACTGCTCACACTGGTCAGGGCAGTGGTGGAGCAAGAGGGGGCGGAGCAGTCAAGTTTTGGAGAGAGTCTCACCCTTTTGGAAGGATTCCAGGAGGAAGGGGAGCCCTTCAGAAGGATGAGACTCCTTCCAAAAAGTGACTGCTCTGCCCCCCTCTAGCTACGCCACTAGTTCAGGGTGGTCCCCTAGGGCAGTGATTTTCAATTTTTTCCATCTCATGGCATCCTGACAAGACACTCAAGTTATCAAGATACACCATCAGTTTTTTTACTATTGACAAGGCACACCATGCTGCTTGTAGGGGGCTCAAATCCCCCAATAACATAGTAATAAATGAGTATTCTGAAATTCCCAAGGCACACCTGGAGAAAACCATGGCACAGCAGTGTGCCACGGCATAGTGGTTGAAAATCATTGCCCTAGGGTAAGGCGGCGGAAGTGAATGCCTTGTTGAAAGGTTGCATGCACAACTCTGTCCACCTCTTTCTTAAAAGCTGGTAAGCATTTCAGCAAAAGGAAGTCTGAAGCCTGCACATAGCTTGGCATGAAGGCATTGCCTAGTTAAGTATTACACGTCTTTCCTGATTATCATTTGTGGCTGGTCTTTAGACCGTAATAAAGTTTTATTATTATTATTATTATTATTATTATGTCTTTCCAATTTCCTTCTTTAAAATCTGCAACAATTTTAAAAGCAAGTAGGAGTTGATGCATACTGTCTCAGTGCTCTCTCAAGCCATGTGTATATCAGATAGCTGAGCTATGCTTCCTACATATGCAGCTCAGGAAATATACACATTAGTGGGCTCATGCAGGGGCAATCACTATTCATCCTGGAGCCTGCAAATCTGAATAAATTTACAAATAACAAACAAACAAGATGTTCATGAATAACTGGTCTTATTTTTCCAGTCCTGTTACCTAATTACTTATAACACAAATGCTATTAACATGTTTTAAAGAGGTAATTACAGGTAATCTTTTAGAATGTAATGTATATACTCCCCAAAACAAGAGAGTCATCAGTACAAATTCATGCTGCATAAAAAACTCTCATTCCATTTCAGCAGGACTTCAGGAAACATAGGGTGCCATCCTAAACTCCAGTTAGACCAGAATAAATCTCAACATAGTCCTGTGCTGTCCTGGGGGGTGTCAGAAAAGTGCTGTAAGGCCTGACCTGACCTCCCCACACCACTACAGGAAGATATGCTAGGAGAGATAGGCTGGCCAAAATGGGTTAGGACTGCACCCATATCTACTGACTATAATTAGCAGGACTTTGAAAAAGAAAACAAAAATGCTGTTCTTCCAGAGAGTACAGAGCACAACACTGAAGATGCAGCCATAGAAGAGACAAACCCCCAAATCCAGAGTAACTATGGGAGCACATAAGAGACTTTACGTGCACCCATAGTTACTGCACCACCTAGTGAAAACTATGGGAAATTCATATTGCAATCCAGAGTAAGTTGTTCTTACACTGGAGCAAGGACTCCCTGTAGTTACTCTGGATTTTGCCCTAGGTTGACACAACATGTACACTACAATATAAGGACATCAAATTTGTTTAACCTTCCTGCTATCTCTCTTGTAACCTTCCTTTTATTTACAATAAACACAAAATTCAACACTTCTGTTCCTTAAGGAACAGTTCATTCTACATCATGTACAATACATCTTGCAGATGCAACAACTGTACTGTATAAAATTGTTCCTGATTTGGGTGAAAATGAATGAAAATGAAATAAATGAAAATAAAAGGAAGAAAAACAAGGTGTTCATTAATAACTGGGGGTAATTACAGGTAATCTTTAAATGTAATGTTTATATTCCCCAAAGCAAGTGGCTTGTCCAGATCAATGCTACATTGAACAGGCAGTATATTATCCTGCAAATTTCTTTCAATGCAATCCTGTATACGACAATCCCCATTTGAAGTATGCCATTGTCATCCAACTCTACTGCTTTGCCTGTATATCAAACGTCATTCATTCTATATAGTTATTTGCTCTGTATAATCATATTATCAAACACTTCTGCTGCCACTGACATTATTATCACTGTTGAAGCTAACACAGAAAACAGGATACAGAATATCCAAGCTTTGTCAACACCCAATCCTTTATATCTACAAGAAGCATGAGCACCACGTATAGTTGTAATCCAAGACCATGTGCACGATAGCCGGAGCAGTATGGGTGCCAAAGAGCTGAGCACACCCGCCAGCACACCACATGCATAGCAAGCAGAGATGACAAGTGTTTATTTACCTCTTCGAGCAAAGTGACCGTATTCCTGCAGTTCTGTAGCCGAGTGGTAAAGCTGGATGTGGTTGGAGAGTTGTAATCCTCTGTAGTCTCAGCAATAAACTCCGACACAGTGATCTGGTCCGGCATGATCCTGCGCAGCAGACACATGAGGGTCAAGGCAGAGGGGGGAAAAAGAGAGAGGAAGCATTAAACACAAGAAAGAGCAACACAAGCTTAAGGGAGAGAGGAGTGTCAGCAGAATATGTAATTTTCTTCCTGCATCCAGTTTGTCTCTTGGCTGCACTAGCATCCTGTTGGGCATGGAGGAGAATGGAGATGCCCTTCAGACTACAGATCTGAGATGGGAGGAGGGACATCTCTCCGCTGGACTGTCTCCATCCCCACCACATCTAGGCTTCTTTACAGTGCCAAACTGATCCAACTCATTTGGGGAGGGGGTGTGAAACCTTCCTCACAAACCCATTCTTGCTCCTCCTGAACCTCCTTTCTCCCTTTCTTTTCTTCCATGGCTTTTTTGTCCTTTCCAGAATCAATGTCATGTGCCCCCAACAGAAACATAGTATCTCCAGCTGACTCACTCTCAAATTATCCTAAATAGTAGTGTCATGGGGGGGGGGGAGGAAGGGTTCAGCAGCTCATATAGGACTCCCAAATGGACTAATGCATAGAATGGGGGGACCTTCAGTTCCTTTGATCACCACCACCACCACTTCCCCTCTTAAAATTTCCTTTACCTCCGATCCTTCCCCTTTGGCACTGCAGAATCCCTCTCCTGTTTTTCATGCCACCCGTCCACCCACCCCATTTCTAGAATGCCAGTTTCGGACCAGATCTCTCCAGATAATGTGGGGAGGGGAGACTAATTTAGAAAACCAGGGAGATCTCTGAGGAGAGAGATCAGTGGAATCTCTAAGCAGACTGATCAGGGAGAAATTGGGGGATCTGAGAGGGGAGATTGGGATAGACTGAGAGGATCTTGGGGGAGACCAAGGGGATTTCTGATGGGGGGAATGGGGAGAGATTGGGGATCAGGGGATCTATGAGAGGAACATGGGGGTTTCTGATGGAGATGGGGTAGGTCAGGGGATCTCTTAGGGGGGATCAGGGGATTGAGGAGAGATTGGGGTAGGTAAGAGATCTCTGAGGGGGATCTCTGGGGAGAGATGGGGGGCTGAGAAAGATCTCTAGTGAAGATTGGTTATGTCAGGGGATCTCTGGGGGAGATCAGGGTAACATCTGAGATGGAAGACTGGGTAGGTTAGGGGGATCACAGGGGTTTTCAGGGGATCTCTGAGGGGGAGTCTGGGGTAAGTTAGGGGTCTCAGGGGAGATCAGAGGGTCTAAAGGGAGATTAGAGATTTCTGAGGAGATCTCTGAGGGGAGACTGGGATATATCAGGGGATCACTGGGGGATCAGGAGGTCTCTGAAGGATCTCTGGGGGGACTGGGGTCTCAGTGGATCTTTGAGGAGATCAAGGAGTCTGTAGGGAGATTGGGGGTCAATGAGGGGGATCAAGGGGGTCTTTGGGGAAGGTTAGAGGACCACTGGGGGGTTCAGGGCGATCTCTGTGGGGGAGTGTGGGGTAGGTTAGGGGGTCTGTGGGGAGACTGGTGTAGGTGAGGGGGTCACTGGAGGGCCAGGGGGTCTCTGAGGGAAGAGCAGGGGGTCTATGGGGAGATTGGGGTCTGTGAGGGGAGACTGTTGTGGGTGAGGGGCTCAGTCTATGGGGAATTCAGGGGCTCTATGGGGAGCTTGGGGGTCAGTGAGGGGAGGCTGGGGCAGTGGGGTCTCTGGGGGTCTCAGGGGGTTCCATGGGGAGAAGGGGCTCCTGCCAGCCCTCCTGCCCTCCCACCCGGGCGCAGCCGGAGCCAGCCCTTCCCCCTTCCTTCCCCCCCAGTACTGACTTGCAGGCGGCCCCCCGGATGGCGCCCCCTGGCCGGCTCGGGGAGGGAGGGCGGGAGGCGGCGGCGGAGAGCCCGGGTCCCGGAGAGGCAACAGCGGCGGCGGCAGCAGCGGTAGTCCCCCCGCCTGCTCGGCCGCCCGCCCGCCAGCCAGCCCAGCCTATCCCGCCTCCCTTCCTTCCAGCCTGGCTTGGCTCAGCTCTGCGCGCGTCCCCGCCCCCCGCGCGCTCCCGCCTCGGCTCACTCAGGCGCGTCCCCGACAGGACTCCTGCGGCCGGCGCCTCCCTCCCCCCTCCCTCTTAGGGTTAGGGAGCGCGCGCGCGCACGAGAGGGAGGGGGAAGGAGGGCGGGAGCGCGCACCGCTCTCCCTCTGACAGTTGACTCGTCTGAGGAGCCCGCGCATGCCACAGGCGACGGGGGGGTGGAGCAGGAGGGGGCGGAGCTAGTGCAAATCACGTGAGGAAAATAAGGAAGTGGCCCGCGCGTGCGCACAACAGCGGTGCTCGGAGACTCACTTCGGAAGCGCTCGTGCTTTTCCGACAAACTCCGCCCTCCTTCTGCGGATGGAATGGGGGCGTGGCTTTCGGGGGGCGTGGCCACTGGGTAGACACGCCCGGCACTGCACCAGCATGTGACGTCATCGGAAAGGGAATGACGTCATCGGGGTCGGAATGACGTCATGCCCTCAAGTGACGACATAATTTAACACCACTAAATCAAGTCATTTTAAAAAATTAAATAAATTTTAAATAAATAAAAATATTTAAAATACATAAAAATATTTAAATAAAATATTTAAAAATAAATAAAATAAAATTTGATTAAATTAAAAAGTGAATAAAAATTACATTGCTTTAAAAATTATAATTTTAATTATATTTTTACATTTTTATATGATATAAAATTTATACGTCACAATAAAAGTTTATGTTCCATACAATTTAATAATAAAAACCACATTTTACTTTCTACGCCTCTGTTTGTTTCTACAGGATGATTTAGGCTGCAGTCCCAACCACACTTTCCTGGGAGTAGGTAGTACTGATCACCATGGGGCTTACTTCTGAGTAGACTTGCTTAGGAGTGCACTGCTGCTGGTTACGGCAGAAGGAAGTGGGGCAAAAACTAATTTTAGCTAAATTTAGAGCACAATCCTAAGCATGTCTACTCAGAAGTAAGCCCCATTGTGTTCAATGGGCCTTACTCTCAGGAAAGTCCTTAGGATTGCAGCCTTAGTGCAGAATCCAAAGTAACTACAGGGAGTCCTTGCTCCGGTGTAAGAACAACTTACTCTGGATTCCAATATGAATTTGCCATAGGTTTTCACTAGGTGGTGCAGTAAGTATGGGTGCACATAAAGAGCACAATCCTAACCATGTCTACTCAAAAGTAAGCCCCATTGTGTTCAATGGGTCTTACTCCTAGGAAAGTGTCTTTAGGATTGCAGCCAAAGTCTCTTACGTGCTCCTGTAGTTACTCTGGACTTGAAGGGAATTCTCTTCCACAAAACGAGGACAGGAACCCCTGTCAAACTTGCCAGTACGTGAACACAATCCCCCAAAACCAGGACTCTTCCAGTTTTCTGGGACATATGGCTAATTTTAGGTACTTTATTGATCTGTTCCTTTACATGCAAACATATGCATGATATTTTCATTTATTTATTTGTTTGTTTGTTTGTTTAAAATACTGTAGATAGACAGATAGAGAGATAGACAGACAGACAGACAGGCAGGCAGGCAGGCAGATAGAGCTGCTTCTGAAAGCAGAACTAGAACCAATGGGTACAAACTGCAAGAGAGGAGATTCTGGTTGGATATCCGGAAAAAATTCCTGACGGTTCAGGCGGTTCGGCAGTGGAACAGATTGCCAAGGGAGGTGGTGGACTCTCCCTCACTGGGGGTCTTCAAGCAGAGGCTCGACGAGCACCTTTTGGGGATGCTCTAGGGGGATTTCCTGTTAGGGGGTTGGACTAGATGACCTACTGGGTCCCTTCCAACTCTATGATTCTATGATTCTATGATAGACAGAGAGATAGACAGAGAGATAGATAGAGAGATAGTTAGAGAGATAAGATAGACAGATAGAGAGAGAGAGGTAGAGAAACAGAGAAATAGACAGAGAGATAGATAGGCAGATAGATAGACAGAGATATATATAGAGAGAGGTAGAGAAACAGAGAAATAGACAGAGAGATAGATAGATAGGCAGATAGATAGACAGAGAGATATATAGAGAGAGAGGCAGAGAAACAGAAATAGACAGACAGACAGACAGACAGACAGACAGATAGATAGATAGATAGATAGATAGATAGATAGATAGAGAGGTAGAGAGGTAGAGAAACAGAGAAATAGACAGAGAGAGAGAGAGAGAGAGAGAGATAGATAACACAAGTACTGTCATCAATCAAAATATGTTGGCTTCCCCTCTTCCACTCACCACACACACACTTATCAGAAAAGATCATAAGAACATTTGTGGAAAATAAGGGCACAATCCTAACCATGTCTACTCAAAGGTAAGTCCTATTATATTCAATGGGTCTTACTCCCAGGAAAGAATCTTTAGTTTTGCAGCCTAAGTTGGCTTACCCTCAAATCCAGAGTAACTACGGGAGTACATAAGAGACTTTACGTGCACCTATAGTTACTGCACTACCTAGTGAAAACCTATGGGAAATTCATATTGGAATACAGAGTAAGTTGTTCTTACACCGGAGCAAGGACTCCTCGTAGTTACTCTGGATTTTGTCCTTAATGTTTGCAAAAAATAAAATAAAAAATAGGATAAATAAGGTCATGAAAAAGTCCTGTACTCTCAGTGAAAAACATAGATGTAAGGTCAGAGAAAGCAACCCCAGGCAATTGCAAAGCAAATCCTGGTTGCGGGGGGTGGGGGGGGGAGAAGGCCAGGAGATTTTCCTTTGTCAAACCAGATCTTTTAAAAGCAGCCTGACCCACATTTGCCTTACAGATTTGCTCCAATCCCTCACTGTTGGAAAAATAACACTGAAGGCACTCAACCCAATCCCCAGTCTCACTAATCTGAACTACAAGGATTTATGGGATCTGAGTAAAAGTCAAGCTGAGATAAGCCTTGGCTGTAGTAACTCCTTAGTGCAGACAAGTCAGTGCCGATGTGAAAGTCCTTGAAAGTGCACCTGTTCTGTACTATCTGTGCAGCAAATATCAGGGAATACAATAGGTGCAGTATTGCTACTGTATTGTGCCAATATAAAAGGAGGCAGGCCAGGCTGATTCTGCTTTATCAGAATGTGTGCTAACAAGATCCCGAATCAACCATCACAGCTATTTCCCTGAAAGGGGAAAGGAAAACCAGTTGCGCCCTATAACTGTGTACATAAGGTCTCTAACCTTTTCTGTATACATAAGGTCTCAACCTACAACCACAACACACAATGAAACCTTATAGATTTCAAGAGATTTTAGGCTCACTTGATAACCTGTATTTGGGATCTGCCACTACATTTTAGAAATTGCTTCCAGTCCTAAAATGACCTGTCTCAGCAAGAAAATATTTAGAGATAGAGCTAGTCATGGCTTTGCCAGCACAGCGTCACAAACCATGACGTTATACGGGTGTTGTCAGCCGCACAGATGTCAAGCAGATGTCACAAATTCAAAGCATTGTGCAATCAGTGCAATCCACTGGAAAGAAGTGAGACTCTGTAGCAGCAGCAGCAGCACCTGGTAGATTTTGAACCACTTTCTTAACCGTCAGGTACATATAGGGTTCCGTAACAGCCGAAAGCTATAGAAGCGAAGGACTCCCTCTGCTCCTCATCTGTTACTGTTATTTTCTGAAGCACCAGGAGAAGCAAGAAATAAATGTTCAAAATACCTAAAATAGGGGAACGGTAGGGTATACACTCATTAAATAAAAATAAGTAATTTTCAAAATGAATTCCATTAACTGTCACTTAGTGGAGGGAGGAGTTCTAGCAGTGGTGTAGGTGGAGAGGGTGCAAAGCTCTACATTTTACGTGCTGTGCAAATGGACCTTCCACCTCCATTTGCCTCCATTTTGCTCCCACCACCCAAAATGGCTCTGAAGGAGTGGGGGGCACTTGTGCGGCGCATTTAGGCGCCTGCAAAACATAGTGCTTTGCATTCCCTCTAGTTATGCTACCAAGTTCCCAGCACTTGGTAGCATA
The DNA here is from genome assembly GCA_030015325.1 of Cryptoblepharus egeriae. Lineage (NCBI taxonomy): Eukaryota > Metazoa > Chordata > Lepidosauria > Squamata > Scincidae > Cryptoblepharus > Cryptoblepharus egeriae. The sequence continues at coordinate 8,764,082 of JAREYC010000003.1, read as the reverse complement.
TTTATTTATTGCCAACAGGCTTATTCATTGCCTCCTACATATATGGTCCAAACAGCATCCCACGCAGGCACTGGTTAGACTTACATCTGCATAGCTTCAGCCTGAATGTTCCACCATACAAACATCACCCAGTCTCCTAAAGCATGAAGAGTAAGTGGTTTAAGTGGGAAGAAGCAGGATGTTGCCCTCGTTTCTCCTAAGACCTAGTTCTGCCTTAATGACTGAACTGTGAACTGGGAAGTCCCTAATTCAACCCTCACCTCTACCATGAACTTAGTAGAGCTGGCACATGCAAGCATCCATAGGTCTTTTGCTGATTTGTAAACAGGTAAGCAAAGTTTAATGACACCCAATTGAAACAAACTCCCCATGCAACACAACCTAAACTGATGGAATTCACTGCCACAAATTGTGGTGATGCCACTAACTTAGTGATGATTACTAAAATTGCAGTACATAGGAATAACACAATCATGATTGTGATCAATCATGATTGATGCATGATTTATAGCAAAATCCAATAAAACTGCTTTGAAATATATCAAAGATGTGGCCAAAAAACCAGTAGAGACAGGATAATGTGGTACATCACTATAACTTTTGCTGTAAATTATGCATCAAATGGTGTCTAACATGATCATATTATACCTATAAATTGCAATTTTAACCATTTTGGTCCCAAGTGGTATCACACACACTAGGAAACCATACTAGCACCGTATTGATTCCATGTCATAATAATATCTCACTCTATCTCATGGGCTCATTGGAAAAAAATCAGACACTGGGCCAAATTCTTGATTTACAATTGGACATAGTGTGATGAATAGTTTGTTGAGGTGCACCACAGTCACACTGAGGGATAGATATTTAATTTTATCAGTGAGTCCTGGCAGACACCGTGTTATGTATGGATCCTGTTCAGTGTTGACCAATGCTGGTGTGGTAGGTCAAAACCTTGCACCTTTTGTGTAAGGCTGTCTATGGGTCTGCCTGTATCTGGGTGTTCTGCAGCCCCTTTAGCTTTCCTTTGGACGTTGATGTTAAAATTGTTAGACAGTAGTTGTGTGAGTGCCAGTTGGACAGCTGTTGTGCAAGGACTTTTTAGATTTACATTTGCCAATTAATCGATGAGGAAGATCAGTGAGCACAGGTAGAAGTGGGTTGCTCATAATTTAATCATATGCACATAATTTTATTCTCTCTCTCTCTGTGTCTCTCTCTCTCTCTCTCTATCTATCTATCTAATTTTATTATCTATCTGTCTATTATACGCACTTGCATAGAGCAGAGAACAGAACTAACAGCTTGTACCTGCTCTTTATGTGGGAATGAGAACAGGACCTTCAACTATTCACACAATAGAAAGTTTTTAAGAAAATCTTGTTCAAAAATGTCTGGAGTCCAGATAGCGGATATTTGGATAAGGGGTAATCTATCTGTATTGCTTGTCTGGCCTCAATTAGAGTTCTTTCCAAGCCCCACTATCCAAAATCCCCTAAAATGGCGATTGCAGTGATAAGTGATGTGAACATATGAAACCATCTCAAACCAAGTCAGACTACTTGTCCATCCATCTCACTGTTGTTTACCACTGCAATTTTCACATTGTGAAAATGTATTGTATACCAAAGCAACTGTGTAGATTGGTGTGCTGTGAAAAGTCTGTAGGTGTGCAGGGGGAGACTTTTAGGGGAGGACCATATATTAGGAGAGTCATTGGGCAGGGTGACCATATGGTATAACAAAAAAAGAGGACAAGGACCCCAAAATGTTGGACATTCAAGAATGTCAAAATAAAAGCTTAATAAAATGCACAATCCTAATGATGTCTACTCAAATGTAAGCCCCATTACTCCCAGGAAAGTGCCTTTAGGATTGCAGCCAAAACGTTCATATATACTGATTTTGTGTGCTTAATTTAAAAACTAGATTACTTATTGAATTTAAGAACACAATCCTAACCATGTCTACTCAAAAGTAAGCTCCACTGTGTTCAATGGGTCTTACTCCCAGGAAAGTGTCTTTAGGATTGCAGCCTAAATCAATTACAGTTGCAGTCCTATCCACACTTTCTTGGGAGTAAGCCCCATTGACAATAATGGGTATTTCTTCTGAGAAGACATGCTTAGGATTGCACTGTTTATATAATTTATTATTACATAAAATGTATTAATTACAAGGAGGTTACATTCTACACACATACAAGGAAAGGGGGACAATGAAGAATTTTTTCCCCCAAGACACGAGGCTAAAATCCAGGATGTGTCCTGGAAATGGGGGACAGATGGTCCAACTGGCCATTGTGGGATGTGATCCAGGACCAACTGTGCCTTGTCAATTGTCCAAAAACTGATGGTGTGCCTTAATTTTAGGCCTATATCACCTATATCCTAAAGTGAAATTAAACCCCTTGCTCCGGAGCAGTTAAGATGACTTTCCATAAGATAATACTAGGGGGTGACGTAACTGCTTGGACCTGTAACTGCTATGGATTTTTCCCTTAGTGTCTTGTCAGCGTGCAATGGGATGAAAAAAGTTGGAAATTGCTAGTTTGCTATGACTGGCGTCGACTCTCCAGAATCTCAGGAAGAAGGCTTGTATATCATCTCCTACCTGATCTCTGAGTGTTTGAAGATATTATGGGTTAAATCTTAAGAGTCAACTTAAAGGTCATTTATTATAGCAATTTTAGACTGTATCTAGATCGTAAAGGAGGCTCAAGGCCCTTAGGAAGAAGAGTGGCTCTTTCAAAGGGATAGAAGCCCACAATGACATACAGATCAATGTCAACAGCTGCTAGGAGCAAACAGAACCAATGGGGCAGCTTAAGGACACTTCATGGGTAAGGACGGTGTTCAACAGTGACAGACAGGCCAGAGGTGACCAAATGCCTGCATCACAGAATTCTTATGTTCTGATGCTTCTGGTGCATGCACTCCTCTTCCTCTGGCCTCTTCATAGTTGGAATGCCCTCTCTGCCTTTTCCTCTCTCTTCCTGCCATTGACTGATTTGCTCAAATGTGAAATGTGGAGCTTGGTGGGCAGATGTGTTCCAGCTGCTAAGGTTGCCCTTTGATTTAACTCCATAAAGTCACAGGAGGGCAACACAACTGCTTGTGAAAGAGCACTTGGGAGGCCTTGGAACTGGAAAGTCACAGCCACTGAACAACTCTAGTTAATTACAATATAAATACTGTCTGTAAGCCCTGTGTTTTTGAATGGCATCTTTTGTGCCAATCTGAATGGGCGCAGTTTAAATCTTTCCATAGCAAGCCATCAGCCACAGAGAGACATGTCAATTGCTGCTGAGTGATGCCACCATTCCGTTATAAACCAATTAAATATTGCAATCTCTTCCATCCAGCAAAGACATACAGCAAGCTGTTCATTCCTCATCACTGAGCGGGGAACTTATGTGCGGTCTGCCGCATAATTGTGTAGGACAATTACGCAACGGCTGAGCATAGCATAATAATGTGTGCCCTGCCATAACCCGATTTTCAAAGACATCCAAACAGAAGGTTCAATACATCTCTGGTGGGCATAGCTGGTGGGCTCCATTCTCAAGTTAGCTATTTCTACCGAGGGGCCTCTGCTTGAAATGTTTGTTTGATCCTATTGTATTGGGTAATTCCATTCTGAGACTAGAAGACAGAAGTATTAGTGGTAGTAGTAATATTCATTAATGTCAATCCTAGGCTGATGGGAAGTGGCTGTAATTCGTTTGTCCATTTGGATGCAGCTGAGACCATCCATTTCATTCCACCAGGTCAAGCAATCAATAGCCCAGCAGGTCATTCTCATGTTACCATTAGTAGATAACATTTCTTTTGCATAATTGTACAATTCTGCCATCCATATGTCTCTGCTCCACTTAAACAGGGTTTCTCATATATCATCCGTCTTAGCCTCTGAAAATATTTGCTTGTCTTGTTTTATTTATTTTGCCATTAAAGGTCATGGGAAGGAGAACAGGAAATTTATTTTCCTTCCCATGAAGCCCACTGGAAATCCTGCTTACCTTCTGTCCCTGCCTCTCCACCCATCACACTTCCCTGAGCCATGGATACTATTTGGCTCACTATATGAAATGTGTATGATACCGTTTATCCATCCACTGCAAGGTGCTGCCCTCACATACGCTGCTGTGAGGAGATCTGCTCTTTCAGACCCCTTGAATCTTGAAGACCATCTCTCCCCAAGACATTCTGTGTGCTTAAGTGATTCCAGTCTTGCACCACGACACATACAAAGACAGCACCTGAAATAGCACCTTCCCTATCAAACATTATGGCCAAAAAACTAAAATATGCATTGAACTCTATGGAAAGTGAAAGTGACTCATACTGCGGCTTTACTAGTGAGTAGGCAAACGCATGATAGTTCATTGGAAAGGACAGGCTGAGAGGAACCTAAGGACACCAAAATTATCCTGATCCAATGAACTCCACATATCACCCCAGAGGAAGGTCCCTGATGATTGCACTGAAATGCATTGAAAATGGAAACACTACACAGCTGTGTTTACTGGTGAGTAAGCAGGCATGCCTTGGCTGGAGTTGAAGGTCAGTCCAGGAGAGGACAAGACTTCCAAAATGGTCCCAATCAGGGACGTCAGTAGGGCGTTAGAAAGGGGCACCCTTGAAGGGGGTGACCTAAATGGCTAAAACCATGGTTTGTAGAAATAATCCCATCTTGTGATACACCTTTGAATGCGTAATTTACAGCAGAATGCAGTGAAACAAATCACTTTGAAATATCTTTATTCTATTAAAATGTATGACTAAAAAACCAGTGGGGGTGGTGGCCACCGTGCCCACCATTCATATTGTTGCTCCGTCCAATGTATGGAGGCGGTACGCTGGCCTCCCACAACAGGTGACGCGAACCCTAGTGACGCCCCTGAACGAGAGCATGACATCAGTTTGTGACGCAACCTTTGAAGTTAGTTGAATGCTAGCTTTGCCCGATATGCACTTATAAGGAATATTATCAAGAAGAACATCTTGCTGAGTACACAGCCTCCTGCAGGAATTTTTATCCCCCTCTCTGTGCCTATTTTAGAGACACCCACCGGCTAATCTCATATTTAAAGCAACCAGCAGCTTTGATCTGAAGGGGGTCAGGGAGGTGGAATAGGGTGGGTGTAGCCCTGATAATTATCCGAGGAAACACAGGCAAACTATTTCGGAAACTGCAGTGCCAAACAGGGAGCATTTGAGTAGTACTGTTGGTGAACTGAATAAAAGGCCTATTTAACAATCCACATCCCTGATATTAAACTGGTAGTGGAGGATTGCAGAAGGAGACTATTGTTAAGTAAGTTAGAAGATATTTTGCTGATGCTAACTTGTTAACTCCAGAAGTGCCAAACTAAGGAAGAAATATCTTAGCGAAATATTAGCTGGAGGGGAAAGAAGGGGCTTGAGAAGTATATTACGGGAAGGGGAAAGGAGAAATAAGAACAAAGAGGCCAAAGATCATAGACCAAGGAAGGTGAGGCACAGAAGCACAAGAGAAGAGCTAGTGTAAGGTGCATCCAGAGGTTTGAGTTCAAATCCTGATTCAGCCATGAAGGTCACTAGCCGACTTGTAACTAGTTGTTTTCTCTCTGTTTAACTGAGGGCTGTGGGTGGTGCAAGGGGTTAAGACACTGTGCCGGTTAACCAGCAGGCCAGGCTTTGAGACCCACGTTGGCACCACAAGACAGGGTGCGCTCCTGTCCTTAGCCCAGCGCTGCGACGCCAGCTGGATCCAATCGTATCGGCTCTGCCTTTCCATTTGACTAATTCAGTGGCATGGAGAAGGGGGATTTGCTGCTTGGGTAACAGCCTATCCTCCATATCAATCTAACCCAGGCTTTTGTGCTTCATATGCAGCATATGCAGCACCGAGCACAAGATCATAGTCTTTCAAGAGTGACGGAGGCCTGCTTTTTAACTGACATCACAAGGTGGGTATGAGTAAAAAGTGAGAAAACTCAATGTATGTCACCCTGAGGACAGGAAGGATACAGAAGAACAGAAAAGATTAGGGGGATTTAGGTGTGAGCACTTAAGTTTGTGCATATTTTACATCACATTTTTGAGTGATGACAGATTTTGTCATTTAATTAGAACAATGATTTTCAACTAATGTGCCATGGCACACTGGTGTGCTGTGTATAGTCCTCAGGTGTGCCACAGGAATTTGGGGAGGTCATTATTAGTAGGAAAATTGGGGAATTAGAGCCCCCAACAACAGCATGGTGTGCCGTGTCAATGGTAATACAACTAAAGGTGTGCCTTGACAATTTTAGTGCCTTGTTGGTGTGCTATGAGACGAAAAAAAATTGAAAAATCACTGAATTAGAACTTGCAACGAGACACGCTTGAAACTAAATTTGAAAACCTGATCCTTGAAAGCACACGAATAAAATAGCTTGATTTATTCTAAGCCCCCGCTGTGTCCCATTATTTGGAGTGTAGTGAGTTCCTTCTCTTTAAAAAGCCCCAATGCACCTTCATATGACCCCGTATTATTACCCTAAAAGTCCCCATATTCCATAAGCCCCCAATGTTCCTCCGTGCTATTTCCTAGCACCCCAGCACTTAGTTTGAAGCCACAGCAATATGATCAATATCAAAGAGGGGAGAAAGGGAAAGCAACCTGTTCTTAATCCCATTACTTCTGCTGAGCCAGAGGAGAGTTGTTGAACCCATCAACAACCTCTGCATTATGAGCTGATTGGATTCATTCTTCCCGTGTATGTATGTATGTATGTATGTATGTATGTATGTATGTATGTATGTACGTACGTACGTACACACACACACACACACACACACACACACACACACACACACACACACACACACAAACTGTTATTGTGAATTAATGTGAATTAAAACAGCTCTGGTAGTAGGACCAGGCTGAAATCTAGGAATGGGTACTACAAAGGATCATCTGGATAGTTCACACCAGAGCTTTCCTAGAGCCTCATATAGTTATTTTAGCGTCTGATGGTGTTCTAAATTATGTTCATCCTTTCAGGCCTTTACCAAAAAGCCACCACTTAGGTTTAAACAGGCAGCCATTGGAGACGTGGGAGCCGTTCCATGTCACAGGAAAATGTTCCCCCTTAGAGCCATTTGGGAAAATACATTTGCCTTTTCTCCAGCATCAACTGTCCCTTAGAGGTTATTAAAGGAAGTGCTTTGGCTATAAGTGGTACCATTTAAAGTGCTATAAAAATCTCGACATCAGTGATACGGAGTCCGACCTTGTTTTTACTGAAGAGCCTGGCGACAAAAAGTGTCTTCCCATTTTCACGACTGTTCTCAACAAGCTGTTTCAAAAGATTGCTGAAAACAAAAAACAACCAACTCTGAAAATGAGGCTGACTATGAGAAAGCATGTGATCGCGCTGACTGATGTGCTGATTCAGTTTTGCTTTTTTCCCCCTATGTTGTCATGCGACAGCAAGTCATGCTGACAAACACATTATGGTATTCCAGATTCTCAGTAAGAACAATAAGCTCGAAGGCCAATACCATGCAACCTCTGCCCAAAGCAAAGAAACAGAAAACACAGCAAATGGGAAATGAATGCCAAACAACGATGGCTGTTATAGTATGAGGTGCAGTAGAGGGTGGAATTGGGGATAGGAAGGAGGTGAAAATGGAAAGGGCAAGGAGGCAAGGACAGGGAGATTGTGTCCAGAAGGGACAGGATCATTGCTACTGGTGCCACCAATATCCTAACCTCTTCCCAGATCCAATCCAATAGCACTGATGCATGCAGATCTGCACCAGCTATTTAATTATCAGAGGTCTGAATTGATCATCCCATGCTGTGGATGGGGAAAAATTGAGTAGACCATCCAGTACTATGGAGAAAAAAAAATCCCGTAAGCTATAAGAACATAAGAAGAGCCTCCACATTGCCAGGACCCATGTAATCCAGCTTCCTGTATCATAGTGTGGCCCACCAGATGCCTCGGGGAGCACATATGGTCTACTGGCACTCCTGGTCTACATAAGGCCTCTTGGACTTCTCCATATCCAAGGATGCATTGTTAGGCTGCACTCCTATACATATTTTCATGTGAGTAAACCCTACTGAATGCAATTGGACTATACAGGCATGCATAGGATTGCACTGTAAGACTAACAGCCCAATCCAGTGCAACTCCCTGCACAGTAATGCAACTATGTAACTGACACTGAATCTCACAGGGGGAATTTCAGCCTCTGGAGGACTTATCAAGATAAAGGAACATTTGTTTCCTTACTCCTGGATAAACCCAGGCCTGCCAACTGGGTCAACTTGGACCTGTTTCAGCTCTAAAGCTGGTGAAAGATTGCATCGACCCAGGTTGGGTGATCAGGGCCAATACCACCCCGTTCCTGCACCAATACATCCTCCTCCCTGCCCTAATCACTTATGGCAGCAAAATTTAGTGCTTTGCATCCCTTCTAGCTATGCCACTGTGCTGAAGTTTTGTACCAACTACTCGTAGTAATGGTGCTAACACAGGAGATTAATTAATGTGAATATTTTAATTAACAATTTCCCAAGTCTGGGTAGTACACTCTTTTTAATTAAAAAAATTGAAGCTATTAATGGGTTCATCTCACTTGTCAACATGAGAAACCGTGGAGAGACTGCAGTTATTGGCAGGCTCAAGGGAAGCTGATGTGTGAAGACTGTACTAGGGAAAAAACACAACTATAGAGACAGCTCATCAAGCCATATTGTAGATATCTCAATATTTTCAGTTTATCCCATCTGTATCTAGGAAGATCTCCAAGCCATACACATCAAGTGATGGAATGCCAATTCCATAGCCTTGAGTGTTGGCTCTGAAATAACAGGTTGTTGTCTATGGGCTCTGATAGGAGGCAGCCAAGTCTAGGAGCCCAGTCACCATGGCTCAGTTCAGACATCAAGTCAAAGCAAGGTAAAGAAGCTTCATATGGTTTGGTTTGGTGCAATGTCAGGAAAACTATGGTTTGGAAACTCTGGTCTGCAGTTGGCTGGTAGTTTGCCAAGGGAGTTCTGGCTGGCAGTCGTGGGCATATTTTGAGTTCAGTTAAGGTTATATTGTCCATTACCCATGAAAAAATTCAAAATACAGGAATAATATTTGCACCCTAACATGACCCTATATGGGATTGAGATGCTATGTGCATAGACGATTTCTGCATACGTCACTGTGGGCCGGAATTGCTGATTTTACAGTTTCTTGCAATTTGGCTTTTATAGTATCAGAGCAATCCTAAGTATGACAACTCAGAAATAAGTCCCGTGTGTTCAGTAGTATTTACTCCCAGGAAAGTGTGCTTAAGTGTGCAATCCTAAACACACTTTCCTAGAAATAAGACCCATTGAACACAATGGGACTTACTTTTGAGTAGACATGGTTGGGATTGTGCTATGTATCTTAACTTTGTGCTCAGATTTAGAAATCTACAATTTCACCCTTAGCAATTTGTTGTTTTTAAATAGCCGAGGGGTCAGTTCAGGATTTCCACATTAACCAAGTTGTAGGTTTAGTGGTTTCCAAAAGTATATATACTACAGGCTTTAAAATAGCATTTGGTCACCCGCCATTCACAGAATGAACAAACAAAAAGGTTGTTCCGCATTCTAAACATTTACAAGAGGAAGAAAAATGTATGTTGTAAAGCACCATTTCTCTCCTTACACCCACAACATTCCCAACAATGTTTCACATCAATTATATTCTGATAAGGAGGGTGTATAATTTTCAAGGTTTAAAAGAACATTATGATGCATTCTTTTATCTGAGAATAATCTGATATCTTTTCAACCAAATCAAGAAAACAAGACAGGAACAGGAGGTAGGCATCACACGAAAGGTCCTTCTAGCCCACTATCTGATTTCTAACCAGTACCAGTACCAGTACCAGTTTCAAATTGTCAGTTCCTTGTTGTTCATGGCCAGTATTTGGATGTTAATGTACCGAGAGTGCATTAAATCTGGGTTCATTAAATCTGGGTGCATTAAATCATGGCCTGGGTTCATGGGAAAAAAGTCCTCAACCTTTTGAGGACCACGGCCATGGGTCCAGGGAAGGATGCGCATGCACAGTTCTATATGGAACTGTGCATGTGCACGAGAACAGCTGGGCTGTACCTGTGCAATTCTCCCCTTAGCCAAGCATCGGGCCGCACCTGCCTAGTTCCCCCGCAGCCAGCAGAGCTATCCCAATATTGGAAAGCTGGTTAGGATATGGGTCATAGGCTGTTATAGCTGTGCCTCTAAATCTATTTTAAAAAATGGGCTGTGCGTATTACAAACACACTTGTTGGAATCAGGCAAAACACTAAACTTCCTCAGTCACAAGGTACTTATTGTGAATTTGTTCCTTTCCCTCTGCAATGTGGAACTAATAATGGCCTTGCTTATAGGTTTTTTTGCAAGGATAACAGGTCTTTTACATAAGGGGTCTCCAAGCCCGGAGGCTTGATGCAGTCTATAGTGAGTGGCTGCTAGCGACTTACCCCCAAATCCAGAGTAACTACAGGAGCATGTAAGAGAGTTTACATGTACCCGTAGTTACTGCACCACCTAGTGAAAATCTATGGGAAATTCATATTGCAATCCAGAGTAAGTTGTTCTTACACCGGAGCAAGGACTCCCCGTAGTTACTCTGGATTGCGCCCGAATTCCCTTAAGAACCTCTGACCCAGTTGACCAGACTTGAGCTGTGATGGTGGGGTGGAGAAATAGGGTTCATTTAAATGTGTGCTTTATTTCTGTGCTGTGTGATGGTGCTTGCCGAAATCTTGGAAATTTTAGCCCATTATTTATTTATTTTAAAAATTTGTACCCCGCCTTTCTCGGGTCGTAGACCAACTCAAGGCGGCTCATATTAAAACATAATTTAAAACATTTAATAGAACATTCAATTAAAAACAATTAAAACATTTATTCACTCTATTAAAATTTTACATTTAATTTTTTTGGTAAGTTTTTTGAACACATGGAATGTACTATGCAAAAGTGAAAAGTGTGATAATCATTATTAGTATTCATGCAAAAACCCATAGGTTTGTACATGGTTTAAAATGCTGCTCAGTCTCGTGGAGAACCTATACCTATAGTATAGTACACTATACTACTCTGCGGGCTGTGGGTGGCACAAGCGGTTAAGACGCTGTGCCTGTTAACCAGCAGGCCAGGGTTTGAGACCCAGGTCAGCCCCACAAGACAGGGTGAGCTCCTGTCCTTAGCCCAGCTCTGCGACGCCAGCTGGATCCAATAGTATTGGCTCTGCCTTTCCATTGGACTAATTCAGTGGCGTGGAGAGGGGGGATCTGCTGCTTGGGTAGCAGTATATTCTCCATAACAATCTAACTCAGGCTTTTGTGCTTCGCATGCAGCATATGCAGCGCCGAGCACGATACCATAGTCTTTCAAGACTGAAGGAGGCCTGCTTTTTTTTTTTTTACTATCTGGCTGGTAAAAGCCAACTCATGGACTGATTCTGATTGATCCATATTGATCCATTCATCATGGCTGTGCATGCTTCATGAATGCGTGTGTTTAGTCTGTCAAATGAGCATACATGACAATGCTGACAGGGGTGGTGTTTGGAGGTTGGTAAGACTGCAAAGCACTCTGCACCTTTTCCGGCTGACAAACGTGATCAGGTAGATATTGTCTTACTGTTTTCTTACCGATTCCATAATGAATCCCTTGAGGAAAAACTTGAGAGCCTGGAGGCTGAAGACCTCATGTCTCATCTGTCACCACAAGAATGTTACCTATGTAAAGGAGGGGAAAAAGAGCTCTAAAGTAATTAAAAGCAAACACAGGATACATATAAAGGAAAACACACACATGCACCTTAAAATATTTGCTCATTTTATAAATGAACAAGCAGAAACAAAGTCTAACCCAGAGGAATGCAATTGCATCAGAAATCCCTGCCAAGTAATTTTGACATAAAAGTTGCTGTGAAGTACAAAATTAAACTTGTTCCATTGTAGCTGACACAGCATTTTTTCTGTCCAACATGGCAGCAGCCATTTAAGAACGACAGCTTCACCATACATAAATACAACATCATGAAGGAAACAGTACCCGACGTGCTTGAGGTGCAAAATACCCGCAGAGAATCCAAATGGTTGAGTCACATGGAAAGGATGCAGCTTAGTAGGAGAGCAAGGCGGAAAGCCTCAAGCTCAGCCCATACCTGAAATGTGGGGCTGCCAGTCTCAGATACAGTAATAGTAATAGATACAGTAATAGTGAGTTAGGTGACTCAGCAGAAAGCAGTTCCAGATATTTCCTTTTCCTGGAAACTCTTTTGTGAAGGTGGCTATGGCTCTGCGATAGAAATTACTATATTATTGGAAGGATCATTGCTGGCCTCCGTCAGTCTTGAAAGACTATGGTATCGTGCTCGGCGCTGCATACGCCGCATGCGAAGCACGAAAGCCTGGGTTGGATTGTTATGGAGGATAGGCTGTTACCCAAGCAGCAAATCCCCCCTCTCCACGCCTCTGAATTAGTCCAATGGAAAGGCAAAGCCGATACAATTGGATCCAGCTGTGTCGCAGAGCTGGGCTAAGGACAGGAGCTCACCCTGTCTTGTGGGGCCGACCCGGGTCTCAAACCCTGGCCTGCTGGTTAACAGGCACAGCGTCATTACCAGCTCCCAAATTTCAAAGTCTTGCTTATTTTGGTGATCTTTTCCAAGTGACTCTATTTCGGTGAAATACTTTTACATAATCGTTGTGAGGATCTCTAGATGTCCTTGGAGGAAAAGCAGAATACAAATGTGATGAATAAGCATATTGCAAGATCGTCTTGCCAAAGCAATAGGTGGAGACTTCAACTTTCAATGCACATAATTCCTCTCAAACCTGGTGGAACATCTTAAACTCTGAAAATAATTAGTCAGTTAAATGGCGTAGTTAATTTGTCCATCACAGATTAAAATGGAGATTTTAAAATCCAATTTTAATTAATTTTCCTTTGAACAGGTGTTTAGTGCTGTTGGCATTATTATCCTAAGCAATCTATTTACATCTTTTTAATCAGATAATTAATTTTAATCAGACAATTTGATCGGATGCTTTTCCTGACACATTATTTGCATTGGAAAAAGCATACTCCCTGTCAGCTAACTGCAACTTATCCTCAACATCACTATATTACATTTGTTTTAATTAGATGAGTAAGCAATTAATTGGCTGTGAAGCAAAGGCGGCAAAAGCTTTTAATGAACTTGAAACTGTATTCTTAAAATGAACATCCCCATTTGGGGATGTTCTTCCAGCAAGGTTCATTGAGGACTTCTTTGTGTAGGCCAGTATGGAGGAACTCAATGACTACAAATTTCAGTATAATGTCCTTATAAAAACAGCAATATGGATAGCCAATTTGGATTGGGGGATGACATGTGGTGGAGCATGACATGTTATAGCCCTGATTCAAATTATTTCACAGAGAGCTGTGTCCAGAGGTTTTCTCCTCTGCAGCTTATGGAAGCTTTGCAGTGAAGCAAATTAAGTTGGGAAGTTGATACAAGGAAAGGGACTGAATCAACCATCTTGCCCCGTGTCATGTTTCTGATCCAAATCACTGCTTTTCAAAATTAAAAAAAATTAAATAAAAAGGTTATCAGGATTGCAAATGCAATTATAGATTTAAACATCATGTATGGTTTAACAATAGCCCTAAGACCTTGTAGTTTTCGCAAGCAGATTATCTTCTTAGCAAAAAGTGATTTGATAATCATTTTCACTTGGAGTACTCTCATCACTGCTTGACCTGGTGTCTCAATTTTGATCAATTTTACTTTTTATTTTATTTTGCTTTTCTTTTTTGTTTTAGTTGTCTGCTTTGCTGTTACATCCCTGCAGAACTGACAGCTAGAGAAGGTTGCGGGGAAAAGACTAGAGCCTTCCTACCCAGCAGATCTGCTTGCTCTTTACTGGTTAGTATTCAATTGCTAAACTTCTCTTGTGTAAATTTTGTGTATTTTGAACTTGTGCAAATTCTGCGCATTTTGCACTCTTGTGCAAGCTCTGGCACATCTTTGCTTTGCACTTGTCTCAGCTATTGTGCACATTTCCGTACAATACGAAGAGCACAATCTTAAGCAGGCCTCCGTCAGTCTTGGAAGACTATGGTATCGTGCTCGGCGCTGCATACGCTGCATGCGAAGCATGAAAGCCTGGGTTAGATTGTTGTGGAGGATAGGCTGTTACCCAAGCAGCAAATCCCCCCTCTCCACACCACTGAATTAGTCCAATGGAAAGGCAGAGCTGATACGATTGGATCCAGCTGGCGTCACAGAGCTGGGCTAAGGACGGGAGCTCACCCTGTCTTGTGGGGCCAACCCGGGTTTCGAAGCATGTCTACACAAAAGTAAGCCTCATTGTGTTCATAGGTCTTACACCCAGGAAAGTGTTTCCTGGGTTTCAGATTGCAGCCATTCTCTCTTTAAAAAGCAACCCATATTTTTATATTATGGGCAAAATCCAGAGTAACTACGGGGAATCCTTGCTCCAGTGTAAGAACAACTTACTCTGGATTCTGATATGAAGTTCCCATAGGTTTTCACTAGGTGATGCAGGAACTATGGGTGCACATAAAGTCTCTTACGTGTTCCTGTAGTTACTCTGGATTTGGGGGTATGTCTTTCAAACTTTCCTGGCATGGCTGAGCTGGAATTGGCTAAAGTTGAGGAACGGTGTCAGGCCATGTTAATATTGTTGCTACAGTTGTAGCCTGCCATTACAGCAAAAATCAACTCCCTTTTATCTCCGAACAATGGACTGAATCGCAGAGTTTTGACCTTGATATATAATGCAAGCAGAGAGTAATTACAGCCCTGCTTTCTATGTAAGCAAACAATTTTGTCTGAAAGGTCTGAGAGCTGCTGGTTCACGCTGCACTTTTTCAACAAGCACACACAGGAAAGATAATCGCTTTATCCTTGAAGCTCTTGGAAAAAAAATGGCAAATCAGTGGAGAAAAATAGTGATGCTGGTTGAATCTCAGTGAAGACATATGCACAATTCAGAAATCAGTACACTGATTTCAATGGGGTTGACTCCCAAGTAAGTGTGTGTGTAGAGCATGTATCACCTCTGTTTAAAGAAAAACTTGTAGTTTATGCTACTACAAGTAGTTGCACCTGTGAGTAGGATGGGTCCTTAAAAATGACACACTTCTTTGAGAGCTTCTCATATTTGTTCAGCTTTTGAATACCATTTTTAATTGCTGCTTTGGCTCCCTTGTCATTGCTGAGTCACAGCCTGCAAGCGTGACTCATCCCTGTTTTCATACATGGAACTGCAAATCTGTTTTTATTCATGCTGCATATAATCAAATAAAAACACATTTGTTTTCTCTAGTATTTAGAATGGAAGATTAACTGAAGCGCGGAGGATTCCCACAGAGATTGTACAATCTTGGTGTTTTGGAAGTCCATCACACCACCAGGAATGATCTTCATCTGAGGAATGGTGTGCTAGTGAAGGGTTAAGCACCTGTATTCTGTATGTCATTCCCACTGGACATCACACAGGTGCCCATGTGGGTCTAGCCAGGGCTGAGCTTGTATGGGTGAGGGAGACTTTTCACATTAAAAATCCTTGATTTTAGCATAGAATTCACCTGTGGAACAGACTGCCACTTGATAGGTTTGGTGACTGGAACTGGACAAGATAAAGGGCTAGATCAGTGGCTTTACAGGCTGCTCCATGCTTAGAGGGGAGCATCCTGAGCCATGCAGTGCACTGCTTTCAGAATGGTATTGTGCTCAACTGCCATAAACTGCTTGGTGTTTTGACCCAATCCAGAAACAAGCCCTACTGGATGTTGAAATGTTTAATGCCTTGTCTAGTTTGGCCCTAAATAATACAAGCCTACTAAATGTTCAGATGTTTGTCATAGTATATCATTGTGAGGTGCAAAGGTTCTGGCCTAAAATGATTAGCACCCCTAGAATTATTCAGAGTGATGGCTTGGGACCACCACTGCTCCAGGTCCATCACTCCCATACGGATCTGTCTGCTCTTTAAGATGGAGAGAGTTTTCAGATGTTTCAGACATTTGAGATGCATCTTCTCCATAGTGGTGCAGAAAGTCCTGCCAAGAAGATCTGTTGGCTCCTTACTTACCTGTCTTGGTGTTTATTAAAGACCTGGTCAATTTGGCAGAGCTTCAGTGAGCGGCGCTGGAATTCTGGTTAATAACTGACTTTCTATTTTGATTTGAGTTGTTCCTTAAAAGTAGACTACTGTATTTCCAAAATAAACAAATAGTATGTTGCACATGGGGCTATATTTAAACTCGTTTGGAAACTTCAACAAGTGCAGAGTGAAGGGGTCAGATTGTTAACTGTACAGCTGTTGTGCATGGCCAGGCTTTTGCTACAAATAGCAAGATGTGTTGCACAGCTCCAAGAGGCTCCATAGATGCTAGTAAGTTGGTGGTGGGTCCGAACCATGGGCAGGGAGAGGAAGTTAGGGAGCAAAGTCAGGTGTGTGTGCCAGGAGAGGGAAGGGGTGAATCTGGTGGAGTCATGTATGCCGGAGTTATGCATTCCTCTCCCTGGGTCTCCTTGGACATATTCCATCAAAACAGATGTTCTATAAGACGGAAATCAGACAACCTACCTCATGCAGGCTTTCCAATAAGTCCTGCCACCATAGCATGCAGGATACTATTAATTGGCATGGTTATATCTACCTATCTACAGTATTTATATACTGCTTTTCAATTAACAAGTTCACAAAGCGGTTTACAAAGAAAATGGAAAAATAATAATAGCTAATTAAAAGCTAATGGGGCCCTGTCCCAAAAGGGCTCACAATCTAAAATGCAAAAAAGAACACCAGCAGAAGCCACTAGAACAGACATTGCTGGGGTGTGTAGGGCCCGTTACTCTCCCCCTACTAAATAAAAGAGGAGCACCCACTTGAAAGAGTGCCTCTTGCTCAGTTAGCAGGGGTTAATATGCTATGTTAGCAGATGGTTATATGCTATGTGATACCATTCATTGGCATGGCTATATGTTGTTATGTTATGGGAGGTAGGACTAAGCAGTGTATCTTATTTCTAAATATAATTGCTGTACTACTACTACTACTACTACTACTACTACTACTACTACTACTACTAATCTTCTTCTTCTTCTTCTTCTTCTTCTTCTTCTTCTTCTTCCTCAATAAGCAAACAATGTTGTACCTGTTGTACCTATTTCTCAGGCTCCAATTTCCTTGGAACCCATGTGTTGCTAGGACATCTATTTCCTCCCTTTAGAGCTCTGAGGAGCAGTCATTGATTTAGACAGCTGCATCTTTTCTATATTTGATTATGCTTTTTGCCATCTGCTATCCAACAATACTGCAATCCAGAGTAACTACAGGGAGTTCTTGCTCTGGTGTAAGAACAATTTGCTCTGGATTGCAATATGAATTTCCCATAAGTTTTCACTAAGTGATGCAGTAACTACGGGTACACGTAATGTCTCTTACGTGCACCCATAGTTACCCTGGAATGTAGGGTTAAGCAATTTGCAGTTCAGCTTCAGAAACCCCCAAGAGGTAGTCAGTTAGATAAACCAGGTTATTTCCACCTGATCACTGCAGTGCCAACAGGGAAAGTTTCTTGTTACGGAAACATCTGAAGAAATTCATCCAGGAAGAACACTCACAGGGTATGGATTAAGTTGAATGTAATACAGGACAATCCAGAGCAACTAATCTGTTCACATAAGAGCCCTTAGGTTGCCCTATCTAACACTAGGTTGGAGCAACTGCAAGATGCTCCAGCCCAGTTACTCTGGAAGAGGCTTAGGGCAGAGCAAGGCAAGATAGGGTGCCCTAAGAGAGGTGGACCTGCTCTGCCCTAACTGGGGCAGCCTAAGCAGCTCAGGAGAGGCAAGTTGAGGGCATGTTGAGCATTGCCTAGGGCAGAGCAGTTACTCTGTATCCAGAGCCTGTTTCCAAGGCAGAAATGCCCTCTTCCAGCCCTTAGAGTTATACCACCTCAGGAGCAGGTATAGTAATGAGTAGACCCATAGGGTTCCATGATAAGGCCCGAGTAAGAATGGCAGTGTTGACCAAAAATCTGAGTTCTTGGCCAGCCTAGCTGCAACCCCTTCCTCTCAACCTCAGGATATGGAACAAACTACGGCTGCCCACAAACCTCAGGATACAGCAGGCCACTCCAAGAAGCCCCTTGTATTCACTGTAGAATGTACTGGCATCTCATCAGGGACTCCTTATAAGACAGGCACCCAGTGGCGTCACCAGACTAGTGCGGCTGGTGTGGGCTGCATTGGGGATGCGCTCCGTATGGGGTGATGTGCCGGAGGAGTTTGACTGTCCTTTGGCAGGCCCCGGGCGTCAGAACCCCCATTCAGGCCTGCTCCAAGGCGGAGCAGCAGCCAGAAGCTGACACTTGTCTGAGGAGCTGGCCTGAACAGCCATCTGAGGTGCATTGCGCAGAAACACACTGAGCTTCCGAACAGCTTCAGAGGAGACTTCCTTAGAGCAGAGAAAGTCCGCGCCTCTGCACAGCCATTCGGCCTCACTCAGGAGGCGGAGCGGCAGCCGAATGGCTTCAGAAAGAGTACTGCACAGGCACCAACTCTGACGCCTGCACAGTCTCCCCCGAAGCCAAAAGGCTTCAGAAAAGTACTGCGCAGGTGTCAGAGATGGTGCCTGCGCAGTACTCTTTCTGAAGCCAGTTGGCTTCAGAAACAACTGCGCAGGCGCCAACTTTGGTGACTGCGCAGTCCAGGTAGGGGGGGGGCGCGTATCCCAGGGATGACGCACAGACATCCGCACCAGGTGATGTGCATCATCTCCCATCTCCCATCCCATCTCCCCTGTCACCACTGCAGGCACCACAGCTGTTCCTTGTTCAGTGTGATCTGAGGGGTGTCTCCTCAGGAGCAAGTCTTCCCCTTGTGTCAATTACTTGGCATGCTCTGGAGCAGTAGGGCAGCCCAGGCTTCCTGACTCTCTGGATTCAGCATAACTTTCTACTCTGGATACAGAATAGTTAGGAGAGTGCAGTTAGGTCAGAGCAGGCTGAATTTGCTCCGGATTGTGTCCTTAGGCTGCAATCCTAAAGACCCTTTCCTGGAAGTAAGACCCACTGAACATAATGGAGCTTGCTTTCAAAGTAGACATGGTTAGGATTGATAGTCCGCACATCACTGTCTCCAGACACTGGTTTAACACATCTGGTGCATCCTGATGATTTCATCTAGATATTCAACAGCATAGAGGGTAAAATACTGTAGAATCTAATAAAATATGAATGGCTTTAGGGGTGGAGGGGGCAGGATTTGGCACATAGGGTCAGAAAGAGAGTTAGATCCCCTCCCACACACTCACTGTAGCCTTCTTCCATACTCTGGTTATGAAAACATCTGCATCAATTCACAGACACAATAATGTTTAACTACGTCCTGAAAAATGTTTGCCTGCTGATTATATTGACTGTCTTATTAATATACTAGCAAAAAGCGTACCCGCGTTGCGGGAGTAACTTCCCGATACAACATCCCCCACGGCGCATCAACAACCCATGCGCAACCTACCCCCATGTACAACATTTCCCCATGCGCAACTTCCCCCATGCGCATCATCCCCCATGTGCAACTTTCCCCATGTGCATCATCCCTCATGTGCAACTTCCCCCCTTGCGCAACTTCCCCCCGTGCGCAACTTCCCCCCATGCGCAACTTTCCCCATGCGCATCATCCCCCATGCGCAACTTTCCCCATGTGCATCATCCCTCATGTGCAACTTCTCCCCACGTGCAACTTTCCCCCATGCGCAACTTCCCCCGTGTGCAACTTTCCCCATGCGCAACTTCCCTCCATGTGCAACTTCCCCATGCGCATCGTCCCCCCATGCGCATCATCTCCCATGCACAACTTTCCTACATGCGCAACTTTCCTACATGCGCAACTTCTCCCATGCACAACTTTCCTACATGCGCATCATCCCCCATGCACAACTTCCCCCATGCGCAACTTCCCCCATGTGCAACTTCCCTCCATGCGCAACTTCCCCATGCGCAACTTTCCTACATGCGCATCATCCCCCCGAGCGTAACTTCCCCCATGCGCATCTCTCCCATGCACATCATCCCGCCATGCGCATCATCCCGCCATGCGCATCATCCCCCCATGTGCAACTTCCCCCATGCGCAACGCCCGTGTGCAACTTCCCCCTGTGCGCAACTTTCCTCTGTGCGCAACTTTCCTCTGTGCGCAACTTTCCTCTGTGCGCAACTTCCCTCCATGCGCAACTTCCCCATGCGCAACTTTCCCCCATGCGCATCATCCCGCCATGCGCATCATCCCGCCATGCGCATCATCCCGCCATGCGCATCATCCCCCCGTGCGCAACTTTCCCCGTGCGCAACTTTCCCCCGTGTGCAACTTCCCCCCGTGCGCAACTTCCCTCCATGCGCATCGTCCCCCCATGCGCATCGTCCCCCCATGCGCATCATCTCCCATGCACAACTTTCCTACATGTGCAACTTTCCTACATGCACAACTTTTCCCATGCACAACTTTCCTACATGCACAACTTTCCTACATGTGCATCACCCCCATGCGCAACTTCCCCCATGCGCAACTTCCCCCCTTGCGCAACTTCCCTCCATGCGCAACTTCCCCATGCGCAAATTTCCTACATGCGCATCATCCCCCCGTGCGTAACTTCCCCCATGCGCATCTCTCCCATGCGCATCTCCCCCATGCGCATCATCCCGCCATGCGCATCATCCCCCCATGTGCAACTTCCCCCATGTGCAACTTCCCCCGTGCACATCGTCCCCCCATGCGCATCGTCCCCCCATGCGCATCGTCCCCACATGCGCAACTTCCCCCATGCACAACTTTCCTACATGCGCAACTTTCCTACATGCGCATCATCCCCCATGCGCAACTTCCCCCATGCGCAACATCCCCCCATGCGCAACTTCCTCAATGCCCAACTTCCCCCATGCACAACTTTCCTACATGCGCATCATCCCCTGTGCGTAACTTCTCCCATGCGCATCTCTCCCATGCGCATCATCCCGCCATGTGCATCATCCCGCCATGTGCAACTTCCCCCCATGTGCAACTTCCCCCGTGCGCAACTTCCCCCCGTGCACAACTTTCCCCGTGCGCAACTTTCCCCATGCGCAACTTCCCTCCATGTGCAACTTCTCCCATGCACATCGTCCCCCCATGCGCATTGTCCCCCCATGCGCATCATCTCCCATGCACAACTTTCCTACATGTGCAACTTTCCTACATGCGCAACTTCCCCCATGCACAACTTTCCTACATGCGCAACTTTCCTACATGCGCATCATCCCCCATGCGCAACTTCCCCCATGTGCATCATCCCGCCATGCACATCATCCCGCCATGCGCATCATCCCCCCATGTGCAACTTCCCCCATGTGCAACTTCCCCCATGTGCAACTTCCCCCATGCGCAACTTTCCCCATGCGCATCATTCCCCCATGCGCATCATCCCCCATGCGCATCATCCCCCCTGCACAACTTTCCTACATGTGCAACTTCCCCCATACGCAACTTTCCTACATGCACATCATCCCCCATGCGCAACTTCCCCATGCGCAACTTCCCCCATGTGCAACTTTCCTACATGTGTAGCATCCTCTCCAGTGCAACCTCTTCCTCCTAACAACATCCCCCCAGTGCACCGGGCACTGAGCACCAAACTGGCTGGCTGTTATTCAGTCTCCCATATTAAGTATAGGTCAAAAACACGTTTCCCCCTTTTCAGCCCCTGAAGGGTTAAAGTTCTCCAGATGGTTCTTGGTGGGAGTTCAGGTGACAGAAGGAACTCCCAGAATTCCATGCTTCAGGCCCAGCAGTTGGGGCGGAATGTTGATGAGTCAGCAATTCTCAATGCAAAGTATAGGGAGGAAAAAGCGTTGCGCCCCTTTTCACCCCCTTCCGGTTGGAATTTCCGAAAACCAGTTCTTAGTGCACCCCTCAGTCACGGAAGGAACACCCACCCCAATTTTCACGTTTCTAGGCCCAGCGGTTTTGGCAGGGCGGTGATGAGTCAGTGAGTCAGTGAGTGAGTGACTTTTCTCTTTTATATATATAGATAATCAGTTTATACTGACTTGTCTAGGATCAGATACTTCTATCAAAATACAGTAATACCTCGCTTGATAAGCGTTTCACAAAACAAGCAAAAATTTCCAAGAAATCTTGCTTCACATAACAAGTTCCACTTCACTTAACAAGCAAGCGTGCTATGGGCACGTGTGCTATGTAGACCTGATGCTCTGCACGGAGGCTCTTTAAAAGGGCTGCCGGCCAGCGCTGCTGCCCCTAACTGCCCCCAAGTGCCCCCACCGACCACTTTGAACCTCCAGCAGCAGCCCAGGTAAGCCTCCCAGGAAAGTGTCTTGATTGCAGCCTCCTAACCATGTCTAGCCAGAAGTAAGCCTCATTGTGTTAAATGGGGCTTACTCCCAGGAAAGTGTCATTAGGATTGAAACCCAAGTAGACTTCATAGGATCATGCACATTGAATGCATGTTTTGAATTCAGTTCCAGTGTTTTGTCATCATTTTTACATCCAATTAATATGGCTGTGGGTGGCACAAGCTGTTAAGACACTGTGCCTGTTAACCAGCAGGCCAGGGTTCAAGACCCGGGTCAGCCCCACAAGACAGTGAGCTCCTGTCCTTAGCCCAGCTCTGCGACGCAGCTGGATCCAATCGTATTGGCTCTGCCTTTCCACTGGACTAAGTCAGTGGCGTGGAGAGGGGGAATTTGCTGCTTGGGTAACAGCCTGTCCTCCATAACAATCCAACCCAGGCTTTCGTGCTTCACATGCAGCGTATGGAGTGCCGAGCACGATACCATAGTCTTTCAAGACTGACAGAGGCCTTAATATTTTTATATGAATATTTTGGGGATTGTGGAACCAAAGTTTCCATTATTTCCAGTGGAAAAATTGGCTTCACTTAAAGAGCATTTCACTTAAAGAGCATGCCTCTGGAACGAATTAAGCTCTTTATGTGAGGCATCACTGTACCTTTCAAAATATATAACATGCATTATGTATAGCTACTGTTTCATATTCCCCAATTCCTCAGTTGGGTGGAATTTGGGGACAACCATGCTGTCACAGGATTAGTTTCTCTGGGCTAACAGCGGTGCCTGTATCTGTAGGGGTTTGATGTATCGCCCTGCCACTGCCACCACCCCACCAGTGGGCAGCTCAGCAACCTCTGTCTATTGCCCACCTATCTGACAGGCCATCTCATCTTCTTCAGGATGGCAGTGGCTGCTCCAATGCATTTAAGATAGCTGGTGAGTCTCATCATTTAAAAATAGCTAGTGAGTAGCTATAGTGAGATGAAGGTGGAGGAAGGTGGGCCACACAAATGTTCCCTTATGGATTTTGGAGTCCAAAAATCCCCATAGAATGAATGGACCCATCTCCAAAAGAGGAGAAAAAATTAGAAAACATTATATAGAAAAATCTATATCTACAGAAAGAAGTAGGAAACATATTCTAGGATTCTCCCTTGCAGAGCTTGCAGCCCTACTCTTTCCTCTTAGCAACATCTGTACAGCAGGCAAAACTCACACTTTTCCTGGGATGTCGCTATCTTTTATACCATGATTTATATCCTACCAAACTGGATTTAAATTCCAAAGCATACAATTTAAAAACAAAACAGACCATGCCCTTTTATTTCATAACATCACTTCATCAGATCCTTCCTGCTGTGAAAATGGTACGGACTCTTTCCGAGCCAGTAGTGCAAACGTAAGGTTTTATTTAAGATGACAAAATAATGGGTAAGGATAGTCATCCATCAAACAAATTCTGTATCAGAGGCAAGAACCTCTAGATATGTTCAAAAAGCATGGACACAATATGGAATATGAGGATATATCATTACAGAAGTATGGCTTGGATCCATAGGCGTAGCTAGAGGGGTGTAATGCTAATCAATTTAGGCCAGGATCTCACAGTGATATACTTCTTCTAAAACTTGCAGGTTGCATATAGTCATAGTGGCTTGTAACCTATAATGGATTTTTCCTCCATAAATCTTTTTGTTTATTTAATGAAATCTAGATCAGGTGCGATCACCACACCTGAGGCATAGGACTGTGAGTAAAAATGGAGGCCACTTGTGTTGACATCGAGTAGATCTCTGTTACATTCTCAGGTGCCACAGCCTTACCACCAACCTAATCTAGGGTTGCCGTAATTTTCTTCCACAAAATGAAGGTAGGACCCTCTGTCCATTTGCCAGTATGTGAACACAATCTCCGAAAATCAGGTTTGTCCCTGTTTTTTCAGGAAATATGGCAACCCTAAACGAATCCCCTCTAAACCGGGGCAACAGCCTGGAACAGCTTTGAAAAGAGTTCCCTTGAATCGAAGTTGGCCTGTATAAATGGAGACATTCATATAAATAACTTGAAAAGACATGGACTAAGGCAAGATTAATCGCCATAGCCGCATGCCTCGCTCAGATGCTGGTTGCAAATATTTTGCTTTGCATGGGTGCCCTGGCACAGAGTTGTGTTATCTCTAGGTTGTGCTGCACGCTTTGCTACAGATTGGATTACTGCCTTTGGCAGAGGAAAAGACAGCACCTGCCGACCCTTTCAATTATTAACAGGAAATGTAACTGAGATATGCATAAAGTGCATTGGCAGGCACCCTCCTCTGCCATTTCTTGGATGGCAATTTTCCAAGAAACTTGTGTTTGTACTGTACATGCTGCTGGCCTCATCTCATTGCTCTGGGGAATAGCAGGGAAAGGCCAATGGCTACCAAATTGTTTGATGAGATGGCCCTGGTCTGTACAGGCAGCTGACTGCTGGATTAGGAACCAATCCTATCCAATTTTCCTGTGTTGGTGCAGTTGTGCCAGTGGGGTGGTGCACCCAGTGGCATAGCTAATGATCATGCAGCCCTATGCAAAACTCAAAATGTTGCCCCGGAAGTCATGTCATAACTGGAAGTGATGTCAGCCCCAGGTATTTTTAAAAGGAAAATTGGGGGAAAACCTGTCTCCTTCTCCTCAGCAGTTCTTCACCCATTTGCTCTGCTAGTGGCATAGTGAAAGCATCTATTCACTATCCGGAGTCAAAGAAGATTTTGTTGTGATCTCCATCACCACTGCAACAACTAAATCAAATTTAATGAAATAAAGAAAAAAATGGTGTTTCTTATTGCTTAGGGAAACTCTGCTGGGGTAAAGAGGAATGGTTTTTCTTTCCTTTCTAAATATAAGAGGAGCATCACTTAGAAATGCTTAGCATGGGTCAATGTATTATGATATATGTGTATGGAAATGAGATCTGATTCATATTAAAACCCTATTAGTTCTCTACATTATCAGAATTACATCTCATTGGCTCTCAGAGGAATCAGTTTCATGGGAAAGTTTTGAGTTAAGAAAATCTACTTTTCGTTCCATAGGCTTTTGTGTTTTCATTTTCTCATTTTGCGTAGGTTAATTGGCATAACATTTGATAGAATATAGATATTCCAATGCAGTTTGTTTCATTGAATTCTGCATTAAATTACCTTTTCAGTGATGTATAACATGATGGTATTATATTTTTCACCATTTTAGCTACTAATGTCAAGCTCAGCTTGTAGCCCAGTGCAACTGCACCCCCCTTTGCTATACCACTGGCTGCACCAAATCCAGGGACAATTCTCTTACTGGGGCCTTCTCAAGATATGGGAACATGAGTTCCCTTACCACGGGGCTGCATTGTGGCTACACAGAGCTGGAAAGTTGGAAAGGATTTGGTCCATAATTGCTGGCATCCAGAGATAGTAAAATGGACTATTGCAATTCAAAAACCAGGAAAAGAAAGACCACAATTTGGAATACACCCCCTACATTGACATTTGATGTCTCTCTGGTGGGTGGGACAGATTTAAGGATTTGAGATGTGAGAAGATTTAAGGATTTTTAAAAATGCTTCTTCTTGTTGGTTGAGGTTCTTCCATATCCAAACATCTACATTGCACATTGGACATTGCAGTGCATCTACATTGCATCTCATTTCTGTCACAGTTTAGGATTTCGGCTGATTTATGGCCCTATCCTAACCTAACCTGTGGAATTCCTGGCTCTCAAAATACATTGCAATGGAACATTAACACCTGGTTTACCATAAGTCCAAGTATTTGCCAAATGCTAAATAAATAATAAAGAAGTTCTGAATTTACCACTTTTTACATGCATGCCTCCCCCCACTTAACAAAATATACTCAAGGCACTTAGGAACAAGCAGATGGTTTTATTCCATGGATGGATGGAAGCTTTGTACAGCAATAACGTGGTAGGTCTTTTGCATAGAGTCTGCAATGGAATGTGCTCCGTTTCCTGTGTTGTCATCACAAAGAAAGGTTTTTCCTGTTCAGGAACCACATTGTCTGCAAACATTTAAAGACAGTTTCTTGGGAGTGACTGAAAGCCACATCTTCGAAAAGATTGGCAGTTAGCTACCAGTTCAGCTTGTACTGATGGGGTGTGTGTGTGTGTTTGTGTGTGTGTGTGTGATGATTACAAGACATCACCTCTACTGAAGAGCAAAACCAATATGATTTCTGCTTCCCAGATGCTGATGTTAGCTCTTTCCCAATAGTATGGGGGCTAACTGGGCAGGAGACACTCTTTCAAGTGGGTGTTCCTCCTTTACTTAGCTGGGGGAGAGTAACTGGCCCTACATGACCCAGCAATGTCTGTTCAAGTGGCTTCTGCTTGTGTTCTTTTTGCATTTTAGATTATGAGCCCTTTTGAGACAGGGACCCATTAGCTATTAATTTTTTCATTTTCTTGTAACCCGCTTTGTGAACTTTTTTGTTGAAAAGTGTTAAATAAATACTGTAGCTAGATAGTTAAGCTGTAGTCTGTTCCTAGATAATAGGGCACACCTTTACTGAAAAATGTGCAAATGGTCCAACTTGTCCTCTTCATAAAGAATCATCTTGGTAAGCCTCTGCCATTTTGGTTTTTGCCGAAGCCTTTTGGGACACACACAAAATTTTAGTAGAAGGGCCAAAGTATGTATATGGGTAGCTCAGTCCTGCATATTTCCCCACCCCCAAAATATATAATAGCAGTCTTGCATGTGCAACGAGGAGGATCTTATTCCATCACATGCAAGAACGGGATAAAAAATAAAAATATTAAACAAGTATTAACAGAAAACAAATATTAAACAATATTTTTTTGCGGTGCACTGGTCCCAACAAAATTAAAGTGTCCCAACGCCATGTGCTCTAAACAATGCTTTGTAGGGAATGTGCTTCAGCCCCTGATTGTCCTTTTCTTGCACTTTCCCAGCTCTATAATATCCACTCTAGATTTTACAACCAGAACATATGATATTCTAGACTGAAAAAGGCACCTGAGGGGTGTCATGATTGAGATAAAATTATGCGGGGAATTAATAAAGTGGATAACGGATACTTCTTCTTTCTCGCCCAGCAGCACCAAAACCAGGGGACATCCACTAAAATCAGGTGTAGGGGGAGTTACAACGGATAAAAGAAAATATTTTTTTTAGGATACAGCTCTCTTGTTTCTTGTGGTCCCCATGAGGTATCTGATATAGATCTCTGTGCGATCTAGGAAGCTGTACTAGATGGGCCTTTGGCAGTGCAATTTTTCTTATGATCTCATGTGTCCCAACTGGCATGAGTGCTATGAAAATAGAAAATGCAGGTGAAGAAGGGCACTGCCAGTGAAGATCACCTGAATGGCTGGATAGCATCTTGCAAAACATACCTGCAAACACAAGAATTTGCAGAATTCTGCTTGAAGGAATATTCCTTGCAAAGAAACCTAAGAACACATTCCAGGAGGCATTTTCTAGGGGGAAACAGTGGATGGAGAAAAGGAGCATCCCTTTCAGCCAGTGGCATAGCTAAGGGGGTGTAAACCACTACATTTTGCAGGGAGCCACAACAGCACAAGTGGCCCCTACCTTACAGAGTCATTCCAGGCTAGACGTGCAAAACTGAGGCATATGCCTGGCTTTGAGGAGGAGGGGCCGTTTGCACACTGTAATGAGGCTCGCCACTAAACTTAGTACATTGCATCCCTTTTTAGCTACGCTTTCAGCCTACTGATCCCCATGCACTCCATCCCATATGTGTCTGGAGATATATGTTCCCCACAAAATACAGGGCCAAAATATTTGCTTCCAGAATATTTCACAATGGTGAAAACTGCACACCTTCTTAAATTGAAGGATGCTGTAGTTTTTAGTAGTATATGTAATTGTTTTGTCGTCTGCCTGTGTGCATGTGGGGCGAAGGGAAGTGTCTTGATATGCATCAGCAAGAAGGGAATCTTTACCTCAAGAAAGCAACTGAGACACAATATTCAAAGCCAACACTGCAAAGCTTCTATTCCTGTGAAAACTGCTTGTTCATTCTGGCCAGAAACAACAAAAACAAACCCTGATGAATTGGCAGCACAAGAGATGGCACATGGTAGCCAGTGAGCTATGGAGATTTTTATACACACTGAAAGGCAGAGCAAATAGGGGAGCGGTGACGGCTGATGTCCAGGGATGATCAGTGAATTTGGAAGAAGGCAGAGGACCAGTAGCATTAGCAATCATCATCACATGTAATGGTTCTTCACCTGCAGTACGGCCTGAGCTTTGCAGCTTGTGTACATATATATCATGCATATATATGTATCATGCATATATATATATATCAAACTTTGAAAAGTTTCTGCACGTTGTCTGTGCACTCACACACACACACACACACACACACACACACACACAAACAAGGCTGCAGTTGAGTTAGTGTTCAAAGGCGCTATTGGCAGGTCAGTGGTTCGAGACCTGAGAATTGCACAATGGACTGAGCTCCTGTCCTTAGCCCAGCTCCTGCCAACTTAGCTGTTCAAAAGCATGCAAAAATGCAAGTAGATATATAGGTACCACCTCGGTGGGAAGGTAACTGTATTCTGTTCACAGAGGCGTCTTTGAGCAACATTGGCTCTATGGCTCTAGAAACAGGGGATGAGCACCGCACCCTACAGTCGGGCACAACTAGTAGGGTAATATACTGTATTTACTCAAATATAATGTTCACCTTTTCCATCCAAATTCAGTCTCCAAAATCAAGGTGCGCATTAGATTCAATGTTAATTAGAATTGAGTATATACATTATTTTGATTACGAGTATGATGCGCACATTAGATTCGATGGTGCAGTAGATTTGAATAAATGTGGTATGTATATAGCTTCAGGTATGATAAAAAGGACAGTAGCTGATATCAATGGAGGTGATAAACCAACTCTGATGAGTACAGAGTTGTCCTCCTATCAAAAGGACCTCAGAGTGACCAGATGTCATAACCATAAAAGAGGAAAAGCCCTCCTCCAAAATGCAGAACACCCAAGAAAAATGTAGGACAAAATGAAAAAGCTAAAAACACTAAGAGCACAATGCTAACCATGTCTACTCAAAAGTAAACTCCATTGTGTTCAATGGGTCTTACTCCCAGGAAAGTGTCATTAGGATTGCAGCATCAGTGTTTAAATTAACCACTTTTTAAATTTATAACTATTGTATACAGCTTATTACATGTAGGGTGCCATCCTAGCCTAGTACAACTTCCCGCAGTGACGTGGGGAGGCCGGAGCATGTCTGTGCACTGGCATAACCCCCCCCCCCCGGAGTGGCACAGAAACTTCTTATTACACTTTTGTGACACTTCCAGACCAGCACAGATCTTGTGCTGGCCTAACCTAACAAATACTTATTTGTATTTATTCGATTTGTACTCCGCCTTTCTCCCTGAAGGGCACTCAATTTATTAAAGCACAGCTACTTGGTGCCTGCTCACAAGGAAAAAGGAAGGCAATGAAGACTTTTTTCCAGGACACAGGCTAAAAAAGAGGCTATGGCTGCAATCCTAAAGACACTTTCCTGGCAGTAAAACCTATTCAACACAATGGGGCTTACATTTGAGTAGACATGGTTAGGATTGTGCTCTAGGTCCTGCAAAAAAGGACATGGTCGCACGCCCCTGACCTCAATGAGTGTGTAATGTAAATGACTTTCATATTCACTTCATTCAAAATTTGCTTTAATATTTCCTTTTTTAATTCCTGAGAGAGAGAGAGAGAGAGAGAGAGAGAGAGTTGAGATGCATAGGGGTACCTTTAACCCTCTGGCTCAGTGTCATATGTTCCAAATGTGCTTCTAAAACCTGTACCAGTTTTTCCTTCCTTCACATCCCTCCCTGCATCAGATGGGCTGTGATGCTTGTATAGATTCTCAATATAAAGTGACTTAGGAATTTGAAATATCTGTCTAGCCCTGACCTAGTCTTACCTCTCCTGTGGGATTACTCGAGAGGATTGGTGATACTTGGAGCACATAAAGGAGACAGACAAATTCAAAAGAAAGGCTGATCTCCCACATACCCAAGTGCTGCTGGGTGTAACCAAAAAGGAAATACCAAAATACCACCAGTAAGCCTGTTCCCACAGTGTGTTCTGCCTAATCAAAACCAGGAGGCCTGGGCTTGGTCCCTGGAAAGAGCTATTCTTGCCAGATTTTCTGATCTGTGATGGATCAGATGGACTCTGGATATTCAGCATTCCTCCCAAGTGACCCTTGGATTATGTGCGAGCACAAACAGCTGCCCAAGCTCTGAAGATCTGCCAGGATGTCTCTTCCTTGACATTTGCTTACACTCCTTCCAAAATGGGCTTCCCATCAGTAGATATTTGTAGCACGAGACATAGCACAAGATGCTCTGCTCCACAACTGGAATCACAACTTGCAACTTGACTGGCAACTTCTGTACCGGCAAATCCTATGCTGAATTTGTCTATGTGCACCAGGGGCAATCCTCAATAACTTAAACACAAGATATCTGACACCACATTTGTTTCCACAACAAAACCCCAAAGAAATAGGTTTCTGTACTATGTGTCCGAGGGAAACAATTTTCACTATTTTCCTTCTCATGGCGCACTGATTTCTATGGTCTTGTGGCATCACTTCCAGCCTCTGGGAGACTCATCTGGGTTCTGCAACTCTGTTTCTAGGAAAACTATCTGTAAGAAATGAATTGAAGTAACAAATTGTTCCACTTCCTCTGTGGGCAGAGCAGTTTGTTATTACTGATACATATCCCCTGCTTTCTGACAGTTCGTTTTCTAATGATCCACTCTTTCAACACCTTTCAATTATACTCAGAACTCATTCATTCAATACGTGATTTGCTCTTTCATCAATGCTGAAATTTCTCTTTCAATGTTTCTGCCGCTTCTAAAAGCTAAAATTGTCCTACACCATGTTGTAGCTCCTGGTCTAATCCCATTCCTGAAGGGCAGCACATTCCTTTGTGCGGCAGCAGAAATTTGCAAGATAAAGGGGGCATTTGCAATTTGCTAGTTCAAAAAGCATTGAAAGCAACATTTATAAACAAAAAAGATTGGGTTCCACTTTTCAACAGTTTTCACTTTTGGACGGTGCTCCAGATCTGTCCATTAAGTGGACTTGTCCAATAAATAGGGGATGCCTGTACTTGCCCTAGAAACAGAACTTCAGAACCCAGATGTGTTTTTAGCCATATTCAACCGTTGTGTTCCAAAATCCAATGGCACATCTGCAGACATTTTGCAGCACACCAATGTGCAGCTCACCAAGTGCAGCACACTGGTGTTCACCAGCAATGAAAATTGCTGATCCAGGACAATTTAAGCCAGTGAGGCTGCAGTCCTAACCACACTTTCCTGGGAGTATAAGCCTTTGAACAGAATGGGGCTTACTTTTGAGTAGACATGGTTAGGATTGTGCTCTTGGGTTTCAATTCTAATCTCTGGTTAGGCCAGCACTAATCCTGGCACAAGTGCCATGCTGGCCTGGGGTGTCACAAAAGTGCTGTAAAGCATTTCTATGCAACTCCAGGGGGGTGGGTAGGTTAGGCCTGTGCACAGTCATACACCAGCATCCCCACATACCAGGGGAACAGGAAGACATATGAGTTATGCTTGCCTAAATTGGTAAGGATTTGTTCCAGCAATGTGGCATTATAATGCCATTTTTGTGGCATTATATTATCCCTGTGGTATAAACCACACTGAAAATAGTGGTGTACTGTAGGTAGAGGGGGTGCAAAGGACTAAATTTTGTGAGGAGCCTCACCACAGTATAACAAAACGTAATGCTTTGCATACTCCTTTTAGCTACACGACTGAAACAACAAGCCAACATATAGAGCAATCCTAACCAGGTCTACAGAAAAGTAAGTCTTATTGTGTTCAGTGGGTCTTACTCTCAGGAAAGTGTCTTTAGGATTGCAGCCCTCTTGTGTAAATGAGTTCTTTTTGAGGCTCCAAGCGCATGTAGTTTGCAGCTTCAGTGCCGCTATGCAAAGATCCTTGTTTCAGCCGGAGCTCCAATGGCCCCATTTCAAAAATGAGTTCGTTTTCTGTATCCTACGCACTGACTATTCTCTCCCCCTCTCGCTCCACAGTATGTTAACAAAGAAATGGCACAAGCTTGTGGGAAGGAAAACAGCTTAAATTTGGAAGCCACACTTTTTTTTCTTTCCAGACATCACGTGCAAAACCACAGCAAGCAACTGGTTCAGATGACCTAGTTTGCTAACTTTTTATTCCAGACAACATCTGAAAACTCTCCAAGTATTGGCTATTCAATAAGTCTTCAAAATTAACATCAAAAATGCAAGACTGCACTTAAACTGTGGAGGTGGATGCATCGAGACTAGATTATTGTAACGCGCTCTACGTGGGGCTGCCTCTGAAGACGGTCCGGAAGCTTCAACTAGTCCAGAATGTGGCGGCCCGTGTGGTTGCTGGGGCTCGTCGGTTCGACTCTGTCGGGCCACTGCTTCAGCGACTACACTGGCTGCCCATTCGTTTCCGGGCTGAATTCAAAGTGCTGGTCCTGACCTTTAAAGCCCTAAACGGCTCCGGTCCAGGGTACCTGAGGGACCACCTTCTTCCCTACAATCTGACCCGTCACCTAAGGTCATCTGAGGGGGCCCTACTGACTGTGCCGCCACTAAGAAATGTGAGAGGTGTGGTGGCCAGAGATAGGGCCTTCTCGGTGGTGGCACCCCGGCTTTGGAACTCCCTCCCCTTTGAACTGAGAAAAGCTCCCTCAACACAGAGCTTCAGGCGGAGCCTTAAAACCTTTTATTTTAAAAAAGCTTTTTAAATGGGGCAGAGGTTGGGGGACAGTTTTATTGTTCTATTTTTATATTGTTTTTAACTAATGTTTTTAGTCTGTTTTTATTGTTCTTATTGTACTTTAATCTAATTGTATTTTAATTGTATTTTAATTATGTTTTGATCTTCATGATGATTTTAATGGTGTTTTATTCTGATCGTTGTTAGCCGCCTTGGGCTCCCTCTTGCAGGTGAGGAAAGGAGAGATATTAATTAATTAATTAATTAATTAATTAATTAATTAATTAATTAATTAATTAAACAAACAAACAAACAAACAAACAAACAAACAAACAAACAGTCAGCAGTCTGAAGCACAAGAACTGGCTGGCTTACTCCATTCCATCTGTGGGTTATGAAATATAGGACACAATCCAGAGTAACTATGGGTGCACATAAGCGACATTACGTGCACCCATAGTTACTGCACCACCTAGTGAAAACCTATGGGAAATTCATATTGCAATCCAGAGTAACTTGTTCTTACTCCAGAGCAAGGACTCCCTGTAGTTACTCTGGATTCCACCCATAGCCTCTCTTCACCCAGCCCCTTCTTAAGGATGCCAGGTTATAGTACTGTAGTGTTGCAGTGACAGTAGAAGTTACCTCTGGGAGGATATCCTTTCTGGATCACTCATCACGGTACAGTTGGCTGGTCAGGAGCTGGACTTCTAATATGCTCCATATAGATCTTCTAGATCTAAGACTTCTATACGCTCTTGGATTTGCAATCCACAGCCCTCCAATCCAGGGCATCTCATATAGCATCTCCATCACCAAATGGTGTTTCAGACAAGACATCAAGAAGGTTTTGCATGAAATTTAAGCCATCCTCAGTCATTCTGATGTCAGTTAATTTGAGAAACGTTTCACAACTATGGATGCTTTATGCACCCCAACTCTACGCATGCTTACTCAGAAATAAGCTTTACAGAATTCATTGGCTGAAATCATTCTACTCTTACTCCACTCAATTAAGGCATGTTGTTAGCATGGAGTAATTATGCTTTCCCACTGTAAACGTCACTGTTCCTCCACCACCTACTGAAGGAAAAGATACTGCCCACTGTGGATGCAGCCCATACTGTCCTGTATCTCAACACAGGTGCAGCATCACAGTTATCTTTCTGACCCATTCCACTGCCATTTTCTTCAGCGTCCCCTTGCTGTGATCTCCAGTGAAATTGATAATAATAGCAGAAAAACAGTTTTATAGAAGAGCAAAGTGTTTTTTCGGTGAGATGCAAGAAGGAGCCCAGCCAACGTATTTCCATGAATTTCCACATATTTCCATTTTTTTGCAAGGAAATGAAAGAATTCTGCATAGACTAGCAAGAGGTTCCTCTTACATTGTTGGTTTCACCAGAGAGTTGAGAAGGAACATCTGACGGAAAGCAGTGCTGATTTCCTTCATTGCTTACATACAAGATCCTACTTGATCAGCACTGCTTTCATACAAGAAAGAAATATTGGTATTTGGGGGTGGGAACCCATACCCCTATGCCAGATGTGGCTAAACTGTAGCTTCAAACCACATGTGGCTCTATGAGTGCAGTCTAGTTAGGCCAGTATATGTCCTGGCATAAGTCCTGTGCTAACCTGGGGCTGTCACAAAAGTGCCATATGGCACTTCTGCTCCACTCTGGGAGAGGTTAGGCCACTGCACAGGCTTACACCAACCTCCCCACACCATCACGGGAAGATATACCAAGTAAGTTAGGCTGGCCTAAATTTCTTATGTGCCTTATGTGCCTTATTATCTTATTTCTACTTTATATGCCTTTTGATGTTTTATGTGGCTCATGGAAATATATTGGCTGCGCTCTTTCTTGCATATCAATCAATATAAATAGTAATTAAAAATATTTTCAAGATTTATAATTATTTACCAAGTATATATTTAGTCCGCTGGATTAAAACACCAGTTTAATGTTAAGGATGAGTAAATATATTCAAGAATGTAAGTATTTCTTAAATAAGGCAGTTCTTAAACGTAATAGTTGTGGTTCTCAGACATCGGAAGTTTTTTAAATGTGAGCCCAATCCTATGTGTATCTACTCAGCAGTCAGTCCCTTACAGTCAATGGGGCTTACTCCCAGGAAAGTGTGGAGTAAAAGTGTGGAGATTGGCTGTGTGGCTCTTACATTGTGCAGGTTTAGCTATCACAAACGGTGTGTGACCCTTTAGGAAAATACTACTTTTTCACATAAACCACCATATACACAGATGATAGTGCGTAAATCAATACTTAAAGCAGAACATGTCTGTACACAGATGACATGAAAATCAAAAACAAAATCCTGAATGTTGCAAGAAACATTTGGGAGGAAAAAGGCCAAACAGCAGCCACCAGGAGGAGCAAGTTTCAGTGGGGGGGGGGGGGGGGTATTACCTAAAATCTTTCCCTCTAATTACCCTGACTGGCAAAATGAGGGAGGGGACATATCAGTTCAGCCCCAAATTAAAAGTGCATTTCTGCTTTTTGTCTTTGCACAACTATGACACAGGACAAAAAGTTTGCACAAGATTGCAATCCTATGCACACGTATGCAAACTTTCTGGAGAGTCCTGTTACATCTTTTGTTAGATTGTGAGCCTGTTTTGTATAGGAAACCATTTATGCATTTTGCTATGTAAACCACTTTGTGAACAGTCTTATTGAAAGTTGGACTATAATTATATTTCTCAATAATAATAAAAACTTATTAAAGCATACTTCTTAGTGCATATGCATATGCTCACTCTGACACATGTAAAATTGTCTATTTCTTATTCTTATAATGTCAATTTTAAATCAAAAGTAGATTCTAGCCAATGGAGATCATTTGAATTATTGACCAGAGATAACTGAATTATAAACACTAGAAATATAAGAAGAGAAAAAATCCAGTTCAACTAAAAATCAAAAGTCCACCAAACTCTGCCAAAGCTGATGTAAGCAGCACTGGGGAAAATGTGCAGGGCAATTATGGGGAGTACATCATTAACAGTATGGGGTAAAGTATTCATGGTTAGTAAAGGATCGAATCTTGTCGTGTTAAGGTTAGATAGGACAAACCTAAGCTGAATAAACTCAAATTTTGTTAAACACATGCTAAG
Organism: Cryptoblepharus egeriae; assembly: GCA_030015325.1. Classification (NCBI taxonomy): domain Eukaryota; kingdom Metazoa; phylum Chordata; class Lepidosauria; order Squamata; family Scincidae; genus Cryptoblepharus; species Cryptoblepharus egeriae. The sequence continues at coordinate 8,727,713 of JAREYC010000003.1, read as the reverse complement.
GACATTCAAATTTTAAACAATTAGCTAAGATAGTAGCTATAAGTGAATGCATTTTTTTCATAATTTTACCCCTGCCAATTTTTTATGGCTCAAGTTAGCCCTTTCCCGGCCCCTCATATTTGTTCCAACCTTTCTCTTTTAGCTCAGAAATATTTGAATAGACAACAGAGAAAGAAATATGGTATGTGTATTGTGCTGAATTTTTAGATCTCAACCAGAGTTTGATGTTCAACAGGCCTTCCAGGAATGCAAATAATGTTCATCCACTGTAATCCAGTTATTTGAAGGGGAAAAAAACACCCATAATCTGAAAACTAGTTTTCTGCCAATATTGGGTTTGACCATGTGGCTTGTCTCTAAAGCCAGATCTGGGGGGAGGAAAAAAAGTGCTCACAAGTCCATTGCTTCAATTGAATGGGTTTTTCCCCCTCTTTCTCATGAGTCAGATTACCAGGCTGAGAATGGATTTGCAGAATGAGACCTTCCTTAAGCGTCTTGATTTATGCACAGTAGTAATTTTGTGCAATTAAAAAGCATGCATTTTACAGTTTAAAATATACAAAAACCAGCATACGAAAAACAAACATCTTTCCTTTGTATTTTAAAACAGCCATAATTCATCAACGTAACCACCGATGTTCTTTTTTTAATTATTTTTTGCACCAAAAGCCAGCATTGATAACTCACCAAAACTTGTCCAGATTGAACTTCCATCCTAAAAGTGCCAGCCAAAATGAAGGCCATCATTCCATTTTTTAAAAATTATTTTCCCACAGGCAGCTGAAAAAAAGAGATCATATTGCTACAATTATAATTCCCCGGAATTTGTGCTGTTGCTGCTCTTTGCTTTCTAGTTTTTAAATGGAAAGAAAATCGTGAAGTCGGGTGATCCACAGATGTTCTCTAGGAGCCTAAAAGTTTTGACTTGCATTCATAAAAATCCTGGCTCGTAAGAAGACACAAATACGATTGGGAAGGAGGCAGGAAGGAAAGTCTATCCATGTGCGCAAAAAAAAAAAGGGGGGGGGGTGGAAGGCCACTCAGTGGACACCCCTTGGATTGATAGAAGAGATTTCAGGAAATCCAAACACTTAAACAGGAAATCTGAACGTTGGATAAACATTCCATAATCTCTACTGTTAACATGCAACTTCTCTGGTTAACCATTCCCCTGCTCTGGGCTAGATGTGAAACTCAATCGGACATGCTTTTGTTGTAACTGGATCTGTCTAACATTTCACAATGTGCTTGCGTGTATCTCCAGAGTAAGACCACTATTCTGGAAACTCCCCCCTGTTTAAAATTTACTAGCATCTGGAAACTCTGAAAGCTTTCCTTCCCTGCATTGATCCAACCTCTACCTGGCAAAGTTGTAGTTAAAATTGTGGTATCTTTCTGTGGTTAATATTTTCCATTGCACACGCAGGTTTCTAATGTTGCTTTGGCTTGAAACAGAAAAATGAATAATTATGTACATATTTACCATGCCCACCCCAATCCCATGACTCTTTCCTTTGCTTTCTTTCAATTCCATAGGTCATCCCTCTCTGGTCATTGCTGATTCCTTCCTCTTTGCAATGTCTTACATGTTAATTTCAGGGTACCATCTTTAATTGATGCATCTGAATGGAGTAAGAGAAAGAGAGAGATGGAAGGAGTTCCAAATGAAAGACAAAGAAGCACAAGAAAGTATGGATCACTGAGTCACCTCTTAAAAATCCTGAAATTCCTTAAAAGAACTCAGAGCAGCAGATATGGTACTCAACTGTTGAACGCATTAAACTGGGAGACTTGCTGAAAATACATTTTTTATTAATTTTTATTTTTATTCATTTTATTTTTTTAAAATATATTTATTCTTTAATATACAATTTTTCTTCTGAAGTTGTAGTTTTTCTCCTAGTAGTTGCAAGTTGGATTGTCAATGATGTAACAGTCCACCAGATGTTTGGACTTGGGTTTTTCCGTCCCCATTTGTTTACTACCACCACTTCTACTATTACTACTACTACTGCATCTTGTATCAGCAAAGCTGGGAAAGAATCAAGCTGGCACAAAGATGGTCTCATCTGCTGTTAAAACAATAACATGCTTAGTGCCTCTGAGCACAATCCTGACTATCAGGACAATCCAGAGCAACTAATCTGTCCACATAAGAGCCCTTAGGTTGCCCTATCTAACACTAGGTTGGAGCAACTGCAAGATGCTCCAGCCCAGTTACTCTGAAGGAGGCTTAGGGCAGAGCAAGGCAAGATAGGGTGCCCTAAGAGAGGTGGACCTGCTCTGCCCTAACTGGGGCAGCCTAAGCAGCTCAGGAGAGGCAAGTTGAGGGCATGTTTAGCATTGCCTAGGGCAGAGCAGTTACTCTGAATCCAGAGCCTGTTTCCAAGGCAGAAATGCCCTCTTCCAGCCCTCAGAGTTATACCACCTCAGGAGCAGGTATAGTAATGAGTAGACCCATAGGGTCCATGATAAGGCCCGAGTAAGAATGGCAGTGTTGACCAAAAATCTGAGTTCTTGGCCATCCTAGCTACAACCCCTGCCTCTCAACCTCAGGATATGGAACAAACTACGGCTGCCCACAAACCTCAGGATACAGCAGGCCACTCCAAGAAGCCCCTTCTATTCACTGTAGAATGTACTGGCATCTCATCAGGGACTCCTTATAAGGCAGGCACCCAGTGGCGTCACCAGACTGGTGCGGCTGGTGTGGGCTGCATTGAGAGATACGCTCCGTATGGGGTGATGTGCCGGAGAAGTGTGACTGTCCTTTGGCAGGCCCCGGGCGTCAGCACACCCATTCAGGCCTGCTCCAAGGCGGAGAATCAGCCAGAAGCTGCCACTTGTCTGAGGAGCTGGCCTGAACGGCCATCTGAGGTGCACTGCGCAGAAACACACTGAGCTTCCGAACAGCTTCAGAGGAGACTTCCTTAGAGCAGAGAAAGTCCACGCCTCTGCACAGCCATTCGGCCTCACTCAGGAGGCGGAGCGGCAGCCAAATGGCTTCAGAAAGAGTACTGCACAGGCACCAACTCTGACGCCTGCACAGTCTCCCCTGAAGCCAAAAGGCTTCAGAAAAGTACTGCGCAGGTGTCAGAGATGGTGCCTGCGCAGTACTCTTTCTGAAGCTAGTTGGCTTCAGAAACAACTGCGCAGGCGCCAACTTTGGTGACTGCGCAGTCCAGGTAGGGGGGGCGCGCATCCCAAGGATGATGCACAGACTTCCGCACTAGGTGATGTGCAGAGTCATGTCACCACTGTAGGCACCACAGCTGTTCCTTGTTCAGTGTGATCTGAGGGGTGTCTCCTCAGGAGCAAGTCTTCCCCTTGTGTCAATTACTTAGCATGCTCTGGAGCAGTTAGGGCAGCCCAGGCTTCCTGACTCTCTGGATTCAGCATAACTTTCTGCTCTGGATACAGAATAGTTAGGAGAGTGCAGTTAGGTCAGAGCAGGCTGAATTTGCTCTGGATTGTGTCCTATGTGTACTCAAAAGTAAGCCCCATTGTGTTCAGTGGGTTCAGTGACACTTTAAGGAAAGTGTTTTTAGGATTGCAGCCACTCTCTTTTCCTCCTTTGTGTGAGTGGGGTCTCTCTCTCTCTCTCTCTCTCTCTCTCTGTGTGTGTGTGTGTGTGTCTGTCTGTCTGTCTGTCTGTTTACGTGTGTGCATGTCTTGGATTGGTACTCTGTTTTTAAATGGTTTGGGAGGAGATCTGAGAACTGGCCCATCTCCAACAGGGAACTCCTTTAACCATCACAGAAGTGGCTTGAGCTGCTGGACTCATCAGAAAAACAGTGTCAAAGATGTTCCTTTGTGTAACCACAGTATTGCTTAAGTGGAACTGCCTGGTTAGAGAAACTAGCCCTCCCACCACAACAGAGCAAAGTGGTTTTCCAAAGAGCAAGAGTTATGGTCTGCAGGTTGAGCAATTCTCTTGCCTGAAAAAAAGCTAAGCAGGTTTAACTATAAGGGGTAATATGCTTATTATTTGGTCTGAGCAAAACACTTTAAACTGATATCCTAGACACATTTTCCTAGGAATACACTCCATAGAGATGTTTGTTTCTGATGAGTAAGATAGGATTACAACCCAAGTCTTACTGAATACAGTGAGCTTACTTCTGAGTGAAAGACTGTGGGTGGCGCGAGCAGTTAAGATGCTGTGCCTGTTAACCAGCAGGCCAGGGTTCAAGACCCGGGTCGGCCCCACAAGACAGGGTGAGCTCCTGTCCTTAGCCCAGCTCTGCGATGCCAGCTGGATCCTATTGTATTGGCTTTGCCTTTCCATTGGACTAATTCAGTGGTGTGGAGAGGGGAGATTTGCTGCTTGGGTAACAGCCTATCCTCCATAACAATCCAACCCAGGCTTTCGTGCTTTGCATGCAGTGTATGCAGCGTTGAGCACGATACCATAGTCTTTCAAGACTGACGGAGGCCTGCTTTACTTCTGAGTGAAGTAAGGCTGCAATCCTATACACACTTCTCTGAGACTAGACATGCTTAGGATTGCACCCTAAATAACACTGTTTTGAAACAACTCTACACTGAACTTCATGGTAGATATATACAGGAGTGGGCTGTTAATTAGTTCTTGAAATTCTATTATATGATATATATTCAACACATCTTATCGTGACTCAGATGAACAACCAATTACAGGCCGCAGCTGTCACTTGTGGAGGTCCAAAATAACAATATTCATCAGTAAAATGGCTCATCAATGGCTCTTCTCAATTGCTCCCCTAGCCTTTACTCAGCCTGGCCTGCTATCTTTCCCAGAGATAGTTGAAAATTATAGTTGAAATCCAAATGGAATGTTGACAGTTGCCTCTCCTCAGCTTCCTCTGCCCCAGAGACACAAGGGGAATAGAACTTGAGCTCCACCTGTTTGATTGACACCGAATGTGTGGACACTCCTCACACAGGTCAAGGCTTTTATGTAGATAGATAAGTTTGTATTGGAGAAAGCTGCTTAAATACCTGCAACAGCTGTAGCTGTAGCTCCTGTTACTTCTATGATTGTAACCAGGTCCCCTAAACAAAATGGACACAGTTCAGCACAGTAGGTTTATTTAGCCCCATTGCAACCAACGGGTTTGAAGTATGACTCATTGCGTAAGCAAATGTGACATGGCAGGGCATGTAAGGGAGTTGTTTGGTGGAAGGGTAATATAAAAATGTGAGAAATAAAGATAATTACCTGTATTTACTCAAATCTAATGTGTCATTGAATCAAAAGCGCACTGCTATTTTAAAAGGATTGAGGTTGAAAAAATGTTTACTGGTGATTGCAATGTACAGCTGCAAAACAGGTGCAAAATTTAATTTTACTGCATACAACAATGATGATGATGATAAATCAATGGATTTATGTTATGATTTTACCTAATTCCACTACTTTATGCAATGGGTTTATGGTATATTTTTATTACAATTAGTAAACTGTTAAACTAATTAATGGCCTACACTTATAATACCTGTATTATAGGTACACTTATAATACCTGTATTAAAAGACCTGTATTTACTTTAATCTAACATGCCATCAAACCTAATCTGTACCCTGATTTTGGAGACTAAATTTGGCTGGAGAAGATGAGCATTAGATTCAAGTTAATACAGAATTTTAAAATTCAAAAATAATCCTAATGTGTTTTAACCATCCAAAAACCAAAAAGAAGTAGTATCGAAAAAACAGATTTAAGACTTTAAGGCATCAGTCTCATTCTCTGATCTTTAGCACAGTCTTGAAGATATATAATTACACTCTGCCTACAAAACAATTTACCAGTCAATTCACTCTGTTTGTCACACAGCAGGCTTGGCAAACCGCTCGCCCGCAAGAAGCCGTGACTCAGTTATTCATGGAGAGGATGAGCCACTATCTTGGCACACAATGAGCTGGGTACGCTGGAATAATTCACCATGGGGCACAGTGCGGGAGGGGAGCCCACAGCACATCACTGTCACATCCAAAACAATGTCTAATGGAAAGAGTGCTTGAAACATGATACACTTTACTGCACTGGGGTTTTTTTTTAAAGCATGTGGTGCGGGTGGCAATGATCAAGACAGACTTGATGTGGTTACTGCCATTTTATAGCAGCCAAACTTCCCTTTTGGAGTTAGGAAGGCAACTCTGTCTCCCTCCTTATGTATATTTCCTTAGTGACACTTACGCAGAAAGCCTATTTATCTCCCTGCCTCCATCTGTTGCCCCGTCATCCTTAAGCATCCTGAAACGCTGGAAGGAAATTCTCCATTCCTGCCCAGATTAGCTCCGTCTACTACTTCACTCTGTGTGAAAAAAGCAAAAGGGGGCATAGAGGAAGGGGGAATGCTGAGCTAGGGCACCTAGAGAGTGGCAGGAACAGAGGCTGGCACATTTTGGGTAAAGGGTGTAGAATTTGGCCTCAGAATGTCTTGGGCTATCCTTGGGATGCTTCGTTCCTTTCTTCAATTCAGAGGGGTCTTCCCGGGTGGGACTTCAGTGACCCAAGAGATTGATTAAGGCTGGAATCCTAACTCCAATTAGGCCGGCCTTAACCCTGGCACAAGTCCTGCGCTGGCCTGTGAGAGGGGTGTCACTAGGGTTCATGTCACCCGGTGTGGGAGGCCAATGCATCACCCCATACATTGGGCGCAGCAACAATATGAATGGTGGGCGTGGTTATGCGCCATTGCCCCACCTCCACTGCTTTTTTTAGCCATACATTTTAATAAAGTGGTTTGTTTCACTGCATTCTGCTGCAAATTGCGCATTCAAAGGTGTATAACATGATGGGATTGTTTCTACTAACCATGATTTTAGTTCTTCCATTTAGTGCTGCCACCCCCTTCAAGGGTGCCTCCTTTCTAATGCCCTACTAACGTCCCTATTAGGGACCATTTTGGATGTCTTGTCCTCTCCTGGACTGACCTTCCACTCCAGCCAAGGCATGCCTGCTTATGCACCAGTAAACACAGCTGTGTAGTTCACCTCCATTTTCAATGAATTTCAGACCTAGGACATACTTCTGGGGGTGATTTGGGGGGCTAAGTTAATTGGCTCAGGATCTGGTGTCCTTAGATTCCTCTCAGCCTGCCCTTTCCAATGAACTATGGCACATTTGCCTACTTGCGAGAAAAGCCGTGATATGGGTCGCTTTTACTTTTCATAGAGTTCAATGCATATTTTTAATTTTTCGTTTATTAGCCATAACCTTTGATAGGAAGGAGATATTTCAAAACCGATTTTTGCATTGGATTCTGCGCTTCAGTACAAATCCACTGGTATATGACACGATGGGGTTTGATGCTCCATCACGAAGTTGCAATTTTTAGGTCCCCCAGTGTTTGTCACCCCCTTTGCGCATGTCACATGGTGCTGACTGCACCACACGCACCACCCTGGTGATGCTACTGCCTGGGAGTGTCACAAAAATGCCGTAAGACACTTTGGTGCCCCTCCCTAGAGAGGGTGCTATAAAATGGGTGCTATAAAATGTACAGATATGAGCTTGCCTCCCTACATCACCACAGAAATGGGGAGACTGATGAGTTAGGCTGGCCTAGGTTAGGACTGCACCCAAAAAGATTTACTATTAGAATGTCCTTGTGGTGAATTCATTCATTACTTGCCATGAGGTAATTTTCTGTTCCAGTCTCTTTGCTCTTGGTCAATAGGCACACGTCAGGCAACGGAAATTAGCTCTCCACCCTCTTTGTCCTTGAATATTACTGGGGGAAATTGAGTTTAATTCTTTAAACTGTGTAATTCTGGCAAATGCTACAATAAGTGCACAATGAATGAGGAGGGAGGGAAGGGGCTGAACTTTCCCAGGGGCAAGAATTTTACAGTCTGGGTAGGTTACATGCCTACGAACTGCACCTCACAAGGCAAGGAAGTGTATCCTAAAGAGGTAGTCATGCTTCCCAACAGAAGATTTGACTAGCCCTACAAGCCAGAGTAACTACGTGAGCACATAAGAGACATTACGTGCACCCATAGTTACTGCACCAGCTAGTGAAAACCTATGGGAAATTCCTATTGCAATCCAGAGTAAATTGTTCTTACACCAGAGCAAGGACTCCCCATAGTTACTATGGATTGCGCCCTTAATGATATTTGGATACATTCCTAGAGTTAGGACTTGACAAGCCAGAGCAAGCTAGTGTGGGTGCCAGGCTGGGACAAGGTCAGCTTCTCCCTACACCCCAAATCCATTTTCTCTTTAGTTGCACATCTGAATTGGCAGATTTCGGGTGTAATCCCAATGTAGGCTGGCACAACTCATTGGTCTTCCCATTCCTGTGGTGATGGAGACATTCCTAAGTGCATGTCTGTGCACTGGCCTAACCTTCCATCAGGAATGGCACAGAAGTATCTTACGGCACTTTGTGACACATCAGGTTTTGTGACACCCCCAGGGCAGAGCTTAGGCCAGCCTAACTGGAAGTTAGGATGGTAGCCATCTCCGAACAGATCTGGCTGTCAGTTATGCACTAGTAGTATAGCGTATAGTATACACACTGCTCCCTCAGTCCCTAGAGTCATGTATCCGATTTTTTTCCATTTACAGTTTGCAGCCATAGATAAGTGGGAGTTATAGAAGCTCCAAGATCTGAAAGGACCATGGGAAGGGTAAGGAAGAGCCATTGGCTTTTCTGTCTGGAGCTTCAAAAATAGCTACCCTGCCTTTAGGAAGCTGGGGAGGACACACTGGCTGATTGTATTGCTGCATGTACAGGACATGCTTCGGGGCTCCAGTGCTTTTCAGAATTGTACACACAGAGGAGCGACAATGCAAGCAGACTGTAGCAGTGACCCAACTGTGCAGAGAACGGCTGAATAATAGTTCAGGAACATAAGCGGAAAAGACCGCAGCCAAAGTAAACAGCAGGACATTCAGCATAATTGCTCAGGATGAAATCTATCTAATCCTTCTGCAAGCTTATAGTGTGGAGGACGTCGCATTGAGCAGCCACAAAAATTCATAGGTTTTGTATGAAGTCTTGTTTTGCCTTGGAAAAGGGCCTGTTTGGTACGGTGGGTGATCCAACCTGATCCAAACTTTTTGGGTTTTAATTATCGTTTTTTACTGTTCACCCCAGTAAGTGATTCACATGTGCTTTTATTCAGTTAATGCATGTATCCAAGAGATATTTTTTTAAAAAAGAAAATTATAGACTATTTTAAGCATGGATTAGATTCCTAGAGTAGGAACAATTCCTGAAGAACAGGGAGTAGTGACAATTCTGAAAGCAACAGTTAGTGTAAAGAATTGTTTTCTTCCTGTTCTTCAGGTCAACATCTAGAACAGTCATGGACTGAGGATGGAGGAAATGGAAGGTTCTAACTCTAGGAATGAATCCAAAGATCATCCAGTCAAATCCACTAAAATAACCTTTCCTCTCCATGTGCCCTCATGGGCAAATTCTCACATGCATTCAAACAGAAATGGGAATTCAGCTCAATGGCAGAGCACCTGCTCTGCATCTTGAGAAGTTCAGCTGCTGGCACTTCATATGCAGGGTGACCATATGGTACACCTCAAAATGTAGGATAAGGGTCCCCAAAAGTCCGGATTTTCAGTTGAAAATCTGGACTTTTGGAGGATCTTGTCCTACATTTTTAAAAAAGTAAAAATGTAGGACAAAATGTAGGACATCCTACATTTATGCTACATTTTAAAAAAGATTACTCCCCAAGGGCTTACCTGGTCCGGGGATGGGGGGCATGCACACAGCCTCTACCTCTGCGAGACCACCTGGTCTCAGATGGAGCGCGGTCTGTGGCGGCGAAGCATCCCTTCGCAGACCACTCACCTTAAGCGCACGCTGGCTGCACTGTTGCTCGCTCAAGGTGAGCGGTCTGTGGAGGTATGCCTGTGCCACCGCCGTACTGCTTTATCCGAGAACAGACCAGGTGGTCTCAGAGAGGTAGAGGCTGTGCGCATGCGCTGCTTGGATGGCCGCTGTAGATACGTGGCAGTCCGAGCAGCATTTTTAGTGGTTGCAAAGCAGAACACAAGCCCCCCATCCCCGGACAAGACCCCCTCATGCCCGGATAGGCCGGACAAGTCCTTTAATTCTGGACTGTGCAGGGAATTCTGGGGGTATGGTCAGCCTGTCCATGTGGGACTGGGAAAGTGCCCTTTCTGAAACCCCTGAGATGAGCTGTACAGTACTGGCATCAGACATGTATGTTCAAATGCACATGAGAACCTTCACCTGCTACCTTGCCCACAAAATAGTTAGCACAAGCTGGTTGTTTATCTCAAAAGGCAAACTCCCGCTGGAGGCCACATCCCTATGATTTTTCTGGTGTGGGTCTAGTGCAGTTATAGTTGGGGAAAAGCGCTGCTGATCTTAAAGACAATAGTGGAAAGTAGCGGAAAAGATGCTTCCATAATTTCCTGGCTCAATACGCTTTTCAAACAGTTCTCAAAAGATGCCATGAGTCACTGTATGGATGCTTTCTGGGCTGCTGACCAAAGAAGTTAAAATTCCAAAATAAGTCAATATGAAGACTGCACAACATATCATTACTGTTGAAAAGAGGCCTTGTGGGGAGGGACAGACAGACAAAGGATGGGTCTTTCCCTCTCTCTCACTTCTGATAAGCAGCAATGGGGAAAAGCACAATTCTTCTTTGTATGTCTGTACTCAGCAGTTCTATGAGTCCCACCTATAGGATGCCTCTTATAAAACGTACTCCAAATTACAAGAAATATTTTTTCCATGAAGCCTTTGGCACTACCATCCAGTCCAGAGATTTTTAATGTTTTTCTTCTCATAGCACAATGTGGTCTTCTCTGTGTTCTTCACCTTTTGTGATGTCACCTCCAGTTTCCTGGAGACTCTTCTGGGTTCTACAGCTCTGGAAGAGCAACCAAAAAATTCATTACTCCAGGCAGTTGCCCTAGAAAGAGAGCTACTGAACCCAGAACAAATTATCAGCCATTTTCAACCGCTATGCGCCAAACTCCCATGGCACACCTGCAGAGCTTTCTTAGCTGGGGCACAGTAGCTGAAGACCACTGCTCTTGTTCTTGACCTTACCGCAATTAAAGTACGTGTGGATAAAATCATGGCATATTCTTCCCCCTGAACCCTGAGCAACTCACATTCTTTCCATTGTTGCCTCTTTCATGTCTGTTTTTAGATTGTGAACTTTTTGGGGCAGGGACCTGCCTTTTCTTCCAGCATAAACTGTCATGCACTATTTTGGCACAATACAAAAAATATTTGGCATAATACAAAATAATTTATACAGGTGGTATCCACTGATTTGGTATCCACTATTTGACTCACCACTCATGCTGAAGTCCACCTGCATTGAAGGCTCTTGCACTGTTATAATTATAATTTTACTGTTGAAATGTACCCGCATTGCAGGAGTGTAATATCCTCAGTATTGCATCCCCCCATTGCACAATACCCTCCCATGTGCATCAAACCCCCCATGTGCATCAAAACCCCCAAGGGCAACATTCCCCCATGCGCAACACCCCCATGCGCAACAACCCCCATGCACATGAACAACCCCATGTGCAACATCCTGCCATGCACATCAACACCCATGTGCTACACCCGTGTGCATCAACCCCCCATGCGCATCATTCCCCATATGCATTATCTGCCCATGAGCATGCCCATCATCCTCTCATGCACATCAATCTCCCATGCACAACATTTCCCCATGTGCAACAACCTGCCATGCGCATCAACCCTCCATGCTCAACATTCCCCAATGCTCAACATCCCCCATGCTCAACATCCCCCAACGCGCAATACCCCCTATGTGGATGAACCCCCATGCACAATATCCTCTCATTCACAACATCCAACCATGTGAACATCAACACCCATGCACAACATTCCTCATGTGCACCATCCCCACATGTGCACCATCCCCCTTAATGCACCCTCCATCTCAGTGCACCACGCACGAAATTGCTGGGTGTTAATCAATCTTCAATATTAAGTATAGGACAAAAACATGTTGCACCCCTTTTCATCCCCTTAAGGGTTAAATTTCTCAACATTGGTTCCTAGTGGGTGTTGATGTCACAGAAGGAACACCCTCACCAAATTTCACACGTCTATCTCTGGGGGTTGAGGCAGAGCATCCCTCAGTCAGGCATTCATTAATGGAAAGTATAGGGAGCAAAATGCGTTGCGTCCCTTTTCACCCCTTTCTGGATGGAATTTCCAAAAATTGGTTATTAGTGGGTGCCTCCATCACCCTCCCCAAATTTCATGCTTCTAGGTCTGGCGGTTTTGGCTGGGCATTGGTGAGTGACTGAGTGAGTCAGTGAGTGAGTCAGTCAGTCAGTGACTTTTCATTTTTATATACTGAATATAGATTATTTTACTTTCCATTATTAACCCCATCTAGTGGCTGAATGTGGTATACCAATGAATTCTGGGTTGAAAAGAAATCTAGTAGTGGATCTTCAAAGCTATTTTTCCACTGATTTGGTATCCACTGATTTTTTAAGCTGGAGGTGAGTGAGTGGATAACGAGGCATGGCATGTTCTTTTCTCAGATGCTAATCACTGATAAGCAAAACTGGCTGCTGAGTAATATTAATTCAACTTCTGTACCTCTGATCTGCACTCATCCATTGTCCATATATTTATGGACAATTTATGGACATTTATGGACAATTTATACATTTATGGACAATCTTTATTCTCTTTATTATCATAAGGACTAGAATCTTGAGTTTTCTGATTTTTTTTAAAAAGGGAAGCTGAGATCAGGATAGTGAATTTGAAAGCTAAGCCTTGCACTTTCCTGCTTCCATGTGGCAAAGAATCCACACTGCCTGAACTAAGGATACCTTTTCTTGGTCTGTTGTGAAATGGGGGACGCGCACTCCGTCAGTCTTGAAAGACTATGGTATTGTGCTCGGCACTGCATACGCAGCATGCGAAGCACGAAAGCCTGGGTTAGATTGTTATGGGGGATAGGCTGTTACCCAAGCAGCAAATCCCCCTCTCCACGCCACTGAATTAGTCCAATGGAAAGGCAGAGCCAATACAATTGGATCCAGCTGGTGTCGCAGAGCTGGGCTAAGGACAGGAGTTCACCCTATCTTGTGGGGCCAACCTGGGTCTCAAACCCTGGCCTGCTGGTTAACAGGCACAGCGTCTTAACCCACTTGCTCCACCCACAGCCCCGGGGGACGCGCACTAGAGAAGAATAAATTTACTTCTTACACTACTCATTGCTTGCAGGATCTTTTCGTATGAGCAATATTTTTACTATCTTGTCTCGCTTCTTTTGCCTCCAAACACAAGCAACCCTGAAATTTTTCTTAAATGCCTCTGAGCACATTGCAAGGCAACTCAAGAGTACAACATGAATAATATTATGCAGACTAGAAGGGGGAAAAAGGCTCCCTCGCCTGACAGATGTCTTTACCAGTTTCCTGACTGTAGTGTATTCTCTAACCTACACAGCACTGAAACGCCAACAAAAATTCTATCATGTGACTGTAGACAAGCTTTCATAAAAACATATATGGAGGGTTGGCAAACTCCGGCTGAAATTACTAAAACCACATATGGAGAGGCAGCGTAAACACTGACAGTCCTGTTATTGCATAAATAGGGTTTTAACCACCAAGTTTGGTACTTATGTGGCTTAAGGACTCCTTGCTGTGTTGCAGACAATGTGGCTTTGTAGGCTGCCTTTCAGTGTCTTGCCACTTTTTCCTAAATGAGCAGTCAACAAGGTTCCTCAAGGGCTGCATCGCTGTGGGTTGCCATTTCTCTGCACCAAAGAAAAGGGAAGGTCTTTTTCCCCCATTTTCCTCCAGTGTTCAGCCAGAAAAGCGCATCGAAAATGGAATTCAACCACAGTGGACTAAAGGTGGTACATTTCTTAACCTGATGAGCAACTCAGTCCCATCCTCCATGTTTCTTTATCCAGCGTGTAGTTGGTCTGTGGAACTCCCTGCCACAGGATGTGGTGATGGCATTTAGCCTCAATGCATTTAAGAAGGGTTTGGACAAATTCCTAGAAGAAAGAACCATCACAGGTTACAAGCCATGAGGGATGTGTAGAGGTGGACAACCTCAAAAGGCAGTGGGGACACCTGGATGCAGGTGTCATGTGTGCTCCCTGGGGCATGTGGTGGGTCACTGTGTGATACATGAAGCTGGACTAAATGAACCTTTGCCCTGATGTTCTCTGTGGTAGGGAAGGATGATGACACAACTTTTCGCCATCCCTTACATGATACCTGTTACAAAGCCATAGAAATGTGCAAAGCACGTGTGCCTTATAGGATGCATTGCAGGTATCAGCAAGGAAGAGCTCTCCGTGTCTTTCCTTGCCTCTGGTGCCACAAAAGGTAATAGGAAGCAGAAGGTCTCAAGGTGTGGAGTGTAGAAGGAAGCACTCAACGTTTTCTCCAGGTCAGATTTCTTCACCAAGCTGGTGAAGAGCCTTCAGCCCCATAATGTGAGCCTTGAATTTGGAAGCATTGTGAGATGCCCAAGACTTGAAACCCACATTTCAGCACTATTGCTAATTTTGGAAGAGGTGGCTCAACATGAGGGAAGAGCTCTGCGAGCATTGAAGTTCTACCGTTAGCCAGATGAGCTCAGCGCCACCTTGCTACCTCTGGCTGCCACATGTTGCAATGGCATTGTCATTTGTCAACACAACATTCAAGCCTAATTTTAGGATGTTAAAGCTAGAACCTTGTTAAAAAGCTGGGATTCCCAGGATGTTAGCTTCTGGGCGCAATCCAGAGTAACTACAGGGAGTCCTTGCTCTGGTGTGAGAACAACTTACTCTGGATTGCAATATGAATTTCCCATAGGTTTTCACTAGGTGGTGCTGTAACTATGGGTGCACGTAATGTCTCTTATGTGCGCTCATATTTACTCTGGATTGTAGGGTCTGTCCCCAGTGCTAAAGTTTCTGTCTGTGTTACGTGTCCACAGCACACCAATGATTCTGAGCACACTATTCAATGCTACACTAACTCTGACAGTACCTAGAGGTGGGAAAATGTTTTGCATTTATTAGTGACAAGAGAGATGGAGACTCTAGGCTGCTACTTTTTGAGTAGCCATGTACATCTGCTAAGTCTAGTTTTGGGCTCAGAGTACACAACATGGCTATGAACATATCAAAGCCCTGATTTCCACTTTATATGTTGTAGCTCCTGTGCATGAGAACACTTCTCTTATTTGTTCCAGTATAGCAAACCTCCTTCTTTGGTATGTGGCCAACAGCAGCTGCAGGCTTCTTTGCAGTACAAAATGCTGGGCGATGCATTCCCTGAAAGTCTGAATGCAGATGGTATTTTTAAAAAAATTATATATACATCTTCATGCGAACGTAACCAGTGCTGATTTAAGTCTACAACCAATTTTCATGTACACTTCTGTGGTAGTCCCACCTCATGCTTCTCATAAAAGCACTTGGCAGGTCCCTTCCTTTACATCCCTCCCCACATCTAAGTGGAAAGTTGAAAAACAGTGTCATGCAACAGCTCATATTCAGTGCACAATCACTGAATGTACACTTGATTGTGGATCAGCAAATTTACAAATTATATAAAATGCACATAGACCAATGCACCATCCTGTATTACATTTTTTTGAAGGTCTTACCCCATCGCTTGACTTTTAAAATGAATAGAAGCAGAGTTATTTATACAAAACGTGAAGGCACATGAATATTCCTGTCTGTAGATAAACCAAAGAAAATGAAACACAAAGGAAGGCCTGACCAACAGGCTCCTTGTTTGAGCTCTGAATTCCTGCCCTGATTTTATCAACTAATTGGTTCCTACTGTGGGAGCATCTGCAAAGGCTTCCTGGGGCTCAAAAAGGCTGAAAGACATTGACAAAATGCGCCGTATGTGCCAGCACTAATTAGAATTCCTCTTTCACATTCTCTGAACACCTGCAAACTCACAGGGGCTGCATGCAGATCTATTTCTGAAGACAAACTCAGCTTCAGTGGAAAGAGGCTTGTATAGGAATGCTCGCTTTGGTTAAGGGAACAGGAGCATGCAACACACTCACTCACACACTCATACTCATTCATGCACACACACACCGAAAAAATGTTTGGGCACCTGCTGTTTCACAATCTGCTTTCAGATTTCCAGAATTACTGGTATATCCTAGAATAAGTGATCAGTAACAATAATTGCTCCTGCTTTTTCTTATTTTAGCAACACAGCTTAGGGTACAATCCAGAGTAACTACGGGGAGTCCTTGCTCCGGTGTAAGAACAATTTGCTCTGGATTACAAAATGAATTTTCCATAGGTTTTCACTAGGTGGTGCAGTAACTATGGGTACACGTAATGTCTCTTATGTGCTCCCGTAGTTACTTTGGATTGTAGTGAAACTCCCAACATCATGTAATGTTTTCAAGGAAGAGTTTTCATGCACCTTTCTTATAGGGCAATCATATCATTCCCCCCACCCCATCCAATGGAACAAGGCTCTACATCCTGTGGTAGGGGGGAGTCCTGGAAATCTCCTCTGCGTAAGGGAACAAATTGATCTGTGGCATGGACACATCTGTCTATCTGTTCATTTTTGTTTTGAATTAGCAAAATGTACCCAAATTGTGGGAGTAAAATTTCAAGAGTATTTGTGGACCTGGGTACTGCTTGGTACCAGGCAGCAGGCAGTAGGCACTGATGGACACTGATAGCACTGGGCATCAGATAGTATGAGGGGGCAGTGGTAGGGAACAGTGAGCACCAAGCATTCCTACCAGGTATTATTGCATAGCAGGGACCAGTGTGCAATGGTGTTCCTCTAACACACCCGGACACCATCTCCCAACATGCACCATACTCCCATGCACCATCCACCCCTATGCACTATTTCCCTGCGCAATGTCCCCCATGCACAATCCCCCCTCAACCATGGGTACCCCTACCAGGCATGTGTGGTGGTTTTGAGCTGGATTTTATCAGTCTTCAGTGTTAAGTATAAGAGGATAACACATTGCACCCCCTTTCAGCCCCTTAAGGGTTAAACTGCTAAAATTGGTTCTTAGTGGCTCACGTCACGTAAGGAAAACCCTCCCCAAATTTCATGCTTCTAGGTCCAAGGGTTGGGGCTGGGTGTTGAGCAGTCTGCAGTTCTTCAGTGTAAAGCATAGGAAGAAAAACATGTTGCACCTCCATTTCACCCCCTTCTGGTTGGAATTTCCAAAAACTGATTTTTAGATGGTGCCTACGTAATGTAGGGTATACGCTCCCTGAATTTTATGCTTCTTGGTCCAGTGGTTTTGGCTGGGTGTCAGTCAGTGACTTTTCAGTTTTATATACTGATAGCTATTAATTTGCTATATTTTTTCATTTTCTTGTAAACCGCTTTGTGAACTTTTCAGTTGAAAAACAGTATATAAAGACTGTAGATAGATAGATATACTGTATATAGATTTATACCCTACCTTTTCCACACCAACCTGGAGGTTTACAAAGCTGCAATTCTAACCTGCACTTAGGTCAGCCTAAACGCCAGCAGTGCTATCCTGGGAATCAGCACCATAAGACACTTCTGCACCACTCCTTGGGGAGGATTAGACCAGTCCACAGTCATACACTTGCCTCCCTACATCACCAAGAGAATGGGAAGAATAATGAGTTGTGCCAGCCTAGGTTAGGGTTGCACCCAAAATAAAATTAAACATTACTTTCCTCTTTGGGGGGATGGAGTGCATAGAAAAGACAGACATAAATGATAATAAAATTAAGTTTTTAAAAAATCCCTCAATCTGTCACATCTTGATCCTCAAACTCCACATCATTATTAGAATTTTTATCTCTTAGGAAGACTCATAACTCCTACTCAATCACTTCATCCATTCCTGCAGAGGCAATGGGGTGATCTTCTCCTAGTTTCTTGGGAAAGGGGCTTCCTCCATATGGTGACCAGATACCTGAACCTAAAAAGGAGGACAAGGTCTTGGATTCCTCTCATCCTGGCCTTTCTGGCCAACTCATGGGAAAAGCCATGATACTGGGCATTTTCACTTTCCCATAGAGCTCAATGCATATTTTTTATTTTTAGTTTTAGGCCATAACATTTGATAGAAGGAGATATTCCAAAACCAATTTTTGCTTTGGATTCTCCTCTTCAATACGAATTCAATGACATATGACATGATGGAGTACTGCACACCATTGCAAAGTTCTAAAATGAAACCAAAATGGAGGACAATGAAGCCCTTTTGGAGGACACCCAGATAGGGGGCTAAAAAAGAGGACAAATCCAGAAATTTCTGTTCATATGGTCACCCTGCAGTGGATTTGTTCTCAAAGTGCGCTCACATGTCAGTTTTCTACTTTTTGCACAAGGACATATAACACCAACTATGCAGGCTCAATATTAATTATTAAAAAGAGAGAGGGAAAGCAGAGCCCACTGGATGGAGGAAACCTGCAGGAAAATAAACATTGTGCAATCCAGAGTAACTACGGGGAGTCCTTGCTCCAGTGTAAGAACAATTTACTCTGGATTGCAATATGAATTTCCCATAGGTTTTCACTACGTAATACCGTAACTACGGGTGCACGTAATGTCTCTTTCATACTCCTATAGTTAATCTGGATTGTAGGGATTGTTTCGTATGGGGAAAATGAGTGGGGAAATTCAATTCAGTGCAGTGAGAATCCGAGTGAGATGTGGTCTCGTATCTGTGAATCTCCATAGTTGAAGACCCTCTCACCCACTCAATGGGAAATAAAAAGTGATATGGGACCAGTGACAGGCAGGGGAAATTAGCTACTTTTTAAAAATATTTTTTAATTTTTTAATTGATGCATTGTATATTTACATATCAATTTCTCTTATATTTACGATAAACATCGTTTTCTCCCTATATATTTCCACCCCCCTTAAAGGAAAGAAAAAAGCAACCATCTAATTTTATAACTCCAGCCATAAGTTAATCCACACCTTTTGGATTCTGACAAAAATAACATTTTTGGGCCCCCTTTTCTTACCCATCTTATATATCTCAACCATTTATTTCTTATCTCTAATTTATTTTCTTCCCATGTCTTATCCTGTCTCAGTATTGACAATATATCTGCTTGTATCAGTTCATCTAAGTATGAGTTCCATCTTTCCAGAGTCCATTTTGAAGCATCCTTCCACCCATATGCTATGACTGCCTGTGCAGCTAAAATCATAACTTTAAATAAATTCTGTTCAGGTTTTTTTACTTTATTGTTTCCCAATATTCCCATAAATAGAATTTTCCCCGTCATTTCCAACTTAATATTACATAAATCCTCCACCTTTCCCAAAACTAACTTCCAAAATTGATTTACCTTAGGACATTCCCACCCAAGATTTAAATAATATCCCTTCTCTCTTTTACAGTGCCAACAAGTTGTGTTCATTCCCAGGAATCGTATAGGATAACTGAGGTGGTGCCCTATACCATTTTAATATTACTTTAACTCCATTTCTTTGAATTTTTCTAATTTTATTTCCACAATTTCTTTCATTAATCTTTCTATCCCCTGTGCTGTCAATTCCACCTCTCTTTCCCACTCAGAGCACAATCCTAACCATGTCTACCCCAAAGTAAGCCCCATTATGTTCAATGGGTCTTACTCCCAGGAAAGTGTCTTTATGATTGCAGCCTAATTATCCCAATCATATAATCTTTATCCTTATTCATTAAGTTATATAACTTCCTTGCAATACCCTTCTTATTATCCTCCTTAACACTGTATATTTTTTTTCTAAAGAGGTATCTTCCTTATTTAATATTCCCCCATAAGGGGAAATTAGCTACTGATCAAGAGGAAATTACTCAGGAATCCCCCAGCTGGATTCAACAGGAAACAATAAAACTGGCTGAACCTGCAAAAAGGAAGTGTTTAATTCAAGCACATGGGAGTGGGACCCTTGCAAAGCAGGATTAATGCTTGATCTGTCCATGCTGGAGTGCTGGAAATGCAATTATGTTTGAGTATTAAAAAAGTAAGAAAACAAAGTTAGAATCAACAAAGCAAGCAAATAACATCTAGTTCATTTAAAAATACTTGTATTTATTCAAATATAACACATACAGTTTCAGCCAAATTTATGCTGCAACCCTAAAGACACTTTTCTGTGAGTAAGGGCAAAATCCAGAGTAACTGCGGGCAGTCCTTGCTCCGGTGTAAGAACAATTTACTTTGGATTGCAATATGAATTTCCCATAGGTTTTCATTACGTGGTGCAGTAACTACGGGTGCACGTAATACCTGTTATGTGCTCACGTAGTTACTCTGGATTGTAGGGATAGTCCCATTGAACAAAATGGAGCTTACTTTTGAATAGTAGAGAATTGCACTATTGATCGTCTCCGTAATTAGAGCGTGCATTAGATTTGATGGTGCATTATATTTGAGCAAATATGGGAGGTGAACAAGGGTTCACAATTCCAAAGGAATCGGCAAGTGGTATAGAATCTATAAGAAACTTTTGGGGGGGATATAAAATAAAATGATCCTCCAATGTTAAGTTTAGAGGGGAAAAGCAACTTTGTAATGAGAAGTTTAGAGAGCTCTTCGTTCAGAATGGCAATCCAGAGCTTAAGGGCAAAATCCAGAGTAACTATGGGGAGTCCTTGCTCCGGTGTAAGAACAACTTACTCTGGATTCCAATAGGAATTTCCCATAGGTTTTCACTAGGTGGTGCAGTAACTGCGGGTGCATGTAAAGTCTCTTACATGCTCCCGTAGTTAATCTGGATTTGGGGGTATGCCAGGCTCGCCTCCCATGACATTTGCAAACAATAGTAATCATAAAAGTAATCATAAAAGAATAGAGATCATTCAATAGAGATCATGCATAAATTCACCACTTATATATGTTTCCTTTTGTCACTCAAAGTCTACATTTGGCTTTCAGCCACAAGTGCTAGCTCATTAAATGGGCCAGATCTCAGCACCTATAAATTCTTAAATGGGTTGATAGATCTCAGCACTTATAAATTCTAAAGACTTAAATTATTCCACACAGAGGCAAAAATTAGGTATATATATTAAGGTATATATTTTCCAACCTATTGACTTTTTTTGGACAAGTATGATAAGGCTGCAGTCCAGGGAACCTTTTTGTATTCAGGAAAACAATCCCATTTGGGCCAACTACAGCCTTTGGGTCACTTTCAGAGACTGTGACCTATTCACAATAAATATTGCTATCTGTATAGTCTAACTATATTTCTTTATTGCTATTTATCTAGAATAGTTGTAGCTAGTTTTTTTCCCCTTAGAAATACAGGTCGGGGTACTCACCTTGAAGATGATAGATACAAGGAGGCTACATGCTGCTTGCTTACAAGGAAAAGGAGGGCAATGAAGATTTTTTTCCAGGACACAAGGCATGTCCTGGAAAAGGAGGATGTATGGTCACCGTGCTTAAAATCCTGTATGGAATTTTAATTCAGGGACCTTGGTTTTAATTTTGCAATGTTCTCCAGCAAGCCTTTGCTTGTGTAAACAAGTCAGATAAGAAACCAGTGAATCATGTAAATGAGCCCTCAAAGAAGGAAAGGATCTAGTGAGGAAAGAATGTGCCAGCGATGATGTACGAGCGAATACATCAACAAGACGACAGGAACAGGAAAACACATTTCCAAAAATGCAAAGAGGCCATTCATCAGATTCAAAACCAATGTTGGTCACTTAGGCAAGGCCAGTGGAAACATTTTAGGATCAGCCGCCTGTTTCCCGTCTCCTTGTCTTGGTGCTCACCAGCTGGGGCTGTGAGGATGCCGAAAACTGCAGCCCACACAAACTATTTGTGCCACTTTACACATCATCAGAGGCTTGTCCAGGCTGCTGCGTGTGATGCTGATGAGGCATCTCTTGTCAGTGACTCAGCAGGTGCTCGGAGGGGGAATGAAGGACCTCAACACCATTTCATTGCTCTCCAAGATTAACCGCTAATGAATGAGTGGGAGTCCTAACAGCTCAGAAGACCAGCATGGATGGTCAGTGGTCCATCAGGACCTGACCTAGAATCACCCAGCCAGTGTGCTGGTGGCCTGGTGGTGGGCTGAGTATAATTCCCATTCACAAGTTGTTCAGTGATGGGCCCAGCCTGGCCCAACAACCAGTTCCCCGGGAGGGACCAGGCTGGGTCAGGGGGTGGGGCAGGGGTCAGGGGGCAGGGAATAATTAAATTTTTTAAAAATTAAAATTTAAAAAATTTTTAAAAATTAAAATTTACTGTCATGGGACGTACTTCTGAGTAGTCAGGTTGGGCTCCCAGGCTGCAGTGCCAGCCACACTTTCCTGGGAGTACGTCCCATTGACTGTCATGGGACTTACTTCTGAGTAGTCAGGTTGGGCTCCCAGGCTGCAGTGCCAGCCACACTTTTCTGGGAGTAACTCCCATTGACTGTCATGGGACTTACTTCTGAGTAGTCAGGTTGGGCTCTCAGGCTGCAGTGCTAGCCACACTTTCCTGGGAGTAAGTCCCATTGACTGTCATGGGACATACTTCTGAGTAGTCAGGTTGGGCTCCTAGGCTGCAGTACCAGCCACACTTTCCTGGGAGTAGGTCCCATTGACTGTCATGGGACTTACTTCTGAGTAGTCATGCATAGGACTGGGCTCTCAGGCTGCAGCTGGGCTGGCCACTGGAGCGCAGTTAAAGAGGGCACCTGGCCGGCACTTTTAAATTTGCTGCTCCAAGCGGCAGGCCGCCGAGGTGCCCTCAGTGGCCAGGGAAGGGACGCTCCAGCGCTGGGGCTTGTGGGGCACCTCGGCCGCTGCTGCTTGGAGCAGCAAATTTAAAAGTGCTGGCCAGGTGCCCTCTGTAATTGCGCTCCAGTGGCCAGCTCAGCTGCAGCCTCCAGCACTGAACTGCGCTCCAGCACCAAATGTGAACCAGTCTGCCTGGTTATCGTGTCCCCCACCACTACTGGATCACCAGCGGTGGGGGAATAGGAACATCCGGTTCCTAGGAACCGGACAGAATTGGCCTGGGCCCACCACTTGTAAGTTCCCTTACAGACCAGAATTGGTCTGGGCCCACAAGTAAGTTCCCTTACTTGGCCAGGCTATAAATACATACTTCTGAGTAGGCCTGATTTTGATCTGGGTCTTGATCTCTCACTTATTCTGCATCTTTCTCCAGCCTGCTCAATGCTCTCTTACTTCCAGCCTCTTTGTGCATGAGAACCAGTAAACAAGCTGATCTTGTCTCACCTCTTGTAGTGAAAATTCTATTTTTTTCACCTGTTCTGGATCAGGACATATTCATTTCAGAAGCTCCTGAAGCAGTGATTTTCAACCTTTTTCATCTCACGGCACACTTAACAAGGCACTGAAATTGTCAAGGCACAACATCAATTGTTTTTACCATTGACAAGGCACACCAGACTTCAAATTCTCCCAATTTTCCTATTAATGTCAACCCCCAAATTCCCGTGGCACACCTGAGGACTATCTGCGGCACACCGGTGTGCCATTGTTGAAAATCACTGTCCTAAAAGAGACACAAAGATCTTTTGGAGGTTGATGGTGCATGGTGAAGAACAACAGATTGGCTATGCACTAAGGAGAAGGGGGCTGGTGGCCCATTAGTGGCAGAATCCTTGACATTCACTGACGTTTCTTCATAAGAAGTGCGCTTGGAGCATAAGAATAACAACTGGAAAACTGTATGTGGGAGTCATGGAGATGCTCCCAATGTGTAATGCATGTCAGCTGTTTAATAATCTTTTATCATCTAGACTCCTATGATACTCCAATTTGAAAAGGCAACCCGTTTTCTCATTCTGCCTTTAAGGGATGTCAGAATCAGTAGCTGGCGACGTCCGCAGCGCAAGCAGGGGAATGTGATCTTTGTATGGTGACATTTCAGTGTTTTCAAACTGCAACATTGTTTTGTCAAAGGTTTAACACCGAAAACAAATCTATTTAGAGGAGCAAAGTTAATAGAAAACACGTGTTGCTGGCTCTGTTTCATGCAACATACGCAAAAGGAGAAACTGTTGTTGTTTTTTAAAACACACTTTTCAAATTATAAATGTTAGCCATTTTTTAAAACACTTCTGAGTCCCAGAATATTGTTCTGGGTAACGGCATGGAAAATAGCAAATGGTGTCGACAGGCCTTCCAATAATAAAAATGCATTTGTCAGGAATATTACTATATTAAAAGACTGCGGGTGCAATCCTAACCAACGTTCCAGCACTGCCACTGCAGTTAGAGAGCAGACCAGAGGCCTCCTCAAAGGCAATGTTTGTAATCTAGGATTGCTTGCAGGAATGATGGAGGGAGAGTCATATCTTCCTCCACTCAGGGCTTAACCCATAATATTTGAAAGTGAAAATAGTGATCACAACCCACATCCCGGTTGCAATATCGAAAGCCACAATTGCTATTTTCACTTTTTACAAGATGAGGGAAGCCCTGCTCCTCTACGCCAGGTAAGGTAGAGTTTTTTTGTTTTTTAAAAAGCCCCCCTCTGCCCCACAGCAGCCCTATCTTGCAAACCCCGAAGGCTGACAACCCCTGAGCTACATTATTTGATTTTTAGTAGTCCGATCTTTATCTGTTTTTGACATTATCACTGAGCACAATCCTAACCATGCCTACTCAAAAGAAAGCCCCATTGTGTTCAATGGGTCTTATGCCCAGGAGAAGTGTTTTTAGGATTGCAGCCATTATTTTAATTTTGCATTATTTGATTTTTATCTATCTATCTATCTATCTATCTATCTATCTATCTATCTATCTATCTATCTATCTATCTATCTATAAATGAAAAGTCACTGACTGAATCACTGACTGACCTATTCACTCACTGATTCATCAATGCCCCACCAAAACCACTGGATATAGAAGCGTGAAATTTTGGGAGGGTGTTCCTTCGATGATGGAGGCACCCACTAAGAACTGGTTTTCAGAAATTCCCACCAGAAGGGGGTGAAAAGGGGTGTAATACATTTTCCTCCCTCTACTTTACATTTACTGACTGAGGGACACTCTGCCCCAACCCCTGGACCAAGAAGCATGAAATTTGGGAAGGGTATTCCTTATGCACCCACCAAGAACTGATGTTGAGAAGTTAAACTCTTACGGGCTGAAAAGGGTGCAACGTGTTTCTGTCCTATACTTAACATTCAAGACCGATTGAGCAACATCCAGCCAATTTGGTGTCCAGCATCTGATTGGTTGATGCACTGGGAAGGTGGGTTTGCATGGGGGATATTGTGCATCAATGGGGGTTGATGCTGATGAAGTTTAATGGGCAGGGGGGGTTGATGCACATGGGGATATTGCACATGGGGAAATGATGTGAATGGGGGGGTTGATGCACATGGGGGTTGATGCG
Organism: Cryptoblepharus egeriae; assembly: GCA_030015325.1. NCBI lineage: Eukaryota > Metazoa > Chordata > Lepidosauria > Squamata > Scincidae > Cryptoblepharus > Cryptoblepharus egeriae. The sequence continues at coordinate 8,702,381 of JAREYC010000003.1, read as the reverse complement.
CAGGGAGGCTTGATGCTCATGGGAGTTTGTTGCACAGATGAGCTTGATGCACACGGGGGGGTCATTGCACATGGTGGGACGTTGCAGATGGGAGGGATGATGCACAATGGGGAATGGCACATGGGTTACTCCCTTTTTACTCCCACAATGCAGGTATGTTTCACAAGTTTTAATAATAATTTTAATTAGTAATCTGATTCATCCACCCTTGGTGACCCACCAAAAGTCTGGGTGTGACCCATTAGTGGGTCCCAACCTCCATTTTGGGACCTGCTGAATTAAACTACCGGTATACATTAGCTCAGTACTGCCCATGTTAACTAGTAGGCTCTCTTCAGGTTTCACACTCAGTCTTTGGGCTGTGGATGGCGCAAGTGGCTAGGACGCTGTGCCTGTTAACCAGCAGGCCAGGGTTTGATTCCCGGGTCGGCCCCACAAGACAAGGTGAGCTCCTGTCCTTAGCCCAGCTCTGCGACGCCAGCTGGATCCAATCGTATTGGCTCTGCCTTTCCATTGGACTAATTCAGTGGCGTGGAGAGAGGGAATTTGCTGCTTGGGTAACAGCCTATCCTCCATAACAATCCAACCCAGGCTTTTGTGCTTTGTATGCAGCGCTGAGCATGATACCATAGTCTTTCAAGATTGACGGAGGAATGCTTTATGAGTCCTATGAGGATCCACTAGAGAATACCAGAATATGTTGAGCTTGAATCCTGTTTTTTGATTGTTGGTGTGCTAGCCAAAGAGAATGGAGGGCAATCGTGGATCTCACAGATGACTCTATAGAGCAGAGATTTTCAACCCCTTATCATCTTATGGTACAAGGCGCTAAAATTGTCAGGGCACACTATCAGATTTTTGACCATTGACAAGGCACATCTTGCTGTTGGTGGGGTCTCAAATCCCCCAATTGCCCTGCTCATGAATGACTCTCCCCAAAGTTGCATAGCACAACTGCAGAGTATCCATGGCTCACCAGTGTGCCACGGCACAGTGGATGAAAATCACTGCTTTAGAGTAACGATGAGAATGAATCCACATTTATGTTGGAACTGAAATGCTGCTTGTATGCATTCATGGGCAGAATCTTTCATTTCAGGTGGGCCCTGACAGAGACAGCTGCATAAATCTTGGGTTGATGACTAATCCCGATGGAATATTTCCATGTGGAGGTGGTCCCAGCTGCCCTAAGAAGTCTTTCTACGAGGGTTGAACATCTTATTGGAAATTAATCACATCTTTCTCTCCATCTGTTCTTGCCAACCCTTCCACATGCCTTTTGTGCCATTTCTTGGTAGATGACTGCTCATCTTCTAAAATTAAGTTTGCCCAAGACCGAGTTTTTGGCTTTTTCTCAGCATTTTGTATTCCTCCATTCTCTCCCTTGGATAGCTGCCTCTGTTTCTCCAACTTCTGTGCTACAAATGTGGACATGATCTTTTATTCCCTTTCTTTTCCTTTGTACATTCAGACCAGAACTGCTGGGAATCAACAATACAGACCTGATGCAGAAAAGAGAAGTGCTCGCGTGCTCTCTCTCTCTCTCTCTCTCTCTCTCTCTCTCTCTCTCTCTCTCTCTCTCTCTCCCATGCATTTATGCAACTTGCTCAATGTCCTTCCCACCATCTTTCATTGCTATGTTGCACCCTTGCCAGAGGAATCCAAAGAGGTACAATAAGGACAGCCAATGCACAGTCTCATTATTTCAGAATATGAGGTCAGGTTATACTGTATGCTATTGGGCACCGGAAATTCCCATTGACTCCCCCTGCCCAAATCAAAATTCATTTTCAAATCTTACTTCTTATTTCACTTATCTTAGTTTTAGCACTTCTAGTTCTCCTCTCCACTTTTATCCTGCCTCTTTCCAGGTTTGTGAGCTTTACAATGCAAAGCTTTTTGGGAGAACATTTGACCTCCTGTTATCTGTTGAGTCACAATACAGTTTCTACCTTTCAAGATGCCTCTCAAAGAGTCCCTTTTTCCTCTTCTTTTTACATACACACACACACACAGACACACACACACAGAGAGAGAGAGAGAGAGAGAGAGAGAGAGAGAGAGAGCGCACCACTACAAAGTTTTGGCTTTCTACAGTATGGCTCTTTCTCTACCACCTCATCTTTAAGTTTTTCTACTAGGTTTTTAAGTTTTCTTTAAGTTTTTCTATCCAGCTCCATCAGCCTTAAGATGAAAAGTGCATATGGGAATTTGTTGGGATAATAGCAGAAAGGTTTTATTATTATTTTATTTACTTACTGAATTTATATCCCGTCTTTCTCTGCAGAAGCAGACTCAAGGCGGTTAAGAACACACATACATTAGATTAAAACATAGCAATACATATTTAAAACATTAAAAAAATCCCCAAACCCTGAAATTACATTTGGGTTTCCTTTCCCAAGGTGGCAGAGTGGAAAGAAGGGCCATGTGTGCTGCAGTTTCAACCCTGATTACTCCATGTGAAAAAGATGGGTGCACCATGGAGACTTTTAGCTTGCATACAATTTGACTTAATGATCTGTGTCCTTCGGCACAATCCAGAGTAACTATGGGGAGTCCTTACTCTGCCTCCAACATAAGAACAATTTACTCTGGATTGCTATGTGAATTTTTTTCACTAGGTGGTTTTCACTAGGTGGTTCTGTAACTACGTCAATGTAAATGTCTCTTACGTGCTCCTGTAGTTACTCTGGATTGTAGAGCCTGTTACCTATATCATCCTCATCCTCATCCTCATCCTCATCCTCTTCTTCTTCTTCTTCTTCTTCTTCTTCTTCTTCTTCTTCTTCTTCTTCAATGTTTATCCCATATGATTATGGGATCCACTATTTTGGATTGGTGTTGCCATTTCAGTGAGTTACAGGCTGGATGTAGGTAGGTGAGTTTTATGTCTGGGAGAGTGTTAAGCCAGCACTCAGTCAACACTGGTCTTTTGCCCTTCACTTCCAACTGAACAGCCTGACGTGCCAGCATTTCATCATAGGCAAGCAAAACGTGGTCATGCCACTGAGGCTGAACTTCTCTCGTCAACTACTGTATGTCATCATTGCAAAAGTGATTAAAACAAGCTATACCTCTGATTTTATACTGCTTTTGTTCTGACCAACATTATCTTTATCTTTTCATTTTCATGCCTTCACTACCATTAATTCCACATAACACACAAGGCTGTGCTTCCCAGGAAGATTGCATGACACCATTCTCCTACTACATATATAGCTTGGCTCCGTAGGCCTGAAGGTGTGGCGCCTCTGTGTATTTATCTCCACCACCCAGCTAATTGCAGTGGCTGCCATCCAATGCAGAGTCAGGGGCACTTAAGCCCATTGATTTCCAAGCATTTTAGCCTGCTTAAGTCCACATTGGACTGTGACCAGCATCTGTTTCTGCCATCTAGCTATTTTCTACTCCCTCCCATCTGCTCCATTTCCATCTCCAGGCCAATCCAGGAAAAGCGCCAGCCTCATCAGCTACTTCTTTGCCGATCAGCAGGGATGCACTCCCGGGATCGTAATGGTAGAGATTTTCTGCCATGAAGAATTGGCATTGAGCGAGGCTAATCTAAGATGCAGGTTGCTAACACATCAAAACATTCATATTTAAAAAGCCATTATGAAGATGTGCAAAAGAACAAACAACTGCCAGTCCAGGGAGGTTCACTTCTCTGTTATATTCAGAGGGTTTAAAGAAACAAGAAGCCAGAATAACTCACTCCAAAAAGCAAACAACAGGATGGCCTTGGGCACCGATGGCCTGCTATTACAGCTACTTTGCCAGCTGATGCTGGGCTGGATCCCCATTAGAAGTACAGTGGTGCCTCACATAAAGAGCTTAATTTGTTCCAGAGGCATGCTCTATAAGTGAAACGCTCTTTAAGTGAAGTGGATTTTCCCCTAGGAAATAATGGAAATTCAGACAATTGGTTCCACAACCCCCAAAATATTCATATAAAAATGTTAACTGTATGTAAAAATGATGCCAAAACACTGGAATTGAATTCAAAACATGCATTCAGTGTGCATGATCCTATGAAGTCTACTTAGGCTGCAATCCTAAAGACACATTCCTGGGAGTAAGCCCCATTTAACACAATGGGGCTTACTTCTGGCTAGACATGGTTAGGAGGCTGCAATCAAAGACACTTTCCTGGGAGGCTTACCTGTGCTGTTGCTGGAGGTTCATGGTGGCCGGTGGGGGCAGTTAGGGGCAGCTGCCTCTGGCACCCCCAGGCAACTGCCCCCAAGTTGGGGGCAGTTAGAGGCAGCAGCGTTGGCTGGCAGCCCTTTTAAAGAGCCTCCATGATGAGTGTCAGGGCTGCATAGCATGCATGCGCATAGCGCACTTGCTTGTTAAGTGAAGAGGAACTTGTTATGTGAAGCAAGAATTCTTGGAAATTTATACTTGTTATGTGAAATGCTTGTTATGTAAGGCGCTTGTGATGAGAGGTACCACTGTACATGGGTTATATGATGGAAGAGTGGGAAAAACATTGTTTAGATACAGTTGTGCTAACAAGACTCTCTTCTTTACATTTAGGGCAACAAGCACCATAACATCTCCAGTTGTCAGTGGAAATGAATGTGCATATTGTACCGGGCACAAAGATACAGAAAAGAAGCCAAGCATGCATGCGAGTGGTGCATACAGAGATAATTTTTGTAGGTGTTATTTTTATGGAGAGGTTACTGTTTTCTTCTGCCAGCCCTATGTCTATGCAGGAGTCCCAAAGCTGCAGCAGTATCGAAGGCTGCAATCCTAAAGACACATTCCTGGGAGTAAGACTCACTGAACACCATGGCAGGGGTGGGCCCGACCTGGCCCAAAAACCGGTTCCCCGAGTTAGCACACGCACTAAGGTTGGTGCACGCGCAGTGCTATCCTGAAGCCAGTCGGGGCCGGCTGGCTTCAGGACGGCACTGCACCTGCGCCAACCCTAGTGGAGGCACATTGCTGTCCTGAAGCCAGTCGGGGTCGGCCGGCTTCAGGACAGCACTGCGTCTGTGCTAAGTTTGGCGCAGGCGCAGTGGTGGGCTTCTCCGGGCATGCCGAACTGGTGCGCCCGGTTTTCTGGCTCCCCCTAGCCACCAGATCAGTGGCGGGGGGTCAGAATTAGGAAGCAGTTCGAGCGATCCAGCCCAAACCGGCTCTGGCCCACCACTGCACAATAGGGCTTACGTTTGAGTAGACATGGTTAGAATTGTTCTCTTAACCAGTGATTGCAGTTTTATTGCAATCACTTACATTTGAGTTACATTTGAGTAGACATGCTTTGGATTTCATTAACATGGACTGCTGACGTGAAATAGGTCGGGTATGCTGGCCTTGTTACACATGCCATGGGGATTTCCGGCAGATGAGTCAGGACAGAGATGAAACCAGTGGCCTGTAAAGGAAAAAAACCAACTTCCTAAAAAAGAGCTGGACACATTTGCGGTCTAGGATGCCAGTGCCTCCCAGCAAACTAAATGTAGTGGCTTTTCAGGAGGCACTGAGCATGATAAATGCTTCCTGTTTTCCAATGGGCACACTCAGGCATGGAAACTGCAGGCAACTGTTCAAGCAGGCTGTGCTGCCTTCCTCTGCAACAAAGACAGGGATTCCTGCTTACCATGATGCTGATGTGAATGATGTACATCCTCCTGACCTTGAAAGTCCAAGGATGAAAATTGTGGGAAGGAGCAACCTTGGTAAAGTGGGGAATCGAGGAGAGATGGTGTGTCATGCAAAGCACTAAGTTTTGCAGGGATCCTCACCATGGAGTACAAGCAGTCTCTGCTCATCCCTTCCAAAGCCATTCTGTTTCTAGTTGCCTCCATATTTATCCCAATGCCTGGAATGGCTCTGAAGAGAGGGGGCATTTGCATGCCATGATTATTTGTGATTATTAGTTATTGTTATGGTTATTAGTTATTTAATTTTCTCTGTAAACCGCTTTGTGAACTTTTTGTTGAAAAGTGGTATCTATCTATCTATCTATCTATCTATCTATCTATCTATCTATCTATCTATCTATCTATCTATCTATCTATCTACAGTATTTATATACCACATCAATCAAATACTGTTGATTAATGGATTGCTGACACTTCCTGCAAAGTTCCCTTAATCTCTGCCACTGCCTGGATGTCCCCTACAGACTGTAATCTCTGATTCAGATCCCTGGCATTAGTTATCCTGTGTCTGGCCGTGTATGATTGATAACCAGTCTATAACACTGAGTTCATCTGGAACCTTTATCTCTGTAAGCCTTCTCAAATACCGGTATATAGGTTTATATATTTGTTTGTATAAAATATGTATGTTTATATACATAACATGTATGTTTATATATTTCAAATATATCAATTTCAAATATATCAATTTCATATATTTCAAATATATGTTTATATATATCTCAAATATATAAACAGCTAAAATTATGCAAGGTCAAGGTGGGAGTTTTTCATGAAATCAAGCCCCACTCCGGACTCTAACACATTTCAATCTGCTTTTCCCTTCCTATTCCCATAGGCTTCTTAAGAGTAATTGAGGACCATCAGAAAGTCTAAGAGGGTTGGTCCCCTGTAATCCAGGCCATGATTCTTCTACCTTCCATGAGCAGAACAACTTTCTATGCACAGTCCCAGCATGGACAACTTATTGCAGTCTAACCCTAATTTAGGGCACAATCCAGAGTGAGGGCAGTGAGGAGAGTCCTAGCTAGGCTGCCCCAACTATTCTGTACCCAGAGCAGTAAGTTATGCTGCATCCAAAGAGTCAGGAAGCCTGGGTTGCCCTCCCTGCTTCAGAGCATGCAAAGTAGGCACCAAGTAAGTGACACCTGGGAGGACTTGCTCCAAAGGAGACCCCCATCAGTTCACACTGAAGAAGGAAAAGCTGTGGTGCGTGCCTTATAAGGAAGCCCAAAAGTTCCTGACAACCATTAACAGCTGCATGAGAATGCAAAACAGCAGTACCTCTCATGGAGGGTGGATGCTTGGAGGGGCCTGCTGTACCCACAGGTTGATGGGCTGCCATAGTTGTTCCATATCCAGTGGTTGAGAGGCAGGGGTTGCAGATAGGCTGGCCAAGAACTCAGATTTTTGGTCAACACTGCTATTCTTACTCTGCATTATCATGGACTCCTATGGGTCTACTCATTACTGTTCCTGATCATGAGGTGGTATAACTCTGAGGGGCTAAAAGAGGGAATTTCTCCCCTGGAAACAGGGTCTGGATACAGAGTAACTGCTCTGCCTTCAGCAATGCTACACATGCCCTCAATATGCCTCTCCTGAACTGCCTACGCTGCCCCAGTGAGGGCAGCCCAGGTCCACCTGTCTTGGAGCAGCCTACGTTGCCTTAGACTGCCCCAAGTCTTTTCCAGAGTAACTAGGGTGGAGCATCTTGCAGTTGGGTCAGCCCAGTGACAGATAGGGTACCCAAAGTGCACTTCTGGATTGTGCCCATAGAGAAATGGTTTCAAATGGGATCTGATCCAGCTCAGTCTTGAGAGCCTGGGAAGCTGATGTCCTACAGTAATGTCCCACACAATTGGGGATAACTGGGCAGCTGTTGGAATCCCTGACCTTTAGAATCCAGTGATTCTTTTTACATTTCTTAGCAAGCAACATCTTTTTATTAGTCCCAGAACAGGCATATTTTATTGTCTATGTTTCTGGCAGCTGCAAGGGAGATCCTAATTTAGTTGATTAGACATACTCACAAGGTCACCGACCTTCCAGCTATCATCCCATCTGACACTCAGAGATGTATTTAGGAGCTGTAAATTTACACAAGCTTTGAACTAGCCTCCCCTGGGTCTCCAGTGCTCAGTTCCATTCCAGTTTTCATTTATGTTAGAATGACCATTAAATGGAACACTGCCAATGATCCATCTTCTTGGGTGACATCACTTAAAGTGGTGAGCTCATTTTAATTTTACTTACCAGGAACAATTCACTGGACTGATCATAAAATAGAATTTTACTGTGAGTTGGTGCAGTTGGGTAGGGGATGGAAGCTTTGGCTGGGATTTGAGAAACCTGGGTTTCAATCCTTGAATTTGTCTCCAACATCAGGTTATCAAGAGCAGCCAGGACAACAAGCAGGAGCCAACATTTTGCATGGTGACTCATGGTGACTCATCTTGCTTCCTGATCCAAATCAGAGCTCCATATGGTTGCTGTTTGCATTGAAAACAAACCAGCATATAGGCCCTGATCATGTAGGGGTACATTCTTCAGTGTGGCCCTTGGCAGGGCCAAAAGATTCTGCCACAAAGCAGAAAATAGATTAATCATAGAATCATAGAGTTGGAAGGGACCTAGTAGGTCATCTAGTCCAACCCCCTGCCTGCAGCAGGAAATCCCCCTAGAGCATCCCCGACAGGTGCTCGTCGAGCCTCTGCTTGAAGATCCCCAGTGAGGGAGAGTCCACCACCTCCCTTGGCAATCTGTTCCACTGCCCAACCGCCCGAACCAGTGCAATTAAGGATGCGATCCTATCCACACATACCTAGGAGTAAGCTTATTGACTATAATGAGATGTACTTCTGAGTAGACATGCATAGGATTGGGCTCTAATTGCAGTATTTTGCCAGGGACAGGTACCAGAATACTGTGGCTGTTGTAGACAAACAGGGGTGCATTGGCCTTGCATAGGTACATTGTCTACATGAGGCTTCCAGAAGTTAGGATGATTTATAAATACACTTTTTCCTGGAGTGAAGTTTATTGAAATTCAATGTACTTATTTGCAAGTAGCTGTGCTTAGAATATGGCTTTATTTGCAATCGCTTTCTTTCCGGCTCATCTGTGCTTGAGGGCTTTTCCTTGTTCTATCAGGAGAAACATCTTGAGACTGAAGAGGCCAAAAGCATGCCTGGTGTGTAAATTTACAAAGCAGAGTGCTTCTGATGGAGCTGTCGACTTCACAAAATGTCTCAGACCAATTCTTCAGGCAATGGATGCAGGTGAAGGTCATTTGCAATATACTCTTTTAAGAGCGTCTTTAAGAATCTGCAGCTAACTGGGTGGCGGGAAAGGCACAAACAGGAAAGGGCATTCCTTGCAATTGATGGCAAAGGTGGGGAGAATAATTCAGAAGAGTGGTTGTCACAGTGCTTGAACACCAAGCAGAACGTGGTATAAATCCCATACAAATTTATTTAAACCCCATATAAATGGGGCCTAAGTAAAATGTGAGTATAAATCAGTGGGATTCAGGTTGGCTTCACCATGAACAAAATATAACCAAACAACATTCCAGGATTCTACTTTCTATTACATTGTCAGCCCAAACCTAACCCCTGGTTAGTCTGGCACAAATCCCGACATAAGTCCTGTGCTAGCCTACAGGTGTCACAACAGTGCTGTAAGGCATTTTTGCACCACTCCTGGGGAAGGTTAATCCAACGCACAGACATGTGCTGGCTTCTGCATGCTGCGGAATGGGGAGATGGGTGAGTTCTGCTGGCCTAAACTGGTTTAGATTGTGCCCTGTGTAAACAGTAGAACAGCTGGAGATACTCCAGAAATGAGTGCATATACTGTTGCAAATGTATTATCTGGAAACTATGCCACTTGACTGATATCCCTTCTCACTCAGGTGCACAACCTTTTCAGGTGCTAGACCTACTCCCGCTTGAGTTTAGGTAGTCACCATCACCATTACTGACCCCCCTCCTGCTGCTGTGAATGGTGACCACACATGGATGTCTCTTCCTTCAAGTGGTCCCCACTACGAGTGTCCATGAGCTCCAGCTGCTTCTTAACTCAGGGAGCAGTTGCAAGAACCCGAAAATGACATCATGTGTTATCATGTTGTCACAGCAAGATGTCACCATGTTGCTGCCCTGGGCATGCCACTTGCTTTCCCTTTGGGTTATAGTCTTTAAGACTTGTGGGCTTGTGGATGAACTTGTAGGGATGTAGGCTAGTGCTTTGTTTCAACATTTGCATTAGGGGGTGCCATCACTGGGCAGATGCCCACAGCCTTCAGAAAGGTCCACTGTTTATTCCTGGTCACAGCCACAGCAAAATGGTGGTGAAATAACTCTTGGGGCATGTCCAGATAGGTGGGCATCTCAAGGAAGGCAGTTTCCCTGAAACCTGGAGCCAGATTACTTGGTTTCCAACTCCCTGTCATAATGCTGTCCTCCTTGAAGGAAGCTGATTTAAAAAAAAACTTGGTGAGCATCCAAACAGCTCAGTCATTTGGGTGAATATTAATCTTCTTCCGCTTGCCTGTTTTCACATCATAGGTGATCTAAGCCAACAAACGTTAATCAAACTAAGTGCTCCTACTTGGCAATCATTCTCCACCTCCTTCTCCCCCAACACATTTAACCAGAAGAAAGGTGAAAAGTTAAAGTGACAGAATATGTGTGGAGGCTTGGAAAAATGTGTCTGGAAACAGCTGATATATGACATCTATTTTTTTTGGGGGGGGGGGGGGCAATGACATCATTTTAGTGATAACATAGCCAACTGTGCAATCTGCAACTGACCAAACCAAGCCACCGACACTTGAAAAGCAAACCCCACACAATTTGCTGTCTTGGGCATGATTCACTTGAATTGTCTGTGCATAAACCCTATTTGTGCTCTTATACAGCGCCATTCATAGTGGACCATTAGGAGAAATTCCTGTATGAACCAGTAATCTTGCATCTATCTAACACTGGTGTGATGATTGTGTGTCAAATCCTGAAGGTGACACAGACATCCTACACAGATGTAAAGCAGCCACAACAACTGCATTACATACAGTGCAATCCAATTCCCAGTTAGGGCATCCCTTTCATAGGGCAAGTCCCTTTCATTGGTCTGGATCAGAGGGAAGCTTGGGGGTGCGTTTTGGGATAGGAAGTGGGGACAATGGCCCCCAAAATGGGTAGGATCGGTGAGATCAGTGGCAGTAGATCACTGTATCCTAACCCTAACCCCCTAATCATATAAGACCCAGCCTTATGTGATTTGCTGGCTTCTCAGGTTTGTGCCAGCTAAATAGTTACATGGTTCGAGGAGAAAAATTCCGGCCAGAAAACTCTGATCCAGAATAGTGGACCCACCACTATATGGTACAAATGCTGAAGTTGCCTTTTGGGGATGGGGTGTAATATTGGCAGCAAATCAACCAGTCAAGAATGAACCAAAACAAATGGGATTATCAAAAGTGGTAGCTCCATATTTGCTTAGTGAGAGGAATCCTCACTTTGGTGCAGCCCTATGAATACTAAGAATCTTGGAATGAAATTGGAGATACACCACCCAGTTGGTGACAGAGTTTCTGGAAGACATTTCAATGGCTTGGTTGCAAAAGGGATTGGAAAAGAGCATGCATATTCAATGAGAGCATCCCAAGCCAAAAAATGTTGCCAATTCATTTTCCCCTTCTAAATCTTGTTGTTTATCCCCTTCTGTAGATATGTCTCCCCCATGCCGAAGAAATGGAACTTGTAGATGATGAGCCTTTAATGTCTTTTATACTTTGTAGGAAAACAGTCTTGTTCTCCTCCTTCCATCTCCAAATATAACACTCTTCCTCTCCCCCCTTTTAAAAAAACTGAGAACAAATCGCTTGTCAAAAAATAGCCTGCATCAGCAATTGGATCTGCACTGGGAAAAATGCCAGTTAGAGGCCTGTGACTATGTATATAAAGTGGGGGAAGAAATGGGGGGATCCAGAAGATTCTGTGAGTAAATATTAAGTTGGCACATACTGAAGACTGAAAAGTCCATCCAGGATCCAAAAGTAACATCTAGGTCTATGGCAAATATGAAGTCACACATGTCATTATTTAGTTATTTTTCTTTTAAATAGCAGCTATGCAGGGATCCAGTCCAGTTCAGAATTGTGGCATGGAACATTAGCATGTTTAATCCTTTTTTAATCATTGTTTTCCTGTTGAACATCACTAACGTCACTGGATCATGAAGTGGGTTCACTTTCCAAGTTTAAAAGTGGGATTTGGGCAGGAGGTCTGGTCTAGAAGGTTGAACTGCCACATGAGTGGTAGCCAAAAGGATCCAGCTGTGAAGCCTGCCTGTGTGGGAAGAAGGCAGTCAGAGTGCGTGTCCAGACCATAGCAAGATCCACCTGGCATGTAGTCAAGTTTTTAAAATAGTGCACCCTTTGTTGATTGTAAAATCTTCTTTGAGGCTTAGAGCAAAATCCAGAGTAACTATGGGTATTCCTTGCTCCAGTGTAAGAATAACTTACGCTGGATTCCAATATGAATTTCCCATAGGTTTTCACTAGGTGGTGCACGTAAAGTCCCTTTACGGGTGACAATTGTATTTCTTATGTGCCACAGTAAGTGTATTTCTCATGTGCTACGGTAGTTACTTTGGATTTGGGGGTAAGAGAAGCCTGTCCATGTAAACTGCCTTGAATAAAGCCAAAGCATCAATCTGAGGCCAGAAATACCTGTTATTATTATATTATTATTTTTGGAAAGAGGAGCAGAGAAGTGTCTGATGGGTTGGTGCAGCAGAGATGGGATTTCTGAGTGTTGTGGCAGGAGATGTTTGCTTTGGGGAAAGAAGAATGAGACCCAAAACTAGAGATGTTATAAAAGGGAAGACGCAGGTTAAGCAGAGCAGATGCTCCAGTGATGGGAACCAAAGAAAACCAAAAATGGATAAAAGCAGCTAATGAAGTAATGATTCCACTAGGACAGAGCTAACCCTACAATCCAGAGTAACTACGGGAGCACGTAAGAGACATTAAATGCACCCGTAGTTATTGCACCACCTAGTGAAACCTATGGGAAATTCATATTGTAATCCAGAGTAAATTGTTCTTACACTGGAGCAAAGACTCTCCGTACTCTGGATTGTGCCCAAAGTTATAAGCTAAAGGAAAAGAGAGTGGTAGGAGGATGATAAAAAGCTGCTCAGAGCTATCAAAGCAAGAGGCGCATAGTAGTATACACTCCCCAGTGACTCTAGAGCCACTCACTCTGGAGGCAACAGAAGCTCAAGGTTGGGTAGCCATATGTCTCAAAAAACAGGGACAATGCCGATTTTGGGGGATTGCATTCATATACTGGCAAATGGGACAGAGGGTCCTCTCCCAATTTTGTGGAAGAGAGATATGGCAACCCTACATCAAGGAGAAGTTTTGATGTGGTTCTATCCCACACCAACATTGCCATTTCTGACTAGTATACATATGGTTGACTCCTCTCATTATTTCCAGCTCCCACTGTGGACCCTGACACCATACGGGACAAACACTGAAGAAGAGGAGAAGTGGGATGAAACCACATGGAAGCAATTAATATGCCATGGAGGAATTAGATAAAAAAATGGAAGGGATATTTTTCAGCAAAGAGCAGATGTGTGGCACATGTGCCTGCCTGGATCAAATAGCTGTTGGCTACTTGAACACAAATCCTTTGTTCAGAGGTAAACTGATTTTGGGTGAAATCCAGACTAACTATGGGGAGTCCTTGCTCCTGAGTAAGAACAAGTTACTCTGGATTGCAATATGAATTTCCTATAGGTTTTCACTAGGTGGTGCACGTAATGTCTTATGTGCGCCCGTAGTTACTCTGGATTGTGTTCTTTGTTTGAAATGGTTGGACTTTCAGTGCCATGCTAGTCCTGCTCACCTGGATCACAAACTCAGTGGTTTGTGTGGTTTGTGCTGCCCTTTCACTTCCTCTCCTGCCCTGAAGACCAACCCAGTTTAAATGGAACAGATGTAAGCATATCACGTGTACAGGAGCCCACTGAGATTAATTGCCAACTTCTCTATAACTGGGTTACAGTGCGGTTGACAAGTGTATTTCTTTTAAGTGCTCATTATTTGCCTCGATGATGCTCTTTTAGAACTGAAGTGTCATCAGAGAAACACTGCTTTTTCTCCCCCATGATGCTCATTGTAGCTAGATGCTGAGATTGGCTCGTTTAAATTTTAATTTCCTGTGAATCATCGATCTCAGCAAGGCAACCAGGGAGATTCCTTGAAGCTGGGACAATTTGCATCTTCTTCTTTCGCTACGTAAAATAAAACAGTAATAGGAGACAAAAATCCAAGAGTAATAGATATTTACACTCTTATCCACCAACATGATCTCATCCACAGGGAAAGCTTAGCAGGCTTTGCAAAAACCTTGCAAAAGCAGAAGTCCCTGAACACTCTGAATATTCAGAGCCATATCCAAGTTGCAGAGGATGCACAAAGTGATGCATACAGGTGGTCTTTAATCTATTTTTCTGAGTCTCCCAGGAATGTATTTTGGTCCCTTAAAAAATTCTGAAGCGCTTCATCAAACTGGCCCAACTGGGGAGGTTTGATTTTTAAATTAGGTGGGTGGAGGATGGAAAGAATGGATCAAAAATGGATCATAAAAAATGGATCTAGGTGACACCCAGAGGCTCTGGACTGAAAGTGCTTAGCAGCCCTTACCACACCATCACTGTCTTCAAGGCTCCTGACGATGCCTCTCTGTTGGAAAGATGATGGTATATTCAGCTGTGGGTGATAATACAGAAGATGCCACTTTCTGGACTGCACATTGCAAGGACCTCTGCCTATGGCCCCTTCTGAGCTTGCCCCTTATGTTCAGATAAGCCAGAGTCTCCAGACTTTTCAGCCAGTGTCAGATCAAATACTTGGCACAGTGTCTAGGGCCTGAAAACCTTACATTAAACTTAAATAAATACATTAGAGATAGAACTTAGATTAATGAATGGATAAATGAATGAATGAATTCAACTTTCCAGCACTTCTCCAAGCACCAATTGATATCACAGAAATAAAACATATAATCAAATGGAACCTCATTCCCCCATCTTCCAAGCACCATCTTCCAACTTTTGGGAAAACCAGAAAGTGATTTTAGGCCCTCAGAACAGCCTCTTTTAGGCTGCAATCCTAAAGACACTTTCCTAGGAGTAAGACCCATTGAACACAATGGGGCTTACTCTTGAATAGACATGGTTAGGATTGTGGTTTATGACAGAAACTTAAATGGACCAGTACCTTAAAACCAAGTTCTCACGTTGTGATTCTTTCTGGATCTGGCTTTGCGTCATCAGTAGCCTGTAGCACTTTCACTCAATTAAGCTGGTGATCCAGCTGCATCCTTTCCTTCCTCAGTCCGATCTGATTGTGATCATCCACCCTCTCTGTGTGACTGGTCTTGAAGACAAACTGGAACCAGCAGTTCATGCCGAACACAACTGTATAGTTCCTGAAGAGCTTGAGGCATGGAGAATGTATTGTGTGTGAGAAGTGTCACCTTCATCAGTTGCCAGTCCATTTCAAAGTTGCTGTTCTAACCTTCAAAGCTAAATGGCATGGGACCAGAGAATCCAAAGGTCTGCTTTCCCTTGGACAGCCCTGCTCAACCTAAGGTTATCTAAGACAGCTGTCCTGCAAGAACCAGCACTGGTAGAAGTCTGCCTGGTGGTGAGCTCCAGCATGCCTTCCAGTTGGAGACTGTTCTCTTCATTGGTCATGCCCAGGAGTTGATAACCCCTGAAGCTACCAGCTAGTAGATTTCATAATAGTTTTCTTTAGGCAGCACCTGTGTCTGGGGTGCTGGTGAAGCATTTTCTGAATATGAGATGAGGTTTGATCAGGCTCAGGTGCTATCTATAGAAAAGCATTAGCATATATATAGATATCTCACATCTATAACATATATAGAGAACTCACATCTATAGAGAAGCAATAGAAATATAAAAGCATGGACAAAACATGAAAAGAAAGGAGGAAACATTAAAGGTGCAATTGTAACCAACTTTCCAGCATTGGCATAGCTGTTGGGCAAAGGTTGAATCCTGAAGTTGGGGGGCAGATAGTCACAAAGGCATGTCAATACACCCTGGCTCGAGAGCCATATATATAAAGACGTGAGGGTGCAAAAGAAAATGCTGCTATTTGGGCACAATCTTATGCATGTCTGCTCCAAAGTAAGTCCTATTTAATGGGGTTTAGTCCCAGGAAAGTATGGATAGGATTGCAGCCTCTGTTTAATAGGAAAAAAACAAGGAAAGGAATCTAGATGGCTGGTTGTTTGGCTAATGGATAACCTTCTGCTTAGGGACTGATTGAAAATACATGATTAGCAATCAATAGGATTTAAAACTGCTTTCTTCCAGGGAGAGGTGATGGAATGATGGTGATCTCTAAATCATGGAACAATGAAGTCCAGATGGGGGCAAAATATCAGGTGATGGCCCATGTCCATCAAACCTGGACACACTAGGACTACTGGATATTCTAGCCTTGAAAGCCTCAAAGCCTCAATATGAAAGTACTGCCACTTTGTCATTTATTTGTCAAACTGCATTATGACATGTTATAAAGGAACCATAAGAAGTGATTTTAACATGTCAATTTTTTGGTACTAGTTTAATGCTCATCACATTCAAGGAATGTGTTTATATGTTGCCAAGAACCTTCCATTCCTCTAATTTCCCTCTCTGCCTCTGAAATACTCCTTTAGTATTGTCATGGTTGTCATCATTGAGATTCCCTGGCTAGATCTCCTTCAAAACTAGCAACTTTGGAGAAATTTGTTACCAGTAACAATCATTGCAGAAAGCACATCATCCTGCCTCGATTAATACATGAGATAACCGCCATGTGGCAATGTGCACTGGTTGTATTGATTGCATAACAATATAAATGCTTATTGCTTATGTGACACTGCATAGATGCTCACTAATAAGTTTGGGAAGCCACAGATAAAACAGTTTGCTAAAAGGTACAGAGTGACACAGAATTCAGTTCCCAGAAATAACACGCAGACCCACTTTTACCTCCCATAGCCCTGGCAGGCCCTGAGTTTGCCACAGATTCTTCAGAAATCCAGTGATGCTTTGGACCATTCATATGGGATCAGCAAAGGCAGATCTACTGAAAGGGTCAACTTATTTTTGATGTACAAATGATAGAATAGTGGTTGCCAATTGATTTCACAGAAGGGCCAATTTTTTAAAAGATCACACTGTTGTGACCCACTTAAGTTTACCAAACTAAAAAAAAGAGATAGAGAAAGAGATAATATTTTATTTGTTGTGTTTTAAATTGTGGGTATTCAGTGGCATCCTCAGAGGCAAAAAAGCAGAAGGAATAACAACAGCCAGACATGAACATGAACATGAACATGAACATGAACATGAACATGAACAGAGAGAGAGAGAGAGATCGTCTTAAATAGTCCCAGCAGACCCAAGAAGCTGTTCATAGTTCCACAAACAAGTTCTTGTTGGCTGAATATGAATGGCAAAACATTGGCTTCCAACACTCTTCAGATGACCAGAAAGCCTGGGAATTAATTCACAGCAATGGATTACAGCTGGCCAGAAAATTCTCAGATCCTACAAAGTTTTATTTGTTTATGCATTATAATATGTTTTATGATTAGAGAAACATATTATGTTATTTTATTAATTTTACATTTATATGTTTAGGCTGCTTTCCCACTAAAAGAGATCCCCCCAGAGCAGCATATACTGTAATGGAAAAACATCATTAATAAGATCCTTAATTTGCCCTTGCAGGACATTTCTTCCTGCTGTTATTGGGTCTGAGTAAGTCCTGCGATTGGTTCCTTGGACACTAGATTGCACTGCCATGAGTGTGAGAACATGATGGTCAGTACAATGGTGTCTGTGTGTCATCTTTGTGTTGTCTGAATAAGATCAAGTTCTAAGGAAAAGTGTGCATTGAGAGTGGACAGAGGGCACACATCTTCAAAAAGGGAGCGGCTCATGGGGGGAAAGGGCTTGGGTGGGCTTTGGAAAAAGAACAAGAACATTCTTGATTTACCATCCTTCAAAATCTAGCTCTTAATTTCAAATAAGTGAGGTCTGCTAATTGAAAACCATTCCTCTCCTTGTGCAAAGTCAATGAATTACAGTTAATGGGGCTCTGTGGAGCATTTGTTTCAAATAATATATCTGTTTATCTTCCACTGTTCCTTTCTTCCTCCTAAGCACTTAAAAACAAAATTGCTTTTTTGATGCTGGAATTATTTTCCAATTAGCTAGCCCTGATTTCTTAATCTCCGGGTGATCCATGGGAACAATTGTTGAAAGAGAGAGCATTTTTTCCCTCCTTTTCTCATTATTGAGATGAGCCATCCAATAGTACTGTTGTATTCTGGCATCAAGACAGCCTTCATTAGTATATTCTGCAGTCCATATTAAGGAGAATATTGTGATTAATTGCATAAGTATGTGTTTTTTTTCTGTAAATCAACTTACCTTTTATTTTTAAAAAGCTTTTTAATGGGGGCAGAGGTTGGGGGGCTTTGTTTTTATCATTTTTATTTTAGATGTTTTTAGCTTGTTAATCTAATTGTATTTTAACTGTATTTTAATTGTGTTTAAATCTGTATTTATTATCTAATTTTAATGGTGTTTTATTTATTGTTCTTTTAATTGCTGTCAGCCACCTTGAGTTCCCTTCATTAGGGAAGAAAGGTGGGATATAAATTTTATAAATAAAATAAATATTAAATTATCTCTCTAACAGGAATGGCTCAAAGGGGAGTGGATGGGATCCCTTTACATTCTGCTTTTCACCATCTCTACCTATGTCACTGCACCCCATGTCCACCATTGGCAAGAACCAGGTGTGGCATGTGGCAACCAGTAAACCCAGTATGTAGTCAAGTTCTAAAGTTTGTTTAGAGGCTGACAGCCCAATCCAGAGCAACTAATCTGTCCACATAAGAGCCCTTAGGTTGCCCTATCTAACACTAGGTTGGAGCAACTGCAAGATGCTCCAGCCCAGTTACTCTGAAGGAGGCTTAGGGCAGAGCAAGGCAAGATAGGGTGCCCTAAGAGAGGTGGACCTGCTCTGCCCTAACTGGGGCAGCCTAAGCAGCTCAGGAGAGGCAAGTTGAGGGCATGTTTAGCATTGCCTAGGGCAGAGCAGTTACTCTGTATCCAAAGCCTGTTTCCAAGGCAGAAATGCCCTCTTCCAGCCCTCAGAGTTATACCACCTCAGGAGCAGGTATAGTAATGAGTAGACCCATAGGGCTCCATGATAAGGCCCGAGTAAGAATGGCAGTGCTGACCAAAAATCTGAGTTCTTGGCCAGCCTAGCTGCAACCCCTTCCTCTCAACCTCAGGATATGGAACAAACTACGGCTGCCCACAAACCTCAGGATACAGCAGGCCACTCCAAGAAGCCCCTTGTATTCACTGTAGAATGTACTGGCATCTCATCAGGGACTCCTTATAAGGCAGGCACCCAGTGGCGTCACCAGACTGGTGCGGCTGGTGTGGGCTGCATTGGGGATGCGCTCCGTATGGGGTGATGTGCCGGAGGAGTTTGACTGTCCTTTGGCAGGCCCCGGGCGTCAGCACACCCATTCAGGCCTGCTCCAAGGTGGAGAATCAGCCAGAAGCTGACACTTGTCTGAGGAGCTGGCCTGAACAGCCATCTGAGATGCACTGCGCAGAAACACACTGAGCATGCCGAACAGCTTCAGAGGAGACTTCCTTAGAGTAGAGAAAGTCCGCGCCTCTGCACAGCCATTTGGCCTCACTCAGGAGGCGGAGCGGCAGCCGAATGGCTTCAGAAAGAGTACTGCACAGGCACCAACTCTGATGCCTGCACAGTCTCCCCCGAAGCCAAAAGGCTTCAGAAAAGTACTGCGCAGGTGTCAGAGATGGTGCCTGCGCAGTACTCTTTCTGAAGCCAGTTGGCTTCAGAAACAACTGCGCAGGCGCCAACTTTGGTGACTGTGCAGTCCGGGAGGGGGGCGCGCATCCCAGGGATGACGCACAGACTTCCGCACCAGGTGATGTGCAGAGTCATGTCACCACTGTAGGCACCACAGCTGTTCCTTGTTCAGTGTGATCTGAGGGGTGTCTCCTCAGGAGCAAGTCTTCCCCTTGTGTCAATTACTTAGCATGCTCTGGAGCAGTTAGGGCAGCCCAGGCTTCCTGACTCTCTGGATTCAGCATAACTTTCTGCTCTGGATACAGAATAGTTAGGAGAGTGCAGTTAGGTCAGAGCAGGCTGAATTTGCTCTGGATTGCAGCCTGAATCACAGAAAAGAAACTGGTAGTAGGAATAATGAATATCTGGATATTTTTTGATTTGGGGAGCTGCAGCTTGCTATCAAAATCAATTTTTTTCAATGCAGCTGAAGAATGTGCACAAACTGGATGACTCTCATTGCTTGGAATTCCCCCCTGCTCATTATACAGTCAATGGAAAATTGAGACGATTTGGAAAAAACCAACTGTGTGGCATTTTGACTCTTGAGTAGATGGGTGAATATGGGAAGGGACACAACACTTTGTTAAGGAATGGAAAATCTTGCCTGAAGGCATCCAAGAAATTAAGGCTTTAAAAAAACACCAAGAAGTTGAACTGATTTTTCCTCTTATTTCAAAACATACAACAATGCGTCACTTCTAATGCCATGATGATCATTCCTTATTTCCGAAATATGGGCAAAACCTCATAATGCAGTCCTGCACAGAATTACTTGGAAGCGAGGCCCACTGAGCTTAATGTGACTTCCTCCAAAGTGTGCAAAAGATTGTAGCTTTACAGAGGAATAAGGGTACAGGTGTCTTGTTATCCAGTAGAGTTCAGTTTTAGAAGCTGCTCTAGATCAAAAAATCAGTGGATAAAAAATAGTGGAAAAATATACTTATAGACACACACATATATTTATAGGCTTCTTGCTATTTCTTTGCTCCTAATAGAATAAGGTGGTGCCTCAACAGCTGCAGAGGTTTGATTCTGGGATTCCCTATTGATACCAAAAATGTAAATGTAGTTTAAAAAGAATTAAAAGGGCATGTGTTTACAATGGTTTAAAACAGCTTTTTCTACTGTTGTAGAGAGGCCACCAGGAATTAGAATGCGGACCCCCTGCCTTTGCCTGGCTTAGCTAAAGAATGGAATGACTGCTTGCATGAAAAGTCAATGTCTCCCACCCCCACCAGTGGAGGAATGCCATTTGTTTTATAGAAACTGATTTATGGCCTAATCCTAAGGAAGTGTTGGCAAAACACTGGCTGTCACAACAGCACTGTCAAAATGTGCTTGCTTTTCAGCACATTTTGCTTTGTATCAGTGCAAGATGCTGGCGTGCTGGGAGGGAAGGTCACAGCATTCTCACAAGTACCGATGGGTGTTGGGAGGCCCATCAGAAAATGTAAACCCATGGATGAGGTTGGAGGGAGGCAGGGATTTAACTGAAGTTGGGTGGGCAGAATAGGGCAATAATGGGGGCAGAGGGGACATATCATACCAAGGAGTGGAGCAGGTTTGGAGGTAGCACCAAATACCTTCATGGAACTGATACACCAGCAAACATCAAGTAAATGTGTGCCAGTGATATACTTGACCTCGTGTGGCTGCTTAGGTAAGCCCTGAAGAGAGCTTATCTCAAGACCTCTAGCAGCAAAAATCCCTGATGGGACACTACAGAAGCAGTGCCGCTGCATTGCCATGTGCAGGTCAAATTGAGCTGTTTTTCTGCTTCCCCTTGATTAAGATCCAATGATCCTCCCTGGGAGGAAAATGAAAATTTGCTTTAAATGTCATTTTTGAAAATTCAGCACTATTTCAGAAAAGCCTTATGCAGATTTCCAAGGCTTCACTTACTTGGCATCCATCAGTCTAGAAAGACTATGGTATCATGCTCGACGCTGTATGCGAAGCACATAGGCCTGGGTAGATTAATATGGAGAATAATAAGTTGTTACCCAAGCAGCAAATCCCCCCTCTCCACACCACTGAAATGGTCCAATGGAACGACAGAGCCAATATGATTGGTTCCAGCTGCGTTGCAGAGCTGGGCTAAGGACAGGAGCTCACCCTGTCTTCTGCAGACCCCGGTCCCGAACCCTGGCATATTGGTTAACAGGCACAGTGTCTTAACCACTTGCGCCACCCACAGCCCAAGGCTGCAATCCTAAAAAAAACTTTCCTGGGAGTAAGACCCATTGAACACAGTGGGGCTTACTTTTGAGTAGATTAGGATTGTGCTTTAAGTCTATTGAATGAATTACATAAAAGTGAAATTGTTTCCTTCCTTTCACTCACACGGTCTGTCTCATACTGAGATACCCTTCATGGTTTGCCTCTTGAGGAAGCAATTCACAGCAGCACGTACAGGGCTTGTGGATCTCTGCATGGGTATCGTTGCAGCTGGGACATCTTGATGGCATTAAGAGCGTTCTTTCTTTGAAGGAGAAAATAAAAAGAAATAAAAAGGATATTGTCTCTAATTTGCTGGAGAAGAGTTGGCGTATTAATCACAACGTTTTGCCTTCTCCTTCCCCTTCCACAGTGGCTTGGCTTGGCGCCCAGTCTGTTTCCTCCTTGGCGTGGGCTGCTTTGTTTACTCCTGGCTGTCTTTGTCCTTCGGCTGTTGTGCTGCTTCCTCTTCGCATAATGATAGCTTGCGGGATCTGTCATAAAGCAAATTACTAGCTGAGACGTACAATCGCTCAGCTATGAAGGGCTGATCTGTCCCTGTTGCTTTCATATCCAAGACCTTTTACAAATCCAAACAAAGGAGACTTCCAGGGGGGATCACACAGTTGACAAATTGACACTATTGTGTCACATCTGTATAAATGACTATCTATATGTAGCAGGACTCCGTCAGTCTTGGAAGACTATGGTATCATGCTCGGTGCTGCATACACTGCATGCAAAGCACGAAAGCCTGCGTTGGATTGTTATGGAGGATAGGCTGTTACCCAAGCAGCAAATCCCCCCTCTCCACACCACTGAATTAGTCCAATGGAAAGGCAGAGCCCATACGATTGGATCCAGCTGGTGTCACAGAGCTGGGCTAAGAACAGGAGCTCACCCTGTCTTGTGGGGCCGACCCGGGTCTCGAACCCTAGACTGCTGGTTAACAGGCACAGTGTCTTAGCCACTTGCGCCACCCACAGCCCCTTTTCTATCTATATATATCAAAGAGAAAAGTCACTGACTGACTCACTCACTGATTCACTGACTCACTCGCTCATCAACATCCCTGCCAAAACTGTCAGGCCTAGAAGCGTGAAATTTGTGACTGAGGGATACCATGAGAACCGGTTTCTGGAAATTCCAACCAGAAGGGGGTGAAATGGGGCGCAATGCGTTTTCCTCCCTATACTTTGCATTGAAGACTTGGTGACTGATGAATGCTCTGCCCCAACCCCCAGACCTAGAAGCATGAAATTCTAGGAGGGAGTTCCTTCTGTCACATGAACATCCACCCAGAACCAATGTTGAGAAATTTAACCCCTAAGGGGCTGAAAAGGGGTGCAATGTGTTTTAGTCCTATACTTAACATGGAAGACTAACCAACATCCAGCCAGTGCTCAGTGCCCGGTGCAGTGGGGGGGGGGATGTTGTTTGAAGAGGGGAGGATGCTGCACATGGGGGTGTTGCAGATGGGGAGATGATGCGCATTGGGGGTTGTTGCACATGGGAGATTGTTGCACATGGGGGTTGTTGCACATGGGGAGATGATGTGCATGGGGGGACTGATGCACATGGGGGATATTGTGCATGGGGGGATGTTGTGCATGGGGGATGAACATGGAGAATGATGTGCATGGGGGGTTGATGCGCATGGAGGACTGATGCTCCTGGGGGGATGTTGCACATGGGGGGATTTTGCACATGGGGGGATGTTGCACATGGGGGGATGTTGCGCATACAGATGCGCATGGAGGATGCTGCGCTGTGGGGGATGGCGTACGGGGGAATTTTACTCCAGCAATGCGGGTACGCTTTTCGCTAGTATGAGATATAAGGCTGGCATGGCCAATACTTGTCCCTATTCCATATTCTAAAGAATATGCAATTTTATATCATATTAATTCACTGGAAGCAACCCAAGGTTATTGCAATGGGAATGTAAACCCTGATATGCAAGAGGGGCAGTGGCATCCAACACAATGGAAGTAACCTTAAGGTATAGTGCTGGATGGGTAATTGCCCAGTAGCCACTGAGCAGGGTGATCATATAGGTATTGAGCAGGGTGATTTGTCCTCTTTCTTAGCCTTCTGTCTGGGTGTCCACCAAAAGGGCTTCATTGTCCTCCATTTTGCCTTCATTTTGGAACTTTGCAATGGTGTGCAGTACCCCATCGTGTCATATGTCAATGGATTTGTATTGAAGAGCAGAATCCATTGCACAAATTGGTTTTGAACTGTCTCTTTCCTATCAAACGTTATGGCCAAAAAAACTAAAAATCAAAAATATGCATTGAGCTCTATGGGAAAGTGAAAGTGCCCAATATTGTGGCTTTACTTGTGAGGAGGCAAATGTGCCATTGTCTGCCAGAAAGGATAGGCTGAGAGGAATCCAAGACCTTGTCCTCCTTTTGAGGATTGGACATCTGTTCACCCTGCCACCGAGCCCAGTGACCAATGTTTCTCTTCTCAAGGAACACTGACGACTGTGATCTTCCATATGAACTTCCTCTATTGAAATGAGAGGTATGATGATGTTGTGGTTAGGGAGTTGGACTGAGACCTGGAATATCCAGGTTCAAATCCCTCATTGGTCATGAATCTTCTTGGGTGACGTTGGGCCAGTTACAGAACCTTGGTTTACGAGCATAATTCACTCCAGAAGCATGCTGGAGCATCGAAAACACGTGTGTAACAAAGCAAATTTTCCCTGAAGAAATAATGGAAACTCAGACAATTCATTCCACAATCCAAAAATATTCATAGAAAATTATTACAATATTGTAGTATAATACAAAATAATAATGAAAATACAAAATATAAAGAAAAATAAAACAAATTAACCTGCTCTCATAGAATCATAGAATCATAGAGTTGGAAGGGACCTAGTAGGTCATCTAGTCCAACCCCCTGCCTGCAGCAGGAAATCCTCCTACAGTATCCCCAACAGGTGCTCATTGAGCCTCTGCTTGAAGATCCCCAGTGAGGGAGAGTCCACCACCTCCCTTGGCAATCTGTTCCACTACTGAACCGCCCTCACCATCAGGACTTGTTTCCGGATTTGCTCTAGTTTCTCAGGTCTCTCAGTCTGCAATCTTCCCCCCTTACGCAGGCGTGAGCCCCACTGATTACAGTAGGGCTTACTTTAGAGTAGATATGCAAAGCTAGTTTTCTCAGGCTGCAATCCTAAACACACTTTCCTGGGCATAAGTGCCATTGAAGACAATGAGGCTTACTAATGCGTAAGGATTTGGATTTTGGCCAAATCCTTGGATAGGATTTTGACCTCAGGCTCCTTTCCCCCCCTTACCTCTGAGTGAGCCCCACAGAATATAATAGGATTACTTCAGAGTGGACATGCATAGGCTGGTCTCTCAGGAGAGATTGAGCAGGCACTGGTGAAGCACCAAAATCAGCCATATTCCAGCTGGGACTATTTTTTTCAGACAAGACAAAATATATTAGAAATGTTTGCTTGTCTTACAAAACACTCTCAACTCAAAAGGCTCTCAATCCAAGGTTTGACTGTACTTTTAATCTCACCTACATCACAGGGATGTTGTGAGGACAACAGGAGGGAAGGAACGAAAGCCTTGTCAGCTGCTTTGGATATTTGCATGGACATGGGAAAGGCAGGAAATGAATGAATGAATGAATGAATGAATGACAATCCTAATCCCTGGTTAGGCTGGCACAAGTCCTGTGTTAGCCTGGGGTGTTGTAAAACTGCCGTGAGGCATTTCTGTGTCACTCCAGACATGCGCTGACCTCCACATGTCACCACAGGAACAGGAAGATGGGTGACTTGTGCTGGTCTGTTAGTTAGGATTGTTCCCTCAGTGAAACTTTTGCAGGGCCAAAGAATATTGAACTCCACCAACCTCTGACCTGGACTTGCAGAGAATGACACGTAGAATAACGGGAAAAAGTATAGCTGCTTTTGTAGTGGAGTGTTTACTGTTAATCCTTCTGTGGTAGAAGTCAGAACACACTTTCTTTGTAGGTACTGATATGCCTGGCATCCTAGGGCACAAGCCCTACAATCCAGAGTAACTACGGGAGCACATCAGAGACCTTACGTGTACCCGTAGTTACTGCATCACCTAGTGAAAACCTATGGGAAATTCATATTGCAATCCAGAGCAAATTGTTCTTACACCAGAGCAAGGACTCCCCATAGTTTCTCTGGATTGTGCCCATAATCCATTAATTGTAGTATTTCATTGAAGCCAAGCCACATTCTTCTCTTGTGCCTCCTCTCTCAGTGTTCAAGGAGAACAGCGGCACTCATCAAGATCTGGATTGCCTGATGTTGCTAATTTTACGCTTTGAACAGAGAGCTCGACCAAGAAGAGCAAGTTACCAAAAAAGCAATCTTGTGAGGCTCCATCCTGCATTCTAATAATCCTTTCCAGTTCATTGAATGAACCTCCATGTTCTGTCCTTTGAAATTCTGGCTGCAAAACATGGTGTGCATCTTTGTGTCGAGAAAATTGCAGGTTGCGATACTGCTTCGCTCTTTGTGAGGTTACGCTGGTTGAGAAAATGAACGTTTGGTTCTAGCGACGCCACTCTTGGTGATACCGCAGGTTAATAAGAGATATTTGATATTGATTAGCTATTGCCAAAGCAATAGCTGTGTATAATCCCAAAATGTTAAAGTCTATCTCTTACAAGCAGCAGTTTGTCAGAAAACAAGACAGCGTTTTGTTTCTAAAATTAAAAATTCCAAACAGACAGCATGCATCTTCTCAATTCTTATGCCAAGTAGATAACGTGTTTGAGAAGCCCGGTTCTAAGTTACCATAGGAAACATTTCGGTCAGAGTGACCCATGTAAAATAGTTCAAAACCGATAAGCAAATAGTAACTTGATGCATCTACATAATTACTAAAGAACATATCTAGCAATGTTTATTAATCAGACATTGGGCGCAATCCAGAGTAACTACGGGGAGTCCTTGCTCCAATGCAAGAACAATTTGCTCTGGTTTGCAATATGAATTTCTTATAGGTTTTCACTGGTTGGTGCAGTAACTACGGGTACATGTTATGTCTCTTACGTGCTCCTGTAGTTACTCTGGATTGATCTAATTATCCAGCACTGTTTGATGATGTAAGCTAAAGATGTAGAGATTATGCTGATAGTTGTAAGGTGGAGTTAAATAACCAGAAAAGTTATAAAAAGAGGGTTTTTTGTTTTGTTTTGTTCTAGGCTCCTTATCATAGTAATGGCAATGGGCCCATTCTGCAGAATGTAATAAAATAAATTGCTTCCTCAATCCTCTTGGGTTAAAGTGTCTTACTTTCAAAATGTATTCTGAGATTTCCCTGTTTGTGGGAACACCAGCAATTGAATTTCAGTGGTGGGAAGTTCCAGGGTCTCTTTCCTTGCAAGGAGATGAAAGGAACGTTCTGTTTATCTATCAGTGCACCCAGACATTCTGCATTACTCAAATCTAATGTGCCGTCGAATCTAATGTACTTCTTGACTTTTGGAGACTGAACCTGGCTGAAAAGGTGAGCATTAGATTTGAGTAAATACCAGTATTTGTCTTTAAAGCTGTTTCAGTCTTACCTTATTGTCATCCAGCGGCAGAGCTAATGATGCTGGAGGCTGATGCCACACTCAAAATGATGCCCTGGAAATGATATCACAACTAGAAGTAACATCACACTTGGGCTTTTGTTCTCCCCCTGCTATACATAACCAGAACACCACTTGAAAAAGTGCCTTTTACTCAGTTAGGAGGGCAGTTATTTACATGGAAATGAGAGCGGACTCATATTAAGCTTTTATTGGTGCCATGTCAAATCACAATCACTTTTCATAGGCTCTCAGAACAGTCAGTCTCACAGGTCAGTAATGAGTTATGAAAATCTACTTTTTGTTCCATAAAGCAATTGTGTTTTCATTTTCTGGATAATTGGCAAAACCTTTTAATTGAACACAGGTATTCCAAGTCTGTTTGAAAGCATTTTGCAATAAACTACCTTTTCAATGATATATAACATGCTGGCATTATTCACACACCAAGGTTTTCACAATTTTGGCCACCAGTGTCAAGCTCATCTTGTTGCCTCCCATTTTGTTGCCAACCATTGTGGTTATCCACTTCCAAAACTCAGGTTTCCTTTTACCTTTACTGGTACCATTGCAGATGCCATGTATTTCCATCCAGATTCCAAACCCAAAATAATTGATGTGTTCCTTAGCTAGTACACAATGGATGTTAAGGCTTCTTGAAACTAGACTCATCCTTCTAGCCAGTGGTGGGATTCAAATAAATTAACAACAGGCCCTATATCCATAGAACAATAGATTCTATGTCCCATTAGTAACTGGGGTTCTATAGAATCTGTGATAACCCCCTGAAGCGCACCACTGCTTCTTGCCATATGTGCCTGTTAAAGGAAGCATCTTTCTCTTTTAGTTATGCAAAAGCTTAGAGATGGTTCTCACTTCCCTTAACACAACACAGTACCATGTTTCTCCACAGCTGGAGTCTTGTTGTTGGGGTTCCAACTTGCACCCTGGGATGACCTTCCCTTGCGCCAGCCCCTGAAGGTCTAGGGTTGCCATATGTCCCCCCAAAATAGGGACAATCCTATTTTGGGGGACTGTGTTCACATACTGGCAAATCTGACAGAGGGACCTTTCCCAATTTTATGGAAGAGAATTATGGCAACTCTAGAAAGGTCACAAGCATGCTTGAAAAGCATGTTTCTGCCTTCTCTTGAGTACGCCATGCTGATGCAATCCTAACAAACTTTCCAGCTCTGGAATAAGCCACTTTGAAGTAGAGTTGCCATAATTCTCTTCCACAAAAATTGGGACAAGACCCTCTGTCCCATTTGCCAGTATGTGAACACAATACCCCCAAATCAAGGTTGTCCCTGTTTTTAGGGACATATGGCAACCCTACTCTGAAGTAAGGGAACACGCATTATCTTACTTTGAAGAGGCCTCTGTTATTGCTCCCCAACTGTGTGATGCAATACATGCCCCATCACACCTATGCCAATGCTGGAATACACCCAAAGTTTTACAGGCACCCATCACAGTAATGGGTGCAGAACAAAGACGTATGCAAAATTTGGTAACCCCCTCTAGTTATGCCACTGATGATAACTCTCTCTTGTGAGACCAAGGATAGGGGATGAGAAAGCCGACATGAGCAATGATGACCTGAATTGCTGGTAATTCATTGACTGGGGAATTTAAATGTGCTGGAAGTCTCGCTTCACCAAGGCAGAACGGGAAATAAATCCTCAGGTCATCAAAGAGGAAAGAGGTGAGCTTGGCACCTTCTCCAACACCATGCTGCTAAGTGGTCGGAGCAGAGGGGATCAGGAAGCTCTTCTGAGTGGAACAAACACATAGAACAAAAGACTGATTAGAGTTGCAATACCATAATTAATAAAGTTCATCCTAACTCTGTTCTTTTATCTCAGCTTGCTAAGTCTGATCAGGGTAATCACATGACTGGAAATTTCCAGATTTGTCCTTTTTTAGCCTCCTGTCCGTGTATCCTCCAAAAGGGCTTCATTTTGGAATTTTGCAATGATGTGTGGTACCCCATCATGTCATATGTCATTGGATTCATATTGAAGAGCAAAATCCAATGCAGAAATCAGTTTTGAAATATCTCTTTCATATCAAAAGTTATGGCCAAAATACTAAAAATCAAAAATATGCATTGAGCCCTATGGGAAAGTGCCCAATATTGTGGCTTTACTTGTGAGTAGGCAAATGTGCCATTGTCCACCAGAAAGGCCAGGCTAGAGGAATCCAAGACCTTGTCCTCCTTTTGAGGTTTGGGCATCCTGATCTTGGCTGGCTGAGCTAAGGCTTGGCTTGCCAAGTCTAATGCATGGGAAATCAGTGAGCAGAACAGGTGAGGTCACATTTACGGCTCAAACCTTAATGGGTCAGCTGTTGCTGCTGCACCTCTTCCACTGGCACTGGGTGCCTATAAAACAGTCAGCACCAGTTGTAAAAGACAGTACAGCAGTATATGAAGTTGTAGCACTGAAGCATCAGTGGGAAGGCTTGAGCTACCCTGCACACTCCTGGAAGTGCCGCTGCTGCCAATGGAGCCATTCCCTTCCCCGATACCTTCCTAAGAAGCAATTCCTTATTTAAAAATAGCAACCCCCAATTTTTTTTTATTTTTGAAATGGAGCACTCTTGGTGGGAAGAGTCTAATCTAGGTCCCTTGCACATTGCAATGAGGATCCCTGCAAAAACGTGGCGCTTTGCACCTCCTCTAGCCACACCACTAGTCTAACGCTAATCATCTGTGTAATAAACAGATGCGTTTAAATAACAGAAGTGTCTGAAGTGTTCAATTCAAGCTAAAGGCCAGAATTGGTATTCCAACTACAGGACCTGGTGCCTAAATTAAGAATTTCACATAGCAACAAGGAGCAGGCTTTAGAGTTGGGAAGGGCCCCTTATAGCAACTATCCAATGCCTTCACTTCACGGCTGTTAAACATAGCTATGGCTTGGCATACGCCTGGGAAAACAGGAATGGGGTGGACAGTAATGGGGAAATCAAATCCCCCACTGAAATAATGTGATTTCATGGTTCATGCAAAGAGTACTTTTATATACTCTAAACAGCCTAATGCTGATGTTCTGATATAATGGAATTAATTGAAGCACAAATTGGACTCATTAGAAATAAGAACACTGAAGAGTCCAATGCACTTGTCTCAGAGTTAGAATTGCTCTCCTAATATGTTGTTATCAGCAAGTTCTCTGATATATAAGAATACAGATCTAAAGAATCTTTTACCCACTGGTTATGGTTTGTTAGGAAATACGTGATGGAAACTAGTCATAAAGAAATACGTGATGGAAACTAGTTCATAAATAAGTCATTATACTGCAAACATAACCTCTAGGTAGGCTGGCTTAAGACCCAGCGTAAGTCCTGTGGTGTCCTGCAGTGGTGGGATTCAAATAAATTAACAACAGGTTCTATGTTCCATTAGTAACCTGTTCTCAGAACCAGGCGCTCATTAGCAAATGGTTTTATAGAACCTGTGAGAACCCCCTGAAGCCCACCACTGCCTGGGGGTGTCACCAAAGTGCCATAAAACACTTCTGCGCCACTCCTTGAGGAGGGTTAGGCCAGTCACAGACATGCTCTTGCTTTCCTACATCACCACGAGAACAGGAAGACCAATGAGTTGTGCTGGCCTAAGTTAGGCTTGCACCCTATGTTGACTAATCTGGGTGAAATCCTTCTTTTCAAGGTACCACAAGGCTTGAGCTAGGAAGGAATTTCTTGGAATTGGTGTCCTGCAACATAGCCTAGTGATGTCACCATGAATTGCCTGTGTTTTGACATGGTATCTGGGTTGTAGATAGGCCTTGAAACCTTCCAGAGAGGGAGGAATCTAGCCTGCGCACACATAGTCTTGCCCTTGACCAGCACAGGTGCCTATGCAAGCTGGATCAGCTTCCACAGGCTGTCGCACCTCTGTATGCCAACGCTTCTTGCCCAAGAGAAGGCATAAATGTACTTTATGACATGAGCAATGTGCATTATGGTTGGTGCAACCAACTTGTGGCGCTCCAAGGCTCATTAGGATTGTGGCCCAAAATGGCTGTGATCACCTTAGAAATGATGGGCTGGGAGAAGGATTAGGAATCACTGGTCCTTTGGAGTCATTCTGGGCATAATCATCTGTTTTGCTCCCACCACCCTGCAAGACATCAAAAGGGATACACCACATGCATACTGCAATGAAAGTCTTTGAAAAATTCAGTGCTTTGACCCCCTCCAGCTATACCACTGGATGTGAGTGTGTATCAACCAGAATAAAACCAGAATCAATAGACTAGTCTTCAGTGTCCATTTTAAAAGGCTCAAGTCCCATACCTAGCTTTTGTTTAAGACAGAAAAGCAGAGCCAGTAAAAGCAGCTGATGTTTGAAATTTTGCAAGATAAATTTTCTTTATTGCTTATTTCCATTCCGTGTCAAAGTAAGAGGGGGAGGCCTGTTGATAAAGGCATAGGAGTACAGCCAGGAAAAAAAGTTGGCAACCCTATGCATATCAAGCCACAGGATCAGACTTGTTAAATGGTCATCATTACCACCCAAAAAGATAGAGTTGGCAGGTCTGTACCATGTGCCGGCCGAATGTCAAAAGCCGGGCGAATAGAGTTACCCTGAAACGTGATGGAGCATTAACAGCCTGGACCACCTACTTGCTGTTGGACTGCAGAATGTTTTGCTTTGGCTCTCGGAAACCAGCCTGGTTGCCATATGTCTGCAAGAGTACTGCCTTCGACAGAGCATCCTGGTAATCCGACAGCCTTGGCTAAGCTCATATTTCACCCGAACCTGCTGCTGTGTTTATAAGAAACAGAACCAAAGCAGTGACCTGATGGCAGAGTATGATTTATAGATTCTTGCTTAAGGAGCGTGGACGAAAATACGGCTTCCTGGCAGGCAGCCACGTGGCTGGCCCCCTGCGTCCTTCCAGTCGATTTCCATTGTGGTAGCAAATGGAGAGTGCTCAGCAATGTGGTCTTAGTTTTCCATTTTGGAACTGCTGGGTGCTGGCCAGACTTTTTGAAGTGCCTGCTGACTGCACAGTCTGGAAAGCAAAAGAAGCATTTCCTTAAACCTTTAAAACTCTGAATATTCCTTCTAAGGACAATCCGTTCTTTACAGCTACTTTCTCTTTCAGAAGAGTGTTCCCAAATTTTGGCAGCCCTTGGGAGAGGAACAAAGAAATGTTGTTGACTGTTAAATGTTTTTTTAAAAAAACTAAGGCTTAAAAATAAAAATGCAAAGCAAAAACACTGGGAGAGGAGTTTACAAACTGTCAATCAGGAGAACTACTGAAATATTCTGGTTAAAAAAAGCTGACACCACAAATTTCTTAAGGCAATGCTTTTAGGTATTTTGGGGGAAACCTGAATTGCTTTGATTGCAAGCCTGGGGACAAAAATATTTCAATATTATTAGTATTAAGATTAAGGATAGATTCAGCAGATCCTAGTTCAAGCTCCAAGAAGTAGTGATACCTTTAGTGGCCTCTTAAATTAGGATGCAATCCTAACCTGCGTTGATATGGCCAGACTGAAGTGGCCTGTGATGTATTCAACACAGGTTAGGAACAAGCTGGAAATCACATCAAAGTAAAGGAAAAGTATTTTTCCCCTTAGTATCAGCCTGCTTATAGGGATACTCAATTCTGCACTGGGTATTTATCAGGTTCAAATTTAAGCAGCCTAAATAACAGCCAACTCACAAGCGGGTGTAAATGTGCTTTACGGCACATTTGATGCACTCTGGAGTCCGTGCAGGGATCCTACACCAGGGTAACCAGATGCCTGAACCTTAAAAAAAGGACAAGGTCTTGGATTCCTCCCAGCCTGGCCTTTCTGACAAACAATCCCCCAAATCCAGAGTAACTACGGGAGCATGTAAGAGACATTATGTGCACCCATAGTTACTGCACCTCCTAGTGAAAACCTATGGGAAATTCATATTGGAATACAGAGTAAATTGTTCTTACACTGGAGCAAGGACTCCCTGTAGTTACTCTGGATTTTGCCCAGTGGCACGCTTGCCTACTCATGAGTAAAGCCGCAATATTTGGCACTTTTACTTTCCCATAGAGCTCAATGCATGTTTTTGATTTTTTTGGCCATAACGTTTGAGAGGAAGGAGATATTTCAAAACCGATTTTTGCATTGGATTCTGCTCTTTCATACGAATCCAATGACATATGACATGATGGGGCACTGCACACCATTACAAAGTTCCAAACTGAAGGCAAAGCAGAGGACAATGAAGTCCTTTTGGAGGACACCAAAAGCAGTGACCAGAAGGTTAAAAAAGAGGGAAAATCCAGAAAAAATCTGGTCCTATTGTCACCCTGTCCTACACTGGCTCAAGTTCTGGTTTGGATAAGGCTGTTAATGTGAGGTCTTCCCCAATCAAGAACATCCCAGAACCCTCACTGAGACTCTATTATAGTTAAGATTCTGGCTTTGTTCAAACATCTAATTTCAGACCTTTAAAAGTCACATGTGGAAATTGCCTCTGGCTCAAAAGTAGAAAAACAATACATCAAATCCAAGCGTAGAAGAATGTTGTTCTGTTGGTATGTCTAGGTTTTCAGAAATACTTTGTGAGTAAGATTTCAGCCACAAAGGCAGGGACAACCTGTTTCCACCAAACATAAATAGCTTGGAATGTATGCTGTCAAATAGCTCTATAATTTTCAAAATGGAAATATAAGCAACAGTCACATAAAGCAGACTAGATTTATTTATTTGTTTGTTTGTTTTGTTTATTTATTTATTTATAGAGATAGCTTTCCGTGGAAAATGGCTGAGTCACGTTTGCTGGGGAAAAAAAAACATTTTGCTGTGTGAGATGATTGCAGTTGGTTTTGCCTATTTTTAGCATTTGGTTAAAGGCACACACAAAACCCATGGAAATCAATTATTTTATTTTTGGGGGTAAGGAATTATGATTTGCTCTGATGTGTTTAGCAGGCAGCTGGAATCCATGCTGCGGGAACAGAGACGCAGAAGGAATGGAGATGGCTGGACAAGAGAATGTGCCATGAAGCACATCTTTAAGCACATTCACATATGCAAAAAAACCTTTTCATCCCACTTGATGACTCATCACGACATGTTTGAACTGCCTCCCTTGGAAGGACACATGCTTAAATCCATAACAAGTCCTGTCTGTGTTGTGGGTTGCGTACAGTCAGGACTCAGGAAGCGGATCATAACTTATGGGGCAAATTGGTTTTAAATTAACAGCTCAACCCTAGTTTGATATTAGGCCAGTGTGGCCATCCCTGAACTGGCCCATAAGACATGTTTGCCCCCACTTGAGAGCCAGCTGGGCTACTGCATGGGCCAGTGTCAACCCAGCAGTGCAGGATTGCAACCAGCACCTTCCAGTAGAAGTATGTTTGGGACATGTGGTGTGGGAATTGGGATAGAATGGTGGGAGGCTGGTTTTGAGTTGGACAGGGGTGGAGTTGGGGGCTCATGCCAGTTGCTGCTCCCAGCTGCCCAGGCATAGAGGGTTGGATCCTGCATAATTGCCAGTACAAGCCCGCTTCCTACTTCCCTTCCTGCCCACTGTCCTGCTTTCTGCATGCCCTTGCTCTCTCCTTCTTGCTTCTTCATCCTCCTCCTCCTCTCTCCACCCTCCCCATACCCTGTGCTGGCCTGGAAAGGCCGGCATAACGTACCATCACCTCAATTCCGCAGAGGCCCATCCTTCCACATAGTGGCGCATACATGTGCAGACATCATTTTTGCGACACTTGGAGGTCAGCTGGTGACCACGTGGTGACCTAGAGGCTGCTCAGGTTTGCACTGTCAATGTGTAATTTCATGCAGAATGCAATAAAGCAGTGTTGAAATATCTGTAATCTATCCAAAGTTATAACCATAAAACCAGAAAAGGAAAAACACAACTGCCTTATGTAACACAAAGCGGACTACACTAGAAATACCCCAGGGATAAATAACTTATTGCAAGAATTTCAGAAAATCAAACGTATTCTTCATAAACATACATATATTTTCTTTTTTTCCATATTACAACAAAATTTCTTTTATATGTACGATGGATGACCAGGTAAGTTTGCATCCTTCATACATCATACAGACATGATTTTAACCAAATCCTGATTTGCAGTACATTTTCCTAGCAGTTCTACTACACCAGCTTTATTACATAGTTTGTTTTCCTCCTATCACTAAGGTTTTAATGCTGCTCTGAAAATCTGGAATATTTGTTATTATGGCATTGTAAAGTTTTTAACATACTGGCTCCCTTGCAAACTTTTAATCAAAGGAAAGTCATAAATATTTTAATGAAATAAAGTATGCATTTTCTGTAAATTTATTAAAATATTTATAGCTTTCCCCTGTTTTGTAATTTTTAAGGCAACTCATAGCATTATTAAAAACAGCCAACTTCACCAAGAAGAAATTAGCACAATACAAACCTTAAGTTAAATGAGTTGTAAATAGTGGTGAAAATAAATTTTTCAGCTGGCGTGCCACAGAATGTGGGTGTGCTGTGGAAATAGGGCTGCCCTAATTCTCTTCCTCAAAATGGGGACAGGATCCTCTGTCCCATTTACCAGTATGCGAACACAATCCCCCCAAATTGGGATTGTCCCTGTTTTGGGGGACATGTGGCAACCCTATGGAGAAGTTTGGAGTGCAGTGGTTGAAAATGGCTGAAAAATTTGGGTTATGTTTTTGGGTTATCTTCTGGGTTATGTTTCTAGAGCAATGGTTTGTAGTAACCAGTTGTCTTCCCTCTTTCTTTGCTGGCTTTTCAGAATTTAGAAAGATAGTTACCCT
The DNA here is from genome assembly GCA_030015325.1 of Cryptoblepharus egeriae. Lineage (NCBI taxonomy): Eukaryota > Metazoa > Chordata > Lepidosauria > Squamata > Scincidae > Cryptoblepharus > Cryptoblepharus egeriae. The sequence goes on along the minus strand of JAREYC010000003.1, from coordinate 8,666,099 downwards.
AGAAATAGAGCCACAGAATCCAGAAGAGTTTCCTGGAACACAGAAATTAACCTTACAATCCAGAGTAACAACAGGAGCATGTAAGAGACATTGCGTGCACCCGTAGTTACTGCACCACCTAGTGAAAACCTATGGGAAATTCATACTGCAATCCAGAGTAAATTGTTCTTACACTGGAGCAAGGACTCCCCATAGTTACTCTGGATTATGCCCTATGTCACAAAAGGAGAAAACCATAAAGAAGAACCCAGAAGTCAGTGTGCTTTTGAATGTTCAAAATTATTGTTGGAAAGCACAAACCTAACGTGTTGGAACAAGTGCTGTAATATCCAGAGGAGGTTATGTGCATGTTGGGTGCAACCTGGAGTAAGGGGACAAGAGTAAGAACACAAGAGGACAGTGTAGGTTCAGACATGTATGCTGCAATCCTAATGACACTTTCCTGGGAGTAAGACCCATTTAACACAATGGGGCTTACTTTTGAGTAGACATGCTTAGGATTGTGCTCTTAGCCATCCAGGGCACAATCCTAGGCCTCAATCCAGAGTAACTACGGGGAGTCCTTGCTCTGGTGTAAGAACAATTTGCTCTGGATTGCAATATGAATTTACCAAGGTTTTCACATAATGTCGCTTATGTGCTCCCGTAGTTACGCTGGATTGTAGGGCTAACCAATTCAGGCCAGAATATCTCACCTGTCCCCATTCCTGTGGTGATGGGGGGAGGCCTCGTGTGTCTGTGCACTGGCTTAACCCCCCCTCCCCCAGGAGGTGTACAAGTGTCTTAGGGCAATTTTTTGACAGCACAGGACTTCTGCCAGACTTGTGTTGGCCTATCTCTGGGTTAGGTTAGCAGCCCCATTCTAAATGCCGGATACTACTTTTACCCCGTTCTTCCATCCCACTCACTGTCCTTCCTGCCACCCTCCCTCATCTTACCCTGGACTATACCTCTTGAAACCTCTCCAGCAGCCTAGGGATGTCAGAGCAAACTCACCAATCCACATTGAGAAGGGGAGTGGATCTAGCCTCAGAAGGTTGGCACACATCTTTGCGCCAGCCTGGCCAACTCATAAGTAGGCACACTACTGTGACACTCCTGGCCTTGCACAAGGGACATGCACAGGCCTAAGGTGACTCAGGATTGCACCTTTAGAGACAGTGGGGAAGAAAGACAAGTCCAGCATCTCATGCTAATGAAATTGAGTGAAGACTTTATGCTCCAACGGCAAAAAGATTTTCCAGGGAACTATACCAGAAAACAAGGACTGCCCTGGCACACAGGGTCAGTTGGGGTACATGCAGATGGTCCATCATCTGTTAGAGAGGCCAGATCTCTCCATGCCCTGGAGTTGTGCTGCTCCTATGAAATATTCTCTCCAGGGACGGCATTTCTGGCAGCATCTGTGATGGTGTCGCTGAGCAAGGCACACCAGACAAGCCAGGTCAAGACCTTTGTCATCTTAGTGCTAAGACTATAAACAAAATAAAACCCAAGAGCCTTTTGTTTAATATTTAATATCAAACACCATCATATTTTTTCCTGTGCTGTTTAATATGTTTAATATTTCATAGTTAATTTCAGTGTCTAACAGCACAATCCCATGTCTACTCAAAAGTAAGCCCATTTGGTTCAATTGGTCTTACTCCCAGCCACAATCTGATGAAAAAATACTGAGGTGCATTGAGCTGTTATTTTGGCTTCTCCTATAACCTTTCAGACCTCCACAAAATCAGTTTTTTAATATGTGCTCCTGCCTTGAGCTTTTATAAAGAGGCTGTACAGAAATAAATTCAGAATTACATTCATTGATTCCATTCAAATTTTATGAAGAATGGTGAGAAACAAAATGGAAAACTTCCACAATTCAGTTAAAGCCTGGATTGAGAGTGTTTTGGATCGAGAACATTTTGCAAGACAAGCAAACACTTCTAATAAATCTTGTCTTGCAATACAAGCAAAAAACCCAACTAGTCTTGGCCACCACTCCACTAGCACCTGCTCAGCCTCTCCTGAGAGACCAGCCTATGCATGCCTACTCTGATGTAAGCCTATTACAATCATTGGGGTTCATGCCTATGTTAGGGGGGGGCAATGGAAAGGAGCCTGAGAGACCCAGCCTGGTATATTTACTCTAAAGTAAGCCCTATTATAATCATCGGGGCTCACTCTTGCATAAGGGGGGCAGATTGCAGCCTGAGAGACCTGAGAGACTAGGGCTGCAGTTCTACTACTTTTGAGTAGACATGAATTGGATTGTGTTCTTGTAAGTGCAGCTTAAAATGATAGAATCCGAGGGTTGGAAGGGACCCAGGAGGTCGTCTAGTCCAACCCCCTGCCTGTAGCAGGAACTCCTCCTAAAGCATCTCCAACAGGTGCTCATCGAGCTTCTGCTTGAAGATCCTCAGTGAGGGAGAGTCCACCACATCCCTTGGCAATCTGTTCCACTGCTGAACTGCCCTCACCTCATTTTTTTTCCTTATATTTCATATTTTCTTTATTAATTTTCTTTATTACTTTGTATTATATTACAGTATTGTAATAATTTTCCTATGAATATTTTTAGGTTGTGGAACAAATCATCTAAGTTTCCAATATTTCTTTAGGGAAAAATTCACTTTGGTAAACAAAGCCTTTTGGATTACAAGCATCATTCTGGAACGAATGATGCTCGTAAACCACTTACCTTGCATGACACTCACTGGAAGACTGAGGCGGAAGCTAACCCAAAGCAGTTAAGTGATGTTTCAAAGATATTCTCCTCCATCAAGAAGTCTGAACAACTGCACATGTTCACACAACAACCTGAACAATTTGCACATGTTGGCTAGTGCACAGGCAAAACACTATGGAAAAGCATTCTTGGTACAACTGAAGTATTCCATCACATTGTTCACTTTCTTGCAGTTTTGTCCCAGAATTACACAACTTGTAGTCTATCTTGGTACCCAACTGGGTCATAGGATGCAGTGGAGGCTGGGTGAATGACACTAGGAGCAAACAATCAGTGGGATAGCTAGAAGGGGTGCAAAGCACTAACAGGACAATCCAGAGCAACTAATCTGTCCACATAAGAGCCCTTAGGTTGCCCTATCTAACACTAGGTTGGAGCAACTGCAAGATGCTCCAGCCCAGTTACTCTGAAGGAGGCTTAGGGCAGAGCAAGGCAAGATAGGGTGCCCTAAGAGAGGTGGACCTGCTCTGCCCTAACTGGGGCAGCCTAAGCAGCTCAGGAGAGGCAAGCTGAGGGCATGTTTAGCATTGCCTAGGGCAGAGCAGTTACTCTGTATCCAAAGCCTGTTTCAAGGCAGAAATGCCCTCTTCCAGCCCTCAGAGTTATACCACCTCAGGAGCAGGTATAGTAATGAGTAGACCCATAGGGGTCCATGATAAGGCCCCAGTAAGAATGGCAGTGCTGACCAAAAATCTGAGTTCTTGGCCAGCCTAGCTGCAACCCCTTCCTCTCAACCTCAGGATATGGAACAAGCTACGGCTGCCCACAAACCTCAGGATACAGCAGGCCACTCCAAGAAGCCCCTTGTATTCACTGTAGAATGTACTGGCATCTCATCAGGGACTCCTTATAAGGCAGGCACCCAGTGGCGTCACCAGACTGGTGCGACTGATGTGGCTGCATTGGGGATGCGCTCCATATGGGGTGATGTGCCGGAGGAGTTTGACTGTCCTTTGGCAGGCCCCGGGCGTCAGCACCCCCATTGAGGCCTGCTCCAAGGCGGAGCAGCAGCCAGAAGCTGCCACTTGTCTGAGGAGCTGGCCTGAACGGCCATCTGAGATGCACTGCGCAGAAACACACTGAGCATGCCGAACAGCTTCAGAGGAGACTTCCTTAGAGCAGAGAAAGTCCGCGCCTCTGCACAGCCATTCGGCCTCACTCAGGAGGCGGAGCGGCAGCCGAATGGCTTCAGAAAGAGTACTGCACAGGCACCAACTCTGACGCCTGCACAGTCTCCCCCGAAGCCAAAAGGCTTCAGAAACAACTGCGCAGGCGCCAACTTTGGTGACTGCGCAGTCCAGATAGGGGGGGCGCGCATCCCAAGGATGACGCACAGACTTCCGCGCCAGGTGATGTGCAGAGTCATGTCACCACTGTAGGCACCACAGCTGTTCCTTGTTCAGTGTGATCTGAGGGGTGTCTCCTCCTTGTGTCAATTACTTAGCATGCTCTGGAGCAGTTAGGGCAGCCCAGGCTTCCTGACTCTCTGGATTCAGCATAACGTTCTGCTCTGGATACAGAATAGTTAGGAGAGTGCAGTTAGGTCAGAGCAGGCTGAATTTGCTCTGGATTGTGTCCTAAATTTTATGCGCTCTACGTGGGGCTGCCTCTGAAGATGGTCCAGAAACTTCAACTAGTCCAGAATGCGGCGGCCCATGTGGTTGCTGGGGCTCATTGGTTCGACTCTGTCGGGCCACTGCTTCAGCGACTACACTGGCTGCCCATTCGTTTCTGGGCTGAATTCAAAGTGCTGGTCCTGACCTTTAACAGCTCGGGTCCAGGGTATCTGAGGGACCATCTCCTTCTGTACAATCCGACCCGTCACCTAAGGTCATCTGAGGGGGCCCTACTGACTGTGCCGCCACTAAGAGACGTGAGAGGTGTGGCGGCCAGAGATAGGGCCTTCTCGGTGGTGGCACCCCGGCTTTGGAACTCCCTCCCCATAGAATTAAGGAAAGCTCCCTCATTGCAGAGCTTCAGGCGAGCCTAAAAACTTTTAATTTCAAAGGGGCTTTTTAACAGGGCAGAGGTTGGGGGGCTTTGGTTTTATATTGTTTTTACTGTATCTTTTAGCCTATATGTTTTAATTGTTTTTTACTGTATTTAATTATTTATGTTTTTAATTGTGTTTTATGTTTCTGCCACCTTGAGTCGGGCTAGACAGCCTGAGAAAGGCGGGATACAAATTTTTAAAATAAAATAAATAAATTTTATATTTACCTGATGACCAATGTGGCTGGCTGCACTTGTCCTATCAGTAATGGTGGCAGTGGTATCTACCCCCTGTGTGCCATCAGGGGATAGGTGGAAGACTCACCTAGAACCTCCAGTAACCTGTGACCAGTACAGATTTTTGATTGCTCCATTCCACATTTTTCCCAACTCTAGAGAATCCCTTTGAAAGACAACCATATACAATATTCCTGTATAGATTTGTATAAAGGTGCTCCCTGATGGTTTTATTTTCAATTTCTTTTTTTAATAATCCTTGTGGTGCTTACTAGTTTTCATAGCCACTTTACTCTGAGCTGATATTTTCAACAAGCTACGTGCCAAGACCACTGATCATTTTCTGGCCAGTCATACCAGTTCAGATCCCATCAGAGTCCTGTTTCTTCCTCCACTAGGTTTCCTGTGCGGTTTCCTTTCCATTCCTGACATCACTCAGCATATACTCCTGCACTAGCCGAGGCTGAGCGTAATCAGCAAGTTTGCTGACATATTTTGTAATGCAAAATATATTTTGTAACGAAGGATTTTGCAGTATGTTCTTCCAGTACAGCAATCACATTTTGAAGCTGGATGATGAGCTATTGTGTCGTCTCCGGCAATCGAGAGGGTGGATCTCTCTGGATTTGTCATCAGTCACTGCAGCAGAGCCAGGGCTAATATCAAGGTTAGCAGCCTCAGGGAAGTTCTGCAGGTCAAGTTCACATTCTGAGTATGCGGTGTTATCATCCCATTGGCAGCCGGCCATTCTTCGCTCCTGGGGGCCAGCCATATTTCTTTCAGGAGCAATGCCACACTTGTATATGCTAGAAAGGTCAGAAAAATCAATTAGTCCTATGGAAAGTTCACAATAGCCAAGGCTAAGAAGCCACTTTAGAAGCATTTGCTATTGATGAACTAAAATGTACCTTTAAAAGTTAGCTAGCTAATATTTGTTACCGAGCAAAGTATCAAATTCTGTTTTTATTCATGTCTTATATACATCAGCAATCTTCAAGAAATTGTAATTGGTTGGGAATTCCTACTGGCTGCAGTGATGCCAGTTGAGAGGAACATGTGTACGAAGTGTGCAGTGGTGCATCTCGCAGCATTATGAATTCAGAATAGGGAACATGTATTGAGAGGAACATGTGTACGAAGTGTGCAGAGGTGCATCTCGCAGCATTATGAATTCAGAATAGGGAACATGTATTGAGAGGAACATGTGTACGAAGTGTGCAGAGGTGCATCTCGCAGCATTATGAATTCAGAATAGGGAACATGTATCTATCTACCTAAAAGCGTTAACCTGTGTGTTAGCGTGTGTGTCTGCACCTATTGGAATATAAAGGAATGCAGAGTTCCAACTGCCCATCTGAGGAGAGGCAAGAGTGCAGTATCCATTCCAACTGCCTCTGGGACAGAGAAAAGGCCAGGTTGAGGGGAGGCAAGAGGCAGTTGGGAAAGGGTAAAATAGTCTCCACCTTTTCTTTCCCAAGCAGTTCACTCTTATTCACTATTCCCTGAATTACTGTTTCTTAAGTAGATTAAAGAATGTTGTTATATTATACCTTTGCAAGTGTCTGCTGCTGGCTTTTACTAGTTTTATGTTTAAGAATTTAAGTATTGTAACATGTCTTTTCTTAAAGTCTACAGAGCATACTCCCAGGTAAGTTAGGATTACAGCCAAAGTAATAACAAAAGACACAAGAAGGTCCATCCTGGTTCTCTAAATGTGTATCCAGATCGGGTTCTGGCTCACTGATGAAGCCAGCTGAAGATCTCACATTGGATAGCAGACAATGAGGGGTGCCCATTCTTGTCTGTGTATTTGCCACCATTGTTCCTCCTCCTTCTGCACATTGGGTCAGAATGGAAGAGGTGACAAAAAGGAAAAGGGAATGTGGAAGGGAGGAGATTGCTGGGCTAAGAACAGTGGAGAGTGGGAGTAACCGAGGCTTGGACATCTATGGACAAGGTAGGGCAGCTTTTGGTACTATGCTTTTTGGTATCAGGAGGTCATGGACCAGTCCTGACCAAATGCGGCTAGGTAACATACAAGCAGGGCAGGAAGGTAAAAACACCTTGACCAATGTTGCACTTAGCATCTGGTTTTCAGATGTAGAAGGCTCTGGATTCATAGAATCCTAGAATCCTAGAGATGGAAGGGAGGTCATCAACCCCCTGCCTATAGCAAGAAATTTCCCAGAGCATCTCCGACAGGAGGTGCCCATGTGGCTGAAGACCCTTGATTATCTTCAACATTGGCATACCTGGGGAAGGGGATTCTAAGCAATCTTCCCACCTCCAAGCTGCCAGTGATTTTTAACATTTTCAGCTCTAGAATTCCCGAAAGGGCATTTTAATTTTCAATTTTCTGTCTTTTCTGTAATTTTCTGTCTTCCTCATTCAAACAAATAAATGAATAAATAGTCCTCATTACGCAAGGTAATCCTCACTAGATTAGAGCAAACATCTTTGGTTCTAACATCTCTGCTGCAATTTTTTTCCTGACTTACAATAACATTTTCATATTAAAAAAGCAGGCCTCCGTCAGACTTGGAAGACTATGGTATCGTGCTCGGCGCTGCATACGCTGCATGCGAAGCACGAAAGCCTGGGTTGGATTGTTATGGAGGATAGGCTGTTACCCAAGCAGCAAATCCCCCTCTCCACACCACTGAATTAGCCCCATGGAAAGGCAGAACCAATACGATTGGATCCAGCTGGTGTCGCAGAGCTGGGCTAAGGACAGGAGCTCACCCTGTCTTGTGGGGCCGACCCGGGTCTCGAACCCTGGCCTGCTGGTTAACAGGCACAGTGTCTTAATCGCTTGCGCCACCCACAGCCCACTTCATATAATTTTTTCATATTATTACTTATATAACTTTTTCATATTATTATGCCTATTTATATGCATTGAGCTCCTATTCCCCCCTTTCCCTGAATCTTTGATCGACCTAACATACAGCTGTGTATATCTTGTTCCGTTTCCTCTGATTTGATGCAGGCAGTGGGGGCTCCGTATGAAACGGACATCTAGTTCTGCTCTTGGTACTTCCTTGTCTCCCCCTCCATTCTTTAATCAGAATTAAAGTATGCAATGTGCAAGGCAAAGGTGATTTAAGTTCAGGCCAACAATATTTTCAGAGAACAGATTTATGAATTCCTGTTGTAGTAATTTTCCAGGTGGTCTGACATAATAACGGATGTGGGAAACAATGTTGGTGGCTTCTCAGGCGGCTTGCAGTATTCTTGCTGATGACTTGTTATACAGAAAAGTGAACTTAAATATTGTATGGAAATAAAAAATAACTTCAAACTGCCAATCTAATAATTGCTGATTAGATCAGCAATTTTCAACCACTATGCACACAGTGGTGCAACACTGAGAGCATAAAGGAGTACTGTGGGACTTGGGAAGTGGGAGGATCCATGGTCCCTTTAGTACAGTAATTGGGGGATTTGAACCCCTTACTAGCAGCACGATATGTCTTGTCAATGGTCCATAAACCAGGGTGGCCAGATGCCCACACCTAAGAAGGAGGACAAGGTCTTGGATCCCTCTCAGCCTTGCCTTTCTGGTGGACTAGGCATGTTTGCCTACTCACAAGTCAAGCCGCGATATTGTGCACTTTCATTTTCCCATAGAGCTCAATGCATATTTTTGATTTTTAGTTTTTTGGCCATAACATTTGATAGGAAGGAGATATTTTAAAACTGATTTTTGCTTTGGATTCTGCTCTTGAATACGAATCCAGCGTCATGATGGGAAACTGCACACCACTGCAAAGTTCCAAAATGAAGCCAAAATGGAGGACAATGAAGCCCTTTTGGAGGGCACTCGGACAGGAAGCTAAAAAAGAGGACAAATCTGGAAATTTCCGGTCATATGATCACCCTGCCATAAACTGATGGTGTGCTTTGACAATTTTAGCACCTTGATAATGTGCCATGACATGAAAGAGGTTGAAAATCACTGTGTGAGATACAATACAATGAGATAATGGAGGCATAGATTCCATTTTATTTTGTGTTAATGGGCATCCCTCAAGTCTGCTGTCCAATGTGAGATCTTCAGCTGGCTTCATCAGTGGGCCAGCCCTGATGTGGATACACATTTAGAGAACCAGGATGGACCTTCTTGTGTCTTTTATTACTTTGGCTGTAATCCTAACTTAACTGGGAGTAAGCGCTGTAGACTTTAATGGGACTTTGGGCGCAATCCTGAGTAACTACGGGGAGTCCTTGCTCCGGTGTAAGAACAATTTGCTCTGGATTGCAATATGAATTTCCCATAGGCTTTCACTTGGTGGTGCAGTAACTACGGGTGCACGTAAAGTCTCTTACATGCACCCGTAGTTACTCTGGATTGTAGGGTTAATCTGAAATCATACCAAACCTGTTTAAATATCAGAACTTAAAAATTGAATTGGGTGTTGATAGTCTTACTGAATATTTTTTGGGGTGGGTGGAGGGTTTCAGGTTATTTACTTGATTAATTTTAAAGTATTTATAATTATTTTTTTGTTTTAATTTCTTTGATGATGTCACTTCCAGCCATGACATCACTTTTAGTGGATCCCGGACAGGTTGTCCCTCTACAAAGTGGGTCCCAAGCTAGACGGTTTAGAACCACTGCAATAAGTTGTTTGAAAGGTGGCACCCTTGAGGGGGTGACACCACTAGTGAACAACATGGCTAAAAATAATGGTTTTTAGGAATAATCCCATCATGTTATATACTGTTGTATGCAAAATTTGCAGCAGAATGCAGTGAAACAACTTTGAAATATATTTATTCTATAAAAACGTGTGGCCATAAAACAAACAGAGGTGGAGCAATGGCACATAATGACGCCCACCATCCAGGGTGTTGCCTCGCACACTGCACGGGTTGATGCGCTGGCCTCCTGCACCAGGTGACGAGAACCCTAGTGATGCCCCTTCTCCCATTCTAACACTTAACGCAACCAAAATTATGCATAGAAAAACCAACTGATGGTCTCCTCATGTTTACATTGATATTTCTAATATTTCTCTGTTTTCTGTATAAAGAAACCATTTGATCTGGATCCGACCAGGAACGTGTCTTTATGGGCACAGTTCAAATGCTTACAAGAAGCTGTTCAGCTTCTAATGCCCAGAGCAGTTTTGATTTTATTTTGCCTTCTCGGCAATGCTTGGCTGACTTTCAATGGCTTCATTAACTTCACTGTATACAAAATTCTTCATCTGCATTGTAATTTTTATGACAAGTAAATGGGAATCTACCTAGAGAAATTCCCAGTGTGCTGCTGGCTAAAGAAATAAAAACAACACAAAAATTGTTCTTGTTTGTAAGTCCCCATTACTTACAGCTTTGGGGACAATATGTATTTCAGATTTATATCCTGCTTTCCTCCGTCCATGTCCACAGTGGCTCACAATGTTTTATTAAAACAATATAGTAAAACAACACTACAGCAGTCAGTACAATGTAAGTGAAGCAAGAGTACGTCCAAACTCGTCAGGGAGAATTAGCAAAAGCTAACTGGGAAAAATGTACCTTCAATGCTCAAAGAATGTCTGGGAACAGAGCCAACCTCACCTCCTGCGGAAGAGATTTCCATGGAGTGGTGGTAGTGGTGATGCTGCAGTGAGCATGGCCATTTCATGCAAATACTAAACCAGCTTCTTAGAGCACCCCAGAAGTTCTCTGGGGTGCGCAGATACTTATGGGAAATGGTGTCCCTTAGGTTGCAATTTGATGCGCACACACTTACACAGAGGTGTGGCTGTGGGTGGTGCAAGCAGTTAAGACGCTGTGCCTGTTAACCAGCAGGCCAGGGTTCTAGACCCGGGTCAGCCCCACAAGACATGGTGAGCTCCTGTCCTTAGCCCAGCTCTGCGATGCCAGCTGGATCCAATCGTACTGGCTCTGCCTTTCCATTGGACTAATTCAATGGCATGGAGAGGGGGGATTTGCTGCTTGGGTAACAGCCTATCCTCCATAACAATCCAACCCAGGCTTTCGTGCTTCACATGTAGTGTATGCAGCGCAGAGCACGATACCATAGTCTTCCAAGACTGACAGAGGCCTGCTTTTACACAGAGGTGAGCCTCATTGAGGTCAGTAAAACTTAATTCTGAGTAGACAAGCATAGCCTTGCACCTTTAGTTCCAAGGCACCTTTAGATCCAAGGATAGGATAGGACCAGCTCATAGGACCAGATAGGATCAGTTAAAGTCAGGCTGGTTTGGGAGAGGGTGTCAAGGGTGCAACATCACCAAGCAAGCACAGAATGGAAGGGGAAATGCAGAAAAGGGTGCAGAAAATACCAAGGGAAATTGGGCCCCCTCCTAGCCCTCCTTCAGAAGCAGGAGAAAGGTAGGTGTAGCACAGGGGTGCTATCCTAGGCAAGGTTTTCTGGGAGGAAAGACTTACAGCACAATCCAGAGCAACTAATCAGTCAACATAAGAGCCCTTGGGTTGCCCTATCTATCACTAGGGTGGAGCAACTGCAAGATGTTCCAACCCAGTTACTCTGGAAGAGGCTTAGGGCAGAGCAAGGCAAGCTAGGGTGCCCTAAGAGAGGTGGACCTGCTCTGCCCTAACTGGGGCAGCCTAAGCAGCTCAGGAGAGGCAAGTTGAGGGCATGTTTAGCATTGCCTAGGGCAGAGCAGTTACTCTGTATCCAAAGCCTGTTTCAAGGCAGAAATGCCCTCTTCCAGTTCCTCAGAGATATACCACCTCAGGAGCAGGTATAGTAATGAGTAGACCCATAGGGGTCCATGATAAGGCCTGAGTAAGAATGGCAGTGTTGACCAAAAATCTGAGTTCTTGGCCAGCCTAGCTACAACCCCTGCCTCTCAACCTCAGGATATGGAACAAACTACGGCTGCCCACAAACCTCAGGATACAGCAGGCCACTCCAAGAAGCCCCTTGGATTCACTGTAGAATGTACTGGCATCTCATCAGGGACTCCTTATAAGGCAGGCACCCAGACTGGTGCAGCTGGTGTGGGCCGCATTGGGTGATGCGCTCTGTATGGGGTGATGTGCCGGAGGAGTTTGACAGTCCTTTGGCAGGCCCCAGGCATCAGCAAGGTCCAAGGTGGAGCAGCAGCCAGAAGCTGCCACTTGTCCGTGGAGCTGGCCCAAACAGCCAGCTGAGGTGCACTGTGCAAAAATACACTGAGCATGCCGAACAGCTTTAGAGGAGACTTCCTTAGAGCGGAGGAAGTCTGCGCCTCTGCATGACCATTCGGCCTCACTCAGGAGGTGGAGCGGCAGCCGAATGGCTTCAGAAAGAGTACTGCACAGGCACCAACTCTGACGCCTGCACAGTCTCCTCTGAAGCCAAAAGACTTCAGAAAAGTACTGCACAGGTGTCAGAGATGGTTTCTGAAGCCAACTGGCTTCAGAAAGAGTACTGCGCAGGTGCCAACTTTGGCAACTGCGCAGTCCAGATGGGGGGTGTACGCATCCCAGGGGTGATGCATAGACTTCCGCACCAGGTGATGCGCAGAGTCGTGTCACCACTGTTGGCAACACAGCTGTTCCTTGTTCAGTGTGATCTGAGGAGTATCTCCTCAGGAGCAAGTCCTTCCCATGTGTCAATTACTTAGCATGCTGTGGAGCAGTTAGGGCAGCCCAGGCTTCATGACTCTCTGGATGCAGCATAACTTTCTGCTCTGGATACAGAATAGTTAGGAGAGAGCAGTTAGGGCAGAGCAGGCTGAAGTTGCTCTGGATTGTGCCCTAAGTGGTTAGAATGGATAGATGATTTTTCCTTCTTAGACAACACCAGAACTGGGGGCACCCAGTAAAACTGAGTGTTGGGAGAGTTAGGACTGTCAAAAGAAGATATTTCTTTACCCAGTGTTTAATTAATCTGTGGAATTCCTTGCCACAGTTTGTGGTGCACGTATCTAGTTTAGATGTCTTTAAGAGGAGATTAGACAAATTTCTGGAGGAAACATCCATCACAGGTTACAAAGTATGACAGGTATGCGCAATGTTCAGGTATGTGCTTTAGATTTAAGGTACCTCAGAATACCAGGTGAAAGGGAGGGCACCGGGATGAAGGTCTCTTGTTGTCTCAGGTGCTCCCTGAGGCATCTGGTGAGACACAGGAAGATGGCCTAGGTGGGCCTTTGGTCTGAGCCAGCAGAGGCTATTCTTATGTTCTCATGAGACTGAGTTAATGGGGCTTCCTCCATGGTAAATGTGGATAGGATTACAGCCTTAGGGGTGTTTGGGGAATTTTAAATAAAACGGATCAAAAGCTGTTTGGGAGATTTAGGAGACTTCTCTTTATTTTAAATAAAATTGTAAACTTATATTTATTGTAAAAATTTTTCATGTAGTTTCTGAATTTAGATTTGATTTTGTCATATGGGGATGATATTTCCAGCCATAACATCACTTTCAGGTTAATGATTGCCCTTCCAGTGGGTCCTAACAAATTGCCATTGTAAAAAGTGGGTCTTGATGCCAAAACATTTTAGAACTTTGCAGTTTTAACTAAGAACACAATCCTAACCACATCTACTCAAAAGTGAGCCCCATTTTGTTCAATGGGTCTTACTCCCAGGAAAGTGCATTTAGGATTGCAGCCTAAAAGGAGGTGATATCCCTAAGAGTTATCCAAGTAGCTGCACAACAGTTTGGAGTTGAAGATCTCCTATATTTGCTCCGCTTCAGACTGAGAGCTCACATTGCCAGGTGCTTCTCGACTTTTGGCTTTGACTTCTGGCTGTGCAGAAGTTGCATAAGCAGTGTTGAAAGACCAAAGAAAAGGAGCTGTTATTCAAAGATGCATAAATGTTTAAATACCCTCTCATTCTTTGCATCTGGAATAACACGTTCTATTTTTAATCCAGTATGAACTGCCCAGACAGCAGCCAGCTTGTAGATTGAAGATATGCATCTTTCATTCCTGAGTTTGCTCTGGGACAGATTCCCGTAGACTGAGTGATCGTTCGGTAAATCTTCTTTATCTCCGGTCTCCCTGGCAGGCATTACACTATATGGTTTGGATCCATGGTAAATGTGGATAGGATTACAGCCTTAGGGGTGTTTTGGGAATTTTAAATAAATTCCCCAATTTATTTGTGGGGTCCATCAGGGTCCCCAATTTATTTGTGGGCTATATAGTGGTGGGCTCCAGCAGGTTCGCACCTATTCTATAGAACCGGTTGTTAACAAGAGATAGAACATACAAAGTTTAAAAATAGCTATTTAAAAGTGGCTGCCAGATGGGCATAGAACTGGTTGTTAATTTCTTTAAATTCCATCATTGGTTTGGATGTGTGATCCCTTAGTCCTCCAATAAATGTATCTGCAGAACATGAATCCCTAATGTCCCATATGCAGGAACTAGAATAGTTTTGAGGATAGTGGGGGATTTTTTGTTTAGCACAGTGTTTATGGTGCATTATCTATGGACGCTTCTATAGAATCATAGAATCATAGAGTTGGAAGGGACCCAACAGATCATCTAGTCGACCTAGTACAACCCCCTGCCTGTAGCAGGAAATCCTCGTAGAGGAAATCCTCCAACAGGAGACAGATCCATAAATATGGATGCTTCCATATGAACTTGGTCACTGGCTTTGAGGTCCTCAAAACATGTCATAAAAATATTAAGTGGCTTGTTTATAAAGAGAGGGTTTTAAAAGCATGGGGTAACTCAGACCTTCCAAAAGAAAGAGAGAGACCTACATCTTGTTAGCATAAATATTAGATCTTGATACACAGATATGCGTCATCTACCATGGGTGTTAAAAGGCATCAAGTTAAACTTTATGCCGATGCCAGCTGAATAAGTGAAAGCTGCTAATCAAATCTTATTAACTCCTGTCACTTAACAGCAGAATCAAACAGGAAAAATTACTGCCACGTGACATAAGTCCCACATGTACCAGAAACCAACTAAGACAAAAGATGAGCCGGTCAGAACGATGGTATTAAAGCCATCAGTCAGGATGGGAGTCTAAACTTACACAAAGTGAGATGTAAAATGCAAGGGAGGTTCTCTTTGATTGGCAGAAAACCACCTGGGATGTGCTGGGGAGTGAATCAAAGCTTGAGGAATATGAACGTCAGGATAAAATATCTATTCAAAACATTGAAGTGAATTGATGTGAGCTGTGAAATAAAAAGCTGAGTGGGGGCATCAGGCACACGATGAGCCATGGATCCTTGCCCTACTATGACCTCCTTTGCACCCCTTTATTGGCAGTGCTATGAACTGAGTTTATCTAGCACAGTATCATCTACAGTAGATGAATGGCAAATGCCACTTGGAGCACAATCCGAACCGTGTCTACTCAAAAGTGAGCCCCATTGTGTTCAATGGGCCTTAATCCCAGTGGCTTTAGGATTGCAGCCAAACATCGCTAAGCAAAAGCAAAACTCCTTTAGCTTTGCAATCCTAAAGACACTTTCTTGGGAGTAAGACCCGTTGAACACAGTGGGGCTTACTTTTGAGTAGACATAACTGTTCTCTCTTGCCAAAGCTGTCAAGTAATAATTGCCCCAAGGCATCATTTTAAATACCTCAAGGGCCACAAGGAAGAAAGGAATTGTTTTCCAGAGGTGCAAAGCAACAGCTGAGGATTTTCATGTGTTTTTCTTGGGATGTGCACTAAGTCCACATGGCTGGGTTGAGAAGTGTTTTCTGTTGTTTTTGGAAGAGAATCCCTACGCTGACTTTTCTATCAAAGTTGGAGTTTAATGGATCTTATTCAGGGGAACCAATTCTGGACAAGCAGATATTTTATTTTATTTTATTTTTGCAGCTAAGAAAGAAAAAAATGAAAAGGCACTAAGCTATTTGATGCTTTTCTGAACCACACAGGGGTGTTTCCAAAGTTCTTCTCAGTTGACTTCTTCACAGCACTTATTTATTTATTTATTTATTTATTTATTTATTTATTTATTTATTTATTTATTTATTCATTCATTTATTTATTTATTTATTTATTTATTTATTTATTTATTTATTTATTTATTTAAGCAAGCTTTTTCTTCAGCCAACAAGGCTTTCAGAGCTGTTTACATAAAATCAATCAAACTGGTAATAAATCATTTAAACCTTAAAAGGTGTATTTGGGCTCTGCTCTCCTACACAAGGGTATGAGGTTGGAAGCTACTCCTGACTCAAAAACACCAACACTATTTTCTTTCGTTTTGATGGTATTGAAGATGAAGGGGGTGGAGGGACTTTTGTCAGTTTTGGGATGAAGCTCAAAATTTTCTATAAGCTTTAGGAGTTGGTCAGTGTCTTGTCTTATTACTTTTAATGGATGCATTTTGTAGAGAGTAGTGAGAGGCAGTAGTACTTGAAGGATTACTATTCAACATCTTCACTGTTGCGGCACAGCTTTTTTCCCCCCCAGAATGAACCAGAAAATGATGCAACATTATGGTGTCACAAACTGCAACAAGCATCCCTCATTTATTTGATGGGTTATGGATTGGAGCACCTTCCAAAAGTGAAAACTATTGAAAAGTGGAACCCAATCTTTTTTAGTTTATAAATGTTACTTCCAATGTTTTTTTAGCTAACAAATTGCAAATGTCCCCTTTATCTTGAAAAATCCTGCTGTCATATAAAGATTTCTGCACCCAGAGCCTCATTAACTCCTTTAGGAAAGGGATTAGACCAGCAGGCACAACATGGGGGGTAATTTTGGCCTTTAGAACAGCAGAAAGAGGTTGAAAGAGCGGAACATGCATTGAATGAATGAGGTCTGGGTATAATTGAAAGGTGTTGAAAGAATGGATCTTCGGAAAGCAGGGGATACCTGTACTGGGAAATTTCTTGAAAGTATAATTTTTGCCTAGTTCATCTTGCCCCCTAACTCTTTTTTATATACATTTTATATCTCCAGCACACTCATGAACCACCTGCACAAGCAGGACCCAGTAGGTTGAAGTTTCATCCAAACATGCCTCAAGTCTCAACCAGTGCCAAATTAATTTCTGTCCAATGTTTCATATACATAACAGAAATCAAATGTGTACAACTGTGGGCTGGGCAAAAATGGGCTCCTATTAAGTCACTTGAAGAATTGATTCACTGCTTCTGAATCCTATATCACCTCCTGAGCCAGAAACGCCAAAAATGGCTTTCTTGGATGTGCATTTGTTAAATAACTGAGAAAACCCATTGCTAACCATGGAGCTTGAGGAGGAGTAAAGAAACAACTGTTTTTTTTACCCCCAAGGAAAAATTTATGGCTGCCCTGATCTCATAGGGATATATCTATGGGTATTTTGTTTCCACTGTACTGCTGGTTACTGCCAGGATTGGGCTGCCCACTTCCTAACCCTAGGAGAAAAGGTCCACACACGATCCAACTATAGCTGCTAGTCCATAGTTAAAATTGTGTTTTAAAATGTTGTAAGTTGTTTTGAAGATTTAATGGTAAAAAAACAGATATAAACAAAATAAATCAAACACAGCAAGTTGGATCGATTCAGGATTCCATGTTAATCATAGAATCATAGAATCATAGAGTTGGAAGGGACCTAGTAGGTCATCTAGTCCAACCCCCTGCCTGCAGCAGGAAATCCCCCTAGAGCATCCCCGACAGGTGCTCGTCAAGCCTCTGCTTAAAGATCCCTAGTGAGGGAGAGTCCACCACCTCCCTTGGCAATCTGTTCCACTTCTGAACCGCCCTCACCGTCAGGAATTTTTTCCGGATATCCTACCGGAATCTCCTCTCTTGCAGTTTGTACCCATTGGTTCTAGTTCTGCTTTCAGAAGCAGCTATGAACAAATTGGCCCCTTCCTCCATATGACAGCCCTTCAGGTATCTGAAGAAGGCAATCATGTCTCCCCTCAGCCTCCTCTTCTCCAGGCTGAACATCCCAAGTTCCCCCAACCTTTCCTCGTAGGGCTTCCCTTCCATCCCACTGATCATTCTTGTCGCTCTCCTCTGGACTTGCTCCAGCTTGGCTGCATCTTTCTTCAAGTGAGGTGCCCAGAACTGAACACAGTACTCAAGGTGAGGTCTCACCAATGCAGAATAAAGAGGAACTAGAACTTCTCGTGACTTGGAAGCAAAAGTCCTCTTAATGCAACCTAAAATGGCATTTGCCTTCTTTGCAGACACATCACACTGCTGACTCAAGTTCAGCTTGTGATCCACGGCGACTCGAAGGTCCCGCTCACATGTTGTGCTGCCAAGCCAAGTATCCCCCATTTTATACCTGTGTTTTTGGTTTTTATTGCCTAAGTGCAGAACCTTGCACTTCTCCCTGTTGAAATTCATTCTGTTTGTTACAGCCCAGGATTCCAGTTTATCCAGATCCTCCTGGAGGTTTCTCCTATCTTCTGCTGTGTTTGCTACTCCTCCCAGCTTGGTGTCATCTGCAAATTTGATCAGGCTCCCCTGTACCCCTTCCTCCAAGTCATTGACGAAAATGTTAAAGAGGACTGGGCCCAAGACAGAGCCTTGGGGTACCCCACTTGAAACCAATCTCCAGGTTGATGCAGACCCATTTACTAAAACCCTTTGAGTGCGGCCATCAAGCCAGTTGCAGATCCACCTAACAATTGCCTCGTCAAGCCCATATTTTTCCAACTTCCCAATTAAAAAATGTCATGTGGGACTTTGTCAAATGCTTTGCTGAAGTCAAGATAAATGACATCCACAGCATTGCCATGTCCAGTAAGCTCGTAACCCGATCAAAAAAGGAGATCAGATTTGTCTGGCAAGATTTATTCTTGGTAAATCCATGCTGGGTTGTTTTGATCACCAAGTACTTGTCTAGATGTGCACAAATTGTGTGTTTTATGATTTGCTCTAATATCTTGCCCGGGATTGAAGTCAAACTGACTGTTCTATAATTTCCCGGGTCTTCTTTTTTCTCCTTCTTAAAGACTGGGACTACATTTGCCCTCTTCCAGTCCAGTGGCACTTCTCCACTCCTCAAGGATTTCTCAAAGATGATTGACAGAGGCTCTGCAAGGACATCTGCAAGTTCCTTAAGAACTCGAGGATGCAGCTTATCTGGTCCAAATGACTTGAATTCATTTAGGCCAGTTAAGTGCTTTCGAACCAGTTCTCTATCAATCTTAATCTGCTGTTCTGCACCATCCATGTTTTCATTATCTCTTTGGGGATGCAAGCACATCCCCGCATCAGCCAATGATCCTGCACTCCCATTTGCACAGCCCTCCTTCCGAGAATAGACCGACGCAAAGTAGGAGTTGAGCAGCTCTGCCTTCTGGTTTCCAGATAGTGGAAAATAATGTGGATAATAATCTCACAAGATGGTGCTTTTCTTGAGGGGTGTGAGCAGCTGCCCCTAACTGCCCCCAAGTGCCTCCACCGACCCCCTTGAACCTCCAGGTAAGCCTCCCAGGAAAGTGTATTTTGATGTCTACTCAGAAGTAAGCCCTATTGTGTTAAACGGGGCTAACTCCCAGGAAAGTGTCTTTAGGATTGCAGCCTAAATTGACTTCATAGGATCCTGCACATTGAATGCATGTTTTGAATTCAATACCAGTGTTTTGTCATCATTTTTACATCCAGTTAATATTGTTGTATGAATATTTTGGGGATTGTGGAACCAATTGTCTGAGTTTCCATTATTTCCTATGGAAAAATCTGCTTCACTTAAAGAGCGTTTCACTTAAAGAGCATGCCTCCGGAACGAATTAAGCTCTTTATGTGAGGCACCACTGTATTTATTAAGAGGAGAGAATGTTCCAAAATCCATGTTTGTACAAAACCATAGATTGGCTTCTGGAGACGTTATCATATATCAACATGCTACATGCATGGGTTGAACATGCTACATGAACATGCGACATGCACGGTAGCTGTTAGATACCTTCCAACTTTATGATTCCATATTCTATGATTCTATATGTAAATTCCTTTCCACCCTTGAAATCTAACAAATTCTACAATCCAGAGTAACTACGGGAGCACGTAAGAGACTTTACGTGCACCTGTAGTTACTGCACCACTTAGTGAAAACCTATGGGGAATTCATATTGCAATCCAGAGCAAATTGTTCTTACACCGGAGCAAGGACTCCCCATAGTTACTCAGGATTGCGCCCTACAGGTGTAAACATGTCTATGTGGAGGTCCACATTTTTCTTGTCTTCATCAGTCCTCCAGAATTAATTGCTCATTGAGCTCCATCCATATGTTTATGGCGAACTCAAAGGCAGACCTTTGAAAAACACCGTAAGTCACTATGGCAATGAACTCATTTCCATTCCAAATAAACCCGTACAATAACTCTGACTGAAATTAATTGGCTCTTTGCCATCAGCTCTCATGACAGCAAATGAGGGGGTGTATTTTTCCTTTGGCTCCGCAACACATTACGTCTGAGAAAATTCACCCCATTTCAAGAATATATGGTCAAGGTTGAAGTTCAAAGAGAGTCTGACTGCCAGGATATGAAAACTGCCAAATCTCACTTTATTGAAAATTGTGTTAGTTTTTAATTTAATTTGGTCACTATTCTAAAGACACTTTCCTGGGAGTAAGACCTACTGAACACAACAGCACTTACTTTTGAGTAGATATGATTAGGATTGTGCTCTTTATCATATATTTACAGGTGCCCCTCACTTTCTGACACTTCATTTTCTGATGTTTCCACTCTTTCATCACCTTTCAATTATACCGTAACTCATTCATTCAACACATGCTCCACTCTTTCAATACCTCTCTGCTGGTCTAAAGGCTAAAATTGTCTTCTCTAGCGTTGATTTGCATGTAACGTGGTGATCAAACAGTTTTGGGCATTTCCTTATGACTTACTTCAGTAAATAACCATCATTCAAATACATAAGATATTCATTGCTCATGCATGACTGATCATTTCTCTGTATTTTGTTATGTATTTTAGCTATGTGTTAAAAATATATGTTATTTCAGGCTTTTGCAAGTGGTAGTGATGTCTTTTTTTGGTGGCCATTTGGCATTTGCAAGCTGAAAAAGACTGGGTTCCATTTTTCAACAGTTTGCACTTTTGGATGGTGCTCTGGTTCCTAATCCGTCCAATAAGTGGGGGATCCCTGAATCCTGCTTATTGGGGAGCCCACAATAGCATCAGTGGGGCTGGTCCATTTTATCTACCACAAACCTGATAGATTAGGTGCTCAGATCAGGTGACTTGAGCATAGATTTTTCTTAATGCTACACAGAATACTTAAGTGATAACCCCACCCAGAATTTAATGTGGAATAGTCCACGCTTATCACCCCAATGTTCTCCCAATGGAGTTGGTTGCAGGGAATGGTATGACCTGATCACTCAACCAAGGTATCTTCTTTGGTGACTGTCAGCATAATCCTATGCATGTCTTCTTTGAGATCAATGGGATGTACTCCCAGGCAAGTGTGTATAGGATTGCAGCCTGTTCAGGTCAATCAGTTCCCATCATCATTTATTGCAAGAATATTTGTAATTTCCATTGGGGTTGTATTTCCTTTCCCTGTCCAAGAAAATGGCATGCATCTGTTTGCATGAAGGAGGACCAACAATTGAATTTGCAAGTGACTCAGCACCCTGGCATCATACTATGAGAGTGAATGCAGGGCATGTGAAGTCAACCTATCACTCCCCGGAGCTATGCAATAATGAGTATGCCTCAAGAGTACAAACCAGATGGAAACTCTTCAAAGTCAGAAAGGTTTGCTAAAGAAGTTCTAAAGAATAAATAAGAATAAAATATAAAGAATAAATAACTTGGGACATTTGCAGATATGCACTTGGGAGTTACTGTTATGTGTATGGATTCATGCACAATCATGCTTGCAAGTTAGTGGCTCTGCTGCACGAAGGCCTGTGCCAGTGTTAGGAGGAATGTGTAACTGGATCAGCTTACACAGGTAAGATCAGGTAAAAGCTATTCCAAGCGGCGCGGGGTGATGCACGAGTGGGGAAAGGGCAGCAAATAGGTGGATCATGTCCTAGGGGCAGGATTTAAATCTCGCCTCAATGCTTTTAAGAAGGGAATTGACAAATTCCTAGAGGAAAGCACCATCATGGGTTACAACCCATGTGGGGTTTGTGTAGAAGTGGATAACCTTAAAATGCCAAATGCAGGGGGGCACCTGGATGCAGGTATCATATATGCTCCCTGAGATATCTGGTGGGTCACGGAATGATACGGGAAGGTGGTCTAGATGGGCCTTTGGCCTGATCCAGTGGAGGCTCTTCTTATGTTCTTAAATCCTGACATGGTTCATCTCTAACTAGTGTTGGTGAATTTGCAAGCTCAGGATTGAGTAATCCCATCGTGCATTCTGGGGCTTTCCCCAGGAAGGGAGGAGGAGAGCTTCAGCCTGTTTACTAAAAGTATAGGATGCAGCTTGGCCACACTGCATCATGGATGTCGGTGAATGGGACAGTGAACTTGTGGAGGCGATTCTACCTCCATATTGTGTCTCAAAGGCAGTCCTGCAGATGTGGTTCTTGAGAATCTTCCCATTCTTTCTGGAAGGGTTGCCAACTTGTGAAATTCAGAATGCTTGATATTTCTGTAGACTCAGAAAGCGACTCTGAAAAAAACAAGTGGTTCAGAAGTGGAAGTATGGGATGATGCCCAGTATTTTTATATGAGGAAGGAGTGAAGCCTTACACAGAAGCCAGTCTTACTAAAACGGAGAAGCAACGAAAAGAGAAGTGGGGGAAGAAACCAGGTTGCCTTTTCTTTTGCCAGCTGCCCCTGCAGCAAACCCCCATCCCCTTTGCCAAGCTGGATCTTTTTGGGATCCTACGCACTTCCCTCTCAACAATTTTATCTGGGCCTCCACTTTGTCAGGAGTTTCATTTCATGGTATTTTTAATTTTACTGACACCTCAGCATCTCCTTCCCAAACAACATCCTGAAAGAGTGGCATCTTGTGGCAGTCCGTACAAACAACATGATGCTCCAACAACACTCCGAGTGGTAATTCTAAGAGCTTAAAAACTGCTGTTTTAACACAAATTAAAAGAGCATTTCGTTCCTGCTCATTGATTTATTTAGACCAGGTACTTTGCAACGAGGGAATTAATGAGGTTCATTAAAAATTTCTATAAATGTGAAAAGAAGAGATGCTTTATGGAGAGTGATGATAGCTGTTTATGAGAAGGTGGGTGTCTTGGGAAAACTGCATATAAAAGCATTCATGCAGGGATGTGTGGGAATTTGCAATGTGCGTGCATGGGGGAGAACAGGACCTCATCACAGGCAACATGCACATGCATGTTCTCTCACTCTCTCACATACACCCCTGTGCACTTGCAAAATGCTCTCACACACTTTCACACGGGCCATGCACATGCATGCAGTTGCCCATGCATGCAGTTGATGAATGAGTGAGTACAGAAAGAGGAAGGTAGAGCTGAAGTCGACTGGACCGAAAAGGAGAGAGATGCACCCTGCAAAACTGAGTGCATTGCATCCTCTACCTCTGCCACTGACAATGGGGAATTTAGGTGGGTAGTTCTGTAGAATAGGGGGAGTCAATGTATTCCTCCTAGTGGCCACCATGATGGTTCCTAATCCGTTATGTTATGTTCCAGAAAGTTCCTGAAAATAAGGGCCCTGTCCATGTCTACTCAGAAGTAACCCCTATTGTGTTCAATGGGTCTTACTCCCAGGAAAGGGTGTTTAGGATTGCAGACTAAGGGCAAAATCCAGAGTAACTACGGGGAGTCCTTGCTCCGGTTTAAGAACAACTTACTCTGTATTCCAATATGAATTTCCCGTAGGTTTTCACTAGGTGGTGCAGTAACTACAGGTGCATGTAAAGTCTCTTACGTGCTCCCGTAGTTACTCTGGATTTGGGGGTATGGCTGTCAACCTCATTCCAAAAGGCATTTTGGGACAAAAACAGGTGACTGACATTTGGGAGCCATGCAAGGAAGTACTGCCATTTGAAAACAAGTGGTTGCTTACTTCTCCCTGAAATCAGTCAGTCAACCAACCAACCAACCAACCAACCAACCAACCAACCAGCCAGCCAGCCAGCCAGCCAGCCAGCCAGCCAGCCAACCTATCTATCTATCTATCTATCTATCTATCTATCTATCTATCTATCTATCTATCTATCTATCTATCTATTCATTAGATTTGTATTCTGCCTTTCTTCCCAAAGGGCACCCAAGGCAGTGTTGGGCAAGAAATGGGAAGAACAGATGACGGGTAAGTATTTCAAACCAGGTGTAATTCCATGTGTGAAAGCGAAGTGGAGAACATGCCTCCTTGTTGCTCTCACTGCCCTGAATGGCTCTGATGGTGAGAGGGAAGGGCAACTTATATGGCACACTGAAGCACCCTGCAAAACTTAGCACTGTGCCACCCCTGGGAATGCTACTGCCTGAACCCTATATTCCATTCCTGTATTTGCTTGCCAACAGATAGATTAAAGAGTTGAGAAATATGGATTAGAATATGGATCCTTGGGTATAGAATACCTCTTGACTACAAGATGAGTACATGATGGGATGAAGGGTTTAGGCAGAAGTATTTCCAGAAGAGGGCATGGCACTATGTTTTGCAGCATACCATATAAGCATATCCTTCACTGTCAAAGCTATAGTGGCAGCAAGAATAAAATGGAGACATCTCCTCCACTTCATTTTCACCTCCTGGAATGGTTCCAATAATGGGAGGAAGCTTTGTGGTCCATTAAGGTGCCCTGCAAACCTTAACTATGCCCCCCTCTGGATTCTACTACTAGGTCCGAGGGTGCAGAAAGGGTCTCTGCAGATAAGGTTTAGAACAGTTCCCTGTCAGACTGTGATGCAAGGGATAAGACTGAGGGGTTGCTAACACAGGAAGATGAGACCAAAGGAACAACAACAACAGTATTTATAACCAAATAATCTATTTTTAACCAAAAATAAAGTTCTCAAACAAATTAATGAACAAACAAGTAGTTTAGGAATAATTAAATGGCTCCTTGTCCTGCTGGATCAAGCCAAAGGCCCATGTCGTCCAGCTTCTGGTATTTCACAGTGGCCCACCAGATGCCTGCATCTGGCAATTTGAGGTTGTCCTAAAACCTAGAGGTTGCACATGTTCATCATGGCTTGTAACATGTGATGGACTTTTCCTCCAGAATTTTCTCCAATGCCCTTAAAGACATCTAGGCCAGATGCCATCACCACATCCTCTGGAGAGGAGTTCCATCTAAGGGAACATCTCTTGAAAAGTGCCACTTGACCACTTGTTGTTCTACTTCTTTCAGTACCAAGTGAACCCATGCGAGACCTAACTGTTTGGAGGTTGGCGATCTGAAGGATTGCTTCAAATTCTGTGTTTTCCCCACATATTGCAGTCCTTGGAGAAAAGTCTGCTTCATCTTCACTACTATATTGCAGATGGTGAGAGCCAAGGATAGTACTTTCTGTCAGTCATGCCCAACCTGTGGTGTCCAGGTCCATGGTGTAGAAGCTCAGGGTGCTTTCAGAAATTTTCTGATGTCTCCTTAGTTTGTAATATGTGTGTAAAACACATCGCTGAAAATTTTTATATCTTTTTATTTATTATTATTCACTACATATTCGTGGTTTGGGAAGTTTTTCAGTTGTATTCTACTGATTACTTTTTACTAACCACTTTTAGGGCACAATCCAGAGTAACTACGGGAGCACGTAAGAGACATTACGTGCACCTGTAGTTACTGCACCACCTAGTGAAAACCTATGGGAAATTTATATTGCAATCCAGAGTAATTTGTTCTTACTCCGGAGGAAGGACTCCTTGTAGTTACTCTGGATTTCACCCCTAGAAGCATCTAGTTGACCGTTATAGGAAGCTGGATGCTGGCTAGATAGACCTTTGGTCCAAATGGTTCTTCTATTTGGATGGACTGATAGATAAACATACATAGACAGACACATAATGGAGGATTCTCCATCAGTCTTGATAGACTATGGTATCGTGCTCTGCGCTGCATATACTGCATGCGAAGCACAAAAGCCTGGGTTGGATCATTATGGAGGATAGGCTGTTACCCAAGCAGCAAATCCCCCCTCTCCATGCCACTGAATTAGTCCAATGGAAAGGTAGAGCCAATACGATTGGATCCAGCTGGCATCGCAGAGCTGGGCTAAGGACAGGAGCTCACCCTGTCTTGTGGGGCCGACCCAGGTCTCAAACCCTGGCCTGCTGGTTAACAGGCACAGCGACTTAACTGCTTGTGCCACCCACAGCCCTAATGGAGGATTACTATTTGTGCATTTGTGGGTTCCTATAGGGTGAGAAAAGCAGGAAGCTGGTCTTGATGAACCCCTGGACTCGATAGTCTCTCGGATCTAGCAGAGTCTTCTTGTGTTCAGATTTTCCATTCTCCCATCTGAAGTATTGTGAGGCATAAGATACTCTTAAAAATTTAATAAAGCAATTTACAGCCTGTATTTCCATTTTACTCTCAAAAAACCTAACCACCATCATTAAAACAATGATGATAACAGGATGAAGAAGACAACGTGAAATTTTGTGCTTAAAGTTAAATATGTCCCATCTTGTTCATACTTACCTAGGAATGAGCTTCATTGGCTGTAATGGAACTTACTTCAGAGTAGACATGCTCAAGATTGTGCCCTAAGATTATTATTGTGCTCTAACAATTTATAAATGTCATCTTTGGGATTTTTTTCCTTTTGTCAGCATGCGCTTGGATGGGTCACGAGTTCTAATTCCAGCTGCAGGCAATAGGTCTGGACACTCCACATTAAATAAGTCTGTTTGGGGATCCTTATATAACCTCTGCCGCTTTGTGGTGATGGTTTATTTATAACAGATTCCTGTTAGTGAATTATAATTGCTGCTCGGGAGCGTTTGCAGTTTGCTGAACTTTTCTTTCCTGCTCTTGTTTGCCCTTTGGTTCAAAGGGAGGGGGGAGAAGCCTATTGTTTATTTTGGCTCCGCTTAAAAAATATATCTTGGGGACAATGTAAGAGTGACAGCGACCCTTATGACTTAGTATCCATTGGCCAGTACCCCAAGCAAACTTACCAATCACAAGAGGAAATGCACTAGCCCTTTTCACCCATGTGTCAATGACAGCCAGGCTGATCCTGCTCTTCTACATATATTTTTAGTGACTTTTGCCAAAAAGAAATGGGATGTTTTTTGCCGATGACTTGCTCCTAGGCAAAATAATTGAAGGTGACAATGGAATTCAAGCAGAAAACTTTGTACTGAATGGGAGGGAGTGTATTCTTTTGTTACCTGTGCTTGATCAATGACTGTCCTTACATGACATATAAAAAAAAGCAGGCCTCCGTCAGTCTTGAAAGACTATGGTATTGTGTTTGGCGCTGCACACACTGCATGCGAAGCACAAAAGCCTGGGTTAGATTGTTATGGAGGATAGGCTGTTACCCAAGCAGCAAATCCCCCCTCTCCACACCACTGAATTAGTCCAATGGAAAGGCAGAGCCGAAACGATTGGATCCAGCTGGCGTCGCAGAGCTGGGCTAAGGACAAGAGCTTGTGGGGCCGACCCAGGTCTCAAACCCTGCCCTGCTGGTTAACAGGCAGAGTGTCTTAGCCACTTGCACCATCCACATATATACATTTTCTAATATACATTGCAACCATGCTTTCAATAAAAGGATCTGGACTAGAAGGGCCTCTGGCCTGATCTGGTGCCTTCCTGATGCTCTTGATAAGGAAATGTCATGCAAACCATTCTAAGTTCTTGAAGGTATTAGAGTGTTAAACAGTGTTAAATGTCAAGGTTTGAAAACCAAAGGTTTCTTCTTGGAGGTAGAAAGACATGAATGAACACTCCACATCTGGAAGTCCTTGTTATACTAACATCAAGAACTAAAATGAGACAGCCTCGGCAATCGGGGTGCTGTCGAGCGCATCGCTGAGTGTGCTTTTATTAGAAACTGGAAGAGTTGCATAAACATATGCTCATGATTCATCATATTTAGTGTTAGGTAACTCATATAAATACTGACAAAGGGACTTTAGGAGATCAAGGTCTGGCCAGGAAATGCTATAAATTGCCTACAGGAGAAAGGAAGGGAAATGTTGTCCTGCTTATTTTTCCTCTAACGCACTGCGTCATCATTTGGTCTGTCCCAGAGGACTATGCTTCCAGCTCCCACATCCACTTAAGAAGGCACTGCAGGTAAGTATCAGCACAACCATAGATACTACTCTGAAAAGTTTTGGGGTGGGAAATTAACCCTTTGTTTGATGGACATTTCAGAACAGATTATGACATGGAGTCTGGTGTCCCCCATGGCCATGTGCTTCCTTGGCACCTATGGAGATCTCCTCATAGCAAACTGCTCTGTTCTTTCCTTTTACCCCTGCATCTGCTTCAGCATACCATACAAGCAGGAAGGGCCTCACCTGTCAAGAGAGGGCTATGTCAGATTCAGTGGTAAAAGAACAGGTCTGTACCAGCAATATAGGACATGAATCTATGAGGTTCTGAAAGTGTAACTGGTGATGTAGCACAGTCGGAAAAGTACCAATACATAATCAATTGGACTGACACTGTGGGGTGTCAGTACATGGATGAGACCGAACTATTAAAAAGAAGGGTTAGATATTTCAATATTGTTGAACATTTGCAAAAGAGATGGCCTCCATCTGAACTACAAGGAAACCAGGCCACTAGTTTCTAACATCAGAAAGTTTGCAGAAAAGCTTTTAAGCAGACATCTGAAGGAGAGTTCACAGAAGCAGAGGAACATCTGGTTCAAGATGATTCAGGGAAAGTGGCACAAAAGTTTCAGATCTTCAAACTGGAATCAGAGGACTTGGAAATGAGGACACGGAAATAAGTGATAACAAATGAATCAGGGAGTTGAGAAGAACTCCAAGCTAGTGTTTCCATATGTCCTGGAAATTCAGGATTGTCCTGGTTTTTGAGGACAGGGTCCTGTCCAGGTTTTGTGGAAGAGAATTATGGTAACCCTACTCCAAGATAATAACAGAGAGGTTAATATGGAATAAGGGCTGTGGGTGGCGCAAGCAGTTAAGACACTGTGCCTGTTAACCAACAGGCCAGGGTTCGAGACCCGGGTCGTCCCCACAAGACAGGGTGAGCTCCTGTCCTTAGCCCAGCTCTGCGACGCCAGCTGGATCCAATTGTATTGGCTCTGCCTTTCCATTAGACTAAGAGCACAATCCTCACCATGTCTACTCAAAAGTAAGCCCCATGGTGTTCAATGGATTTTACTCTCAGGAAAGTGTCTTTAGGATTGCAGCATAATTCAGTGGCGTGGAGAGGGGGGATTTGCTGCTTGGGTAACAGCCTATCCTCCATAACAATCCAACCCAGGCTTTCGTGCTTCGCTTGCAGCATATGCAGCGCCGAGCACGATACCATAGTCTTCCAAGACTGACGGAGGCCTGCTAATATGGAAGCATGGATAAAGTAGGCATATCAGGAACTTGATATTTATTCAATTTATACTTCACTTTTCAACCACATGTTAAGTTGCAATTTTCTTATTGATGAAAATTACACGTGTATTGTGGGGAAGACCTTGATGGGGAAGACCCCAACCTTGTAAGGTTGGGGGAACTTGGGATGTTCAGCCTGGAGAAGAGGAGGCTGAGGGGAGACATGGTTGCCCTCTTCAGATACCTGAAGGGCTGTCATAGGGAGGAAGGGGCTCATTTGTTCATAGCTGCTTCTGAAAGCAGAACTAGAACCAATGGGTACAAACTGCAAGAGAGGAGATTCCGGTTGGATATCCTGAAAAAATTCCTGACAGTTCGGGCGGTTCGGCAGTGGAACAGATTGCCAAGGGAGGTGGTGGACTCTCCCTCACTAGGGATCTTTAAGCAGAGGCTTGACGAGCACCTGTCGGGGATGCTCTAAGGGGATTTCCTGCTGCAGGCAGGGGGTTGGACTAGATGACCTACTAGGTCCCTTCCAACGCTATGATTCTATGATTCTATGTGAGATAAAGAGATAACATGAGCTCTAAATGTAAGTTTGGGCTTTTCACCCAAATCTTGGCTACTAATCATGATCGAGATGGAGCGATGCACAAACTCTCAAACCTGCCCTATTAAACTACAGAGATGTATGCACTGGAGGTTCAGAAACAGAACCCTCATGGATAATGAGGGAAACTTGTATTTTTATTAAAATTTATATCATTTTACTTTATTTACTGTACTTACTCAAATTTAACCGTCACCTTTTCTCGCGGAATTTAGTCTCCAAAATCCAAAATTTGATGGTTAATTAAATTCAAGTTAACGTGATATTTTGATTATATTTACAGGGTGCACGTTAGATTTGATGGTGCATTAATTTCGAGTAAATACGGTATATCCTGCCTTCCCCACGAGGACCCAAGGCAGCATACAATTTTCCGTCTTATTAGGAAATAGAACGAAGTAGGATTTTCTGCAACCTTCTGAGCTCGTTTGGTGCGTTAGTGGCGGTGATTCTGTTTTGAAAGGTGTCACTTCAACTAGGCAATCCTTTGCAAAGAAAGTGATGGAGAGGAAGGAAGACATTGCTCTGTGGTTCTTCTGTGCAAGAATTTTTCATAGCAAGAATTCAGGTAGCCTGAACTACTGAGGCTGTATTTCAGAAGAACAGCACTATGTACTGTACGTTTCCCCGCAGTCCTCGGGATAATGGCAGGGACTGTCACAAGTGATGTTCTAAAAATACTGGATTAGATCTTTCTGCTTCTTTGACGAGAGGAAAATTCCTCTGCGGGAGGCAAGAGCATGAAGTTGGAGATTGTCGGTGGAGCTTGGCTGAAAATCGCGGCACACTTGCCCCCTCCGAGCAGCTAGCTGAACACTGTCAATTTGGACTGGGTACAAATCAAAAGGCAGGATGAACTAATTTGTCCTTCCTGAAACTGGGGATGGATGAAAGAAAAAAGAACAAAAAAAGCTCTTAGCTGCCTTCTCATTTATGCAGACTTTGATCTCCCATCTGCCTTCCCTCTGCTGCTCAAAGGCACAACCGACCGCTATTATTCCTGCTCCATAATTTCCATTCATTTCATTTTAAATGGTTGCTGCCGAGAGGTTGCATCCATGGGTTTTTTAACCATAGTTTGAAGGTCTGCGAAGAGAATGGGGAGCAGAGCATCTATGAGCTAGCAGGGCAGTGATGACCACATCCTGTGGCAAGGAGTTCTTTTGTCTGCCAAGGTTAGGACAGACAAAATAGTATTTCTTTCCACTGGCAAGGTTAGGACAGACAAAAGAAAATATTTCTTTACCCAGCATGTCATTAATCTGTGGATCTCCTTGCCACAGGATGTGGTGATGGCATTTAAGAAGGGATTGGACAAATTTCTAGAAGAAAGGACATTCATGGAATACAAGCCATGATGTTTTGTGTGTGTGTGTGTGTGATGTGTGTGTGTGCACAGAAAGGAGTAGATATAGCCAACCTCAAAACGCCAGATGTGAGGGGGGACACCTGGATGCAGGTGTCTTATGTCTTCCCTGAGGCATCTGGTGGGCTACTGTGTGATACAGGAGGCTGGACTAGATGGACCTGATCCAGGTTCATATATTTTTATGATTCTCAAAGTTTTTAGTATCAGAACCCACTTTTAAAAACCAAACTGTATCAGGAGTCACCCGGTTTACCAACCTTTTAAAATGGAAATATAGAAGAAATTATAATTATAAGAAACCTGGAGTAGAGGTTATATATTTTAACCTGGAGTAGAGTTCGGCACACCAGCCACAGTTTGAACTCAGCTTGGTATCCTTAGCCAGATGCATAGGGTTTGCAAGCCCTGGTAACCCTGCATAGTCCATTGTCATGGGTCATTCCCAATTGAGGGAGAGGAAGGAACAGGTTGAGCGGCAGGCCATGGGTTACCAGGATTGTCAGGGCCTTGCAAAATTAAGAATGGGACCAGCTCCACCCAGAAGGGGATGGGGTGGGGTTAGCCCAGGCTTTTTAGCTTTTCGCTTTGGGGTGGCACCCAAGGGGTGCCTGCAACTTCTGTTGGCCAAAATCTGTAACTCTGCTGTTTCTATGTCCAGCACCCTCATGTCATATATCAAACAATGTGGAATCCACAGTAGAATCCAATGCAACAAGTCCCATTCCAATATCTCTGCCTCCTCAAAGGTTAGAACCAAAAAACTGTACAGGAGCAGCTCTGTCACAAGGAGAGCATGTATGGGGTCCAGTAGAGGTTGTAAAAAATAAACCAGTGAGCTACTTCTGATAATACCATCCCTGGCAGAATGTCTCTATACATCATTCCAAACCTGTAGAGCACAGTATGAAACATTCCCCTTGATTTCAGGAATGATTCTCAAGTGTACCATTCCAGCAGAGGGTGCCAGTCATACTGCATGAAGATAAAACCACAGAATCCTAGAATTGGAAGGGACCCAGTAGGTCATCTAGTCCAACCCCCTGACTGTAGCAGAAAATGATATAATTATTTCCTAGCTTAATCCCAACAGAACAGATAAAATAATATTCTGAGGCCCATAAGAAGTATAACATTATTGCTACTTTATTAATGACTAACTTGAACAAAATAGTGTGGAATTATGTGAATAGTGTTCACAAAGGTTTTTTTTTTTTTAAAAAAAGGAATTAAAGGATAACATAAGTTTTAATGTAATTGATAGATCCCATAAGACAACATTAATATATTTTTTGAATTCATTTATTTAGATTTACTTTACTGATGCAGGAAAAGCATTTGACAAATTTGAATGGCTACAGATTTTTAGTGCCATCCTCAGCATGTCTACTCAGAAGTAATTCCTACTGTATTCAGTGGGGACTACTGCCAGGAAAGTGTAATTAGGATTGCAGCTAAAAGGAGTTTTAGAAATGTTTGGGTCAGGAGAAATTTTGTCAGCTTGTATAAGCAGGTCTCCTTCAGTCTTGAAAGACTATGGTATCGTGCTCGGCGCTGCATATGCTGCATGCGAAGCACAAAAGCCTGGGTTGGATTGTTATGGAGGATAGGCTGTTACCCAAGCAGCAAATCCCCCCTCTCCACGCCACTGAATTAATCCAATAGAAAGGCAGAGCCAATACGATTGGATCCAGCTGGCGTTGCAGAGCTGGGCTAAGGACAGGAGCTCACCCTGTCTTGTGCCGACCCGGGTCTTGAACCCTGGCCTGCTGGTTAACAGGCACAGTGTCTTAGCCACTTGCTATATCCTCTATATATACCTATCTAAGGGGAAGAACTTGAGCTAATAGTATATAATTTTTCAGTGAGGAGTTAAAAGTCCTTTATAGGTTTTTTGTTTAATACAGAGATTGAGATAATTGCAAAGGGCTGCAGTGGCTCAGTTGGTTAAGACACCATTTGTTTCATCAGAAAGGATGGGGTTGAAGACTCGAGTACTGCAAGATGGGATGAGCTCCCATCCTTAGTCCAGCAGCTCCTGCCAACCTAGCAGTTCAAAAGCATGCA
Organism: Cryptoblepharus egeriae; assembly: GCA_030015325.1. Lineage (NCBI taxonomy): Eukaryota > Metazoa > Chordata > Lepidosauria > Squamata > Scincidae > Cryptoblepharus > Cryptoblepharus egeriae. Next base: position 8,632,776 of record JAREYC010000003.1, on the reverse strand, counting down.
AATAGATAAATAGGTAAAACTTCGGTGGGAAAGGCAAAGTCTTGGTGACTGGCCAGCCAGATATCAGGTCAGCCAGATATCCCCATATCATGTCCATCATGGATTGAATAAAAATCCACTCCACAATCAGTGGACTCCGTCATCATATGGTACAAATGCTGAAGATTGTGTGTGTATAGAGATTGAGATAATGGTGATAATGGTGATAATCTATCCAGGACAGATATGTACAGATATTGAATAGGTACAATGACAAACTTTTAAATTCACATATTATATGGTGTTTACCATAGAAAACATACTTTTTAATTAACAAATGTACCAACAACTTTGGAGCTCTTCACTAAAATATCATTATTTATTTTTATTTTTATTTAAGAAATGTATACTCTGCCTTTCCCATTCCAAAGTATACGTCCAAGGTGGCTTACAAGGTCTCCAAAGAATAAAATCTCTCTCCCCTGCTCCCTTCTGGCTACCCTGAGCTGCTTCCCTCTTCTCCAGTGCTCTTCTCTCCCTCTGCCCAGCGGACACCCGGCTACAGGAGGAACAGCGCAGAAGTGTTGCTTTCACTATGGGCAGGCGCACTAGGCAGCCCTGATGCTTTTGAAAAGGGCTGCCAGCCAGCGCGTCTGCCCCAACTGCCAACGAGTGTGCTTATTAACTGAAGCAACAATTGTTATGTGAGTCAGAATCCTAGAGAAATTTTTGCTTGTTATGTGGATCACTTGTCAAGTGAGGTACCACAAGCAAGGCACTTGTTAAGCGAGGTACCACTGTATGTGTGTGAGTATATGTATGTATGTATGTATGTATGTATGTATGTATGTATGTATGTATGTGCGATACAAAGACATCTGCAGGAGAGATCTAAAGGCCTTGGGAATGGACATCAACAGCTGGGAAAACTTGACCTCCAATCGTTCAGCGTGGAGGCAAAAGACCCAGCATGGCCTTCTCCAACTGGAAGAGACACTTGTTTGGCAGGCTGAAGCAAAGAGACAGACCCGAAAACCAGTGGTGGGCAGATGCCGGTTCGGGCCTATTCGCCTGAACCAGATCTTCCCATGGGGCGACCACTGGCGAACCGGCTCACCAGAAGTTGGGGGGGGCCTGGGGTCAGGGGGCGGGGCAGGGGTGGGGTGGGGACAGGCCCCAACCATGCCGCACTGTGCAGTTGGACGCAGGCGCACTAAGTCTCCCTTCAGGACGCTGGACGCAGCAGGACGCAGGCAGGACTTCAGCTGGATGCAGGCGCACTGACACAGCTGGACACAGGTGCACTCTTTTATATATATGAAAGAGAAAACTCACTCACTGACTGACTCACTCACGACTGACTGACTGACTCACTCACTCACTGACTCATCACCGCCCTGCCAAAACTGCTGGGCCTAGAAGCGTGAAATTTGGGGAGGGTGTTCCTTCCGTGAGGGAGGGGTGCACTAAGAACCGGTTTTTGGAAATTCCAACCGGAAGGGGGTGAAAAGGGGCGCAACGCGTTTTCCTCTCTATACTTTGCATTGAGAATTGCTGACTCATCAACATTCTGCCCCAACTGCTGGGCCTGAAGCATGGAATTCTGGGAGTTCCTTCTGTCACCTGAACACCCACCAAGAACCATCTGGAGACATTTAACCCTTCAGGGGCTGAAAAGAGGGCAACGTGTTTCTGTCCTATACTTAACATGGGAGACTGAACAACATCCAGCCAATTTGGTGCTCAGTGCCTGGTGCACTGGGGGATGTTGTTTGGAGGAAGAGGTTACACTGGTGAGGATGCTGTGCATGGGGGGAAGTTGCACATGGGGGGAAGTTGCACATGGGGAGGGTTGCACATGGGGAAGGTTGCGCATGGGGAGGTTTGTGCATGGGGATGGTGTGCATGGGGGCTGATGCGCATGGGGGACTGATGTGCATGGGGGTTGATGCGCATGGGGGAAGTTGCGCCTGGGGGAAATTGCACATGGGGGAAAGTTGCACATGGGGGAAGTTGCGCATGGGGGGAAGTTGCTGTCGCGGGTTGGTTTGTCTTTCCTTCCCGTGCCTCCACTAACAGTGACTTGATCATCCAGGACCACTGATATCTGGGTCCCATCTTCGTCCTCCTCCCCCAGGGTATACATCATCAAAGAAACACGGATGCAGGTAGGTAACTTGAAACTCACGTTTACTTGTTCTTAAGCATAATGGTTGCAGAGTACTTTCTTATAATAACCTTTCTTTTTCACAGGTTCTCCCTTCCTCAAACATTTGTCACTTCAACAACAACACAACCAGGTAAGTATTAGTTAAACTTAATTTCCATAATATACCAGGTTCTCACCTCACAATTCCTCTCCTTCCTTTGCAGGATAGTGACCACGACTCCCTTGTCTCTCTGGATTGGTAGGGTTCTCTTGCGCGCCAACTGCCGAGCGTCCACTTGCTTTGACAGTCTCTTGCGCTCTCCTCTCCTTTCTCCGGGGCAGCGGTATCGTGTCTCTTGGGATGGGGCTTCTTAAAGTCTCTGAGTCTTGCGGGTTCTCCCTATAAGCCTCATAAGTGCTTGGCTCTTTCCACGGGAGGTCCTCTCTCCAGAGTGGTTCCCGCTTTCTGCCCTCCAAATCCCTTACATCTCTGACTCCTCCTCCCATTTCCTCCCGCCAAATCCCCGCCAATGACGGTACCCCTCCATGCACATACCACTTGGTGGAAGGACCAACAGTTATACCTCTTCTTGCTGGGCCGCCCCTCCCCCCAGTCCTCCACATCTCAACCATGTCCTCTATCCTCCACACTTCCACCGAGTCCGGGAATGATTGAATGTCCAAAGGGGGGTAATCTGGACAGTCCCAGACCTTCAAGCTCTGTCCCATATGAACACCCATCGGTTCCATATTATACCTCTGGTACGCATCCCAGTCTATGTCACAGTTGCACATGGGGAAATTGCGCATGGAGGAAAGTTGCGCATGGGGGAAAGTTGTGCATGGGGAAGTTGCCCATGGGGGAAGTTGCACATGGGGAAAAGTTGTGCATGGGGAAAGTTTGTGCATGGGGGAAGTTGCGCATAGGGGATGATGTGCATGGGGGATGATGCGCATGGGGATGATGCACATGGGGAAGTGGTGCATGGGGGTTGATGCATGTGGGGATTGATGCACGTGGGGGGAAGTGGTGCATGGGGGGAAGTGGCACATGGGGGGAAGTGGTGCATGGGGTGTTTATGTGCCATGGAGGGATGGCGTATGGGAAAATGTTACTCCTGCAACGTAGGTACGCTTTTCGCTAGTATATAAATATAATGTTGAAACCTATAATTATTAAGATACTGGATAAATTTAGAAATCCTCGACCTCTGCTATTGTCACCAATAAGGTCAATTCCTACATCAGAACAAATGAATGAAGACAACAAGCACACAAACTCTGTGCACTAATAGAAATATGGTCAGAGTTTGTGACCATACTATGGTCAGAGTTTTAAATGGGACATATTACAAGCTTTCAGGAATTAAGTCAGGAAGGCTTTGACCTCCTGTATTTTCCATATCTGCAGATGAGGAGATTCTTACAGGTTTTACAAAGAGGATCAGATGTATTTAGGTCACTTACAAAATTTGAACAATGATGTCACCAGCAACCGCAGCCTCAGGAGGGATTATTGTCCAGGATTTATAAAATACTCTTGGAGGCCGGACCTCATGTAGACCACATAGAAGCAAGTGGGAAAAGAGATTGTTCCATAAGGATTAGTGACCAGCAATGAAAAGTGGATTATCATCAAGCGGTTGGATATTTTGTAGATGTGGCTACTACGGAAATTTCATGAAATGTTGTACCCCCCCTAGCTATGCCACTGCAATCAAAGAATGTATTCAATGGACAAAAAATCCTTTTTTGCTGGAAATGTAAAAAAAAAATGGTGTCAATTCTAAGCATTTTTGCTCCACTGAAAAAAAATATCAGTACTTAAAAGAGATGATGGGAATTATAAAATGATGCTGTCTGACAACATGCGCAGTACATGCAGACATCTACTGCCTGACAGTGAGACCAGTGATGTGGCACAGCAAACATTGGTAAGAGGATGGGCTTGATAGACATAGTGTCAAAGCATGCTTTTCTGCACTCAAAAAAGCCGTCTGTCCATCCTGACCCTCTTATCGGTGTTTGTTGTGGCCTCCCACCAGATGCCAAACCCAAAATTCCTGAACCCCAAGGCCAAAATTCATAATCCCAGCCAAAATTCCTACCCGCTGAAAAAAAATTGCCAGAAAATGTAATTTTTCTTTCTGTTTTTTGACCATAACTTTTGATAGGAAGGAGATAGCTCAAAACTGATTTTTGCATTGGATTCTGCTCTTCAATACGAATCCAACGACATATGGCATGATGGGTTGACGTGCACTATCATGCAGTTTCAAAATGAAGCCAAAATGTAGGACACCCAGACAGGAGGCTAAAAATCCGGACAAATCCGGGTTTTTCCAGTCACCTGGTCACCCTGCCTCCCAACCCAGAAGAAATTCACAATGACATCCCCAATTTATTAAGGGATTGATAACCCATCTTTCCTGTGCCATAGTAAATGCCCAGTGTGGCTTAAATGTTTTTATCACTTCTGTCCTCAAAACATCCATGTGAGGCAGGCAAGTCTGAGAGTGAGTAACCAGCCCAACATCACCCAGGAAACTTCACGACTGAGGGGGGACTTAAACCTGGATCTTCCAGGTTTCAACCCAACTTACCTTGACTTACCATCAGTCTTGAAAGACTATGGTATCATGCTCGATGCTGCATGCAAAGCACGAAGGCCTGGATACATTAATATGGAGGATAGGCTGTTATCCAAGCAGCAAATCCCCCTGCTCCACGCCACTGAAATAGTCCAATAGAATGGCAGAGTCTATACGATTGGTTCCAGCTGCGTTGCAGAGCTGGGCTAAGGACAGGAGGGGGACCCAGGTCTTGTGGGGATCTGGGTCTCGAACCCTAGCCTTCTGGTTAACAGGCACAGTGTCTTAACCACTAGTGCCACCCACAGCCCATCAACCCAACTAAGCACTACAAAATCTTGATTATCTTCCTATGCAACCTCTAGTAGGTGTATCAAGCAAAGTGGGAGACAAAATTGAGAATTATTGCCTTAGACCCTCTTGTAATCTGCTGGGTGAGCCATTATATTAATAGCATTAAGGCTAATGCCTTAATGTGATGGAGGCACCCGCTAAGAATCAGTTTTCAGAAATTCCAACTGGAAGAGGGTGAAAAGGGGCGCAATGTATTTTCCTCCCTATACTTTACATTGTAGAATCCCTGACTTATCCAAACTCTGCCCCAGCACCCGAACCTAGAAGCATGAAATTTGGGGAAGGTGTTCATTATGTGACATCAACACCCACCAAGAATCAATGTTGAGAAATTTAACCCCTAAGGGGGTGAAAAAGAGTACGTGTTTTTGACCTATACTTAACATTGAAGATTGATTAACATCCAGCATTTCGGTGCATGGTGCCTGATGCACTGGGAGGGAGGGTGCACAAAGGGTGCACACCCTTTGCGCACGGGGGGTTGATGCACATGAAGGAATGTTGTGCATGGGGGTGATGCACACGGGAGGGATGATGAAGATGGGGATAATGCACAATGGAGGGATGGCACAAGGGGAGATATTTTACTCCCACAATGCCAACACGTTTCGCTAGTATATATATATATGCTAAAAAAGGATAGGAAGATCCTGCTGTATATATATTTATAGAAGGATTTGTACCCCACATCTCTCATGCCGAAGCAAATGATCCAGGCAGCGTACAGAGATTTTATAATCAAGTAAAAATACAACAAGTAAAAACAGCAAACAAGCACTAGAACATTAATTTTAATATGTTATAAGAAAAGGTATGAGAAAAATTGTTTGGCATTAAAACATTTAATTTTAGCATTAAAGGCATTTAATTTTAGCATTAAATGGTGAAAGACTGAAAGCAAAAAAGGCAAAATAATTGTATGTAAGTATGCATTGCTCCTATATAAAGCATAGGTGTATCTCAGACGGTTTGATCTTCTCATGACAGCGCAGTAACCTCCTGGAATATCAGTGGTGTTGAAAAGGTGTGTGTGTGTGTGTGTATCTATCTATCTATCTATCTATCTATCTATCTATCTATCTATCTATCTATCTATCTATCTATCTATCTATCTATCTATCTATCTATCTATCTATCTATCTATATTTTATTTCTCTTTTCCTTCATGCATTTTGTCAGTGAAGCACAAGATGGCAGTAAAGGAAAACCTAAGCGTGTCCATTAAGGGCATTCAAGGCTATGGAGCTTCCAACTGTGATTAAGATGCCAAAAATAGTGATGTGTTAGAACCTTGCACACTTCTAGAAAACTGCCTGATGAGAAAAGGAATCCATTAGAAGGTCTCCTCAGACTATCAGAAGTTTAGTGGAAGTTGAATATAACTTAACATGAGCAGGTAAAGCTTCCTTATTTACCTAATGGGACTATGGGGCCATCTAGCTAGGTTTGGTCATATAGTGGCTATATGAGATTCTCAAACTGGAGATTCTGCAAACGGAGGCTCGAACCCTTTCCACATTTAAAGGAAGGTGATGTACACCTAAGAGAAGTCTCTTCCCAGACTTTACCTATCCTGGTGGCTGGGAAAATTGACAGTGAATGTGATCTCTGGTTCTGCACCCTGAAACTGTCCAGGCTGCCGGAGGGTTGGGTTGGGAGGAAAGAAGTTGCTCATGTTGTCAAGAGCACGATGAGGAACCAGTGCAAGGCTTTGCTTGAGGTCCCCACAACTGACACCAAAACCCAGTCTGAACGAAATTCTCCACTGCCCAATCTTATGGACACTGATACAGTTGTGCTGGTGGAGTGTGTATAGCATCAAGTAGTGGTGGTGATGGAAGGAGGTCTGTTAAATATAAAAAAAAATATACATATCTGTGCACAGGCCTCCTTTTGGCCTCCTGATAGTCCCAAACATATAAACTATTCAACTGGCATAAGTTCACAAAAGAAAAAGGCAGCAAATATACAGTGGCGCCTCACATAAAGAATGCCTCACGTAAAGTATGTTTCATGTAACAAACAAAAATTTCTCTGGGATTCTGCTTCACATAAAGAACATGCTTCACGTAAAGAACACATTTGTTGGCAGTTGGGGCAGACGTGCTGGCCGGCAGCCTGTTTAAAAAGCGTCAGGGCTGCCTTGCGCACCTGCCCATAGCGAAAGCAACACTTCCACGCTGTTCCTCCTGTGGCTGGGCGTCTGCTGGGCAGAGGGAGAGAAGAGCAGGGGAGAAGAGGGAAGCAGCTCAGGGCTAGCCAGAAGGGAGCAGGGGGGAGAGAGGTTCAGGATGGACAGAAGGAGAAAGTGGGGAGAAACTTTGAAGATGTCTTGGATTGCAGCCTCCTAACCATGTCTACCCAGAACTAAGCCCCTTTGTGTTAAATGGGGCTTATTCCCAGGAAAGTTTCTTTAGGACTGCAGCCTAAGTGGACTTCATAAGATCATGCACATTGAATGCATGTTTTGAATTCAATCTCAGTGTTCTGTCATCATTTTTACATCCAGTTAATATTTTTATATGAATATTTTGGGGGTTGTGGAACCAATCGTCTGAGTTTCCATTATTTCCTATGGGAAAATCCGCTTCACATAAAGAATGTTTCACGTAAAGAACATGCCTCCAGAACGAATTAAATTTGTTATGCAAGGCGCCACTGTGCAGCAAATAGGCATAGGATCTGCACTCATAATCCTAATAGCACTAATAGTCACAATGTAGGTCATTATCAGAGAACTGCAGGAAATGGGAACCACCCCCATAACCCATATCCAGTTTAAGAATTCCTTGCAAGATTGCTAGGCTAAGTGGTTAGACAAGGAAAACTAATCCTATGGGTGTTTAAATTGTTGTCACACACTTTAGAAAAGTGATGCTTTGCTGTGTGTTGCAGAGGATTTGACGAGTAGACTTTGAATGGCAAAGTAGGAGTGTTGTTGTCTAGGCAAACAGCCATTAAGTGCCACTCTCCATTATTCCAGGCTTGTAGGATAATGAAGGAATCAATCAGATCTATATAACAGTGACACAACAGAGATAAATAGGCTTGGGAGGGCTTTCTTCCTCCCAAGAGTCTTTAAGAAAGGAAAGAAAATTAAAAAAAATAGAAACTACACAGACAGGCAGCAAGCTCTTTTTGCAGTTCTCCCTCACATGAGATCTTCAAGGAGAAACTCAAAAAGCAATTTGTGGAGATGCTTATGGAGAATTTCCTACTACAGGCAGGGCGGGTTGGACTAGATGACCTTGTGATTCCTCCCACCATTACATAGCTATTAATAACATTTGTTTCTTGAAGACTGAACAGCTTTTATCAGACATGCTTACCAGAAATAACAACAAGATACTATCTTAGATCACCAAGTTATAACTGAATAGCCATAATTAATTGATCAAGGGTTCAGTCCTAACCAATTTAGACTCCCCGTTCTCATGGTGGCGTGGGTAGGCCCGATGGGTGGGTAGATGTTAATTATTAATTGTCGTAATCTGGCCATTATGGGGTCACATCTAGAAATTTTAGTATTATGATCAATGAGGGATGGAGTTGGGTTTCAGCCATGGTCCTTGGTGGGCAAAAAAGTGTAGGAGGAGTCACACTAATGATAACATGGAGAAGACGATGCTCGGTTGCTCACCACCATGATTTCTTTAAGAAGGGACACCAGAGTTGTGCCATGGTCGCAAGCCTTGTCAAAAAAGAGGAGCTTCTAAATGGATTGGGAATAAACATCTTTTACCACCTCCTATCATCGCAACCTGTCCTTGTGCTCAGGATGTCCCTGGGGTGTTCATTGAAACAAAATGCTATAAGATGGAGTGAGCTCCCATCCCTTGCCCAGCTGCTGCCAACGGAGCAGTTCAAAAGCATGGGAATGCAAGTAAATAAATAGGTACCACCTCAGTGGGAAGGTAACAGTGTTCTGTGCACCTCAACATATACTCATGCCAGCCACATGACCACAGAAAAGACTTTGGCTCTTCAGCTTAGAAACAAAAATGAGCACCACACTCTATACTCATGTTGTCAGTCATGACTAGCAGCACAACCTGCAGGGGACACCTTTACCTTTATTTCTCATATAAGCAGCCAAAAGGGTCAAAAGGGTAGTTACACTTCTTTCTTTCTTTCTTTCTTTCTTTCTTTCTTTCTTTCTTTCTTTCTTTCTTTCTTTCTTTCTTTCTTCCTTCCTTCCTTCCTTCCTCCTTCCTTCCTTCCTTCCTTCGTAGCAGGAAGGATAAACATCTGGGGAATGAACACTTTGCAGTGTTCCTTCCTTCCTTCCTCTCTTCCTTCCTTCCTTCCTTCCTTCTTAATAGTAGGAAGGATAAACATCTGGGGAATTGCAGTGGAGTAAATAATGTTCGCACTCCTTTGACACCGATGTACAACACTGTAGCTCCATTTCCTCGTTTCTTTATTTGAACGACATAAATATGTAATGTACGAAGCTGTCATACACAGTCAGAATTTGGGCACTATATGTCAGCATTGTCAAACCTTTGACTGGTAGCAGCAATTCTGTAGCTAGAGGGGGCAGAGTAGTTAGGAGTGAGCATCCCTCCAAGACTGACTGCTCTGCCCCCCTTAGCTATGCCACTGAGCGGCAGTTCTCCAAGGTTGCAGGCAGAGGTCTTTCTCCCTCCCTGGAGATGTTGCTAGGTATTGAATCTGCCCCCCCCCTGGCATTCAGAACATGTACTCTGCCTCTACTGTATGTCCTTCCCCACCACATTATGCAGTTATAAAGCAGAGACATTAAACATCAAGCTGTTGTCAGGAAGAAAGTAATGTCAGAATGGTCAAGTACTTGAAACTCCCTTGATGGTTTCCACTTTGCTTAATAACCCTTTCCCTTGAAAAAAGGGAACTGCCGTGCTTCATGCCAGTAAAGGATTCGATTGTTTCCAGAGTTTGATGGTGAAAGATGAGATGCCAGAAACAGCCCCTGAAGTTCACTAGTCAAGATAATAGTTATTAATGCTGTCGTTCCAAAGCCGGGGGTTAGAAACAGCAGGCGCCTGGTTGAAGAAACCTCTTTCCCCGTGTAAATATTCACTGCATGCATTGCCAGTAGGAGAAACTCAGCATTCAGGCTCTGCTGAGACCAATTCAGTGATATCCACATCATGAATTTTGGGGCAGCCCGATTCTGGAGATGGGATCCGAGATGAATACAAGCAGTTCTAAGGTGGCTTCAAGAGCTCAATGTAATTAATGGTCTTTGCAACAACCCTGTAAACTGGTATTAATATTTTTTAAATTTTGATTGGTACTGGCATTTTTTGATCCCCCAACTCAGAGGAAGTTCGTGAGGCTAAGAAGATGCATGAGGTCCATGTATGGTTAGTGAGTTTGGGAGGAAGGTTAAACATTTATTTATTTGTTTATTTGTTTAGTAAATTTTATCCCTCATTTATCCCATGTGCAGGACTCAAGGTGGCTTTATCCCCCCAAAGGCCCATCTAGTCCAGCTTCTTGTGTCTCACAGTGGCCCACCTGTGGCCTCATAGAGCACACAAGACACATGCAGGTGTCCTGCCCTGCATCTGGCATTCTGAGGTTGCATATACTGTAATTATTCAAATATAATGCTCATCTTTTCCAGCCAAATTCAGTCTCCAAAATCAGGGTGCACATTAGATACGATGTTAATTAGAATCGATGTTAATTAAAATAAGTATTTTGATTGTAAGTATGGGGTGCGCATTAGATTTGATGGTGCATTATATTCGAATAAATACAGTATCTACATCTATGGACACACACGTGCACACATATACACACACACCACATGGCTTATAACCTGTGATGGTCCTATCCAGTGGTGGGCTGCAAACCGGCTAACAACTGGTTCACAACCCCCCAGAACACTGCGCATGCGCCAAGGTTGGCGCATGCGCAGTGTTCTTCTGAAGGCGACCGGTGCATGCGCATCCGGTTGGCTTCAGAGGGGACTTCCTCCTCTCCAAGGATGAAGTCTGCACCTCTGTGGGGCCATTTGGCCTCACTAGAGAGGCAGAGCGGCACTTGTCACTCCACCTCCCTAGTGAGGCCAAATGGCCCCACAGAGGAGACTGCACATGCTCCAAAGTTGGTGCGTGCGCAGTCTCCTCTGAAGCCAGTCGGCTTCAGAAGAGCACTGCACATGCGCCAACCTTGGCCTCTGAGGGGGCATTTGGCCTTGCTAGGGAGGTGGAGCGGCACTTACTGTTCTGCCTCCTTAGTGAGGCCAAATGATCACACAGAGGGACGCACTGCATATGTCCAAGACTTTGGACATGTGCAGTGCATCTGCGCAGCCATTGGGCCTTGCTCTTGAGGTGGAGCAGCTGGCCTCACCTCCAGAGCAAGGCCCAATGGGTGCGCACAGATACACTGCGCATGTCCAAAATGTCGGACATGCACAGTGCATCTTTGCGCACAGCGCCACTCCTGCTAGCTCCGAGACAGAGCTTGCCGGAATGAGGGGGCGCAGCGAGTTGGGCCCAATTCTAGCAGGCTAGCTAATGGTTCGCTAGGATTGGGCCAACTTAACAACCGGTTCTAGCGAACTGGCTGCAGCCCACCTCTGATTCTATCCTCTAGGAATTTGTCCAATCCCTTCTTAAAGGCATTAAGGCTAGATCAGTGGTGGGCTTCAGGGGGTTCTCACAGGTTCTATAGAACCCTTTGCTAATGAGTGCCTGGTTCTGAGAACCGGTTACTAATGGGACATAGAACTTATAATTAAGGTTATTAGGACACAGAACCTGTTGTTAATTTATTTGAACCCCTCCACTGGGCTAGATGCTATCACAACATCCTGTGGCAAGGATTTCCACAGACTAATTACAAGTTGAGTAAAGGAATACGTTCTTTCATCTGTCCCAATCCTCCCAAAATTCAATTTTAGTGTCTGTCACACTGCAGATGTCTCAATATTCAATTTTTGTGTATGTCCCAACATTCAATTTTAGTGGTCAGTGTGAGGCCCAGCCCACCCCCTTACAGGGGTGCCTGGTGTAGACACCTGCGGGACTGGAATTCCCTCTAAGTCAAAACTTGTTTGCATGAAGCAATCAAACAGTAGTTGGAACTGGTTTACTTTCTTCCATTGCTTAGGAGCTACAAGCTTAGTGGTGACTCTGGATACAACACGCCAGTTAACTTTTATCCCAAACAGACTTGGTATCAACAATGTCTATTTACAGTCTTCATGAGGCAAAGCACAGCACAGTCTGATCCATGGCCTGCTACCTCAAACCCTCTGCCACACTAAGAGCACAATCCAGAGTAACTATGGGGAGTCCTTGCTCCGGTGTAAGAACAATTTGCTGTGGATTGCAGTATGAATTTCCCATAGGTTTTCATTAGATGGTGCAGTAACTACAGGTACACATAAGGTCTCTTACGTGCTCCCGTAGTTACTCTGGATTGTAGGGCCAGCCTCCTCTCACCTCCTTTCCATGCTAGATTCTAACCATTCCCGCCTTTCCCCCTTTATCTCCTCTGGGTGTCCCTCCCCTCCCTTCTCCAGGGATCGGACAGCCTGGGACTCACTGCTGGCCTTCCCCCACCAGGGTAGGCTAGGATTTTGAGTACACAGCCTGTTGTAGTCTGCTTGTGTCTCCCAATCCTCATCACAGTCACGGGTACAGTTATTATGTGCATGTAAGGATGGTTGAGTGACTGGAGAGTAGGGTTTGGCTGGTCAGTGCAGTCCAATTTCCTGCTACACGTGCAACTGACCACACAACCATTGCATGAAAAGGGGCTCTCGTGCAGTATTTGATTTCTTTATTCTTAACTGTTGGAAGACTTTTATATAACCAGTTTTGTTCCCGCTGTCCGGAATGGCTCCATAGTGATGGGCAGGACCACTTGCATGGCACTTTCAGGCACCTGCAATAGTGCTTTGCACCCCCTCTCTCTACACCACTGATCCTCATTTAGACAGTTACTGCTTTGCTAGGAAGGCAATGGGAAGTATTGCTGCAAGGCTGAATACAAAATGTTACTGTTTTTCAGAGGGCAGGAAGACAAGGCACAACGATGAAATTTCTGTTGTGTGTGGATTTGATAACCTATTAATAATTCAAGCCAGTGGAGGCTTTTAGGCAGCGATGCCCTGTTCCTTTCATCAATAAAATATCCCACCTCCATTGTTTGGAGACCACAAGTAATCCATGTGAAAGATTAGGAGTTACAAATGCAGCTTCTGTCTCAAGGCAGACCCAGACGTCTGCGTGGATCAGAAACGTACAGTAGCGGGGGCAGAGGTGGCGCATAACGAAAATCATTCCCAATTCTTCCAAATTAGACTTCATCCCAAGGACAGGCAATGCATCTTCACTTAGGGATTTTCTGGCAGAAAATGCTGTTAATGAAGAAGAGTCTGATCCACATCTTAAATTAAATCTCCTTCCAGAACAAGGCTGTGGATTCGTGCCAATGTGTTAGGCCTTCGGGCATCTCTACCACTGTGCAGCATAGAAGGAAATGTAGAGAGGAAGTGGTTGAGGTTCTCGTTCAGAGCCTGATCAGGTCACAGGAACCCGTGGATGGGAGAGCCATTCTGACTGCATACACTTTCTACTGCATATACTTTCTACTGCTACTTGGAAGTTACGGTACATGTGCAATGACTCCAATAATAGTAATAATAGTAATTAATAATTAAATATAATAATAATTTTTAAAATACTAATACTTAGTTGTCATTGTACACAACAAAATTCAGGTGCACTTTTCATGATACAGACTCAGCTGATCGCTGGAGTGCTGAGCCGCTGCATGTGCATGTACAAGGCTAAACTCTTCAGGATGCTATCCTAACCACTAATTGGGCTGGCACAGGTCCCAGCACAAGTCCTGTGCTGGCCTGAGGACATTGCAAAAGTGGCATAAGACACTTTATCACTCCAGTAGGGCTTAGGCCAATGCACGGACATATGCCGGCCTCTACACGCCCACATCAGAACGGGGACATAGGTGACTTGTGCTGGCCTAAATTAGTTAGGATTGTGCTTCAGTGTCTTGGTCTTCAGATTGCTGGATACCTCACCTACTAATCTTGATCATGTACTTGTTCTTCATAGAGCCTTGTTGGCTTCATTGGCTACTGACCTACTTAGAAGATGGGACGGGGTCGGGGACCTGTGGCCTACAACCATTTGTCCCTGTGGCCACAAATGCATCTCGATACTTACATCTCAGTGGTCCCAAATGGTAAATACTTGGCTATGATGTATATTGAACATCATTCCTTGGAGCAAACCTGAGGAAGATGCATGACAGAAGAAGAGAGCTCTAGGAAAGATGGACCAACAATCTGACATCGCAGCGAGCACTTCCTTGGAGAAAATTAGAGTTTCTGTTCCCAGAAGAGTTTCTGTTCTGCTAATCTCTCCCAAGAAGTCTCGTTTCTAATTTTCAAATTTATTTTTCTCTCCTTGCTCTCAAGGTGAATCTCTGCTTTCTCTTAAGTTGAAAGCAGCTCTGCTCAGAAGTTCTTCAAAGGTAAGATCTGCTATAAATCGGCGAGCATGTCAGCCAGTCCACATTAGCATATTTATTAGGCATCCTTTGCTACCTGCAGGCGGGATGAGAGAGCAAGGTCAGGAGTCGCAGGCGTGAAAAGCATTTCCAAGGAGATCTGCCACTTCCTGGAGGCACAGCAGGGTGTTCGGTAGAAAAGTTGGAAGAATGCAGCCAGCCTGCCCTGTCTTCCTTTGCTGTTTTGGAAGAGCATATAATGAATCAGGTCTGTGTGAAAACATCCATGTGCACTGGAAGATAATGATGGGACTGGACATGATTTTAAATGTGATCCTATGCTGGGTCTTTCCAAATTCTTTCCTGTACCAAAAGCACTCTGTGTGTACTTGATCCAGCTTGCGCCATTGTGTGGGGAGTTCAAACACTCCCCTGGACTGTCTTAGAATCAAAGAATCATAGAGTTGGAAGGGACCCAGTGGATCATCTAGTCCAACCCCCTGCCAGAAGCAGGAAATCCTCATCTTGTGGGGACCTGGGTCTCAAACCCTGGCCTGCTGGTTAACAGGCACAGGTCTTCTTAGAGAGAATCACCCTGTAACAGGGGTGGGCAGATGCCGGTTCAGGCCTCCTTGCCCGAACCAGATCTTCCCTTTTCCCTGCTGCTGGCGAACCACCAGCGGCAGGGAAAGGAAAAAGAGGGCAGACCGGTTCGCGCCGGCTGCATCTCCCCCCCCCCGTCTCCTTCTCCTGGAGAAGACGCATAGGGCACGTGTCTGAGTCGGCACACGCGATGTGCGCCTCCTCCAGCAGGAGGAGATGCACTGCGCACGTGCCAACCCTCGGGCTTGGCGCGTGTGTAGTGTGTCTCCTCCAACTGGAGGAGACGCACTGCACATGCACAGGGGGTTGGCGCATGTGCAGTGCGCTGGGGTTGGGGTCCACCCCTAGCCCCGCCCACCCCGCCCCCTGACCATGTCCCCGCCCCCACCCCCAACTTCCGGCGAACCGGATCTTGGGGGAGGCTCAGCCCACCACTGCCCTGTAAGGTTTATTTATTTAGCATACGGCAAATACATGAACTTATGGTAAATAAGATGTTACTGTTCCAAGACACCTGCAACCAGGTCTCCTCTCCTGCACCTGGCATTTTGAGGTTGCATACATCTATGCCAGTGAATTTCAACCTGTGTGCCGTGGCACACTGGTGTACCACGGATAGTCCTCAGGTGTGCCGCAGGAATTTGGAGAGTGACATTCATTAATAGGAAAATTTGAGTATTTGAACAGTCTGGTGTGCCTTGTCAATGGTAAAAACAATTAATGGTGTTCCTTGACAATTTCAGTGCCTTGTTAATTGTGCCGTGAGAGGAAAAATTTGAAAATCACTGATCTACGCACTCATACACAAACACTCCTCATGGCTTGTAATCTCTGATGGTCCTACCCTAAGAATTTGTCCAGTCCCTTGTGCATGTGCAATGTGCATGTGCAATGCAAGCGGAATGAAGAAACAGCAACCCGTTCTAAAAAAAATTAAACCATATTTTTATTTATATATTATATATAAAAGAAATTAAAAAAGGAACAAAACACGAAGAAAGATGCAGGTTTATGGCAACTCAGCTTTGTCGGCACCCTCTGCTTGGGCTGCTGATTCTGGGCCACCAGAGGATAGCAAAGTCCGCCGGTTGTAGTGTCCCTTTATGATCCCAGAATTATTGTTCTCATTCAGGATTTGCTTCTGTTTTTGCCTATTAAGAGACTGTACAAGCCCTAATACGACAGCAGCTAAGGAGTACTGCCCGGTCAGTTTTCTGGGTTGTAAGATTAAAGGGTTGGGTTGTACTCTTCCCAGAAGAAAATATGTTTTGATTTTTCCTTCTTGCTCACTGATACCTTTCACATAAATCTCCCCTCGGTAGTCGAAGGCGAACCCACGGTCCTTCAGGATGAGATATGTTTCCTCTGGCACTTGCATTCTGCCACTAATGCCAGTGCTGTCCATTCGGCTAGCTAAGTTAACAGTTTTGCCCCAGATGTCATACTGGGGCTTCTTAGCACCAATAACGCCCGCTACAACAGAGCCATGACTGATACCTGGAAAGACCAAACAGAGGAGACTTATAGAAGAGCTGTCATGATAATCAGGTACCGCATCACCCCACAAAAAAGTCTTCTGGCACCTTAAAGACAAGAACTTAACCTGCATTTCTTGGTGGCCAGTGAATTTGGAGAGCGACTTGGGGGGGGGGGCAAGGACTGCAAAGAAGGTGGCCCACTATAGGTGATGTTCTGATCTTAACGTGGCTGCAAACACTACCAATGCCACTGTGGATGCTACCCTAACCTATTTAAACTAGCACAACTCACCTGTTTGCTGTTCCTTTGGTGTTGTGGGGAGGCCGACACATATCTGTACACTGGCCTTAACCCCACAAGAGTAGCGCAGAAGTGCCTTACAGCACTTTTGTGACACCTCCAGGCCAGCTTAGGACTTGTGCTGCCTTTATAGGGGTTAGGTTTGCAGCCTGAATGTTGGCTCAGTTTCTTCCATGTCACTACACTAATGGTGCCATCTAGAATTTGGAAATAATATCAGCATATGATGAAGATATAATCCCTTTAATGTGAATCAAATATACTTATCCACATATGGTTGAGATGTAATATAGCTGGGGGATTTTATTATGATGTTCTGCTGAGAAGGATAGGGAGAGATTCCATATGGGATCTATGACTGAGTGATCAATTTTAGCATTTCCGTTTATACTTACCAATGCGGAGTTCAAAGTTGTTAAACGAATGCTTGTTGATCTCTTGAATGCTTTCATTCAGCGCAATGGAGAAATCTGCAAGGGCACACAAATGGCCCCATTTGTCTTCACATTGCTGGGGAATGAATTAAACAGAGAATTTATCATACGTCAGGAAAGCAGTGATCCTCCTTCAAAGAAGGTTCTTCCTCTACATTCCACTGGAGCCCACCCTGTTCATGTTACTGGGCCTCTCCAAGATATTAAATGACAAAGATAACAAACCCATCTAGCTTGATTTGGATATTCATGCATATGTACATGCATGTGCACATGAGTATGCACACACACAAAAATTATTCTGTATTGGAGCAGGGACTGGTTTGAGGGAAAAGTCTTGCATGGGATTTCCAAGGCACACACTCCCTGCTGACATATAAGGCATTACCATGGCCACTGGTATTGAAAATTCAAGATGGGTCCCAGCCAGATGAACTCTCTTAAAGGTATGTGCCCTTGGTCAATCACTGTCCCACCTGGCCAATCCTAGTGCTCTACCATGTTTATCCCAGTGGTCTCGCTCTGGATGCCCAGGGCATGACATGGAGCATGCTTACCCAATACACTACTCTACCTTCCCCTGCATGTATACGCAGAAATAGCATCTGCATAGGGCTCACAGCCAGTGACATAACTAGACAAGGTGCAAAACTTCTTCTGGAGTTATAATCTAACATTAATTAATCTGATAATCTAACATTATCAGTTATCATTATTACATACTAATACCAGTTAAAGAGCAAAGATGTATGCAGAGGCGTATGGTTTTTCTGGATGTCAAGTGGGTATGACCCACATCTAATATATGGTGCAAGTCAAGCAAAATGGGAGGGGACAGAAGCCAAATGGTGCAACTTATGAATATTAGCTTCATAGGTTCTCTTACCTGTTTTTCAGGAGATAATCCTGATACCGCCATGTATGTGCTTCCGATGGTTTTAATTTTTTCAATGTCTTGAAATCTTTCTTCACCTAGTAACTAAAAGCAAGAGAGATCCTGTTAACCACCCACTTCAAAATGTTTTCATTAAACTGGTCAGAACCACAGTTCCCAAACACTTCCAGATTGGAAGTTGACACTGGCAAATGACAAAGGTTGTGGCACCTTCTTGTTGCACTTTAAAGTCACAGAGAGTGTTTCCCAAATGTGACCAGGTCAGAGCATCCAGCATCTTCTTCCCAGCCCAGCCAAGGGGAACCCATCTTAGATTTCATGAAATATCACAAAATCCAAGACAGCTGTGCCCAAATGCACACGATTTTGTGAGATCCAAGTTGGTACCACACAGTCTTGAGATTAGGGATGACAGGAAATTGGGGACATCCTGCAGCACCCCATGAGTGTACCATGATGCTTTCATAATGCACCCCTTGGAAACCCTTACCTTAAGGGGACAAAGGTAAAGCAGGATTAGCTACAGCACCACATGGTTTTGTGGACTGAAACACTTGATGCCCACTAGTGTGAAAATCTATTTGCTAATCTTTAAGCTCTCAGACATTTATTTTCACAGTCTGCAACACTTGCCCTACAATCCAGAGTAACTACGGGAGCACGTAAGAGACATTACGTGTACCCGTAGTTACTGCACCACCTAGTGAAAACCTATGGGAAATTCCTATTGCAATCCAGAGCAAATTGTTCTTACACTGGAGCAAGGACTCCCCGTAGTTACTCTGGATTGCGCCCTAAGTCAGTAACGTCTTGCATAATTGTTCATGGTTTTTTTTAAACATCTTTTGGTATAATGAGCTGTTAGTAAACTGTTTATAATAGCTGAGTTTATTTAAATTCAAGAACGTTTAAATGGGCTACATTTATTGTGAATATACGTATTATAGAATATTAAGCTGCAAGAAACACACTGCAATGTTTTATTGACTGGATATTTGTGTGGAGGGGTTCTTTTGAAAAGGTTTCAAACTCCCCTTCCCTGCATGAAAAGTTCTCACCAAATGAGCAAATGGAGGCAATGATTCAGCTGTAATGTGGAGCAGAAAATAAGGACTGACCCTGATGAGAAGGAATAGTTGATGTCATGGGAAATTGATCCAGGATTCTTGGTTGCTGCTATTCAAATTTCAGTAACAATTGGAGGGGATGGACCATCATTCAGAAGACTACTAGATGCTTTGCATGAAGCAGTCATGCCATCCTGTTTTCTATCCCTGATAAATCCATGCTTGTAAAGTCAACATAGGCTGCCCCAAGACAAGAGGACCTGGGCTGCCCTAGCTGTGCCAACCGAGGCATGTTGAGGAAATGTTCAGCATTGCCTAGAACAGTGCATTAGGCTGTATCCAGAGCCTCTTCCAGCTCCTCAGAGTTATACCACTTCAGGAGCAGGTATAAATCTGAGTAGACCCATAGGGGTCCGTGATAAGGCTGAGTAAGAATGGCAGTATTGACCAAAAATCTAAGTTCTTGGCCAGCCTATCTGCCACTCCTGCCTCTCAACCTCAGGATATGGCACAACTATGGCAGCCACTAACCTGTGGATCCAGCAGGCCACCGTAGACTGTACTGGCATCTTATCAGGGACTCCTTATAAGGCAAGCACCAGCTATTCATTGTTCATTGTGACTTGAGCGGGGTCTCCTCAGGAGCAAGCCCTCCCCAGGTGTCACTGACCTGGTACCTACTTAGCATGCTCTGGCACAGTTAGGGCAGCCCAGGCTTCCTGACTCTCTGGATTCAGCATAACATTCTACTGTGGATATAGCCTACTTGGGGCTGCCCAGCTAGGGCCATTCTCACTGCCCTAACTCTGGATTGCTTCCAGGTGACAATGTCAAGACTTATTTCTGAGTAGACTTGAATAGAATTAGACTCTAACTCTAGCTGTAGTGGCGCAAGTGGTTAAGACACTGTGCCTGTTAACCAGCAGGCCAGGGTTCAAGACCCAAGTCCCCACAAGATGGGGTGCGCTCCAGTCCTTAGCCCAGCTCCTACCAACCTAGCAGTTCAAAAGCATGTAAATGCAAGTGGATAAATAGGTACCACCTTGGTGAGAAGGTAACAGCGTTCCATGTGCCTCGGCGTTAGTCATGCCGGCTCCATGACCATGGAAAAGTCCTTGGACAACGCTGGCTCTAAAGGCTTGGAAACGGGGATGGGCCCTATAGTTGGACATGACTGGCAGTTAACCTGCAGGGGAACTTTACCTTATCGTGGAATAAGCCCCTCCAGCAAGCAGCCATCTTACAAAGGGATTTCTGGCTGGCACCAGAAAAGGTACAAGCCCTTACTTTTGGAAGCCCCCTAAAATAAGGACATATCACAGAGTGTTCTTAAGTTCCAAGTGTTTCCTTTCATCGGATTATAAAATATTATATTTGGCTCCGTTGATGTTACATTATTTGAAAGACTGGATGTGGTGAATAATTCTCTCGGTATATAAAATCTGATTTGTCCCCACTTGGACACCCTGTGTGTTTAGGACACGCTCTAAATCCAAACTGTATCTCAAGCTATCTCTCGGCACAACACTGCAGACTTTCTTCACTCAAGGTCATTGTCCTCGTGGATAGAATGTAAAGCTGGCTTGCTTTGAGTGCGCTGCTCAGAACAGCCCTAATCTATGAGCTGTGCAGACGTTTGACACATCCTGCAAATGAGTCTTAATCGGCCAAATGTGAAAATGTAAAAGCCGTTGACTGCATTTGTGGCAGGAATATAAATGTCACAGAAAAACGGTCTGATTTTCATGCGCCTCGCACAAATCTTTGCAGATCAAAACAGAAAAGGGAAATTATCCCTGAAATGGAAACAGTAATCGTACCTTATGAAAATATCAATATAGATATTATCTGTGCAAGGGGGAGCAGAGGAAATGGAGCATTTGTGATTAATTTGAATAAATTCAGAAGGTAATGAGGGCTCACAGAGGGGAACATAATGTTGCTGTTCGCATAAATGTCCATGCTTTGGTGGTGCATTCAGCAAGCTCATGGGGTAGCTGATGGAGATCTGATCCTACCTTCTGGCAGTGTTGATAGCTTGCCACTGCCTTTCACAATTTTATGGTCTGAAATTCCTATTACTAATATTCCCATTGACAGTCCAGGGAGACTGAAAAGGATTGCAACAGAGATTTATCTCTTGTTTCCCGTATGTAAGGGCGCACTTGCTTGTTGCACTAATACTGTATTTCTGTTTAATTGAATGGTCTCAGTTGCTTCCTTTCATTTACTTGGGCTCAAAGCAGCCTCTTGTTGAAGTCAATCAACTGTATCTCAAAATTAAAAATAGATTAGCAACCAGCAAAGGACTGTATCACTTCATTTAGCATCTTGGTTCAGAATGATCCATTATATGCTTAAAAATGTCAGGCTAACAATGTTCGTTCCTAATTGGATCTTTTATTAATTAAGCAGCCAGTATTGGAAGAGAATGTTAAGGTGCTCGATGAAGTTGGCACTTTCCCACTAGAGGAATATTCTGCTAATATTACATTTCCCTGCTTCAACTGATTATTTTACAATTAACTGCTACGAGATGCTGTGCTTCAGTTAGGCTTGCCATATGTCCCCAAAAACTGGGACAATCCCGATTTTGGGGAATTGTGTTCACTTACTGGAAAATGGGATTTTGTATAAGAGAATTATGGCAACCCTAGCTTCAATTCTAATGTAGGTTTTATTGCACAACTACAATGAATGAGCAAAGCATTAGTAAATACACTGATGGATCAGTCCTATCCTTACTGCCAGGCTGAAAGGCCAGGCTGACAGGAATCCAAGATATTGTCCTCCTTTTGAGGTTTGGGCATCAGGTCACTCTGGCCCACTGGTGCTTGTGGATCTGGAGCCCTACATTGATGGAGGGTAATATAGAGCATGATGGAAGGTGAGGATAGTCAGCTAGATAGATAAGATAGAGAATGGTTGAGGGAAGGTGAACAAGAAAGCAATAGGGCAGAAATAGGCAAATCAGGACTTGTAAGGGGGGCGGTTTGGTGGCCAAATCCTAGCCCCCTTCCCAAATTTGACCCCAGTTATCTAGCACATATCTGACTAAAACCCAGATGCCATGGAGGAGGAGATCTCTACAACTCCCCCCACCAGGATGCAATGGAAGGTATTTTGGCATCACTGTATTGGTGGAGGAACAACGGGACTGGACTCCGATAGATGGGGTGAATCACAGGTTCTTATGATCTTACATACAGCAGGAGAGGTGGTCAACTAACAACCCTTGAAACAGTGTTTGAAATGCCTTTGTATAAACAAGATCTGAACCACCAGCTATTGAATTTCCCTGTCTTAAAGGTTACTTCAGTCATGCCCTAGTCTTGTCTAATCTACACAAAGTTGTACAATGCCCCCAGCTTCCAGGTGACAAGCAGCAAGCACATTTCAATTCAAAAATCATAGAATCATAGAATCATAGAGTTGGAAGGGACCTAGTAGGTCATCTAGTCCAACCCCCTGCCTGCAGCAGGAATTCCCCCTAGAGCATCCCCAACAGGTGCTCGTCGAGCCTCTGCTTGAAGATCCCCAGTGAGGGAGAGTCCACCACCTCCCTTGGCAATCTGTTCCACTGCCGAACCGCCCTCACCGTCAGGAATTTTTTCCAGATATCCAACCGGAATCTCCTCTCTTGCAGTTTGTACCCATTGGTTCTAGTTCTGCTTTCAGAAGCAGCTATGAACAAATTGGCCCCTTCCTCCCTATGACAGCCCTTCAGGTATCTGAAGAGGGCAATCATGTCTCCCCTCAGCCTCCTCTTCTCCAGGCTGAACATCCAAAGTTCCCCCAACCTTTCCTTGTAGGGCTTCCCTTCCATCCCACTGATCATTCTTGTCGCTCTCCTCTGGACTTGCTCCAGTTTGGCTGCATCCTTCTTAAAGTGAGGTGCCCAGAACTGAACACAGTACTCAAGGTGAGGTCTCACCAACGCAGAATAAAGAGGAACTAGAACTTCTCGCGACTTGGAAGCTACAGTCCTCTTAATGCAGCCTAAAATGGCATTTGCCTTCTTTGCAGACACATCACACTGCTGACTCATGTTCAGCTTGTGATCCACGGCGACTCGAAGGTCCCGCTCACATGTTGTGCTGCCAAGCCAAGTATCCCCCATTTTATACCTGTGTTTTTGATTTTTATTTCCTAAGTGCAGAACCTTGCACTTCTCCCCATTGAAATTCATTCTATTTCTTATAGCCCAGTATTCTAGTTTATCCAGATCCTCCTGGAGGTTTTTCCTATCTTCTGATGTGTTTGTTACTCCTCCCAGGTTGGTGTCATCCGCAAATTTGATCAGGCTCCCCTGCATCCCTTCCTCCAAGTCATTAATGAAAATATTAAAGAGGACTGGGCCCAAGACAGAGCCCTGGGGGCCCCACTTGAAACCGATCTCCAGGTTGATGCAGACCCATTTACTAAAACCCTTTGAGTGCGGCCATTGAGCCAGTTGCAGATCCATCTAACGATTGCCTCGTCTAGCCCATATTTTTCCAACTTCCCAATTAAAATGTCATGTGGGACCTTGTCAAATGCTTTGCTGAAGTCAAGATAAATGACATCCACAGCATTGCCATGTCCAGTAAGCTCGTAACCCGATCAAAAAAGGAGATCAGATTTGTCTGGCAAGATTTATTCTTGGTAAATCCATGCTGGGTTGTTTTGATCAAGTAAACTCAGTGGAAATTGAAGTGATGAAATAGAGCACTAAGCCCTGAGTAAATTTACTATCAGGAAGAC
The DNA here is from genome assembly GCA_030015325.1 of Cryptoblepharus egeriae. Lineage (NCBI taxonomy): Eukaryota > Metazoa > Chordata > Lepidosauria > Squamata > Scincidae > Cryptoblepharus > Cryptoblepharus egeriae. The sequence goes on along the minus strand of JAREYC010000003.1, from coordinate 8,608,702 downwards.
AAGATTGCATGTTTGGATATTTTTCAGTTGAGATATTGGTCAACTTTCTTTCTTCCCCTTTTTGTATTTGTGCATGTATACTTTAAAAACACATAGAGCAGGCCAAGATAAAGAGCGCAATCCTAACTTAGCGCAAGTTCCAATCCTAATTTAGGAATGCAATCCTAACTTAGGCCAGCACAATTCATCGGTCTTCCCATTCCCGTGGTGATGTAGGGAGGCAAGCGAATGTCTGTGCCCTGGCCTAACTCTCCCCAAGGTGTGGCACAGAAGTGTCTTATGGCACTCTTGTGACTCCTTCAGGCTAGCCCACGACTAGTGCTGGGGCTTAGGCTGGCATAACTGGGAATTAGGATTCCAGCCAAAAAGAGAAAGTGTTTCCAACCTTGGGCAATATTACCTCATCAAAGTCTGCAATGATTTCGTTGAGCAGACGCAGGCACTCTACTCCTTGGTTGTTCATTTCAGTCTGAGAATAGAAGTCAGCAAAGCCAGGGATGGAAGCAAACATGACACCAACTGCATCATAGGACTGAGAATACAGCTCCTGAGGATGCAAAGAAGAGCAAGAAACAAGAATAAAAGATGAATACAGTTAAAGTGTATCTCATTTTCATCTTACTAGCAAAAGCACAAGCAAAGAAAATATGTTCTTCATACTTGGTTACTTAACCCTCTGATTCACACAACCACCTGGACACCCTTCTGTTGAGTCAGACCATCAGCCCACATAGGTTAATAGTATCTACACACTGTCTAGCAACCCTTAGTGGAGGAAGCCCTCAGCAAATGATTGCTTTAAAACAGCCTCCTATCCCTCCCTCCGTCCCCCCCTTTATCTGGAGAAGAGGGAAGTTAACTTATTACACAGACTTGGATTTATGGCATTAAAGCCTGACTGCTGGTCCATTCATTCACAAATCCTCTGCAAGTATTATTACTCAGTGAAAGAGACTGAGAGAAGAGGGATTATGGGGGAGAGATCAGAGACAGTGTCTAAGAATAACATTTGTAAATGGCAAATTGTGCACAATGCGCACTGAGAACAGATGTAGCTTTTTTGAGTCTGACAGTTTCCACTCCCCCTTCCAGAACCAATGCTTGTTCTATTGTATGGAATTGTGTGGCTGGAAGAGATCAGAAGGTTATCAAAAGTCAACTCTCTTGCCTCCAGGGAGGATTATCTATACACAAGACCTCCATGGGGTAACCCACATAATCACTGAGAGGGCTGAATTAGTGTTTCCCTATGCACGTCTTTCCCTATGCACGTTCCCTTATGCACATCTACTCAGAAGTGCCTCATATAGTCAATGGGGCTTACTCCCAGGAAAGTACTGGGTAACCATATGCCCTCTTCTTCCAGGACATGTCCTCCTTTTTAGCATTGTGTCCTTCAAAAGAACTTCATTTCCCACTTTTTCCTTGTGAGCAAGCTGCATGTAGCCTTGGAATTAATCAATTAGATGAAATAAAATACATGTAATGTTTTAAATTTATATGTGTTTAAAATTAAATTTTCCACATGCATATACAGTAAGTATAAATGAGTATTTTTAGCTTTTATTTTATGTCCTACCTTGTCCTCTTTTTTGGTTATGATGACATATGGTCACCTTGCTTCAGAGGGTTGTAACAAGGAAGGATGCAGAGGGTGGGAGCCATGGGGAGGAGGGCAAATGGGGGGCTGTAAGGATTCTGTTTCTTCCAGTAAAGGGAATGTGCCCCATTTTTACACGAGATACTGACCCCCCCACCCCAAAATGTGACAGTGGCTGCAGAAGATGGACAAGACTGATTGCAGGGAAAAGGGACTGCTATGCATGTGTAGAACTTCCATGGACAGAAGATGGGGAAAGTCCCTTTCCTCATACATGTGTACATCAGCCATCTCTCTGACTTATGATATTATGACACACATTTCATAGGTTATAACAAACCATGGTGGGCTATGCTAACAACGCAGATGCAAAAAGTCCTAGTCTTTGGTGCTCTTTCCCCTCCCCCCGCCCCCGCATCATTAATTTTATTACATACCTCATTATCTCGGTCCTTTTCCAAGAAGTGTCGGGCCACATGACTTGGCAGGATATTGCGTAGCATGTTTTCATTGTGCTCTCGTAACTCTTTCATCTCGTTGATCTCTTCTTTGGCTTGGCCTCGCCATAGGAAGTCTAGCCTTGCAGTGTATTCAAGCTGCAGTGAGGATGGCATGGGGAAAAAAGACATACATATATGTACGTTAAGCCTCTTTTATTTTCCATTGCTCATGAAAAGTGCGAATGAGCCACCTCCAGGCATCTATCAAGAAATCCCAATCTGTCTTCTGCACGGCTCCAAGCAGGATGTCACATCCCAAACAGGATGTGGTGATGGCATCTGTCTAGCCTCAATGCCTTTAGGAAGGGATTGGATAAATTCCTAGAGGAAAGGACAAGTTACAAGCCATGAGGGGTATGTGTAGAGGTGGACAGCCTCCATATGCCAGATGCAGGGGGACACCTGGATGCAGGTATCTTATGTGCTCCCTGAAGCTGCTGTGTGATACAAGAAGCTGGAGTAGATGGGCCTTTGGCCTGATCCAGTAGAGGCTCTTCTTAAGTTCTTAAGTTGAAGGCAATGCTTCTAGCCCCAAGCCGTTCTTAAGTAGTGTTTCCTAAGAGATCTAACTTGCAAGAGAGTTTTTCAAGGCTTATTTGCCAGCTCCATTCCTACTACCTGCAGGACTAAACAACAGTTGCAATTGTTTTAGTAAAAACCATTCTTAAAGCCAGCTCAGGTTTTCTACACAGAGAAGGTGGCAAATCACCTCTCCAGGTAAGTGCTCCTTGGAAAAGCTCAAGATGCTTTGAGAGGCTTTAAGCTGCATTTGCTTCCCAAGGCAAGTACACTTTATCCTCCATTTCAACCAAAATGTTGACAAGGTCACAATGCAAGTAGTGCACACTTGAGATCATGATAAGTGCCAGCCTGAAAAACAAAGTCAAATGTTCACAGGGATAAAAAGAAAATACATGGACACATCAAAGTGAAAGGCTTTCCTTTGGCTTTCAAGAGATTACTGTGTCTGAGTTGCAGAGACATAGCTAGAGGGGCAGAGCAGTTGTTTACTTTAAATGGAGGATTGAGAGTGTTTTGTAAGACAAGCAAACATTTCTAATAAATTTTAACTTGATATACAAGTGATGTCTTGATAAACAAGCAAAAATAGTCCTGGCCAGGAAACAGAGGACCCCGTTTTGGTCCTCTGCCGGCACCTCTTCAGCCTCTCTTGAGAGACCAGCCCATTCATTCATTCATTCATTCATTCATTCATTCATTCATTCATTCATTCATTCATTCATTCATTCAATTTGTACTCCACCTTTCTCCCCAAAGGGCACCCAAGGTGGCTAATAATCATTACACAAGATACAATTAAAATATTACTATTCAAATATAAAATAAAATAGGATGCAGACCTGTTACAATTAATGGGACTCACTCTTACATAAGTAGGGCAAAAAAGGGAGCCTGAGCAACATGAGAGACTAAGGCTGCAATCCAGAGCAAATTCAGCCTGCTCTGACCTAACTGCACTCTCCTAACTATTCTGTATCCAGAGCAGAAAGTTATGCTGAATCCAGAGAGTCAGGAAGCCTGGACTGCCCTAACTGCTCCAGAGCATGCTAAGTAATTGACACAAGGGGAAGACTTGCTCCTGAGGAGACACCCCTCAGATCACACTGAACAAGGAACAGCTGTGGTGCCTACAGTGGTGACATGACTCTGCACATCACCTGGTGATGCGCCCCCCCCCAACCTGGACTGCACAGTCACCAAAGTTGGCGTCTGCGCAGTTGTTTCTGAAGCCAACTGGCTTCAGAAAGAGTACTGCGCAGGCACCATCTCTGACACCTGCGCAGTACTTTTCTGAAGCCTTTTGGCTTTGGGGGAGACTGTGCAGGCGTCAGAGTTGGTGCCTGTGCAGTACTCTTTCTGAAGCCATTCGGCTGCCACTCTGCCTCCTGAGTAAGGCCGAATGGCTGTGCAGAGGCGCGGACATTCTCTGCTCTAAGGAAGTCTCCTCTGAAGCTGTTCGGCATGCTCAGTGTGTTTCTGCGCAGTGCACCTCAGATGGCCGTTCAGGCCAGCTCCTCAGACAAGTGGCAGCTTCTGGCTGCTGCTCCGCCTTGGAGCAGGCCTGAATGGGGGTGCTGACGCCCGGGGCCTGCCAAAGGACAGTCAAACTCCTCCGGCACATCACCCCATACGGAGCGCATCCCCAATGCAGCCCACACCAGCCGCACCAGTCTGGTGATGCCACTGGGTGCCTGCCTTATAAGGAGTCCCTGATGAGATGCCAGTACATTCTACAGTGAATACAAGGGCTTCTTGGAGTGGCCTGCTGTATCCTGAGGTTTGTGGGCAGCCATAGTTTGTTCCATATCCTGAGGTTGAGAGGAAGGGGTTGCAGCTAGGCTGGCCAAGAACTCAGATTTTTGGTCAGCACTGCCATTCTTACTCGGGCCTTATCATGGACCCCTATGGGTCTACTCATTACTATACCTGCTCCTGAGGTGGTATAACTCTGAGGGCTGGAAGAGGGCATTTCTGCCTTGGAAACAGGCTCTGGATACAGAGTAACTGCTCTGCCCTAGGCAATGCTCAACATGCCCTCAACTTGCCTCTCCTGAGCTGCTTAGGCTGCCCCAGTTAGGGCAGAGCAGGTCCACCTCTCTTAGGGCACCCTATCTTGCCTTGCTCTGCCCTAAGCCTCCTTCAGAGTAACTGGGCTGGAGCATCTTGCAGTTGCTCCAACCTAGTGTTAGATAGGGCAACCTAAGGGCTCTTATGTGGACAGATTAGTTGCTCTGGATTGGGCTGCAAGGCTGCAATCCTAAAGACACTTTCTTGGGAGTAAGACCCATTGAACATAATGGGGCTTACTTTTGAGTAGACATGGTTAGGACTGTGCTCTTAGTGTACTATCCTAACCATGTATACTCAAAAGCCCCATTGTATTCAATGGGTCTTACTCCCAGGAAAGTGTCTTTAGGATTGCAGCCTCAGTGCAGGTTAATTTGTTTAATTATTTTGTATTTTTTTATTATTTTGCAGTATATTTCAGTATTGTAATCATTTTTATATGAATTTTTTGGAGGGGTTGTGGAATGAATCGTCTGAGGGTGCAATCCTAACCAATTTTCCAACCCAGGGTAAGAGCAATGCAATTCCAAGGTAAGGAAACAAATATTCCATTACCTTGAGAAGATGTCCATGACAGCCCCCAACTGCAGAATGCGGCACGTGGCCCCAATGGCACAGATATGCCAGCAATGAAAAATTGGTTAGGATTGCACCCTGAGTTTCCATGATTTCTTATGGGAAAATTCACTTTGATATACTAGCTTTTTCGATTACAAACATGCTTCCGGAATGAATTATGCTCATAAACCAAGGCCCTGAGTGCCTGTCAAGAAGAAAGGCATAGTAGAAGTCAAATAAATAAATAAATAAATAAATAAATAAATAAATAAATAAATAAATAAATAAATAAATAAATAAATACAAACATACATACATACATACATACATACATACATACATACATACATACATACCACTGACTATGACAGTAGCAAAAAAGTTTTTTGTTTTGTTTCAGGAGGTACTCTAATGGGAGTTTCTAAGTTGATCCCAATAACAGATTTTGACCCACAACATGAAATATAAATGGATTGAGTACTTGAGAGTTATCCTTCTCTTGGATTAAGAATGTCTTCTATACAGACTAATGCAATCTATATCAGGTAAACACAGCACTGGGAAAGATTGAATGTGTTATCGGAGTTACTGGGAAAAAAAATCTATTTATTTAGTACATGCTGGGCATCCCATAGCAAAGGTACTTGGGAGTAATAGTGTTTTGGACAGTAGATTCAGCCAGAAGGGAGTGGAGCTGTAAGTCCTACATGGTTATGAAACTCACCCCATAAGCTATCCCTCCCTGCATTGTTTTCAGCCCCAGACAAGCGCAACATTCATGGCTCCACCACTAGTTCTGGATATCAGATTTTTCCATATTTTGGAATACTTTCACAATTAGCACAACCAGTTTTTCCCTACGCTTACCAGTAAAGGTGGAAATGAATGCCTGTACATAGCCATCGCTATCCAGAATGGCTGTGATGGTGAGTGGGAAGAGCCGCTTACATGGTACATACATGTATCACGACATTCCAAATCACGCTGAAAGCATCCTTCTTTGCTAACTGTGACCTATTTGTTATCTTTGTGCAAGAAAGGAAGCTCTTTGTAGACTCAGGGTTACCCCTTTCAAACTGGTTTTAATGTGTTTAGAAATTGCCTCTTGAGAGCCAGAGTGCAACATAATTATTTTAAGGGCATATCATTTTCAGGTTCAAAAACCACTACATTTATGTGATGTGAAGTCTCTGGTCTAAAAGTATCTGATTTACACTAATGCCAAAAATGGCTAATGGAACTCTTAAAAAAATTTATTAGGGCCTGGCAAAACTCATCTTCCAGACTTATTGACTACAGGAGATATGTATTTAGGAGAAACCTTATTATGAGCAAACAGTCTTAGACGTTTTAGGTTTTACCAAGACAAATTAAGTTAAAGGCTTTCATGAAGAACATTAGAGTTGTGCATTAAAAAGACATTTATGGGTATCATTTATGGGTATCTATAAAGAACTGCCAGTAAACCATAGCTCAGGAATGGGAAAAGTTTGTTGATTGTTTGCCCTACAGTGAGAATCACAGACTTCCCTTTCTCTGAATTACAAGTGTTGCCTCCTCCAGAGCAGAGAATGATCCTGGCACCCAGTCACAGGAGTGGTGGAAACTGCAAGACTGACCCTTATTGCAGTGTTTAATGGTTCCCTATAGGTGCAAACAGTTGTCATTCACTGATACAGGAGGCAATAAAGAATGTTAATAAAGAACTTCAGATGAAGTTTAGGTGTGAAAAGCATCCCCAGATAGAGAAGGTCTGGAGGCATTCCAGTGAGCCACACTCCCACTGTTGGCACTATTTATGGCTTGTACCACCCATTCTTCCATTGTTTGAAGGGGACATCATTGGTCCTGGAGGGAGAACAGCCACATGACTTGGGATGCTGGACATCCAACACTCCACATCTTGGGAAGTGAGAAAATGTCCACATAAGCCTACAAACACCATCAAAATGGAGATATAGCCTGCCTCCTGTTGATTCAAATGTCCCAGAAAGACAGCAGATCCCTCTCCGACTGTGTATCAATATATAGCCCACATACTGTATAACCAGCCTATTTTGTGTAGTACTAGACCTGGTTCATTTTGATCATGCCAGACTATGATTGAATATAGGGGAAAAGAGGTGCAGCACTGGATCTACACATTAGATCTACACATTAAGATCTACACATTAAGAAATACCTATACAAGTGTGCTTCATTATCCTCTTAGGTCCCATGGATAAAACAATTTGTGTATAAACAATGAGAAAAATAGGCTTAAAGACCCAATTTCAAGTTTCTTGCCCCTCTACTGCATCTAATGAAATAAGGTAGTGCATCAATATCTGCAGGGGTTTGATTCTGGTACTGAAAAAAGGAATGATTGATCACATGACTACCTATCTACAACAGCAGAAAAGCAGTTTTTAAATTATATAATTATCATATAATAATTATGTATGATTATGTAATTGCTGAAAAACAACTGTGGGTATTTTCAGGATTTCAAGAGAATGTGAGAAAGCAATGCTACCTTACCTGCTGGCCGTGATAAAAAACAGCCAGAAGAAACATGGCCATGAGGAGCAAGGATGCTTCCTTTGTTCCCAGGAGGTCTGTGCTGGGAAAAAAAATAAAGGAGGAAAAGGTTCAAACAAAACGAAGTCATTGATATCCCGGGTTTAGGTATGATATCAGGCATTCAAATGAATAAAGATGGCATAAAGTGAACTCCAAAAGTCTAAACAAGATGAAAATATCATTACGCGCCTGTCTATAAATTCTGCAATCATGCTAGAATGAGACTTGTTTTCAAAGAGCAGTTTGCAATTAAATATATTTTAAAACTAGCAAAGTTATAGGAGTAAAATTCCCCTGTACGCCATCCCCCCCATGGCGCATCAGTCCCCCATGTGCAGCAGTCCCCCAATGCACATCAGTCCCTCCATGCACATCAGTCCCTACATGCGCATGAACCCCCATGAGCAACTTCCCCCCATGAGCAACTTCCCCATGCGCATCAACCCCCATGTGCATCAACCCCCCATGTGCAACATCGCCCATGCGCATCATCTCCCCATGCGCAACATCTCCCCATGTGCAACATCCCCCCATCGCAACATTCCCCCATGCGCAACATCCCCCCATGCGCATCAACCCCCCCCCCCCGTGCAGCATCCTCACCAGTGCAAACTCTTCCTCCAAACAACACCCCCCCCAGTGCACCAAGCACTGAGCACCAAATTGGCTGGAGGTTGGTCAGTCTTCCATGTTAAGTATAGGACAAAAACACGTTGACCCCTTTTCAAGCCCCTTAAGGGTTAAATTTCTCCACATGGGTTCTTAGTGCACCAATCAGTCACGGAAGTAACACCCACCCCAAATTTCATGCTTCTAGGCCCCGGTGGTTTTGGCAGGGTGTTGATGAGTCAGTCAGTGAGTCAGTCAGTCAGTGACTTTTCTCTTGATAGATA